>OY829484.1:7500000-10000000 GCA_963691745.1 Ditula angustiorana
ACGGCTAAGATGATTAGGGTTGGTGCCTTTTCTCTAAATATTCGGATGTGCCATATATATATATATATATTTTAATTCGAATTTTACTAATTAATTGCTCTCCTAATGAAGTTTCAGCACGTGACAAAGCCCTGCAGAAGAAGCAACTTGTTTATTACTGCAGTTTAAAGTAAGTGAGTTAATTAAAATAAAAGTATTACGACATTTAAAAATATTTTGCTAAACTGAGCTAGAATCCTTTTTAAGTGCACCGTGAATACTTGAGGTCATTAATTTTCGTATTAAGAGTTAAGTGCACATTAAAACACGGCGAATGCATTTTTCATTTTATAATTTTCAAAGCATTGGCCGAATACTTGGTTGGCATAGCAGAAACAAAGACATACCTGTTCGGTTTCTTATTTCTAGTAACCTTTAGGAACATAATAAAACGTAGTTTTTTATTCCCGGTCTCGCCTGGCGCTGATCCAGTTCGCCCGTAGGTCATTGCTTCTACAATTTGCATTCTTGCATAGTTGGATACGCGAAGAGTATAAAAAGGCATTCGGACCTTCCTAGGGTATCATTCTATCCTGAATATCCAATCTACTTGCAACATGTACAAGCTGGTAAGCATAATATAATTTAAGCTGGGTGAATCTAGGTGAATGTTTGGTAATTATAATAAATCGACAAACAATCTTTAAGTACCTATGTGTGCTCTTTTATCGTTTTACACCATTATGGTACCTACATATACATAAAATGATATGTAACATCTGATGGCGTTGGGTTATATCGCTTCACATAGTGAACAAGTGAATGATAAATTAATAAATAAACAATAAATCGCCGTAATACAGTTCGGCGATCCCCTTGCGTTAAGCTATTAGAACTCACAAAATATAAAAAAACAATGTGTTTTGCCCATGGGATTTTAATTATTATGTTAGTTTTGTATTGATTTTCGTAATCAGAGGCTGTATTTGAACGGTGTTGTTGATGATGTTGATGATTTAACAACAGCATTCAGTATTGTAGCTATACTTTTTAACAAAACTTCCTCGTCCAATTTACCAACAATTACAACTTACTCCGAGCGCTATCTATTTAAAGCCCCCAAGTCAAGTTAGGTATTTTACTTCCATATCTAAACTTTATTTAATTAACTAGACGACTTTCTTTTACTTTCGCTTACACACTTAAATAAGTTTTACTAAAAAAATAATTTTATACCAGTTTTTCTGATGATGATATTTTTATTGTAGAGTACCAACTTGTATGTATGTATGTGAATTCTTTATTGTACAAGAAACATTAAATGACAAAAAAGATACAGCCATGTACAAAGGTGAACTTATCCCTTTAAGGGATCTCTTCCAGTTAACCTTGTCAAGATAGATCAGAGTTTCTATCGCTACCTTCCGGCTCCATCATCATATAAGCTCAATGACACCATAACATTGC
Organism: Ditula angustiorana; assembly: GCA_963691745.1. NCBI lineage: Eukaryota > Metazoa > Arthropoda > Insecta > Lepidoptera > Tortricidae > Ditula > Ditula angustiorana. Next base: position 7,501,447 of record OY829484.1, read on the forward strand.
ATTTTCAACTGATATATGCAAACTTTCAGTTCTATTGAACATGAGAGAATTCGTCTTTATCACGTAGGGGGTATGATTTCACAACAAAACAGGTGGATAGAGTGAAATAGGATAGCTATTTTTATATTGTATAACTGATTAGTAAAACGAAACAAAAGTAGTTTCACCTTGTTTACCAAAAAATTTAAGAAAATAGTTACGCCTTAAAAACTAGGCAAAATATTGTCCTTAAAAAAATAACTTTATGAAAATAAAAATGGAAAAAAGTTTTTCATAATTTTAATTTTTAGGACATGTTGTTTGTTGGTTTTACTTTTACTATTGCATTGTCGTTCAGGCTTCGTAACTAGCTATGCCAAAACGCCATTGAGATACCTAAAAATGGGTCAAAATCGACATCCTAGATATCTTCCATACATATTTTGTTTTAAGTGAAGTTATAATTCGCGCTGGAATATGCAGAGGTTTTCTATACTAAAACATATTAAAACTCTGCAGTCAAGTTGCAAGTGCTCTTCAAATAAATAAAAGCTAGTTGAAATTAAGCTAAAATAACAAGACATTACAGAAAACACTTACTCTAACCTATCCCACCGATATGCCTTGCAGTAGGATAGTTCCGAGCGGTGTACGCTAGTATAGTTCAGTGGTCTATGGGGTGTACTTTCTTAAGTGAATTGGAAAACGAAACACTTGTACACGCTTATAACGCTGATGTTCCTAATGATGCTGATGCTACATACCAAAGAGTCGTCTTCTAAGTCTTTGCTTTGTACCATTTACCTCCAGCTAGTTCCGCGTCTGTGCCCATAGTTTGTCGTCATTGTCGTTACCTATTTGCCAATTTTAAAACATTTTGTATGAGAAGGTATCTCCGGTGAAATCAATCATGTACATGGCACTTACCATTTTATGTAATGTTTGTCTCTTTTGCAGTTGATCTTCTTCGCGATGCTGGCCGTGGCTTTTGCTGCCCCTGCGCCAGTTCCACCACCGCTAATCTACAACGCTCCTCTGGGCTACCCGTCTCCCTACCTGCAGGGTAACCCCATAATCTACAACCCTGCCGCGGCCTACCCCGGCGTCTACCCGGCCGCACCTATCGCCTACACCAAGTATTTCTGAATAATCAACATCATGCGACGATTACTTGGCTACGTTTTCTAAATCGGCAGTGATTTCGAATAAGTTGGAATAATTTTGCAATAAATTACCGTTCCGCCTATCCGATTTTTTATTTTTATCATTCCTCAGATCAGTATCGGTTCGGAACATATTCCGTTCCATACGCATTTAATTGCCCCTGTTAGTGTTATTAGCTCCAGTATTGTGAGGCTTGCTTGTATAAAATGTCTCGGAATGGCCTCTGCCACATAGCACACATTTGCCTACAGTCAAATAACGTTAAGTTTTTTCTTAAGCTATTTCTATAAACAGACAAATGAATGTGCCATCCCTTATTATAGCCAATTCATTACACCATTATCCATTTCGTTATTTCACTTTACTACTTACTATACGACTTAAATCGAAAAAGGTTATTTAAAGCTAGGCTCTACGAGTAATTTTTGCAAAGCTCCATTAGACCAAATAATTGCAAAACCGGTCTTAATAAGTATTTTTATTAACCTAACTTTAATGTATAAATATTGTTTTAAAAATCCTACTTGGACCTTAATAAAGTGAAACAAATAGCCAAATGCCAGGGGCAATGCAAATGTCACCCTATATTAAAACCTGTACGGAAGCGTACCTGTATATACATAAATGTAGGTGTAAGTAATAAAGACTAATAAAATTAATGCACTAGACCTCGATCTAAACCAATCTGTTTTGAATTAAACGTATTAACGCGTGACTAGTTACCTTCCGCATGGTGACAGCAAGCACGAATGGTTCTGCCTGGGTCTCTATTCGACACCATCCAAGTATGACAGCAGTGCACAAGCGAGATTTGCATCTTACTCTAAGGCTTCCTTTCAACTGAGACGGCGCGGAGCGGAGATACGGCGTTTCCATACATTTCACACTCCTAACGGAGTTTCAAATGTGTGAAAACGCAGCGTATATCTCTATTTGTTGTCTAAATAATTAAAATACCTAATACGATTTACCTTGTTTTTTTAAATTACAAAATGTTACTTCATAATTACTAAGACGAAGTCGTAAACTTAGGGATCGCAACTCTTAATAAGTCATTCGGGGATCGTCAGAGTTTGATAGTAGACGCGGGTTAAATCTGTTTGTCAACGGAAAATAGTAAATTCCTCAAAAATCTGAAAATCACTGCTGCGCATCACGCATAACGAGTAAGATTGAAATACAAATCTCGCTTGTGCGCCGCTACCATATCGCTTGAACGGTGTCGAATAGAGGCTCTGTGATGTCCAACGCCCACTAACGTCGTGCACCGAGATTTGTAATACAAACAAGGCGCAGGCGCAGTCCTTAATTGTACCAATCTCATCCCACTAATGTTAAGATTGCGTAGGACGGTTTTTTTGTTTGATTTATTTGGATCTATAGGTATCTCGTGAAATATAGAGGTAAATTAATTAGTTAAAGACGCCGAACGCTGATCTCGAGTTCCATAGTGCTTAAAGACATATATAGTACTTTTCCGGTACAAGTTGTTAGTTAGAGAACTGGTAAGGTAAGGTAAGGTAAGGTAAACCCTAATTGATGTAGATACCACAGTGGTCCTCACAGTGTAAATAACGTATATTGCGGTTGGGCTCTTTTTGGTTCCATATTCAAACGCAATATGTTTGTGATATTCGTATCCTGCCCGAGATGTTTATTTGTGTGTTTTGTGTTGAATAGTCCTAAACAAAGGTTTTTCTTTCTTTATTTCTATTAGCGTTAAGTCCGCCACCATCGTTTTGTAAACTGCGCAATGGAGTTTAAATAAATAAATTAAGCATACATTACACATTTAAAATGATTCACTTAAATTGATAAGTATAAGCTACCTACATAAGTATGTACGAGTATATTCACAAATATCACTCAAGTATGAGACAATGCAGCTTTTAGGGTCCTCGGTAAATAATGTAACGTGTTATGTACAATTTGACGTCGTAATTATATTACGTGACAAATCTAGGCAAACCTTTTATTTTAAATTGCCCATTACCTTTTTACGCAGTCACCGTACCTACCCATAAACAACACTATTATTCAAGTCACCGACTCTTTGTTTAGCTAACAGAGGGCACAATGTCAAATGGTCGATTAAAAACACAATCTTAAATTGCAAAAGAAACTTTATTTATAAATCATCAGGCAGAGTCCATGTTCAGAAATACGTAGTCGTTAGTTATCTTAACGCAGGTAGTATCCAGAGTAAGCGTAAGGGTAGGCAGCGGCGGCGTAGGGAGAAGAGTAGGCGACCGGGGAGTAGGCAGAGTAGCCCACAGCCGGGAGCACTCCTGGGGCGGAGTAGGTCAGCACCTGAGGTTCAGGTTTGGGGTTGGCGAAAGCCACGGCCGCGAGAGCGAGGAAGGCGAACTGTAACAACAAATACGTATTACAGTAACTTCACAAATATAAATAATCACAAATATAAAAAAGAGTCAGCGAGGTAACGGTGTCAGTCACTGACAGTGACCCAATAATTGACGAGAAGGTACGGAAACAAACGAGTAAAAACGAGAAACAACTGCTGGTGAAAACAATACCCTACGCGTGTCATTGCACTGGGATGGTTCCCTTATATCTATTACGAAAACTAGGTACCTACAGCCAAAGCTACTGTAGATGTTAAGCTGCGGATCCTCAAGCCTACTATACCTACGAGTATATTTATCTTTCTACCTATAGGCCTATCTCCCAAAAAATTAAGTATCTGTCTTATTTGTGCAATTTTCTTATGGATTAGGTCCATGAATTTATACCTGATCCTAGTATGCTAATTGGCGTGTTATTATTTTTGCCCTGTCAAAGCGTGTTATAAGTTTCGAAATAATTCGAAAACTCATACTGAAGCGCACTTGACCTTAAAGGACCTACAATGCGGTACCTAGAAGTGCGGAGGTGACATATCATTCAAAGTAGAAAAATTATGGCGTTGTGTTTATTTTCTCTTTCTTACTTATGTTACTTTCTCACTGGCATATTCAGGGCGTCTAGTATTTTGTAAGTTCAAGAATTCCAACGAATTACTTGTTTAGCCTCTTCAACGCACTAGCACTTGCCATGGCAAATTTTTATCAAACAATCTTATGGATAGGCAAACAGATATTTCTTCGCTATACCCGCTTCTATCCTAAAGGCCTCTGGGCATGAACATATTTAATAAAGTAGAGCGTCCTTTTTGACGAAATCAATCCATTTTTATATTTTCGTCTTCTATTTTTATTTCGCCAAAATCCCAACATACAATTGTGGTTTAATTGGATAAAAATACCAACTGAATGATATATTCAACTAGCTGATAAGATCCTATGTACCATCTTTAAGTATAAAAACGTTTAATGATGTCATACAGTAACGTATTACATTAATACTGCCACCTTTACTACAAAGATTACGAAGTCTTATTTTGTAGTCAGTAAGTAATACAGTATAGTACCAACTTAAACGACTTATTTTATGAATTAATGCAGCTTAGATACTGAAAGCAGCCTCGAATTGACACAGTATCAGTGCTATTATTTTAATAACAATCTAAGCTAATGTCCATATATCAGTCCGTTAGGTTGGTCTCCCTCGCTAAATGTCAGTAGTAGCCAGTGAACTGGAATGGCCAAGTACTTAACTAAACCTCCACCCTTAACGTCACATATTTGCTTGGCTATTTTTACTTGAGGGTGACGAGCTGCGTATGCCTTACAAAATGAATATGCTGACCTTTACGCGTACTTTGAGGTGTTACGCTGTTACCTCTTTTTGATTAGTTAATTTAAAAAATGCCACTCGCTATAGATAGTAAAACAAGCTGATGTAATGGATTGGTATACTTAGTAGCTGGTACTGTAATAGAGAAATAAATATGATATATGTATATTAAATAGCTAACGAACTAGTAAATATTATTGATAAGCTTTGTAAAATTTTGAATTTAAAAAAGTTTGAATTACGAACTATTTATTCTAACAGACAGTGATTATCCATTAGATATCACTATCGCTTCAATTTGACTTTTCCAGTAATTAGTGTCCAGCCTTAATATAATGTTATATTGCTGAGCCCGGGATTTTCCAGGTAACCTCACCAAAGCCTAGTATAGCTTTGAAATTTTTCATTTATTATCACCAGGTTGCTGAAGTTCCTGATCAAATTCAATTTCGAGCGTACATATTTAAAAATAGAGTTTACAAAGTAAATCAACTTACGATTCTGAAGAACATTGTTGATGTCGAGCTTGCACTGGTAACAAGTGATAATTGTCAAACACCAACACCAGCTTATATAGGACAATATCAACCACGCCCCAATACAGGTACTTGTCGTATCTAGATAAAAAGTGTCCTTGATCTTCAAACTAATCAAGTATTCAAGACAAACTTACTGATCTATCTGTCCGAACAATCAACATCCGTGATTCTACTCCCATCCTTTTGTTGGACGCTCTTGCAAATTATAACAAGTAGGCTCAATGATTAATGTTTGAAAATTATAATAGTGTATGATTTATGACATTAAAGATGACGATAACGTATTTAAAAAAAATTGCGGTTGATAAAACAAAAGCACGTCCACCGATCGTATTGTGTAATAACTCTATACATATAAACATACATATAGAAGGCTTCCCTGACTGACTGACAGACAATACACAGCCTAAACGACTGTACCTAGATACGTGAGGGTAAAGAAGGGTGTATTTTTGGAAATTCTGTCTTCAATGTGAATAAACAGCGGTGGAAGTTAGCGTATAATCGAAAATTCCACGCGGCCGTAATCGCAGGCAAATGCTTGTTAAGAATAAATGTTGTAATTACAGTAATTGGAGCACGGACCTAATATTTCTTGTTTGCTATTTTTTTATAACAGTAATGAAATAATTTCCATAAAGTTAAGATTAGTCTTTTTTTGTGACTTTAACAGAGTAAAAATAAATACTTGCTGTAATTGGTCATTGATCCAAACAAGAATCATTCGGGCAGTTTTTTGTTTGAAACTTATTGCCAATTTGCTAAATACTTGTCTGTATAGATATGGTTTAGCCATAAAATGAATATCAAAGTATCCTTTTTTCATAAAACCACAAATGTCGAACGGGTAAAAATAAAATAAGAATAATACTTATTAGAATAATATATTAACGTTCAAAAGCTGTACGACAGAAATTGTAAGGTTTTTATTTAATAATAGCTATAACCGTAATTATAAGGGGAGCTGGAATATGAACCGTAGCCGCTATATCCGCTGTAGGACAGGGGATTGGAGTAACCAGAGTAGCCATAGTAGCCAGGGTAGCTCGAGTAGCCGCTGTACCCATAGCTAGGGTAGTACTGCGGTTTGGCCATGGCGAAAGCCAAGACGGCGAACAGGAATACCTGAAAAAAAAAACATTTTAAGGCAACTTCATACCTATATTTAAGATTTACCTGATAATATCAGGTTAGGTATTTTTATAGAAATAAAGAAAATAATCAATAAGACATTCTTCTACTGTATTGTATTGTCAACAACAACATTGTGAATAATCGAATATACGGTGGTCGAGTAGTATAAAATGTTTGTCACTTTTATACCTTATCACATTGCAATAGGGTCCAAAAGTGACAAACGCTAACATTAGTAACCTGTGCTTTAAAGTTCGAAATATTTTGCTTCTACAGCGAATACATAAAATAGCCGATGCAAGGAGTTTCTTATTTATTATTTACCCATGTATATAATAATATAATACAATGCAAACGAAATGATAAAATATTAATTACAACTATAGGTGGCTATGTTTGTCAAGATGAGCATTCTCTAAAGCAAGAGGTCAGCGCAATTCCTTGATCACTGATTTTTGAAAAGATTACCTTAATTAAAACTTAAGGGCAATTAACTTTCGCTCATGAGTCATCGATAAATTTTAATAGCTGCTCCAAAAATCACAAGTAATGACATTGATCAGTAGATTACGATATCAACACTGTTTTATTTTTTGCGTGTCACCCAAATTTGATACCGTGAAAGAGCGAATGTTAAAAAAACACATCCTGTTATAAGATATAGCGTAAAGGACGATAGTTGATGTAACTAAATGCTTTGAATAACGAGTGGGATAGTCAGAGATGAAATTGGTTAACTAGTTTTGTTATATTAAAGAATGGCTGTTTACGTGGTGCACCTACACTAACCATAAGTAGAATTATTTGTGTCAAACTCTATTTGCAGGACTCAGTACCCTCAAGTTAGTATAAACAGACTTGTGCTAAAATCACAGAACAAAAATAGAACATGTTGATCACTCACCAACTTCGTAAACATTCCCATAATAGTGGTTGTTTGTTGCTTGAATTTATTTTATCAAAGCGCGGGCGTCCTCCCGGATTACACACTTCTTTGCCTTTGAATTGAGACTGTTTATTTTTTATATTCCGTCTACATATATATAGGCAATTTTCGTCCTTGGGACAGTTGGAACAATAACAGAAATACGTGTAACGTGTCCGCAGGGATCATATGTAAATTATAATGAACTCATACAAACGCAATGAAGACGAGTCCAGCATCAACAATTAGGTCTCCTTTGTTAGTTCTTAAACGAACTAGCAAATCTGTGCTATGGCCGAATAAAGTTATGTGTAGTTACATATTTTGACAAAGCGTCAATGTTTTGGAACAAGGAAAAAAACAATATCAGCAACATAAAGCATCACCTAAACCGGCAATCGATTAGCGCAATCCTTACTAAGCGCCCATAATGTTTTGCGCTTTAAACGCATTGAAGTCATCATGTCATTTGATGGTTTACAAACCCTAGCTGTTACACATTTTAGGAGAATCAGGATGTAGTGCTACCGAGCTTCAATTGTAATCAAGATCATTGAACTTGCCATACGCCCTTGCTTTGTCACTTTGTCATCCGACGACGACGACACGTCAAACAAAATGGATCATGTACTGTAAAGATCAAGGCTAATATTTGGCTATTTAAGCTCAAGTTTCCTGGACAACGTATGATTCAGTAGATCACTGCCTTGCATCCAACAATATGTTCGCCAAAATCGTAAGTAAAATAAAAAGCTTCCTAAATAATATTGGAAGTGGTTTGTTTATGTCCTACTTCCACGTAGCATTTACTCAACCGATTCCTTCTATACATCGGATGTGACCAGGTTCTCTAGAGACAAAAACATTCTGGATAGTATTAAGATACCTAATTAACAAGCCACGCGTTAAAACTGGAATAACATCATCATTCTCATGAGTCGCATGTGCTCAAACAACCTTTGAAAACTTATTTTATTATCAATAAAATTCGTCTAAGTTTCAGTCTTAATCAGAATTTCTATTGTTCAAATATTTTCATCTCTGGGTATCAATCAAAACTTAGTAAGGAAATAAGTGAAAGGCCACCGAGATAAAGCCAAATTAAATATTCAGCAAATAGCGAATATGATAAGGCATTCCTCAACTTACCTCTCTATCAATTACCATAACACAATAATCGCGGCATTTTTTTCATCTTAGGCCTGTCGTAAAACGATGAGTGTCACATTGCAATGCTTACGAAACAGAATGTTGAAAAAACAATAGAGCACGTTTCTGCCCACGAAAGCAATATTTATCGTTTTTCGCAATATGTTCTCTTGCCAACATAATACCGGTTCTTCACGGTAAGGCAAGAAGAGCGTTTAATTACTATTTTACTCTAAAGTTAGACTTGGATGACATGCTCGCCTTGCCTGACCTCCAAGATCTATTACATTTCGAATTGTGAAACATTTTTATACATTATATTTTGTGTTTTTCAGTTCGCACTTTTCGCTCTCCTGGCGGTGGCCTTCGCCGCGCCGAACCCGAAACCGCAATTTGTCTACTCGTCTGGACTGGATTACGTGTACCCTGGTGGCGCCGTACCTTCCTACGTCTCTCCATTGACCTATGACTATGCTGCTGCCCCTGTTGCACCTCTTACCTATTCCGGTCTGGGGGGTGTCGTCTACGGTCGTTAACTCTTAAATGTTTCTACATACTACCCTTGGGCGATTCTTCAGCGTTTCTAAGTCTTTACCATGGCTTAATTATTGACAATAGACATTTTTTGACATGAATAGACACTACACCAGATACAAGATCTTTTTATCAAAAAATGGCCTTTATCATTGGCCTTTGTTGGGAAATGAAAGAAGTGGTTGAAATGCTGAAAAATTACCCAAATACTATGCATACCGGTTTATGACCTTGATGACGATTTCTCAGTTTAAAGGAGCTTGTTAACCAGTAGTATTTTAAGGCAATATGTCACCGCAAATGTGTAACTGTCTCGCTCTAATATGACAAGTAAGAGGAAGACAGGTTAACAGTTGCGGCCTCACATTGCTGTAGAATGTTGCTCGTTTACAAATCGATTTACCAACGTCAATTATTATATGTATACTGATTATTTTTGGGCATATTTACTAAACTTCAAAAAAATATCTCTTACCAAATAAATAAAATTTAAAATAACTATTTTGACTTATTTTATGTTCTGGTGCTTTTAAGTAAGTACAAGCTGTTTACATATAGACGCAATAATATTTTCCACAATATGAGAAGAGGAATAGGCCCCGCAGTGGAAAGAATGAAGGCTGGGTTATTATTTACTATTATAACTATAAGGCATGACTTTCTACTGGACCCTGAAGAACGTTATCAGGCACATGCCTCAGCGTTAGTCACCCACGTGACTGTAGAATACCGATTTTAGCAAAACAACAACAGAATTACGAAAAAAACGTTATTGATATACATGATCACGTAACAAAAAAGAGAGAGTACTTCGAATTGGGTTCAGCGACTCTCATCTAATTTGAAATAGGGAAAACATAAGGAAATCGAGAGCGGAGTATAGATTTTCTAATTTAGTGTTCTTCTGTTCTAATTATTATAAAAAACTGACTGATTTAGTTTCCGAGCCCTAGCGTAACTTACGTAAGGGTAATTTATCCCTTGAGTGTTAGAAAGGGGTCACTGAGAGGTAAATTAAACTTCTGTCTTGTCTGCTCCGTCAGTTTGTGGATAAGCGTTTTAAAAAAATACCTACATAACCTTTCTTTCAGAAAGAGTATTTTTGGTTTTTCATATTTTAAAACGTTAAGACTGGAATCAATTGGAAAAAAAATTGCCCCAAGTTTTGCGATGGAAAAATATTCCGAGTACGTCACGGCACGCAATTGCTACCATATAAAAACGTGACACAACTGAACAAAAAAATGGGACAGTTTTCTTTTTCGTCAGTATTTTTTAAACGATTCCGATTATGAAAAATCAAAAAATACTGACTCAGAGACAAATGTTATGTAGGTATTGCTTTTTCAAAAACGCTCTTATTTTTTACCTACTAATTATAAGGGTGACAAACGAGCACGTGTGTCAGCTGAAAGGAAGTGATTACCGCCGGCCGGCGGAATGGCCATCGAAGTCAACTACGCAAATAATGGCTGAACCTTTGCCGCCCTTACGTCTCCTCTATCTATTGGCTTCCATATCTCACACTAATAATCTATATATATAAAATTCAAAGTCCTGACTGACTGACTGACTGACTGACTGACTGATATATCAGCGCACAGCCCAAACCGCTGGACCTAGAGACTTGAAATTTTGTACATAGATACCTTATATAGTGTAGGCATCCACTAAGAAAGGATTTTTGGAAATTCCACCCCTAAAGGGGTAAATAAGGGGATGAAAGTTTGTATGAAAGTCCGTCAGCTTTGAAGTTAGCATCTTGAAATTTTGTTGTTAGGCTTAGGTAAAAAAAATAATTTATACGAGTCTCAGTGTTTCTGAAAATTCTGAAGGGGTGAAAAGGGGGATAAAAGTGTGTATGGAAAGGCCTTCATTTTCACAGCAAAAATCACTTCATTTATTATTTAGGCTTATAACGCAACGTGTATATCGGGTGTTATTGGAATTACAACACTTAAGGGGGTGAAAAGGGGGATCAAATTATGTATTTGAGTTGATCATTCACAATTATTTTGTATTGAAGTAAAAATAACGTAAGTGGTTACGTGTTATAACTAAGCCTCTATTGCCACCCATCTATCCGTCTGTCTGTCGGCCACGTGCAAACATGTCCTGACTGATTGGCGATCATCGTCCAACCGAAACTATTGAATCAAGAAAGCTGAAATTTGGAATATAGGTTTATTTTGTAACGTAGGCATCCGCTAAGAAACCATTTTTGGTATTTTTTACCTTCTGGGGGAAAACGGGGGGTGGGGGTTGAACTTTGTATGCAAGTCTTTGCTGATTGGAGTTATAAACATGAAAATTTGAATTACAACTACTGATCATAAATAGATTATAAGTATTATAACGTGTTTCAGGATTTTTGCATTTTTACATTTAAAGGGGGAGAAGCGGGAGTTAACGTTTGTAAGGACAAATTGATTTTTTTTTAAATAGGAGCTTGTAATTTTGAATACAGCTTCTTATCATAAATAAATAATAACGTGTCACGGGGTTTCTGGATTTTCAAATATGTAGGGGGGAAACGGGGAGTAAAAGTTTGTATCGAGGTATTGGGTTTTTAAGAGAACTTGAAATTTTCAATTTTAGACACTTATCATAAATAAATATTTATGTGTTTCAGGGTTTTACGACTATCGAATTTTAGGGGTGGGAAACGGGGGTGAAACTTTGTATGGAGGGGAGGTATCGGTTTATTCAAAAATAGGAACTTCAAAATGTTTCTTTGTTTTAGGGTATTTGGGTTTTTACATTGGAAGGGGGTAGAACGGGCCGTGAAAATATGAGAGGGAGTGAGAGCACTTATAAGTTTTTTTAATTCTAAAAAGGTATTTGTTTTCTGTAGGCCACGCAGGCGAAGCCGCGGGCAGAAGCTAGTCGTATATAATATAACGCAGTACAAAAGGTACTAATAGGTACTACTTTACGCCGGTATTCCTTGGTATTATTAAGGTGTATCGATATGGTCCGGTCTTTAGTTTGTAGTACTTACCTATACATTAAATGATTGAAAACTAATTAGACTTTACAAGAACAGGCGAAAACAAAAAGATAATTATCATTTTTGTATCTTATTTTAATGCAATAAGGCGTCAAAATGCATCTCTGCGGAGTCGACTGTACAACTCAATATATTAGTCATCAGTTGTGTTTGATCATGTTTTTAGATACACTTAGTTTTTCGCGTGATGTTTGTTTTTGGTTTTTGGATAAATTTTACTAAAACACATTCAGTAATTTATTTGAGAAGGTGAACCAAATGGACAGAAATGTACTTATCACTGTACTTTTTATAAAATATATGTTATTGTTTTTAACAAATTATAACATACATACAAGCGTACCTTGTACGCAAATATTGTATTAATGCACTATTATTAAAAGAATCTTTTTTCTGTAATCACGTTCTAGCAAACGTGTTGCGTTTCTTGAGTTGCCCTTTAAAGCTAGCACTTATTACGTCCGCCTTTGTTGAGCAATCGTCTACGGGCGTGAAGTATTGCTACGACTGCCGGCGTGGCGCCGCGGCAGTCACATGTTTGCAACTCGTGTTTAAATCTATAGAAATGGTCAAAGCAGACCAATCAAAACAGCATTATATTGATTTCATCTTTTGTTACACATCCAGTCCAATTTACTTGGTAGTTAGTAATGTTTAATTTAAATAATATGCATTGAAAATACAAAGAAAAATCTTGGCCATCTGGTAGGACTTGAACCTGCAATCTCACCTTTACAGGCACATATCGAGATTCAAGTCAATAATCCAAGATTGTGATTTGCAAGTTTTCATCCGAACGTGCTAATCATATTAAATAAACAAACAAACTAGTTGAGGTTAGTTAAAAAACCTTGGACACTTAATTGTCATCGATCCTTTTCACTTGTAAAAGTGATTGTAGTCAGCATTCCTCTTTCTCTTTCTAATAACTAAAGTTTATTTCAAACCATACCTACCTCTCTTTATCACGCTCTAATGACAAGTTTCAATATTATAAGCAAATATGTGCTTGTCACTATTATCAGTCATCACTGTCACTTTTAAAGTAGAGTCGCTATCCGTTCCTGTCTGTCCTGAAATCTTCGGCCACTTACTTCTTCAAAACCACGTAACGGATTTTTTTAAGGAAGGTTCTTATGTACAATACATTCTAATTAAGTTTTCGTTAGTAATTTTACCCATGAAAAGCCGTAACGGATCGCTTTATGTAATAAAACATGGCGACGAACGTGTGAGATTCACCTACGCACTCTATACAATAGTGATTAAATTAATTTAATATTGGACGAATGTCTTATTTTCAATAGATAATATGCTATAAATTGCATGTACAGCATGCAAATTAATAACATATAAAAACAAAAAAACAAAGCGTAAATTATTTGCGATTGTAATAGTTTTTTTGTTATTTTTCAATTTTAGTGAATAGTACGTATCCTTTCTTGAAAAATAAATAACTTAAACAACAAAACCTTAACACTCATGGGTACCTTTTTTATCATAGACAAAATGGGTCGAATTATGTTGATAAATTATAATCACAGCTAATTTATATTTATTATAGCTAAGTCATGCTTGCGACACATGTATAGATTCAATCATTTAATTAATTGAATGACATTGGTTTCGTCATAGATCAAATTAAAAAAACTATGTTTGACGAACATTACAATTAAAATACAATAAAATGTCAATCACAATAAATACTTATGTCATTGAGGGTCGACGTACGTTAACGTAACGTACTAGGTATGTTTGTAAGAGCAAACACATTGTAAGAACATATTCTATTCAATTGGCAGGCGTTTTATTTTGTTACAATAAATTGCAATGCTAAAATAATTGTTACAGATCAATTACCCCACGGGCACACGTGAGGCGTAAAAAGCGATCTCGAATGATAATATCCTATTATGCAAATATTTTTTACTACTTAACTATATTATTACAAAATAATACCAGTTAGTTGACGATTTTATTGAACTAGTGACAAAAACATAATCGGATCAAGAGACGTCTTAAAATTCGTATTGGTAAAAAAACCTCTTAACGGCAACATTTGTGTTCAATGCATGGTGATACTGGAGAGGCAATAAAGTGCGGATATATAAGAACGATTATCAATATAGAGGGCTATAGCCGCAAGAATTGCTAGACTTCGTTAGCAATAGGCATGATGTCGCATTTCTCGTAGGCCAAACAGTTCTTGAGTGAAGAATGTGTACTGGAAGACGCAGAGTTAGCCAACCGGCCACAAGGTAGCCCGATGACTTGATGATGGTTGCGGAAACCGGCTGGGAAACGAAGGGCCGGTCGATGTAGGATCTCTGGGGAAGGCTTATATTCAGCATTGGACCACTTTTGACTAAATTTATGAGTTAAGTCACACCGTTCAGCTGAAATTTTACTATTCTCTATACAGAAAGAAAAATTATTTTTCGAAACGGCACTTTTTATAAATACTTAAGTTATTTACTTAAGACTTAAGTGTACCCAGCTCTCTTCATACAAATGGCGATAACGTTCCCCATCCTCTATACCTCATGGAGTTGCTTTTTTTTACTACCTATGCTGTATACTTATGTCTTAAAACTAGGATTAATGTTTTGATTTTTTAAATATTTCTTATAGTTTTGAAAATATTGACGCATTTTTGTTTTGTATGAAACTACTAAATGCAAATATTTAAAAACTATAAGAAATATTTAAAAAATCATCAATCATAAGTATGCAAACATTTTAGTTCACAACAAAAATTAAATCCGTTCACTTTTTCCATTATTATTAAACAATCGAAACACTGCACTAGTAGTGCATTATAGTCATAACACTGTCCTTCGTCTAGAGCTAGCGGAATAGTAGGCCAGCGGAGAACGTGTGTCGCTGCATGGCGAGCCGAGCTGCCGACTGCGCATGTCAAGAGAGAAGCTTATAAGCCACGCGCCCGCCCTGCTTCAAACAGTTCGCATCACATCTCCGTAAAACGACCTGTGCTCTTGCAGAACTAACCGACATCGGAAAACTTTCGAACACCAACATTGCTATAAAAAAAATTGTTTTGACGCTGTAAAAGTGAATATTAGCCGAACTTATGAAAAATATACTAGAATTTAATTTTGTGAAGAGTGAGAAATTCGTCGGCGATCTGCCGGTGAAGACCTCTCGGCGGGAATCAGTGACTCCGAAGATTGTGGTGTGCCCACCGATGGAGGAGATGACGGAACCGATCGCAGCACCTCGCGGCGGCAGGCTGCTGCGGGCGCTGAGCAGGCGGCTGACGCGCCGCGCCGCTGACTCCGACTCGCTCGCCAGCTCCAGCAGCAGCGACAGCGTCACCTGCGACCCCAGCCGGACCACCGGCGACGAACACTCCTCGTGTTCCACCAGCGAGTCCGGCAGCGATAGCTGTGATCACCATCGCCGCCACCGCTCAACAGTCTCGCTCCGCCGTGTCTTCCAAAGCCTGAACCTGACATCTCGGTCCCAATCGTGCTCACCCACCGAACGACAACGCCAACCGAAGAAACAAACACAACCGAAGCGGATCCTCCGACCTCCCGTCACCTACACTTATGTACGTGGCCTATCTGGACTGCCGACGCAGCGAGTACCACGGCGCGCCGTCTACTGCCCTTCATCGGGTCTTCACCGATAAACCTTTAGAAGTGCTAGACAACTGTCGACCTTGTTATGGAGTGAAACCCGTTGGAGATCAAGACTGGTTAAGATTATAGGTAGTCTAATACCGCTAGTGGGACTAGTTCTCATCATATCAGTAGATGAATACTGAAACCTGGGCGTGGTCGCCGACTTTATATTGTCTTCATCGAGGACCAAGATTGAGGCGCTGCAGGGAGCCTCGAATTGAAGGGTCCCGCGCGCCATAAGTACTTGTGCTGTGACACGTTTCACGTTAGATAAGGAACAATAAGACTGTGCCATACTGATTTGAATTCTGTGGGCCCGTTTAATTAAATGATATAGTCCAAAACTATGTTACACTTGCTCTGGTATTTTCATCATATAAACAGATATGCACTTTAGAACACCAATGTGAAGTAAATTTTAGGCTAGAGATTTCTCACTAATCTTGTTTGAATCACTGCAAGTAAACATAATTGTAACATTTTCTTAAACACGTATACGTTTAAAATAACTTGTCAAATTAACATGATGTACCTAAAACGTTTGTAAATTTCCTAATATTCAAGCATAGTGCCTTTCACGATTTGAATTACTAAGACAACCTGTAGACTATAAATATACCGCTATATAAGTGAATTACACGTTCATAACATCAGCATCTTAACAAATTGTGAAACTAGTCACTTTTGCTGTGAAACGGTTCGAATTTGTATATAAAGTACCTAGACTTTGTCTATGTGTAATTCAGCAGTTGTTATTAATGTAGGTATATTAACTACATAAATAGTTTAATTATTACATCAAAGTAGATATAAGTCATTTTTATTGTAATTGTAAGTTAGGTTTTCGTATTTAATGAAAAATAAAAGAAAAATAAAAATACTATTGTATTATCAATTGCACTTACCCTATTCCTCTAAAATTATTACCATCACTGAAGCCTCACAAAAGTTGCAACATACTTATTTAATTAAATTACTAAACAGTAAAGCGAAATGGTAATAAGAATAACAAGCTTTGTGTGAATTTTTTCATTAACCCTAACTTAAAATCAAGTAAATCCGACCACTGGATATTACACTTACCAGACTACATTACATACTTACAAGATTGGATTCAAATGAAAGGGAACAAGAATCAAAGGCATACTATCGGGGTAAAGTAAAGATTCCGTACGAAAATAATCACTGATGGATCTTACGAGCCTTTTACGAACTATTCCTTTGGCAAAATTGTGCACAGTCTAACAAAAAATCTTACTATGTAAGGCGTTTTATATATAAAAGTGCCAAAATCTAAATCTCATAAGAAGCACGCACTTATGAATGTCAGAAAGTTGGTTTGAAAACCCTTAGATGAGAAGTTACCAGCAAGAAACAAGTACCATTTTAAAAAAGATGCGTAGATGTAGTATTCAATAGATGCTCACAACCAAAAATTCGTTTTCTTTCTTTTTTTCTATTTACAAGTTTAAACAAAAATATTTTACTTTTTTGACTGAGATTTAAGAGGGCAGGTTGGAAAGTTTATTATAAAAGTCATCATTTTATTTCAAACTAGCAACGCACCCCTTCCTTGCACGGGTGCAATCGAGATGTCACATGCCTCACAATCTTAAGCCTTGAAAATATCGTGCTAAGTACAGTCAGCGTCAAATATACCAGAGCGGGCAAGGTGTCAAAAATATCTGAACTCGACTCTATTGTCAAATACGCTCGGGCGTGTTCAGATATCTTTGACCACCTTTCCCGCTCTGGTATATTTGACGCTGACTGTACATACTCGTATGTATTTCCGTCTAAATCTAAGAATCTGAGCTCTCTCTCATTCTGACTCTTATAAAAATACTCATGATTATGTTTGATGTAGTCTGTGAGCAAAACAAGGAGATACAGACACGGACCCGTCAAGATCCCAAGCTTTACAAAGGTGTCCCTACATTTTTTTTTGGAAATATATTTACCTGTTTATGGGTAAACTTTATTCAACAAAATATTTACACTTAAAATGAATGCATATTGAAAAATTCAAGTGAAACCTAAACTAAAATACAATTTATACACAAAACATTAAATATAATATATATTCATCTAAAAAGGAAGCACGCCGTCGGCTTGACTTTAAAATGAGCGAAATGTCCCCTAACCCTTTAAAAAAAAGTTAAGGTTAAAGTGTACAGTTCCCGGCAAACAACTACCAACCAAACCACCCGTTTCTAGTCCAAATGTGTATGCGCAAACATACCCCCTCCACTCGATTTATGCTTAAGTTGCTTGCTTGTAACTATACCCCGAGTTGAGATACGGGAAAAAGCGTTAGGAGAATGATCATGTTCCTTCTACTTCAAATGACCGAATTCAAATGAGTTTTCCTAATTAACTAACTTAACCAAACGTTGTTGGAATGTTTTGCCATACGTCATCCATTATCAGCACGAGGCATCTGCTTACAGTCAGATACAGTACTATAAAATACGCCTACGAGGACGCCAAACGTGATAGAAAACGCTTTACATTTCAGAAGTACAGTGTCATCTTTTATGCGCGTTTACGCGTTTAGAGCTATACGTAAACCAATAAAATTATTTTAACTTAAAGAATGGCAAAAGTCATGTCAGATACCTCCATTAGTGTCACATTTTTTTAACTCGCGAACTTTCTCGCAATCACAAAAAAAAGTGAAATTATTTATAACTAGAAAAATTTTTCGGATTTGATCCTTTTCTTAGAGACGGGTTCATTAGAAATGGCCAATGTTGTAAATAAATATGACTAGCATTTGACACTTAGCCTTAAATTCAAAACGAACAAAGCGAAAAGGTGATATCCCTGTATAGTCTCCGTTCTATTATTTTCTTTTGAACAGAAATTTATTTTAATGACTTCTCGCTTTTATTTTCTAATTACCATCGATAAAACGGAAATTTAAAAAGTTTCCTTTGAGTTAATGCAATTAAATAAATATAAAATCTTAGGAAATATCATTTGATGCGTCTTACTCAGCACTTGAGACTTAACATTAATTCTCGTATAAACATGTATTTATTGACTTTAAAATAAATAATTTAAAGTAATCTGTTTAATATTTGAGAGCATTGTGCATTTGCGAGTGGTAGGACCTTGTGCAAGGTCCATCCGGATCGCTACCACCATCTTGCTCGCTAATCCTGCCGCTAAGCAGCAGTGCTTGCACTGTTGTGTTCTGGCGTGGAGAGCAAGACAGCCGGTGTAATTACTGGCACAAGAGGTATTCCATCTTAGCTCTCTGGGTTGGCAACGCATCTGCACTCTCTTTGTTGTTGCAGGTGTTTATAGGCGGTGGTGGTCACTTACCATCAGGTGACCCACTTTCTTGTTTGCCTTCCTATTTCATAAAAAAAAAAAGCATTAATTTAAAACACCGACATTGTTGTTTCGGGAAAAGGAGCATTGATGTGAAAAATTTAAGCTTTCGGTGTTTACGACCCCTTTATATAACCCTTTACGAGGGCAAATCTAAAAGTTTCGTAAGGAATCCTCTTTACTATGTACTAAAAAACTTTCGCATATACCGATACTGAACTCGGTGACCGATTTGGCGAAGATATCCCGAACAGCCCTGTTATTTTGTAAGCGCAACAGCGTTGAGTTCAACGTCGAGGCATCGCTTAGTCTCGCTCACTCGTACCAGCGCGCTAAAGCAAGACAGGACGCAGCCCCGGCGTCCAGCTCGTCGCTGTTATATTGCGCTTAGAGAATCATCCCCACAGTACGTGCTCCACGAGTCAAGGGGCTGAACTGAATTCCGTTTGAAGCAGATATTTGCGTAACAATGATTTTACGTCAGGTCAGCACAGAATGAATATTTTGTTCTCTTTCTTTGTGTGTACGTTATACGATATCTCCGCCAATTATGAACTGGTTTCTAAGATTCTTTTTTTTTATATTTTATCTCTAACGTTGCTAATTTAAGGAAAGAATCACTGTATGAAGTCAGTATTTAATGTGAAAAATTATTACAAGCTTTCATTTAGCTTCACTTACCTAAATAAACTTAGGATGTTCATTTTGACCCATTTGTTGTTATCGCTTTCGTATGAAATTTGCCGTTACTTATCTAAACAGAATGGCAATGCAATATTAAAGTACAATCAACAAACAAACTTATCCTTGTCTCAACAAGATCTTTTAAGTACACCAAGTCGTTAGTCAATTCGTTCAAAATCCATGTAACCCCGCAATGCAGTGTGCGTACATCCATTTATAGGTTAGTGGAACACAAGGTTTAGGCACTTTACATTTACAACCGGACAAAGCAAACGCGGGCAATGAACTCGATGCATCTATTGATCGCAGTGAAAATCTCAGTCCGAGATTCCCAAGTGAGAATAGCAAAGTCCCAAGTGTTTACGTTTGTGGACGTAATATCTCCTTTAATACGATGTTGTGCTATTAATTAGAAAACATGAATCAGGCCAGTAAAGTCCGCGGGTTCTACATCAAAAAATAAAACTATAGTAGCGAGGGTTCCGTTCTTTACATACTTCAAGATATCTTATAAGTTATTTAACTAAGCATATAGTAATAAAATAACAAATATAAGATCGACGACGCAACGGAGCCCCGCCCAAGCTTTGTTTCAATGACTTCCGTATCACTAACACCACACGATATACATATGTATTTCAGGCGGTTGGCACTAAAGTGCTCAGAACCCGCTAGCCGAGTTCTCTGTTTGTAGCGACCGTGTACCCATACTTGGGTCTATGATGGCGCGGGGCGAGTTGTTTGACTAGCATAATCGTGCCTAATATATTTCGCAGTTTTTTTTATGAAACAATTACTACTTACTCATTCCTATTAACTAACTAATGCTTCTCTATCCATCTGCCTAGCAAGGCTGCTCCATTCCATATGGCCTCACTGATATAATACCAGAGTCAAAAGCCATAAGTTTTATGAGATTATCGCTAGTTCTTGCTCACCTTCAACCAATGTCGAGTAGAGGCCAGAAATAGAACCAGAATATATTATACGGCATCACCTCGCTCTAATTCTGATCAATCTTTATCGTTATTTATGCATAAAACACAGCTCGAAACTTAGTACCACTAAAGACTTGATATTGGCACATCAGCGGCCTCACACGACCGTCCAAGTTTAATTTATCCCTCCCTGTGGCTCTGTCTAACCAGTGCTATAAGAAAGGGAAATGCATATAAATTAAAATTAATCAGTCATATTTGGGCCTATATTTTTGCAAGAAGAGAATTGAAACGAAAGCGGGCAAAAGCATAAAGTGTTATCGGAAAAGAAGATGGTATTTAATAACATGACACAAGCTTGAAGTATAAATATGGATGGAAATTTACATCATCAAAGCCTCCTTAGGGTTCGATGGCCTATCGAGGCTTTCTCGGCTCGTTTCCATTGTAATGCAAGCAGTAATCCAATGTAAGCCTTCCGACGTGTTTGCTAACGCACTCCTTGCTAACATCTCGAACTTGAACTACCCACTTGACTTTGCTTCCGACAAATGTGGTTCAGCAAACAAATCTCTGGAAATATAATGTGTTTGGCATCTCCTGTTACACAGGTTGGCAAATTCCATAAAATTCCGATATACGACCTTCATATTAAGGCCTCTATGTCCTTGTACAAACCTGTACTTTGCTTGTTTTTTTGACAAATGTTCATTTTCAAAAAGTAAAAAAACCATTTTATTCTTTATTGCAAAATATTGCTCTAAGCGAAAATGTAGAATAAAACTTAAAAAAGGAGTGCTCACAGATAGGTATTATAGCTATACTTAAATCATACATTAATAAAGATTTGTACAGTTTCGAAGCCAAATGACAAAAACATAACCCTTATCATTTCGTCGTGCCCGTCTGTATGTCCGTACGTCACAGCCATTTTACTCGGAGAATGTTGATGCTACGAGTTTTTTTTTTCAAAAAAAACAATGTACGGTCAGCCTCAGAAGTAGCTTTTTTTATTTTAGTAAATAGTCAATGAGCTACACCCGTTAAAAGTCCTGAAAAGGATCTCCCCTCTTCCTCTCTAAATCTTTAACTTTGGGCAGGAAAATTCTAAAAATGAAGGTATCAGCAGAACTCTACATATAAACACATTCAAGAAAGCTTTGAAAGCTTTGAACAAGATTATATTTGTTGAAACGAGAAGCTTTTTAATAATAATAACAATTAACTGAAATCAAACAATTACAAAATTTATGTTTAATGTGCCGTGTTAGTTTGTTTGTTATGCAGTTTGTACGTTCGGGTGAAATCTTGCAACTGAATATGGAACTACTTCCAGTAGTTAGGTCTACTTTAAAGGCCCGATGACAATGCAATAGCGTGCCGTTTCTAAAAAGCTTGTTCTTAAATGCTTATTATTAGAAATAAACTTATTACTTTTGGAATTTTAAAAAGGAAAATTAAGCTCTGTGTCTTTGCACCATTATACAAAATTCGATATGTAACGTAAATCGATTTTTTTCATTTTACAATCGTAATAATATACTTTTATTACAATTAAGAATCTGTCTCTGTCTATTTATTAAAATGCAAATTGTGAATGTATGATTCAATAAATATAATTCATATTTCAGTGACAAATGTTTGCTACTCAATCATCCTGTTGTAGAAACTTTTAATTTGGAATTGTTTGATAATATATTTTAAAACAATATTGCGCAATGCCACGTGTAAAACACGTATAGACTCAAAGGCGAGACACAGAGCCTAGATACTGACATATAATCTTGCCTAAACCGTTTCTTCAAGACCAAAGACTTCGAAATATTGTATAATAGATATTGGAAACCGGGAATTTCACGTAGGTAGCTGGGAAATAATTCACGACAAGGTGAACTTTGCGTCATAGCAAGGAGGTACCGAAAATTTAAAATGTAAATTTAGTCGCGTTAGCGCTTCGATAATTCAGTCTTAACACAACCTATTTGCTGTAACAACGTAACTTTGTCCTATGTCACTATTATCAGCCCAAGGATACGGTAAGTTACTTATTTTAATGTGACGATATCATTTTAAGTTTTTTATTTTTTTTAAATCAATGTAATAGAGAGACAAATTATAATCTATCAAAAATTTAAAACTCTACAAGGCGTTAATTAAATTTATGAATTACGAAAGTCTATAAAAGGAACATTAAGTTCAACTGAGTCACGGAAGGTTATTACGAGGTCTACGCCTGTATTACGAGTATAGTATAGTCCTATAACAGGCCATGGCCACTTGCTCAGAGGAGCAAATATAACTTTCCGACGCACACTTCCTTAGGTCTATGTGGTGGCAACTGTACGTACGTTCCTGAAAGTTCCATTGAAAACGCAACGCGTGCGCTGCACACAGCTTTTGCTACCAGATGCTTCCGGAGATGTTGAACCTTGCAGGACAACACGTTAGCAGGGTTGTACAATTGCCTACGTCACTTGGATCCCATTTTGGGTTAGTAGGTCACGAGAGGGGGACTGCAGCTGGATTGTGCTGAGCGGGGTGTATGATTTTTAAACCCAATAGTGACGTCATCGTGCGAGCCTTGGACCTCTCCCGTACCACACCGCGTGAATGATGAATGAATGGGTCGATTGGTAACATGTAGTAGGTCAAGCAGTTAAAATAAAATAATTACAGACTGTTTGCGCATTCTGTTTCATTGCCGAGCCGCTGTAGTTTAGATATTAGTAAATACAATTTAACAGAGAAACATAAATAAAGGTTTAATTGACGAATATCATTCAACCTGTTATATTACTTAATGACATGATGACCAGTCCATCGTCACTATATAATCTGACCCTAAAAATAAAATTAATTAAGCTATTATGGGCATCAAATATTTAAGGCAAAGATTTCAGCTCATTTCGCCACAGTCTTGTAAGACTAAAAAGATTATAATGCAGATGAATATCATAAAGTTTTTGTATGATTAGCGACAGGGCTATGTCCGATAAAAAATCGAGGGTGGATAAAAAGTTAACCCATCGCAAATAAACGTGAGCTAATTATCATACCAGTTATTGTACAGTGTTAAAGCATGTGACTAAGTTAATGGAAAAGTGGTGGAAAAGCACCTGTTTTCTGGCAACGTCATTTTGTCCTCCATTACTCCGCCCGGGTGTTAATTAAAGTAAGCACGTGACGCCAAACGATTCCACGCGTTTCTACTCGCAATTATTCCAATCAATCAAATGAAATCAACTAAATGTCAAACACGCCCTTTTAAATAAAGGTTTGATATTCCACTATTTTCCTCTCCCTATTTCGTACTAGTACTCGTAGTATACTCGTACCTATCGTTTTTAATCAATAAGTATGAAGAAAATTTTAATATTATGTTGTTTTGAATAATTAAAATGCTTTCCCAATTTTACTGTAACTCGGAGATTAGCAAGGGCTCATATCGACAGGATTTCTTTTTTTTTTTTGAACACAAAACAGAGTGTAAACAGTAAAATTTAACAATAATTTACAATCCAAATTGAGAACATTCATTAAGTGATACAGTTAAAATTGATACTTGATTCATAATATTGTATTCATAATAATCTTATGTTATTTTATTTACTAGGGGTCCTTTCGGATACACTTCCTCCATTAAGGGGATGATGTTGTGCAGTGGTAGTGCCTTGACTTCTCCTGGTTCAGGATTTCCGCTACCAAGGAGTTCCATTCTCATTCTGGCGAGGGCATCACAATCACACATAATGTGTTCCATTGTTTCATCTTCCTCGTCGCACATTCTTCGATCTTAGTTGTCGTTTACATTAAAAGAAAAAAATTCTCAAACAAAAAGACAGGTAGAAATAGCAATTGTGCCTTACTATGTTAAATATATTCTGAGGTAAATTCTACATGAATTGTGGCAATAATTGGAAATGTAAAGCGTGACCCTGTCAAGTCACGCTGGCACTGAGTGGTCGCTGGACCTCCATAAGGTTTCGCAGTGACGCACGAGTTGATGCAAAATTAAATAATCAATATTTCGTCGTCCCGTTTGATGTTTCCTAAGTAACATATAACCTAAATTTAACACATTTCAATGAAAAAACAAATGAGCACTTGTGATTTTTGACAATCACGAAATACGTTTGCCAGATTTTCATCTCTAAATTAATGCATTGCCTATTTTTATGTAGCATATTTCAGTTAAAATTAATTATCAGAGCAAGACTGCAAAAAATGACGTTCTAGTGTCATTCTTTTCTACATTTAGATTTGCACGCTTTCGAATCGTGTAGTTTCTGTAGACTTCGAACAAATCGATGAAACTGCAATAGTTAATTTTCAAAATTAAATTATTTGAAACTTATAAATGGTATTTTATAATTTAAACAAAATTAATTTTTAAATTATCTACACATATCAAATCAAATACGAAAATATGAAAGATTAGAAGGCTCCGCCAAAACTTCCTGTGCTAAAAACATTTATTAATGTGTCATGTCAAACATTGTAACGAATACTTATTATAGCATTTATAGTTTATACAGCATTTTGTATTATCATCGGTAGGTATTATGTTATAATTTTAGGCCTAACTTGAAGAGTTAAATTTAGATATGAAGTGTTTGCAGTTAGCGAGAAGTCGAGATCAAAAGGTGTAACCCGACCTAGATGACAGGGTTACGTAAGTCTCCCTCGAGGTACCAGACATGATCCTGTTTCTACGTAATAGAACTGGGGTGCAATTTTTGAATCTCACCAGGTGACTAGAGCTCACCAAAATGACCGAATCTCTATGAAAAACGGCTATTTTGGTGAGTTTTAGTTACCCGGTGAGATTCAAATGCAATTTTTGAATCTCACCAGGTGACTAAATCTCTATGAAAAACGGCTATTTTGGTGAGCTTTAATCACCCGGTCTCACGCTAAGAGTGCGATTTTTGAAAGTCACCCGGTGATTATAACTCACCAAAATGGGTGTTTTTCATAAAGATTCGGCCATTTTTGTGATTTTTATCACCTGGTCAGATTCAAAAGTTACACTTTACCTTAGATTTAATCATATTCAGGGTGCCACAATTCGACTTGTACAAGAAGTCTACTAGTCGTCTCGCAGTTTGTTATAAATATTATAAATCTCAACCTTTGTATAACCTAAAACTTTAAAGGCTCTGGAAGTGATTGTCATTAGTTGAAAATAAACAGGATTTTAGATTTTACTAACCGACTGACTAATTTCCAATTGAGCTAATTAAATTAAGAATTGGACGTTACTGAAATCTTTATTCATCTCAAATCCAACTAAATTATAACGGTAATTATTCAAAGTGACATTCAACTATAGGTTCTTAAAGTGGATAGCCAATGGGTATATTTTAGTCCTTTACTGATAATAGTGTCTGTGCCTAAAGTTTAGTCTAACTTTATCACTTTAAAGAGCAAGGATAAAGACGAAATAAACAAAAGAATCAGATTTTTGTTTTTTATTCCTTACCTACTAAACACGTCAAATGAGTAATCACATCAATCCCAATATAAATAGGACTCTGAAATTTTGTTCAAGCGAATAATTACACAAGTAGCTATAAATATCACAAAGCTGAAAGATGTTTACAAGACTTCGTAGCACTGCTACGTCGTAGCAGCTACGGCGCGGCGTAGATGCCAAGTGGGTGTTCGTAGATCAGATACTTTGTGAATGATAACAGGATCGTGATAAATTGCTTTCGATATTCTTATGGTTAATATAAACAAACAATTTATTTTATGCGGCTTACAATAACACCAAAGTTGAACTTGGGCTTAATTTACATTGCGTTTGAAATTATAGCTCGTGTTGTTTCATATTCGTATTTCGTAAAATAAAATGAAATAATAAATAGCAAATCGATAAAAGTGACGAAAATTGCGATAGTAATTTAAATGCTTTTTAAATCTTTACGTACTATAAAACAAAGTCGCTTTACACCTCAGTCTATCCTCGTCGTATCCCCTAAATCAGGCAACGGATTTTGATACAAGTGTCACTGTAATTTAGACAATTTTGTACAGGGTTGTACAATTAATTCTGACTAAGTTTTGGTTAGTAAACCACAACCGGTTAAAGCCAGGTAGGTGTAGTCTACACTTATATCTACACTAAGTACAGTTTGTTTGTATGTAAGGGGTAATATCTGGACCTACCGAACCGATTTCAAAAATTCTTTCACAGAAAGTTACACTATCCCTGACGGACATAGGCTACTTATTTCACTCGAACGAAGTCGCGCGCGTCCGCTAGTAAATAAATAAATAAACAATAGGTAGTAGATGTAATGTACTTGCATATTGTTTAAAAAAACACAAACACTATTATATCCTTAAGACTCTCAAAGTTGTCAAAATGGCGGGGTGCGTGGGAGACGCTTATTCTGCTGTGATTGGTACATTTGTCTACGTTTGTACACGACATAAATTTTCTATTCGACTTGGTATTTAGTTTTTTAGGGTTTTGTAATAGGCGTAAACAGCCCCTCTTGCAAAGGCTCCGTGTTGTCTGTCCGTCCGCCTGTCTATCCATCTCTCCGTCATGGGGCTGTATTTTTTGAGCTGTAATAGGTAGCAATTTGGAAATTTCACAAAGTGTCATTACTACGTATTAATAAAAAGTTATATGCCCTATCGTATTTAACTCCTCATAGAAGAAACGAGTCCGACTCACGCTTGGCCAGTTTTTTGCTAACAAGTGACTGGCTACGCGTGGTGTACAGGATATATGAGGTCAATTTGTTTTAAAATTAAAACACCATTAATAAATAGTACTTGTTTTTTTATTTTAAATAATTGTATCAATTGCAAATCATCAAAGTATCAATTTGAGTTATTTAAAAAATAACACCTCGTTGAGTTTCTTCCCGGTATTCTCATCAGAGGTTTTTCCGAGCCGGTGGTAAATTTTCTGACATTCATAATTGCTACCTGTAAGCCTAATCTGAATAAAAATATTTTAACTTTGACTTTGAATTCGAAAAAGCAAATTTTATTCAATAAATAATTCATTTTAAAAACGGCTTTTATATTACAGCGATAGATTATGTTCAAATATTGAAAAAAAAGAGCGCAATCCTTTTTCGAAACATAAATATTTTCTTACTGTCTCCCCTGCGTTACGGTATTATTAATAGAGAAGAAATGGTAATAATACGCCTCACGTGGCGCCGCACATTTCTTTCACCGAGATGTCAGAGCGGCGGTTTCTTCCAGCTTTACGTACTGCAGCCTTTTACTACGTCACTATCGTTCACGTTTAGACACATGCCTTTTGTCGTCGATGACAAAAACATGGGCCTTTCCAAGTGGGAACAACACGGGGCACAGCTGTACAATGAATTCATACTATCCATACTACAAATGTTTTGTTTGTCCTTTTTACGTCGTAATGGAGAGACAGAATAAATTATTTTTTTATAGGGATAGCTGAAGGGCCGGAAGAACATAGGCTACTTTTTATTCCAATCGAACAATTATTTATCGAAGGATAATACGTGAGTGAAGCCATATAATAAATAAATATCTAGAGAATCACATATACAAACTCATTTTAAAGGACACAATTTCTGGCTGATCATTTATTAGTTGTATGACTGACTAATTATATATAGTAATTTCACCAATTTTAATTATAGTTATTATTTAAGGTAACTGTACCAGTGCTTGACACGCGTATCACATTATTTTTACCAGTAGTTGACATTATCGTCTCTCGATTTGACTAGTATCTTCTAGCTATTGGGGCACTGTCAAGGACTGGGTCCGTTACCTTATATCCGTTTTCTTATGAAACTAGAGTACTTACGTACTATAAGTACCTACGTTTTTATTAATATAGTTTCAATAAGACACCTGTTCTGAAGAGCCGTCAGTAAGCAGCAGTCGCAACGCCCCGTGCTAAGTAACGTGACCGCGCTTCGATGGCTTTACAATATTTCATTCATTTTTATATAGCTCAACATTGCTTTAATATAACCAGCCTTCAATACACGTGGCCTATTGGACGTAAAAGTTACCAAGATTTGACAACTTTGTCCAAATAACGCTTTAGATGACCCAAAGTCAAAAATAATACACAATAATTAGTCATGTGATATTTTTTTCAGGTTTCACTTCCTACTATGGACATAGGCCTAATTTTACATTAAAAATACTTCCAGTTTGGTTCGGATATGTTTGGATAATTTACCATTTTTGAGGTTTTCTCGCATAACAATTTACTACTAAAAGTGCAAATTAGGCAATGTAACCAAATGTAGATGATTCTATCAATATTGAAAACACTCTTAAATGTGAAACTGCGATCGCTATAAAGTTGGCAGCATTTTTATTGCTGGTCGTCAGTTCTTGCAACGTGCGACAAATTTCAAGGCAATGTGACGTCTGAAGTTGGTCACCAGTTACGGATGAAGCTAAATAGTAGAATATAAACGTGATCAATCCTTTTTAGTAAATTGTATATGTTTTTCAATATGAATTCTAATGATTGTATTAATTTATAACTCAACGGATTACTCATTGGTCTAAAACATGCCGAGCAGATCCCAATGTAAATACGTGAGAAGTTCTCACCGTAGTAGTTTTCTATATATACAAGGTGTTGAAAATATAGTGCTTGCTAATTGGTATTTTAAGTAAGTAGGTATGCTGCATCTACACTAATTTAATAAAGACGTAAACTTTGTTTGTGGTTTGTTTGCATGTAGGAGGTAATTTCTGGATCTACTGAACCGATTAGAAAGCTACACTATTCCTGACAGACACAAGCTACTAATTCAAGTAAATAAAGTGAGCTATAAAATTGGTCCAACTCAGTTGGCAGTAGTTAGTAGTCTAGCTTAAAGTGTCATTTAATCACCAATGTATATTTTTCTCAGCCAGGAAAAAATCCACCTACATTAGTGGAAATTAAACTTTTGATATCTATCGAGGCGCACGTGCAATCGCTTTCTGTCATGATTTGTACCTAAATCAGCCGTGGCTTACTTCGCGGAGCTACAAGAATATAGCTCACCACTGCACTGGGGCCGGCGCAATTGAGTTGCTGCGCGTGCGAATGAATACGAGTTAAACGATAGACAGAGAGGCATACAGTAGAACGCTTCTTATTTAGGCATACAGTAAAACATACATAGGTAAATACTATGAAATCTTATACTTTTTCCTTTTTTTAAATCCTCGGTTAATGAACTCCCTAAATCACAAAATAATAAATACATATACTTGATATTGACTATCATACGCATATTTAATTTCACTGATATCAATATATCTAACACACGAATAATAGGTAAATCGTCTTTTCTGATATGAAATGTCAATCACATTGAATATTGCTTTTATTGGTTATTTTTGATAGAAAATAATGTTAGGAGTTAACGTACTTAAGGTCAGTGATAAACTGATCCAAGAGATTGTTGACTTTCCAAACAATAAAAAGTTCAAAGCCTTATAAAGTAATGTACGCGAAAATAATCGTTCATATTTTCCAATATAATGTGGGAAATTTCCTTAACCTCTTGTCTACGCTGTCAAAGACATTCCTGCCAGTAGATTCTTAGTATCGGCATTGAAACTAGGATTAGAGTATCTTGAACGTAAAATTTCCAATACCCGAGGATATAAACTTGAAGGCAAAGAGCGAAAGGGTGCCTGAGCACTCATTTAGATTTTCGATGTACGCTGCCATTCGGTGAATAACATACGAGGCGAGGAGTATCATCCGATTATAGCCATACATACCTCATTTGCTTCTATTCCTTCATTAAATACTTGGAAGTAAAAGTATCAGGAACGAATTTGATGTGTTTAAGTCGGCAAATCTTTAAAAAAAAACAAGGTAAGTACGAGTCGGACTCGCGCGCCCAGGGTTCCGTACAAACTTAATACACGCCGAGCATTGCTCTATTATAAAATCTATGATAAACTGAATTGAGGGTCTAACTTATTTGCCATTAGAAAACTGCTCTCCCCATACATTGATATAGCTCGCGGTCTATTTACTAAGTGCAAATATAAGTTTGTAATGTCAGAAAAATATTTTTTGTCATCAGGGGAATCAACTGCATATTTACCGCTTTCGAACTTTCGCCTTTACTTGTGCAATAAGTCAAAGACTTGTGCAAATTTTGTAAATGTAGGTCAACAGTAAGTATCCTATAGGTTTTTGATTCCCTTGCGAGTGTCAAAATACGCAGCATAAACAGTCGTATCATTTAATTGAGTTGACTTAGAAGTTTGGTTTCTTTAACAGCTACAAGGAGTTCACTTTAGTATAAGATAATTATTTCAACTTGACATGAAAAAAGTTAGCGCCCCTAACTCATCACATCAGTAATAGTAAATTAACGAATTTATAAAATATTTATTGAACCATCATGCCAGTGACTTATTTTCTAATATCGCATTTCAAGAGAAGCTCTCGTTCGCTCGTATATTAAAAGGTTAAGAGGTAAGCCAAAGGTTAAAACTATACAGCTTTATTACAGGGTGATATGAGATCTACTAGTTAAGAAGTGGAGCTAGGTCGGGTCAGATCCTTCACAAGGCTTGTTTAAAATTCCATGGCGATGTTTACTAACTCTACTTAGTCCTGTTGGTCATTAGAGCGGCACAGTTATCAGTTCCCTTGCTTTGTCTTCGCGTAAGATTGTAGCAGCCTCTTCTTAAGTGATAATTGATGTCTCTGCGTACAGTGGTTAGAGCATAAGCAAATTACTGAAAAGGTCATCGAGCCGAATTGAGTAAAAATATATTTAGATCTCTGTCAAGGCTCGCACATAGGTAAGTACTCACAAATCTGCCAACAGCACCAAATTATCATATGATAGTTGTCATGCAAAAACATAAAGTAATAGGAAAATAAGGTACTTTTTTATAAAACAAGCGAAATGAAACCAAAAACACCATGATTTCTGTAACCCGTAATTTTTTTTTTTGGAAGACTAAGATATAGGTATGTGTTTTGTTTATTGTGCATTTGGCATTAAACTGTATATTAATTACGCTTCATACAAAATAGGCATACGTTTCTGGCGTGATGTCATAAACTAGGAGATTTAAGTGCAACGTTTATACCTAGATTTATACATTACACATTACTTACCGTTCAAACTAACATTTTCGCAATCGGCTCGTAGTTTTGAGATTTCAAACGCACACAAAAAAAACTTTGAAATGAGAACCTAATTGTTTTTTTTTTTTATGAAATTAGGAGGTAAACGAGCATGCGGGTCAGCTGATGGAAAGTGATCACCGCCGCTCATGGAAACCAGCGTCCTCAAGAGAATCTCTGATCCGTTGTCGCCCGATACGTCCGCTCCTCCCGTTTATCTCCGGTTCACTCACACACCGTACGAAGCGCAGTTGCAAACGACTACTTCACGCCGGTACTCTGTAGTTTTAATTTCGTCTTTCAACAATTCATAAATTGTTCCACAATTGAGACATCATACTTCCCGGGGTCAAGGACCACTTCTCCCCATTGCACTGTGGGGGTGCCTTATAACAGCCTTGTGACATCGCGTCTAATGGGTCCATTTACAATAAAGTATTAGGTTAAAGTATTCGCTTTTCTACTTATAAATATCTTAATGAACAGAACTATGATATATTTATAGATCAAGAAAACGTAATTGAAGAGGTATTGATACTGACCGCTAGTAAAGTCGATAGCAAACGTTTGTGAGAAAAACATACGAATTTACGACATGAGCTCCTTTTCGCCTGTAAATCTTGTCTTAATAAAGTATTTTCATAAAATTTTCATGTTAGTTTCTACCAGTTTAGACTTATATTGTTTACGTGAGTCAGGTACCAATATTCGCCGATATAAAGTAAAAGAAAGGAATTTTGAGCTTCCGCGACCCAGATACGTGGTTCATTGCTCGTGTGGAAGATTAACGAACTGTGCACGATGATTTGTCTTCTTCTTTTCCCCATTTACAAGAATGTTCTATCTCACGTAAATCTCTGCATATCGTTGTACTACTGAATATATGAAACTTGCAGATGAGAATACACTTTTACCGTTCTCGTGTCTAGAAAATCACTTGTATGGATAATATCCAGCCTGAAGGTATTTTTGTCTTACAAAATGTAATGAACAGAAGGTTTTTGATGCATGTTGCTTAGGTTATGAAGCATAATAAAAAATGCGCAAATTTTTTACTGTCGCCAAGTGTCACATACCCATCAACATCCTTGCGTCGAACAAAATCAGAGTTTTATTTATTTATTTTTGTAAATATTATTTTTGTTTCGCTTTTATCTTTTTTTGTACGATTTACATTCATAAACGAACATTCGTTCAGAAATTTTAATACATTTTTCAACTACCTATACATATGTATATACCACTCAAAACAAAATAGGACCCACTTGACCTTTCTCGGTAAAATTCAAACTTAAAAAGAAATATGAATTTTTACTAATACATTTTCTGAAAGTACTTAGGGTTTCATTTTACTAATTTCATGTATAAACAATTAATAAAACCCTACTATAAAAATATGTTTAGGAATATAACTAAATATTATGTGATTTTGTGTTACTGAGAAAAGTCAAGTGGGCCCCATTTTATTTTATACTTCAATAAAATACACACTTTTTATACCGTTAGTTTATAGTTTTATGGCACTTTTTAAACTTAAACAAATTTCGACACTTTCAAATTCAAGATGGATGATGAATTCACGCTTCTGCTTAAACGCCGAAAACTTTATTTTTATAAAACTGTCCAATACATCTAAGCAATACAAACAAATGAGTAAGTAAATACTATATTTGGATGTTAAATATTATGGCTGGGTGACGATGACTGAAGCGGCCTCAGATCTTCCCTGCGACAAAATTATTACAACTTTTTTATTTTTTTAAGCTCTTATGTATTTTGACATCTCTGGGTGTGTGCAGCTAATGCCATTTAAAGTGTTAAAATCTTTAATTAAACAGATCATAGCAGAAACGGTACTTCCCGTTCTAAAGAGCATGACCTCACCGATCCGTGTCAAGGCAATCAAGGATCCTTATGGACGGACATTTTCAGTTCGCAATTATGTAGAACCGCTAAAGTAAACCAAATTCTAATTCATATTCAGCATATCTTCATCAAACTATGAAGGTCCAGGGAAAGTTATTACTCGTAGTTATTAAATTCACCTGTTTGTTTTCTGTTTATTAAATTTATAATTTAATTTATTTAAAAAAAACTTTAAAAATAATTCATTAATTGCTTGAAATATTGGTCTTCAAATTATTTCGCAGTGCTTAATTTCACCAAGACAAGGCGTGCAAATATTTATCTTATCGATGCCAAATGAAATTAAAATTATAATGACTAAATTACAATGACTAAATGACGACTATGGCTATGACTAAATTACTTAATTATAACGACAAGAATTAGAAATGTAATCGGTAATTTTACATGTAAAAAAAATTAAAATAAAGCATACATGGAATTAATTACATTAAATCATTGTCAGCTTAATTACTTCATTATGTCAAAGGTATCAACTTAAGTCAAGCAATCTACGCTTTGAAAAATATTCTTCTAAAGTATAAAAATAATCCTCAATTCACAATTTATTAGGTTTAAGTAGAAAAATATTTTTGCTAAAAATCTCCCTAAATAACTAAAATCCTGTTTCTTGGGATAAGCAACGCTCCTCCCCATAACAAAGTTAAACGTTTGTATTTTAAATATTATCAATAATTTTGTTAATATCATAGTAAAACGATGCATGTGTTAGGGCGGAACCCCACTGCGGCGCGGGCTACGCACGCTCTATACAAAAACGTAGCTGGCGTGGGTGGGTTTGTATGCATCGTGCGTAGCGTGCGTTGCAGAGAAGTTTTTTTTTATTATGAAATAGGAAGGCAAACATGCAAGTGGGTCACCTGATGGTAAGTGTACACCACCGCCTATAGACACCTGCAACATCGAAGAGATTGCAGATGCGTTGCCAATCCAGAGGGCTAAGATGGAATACCCTCTAATTTATAAGTTTGCCATAATATACTCGAATACATTACGATGATATCGACAGCCAAATAACTAGTTACCTGAAATATTCCATTTAATATACAATGTCATCTGCAGGTTTATGAAACCCGGGCCATTGCCTCCTCGCTCAATAGGATGTTGTCAAATACCAGCCACTTTCCAGCTGTCACGTGTGCGATCCTATTTCCTCAGAATTTCTTTTAAGATACAACGATCATAGCAAATATCAAAGTATGAGACGACATCACGAGAAATATAATAATGTGTTAGCTTTTGCTGAAGTATCTATCCATCATTTACCGTAAGTAAATGGTTTTGCATCGAAAGTGTTTGCGATTGCTGCTTCTTAGGTTACTTTGTGGCTTGTTGTTAAAGCCAATTAGGGAAAACGCCCCTTATATTGGTAGCTAAAGTACCAAATATTTGCACCTTGTTTATACGGGATTGTCACCACTGATGCCTTGAATAAGATCGAACGTGACCGTCATGGTCCCCATCATGTTGAAGTGCCGACAACAGGAGTATTTACCCAACGTCATACAATTAGGCGTTATAAACTTATATAATATTGCAACGTCTTTTTAAATACGTAAAATTTCCTCATAGTTTTACAATTGTTATAAAAGATAACATCGTGACTCTAATTGTTTCGTGGCTATAATTTTAAACATTAAAGACACAAATTTAAAAAATCGCATCCACATAAATTAAAAGTTAACTACATTTTTTATAAAACAGGAAGGCAAACGAGCAAGTGGGTCGTGATTGTACTTAAGTGATCACCGCCGCCCATAGACACCAGCAACACCAAGGAGACTGCAGATGCGTTGCCAACCCAGAGAGCTAGAATGCCTGTAGAAGCTCTCCTCGCCGGAATACAACACTGTTGGTTAGTGGCTGGATTGGCGAGCAAGATGTTAGTAACGATCCGAACAAACCTTGTACAAAATCCTACTGCCTGAAAACATTTTAAAATAAAATTTTCTCATGTTTTCATCATAACTATCAATTGTTTCGTGACTGTATGATCTGTTAAGACATGATGTCTACCATTTAGAAAACAAATTAAAAACTGTATGTATCCCCAACATATTGTTAAAAATATCTATATCTCAAACTCCGCTTAGTTTTCCACAAACCATGCCTTGGAACTATATCGCTTAGTTTAACTACAATATAAAAACCGCATTTAAATCGGTTCCTAGGATCCGGAGTTTCGTGGCCAAAGACATGTCTGCCCGTCGACAGACAAACAGGGCTTATTGTAACCGTCGTTACGTCGCATCGGAGGTTACAAAAAAATGCAACATCTTTTATTTCCAGGCGCGGCAATGAGTGCAATCGAAGGCTCCACGGAAAGGACAGGCCTAGTCACTTTTATATGGGATTTTAATCTCAAAATGTTGTCCATTGTTAAAGATTAAAACATCTTTTTCGAAAAAAGTGACTATAGACATGCTCTTTATCTGGACCTTGTTTAAAATTTTCAAATCGCCATTTTGACAAACCTTCGTCAAAAATTGCGAAAACGGAATCCTGTATCCAACAGGCATTGTTTCTATTTTTTAGTAACACATTCACTGCTAGTATTGTTTTTTGGAAATTCCCCAAGTGTCCACATGTATGTGCGTTCGAATGACTACAGTTTTAATTGATTTATTTATAACATATTTGCGGGTGGTGGTGGTTCGTCCGGATCGCTATCATCATCTTGCTTGCTAATACAGCCGCTAAGCAGCAGTGCCTGTACTGTTGTGTTCCGGCGTGGAGAACACGACAGCCGGTGAAATTACTGGCACAAGATGTATACCATCTTAGCCCTCTAGGTTGGGGAAGCATCTGCAAACACCTTGGTATATCGGTTGTTTACGGGCGGCACTGATCACTTACCATCAGGTGACTCACTTGCTCGTTTTCCTTCCTATTTTATGAAAAAAAATGTTACATCATTTTCCTCAAATAGTCGCCAAACAAATTAGTACCCTACTAAAGATACTATGTTCTAACTACGTACGCCTATCGCTATTCTATGCTATTTATTTTATTATTCTTTTTTTCAGTCTATTTTATATTTTAACTAAGACTCTGACAGTAGCACAGAGGCAAAATACCTAAGACGCATACACGCATTACGAGCAGTGAATGCATTTAAAAGAAAGCAGGAATTCTAGGCAGCCTTAAACCGCGTCCCTGGTCGCAAGGTCGCATCAGCGCGTAACGAACGAGTGCACTCCAGTTCCCCTGAGTAAACACAAATCAAAATCTGTGCCTGCTTTTATTTTTGCCATTTTCCCCGGTGACCTTTCGCATATAAAAGTGTAGAAAGGACACGAAGTGAAATGACCTCCACTGATACTTCCATGTACCTGCGACCTCGGTTATAATTTGTGTATGAAGGTAGCAGGTCTGTGCGGTGCAGGGGTAGAGAGCTGTGATCTAGTTTTGAATGGGCTTGCGGAGGCTCGCGCATGACGTCATGGAGGCGTACCGTGACGTCAGTACTGAAAGTGGGGCGCGCGGCCGACGACCCCGGCCTCCGCTGCAGTCATATCGCGTTTGTCCTTGCAGGGCCTAGGAAAATGGACATAACATTAAATTTGTAATTTTTAGTTTAGGTTTTATTAGTTTTTTGTTTGTTGTTTTTTTACTTAAAACACAAATGTCTGAAAAAGTTTTCATTCAGTAAAATTTCCAATTGAGTCGCACAAATCTAGCGAAGCTAGGACCTCATGACATATTTCCACTTCAAATATGAAATCTAAACTATGACAGCTTTCACATATATGTGTGATTGATTTGATTGATTTAAAAAATATTCTGTCTCCTTATGTATGAGTCACCAAACATGTTTCTCAGTGTAAGCTAAAAGGGTCCAGGACTATAGTACCTCTATAGTAAGCAACAGTTAAAACTCTTCGCGTAAGTATTGCTTATATATGTATGAAGCATTTTATTACTTTGGGAGCATTCTTATCCAAACTTTCGACTCGCTTTAATATTCTTGAAATCATTAAAAACTTAATGTTGACAGATAGTATTTTTTTCAAGTTCATGCAAATCGTAGTTCTCGCAAGAGTACGGTGAACGATTGTGTAACAATTAAAATTTGCAAATAATAGATCCAATATTTGACCAGCTTCGACTGATGGGTCGGCATGCGTCTTCATTGTCTTGTCGACGGCGTTTCTGAGCCACATCTCGCCGAGGTCAATCGGTTATCTTCGGTCAGTAAACTGCTGTTTACATGAAAATTAACCTTAAATCTTATCCCTTGACTGATCTCTTACCAATGAAATCAGCTATTTAGAACCGCACCGTGAGATAAGTTCTCCTCAAGTCAGTCAGCTAGATGGTGGTTTAGGTTGAACCAGATAGTATTCGCCCACGTATCTTTATTCTTTATTT
This sequence comes from Ditula angustiorana, assembly GCA_963691745.1. Taxonomy (NCBI): domain Eukaryota; kingdom Metazoa; phylum Arthropoda; class Insecta; order Lepidoptera; family Tortricidae; genus Ditula; species Ditula angustiorana. The sequence goes on from OY829484.1 coordinate 7,539,613, forward strand.
ACACATATAAGAGTTCCATTACTGACTGACAGACAATCCACACCCTAATCCCCTCTGCCTAGAGACTTGAAATTTGGAACATGTATGCCTTAAAGAATGTGTAGGTGGGCTAAAAAAAGATTTTTGAGAATTTTAGCATTAAGGCTGTTTAAAGAGGGTTGGAAGTAAGGATGTAAACTACGGGAAAAGGAATAGCTAGTTCGGACATAAAAGTTAACAATAATTTTGGAAAATTTAACTTTGGAGATATATGGCTTTGGTATTGGGGCGTTCTACTCATACCCTTGTTTCATTGAGCGTGTGAACTAGGTCAGAACTTGGTGCTGCAGCCCCGGACCCCGCCCCCTGGATCGATGGGCTACCGTCAATGAGCAGCAACCCTGGAAATAGCCGAGAGCTGCCAAAGCGGCAGGCCTATAAATAAATCTGAAGGTTCTTTGAAATTAATACACCATCCAAGGATCCCGACAATTTTACATTCGAACATATCGGCACGGAAAGTTCTGTAAAGTTATTCCCTAATTAGTTACTCGTAATGTTCGGCAATAGAAACATTTTGGTGAGCAACATATCATACTGCATAATTTAGTCATCTGTGAGCATATTTTATTTTAAATATTTTTTAAAGCTCGTCATGCTGAGATATTTGTACATTAATAATTTAAGCAGGAAACTTTTGTAAAACGAAGTTGTGTTCATAACTATAAGTTGTACGGGATTCATGTCAAACTGTCAATATCGAATGTCAAATAATCTGTTTTCGTTACGTATGCCATAAGAACAATATATTTATTAATTAACTACGAGTACACAAGACTACCGTATCATTTTAAAAAGATAAATTACTTAGTGTATGATTTTTGACATGAGTTCTTACGTGTGAAAGTCCGCTCAAGAAAAATAACAGAAAAAATTGGAAAAGTGCGAATCTGATTCCCGCACCGAGGGTTCTTTATAAATTTGTGAGTAGATAGTTCGTCAGATTGAAAACTAACTTAACTTTGTTTTTGAAAGATATTCGCCCATATAGGGACTATTGACGTATTTGATATTAATCTCAACTTGATACCTTCTTACGCGTTTCTGAAAACAGAGTTTTTGACAAACGGACAGAAGAACAACGAAGAAGTGGTGTCATAAGGATTCCTTTTTCACCGATTGAACTACGGGACCCTAAATAATCAAATTATAAATAACAGTCATTTAGTATCAATGTTTTACAAGTTCATCCACTAAAGGAGTTGGATTAAGGAACGAAAGTTTAAATGTGTATTTTGTCAGTCTCCAATTGTTTATTAATATTATTTAGTACACCTACTGAATAAGTAGTTATTGCAATAATCGTAAGAATCCAACAACAAAGACCTATGTACCCAGTTAACATTTACTGCGTTCCCTACTTAATAAAACAATGGAACGTCGTAAAAACTGTAAGATAATTAAATTTAAGCAAATCATTTTTAAATAATTGTATAACGGAATGTGAATACTTTAATGACGTGCAATAAAAAAAAACATCTTCATGTGTACGCATTAATGATTAATTATCAATTATTGGCTCCGTTTAGTAATGAAATGTTTAACTAATGAATAGAATGGCATCCTTGTTTTGCAAATTGATTTTTATTGAGTAATAGTTGTATAGATAATACCATTGTACCTCATTTCAAACAGCCGAAATACTGCGTTTCTCAAATAAACCAACTTTGCCAACCTTCACGTGTCACAAAGAGTCTGACTTTAAACCTAAACAAACTTTAACTTCAAACCTTCCCTGTCCATCCCGTTTCGCGGCACCGCCAATCAATTGGTATTAATTAATTTTTGCAGGTAGTAGGACCTTGTGCAAGGTCCGCCCGGACCGCTACAACCATCTTGCTCTTGTTCGCTAATCCTGCCGCTAAGCAGCAGTGCTTGCACTGTCCTGTTCCGGCGTGGAGAGCAAGACAGCCGGTGAATTACTGGCACAAGAGGTATTCCATCTTAGCCCTCTGGTTGGCAACGCATCTGCAATGTTCTTGGTGTTGCGGGTTCTATGGACGGTGGTGATCACTTACCATCAGGTGACCCAGTTGGTCGTTGCCTTCCTATGTTGTATAAAGAAAAATTAAGATGCCTTGCATATTAGCTGCACGTGCCAGGATCGTGCCTAACGACCCATTAAAAGCATCTTAACGTGAAGGTTGTTTCACAGTGCATTCTCCTTTTATAAATACGAAGCTCTTAGAAGTTCAACAATACTTACACGTGCATCCTATGACGCGTAGAAGTCGATTCCTGTCAGTGTTCACTTATTGTTTACTCTTTGTATAAAATTCAAGTCGACAACCCTTTGTATGCGCAATAAACAATATCTAAGTTACTAGTGTCCTATATTGTCGTTAAAAAGATAGAACTAGCATTTGCCCGCGATTTCGTCTGCGTACATTTTGGATTACATACTAACTTCCAATCTCTTTTAACCCCTTTAATGGTATGGTTTCTAAAAGTCCTGTCTTAGTGCACCCCAGAGGAACATATTTGAGCGCGTTATTTATCAATAAATCAGTAAACGGAATTATTTTATATGTATCGATGAAGACCGAAATCCAATACATAAGATCTATGTGAACGACTTCACTACAATATCGATAATGTTTTGATAGAAAGAACTGTTATTGAAGCCTGAATAATCAATCATGTATATAAATATACAGAACTGACCCAACTTTTAGTTGGCGGTTACAGGTGAATAAATATGTACGGTATAATTCCTGTGCCCCTCACATGACCGGCCAAGTTTGGTTTATCTGAGTCTCTCTACCTACATTGTATATGCGTCACTTTCTAATGACACTAGTTTTACAAAGACGTAGGGAGGGATACGTTAAAACTGGGCCGTCATGTTAGGGCCACCGAATAATATAGTATACTACTTATTTAACTATAAACGCCAACGTATTTTCTTAATAATTATCTCAAGGTTTAGGTTTTTTATTTGACATGATATTCATCCTATTTAAGATTAAAAATACTTACAGATTAGTTGATAAATGATTAATAATAATTTAAGTTGAGTTGTCTATATTGTATGCATGTAAGTATCAAAATTTTGCAAATAAATATTTCATTTAATTTCAACTAAAAGATGAAACAATTCTACGTAGATGATTATTAGAATTTCAATAAAGTGGCATAACTTTTTATCGTTTAAGAATCAAGAGGAAGTGATGTTTTGGTTTTATTAGACGTAATGATAATTTTCAAACATAATTAGCTGTCCTCGTTAAATAAAGTTTTATTAATAACAATCATTGCAAGTGTCAAATATTGAACATTGAAATTAGGTAACATTGTCGTTTAATCCCTGTAGACCATTAAGATCTAGATGGTGCGGAGATGTTAATGAATGAACAATATTTAAAGGTGATTGACCCTAGTAGCCTTGGTTTCCTTCGACTGGCTGAAAATAGCAGTACAATGCATGTGACACTGACGTCTGTCACTTTTGTTCCTAAACAATCCACCTTTCTTCACCACAATGCACTCAAGTTCAGGATGAACAACCTCTTACGAACGCGACACTAATGGGTTCTCTTTTCTGAAATCCCCAAGATGTTTTATAAATAAAACTCGATATTTGTACAATTTGATATTTTCCTCTACAAGATTCGTAATCTTAATACTAGACTACTTTTCTCGTGTAATAAAAAATACGCGTCGATAACCTGCAAGGTCGTTCTCATCAAAACGATATGAATAGGTAGTTTCTACTTCTTTATAATGGTTTGCCCTACATGATTGCAACTTTTGGGGGCTTCTTAGGAAAAACATATTATTTTACAGATTTTTACCGATGTCAATGTCCGACGTAAAACTTTCTGCGCGCTCTCCAATAAACGAGGCTACCAAGTTTTTGGTGTTTGGGGCCTTATAAGGAATCTTCGTACCTACGTCAATCCGGAGAAATTGGTTCCAATCTTCGTATCCGGCGACCTAAATGTGACAAATTAATTTTCGACAGCTTTTAAGACGCACTCGACCGAATTTAGATTTTTAGTAATAAAAACGAGGTGGTTGTACTTAATTAATCGTTTATTGTTCTGAGTTTAATAACATTTCAAGGAATTATCAAAGTAATAAAATCACTTTATTTTACAGTAGGTATTAGACCAAAAGTATGAATAAATTATGTAAAGGTTAAGCTTCTTGTTAAACAAAGTGTATACAAAATGTTTGAACTGCCATCTTTAATATCCCGGCATGTTCCACTCTGTCTTAATTGTATTTAGGTTCTCTGCCTGTACTCGACATTAAAGAATTAAGAAACCTTTTAAAATGCATATTACACGCCTTGGATCCATCCCAATTCGGCAAACCTTACATTCAGATTTTTTTAAACGCGCGATATAATTTAACAGGCACGAGTCAAATATGTAACGAATTATAAAAATCTTCTTATTATTTATTGTATTGTTTTTTGACTGACGATTCCCATTAAAATATTCTCGTGTAAACTAAAAATGTACTTAAATAATTTATGGTTCGTTATTATTTACTTGGATTTTTCAATATCGATACGTGAAAAAATTAAGTTTTAATTATTGGTTTGTAAAAGGAACGAAAGGCGGTCCACTCGATAGAAGTTGGACACCAGACACCACTCCCTATAAGACATTTACAAAACCAAAAGGAGAGCAAACGCACTGTCGACCTTAAAGAGCTCTATTTTCGACTATCTTCTGCGAAATAATGCACCTTACAAGAAGTAAAAGAAGCAGAGGTTTTCAAATAACGAAACCTTTTTTTTATGAAATAGGAAGGCAAACAAGCAAGTGGGTCACCTGATGGTAAGTGTCCACCACCGCACATAGACACACGCAACACCAAAGAGATTCCAGATGCGTTGCCAACCCAGAGGGCTAAGATGAAGTACCTCTTGTGCCGGTAATTACACCGGCTGTCTTGCTTTCCACGCTGGAACACAACAGTGCAAGCAGTGCTGCTTAGCGGCAGGATTAGCAAGCAAGACCTTGCACAAGGTCCTACCACCCGCTTTTACTGTGGCTCAATCCAAAAAAAGGAAAATATCGTGTCACCTTTCGTTTGCTAAGGATATGGTGATTTTCAATTGCTTGTCAAGTATGTTTTGTCGTTAAAGCAGCCTTCCGATCACTGTTTCTTTGTATATCCTAATGTGTAATGTTGCAAAAAAAATATTATCACGTCTCGTCATGTTTCTTGATAAAAAGTTTGCCTTTTTAGCTATGTCTAGTGGATACCGTGTTTATTTAGTTACTGAGCTGAGTTTAGTTATTGAGCCACGTTGCAAGTGTGTATTTGCGTTTAATAAAAAAAGGTTTTATTTTTTTTAATTTAGGTGCCTACCTAGGCATTACAATAACGTTTATCCAAAACCAAAAATACTTCGAAACAAAAGAAAAACTTTGTAAATTTGACTTTCTATAACGTTCGTCTTTACTTACGACGAAGTTAAACAATTTCGTTCAGTTTGACTTTATCCAAAGGTATTCGACTGACCACTAAAGTTTCTGGAAATCAAGCTAAACTGAGAAGTCAAAGACCTCTCGTTGGCCTGATTTCCGATGGAGCGGTGTGATGAAAACTTGCTTTTAGGGACCGACGCTATGCTCTTTTCATGAAATAAAGATTTAAACGTCTTCTTGTCTCGCTTGGTACATCTAAAACGACAAGGATGGTAGTACTGCAGACTGCGCTAGTGTATCTACGAATAATTAGTGTAGCCAAGACAACTTTGGGCGTTAAGGGAGTATAATAAACTGCTCCTCGGCAGATTTGAAAGTTAGATTGGTTGGGACTTGCTGTCGTAGCATTGCTTCAACGTTTTGACTTTGTTTTAGTACATTGTGTCTAATTCATTGAACCCAAACGTCCAGGGTTCAATTGCTAAGTATAGTCGACCATGAAATTGGTTGACCACTTTTCGACGGTATTACAAAGGGATAAGGTTCAAAAGTGGTCAAGCAATTACTTGGTCGACTATACATTAGTATGTTCACTATTTAGGGAAAATTTAAACCAATTGTACTAGTTCTAAACCAAGCAAAGCCTTCTATGAATATAAGAAAGTATAAACATTCAAATTTATAAATTAACATTGTAATTTCGATTTGTTTAAAAATTTACACCTTGTGGAGTTTCTTGTCGGTATCTTCTCATCAGAGGTTTTTTCCGAAACGTTGGCAAATTTTCGGACATTCATAAGTGCCTGCTAATCTGAATAAAGATATTTTGACTTTGACGTTTGCCTTTGACTATCATACCAGATGTTGGACCCTTGCTGAAACTATACGTGCAACTTCTAACCTTCTAGTCAGATTCTAAGAATAAAGCTAGCTGGTCGTCACTTTGGTTATTATTTCATAGCATTTTTCGTTTTCATTTTAAGCAAAATTAAGAGAAACTAGATATTTAACAGTGGGTACGGGTATCTCCCACATGATTAGAGAGCTCTAAATGCAATTAAAATCCTACAAACAACGGGGGAGTCAACGAACGCACAGGTAGTTTTGAACCTAAATAAAGTCCGTGGTCACCTATGTTTACTGTTTACACTACTAACTATCCTTTAAAGGGCTCGTAATTAGAATGTGTCGACTTCGTTTAAGCGAGATGTACAAAACATACCCAATAGAGAGAAAAATAATACTCATCCTGCTTGAAACTAATTATAAACTGAAACAAGATAAGGTAACGCAAAAGAATAAAAATAATTATTTTACACAGTAATTATTATTTTTGGCTGAATAAAATATATTTTAAGGGTTCCGCACAGACGATCAGACAGTTGCCGTAGTTTTAGTGATGTCTGATTCTCTGTCTGTCCTATCTTCAAAAAGCTCTATTTTTTAAACCGTAATAGGTAGGCGTATGACCAACATCCAAACAAATAATAAAAACATAATTAAAGGTGTGTCCATACATGAGGCATTTCTTTAAGATTTTACATGAATGTCGTAAAATCGGTAATTCATAGAAGCATCAAAATTGGTGTTATTATAGTGCAAAGTATAAAATAAAACAACAAATGTGAGTTGGACTTCCACTTAGGATCCCGGAACGAATGAAAGATTTTTCTATAAATCTTTGTATTGTGTAGTGGTACGGAACCTGCGGTGCGCTGGTCTGATTCACGCCTGGCTAGTTTTTTTCCAAAGCGACTGTACGACTTCAGCCGTCGCCAACCGAAAGGAAATTGGTTTTTGGAATTAGGTTACTGTCCGTGTCGCTAACTAGCGGCAAGACAAATGAGACCAATTAAGACAAATAAATTCGGGTTTTATTAGAAACCACGCAAATATTTGATCAATCTCTGAACAGTAGCTATTGTACGTCATACCAAGAGTCCAATATTTAGGTTTTTTTTTTAAATAACACATAATATATTTTATAAATATAAAATAGGAAGGCAAAAAAGCACCTGATGGTAGGTGATCACCACCAGCCATTAACCCCCGCAACACCAAGAAGATTGCAGCTCCATTGCCAACCCAGAGGGCTAAGATGGAATACCTCAAGTGCTAGTAATTTCACCAGCTGTCTTGCTCTCCATGTCGAGGCACAACAGTGCAAGCACTGCTTAGCGGCCGGATTAGCCAGAAAGAAGGTTTTTTTTATGATATAGGAAGCAAGCAAGGTAAACAAGCATGTGGGCCACCTGATGGTACTTGATGGTATCACCACCGCCTATAGACACCCGCAACACCAAAGACATTGCAGATGCGTTGCCAACCCAGAGGGCTAAAATGGAATACCTCTTGTGCCAGTAATTGCACCGGCTGTCTTGCTCTCCACGCCGGAACACAACAGTGCAAGCAGTGCTGCTTAGCGGCAGAATTAGCAAGCAAGAAGGTAGTAGCGATCCCTCCAATATTCCTCCTGAAAATTTTATCTTTATTATTGTTTTACAGGTCAATGACAGAGTTTAGCTTAGGCACCTACTGCTAAGGCACAGGTTATCGGGCTCCGTATATCGGAACTATCGCCCGAACTCGAAACAAACATAAATTGGAAAACATCACGGATAAAGATCATCGTTCAGAACTTATGTAAATGAGGTACCTAAACAGGGTCACCGGACCCGATACTTGATCACAAAGGGTGCAGTAATTTATGAGTTCAATGACTCAATTCGATGTTTCCAATATAACCAAGTTATTTATTGTTACTATAACAATAAAACGCTTTTCCACTTATCCGATGTTCTTTATTTAACTTCCGTTTAGTTTTTTTTTTGTTATTGGGAATGCTTCTCCTTCATCTTTCGTATGATTTATATCTTCCGGTGTTTCGTGAACATGACCCAAATATGTACAACCATTTTTAGTTATAGTTACGATTGCAGTATATTTCGACGCCGATGGTACATAAACTGTGTTGCAACTAAAGTTTTTGGTTATATTTTAGTCATATTTCGACCGCAGACATTTACTAAAACTAGTAAGTTACCGAGTGAACCCATTGTGACGTAAAAATTTGATGCCTTGTTGAATATAGGAACGCCGGTTTAATCTAACATCATGTTACTTCGGCTATCTTAAGTCACTACATAGTTAGATAAAGTGAAGATTGTAGTCTAACCCTCTTATTCGATAAAAAAAAATAAGCTAACTGTTAGAAATAGGTAATATGATTTAGTACCTCTTTACTTAGGAAATTGTAATTTGTCTATGGCCGAGTTTTATAAAAGAAGATTTGTTTTGTCATGATCGAATTTTCACAGCGGTAAACATGGTGTCCTTTGACGAAACGACAGTGTGGGCCGGATACATAATATTGTAACTGACGTCAAAGCGTTCCGGTGCCTCGAGTGGAACAAATACGTTTTAAAACTGATCAATTTCTTAAAAGGAACCATGACCTCTCAAATTCCTCACAAAAACTAGTACTTTGCACTCAAGACTGGCATTTCCACTTAATAAAGGAATTCAATGTAACTTTTTATAACCGGCAGCAATAGGTAAGCATTATTTATCTAGGTCTATACAATTAATTGAAAAAAAAAAATGTGTTACTTTGTAGGTATTTTAATACTTTAGATGAAATGCATTTATTATACAAAATAGTTCAATACAGGTCAAACAGTGTTTTAATAACATTCCTGAACACAACAATACAAAACAGTTCGATGACAGAGAATATTGTCAAGACGGAAAATGTAGGCGTTCTTCTCTCCCAACCAACCTTTCAGATACAGAGACTAATTCACCGCGTACGTCGCAAGGGACCTCGCGCTTCTTCGTACCACACTCCATAGTGTCAACACATGTCATTGCTCTCTCACGTCTGTATACTTTCTGTCGTTGTACTTTTAATATTACAGTTAAACTTGTGAAACCGAATCCACAGTGCAACTAGTCCGAATAAGCACACGCCGCAATTCTAGATAGAAATGTTTATAGTATTATCAAAGTACTTAAACAAGTTTAATTTTACACGACAAATACAGTATGCGAGAAGATGATAAACATATGCGAAAACAGTTCTGTTATATATGTTAAATACACAAGTTATATTATGCAGAATTGTTGTGCAGCTTTAAAGCATGTGGGCTTCATGTTTTAGAGTAGACACTGAGCCATCCTTTTGCAGCCATCACTATTATGTAAACAGAAATTCTTAAACAACAAATTGTTTCGGCCACTACCCCCATGCAAGTGTCACTCAGTCATGTCACGTCCGCCTAATTTACGCCAGTTCAATTTAGCGTCCTCGCACGAGCCAGCTAATATCGCGTTCCTGGCGAAAGAGTCAAGGCCAGTTAGTCGGCTATTCACCCTTTCTTTTATATTTTTACCCTATTATTATGTTACGCCTAAGTTACATTAATCAAGTCGGGTATTAATCCATTTTTCAACGTCAAAGGCCGTAAGATACCTGCATAAAAGACACGAGTGACTCACCTTTAAATCTCTGGCTAAATTGGTATTAATAAAGTGAAAATAAGTGGAAAAATTGTATTAGGGTTAAACTCGGGGTTAAAGCATTATAAATAATTAGATTGTTATTATTTACCTGCCATAAGTTTTAAATCTCTTTGCTGAGCAAACAATTATCTATATAATTGTTTGGTAGATATCATCTACCCTTTTTTACGTTGTGCCACCAATTAGTAATTAAATCAACATCATCTCATTTTATTTATCTTATTAAAAACTTATACTTTTATCTATTCTGTATTGAATCAGATACAAGTACTTTAATTGTCTGCTTTTGAGATCAAACATTTGAAAATACAATTCATCAAAACATTTCAATGTTTGAGTATGTCCCCGTTTGACTCCACGAAGCATTCATGCCTAGTTTGAAAACGTTATAGGGCTTGTGTGAGAAGTCAAGAATTAAAGCGGCTTTAAGTTTTCAGGCAGATTTGCTCTGAATTATTCATGGTCGATTTAAGCACAGTTACACGAGCTCGGCCCACGTGCAGCTGAGTAGAGAAGGTGCATTGACTTATTTATCTCTGATTCACCGTCTTTCCTCGAAGCAAAGCAACCCTTCTCTGTCACCGGGAACTAGATACGATCGTGACGTAAATACAAATGTTACATCCGTTCTTGTATTGTCAATTTTGTGTTTACATTGATTCAGATAGCCATCGCAAATGGCTACATCATATTTGTTAACGTTTGGGTTGGGGCTTCTGGCTTAACAGACTATTTACGTTGTTTAAGTTATTGAAAAGTATTCTACTCTACCTGCTTTATGAAACTTGCCAAGCTGCGCCAGTTTTTTTGGAAGGTACAAAGTGTTCGCTATCCCTGCAAACTTCGTTTTATCAAACATACACATTATGAGGTAATATTTGCAATCGGCTTACCGTCTCTATTATTATGTTAATAATACTTAGTACCTGGATGAATGATCTTTGCTTAGGACAAATGCTAAAAAAAACAGAAAACATTTATTTCCAAGAATGAGAGCTAAGCTAGATAAATTTTTAATCCGCCTCTATTATTGTAGATTATATTAAAAGTGTTAGAGCCATTTTTGAAGACGCGATTACAAAAAAAAACAATAAATATTGCTCGTATACGATTAACTACGACTGACCAGCTAAGTAATCAGAAATCTTGCAGTTGATACCAGAAACGATCCCTACTAAAAATCACAAGCAGTAATATGTGAGTGTTAATTTTGTTACTCCATTTCGTCAGCTATTGGTGAAATAACTGCAGTCTTACTAAATATGTAAATTAGTTATAATGTTAAGCATAAAGTCAAAATTATAAATTCTTGATTTAATAACTTTATGATAAGAGATTGCTATTTTAATAGCGACCTAAACAGTACACAATTCTGCCATAACATTAGTATATTTACTAGTAGTTTAAGTAAATGAGTGTATGCGAGGGATCGAGATGGTTCCCAGTATTTTTCCTACCTTTTCGAGTGAGGTCACCAGAATGTATTCAATCTCCGGCCTCTTCAGCTCAAGGGGGTGTAATACCAGTGATCAGGCTGGGCTATTTGTAGCAAGCTTCTATTCCCTTTCCCGTATAAACGCATCTGATAAAAATAATGTAACAAATAGCGTAAAATATGAAGATGCATTTTTTGTATTAACTTCGTCATCCACAATCAGTTTCTTGGACTATGAGCAGATTGGCTGAAAGCATCATGTAGAGTGTGTCATCCAGTGAGGGCAGTCACTCATTTTTGCATTATCTACGTACTCTGTAAAGATGGCTTTTCTTTTGAGGCCTTTCTCATAGTCTCTAGTTGTCAGTTTTGCCGCTATTTCATTAGGACGTCTTTCAAGTCTCCCGTGGTACCTAGGGTGACCCCCTGTACTCATTTTACAGGACATTTGATCTAGAATTACAGGATTCATGGAAAAAATACGGAACAACAAGTTTATGGTATGGTATGGTCCTGTAGTTTCCATATTAAAACATAGCTAAAAAATACTGACATCCTGTAAAATACAGGACAGCTAGCCACCCTAGTGGTATCTCTTTCTTACGTTGAGTATTTACTATTTCCTCCTGTATTGTACTCATGAAGATGCATATGGAGTCCTTTTTTGATGTCACTTCGGTGGCAAATACGCATGCGGTTCGCCTGATGGTCAGACGCGAATGCACCGACATGCCCACAACCTTATTTCATAAAATTTCTTACTCGCACTTGGCCAATTTTTTGAGTGCCCGTGACCGCAACCTTTTTTAAGGGTTGGATCCGCGCCTGCTGATGGTAAGCAATTAACGCCGCTCATATACTTAGTTGCTACTCCAGATTAACTACACATGCCTTGCTGATCTCGTGAGATCCTTTTAACGCCCCATCATTGGGAAGATTTGAGCCGGTCTTTATTTAATGTGCCCCGACTGTTCAAGTTTAATTGACAATTCAAATGACATTTGAAGGTAAAACACTTCCTCGCCCAACGTATTGGCATTATCATTCAGAGAGGTAACGCCGCCAGCCTTTTGGGCATTTTACCCAGAAACAGCGGCTTAGGTGACATTTTTCATTTAATATTTAATTCGATTTTTAACTTTTCTATTTTCTTTACTGTGATAACTCTGTTTCTTTTTCTAAATAAAAATTGTTTTAATCACTTTAGTTTTGAATAGTGTTGTGTTAAATGCTGAACCAATTGAAATGCTAAAAGAGAAGTTTCAAATGGAATTTCCCCCAATTAAAACTTGTCATTCCCAAGGGTGAGAATACTACACTACTCGAATCATATCTTGGTTCAATGTCCCCCACACGAGTGATCAGTTCATAGACTCTTTAGTTGTCAACAGTTGATTAAACACACTACTTATTTATAAATATTTTATTATATGAGTATTCTATTTTATTTGCAGATATTGCCAGACAACGCTATAATCTGTATAATTATGTGCCTGTAAATGCAGTAATGTAACAAGAAGGTACCTGCCTACCTACCTACTAGTTTTAACAGTTAATTATTAATATTGTGTTTTTTTATAAATTTTGAAGGCAAATATGCAAATGGGTCACCTGATGGTAAGTAAACCACGGCCTATAGACATCCGCAACATCAAGGAGATAGCAGATGCGTTGCCATCCCAGAGGGCTAAGATGGAATACCTCTTGCGCCCGGATTGCACCGGCTGTCTTTCTCACCACGCCGATACACAACTGTGCAAGCACTTAGCGGTTCAATTATCGAGCAAGATGGCGGTAGAGATCCGGATGAACCTGAACAAGGCCCTACCACCCGCAAAATGTTGTTAAATTAAGAAAGCAACTAATGTTTTAGACCAAATATATTTCTTATATCACTTACTCTGTGTAGGAACCATTTATAAGTTGAACCTTTACAAGTAGGTACTTTCAGCTCACGTATTTACAATTTGGAAACACAATACACTTATTGGCATTACGAGTTGTTGTGCTACGAGCAAGTCACTATTTAGAGAATTGTTTAATGTCTACAACGCATTATATCCATTACATAACAGCTCGTCCATACAAACATAATCACCAGAGCTCGCTGGTTAAATTAAGTTATTTTAGGACAGTGTTTGTGTCTGCGCTTACAGGGGACGTCCTGCTGTGCGCGCCGGCCTGAACAAGCCCTAATGAAACCATTCAAACATCCCCCAGGCTATTTGCAGCTGTACTATTCGGTTTTCGTCCACATTATAGAGGTTTAGCGACCTATTAAACAAAATTACCCCTAACACGTAATTGAACCCCCAGGTTGTTGTCACGGTTGCCCTCTGACAGACAAATCACTCAGTATTTTCATGCCCTATTGCGAACTCACGTAAGCAGAGGTCAAAGACCAAACGTTGGGCATATTTTTTCTACTAAACCCAGTCCTCTATTTGACATTAACATCCTGTACATAGCAACCGTGCTAAAACCATTCAAAAGATATTAGCCATTATTATACGGCTTTGATTAAGACTGAAATGTACAAGAGACCACTGCTTTAAATGAAAAAAATAAAAAGTGTAATTTGACATTCTATGCAATTTATTATGCAATTTTATATTGACTAAACTAAACGAAATAAATTAAAAGTGTTGGATCTATGAGTTATTAAGTTAACCATACGTTGCTTATGGACACATATGGCCTTTGATCGGGGCACGCTTCCATACTAAAGTGGTAATCGTCCTGTGACATTGCGCAGGCACTTATTAGTTTAGCCGTATTTGCTGAATATTCGTGTTGCATCGCTTTCGTTTTTCACGTAATCGACAGAGACGCTGTGATAAACACGTACACGAAACACTAATGCTGCGTTCCTATATTCAAACAACGGATAGCTTTACCTCCCAGTCGTTAAACTTTGACAGATTTAGCAAAGAAAATCTGTCAAAATTGCCAGGATAAAACCTTACAGTAGGTAGCAGCCAAGCTGAAACTGGCGTAATTTTCTACGCTTCCTAAGACTTGCTCCAGACCCGTGGCTTGATTTCATTAAAACTTAACGACAGTCATCATTCCTTTAGGTGATATTTCGACGACAGCTAATTCAATAGCCGTTTCGACCTCATTTTGCTCACTTTAAAGTTCATCGACTTTCAGGAGTCAATTGCGGCTGCGCTGGTTCGAATTTGAGAACGTAAAGCAATTGCCCGGAATAAAACCCCCTACGCAACCAATTTGTCTTACCCAAAATTACTAGCACAACTAGCACAATGGGTCGCGATTCTCCTTTGCAGCATTTAAATGGTAAAAATAAGTCTTTTACTACAGTTTATTTCTTTGGGTACGTAGAGAATGATATACATGTCCATTTTTGTAACCGTATTTCGATGCAAAATATAAGATGCAAAAGTGAATACATATTAGTATCGTCGATTGTACAAAAAAGTAATGGACCAATAGCCAAAGTGTGCTTGGTGGTGGTCAAATATGTTTTGTAATTTTTGTTTGTCCCGCCGGTAATACTTTATAATATGTCAGACATAATTTATTAACTTTTTAAAGGTGTTTATTACATACTAGCGGACGCCCGCGACTTCGTTCACGTAAAATTAGTAGCCTATGTCCGTCAGGAATGGTTTAGCTTTCTATCTGTGAAAGAATTTTTGAAATCGGTTCAGTAGTTCCAGAGATTACCCAATACATACAAACAAACTAACAAAAAAACAAACAAACAAAGTTTTTCTCTTTACTATATTAGTGTAGATTATTATGGCTCAACAATTTTTGGTAGACTTATTCTTCTCTTTTTAACATAAAACTACCGTGAGACTCAGACATATTAATAAAATCCTAAAATCTAATCTTCTTCTTTGATCTTTAATCTTGACATATTAATTTATATTAAATAATATTATTATTTATTCTTCTCTTTTTTATTACCTATACGTATATTTTTATGCAGGCGGATTTTATATTTTATCATTCTTTTTTCACTACGAGTTTTATACTATTAATTAAGAACACTAAAGCTATAAATAATTACACCGTATTAGAATGTTATCGCATTGCATGGATTCACTCGTCAGTTGCAGGTATCTCTAATCCTAATACAACATTATCCTACTCCTAAATATTACATCACTGAATAAGCGCCTTACCAACTCGATGTGTCCTAACAATATATGTCAAATACACACGCGTAGTGCTCCTATGGGCATAACATGGTTACGCAAAGAGACTCATAGTGTAAAAGCCCACCGTAAAATTCTGCACCTATCTGTTTTTTGATCGAAATGTGATTTAAGTAAAAGGTTATATATTACACGTGGGTCATACAACGCCACAGTAGTAACCTAGCAAAATCTTGCAACAAATATCTTTTACATAATTAATTTTGCCTTTTTTTAAATTGTTTTTATGGATAAGTTTGAAAAGTAAATTAAGCGCATTAAAAAATAATCCGATCTAAATAACTTAAAAAAAATGTTTTTTTTTTCTCTTATTTTGCCGCTAAACTCGGATTGCCTGATGATATATGTTATTATCGTATCGACTTCAATTTTACATCAAATTCAAGTTATTGTCTTCCCTCGCATTGTAATTTTAAATAATAAATAATATTGGTAAAGTTTCTTGCTGCAACATTTTGCTAAGCAATCCTGCGGCGTTGCATGACCCCACGTGTAACCTTTTATGTAAATCACATTTCGATCAAAAAACAGATAGGTGTAGAATTTTGCGGTGGTATCTTAGACTATCCGCGGATCGTAGGCATAATGTTTATTCCCCGAAGCACTGAAATCCAGTATACAGGGTGAGCAACCCGAATGGGTCAGCACTGTTATTCTCTCAGTTCATCAGCGTCGGACTCGACGTCGAGGCATCGCCTTGTCTCACTAGCTCGATCCAGCGTGCTAGAACGAGACAGAACGCCGCTGCCCAAGCGTCGAGGTCGTCGCTGCAACGTTGCTCTTAGAGAATGACACTAAGTATGGGGAAGACCGAAACTATAATAAGAGACAGGGAAATTCGTTCTAAGAAAACAAGTAGTTGATTTTAAATTAAAGTAAACCAGCATTTTTTTTTAAAGCCCCCGATTGTAGGGGGCAGTTCATATTAATTTGAAAATCGACGTCATAATTCTATAGAACAAATTTCCTTATATCGTATAGTTTCAGATTGTTCTATACCTACTAAATAATCCATGGATTCAGGCGTTACTAAGCGGAGGTCTTTATCAACAAACTAGAACAAATCTTGTGCCAAAAAACCCACCCTCTTTCGCTTCCACATGAAACAATATACCTACCTGTTTACTGGTGGTGGTTGATAGTTGAGTCTGTGTGATGCATTGTTTCAAATGGAAGAGGAGGAGGGTGGGTTTTTACATAAAAAAAAATATCACACAGACGCAACTGTATTCTATGTGCGTGCATAGCACTGATTACGCGGAGTAGCAAGGTAATTTCTTCCAGTTTGACTCACCATACTGACCCGTTTGGTTTGCTCACCCTGTATAAAATTTAATGACAGAATTGTGTTACGTAATGTTATCATTTCGCAACCTGTAGTATGGATTAATGGAAAACAGGAATGAGAATAGATGGCGATATCAAATGTATTAATACGATAATGAATAACCGATGATGAAACATTTTAATAGTATAAAAGTACATGAGGCCATGATACTTTCTCTCTCTTTCTCTCATCACTCTTCGCTTTCTGTCACTATGAAGTTCTTTTTTTTTCCAGACATGTTTCTTTTGCCGATATACGATACTTTTGTAGTAACAAAATATAAAAGTACGCAGGCTCGGCATCTCGTTGAGTTTCTTGCCGCTATCTACTCATCAGAGAATTTTCCCGAACCTGTGGTAAATTTTTTGACATTCATATGTGCTTCCTGTAGCCTAATCTAAATAAAGAGACTTTGACTTTGACTCGACAGAGGAACGATGAAATACGGGATCCCTTTCCCACTCCTCTGCAAAGCTTGCAGAGGTCAGCTCGATACCTAAGCCCAACCGGTATGTCTAGGGCTTAGGGAAAGGTTATATATAAAGGTTATCTTTGAAACAGAGCTTCGATTGGATCACCTGAATATTTCAAAAACTACACATGATAGACAAACACCAATGCGGCATGAGGACATATTGAGATAAAAGATGGCGCTCACAACTGCCATAAAAAACAAAAACAGAAAAATTCGAATGAAATTCTCCGGTACGGTCAGTCTTAGAAGTAGTTTAATACCTTGTCGCTGTCAGTAATGAGACAAGTTCGAGTAGCTCTCATTTCATAATACCACAATAATACGTTACATTAGGTTCTTAAGCGTTTAGCTACCTCTAAGGCTAACTGTACCTGCATGACATACCGCAGTGTGCGTGATCCCGACTCTTATGGCCACACGTGCCAGTATAGACCATTAAAAACAACGATGTCAGTTGCTACTAATTATAATCATTAAAAAACATGTGACACCTAGTACATTCAATTTTTGTATGATACAAACTCAAACCGTCTTTCATTGTTTTGAGTCAAACTTTGCAAATTTTCGTTCTTCTTTGTGACAGACCCTCTCGGCTCGAAGAGATAGCACTGTTGGTACATGCTTCCTAACATGCCCGTGAAATGGGGTTCGTAGTTGTAGATAAGGTATTGGTTTTCTTCGGTGACACTGGAGAAAGTATGGTGGTTCCTCCGACACTCTTCCACGAAGAATTCCATGAAGTAACGGTTCGCTCTAACAGATTTCTTAGAATGCGGGTAATGCTTTGAAAGTTTCCATTCAAACATCTTCTCGGGATGAAATTGGACGCCATAGAATGGGTACCTGTAATTATAAACGTAACGTTGATATAGTGTTGGATTTGATTACATCTCCAAATCATCAAGCGTGTTCTGTCACGGTCAGACATTTTTGTCTATTTATTTAGTCAATTGTTTATAATATTACAATAAAAACTAATGTTTTCCTTTATTTTTTTACTAAATAGAAAGGCAAACGAGCAAGTGAGCCACCTGATGGTATTTAAGTGATCACCACTGCTAACAGACCCCCGCAACAGAAAGGAGATAGCAGATCCATTGTGTCGTTACCGTATGTGTGTGTTGCCGTAAAATCTAAACATACCTACACAAAAGAAGTGCAATTATAAGAGTCATGCCAAAAGTAACTAGATAGGTACTATCGGTATTTAATTACTTCAAAATGGCATTGAGCGTAAAGGTTATTTTATTAATATATATGTATTAATTTGCCATTATTGTTACATGATTTCAACAATTTTACATACTTGAAACTAAACACTACACTTTAATCCTTTTTTTACCCGACTACGGCAAAGCCAAAAGGAAGGGTTATGTTTTTAGCAGTCAATGTATGTTTGTTAAGGCAATCGTGCAATTAATAATATAAAGAGTTTGTATTTACATTGATATTTCTATTGTGACATTTTTATTTTCTATTTTGACATTTTCTGGATATTTTTATTTCATTTTTTTTTTTCCTTTTTGACGATCTTATTGTGAATTTGCTATGCTTTGACATTCAAATTTAATTTTTAACAAATATTGAGTAATAACTATGAATCTAATGTAATCCCATAATAATATACAAAAACATTTAAATTTGAAAAGCGTTGTTCTTTTACCTAAGAACTTAAGTTACCTACCTTGTGTGCTCAATGCTCGCAATGAATTGTACACCATGAGCATCGTCACTGTGCGATGTCACACGCCAGTCCTGGGTCAAGTTGTGAGACTTAAGGTTCTGAAATTATAATTAAGCGTTAATTAATATTACAATGACATGATTTTGAGCCGTGGTAGTAGCCTTATAGTTTGAGTTATCGTAACTCAAGTGGATAGTAGTGGAGGAAACCAGTAGGTGCGAACTTTAATTTGAAATCATACATAAGCTTTTTAGTTAGAGAAAACATCGTTGAGGAAATCTCTACATTCTTGCAAAATAAATTAAAAATTATACTGTCAAGTTTGACCGCCTAGGAAATAAGGCCCGTCCCATCACATTATGAGAGGAAACCCCTGAGGATATTTGTTGTATATTTGTCAGGTCAGATAGCGATACATTATTAGAAAATTATTTTTAAAGCGGGCTGATTGGCATTGAAAAATGCCTTCCCATGTTATATTAGATTACTTTGTCACTTGCACGCTTTGGACGAGTAGTATATTCTAAGTTTATATATAAGTTGAGGTTTATATATCTATGTAATTATGATCAGATCAAGAACGGCGTCGTACAGTGTAGTGTTTTGTCACCTTAAAAATCTGTAGAAGCTGATACGATAGAATAGACCTAAACAGATGTGATACTGGTATGTTTCTATATGTTCTCGGGGAACCAGAGTCCGACATGGCGTTAATGCGGTAGTTGCGATACAGGTTGTGTTCAGGTTGTACGATGTTGCCAACGCTTCTTAACTGTATAAGTCGTGTCCTATATGTCTTTTCTTTGTAATTTTACAGATATGTTATGTTTAGTTATATTAATTGTTTGCCCTCTGGGCTAATGTGACATAGGAAAGAAGCTCATTTTTTTCCACCTTAAAAAAAAGGCCTGACTATATTAGACAGGTCGTGTCATTTGGACACCGTAATTATTGGAATGGATTGAATTATTAATTTTAAGGGATTCCCACGTGCTATGCTTTGGGTTTTTGAATAGCTAATGGACGCCAGAAATGTTCATGCCTAGAGATTTCTAGCTTTTTAGCTTTCTTTCCAGGTAGATACTACTAAACTCTAAAGTCATTAATAATTTATAAAATGCCGGCTTCGTGGTCCGACTATTATGGAACACTAATTATAAAAATCTAAATACACTTACTTCGTCCACGATGCAGAATTGGTGAGCGTTTACCGTGATGTTTTCATTTGCTAGCAGCTCAATGACGTCATCGTCAGCTTCCTTGAACATCTTACTGGCACGAAAATCTGTTGAAAATTATAATTATTATAAAGCATTATATACACGGCAGTCTGGTAGCCATCTTGGGAAAATAACAGCACGCACGCGACGCTCCAGTCGTTTCCAATCTTTACCAATTTTTCCCTTACCATTAGAGAAGTGCAGGGGCAAATTGTCAAAAGAATAGCAAGTGATCCTGTTCTCTTTTTTCCCGCGGCCCGAGGCGAGTATGATGAGCAGCTCGAACCCGAGGCAGGTGCCGAAGACTGGGAAGTAGTCACCAGCGTCGTTGAGTTCCATTGCGAGTTCGTATATGTGCTGCCCGGCGTCCGCGAAGCCATTTGACTGGTTAAAGTAAGTCGCTCCACCTGGTAATAGCACTCTGGAAAAGTTACCACAAAAAATATAATTATTATTTGTCCCCGAACTCTAATTGAACCACCTGGGGGCCTAGCACGCTAGCTTTTATCGATGACATAAAGCATTTATCCCGTTTTAACCAGTATGCGTGTGCGAAAGGGACGAATGCTTTATGACAGCGATAAACGCTAGTGTGCTAGAGGGGCAGCAAGGGCGGATCCAGCCTTCGAGTCAGGGGGGCGTCACGTAGTCGAATTGTTCGACGAAAAACATACAATGATAAAAACTAACTTACCCATTTAGTTTACTCATAACTTGTTTATAGTAAGAGCGATCTTTGCCGATCCTGAAAAGAAAAACATGCCATTTTAATATTGATAAATTAAATTAAATAATTGTTATAATTTTATTTTATTTTGCGACATACATAATTGGTACAACTCTGGCTCCAGCCGACTCCACATCTTTCACATAAGAAGCGGCGATGTAACTGGTATAGTTCTCTTCTGGGTATTTGCCGCGAAGGTAGAAGGACTGCTCCTGAGCCAGAACACCGATGATGGGCCGGTTGTTGAGGGTCTCCTCGTCTCTCTCCACCACATTATTTCCCAGAACAGAACCTTCACAGTCCAAAAAATACACCACAGTCAGCAGCAGAACAGTCTTCATCGTGAACGCATGTGCCCGGCGCATTTGAGTCTAATCAGCCACCTACAACATTTTATACCAAACTATCAATGAAAATGAAAAAAAAAATTCGAGATTAGGCCACAAAGGCTCTTTTACATATCCGAGTCTGCCAGCGCTTCGGAAAATGGTAGATTCGGCTGAGAAGCACCGCAACAAACTCAGCAGTTTATCCCTTTTTTTCTTATCTTTTCAAAATAAGACTTCAAAGCAATATTGTGCACTAGCAACCCGCCCCGGCTTCACACGGCTATAATTAGGAACTAATGTTTATAAAAACCTTCAGCATTTTTTTGTAAATGACTGTATCATTCCGTTGCGTGCTTTAGAACGAGTAAGCGGCCGAATATATGTATATGAGTACATACAGGAATGAATAAAGGCTTTGTTTTATACTATGTAAAGATAAAGATTATCTATAGTAAGTACTTAACATAAAGATTAAGAATGATTAAGAATTAAAGAATAATATATCACAATAAATAGCACACCCAGTTTTAAGCATATTGAACGAAGTGGAACTAAGTAGTTAGGGTTGACCAGGCGATGTTTAGGGTCCCCAGGTCAAAAAAATTGGCTTCTGAAAAAAACTGACGTCATAGCTTCAACTATTTTAGAGAGTGCACGAGTTTCAACAAGCTTCAAAAAAATCAGTGAAACGCTATCGGTAAAAAGCCTTTCATTAAGAAAACAAACTTTACAGCGTAATAATAATAATATTATTAAGGGTAAAGTTTTCATTTGTTTATCAGTTCTTGAAGTGTATGATGGGGTGTATTAGCAAACAAGTTACTTTATGTGGACTTTGTAGAACCGATGTTTATCTAGTTAACTTATTGATCTTAAGCCATCCTTGTTATGTATACCATTTCATAATACTTGCTTAACATTGTTGCATCATAAACCACCGTAGAACACCTACATTTTTTTTCATTGAAATAAATACTATCATATTCTACCAGATATCTATACATATAATAAAATCCTCGTTCAGACAAAAAGATTGAAGATTAAAAAAACCCACCCAGGACGACTTAAAATGAGTAGGTAGGTAACTAAACACGATAAGACCATTTAAAAAATGTTTGTGTGTTTATTTGTTTGAACGCGTATCACGTAAAAACCGCTGAACGGACTTAGATGGCATTGTGACAGATCGATCTAAATAAGTCGAGAAAAAACTAAGGCTATAAAAAAGTTCAAAAATAGGTGAAGAAGTGGGTAAAAGGGGGGGGGGGCGGGTGAAGTTCAGATAGAAAAAAAAATTGTTCTAAAATCGCGACACTCTGAATTCATACAACTTTATTGTAGGCGCACTCGCCTACACGGACCTCGCCCTTCAGGCTCTCTGGGAGGGCAATAATATAGGGAATGCTTGCTTGCTAAAGTCACGCCGCCGCTCGCCCTTCGGGCCCGCAAGTTACTCAAGAGTGTTTTCATCAAAGGGAGGCTTCGGCGCATGCGCCTACCCTTCCGGCCTCACAAGTTACTCTAAAGTATTTTCATTTACGGGAAACTTGCACTTCTCAGCCTCGCTCGGGGGGGGGGGGGGGTGAGCAGGGGCAAATATAAGGGGATGCTTGCTAACATCATACTGTCGCTCGCCCTCCGGGTTCGCAAATTACTCAAGAGTGTTTCCATCAAAGAGAGGCTTCAGCGCACCCGCCTACATGGAGCTCGCCCTTTTCGCGCCCTAGTGGGGCAAAGACAGGAAGCATGCTTGCTGCTAGCATCACACCGCCGCTCGCCCTCCAGGCTCGCAAGATCCTCAGGATTATTTGCATCAAAAGGACGCTTTATAAAGGAATGCTACGCTGAGGAAGTCGCGGGCAACAGCTAGTTCCTAATGTTATAAATGCGAAAGTCTTAGAGGAATAAGACGTATTTATTCTACAGCAAAAGTAATGTTGTTTGAATATATGGATGTTCGGATGATTGTTCTTTAATCACGCATTAAGGGCTTTAAAGGGATTTAGATGGAATATGGCTAACAGATCATGTCCAGGATTAAAGCATATTATTTTTTTAGCGCAGGCAAAGTAGCGGGTAAAAGCTAGTAAATAAACAAATAACTCACAATCGTCCTTTACTCGTCTCTTGCAGAGTACGCAAAAATTCTCTTTTCTTTTTCGGCTTTGGAAAAAATCTTTTAATGCTTTGTATATTTCTTTAAATACTTTGTCTAGTAAATACAGTATCATGCTTGCTGCTTTGGTTTAAGATATACTAATAGCACGAATATAACGTAATCCACTGAAACTACAGGGTGTCGTGACAACTGAATCGATGTCGCGAAGGGCGCATGCGCCGTGGATGTTTTAGCAGTTTCTCTTTAAAATACTTAATTTTAATACAAACTCCTTGGAAACCGAATAAGTAACTGACGCAGCTTCAAACACTGATAGCTCAAACCTCCTCAAACTGATATTTACTTACTTACAATCGAAGACACATGTAAGCCATTAAAGACGGAACTGCGAGAAAGTGTCATTTTTCGAAAGGGAGGCGTTAATGCTGTTTAGGTTGGCTGATGTTGTCAACGCTTCTTAAATATATTTGTCGTGTCCTTGATGTTTTTTTGTAATTTTATATTCCATGTTTTGTTACCTATAGTAATTCTTTGCCCTATGGGCTAATGTGACAAAGGTACGAAGCCCGTTTACCACCACAATAAAAAAAAAGAAAGGGCGGCATATAGGCATATTGTATTCACCAAGTACTATGAAGTTGATATATCTATCTATCGGCTAAGTTAGTTGCTGTTTGTACTACCCCCACGCATATGAGTGATACGTATGTATAGTGTCAATGGGGATTTTTTTTATTCCATAGGCAAACGTGCAAGCGAATCACCTGACGGTAAGCGATCACTACTGCCCATAGACACCCGCAACACTAGGGCGACTGCAGATGCGTTGCCGACCCAGAAAACTAATATGGAACCTCTTGTGCCAGTAATTTCACCGAATGTCTAGTTCTTCACGCCGGAACTCAACAGTGCAAGCGCTGGTGCTTAGCGGTTGGATTAGCAAGCATGACGATGGTAACGATCCGGATGTAACATGCTCAAAGTAAAATGTTGATCATTTGCGGCCCTAACATAAGAAAGTGACGCACATAGGGATAAACTAAAGTCGGCCAATTTATTGGAACCCTAATTAAAGCTTACGGGCCCTGTACAAGAAACGTGTTTTTGATTATAACGCCATCTGTTATACAAATTTTGGTGTATTTGGTAAATCTAGGTAACTACTGAAAACATTTTTTTTTCAAGTGAATTGAGAACCTCTCCTCCTCTTTAGGAGTCAGTTAAAAACAAAAAAAAGAACAACCGACCGTAATGTTTATGTCGAAACTATTTTAGCCTACATTTAACATATAAAAATTTTTAAACACTTGCATTGATCAGATTTTTGGGAATAATTAAGTAAGTTATTAAGAAATTAAAAGATTACTGTACCATTTCGGTAAACAGTACAAACAAGCCTTCTTAAATCCCCGCAATAACTATAATCTTTGATAGTCATTATTGTTATATCTAAAACTATAAAGGGCATAATGCTTCAATTTTAACAACTTTTACACAAAGATTAACTTTGCCTCCGTGTCCCACTGTGTCCGTGCTGTGTCCCTTTGGCACAGCTGCCATCTATCGTAGTGCATGATGGTTTAATGGTATGCTAGAAAGAGACAACCTGAGACAAACATCAAATTACATTTCTTTCGGCTGGCATTATTGACTCAAGTGCGTTTTGTACGGCAATACTGAAATATTACTTCCATGGTCATGGAATTCGCACGGAAGTCTTAACAATTAAAGCTATCTCACACGTTCTAATAAAAAAAGAAATTATGGTTTTTAATTAGCACTATTCAATTATTTTCACACATAATCAATGCTTTAATTTTTACCTAAATATACAATTTGGTTATTTTTATTTAAATCGCAGTCTAGAATACTAGTTTCTGAAGCGTGCGTGTGAATCCACCATAACAAATTCTCTTCGCTGGTAAATTAAAAGAAAAATGCCGCTGCTAATAGGAAACGTAATGATAAAGGTATTTTTTCAATAATAATTATTACTGTTAAGATAGATTTCATTACCTTTTATTTGCAGTGAGTGCTTTTTTAAAGCTTCAATAAACACTAGACTCGGGATTGTTACAATCGAAACATAAAGAAATACATTGTGTTTTAGGTTGGTTTCCTGCGTTGACAGTGGAATTCGCGTACTATCGTAAATAACTACACGTTAAAAAATGTTCGAAATGGTGAGTTGATTACCTTCTATTCTGCTTCTTTTAATTATGTGTATTACTGTCGTGTAATGAGACTCATAATTATTTAATGGCGTTATTGCAGAACACCGCAGAACCTATGCAGGTGGATGTTCCACTGGAAGACAATGAAAACAATGAATCGGAGTGTTATGTAGTCGAAAATCCCACCTTGGACCTCGAGACTTACTCAGCAGCCTACACAGGTTTTGCCAAGTTGTACAGATTAATGTTTGTAGCTGATCACTGCCCATCACTGAGATTAGAATCTCTCAAAATGGCTATATCCTACGTCATGACTACCTACAATGTAAGCCTTTACCAATCCCTACACAAGAAACTGGCAGAAGCAGTAGCCAGTGCAGGCCTACCAGATATTGCAGTGCAAATGGGCTCTCAGGACATCCCAGTGTTGGATACCATATGGGTGGAAACAAAAACCAAGAAGGCTGCAATAAAGTTGGAAAAATTAGACACTGACCTCAAAAATTATAAAACTAATTCAATCAAAGAAAGTATCAGGAGAGGACATGACGATTTAGGGGACCATTATCTAGATTGTGGTGACCTCACAAGCGCCCTCAAGTGCTATTCCAGAGCCAGGGACTACTGTACAAGCGGCAAGCACATCATTATGATGTGCCTCAATGTAGTTAAGGTGTCAGTTTATCTGCAAAATTGGGCCCACGTCCTTAATTATGTGTCAAAAGCTGAAAGCACGCCTGATTTCAGTGAAGCAGCTGGTAAAGATACAAACCAAACCATTTTGACACGCTTAAAATGTGCTGCTGGATTAGCAGAGCTGGCTACGAAGAAGTACAAGTCTGCTGCCAAACACTTCCTGGCTGCCAGCATTGACCACTGCGACTACCCCGAGCTTCTCAGCAGCAACAATGTTGCTGTATATGGAGGGCTATGTGCGCTGGCCACATTTGATCGCTCAGAGCTTCAGAAGCAAGTCATAGTTAGCAGTTCTTTTAAATTATTTTTAGAGCTAGAACCGCAATTACGTGACATTATATTTAAATTCTATGAATCGAAGTATGCATCCTGCCTAAGGCTACTGGATGAGATAAGGGACAATCTTCTGTTAGATATGTATTTAGCACCACATTTAAATTCCTTGTACATGCAGATACGCAACAGAGCATTGATTCAGTATTTCAGTCCATACTTGTCTGCTGACATGCACCTAATGGCTGCAGCCTTTAACTGCACAGTGACGGCACTGGAAGATGAGCTGATGCAGCTTATCCTTGATGGTCAAATTCAGGCCCGCATTGATTCACACAATAAAATCTTGTATGCAAAAGATGTTGATCAGAGAAGCACAACATTTGAGAGGAGTCTTACTATGGGAAAGGAATATCAAAGAAGGACTTCGATGTTGATTCTCCGTGCTGCAATGCTCAAAAATCAAATACATGTCAAGGTGAGGTAAAATCTAAGCTCTAAGGTCCAGTTTTATTTGGAAAGAGACATTAAAATCAAATAGCAGACCAAACTTCAATAATTCAGTACAATTTTTGATGTCACTAACTGAAATTTGATCTAATGATCTTTATAAAACCCAGTCTTTTAATCTTAAATCTCCAGTAAATAAAAATCTTCATTGAAACAATTATATTAACAGAGTGAAAAATAATAATACATAGCGATGTCAGAGGTTAATCATAGTTGAGAAAAAATAAATGTGAAAAAAATTATACCTAGTTTCGCCTTTGCATACATAACTTCAACATTTTGTGTTTAATATTTTTCTCGGCTAAAAGAAATTAATGACGTTGTTATGCATCATCTTCTCATGATGTTTTCAGAGTTCCACTTTAATTGGGATGTCGTTTGTAAAATAAAAGAAAATATGCTAATACAAAAATTCAAGTTTAGGAGCATTCACTAGGCAGTCTTCTTCTTTTTTCAGTGCCTCTTCACTATTGAAGGATGGCTATTAGCTCCGCAAGCAGATTGCGATCTCTAGCCAGACGAAATAGGTCTTCTACACTAGCTATGCCGGTCCATTCCCTGAAATTTTTGAGACACGTCTTTCTTCTTCTTCCAATGCGCCGTTTGCCTTAAATTTTTTCCATCTTGCAGTAGGTTGTATCTGTGGTGTCTGAACACACATGACCTAACCTAGGTAGGCAACCTTATTACCTGACTATGGCAAAGCCATAAAGGTAAAGGGTTATGTTTTTCTTAATAATAGTCATAAGTTGCCGAATTCTGTGAACACATAAATCCTTGATATTTGACATCATTCATTCAAATCAAAACCAAGATTCTGTTATATTGTTAACTAGCGACCGGCTCCTGCTTCAGGTGTTGTTTACTAATGTCACAGAATACAGAAAGGCTTCTGCTAATGTTGGAAATCGATTTTTTTACTACTTGATGCACTGAATTCTCGGTACTATACGAGAACCTAAGTAAAATGTATTACACAAAAAACCTTCTGTAAAAAACCTCTAAATAACAGTGAAAACCTATGTCCAAATCCGTTGCTTAGTTTACAAGGAGTAAGTGGCTGAAGTTACAATGTCGACAGACAAACGCAGATAGATAACAACTTTATTTTATACTATGCAGAGGTGATGTAAAGTCTAAATATCCTAAGTTAGTATTAAAACAAAACACTGAAAATATAAATAAATCTAAAATTTAACATTAAAACACTACTTGTAATATTAAATAGTTTTAGTAGAAATTTAAAATAAAATCTTTGTTGCAGAACATTGGCCGTGAGACAGGCCCCCAAAGTGGAGAAGCGGCTGGCTCCAGCACGAGCTTGACTTGTGCTGTTCGAACCATTGACACTGTACCCTTGTGATGACCTAACTAACTCGTAAGATAGCAAACCATATGTATTGCTTTTACATGACAATTTCAATTACGCTCACAAAACTAACATCCGGAATGAATGCCTCTTTTCGAACAATTAGAAATAATTATTTTGATATACCTAATTCAAAATAAGTATAATTGTAATGACATTGTCACGTGAAAACTGAAGTTGTTTAAATTAAACTCCCTTTTGTGTACTGAAATATTTGCTTATGTTTTTTGTTTAAAGAGAAAGAGAGAAAGGAAGGTAGGCTCTGTGGTATCAGCAATATTGCCATTGCGAAATTGCTGTCCTTGTTTTAAGTAAAATGTTTTATCGGCAATCACAAAACTTGAACAGCTGGTGCAAGCATTTCAACATTGTATAAACTGAATTATTCTATGTAACCACAAAATAATATGTCTACGTAATTTTTAATATCATTAAAAGAGTAAAGGCACTATGGGTTTCACTTGTCCTACCTCGAACCAGATATAGAACAATATCAATAGAAGCCTGAATGTAAAATGAAACAAGTTTCCAAAGTACATACCTAATATGAGGTAGATCCAATACACAGACTGAATAACTTGCGATAACGTTCTGTGAGACAATATTTGACCTTATAGATAGCAGATTATTGTCTGTTCTAATTTCGTGTAAGAGCGTGATAACGTGACAACAGCCAAGATAGAAACAAGAACAGTCAAGATTATTAAAGACTATACAATTTCTTGACTTATTCAACGCAGTAAAAGTGAACAAACCGGCCAAGATCATGTCCGATATGCACGCGCATGAGTTCAGGGCTCCTTATCCGTAGAATACCGGCTTTAACCATAAGGCCGCGCCACACCGGATGCGTTTGCAGCACAGCTACAGTTCGCTTCGTAGAGCTGTGTTACGTGCACGCAACTCAAACGATGTGGCATCTCAATATATAGATAAATCCATACCTTACAACCGGCGTGTGCGCGTGCGTCTCCGGAGACGTGCTGCGTACGCATACGGTGTAGCCTGGCTTTTATGGTATTGAGTTAAGTTGATAACAGACGCCCTGATTTGGGTGACCTACCTTAGTTGGGATACCTACGCCAACCAGTCGGGCAAGCCTACGAACGCTTCGACCGACTTCTATGGAATTATTATGTAGTGTCGACCACGCTACACACGTACTGATTTGGCCGTGGTCAGCTTCCCGACGGTGGTTTGTAGATATTTACAAGGCGTAGGGAGTTAGCCGGGGTCCATCACGTCAGGTCTGTTACGGCTATTAAAAGTGTATCTATTAAGTGTGTGTTGACTTTAGTTTTGCCGATCACATAGTAGTCATGGCTGAGACCATGGAGGACCTTAGTATAATGCTCGATGACCTTAGCAGAGCCTACAAGCAAGTTGGTCTTAAGATGAACATGGACAAGATGAAAATCATGTCGAACGCCCGCGTCCTGCCAACTACCGTAAAGATTGGAGATTCTACACTCGAAATTGTTAAGGGATTAAGTACGTATACCTGGGATAGACTGTCCAGTAGGTAGATGTGTAATGCAGAGTCGTTTTTATACAACATAGGACGGCAAACAAGTAAGTGGGTCACCTGATGGTAAGTAATCACCACCGCCTATAGACACCTGCAACAACAAAGAGAGTGCAGATGCGTTGCCAACCCAGAGGGCTAAGATGAAATACCTCTTGTGCCAGTAATTACACCGGCGTACGTAGACGATATCATAAGAAAATGCAAAGTAAAACAAAAACATTCGTTCATATCCGCCTATGCGGCGCGTGAACGTATGAGGCGCGACGAACATTACAGATTCCGCTCGAAAATTGGTGAAAGCAATGATCGGCTTGGCCGACTAGTCGGCTAGTCGACCAAACTCATAGTCGGCCCATCTCTAGTTTTTATACAACACATTCATATTATGCCATGCCATTAACAACGTGCACGTGAAGTCTGTAACGTGAGCAATTTCGCGGTGTCAGTTAACCGGCCACGAAACCAACACCTTTCGGCCAAAAATTTTCTCTTGTGTGACGACAGCAGACGAAATTCACACCAAAAATGAATTAAAATTTACGTCATGGCGGGATTCCAACCGCTCGACCCGGGATGTACGAAATGAACGTGATGGACACCTCAATTTTTTCGTGATTTTGACAAGTCTCTTAAGAGCGTCCGCTACGTCGCGAGGGTGCACAGAGCTTGTACGCGCCTATCAAACAAATAATGTGAGCCCGCCCGCACTCGCACCCGCGCTAGTTAGCGGACGCTCTCGTACTGTTTTGCTATAGGCATGCACCCGCTCCGTACGCCCGCGCGACTTAGCGGAGGCCCTAAGTCATACTCTACCGAATAAAAAAAGACGTCCAAGGTACCTTCCATCCACAAAGTTCTAATAATCTAACCAGTAAAATGGCTGTAGGTAGTACTTACATGGGCTGAAGGACAGGACGAAATTAGCTATAAGAACTCCATTTTTGCCAATTGTCGACGGAACCCTAAAAATTAACTTGCTTTACATATTTATTACTTTTATCAATGATATTCCTAACAATTATCTTGTTGAAATGAAACAACAGTTTATAACAAACTTAATTTATTTATCACATTTCTAAGTACGGGTTAACCTGAAGTAATTTATTTACTGACATTTAATTATTAGATAACTAAATGTTGCATATACATAATACACATTGGACACTGGGTTAAAAACGTACTTAAACCATTTTATGGTCGTTAAATAAAATATGGTTGCGACCTTGCAGCCGCTTTAGAAAATTCCCCAGTTTCCCCGTATTTTCTGCTCAAACTTTGACTTTATAGTACATTGTATTATAGAAGAGACATAGTCTTAGATGGACTACTAAAAAAGTTAGAGGGCAGAGCCAAAGGCGAGGCTAAATGCCGAAATACCTGGTGTATTACACTCCGTCTATTGCACTTTCAGCCGAGACATTACTTTCCACGACTACTGCGAGGGAATAAAACAATTTAGGTAGGTAACATACAAATATAGAGAAACACATGCGTATTTTGATTGGTCGAGACCAATGTTAATACAACTCACGCACATGCAAGAACTATTTTAAAAATGTAAGTGTCGAAATAAGAACATGATGAAGAATATAAACAATAGAAAATAAAAACCTATATTTTAGGAATTATAGGGACAAAAGTTACAAAAATGTCGAAGATAAAATTTCTTGTTTAAAAATATGTTCATTAGAATCCAGATAAAAAATTAGAAAGTTTTAATAACTATGAGCGCATCACTAGACAGGTTGATCATAGGCATCTGATTTAGTAGAGACCCAGGGAACAGGAAAGAAAAGTTAGAGAAAGAAAAAATTAAATGGCAGACTACAGCAGTCCTTTTACTCCTACTGTAACTGGTATCGGAAGAGTAGTCGGTATGCCACGCATACAATTAGAGCTCCCACGTTTGATGCGCTCACAGTTTGCGAAAGGGAAAGAGCCCATTCTGCTTATTGTCCATCATTATACCTATAATGCAAAAATATATTTATCTCTATCTTTG
This sequence comes from Ditula angustiorana, assembly GCA_963691745.1. NCBI lineage: Eukaryota > Metazoa > Arthropoda > Insecta > Lepidoptera > Tortricidae > Ditula > Ditula angustiorana. The sequence continues at coordinate 7,571,615 of OY829484.1, forward strand.
TATTGAGTTTTTGTTTGCATTAAATACATTTTTGTTAGCATAGTCGGCGTTGTTTTCATGTGTCCTTTTCACTGCACATAGTGGGTTCTAAACAGGTGGGGCAGTTGCCTGTCGCTACACCGAACGCGGGCGGGCGTCCCCCGGAGCATGCTACCAGCCACTGGAAAATACAAAAAATATATATTTTATTCTTTTGTTATTCTCGTAAGATACAGACAACTGCTCGTGTTACAAATTTAACCAAAATAAGAACTAGAACCATTAAATTAAAATTAACTTTTGGTAGGTTTGGTATTTTCATGTACACTCATCATGATGAATGATAATCAAAAGTGCCTAGGTATATTTTATACTTAGATAGTTAAAAAAACATACAGGGTGGAATGTTTCAATGCCACATAGATGGCAACTACCTTAAATACTGGAAATAGCACATTCTGTGTAAAGGAGACTTTCTTTTATTTTTTAAAACAATAAATACTCCATTTATGGATTTATGAAAAATCGCTTGTCCGAGTCGGGACTCGAACCGGCGAAATGCGAGAACAAATAACATGCCGTATTTTATAATGCAAATCGAAAGGGTTAAAGATAAGGTTCATTTTTCTCTAAATAACAATCACAATCAAAATCAGAAGGCCATGAAAGAAAACTAACAGCTACCTTTAATTTTGTTTTCACCCGTCAAGTGAAATGCACCGCAACTACTTTAATAATAAATACTGCATTTATGGATTTTTGAAAAATCGTCTTTGATGTAGATGTAAATTTATACAAATTAATATTATGATAGTCAAAAATAATAATAAAATAAAATTTAAAAATATATCAGCATGTCCAAAAACCAACTTTAGTTGTACTTTAATATAAAACATCAAAATAATAAAAATTAAATAAAATAATTTAATAAAAAAAAAAGAAGCCAAGTTAGATAGGTCCCTACTTTCTAATTCATACGAAGCTGCGGACAAAAGCTATTTTACAATATTGGGATTTTCAGAAGTGTAAACTCTTTCTAGCTAGCTCTCAAATTCTAAGAAAATTTATTTTCTCCATATTTTTTACATCCATACTGCACAGAGCTTAGTTGCCCAGATACTAAAATTTAAATAGTCAAGCAGAAGCTGTGCGCAAATATCTGTTTTACTCACATGAAACAGGCAATTTCTGTGAAAATAGACCTCACAATGGGGATTTTGGCACAATGGCTGAGGAACACCGGGCATGTCTGGCAGCTCAGCGCAGAGGCAGATGCTGCAGACTGCCGCTTCTACCACACCGCAGGCCTTTTCCAAAGACTGAGACTCTACAGGAGACCTTGGCTGTATTGGAAAATTCCATATATCTGAAATGTTAATAGTGCTGTTAATATAATCTCCACATGCAGTTCTAAAATAGTGGTAGACTCATACAATGGCCCATTGCGGAGTCCAGTTCAAATAGGACATTATAACTAAGATAGTGCACTTGGGTTGCTGATTCTAATTGGGTGCAATCATTTTCATGAAAAAGTTATTTCTCTGCTAATTTTGGTTAGAACATGTCGCACGCTTAGTATTAAAGTGACCCATTTCTGAATAATACACGTCCCAAAATATCACCTTAATTAAAAGACATAGGGTTTAATTTTGGGAAATATCAAATTGAGCATTGAAATTGAGAATTGAGGCCTTTTCCAAAGACTGAGACTCTACAGGAGACCTTGGCTGTATTGGAAAATTCCATATATCTGAAATGTTAATAGTGCTGTTAATATAATCTCCACATGCAGTTCTAAAATAGTGGAGACTCATACAATGGCCTATTGCGGAGTCCAGTTCAAATAGGACATTATAACTAAGATAGTGCTCTTGGGTTGCTGATTCTAATTGGGTGCAATCATTTTCATGAAAAAGTTATTTAGGCCAAAATTCTTTTTAGTGCCTAAAAAAAAATTGAAAATGTATAAGCACTTTTACAAAATTGTAGAAGTCTCGAAATATTTTCCTAGTAATATTACGTTAGTTCTCAACCGGGCCCCAATTTTTATTATGAATTTTCCCACCATCCTGGGTTTTTTATTACAGAAAATTCTCATTTGGTACCCAAATTAACACTGCGTTACCAGTCCCCATGACTCCTCAAGAATAGTGTCCACTGCGTTACCAAACAATAGTTTTTTTCTTATTCTGACCCCAAATATTTTTATAACAGTCATCATTCGGGTATGCGTATGTCATTCCGAATTTAAAGATAACATATTATTTTAAGAATATCAGGATAAATAAAATATATGCGTTAAAATGTAAAAGGGACATTTTATTAGGCATCAAAAAGAATTTTGGCCCATTTCTCTGCTAATTTTGGTTAGAACATGTCGCACGCTTAGTATTAAAGTGACCCATTTCTAAATAATACACGTCCCAAAATATCACCTTAATTAAAAGACATAGGGTTTAATTTTGGGAAATATCAAATTCAGAATTGAGTCACTTTAATACTAAGCGTGCGATGTACACAAAATAGTTTAGAATTGAAAATGCGACTAACAGCTCTAGTAGCGCACTAGCCTTTATCGCGCACATAAACGCTTCCATCCCTCTCATACACGCATAATGGTTAAAAAGGGATAAATGCTTTATGTCATCGATAAAACCTAGCGCGCTAGGCCCCCAGGTCACACTTCCATCAGCAACCATCACCATCACCACTTACATCCATGCAATAAAAATTATAGCGCAAGTCAGTTTAAAAAAAAGGAGTTTACAATTAATTATTTAACATTTTTCAAAGGCCTAAAGTTTCAGAGGCATTGGATTAGTTATTATTATTATTAAATCTTTATTTCAGGTAACAAGACCCATACAATAAATACCTTATAGACTTACATACATATAAAATAAAATATAGTAAAGTTATAGTCATGGGTCATTGACTGTTTAGAAAACAGGCAGATAAGTTGATAAAATTAAGTTCCATTTATGCAAATAATTGTGTTAAAACCATAAACTTATAATATACTACTGAAACAATAGTGTATACAATACAATATGCTTTATTGAATACCACATTATAATTTCACAGAATTACAGATAAATCTTAAATATAGGTATCCAAATCTCTTATCACTTGAGAGTGATCTCTTCCAGACAACTTTTGACTATGCGGTTGCAGTACATTATGGCAGTTGCAAAAGTAAGAAAGAGAAAACAAACACTAATGATACTGTAACCTGTATTAAATTACAGGTTTGCCCTAGGAAGCCTGTTTTAGTAAGAAATTTCACATTTTTTGGAATGGAAACTTGTTAGTTCACTTTGACAGATCAAAAATGGTTACAAAACAATGAATTGTTATTTTTTTATATTATTAGGTTTATGGTTTCAGCCATGTGATTTAAGTGGTGTATAATAATATAGTATGTATGTGTACATACATTTACCAAACACTGCTATGATATTTTCAACAATATCCACATCATGGTCCCAATTAAGAAGTCCCGCTTGCAGTTTCTCATTCCATTGCTCCGCATTCCCCAGCAAATGGATATTTGTGGCAAAGCCCATGGGAGTCACTTTGACATGTAGCCATGTCCTGTCATCTGCCAAAATAATAAAACATGAAAAGACCATCGGAGAAGGAATTAGATCAATAAGCGTAAAAGACATGGAAGTATTCTATAGAACAAATTATAAAAACAAGAATATTTTTAATCCAGTCACATATTTGTGTATTTTTATTGATATGTATTACATATATTTTAATACTAGTAATTTGCATTATACTTGTTCTCTTCTTTTAATAATCCTACACCAGTCCAGCACCACTGTATCAGTTTATAATGATAGTTGGCTGGTTGTGGCATTGAATCCATTGTACATTTTTGTTTTGTGTTATAGAATTAAAAATAATGGAAATGTCAGGCATACGAATTGTGCTATAGAGCATAAATCGCATTGCAATACTTCCATATTTTTCACATCCTCTATAATTTGATATTAGAGTTGATTTTAATAATACTAGCACTTACAGTTTTCTTTCAGATTGTGTTGCTAATATTTTGATTTGACTGCATGCAATATCATTTAAATATTGGGAACTCAAAATAAATGTTGTCTAACGAGTTGTCTACAATGTATTTTACTATCAACAAAATAATAAGTATTTCACCTAAAAGTATTCTCCTAAACTCATCTCTAAATGATGGCTTGGCAGGTTCCATAACAGTACAAAATCTGTCAATTCGCTCTAGTTCATAAAAGTAACTTGATAAGCTATCTATATACTTCACACAACTGCTAACAAGTTCTTTTAAGCTACTGTATTCTCTATCTTGTAAAGCTGAGTGTGGTAAATTAGCATCAGTAACTTTCAACTTCTTTGGCCCTTTGTACTGTATGAATATATCAATTTCTCTCAAACCGCCCTCACTTGGTAGAACACATTTTAAGTGTCGCAATGATTCTCCAAAATAAAGGAGTATATCTTTCTGACCATTTAAGTTTTCAATTTCCTCTAAAAACTCAGCGTCGATTAGATCAGAGACAATTGAGTCTGATGTCTGCAAATTTCGATACAGTATCGAATGCAAATAATGCATTAATGATGATAAACTGCTATGTTCAGTGCGCGAATTAAGAAGATTGTTAACTACTGCTGTCAGCTGCTGTTGCTCCATTTTTAGAGAAGTAGCACTCTTATAGAAGTCTTACATTACACCACCACGTAGGATAATTAATTTATCAAAATATTAATAAAACACGGTACATTAATTTTACTGCATGCACAGACTACTGGAAAGTAAGGAAACTTGTCAAACAGCAGGTTTTTTTAAGTTTCGAATAAGTCGATCTAAATTTATATTTATCATTTCATCGAGGGGTACGGTATTATATCTGCAAAGTCGAATAATCACGTTACTCGAAAAAGTAATAAGCAAATAAGCAAAGCATTTCAAAAATATTAGAAATCATGAACCGCTGTTTGACTTTGACTGACACTGACATGACATACGTCACGAAAAGGCTGTGTTCAATTTTGATTACCTACGTTCAGAAAAATTAAAGAGAAGAAGAAGTTTAAGATTTGTCGGTCCCACAATAATTAGCCGCAATATGATTTCGAATTGTTATATTTAGCTATTCCCCGCATTAGTATCCGCATTTATCCATTTTTATTACGGACCAAGTTGCGGACATAAAGCGGCCAAAGGGGCCTAGCACACTAGTTTTTTATCCGACTATATAAATACATAGGTTTTTAGCACCTTACTGACCATCCACCCTACTGTACGTCCCGCCAAGGTCATGCACGATGCACGATCGTGAGTAGGCTTGACGTACGTCAATATTATTATTAATTGCTTGCTGGACTTGCACGATCAATTTTGGATCCAGCGAGACATTTTTAATTGAAAACTTCTTCCTATATTTTTCTTTGCTTCTGCTGCTGCTGCTCACATCAGAAGATCTAAATTTTTTAGCATTTTGATAAAATGGTGGCATTTTAAATAAGTAAAACATGTGCATTCATTTAATTCGTTCAATTGCATCTAGCACGCTGGATGCGCGCACGATGATGAGTATGCTACATCGGGCATCGTGCATCGTGCATGGCCTTGGCGGGGCGTACAGCAGGATAGATGGTCAGCAAGGTGCTTTAGTTACTATAACAATAAGTAGATGGTAGCACTTTTCCTATATGCAAACGCCAGTTTCAATTGTACTCTTTTCACAAACAACAGAATCTTGGATGAAGGACTAAAGCATGGATATAGCCTCAGTACTTGTCAAGTGTACATAGCCAAAGCTGTCAAAATGGTCACCTTTGTGTGCGTCAAGGTAGTAAAACCTGCAAATTAATAAGAAAAACGTAGAGTATACTACCTTAATGTATACATTACCATAGCCAAAGGTGACCACTTTGTCTATTGGTCGTGTACAGGGTGTCAATTGAAGAGGAGTTTAGAGTATGTAGTCATCTCTTTTTGACACATTGTATTGCCATTTAAAGTAAAGAGATCAGATAATAAAATATCGCTTTCAATTTTAACACTCCTTCTATGTTGTACTATTTCTATGAACAGGATATAAAAATTATACCTACACCTACTTATGTAGTCGATATCAATGAGCTTGTAGTAAGTTGTTAACCCTTTAGTTTAGGTTAGTTTAAAGAAAATTCTGTTATGCTCAAATGCTTTGGAAGTTCAAGCTAAGCACAGAATCTCAGTAATGTTACGTTTAATGTATTTGACTTTCCCACATCAAATTACCCACCTATTTAAAATTAACAGCTCGAAGTTCCAAAAGTATAGCACAGACAGTGGCGAAAGGTAAAAAACAAACACATTCAATCAGATAGGTAACAACCTATAATAAAATTTTATAAGTAAGTATATACTTATTTACCAAAAGTACGTGCGTTTTACCGGGACATCAGAGCCGTCGCGGTAATCGATTTCACCAATTTCGCCATAACCACAGAAACCATCCCCGTAGTATAGTTCAAAAACGCCCGGAAACTTAGTAACGAACTGTAAAAAATAGTCGTGTATCCATTTTTTATTGTAATAATTTAATCCTCTGGCGTGTGTGTTTGAAAGAATTTTGAATTTATTGGGATCTTTTGGAAATAAAACGTAATAATGATTGTCTGGATTTCTGGTCGATTGTCCTAGATCAACACTCAATTCATAATCGTCGTCTTGGCCGGCGTCGGCTGCTCGGTATCCATATCTTTTGATATATCCGTTTTTCCAATTTGAAACCGGATTTTGTATGAGGCAAATTGAGGCAAAGCAGTCCGCTTTCGCTGCCTTTGTTAAAGATGCACAATCCTTTTCCATTTTTTAAAGTGTTTAGGATGTTTAAAGAGGGAGAGGTGCTGAACAGTGTTCTGTCCGGTTTCTCATGGCGGTAAACCCCAATAAGGTACACGTGCTAAACATTCTACAATGGAATGCACAGAGTCTCAGGCCAAAGTTGGTTGAACTTGATCTTTTGCTGTCTCAGGAGAAAGTTCAGCTAGCTTTGGTGTCTGAGACCTGGCTAGAACCAAATTCACACTTGCACATCAGCGGATACAACATTTTTAGAAAGGACAGAGATGACTCGTATGGAGGCATATGTCTTATCATTCACAAATCTATCAAGGTACAAACACAAATAATCGATGTTCCAAATGATGGCATAGAATGTTTAAGTGTTAAGCTTTTGAACTGTAGTTTCCTTCAAAATATTGTGTTAGTATACTGTCCACAGACCATTCGAACCTCGCAAGCAGATTGGGACCTCATGTTTTCAAACTTTACCAGTAAAACTATAATAGTAGGAGATTTTAACGCGCATCACACTAATTGGTCTTGCAAGAACGATTCAAGGGGTCGCCAGATTTTTGATGCTGCGTTGGAGTTTGGATACGTGTCGTTAAACAATGGGCAAGCGACCAGAGTTAAGTCTGTAAACGGTATACTACAACAAACGTCACCAGATATTTCGTTTGCCTCTACTGATATTGCAATTAATTTTACTTGGAATGTCATAAGTGAAAATCTAGGCAGCGATCATTTGTTTATTAAATTTAAAGTGAATTATCAGGAGCCAGTGGTTGTAATTAAGAAACGAAATTTTAAGGTAGCTAATTGGGTTTTGTATCGAGAAAGCTTAGAGCAGTCTTTGAGTTATCCAGAGGATAATTCTGGAGTTCAAGACATTTATAATAATTTTATAAATCAAATTCACATAGCTGCGGATAAAAGTATTCCCTTTGTTAAAATATGTCCATATCCCAATATGAAGTTCAACCCTAAGCCATATTGGAGTCGTTCCTTGTCAGAATTAGTAGCAAATCGAAGGCTTGCATTAAGTAATTTCAGGAAAAACCCGTCTCCACAAAATTTAGATATTTTAGACCGGAAAATTGCTGTTGCAAAAAAAGCTATTTTACGGGCTAAGACAGATTGCTGGCAAAATTACTGCAGCAGTGTGAATGAGTCAATGTCTGCTTCGGTCATGTGGCAAAAAATGCGGTGGCTTAAAGGTTACAGAAAAGCTAGTTACAATTTTTCAGAGGAAGATAAATCAAAGATGCTCGATAGTCTCGCTCCAGATTTTGTACTTCCGCAATCACCTGATTGTAAATCGAGCAACCCAGTGCTAGAGTCTTTGTTCTCTATGCAAGAGTTGAAAAATTGTCTTAAGAAAAAGGATACTGCTCCAGGGGATGATGAAATCACGTATTCTATGATATATAATCTTCCTGAACCTGGCTTAAAATACCTTTTAAGTTTGTATAATCGTATTCTCGAAACTGGGTGTATACCTTCTCAGTGGAGAGAAATAAAGGTAGTACCAATCCCTAAACCGGACAGTAATCCTAACTCTGTTCCGAAAATAAGGCCCATTTCATTAATATCCTGCTTGTGTAAAACCTTACATATTTTGTTTGTAAAGAGACTCGAGTGGTATGTTGAGACTAACAATTTGTTGGCGCCGTGTACTTCTGGCTTCAGAAGGGGACAGTCCTCACTGGATTGTCTGACTCGTGTTGTTTCACAAATTCAATTAGGTTTCACGGCGAATGTGCCAACTTTTGCTTGTTTCTTAGATATTGAAGGTGCTTATAACAACGTCTTAGTTGACAAATTAATTTGCATTTTGGATGAATTAGGAGTGGGCAAAAGAATTTGTGATTATTTTTGGAACTTCCTTAGTGATCGGATTCTTATAATTAAAGACAATGTTGGTAGTAGTAGCACGCTCTTGCGACACACTAGTAGAGGTTTAGCACAGGGTGATCCTATATCCCCGCTTTTTTTTAACATTGCCACTATGAAATTATGCCATGATATAAGCCATGTACATATATGTCAATACGCTGATGACTTTATTCTTTATAAAAGTAATGCCAATCTATCTGAAAGTGTAGAGCAAGTTCAAAACGCCTTAGATGCCTTTGTTACTACATTAAGTACTTTAGGTTTACAGTTATCAGAACATAAATCAAAATATTGTATATTCAGTAGAGGGCATCGACGACAACAGGTGGATCTAAAAGTGAATAATGTAGCATTAATGGCTGTAGATTCTTACAAGTATTTGGGTCTCTGGCTTGATAAATCACTTCGTTGGGGCAAGCATATCAATGAAGTGGTTACTAAGATTCAAAAAACGCTCAACTTATTAAAATTATTAGCTGGTAAATCGTGGGGCCTGCATCCAAAGCATTTGCGCAGAATTTATATTGCCTTAATCAGAAGCAGAATAGACTATGCCAGTTTCCTGTTTGATAATAGCGCTAAAAGTAATATAAGCAAACTAGATAAAGTGCAGAACCAGGGGTTGAGGATAATTGGTGGTTTCATTAGGAGTACACCCATCCACGCTATGGAAAGTGAAACTTGTATTCCACCTTTATTTGTCAGAAGACGATATCTTGCTATGAAGTATTGTCTGAAGGCTCGGTCTGTGACTGATAATGAAACCACTTTGCTGCTGGATACATTGGGTACACGCTGCCAAGATAGTTATTGGACCAATAAAAAACTTCCTCTTCTAGTAGTCGCGAACAACGATACAGAGAACGAATGTGTTTTTTCGTCTAACCCCCTTCAGATGTTTTCTTTAAGTACATGGGTGTCGAATATTGATGTTGACAATTTAATTGTAACTGATTTGGACTGTGTTACAAATTCTAAAAGAACGTATGAAATTAACTGTCTTAAAAGTAATGTAATTCTGGAGTTGCGTGAAAAGTACAAAGGTTGGTACGTGCTTTATACTGACGGTTCTAAGTCCTTATCTGGAAGAGGCGCTGCTTTTTATGATCCAATTGATCCTCTATGTAACCAGGAGTGTAATATATTTAAAGTAATGGGTGAAGTTTGTATTATGACGGTAGAACTGGTTGCAATCTCTAGTGCGATTTCGTATATCCAAAAGAAAGGTATTAAGAGGGCAGTAGTGTACTCGGATAGTAAAAGTGCTTTACAACATATAGCGCGCAGCGTTACTGGGCACAGAGCGGTGCCATTAGCGTACGAAATTTTGGAGAAAGTGATCAGCTTAGGATTAAGCGACATTGACTTGCGATTGCAATGGGTTCCATCACACATTGGCTTGAGAGGTAACGAGATGGCTGATCAATTGGCTAAACAGGCAATTGAGGAGGGTCAAGAACGCTCTGTCCCTCCGTTTTACTTGGAGGCTACAAGTAGATGTAAAATGAAATGTCATGAGTTGTGGAAAGAGTATTTTAATAAGAGATCTCTAGAAAAGGGAATATGGTACAAGTGTATACAAAGTGAGCCTCCCCGGGTACCTTGGTTCCAAAACATTGATTTAAGCCGTAAATATATCGTTTTAGCACACAGACTGCGAACCGGACATGTTCCACTAAACAAGTTTGGATATCTGATGAAAAAAGTAGATTCACCAAATTGTGAAATATGCGGTACCATAGAAGATGTCCAACATTTGTTAGTGGAATGTGCCCGCAATCGCGTTGCAAGGGAAGCGTTGGTGGCAGCGGCCAGCCTGAACGGACTTGACACAGGTATGTTTATGCACATCCTTGGGGAACCAGCGTCCGACATGGCGTTAATGCTGTTCAGGTTGGCTGATGTTGTCAACGCCTCTTAATTATATTTGTCGTGTCCTTGATGTTTTTGTAATTTTATATTTCATGTTTTGTTACTCATAGTAATTCTTTGCCCTATGGGCTAATGTGACAGAGGTACGAAGCCCGTTTACCACCACAATAAAAAAAAAAAAAAAAAAAGTTGTTAACCCTTTAGTTTAGGTTAGTTTAAAGAAAATTCTGTTATGCTCAAATGCTTTGGAAGTTCAAGCTAAGCACAGAATCTCAGTAATGTTACGTTTAATGTATTTGACTTTCCCACATCAAATTACCCACCTATTTAAAATTAACAGCTCGAAGTTCCAAAAGTATAGCACAGACAGTGGCGAAAGGTAAAAAACAAACACATTCAATCAGATAGGTAACAACCTATAATAAAATTTTATAAGTAAGTATATACTTATTTACCAAAAGTACGTGCGTTTTACCGGGACATCAGAGCCGTCGCGGTAATCGATTTCACCAATTTCGCCATAACCACAGAAACCATCCCCGTAGTATAGTTCAAAAACGCCCGGAAACTTAGTAACGAACTGTAAAAAATAGTCGTGTATCCATTTTTTATTGTAATAATTTAATCCTCTGGCGTGTGTGTTTGAAAGAATTTTGAATTTATTGGGATCTTTTGGAAATAAAACGTAATAATGATTGTCTGGATTTCTGGTCGATTGTCCTAGATCAACACTCAATTCATAATCGTCGTCTTGGCCGGCGTCGGCTGCTCGGTATCCATATCTTTTGATATATCCGTTTTTCCAATTTGAAACCGGATTTTGTATGAGGCAAATTGAGGCAAAGCAGTCCGCTTTCGCTGCCTTTGTTAAAGATGCACAATCCTTTTCCATTTCTTTTAGTAATTTTCCGTAAGCTTCGAGATCTGCGATCGGTTTGTCGTTGTGAGTAAATATCATTTCACCTCCCATTGTTTTGCTCTAAATTGTTCAGTCAAACGTTGATTGGTTACGTTGAAAATAATGATAGGATTCACTGTTTATTCGGTTCGTCGTCACCAACTGCGACACATACACCGACCGGCTTGTATAGTTCACGCACCACGAATGAATGAATGATGGACACTATCCATTTCCATTCCTATAGCGCGCGTGACACACCATGAAATACAAAAGTATACTTGGCTTATGCGACTTAGTCCCGATATTAAGGTAAACTTAAATAAGAAGAGTTATATTCAATAAAAGTGTGAGGGAATCCCCTGGAATAAATCGGTAGAGCTAGGGTGGAGCCATAGCATAGACTAAATAGGGTTTCCACGTCTAAGTTTGGTTTTACCCGTAGAAAAGTGCGAAATCGTCAAAAAAGTAAAAATGCCGTGTGAAACTTCCTTAATTAATGAATGCATGACCTTTAATTGCTTATTGCAATAAATCATGATTTTTATCTTGTTTTAATTATAAAGTGAATGTTTATTAAGCACCTGTACCTTATTCCAAGCCTAAATAAATTGAGATGGACTTCCGTTTCCGCTTGTGAACACGTGACTATCACGTGACCAGCGCTATTTTACCTCCATTATCCCTCCCACTATCCAGCTGCCAGGCTCGGCTGCGCGCCGAGTGGCTTCATTGGCGTTCTGTTTCTTGCAGAGGCAACACGTGCCAGTAAAAAATTTTCAATATTTTTTACAGTTTAAAAGTGCTAGTGGTGCTACATAATAGTGTGTAATATGAGTAACGTTGTCGACGAGAGTCGTGACCATGGCGCAGGCGTCCAGCAGGGTCCAGTGTCGGAGAACGAGGATTCATCGAGCTCGTCGTCGAGCAACTCAACTGTGCAGTCTCGCAGGCGGGGACACCGACGCCGGAGCACGCGGCGCGTACGCAAATTAGAAAAAATTGTGGGTAGTTTGGCCAAGGAGGTAAGGTCAATACGTGAGTATTTTAACACTAATAATGGCAATGATTTGGATGTGTTATCGATCTGTGCTCCCGATGATCTCGAGCCTCCCCCTATACCCCCCGCTGCGGTAGAGGGCGTACCGGAAAGAGATATTACTTTTAAACTCGAAACTACCCTCAAATCAGCGTGCGCAACCACGTCTAAAGAACATGCTGAGGTCTTAGAGAAATTACAACATTTCAATTCAAGCAATTGGGCGCAAGTACGTTATATAGACGCACAAAAGACATACGTTTCATCTCCCGGTTTTACGGAGTTAGAAAGTAACGACATGGTCAAATCTTACGACCGCAACCGAGCCTTAGCTGTCACTGAAAACACTTTAGCCGCCGTGTCTCATGCGCTTATTATCCAAAATGAAAAATTAAAACACGGTTTCGATGATTTAGTGTCATGGTTAGCAGCTCAAGCTGAACCTATTACGGTAGCTACAGTTAAGGACAAAATTAATGAAATTTTTTCCGAGGGTGAGTATTCTCGAATCCACTTAGATATGTTGCAAATGGTTTGCGGCCGTCGAGCAGACATTATACAGCAACGAAGAGACGGCGTGTTACATTTTGTGAAAGACAGGTGCATGAAAGAATGCTTACGTAAAATTCCTCCCACACTAGAACACCTTTTCGATGATCAGCGATTCTCTGACTGTATAACAAAGAACGGCGGTATTGAAAAGGTGTTCTTTAGTCTACGCACTCCTGCGCAAGGGGCTGCTGCGAAACGATCTCTTGCGCAAAGAGTTCCACAAGCGGAAGTTCCTAAGAAGTCCGCAGAGTATCCGAGGTTCCGTGTGCTGCCTGGTCCGTCCACAAGTGCGGGCCCTACTCGTACCCAAGAGAGAAAACGCAGGTCTGAGCCCTTTCGTTCAGCGCCCCGAAACGATAAGTACTACAAAAACAAACACGGTAAGCGATCCCAGAGGCGCTATGAATGACTATACCAATTTTCAAGCGGGTCAGCTGGTCAACTTTCTACATCGGTGGAAGGCATTGGGTGCTCCCGACTACGTCATCAAGATTCTATCCGGTTACCGGATACCGTTTTTCAAAAAACCACCTCTAGTGCACCCATCTCGAATTTCGTCAAAAGTATTCACAAAAGAGACACGAGAAATGATCCCTCAGATCAAAGTCCTGTTAGAACAAGGTGTTCTAGAACCAGCCCCATTGACGCCAAGTTTTGTATCCAACATCTTTCTTGTTCCGAAAAAAGGGGGGGCCATGCGACCAGTCTTCAACCTGCAATTGCTCAACAAGTATGTATGTACGACCAAATTTCGGCTTATCAACATGTACAAAGTTCCCGACTTCCTTCAACAACACGATTGGCTGGTGAAGTTGGATTTGCACAACGCGTATTTTCACGTTCCGGTCAGCGTGAAGCACCGGAGGTTCTTAAGGGTAATATATCGGCGCCGGCTTTGGCAAATGACCTGCCTGCCTTTCGGGCTCTCCACAGCGCCGAAGACCTTCGCCTCAATTACCAACTGGATCGCGCAAGTGCTCCGATCTCGAGGCGTCCGGGTACTTGTATACTTGGACGACTTTTTTCTGGCATGCCAGAATCGGACATTGCTTCAAAGCCAAGTAAGTCTCACTGTCAATATTTTGAAGGATCTGGGCTGGACTATAAATTACAAAAAGTCCTCTCTTATTCCCCAGCAGTCAATGGAATTTTTAGGGATTCAGTGGGATCCTTGGAACAACTTAAAATCTCTACCAGCCGAGAAGATCAGGAGTGTTCATCAAAAATGCCACGAGGTGCTGTCCGCGAGGGTAATCTCACTAAAGCAAATACAATCTCTGCTCGGTTCATGCAACTTTGCCAGTTTTGTAGTCCCGAGAGGCCGCCTCAACAGCAGGTTGTTATTAACATTCTGCAACCAGATGTTAGACCTGTCTCCGAGTGTCAAGGTAGAACTCCCGCAAGCTCTAATATCCGAGCTAGAATGGTGGGTCAATCATGTAGATCTCTCTTCACCCGTTCATCCTCCGGCACCCCAGTTCTTCCTCACGACCGACGCGTCGGCCCGAGGCTGGGGCGCTCGTCTGAACAACAAGAGCCTGGCAGGGCAATGGCTGCCGGAAGAGCTACTACTCCATTCCAATGTCTTGGAAATGATTGCGGTGAAAAAGGTAATAGTATCACAGTCTCTGGATCTGGCTCACTCTTCTCTGTTGATCATGTCGGACAACCGGACAGTAGTGTCGTATTTGCGAAACGAGGGAGGTACAAAATCGCAGCAAATGATGGACTTGGCATACCAAATCCTAAACATGTTAGATCGATATCATATACACATGACAATACAGTTCATCCCAGGCCGTTACAACACCGTAGCCGATCGGCTCTCGAGGTTTCGGGGTCAATCAGAATGGCATTTGCTCCCACCGGCAACGGATCCAGTATTCCAGATTTGGGGCACTCCGGAGATCGATCTTTTTGCGTCGCAGAGAGCTCACGTTGTCCCGGCATACGTGACATTAGAGCAGACGGACCCACAGGCGGTGTTCGTCAATGCATTCAGCCGGAAATGGACGTACCAGTTGGCGTGGGTGTTTCCCCCGCCTTGTCTGATTCCTCGCGTTCTTGCTCACCTGAACGACGCAAAAGGTATGTTTCTAGTAGTCGTGCCGAATTGGGAGAAGGTATTTTGGCGCACCGACCTGAAGAACCGATCGCTGGCCCCTCCTATCGAGATTCGTCACCTCCAAACTCGGTTAGTAGATGTTCTGACACAAAAGCCACCCTCCGATGTCAAGCGGATAGCTTTAGAAGTCTGGCCGATACGGGGTGGGCCACCCTAATGAGCAATTGGGACGAAAAACAGAAAAATTTATTAGCCAGTGGATGGCGCAAGTCCTCATTAGCGACCTATAAACCGGCTTGGCTTAGGTGGTGCCGGTGGTGTATTACTAATAAAGTTTCCAAACATAATCCGGCGCCACAGGACTTAGCTAAATTTATAACTGATCTACACCTCTTAGAAAAGCTGTCTCATAGTACAATATGTTTACATAAATCTGTCGTATCAACTTTTTGTCCCGTTCAGTCTGGCCCGCCACTTAGCTCCCACATATTAGTCCGCCAGGCTTTAAAAGCTATCGCGCTAAGCAAACCCAAACTCCATAAATCTCCTATCTGGGATGTTAAAAAGTTATGTTCATTCGTGGAAAACCACGAACCTAATCAAACTAGTTTATATGAGGTGTCTAGAAGATGTGCTGTTCTATTATTATTATGTTCAGGCCGTAGAATACACGACTTAACGTTATTAAGTATAAATCATTCTAGCTGTGTGATCGAATCTGATTATATAATATTCTGGCCCGATTTTGGTTCTAAGACCGACAACGCAACTCGTAGACAGTCTGGGTGGAAATTAATAAAATGTTCGTCAAATAATAATATAGATCCAGTATACTGGATCAAAAAGTTGATTTTTCTGTCTCAGAACCGAAGAGGAGACATAAGTAATTTATTTATTTCTACATGTGGAGTCGTTAAGCCAGCTTCACGAACGATCATAGGAGGCTGGATTAAATCAGTCCTGAAAAACGCTGGCATAGACAGCAGCGCGGGCAGCGTGCGCTCCGCGGTGGCTTCGTCAAGCTGGCTCGACAATCATAATATTAATGATATTTTGGAACGAGGTAACTGGAAAAGTGCTAATACTTTTCATAAATTTTATAAGAAATGTGTGATTTCTGTTGATTCTAACTCAAATTCTTTACATAATTGCTTTCAATCAGTATAGATGAAGTAAGTTAATATAATTATCGCATTACATGATTATCTGCTGGGGTTTGTGTTTATTCAATCATTACTCTATTCATGAATATATTATGCCTTTGGTTTAAATATATCCTAGTCTTATTTTCACATTGGCGTTCTACTTATTAGACATTATCCCTAAATACTGTACTATCCAGCAGCCGATAACAAACACTTCTCAATTTATTTAGGCTTGGAATAAGGTACAGGTGCTTAATAGACAAATTTTACCTGAAAATAAAATTTATATTAAGCTACTTACCTTATTCCAAGCCTAATTTAATTGCTGCCTGCTGATACAATATGCACTTTGCTATACTCCAGAGTCTCTAGAGATAACATCAGTCAATTAAACTTATTCATACTTTCGTTTTATACAGGACATAATTTAGTAGTAGTTAAGGTTATATTTCAGCAAACTCAGTATCCGCAGCATACTTACATAAGGTGGTACAAAATACAAAGCATTCACCTCCTTCAGGATGGTATTCATGAAAGATACAAAGCACCACCTGTCTAACACAGTGGCCGTCTACCGTCCTGCATATCAACGGACGGTAGACCAAATTGAGGATCCAATGAAGCCACTCGGCGCGCAGCCGAGCCTGGCAGCTGGATAGTGGGAGGGATAATGGAGGTAAAATAGCGCTGGTCACGTGATAGTCACGTGTTCACAAGCGGAAACGGAAGTCCATCTCAATTTATTTAGGCTTGGAATAAGGTAAGTAGCTTAATATAAATTTTATTTTCAGGTAAAATTTGTCTATTATAATGTTTTTTTTAATATTCATTGAGGTACCATCGTGGTGCCATCTCACATGCAGTGCTGCCAACAGCTAAACTTAGTATCCACTAAATTCAATTTCTAAGACTACTTTTGTCAAAAACTCTAGATTTTCCACTAAACAATTGTTTTGGGTACCTATTTATCTAGTGTTCTATTTCACCACCCAAGCCATGTTTAGGTTCAATCGTAAACGTGAAGTACTTCAAATTTTCTGGTGCATTACTGGCACAAAGCCTTTTGGGTTGTCAACGCATCTGCAATCTCTTTGGTGTTGCGGGTGTCTATCGGCGGTTGTGATCACTTACCATCAGATGACCCACTTGCTTGTTTTCCTTCCTAATTCATAAAAAAAAATATTTAGCAGTATTTGAGCCCATGGTTGGAGCGACCATAATCTAAACTCTGTCCGGGACACATGTTGAAAACATAGAGAACACGAATTTTCACAGAAATGAGACTACTAGAAAGCTTTGCAAATAAAGCACAAGCACCATGGTATAGTTTGTAAGTAAGAATAACGAAAATATTTTGTTTTCCATATTTTTGCGTGATTGACGAACAAACATCAAGCATCATTACTTTCACATAAATTTATAATATTAGTAGGATAGCTAGGATAAACCAATGCGCAACGTACGTAGTACATACGTGCATGAAAGTGCTTAATGTTTAAAAAAAAAAATATTGTATCAGTATCAGATGTCTGTTTCTATTTCCTCTGATATTGTAAAATAAAAGGTTTGACTGAGAGTAAGAAAAAGAAATAAGTACAATAGTTATTTTAGGCAAAAATTATTATTGTTTTAGAGTCACAGTAAGGACAATACGCAAGCACATCAAAAACCCAGGACTACGGGTCACAGTCTATGCAGTTTACATGACAAGTCGGTACTTCCATTTTCAACCATGGGTTTTATCTTCTCTCGTACTGTAGGCATCTACAAAGGCAAAAGAAGTAACATAACGTAGGTACTGATTGAGCATTTGATCTTTTACTTATGTAAGGACTATCACTCCACATACATTTTGTACAAAAGGATCGTATTAAAATATTTCATAAATCTAGAAGACATTAGAAAAATATCTAAAAAACTTGTACGTTTCAATCTATGCATCTTATAATTCATCAAGACAAGTTAATAATAATAGCAGAATGTCTATTCATATTCACAATTATGAAATTGATAATGATAGTGTTTGTTTTTGGTTTACATGCAGAAAATATAACCAAGGAAGGGCCAGGCTACAGCGGTCGCGACGCGTCGCGTATGCGATACGGCTCCAACTAGCTTCGTAGAGCTGCGTTATGCGCGTAAAGCAGTTCTGCGACCGGTGTGTTTCGGCCTTAAGACAACATAGTGAAAGAAATAATTTGAATTCACGCAGTCGTTGCGACTTACGACTGGGGCCTCACGCTCCCTGACTACTATCTGCGAGGGGGGAGGGAGTCGTAACAATAATGACTTGTACAGTCAGCGTCAAATATGCCAGAGCGGGCAAGGTGGTCAAGAATATCTGAACACGCCCGAGCGTATTTGGCAATAGAGTCGAGTTTAGATATTTTTCACACCTTGCCCGCTCTGGTATATTTGACGCTGACTGTTATCGCTCCGCAGTGCTCATGAACGCCTCAGCCAAGCACAACTGTCCTGTCGCAACCGCCGTGTGAACACAGTTATATACTACTCAAAATAAAATATAGCCCACTCGATTTTTCTCAGTAAAACAAAAATAATACATGTAGTAGTAACCCTACTTTCAAAACGTGCATTACTATAATCACATAATTATTTACTTTTATTTTCATATTTTCATTTTTCAGAGAAAAGCAAGTGGACCCAATTTTGTAGTTTATATTCGTTTACACTATCACCACGGTCATAATTATAATCAATTATGGAAACTCTATTACTCGTATAGATTTGTCATAGTAAGTTAGTCTCTTCATTCTCTTCTTGTCTTAGGTAGTAAACAACATCGTTTATCGTACAAATAAAGTAAATCCAAGCTTTAAATAGAAGAGATGATTTATAATTTCTTGCTTTGCAATGTTTTATTCAAACAGACAATATTCTGATGGCAAACACTGAAACTTTAGAGTAGAATGTTGCTTCATACTTCAGACAGGTGAGGATGGATGAATGGCCTTTACAACAGATACTCGTAAACATAAAAATCACATGATCGCAGCGCCAGTCTTAAGAGTGACGCGTCGGTATACAATTATTAGTTCCACGCGCTTTTCATCTCATGTACTGGCAGACTTCATTTTTTTTAATACAGCGAGCGGAGCCACTGTTATGTTTTTTATCTGCTCGCGTACTATATCCACCTCTGTTTTTATAACACATTCAAGCAAAATCATGGACTTGTAAGCAAAGCAAAAAAAAATACATTAAAAAAACACGGAGTTGAGCAAAAATAAAATAAGTATACTTTTTTTTAAAACCATGTCACAATTTAATAATGTTCATATTCTATTTAGGAAAATATTGTCCTATCCTTGAAGCTCCTGATTTCACGTTAAAATAGAAGTCACATAATAAAAAATAAATAAAATACATTATAGAAAATAGTTCATAATCTTAGGTTAGATAGGTATGCTTCTAAAAAGCATCACATCGTCAAATCACCACTTTCATGACTAAATATTACAGATAAAGTGAAATATGGACATAAATATTCTATTCTGTAACAGTTCATACAAAGCTGAGGCCAAGGAATACATCACAGGCCATTCCAATACAGGTAAAGTTGCTGATGTAGTAGGTACAACATTCACTACTCCACAACAGACACCATTACAAATATTACAATTATGTACCAGCACACTGTACTTCACAGATACAGTCAACATTTGCTTAAAGTACTACCAAACCGAATTCTTGGTCCCCGTAGAACCTTGTCGCAATAAGCAATTGCTGTATTATTTGCTATGAAAAGACATAATGACGTTTATTGCGAAAATGTTCTACAGTAGCGTAGAATTTAGTTTGGGTAACTGTACGGCAAGATTTTTCCATTATTACATTAATTACATTAAGTATTATGACATTGATTTTATCTTCTACTAAATATTTAAGTATCCTTTTAGAAATATAATCTGCAATCTTGTAATCTACGCGTAAGAAAACAACGAGTGGACTATCTATTAAGTGGCATGTCTAAATAAAAACCATATCATCCACATACTTTTCCAACCACATCTTCCCGAACTATGTACTGTAAGCAAATTGAATTCTAAGCCACTGTACATTCTTGTCACAATAAATGTCATTTGACTTTTCATCGTAATATTACAGTGTTTATTAATTGCGACAAGGTTCTAGTAATTGAACATATGTACTTGCAGAAAACTGTTAAACTACAGTGTTGGTTTTCTTAGTTCACAATTCGGGCAGATTCGGGTGGGTTGCGAAATGGGGCGTTATAATGAGTTATTTTATTTTATCAATTTTAAACGGTTTCTTCAGGCGTCACGAGTTTGGTCTCCACCTTTACCAAATCATTCCCTTTGCACATCTCAATCTTCACAATAGAGAAAACTTCGATCACTTGCTTGACATGCGGAGCGTTAGGAGGAGCATCCTTTTTCTTGTGCCAATTTATTTCCATACGAGACAGTTTCGCGCCGGCTTCGTTTTTTACACATTTGAATTCACCTGGGAAGTCCTGTAGAAAATGTCAAATTATTATCAAGTTAATTTTAAAATGAACGTAATCAAATAGCTATTTTTCTGTAAATGTTATCGAAACTCGGGGAATTAGATTCGTTACAATATACGCGATATAAACCGTTTAAATTGTTTTATTTTATTATCTGTTTAGTAATTTAAAATGACAAAATCGTAAACATACAGACATACCAACTAGTAAGGATTTTATGTGTAACTAGCGACCCACCCCGTCTTCGCACGGGTATAATCGGGATATAATGTACATAAAAACCTTCCGTCAAAAAACTCTATATGAAAGTGAAGACCGTATCAAAATTCGTTGCGTGGTTAAGAAGAAGGCTGCCAAACATACTCTACAAGGATTTAGGACAGACAGGAAAAGATCGTGACTCTACTTTTTACTATGTACAGATTCCAAACTTTCTTACGCTATTGAAGTAGATCCTTCGGTTCAGCCCCATAGCGACGATTATAACATCAATGTACTTTTCACGCACTTCAACCACCACTGCGTCTGTTACTATAGGCGAATGCATCTCAATGTACTTCAGAGTGTACAGTTCTGTAGACAGTTCGCCAGCTTTCTTTGCATTGTACTTTTGTTTATTGCACTGGGCAGCTATCATACGAACTTTGTCCACCTCCCATTGCGGCGGGCTCCGATAGTTTAGACTCGCGGCCAGCAATCTAAAAATGATCAAAAACGAGCACAATCAAATTATCATGGAAATAATCGAATACTCTTAACTGACAACCAGAAAAATTTAAAGTTGCTTTAATTTAAGTTAGCAAACATGAATGTTTTTCATTTTTGAATTATGTCCTTTTACATGTTATTGTGACCAAATAAATATATATTCTAGTAGAATAGAAAGCCAAGTACCTAAGATAAGTAACCTAAGTTAAGATAAATAAATATTAATCCACCCACATCCATTCCTACTTATTAAAATATTTACCTGTGGACCATAATATCGGCATATCGTCTAATTGGACTGGTGAAGTGTGTATACAGAGGTACATTTAGAGCATAATGGTGGAAATCATCATCGTCAACACCATCCACACAAAAGTATCTAGCCCTGGCCATAGGCTTTGCACAAAGCATACTTAGTACCATAGCTCTACCTTTATCAATGTTATCAGGACCTACATATGGTAAGAGTGAGCGCTGGAGATCTCCAGCTGATGATATTTCTAAATCAATACCCATTGGTTTAAGTGCTTTGGAAAGCTGTTTCAGCATGTACCCACTTGGAGGTGGATGGCACCTCAAAAATGCTAAGGTTGGATGGTCTTTATATATTCTAGCTGCCACAGTCATGTTAGCAAGCAACATGAATTCTTCAATGAGCTGGTGACTTTCTTTGGATTCATAAATCCAATATGATTTGGGCAACCCGTCAAATGGGTTTAAATGAAATGCAACCTTGGGTTGATCAATTCGTAGAGCCCCATTTTCAAACCGATTTTTTCTGAATTTAGCTCCGATTTTGCCTAATACTTTTATTGTTTCATATATATCCTTATATTGAAATCCATTGTATGTCTCTGGAAAGCCAATTTCTGCATCTTTATCGTCGAGAATAGCTTGTGCATGTTCATAAGCCAACTGAGAGCAGGAATGAATTACGGTTTTAGCAAATCTATGGCTCAGCACTTCCGCATTATCAGTTATTTCCCAGAACACCGAGAAAGCAAGCTTGTCAACCCCAGGAAAAAGAGAGCAGAGCATACATAGCTCTTCAGGCAACATGTGGTAAGCCTTATCTACTAAGTAAATAGTAGTCGCCTTTTCAGCTACTTTCTCATCTAGCTCTGTATTTTCAGTTAAAAAGAAGCCAACGTCAGAAATGTGAACACCAATTTCATAATTTCCATTTTCAAGTTTTCTACAAGATACTGCGTCATCAATATCACGGCAATTTGATGGATCTATGCTAAAAACACAAAGTCGGCGACAGTCCTCCCTCAGTAGTATCTCTTCTTCAGGAATTGTAAAGTCAAGGCGTGGATATAAATGTCTATATTCCCGTCCAAATGGAGTGACGTCCAAGTCAGTTTGTGCCAATATGGCTCTAGTTTCTGTGATCATGTCACCAGATTGCCCAATACTTTGAAGGATTTTCCCTGTTGCAAATCTTAGGTCAAACCAGTCTATGATCTTGGCTAAGAACAGTGTATTTTCATAACTTTTAGATTCTTGGTAGAAATTGTCAGGCCAACTAGTAAATGGAATATTAAGGCGTGGTACCCTATGATCACGAGGCACAAACAAAGCTTTTTGTCTGTTTTTATCTGCCATCAACTTTAATACCCCAATGCAAGTTCTATTGTGTATTTTTTCTTTTAAGTACACCACTCTTCCTCGTTTCTGTTTTGCATCAGGTCTGCCATGTGCAACATCATTACTGGACTTGCCAACATTATTTCCAACATTTTCGCCATCATTTCCATCCATAACAGTGTCATTTCTGCTATTTTCAGCTTCATCATCATCATTTATACAATCAGTTACAAGTTCTACAACAACTATGTCACCTTCCAAGGCTCGGTTTCTATTCTTTACACCATCTATGAGAATGTCTTGCTCATCCCGATCGCTGCTTGATACATATGCATGTGTAAACTGTTTTGGATTGATTCTTAGAACCCCTTCAACCAAAGTTTTGTTTTTTAAACCTGCTTCTACTTCCTTAATATGCATGTAAAATCCAAACTTCTTGTCAGAAACATGTACTTCCTTGCTCTTGGTCCTACTCCGTCTTTTTCGTCTGGGTGACGGTTGTTGCTCTGAATTTTCCACATTGGAATTTGTTTCCGGTTGTGGCTGTTGCTGTTGGTATGGCTTATAATTTTCCACAGAATATGACTTGTTCAGCAATGGATGTTGCATCACATTTTGCAAATACCTTGGTGTTCTTGGATCTATTTGCTGATGCGTAGAAATATACTGGGGTAGCTGCACGAGAGGTGAGTTGGGAGCACTTGCCACGTTACGAGGCTGTTGTTGGAACATTTCTCTTAGTTGCATGTTATGCATTAGCTGATATTGTGGGTGGTGACTCAAGTTTTCTAAATAGTGTGAGCCTGTGTTTGCATACATGGGGCCAATGTGCCGTGTGAATAATTCTTGAACGGAGGCTACATTGTGTGGCAACAGGTATTCGGGTGGTATTTGCCTCGATATCGGCGCTGCTGGTGCGGTTTGAGGTTGTTGAGACTCAACTGTAGGTTGTTGAGATGCAACTGTCTGTTGATTAATTTGTAATTGTTTCAACCTTTCTTTCTTTTTTGCATTTTTTCTTTTGGACGCCACTGGTGTCGGACTTGCTGAAACTCCATGATTTGGAGTGACACCGTTGTTCGAAACTTCAACATTTTCTCTTACGTTTATAAACAACGAAGTTGATGCCGTTTCTGTATGCTTTTGGGGATCAACCGATTGTGTGGCAGAATGATGTAACGATAAACCTTCAGTAAGAGTAGATAACTCACTGTCTTTGATATTTGTTATTGAAGAACTTTCAGTTGAGTTAGGCTGAGTAGTAGGGACATACGACGTTGATGTTGACGGATTATTCGTTTCTGCTTGCTGTTCTGATGAATTATCAGTGTTAGCCATGATTATTTAAGGTAAAGTAGACTACATTCACAAAAAAATATACAGTTAATTTTGGATCAAATTTACCAAAATAATCCTACACGACACGTAGGTATATTTTTGGTCGTTACCTTTCCGACAGGACAAAACCGTCAAATCAAATCCACGACAGAAGTGGACAGGACCAATGACTGACAGCCAATGACAGGTTAGTTTTTTTATTTGTCTAATTAAAGATAGGCAAAAGTACTTAGAGCAAATAGCCATGTATCACATGAAAAAGGCATATGCTTCTTTTTTATGATGATGGAGGTGTTGTAGTAATCTAACCGGGATGGTGTATTTTGTGAACGATGTATCATTTTAGTTAAATAGCCTCTCAGACTCAGAGACATTGAATAGTAGTAACCTTAAAGTTTGTAAAAATAAGGAAATGACGATGACTCGGCTTCAGTTCCATTATAAAAAAAACGTTTAGACCGTATTACACATCAGACATTACTGTATAGTAATAATACCTTTACCTACTCAACATGAAGGCAAAAAAGCAGAACAGAATGCATGCGCGTCATAGATGATGCATAGATGCGCGCTCATGTGCTAGTCGGTGCTGTGGTCAAACGTCAAATGAAATGAACTGAAACTGACAGATCGTGATCGGATCGGATCGGATCGGATCTGCGGCGCGCATGCTCTCAAAGGAAGGAAGTATTCCGATTCCGACGATCATATATTTTCCAAAGTATTATAAACACATATGTTTTATCGTGAATTATATATATACTTTATACAAGTGCTCGGAACCGCATATAAAAATATTAAGATTAAAATATGAAGCTTATAACCCATAATATGCTGACGTCCAAGTGCCTAAAAGGTGTTGCAACCGGCTACCCACTTGCTATTAACGCTACAGATGTTAAAATCATAAACGTAGACTTTAATCCAGAATTCATAACTCGTGTTCTACCGAAACTCGACTGGCAGGTGTTGTGGAACGCAGCTGACAGCATTGGCTACAGTGAAGGTTTACCAAAAACATTAGAGAATATTGGTGAAAACGAAGAATTTCTCAAAAAAGCTCATCGAATTTTATTAGAAATTGAAATAGAGGAAGGCCACCTCACATGCCCAGAAACCGGCAGACAGTTCCCTATAACTAAGGGTATCCCCAATATGCTTTTAACAGAAGCTGAAGTGTAATAAAGTATTTATTATGATTGACTGTTTTTTATTAAACTTTTCATCAATGAGTTACGTGCCCCCTGGAAGCTGCAAGTACATTTGATGCCATCCCAGACCACGGAATAAGAACCATGATCTACAACAATGTCATCCAGTAACGGGCTTATTTAAAGATTAGGCGCCCCGGGCTATTTAGCTTTGGCGCCCTATTAAATGATGATAAAGTATTTCATTTTAAGGGCGGCTGCTGTCCCTCGAAGCTTGGCGCCCTGGGCCATGGCCCAGATGGCCCTAGGGTAAATACACCCCTGTACAGTAACCATATGCAATAAATATACATCTTGTTAAAATGCAAATTAAATGACCTAGCCTGAAACTTGAAACTGAAGTAAAAATTGTACTATAGGAACTAGCTAATGGATACATACATATATAGATATATAATATGTACTTATAAAGTACACAATCATATTTCGCACGCTTAGAATTAAAGTGACCCATTTCTGAATAATACACGTCCCAAAATATCACCTTAATTAAAAGACATAGGGTTTAATTTTGGGAAATATCATATTCAGAATTGAGTCGCAGAAGGGTGCAATTTGTCATTCTTACATTAGCCCCTTGCGGGAATCAAACCAGCAACCTCACTAGGCTATGTAATCTAAAAACAATGCAAAACATTTATATGAATGCTCTACATAGATATCAATTTATAGATTAAATAATTCTTAGGTAGGGATAGATAGAGGAAATAATCCAAGTTTAAAAGGTTGTCACCTTACAAGGTCCACCTATTACAGTTCAAAAGATACAGCCCTGCAACAGGTAAACAGACAGACAGTAGAGCCCGTAATATGGTACTGGTGGCACCTTTTAGGTACAGAATCCAAAAATAAATAAATTCTAGCACTTATGCAACAAATATTTGGTGCTACTATAAGAAAGTTAATAATATCAATATTCATCCTGGACTGGGATTGAAGACCAATCGAGGTCATTTGTTTTGCTTAGAAGAAGCCAGTATTAAATTCCACATTTTTGACATTACAAAAAAGAAAACAATATACCTATAACAAATCATTTATTTTTTTAGGTAAAACAATAAATTATAATTACAATCCCTCAACTATGATCTCATTTTATGACTGTGTCATACAATACACAATTTTCTATGGAGGTGTCTCAATACTTTAAAGTAGTTCATCAACATATGGGACGAACGCTAGGTTGCCGACCGATGCCATTGCCAGGGGACACTTTGCTGCATTTCCGAGGGCCTGCATCATACAATAAGAAAAATATACAATCACACACTAAAATAATTTTCAACAGAATATAGACTTGAAAACACCTAGACTATAGACCTTTTGTAAATTTTATTTTGATCCCATAGCAATAAGTAATTACTATAGTTGTGAGTGTATGTAGTCTATGTCCCATAAACCAAGTCGAGAGGTCACATTCGAAAAAAAAAACAATCCGTGTAGTTTTCCAGCAGCTGCCACCAGTTACAGTACAACATCAACCTAATAATCAGCAGTAACCAATTACTTGGATTGGTTGCAGGTAATTGGATTTGTTTTCAAAACCAATTTTTTTTTGCAATAGTCAAATACTTTGTAAACAGCTAAAACGATTTTGATCAATTATGTAAAGATTAAAATTAGTTAAAGAACAAGCCACTGCACTGCAATGAGATAATAAATTTGAAACTTCTTGATTATGTGAACAGTATAGTTTAATTTTTTTATTAAGTCCGCATAGTTTTTAAAAAGCGTTGATTTCGAATAACTTAATATGTTCAACAGTAAAGAAAATAGATTTTTACCTGTGTAATGTCATTGCTTGAAATCTGTTCAATGATGGTAGCCAACTCTCCAGGAGATTTTACAGAGCCAGTGTACAGGCCTTGAGCAGCAAGGCTTTCAGCAAGGGATGTTCCGTCATCAGCTTCACTCAGCAGCTGAACCTTAAGCTGGCTTTTGCCAGCCTTGATAGCCTCAGCGGATAATGCCGATGATTTAAGAACTTTAGCAACTGCTTTGATGGCCTGAAAAAATAAAACAGTCGAGTCTCTGGCTATAGACATCGTCAAACAGGGCATCGAGGGGCGGCTGCGCCCCCTCCCCCTTAAGCTTTAAAGATACATTTATCTATTAAGAGAGACTTCAAATTAAAGAATTTCAGTAGTTTCTGCGATCAGTCACATGCCAAGCATTTGAATTAACATAACACAAGTGACAATAAAAGTAGGGAAAAATACTTAAAAATAGACTTTATTCATGACTAAAGTGCTCCTTAAGTTCCGATGCCTATAGGTCAGTGGCGTTTAAAAGTTAAAGTTAACAAAATTGAAATGGGATCAACTTCGACATATCCCTATTTTTAGCCGAGTGCCGCCAGAAGGGAGAGTTATTAACAAAAATAAATTCAAACCAGCCCATATGTTAAAAGTTATTGATAAGTAAATAATAATTTATAGTCAAATTGTAAACCCCTTTTTTGTCTGTCATTAAAATAGTAATTTGATCGGTCAGCAAGTTTAAAGCATCTGTTCCTGTCGCATACGCGTATTGGTTAGAAAGGGATATTGTCTGCTACAAAAGTACAATATTTCCCGGTATACCACTTACATTGCAGGCTTCGTCCTTAGGCACGGAAAGCACTACACCAAAGAGCCCGTTGTCCGAATAGGACACGTTGAAACCGGCTGCGGCGAATGGTCCAATGTTCCCAATGGCCTTGGCCAGGGGAGAAAGATCGGCACCCCACTTGGTGACTGGACCGTTGCCCAGTGCTAAATCAATAAAGATAAACATACATTTTACATTATTATGCACATGGAAGGACCATAGCTCATGGAGATTGGCTACAGTGAAGTTAAAGAACGACTATTCCGCGGTATTGGTCTTTGGAGGCTGAAAGGCGTGACAGCATCATGGTTGGATGGCTGAAACAAGCCAACATGTGGGCTTGGCTATGACCTAAAGATGATAACAAAGCCACACTGTAGCCAGTTGCTGGTTGCAGTACGAATGATCCGTCTCGACTGGGGTAGTATGATAGTATCACACTCCAAAATGACGGCGTGAAGTAGTAGCTTGCTGCTGCGTTTCATACGGTGAGTAAGAGTTCCGGGTCCATGGGAGGGGGACTAAAAGTGGCAATCATGCAGCGATTCTTCTAGAGTTCTTATCGATGGCGGTGATCATAACCCATCCCATCAGGTGACCCACATGCTCGGTTTGCTTCATTTTACATAAAAAAGTTAGCAACAATAATTGAGGCTGGTTGGCATAGCCAGGCGGTCAGCCGTAGAGTGCTTTTATATTAAAGAGATTACTGAGGCTGTAGCAAATAGAGGGCAATTTCGCAATTTATCCTGCTTGGTGGCACCACCACTGTCAAAACGGTTTTATCATTCAGGGAACATAACTCTGTATTTCACAAAGAAAATTGACGCATCGCACAGCATAAATGCATCGCTTTTACAGTACATGTTTTAAAATATCGAAGATACTCCACTTATACTCGAAAAGAAATTTGATATCAGTACTCTGTTGAGAATGGTGTCTCTATGTGATTGATAGCATTATTAAGAACTTCTTAACAGCGCGTTTAAACTGCCCAGCCAAGTAAACAATACTTAGATAAAAATGCAATTAAAATCTAACTGACCCTTGGCAGCAATGGCAAGAGCCAGAGACTGCGGAGTGCCAGCAGGGGCGCCCTGCACTGCAATGGCCACATGGGCCAAGTCTCCACCAGTTTCCTTCCTGATAACAGAAAAATAATACTCAGCTTTAAGTACAACGCGAAGGATCACTTGCTCGCTAATCACGATATCCTACAAAGATAATTGACATGTAGGTTTCTTTTACACAACAGACATCCACATCCACTAACGTCGAATTTTGGATAATCAGTTTGGGCATCAGCTAGTTCTAATATATTAATTTATCGTCTTAAAGTGTCTTAAAGTAATAATAAAACTATACAATAATTATTTTTACACTTATTCAAATCACATCATGTTCAGCTGCGAGGTAAAGACTAAAGAGGAGGCAAAAGAAAAATTAATGGCTCACATTTTTTCGATCTATATTGAAACTGGGACATTAGTAATTATTCGCAATTTATAACTTTCACACCCTTGATACTGTACTAGAACAAAAATCTATTCAGCATGGTCACAAATAACTCATGAATTTATAGAATAGAATAAAACCATTTATTTCAGGCTGCGTACGCCCATTAGTCCAGTGAAGTTGTAAATATTATAAATCTATCTCTACTACTTCTGTAACTATATATACATAGTCTAGCTCATATAAAAACTGAAGATTTGTCAAACTTACCTCAATTCCCCACCAAAGTATTTGCCTGGTTCGGCTTTGCCTTCCGAGGATGTCGGCAGCTGCAATGCTTGGGCAATCAGGCTAGCCCTGTCCTGTAATTTACAATGTGATATAAATGTATTAAATACTTTAGTACAATTATAAGTTTTATACAACTTTACCAGGAAATGGGAGGCCTAATAGGATCGAAGCGTAATTTTATTTAATGCACGCTATTATGCAATATGCCCTCTTTGATGTCAATATTAAAGTAAAACGGCCAGAGTGGATAAGGTGACAATATGTTAATCCCACACAAAAATGTAAGGGTATAAAAAAATGAAATTGCTGTAGATCATCATTAATATACGCTAATTAGTGTTGACTCCATATATTAGTATGATGGTGATGTCACTATAGCTGTAATTTTACTTTAAACTAGTGTTTGTAGACAAATCTTAGACACGAATTTTCTTCTATTAATAAATTCTTTAAATTTTGGACATTAATAAAAATAAGAATACTATATTCTATAGGTCTTTACCACCTCTATTCATATGACGTAAGAACAATGATATCTATGTATGTACTTACTAGATGAGTGTTCTAAACCACTACTTTGTGGCACAAACCTCATCACTAGCTGTCTCGCTTTTACTTGCGGAAGGCGCCGCTAGGTCGTTGGCCCATTATATGCGTTGGTGGGCACGCGAGGGGCACAATCTTTGTTTGAATGTAGTGTAACCCATAATTCAATGAGTAAAAACACTTAAGTTTGTACCTGGGTGTCGCCAACAACGGCGACAGCGCAACGGCCAGGCGTCAGCGTGCTGCAAGCGTAGTGCTGCAGAGACTCGGACGAAACCTTGCCAATCTTCTTCGGCGAGATGAACAGCGAGTTTCCGAGTCCGCGACGGAAGGCAGCCTTGTGGAGCAAGTCCACAGCGCGGACCTAAGTTGGTAACAAGTTTGAAGTTCAGCCTGAACTGAAAGCTTTGTCAATGACGCTATTTGCTACGTAATACATTCAATTTTGCTTTGGCCCAAGGGTCTTTCATCAATTTTGATGTGAGTTGGATTTGCACACTGAGGGTTCCATGTCACCATAGAATAATGTATGTATATAAATTCTTTATTGTACAAAAAAATCATAACTGACAATTAGAGATACAATGATGAACATAGGGGAGGTTATCCTTTTAAGGATAAGGTATTGGTAAGGGTGTCCTAACTGTCTTTAGTAAGTAGTAAGCTAACTTTATCTACATATATGTATATTAAACAAAAAACTATGTGTTAATAAACCAATAATAGGCTAAGTATGCATTTAGTAACACTGTGATCCAAGTGGGTGTAAATGAAAAGAGTTTGATTTTAATTTGATAGGTATTAGCCCCATTAGTCTGAAGTTGAATCCAGTGTGATAATTATGTTTACCTGAGGTGCAAGAGCAGCAATGTCGTATTTGAGGCGTGGCACGTTGTCGCTCAGCTCCCAGGGTCTAAACTCCTGGTTGGACACCAAGTTATTCAAGCACTCCAGAGCAGGGTCCAAGTTTTCTTTGGTTGCCTAAGAAAAATATGATTTTAGATAAGAAAATTATATGCGCTACGCTACCACAGAATACCAGCAGGCAGAAGGGCCTGCTACATTATTTAGTCTATGTTTCCCTTAATGAGATTATATTCTCAAATACAAAAGTGTGAGCTATCTATAAGGAGTTAATGGGTTCAATAAGGTAAAACGTTATTTCATCAACTTCTTATGGTGATTAATACATTCAGGCTTTACTTTACAGATGGTCATATTGTCGATTCAGAATAAATTGCTTATTCTTACTACTTCTTACTTACTAATTACTCATAAATTCCACTTTATTATATTCCGTGGGACCATAGATATGTCAGCAAATCATATGATTATTTTTTTTCTAAAATTCTTTTGAGACTTTAGTGCACTTGTGCAACTATTCCAGCCTCATAAGGAGACTCCAATAAGAATTTTATGATTGTTTTGCAAGTTGTTTTACACAATTTACTACGGTATAGTGGCAAACAAGACGCACAACCGGTCTCAGGATTGTAGTATTAATAATGACATACATCTTAAATAGCAATTAAGAAGGGTTTGTCTTGACATTAGTCGACAAACTGAAGTATAATCTCAAATTGTTGGGAAACTAACCTCAAGCGTGTAATAGATGAACTCGCGGTCACCCGAGGCAGTGACAGAGGCTCCAGCTTGTGCCAGTTTGCGTGCAGTAATGAAGGAGCTGGCATTGGCTGTGGTAAGGCCAGCTGCTGAACGAAGGACATGGGAAAGTCCTAGGTCTGGTGGAGCTTCATATCGAGAGCCAGCCCTTGAATAATAAAGTAAAATTATATAAGAATCACTTTAACTAATCAAGGAAGTTTGTTTCTAATTCAGAGAATCAAAAATTATTTTGACGTTTGTATTAGAAGTTATGGTGGACATAATGCATCATCTCGTTTACGCCATTTCACGCATATTGGTAAGAAAAGGATATATTTTTGCTTTATGTTTGCAGCAAAAGATATTGTTACAGTTTCTGAAATAAGTTATGATTGGTATGCATTAAACCATTGGGTAAACGGCCGATTTAACTCACTTAAAGGCTACAGTCACTCGAGTGATTGGGGAGCCATTGTCCAGTGCGGCTACAAATGTTTTGCTAGGTAGAACACCATGTTGGAGTCTTACTTCTTTCTTCGCCACGGCCGGGGCAGCCTGAGCGTAGTTTCTAGTCTGAAAAGCATTTTTAACA
The DNA here is from genome assembly GCA_963691745.1 of Ditula angustiorana. Lineage (NCBI taxonomy): Eukaryota > Metazoa > Arthropoda > Insecta > Lepidoptera > Tortricidae > Ditula > Ditula angustiorana. Next base: position 7,604,301 of record OY829484.1, read on the forward strand.
TTATATTTACCGATTCACACCATACTTAAAATTACATAGTACATTGCTTTTACATAACAGGCATTTGACAGCGCTGAGCTCAGTTGAAGATCAAAGTAATGGGAGTTAGAGTAATTTTATCACTTAGTGGTATTTACCCCGCAATGACGAATCAGACTGCCTTTAAGTGCATTTGAGGCCATTTTACCAGAATTTTATTGCTTGCGATCAATTGCACTGGCAGTGGCACGACCACCTACTCGATCGAAAAAATATTTCTTTTAATCTAGTCTGACAGATCCCTGCTTGTCCTTTGCAATTATGAAATTTAGATTCGTGGTTTTTTAGATATTGCCGATTGTGCACAACGAACTTTGTTTGAATGCAAGTTTAATTTCAGCAATTTACATCTGGGTTTTCAATACTAGTTTTCACGTTTATGCATTCCGGTTTTCATTATACCATTTATAAAATTGTTATCAAACTGTCCTTTAATTAATTAAGGGCGGTCGCACATATTCAGTTTTCGGACGCGGAATTTTGACGGAATACGTGTACGTTTGTTTTCCGAATTGTGCGCATGACGTTTATGTACCCGGGTGTACCCGGATGCATAAATGTTGCATAAATGCTGTTATCCGGCTTTTTAAATTATGTGTCTCAGTCACGATTTTATTTGTGGCTCAAATAATACAAAAGAATTTGACAGGTCCATGTGTCTTTTCGTGGTCACTGACATTTCATCAATTAGACACTTCTGTTTACTTTACCGCCAATTTTGCTCATAAATTTGTTGTTGTGTTTGCATTTACTTACAACGAAAAACGAATTAAATTGAGTGATGACGGGAAGGAAGCAATATCATTAATAGTGTACGTGCTTATTATATTAGTGCCCTTGTTATATTTTTACAATGTATTGAATTTAGGCAACCGTTTGACACGGCTTACCGTAACGTAACAGTTTTCTTTTGTTTAGTATGCGTGGCTTCTGTATTATTTTATTTTATTAAATGGAATTGCGTTTACTTCGTTATTAAATCAAGGTTAAGCGCTGAGTAAAAAACAGCGTAAAAGCATTGGCAAAGTTACTACTTCTCAATTTAACCTATGAAGTTTTTTCACCTGTTATCTGTCTGTGCTAAGAACTATTACTATTAAAACAGGAATGGATCGTTAAATGGCTAACGAGTTACCGATTAATGACGCTATTGGTAATAGTAACTTATGGTCCATTAAATAAGTAGTAAGTAATCAACATATATAGTTAGATATTTAAGTCCAAGTTCTAAACAGAATGTCTTAATACACTGCCAGCTCATGTGCACAAGTTTGTTCCTAGTGGTTCCCCCTGGCAGTAACTGTGGGAAGGTTTGTTTTACTTAAGACTATTTTGGTATCTAGTTTCAGGTAACTAATTGTTAATGTTGTTGTTTTCCGAATTGTGCGCATGACGTTTATGTACCCGGGTGTACCCGGATGCATAAATGTTGCATAAATGCTGTTATCCGGCTTTTTAAATTATGTGTCTCAGTCACGATTTTATTTGTGGCTCAAATAATACAAAAGAATTTGACAGGTCCATGTGTCTTTTCGTGGTCACTGACATTTCATCAATTAGACACTTCTGTTTACTTTACCGCCAATTTTGCTCATAAATTTGTTGTTGTGTTTGCATTTACTTACAACGAAAAACGAATTAAATTGAGTGATGACGGGAAGGAAGCAATATCATTAATAGTGTACGTGCTTATTATATTAGTGCCCTTGTTATATTTTTACAATGTATTGAATTTAGGCAACCGTTTGACACGGCTTACCGTAACGTAACAGTTTTCTTTTGTTTAGTATGCGTGGCTTCTGTATTATTTTATTTTATTAAATGGAATTGCGTTTACTTCGTTATTAAATCAAGGTTAAGCGCTGAGTAAAAAACAGCGTAAAAGCATTGGCAAAGTTACTACTTCTCAATTTAACCTATGAAGTTTTTTCACCTGTTATCTGTCTGTGCTAAGAACTATTACTATTAAAACAGGAATGGATCGTTAAATGGCTAACGAGTTACCGATTAATGACGCTATTGGTAATAGTAACTTATGGTCCATTAAATAAGTAGTAAGTAATCAACATATATAGTTAGATATTTAAGTCCAAGTTCTAAACAGAATGTCTTAATACACTGCCAGCTCATGTGCACAAGTTTGTTCCTAGTGGTTCCCCCTGGCAGTAACTGTGGGAAGGTTTGTTTTACTTAAGACTATTTTGGTATCTAGTTTCAGGTAACTAATTGTTAATGTATTAAACTTAAAAACTTTCACTCTTTTTTTAATGGCAGGCTACAGGCAAGAATTACTTAAAATAGGCCTGTATGGTTGGTCATTTTTTAGAGTTTCAATAGTTTTTAGTTATTGTCTACACAAAGGCAGCTCTAAAGGTTTCTGTCCTTTAAAATATTGTAAATCATCCTTTATTACAATTGCCACTTCGTTTGTACTGATTGGTACATTGCATGTATGTATGAAATATTTCTACTAACATTGGTAGGCCAATGCCAGCTAGAAATGCGGCCAACTAGTTATAATATCATGTGATCATGTAGTTGTCTGAATAAAGAATTTGTATTTTTATTATTATAATACAGCCAAATAGTTCAACTTACACATGGGTTAAAACCAATAAGTCTTTGGATTTAACAACAAAATTTCTAAAAATATTACTGAACATATTAGTTTGTAACTTTGTATAAAATTCAAATTTCTTGCCAAGAAGACATTAAATTTCTCAGGTGTATTATAAAACAAATGATTATATCTTAGACGGGGGACAGGTTAGGGACATTTAAGAATGATCCCTACTTGCAATGGCTATCCCTGATTCTAACAGCATATAAACTGCGTTAAACAATTAAGATTAAAATAAAATGATTGTTTTTACACATTTACTGCCTTGTACACTCGTAGCTTGGTGCAGCAGTTTTCCGCGTTGTAGCGAAAATCCTCTATGAACAGAGAACCCACCTAGCGGGTTTGTGGCCCTGAATGTGTTGATTAGGTATACTTTATTGAGTTACTTACTGGTATTTTTTCATCTGATCTTTTTTTTTCTAACCACAGAAGCACTGGTAAATCTTATTACATTCATAATAGCTACTTCACACTACTACTGAATTTAAAAGACACTTTGACTTTGATTGGAATAAGGGATGATAAAATCATTTGGAATAAGGGCTGATAAGTGAAACCATTTCATCATGAATGTAGTTTTGGCTCAAATCACAAATTTATGCAAAAAATATGCTAGTATTACTGGTGGACAGTCCTTTTCTCTAATCCTCCAGGAAATAGAAGGACCTTTCTAAGAACTATGTGAAGGGGAATGGAAGTAGAATAGCAAGTGAGAAACAATCAACCAATTAAATTGTTTCATTCTGATAGCCCAATTTTTTTCTCTTTACTTGCCATACCAATTTATCATACAGCTTAGCTCTGATGAAAAACCCTATAGTGAAGGCTTTTGAAACACTTACTAAGCATTATTGAAGGGAAATTAACAAACAAACTTGAACTTATTTCATGTAAAAAAGCCAAATTTTGTCTGTTTTAAACTATACTAGTTTTTTTCATGTGTAAGATGAAAAAAGTTAAAACAAGTAGGGCTTAAATTAAACAATTACAATACACTAGTAAGCATTTGAACTTGGCTGGCGTAGTTGGATAATATTCCTCAATAAGCTTTTTCTCTATTTCAGAAAAGTAATGTCAACTGTGCTCAAACCAGTTATTGCTGAACGGGAACAAAACAAGACATCAATTAGCAAATTAAAGAAGTGTTTATTTTCTGACAAGAGCTGGAAATGTGGCATAAAATGCAAGGAAAACATTTTTAAACATAAATGCAATAAAACACTCAAGAATAAGTTGAAAAAATATAAATTAAGAAGAGATGGCAAAGAAGACCCTGAAGTTATAAATGTCTCTCACATATTTCAATGCTCTTTGAAAATAAAATCACCGAATAATAATAATATCCAAGAGCTGAACTTATATGATTCTGAAGCAAGCCCAAGAAACTATCTTTTCAAAATGGCGAGAAGAAAGCGGGTTACAGATAAAGTAACAGCTGTGAAAACACTGTTCAAGGAAGCCCCAAAGGATAAAAGTTTGGTTGATAATATTACCCATGCTGAAACTAAACATGTAGAGTTACTAACACCAAATAGCCAAGATAAGAAGCATACAAATGCTTTTCAACTAATGATGGAATCCAGACACAAAAGCATTGGTGCAAATTCTCCTGGTAAAGAAAAGACTGTTGATGAAGTGGAATTGCAACTAATAAGAGAAGAGAAGAGCAACAAAGCTAAAAGACTTTTAGTACTCCAGAAAATGGCAGAAGCGAAGGGATCCCTAGAGAGGAAGGAGAAGGAGCAATTAGTGGAGGAGGCGATTAAGAAGAAAATTGACAAGAGAGCAGAAAAGCTAACTAACATGCTTGTCAATAATGCAAACATGAAAGTTAAGGCAAAGAAGGACAAATCAAAATTGTTAAATAAAAAACCTAATGCAAAATCACCTGCATCTGATAAAAAAGAACAAAAACAAGGCATAAACAATCATAATAATGGTACACTCCAATTAATAAATATATTTAATGAACCAGATGAAAATGGTACTAACATAAAATGCTTGAGTGAAAAGCAAGTACCCAAAGATGATATCGAGTTTCTTAAGAAGTTGTCTCCTTCAATTAGAAAAAAAGAAAACATGCTTTGTTATTTTAAAAAGGTTGAAAAAGATGATGAACACTTAGTTGTAACCAATACTGAAAACACTAAAGACAATAGTCCTGTAATCAAAGTCAAATTTGCAACAAGAAACAAAGACAAAATCAAAAAGAAAACATTAAGCTTAAAAACGGGAAAAAATTGTGAGTTAAAAGTTGAAATGAAAAGCACTGAGGCAGTAATACAAGATGGACATGCAGAAACAAATGGTAAAAATGATACCAGAAAAAGAAAACGCGGGCAAATAACTGAAGTAGAAGATATTCAGATATCTGAAATCCTAGAAAAGTCTTTAGACTCTGTAGAGATAAATGAAATTAATATGGGAAGACCAAGACGGAGCATCAAGAAACCCATACAATATACGGATTTTGATTTATCTAGTTCAGATGAAGAATACAATATATTTACTCCTAAAAAGAAAAAACTTATGGTGAAAAAAATTTATACTCCAGAAACGAATACAGATTTGATATCATCAGGTAGTGCTGCTAATAAGTCGACCAAAAAAATTGTAAAAGTTGTTGAGAAAACAATTAAAAAAAAAGATGTTAAAGCGAAAGATAATGTGAAGTTAGCACCTATATTCGCTCCTAAACCTCAATTAGATCCTGCAGCAATAGAAGCTAAGCAAAAATTTCTTCAAAGTGGAGTACCGGAAAAGTTAAAAAAAATTGCCAGTCAACAAAATAAGAGAGAAACGGAAACTGACTGTTTTCCTATAGTAGTGCATATCCAACAGGCTGTGACTCCAGATAATGCTTCATCCAACAATCCATTTTTTAATTTAATGAAATGTGACTCAGACTCTGATTTGAGCCCTATAAAATGTCCAGGAAATGTATTAAAAGGCATGTTAAGCCCTGAAAAATGTAAGAAAAACAAGACGATTCTTAATTCTGCTAAAAACGTGAATGAAGTTTTAAAAAACATCAAACTTTCGTATCCTAAGTTCCCAGTTTATCGTACATATAATTTATTAAAAGCTAAAAGTAATGGAGAGTTCGGCGACAGCCTCATTACAGAATTAGATAACAGTGTAGAAATAATAAATAATTTAGTTGATGTTGGTAAAATACCGGCAGATAAACTGAACTGGACTGATAAATATAAGCCTATTGTAACTAATCAGATAATAGGAAACTTTGAAACTACAAAAGAATTGAAGAAGTGGTTAGAATCGTGGACGGTACAAAGAAAAACAATTGAAAAAACAGATTCGGATTCCTCTGATTTTTGTTACTCGGATACGGATAGCAGAGACAGTATGAAGACAACAGATAACCTTCTTATTCTAACAGGTCCTACTGGCTGCGGAAAAACCTCATGTGTTTATGCTGTCGCAGCAGATTTAGCTATTAAAGTGATAGAAGTTAATGCTAGTAGTAAAAGAAATGGTAAAATAATGTTGCAAGATTTGCAAGAAGCTACACAGTCCCACAAAGTTAATAGAACTAAAGGTAGCAGTGCTGAAAATTCACAGAAATCACAGGAAGTAATTGATGTTGACTTGACAATAAATGTTAAAAAACGAGGAAGACCCAAGAAATGTAAATATGTTTCTAAACCAAAAGATGAAGTAGTGAGTCAGTCAATTAACAGTCAAGAAAATGTGGGAACTGGCATGTCACTTATTCTTATTGATGATGCAGACATCATATTCGATCAAGATGAGGGTTTCTGCTCTGCTATTAGTCAGTTAGTTCAATATTCGAAACGCCCTGTCATATTAGTAACTACATCATTAGTTTGCCCGCATTTACAACGATTCTTACCAAGTGGGAAAATAATGACTATGAAGCCGCTCCTACCTAGAATGCTTGGTACTTGGTTAGATATTATGTGTTTAGCTGACAGTGGTACATGCTGGCCCGGCTTAGGTGCTGTATTATTAGATTTATTTAAAGGGGACATCAGAAAAACCATAAATTGTCTTCAGTTCTATGCTAGCACTAATATAGAACAAGAGTCAACACAGAAGGAGAAATATTCACAGAATAGTGAGATTTTCTATGATGAAAACTCAAGTATCTCATGGACAGGGTCAGAAAATCAAGAAGATCATAGCTCAGCTTGTGTCAAAACTAGCGTACAAGAGGAAGATACAATGTGGAAATATTTCATGGAAAACAAATCGACTTTGATTCATATTAGATTTCCTTCTGACTTGTGGAATGTATGGTGGAATGTACCGAATTTTCTTAATAATTTGTTTAATAGTAGAGCAGTGGCAGAAGATCCTGATGAAAAGCGAAAGCAAACTCGTCAGCTTAGCGAGCTGGCAAATATTGCAAACAATATTTCAGCAGTAGATTATTTTGGTCACTTGAGACCAGATGCAAAAACGAATATATCATCCCAACCATGGTACTCATCTGAATGCGATAGTTCTTCAGAACATGAGAACTTGAGTTATTATAACAAAAGTTATGACACAAATGACGATCTTTCGAAAACGCTTGTAGTTAGATCAATGTGCCATGCACAGAATTGTTTGGATTGCGATGGTGAATTGTATCTTCAACCGACGCGGATGGCTGTGCAAAGGTATATATGTTTTATTTTAAATATACGCATTAGTTTCATATACTCTATATTTGAAATATAATAATATTCTAATTTCATATCTTTCTCAGGGATAGAGACAGAGTAGTCTCACGGCATAACAGCATCTCAACTCATCTGAACTCGGCTGCTACACTGGACAGGAGGGCACTTGCACTGGACTATTGGTCGTCGTGCCGTACAATTTGCAGGTTTGAAAAGGCAAAAACAGACACTAATTCCAAACGTAATAATCGGTTCTGTCATTACCTCAAATCTCTTAAAATAATTTGTCAGAGTGACGTGTACGATAAACTTGGCGAAAGCTTAAACGCGAAGGACCAATGATTCAAATCAAAAAATGTGCGAGTGAATTTATAGTGTAGTGTGTTATTTTCACGTGGATGATATTACGTGGCGTTACATTTTATGTATAGAATAAAAATTGAGTATCAGGTTATACCTAATATTGCTTGAACTATGAATACAAGAAACAATAGGATATTATTCAGAGTATAGGTAATTAAACTGTAACTATTAGAAAAGCGTTTGTACCTATAATTTTGTAGTCAATTAGGAATGACAATATAAGAGAAGTCATAATGTTTTTAACATAATGCTATTCTCGATTATTTCTCTTCTTCTTTTGATGTTTTGGCGATAACACTGTGACTTCGCCAATGTCAATTTTGCGAAGGACGCTCTGCTTATGAGAAGGATTTCGTCAAAGTGGATCGATAATTATTTCAAATTTTATTTTTCTGAAATTAGGTTCTTTTAAATCATTCATTTCCATAACCGAATTTTGTTTCTTTATAACTACTGTAAAATACTTTTCTCTTTAGTACTACCTGCTCAGTTAGACAAAATTATATAAACTAACATAGATACTGCGATTTACTGTAGCATTACTCCTGGCACTTCTAGTTATTGCTAATGTACCTAAATTCTATTCCGTAGTTCAAGATCAAACTTGTAAACAGAGAAACGCCAGCGTCAAACACATTTAGAGGGTGGCTACTACACCGCCACCGTCACTCACTTTGTTGCTTAGTGTGTCTCTTTCTAACCCAGCAGGAGAGAGACTCACTGAGCGATAAGCGAGAAATTGAGCACGCGTGTTAGCCCTTCAGGTGTAACGAATCAGTTTTGTTTATTGAAACAAACCAACCTGCCTGCAAACAAAGCAACCTGCCCAGCTTCGCGAGGGTGCAGTATGCTAATGTGGAAAATAGATTTTATTACGACATGATTAAAAACAATTAAATTTTCTCTACTATACGAAATTTAAATTAGAATGTATCTAACATAAAAAAAAACTTTCCATTATAAAATTATAATTGACACTGGAAACTGTCAAAATCCGAATATAAGTACCTACTTTATGTACGATGAGGATGAGGATATAGAGACTCGGATAGCGACTTTATTTAAAATTTTACTTTAATTCTTGCTTTTACTTCACTTGTTAGGCAATGTAAATATGTATATTTATTGAAATTATTGTCTCAATAAAAAAAAATACATAGTTGAAATTGTATTTAATTCTTTTTTTAAACAATAAAGGTCTGCAATGGCATGTTGCTGACATTGCCTGGCAATTAAAGTTATTTCGAGCGCCTACTTTGAAAAGTTTCTTTGTAAGTAATTAATTAATTCTACATTATTATTGGTTGAATATTTTATTGTTGGAGCAACCTGCAACTTAATATTATACAGTTTTGTCTTTAATTCCTGAATCGAGTTTAGAATGACAAGAATGATAAGCTTAAAGATTTTTCACCATCCCTATAGCATTTAACTAGGATTGTTTGCTTGTTGTATTTTTGACACTGTGTTATTATATATTTAGTATTGTATATGTATAGATTAAATTAATTGTTGAACTATTTGTCTAATTTTGCTTTCCAGATAGATTTGTTATAATCTGAATAAATCCTTGCGTTAAAAAATTGGTCTGGTGTAAGTTGCCTGCCTCCTATAAATACACGACACATTTATACATAGGTAAATATAATAACTACGTTTGAGTTGGAACTCTCATACTTTTGAACCGATATTCTAAATGTATGAAACAAAGGTGAGCCGCCATTACAAATTCCATTCAAACCTACTTTTGTTTCAAACATGGACAACATACGTTGAGGCAGACATAAAAATGTACTTACGGCGTTTGCTGGTCAAGCATCTTTTGTTGAGTACTATTTTCTTAATGAATTAAGAGAGCCATTTTTTTACTAACGAAGCTTTTGAGGGGTAGCATACGATAGGTATCCGTTACGCTATATGGCCAAGTTTGGTATAATTCTTGTGTAAATCCAGGATGACGTGTCGAAGTACGTCACATAAGAGAGATCTCTCACCAGGCGGGTGCTGCTATAATAGGGGACCGAGGTCTGAAGGATAAAAGTTAGAAGTTGTGTTTATATACGTATGTTCGTCTGTGTTACGGAACTACGTAAGCGTGACGTAGCTCATGCCAGTTAGTACTTGCATTCGGAACTTGATTCCGTCAGCAGTCGCCACATACATTTCTGATTTCCCTCAAAATATACAGTACAAAGTTTGACTTTGACTCTCCTGAAATATTTTTTGTGTCGGAAGGACTACCTAAGCCAAAATAAATTTTATCTACACACATATCATAAAGGCTAAATAACGCGTTCAAAAACCCTAGGAAATGACCAGCATTATTACAACCAATGTTATTATAAGAATTTTCTTGTCTGTGGTAGTAGGTAAATCTGTTCTTTATTGGTCATCACATTACCGATATCTCGTGACTGCTCGTGACGTTATGAATTTAAATTTGGAACAGCTGTCAAAATTCAAGTTGGTCTCTATTCTAGTATCCACAGATATTAAAACAGTTATCGATACGAAACGTCAACTCAGTATGTTTTTTTAATTTAACCGCACGACAGTTGATCTCGAGTGACATGACAATAGGGACTATATTCGTTCGTCTATGGTTTAAAAAAACGTTCGTCTTGACGGATAGATCGAATCACAGAGTACCTTTTTAATATACATGGTGGCCATTAGTTGTCATTCGTTTTTGGTTTTTTGCTGTTACGGTTTTTTGCAGTTATGATATGTGTGTAGATAAAGTAATGTATGCAACTGTATATAATTAGACCTTAAAACACTCGTGTGATCCTATTATGAAACTCGCTAACGCTCGTTTCATAAAACCACACTCGTGTTTTAAGGCCTCTCATTATATAGCAGTTGCATAAAATACTATAATGTAATCATCTTCCGTATAATAAAGCTAACACCGGCGACTTCTGGGACGCGGGATATAAAACGGTACCGACCAGTTACTCAGGCCGGAAGATATAATATAATAAATACAAGCCAATAAACAATATAAATTAACAAGTCATTCAAGCCTATTTTATCACTATGCTTCCTTTTACACTCGTAAATAACGTCACTGCGCATGCCATCGTTGCATGTCTTATAAGTACCTATTATTTCCTGTTTTGACTTCGGGATGTTTTTATGTAAAAAGTTAGTTGTAAAGATACTATTGTCGACTTATCAGGCTGTTATTCACTTTGTAGGATATTTTATTACCTATCTAAAGAGACCAAAATAACCAGGGGCAGCGTGTGTCGCGGGAGATAGCAACGTAACAATGATATAAATATAAATCGCTAGGCAACAGTACATTGCTTTAATAGGTAGTCATTCTACAGTGAATTACTTAAATGACTCAAATCAAAGCTAAGATAATGTTATCTACAAGTGTGACAATGATGTAGTACAATATTTGTTACTACAGGGGAAAAATATATACCTATTAGAAACAGATTTGAAATATAAAAATCTTCTACGTATGTCTCTGAGCGCAACCGCTAGTCACTACTTATCGAGCGAACCTTTACCCGCGTTTTATCTCCTTTCGCGAATTGGACGGTAGACTTGTATATAGTTTAAATTTATAATACGAATATTAATAAAATCAAGCCACGTCCTGTCTATTTCAATAATGATGATAAACATAGGATATTAAAAGGAAATGTCGAATGCAGTGCAAGAGTAACCAAACAAAAAAAAATGTGATGTGCGAATAAATAAAATTCTTCCACGTTACTTGTGGGTCACCCAAACGCCCATTAACCCAACGATTTTTAAGATTTCAAGATTTTCAAAAGAAGGTTCTCATCTCTTGTCTCTCATTCTGAAAGTTATGGCAGGGGGTTCCACTCCGCACTGTAGGTGCGCTCGCGGGCGCGGGTGGCGCCTTCCCTTTGACGCATGCCGCCTGGCGAATGTTTATGAAGTAATACGAACTTTTTGTGCCTGATCATAAAGTTGGAATTCGTTTAATGGTGGTCGAAAAAGAGAAGTTTCTGTACGTTAGTACTATTATTTATTCTGTGGTTATTGCTCTATCATGACCGGCCAAGTTTAGTTTATCTCTATGTGCGTCCCTTTCTTTTGACACTAGTTTGACAGAGACGTATGGAGGGATAAATTAAAGCTGGGCCGGTCATGTTAGGGCTGGTTGGTTAAAAATAATAGACGAACATATCCGTCCGGATCGCTACCATCTTGCTCGCTAATCCTGCCGCTAGGCAGCAGTGCTTGCACTGATGTGTTCCGGCGTGGAGAGCAAGACAGCCAGTGCAATTACTGGCACAAGAGGTATTCCATCTTAGCATTCTGGGTTGGCAACGCATCTGCAATCTCTTTGGTGTTGGGGGGTGTCTATAGGCGGTGGTCATTACTTACCAACAGGTTACCCCCTTGCTTGTTCGCCTTCGTATTTAATAGAAAAAAATATCCCTTCTGAGATTTCCTTTTGGTAAACATAATTCACCGCTGCAGCAACTGTCCTTTTCATGCGTAACAGTTCAATAGCAACAATCAGCGACGGTAAAAATTCACCGGTACCGAATTCTCTAGAGCGTTCCAAACGTCTCAAGACTCCTAAGTAATTATTCTCGTCGTTTCTTTTAACGAAGTTATGCAAACAAATTATGTAGTTATTTTTTTCGTCTTGATACCCTTACGCGATTACTTAACATTACGTAAACGGAACATGTTTTTATAATGGCATTGACCCTTAATCTTTGCTCAAGGAGTTGTCAGTTCGGGGAAATGTGACTGGGGTTTAATAGTGATCGGTGTTTTAACTACAATTAAGTCATTAGGTAGGTTTTTTTAATTCTAAAGCCGTGAAACGGGCAAGCCGTTTACCAGATGTTAAGTGATAGATAACCTACCCATGAACACCTACACATCACCATTGAGAATCTGGCCCCCAATTCTGGCGCTCATCGAGATTCATCTGACGTTCGAGATGTGTCAAAATATGACAGATTTTGAAGGGATTTGACAGCTCTTTTTGGCTTATCTCGAGTGTTACTTAATCTCTAATGACGCGAGAATTGCCCCACTGGTGCTTCACCGGCTAGATACTGCGAAGGCTCTACGAATAAATAATTCGTAGTGTAGACTAGATACTTTAAAAATAAACATGTTACGTAGAAAAAAGAATGTAGGTACGTGTAGTTCTGTCATTAATCGGAAATACAATGTCTATTTACCTAATTGAGGTAGAGGTTTTATAAATATTAGTGCTTGACGCTAGTATGGCTATTTATACTTTTTATACATTTACATAAGTAAATGTTCATGAATAACACAAGTGTTAGTTCTCTCTGAGTCCATCCTTTTCCAATGACACTAGTTAGATAGAGCCGCACTCAAGGATGCGTTATTCTTGTGCCATTTATTTTAGAGCTCTAGCTAGATATAAGTGAGTATCGCGCTACGCTTGTTAAACATAAACTGTGTCGTAGGACCCGATAGCCTATCTCCTCTGCTTGATATATGTGATAGTTAGTAGTGTATCCGTGCTCTGAAGGTTTGAGAAAGGTCCAGTTCGTTGATCAATGGCCACTCACGTACCTAAAGTCTATAATTAGCAGCGGATTGTTTACTCTCGTCCGCGACTGCGATAATGTAATGTAACGATAACGTAGCTTTGTCAAATTGATGGCGGCCTATCTAGAAATTGAATAGCTTCATGAGAATAGGCTAAGTGTATTTTTAGTTGGTACTGGATTCAATTGGCATCGTTACAAGATTGAGGTCGGAGATTTTATAGCATTTTCGCGTTTCCGTTTATCGGAGTATAATTTTGATAATGTTTTATGCGGTGAATAACCTTCACAGTTAAGTAACATTAATACGAAAATTCTGTGTTATGTCTGTGTCTACCATTGTTTTAGGAACATGTGGCTTCCACGTGGTTTTAGGAATTTTACTACGAAATTAATAAAGTCAATAATTACCGTACAACGAACTGTACAAAATTGCTGTAACTTTTCTAAGAAGAAAGGCTTTGAGAAACGTTTTTCAAAGATGATCTAATACTGCCAAAATGTTGACTTTGATATTTTTACTAATTAGTTATTTCTATGTTTTAATTACGTATCTTATTTTACCTGACACGCGATAGCCATCTAGTGTCTCAGTTTATGCAAGGCCGTCTTTAACCCGTTGGACGCTCTCGGCACTTTAGGATAATTTGTATAGAATTTTGTATGGTATTTGGCACTATTTTATTAACTAAAGGCAAAACGAGTTCGTAGGTTTGTGACTTTGCAGCAATTAGAAGGCTCCATAGATAGGCCCTGGCCACTTGCCCTTACTGGCCAATGGAATAAAGGGACCGGAGTATGGGGCGGTAATTCCGTTCTGATATTGCCTTCAGGGTGCCATTGAATTTTATAAGAACAAAAAATCTCAGCAGCGTAAAACTAACTAACTAGCTGAAAAGGAAAACAAACCCACTGTAAAAGAAAACTCCTTTAAAACCTTTTAAATATGTCTGAAAGGTTATAGTTATAAAAAGGTCGTTACCCGTTTCCGGCGGGGACGACAAAAACTAAATTAGTTTATAAACTTTTCGTAATGTACAAATCAAGCCCTACGATTTCATACCCCTCCCAAGCATATTTTCCACCGTCTACCTACTAAAAGGGAACCTTTTTTTGTAATTCTAATCACGTTCCCATTTAAAAGTTGTATTTGCCTCTACTACTCTTTCAGTAAATGTTATAAGGATCGGAGTTCTATTCTATTTAATGTCGCAATTGGGTGTCGAATCAGGAGCAATAAGTACACGCAATCACTAACGAGGTCTGATAAGCCGGTCGATTCTGGTAAAGATCTAGAACTCTTGCCAGTATCGAGAAAGGACAACATAAATGACTTTACACAACAAGGATAACAACTGGTTTGCACTGGTTCGTTCACGTGTTTGCCACTAAAATTAACGTTACATGCACAAATGGTTTCATTCTAAGCATGCTTATCGGCGCTTACGTGCATGCTGTCTTTGGACACACTTTTTTTTAAAAGGCATGCTCAATTCAAGCAAGTTTTTGTCGAAGCAATCAGATCGGGTCCAGCCTAACCACATATTACTCTTATGAGTCATGATATACTGGCATTACTTTTTCTATTCATTAGTACAGAAGCGGTGGTAGTTAATAAATGTGATAAAAAATAAATTTCGGTGATTGGAGTAACTTGTCGCGTTGATACAAACCAGCATGCTAACGCAAACTGTCACACTCCCAGCCAGGCTAATAACAATAATAAATAAGGTACTGCTTTTAGCAGGGGGGTTTTACTCCGCACTGTAGGTGCGCTCGCCGCATTACCTATCAGTGTCGCGCGTTGTGATAGTATTATAGTAAGCAGCCCAACCCTAGCGATGCGCCAGGGCATTGCGGGTGGAAGGCGGGCGCGGGCGGCGCCTTCCTTTTGACGCATGCCGTCTGGCGAATGTTTATGAAGTAATACGAACTTTTTGTTTCTCATTATAAAGTTGGAATTCTTTTAATAGTGGTCGAAAAAGAGAAGTTTCTGTGCGTTTGTACTATTATTTATTCTGTGCTTTTAGTAGGTTCGGTACACCCCCCTCCACCCGTGCCTCAGGTAGCATGCTCGAAAATCAAAACAATTGGTTCTGTTCCAAATTTTTAAAACAACAGAACTCCTATAATACAAGCACTTTGTTGTGCCTCTGTCTGTCAAGACTTTTTTTCTTAGGGATGACTTGGTACATCGAGCTAAAAATGATATAGACAATTAAGAGAAACCAAAATGAAGCTGTTGCGAACTACAGAAAACATAGAAGTCCAAATAAGTATTTTATACTTATCGTGCGATATGCTATTCGTAAGCTCTAAGGGTGCTGATAGACTTACACATTCACTTGTAAAGAGCATGGTAATGAACGTTACAAGGCTCATAAAATAAATAGGCAACAGCGTGCAGGTGTTAAAACCGGCGAAGTTTGATGTTCTGTTACAAGTGAATGCTCTAGTGACTAGAGTCTAGTCTATCAGTACCTTTAGATGGGACCACGCCTAAACATTTTTTTTTGATATTACATTTTAATATTAATAATATTGTAAATGAAACTAGTGAGAAGAAATTAGCCAAATAGTAAATGCGCCAACCCTGTCCCCCTGTTATCAAAGTAATGACTGATAGAATAGCAAAAATACGGATTCTAGAAATCTGTAAGTCAGTGTATACCTATCTCATGCACCTATAGACTATCATAAAAATGCAGCGGACTCTCTAACTTTAATCGTTCTAGAGAAAATTTTCATATAAAGTATATTGGCGTCTGGAAAAAGTTCTAAATCACTTTAGTTTGGGAGTTCGACTCGCGCTAGTCCATTTTTAGACCTCAAATTGAATAACTATATCTTGACAGTGAGAAAGCAGAAACAATTTTGCAAGATTTGTACATGATGTTTAACTTCGTCTTTAGTACATTTTATTGTACATTTTGTGAAATAAAGATTATATAAAAATAGGTATTAAATATAGAAATAGGTACTATAATTTGGGCTCAATTAACCGCTCTTTGGAAGCATTTATGACGATGATTTCCAAGGCCAGACTTATCTTTTTTACTCACCCCCGTATTGCTGGGGCAGTCCTATCTGTGACTTAAGCAAGTTAAGCACATATATAAACTTACGTATTCTGTACCGCTTGTGTAGTAGAGTTCGGGTCAATCACGACACACAATAAAGTTTTTAACTAAGATTGTCGTCGAGGCGGCAGCGTCGGCGCCGGACCTAGGGTTATCGGGTTCGGCGCGTGCGCGACGCCACGACACAGCAAATAAATACACCGAGTAGACCGCAATCTCATCAGTCTTCGTTGTTTGCTAACTGCGATAAGTACGTGTATTGTCATTCGAAATGAGAAGTGTTCTCCGTGGTGAAACCTGTGGGTACTGCAGCGCTTGCGTTCGCATAAGGCTGTGCGCGGCGCGAGGCCGCAGCCCTGAGCCTTTAGAGTGTGCGTACAAGCACATTTTGGAGTCCTATAGCGGCAGTGGAGCTCCTCTGAAGACGCAAGAGGCTCCTAAAGCAGCTTGTTCATCTTGCCGGTGGACGTCGGACGCCCAGTTTCCCGAAACGCCGCCATCTTATTCCGACCTCAGCCAGGAGTGGAGCTCACGCTCGTCCAACCGGTCGCGGACGCGCAGACGCAAGACGTAGAATCATTGCATCAGTTCTTGGGTTTTCGTTACGGGTGTGTACCCTCAAGAGCGCAAGCTATGCCACTTCGTGCAACTATTGCACATTGTCTTAGTGGTTGGTAATGTTCTATCGTTCTAATGTGAGACGCTGTGCTAGTCATGTGAAATATAGAATGTTGTTTTAAAAGAATTGGTGTTTTATTTGTCTTGATTTATTTTAATAGAGAGGGGCTACAACACTGAGCGTTAAAGTTGCTTTTTTCAATTATTGAGGTGAAATCAAATAATATTTTTAAATGTAGTATTTTTCCCGATAAAATATTGCTTTAGGCAAGTATAAATATAGCAAATGCAGAACATAATGAAGACTGCATTCATCTACAATTTCATCCAACTAGACTTAAATAAAAAAATCGAAAAAAAAGAATTGCGGCGTTGCAACTGGCAAGCACAGCTTTTGTAACAGCCTTCTTAAGTCCACCGTCACATTTATGGTTGTTGTGAGGTACGTTCCGCTACTGGGTATATTTTGATGAATAAAACATAATTTGCAGTCTGATTATTGAACAGCTTTATTTCTAAACAATCTATTTGATTCATAAACATATAATAAGGTCAATATACTGGAATGACACGTTCACGTAGGTATTTAGGTCTCAGATTGATAATTATTATTTCGTTACCAGAATTATGAGATAAAATTATCCTTATCACATTTAATAACCATTCTTGTTAGCTAATTAATGTTTATGTTATAAAGAGTGCTTCGGAAGATTTCAGCGTTTCAAACTGTTTTTTTATTTTTTTAAAATGGCATTATAGGGTGAATTAGAGAGTTTGACCCGCTCAACAAAAAACCCACGCAATATCATTGGAATCGGTGAAAATTAGAGGCTTTTGATCCACTTATAGTTGGTTTTAGGTTAGACTTCACAGTACCTATTTCCTAATGGTACAAGTAATAATATATACCCACAACAGTAAGAATGACGCGGCCTTAACATGACTGCCAAAACAACTTATCAATCAATGCGGCTCTATGTAACTAGTGTCGTAAGAAGGAGATGCACTGAGGGATATCTTAATATTGTGTCAGTCATGTAAGGGCCGCCGGTGTCTGTTGCGATTGGAAACTAAACTTTTGTAATTAACTTAAGCAAGTGGAAAACCATTAAGTAATATTTCGCTGATTTATCTAGAACATTTCGCAAATTAGAGGGTATTGTTAGTGGGCGCACACAAACATTTATTTATTTATATTGTTTAGTTACAGTTACGTGTAAGTACTTATAGCGATTAAGGCCGGACCACACCGGACGGGTATGCAGCACGGCTCTGGAGACACGAGTGTGCACAGGCCGGTTGTAATGTATGGAATTATATGTTAAGATGCCGCATCGCTTGCGTTGCGTGCCGTAACAAAGCTCAACGAAGCGAGCAGAAGCCGTGTCCTCGCATCTGCTGTGGCCTGGCCTTTAAGGATGGTTTCAGAACAGCGTGTGTAGCAGAATTCGAACATTTATACTCGTAAGTGAAAGTAAAAGCATCCAAATGAACCAGGAATTACTCGTGCTAAACAATGGCAGGGATAAAGGGGGGGCAAATGAACACGCGGGGCACCTGATAGTAAGTGATCGCCGCTGAGCAGCAAAGGCAGCACCGGGAACTAGCAGCTTCAAGAGTGTCCCTAATTCTTTGTCGATCTTTAGATCCTCCCACCGCTGGATCTTCGGATGTCGTCACTCACCGTAAGGAACGCAGGAGCAAGCTACTAATTCACGGGGATATTTTGTGAGAGTGTGCTACAGTCAAGTGCAAAAATATGTATTGATTCATACGTTTTAAAAATATGTAGTGACTACCTTTATAGCGCCCGCAGAAGACTGTTTGGTACATATTTTTGAGATGTTAAGTGTACTTATGTTTTTACAATTGACTGTACCACCATGGTGGTAGCGACTCTTTCTTACTGCAACAGCAACTGGCTACAGTATGGGTTTCTACCCTTCAGTTCTATAGTAATATATGGATGCAAGCACAATATGCATTAATATTAAACCAGTGCATATAAAAAAACTGGGATGCATTTTTTGCCTTAACAAATGCGAAAATTCTTTCTGCATACATTTGCGAACACTGCTTCATGCGTTGCTCTGTGTTGACATCCTTACGAAGATCGATTTAGGAACATTTAACATTAGAAAAACTGGATATGTTTAGACACTTTATTTACATGTGTACAAAATGGCGTATACAGTCAACCACTAGAATTTCTATAATCCAAGAGTAATCTTATCTTTACTTATTAATTAAAATGTAGTCTCTTGGCTTTTCCCAATTATATCTATGTAAATGGAGACGGTTAACATTTACGTAATAATGTTTATCTGTGGCGGGTACCTATCCTTCGAATTGGAGTTGCCAATTAATGGCTTGCACGAGAAGAATAGCTAATTATCCGTGATAATTGTACGATAAAGATTACTGTACCGGCTGAAATATGCATAATGTAGAATTTACACAAGTGCCAGGGTATTCATGAAAATTGAGATTTCCGCACTTCAGGGTCTAAAAATGTGTAATCGACTTGGTGTATTCGATAGACAGTTAAGTATATCGTTCAAGAGGGCTGTTACAAAGACTTTGCTGGCAACATAGATTTTATTTAAATAATTATTATTTTACATTGCCAACATAAAATTCACCAGATGAATGATGTGTCAAGAGTACATTTAAGAATTTCACTTAATCGAGAATAACGAAGTAGAAGCGATGTTGCCAGTTTAGGTTTCTAAGAGCCCCCTTAAATAAATCAAGCAATATAAACCAAAACTAAATAATGTCTTTATGCAAAATAATATCACATCTTTTTAAAAATCAATATTTTTAGCCTGCTTTAAATTTACTCGTGAACAAAATCGTAATGATAATAGGTACAGACTACGCTCTCTCTTTGTTGATAGTTAAGAGATAAGCTACTACGCCG
This sequence comes from Ditula angustiorana, assembly GCA_963691745.1. Lineage (NCBI taxonomy): Eukaryota > Metazoa > Arthropoda > Insecta > Lepidoptera > Tortricidae > Ditula > Ditula angustiorana. The sequence continues at coordinate 7,624,127 of OY829484.1, forward strand.
TAGAAGCAGCTTAGGTGTGCTACACCTTCCACGCAGGTTCGTAGCGCTCTCACCGACCCGTAACCCGCCAGAAGTCGTAGCGTGATCGATAGCTTAGGTCAAACAGTTATCAGTTTTCTTTAATTGTTACATGGTTTTTAAGGAAAATAATCAGCTATAATACCGCTACATACTTTGCGTAGCTACGAGATTGTAAGAGTAAGTAATCATGTTTTGTTTAATCGCCATCCCAGTACTTACGTAGCCAAAATATTTTATAAGTTAGGTATTCAAACAGAACAGTGTTACGTCATAATATAAAAAAGGTACATGTCATACGATACCCTATCTTATCCTATGATTATTCTAATAGCAACCAGCGTGCTAACATATTTCACTACTTACAGAGTAACAGTTGTTCAGGGGAAACGTAATTTTTATAGGTATCCATTTTTTTTATGTGCTCGTATTTATATCTTAATGTAGCAACTAACATATAATTATCTAGGTTATGGAGTTTGTCCCGTAAAATTAAGTGACGAATTTTAAAAACAAATTGAAAGAGTTGCAAGTCGTGGTTTACTTATACGCTGTACAAAAATATACATATACTTAACAATTTAACAGAGATTTCATAAAAATGCTTCAAAATGCTTTAAGTATATTTACAATATCTGTTGCTGGCAAGAATTATAAACGGTTACGCCTTATAAATGAAATAAGTTGACAATAAATTAATTTGGATTTCAAAAAATCCTGAAAAAAGGAATATGTTTAAGGTAGGTATACTATGGTGCTTTTCTAGTCTATAGGCAAGGTATTTCGCTTTTATTAACTGTTTGCGTATTTTTATGTTCTACTGCATTAAACAACTTACCAACAACAATGTTGTATTTACAAATGGGATTCGTTACATTCAGTCATGGAAAATCACCATACTTTGGCCCCAACACTCCCTGCTGACCACTTTATTGGCCCCAATGTTTGACGGTTCGTACGTAACCATAACCAATGTTGGGGCAAACATAACCAGAAGCAGTAGTCAAAGTCACCACTCGTGTGACGAGTCTTAGCTAGGACGATATTTAAATGGACCACAAACTTCTATAAATTGAAGCGTCACACCATAATATTGCATTTTTCCAATATTATGGCTACGATTCGTTTCAAAAATTATGGTTTTTCCGATTGGTTTTAACACTAACATTTATAGAGGCCTGATCCACGCGATTTTGCTATTTCTCTTAGCTTTAACCTAATTCTTTTTCTTGACCAAATACCCAGCAGGATATTTTACGGCGCCATCTAATTTAGCTGGGTTTGGGCACACACGCCTGCGGATCCGCGCTACGATTCCCATAAGGAGATTGTCAGTCTAGTACAAATTATCTTTGATCTTAGCGCATTTACGTGCGTTGAATGTCTATGGACGTCAAAACAGTAAAACTTGTATTGTGTCTGGTCCACCGCGCATAACTGAGCTAATTAATAGATGACAGGTACAGTTAAGGTGGATCGATCTGCATGAGGCGGGAATTTCAAAATTTTTGCTGTTTTTAATTTATTGTGGCTAAATGAACGGACTGGTCCGAAACACGTCGAGCGGAGTGATCCGTTTTATTTCAATATGTCTGAATCTCGGTAGTATTATGTTAAAAAGGTTACACTTAATGTAAAGCAGTAACGAAATGTGTTACGTTTGTGGCGATAGTTGTGGCGGGCGCTAGGGTCGGCAGCGGGGGCGTGGGGTACAGCCGGCAGGGCGCTATAGCTGGTGGGCCCAACATGCTCAGGAGCAGATAGGACACCAGGGAGCCCGACAGCAGCCCGCCGTTATATGATAGCGTCATCATGTTACCTGTAACGGTAGGCAGTATTAGTAACGTAGGAAAACAACTTTAAAATTGTAATGGGTTCTCGTAGTGCCTATAAATAAGTTAAATGTACCTAAAAGACACACACGGCTCACTTGATAGAAAAAGGTTACTGATTGTAGCAGGCCTGACGCACTCTGTGTTTTAAGGGCGAAGCTACCAGTACATCGGTGGGCCCCTCTTGCGCGGCATATCCAGTCAGATGCGTGGTAAATGATGGACAAAGGGGCTTACAGTACGCACGTTACTCATACCTAAACGCTGTTTGTTCGACAAGAACCTTCTGCCATACGAGTATTATCGAAAAAGTAATGAAAAGAAACGTTGTAGTTTAATATTCGATTTTTAGCGTCTTTCATGCGGAGGATTGTGGGCTCGTCTCTATAAGCTCATTCTAATTTATGTATGTAACTTAATTGGATCTTACAGTGAACTTTTCGGTCAAGAAAAACATCGCGAAGAAATGTGGATACATCTGCGAAGTTATTTAATAATGGTGTGAAGTTACCAATCGACTTCGAAAAGTAGGGGTAAGCATTATTGCTTATTATTTTTATTATGTTGACATACCAATATTAATTTGATTCGTTTTAGTATTTTATCTACACATATATCATAAATGCTCTATAATGCGTTCAGAAACCGTAGGTAATGACCAGCATTATAACAACCAATATTATTATGAGAATTTTTCTAATTTGTTTCTATATTTGTTCAAATTCATTTTTTAATACATTATTTTAATGTTTACAGTCTATAGATATTTCATAGGGACCTAGCACTAGTAGCTAGTAGCAATGCAGGTCATTGCCCTATGGCTTCTGAACCCATCATAGAGTACTTATGATATGTGTGTAGATAAAGTAATGTATGCAACTGTACATAATTAGGTCTTAAAACACTCGTGTGATCCTATTATGAAACTCGCTGACGCTCGTTTCATAAAACCACACTCGTGTTTTAAGACCCCTCATTATGCAACAGTTGCATAAAATACTATTATCTACACACATATCATAAAGGCTAAATAACGCGTTCAAAAACCCTAGGAAATGACCAGCATTATTACAACCAATGTTATTATAAGAATTTTCTTGTCTGTGGTAGTAGGTAAATCTGTTCTTTATTGGTCATCACATTACCGATATCTCGTGACTGCTCGTGACGTTATGAATTTAAATTTGGAACAGCTGTCAAAATTCAAGTTGGTCTCTATTCTAGTATCCACAGATATTAAAACAGTTATCGATACGAAACGTCAACTCAGTATGATTTTTTTATTTAAACGCACGACATTTGATCTCGAGTGTCATGAAAATAGCAACTTCATTCGTTCGTCTATGGTTTAAAAAAAATGTTCGTCCTGAGACGGATAGATCGAATCACAGAGTACTTTTTTAATATACATGGCCGCCATTAGTTGTCATTCTTTTTAGGTTTTTTGCTGTTACGATTTTTTGCAGTTATGATATGTGTGTAGATAAAGTACTGTATGCAACTGTATATAATTAGGCCTTAAAACACTCGTGTGATCCTATTATGAAACTCGCTGACGCTCGTTTCATAAAACCACACTCGTATTTTAAGGCCTCTCATTATATAGCAGTTGCATAAAATACTATAATAGTTTTAATATTTGTTTAATTATGCTGACATTCGAATATGATTTTGTTTTAGTTTTATTGATTAATGCTTTTTATGAAATTTGACGATCTCGATATAAAAACGTGTAATTTGACATTTTGTGCAATTTATGATGTAATTATATTGACTGAATAAATAAACTAAACTAACTAAACTAGGCGACCAAGTTTATGTATGAAAATGAAAATTTTATTTTGCAAGTAGGCCATATAGGCTCTTTTACATGTCTGAATCTACTAGCGCTCCGGAAAATGGAAGATACTACTGAGAAGAAACGCCGCAAGAAACTCAGCAGTTAAAAATTTTTTCTTCTCTTTTCATAACAGATTACAGTGCAATATACATATTTATCACAATAGTACATGACATACACACATAGGTACACAAAAAAAAGATAACAATAAATAAGTATTCAGAACTTATCATTCCTTACCAGCGATTTCGCGGTGCTCGCGGCCAACGCGGGACGGAGCCATGATCATGGGCACGGATCCAAAAACTCCGTTGGTAAAGCCCAGGACTACGGAGAACATGATTGGGTAAAACTGTAACAAACAAATATTTATTACGTTTACTTAAATAAATAGACCGTATATTATCGCGTTTAAGTCCCGATAAACGTAATAAGTATGTGTGAAAATCGCGAAAGGTTAAACAAATCGAACATACATTTAATTGGTAACTTCGTTAACATTAATTGACGCACTATGTGTATGAGCTATTTAAAGGACACACTAATTACATTAAACATGAGAAATATAATAGGTATATAATTATTATATACAATTAGATGTTTTTTTTGTTGTACTCTTATTTGTGTTTTTCTTTTCTATTCCTTTTATTGTAAAATGCTTTAAATTTCACAGTGTCCTAGTTTAAACTGTTATACTGTGTAATGAATTGTATAATAAAATATAATTATTTTAAATATGAAAGTTTGATGTTTTGATGTTTGTTTCTCAATCACGCATTAACGGCTAGACGGATTTAAATGTCTGGTACACAGATAGATGCCCTGGACTAAAACTAAGGTAAACCTTTAATCCCGTAAAATGCAAAATTCGAGCAACTCTCATTCCATACGTTACTACGACAAGTTTCTGGAAAGTTTACCTACTTCTGAGACTGGCTGTACCTACTCAAATCCTTAACACTGTCTAAAATTACGAAATCATAAAAAAGAGTAAATGGTCAATGGACCATTTACTCTTTTTTTATGATTTCGTTATTCGTGCTAATGAGCAGTAAAAATAAGTTTTTAACTTTTTAACTGCATGTACGCCACATGCGTTATAACTGCGGTGCAGGGTTTATCTGTAGATGTCATTTTATTGTTATTCAAGAGTGACTTCGCTGGTTACATACACTAATTGCAGACAATCGTAGCAATAACTTATTGCAATAGGTTAATTACGTTATCGCTTGAAAAACAGTTACATAATTCCTTAATAATTAGTATTTTCATAATTACTAAGTAATGAGATCGGGTCCTGGGTGCTCGCTTTTTTCGATAAAAACAATGTTTTTTTTTAAGTAATTGAGCTTAGTTTCTTCGAACTTGGACGCAGGCTCAATTAACATACATAAAAACATACAGGGCAAATAGGTAACACTCATAATCATCAGTGCCAAAAAATAATCCTATTAAAATTACCCAAGTATGTATGTGAACACACGTAGTTTCGGCACCTCTCTAGTAAATGATACTTAAAATAAAGATAAATTATTCGTATTAAGCCTACATTGTCATATCTAACTGAATAATACATGTTCAATCTTACTTAAACTAAAAAGCTAGTTAAAGCTAGTTGCCAATGTTTGGAATTTCGTTGGCAATAGAAGGATAGTGTTTACTCTACTTTAGAATTAAACATCAGAGCACTCTGTAATCTATATATATAAAAATGAATCCCTATTTCCCTTGGTCACGACATCACGCCTGAACGGCTGGACCGATTTCGCTAATTCTTTTTTTGTTCTGTTCGTTATTATCAGGAGAAGGTTCTTATGAAAGAAAAAATCAAAAATCTGCTCATTTATGGCGTCTAAGGCGGAACAAAGTTCGCCGGGTCAGCTAGTAAAAAATAAATACATGGGTCGTCTTGAGAACCTTCTTCGTTTTTTTTCGGTATTTAAAAAGGTATGAACCAAGGGGAGGGATTGTGAAAATGCCAAATGATGTGTTACGTTATTTGTCTCTAATCTATAATTACTCGTGATGATGACTTACATCACCAACGATGTGCGGCGAGTGCCTCGGCGCGGCGCAGAGGAGCATCAGCGGCACCAGCAGCAGTCGCAGCCCGCTCGCCATCAGCAGCTGGCTGCGGCTCCATTCGTAAGGCCACGCTGCTGCTATCTGTAGGAGGTGGGTTACAGTGAACCAAAGGACAAAGTAAACCAACGGCTTTGGCTTTGGTGTCACATACATATGCCCACTTCACACCCTCATTGTATAAACGTATCGCACGCACTTGTGTGTTTGAGTTTAGTATTGTAGCGCTTCTTAAACTTCAACGCCAGGGACACCTAAAAGAGTCATGAGTTGACGTGATTTCTACGCCACCGATCCATATAGTCCCCCGACCACACGGTGTAACAGCGATCTAGGTGCATAGGTATGGTTAAGGTTCAAAGGAGAATGGGCAAATTGTCCCAAGTGCTGTATACAGTTGTGCTATATCTTATTAGAAAGCTCTCAATAAGAGCTTAATTTTTTTATATGACAGCAAAACCGAGATGTTTGCAGGGAAAAAGCTACAGCCCATTTTATACCTCACTTTGTACTAGCAGTTGTATGAAAAGTATCTGTAAAATCATTTTCGAGATATAGCCGAAAGATTTTAACCACGCATTACTGAGGCCACTAGAAGTAAAAAACGTAATGGGAGCATAGGTCTAATTTGCTGTTTTTTTTTTTTTTCATACAAAACAATGATTAATGCTGCAGACACCTGGTCTTCGAAACATAGCCTATGATGATCCTTACACCGAGTACTACACGTCCATACTACTCACTATTGTATACAAGGGTTGGGACAGCGCCCATACAAAAATGCCCATTCACCTTTGCGTTTGACATTATGACGACGTAGCGTGTGATAACTTTTCTATAAAGTTCCTTGGTGGTTTTCGGTAATCTTCGATCTATCCACACGCCCTCGCATCTGATATCATTTGTCATGGTTTCTTAGAGACACGAAGATTGCAATGCCAATGGCTACCGAAGAAGTGGGAGTAGGTACCTATTTTACGCCAAGCTAAGTCACGCACTGTAGATAAAGCAGGTAGTCTGAGTAGAAGTCGCATTTATTAACACGCACAAAAAGTTCGTATTATTACTTTATACACATTCGCCAGGCGGCTCGCGTGAAGAGGAACGCGCCGCCTGCGTCCGTTTTCCCCCGCAACTCCCCAGCGGCCCTAACATGACAGCCACTTTATCTGTTTTTAACACTCCCATCGTGGATAAACTAGCCTTATCCCCGGTGGCTAACATGACCGCACGTGTCACGGTGTTAAACACTCTTTTGACAGGTGTTAGGGTTAGTTTATCATTTTGCCTAACATGACCGGCCACGTTCGGTGATAAACCTAGCGTCATTTTGACAGTTAATCGAGATAAAACGGGTTACTTTATCTGGGTCGTCGAAGGTGGGTATAAGATATTTTATTTTATTTAAACAGTGTCTTTACTTTGTAATATTAGATTTTATCATCACAAAAGGTTATTAATTCAGTGGGATAGTTACCAAACTGTTGTATTACGTGTAATAATTGACCAATGTTTTTGTGGAATGTGACGAGCACACTTCTTTACTTACTCTATTGAGCCGTGTGTGACCCCGTGATAATAGCAAATAAATAAATGATAAAAACGATACTACAGTGATTTGTTTATTTTATGGAAAAGACAGACGCATGCCAGTCACCTTATGGGAAGTGATCACTCCCGCTAATGGTAACCACCAACCCTGCAGTCGCTAATCCGTTGTCAACGTTTAGCCGCCCACCCTGTCGCTGGGCCTTCGGATCATCATTAATCGCACGAAACGAAATGTATACTACTTCATGTCGGTATTCTGTCTAAGCAAGGTACTGTAAGGACCTTTAGGTTTCCTTACAGCCTCTTCCAGAGCTGACCACGGCAACAAGAGTGGCAGTTTGTAGTAGAAGAAGAAAAGGGACTTATTTTGATTTTTAGATTGACATGCAATGTATGAATTGGAATATAAACTAGAATAAATTATAAAGTTCTTAAACTTATGCGCTAGCTTGTTATTTTGAAGCCCTAGGTACCTCACGTCCCTATAGTACTACCCCAGTCAAGTCTGCTCATTGGTACTGAAATAAGCACACTGTAATAATTAATAATAATTGCCACCCACGTTTATAACTTTTATAAGGTTTGAGTTTGTAAAGAGTGTTTCAGTTTCAATTCATGATACAGAAAATTGCAGTTTGGGCTTGCAAAGGTTGATTTATTTAAAATAATATACATAGCCATAGCCATAAAATATGTTTATTAAAAAGTACAATACAGCGAAGTGGTTGTGTATTAGGCTATGATAATAAGTTTTATTATTTGTCGTAGGTGTGAGGTACTAATAATTCGAGGTACGCCGGCGCCTTAGTGCATATCTGAAAATGAAACAAATTGGTTACTATTTTGATTTACAGGTGATTTAGAATATGCTCTAGAACTGTTAATGCTTTGATTTTAAGAGTGGCTCAAGCTAAATGTGCTATACTAATAAATAATTGTTTCATTTACTTGTTTACTTTATTCTATCTTATTATTTGATATGAGCACAGAATAAAGAGGGTTAAAGAGATCTCATACATGGAGACATACTACATAAAATCAACAACATTGAAGTCAACAACCAAGGTATAGTATATCATAATATTGAAGCCCTCATTTCCCATTTATGTTTTTGATAACCTCTGCCTGGAGAAGGAATAAGAAAAATATGTTTATTATTAGGGATACATAGAGCATTGGGAGGCTTAGTGCATAGAGGTAGACCCGTTATCGTGAGTTCGTGAGGTACCGAGTTCGTACCTCAGCGTTAGCCATGTATGTACCAATGAGTTTTTGCACCATTGTGCAACGCCTGAAACAATAATTTTAATAATCAATTATCTAGTCAATGTTATCAAGTTAACTGCATACAGTCAAGCACACATTTATTGATGAAGGTTGTCGACGATCTTCGGATGATTTTAGTTACCATTTGGGTCCTGCAACCATGGTTCCAGTTTGTCATTTTACCAAACTACCTGTTATTCGCCATAAATTCTGGAGCAGGTAAAATAAATAGAAAATTATATTTACAGAATTATATAATACTTACACCTGTTTTTCTTTCGGCGGCATTTCGGCAACTTCGGTTTATTTCAGGCTTTTGCTTTCCTTTTGTTTACTAAAATTGTAACAGGTCTTCATGTCTGATCGCTGTCAATTTCAAAATTTTCAACTGTCAAGTGTCAAATTTAGTTGATTTTCGTTCGGAAACTACAGATGCAAATCGTTCAGGACTGTTTTTAAAGCTAGCTATGTATGTTTAAGGAAATCTATGCATGGTTGTTTCTGTCACATTGCGAAAATGAACGAATGAACTGAATTATTAAACAATATTTTCATTACTGTAGTAACACAGTTTTATCTTTTTTAACACCGTCTTAACCCTGGTGTTAATTTTATCTGTGTGGTCAGTCATGTTAGCGTTTGAGTTAAGATATGGCGGGGTTTAAAATTTTATCTCTCGGGGTTAGTTTAACACCTGGTCTATAATGTTAGGCCCGCTGCGAACCGTTAGAGTTGCGCTGCATTTGTCTTCAATTACACTGACACGGCCAGATCGAGCGAGCGGGCAGGCGGCAAGCGGACAATTTACTGCGATTTGCCTGATCTACCTACAGAGCGTAGTGGTACCCCGCTGGCCCTGGGGCATAGCACTGCCTAGCCCCTGACTGGTTTGTACCTACTAGTATAATTAATATTTATAACATTATCGGGACTTTAGCGCGATAAAAATATATTGTTGATTTACCTCGACGTTTCGGCCATGTTTCAATGGCCGTGGTCACGAGTAGACTGAAGTGGAGGGTATTACTTCTGTTTAGCCGCGCGAGTTTTACGAACTACCCGCACTTTGTCTTGTTTATTTTCCACCGGCATATCACTACACCGACACACAATGCTCACAATGTCCGACGATTTATCCGAAGATATATCTCGACGCTTACACTTGCTGATTACAGGATTCCATGATGAAGAGAGTTTATATCCGTCTTCCCGGTTGAAATTTTTGTACTTTTTAATTTCAATCGCTTCACGTACTATTCTAGGATAATAATGTCGTTCTGTAGAGAGGATTTTAGGGTTATGAAGCTCAATCCAATGGTTTGGTCCCGATTCCAGCAAATGCTCGGCAATAGCGGATTTGTTCACCTGGCGATTTTTGACAGCTGCGATAGTTCCTTGACCCTTTCCGCTATAGTTCGCTTTGTCTGTCCAATGTAAGAACTACCACAACTGCAATCTATCCTATAAACCCCCGCCCCCGCTAAAGTCCCGATAATGTTATAAATATGTGTGAAAGTCGCGAAAGTTTTTAGTATAATTAATTATATGTAATCTGTGGGTTTACCTTTCCAATGAAATCGAAGAGATTGAAAGCGGACATGAGGATGATGGGCATCCAGGAGCCTAGGCGGCAGGATGGCACCTCAGAAGCGATGCCAGGGTACAGGCTCAGCGTCGTGAAGTACACCAGTCCGATTGATACCATGTAGGGGTAGATGGAGCGAGCCACTGCCCACCGGGCGCGGACACCACCTGAAATAACCAGCCAAGTGTGTCGGACTACCTACTAGTATAATTATATTAGAGTTCCGTATCACTATACCTACAATTTATTTGTGTTATGTACCTATGTGTTTACCAAAATCCAAGCAAGGAAAAAACCGGATCTAAATTTGAAGGATTTTTACCTAGTTAGAAAAAACGCTCTTTTTTCCTGTAATTAGGCACATAAAGCGGACAGAGATATGGGTTACGGCTTAAGGCTCTTACTTTTATCTTTATCTCCGAAGTTTATGAAGCGAAAAATCTGAAATAATTACAGTTAATAGAAGTTTATGTAATATATTATAGGAAAATAGAGCGATCTGTATAACTGTACCAGTTAGAAAACTGGTACAGTTTTTAGAAAACATCAAAAATCCTTCACAAGCAAAAGGTTTGTTTTTTTCCTTTCCCTGGACTATTTAAAAGGTATTATTCTGTTATTTTTCAAATTATTATGTTACACTATCCGACATAAAAAAAAATGGAATGTGTAAATGGAGCTCTTTAATTTGTTACTCCGCTTGACGCGCTTTACTTTGATTTTTGATTTCAACACTTTTTATGTAGTAATAAAAAAATTTTTGAACAATTGGACTAAGCAATATTTCAAACCAAACTTGAAATTGATAGCATTAGTGCCTTGTTGCTGAAATATGCCGCTGTAACTATACTTTTAATTTGTTTTTAGTACGTTATGAGACTTAAACCTATAGTTACTTTTAAATGCTCTCCACGAAGTAGGCCTCTCATTGGTTTCGATCACGATGTCCTCCACTTTGTAGGAAGGCCGCGGGGTGCGGAGCGCCGCGGGAGGGGTGGTGGATGGCTCAGACGCACTCGGGGGGGAGGCCAGCGGCGCGGGCGCAGTCGATGTCGGCGAGTACAAGGGGTTGGCGAAACTGAATGCGCTACCTTCCTTATCACCTAAAACCAAACACAGTTTTATGAAAACCATAAACATGGTACATATTGTATAGAGTATAGACGAACAAAAAGCTTATTAGTATGTTATAATTTTCGACCCGTCAAAGTGAGCTAGGAAAGTTCATACTCAAGTGGGGTGAATTGGCCTCACTTGTTATTCAAAACGGCTTACAAATAACGTTGTGTTCGTTTTCTCTTAAGTACTTGAGTTGAGTTGCGACTGCTATAAAATATGCATCTATGCTAGTATGACACTCTAACTTGAGTTCGGTTTAGAACTACGACCCTAAGTTTGCGATAGACGCTAAGTGTACTACAAATGCATGTAGTTTAAAACTGCAGTTGCCATTTTAATTAGAATGTTTATGATCATTACCTCATTGTATTGGCCTATCTTTGGTTCGTAACTGTGATCAAGCGAAAATCCATCATCAATAAAAAATACCTGTAGTTGATAAAGCTGGGCTTTGCAATTTCAATACGCCGTACCCGCCTTCGGGTGGTTCACCTTCTATCTGTTAGGAACAAACAAAAACAAAATAATATAAAGTCGACTAGTGGTACGAGTAGGTACTAATTATAGTGCTAAAAGCGACAATATTTTTCTCAAATTAGGTTGTTTTTGGAATAATATAATTATGTAAGATACTAGTTAGAATTAGTAAGCAGTCCAAATATTGATATCGATAAAATAAAGACCAGGCGAGAGCATATAGAGTCATGTGACCTGACTATGACCGCCAGAGTTAAATTTATCTCTATGTGCGCCCCTTTATTATGGCGCTAATAAGACAAAGCCGCAAGAAGAATACATTAAACTGGAGTTGTCCTTTTTTGGCCTATGGTAGAGTATAGTCGTAAAAAATATTTATAAGCATAGGGAATTTCAGTTTTGCAGCATTTATTATAGGTTTGTGGATGAAATGCCTGCGACCCAGAGGAACGAATGGACATAGCGAATTTAAAGGGATTCTTGTTTCCTTCGGAACTCTACAAAATAGAGCATTATTTATTAGAGTTGTTTAAGGATTGTATGGACTAAGTGAGAGTAAAGATCTTTATTAAGACTTAAATAGAATTAAAATTGGCCATTAAGTCTATCAGGCAAGACAAAACTTTCACTAAGAAGATACGAACAGCTTATAGAGATTTTTTTTCTGGAAATCATACCAATGTGGCATCTTCATTGGGGGTTACATGCAGCAGTATTCTACGCCGCTGCCGCGACTCGCTGGTCAGCCTCAGGTAGTGGATCACCAGTGGATGCCGCATCATGACGTGGTGCAGCATGGAATGCCCCAGTAGGATCAGAATCGAGAATACGAAGAACATGAACGTGCTACGGCGCGGTTGCCTGAAGCCGTACTTGGTCACGATGCGGTCGAGCGACACCCAGAAACCGGCAGCGCCTGTGACATTCATTATGTTTATGACATCGTGTTGATCGCTTTGGATTTGCAATTAGAAGCCTGTAGGCGTACAATCAACTTCAAATATAACTCAATTGTATTGTCGAATAGGTTCAGGTGTGTTCAGGTATTTTTGACCACCTTGCCCGCTTCGTTATATTTGATGCTGACTGTATAGTTGCTATTAGAAATATTGGATTGGGGAAGATGTTCAAAAAAGGATTAACCCTATGTCTAAGGCGTTAATTGCGCTTAAATATTTTTGACCACATTCGTTTACGCGACTGTGCTGTTGGATATAAAACAAAGAATATGGCAACTTTAGTAGGTATTTATCGAGTAAAGGGTTCGAATAAAAAAAAAGTGGCACATGGTGTGTATTACAATTAAATGGTTAGGTAGCTTTTATTAAGGGCAACTGCTTTACATGTGGACAGCTGTACTTGTGGACACTCTCTAAATCTTAGTTAGAGCTATACTCTGTCATCGTTGGAGAAATCAATTTGCTTCTCTTTTCCCTGTCTGTTCTTCGACCTCCTGAAGGCAGGGAATAGAGAAACATGGGGATTGCACTGACAATGAGAGAGATAGCTCTAAGACTTAGAGGGTATCCACAGCTACAGCTATCTCCAGGTAGATAGAGCAGTTGCCCTTAAAATATGTCTCCATTCCATTTAAAATTTCCTTATTCAACCAACTTGACACCCTACGTTCCTTGTTTCCTTACGTTTATGGTAAGCCATAAAGGTAAGGAAACTTGAATATCTGAATTTCCAGTTATTTTGTCGATGTTACTTAGTTGTGTTAAAACAATCTTACTCTCCCCGGCCATGACAGCCTGCGTGTACCGCGGCGGCAGGCAGCCAGTGAAGCCGTAGTACGAGGCCTGCTGCACCGTGCACCCAAACGCCACGACGCCAATAGCCACCAGGTTGATTGTGTAGGACACGCGAGTTGAAAACCCGTCCCATCCGATGTTGCAGACTGCCACGAACAGCATTGTTGCCAGCGATACCAGGATACCTGGAAGGTTTGGCTGGGATTAGTTCCTGCTATGCAATGGCGGATCCAGGGTCGTGGGGGCCATGAATGGGCTGGGTCCAAGTAGACCACTGATAATTTTTCTACTCTCATTGATGACCCTACCCTGACTGAACTTGGACTACGTTTGTGACTCGAAAGATGGATCTGCCCTTGCTGTTTTAGCAGCAAATAAAAGCATCTTTCCCTTTCCACACGCTTGCTGGTTAGAAAGGGACTAAGTATGCTTTATGTCAGCAATTAACGCTATAGTGTGCTAGGAACGTCTGGACCACACTTGTACATACAGTAAGCAAATAAAGTGGTCTACCACTTTTCGACTCTATTGCGTGTTCGTTAAGGTTCAAAAGCGAAAGACGATTATCTTGGCTGACTGTACAATCTGCACTAAGCCGACATGGAGGTATGGTCTATTACCAGACAGATTATGGACTATTAGTATTAGAAAAAAAGGCCTTAATATGACCCTGCCATGGCTATAGTACATGTTACGCTCGTCGTTTGTCTCAGTTTAGTAGCATAAGTTTTATCGCTATTTGAGTCTCTTTTTAAACCAATACTTCCCTCCGATCAGAATCCTCGCGATGAACTCCATACTGCTCATATTTAAAATTTAACATTGCATTGTACCTACTAACCTCAACTACTCGTAATTTTTTTCTTACGATGGAATCAATGATACTCAAGTTATCGTCAAACAAACTTATAAAAACGCCATCCCATCCCCCTACTATAGGAACAATCAACCAATTTGATAGCGAAAACAGTAATCTCGTCCTAACCATCATGTAAATTAGGTTCTTAAAACAATATATACGGGTCAAAATGGACCTTCTCCGTTTTTTTCGTCGGTTAACAGGGACGTAAGCAAGCTGTCGAAGCGGGGTAAAAGATAGTCGCAGCAAATCAGGCGGAGCGTACTATACTGTACGTCTATAGTCATCAACTAACACGCGATTGACGTCAAATGCCTCTGTAGCTGTAGGTATGCCTAGCTGTATGGATTGCCTTTAGGTTTGGAGTGGGCCACAAGACTCACTAGCTCCTCAAATATTATCGGTACACATTTCACGTATCACTTGTATTTTTATACCAACTGTTAGAAACACGCATGCGGCTCGCGCTTCTAAGGGCTCGCTTGATGATCAGCAGTTAGCGTCGTCTACATATACAGGGTGTAATCGTTAAGTGTAGCCAGGTAAATATAACAGATATCAGAAAACTTTAAACTGATGTCGAAAGTACGTTACCCAATGAGTAAAATCACATTAATAACTTCTTTTAAATAAAAGTAGTAATATTAAAAACAATAAGTTTAAACACTCTTTAGTACGACATTCTTTGAGGCTGTAAGTAGGGAGGGGCTTACAGCCTCAAAGAAAGTCGTAAGAGATAAAACTGTTTAATCTTAATTATTTACACGAATAAACTGTAATAAAACAATTCATGAATCATTTGATAATGGTGAAATGACTAGGCCTTATAAACTAGTCTTTCAACGAACGGCGTACTAAATGTATGGGAGGGTTTGACGTTAACATCTAGGACATTTCTGGTTTTATTTAAAAAAAAATATTAATGTAATTTTACTCATTGGGTAACGTAATTTCGAGATCAGTTTGAACCTTTCTGATATCTGTCATATTTACAGAATAATCGCTTCGCTACACTTAACGATTACACCCTGTAAATTTACTAGGCACATCAGAAACAATGTATGAAATCGGTTTTTAAAATAAAAGGGATTATGCTGGATTATGTTATATTAAAGACTAGCGACCGGCTTCGGCTTTCCACGGGTACAATTACTTAGGATGTTATAGACACAAAACCATTGTGTAGAAAAAAACTCTAAATGTTGTTGAAAACCATATCCAAATCCGTTGCGTGGTTTAGCAGGGGAACCAGTCAAATTTAGGTACCATCGTAATTAAGTTCTCGTCAGGACAGACAGGAATGGATAGCGATTTTGTTTTAAACTATGAGAAGATGAGTCATCAGGTTCTAAAATCTACGACACATTTTTAACATTCTTTATTTTAAAAATTATATCTTACCGAAAGTTATTCTAGTGTTGTAGGTAAACAAGTCCAAAAGCAGGTTGTTGGTGACCACGGCGACGCAGGCCGAAGCGATATAAACGGTGGACATGTCGAACATGATCGTGGTGTTGGGGTAGTGGTGCTGGAAGTAGTCCACCGCCATTATGAAACTGCGAAACGAAACGTGAAAGAAAACAATTGCTATTATAATCCTGTAGGTGCTGTATGAGTTACACTTCAGCGGGGCTCTTACAAGTGAGTTTATACTCAAAATATAATAATGTAGGGTTTTTAGGTTGTCTGCCCTTTCCGATTATGCTGTGGACGCCACCTGAGGCCCTAGCAAACTAGCTTCTATCGCGGATGTAAAGCATATAAATGAAATGAAAATGAAATGAAAATTATTTAATTCTGAACAATTAGTTCCATAATAGTAACATAATTACTAATAAAATAAAATAAAATACAACACATATAAGTATCCCTTTCTAACCTGTAAGCGAGTGCGTAAGGGATAGATGCCGTATGTTCGTAATAACAATTAGTGCGGTTTACTAATAGGTACTGTGAGCAAAAAGCGGGGTAACTCTTGGAGCGTTCAAACGGCATTAATTTTGGTGGCCAAAAATATAGAGCCTTCTTTTTGTTTACAAATTATTAACACATTTTTTTTAATAAATACAGTAAGTAAATGGCTTACAGTTCTTCTTAATAGAGCTTCTTATTAAAAGTTGTGTCAATTATTTCAAATGAGTGGTCAATATTTTTGCCACCGAAACAGAGCGTTTGGTACGCTCGGAGTTAATCCTGTGTTTCGTAAATCAAAAACTTCTTAGTATTTTTGTTTTCTATAAAGTATGAAGTAATTGAAGAACTGATGATATTTTTGCGAGGTAATATTTATATTTGGCAGATAGGCGAATATGAATTGCGTAAACTGCTGCCATTAGTCATTCTTTGTTGCTTCCTATTTCAACGTCTGATAGCTTATAATGATTACATGAACGTGCATCTTATCTAGGGCTGCTAGCCCACTGATTGAAATATCTAGGCTACGATTGAATATCGTATATATCTCCGAGTCAATCCGTTGTCAGTGAAAGAAAATACTAAGAACATTGCTGACATGTTCAAACTCTGGGTGCTCCGTTTTTGCATGCTGCGAAAGGCCAGGGTCTTATTGTTAATGTGCAGAATATGTTAGTGTACACATAATTAGACGAGCAGCAGGTTACAAGGTCTGAACCATTAGAGCAAGTGTTCCATACATGGGTTTCTTCATTATAGATTGGAATATAATTTTACCCGGATTTAGATACCGCATGTGTTTTGCTTTTTGCTACTAGACGTTTCCTACTTTTTTGTAAGTCTCATGGCCAGGGGTATTATTTACATGCTTACCTATTAAATGGCAGTAAAAATGCTGCGCCTGCGACGAACAGTGTGAAGTAGACGGAGTTGTACCGGTCCGGCGGCGGCGCCCCGGGCTCCATGCTCGCGAGCGCCTCGCCCCGCGCCGCGCGAATGCACTCTATGCGCGCATACCCGCGTCCCAGAGTCTCGTTCATTTTACACCCTCACACACTCATGCTTCCAAGATCTTTTATATCAAGATCTGTTTATAATTACCCAGACACATTATTTTTAGGTACATAAATTTCTTTTTTTTTTCTTTTAAACACTTGCACTTTTCAACGAATCATGTTAATTTAAAAACGGCACTTTACAAAAACTATAATTCATTACATGGTCATTGTGAAGATGTATTTTTAGATTTCGCATCGACGTAACCAAAACGTATCTATTCCGTGTACGTTAAATGATATGTGAATTTATGAGCACAACTTTGATAATTGCGCTTTTGTTTATTGTATTGTTTACCAAGATATAGGAGTGTTTTCTAGGTTTTTAGGAATAATCAACAAAATACCGCCGGCGGAACTGCTGTCACGCGCGGTTCGGCCGCGCATGCGTGCTCGACATTGATTTTCAGTACCCACACGAATTTGGTTGGTAGAGATGTAAAAGTAGTTTGCGAAAATTTACAAGTCCAGGATGCACACTGATTTTACACTCCATTCCATATGAAATTAAACACTTTCGACACGTGCATAAGAATTATAAATACTTATTTAAGAGTTGGGCTCTTAGTTTGGAGTCCAATCTCATAGGCAATGGAGAACAGTGAAAGGCATTGAGATAAGGCATCTCTCGGGTGGTAAATAATAAGTAGTTTTTTTTCAGAACTGCATATTGTTAGCTGTTGCAAACTGTTTTTAAGAAAACTAGCATGCTTTAGCCAAAAGTAAGTAAATCGAGTAATTTTTATTAAAATTATATCGTTAAGTCTTATTATATGAAATATTTCGCCCACTTTCAATACAAGACAACAAGAAAACTTTTACATCAAGAAATAAATAAACATAAAGGCTTTCTTTACTCAACTCAACTGTATACACATTTATAAATAGTTTCGTTACTGTTTTCAGTGACATGCCGAATCTACGTATACGATGAAATCTTTTAATTTTTAAGTTTTTGTTTAGAAGATTATATCCAAAGAGAGCAAAACTAAACTTAATGTATTTGTACAGTCGCCATCAAACATATATTTTATATCATAGAAGCCAAAGGGTCTAAAAATATCGCACAACACCGGTTCATTCTGATGGAGTGAGAGCGTGTTCAAATGTTTTTGTTCATCTTGGCCCCTCCGATATATATTGCCGTGCTACTGAACCGTAATTTTGAGTGGGGAATAAACAGATAAGACACAAATAGTGGGTACCTGACGACTATGAAAAAAATAATGCCTTTTAAGTAGGTCGTTTAATCATACAAAACACACTCTTATAATAACACAGCACAATACAACTCTAAATACTCTACACACTAAACTACAAATGTAAGTAAATAAACAATAAATATTCGGCAACAAAATATCCTGAACAACTGTAAGGAATTTGTAGTAAACGTAAATAGTCGTAAATTCAAAGCCTGGGTTTAAATACAAGTCTAAACGGTGCTGCGGAGAGCGAAACGCCGTTAACAGGTTCCGTCGAGGGTACGGGGTCCCCATCGGGCAACAGAAGGTAGAAGTTTTGCAGCAGGTAGGTCAGAAAGAGGAACAGCTCAGATCGGGCCAACACTTCGCCAATGCACCGTCGTCTGCCTGTGAAATATTTTTTGGTTAGAAAGGATCCTCGACAACTTACGTTAACGGTTGAACCAAATAAACTGAAACATACGAGTAAAGCTAAGTATAGATAAAAACTTAAAAAGTACCCCTCTTGCATGTAGTTGTGTATGGTTTACAAAAACGTTTACATTAAATAAAATATATAATATTTACAAAAAAACCATTGGAACTTTTGTGTATATTCTATGTTTTAAGCCAGAACATGATCTACATGTCTGCATGTCTAATCTAAATCCGTTTAGCTGTTAATGCGTGATGGAGGAACAAACACCCAAAACCATCATTCCATCCACAACACCCTTACCTTGCGTCAAATAACACCTCAATCATTCGCCATTTCATTATCCTCATTTTCATTCGCAGACTGTGCAGAAACAATTTCACTGACAACTACCTATATAACCTACATTGAATATTATTGAGAATGACGCAGATAATGCAAAAACAATAACTTGACATTGATAATTATTTATAGTGTTGTCACTACAGTTATTATTATAAATGGACAGAGTGCACTAATCCTCTTAGCTAATTAATGAGTTTGTAAGCTCAGTTAGGTATTTCTATGAAACAAGGGACTAGGTATTTCCGGTTGATTTGTTAAAAACAGAATTGACGAGCTATATGAAAAAAATATTGTTTTCAACCGACTCTTAAAAACCGAAGAAGAGCATGCCTGACCAACCTTAGGATAATAGGACTAATAGAGTTTCGTAACTATTTTAATTAAAAATAAACTTAATATACCGGCAGCAAAAAAAAAGTAATATGCATAATTAACATTGAAAGTCAAGTTTAGATGGGAAGGTCAAGGTGTTAAAAAATATCTAATCGCTCTCTATGTGCTATGACGATTTAGTCCGTTTGTTCCGTGTAGATAACCAAGTGAAATAACCACCATACTTCAAGTTGACATTTAACGTGGTAGTTAGGTATATATAGTTAGGATATCTTCACGGCACAAATGTGATGTGATGTTTTGAAAATCTTGTCTCTAATGTAATTAAATAGTCACAGCAACCATGCGCATACTTGTACAAATAATCACTTTCTGACTTAATTCATCAGTGGCTCTAACATAACTGGCTAAGTTTATCTGAATTTATCTCTTTGTGCGTCCCTTTTTAATGACACTAGTTTGACAGATACGCAGAGAGGGATAAATTAAACCAGGGCCGGTCATGTTACGACAACAGTCGTTTTTAAAGAACACTAACTCACCTATGCTGTTTTTACTGCATCAAAGCATAGAGCACATAAACTGCGTTCTATTTTGTTTGTTTATTTTCCATCAGTGGAACTACGTTCTTGGTAAAGATAACGTCGAAATTATTAGTCTCACTCAACTGCGTTGCAAATTTGTAAAAAACATGTTGTTAGATCTATATTCCATTTATCATATCCCTTTCGTTTACGAACCTATAGATTTCGTAAACGTAACTTTTTAGGTAGATAATCAAATGCATACTGATATATTTTCAACACTCGACGCAAAAAAGGGTGTTTTTAGTATAAAACCTATTTAATCGTAAACAGGTTTTATTTTAGCTATAGCTATGAGAGAGATTTATTTTTCAATATTTTGGTATGATCTGACGTAAGTACCAATAGTAAGTAAGTAAAAGCAAAAAAGTAGCTACATATTAGAAACGCGCATAATAATCGTCTAAAAAAATAACAATCGGCCCTACCCAGTACAAAGTGCTATTAAGCATACCTGTTGATATAACACCATCGTGTATTATGCAGTTAACAATAAATAAGTGATTTTGTAGTTTCAATCTCATATTTTTACCTGTGCCAAAGGGCATGAGCCACTCGTCCTGCACCAAGTTCCCTTCCTTGGTGAGGAAACGTTCAGGACGGAACACGTGTGGGTCCTTCCAGTGAACACCGTTGTGGAGGTCGTGCATGGCCAGCAGCAGGAATGTACCCTGAGACCAAGTTAAGTTCTAAACAAAAGTCTTTTGTTATGTTGATTTCGTCAGCTCCAAATATAACTATGTACTCATGCCCAGTTCATTGGCACTCAGAATCTATTTCTTCTTGTCAATGCAGCACATGATTACTGAATATTAGATCTCCCCGTTCACTTCCAAGGCGTGCACGCAAGATCTTCTGCATGCCGACTTTTACCAAGTTGATGGTTCATTTTGCATGGGGATCTTCCCAGCTTTTCCCGGGACGTGATCTCTACTATCGTGAACCTTTACGCCTCATTGCACCGACCATCGGTTCTATGAGCTAGTGCTTAGTCCTTAGCCACTTTAATTTGCGGATTATAAGAGCTATGTTGGTGACTTAAATTAGGTATCTCAAATTATATGAGTATCACACACGTAAAGATTAGCTCTCTCCGTAAATCTAAATTTTACGAAAATGCCGATGTGAAGGATTATGGTTCCGGTTCAGAGATCATCACTCAATAGAATATTTTTTATTGTAACATCGTTGCGCTGCACGATGTAATCGATGAAGACTAACTACTATCATATCATAAGAAAGGGACGTACAGAGATACAACAAACAACAAAAACTTATTCTTAACCATTTGTGCACCACTCAAAAAAATATGTACGGCAATATGAAAAAAATTTTTTTTAAAGGGAGACAATAGGCTGTATTAAATTAAACATACATACATTTAATTAATTTGGGCCATATAGTACCTTAGGAATGATGTAGTCTCCAAGCCGCGCGTCGTCCTTCGCCATGTGTGGAATCCCCACGGGCGCCACACTCGAGATACGCAGCGTCTCTAGAAGCACCGCCTCCGTGAATACCATCCTGTTGATGCAGAATTTTATAGACGAGAAATGGCATGCCGAGCTACCGATGTGCCGCTGTCTGTGATATGATAACTTTCTGATTTGCCAAACTGTCAACATGAAAAGGCTTAGAGAGTATTCCCACCTTCTTGAGAAGTTTTCACAACTTGTATGGACAAGTAGTAGAAAGTTCTCATTGCCAATTTTCATGCTCGGTATAGAGCCATCTCTATAACGACGAGCTAAGCAGATCACTTCCTCTTTAAAGCGTACCCTACACAGTTCATATGGATCGCATACGACAAAATTAGTTTCAAGGCTCCGTACCAAAAAGGTAAAAAAAAACCCGTGTGGTGCCACTCTGTCCGTCTGGTACAGCGGCATATTTCAGAAAGTACTGAAGGTAGCAATTTGAAATTTTGAATAGTTAAGCATATGTTAGTTTATAAGATTGCTTACTTGAAAAAGTACGAGTCTAAACGGAAGGTTAAAAGTGATGCTACTATGCTACCAACTCAAGTTGAGTATCAAATGCAAGGCGTGCATGCATTTGCACATTCCATAATAGATTTTATCTACACACATATCATAAAGGATAAATAACGCGTTCAAAAACCCTAGGAAATGACGAGCATTATTACAACCAATGTTATTATAAGAATTTTCTTGTCTGTGGTAGTAGGTAAATCTGTTCTTTATTGGTCATCACATTACCGATATCTCGTGACTGCTCGTGACGTTATGAATTTAAATTTGGAACAGCTGTCAAAATTCAAGTTGGTCTCTATTCTAGTATCCACAGATATTAAAACAGTTATCGATACGAAACGTCAACTCAGTATGTTTTTTTAATTTAAACGCACGACATTTGATCTCGAGTGATATGACAGTAGGGGCTTCATTTGTTCGTCTATGGTTTAAAAAAAACGTTCGTCTTGACGGATAGATCGAACCACAGAGTACCTTTTTAATATACATGGCCGCCATTAGTTGTCATCGTTTTTGGTTTTTTGCTGTTACGGTTTTTTGCAGTTATGATATGTGTGTAGATAAAGTAATGTATGCAACTGTATATAATTAGGCCTTAAAACACTCGTGTGATCCTATTATGAAACTCGCTAACGCTCGTTTCATAAAACCACACTCGTGTTTTAAGGCCTCTCATTATATAGCAGTTGCATAAAATACTATTAATGCATTTCGAAAAAAATGGTGAAACGCAGCGTTGTAGCCTTGTGTGAGCTTCTATAACTTCTTCCTTGAACATTTTACTAACTACCATGCATAGTCCAAAAGTTGGTCCTGGTTATTTCTGTGGCATGTACCTGGGTATCGCTAGCACCGCCTTAGTTATGGCATTGGTAAAACGCCTAATGAAGAGACGAGAAAAAGCGACGCAAATATTTATAGTATCACCTGGCTCGATCAGCTAGTACAGGACGTCTCGCACCGATCATCTCGCTAATCTCGCGGCTCAAGCGAGCTTGGATCGCGGAGTTGAGCGCTACGTGCAGCAACAGAAACACGGCAGTATTGCTCACTGTCTCCATACCAGCTTCTAGTAAATCCAGGCAAACCACTTGGAGCTCTTCTTCTGAAACTGGTGTTAGTCAAATTGGCACCCGTCGAATACACCCGGAGTTCCATTAATCTTTTTTTTTATACAACATAGGACGGCAAACAAGCATCATCATAATCATCGTCAAATCTTGGATATCTTAAACTTGACGCTCATTCTCACGAAACTATCTAATTTAATCTGAGCTCCTTGTATAAAAAACTACAAGCATAGAGGTTTTTTCATACTTAAACGCTTATACTTAATACAAGATATGTAGGTACGTCCGTACCCCTAGGTCAGTGTATTACTTGCTTGGACGAATATTACTTGTAATCAGCTTGTAACAATTATTCCTAGTGCTGTTCGACTGCTACTTTCGTAAACTCCAAAACCAATATAACGGCATTGGATGAAACTTGGCGGGGAGATTATTTAAACTTGATTTTGAATTAACATTTTAATCCCGTAACTAGTATATCTGATATTACCTGACTATGACTATCTGTGCTGGTAGATTACATAGTTCTCACAGGATTGAGATAGAAGATTCATTTGGAGATAAATTTGCGGGCAGGAACTACCTACTAACCCCCTTATTTGTAAACGCTCACTAAATCTATTTTAGTTAACATAGTTTGGTATTTATCCGTCATTGCGACGTTTTCCCGAAAAAGAAATAAACAAATCAGATGCCAGTTAAGTACATGAGGTTTGTGGACTTTTATACATACGTAAGGGGGTAACTCATGATTTAAATTAACCTACAATATACAATTTACAAAATGGCTTGTCCCACTTTTTTTTCAATTAAATCGCAAATCAATAATATTTGCAGCCATTGCTAATATGTTTAATCAAGGCGTGCGACAGTAGTGCTTCGATATAATTGTCAGTTTGTGATGTGAGTATAGCAACATACATACAAATAATGCGAGTCTTCATTATCGAAAATGGCGGGGTGATAATACTTACTTGCGTCAGTCTTGTTTCCTATGGATTCAACAAGGAAGGCGTCAATGACGTCTCTCGGGTTCTTAACATCGATATTTGCTTCGTGTTCTTTTATTGTTTCCTGTAAAACCCTCAAATGAAAATAGGTTTTAAAATATTTTACTAAACACTAAGTTTAATTCAAAGTAAAAACATGGGATACTACTGTTTCAAACAAGTTTTCTGACAATGTATGATCCAAGTTCTTAAATATACACAAAAGAATCGGGAATATTCTAAATTGGACAGAGTTTAATTTAAAACTACCGCTATTTCTGACCGCTACAAATAAGTAGGTAATTCTATGTTTTTTACTTTGACTGGTTTAATCGCATTCAGAACATAGCTGCTTTTCTTCGTTGACTACATTGTTTAGCAGATGTATTTTGTTAAACTTCACCGTGAGTCTTCTCACCAAAGTTAACGCCACGCGGGATTTGATGGATATTTTGAAATTTTAGATCTTTGAGTTATAATGACTGATCCATTGTTTGTACGCATAAACGGAATATGTAAATTAAGGTTCCGTAAGTGATCTTAATTATTTGTCTGTACAAAGAATATTATCGTTGGTCTGTTTCCGTCTGTGGTATAGGTCCCGAGGGATAACACGCCATCGTCTACGCAAAAGTGACATTTGAATGAAACATTTATTCCATTTTTAATCTACTCCCGCCAGAAGGGAGGGTTGTTAATCCCCATTCATTGATTCAAGTTTCACCTAGACTTGAAATGCCTTATGGAATCTAGAGCAAATTTTACTCCAATCACGATTGAAGACAGTAAAAAAGTAACTCTTAGTGTTATAACTAAAATGAGACTTCATTACGCTAATTTACGCAATAAGTGCGTTTTAATTATAGTAATATACATAGAGGAAATTTTATCTATTTTGAACTAGATTAGATTTTTATGGTTTCTAAATGACGTGGTGACACATTATGCAATGCATTTAGATAGTAGATTAAAAACTCTGCATCTGTCCAAAACATAATGGTAACAATTCAGTTACTTTTAAAAATCCTTTGCATTCAGCAAATATCGGTTGTAAATTGTGATTGATGGATACGATATCTAAAATTGGAAGCGAGGTGAAAATATTTTCCAACGCCACACGAATTGCAACCAAAGTCAGAAGGCCTTTTAAAATGAACATGGAGTGTAGTTTGAATTATCTTTTTTCTAGAAGACTTAATGACCAGAGTGACGTTGATGATGATTGCATATTGTGCAATGTCTAGACTAGATCGTAGATAAAAGTGTAGATATAACCTTAATGAAACTTTGATATAATGCAATTTTTAATATAAATAGCATATACGCTTTTAGGTACCACTTTTTATCGCCTTTTTTTTATCTTGTGATACTGGAAGGGGCGCACGTAGGGATAAATTAAAATTAGTCAGGCAAGTTAGGACCAATGGTAATGCGTCGTCAGCAGTTAGCAGGTCGATCGCTACAAGAATATTCAAATACTTTGGTGCCACTACGACGAGTTTATTATCGACTGTCTACAAACAGTCTAAACCACTGAAGATATACATAACATCAACTTTGGAACATGTATTCGTAAGGGGGTGTAGGGGGGCACTAAGAAAAGATATTTGGTACTTCAACCATTAAGAGTGTAGGGGAGTGGAAGTTAGCATGTCAACCAAAATCTACGCGGACTCGGGTTGCGAGGTGGTCGGGATTCGTCTGGATTGTCTCGACATTTTATATGATGTCCAGACTCCCGACAAAATACAAAATGTCCCGACAAACAGCTTGTTGTAAAGTTTTTAACCAAACAAAAATGTAAAATTACCGCATGTTTTAAAATTATTTTTAATCAATAACAGGTAACAGGTAATAATTCCAAAATCCCGACTTTATGAAATTTTGAATACATATTTAAATATCTTCCCATCTGGCAATCCTTTAGCTCAAACGTTTAGCTCTGTACTACTTTATTTTAATATTCTGTACACTAAATGATTTATTATTTATTGCACTGCATGAAAGTAGGAGGGCGAGTAACAATCTTAAATATAAAAAACAAAGTACAAATAAGTTAGCAGTTAAAAACAAGACGTCTTGTGTCCGTGATCTACTTAAATAATAATCATTGTTATTGAGCATTTATCATTATTTGCAAGTAAATATTAAGCCGTATTTTAATCGATGTGAACTTGAACTTTTGTTTTTACTAAACTGATGTGACGTAATGTTTCCGTGGCTTTAACATAACATTCCTGCCCAAGTTTATCTCATTTCTATGTTGTTCTTCTTCTTGTGACACTAGTTTGACAGAGACTAGTGACTTTGAACTGTTAAGGGTGACTCTAAAAAAGTACTTATCAGGTCAATTTTATCATTTTCAATCGAATTTTTTGAACCCAGTTGATGTCTTCAAAGATCGTCTAGAATTGTATACTCGGCAAAGTAGGGTTCACTGTGTAATCACAGGCAAAACGAAAATTGTACTTTATAAAGAACGCGGATCCATAAATAACATAATGTAGCGGAATGCTGCGCTATACGCTAGCACGGATATATGAGTAGAAATTTAATGCCAACTTACCCTGAGAAACTTGTAAAGGATATCATGAATATTTATTATTTCCGTATATCCGATCGGGCCGGGGATGATATGTCTTAAAAATGGCAGGAAATTCAAGATACCTCCACTCATATCTACGACTTTAAAAGACCGCTTGATAAGAGTGCACAACTGTTTAACGCGCGCGTCCTTTAAATCATATCTGAAAAGAAAGTTTATGTATTTAGAACACGCGTAATTCTGTAAAACAGATTTCCAGGTTTGCATATGGAAGAAAAAGTGAAGTTTGAAAAGATGAAGATTCACAATGAAACTTCCCACAACAGGTGGCGGGACAGGTTGAAAAACCTAAAATACCTGTATGTCTCAAAAACTATAGATTTCGCACCCAAGTATTGTTGCAATGAAATTTTCGAATAAGTGCTCTAGAAGGGGTTGCAGTTATCCCTAACTGGGACCAGGTTATTTTCTATTAGGCATAACCGGTTAAAACCGGTTTTTCTTGGATACAATAACCGGGTTTGCATTCCCTAGTTGCAGTTCATGTCGATGACTTAATGTAGTATATAAAAGATCAAGACAGTCATAATACATTGTTAATAGCAGTTTTAAACAGGCTAACATACAAGGATTTACTATAAATAAAAAAAAATTGTATCCAATGCGCACAATGCAAGAAAATCAGGAGGGAAGTAGAGCAGTCGTATCTCATGCTAACAAAACACTAAATAGTTCAGAGAGAAATTATGCTTAATCGAAAAAGAAGCGCTAACTCTGGTGTTGGCATTGATTAAATTTAAAGATTTTGTTACAAGCATAGAAATGATTTGTAGATAAGCCATGAGATGACATGACACCAAGATTACTAAGATTTAGATTGCAGTTTTATGCGGAATTCATATAAAATTGTCAATGTTCCAGGAAAACAATTAGTTATTCTGCCAAATAAAAATAAGATTTCTAGACCCATGCTCATTATGCTATCAGTGAACAAATAATATCACGGTAAAGAATGTTTTTTTTACTGTAAATTGGCTATACTGGTTGGTTAACAAAGAGCAACCTTGTTTGAAATTCATGATTTTCACGAAGGTCATTTGGGAATGACAAAATGTAGAAATAGAGCAAATCAGACTGTTTTATGGTTATCTGTCATCTTAAATAAAAGATTGTCGCGAACTTATCCAAGAAAGAATTAACAATAAAGAGCCGTTTCAAATGTATGATGTGCCAAAAAAGGCATGGCAACAAGTGAGCATTGTCTTCTTTAAAAACAATACCACTTAGTATGTTGTAATAACTGATTATTACTCTAGATAGATAGACTTATTTCAATTACATGATTTGTCTGAAAACACAATAATTAAACATTTTAAAGAGGCATTTTCAAATTAGATAGTACTCGTACGGACTGACTGTGGAGCACAATTTAAAAGCAAATTTGTTGAATTTCCGTTAAGTATAATTATAACTACATATCCAGTAGTCTGTATTATGCCCAAAGCATTGAATGTGCTGAGGCAGAAGTTAAAATTGCAAAGTTGCAGTTTGTTAAAAAAAAGGATGACACTCAATTGGCGTTGGTATATGTATACGAAATACACATTTGGAATGTCGATATAGTCCAAGTGAACTGATATTCAACAGGAAAATGAGAGAAATTAAATAAAATGAAATGATAATTATATCTAATGTTCAGGATAACTTTAAGATAAAAATACATCAGTTTAGATCTGAAATGGCTACAAATGATAATAAAAAGTATAATGTAACAAATTTAACTAAGTGACTTGAATGAGGACAATGAAGTGTGGGTAACAAATTCAAGAAAACATGGCAGGGTTGTGAGAAGGGCAAAGTAACTGTGATCCTGTTTTGTTAAAATAGAAGAGGTTACACATATAAAAGAAGATGCTACCTACATCTGATACCAGCGCCATTCTTGCAACCACACAGATCAGAGAGATGTAATTCATGAATTGATAGAAACGCAATAATGAAAATATGTCACGAAAAGAAAAAAGAAATTCTAAGTGGTAATAATGCAAATATATCAGAACAAGCAATTGCTTTCTGATTACTTAAGTAATAGTGAGGCAATTGAAACGGAAGAAGCTAATGAAACTATAGAACATGATTCTGTAAGAAGTGAACGGTTTAATTTTGTTAATACATATTTAAACAGATTATTACTTTATTCAATTACTAATATAAGTACAAATATCAATCGCGTTTCAAAACTTCCCCTTTTCGAAAGACACTAAATAGACAGAGTTACACTGTAAGATAAATTGAACTTGGTCAGTCATGTTAGGGACGGAAACGGTTTTTAAAACTTACCGGAGAGAGGCCGAGCCGCCCTAACATGAACGGCCCAGGTTTAATTTACGCTCTTTATGTCTCTGTCATACTTGAAAAAAAGAAAGAAAGAAAGAGACATCCGTAGAGATAAATTCAGATAAACTAAACTTGACCGGTTTTGTAAGTTTGCCAATGAGGGGCACTCAAAAAAGGCTCAAACTGCCTTGTACACTATAATTACAATTTAAAATGTTGTGTTATAGTTAGGTTTTACTGTAAATAGGTACTTTGACATAAATATACCGAATTTATTATTATATGTGCCATACATTAACTTTTATGACTCTAAATAAAAATCAATCAAATCAAGTCTCTACAGCAAAGTGCTAAACTTCTCAAGGCCAAATGAATATTAATGTGTAAAAACCTTTTATCAGCTACTAATCGCCACATAATGTTGATGACGGACACGTCAAATATTTCGTTAACATCGACGGGTTGACGGGAAACGGCTAGATGGTCGACAAGGGCCGTGCACTCTTCAGCTATATAAGTCTCCATAGAACTCGAGCCGTATCCAAAACTCTTCAAATGCTTGAGGATTACTCGCCGAGTTGAACTCCAGGCCTGCCCATCCGAAAATACTAACCCTGAACGAGCGAAAATATTTACGTCAGTGTTATAAGTTACAAACTCAAAATCTAAAGCTACAGCAAATATATCGCAGCGGGCAAGGTGTTCAAAAATATCCCTGTAAAAACATTTTGGTCGTAATGTAGTAACTGTGACATCCTTGTGTTTTACACTAGTACAGGTCTAGTCCTTGTGAGCGCTTAGTTTCTTCACGTCGACAATAAGTCGGGAATATCCGAAACATTAATACTACATTTTGGGGATAAAACTACAGACAGCTGTAAAGGGTAGTAACGATAACTGATCTGCGGCCAGAATTTAGGTGCAGACTATTTTGTTACCGAAATTTGAGTCACCACGACCAGATTTGGTTGTATGGGTCTTAACACGACCTAACGCACTTGGAAATAGAATCGTGTGATGTTTTTGAGCAATTTGCCCGCTTCAATATATTTGATGGCGACTGTAGATGTAGAAGAGTTCCATTATTGAGTTTCTGACTGATAAACAACGCACAGACTTGTGGAAGTAAGTCACAATAGAGAGATCTCTCTCCGCGGGTGATATGCCTGGGGACCGAAGTCCAAAGGATGAAAGTTAGAAGTTGTATAAATGCATCTGTGTTACGAAACTTCATAAGCGTGATGTAGTGCATGTCAGTTTCCTCTATTCTAAACAAGATGGTGCTAGAGTCGCTAAAGACTTAACCACTGAAAATAGAAACATGAAGTTTGGGACATGTGTTTCTTAAGGTGTAGAAATAGCTACATTATGAAAAGATTTTTGGAAACACGGTATTTTAATGATTTTTTCCATAATAGTAAACTATGTATTTGTTAAAAAAAGAAAAAAAACTGTTTGATTTCTCTGCGATAATTATTTTCGAAACATCACGAGTAGTCAAAAGATAGCAGGCAAAGGGGCGTGATTCACGACGACTCGTGAAAGCGCTCCATCGCCCTGCATACAGCACAAGTGAAGTCACTATCTATCATTTGATATATGGAGCCAACACTAAATACGTTTATTTTAATACTTACTCTCAAAGGCGTTGACTCGAAAGTTTGTTTTTTTACAGCTCCAAGATATTGCAGACCGGAGTGTTTGACATTAATTTCAAGTTGAGACCTCTATGCATTTCTGAGAAAACGGGTCTTGACAGACAGACAGTCAGGCTAGCAGTCGGTCGGATAACGACGTGATCCTACAAGGGTTTCTTTTTCCTTTTGAGGAACGGTACTCAAAAAAAAGTTTAGAGGGTGGAATACGTTACCACCGTCTGTATGGAGAGCACTGGGTATACATAGTCTTAATGTCACAATAGGCAGTAGGTACTTACCTATCTTTTTGCCAAAAGATCGTATCATATAGAAAAATCCGTTTGGCCTTGCGTCGAATACTTCTCTGGAAGATACCTCCTTGATTAAATCCTTTCCTGATACCACAACAACGTTTATAAAGCCCAATTGCAGTCCTACTATATCTCCGTATATTCGGGCCCATGACTGCCATAAAAGGTAATGGTCCTTCAATTTCAATAATCCCAACCAAACGGAAAATAGATTTCCTACTATCGGTAATGGTCGTGGACCTAGAACATTTAAAAGTATTAGATAAAAATCTATGTTTCAGAAACATACTAAGTTGAAAAATTAACCTGGAGGATATAACTGTGATCTGCCAGGCACATAAATCATGAAAAATGAATAGAGTAAAATTATAGCAATTGCTAAAATCCACATTGTCACTCTGCCCTGTCTGAGAAAAGACTGAAACGAGAAGATAAATTTGTTCGTGCTCCTGATACCATCATGAACACGAAATGTTAACAGATTTTCATCAATTCAAACGAGTCTGTTCAGTACTCGTACTTAGAAAAAGTAATTGTATTTCAGTCACAAAAGCATTAGATTTAATCACCTAGTAGCATACTAAAGCAGCAATCACAAAAGATAGACGTCATAGGGTTCCATTCAAAATCAGTGGCCCTCGTGACCGCCTAAGTTTTTACACCAGTGTGTCCCTTTCTCAGGACATTTTATAGAAAGAGTCGCTTGAAGGGATAAATTAAACTTGGTCACGTTTAGGGCCGCTGGTTGGTACAGTACGATTACTAAGTAAGTCAGTTCGCCACTCGACATTAGTCAATTAAGATCGTTTTTGACTTACATTGCGTCTTTAGACCATTACATGACACTTAACCTTCAATCTAAAGGTAGCAATGTACTCGTACATAGCTTAATTCTTCTTCGCTTCTTATTCTAAAATGTAAATTGTTTTCAGTCAAAGGTATATCTTTACGTTTTTGAGAGTTGTATTTGATTCACATAAAGGTTAAAAGACAGACAACAGACAGACGAACAACAAAGTGATCCTATAAGCCTTTTCCTAATACTAAGTATAGTGTAGTAACCACCTTATAGTATAAGGGTTCTGTTTTTTGGAACCATTGGAACCCTAAAAAAGTATTAAAATATATTCGAACTGTTGGCAATGAGCTCTAGACTCAAGAATACTGCCAGGGTAAAAAAGTTTTCGGTTACTTTTTATATGCCCCCTGAAAAGTTACTAAAATTGAATTGCTAATCCAATATTTGGTTTTGCATTGACATTTTACACAAAATATGAAAATTT
Source organism: Ditula angustiorana (assembly GCA_963691745.1). NCBI lineage: Eukaryota > Metazoa > Arthropoda > Insecta > Lepidoptera > Tortricidae > Ditula > Ditula angustiorana. The sequence continues at coordinate 7,656,524 of OY829484.1, forward strand.
CAGGAATGTAATTCTTTTTGTTTACGTGATGTACGAACGGACACCAGAGTAACAAAATTAGGGCTCCGATGTGCCCTTTTGGGAAGCCTAGCCAAAAACTAACAATCGATAAATAGCTATTCATTGACACGACAAGGTTGTCTCCGATTGGCGATCACTGATTGAACTGATTCTAGGCGACCTTGCATGTGCAAGCGCATGCTTAACCGCAGTGAGCAGCATTAGGTAGCCTATGTACTTGTCATTGATAAAATGAATGTGAAATATGAGACAAGGGGGTCTAGCACGCTAGCTTTTATCGATGACATAAAGCATTTATCTCGTTATAAGTTATAGGTACGCGTGTTAGAGAGGGACAAAAGCGTTTATGGGCGCGATAAACGCTAGCGTACTACTATACATATAGCTGGTATGTTTGTAGCGTCGCAAAAGCTAAAGAATCAAGTGTCCTTCAACTTTTTTGAAGGCTGTTAAAAAGCCTTCATTTTACCAAATTCCGCATATGTTGCACCAAAGTTGACGGTTATTTAATAGTAAACATAATTCGTTGTACGGTAATTGCGGCATTTGCCTACATAATTATATTATTAACTTGTCACATATTACCAAATGAGTACTAGAAACAAATTATATATTTAATTAACTATGCATTATGACTAAAGTTTGATATAAAGTATCCTATATAGTACCGGTATACCTTTACTTTATGTCAAAACTAGCGGCCTGCCCCGACTTTGCACGGGTGCAAATTAATAACGAAACTTAATTAGAACGCATTATACCTTCTACACAAAACACTTTCTTTGATAAAATTTCCAAATGACAGTGATAACTGTATCAAAATCCTTTGCGTGGTTTAAAAGGAGTAAGCGGCCGAAGATGTAAGGACAGACAGGAACGGATAGCGGCTTTGTTTTATACTAAATAAAGATAAAGATGCATAATTACGTTAAGCAGACGATTTGTTTCACTAGATATATTCATCAAGCCCTGCGGTTGTGTTTGGAGAACGCCCAGAGAACTGAAAAAATACAGCAATATGCGCCCGTCCATCGTCGTCGCGCGGTAACCTGTCCACCTAGCACGAATCTTCTCGACATGTGTTAACTTTCTACGTAACTCAGTGCATCTCGTTCTAACCAGCCCAGAGGAGAGATACGCACTGAGTTACGTAGCATGTTAAAGCGTGTCGAGAAGCTTCGTGCTAGGTGAGCCGGGGCGGTAAATTTCGACAACGTGAGTTTTTCTGGTGCACTATCAAACCGTTATTCAATCAGCTTTTACAAGGTACTGAAAAATATTACCAGCAAAGCGAAACAAAAAGGTATATAATCATACTAGAGTCAATAGACGACCGGATAGCCTAGTGGTTAGTGACCCTTACTATGAAGCTAGAGGTTCCGGATTCGATTCCCGGGAAGGGCAAATGTTTGTATGATGAATATTTGTACCCGAGTCTTGGATGTTATATGTATTTAAGTGTGTATCTATCTATTTAAGTATGTATATCCGTTGTCTAGTACCCATAACACAAGGTTTACTTAGTCAATTGGTGTGAATTGTCCTGAGATATTTATTTATTTAATAGAGCACTATTTAACACTTAAAAATTACCTAGAAATACATATGTATTTATTATAATGTTTATAATAATAATGTATGTAAAAGAATAATTGTCCATTATTATTATTATTATTTACGTATATTTTTAAATGTCTTAGGTTAGGTTATTGCAAGATTTTATAAAAAGTAATAAAACAAAATTAATTATTGTTATTATTATTATTGATAACTTTTTTATGGGTCGATGTTTCAGTCAGTGAACCTCTAAGACCCTTAATTATGACCCTTTATATTCCGGTTATGCAGTCCTTGCCTGGGATTGACAGCAGTACAAATCCAGCTTAGAGGCTTCGTTGTGGCGTGTCCGTGAGTGTGTTGCATTGGACGTTTGTATGAATTTGTTTTACTGCTCTAGTTATTTATTTACTGTGCCCCAACACTATAGGTATCTGATAACATGTGAACATCGCGGCATACGCGGCGTTCGCTTTTAACATTATCAGGTGATCTTAAAACATGACGTGATATTACAGCAGATTACACTAATAAATCACTTGTATAAAACTGAAAAAAGCGTAAGCAAAATAGATGTCATTGTTTCTAGACCTTAATTAGAAACACTTAACATACCTACCTAGAACTAAACGGATTTATTATTCCCTTTAAATAGCGCTACGTTTGTGCTCTATGTAACAAGCGCAAGTTCATTATACCGCAAGCTGTCCATGGAATTATAAGGCATTGTAAACTGGACTATTTTAATCTTAATATTAGTCGTTTCAGCTGTTTGATTATATAAAAATAAGTATAATTGGAAAATGAGCTAAAATCCTCTGAGCCAAAGCAAATTCAAACGTAGTATGCATGAAATAGAGACTTTAACAAGAGCCTTATGCTCATCCTCCAACTCAGCTCATAGGTTTGCGCGGCAATGCGAAGACAAGTTTTTTTGTTTGAAATTCTAAATGTCAAGCTAAGTAAGTACTTACGATTAAATAAAAACAACACGTAATGAAATACATTTTTGTTTCGAGTTCTGTGTGCCAGTGCATTCAAATACTTAATAAGATATGTTATTATCTGCTTAAGTTTAAACCAGTATTATAACAAGGTGTCTTTACCCCAAGATTTCATCAGATATATTTTTCATTCACAATTTTTATAGCATCAGTACTTGTATCTCAATGATGTACAATATCCCAGATTAGAGCCAGATTCGACCCCTAAAAGTTTATCATGACGAAATAAAGTTCGACTGCTGATAAGCCGTTACAAACACGCGAGAAATCGGACAAAATGAATACTAGCCTCATCATCGACGAGGAGATATAAAACTAACTGAGAGAGCATAAGATCCCGCATTGCATGTTCGGACATCGAACACAGTAGAACATTCCACTTGATCTTATCTGTTCCTAGACGCGTTAAACAAAACATGGCTCCCGTCAATGAGAAGGTACTTAACAGCAGCGGAGAATATGTGCTCGCCAAGAAAACTGCCCTGCCGGAAGTTGAAACGGAAAATGGAAATGGCAACACCAACGGTACCACTAAACGGTATGTTTTGTTTTAGATATCTTTTTTTCCACAAACCAACGCAATTAGGTTGTTTTTGTAAACATTCATTAAATATTTAAGTGCTTATGACAAAAAAACTTCAATGACCTATCAGTTTTGTGGTCATTACGGAAATTAATTTAAAACATTATTCACAAAAAATGCTTGTTTGATAAATGTCAATTAAGGTTAAATAGAAACAATCAAAAGCACTTTGTAAGTATACTTATTACAAGTGTGAGTAAATCAACGAGACATTACGTCTCCGACTCGTATTCTATTGAAATCTTGCTACTACCTGACAAAAATATTGCAACTATTGCAAGGGCAGAGAGCAAGTTTAAAAAGTCCCTTTCTATTATAAAATGGAGCATTCTTTACAGAAGGAATGCCTTTAATGGAAAGAAATTACTTTAAAGCTACCAGATAGATTGCTCATATAATTAGTTTAGGTTGTAAGCTTAATTTTAATTAGTTGACCGAACCTTAAACATTTATTACAGTAGATATAAGTTGTGCAGGAGTCAGCAGACCTTGTATATAAATAAGTAATTGAAATGTTCGTCCTTAAATGAGAAACTTGCGGTATTTATAGTACCAATACCCTCAAAGGAATCTGGTCAATCACGTATCAAGTAGTTAAGCCTCGCGCTCGTTATGCTGCACGGAAGAATCAACAAAATGACCATAATCACGACTGCAGCACCTCTAGTCAACACGCGAAACTTAAGAATAAATTTATGCAGTAAGAACTTCAACTTTATATTGAGGCATTACAGCTTAATTTCATTCAACACTCAAGAGGACTGTTCAATTAAGTAGCTCGTCATTTTCTGAATGAGAATCAAACATCATTAGCTAAATGAAAATCCACGTCATCAGAAACCTGAGACAACACGTGTAAAGGTGTCTTATTATGATTAAATTATTTATGGGAGGGATAAATCAGTTCGGAAATGTCGCTAGAAGTAAAATAAAATTAGATTTGCCGTAATCATGGATGGATTTCCATTTGATTCCGTTAAGACCGTAGCTTACGCTAACAGGTATTTAATAACAGGGATTCTAAATGCTAGTTTTTATTCAAAAAGATGGGCTGTAGGCGGACTTCCTAAAGCATAATTCATTACTTGTTCTTTTTTTAAAGACTATAATCTCGGATCTAAGTTCATTGTATGTATAGGTAGGTAGGTACTTATTGTAACAAAACGTATACAAAGTGAAAAATGGGGCATCAGTATTGTTTTCGAGGTCTAGGTTTAATTGATCCTTCTCTGCGTCTTTGTCTAACGTCATAAGAAAGGGACCCACATAGAGATAAACAGATAACTTAGCCGCTTTGTTATTGACATTATTTTAGTACCATTTCTTTCATATGTTTTTTTTTGTGGTTACAGGTATTCGTACGAAACTCTCCTAGAGACAGCCAATTTTCTGCTTTCCCGTACTTCGGTACGACCTCACATCGGCATCATTTGCGGGTCTGGGTTGGGTGCGTATTGGAAAGATGGTATTTATTAATTTTCATTACTTAGGCATGTTATTTATTATAATATGATAGGAGCGTTGGTGGCCTAGTGGTTAAGGGGGTGGAATCGTGATCCTGAGGTACCCATTTCGATCCCTGCAGTTACCATAGACCTACCAATGACTAATTTTAACTCACATTGCGTAGATAATGTACTTAACTTAATTTAAACATGACCTTATCAGTCTGAATTTCCTGTCACTAGGTTACGGGTGTCAAACGCCTCGCGGTTATGAAATAACCTTGAAAAACTGGGATCATGATACCCCGAATAAACAAGCCAGTAAAGTGCGAATCAGACTTGCGTGAAGAGGGTTTCGTAAATCACCGATCATTGCATTACCGACTAGACATTGAGCATAAATATAATGCGTCATACAGTAGGGGAAATATAACCCTATCGCAATGACACGACGCGTTAAACGCCAGGCTATGTCATACAAATGTCATGCGAATGTCTCTTCGACTAGGTTCTACAGTGGTACGTGTTTCAATTTCCTTGACTGTACATGAATAATCACAAATTTAGTCCTAGTCCTTTAGTATATGGATGCAAAAATATTGCAATTTTATCGAAATAATATGTGACAATCAAGAAACTTCTTTACAGTGCAATACATATCATTTAGAGGTCAATATTTCCTAAACTGTACCAAAATTAAAAATTCATATTAACAGTTGGTAAAGTGGCGAAACTGGCAAACGCTGATGTCGCAGGTTCGAGTCCTGCCATTACCCTAATTTGTGTTGTCACTATCATTTAAAAATGATTTGAATGTAAAAAAATCGGAAGTTAATTTTGATTACAAAAAAGCTCTACATCCAACGATACCTCATTAGAATAATGTCGGAAAAAAATACCCGTGTTTTGCAAAGGGTGACTATTTTTCTACCTTAAAAAAACTGATATACAGGCAGACATTAGACATTAGTTTTAGTATGGAACCCTGAAAGGCCAATTAATTAATTGACATTTATACAATTCTTTTATGACTACAAAACCTGAGTTCGAATCTTTACAGCGGGACTGATTTATGGTCATTCTAAATAAGTAATGGACCCTGTATTTTTTTCGGAGCTGTTGTACCAGCAGAACTTAAGAGATAAAGGTGCTAATGACCTGTTCCATCTTAAATTATAATACTTAAGGCTTGCTCCTATCTAATTACCTGGAAACTTATAAACCTACAATCCTACAAACTGCAACGCACTTAACTGATAACGGAAGAGAGAACTTAGAGAAACTGTCTTTTCTGGAAAGGGATAACCATATATTTTTTTTATATAAAAAAGAAGGAAAACGAGCAAGTGGGTCACCTGATAGTAAGTGATCAGCACCGCCTATAGATCCCCAAACCCAGGCTAATATGGAATATCTCTTGTGTCTTATGTGCCACTAAGTCCTACGGCTGTTTTGCTCTACAGGCCAGAACACAACAGTGCAAGCATAATTATATTGTTAGTTAGCGGCTGGATTGGCGAACCAGACAGCGGTAGCGATCCAAACGTACCTAGCACAAGGTCCTACCTCCCGCGATATGACATACGTTCCTTCGAAAAATGGCACTTTCTCTCAGTTCCGTCTTTAGTGGTCACATATGTGTGTATTTGACACACACACAACGTGTTTCGTTGGGTCGTCTTAATCAAGTATGTCATTCTTTGTACATCAGGTTCCCTGGCTGAGCAGATCGAAGATTCAGACAGCATTGACTATGAGGAAATTCCCAACTTCCCCGTCAGCACTGTGGAAGGGCACCACGGAAGACTGGTGTTCGGCAAACTTAAAGGCGTCCAGGTTGTCGCGATGCAGGGAAGGTTCCACTACTACGAAGGTTACCCGCTTTGGATGGTATGTATAAGATACTGTTTTTTCTTGTTCAGGGTATTTGTGCACAATCTCCGTTGGGTACACGCGTCATCAGCTTTTCTTTACCTACTCTGCCCGATTAGCGATTGATCTCGGACTGGGTCTGCCGACTCCTCTCTTTAAGTGAGGTCGCCTTTGCGGGTCGTAATTATTGAATAATTATCTACTATACGAGTATTAATCTTTATTTCATGACCTTCATTTAGCTGCTTGTTTATAATAATTATTAAATTGCTATTTCCTGCTATTTGGCTTTATAATGCCAAGTAAGGGGGTAATCTCGGTGGCTACAAGTGGAAATTCAGCTGTTGTTATATTTTATCGTAAAACACCTTTCGTAGCAACCCAATATTTTCCGGTGTCATTTGGGATTAACATGATAAACGAGTTTTCAATGGAAAATTGATAGACTGATTCATTCTGATCCCACATTGAGATAAGGATTATCTTAAAGGGTACCTAAATAAATAAGATGTTGAATGATGTAACATTTTCTTATCTACAATAGTTTAATGTTTTGTTCATAAATATCAACATGCATCCGGTTAAAATAACACTCAACCACTCCAATTTATATTATATTAGGTATATTTATTCCATACATATAAAAAACCGGAGCCCTTATAAAAACATTTAATTGTCCGGCTGTGCGGTTTCCTGTCTGTCCTCTTTTTTTCAGGGACGGCTTGACGTTTTTAGCTGGAATTTTGCATGTTTGAGATTTTTGAAGCCAAAAAAAACCATTAGAAAATTTTAAAAAATAAATAAGAAAAACTTAAACTTAATCACAAAGTAAAAAAAACATAAAATATAACAAAAACCTATCGGGCAGTATGCCATTCCTTCCTCGTTAAAAAAAGTTCCTTTTTAAAGTTTATGTTGATTAGGTAGAAATAAAAATAATATTATATCAAAACTTAAATTTATTCAAAGATCAAAAATCACACATCGTATTTAAAATACCAAAGACTCTAAATTCATTTATTTTGTTAGTGTTGTTACATAAACATAAGCAAATATTAGATAAAGGCTCCCGAACGATCGATGGAATATTATGAACGCGGCTGATGCAAGCTAGTCGTTCGACCCCCAGCGACGAGGTTATCTCTTGTTTTTATTAGCATCACAATGAGAGGGTAAACGTCGCATTAAGATAATACAATACCCTTGTTTGTTGTGGCACAAAAAGGGTACCTATAGGAATTAATAAAAACAAAAAACCCGACTGCGTAAAAAGTAAATGGCTGAAGAGAAAACACGTCTTATACCTAATCCAAGACAAGTTTGAGCGATACGTAGATATAACTTTAAAGCCGTTCAAATAGGTAGGTATATAGCTATTAAACGTTGTATGATATTGTCGGGGGGTGGGGGTCACACAATAATAATCAAACATAGTTTCCGTATTATTGGATTCACAGACGCGCACGTCATATTTAAATTTTATATAGCCCATGACATTCCACAATTGACTAACGAAAACTCACATGTTAAAATCCATTAAGCTACTTATCAAGAAATTACACTTGAAAAAGTGCTTGAAAAACATAATCTTTCTTTCTGACGCCAGTCCCGCAAAAAGTGTTTAGGATTTGAAGTATCTCCGTATGGGTTTAGTAGATTGGTAGCCAATAAGCGTTGAAGAAGCGATCGTTGTTGAACTAGCAACCCGCCCCGGCTTCGCACGGATACAACTAGGATACATACATACATACAACGTTCAGTTAAAAATCTCTCAATGACCGTGAAAACCGTATCAAAATCGGTTGCGTGGTTTTAAAGTAAGCGACCGAATACGAAGAGGCAGATAGGAACGGACAGCGACTTTGTCTTATACTATTCAAAGAAGATAAGATTGATAGTAAATACTACTTATTATGTAGTGCTAAATCTTGACCAACCTTACTTCCTGTGAAACTATCAACATGAGCCCAACCGAGGTTGAATATGTAAATAATAATGCAACAACAGCGGCCCTGAAATAACAGTTTAATTTTAATTCACCCCTCAGTGTACCTAAACTACAGGATCTACGCGCGTTGGGCGCCTATACGAGGTATCGTCCGGATCAAATGGTACGACCGTTCGCTACTTGAATGGATGCCATTCGTTCATATGTCGCATAGACGCAGCTGTTTTGTACATGCACAACACTAATTTCGCGGAGTAGCAAAGTAATTTGTTCCAGTTTGCTGCTTTTTAAATAGCTTAATACGCAGTAACTAGCTATCAAAAGTACGAGAGATCTGTATGCGCGTCGGCGCGGTTGGGTAAAAGCATACTCAAAGGTCGGACGCCAGTGGGCATCTTTTCTAGCCTTGACCGTTAGACCAATCATAGTAGTCGTAGGTGACGTGATTTCGAAGCTGATTGGTTCACTCTCAGAATCGAGATATTTGTACAGAGAGCACTATGTGTTACAGTAGTCGTTGAGTATAGGTACTTATCTAAATACATAACTTTGATCAATGTTTTTTTTTTTTCATTCATGTTAGAGGCGTTAAACGACAAGTGGGAAATTGGCATAAGTGCTAGACGCCCAAAGCTAATAAACAACTTTACTATATATTCGGTACGGCTACATTATGCATTCTTTTACTTTCAGTGCTGCCTACCAATTCGTGTGATGAAGCTTCTTGGAGTTAAAACTCTTATCGCCACCAACGCAGCAGGAGGTCTCAACCCAGACTACAAAATCGGGGATCTCATGATAGTGAAGGACCACATCAACCTCATGGGGTTCGCTGGCAACAACCCTCTGCATGGACCCAATGACGAGAGGTTCGGACCTCGCTTCCCCCCCATGAGCAGAGCGTATAACTTGGAATATAGGAAAATTGCGAAACAAGTAAGTTTCGGCACCGACTTGGCGCTTGATAGATTTAGAGTTATATTACTTTTAGCATACCATTATACAGGGTGTCCCATTTAAATCGGTCAGTATGGTAAAGTCTGAAACTATAAGACATACAAAGATCTGTTCTTAGGAACCATGTCGTCGATTTTAATAAGAAGAAAAACTGCATTCATACATTTAAAAAAAACCTGTACTCAGCTCGGGAATCGAACCCGGTTGTTTTGAAAAAAAATAAACTTACACTATTTCTATTTAGATATCGATTGTGTAGGTCTTAAGCAGTAAACAGCTCTATGAAACACGATGTCTAAAATGATTAAAATACATTGTTTTCACATAATTACATTTTTACAACAGATCTTCGTATGTCTTATAGTTTCAGACTTCCCATACTGACCGATTTCAATGAGACACCCTGTATATTCTATGCTTTTAACGATAGAGCCATGCTGTTCCTTTGACACTCTGCCTACTAATTCGCGCCAGGTATTCTGCGAGTGTTGTGCGTACTGCAACTAGCAGCTAGCCACACAGGGTGACTCTACCACTAAATTAACTAGCTTTAGCCAACTTTACACGCGTGGAATTATTTGGGAGTAAGTAGGTATGTACTCGTAACTTGCTTCTCAGCGGCATATGAAGATGAAACATAAATGCATTTTTAATTAGACCTCGAGCAATGCTGCTGTGAAATTCGTACCCAATTTTGCAGTAGTTTTTGCATGATGCGCGTACAAACATAAAACATATATATATAAATATTTTTTCTTAAAAATCTCCTGTAGACATTGGCCATTAACTATTTTCTTATATGTATGATGCCACAATTGTCCCGTACAACTGACATGACTGGCATTTATTTTAATTTTCCTTTCAGATAGCGAAGGAGCTGAATATTGACAACATAGTGAGAGAAGGCGTGTACACGTGCCTCGGAGGACCCAACTTCGAAACCGTTGCGGAACTCAACATGTTGAAGATGGTGGGAGTCGATGCCGTCGGAATGTCCACTGTCCATGAGGTAGGTTATGTACAATATAACCACGCCGCCCTCTACCCCTCCAGTCGCGAGGGCATCCCATCAATTAAGCATTCGCTCTATATCCACAACTGCTTCTTTGGTTAAAATGCTAAATGGATTGACTGGTACAAAATGCCTAAAGGCATTAAATTCGCCTTTTATACGTTTCATTGTTTTTTGTGCAATAAACATGAAATAGGTAATTAATCATTGTAGTAGTGGAACGAACTATTTATTTTAAGTTCGTTCGTGCCAACAAAACTAAAAGTGCTTATTATTAAATAATCAAATTATTAATATTAAACAGCCAAGGAGCTCAAAAAGTTCAATGACTAACCAAACTTACTCTCTTGACTGACAAAAGAGGCGTGCGTGTTCGTAGTAGTATTTGAGCTCTTCCTACTGTAGAACCTTTTCACAATAAACTGCTTTATAACAAATGCAATGTCTGACTATTTGGGATTTAATCACAGGGTTGTACAGTGGTTCAGAATTTAAATAAGTTGATCGTTGATATAGACATATCAGCGGCCCTAAACATGATTTGCCTAATAAGATTAATTTATCCTTCCCTGTGGCTATCATAAGGGCCTGCACTGAGAGATAACTTAAACTTGGGCTGTTGTTAGGGCTACTGCTGCCGACTGTACTGGACGTCTACGAGAGTAGAAATCAGTAGTACAGACGAGGAAATTCGCCGGAGCTTTAACTAAAGCGCTTTATTAAACTTTCAGGTAATCATCGCTAGACATTGCGATATGAGAGTATTCGGCCTATCTCTGGTCACGAACGAGTGCGTCACGAACGACGATACTGACAGCGAAGCCAACCACGAGGAAGTGCTCGACGTCGGGCGCATGCGGCAGGACATCCTGCGCAAGTACGTCGCGCGGCTAGTCGAAAAGTTCGCAGAGTTTGACCAGACCCGATGAACTAGATTTTAATAGATATAGGCGATATAAGGCCCGTTCACGCCACGCAACATCATGCTACTATATAATTATATCAGTATAATTGCAGGCAAACATCTTGAGCAAAAATCGAGTGGAGGGGGTATGTTTGCGCATACACATTTGTACTAAAAACGGCTATTTTGCAGTCAAGGTCAGTGCTCAAGAAGTTTGCCGGGAACTGTACGTTGGTGTTAACAACGTGCTGCATGGCGACGAACGAATAACGTATTTCTGTCCCATATAACCATATTAGTCGCAGAAATGAAAGAATGCATTGCTGGATAACTTACACGTGGATCATGTTAAGGGCCTTTGCAGTGTCGTAACTGTTTAAGGGCAAAGCGGCTGTGTGAAGTGAAGTATGCTTATAATGTGGTAGCTGTTTGCACACTTCATAGACAAATACTTTTTTTGTTAACAATTTAACCCTTTCACCGCGAGCGTCCTGCCGATGTACAATACGCTCACGCGCAGTACATTCTGCTGCCTCAAGGGAACGCGCTTAACGCCGCTTCTGACGTCACGCGATGGATGGTTGTATGCAAGTTTTCCAACAACCAAACCATCGTATGAAATTAGAATGAAAGTTTTTTTTTAAGAAAAAGTAGGTAGTAGTAGTAGGTAGTCGAGTTGATACTTATTGGTATATTAGCTTTTTGAATCATAATGCCGGACCTATGTTGATATGGTCAAAACAAAAGATAAAAACCATTAATGTTGTTTTATTGGATTAACCCATTGCAGTAGGTAACTGCTAAAGCTGCTCTTTGTGATTGATAGCAGAGATAAATTTGTAGCATGTCGCATTGTGGCACGATGTTATTATGGCGTAACGTAGCACAATGAATAAATCAGAGGCAGAATAATTAAGCTAACATTGCAAATCTGAATGAATGCCATTTAGCGTTTCATATAAAATCAGTAAATTTTAAGAATGACATATATTTCTATACGCAATATATTTACTGAATTTACAAACCCGTTAAAAAATACGTAAATTGAATAAGTTTTACAAATTTATTGAAATTTCTTTGGTCACCCATGATTTTTGAGATGAGCTATCTTTGTCAGTTAGTAAGTAGATGAATAAATAGATATGAACTACGTCTAAAATAAGCTAAGATTTAGAAATATATTGCATGAAGCAAGTTGCCATTAAGTTGATAAGGATTGAAGATTTTGTTAGGAGTTTATGATTAAGTAGGTATCTATTTATACTGGCTCATGACTAGAGTTTAAAAGTTAGTTATACTAAATAAATAAGTGAATTGTATGTACAAAATTAAGTAATAAATGTATAAACAATAAAATGTTGAAATATTTCTTAACCCCTTAAATTAAACGTAGAACGATTGAGAAATAAAATAATCCTGGTATCAACAATTATACATTTAATAAGTTAAATTATATCTTCGTAACATTGTCGTTCAAGTGCTTAGCTGCGAATTCATAATTTATAGCCGCGTCGGGTAAAATTAAACAACCTTAAAAAGTGCTATGGCCATAAATAAATGAAAAAAGTTTTAGCATACAAGTTATTCAACCTCATCTCCCCTTTGGATTTTCGCCAATTACAAGTAATTGAACGTTTAGTATTATTTTAAAACGTCGTTTAATGTTACCCCAGTTAAGTTTAACTATTGGCAATTATACATTTCGCCGAGGTCTATGGGTTGCTATTTAAATTGCCAACAATTAAAGGACTGTCAACAATAGACTATTATACACGCATCTGAATAAAATATTCAATATTTACACTTTTTGTAACAAATGCATAAGAAATACCGTAATATTTTGTGGCTGAACAAATAAATTGCATATCATTTACAAACAATATTAACAAAACTAAATTACAGACAACCATAACCTACAATGGCTACAACTGACATCTGATAGTTGATGTTTTACGTTTGAGAACTTTAACAACCACTACAATATCTATTTATCTAACAAAATAAAGTACCTACCTATTCGAGTGGATGTTTCTTAGGGAACAAGTGTGCGACCTCCTTACACGCTTCATCTATACTACTATACTTGTATTCAAACCCATAGTCCATAACTCTCTTCGGTATGACATGTTGTCCCTTTGTCATGATCATAGCTCTCTCAGGGTTAAGCAGGAAATTCAGGATTGTTTCAGGCACTGGAAACAAGGCTGGCCGTTTCAAAGCTTTTGCGAATGACTGGAACAGAAATAAAGAAATAAGTAAAAAGAACTTGGTTGTTGCCAGTACTTCATTACACAATTGTATTGACATGCCAAATTTTTTGTTTAACAAAGTATTAAGGGACACTATAATTGCAGGCAAACAATTTGAGCATAAATCGATTGGAGGGGGTAAGTTTGCGCATGCACATTTGTACTAGAAACGGCTACTGCGCAGTCAAGGTCAATGCTCAAGTTGTTTGCCAGTAACTACAATTTCTAATTTCTGTATACCTTAGTGTATACCACATAAATAAACAATTGAAGATATTTATTTTTTGAGGTAGTGAGTTTGTTTTTAAAAGTACAATGAATTTTGTAATTAGAATACATTAATATTAGTAGTGTAAAAAATAGTTACTGAACTGAGTTCCTAACAATTAAGAAAGGAAAGCCTAAAAAGCATTGGTCAGGTGAAGGCTTGATTTTTTTTTAACTTTAAGCCTCTGGACACTGATTTAGCTGTCCAAAAAGGCAAAACACTTTACCTTTGTAAAGTCTTGATTTGTTATGACTTGCGGAGCAACCCCGTTGAGTACACCGTGTACATTATCATTTTCTATAGCAAAATGTATTAGTCTTGTGAGATCATCCAAATGTATCCATGGTAGGTACTGCTCGCCGGAGCCGATGCGCCCGCCCAGCCCAAAGTAGAAAGGTATGAACATGTTTTTTATCATTCCACCAGAGCGACCAATAACTGCTCCTGATCTTATTATAACCTGAAAAAACAAATATTATTATAATGGTGGTGTCCCACTGCAGCCAGTTGCGGGTTGCAGGACAAATAGGCCAGCACCGCTAGGGTAGTACCACACTATCACAGAATAATGTAGGTCGCATTTCGTAAAACTATAATTGTCAAAAATATTCTTTTATACAAATTGAAATCGATTATAGTTATTATTTTATACTCACACCTGTTTTCCTTTGAATTAAAAGCCATTTTAATAAGAGCATTTGTAATAGAATGTTATGTTGTATTGTAGTATTTTTTTTTTAAGTAGAGGGGGCAAATGTATGTTGTGTTCATACATTTATGCAAATAGATCTTGCCTAAAGACAAGAGTCAAGACATGCAAGAAACCGTAGCATATTTTTTGAAATACCTAATTATTATTCTCATTATTAATAATCATTGTTATTGCTATTTATCATAAAAAAAGGAAAATGGATAAAAAAAGGATATTCCAATATCAGTGCCATAAAAAAAGAATACAAATATAAAGTCTGCAACACCGATAAATAACAAAAAAAGATTGTTTTTTTTGAGACAGGTTTTTTTGCACTTTTTAATTTACTTTGGTTAAATAGATACTATTTTAAATTCAAGTACTTTTGCAACAATAAAATACTGTTGTTTATGCCACTATGTTTTGCTTCTGGAATTTCAAGCTGCTGATTAAAACTGTTTCACTTTATATGCATGAAAACTTGAAAACGGTTAAAACAGCTTGAATTCCCAAAAGCACAACATAGTGTTTCACTGTAACCAAACTACTCTAATTACATAAAGCCACACTATTAAAAAAAAAATCTGCTTGAATTGAAACAATTAATCTGAATATCATTATGGTAACCAACAGACTACAATTTTTATAAACTTACAAGCCTGACAGGTGGGTCCACATGAGCTGCCTTCTCCCATTCAACAACCAATCTGGAGAAGAAGTCATTCCCAGTAGTGGCACTGCTTTCATCATACCGCCTTGAGTCAGAAGGTTCATATGCCCCTACTCCGGTAACTACAACATAAACCTTTGGTTTCTCCTTGGCCTGGTTAATGGCTTTAGCCAATGCTTTGGTGGTATAGACTCGAGAATTCTGGACATTTTGCTTGAACCTGCAAAAACAAAAAACTGACTGTTTAAAAAAAAGTAACAGTAAAGTGAAAAACAAGTCCTATAATCTAAAGAAAGTTTGAGTAATGCAGACAGAAACAAAGCTTTTAAAATATAATTTAAATTTTATAGTAAGATATTGCAGCAGGTAGCTATGCACCTGAGTTTTTTTAAAGTTATATGTGAAAATCTATTTGAAATTTACAATGAGCTTTTTGATGAAGGAAATCATAGTGAAGAAATCTGCACACACTTTAATGCAAAGCAGTTAATGGTATGCATGCTAGTAGGTAACTTCCCAATACAAACTGGGTCTGCATAAGAACCAACACCCAAGTACTCTCATTGTGAGAGAAGGCAGAAGGCTTGTACCCAACAGTGGGACGCAATAGGCTGGAAATGATGACATGAAAACTTAGTAGCAAAAAAACCTCAATGAGCAAGTAATTTTTTTTGGCTTGAGACTAATTGCCCTTTACAATATGACAAAGAGACCCTATACTTCAGATGGTATAATTATCTTATCTTACCCAGGAGACCAGGCTTTTGTAAAGTCCATGAATTGTTGCCCGGCGCAGTTAACTACAGCACACGTATTTTTCGGCAAACCAGTGGCCTCTAGAATTGACCAGGATATGTTGTTCGTGGCCGGCATTCGAGCTACGTTCTTCACGTCGTATCCATTTCTTGAAAGCAGTTCTCCTAAGTGACGGCCAATAAAACCGGTACCCCCGCCTATGAAACAACATAGTAAACAAACCTTATTTTTATTTCCTTAAACAACAAAATTAAAGTAAGTAGCATTTAAATGAAAACCAACCAATAAGAATTTTTCTAGTTGACATTCTTGTAGACAAATTATATAATACAACGTTTTAGGGAGCTTCTAAATCTATTTTTATGATTTTTTGCGAGTTGAGAAGAAATTACCGAAATATACAAACACACTAAACAATTTTAAACCAGCAACTAACCGCCGTCAATCAATACTTTTTTACATTTTTCTTCAATCTTAAAATCGGAAATTGAAAAGGGATCACAATGTTTATTTTATTAATTTATACATATTTACATTTACATAAAATTGTTTATTCCTTTTAAAACGTTTTTAACTTTTACTCAAACGTCTCGTCTTCCCGAAGGTCCGAGTAATACTCACGTAATACTTAGAGATTTAACAGATCGGTTTCAAGTATTGGATAAAAGACGTTTAAAAGGTTTTAGATTATTCGTCTAGGTATTATCACAATGCGGACCGAATCAGTGACAGTGACAATTACTTTCTTTTGAGGTTATATTATATTACAAGATTACACTGATTATATACCGAAAAACTGTGATGGAAATATTAAAATATATTTTTTTAACGCATTAGAACTGTACATCTACAATCAATTTAAGAAGTTGAAATAGTACCTAAACACAATGATATCGCTTTTTGTTGAAAGCGGAGTCGCATATGTATGGAATGCAGAAGGTTTTATAATTTAAATAAGTGAATTTAGTTATAATTTCCTATTGGATTTTTAAATTTAGTACGGTTTGTCTTTGTTTTATTAGATTGGTTCGCTCTGCGCACTGACCACAGAATATGTGGCGCCCTCATTGGATCCTTACCCTCTTTTCCGAGGCAAAATGACTTCATGGGTAAACTTTGACAATTTGTTGGTTTGACTTAATAGCACTTAATAGTTACTACTTTTATGACTTACGTTGGAACGCTATGATAATGTGTATTTTCTTATCATTTGTAGGCTTGCCCATGGCACTCATGCCTGAAGAAGCAGCATTGTTAGTTAAGAGGGGAATATGTGAATTATATGAACTTCCTAACATTGCAAATAAACCAAATGAAGAAGAAAAACAAGAAGCAAAAGCTATGGATGAGAGGTCATTATATATTTTTTTTATATTCATGTAAATGTTTGATTACCATGCATGACAATAATCCTAGCAACATGTAGATTCAAAATGTATCTTAGTATTTATCTGTGTTTTCTTTTTAGAATTCTAACAGAACAGACAGAGGCATTAAAAAAGCGAAGAATAGAACAACTGTCACAAAAAATAGACATAATAGTTGCGGGCAAAAGGCAAAAACTTTTATCTAAAGGTGTTTCAGGTAAAGTTTTTATGTAGGAATTAAATATTTGCTAAAGTTTTTTTTATATTATGTTTGACAGGCTTTTTTGCTGACTCATTAGACTACCAAAATTCAAGCCAATTCAACCACTGGGAGTAGTGGGACTGAAGAGTACTAAAAATATTGATTCAAATAAATAAAACCAAATAGAGCAAATATTTTTATTCAGATTAGGCCTACAGAAAGTACTTATGATTGCCAGAAAAATTTCCACTGGTTCGTATACCCCTATGCTGAAAAGTTATATAATAAACAAATAAATGTAAAACTTAAAGCTAACCATAAATCTGTATAAAATGAAAACCCACATATTATAAAAATACCATAATTTCATTTTTACAGATGAGACATTAAATAAAGAAACATTATTACAAGAAGAAATAAATAAATTACCACCATTGCTACCTTCCTATGTATTGGTACATCTACCCACACAGCATCACATCAATACAGGTAATATGACTGATGTTGTCTTTGGAATTTAATTTTTCGTCTGATTAAGGTATAGCTGAACAAACAGTGTTCACCGTGTTAGCCACTGAAAAAAGCGAGCGTCCCGAGCGCAGCGCCTCGAGCGCCGCGAGCACGCGAACGGGCGGCTAGGATGACGCCACTTTTTGACCACTTTGGAGCCTTCAACATACTTGCTGGAATAATCGCAATTGTTATTTTATTATTATGGAGGTAACGACAAATAAGGGAAAAGATTGTTCACGAACGTTTCGACCGCAATGGGACGCGCGTTGGGTGCACGCCCGCCACGCATTGCGTTTGCGGCGGCGCCTCGGCCGCTTGCTATAATTCGTCACATACAATTCTTTACAATTTAACAAAGCGCTTTGTGTCACTTTCTTCGACGCCTTTGACGCTGAAAACTGTAGTCTTACCATCATGGTCTGGGTTTATTTTTCCAACGGTGCTTCTCCGTCTAACTCGTTTCATAAGAAAGAGGCTGGTATATAAGGGTTGAGATGTTGGATGAACTCATATATTGATTTGACTATCACAATAAATATTTTACTTTATTTAGATATCGAATGAAAAATTAATAATAAATCCAGGGTATTATCACATTACCTTGGAACCATTTTGTTGTAATTTAGGTCACAATTAACTAAAAGAGTCACATACCCAGCCTATTTAAAATTTTGTCAGTAATGGTTGTTCCCAATAATCAAACACTGGATGGCCAGCAGTTGAACTTTGACAGGTTTTCCCTAGAAAAAGTGCTGTAACTTCTGTCAAAATGCAACTTTTTTTGGGAACAATCATTAGTGGTAGCATGGGTGCCGCCAGGGGGGAGGGGGGGGCTAAAGCTTCAATAAGTTGTAGGTTCCAAAAAGTACTTGCCCCCCAAGCATGGGCCAGGGTGCTTCCTAACTAACAATGCTCATGAGTGGGAGATTACCATAGCAACCTAGTTCATACTACTTATTGTTTCAGATAAAATAAAAGTTAGCATAGATGTGCTAAACCCTGGTGTGTCAAAAGGTGACTGCGCTCTACGCTTTTCAATTTTTAATAACTTATGGGAGCAAGGACATTATATTACAAGTGGTTCTAAATTTGGATGTGACTATTTACTCTATCCAGGTACAATCATTTTAATTGTTTTAATTTGTCATAAACCTAAATCTTAGACGCAATGACATCATAAAGAAATATTCGTGCATGCTTTTACCAATTGAGCTACAGGTGACAGATCAATCTAGAGGATGCAGGTTTAAGTCTTGCTAGGTGACCAAGATTTTTCTTTATGTTGTCGTTGAGTCTTTCAATTAATTTTAATGACATAAATGTTTAATAAAAAGAAGTATTAATATCGATTTTTGTTTTCTTAACTAAATTAACCATAGAATAATTATTAATTAATCTATGATTTAATTTCAGGAGATCCAGTAAAATTTCACGCTATGTACATGGTTAGATGCGTAAAGGATGGACATACATCGTTTAGACCTATTAATCTTATAGCAT
Source organism: Ditula angustiorana (assembly GCA_963691745.1). Classification (NCBI taxonomy): domain Eukaryota; kingdom Metazoa; phylum Arthropoda; class Insecta; order Lepidoptera; family Tortricidae; genus Ditula; species Ditula angustiorana. The sequence goes on from OY829484.1 coordinate 7,676,043, forward strand.
TTGGGAGATTAGCTGTAGCAGTCAATAAGATAGCCCTTTTAGCTTTTTGTGATGTTCATGGACAGGTTCAGTATCAAACGCTTCAATGGCATGACAATGTCAGTTAATGAAATTATAATACTAGGTTTAAATTACTGTTTTTTATTTTGATAACCCAAGATCTTCTCAGAACCACTTTATTTAAGTAGAAGTAAGAAGATTACGAGTTGCCAAGACAGCGGCGTAATCGCCTGTGCAAGGCGCAAAAGCGAAGCGTACTCATTTTTTTTTTCTATTATTTTTATATTAATATCCATTGGGATACGTAAATTAAAGAATTGAATTATAACTATTATAAGTTATGACATAGACACATAGTTTGGCTCAAGATTTTCTTGCATGCAATGTGACATTTTAAAAGGCTATTCAAATAATTTCGAAACTTCCGCTTCCGTCGAGTTCCGAATTTGACATTCTGGGTGAATTGCCAGCTTAATAATTTCCCTCAAAAATGTTGATCACAAATTTACATGTTTATAAAACAATACTACGAGATTTTTGTGAAGTTTATGTTAAGAAATAAGTAAAGCACATGATAATATTTAAAATTTATTGAAATAGTAAAAGTTAAATGAATTACTTAAAAATAAGACTCAGAGTAAAAAATATCGTATCATTTTTCGATACTTATGTATGGCAACACCAGCTGTCTGCCGACCATAAAAAACTGATAGATGCGATTTACGATTGAAAATACTTTCTAGCAATAAAAATAAATTCATAAATTTGTAGTTAAAATGGACGATCCAGAGTTAGAACAAATCAGGAAGCAACGATTGGCTCAAATGCAAGCTCAACATGGGGTGAGTTCTCTCTACCCTCTAATCTCATTGAGGTTACATTGAACAACAACATTTCAATCTAGATTTATGCGTTTCACTTGTGATTTAACGCACGTTATGATGAATATTTACAGGGAACCGGCGATCCTAACCAGGGCAAAGCTCAAGAGGAAAGGATGCAGGCCATGGAAGAAGCAAAGCACACAATTCTGGCTCAAGCACTTAGTCAAGACGCCCGGGCCAGATGTAAGAGAAATGTTCAGTTATTCACAAACCTATTAATCTATTGCGTTAAGTCCTTTAAATCCAATTTTTAATATGGTAAAGAAGTTTGAAATAGGACTAAGTATTTTAAAAAGTAAGTAGGTAAACGATAAATGCTTTGGCAATGTGGAGTCAACCAAATTGATTTCCAGGCCATTGTAGAACCATTTAACATTAAGTGGCACTATGAATTCACAAAAAAAAAGTGGCCCAAATGGAAACAGGAAAACCAAAAAAAAGCCTTATAATTTACAGCACTGACTTATTGCAACAAGGTTCTTCAGTGGCCTAGAATTCAATTTAAGAATAAATTAAGGTGCTCTATGTGTGATGATTATCCTTTTCAATGCCAAGGACTGATATATCCGCACCACAGGTTCACCACCAATAACACTGGAGTCTCATGAAGCTGGCATAGTACACAAGTGCAGTGAAGCCTTGATAAAATTATGAAAATTAAAGCATAATTGACAGATATGTCTGTCAGTGCATACAGCTCAAAAGAGACTTATATGAGTTGGCATAACATTCAAACTCTTGTTCAAGCTTCTATGTCATCTACTCTATGGCATCACTCTATAGAAGTGAAAATGTTAATGTGAAAGTCCTGTTTGTTTATATACACAAATTACTATTGAGTTAGATAATCAGGTTCACCAGGTAATAGTAAGTTAGGATAAATTACCTTTATCTTGTTGTCAAGAACTCTGCAACATGTAATTTTAAAAATTTTCAAGGTCTGATTATGAAACCACATTGCAATGGCCAATGGTTGTGACCACAAAATGACCTGTTTTTGACAATAACAGGTCATTTATTATGTATATCAACAAACTGGAACAGATTACCTAGATAAATATAAATGTCGCGCAGACGCAGCTAACTTGCACAAGCATGGCACTGGTTTCGCAGAGTAGCAAGGTAATTTGTTCCAGTTTGTTGAAATGGACCTTTGCAAAGTAACATCTAAATCTATTAATTAATTATGTATATGTTGAAACAATGAAAGCTAAAAGTGATATAACTCTTTCTATTACAGTAAATACAATCAAACTAAGCAGACCAGAAAAAGGTGCAATGGTGGAAAATATGATCTGCAGAATGGTACAGATGGGTCAAGTACGCAGCAAGATTTCGGAACAAGAACTGATACAGCTTCTCGAGTCTTTGAACCAGCAGATGCCTAAGTCGGCCAGCACTGTCAAATTTGATAGGAGAAGGGCTGCTCTTGATTCCGACGATGATTTGTAGCAGTTTTTTTTTCATTCACTGGCTTTTTTTGTCATATTATGAGGAAATAACCACACACTACCTTGAATTGTTACATGAACAGCTTTTGTATTTATGCAGTTATAGAGAGACAGTTATTATGTGACGAAAAAGTATTTCTCTTTGTTAGGACTAGTGCCTGGTAAATTAACTTAAGCACGCTTCACGCAACGGCAAATTCTTTCTGACACCGGCATAGGCCTCTATCATTCTGTTTTATTAGATGGCTAAAAAGTGTGTATACAGATATATGATTGATTGTTCTGTAGGACTAACCAACTAGTAGCAGAAATTCACAAATGATTGGTTGAGAGGGAAACGCTATGCGGCAGTTAACTTATCATAATTTTTATTAATCATAATTCAATATAAACATTATTATTATAAAAAAATCTGATAGCGTATAACCACAGAGTTTCATGGTAAAATACAAATAGCGATAGTATGAAACCTAACAACAATGAAATCTTTTACTAGGTCTGAAATTTATGGTTGACTGAACCTTAAGATACAAATGTTATCATCATGATCATGGAGTAATATTCACAGTTTATGTGCAATATCATTAGAATACTGTCCTCTGTGTGTTGTTGGTTGACTGCTAGACCTGTACACATAGCACGAATTTGTACCACGCCGTAAAGTTGAGGTGAATAATTACTCACACAACTACACAGCACTATACAAAACAAAATATTTTTTTTTAATTCGAGGAAAACTACTGTACACACATGACATGACATACGGCAGTGTGTGTGACCTCAGGTTTTGTTGCGTTACCTATAACTCGCTATGTAACTCAGTATTTATCCTACTGGGCTAGTTATAAAGAGATGCTCTAAGCTACATATTGAGTTCTGGTGCGACTTACAGAGCGTCTAGTGTAAGTTTTTGTTTCAATAAACGCCACGAACGAGTTAGAGTTACCTTCTCAATTACTATGGAAGTAAAGGCAGCGCCTCTTGCGGCGCATATTCGCAACAAAATGTTTCCATACAATTTAAAGGTTAACGCTAACGCGTTTGCTACGTTTTTTTTGACTGAAAACTTACACTAAGGCCAAGTAATTCGTTCTAGGTTCTCCGAGTTCTTAGTGTAAGTTTTTGTCTCAACAAACGTTTCGAACGCGTTAGCGTGAACTTCTTAATTACTATGGAAACATTTTGTTGCGGATACGCCCCGCCAGAGGCGCTGTCTTTATTATGAGAAACTAGCTGTGCCCGCGACTTCGTCCGCGTGGAATAGTTTCTTTCAAAAGAGTGTTCTTTACAAACTTTGATCCCCTATTCCCTATTTTTATTTTACCCCCTTGAGGTTAAAACTTTTACAAACTTTGAATGTCATATTTATTTATATCGAATCATCAGGCTAAAAGATAAGTTTCAAGCTTCTTTCTAGCTCTAAAAATAACGATACTTCCATACAACTTTTCATCCCCCCCTTTCCAACCCCTAACAACTCTTTTTTCGCATTAAAAAGTAGCCTATATCCTTTCTCAGGCTCTAGACTATCTGTGTACCAAATTTCATTTAAATCGGTTCAGTAGTTTTAGCGTGAAAGCGTGACAGACAGGCAGACAGAGTAACTTTCGCATTTATAATATTAGTGAGGATGACGTGGTGTCTCACGGCATGAGCATGAGCAATCGGCTGGGACTGCGAGAGATGTGTAAAAACAGTTGAAACAAAAAAATTTAGTCATGCATTCATATGGTATAAACGCAACAAAACATTGTCTGTAGAAGGTTAGTAGGAGAATGAGTGGAAGGCACCTGCGCTATGGCAACATCAAATGTATTATGCAGCACTTAGTGACTTTGGCAAGTGTCTTCCGATGTAGTTTTTCAACAACTGTAAGCATATGAATTAATTTTACCGCGCTGATCATTAATATGAATATTATAATAAAATACTAACATTTCTGTAAACAAAATTGCTTTGGTTCTAATGATTACTTTTACATAATAAACATTTAACTATAATTGGTGTATTATTTTTATATTACACAAACGTAAAGAATATTTATCTTCACATATATCATAAATGCTCTATAATGCGTTCAGAAACCGTAGGCAATGACCAGCATTATAACAACCAATATTATTATGAGAATTTTTCTAATTTGCTTCTATATTTGTTCAAATTCATTTTTTATTACTTTATTTTAATGTGTACAGTCTATAAATATTTAATAGGTACCTAGCACTAGTAGTTAGTAGCAATGCAGGTCATTGCCCTGTGGCTTCTGAACCCATAATAGAGTACTTATGATATGTGTGTAGATAAAGTAATGTATGCAACTGTACATAATTAGGTCTTAAAACACTCGTGTGATCCTATTATGAAACTCGCTGACGCTTGTTTCATAAAACCACACTCGTGTTTTAAGACCCCTCATTATGCAACAGTTGCATGAAATACTATACTTGTGCACAACACTAATACTAAAATAAACTTAGTTATGGTGTGTTAACACTTTGATTAGTACCTACAAATATGTGGAGTACCTCCCCTACATGTAAAAGTGGGGTGAATTTTTGATCTTTTTTTATTCAACATAGGAAGGCAAACGAGCAAGTGGATTACCTGATGGTAGGTGATCACCACCACCTATAGACACTCGCAACACTAAAGGGATTGCAGATGCGTTGCCAATCCAGAGGGCTAAGACGGAACCTCTTGTGCCAGTAATTGCACCGGCTGTCTTGGTCTCCACGCCGGAACACAACAGTGTAAGCACTGCTGCTTAGCGACAGGATTAGCGAGCAAGATGGTGGTAGCGATGTGGATGGACCCTGCACAAGATCCTAACATACGTTCTATCAGAAATATTATGAGTTGAAGGAGAGATTATTATTAAAGTAATGAATGTGTCTCTTTTTTGATACTTCAAGTTTCGCGAATGCAGAAATAATTTTGTTTTCCATAATATACCTATCTGTAGCCCTAACACGACTGGCCAAGGTTAGTTTATCTCTATCTGCGTCCCTTTCTTATGACACTAGTTAGACAGAGACACAGGGAGGGGTTAGACTAAACCTGGGCTGTCATGTTAGGGCCGCTGGGAATAATTATGAAATATAAACTTATTTTTGTTGCCGGTAAAATAAAAACTTAAATATAAATATTTCTTTTTCCTTACATTTACTGAGTTTTTATTTGTAATGGCTACAACAAATACAAAAAAAAAACAATAAAATTGAACTTTAGCTTTAACATTATACATAGATTTTTCAAACTGATCGTTTGACGGTTACGCAACTTAGGCAGACATCCCATGGATTTTACAAAATTTAAGTGTTGGTAGCCAAAACAACCGTAAATGGAGACGCAAACCTTACAGTGGGCCTAACACAGCGTTGCTAGATTTATTTTGAAGCCTTTTGTATAAAAAAGCGGGACTTTTTAATCGAACGCGGGACATAACATAAAAAGCTTGAATAATCAGCAGATTTTTATTACGTATCGTCTTATTTGAGTTTCAAATTAAATTTACATTGATGATAGACAGCTATAGAATATGTTTTTTAATGAAAATACGGTGCTTTGCCAAAAAACGACTACCGTCTGGATTATTGGTCGAGTATATCCGTAAAACGGGTCTGAGCCTGTCCCGCGCGGGACATTTCGATTTGGGCTAAAAAAACGGGACGTCCCGCCAAAATCGGGACGTCTGGCAACTATGGCTAATATGACCGATAAAACGCCTAATAGACGGAAGGACGGATGGGCATGGCTAAACTCCCTGTTTACTACCAAATTCTAGTAAAAAAGGCAGCTAAAATAACGTAGCAAATGTACAGTTTATGACGTTTATCGTACTTTATCACTACCTTATTCCAGGTGCTACAGTACCTACTTGTCACGATTACTAATCAGGTAGGTAATCTACTTATAGGTATCATTTGTTTAAATATCGTCGAATCAAAACTCATCATCTCGTGTTAACTACCTAACTTAAAATTCGATAATAATTAGAGACATACTCTTATAATCTTAGAAAGTACGATTAACGTCGTGTCAGTTGGGATTTCTTTACATACTTAAGAGTAGGTTCTTAAATTACTTTTACCTACCTAACTACGAAAATAATGATGAATAGGTAGTCTTTTTAATAAAAGTTTTTTTTATAACTACAAGCTTTTTGTTGTCTGTACTTATTATTGCATTGTCATCGGAACTATACACATCAAACAAATCGGAAACAATCCTACCACTGGCAGCGAACAAAATTGACTAAAAAAATTATAGGTACCTAACTAAACATATGTATAGTCGGCCAAGAAATTGCTTGACCACTTTTCGACCGTATTACAAAGAGATAAGGTTCAAAAGTGGTCAAGCAGTTGCTTGGTCGACTATACGTACGGCCTCAGAAGTCGCTGAACATTTTAGTACCTTGTCGCTGTCAATAATATGTCAAATTCGAGCAACTCTCATATTATTATACGTTACTACAACAAGGTTCTTAAGTGTTAAGTTACTTCTGAGGCCGACTCTACCTACTTACATACGAAGTTAAATAAAAGCTTGTAAAAAGACCTTATTATTTCAGAATCTCTACTAAATCCATTGTGCCATGGTTAATATTAAAAATATCTTACAAAATTACTGTAATTAACCCAATTGTACTGTAAGTTATGATTTTGAGTTACAGTTTGAAAGTGTCTCAATTATTTTAATTATTGCATGTATTTGTTTCAGTGTGCTACCTTCTAATCAAAAAGCGATTTTTAAAAGGTTTTTTCCGTTTTTAAATATCAGTCTAATTGTTTCAGAAGTTTAGTAATTTCCTATACAAAGTTGCATCATTCATTTCAGACTCTTAAGGATAAGTAGATTTTTGAAAAAAAAGTTAGACTTAGCTCATTGGCCCTAACATGACCGGCCGAGTTTAGTTTATCTGAGTTTATCTCTAGGTCCGTTCCTTTCTTATGACACTAGTTTGATAGAGACGCAGGGAGGAATACCTAAACCTGGGACGGTCATGTTAGGACCACATACCTGTAACCGAGTGTCAAACTATCTCTGTATACCAAATTTAATTCAAATCTTCAATCGTGTAACGAACAGACAGACAGGCAGACTTTAAAATTTATAATATTAGGTAGTTTAGATGTTTTGTTTCAGACGCAAGTGATTAAACGATTAATTGTTTATCTTATGAGTAATCCGAATCGCACCTACTAATCGTACCTAGTGCTTAACTTACTCCTTATCAGCATTTTTGCTACCGTATAAAAGTCGTGATTTGTTATCTGTCCCTGGTTCTTTTCAATGTCGAACATGTTCGGTGGAGTCCTCGGGCTGTGTTTGCTCGCGGCGACGGCTTTAGGGGCCGCCGGGCGGTCGCCACACGCCGATGAGCTAGAGTTGCTGCTGAAATCCAGTCAGGTCAACGCCAGGATCTCTGATAACATCTTAGAGGATGCGAGCTTGGATGTGGTCGGTAAAAAAGTTGACGTTTTCATAAGGAACCTTTTGCTCCCACATTAGTTTATAATCTATTTTATAAACCATTTTTAATTACAAAAGTTTTGTTCTTTCCTTTCGAAGGCAAGTTAAACAATAATAAATAGAGACAGAACATTTGAAACTAAAGTGGGTTTAGTGAGGGTTTATCAATAAGGGGGTAAATGTTTCCAAGTTGGTTAGCAGACAAGCGACTTCTTTTGCATGGGATACCAATATTCAATACTGCTGACTCAATTAAAGGAACATTACGAACAATCGAATATTTTATCCTTTCTAGTCTACCTTTCTAGTATAAAAGTCGGTTTATAGGTATGCTGAATTTTATCCAAGCAAATCAGTTCAACAATCAAGTTACTGTGGGATCGTAACATCAAAAAAATGTATCACACATTTAGTATAGTGGGATTGTTTTAGCCTGAGCTGGTCAGAAAGTATCGCTACCCACTCGAGGTCCACCAGGTCACCACCAGCGATGGATACATCTTAACCATGCACCGGATCCCCTATGGCCGCGACCAGAACAATGACCCTAGCGCTGACAGGCCTGTCGTTTTCGTCATGCATGGCCTCCTTTCTTCTTCAGCTGATTGGGTCTTAATGGGACCTGGTTGTGCATTCGGTAAGTCACACACATATAGTAATTTGTCTGAAATTCGTGATCCTTGGAAGTTTTTCATTGTAAATGGGTAGGAAAGGCGGCAGAGCGTCGTTTCCGTGTTTTATGTTTATTGATGAATAAGAAGACTTGTTTGCATCGCCTTGCGACGCACCTGCAGCGTCTATGCTAAGGTGAATTTGTTTTAATTCACTAGACACAGTTGACCTTCTTATTCATCAATAAACATAACACAATGGAAACGGCGCTTAAGACGTTTTACGGCCTTACCCAGATTTTTTTTTTCTTAACAAAATGGCTTGTTTAACATATTAAAGTAAAATAAAATAAATATCCCGGGACAATTCACCCCTATTGACCTAGTCCCTCACTAAGCAAAGCTTGTACTATGGGTACTAGATAACAGATATACATACTAGATAAATACAAACTTAAAATACATATAACATCCACGACTCGGGTACAAACATTCATACTCATCATACAAATATTTGCCCCTCCCGGGAATCGAACCCGGTACCTCAAGCTTCATAGTCAGGGTCACTAACCGCTAGGCTATCTGGTCGTCAATAAGATTAAGTATATGTACCTACCCCACTACGTTTTTATGTGTAATGCTTTTGATACCTACTGTAGCTGTATCAGAAGCATTTCACAGACAATATCCAAGTCCTTGAGTCCCTTTGGATGGATTTCTTTGAAAAGTCGCGTCATCTGCGTGGTAATAACACTAATAACTACATATCTAACACATTTACTGTACCTTTAAATACATGTATGCTAGTAAAAGTTAACTACCTGCGGAATGTTCCGGTGATTCATCAAACCATGCATTAAATCTGACGTCATTCAAGATAACTTCCTACTACCATTTATTCTCAAATTATAAGTTAGTACTTAGTGCTAAATATATGTCATGTCATTGCTCATTTTGTCTTTGTTTCAGCTTATTTATTGGCCGAAGCAGGCTACGATGTATGGCTAGGCAACGCTCGCGGTAACTACTACTCACGGGCGCATGTGCGGCTTCGTCCAGATGCCATTTTCAACACTAACTTCTGGGAGTTCTCTTGGGATGAAATAGGAAACGTTGACCTTCCCTCGATGATTGACTATGCGCTTGCACACACCGGCAAAGAGAGGCTCCACTATATAGGACACTCCCAGGGCACCACTTCCTTCTTCGTTATGGGTTCGCTGCGTCCGGACTATAACCAGAAAATAATATCGATGCACGCTTTGGCACCAGTGGCATTCTTGGCGAACAGTGGGCATCTTTTGTTGAGAGCTCTCGCACAATTCTCGAATCCACTTGATGTAAGTTCGGTTACTTTTTATATTTTTGAAGTACATTTGTACCAAAAATAAGTCTTTGAACACGTTCTAATGCCTTTGACGATGGGGTCGTGTTCACATATTATTTTTTGGGGATCTTCACTGCTCCAATACATATGATCTCGATCGACAAAACTCGAGTACAATAACAAGAAACACCACGTAGTTATATGTTATTAAGAAGGTACTGCGTATTGGAGCAGTAAAAATTCCCAAAAAATAATATGTGAACACAACCCCATCGTCAAAGGCATTAGAACGTGTTCATAGAATTATTTTTGGACACTTTTACTACTCTGCGGGGCAATTCTCGCGTCAGTAGAGATGAAGTCACACTCGAGATAAGCCAAAAAGAGCTGTCAAAACCCTTCAAAATCTGTCATATTTTGACACATCTCGATCGTCAGATGAATCTCGATGAGCGCCAGAATTGGGGGCCTGTACACCAAAACTTTGTATCTTCCTGATGAGGACCGCAAAATCCAAGTAGGTAGTACAGTCATTCAAGTTATAAAATTTATTTCAATTGTCTATGTAATGACAACACAAAAAAAATCGGTTACAAATTTAGGTACAGTCACATATTGAAGCGAGTAGATCTTTTTGAGCACTTTGCCTGATCCGATAAGTATATCTGATGGCAACTGTTCCGCTGTGGAACCCTTCAACAATAAATTTCATAATTTTGACTTCTTTAGCAGGTATTATTGTGTCGGTCGGCGTCGTAGTGGCGAATACCCAGTGCGGTTAAACGGCACTGAAACAAACCGGCTTGACGGATAGTGAGGAGGTTTATCGGGTATTCCCCCATACGGGGGCGAGTCCCGGATTTCGCCTTTTTTGGTGGCATCCGTAAATGGATTATCGGCACTTAAGAAAAAGGGTATTATTGTGTCATTGCAACATTTATTAAGAAAAGGTTTCGATTAAATTCCTTTGACTGTACCTATTATTGTTACCCTTCAACAGCCCTCAATTTTGTGGCTAATCTAGTAGAAACCAATTGTGCACAGTACGGGGTACAAAAATATTTTGTTGTTTTCTAGGCTTTGGCTCGAACGATTGGTTTGGGTGAATTCCTGCCTAATAATCAAGTAATGTCATGGGCCGGTCAGTCACTGTGTATGGATGAAGTCATGTTCCAACCCCTGTGCAGCAACATCCTGTTCCTCGTGGGTGGATGGAATGAAGGTCAACATAATACGGTAAGCTTAAAATCGTGCTCAAATGTTTCTAATATGCATTTAAGAAATATTTGAGCACGGTGTGTTTTCTTGAGAGTCTATCCGTGTTGAAAAAGTGTTGAAGGGTTGATATAATATAGGTATTTTTAATCATGTGTTTCACATAATAATATTGATTTGGTTTACCTAAAAATAAGTACTTACATATAAATTAGAGGAAGATAGAAGACTAGGCTAAATGGAAAAGGAGCGTGCTGATCAGAAACACGATAGCTATAATATAACGTTTCCAACAGTTTTCGTAAGATAACCGAAATGCTAAAAGATTTTTGAAATACGTATAGCCTGGATACAAACGAATTCAAGAAAAACTTGATTTTGATGTCGACTACCTCGTCACTCTGTCACACGCGCGCCTTGGAGCCATCATTAGGTACATCCCGCTCGCATTCTCTGATCATACTAAGCCTTAAAAGTATCTATCTTTACCCTACAGTGGCTTGCATCTTTCAGAGATAAGATGTTTCCCTCATTTGTCTTCCGGATTAACTTAATGCTTTCCAATCTGTCAACTTCGATCGAAATCGGTTGAGAAGCTTAGGTGTGATATTGTAACAAATTGATGACAGTCACATTGGGAAACTTTGCATTAAGAATATTCACATAAGTCTGTGATTTTATCCTGAAAAATCGTTCTAAACCTTACCTTGGTGCAGCCTTGACTCAATAAGTTTATCTACAAACCAAGAGTTTTTTTGACACAATGTACTACGAGAAATTTGTCAAAATTTTACTTACTGCTTACTTATGGCCCGATACACTAATGAAAAACACAATGTAACATAAATTGATGTATTACGGTATTCCACTGACAAACTAAATGATGTAAAAGTGTAAAAATGTTAAAGATCATCATCAAAAAAAGTTGCGAAGAAAGAACAAAATTTTGGCGATAATAATAAGTTAGGTACTAAATTACCAACTCGGCAAAATATTTCATTTTCCGAAGCCCCTGTAGAGTCAGACATGTAAAAGACCCTATGCGGCCTACATGTAAAATATCATTTTCATTTTCATTTATCAAAATGATGAAAAAAAAATTTTTTGTTTCGGTATACGCTATTTAGAAACCGGATCAAAATACAGAAAGTTTAATTATGAAAGCAATGAGTTAAGAGCTGACCTAGGACGGCAAAGAATATGAGCGATTCCCTTTTGGTTGCTTGTTCCCATGGGTGGCTGTGATCATGTCTCATTAGGTGGCTTGCATGCTCGTTTTATTACATAAAAAAAAAGTGGAGACAAAGAGTCAGGCGCGTAGCTACCGCCGTATCAGCCGTATCAATAATACGGGGTTCGCGAATTACAGGGCCCCGACGCGTGTAAGCAAAAAATCTTTATTCTTCATTTGGGCTTCGCCGCAGTTGAGCGGAAGGGCCACCCGACAAATTTCGATACAGTGGTACCCGTCTAGGGCAAGCTACGCCAATGTCAATACTGATGTTTAATGATATTGTTTCTAAAGATTTAAGCCGATTACATTTCGGTACTTACAACATAAAAACATCCTACACTAGTTATTATCTTTAACATTTCTACCTACTTGTAATATCAGCAGTAAATACTTAGATATAATACTTAGATATTGACCAGAAACGCAAAGGAATGTAATTCCTGTTAACGTACACTATACTAGTTAGTAGTTTCTCAAATCCATTCTGTACTATTTTATGTGTTAATTGGCAATAAATTCCACACTACTTACTATGTAAGTTGAAGAGATTATTAATATCTGAGTATAACATACTTGCATAATTAGGTAAATAATCTTAGTAGGTACACAGAGGCGTATTTAAACATTTGGCGTCCCGGGCCATTTAGCTTTGGCGCCCCATTAAATGATGATAAAGTATTTTATTAGGGGCGGCTGCCGCCCCTCGCAGCCTGGCGCCCCGGGCCATGGCCTGGATGGCCCTAGGGTAAATACGCTCCTGTAGGTACATGACTTTCTAGTTCCTACTTTTTAAATTGCAATGTGTATTAATGTTTTGTTTTAGACAATGCTTCCTGTCAAGTTGGGTCATACTCCAGCGGGAGCAGCCGTGAGGCAATTTGCGCATTACGGCCAGAGTATAAAGGAGCGAGGGTTCCACCGCTTCGATCACGGCATCTTGAAGAACAGGAGAGTGTACGGTAGCTACAGAGCGCCTCGCTACGATCTATCGCGAGTAACAGCCCCTGTCTTCCTTCACTACTCTGCCGCTGACCCGTTAGCCGATGTGAGAGATGTGGACAGGTTGTTCGCAGAACTCGGCAGGCCGGTTGGGAAATTCAGAATTCCACATAGAACCTTCAGCCACTTGGACTTTATTTGGGGAATTGATGCTAAGGCGTTAGTCCACGACCGAGTTATAAACCTTCTGAAGTCGATGGACGTCCATGGTTTTAACGAGAAAGTATAAAATTATGGTCATCGATTTGACCATACACTGAAACTACCTCTACATTAGCACTGGTGTTTATGTTAAATTACTCGATACTATAGACTAAGCAAATTTTTTTGTTATTAAAAATTGTTGACTCTGGACAATGTTTTGCAATTATTTTTACCTCTTTAATTCAGTAGGAGTTTAATTTACATCCTCCTTATGATATCTTTCACATCAGAACAAGTTGAATGATTCAAATATCGTGGTGCCTATATTTATATTTATGTTTTTAATTATATCTCGATGCCAAAATTACGATATCGATAAAGAAAATAGTACCTATTATTACTTATATGTTCCTAATGCTAAGTTGATATTTCAGGATTCCTTTGTCAAATAATTATAGCAAATAATAATAGAAAATAATTAGGACAATAATGACCGTACAAATGACGATACTTGTGGTCATGCAAACCGATACATAGCTCCATAAAGGTACCTATACATATACCTAGTTTTACTTGTTTCTAAATACTACTGACATTACACAAGGCATTAAGTATACGGTAGGAAGTTAGGACACAATATTTTGTCCTAAATAGAGGATTTTGAAGACAAACCTCGTTATCCTTCTCTTCTTTCTGCCCTATACGTGCGCGATTACTATTAATCCTGCATTTATTAAATTAGATCCAAGTCCTAAAGCACATGTTATGTCTTAAATATATCTGTTCCTATAACTAGGCATATGTCTATGCTACTTTTGTTAAAAGAAAGCGCTCTGACAGATTTAAACGGTGCCTTAACATTGATCTGAATTGGTTAAGATCGATGATTCCATACAGTAGTTTAAAAAGTTTACGGTAAATGGCCGTGTAAAATATTTAGCCTTCCTGTTTTAAGTATACCAGTATGTTATTAGTAATAACTTATTACCTATTAGGCTCTTATAAGATAAGTACTTACAGTTAGGTACAGTGGCCTTAATATTACCAGAAATACAAAGTTATCTTGGTAGAAATAGCAATTAATACGGAACTCTACCTTGTACTCGCACCACCTAGTTTTCAATACAGTGCTTATAAACGATCAATTATTTTTTGATATCTTGTTTATGAGGTATAATATCCCTTATCAGTACTTTTAGTCAATGTATAAAAGCCGTGATTTATTATTTGAACTTGATACTCTCCATTGTTGATCATGTGGGGTAGAGTCTTCGTGCTATGTGTGAGTGTGGCGCTGGTGGCGGCAGCAGCTGGCCGTTCACCACACGCTGATGAATTAGAGCTGCTTTTAAAATCAGGCCAGGTCAACGCTAGGATCTCTGATAATGTTATAGAAGATGCCAACCTAGACGTGGTAAGTTTAGACAAAGATGTCGATAGTATAATGGCTAGTTCTTGGATACTTTGTACTTCTCGGGCACTAAATTCAGCTTGTACGGGTTGTTTCAGCCTGAATTGGTCAGGAAGTACCGCTATCCTCTGGAGGTCCACTCGCTCACTACTAGCGACGGATATATCTTAGGCTTCCATCGCATCCCGCACGGTCGCGACGAGAACAATGACCCTAACGTCAAAAGACCCATCGTTTTCTTGATGCATGGTCTTCTTTCTTCCTCAGCTGATTGGGTTTTAATGGGACCTGGTTGTGGATTTGGTAAGTATGACAGTTTGTAATCATCATCAACTGCATGGGGTAGAGATTCTGTGGCTTAAAAAAGGCATGTAACTGGGAATGTAGGTATATCTATTTTTAACCTCATATATGGTATGATTAATATACGTACATAATTATTCATGAACCTTGAATATTTATTTGAGCACCTTCAGAAAATATGTAACTCATATTCGTATCGTTTGTGCTTCAGGTTATTTGTTAGCCGAAGCAGGCTACGACGTGTGGATGGGCAATGCTCGCGGCAACTACTACTCGCGCACGCATATCCGCCTGCGTCCTGATGCCATATTCAATACCGACTACTGGGATTTCTCTTGGGATGAAATAGGAAACATTGACGTACCCGCAATGATTGACTATGCTCTGGAACTAACTGGCAACGAGAGGGTCCACTACGTAGGCCACTCCCAGGGCACTACAACTTTCTTTGTCATGAACTCTTTGCGACCAGAATATAACCAGAAGATAATTTCTATGCACGCTTTGGCTCCGTCGGCGTACTTTGCAAACAGTCAACACCTTCTGTTAAAAGCGATTGCCCAATTTACCAACCCACTTGATGTAAGTTTAATAATCGATCAATTTAAATATATTTTTAATAACAGTGATTTTTCCGGTATAATCAAGTAGATTATTACGATGATAATAAGGATTACCTATCGTAGATAAGTATTCAAACGGATTTAAACAAGGAGGTAAAATAATATCACTTAAATTGTTTTAAAACTAGAAATAAATAGGAATACATGGCAGATACACAATCAATCGTACGTGGAAAACATCAAATGCTTAGCTCAGCCAGTTTTGATATATTTACTACATGGTTGTTAATCAACCCCATAAATATGAAAGGACGTGGTGGTTTATATAATTTTGATCAAATGTGATGTGTAGACTTGTTATTTTATTTACTTTGCAGTCCATGGCTCGGCTCATCGGTTTAGGTGAATTCATGCCTAACAATCAGATAATGACATGGGCTGGCCAGGCTTTATGCATGGATGAAGTCGTATTCCAACCAATTTGCAGTAATATCCTATTCCTCATCGGTGGATGGCATGAAGATCAGCATAATGCGGTAAGGTTTCCACACTGAAGTTATAACTAGTGCCTATCCTTGACTATGCTGAGCTCATCTAATACTTTTTATGATTTTAGACAATGATTCCTGTCAAACTGGGACACACACCAGCTGGAGCTGCTGTGAGACAACTAGTCCATTATGGGCAGAGTGTTAAGGACAAACAGTTCAGCCGCTTTGATCATGGCAGATTGCGAAATAGGAGAGTTTATGGAAGCTACAGAGCACCTCGCTACAATCTAGGTGCAATTACTACCCCTGTTTTCCTGCACTATTCCCCCCAAGATCCGCTGGCGAATGTTAACGATGTCGACAGGTTATTCAGAGAACTCGGCAGGCCAGTTGGCAAATTCAGGATTCCTCATGACAGCTTCGGCCATTTGGACTTCATTTGGGGAGTCGATGCTAAGGTTCTAGTTTATGACCGAGTTATTAACCTCCTCAAGTCCATGGACGTGCATGGTATCGACGAGAATGTTTAATGAGAGAGACTAATGAGTAATCTACTTTTAGTTCAAATATTATACACATTGGATAAAATCAAAAGTTACTGTTATTAAAAAATATATGATTTTTAGTGTTTGAATTTACATTTACCAACAAATCCTTGCCTAAAAAAGTTATACATTTTATAATCATAATAATTATTTTAAAATTTGTTAAAAATGTGATGGACTTGGTTCTTGTTTTTCATGAAGCGTTGTTGTTGAAAAGAAGAACGATGGGTAGAAAGACTCTTTTGTGGTAGATTTATACACAAATATTATATACTTATAAGCAATCAAATTAACATTAAAAGAACTTTTACCATTTTAATAAACTAAATAAATCAAAGACCACTAACTGATGCACAATTTAAAGAAATGAGATGTAGAACTTCAAATATTAGTTGATGATTGTGTCAATGCCGGAACTATACTGTACCTGTAGGAAGGCATATCAAATAATGTGTATGTAGAATAAACTCTCCCTACTAGCGGCAGTTGGGTAAAAAGTAATGTAGGAGTCGTTAATATAGGCTGTATAAGCTTGAGAAGAATCGCTAAACGTTCGGTAAATCCTTTTCGAGTTTGTCCTATAAGAAACGATATCATTTAAAATTTAAATACAAATAAAAGAAAATATATAAAATATTATACAAGATAATTCACATCAAATATCGGTATACCTGTAAGAATGCCTTTCAGCTCTTGATAATTCAATAAAAATGTTATTTTAATCACGAATGTAAAGCTTTTTACCCGTAAATAAAAATGTTATTATTATGTTTAAGTATAACTTCGAGCTCATTATTAAAAGTGATTTATAATTTATGCCCATGCTCAAGTTATACGTATGATTAAGAATTGATAAAACGATTAATTGTTTTTGGTATCATCGCGATTGTAATTTTGATTTCCTTATCATTTTTTATTGCTAAAGTATAAAAGTCGTGATTTACTACATAGTCTCGACTCTCTTCCATGTTCATCATGATGTCTTTCTTTCCATTGTTGGTAAGTGCGTTGCTGGTGGTAGCGGCCGCTGGCCGTTCACCGCACGCGGACGAGTTAGAGCTGCTGATTAAAACTGGACAGATCAGTGCCAGAATCTCTGATAACATCCTTGAAGATGCCAACCTGGACGTGGTAAGTAAAGGTTACATTCTATTTAAATTTATGAAATTTGTACTGGCTAGCCAACGTAAACCCTGAATTTTTGTAGCCTGAGCTGATCACTAAATACCGATACCCTATGGAAGTCCACCGCGTTACAACCAGCGACGGATATATCTTGGGCGTGCATCGCATACCGCACGGTCGCGATCAGAACAATGACCCTAATGTAGACAGACCAATAGTTTTCGTGATGCATGGCCTGTTGTCCTCTTCAGCCGATTTCGTGTTAATGGGGCCTGGATGTGGTTTGGGTAAGTCAGACTTAACTTTTTTACCTCA
Organism: Ditula angustiorana; assembly: GCA_963691745.1. Classification (NCBI taxonomy): domain Eukaryota; kingdom Metazoa; phylum Arthropoda; class Insecta; order Lepidoptera; family Tortricidae; genus Ditula; species Ditula angustiorana. The sequence goes on from OY829484.1 coordinate 7,694,136, forward strand.
TAAGTTACATTTGCTAATCAGCGGTACGCGTGGTAATTGATTCAGACCACGATGAATCACTCGTTTGGTAAATAAATTAAAGTCGTCATTTTATGTGAAAGAAGTTCTTAACGTTTTCATGTTTCAGCTTATATTCTGGCCGAAGCAGGCTATGACGTGTGGCTAGGCAATGCTCGCGGTACCTACTACTCACGTGAGCATGTCCGTCTTCGTCCGGATGCTATCTTCAACACTGAATTCTGGGAGTTCTCTTGGGATGAAATAGGAAACCTCGATCTACCCGCTATGATTGATTACGCGCTTGAACACACCGGAAAACAGAGGCTCCACTACATAGGACATTCCCAAGGAACCACTTCTTTCTTCGTCATGGGCTCTCTCCGACCAGATTATAACCAGAAAATAATCTCCATGCACGCTTTGGCTCCAGTGGCTTACTTGGCGAACAGCGCAAGTCTTTTGTTAAGAGCTATTGCTCAGTATTCTAATCCACTTGATGTGAGTATACCTTTCACGGCCTATACCGGTCTTAGTTTATATGTAGCGAAGAGTTTTGCACGTGCACAACAATAGTTTTGCAGAATAGGAAGGTAATTTGTTCCAGTTGGTCAACGTTGTGTAAATTACGTAAACGCTACCAACCATTCTAGGTATTCGATCAGAAGTTTACGTTACCGAAAGTTTAAAGAGAACTTTGATGACTGGATATGAGACAAATTTACCTCTTCCTTATTTATGGAAAATTAATTTTAGCATCAAAAGGTTATCAGTTTGAAACTTTGCAGGCAGGTAACTCTTTGATTACATGACATAAAATTAGCAATAATGTTAATATTAAATTAATACGACGTCTGATAAGTTGACGACCGGAAACTAGTCGTACCCCTACGTACGATCCAAGACATAGCAGTTTCGATTCCCGCAAGGGCCATTTTTATTATGAATATAAATGTTTGTCCCAGAGTCATGGATGTCTATATTATGTCATGTATTTAAATATGTATGAATATACGTTGTCTCGTGCCCATAGCACTAGGTTTGCTAAATTTAGGACTAGGTAGATTGGTGGTAGTCCCAAAATATTATTTAATTTTATATGCATTCATACATCAAGAGCACTTCTAAATCAAATGCTAACAAAGTTAACGTGAATGAGTATGTGTGTAAACAACGGAAGTTGATAATGGACTTATGACGATTTCTTTTATTTTATAGACTTTGGCTCGTTTGATCGGTTTTGGTGAATTTTTGCCAAACAATCAAATAATGACATGGGCTGGACAGGCAATATGCATGGATGAAGTCGTATTCCAACCGCTCTGCAGTAACATTTTGTTCCTTATGGGAGGATGGAATGAAGAACAGCATAATGCGGTAAGATTTACCTTTAAAACTAACTCAATGTGTTAAAAAATTTGCACCTTATTTATCCACAAATAGAACGAAAAGAATGAGTTGGGACGTCGCATATTATGTATCTTGTAATGATCGGTTAGCGATGCATATTTAATCCATGTTTAAGCACACTGTGCAGTTCCTTTTTTTTCAGCCTGTGTATCCTCATCGTATTTTTTTTTTTACTTTTTAGACAATGTTTCCTGTCAAATTAGGCCACACCCCAGCGGGAGCGTCCGTGAGGCAACTTGCTCATTATGGTCAGAGTATTGATAACGGAGGGTTTCACCGTTTCGATCACGGCATCTTGAAGAACAGGAGAGTGTACGGTAGCTACAGAGCCCCTCGCTACGACCTGTCCAGATTGACGGCACCAGTTTTCCTTCACTACTCCCCCGCTGATCACTTAGCGGATGTCAGGGATGTAGATAGACTGTTTTCAGAACTAGGCAGGCCTGTGGGAAAATTCAGAGTTCCACTGGCAACTTTCACTCATTTGGACTTCATGTGGGGAGTTGATGCTAAAACGTTAGTTTATGATCGAGTTATAAACCTTCTGAAGTCTATGGATGCGAATGGTTTAGATGGTTTAGAAGGCATGGACGAGAGTGATTAAATATATTTTCTGTTTCTCTACGTATCCACTATGAATATCTGACAATTATAATTGTTACTCGTATTACATTATCGGTCCGCGATCAAAAATGAAATTAGAGCCCCATTAGAATATCAATATATATTTTTATTATAATTAGACACCAAACGTAATTAATTACGTACCTTGTACTGACTCATTATTTCTTTTATAAAATAATAATAAATATTTTTGAATTTAGAGTTACTTATTTATTTAACCCTTTTAATCCTTAACCTGTATTGTAACTTGTCAACTGAAGCATGGATATAGCCTCGGTACATGTCAGGCGGACACACCCATAACTGTCAAAATGGCTACCTTTGGTGCGCGTCACGGTAGTAAACTTGTAAATTTATAAGAAAAACGTAGATTATACTACCCTAAATTACACCAAATGCAATGATTTTGACGTTTCATGTGTGTACCACCTTACTATTTCTATAATTGTAACTCACCTACCAAAAGTTTCACCGCCTAACAATTCTATTAGGTTTGAGATGTGCTTGTCAATAAAAGGCTGCTTGTCACATTAACCTTGGTATCGGGGGGCACGGCAGTGCCCCCGCAAGGTCGAGCGCGAAGCAAACACTGCCGTACCATCCTTTACTGGAACCATTTCACCTCATTTTCAGGCCCCTATTTGAGAACCTCTGGATAAGACCAGGACGCAGAAATTTTCGTCATCCAGTAAGCTATAATCACATACTTAAAATCCAAAATTTCAAATCTGTAGGTCATTTAGTGCCGAAGTTAAGCGAAAGCAAAGTTTCGCATTTATGACACTCACTTACTCATGATCATCAGAATAAAACTAGTTCTTCCCATTAACTCAGAGAGCTGAAATTTGGTACCGAGTTAGGGTTTAATGGCCACATAAAGGGAAAACTATAAAAACTAGGATAATCGAAGATCTGGAGTACCTGATGACCCTGATTAGAAAACACAAGAGCCCAACCAAACTATTAAAGATAGACATACTGCCTTTACAAATCTAATAAAATAAATTAATATGCCCACGTTTCTACAAAAAGAAGTGAAATCCCACCAAAAACATTCTGTAAAAAACTAGCCAAATCTCGATGGAGCTGCTTGTTTATCTCTAAAAAGTAATGAAATCTAGACAAAGTCGTGCTAAGTCTAAGGTTCCTTACTGCGATTTCTCTATTATTATAGTTATTGTGGTGTGACTTAGCCGTTGAAGGGCACACAAGGGCACAAAACCAGTTGCTCCATGACACCATTGCACCAATCTGTCGCCAGAACCGCTACCCATTGACGATGGAAAATTGCCACTTGGAAAACGTTGATTCAATAACCAGTCAATTGTAGGCTTTATAAAGCTGCGTATTTCAATAATACTTATCCATAGGCGAGCCTGAAACAAACAGTATTAAAAATTATTTCTAGTACAGACTGACTTCTAATCATTGATAGAAGTCCGTCTGTCTGTACGTCTTTTTTACGTTAGATCAGTGGTCGATTTGACGCTCCAAAAAGAAGAGAGCAGAAGTCAGCATTATTGTTATTGAATCAACGTTTCCCAAGTGGCAATTTTCCATCGTCAATGGGTAGCGGTTCTGGCGACAGATTGGTGCGATGGTGTCATGGACCACCTGGTTTTGTACCCTTCAACGGCCATGTCACATAACATTAACTATAATAATAAAGAAATCGCAGTAAGGAACCTTAGACTTGGCACGACTTTGTCTAGATTTCATTACTTTTCAGAGATAAACAAGCAGCTCCATCGAGACTTGGCTAGTTTTTTACAGAATGTTTTTGGTGGGATATTTATGTCGGATTTTATGAGTATCTAATAACTAATAACGTGTGTGTTGATGCATCGTTTGTCCTAATCATCATTTGTCATCAATGATTTCTTACTGATACCGTAATTCTTTTCTAAAATCTCATCGTATAGAATGCATTAGGTTAGGTTAGGTTTATTTTATAATATGTCAAAAAGTTTATGGTCTCAACATAAAATCCATTTTAAGGATTCCCATATAGACCCCCTTGAGAGGATATAGGACCGGCGAATTTCTCAAATCTCACAAACGTCCTTTTCCTTCCCCGAATGTTCATTTAATGCATATTCCTATGATTCCTATGTTTTGACCATCTACACAAGCTCTTACTCTCTGGGCGATAGAGTCGTGTGTACATTTTTATTTCCAGTTTATGACCGGCCATGTTTTGTTTATCTGAGTTTATCTCTATGTGCGTCACTTTCTTATGACACTTATATGACAAAGACGCAGGTCGGGATAAGTTCACAGATTAGAGAGATATACATAGTGATAAGTTAGATCTAGGCCGGTCATGTTAAGGCCATTGTTAGGAATTTCTGCTGTTGACTGAGCAAATATTACTGATTTATTACATGATAAACAATTTCAAATCAAACAAAAGATCAATAAAAATACATTGCAATTAGGTAGCAAATTAATGACAAAAACTACGAAATGAAATAAAAATAACTTAAAATCAGTCTCCTGCGGTAAAGTGACCATAAGGCTGGCTACATTCCCACGCTGAATCGCGATGTCAATGCGTTGGCCAAGAAATGATTATTGATGATTATTATTTATTATCATTGACATTTAAGTTATATACTGTACTATGAAAACTCTTTATGGCACTTATTGTGGAAAGAAAATGATCCCGAATTCATTTAGATTGACTGCACTGCAATAACTAATAGTACATTTTTTGTCGTTGACGATGCCAAAAATATACATTACAATATTTACAATCCGCACGTATCTGTAAATTTATCATTATAAGTACAGTTTTTGTGGCCCTAGCATGACCCCGGTATAATTTATCTTTCCCTGCGTCTCTGTCAAACTACTCGCAGTGGCATAAGAAAGGGAAGCTCATAGTGATAAACTAAACTTGGCCGGCCATGCTAGGGCCTTTGTTATAGTATAGGTAGGTAGACGGGCGAACACTGAAGGAGCGACATTGGAACAAAGTTCCAGTGCAGTAATTGGCTATTAGTCGGGATGTCCGGCCTCCGTCAAGCAATGCAGGGTAGGTCAAGGTTTCTAACTAACTACTGTACGTGGATTCAATATTAAGTTCTCATTGCAATGACAAGGCGTGATGTCTATTCTAGGTTATTACTTTATGCAAATTGTTTATACGTCTTATTGCTAAACAGGCACTAAGTTGTGACACTAAGTCTTCTTAAAATTAGAAAATTTTTAATCTTTTGTTTGGGATTACGACGATATAAAAATCCTAAGTATATCACTAACATGAAGTCCGGGTTTAGTTTATCCCTCCCCTGCGTCCCTTGGCTGGCAATGTTAGGATCACTGGCTAAGGCATAAATCTGTTGTCACCCATGTTCATCAATTTTCACCCACTCCTAGTGGATAGATTGACTTGAAATTTGGCACGTAGTATTGATTCGACGACAGTTCAATAATAAAGCATTGCCAGCAAAAGCTTGCACAATTTAATTTATTAGCAAAAACGTATTGTTGTGGAAATAAGCAGCAAAACGTAGCCCCCCATTAACTGATATGATAAGGCGCGTTTTGACTGGTGATTTTGACAATGATTGTCAAGATCAAAGATAGGACACTTCGTATAAATCACGCATGTACTACTGGTCTTTAAACTATCTTAATTCTGATTTATTAACTACATTTAATCAGTAATCAGCTACTTACGCGATAAACAATTACGCATGGTAGAGACGATAACAAGTACAACGGAAAAACATGTTTGATACTATCTTTCCTGTAAAGAAAATTACGCTTCCACCACTGGCTGTATACCTATTATGTGTAGGTATGCAATCGGTTAGGTACCCCGAGGTTCGGCTGTCGAGATCTATTAACAATCTCCTAAACTTTTCTCCTGTCCATTACTTATCTCTGTGTGCAAGTTAAATGCTGCTATCTAATGCGTTGCCGAGAAAAAACTTATGAATAAAAAATAAGCAAATATCTTGGGACAGTTTACATTACATCAATTGATCTAGTCCAAAATAAACCTGGTAACGAATATACGTATATATCATTCACAGCTTAGTACACACGAACCTTCATTTCTGCCACTGCAGTGGCCCTAACATGACTGGCCAACTTTAGTTTATCTCTATCTGCATCCCTTTCTTATGACACTAGTTAGACAGAGACACAGGGAGGGGTTAAACTAAACCTGGGCTGTCATGTTAGGGCCACAGGGTTCGAATTCGCAACCTTTAGTTATAAAAACAATATTGCACCACAGAACAAATTTTTTAACTATTTTTCAACCTTTTAGCATCTTGACTTTCTAATTATTATTTTTATTACTTCTAAATTATTAGCGATTACATGCCAATTGCAGATTTCCACCTCTATATCACAAAATTAGAATAAACGGGTGTTTGTATAGTCGACCAAGTAATTGCTTGACCACTTTTGAACTTTATCCCCTTGTAATAAGGTCTAAAAGTGGTCAAGCAATTTCTTGGTCGACTATACCTTGCGCTCACAGCATAGTGTGTTTATAAGGTAGAATCTCAGCTATATAAACTATTTTAAAGAACATTTTCAAGTTACTTGACGTTGACGTTGATTTCTGTCATTTATAACACAAAGCGCATAAAAATGGAGCTAAGCTAAAATTTCAGACCGTAAAATTTTCCAATAGTCTCCTCACAATGGCTAGCAGTCATCAAGCTCAAGATTGTGTGACGATACGAACCACGTGCTTACTAACAATTTAACTACCCATGAATACTCACCCGCAATAGTCTAGTCCTGCTGGCATTTTCGCAATGAGTTCAAAATCGCAAGACGTCGTCCTGCTCCACGGAAAGCCATTCAGAAAGCAAGTTATTCTAGCGGATGCAAACGTACCCTACAAATTGACTTTAGATCGGAATAAAAATAAATTGTTCTTCTGTATAAACGCGGACGAATTTTCCAATCAGAGCTTTCATTCCGTAGTCTTAGACCTTGACACGGGCGTAGGGTCGGTCATTCCGGGCATCCGCAACGGCTTTGCGAGCGCCGTGGACCCCGCCGAGGGCACGGTGTACCTCGGTGGCAGCGAAGGTATCTTCACGTACAATTACCAGACCCTTGACGTTGACAAAACACCCCTGATCAAAGGCGTCGATGTTTTTGATATGTTTTTCAAGAACGAAATATACTTTGTGGATACGGCTACGCAAAATTTATGCATTGTCAGAACCGGTCGAAAATTCCCGGTGAAGATACTCAAGGAATATTTGATTCAGCATTTCATAATAGATAGTAAGGATGATATCTATTTCATTAATTCAATGGGTCTTTTCGTGCTTCCCCGCGGAGCCAAAACTGCCACTGTGTACCAGGACAGCAATTTGAACTTCAGAGGAGCGGCGGTGGATGCAAACGGGATTCCGTATTTTGTTGCGGAAGATGGAATTTTCTCGATCGACCAACAACCTAAAAGTCTACAAAAGGTTTTATCGGTCAAAAACGGTTATGGGTTAGCCTTCGATAAAGACAACAATATTGTTTATAGTGATGATCGATCTCTGACAAAACTGATTCCCTTAAAGTATTAATTAAGATTGTAAATCAACAATAAACGCCACATTATCAAATCTTCGTGTTTAATAATTGGATAATTGGTATGACTAATTCTTTATTATCTGTAAAGTAGCCACATTTATAAACTTCCATGTATGAGGGGCTCGTCTGAAAAGTTTTAAGCTTAAGGTATTTCAAGAAATCTTTTGGTCCCACGTGTTACTTACTCTTCAGTTTTATGGACATGTAAGGTATCAGGATTATGAGATAAAATGAAATGCAGGAAATGAATTTTATTAGAGAGGCACTTAAAATTAAAAAAAAAATTGTATAGCAGAGGCAGAGGCAAAAATTGTATTTATCTACTATATAAAGTACTAGCGGACCCCTGCGACTCGCGTGGAATTAGTAGCCCATGTCCGTCAGGGATAGTGTAGCTTTGTATTAGTGAATTTTTTTTTGGAATCGGTTCAGTAGTTGTAGAGATTACCCCCTACATACAAACAAACAAACAAAGTTTTCTTTATTATATTAGTGTAGATGATATAAAGTTTATCCTGTTCGACTTATTCAGGTTTTTATAGTTTTTAATACGCTGAGAAAGAGTTTCTTTATTGTTTATTATTAAGCACTGCAAGTTGAGAAAAAATTATACTTTTTATTGAAAACCACACGGAAAATAGTTTATAAAAATCAACTTTAAAATAAGTACTTAGTAGTAGTATTTAGTATCTACCAAGTATTGAAAACCAGCAGTTTCATTAACTTACTGTGCTACCTCATTCTGGCTCAGTGCCGACAGCGCTTTAGTCCTTTTACATCGTAAAAACAGGAAACTATCCATTAAAAAAAATCATATGTATTTCCAACTACAGTGCTTCGACCACATCTTAATTGAGAAAATAGCACTTGAATTGTTTTGCGAATGTTTTGTTAAGAGAAAACACGTGTTTAGAGGAGAAAATAAAGCTACTTAATATAATTCGCATCTGGGAGCGATTGTGGATTTGCGAAAATTGCCTACGAACGGTGGGCGCGAATAAACCTATGGACCTTACGCGTAGGAAATAAGAACTGAATTAATTCAATCTGCCGCTCCGGGGTTTAGAGCACTACAGTTTATTAGTGAATCCACTTTATTGTATATGTAATAAAGCTCAAGACAAGACAAAGCCTTATGGGATATTAGAGGTTGAAATAGGTTGTGTCGGTGCAGAAAACCTGTGTCAATACATTTCCATCAACAAAGCCGACATAAAGAAGACATGCTACGATAGGCAAAATGAGGACCAGCATCAATGTGACGATCTGTCACATTTTTGCACCTGGCACTTTTATGGAATACTCAGAGCGCAGGACGGCTAGCATGACTGCTAGTTTCTCGCTTGTTGTTCAGGGAATCTGTTTGATATCAGTAAAAACGAGGTCAGCGGGTCAGGTGCTCAAAAACATTTGAACACATACTTGTTTCGTTTACCAGGACCTTCATCATGAAAATCGCGAAAGCTTAAAACAATATATATCTGAAACAATACTCCAGAACATATTGGACAATAAAGTCGAGTTTAGATATTATGACCACCTTGGTCGCTCCCTTATATTTTAATGCTTACTGCACAACCCGCAAGCACAAATAGTAATAGTTTTCAGTGTATAGTCAGGGCAAAAGCGCAAGTCAAATTTCAAATGATTAGCAGCCTCTCTAAGGAAATTGAATCCATTGCCATGTACAGCAGGTATATGGTATATGTTATACTATTACTACGGTAATAATCTGAATCAGTAACGTTTCTAAGCAGGTAGGTATTCTATTTGTCTTGCACAGCTGTTACTGACTGGTGCTACATAGTTACTATTGGGTAACCGATATACCGGCTGAGCCGCTTGCTTTCATGGGTCGCTGTTTCAAGTCACATTTATAGAGTACTAGCTTTTGCGCGCGACTTCGTCCGCGTAGACTTGTTTAATTGAAACATGCAATCTGCAATATTTCCTGGACAAATTAATGAAAATTAGTTGCTTTGCTGCTCATGACGTCACGGCGGCGTATAACTCACTTATCGCTATCCCGTGGGAACTATGCATTTTTACGGGATAAAAAGTATCCTATGTGTTAATCCAGGTTATAAATTATATGTGTGCCAAATTTCATCCAAATCCATTCAGTTGTTTTTGCGTGATTGAGTAACAAACATCCAAACATACAAACTTTCACATTTATAATATTAGTAGGACTAGCGACCCGCCTCGGCTTCGCACGGGCACAATTAGGATGTAACGTACATAAAAACCTTCCGTAAAAAAATATTACAATGACAGTGAAAACCGTAACAAAATCCGCGTGTTGCTTCGTTAAGAAGGAGTAGGCGGTCGAAGATATGAAGAGTGACAGGAACAGATAGACGACGAGAAAGACGCTACAATATGTATAAACAGTATCTAGGTACACAATGTGGTACAGTGATTAAATTATCTCGCGAAACATGCTAAATTATATCGTTCGTGGAATCTTTTATTTCGAAAAGAGAAACAGGGTACAAGTTAACATAGCTTTTGTATATGTTCGCTCGTGTGTGTCAATCTATGGCACAAACAGATTTTTATAGCCCTTTCCTGTTTGGACCTTCCTCACAATGATGGAGTCACGTAATTTGATCAAAATCAGTTCTGCCGTTACGACGTTTGTCTGAGTATTACATTTTTTTGATCGTCTTACGTATAAACTACGTACCTATCTCTTTTAAGTTAAAAAAAAATATTTGGAGTATTTTGTAAGCTAGTCATAAATCTTTCTAGAATCTATAATTCTAGATATTAAACTGAAAGTCAAGTCTAAAATTCTGGCTTTGATACATATTATATCCGTTCCTGTCTGTCCTCTCGTATCATTGGCAACTTGCTCCTTCTAAACCAAGCAACGCATGATACGGTTTTCATTGTCATTTAGAGAATTTTTTATAGAGGAATTTACAATACATTCTAATTCAGTTTGTTATAGAAGTGCACTCCGGAACCGGGACGGATCGTCGTCAGTAAGTAATACGTAAATTAACTTTGGAATCCTTTTCGTAAACGATGCAGATATTTCAAAGCAGATGGAATAATATGCACTATATATTCCACAGCTTCCATGCTTAAAACTCATTTCCACAGTACAGTTTTACGCCCTCTATTTCCAGATTAAGATTCAAAGGAAATGTTATAATCGGATCAGTTAGGGACTGAGGATTCTTCTATTACCTGGGGCAGCTATATCATCGGCGCAAATCCGCTTAGAAAAATTGTATGACAAAGGCTTCTGAGTTTCATAAAGCCTTTGTTTAGTGGCAGTTTCTCTAATACAATCTTTGGACAGTGCCCCTATTGAGGCCTAAATGAATAGTCGTTACGAACGCACTAAGCCGGTGCAAAAATACTTAGGTATGAAATTTACTTTCTGTTATGGAGCTTACGTAATTACGCAAACATTTAAGGAAAACTTTCCAGAGTGGCAAAACACAGGCAGTTACAACATAAAACACCTACACTGAGCAGAGAATAATTGTATTTGTATACGAAAATTGGATCTTTCTAAGCAAAACACCTGAAAAACGTTGCTGACTTACTTATAATGGGTTTGCTAAATAGATTACCTTTTAGTCGGCTCCAGTTTGGATGATAATTAGAATTGTAGAAATAATTAAATTACAAAGAGGACTAACGGTCAATAAGTAATTTATCCGACCACTTTGGTATTATTTTAGCTGTTAAACATTCTTATTGCAATTCATAGCATAAGCCGGCGACAAATTGAAAAATAAGGCTAGAAAGAGGCGGTAAAACAAAATTTTGCGGTTCGCTGACCACGTTATGAAAAATGTCACGGAAAGCGGTTTGAATGTTCCAATTTGTGATTTTGCTTTCAGCTAGTTCGCGGTTACGAGTTGGCGAGGCAGTCCACCAATTTAGAAGTTTTCGATGACACAAAACTTGCGGTACCTATACGGTTTGCCCGTCCTGCTCGCACTATAAGGGTGTTTGAAAAGGAAAGCACTAGCTTATCGTATTTGTGGTTGTTGAAGAGCTCTGAATGGGGGTTGCTGATTAGAATTCAGTGGGAGTCGTCTGGAGAGCGCTGAAGGCAACGACTTCGCCTCACTTGCCCCGTCTTGTTCATTTTGTGAACTTATTAGCACATTTTGGAAGCCCCTTTGTCGTATGTAACTAATTAAAATTGCAATGTTCAAACGATACTGTCGCAAACGTCGTTAGTACAAGACTTAAAACGTTGCTGGCTATATAACTTGTAGGCATCGTTACTCTCTGTTATTTGAGGTTTACTTGCCATAAATAGGATGTTTTTAAAAGCATGGAAAAAGGGACTACAGCATTTACTTTAAAGTCGCCATAAAATCAATAAAGCCCTTCTTAGGCGAGATTTTGTCAACTAGAAAAACCACGAAAACCTCAATTGGTTTCACGATTTAAACGATTATTTTTTAAAGTTGTCCCTGCAGTTCATTTATCTGTTAATAGGCTTAATATTTTTAAATATTTGGTAAGTGTAATTTCGATTAAAAATATAATGCAGCGTTTTAATGAAGGGAGTAAGTGAATGGATATAATATAAATGTTATATTTATATTTTAATTTAGTGTGAAACAAACTAATATAATTGCAAAAGCACACAATGGGGAGGGGGTAACAATTAAGACAAATGGATGACAAGATCATTTGTTATAATTAAACTCTAGCCTCTCTGATGCCCAAAACTCAATAAATTGTGTTTGTTCTAATTACAACCCTATGACACCGTAAGACAGTTTAAAATGTCTTACAAAACGTTTTACATATTTAGGTTGCAAAGCATGTGGAAAAAGTATATGTATACAATTACATACCTGGTATTTATACTTTTACAAGTTTAAATCAAACTGATAGTTATTGAGTGTAATGAAAACAGAATTATTGGGCTCAGCGGCCCTAACATGACAACCCAGGTTTAGTTTAACCCCTCCCTGCGTTTCTGTCTAACTAGTGTCATAAGAAAGGGACGCAGATAGAGATAAACTAAACTTGGCCAGTCATGTTAGGGCCACAGTAGGTATTAGTTATGCAGTCAAATTACAAACTTGTTCCCCGTGCAGTGAGAAAAAGTAAACACTATAGCAAGAGTCGTAAGCATCGAGCGTAAAATTGTTCAAAACTTGAATGCCACCGTTTTGCGAGAAGCGCACCCGAGGGCCCGCTGTCGCCACCCAAAGGTGACATTCAAACTGATTACTCAAGACTTTCCTCCATCTTGGATCCCCAAATGAAGAAATTGATCTTGCGTCAACATCTCGCGCAATTCCTGCAAGTTGAGTGTTTGACAAACACACTTCTCAGGCTTGTTGTGCTTTAACGAGTTTAAAACCTACATTGTTTAATCTATGCATGGTATCCCGTTGAAATTTTGATTTAACTTAGTATTCGCACTTCCAAGGTTTCTTGTATATTTTCCCCGTGTGAGGAAGAATTATACATAGGTGTTGATTCCTGTAGACGAACCAAGTTTCTTAGCCTTATTTCAAAATCGACATAGTCATTTATTTTCGGAAAGAAACCTACACTGCAAGTTTCACTTTACTCTTACTGAAAAGGGGCAACTACGAGTACGACTGTATATGAACGTCAATATCATGATTAATCCATTGGAAATATAAAGACTAAGTTTTCTAAATATCGACTAGCCTGACCCAGCTAACTCCATAAAGCCTTCAGCCGCGAACGAAATCCTCTATGACGATCACAGCCTAACAATCTAATTTAGTCTGCCTTTTGCCTTACCCTGTGCCAACGTAAGTAATGTCTTTACGTAGATAAAAGGTAACGTTAAGAACGCAAAGTCGAGCAAAATAAGTAACGTGTTTTTGATCTCTGTGAAATTCAAGAATGACCTTTCGCATTCACTTCTATTTACGCTTGATAACTTCACTTACATTTATTTTTAGTTTATTTTAATTCTAAATAAAAGTGTTTATTGTTTAAGGTTACTAACAAAACAGAACGAATTTAACCTATGAACTATTTTCTGGCATGTAGCATTCATATACGTACGAAGAAAAAATGAGAAATGGAACAGGTAACTAAATAAGTGATGATTGTCTAATAGATATTTGCACAATGCTCAATGATGATCCGAGGTCCTAATTTTCTACTTTCCATTAAGAGGGATACGACAATTACGTTCATAAATCAGCGGCCCTAACATAACAGCCCAGGTTTAGATTAACCCCTCCCTGTGTCTCTGTCTAACTAGTGTCATAAGAAAGGGACGCAGATAGAGATAAACTAACCTTGGCCAGTCATGTTAAGGCCACTGAGGCTGTCAGAGTGTTCTATCGGCGGTACCTACCTGGGTGGGTATTGAAACACGAAGCCTAACTCTCAGAATTACTTCCACCCTTTCATCCCCTTTCATAAAAAATAACATTTAAAAATCAATACATATTTGCAATTAATAAATCTGTAAAAGCAATGTTAATAGGTTCGAACAATCAATATTATAAACCATTCCAACTGTCGATAGCATTAGTTCTTTGCTGAAGTATGTCACCGTGACGAACATACAGACGGACGGAAGGATGGAAGAACGAAGTCGTGTCTGTACCATAAGGGTTCCGTTTTAACTTCTTGGTATGGAAATCTAAAAGAGATAAATAATGAAAACTTTGTTCATCCATAGAGTTTATTTAAAGCCAGGAACACAAGTGTTAATAACAGTTTACAGTAAAGTACATTGCGGTAAATATATCACGAATAGGTAAACATTTTTCCTGAAAATTCCATTGAAGTCTAATGCTCATGTTTTTAATAACTCATTTGGGTTAAAGTCAAATAGTGTACCTATGAGGAAAAGCGGAGGAAAAAGTTGTGCATTCATGAATTCCGAAATAGTTCATTCTGTGTGTAAGTCATCAACTTGTCCTTATTTTGAGCCCAATCGTAAGTAAGTAAATAAATATTACTTACCACAAACCTATTTAAAGATTTCAAACTCCTAACTAGATACATTTATTTCACTTACGTAAATTATAACGTAATTATAAATGTCTACATATAAGATAGATGCAAACGGTTTCGGTAATCAATTTTTAAAAGGTATAAATTTAGAAAACATTTAAAAATCCGACCAAGTGCGAGTCGGACTCGCGCACCGAGGGTTCCGTACAGACTTAATAAGAGACAAACTTAACTTTGCTATTGACGTAGGTCGCGCGCGGTCAGTTTACCAAGTGCAAATATAAATTTGTAATTACAAAAAAAAACTTTTGTGATGTAACTAAATAAATTTACGGGTTTCGGGATTTTGCTTCTTGCCAAATTTCATGATCCTAGGTCAACGGGAACTACCCTGTAGGTTTCCCTTACGAGTGTCTAAATATGCGACATAAACGGTCGTATTTTTTGATTGTGTTTATTTAGAAGTTTGATTTTTTTACAACTCCAAAGGATTGCAGAAACAAGTATATATTATTAATTTCAGCTTGATACCTCAACGCGCCTTTGAAAAAAAAGGTCTTGACAGACAGACGGACATCAAAGTGACATTATAAGGGTTCCTTTTTCTTTTTGAGGTACGGAACCCAAAAAAAAGTATAGGTAAATAAAAATTGTTTCCAAAAACAGTTAACTATCTTGGTATGGTACCCTACTAAATTCTTCAGCCATCTCGATTCCATATATACGTGTACAGTCCGCCCTCGAAAATGGTAAGCATTTCTAGTGAGCCCACTGTCACAATAACTTCTTTATGGTTTGTTTAAGTATAAAGGGTCGTTGTGATTTAGCAAAAGAAATCCTCTTCTTGCAATACAACGCCCACCAGTCCTCTTTATTTCGCACATAATAGGCAGCGTGTGTTCATTATAAGACTGAACACGTGCCCACGTTGGCACAACTTTTCCCTGACCAGGCCATTTATGACGTCCGCGAAACGAGCCTATTAAAACTTTTTCCTTTCTCTAACACATACCCTTTGAACATTTGGCAAGGAGGTACGCAAAAAATATTATATTATGTCCTTATAAGCTTAGCCCATCGCAGACGGGAAATACGATCCAAAATATGTTTGCTCAATAGAAAAGAATAATTCTTCGAAAAGCCTATTTTATAAATAATTGACTCATGGAATGGTCTTGATTTTGTTCAAAACTTGTAAAATTTTGATTTAGTAATACATTTTCTGTTTCTTACAATAAGTAATTAAAAGCTCAGTGATATGATATTGGTTTGATTGGATATGACAATTGTGAAATGTTGCGTTATCAGTAATTATTTAAATAAATCATGATAAAAGTTTGATGTCATTTTGATAATGTTATACAGCTGTATTTGTTTCTAGGAAAATCTATGAATACGAAGTTCACATTTCTGCACAAATTGATAAACAATTAAGCGAACTTGTTTAACAGGAATTACATAAACAACAAATAATATTCTTTTCGTTAGAATCACGAGTTAAAAAGCTAAGCACATGTAAATAGGTGGGCAACACATTTTCTACACACTGAGGTAAAATCTGGTAATACTATATCAATCAATGTCGTCGTGAATGTGATGTAAGACTATTTCTCTGTTAAATAGTATATAACTAATATAAGTTTATCTCTATTATTATACACATCAATACATTTTCCTCTATAATAACAATAGGTATACTTGTATACATACACAATAAACAATTTTCACATATACTTAGTTATAAAATTTTGAATTTCTCCATACAATTATTACACTTACGATGAAAATCAGTCGTCAAGACAATGTAAATAATTATTTTATTGATTACCATGACGGATAGTGAAGTGCATGTGCGGTACAAAGCTCTTTCGTTTGCGTAAAAGGGGACACTTTGTTCATAATTTTTAGTGTTCATTTAGGAGTAAATTGTATAGTTAAATTGGGCTTAGATTGTGAACTTTAGTAGTTTAGTGACTAAATTTGGAAGGAAGCCACAATAAAGTGCAATAGCTTGGTGCGGCTTTACGTATTGTATAAAGTAGGTATATTGTGTCTTTTGTATAAGCTGTAGGTTAAAGCCTACAAAGATTGTGGAGAAATAGGAAATGATAGTTAAATGTCAACCGACGAATCTTAAAGTACTTGGTCAGGAATTTCTAATAGAGACTACAGCTAGGGACATAAGCTCCGAGGGTGCAATACTAATATTATTACAGGTAGGTACACATACACAGTTATATTCTCTCGTGAATAGAAGAATTACACAGTCTTTGTAGTATTTTATACATTAATACTGATGCGCTTTACATCTTCGTATAAGTAGGAACGGGATAACAAGGTGGTACCTATAGACATACATTTTTGGCATTGGAATATTCGTAACCCATAAAAAGGTCAAAAAGAGCGGCACTGAAGGGCAGCAAAACTAGGATCTCTTTTCAATAACTTATTGAAATTACATAATTTTCAATTTTAAGATGTCCACAAGGTTAGGTTGTAAAGAAATAAGATTGTAACTGTGATAATTCGACGTTGATAAATACAACCCACCATTTGTTTCCCCTACTACTCTATAAATATTTATAAAATAAATAAATTTTGCATCCATATGTATTGAAAATTTGTAAAATATTCTTATCATATTGTCGACATTATAATGGACGTTGTGCGTCAATAGAAGTTTCAATAAAATTAACATCATTCATTAAATAAGGTAATCATTTTGCGCTTTGAATAAATTACTGCTCCGCGAATCTTAGCTTTTGTTTCTTCACGAAGTCTAATGCGAGTTTGTCCGTGGTGCGTGACTCCAAAATTTGCAATATAGGGTGATCTGTAAATTACAACATTATTTGATTATTTGTTTAAGTTATTTATTTTATTAATCTCTAATCACAGCCGTGAGACTCAGATATATTAATAAAACGGATCACTCACGTATTTTTAAGTCTTAAAAATACGTGACTGATCCGTTTTATTAATATGCTAAAATATATCTCAGACAATAGACAGAATAAGAAGATAAGAACTGTAGTTAATATACACTACTTTGCTAAAGTCCGGTCTGTGTAAGTTTTCGACGGACTTTCCCGGTACTCCAGTAACTCGCCAGTAATATTTCAGACACGCCGTAAAATATTCGTAAGTTTATAAATTTTAATGTCGGATATTTACATCTCATGGCGCTTCCGAACCTCGGTGGTATCGCATCACTGAATATTCTGAAAAAGTTACCCACGCCACATAGCTGCCTACTTACATGGCTCCGCTTAAAGAAAAAATTCAAAGTGACCTTTGTTAGATTGTAGGAATTTTTACTAAGTGTATGCTGACTTTTAAATTAACCTCTTGGGTATAATACAAACTCGACTTCTCGATTCCCGCTCACGAAAATGAAAGAGCGATCATGCTTCGATTGTTACCTAAATATGCTGCTGATTAACTCCCAATGCACCTTAATTTCTCCTTCAAGTCAATACTAGTCGTTAAAAAAACATATCAAAAAAATGGTATACATAATGGTAATAGGGAAAACACTTTCGTGGAACGGAACGATTTAGCTGAACTTTCGGCGCGCTTCACGCACCACTGGTCTCATGAATTCGGTATATGCCTTCGAGTAATCACTTCCTTTATCTTCACAATGGTTCCCAAATTAATATCACGTAGTAACAAAGCTACAAGTGTGATGGAGATGTCATATTTATTTGAAGCATGTCCATCAATATTTTCCTTTTTTTTACTTAATGACTATGATATTTTTGTACCATCAAATTGGAGCAATCCAGCAGTCAGATAAAGCGTCATATACGTCTATATCCATCTATTGTCGGGCGGCGCGTGGCTGTAGACGCCGAGCACGCGGCCTTGTGAACTACAACAGCGGTACTCACTTCGATCATGGAGCTGCATGAGCGGCAGCTCGATAGGGCGCAGCGGGTCGGGCGGCGCGTGGCTGTTGACGCCGGGCACGCGCGCCAGCGCCACAAACGCCTCGCCGGCAAAGTCGTCCGCCGTGAGTACGTCGCGGTCCCACACCGACAATGCCAGCGCCGCCTTCGGCGATCGGCACGACTCCAGCGACACCGCGAATTCGAAGCACTCGTCCCATATAGGGTTCAGGGTTTTCTGAATGATGCCAAACATACCTACTTTTTTAACTAGAGCTCATACATACAGTCAATTGTCAAACCACTGATATTATGTAATGGAAAAAAAGATACTTTTCGATTAATAACGATGATGATTTTAAATATTTGATGAACTGTAGTGCATTTATGGGGTGTTCGTGAATATATTCTTCCAAAATATCCAAATGACAAAATATTGTAAATCCTCATAGGTATGGAAAAGTTTTAACGGGATAAAACTATCGAATATGATAGTCTAGGGTAGGCTTGCTAGCCGTCCGAGGTTACCTGGATTTATTCTTCCGGAAAAATCCGAACACTCTTTGTATCAGAGTAAGTAGCCCGATAAATAATTGATGCAAAAAAATGCGAAAAATCACTAAGTTTGTACCTCCATGTCTTCTGAGAAACATATCAACAATTCACATTTTCTTCTTTTTACGTCTAAATAAATATATTTTTTACGTTCCTTTTTATTATTTATGAGTCACAAAAATCTCTTAATAAAGTCTCTTATATGCAAAATGGTATTAAAATCAAGGTAACTCTAGGTACGAAACTCAGAAAACGTCAGAGTGCGACCAATTGGCTATGGATGAACTCCAGCAAAGTGCTTGGATATTTTTTTCATTACAAAGCAATAAGCTTCCTTAGTAACCCCAAATAATATTATTTTTTGGTTGCCTCATTTAATTATAAAAAATAAAAACATTTTCTGAAAGCTTACTACCCTTAGTCCAACACATATTAAAAAAAACTATGGCATTTGCCCTAGAAGTTTAAAAGGCGAAGCTTTTCGGTAATTCTCCAGCGTTTTGACCGTTGCTTATTAATCGTCGCTCCTTCACTGATTGTTGAAATATAGATCTACAAACATGGACTTCAGGTAAGAATAGAAGCTGTACTCGGAGTTGATAATAATAGTAGAAATTGGTTATTGATAACGTTAGGTATTTCATCAATTCATCACGGAACGGAAATGAGCAACGGTGAAAACACTGGATAATTACTTATCGTTTTCTAACTTCGGTTGAAAATCAGATTTTACTCAAGTCTCAGATTTTTGAGGGCTTAGTCAAGAGACAGAAATTTAAGTGATGGCCACCCTAATCCAGGAGTGCGATTTTTGAATATCACCGGGTGACTAAAGCTCACTAAAATGGCCGTTTTTCACAGAGATTCGTCCA
The DNA here is from genome assembly GCA_963691745.1 of Ditula angustiorana. NCBI lineage: Eukaryota > Metazoa > Arthropoda > Insecta > Lepidoptera > Tortricidae > Ditula > Ditula angustiorana. The sequence goes on from OY829484.1 coordinate 7,713,991, forward strand.
TTTTGGTGAGCTTGAGTCACCTGGTGAGATTCAAAAATTGCACCCCAGGACATGGTCAACTGGTTCGATGTTTATGCGTTGTTAAATAATAAACATCGTCACACACTTTTACACTGTAATATTATTGGGAGATTACAGAGATTAAATTTAAATTCTTCTTAACTCTGTAACGGTAACCGGTAACTATCCCACCCCTTTCGTTTTCCTGTTTATCGCAAACATTACGAGAGGTAGGGTAATAAAATTGGATTGACACCTGTCTTATCGCAGCGAATGTTAGGTTGAGCAGGTACGTTTCCCTTCGACATTTCGGTAACATTACGCAGATGGAAAATGATCTTGAGAAATCACCATAATTTTTTTATCGTACATTAAAGCTAGGGCAGAAAGTCAAAAAGGAAATGATGCGTCTGCCAAGAACTTATACATTATGTGAGGCCATGAAGTTAATAACAAAAAAAAACGTGGTTCCAGACAAATTTCCAATCATGACATAGAGATCCCATCTTACCCTTGAATTTTATTATCAAATGTTACTTTTCGTCAAAACCAAGGGCCGTTGTTGTTTTAAATTGCTTTGTAGTAATTAATAATCATAATGAGAAACGATGCCTTTACTTCTAAACAGGATTATATTAAATTAAAATTGTAATGACAACACAAAGAAAAATTAGGGCAGTGGCAGGACTTGAACCTGCAACATCAGCATTCCGTGCCTTGCGTTTTTCCAGTTTCGCCACACTGCCGCTGCCCTACCCTGCGAATTTTTCAATGTGCTTCGTCTTACGGTCATTACATTATTGATTTTAAGGGTACAACTACCCTCAGTGTCATCTATATGAAACTTTTAACAAGTTATCATATTCAACTGGGTACCTTTACAGCTACCGTCAGCTGACGAGAGATGGCGCCGTTTGTTATTAAATTTTTGTAACCGAAATTTCTTTCGATTTTTATTTTAAATGTTTTTAACATTCAAATTATTAAATTAAAATTGTAATGACAACACAAAGAAAAACTTTTTTTCTTTGTAATGACAACACAAAGTCAAACTTTTTTTCTTTGTGAAGTCATTACAATTTTAATTTAATAATTTGAATGTTAAAAACATTTAAAATAAAAATCGAAAGAAATTTCGGTTACAAAAATTTAATAACAAACGGCGCCATCTCTCGTCAGCTGACGGTAGCTGTAAAGGTACCCAGTTGAATATGATAACTTGTTAAAAGTTTCATATAGATGACACCGAGGGTAGTTGTACCCTTAAAATCAATAATGTAATGACCGTAAGACGAAGCACATTGAAAAATTCGCAGGGTAGGGCAGCGGCAGTGTGGCGAAACTGGAAAAACGCAAGGCACGGAATGCTGATGTTGCAGGTTCAAGTCCTGCCATTGCCCTAATTTTTCTTTGTGTTGTCATTACAATTTTAATTTAATAATTTGAATGTTAAAAACATTTAAAATAAAAGCGAAAGAAATTTCGGTTACAAAAATTCAGGATTATATTATTTTTATTAAAATCAAAAAAGTCGTTCAGATGTCTTCTCTTTTTTTTAAACCATTTACACCAATTTCTGAGCGTTATTATTTAGATTGTAGATGTATAGAAGTTTACAGTGTACTCATTGTTTTACTCAACTCTTCGCAATTATTTTAAGTAAACAACGGAGCAAGGATGCAGACATACCTGCTTAATATTTATTTTTTCTGCGAACACTGCAATACAACGCAATGAATAGTAAATTCTTTAATCTACAGCCGCGGTACTACTTTCGATTGCATAACTCTGAATTGAACATGAATAAATTTCAAATCAAATCGGAAGCAAAACTTTTGATTGCTATTCGAATTACAAGCTATTCGTGATTTTCGTACCTACTGGAAAACATGTTTGCAGGAATAAATAACGGACTCTCTCTTTATTTAGAAGAAATAGAAAATAAGAATACTTGCTTACCTTTTGAACGTTAGTCGTCTGCTCGTGGGTTTTTGGAAACAAGCGTTTGGGTGATAATTCTAGTACCACAAACGGATCACTCAAACCGTTTGGATCCAGAGGTATCACATCACGAGCTGACAATACTTCGACGGACAAGGAGTCATGGTTGAAATATACCCTGTTAAATAATGATTAAATTATGGCTCAGCAAAAGTGGATTAGTAAGTATATTGAGATCATTTATCGAATTTTTGGTACAAGCTTACCTGACTAATATTGACCCGTAGGGTGAAGGTAATGGTGTTCGAATTTGTTCGGCGAGCCGGTCCGCGAGCCAAAGCTCAAGCAACTCTTCAGTAGGAGCTTGATGGTACTGCATCCGTTGTTCCACGCGACCCCATTCAGCGTTGTGTACTTCTGACATTGGTAAACCTGAGCGAGTAATTAAGTATTAAATACCATGACTAATTAGCATTGGCGTGTCTGAATGCTAGTAAAATAATCGAAGTTGATTGACTCTGATGTACCTTTTCCTTCAGCGTGAAAGAACTCTGCTAACAGGTCCAGAGCTTCCCTCAGCCTGGAATGGTAGACTCTTGGCCTCTCAGCTCCGCCAGCGTCGGCCTGAGTCGACACTTCCTTGAGCACAGCGTTCCAACAGCCGGCTAGGGCGCGGATGAAGGCGCGAGGTAGAAGCCAGGTGTTAAGAGACGAGAGGTGCTGGTCGAGGAACTCTAGGAGAGGTGTTATCGCCTGCAAATGTTTAATGACGTCATAAAATCAGTCGCCTATAAAAGACATCAAGCGAACGAACATTTATACAAACACCGTTACAGCACAACACCGATAAATGTTTAGAACCAGGTTGTGATTGGGCTATACAGAAAGTAGGTTATTGACGGACCAACCGCGTTAGGGAGCAAACAGGCCGTGAACGAAGACAAAGCGTAGCAACATTTGATGATTTGTGTGGAAGGAGTATAACCTGTGGCGTTGGCAAGGTGTCAGGTGACCAGGCAAGATGGAAGACGGCTTTGCGCAAAGGCGGGCGTGCGCGCGCGGCGAGCGGCGCGGCGGCGCGGCACGCGCGCGCGTCCAGCGTACCCAGCGCGCCGCGAACCAACTGACGGGCGTTTTCGTCGTTTGCACTGAACAAGCAATACAGAAACTTTACAAGTAGGTAGGTTAACCACATAGGCTCTTTTAAAAATTAAACAATTTATCTACACACTTATCATTACTGTTCTATAATGCGTTCAAAAACCGTAGGAAATGACCAGCATTATTACAACTAATTTCATTATGAGAACTTTCTTGTCTGTGGTAGCAGTCCGTCTGTCTGTCCATCAGTCTCTTACAGGGCTGTATCCAAGCTGTATCGTTTGAACCGAAATTGACTTGAAATTTTCACATAGTGCGGAACCGCTATGACCGCTATAACCTGGATGGAACCTAGTTCTGGATTAAAGTAGTTTCATTTTATTTCGTTTCATTTCATAACGAAAATAATTGTTTGCCTTGTTTTTGTAGAAATACTATAATTAATAGGTTTAAAACGTCGACGTAAACAAACATTGCATGCGATGCGAGCATTGTGTGCGATAAAGAGCCGTATGAGTGTATCTAAAGTTTAAAACAATGTACCTACTTTTGTAGGTACTAAAACTATAATTTATTCTCATTCGGCTTCTTCTAGTTCTACCCTAATGGAGCGAAATGTTCCATCACATTTCCTAGCTTCCTTCCATAAAAGCGTTGATTTCGAAATACGTTTAGAAGCCTTTTAACTACATTTCGTAATTACCGGTCTGATTGTTATCGATTGTGCAAGAAGCAAACCGAACGAGTGAATCGAGTTGGTAATGGTGACTTTTATCGTTTCTGTCACAATAATAACGGGTTATTTGTAATGCTATTTATATGATGAAAAATCGTAAAAGTAGTTGAATTTCAGCGTTTAATTTAGCCTACGTTTTATTGGGTACTGGTACAATTCAGATCAAGTGTTGGAACTTTGAAACGAAAAAGAGCTTCGCTCTTTTACAAGTTATTATGAATTTGTAATAAAGTGTCGATTAAATAGAGTTTATTCAAGTTCTATGTGTTGCAAATCGTAATCCGAGAAGCGAGGGCGAGAGGTTCGAATACTACGCGGCAATAAAAAATAAGTAAACGTTTCTACTGTCTAAATAAAACCCTATCCTACAATAATTTAACCCTATCTTGAAATGTTGACCGCCATTTCGATTTATTTTCCAAAGTAACTATAATTAACTTTCGATTTTTTAATTTGAAATAAAGTTAGGTAAGAATGAGTTTCTGGAATATGCCGCTGTGACTGACAAATAGACAGACGAAAAAATCTAAACAGTCACACCATGTGAGTTCCCTATTGTGCCTCTTTGGTTAGATACCCTAAAATTAGACAGGTTTAAGAGGAGTGTGAATCCAGCCCCAAAAAGCGCTCCTCATACAAACGGCGACAACGTTTTCCACCCTCCTTAACCTTAACCTATGGCAATGATTTTTTGGTATGTTGTGCTTTAAAACTAGGTTTGTATGTTTTTATAATATTCTTCATAATTTTAAAATTTTATTTTTATACATATACAGAAAACATTTACATTGGGACAATTAATACTAATACAAAAAATATATATATTTATTTACAACAGGAACACGTTGTCCAAGTTTGTGCTGCGAAGTATGGACCCCAGATCGCTGGCGCTATTACCCCGCTGTATGGCGAGACTAAGCCTTTGAGCAAAGTAGGCGCTAGCTACAATACAATATGCTTTATTGAATAACACATTACAATTAATTACATAATGATAACATACAAAAAAATCATGGCTTTAGGTTAAGGTTAAGAGGGTGGAAAATGTTATCGCCTTTTGTATGGAGAGCGCTGGGTATAATCTAATTAAAGTAAGACATGCCACCTCACAAGATGTACTTTTTCTCAATACAAAAAGCTACAATACCTCCTCGCTACACTGTCAAAACATCAATTTGTTCCAATTCCACGTAAGTGCAAAACAAGTGCATTGAAGTATTCAGTCAGCCGCGTCAGGAGTCGACAAAGGCAACATGCGGCCGACCAAGCTTTATCGGGTGATAGTAGGAGCTATTATGTCCCAAGCGGGAAGCATAAGTGACTGGCTTGGAGTAGATAATTTCCCGCACAGGCGGTTGACAGGATAAGCGGAGCGGCGGCGCGAAGGAACGAGGGCTGGGTGCTAATTGATAACTGGTCTAATTGTTTGATACTTTACTTTTGCGAGGCTTTTTGTACCTTGATATCTGCAAATGGACGTTACCTATAATTTAAATTATAATACATTCAGTTATAAAATTAGTAGGTGTACTAATAGGCAATTTGACTACATTGAAAATATGTTACAATAGTTGTCATACTAATAAATTGTAGAATATTTCTATTGTTATCACTTAGTTATCACTAAAAAATAAAAACCTTAGTTTTGTAAATATGCATACTCGAATAATCAAAGCTGTATGTTTTTAACTGTTTAAAGAGTGACAGAAAACGTTCTGTGAATAGGGATGACGTCACATGAACATTACTTATTTATACATTTCAGGTGATTTCAGGTAAATAATCTGTAACTTTTCTTGGCGTCTTAATGTTTGGAATTATCAATAATTGGTATTTCTCAAGCAATGTCCGTGATGACAGATTCATAGCGTTTAGGACTAGGTTTTTTTTATTGATGATGGTTGTTCGCTTTACCACAGTCACACCTGATGGAAAGTATTGAAGAGGCCGAAGGTGGGACGCGATTATCCAGAAAAAAAATCCTTTACTCTCCCTTTGAAAAGGAAATCGAATCTGTACAGCAATAAGAGGGTAGTTTGCGCGCTTGTGACAAACGCATTCATTGCACTGTGCTCCCGATTAAGTTTAATATTTAAAACGCTAAAAGTAGTTAATTGACTCTGAAACGTATACAAAAATGTTGTCGATTGTTTAAACTATAAGTTAGTAAAGCTGCCTTGACAATTGAACCTTTAAATCCGTGATAGTCAGTGAGTGTAAAATCTGAGCAACACTAACGCCATTCAAATCAATACAAACATTAAAGTGCGTGTGCGCGTTTTTGATGTTGACTGGTTGAACGGTCGTTTACTCTGTCAGCTGATACTTATTTACGGATCGGTTTGTTATTGATAAAGATTGTTGTGAATACGCCGGAATGATCTGCTTGGCCTGCAATGGGGCGATTGAGGACGACGCTCTGCTTCTATGTACGGGATGTAAAGGCGGATACCACTATTTATGTGTGAATATTCCGATTGAATATTATCAAAACAATCTCCGAGGCATCACACATGCCTGGCATTGTCCTTCGTGTAGCAATGTCACACGTCGCAATAAAGGTGAACATACCCCCGCGCGGAAGCACTATGAGCAATCGCCACCAGAATCATTAAATGCCGCTGATATGTCGATATGCGATGAATCCCCTAAAAATGACCTGAGCAGGACTAACGACCTAAACCTGCATACTCGTAACATCGCCATTCCTGAGTACAACATGCAAAACATCATGGATTCTCTGTCAATTATGCTGGACTCCAAACTAGCAGGTATGAAACATGACCTTGCCATGATTGACTCCAAGTTGACGGCTACTAAGCAAGAAATCTTTAAAGAAATACAGAATAAGCTCGAGCGTGCGATAAATACAATGAAAGGAGATTTCTCAGACACCACAGAATTTTTAAGTAATCAGATTTCATGTTTCAAGGGGGAACTCAGCGCATTGGACCAAAGAGTAAAAGAACTTTCCTCAGAAAATTCCCGGCTCAATGCAGAGCTAATATCAATGAAAAAAGACGGACCGACTGGTCACCCTAGTTACTCTGAGATGCAAGAAATTATTGAACAAATGCAGATTGATCTAAATGAGAGAGACCAGGCACTTCTGCTTAATGATGTGGAAATAACCGGAATAACGGAACAGAAAGACGAACGAGCCATACATATCGTCCAGGCTATAGCCATAAAAGTCGGCATGTCGCTGGAGGAACGAGATATAGTGAGCGTCGACCGCGTGGGACCTGTGCGAGCTGCAAACACCGAGGGGGGCGCGCCGCTCCGCCCCCGCCCGCTGGTGCTGCGGCTGGCGCGGCGCGCGCTGCGCGACGAGCTCCTGCGAAGTGCGCGGGCGCGTCGCGGGCTCGACTCCAGCAATATCGGTTTAAATGAACCAAGCCCCCGGCCAATTTACGTCAACGAGCGGCTCACAAGCACTAACCGTAAAATACTCTGGAAAGCCCGGCAGGCCGGCGGCGCCGCAAAGTGGACATATGTGTGGACGAAAGAGGGACGTATTTATGCTAAAAAAACTGACGGTAAAGATAGTAAGGCTATTCAAATTAAAACTGAAAAAGCTATCTTGCATGTTTTTGGTGTGGATCCTACTGCTTCTGATACTAAATAACTATTTATTTTTGTTAACAATAACAAATTCTGGGTGCCTTATTTGTATACATTGTAATGATAATTATCTACCTGTGTACAGAATAAACAACTGTTTGCGCGATGCTGTAATCTTGATACTAACCATTGTAATATCCCAAAAATTGTTTGATTCTTTTGGTGTCATTTCACGCAACTGTCTTTCCGTTTACAACCTCATTGAGATGTTTTCAAATATACTAATTGTGTCCTTCATAATCTTTTTTATATTATTAGAAAAAACAGTAACAGATAACACTTACATACACACGCATACTCATATATTAAAAAATCAGTTAATGCCTAATTGTTCGTCTATGTATTATTTACTCTATGACATTTCCGTAGCAGTAACGCGCCGGTCACTATTTAATACTACGCAAGCCTCACGACTTAAACCTACCCGCCACAGCACTTATTTATTAAATTTATTAAATTTACCGTGGTTGGCCCAGACTAAACTAACTATATGTTTATACGTATTAAAATGAATCGTAAAAAACCACACAATTTGACACTCGCGCTGCTAAATGTGCGCTCTTTGAACACTGGTCGCGATGAATTCATTGCTACGATTGACAGATACAAACCAGACATCATAGCATTAAACGAAACTTGGTTAAAAACGGAAGAGGAAAAGTTCGCACTCGCACTACCGGGTTACTCTTTAAAAAGTAATCCACGTCCTAGTGGGCAGAGGGGTGGGGGAGTGGGCTTTTATATTCGCATAGGTGTCCAGGCAAAAATTAAGTGTCACCCTCCCTCCAGTTTAGAACAAATGTGGTTAGTACTACAAGTGCGAGGAGTGGGGCAGTTCGCTATAGGCACTGCGTACAGACCGGAAGCTATTTCGGTGGAATGCGCGGTGGACGCGCTCAGTGAATCCCTTAATATGTTCGGTTCGTGTAAAGGGATTTTCTTATTGACTGACTTCAACGTTAACCTGATGGCAAAAGACAAACCCAATACTAAAATGGTCCTAACCTTTATGACTCAAAGGAATTTAGATCAGTTAGTCCAGGAACCCACAAGAATAACTCACGACACCGCGTCCTTGTTGGATCTGTTCATTACTGATTTCCCAAACGTTTGCAAAGGGATTCGCGTACTACATAATCCTAAAATCAGCGACCACGCAATGATCCTCGCCGAACTTAAAATTAAAAAACCGAAATTAAGCCCTCAATATATATACAAACGAGTCTTAGGAAAAATTAACACGGAGTCCTTTAAGATACACCTCAACTGTTTACCTTGGGTGGAAATACTTAACTTAGATAAGGTTAATGACAAAGTGAAACGATTTAATGAGCTAATCACCGAATTGTTTGACGAACACGCTCCAGTGCGACGAGTTTGTGTAAATAATCTGTCATACCCATGGATCACGGAAAATATCAGAACTATGATGAAATTACGGGATACCGCTCTTCGCAGATCTCGCAAATCAAACGTTCAGTCGCACCGCGAGTACTATAAAAGCATTCGTAATTATACCACCGGGGCGATTGAACGCGAAAAAACCGCTTATTTCACCTTTTACGTCAATAATAACGTTAATTATCCTAGACAAATGTGGGAACATCTGAAGTCCACCTCAGTGCTGGGCGGGACAGATAAACCACAAATACCACAACACTTGTGCGATCCCGATAAGATAAATAATTTTTTCCTGAATTTGCCGGGAACCTCAGATACCGATGATGACACAAAGAGGTTATATGAAGAAATTAAATTAAATAATTGTGCATTTGATATTAAAGAGTGTACTGAAAACGAAGTTCTTAAGATCTGCTCATCAATTAAAACAAATGCAAAAGGCCACGATGGTATATCAATAGAGATGATCCGCCTAACTCTAAGCGTTACGTTACCTGTTATTACAAATATAGTGAACTCATCAATCAAAACTGGTGTCTTTCCGGATGACTGGAAGACTGCCAAAGTGAGACCCATACCTAAGTCTGACAAAACTGAGGAATACAAAGACTTACGCCCAATTAGTATCCTTCCTGTTCTCTCAAAGGTGGCGGAGAGAGTCGTTTGTGATCAGTTTACAAAATATTTAGAAAAAAACGATATACTACCAAACACGCAATCAGGGTTCCGAGGAAAGCACGGTACTGCAACTGCCCTAACAAAAGTTACAAATGACGTCATTGTTGCATGCGACAGGGGAAAGGGCACTATACTTGTCTTGTTGGATTTTTCCCGCGCCTTTGAATGCCTGAACCCCGAATTACTACTTGCAAAGATGGCCTACTATGGAGTATCTAAAACGTCGTGTAAATGGTTTGAATCATTCCTATTCGCTAGGAAACAGTTTGTTGAGATACAAAATGACCACGGGGGATTGAGTAAATCAGCCATCAAAATTATCAGCCGAGGCACTCCGCAGGGTTCCATCCTCAGTCCTGTGCTTTTTATTGTATACACGGCCGACCTAGTGACTAACTTGAAACACTGCGATGCACACCTATACGCTGATGACACACAACTATACTACGCTACCGAACCACAAAACCTAGACTTGGCACTAAACAAAATAAATGAAGACCTCAAAATAGTCGCCGACTGGTCTATTAAAAATAATCTAGTATTGAACCCCGCAAAATCACAGTTCCTTGTCATGGGTAGCAAATGGCAGTGTAAAAGAATTCACGAACAATCACCGAAAGTTTTCATAGGTACGGAGCCGGTCTCCCACGTAGAAAATGTAAGAAACCTAGGGTTGATTATTGATAGTGAAATGCGGTACATAGAACACATAAATAGTAAGATCCGAAACGCTTTTTACAGACTAAAAACACTGTATAGTATCCGAAAGTACTTGTCAGAAAAAATAAGAGAAATCCTTGTGGAGTCACTTGTCCTTTCTCAGTTCAACTACTGCGACACTGTGTACGGGCCAAGGCTTCTCGATAAGACAAAGAAATCTATACAACGTATACAGAATGCATGTGCACGGTTCTGCTACGATATTCCTAGGCGAGCGCACATCACTCCTCACCTCAATAACAAAGGGATTTTGAACATGGAGAGCCGAAGACATCTGCATCTCGCGTATACGCTTCGTAAAGTGGTTGAATTCCAGACCCCACAGTACCTGTATAATGAGCTGAAATGGGTCAGAGATGGACGCACCAAACCCTTGAGAAGCCACAGAGAATCAAAACTCATCGTGCCCAAGCACAGAACCGCGTTGTTTAGGGGGGGGTTCAGGTTCGCCGCATCAAAAATATGGAATGACTTACCACCGCCATTGCGAGATCAAATACCTTTATTAGAATTCAAAAATAAACTTAAACAACACTTACTAGAAATACAAAGACAAAAAACCCTCTTCAAACGTAATTAAAGTATTTTTTTTTCTCTCAAAAAAACTTTTTTTCCTCACCTACCTAGTTATTTTAAAAAAACATTTTGAACATATACATATAGATAAGCAAATCAAATCACTTTACGCAATCACGTAATTATTCACCCATCACACACACCACCGCCTAGTTTAAGTATTAAGTACTGTTATTGTTATTTTTGTTGTTACTTTTGTTTTTTTTTTCTGTTTGCTTTATTATTCTACATAAAGAAGAAGAATGTACAACTGCAATGTTGAAAATACTGTACCTATTTTAAGATTGTCATGAATGCATTTCTCACAATTGTTACTTAAACTGCCTCTCACAAGGGGCCAGTCTGAAAACCAGCGCCAGGTACTGTGCCTAGCATATGCTGAGACTGGTACCTGTTGCCAAGGCATAGTATATAGTATGTTATGTTATGGCAATAAATCTTTTTTATTCTTTATTCTTATTCTTATTCAATACTGAAACAGGGAGATCGTTCCATTCTCTGGAAGTGCAAAATAAGAAAGATGAAGCGAAACGCTTCGTACGATAAGGAGGGAAACCAATCCAATAGGGATGGAACGACTCCGTGCCTCTAGGAGACCGGTGGTAAAAAGTTGATGAAGGTAGTAATTTATGCAGCCCCATGGCACACTCCCTAAAATAAATCCTGTAAGAGACTTAAAGGCGGGCTATTTGACCCAGACTTTGGAGCTTAGACTCGACCAGCGCGCATCGTCGCCTACCAGTCTCCTTGCCCGGCGGTCTACAGAGTCCAGCGCAGCTAGCTGATACTTGGCGGAGCCATCCCAGAGCTGGCAACAATACTTCATGCAAGATCGGACTTGAGTTTCTTCAGTTTTAAAAGCTGTCCAGCGCAAAAGTATCGCTTGACCTTGAAAAGGATGCCTAGCTTTTTCGCAGCAGGACGGATACATCTTAAAAAAATGAGAGTCAGGTCAAAAAACTTCTCTTGTTGGCAAATATGCAAGCCTGTGTTTTAGAGGGATGAAACTAGACCCGGTTGGCATCGCCCCAGTCGAACACAGCCTAAAGTGTCAAATTCATTTGCTGCACTAGGGACTTCCGTGCGAAACGTATGTCGGCAGAGGTAGCGCGTGAGTTGGATACATACTTTCCGCAACGGTACTGTCATCTGCTTACTCAAAAATACCGGGTATTAACCGATCCTTGATATGCAGTAGGAATAGAGTTTCGGAGAGTACAGACCCCTGAAGTACAGTAAATAAATTTTAATGTATTATTTTATTTTTGACATGTGCTCTTATGCAATAAAATATTTTGACTTTGACTTTGACTTAGTAGGTTGGACGAGCATCCATCAATAACTACTTTAATAGACCGTTCCCTCAGAAATTTATGTAAATTGTCCCAAACTATTTATTTATTTATAAAACCCTGAGTATTACACACATCAAAGTGACCCTTAAAAGCATTTGAATTAACCTAAATTACCCAGAATATTCAAAGGATGTATCGCGCTAGTTTCAATTTAAACCCTTTTATGTCTTGTTAGCATCAGTAGCAAAAGAACAGAAACAAAATCCATTTCCGGTGTACGTATTTATGTACTTGGACTCTGTAGCATTCGCAATTAATACCGGTTTTTCCAATAACATCATCAATGAAGCAAACAAAAATTTACTTTCGAGGTTTGCTGTCGCTTGTGGTCACGTCACCAATCAAACTGCGTTTCGACGCGTTGATTTTTAGTCAAATTTAACATCAATTTTACCAGAAAATACGACAATTATTCAAGAAATATTTGTTTGAGGGGCACAAAGTGTATTAAAAAACTATATAAAATAAGTTTCAAGTAACAATCATACCTATGCATAAATTTAGGGAACGGATAAGGAAATTATGATTTCAGACTATTTCGTATGCGGGTGCCATACACGAGTTATCGGTTTGCGTCGATTTATGAAGTTATGCACCGGTTGGTAATTTCCTCTTTTCTCAAACTTCCAAATCCTACTCATTAGGTACCCCGATCTGCAGGATAATTATCGAATGCTCTCAAGAACAAGACCATTAATATAATTGGTTAACCTCAAAACGAGCGACGAGTAATTGTGTCGCTTTAATTATTAAGTTCCATCAAGTTAAGTTTTATGCTCTCTCACTTTAGCACTAAGGGGCTTTGAGTATTTTAAATTGTGATTTTTAAAATAATTCGATTGTTCGATTATTCTACTCGTAGCATAAATGAATGAATTAATGTTATTTTATAGATTTGATCTGAAACACTACCACAATTTCAATAACTTCATAACTCTTATCGTCTCTGTCGTTTCTTTATATCGCTTATAATTAATAATCACTAAGTACTAGTTATCATTTATACGAGTGTATAGCAATTATCCTGCTGAAATTAAAGTAGTTTAGCAGCTCTTTCCCAAAAATTATTGGTCATAATCAAAAAGTTTCATAATTCACTAGATAGTAATTAATAATAGTTATTAATAATTATTAATAATTATAAATTTAATTTCGTAATTTTTTCGACACCTGAAACCCTTTCGATTCCTGTACTAGGAATCGAAAGAGTTTTGTCTCCTATACACGGAAAAATATTTATTAAAATTTATTTCTCTATATTTAAAAAAAATATTAACAATGCCAATCGCCATCGTCCAAGTCACATTCATATATTGTTCATGTAAAAACTCGCCCTCCTCTGCACCAAAGTTATTTGTTTCAATTTGTTACATTTACAATAGAAAATGTATACAAATTGTATTTTAGCCAGTAAAACGATTCGTTGCTTGAATATAGGAACCGGTCAAAAGTTGCACTTACATGTGTTCGTCGTCGTACTCCGCTAACGAGCGCCGCACGTACTCCAAGTTGTTGACAATCGTGCATATCTCCTCCGTCGTCTTGTTTTGACCTGCATACAAATTTGTTATCTTGTAATCCTCCGCTTCGTTAGAGAATAATCTTGAGGTTTATTCAAATACTAAGCCGCTTAAAGTTTCTTAGGGACTTTTTAAAATGTAAAACAACGGTAAACTCGAATTTAAATTATTTCTTCTTGTTTTGCAAAGTAGAACAGAGTGGATTAGTAAATTTTAACAACGATTGTAAGAAAACACGTTTTTCTTTGTTTACTACATCATTTGTTTTTCATTTTCATTAAAATAATAACGTTAAAACTTGTACATACATACGTTTTTAAGTACCTAACTGATACAATTCTAACAAATAGGACGTAGGTACTTCAAACTTTATTATTCTAAGCTGGCAGGGAACGCAGTACAAAATAGATATTGTAAAGGATTATGCAGATCTTATATTAGATATAAGGACGCAATTGCCTATGTCCGGCCACATACAGCAGTCGCTGTTCACTTCACACATATCCAGCCCTATCCAAAAATTAATTCTGGCATCTCATCTGTTTAACTCCAGCTTTATCGTTCAAGACCACAGAAAATAAATATCTATGGAGAATTTGCACCAATTGACCTAGTCCCAAACTAAGCAAACCTGGTCCTTAGGGTACTTGATAACGGATACACATACTCATTTTTTTTATAAAATAAGGATGGCAAGCAAGCAAGTGGGTCACCTGATGGTAAGCGATCACCACCGCCTAGAGACACCCACAACACCAAGGAGATTGCAGATGCGTTGCCAAACACGAGGGCTAAGATGGAATACCTCTTGTGCCAGTAATTGCACCGGCAGTCTTGCTCTCCACGCCGGAACACATCAGTGCAAGCACTGCGACTTAGCGGCAGGATTAAGGAGCAAGATGGTGGTAGCTATCCGGACGGACCTTGCAAAAGGTCCTCCCACCCGCAAAAGTCCACTCATAAAGATAAAATCATTCATTTTCATCATTCCACCTTCCACCTTTTACGGAATTCGAACTCGGAACCTTTAGCTTCGTAGTCAGGGTCGGGAAATATTAGGCTCACCGTGGTTGTCGTAGTAGCCCTGGTCGGCGAGTGCGCCGTGCACCAGGTCGGCATAGTGCAGCGCGGTGGCGCACGCCGCCTCCAGCAGCCGCAGCCCACCGCCGACCGTGCCCTCCTCCGCCGCGCCGATCGCGCGCCACACCAACCGCATGTGGTAAAGGCTGACAAATACCAAATCATACAACTTAGAATATACTAGGTGTCCTGTGGCCCTAATGACCGGTCAAGATTTAATTTATTCCTCCCTGCGACTCTGTCAAAGTAAAGTCTTAAGAACCCACATAGAGATAAACTCGAATCAACTAAACAGTCAAGTTAGGGCCACTAAGTATGCAAGTGAGAAAGTAATCTATTATGGCAGTTGCACAAGTGAGAAAGGGAAAAGTTGTCCATTCTTAGGGGATGATTATCACGAACCGTTGTATTTTTAATGCTTGTGGTCAGTAATTTGTATACCAGGATCCATATTTTTAACCTTAAAAGAGATCAATGTTCACTGTGTCTCTCTTTTAAAGGCTGATTCAATAACATTGGTGGAACAAAAGTTTATTTGTTATCAATTATTAGCCTACGTATGTAAATACCAGTTTTCGCGCTTCTTATCTAACTTCAGCCTGATACAAACTATAAACCCCTATTTTACATTCTAAAGTCAACAGATTTAATAAAATTGCTGGACCCTATTATAAAGCTCGCAAGCAGCTCCTTTCATAGGCCTCCTTACGTGACAGCTATTTAGCTGCATAAATAGCTGTTATTTAGCAACAATAAAAATACTACACTACGTTCTACTTTTATACCTCTAGAAGCATTCTCGTGAAAAGGCGCATCAATCATGAACTACCTATATTTTATTATTAGAACCACCTAAACCGATCCGCACCAAGTCAAGCGAAATTAATATGCAGGTAGCTATGTCATTGGTAACGATCAGAGTCTGTTGCCTACGATGGGAACATACAAGAGAATTTAATTTTGATATATCTATAAGGTATTCAATTAAAATTAAAGCGCACCCGTAAAAAAAACCTAGTCTTTGTAATTAGTAACGTGAAAATTGGTATACCTACCACAAATTAATGGGCTTCGGATCAAGTAACGTAAGGTTACGTGTTCCAGAGAACTCAGTTAATTTGGGTAGATGTCGTGAAAGATAAATTCATTACCAAGATAAACGAAGATGGATAGCATTTTCCGTTTCAGTTATCATTAATTTGTGATCGTAATAAACTCACGCCCTTTGTTTTGATAAATCATCATGAAAATTCACAATACGCTAAACAATGACATGGAAAATATAAAAAATATAGGTAATTCATTATAGCTGTTACGTAGTGATTTTCTCCCATATTGGGACCGTGCAAGATGGTTTGTAGGTTCCGTTACAAGCATGTCAAGATGATTGGCGATTAGCACCGTGACAACCAGATTCAACAGGTCACATACATTACATACGTATGTATGTATAGGTAAATAATACCCTGACCATGATTGCGTTAAACTAATTAGGGAGATCTATATCCATTTTTATATCAAATTGTATGTATGTCCTGAAAAATATCATTAAACTAGTTGTGTTTAATTTTCTTTGGTTTGATAGATTAAACATTTAATGTACATACTTAAATTTGGTTATTATAAATGCAAAACTAGTCAATGGTAAATGGACGCTTTGACTAAGCGTCTTCATTGTAGCAAACGGTCACAGCATTTAGTATCTCGGAGAGCGTTTAAGGAATATTGATGAGGCTGCATAAATTGTGCGCGCCTTACAACTCCGAAAATTATATGAGTGTGATTATAAACTTATACTTACTTAGTTTACTGCGAGGGTGAGTGAGAAAGTAATCTGTGGTATGTGGTAATGGTAGTTGCATATAACAAAGAGAAAACCAACACAATGACACGTAACCTGTTTTGTATGACACGGTCAGCCCAGGTGAATTCTAGGTTTGTGATTTGTGAAGACAAGCAGACTGTATATAGTAAATGAGCTGTTAAAGACTTTAAAAACACGTACATCTTTCTAAAGACTTGTATAAAAGCAAGTATACACAAGCTGCAGAAGATCTGCCAGTACAGTAAGCGAGCAGATAAAAACACCGGCAGCGCTGCCACCGCCAATGTAAAAGAGACAGAGACAGGTTTGTATGCAAAATCGCTAATTCCATTTTTTCACCATAGGTTTCTTATCTTCTCACGTACTGTACTTAATAGCATTTACGCCACTGGAAAGAATTTGATCTTGTCAGTACCACAGAATACATGAATAGGATAGAATGGAGTTCCGCTGTAATTTGTGAAGCCGATGCATATATATGATTCTGATTTTTGAGCCAATGCTGTTGTGTTGCCGCTTTGTCACAGAGAGCGGCAGAAGCATATAAACGAGTGCAAGCGATATGGATCGGTGTCAGTGTTTTCGAAACTTGTAAATCACGGCGGAAGACCAGACCACCTCATTCTTGAAAATAACCATTATTCTGCACAATCCAAACAGGCCAGCGTTTGTCGCGACATAACCTAATACATATATCCTTTTCTAACCAATGAGCGTGTGCGAAAGGAACGACTGCTTTATTTCCACGATAAACGCAAGTGTGGTACTAGTTGTAGTTGAGTTTATGTTTCGCAGATAAATTTATTTTTATAATTATTTAGAAAGCATTGGTGGCGTAATGGCCCGAGGGGGTGGACTCTTGAGAGTTAGGAACCAAGTTCGAACAACAGCGATCGTCACGCAGTCAAGGCTAATGAGTTTTTCTAACTTATGGATAAAACCTTAGAATTGTTGGTAACATCGGGCAGGGGAAAATATCGTGAGGAAACTCGTACATACATGTAAATGAATGTAAAATCATGATCTTATCGGTCTGTCACAGGGGTTACGGAGGTCAGATGGCAGTCGCTTCAATGTAATAACCTGACCTGCCAAATCTGGGATCATGGTCAAAGCTTAACCCGAATAAAGAAATAGAAAAAGCGCTACAAGGATGATGATTGTTATTTTTTAGGGCTTTTAGACGATTACGATCGTTTTCATCCGCCCGCAACTTACTAAGATTGATATTATATCCGATTAGGTCCCTACTTCGTGTAACTGACGTGCTCTTATTTACTTTAGCTTGTCCGGTCCGCAATGTATCACATCGTGTAATAAACTTGTATTATTTTAACAAAACGTTCTATTTCGGTTTGGGTCTACTTTATCTGATACTACATTTTACATCCCTCACAGGCCATGGGTCGGTTAACAGGGTAAGAGGAACTTTGATGACAACGACATAGGGGCTATTTGTAGATTTAGGTTTTTAGGTTTAGAATAGTTACTTTATTTATAAAAAAATTAAATGTTTATTTGTTTCAAGTACAAAATGCTATTTACATCAGGAACTATAAGTATAAACAATAGCCCCATGGGTTGTTGGTAACCCAGTGAATCGTTTTCGCAAGGTACAGAGTTCGAGCC
Source organism: Ditula angustiorana (assembly GCA_963691745.1). Lineage (NCBI taxonomy): Eukaryota > Metazoa > Arthropoda > Insecta > Lepidoptera > Tortricidae > Ditula > Ditula angustiorana. Next base: position 7,732,177 of record OY829484.1, read on the forward strand.
CTAGCAGTCGCCATTAAAGGACAACTCCTTTCGATATTGAGCTTTACTCATCCACCGTTTACCGGCTACCACAATTCGGTTCGGTCAATTGTCACTCCGAGTTACAGTAAAAACATAGGTACTTTGAAGCAGTTTTGCAGCGGATTCTGTAAGGTTTACCGTTGATGTAGGCACATCTAGGCTTAAGTAATAAATGACAAGAAATATGTAATAAACAATCCCTAGAAAAGTCGGACACGTATAAATAGAAAGCGATTGTCCATAAAACGTGACCCGGTATAATATGGGAAGAGTAAACAGGAGTAGTGATAAAGGGCGTCGCTCACCACGCCGCCGTGTCCACAGAGGACGTGCTGTGCTTGACAATGTGCTCTCCTTCCACCAGCCGGTCTGTCGACAATATCACGTCATTAGGGCTTTCTAAAATACGTATAATAATTTTTTTTTTCTTTCTCCCTTATTTAAAAAGGCAGGTGCACAGGCTGTTAGAAAAAAAACCCAAATCAGATAGTAGGAATTCAATGCCTCATCAGAATTTTTTCCTGTACAGTTGCACCAACCATAATATTTAAATAGAGAGAGAACACACACTTTTCTAGAGCGCATTGGCCAAAAATGGCACCTCCATTATTAGTGAACCAAATGTTGTGAATCAAAACACTAGTAAATCATGTGATTTTGATCAGAACCCATGCGTACAATACACAATTACATTTGAAAGAATACTTGGATGAACTTAATCGTTTTATACTGTGTTTATTGGTCTTTATGAAATTTTGTTTAGCGAGTTCGGATTCACAATTTTGTCAAGTTAGACAAAAGTCTCCAATTCAGCATTATAGTTAAAAACACAATTGGACAATGTTTGTCTATCGTCTCAGGGTGGTTACGCCATACAACTATTTGCATGAATAAGGTGACGTTTGTTTACGCATCTACATATTGTGAGCGCCATACTAATATGCGTCAGTATTCCGTCAATTTAGAGGGCGGGGCCTTCGTCATGTGAATTCACTGCGAGACGGTTCCGTATAAAACTCTTTTATTATTATACAATACATTTATATATTCTATGCAGAAGTGGTTGAAGTATGTTGTTGCATGCCGAACGGTTAGTGATTTGATATTGTTGCTTTTATGTTTATTTTACACTGTACACGGTTGTAGGCGCAAAATAATCCCGGATAGAATATTATTAAATATATGTTCCCAAAAGCTTTAAGGACATGTATGATTTATTACCAGACTTTCTCGCTCCGTTGATTGAATCAGATTCTGAGAATTTGGGTTCATCTCAATTACGCCCTAGCTTACGTCCAGTTGTAGTCCACAATCGTCACTCAAACGTTCGCGTATAATGAGCATTTAAAATTAAATGCTTAAGTGAAGACGGTACTACCCATTTTAAAATGTTTCTTACACGTGAACGATTTTAACCCAACCAATTAAAATAAAGTGGGTACACGTGATGTCAAAAGCAACAGTCTCAAATTAAACATTACATAAACATGCTGATAATTACAGAAAAAGGAAACATTATTTATTATCTTCACGTGTAATAACAATGGCGGCCGTAGCTCACACCCGAGTCTACGCGGCTACGAACGTGCTTTCGCCGCTACGCCGTAGCCCCGTAGCCTGCTAGTTTATTTATCGTTCTCTATTCATATAATTATGTATTGTGACCAGTTTATTTTACATATTCTTTTCATCATTCTTTTTAATATATTTATATTCATTGCACTTTCAAAGTTATGTTTCAAAGTTTTTTTAAACATACATTCTAGTTCAATAGTGTACATGTATATTAATTTCCTATATGACATTATAGTGTTTTGTTGTCAACAATCGGGCGGGTCGCACGTACAACGTTACACGTCGGATCTAATTGAGACAGATCCGTTCGCCGGCGATAGTAGGTACAGTAATTAAATTCACGTCGCCTGTGATTAGGCCACGCGATATCGCTCCAAATTAGTTTGTAAACATTATACTGCACAAAGTCATGAGCCAGAGACAAAATAAATATGTATAGCCTCTTAAAGGAAGACTGGAAGCAGGCAAGGTAGTTTTAGTGAATATAAACAGTAAAATAATAAATACCTCCTAAGGCCTCTAGAGTGGAGTGGCCAATGAATTTGGATCCTTAGGCATACTGTCCGTGCTTTTTTTAGTATTTTGTGTTTTGAAAATAGTTATTTTTGTGTATAAAAAATGGTTATTTTACATCAATAAACAAGTTTTTTCTTCAAAAATTATGCAATATGTCATTTGATTATGTGCATTTAAGAAGCCTTAGCGATTTTTAAGTTAAAATGCTTGCTTGATAGGAATATTTTATAAGATTTACATGTTAACTCCTCTAACGGCAGCTTTACACTTTGTTGTTCGTGTATTCGTGAAAACAAAAGACATGCACTATGCATTTTGTACTTAAACAATATAGTGCATTACATCTCATCGAGACTGCGTCCTGGACACATATACACCTTTAAATAAGTTTGCGTATTTGATGCATAAATTCCAATCTCCAAACTGCACTGAATGTGATATTGTAGAAAACCACATATTGATGAAATGTTCGAAATTAATCAGTTCGCAGCAAAATGCAGGATAGGTCGTATTTTATAACCAGTGTGTGCAATAAAATATGAACATATCTTTTGTCTCGCGATTTTAAATTCAAATATAAACATTTCAACGTCGTAGGAGAAGGCGATGGTTAGGTTGAATTATAAAGGTATGTGTGTATTGTAAATATAGTGTGACATCGTCACATAAGTGACAAACCTCTTTAAATAAATAAAAAATATATAGTGCATATCTTTCATTCTCGCGAATACCTGAACATAAAAAGCGAAGCGAACTGTGTAGTTCGACTATAAGAGTTTTAGGTAGACAAATAAGGATAAAAAATACAATTTCACGGGTAAAAAGGGCGTTAAGTACTTCTTCGCAATCGTCTTTCGTGCACCTCTTTTCCAAACGATGCCAGCACCAAACTCACATTTACTGTTAAATTCAAACGCGAGTTTCTCCACATTGCAGCATTGTCATACTATAACGGCGTTGTTAGCATAGTCAAAGTAATATCGCGTCGCCTCGGCTTGTTTGGAATGAAATAAGCTAAACTGCCGCCACACAAAAATGCTAATATCTCGGCTTTATTGTGTGGCACTCGCTTTGTGTTGTTAATCGAGAAGACTTCCTTTTATAAGCTGTATTTTTAAGGCATCTTTTAAAACAACGCAAAGTTCTGTGCTAAGTTTTTTATCGCCCTTTGCAGGGCTTGTTGATATCTCGTAGAAGTGGGTCAAATATGTTTTTGTTAAACTTTTAATTTTCAATCAAGCTGTTAATGTTGAGTACTCTATAACGTGTAGTAGTTGAATGTAGACACATATACCTACCAAATTTCAATTCGATTTGAAAACGGGAGGAGAAAGTGTCAAAAGTCACTCGTAAGACTTGATTATAGGCACATTAGTCATTATAGATGCAGAGATAAGAGAATAAAAGCTTGTAAAATGAGTATCAACCATCTTTGGATTCCTTAGCTACAAGGAAAAAAACCCTTATAATTTCGCCCTGTCCGTCTGTGTGTATAAATATATCAGGTAGTCATTTTATTCGGAGTCTATTCAGATTAGGGATGATATCTAGAAAATAATTATTTCCTATAAGACGCTTTACAATGCCTTAGTGAAAGAGCGAAAAAAACCGGACAAGTGCGAGTCTGCTTTCGCATCGAGGATTCCGTAGGTACTGTATATTTGTATGTAGATAGTTCGTCGGATTGAAAGAAAACTTAATTTTGCAGTTGAACGAATGTTCACCCATACATATTAGTCACTGTTAATTTCTAGCTGCAAATGTAAGTTTGTAATAGCACAAATACATTATTATTTTATTTTTTTATTTTTATTTTTATGTGATACAACTAAGTATAAATTAAAGATTTTCGAATTTTTTCCTTACTTCAATGTGACACTTTCCATCTTGTCAAGTTCTATAATTCTTGGTCAACGCGCAAGTACTTAACCTATAACCTTTTTTTTTAGACAGACGGACCACGAAGTAAACCTATAAGGGTTTCATTGTTACCAATTGAGGTACGGAATCCCAAAAAACGGGTAGAGGTTCATTTCGTTCAGGGATGAAAAAGAAATGTTTCAGTTCTCTTTTGCTAGTCGGCTATTTTCGGATAGATCTTAAAAATGAGAGCAAAGTTTAATAAAAACTGTTTTTATTAAAAGAGACAGTAAATAGATGTACGCTTCTAAAGGCGTGAAAAGTGTCGCCCATTCTAAATTTTTACAAAGGGGCGAGAGATTCTGAAAAAAAAACTTTAAAAAAAATGAAATTTTTGACCTAAAAGTCTTCTTTGTAATTATTATTCTTGGTCCTTGTGCGTGGAACAAAAATATATATTAGGTATGTGTTGTATAAATTTAGATAATTTACTTTGACAGTGTTTAAAAAAAGTGATTGTGACTTACAGACAGTCAGACCGACAAACATGACGAACTATAAGGGTTTCTAGTTTGACTACGGAACCAGCAAACGGAATTAATAATAGGTTCCTCGAGGCGACGCTTCTTCTCAGCAGATGATGTTTTCCGAATCGAAGGTAGAATCAAAGTCAAAGTCAAAGTCAAAATATTTTATTCAGATTAGGCTTACAGGTAGCACTTATGAATGTCAAAAAAATTTACCACCGGTTCGGAAAAACCTCTGATGAGAAGATACCGGCAAGAAACTCAACGAGGTGTAATTTTTTAAATAAATCAAAATAACAATGTTATTTTACGTCTTAAATATTTAAAATAATTACAATTTAACAATTTAACACAGCAGGTGTACAATCTTTGGAGCCAGGGATCGCCAATACAAATCGGGATCATTTCCAAACATCCTTGTCCAAGATATAGTCATTGATTTTATAATACGCCCGAGATATTATTGTCTTCTTGACAATAGTTTTAAATTTTGTATTATTTAGTTCAGTAATGTTCTTTGGAATTTTGTTGTAAAATCTTCCGCAACTTCCCATGAACGACTTATTGGTTTTAGCCAGTCTGTAAGTTGGAACTTTATTTAAGCTTTCCTGTATTTCTAGTAGCCTTTGTCTTATCGACGTTAGTAGGGAAATTGCATATATTTTTCCTAACGTACCTACATGATTATTTCAAAAATATATAGCGACGACGAAATTTAAGATGTCTATTTCCTTGAAAAATTCCCTTAATGACTCACGGGTATCCATTTTATAAACTGTTCTAACTGCCCTTTTTGCAAAATGGAAACTGACTCAATATCTGCAGCAGATCCCTATAAAATAAGGCCGTACGAAATAATGCTATTAAAATAGGCGAAATAGACCAACCGTGCTGTCGCTACATTGGTTAGCTGCCGAATTTTTCTTACTGCAAAAGCAGCAGAACTCAACCTATTTGCTATCGCTGTGACGTGGGAACCCCACTGCAGTTTAGAATCGAGTGTTATTCCTAAAAACACAGTTGATTTTTTTCAGTAATATAAATCAGTAGTTTATTGAGTATTTTTTGTTAATATTGGTTGTACCCTTACTTACAAATTACATGCAAACTACTTAATTCATGCAAATTAATGTTACAGACTTGGAATCCGAGTCTATTCTTGAATGTCCGACTTAAAAAGGGACTAAAGCATCATCGGGACTTAGATTCATTATAATTAAGTACACGATACAAACCTTTAAAATTTTGAAACATTTTATATTTTTTTCAAGTCTATTCTAAAATTGTTGTAATCGAAATTTTTACTTTTCGATTTTTCTTGCATTTTTATTTTTATACATACAAATTAAATTTAAAATACTATATAATGACAACACACAGAAAAAATAGGCTAATGGCAGGACTCGAACCTGCAACACCAGCATTCCGTGCCTTGCGTTTGCCAGTTTCGCCAGATTACCAATGTCCGCAAGGCACGGGATGCTGATGTTGCAGGTTCGAGTCCTGCCATTATCCAAATTTTTCTTTGTGTTATCATTATATAGCATTTTCGATTCTAAAATTTATTCGAATTGTACTGTCCTCTCGGTTTGTTCATAACCAAATTACAGTGACAGAGCAAACTAAAGTTAGATTTTTGAAGTACTTACATTCTAAATTCAAATCACTTTGTCTCCCTTCGTGAACAAAATGCGATTTTACTTACTGTTCTCGTGTTTAAAGGGCGTCCTTTTAAAACTGCTGTGGTGAAAGCTTAATTTAATTTATCACACGTTTCCAATAAAGGCCCCTTGTCTGTTTACAATTTCTTTCAAACAATTAAAACTTCGCTAAAATTATAAAAGAAAATACCAGTAGAACTTTATAAGATCAACTTGTCAGTTGAAATTTAATTTAGTAACTCTACTTAGAAACTATACACACTACTTTGATACTGTGTGAGAATAGAATAGAATAAAATATTTTTGTACTCATGGAATGAAATAAAATAGTTATTAAACTCTGGTTGACACGCAAAATTATACAGAGTAACATATTTTTTACCTATGTCAACTGTAAAATAATATCACTTGATCTCGTATTTTTGTTAAAAGAAATAAATAAAAGTGGACCGATCTGCTTCTTCAATTGTCCAAAATCAAGTTCTTGGTAGAAGCAAAGGCTTGTATCTATAAAGATTCAAACCGCGGTAAGAACATCATTTTTTTTTTCTCGTCAGGAAACCTGCACGTTTCTAAAAGTAACTGATGTGTGTGATGTTACCATCTCTCAGTGAGCATATCCAATCTTTTTCACTAAGAAAGGAGGCCTGAGCCCAGCGCAGTGGGCTGTACACACATAAACCACATTAATCTTCACTTGTCTTAAGCAGTAAACCACATTCTAACCTAAAATTTCAATTTCAGCCACCAAATATTGTCTATTTTTTTATTTAAACATTTGTAAGCAACAAGTAAAAAATCAGCTATTCAATTTACCGCTTCGATTTATTTTATTCAGGCGTTTATTTAGGCGTGACAAAAAGTTAAATTTTAATGTAGAATTTTGATTACATGATAAAACTTTAACGTAGGCTGGATATGAAGATGAGATGAAAAATAAATATGAACATTTGTGGAATTATACAAACAGCAGTTGTTATTATTTCGCAAGCGACATTAATTTACTGCTGACCACTAGCTGTAGTAAAAGCTTTCGTGTTGTTACACCGTTTAGATTGCGATGCTTATCTTAATGCTAGCCCAACCAATGGGGTGTGAACCTCTGCCTATTCCTCGACGCTCTGACCATTGATTTGAAAAATAACTCTTTTTCTCACTATAATAAGCCACAGTTTGTAGTTTCTTTAAAATAATCTAAATGTGCTGGATACTTTCCTGTATTGATTATTCCCGTCGCTGTTTCGGAAATGTTTTGATACGTGCCAGTTTCACGGTGCGACTCGAGTACGAGATTGATTACAATCACGGGAAACAAATTCCACGGTTTTATTTAAATATGCGTATTAAGTTAAACTAAGACAAATTGTTTCATTACTTTGAACGAAAAACTAAGACGGAAAGCTACCATTACAAAGTTCATTATTCGGTGTCATAATTTTACCGCACGGATTTTATGGCGTGTTTTATTAACTCGAAATACATTCTGTATGGCAGTAAACCTTATAAAGTCGCCAAATTCGTATTTATGTGACACAAGATTTATCTCTCCGGAAGCATTAAGTGTAAAAACTTATCTCATGTATCTTACAAAATAATGTTAATTCACCTATAGAATTTTAGGTTTTAAGTAAATTATATTTAGTGACATATTTAAGAATCTAATACTGTTTGTTAAATGAATGAATAATAAACTATTTGAAAAAATGGAACTTAATATGAAAACCACAATACTCATCTCAGACACTGTCTTCGCTTTTGATAAGAGATGATATTGTCAAAATAATGGGACCATTACGACCGTTATTTTAATGTCAAACGAAATGGCCTGATTAAATTTTCTTTCAAATAGAATAGACATTACTGTAAATAGATCTGAAACAAACATACACGTGTCAAGGAGTAGGTATTGGTTACATTTAATCCCGTAACTAGAGACGTGTCACACTTGAGACCCGACGAAGTTTAAGTTGTAGGTATCACCCATGTTTACTAAGTTCAAGTGAGCGCGACAATAATCCCAGCAGACAATTTTCAAAGTATTCTTCATCTTCAATAAAGTTTTAATGATACCATGTTTGCATCATTTCAGTTGAATAAGTTTGTAAAAGTTCGCTTATTCGAATTTATTTATAAACAAGGCTTAAATTTCATAAACGAGATTGAAATTACAGTCAAGGTAGTCTTAATGAAAATGGAGAGAAGAAATTTGCTAATTCTTAGCAACGATTTATTTAAAGAGCCTACCGTCAATCACGTTATCCTGTATGCTATTGCAAAATTATATAATCGAGAGCATTCATTTCAATATTAGTTTAATAGTAAATAACGAATCAAAAAGTTATTTATATCGATAACGTTTTGTTCGAAAAGAAAATTAGGTTTGTATGAACGGATAGTCGCGTTTACTAAGTATTCAGTAACCTATAAAATTACAAAAAGGCTTAAACAAACACGCCAGAAGGGCTCTGAGTTCTGAGAACATGTGCAACGGACAGTAAAAAGCGCAAATCGACATTAATTGGGTTATCGTATCGGCCGTTGACTCTTAGCTCTTAATTAAGCTCGGCTGAGCTAATTTAAGCTCCTAAATTCAGACAACGATGCTGTTTTTTTTTCGCTAACGCATAGATTTACTAGATTACAGCTGGAAGGTACTTTAAATGTTTACAAATTGGCGAGTAACTTAGACTAGTTACCACATATAGATTTTAATTAAGAATTTTCTGAAGATTGTCCCTCCCGTCATCGTAAGTTAATGACGCACGTGTTGTTAATTACCCGACTACTTTATTTATTTTGTTAATAGAGAGCAAAACTTGGTAGGCATAGGTGTACATAGCAACAACTCACAAAGTTACGCATAACAGAATCAGGGGCCTTAACATGACCGGCCCAGGTTTAAATTATCCCTCCCTGCGTCTCTGTCGAACTAGTCTCATAAGAATGGGACGCACATAGAGATAAACTTAACTTAGCCGGTCATATTAGGGCCACAGGAAAGATTTAATTAATAGTTTTCTTTTACACTCTGTACAGTATCAATTTGGGTATAATATTGGTCTTTTAATTTGTTTATGAAGCGAATGTAGCGTATCTAAATATTTTACCGTTTGTGACGTTTGTCTATAGATGCAAGCGGGAATCTTTCCGAATGTTTCCCAGGGAATACTTCCCGTAACATTCGGAAGCATTCCGAAACATTCGGAAGTTTTCGATGGCCGAAAAATACGAAAATTTCGTTAAAAACCGACCAAGTGCGTGTCTGGCTCACGCGCCGAGGGTTCCGTACAAACCTAATAAGCACCAAGCATTGCTTTAATGAAAAAAGAAACCGAATTGAGGGACAAACTTAACTTTGCTATTGTAAAACTCTTGGTCCCATACGTACTAAGTGCAAATATAAGATTGTAATAAATACAAAATGTGATGTAACATACCTTACAAGTTTACAGTTTTCGGACTTTTCCCTTTACTTGTGAAAAAAGTAAAAAATGTATGTAATTCTGAGGTTATTACTCATTATTTACACTATAAGTTAAGAATTATGATACATAATTATAAAATATGTAATTCCAACTTCCAATAGAATCACTGTTTAAATAGTAAGTAGTGATGCAGACCGATAAAATTACCCTGGTAAAATACGGTAAAATTCACTATTTTTCATACTTACTTCATTACTAGCACAAGTGGTATTCCATATTAGCCCTCTGGGTTGGCAACGCACTGCAATCTCCTAGGTGTTGCGGGTGTCTATGGGCGGTAGTAATCACTTTCCATCAGGTGACCCACTTGCTCGTTTGCCTTCCTATGTTGTATAAAAAAAATTGGTAAGAGTAACGCGATAGAAAGAGATGGAAATTCGACAGGGCTGTGCGAGCTGAATATTTCTTTCATCTTAGAAATAATTCTACACTTCAGCTTGATTTCGAGGTACCTACCTAAGTACCTTGCTTAAATTACTTAACTGTAGTTCAACACGAAGAATAGGCGAATAAACTGAACGGAGCGTGCGGCGTTTTACAAGCTCTCACACACAACGCAAGTAAACGAAATCAAAGACGCCGTGCGCCGCCGCCGCCGCCCCGGCCCGCCAGCTCTGCGCGCCGAAAACTTCCTTGATTGATTCCATCTTCGGTAACATTCGGAAACATTCCCAGGGACGTATGAGGTGGGGAACTATTCCGGGAGGGGAGGAAGTATTCATTCCGTTTGGCCCATAGACTTACTATTGAGAAGACTAACGCCGAGCGTGTCTCCGAAAGGGACAGCAAATACACACACATGAATATTTAGGGTTACCATCTTTAAGACAGTTTTCCCTGGGGTCATTTACGATGTCAATAAAAAAAACAATATTTTTATAAATTGAAAAAAGAAGAATTACTTTTGGAAAATGTTTTTAATAATTAACAGGAATTTATAAAATCACTCTTAATAATAATAATAAGGGTTAGTTAGTCTCGACCAACACCTCAAGAGACTCTCGCTAGAAGGTTGGATCAAGGGTCAGATACAGAAGGCGGTACTCCTGGACACGTCACAAATAGTCAGGAGATTCCTCACTCTGCAGCCCTAACCACCGGTAGCTTGAGCCCTGCCCCGCTGCCGGCGGCACTCTAGGTTAGGTTTTTATAATGTTTGTATATTTTGTATTGATATTGTTTTATTACTTTTTATAGAAATATTGTAAAACTTAACCTAAGATTTTAAATAAATATACAAGAATAAAAATGGTACCTAATTGTATTGGTAGTAAAAAGGTTGGAAATAATTATGTAGTAAACCCACACTGTAACAATAGATTTCGGTCAAAATGTTAACAACACATTCTGGAAGATTCCAGTGGGTGCAATCCATGATTCCCGTATATGTGGTTCGTGGGGGAATCTGGAAGTTAAATCCAGAATACACTTCACGGGGCTTCATTTCATACAGCATTTGAGTCGACCGCCGAGTTACACGAGTGCTTATTTTATCTGTGTACTGGTGTTTTATGTCGTAAAATAAACGATTAATGAATCAAAATACTAGACTAACATGCTTTACGAAATAGGGTCCTGTATAAGTTTTTTCTATACCAATATTTCATCAACGTACTATTTACCCCTTAACGTGGGGTAATATTCGTGGGAAAAAGCGACAACACTGAGTTTTAAGGTTTGCTTAGCATAGAAGTATGCTGGCCTTGAAAAAACTAAACATGCCATGAGGGACAAAAGATATCAAGCTCTGTCTCTTTTTTTCACAAGCAAATTCATAATTATATCTTGTTCTTGTGCAAGTGAAAAGGAAGACGTCCGTCATTCTATAGTTTTCTCTTTCTACGGTTTGGCCTCGAGCTTCGGGCTGTCATTTTTGAATGTTGAAAGGCAAAGGTATCTTGGCACATACAACCATGTTTTATATAACACACGCCGCAAACTATCGGTATTTTACGCGCCTTTTTGTTAAAATTACTTACGTAATTTTGCAACCGTATGTACATTACACGCAGTACGTCCGTAGTTAGTAGGGGAAAAACCTAAAAGTAGATATCCACTGGATGGTTCCGGCAGGCGATTACCGATAAAGACTTTCTTTGTAGAAATCCAAAACAAAATAATAAAAACTACGACGAAATTGTTTTTAAACACTTAATAAAAACATCGTTTTAATCATTCCAATCCTTACATAGGTACATACCTACATACTCGTGCACAAAAATAACCCTACTACTGTTATGGTATTCTTTTATTGTAAAATTAACAAATTAACAATGAACAAGTTACCTGGGCCCAATTTCATAAACGCGACAGGTGACAGTGACAATTCGCTATACATTACTATGTCTACAAGTAACGCTACAGACTTGTACAGACTTAACATCATAGTGGGCAGGCAATGTATATCAAATTGTCACTGTCACCTGTCGCCTGTCGCGTTTATGAGATTGGGCTCTGGGACTAATTTCATAAACGTGACAGGCGATAGGCGACAGTGACAATTCGCCGTACATTACTGTGTCGACATGTAACGCTACAGACTTACAGACTTAACATCATAGTGGGAAAGCAATGTATACCAAATTGTCACTGTCACCTGTCACATTTATGAGATTGGACACTGGTACTAATTTCATCGACGCGACAGGCGACAGGTGACAGTGACAGTTTTCCGTACATTATTGTGTCAACAAGTAACGCTACAGACTTAACATCATAGTGGACAAGCAATGTACACCGAATTGTCACTGTCACCTGTCGCCTGTCACGTTTATGAAATTGGGCCCTGGACTACAAGCGTTGACTACATTCAAGACGAGGATGTACGTAACAAGTACCTGTATATCTACGCTTTTCTACATAAATTCATGGGACAGAAGAAAAACACACGGCGGCTAGGTTTTAAACTTAATTTACCTACTGGGAAGTATTCCCAGGCAAAGACGAAAACTTCCTCGATTCCTTCGGAAACATTCGGAAACATTCCCAGGGACGTATGAGGTGGGGAACTATTCCGGGAGGGGAGGAAGTATTCATTCCGCTCGGCCTCGGGCTGTCATTTTTAGTGTTGAAAGGCAAAGGTATCTTGGCACATACAACCATGTTTTGTAATAATACAAAAAGCCTGATCCTTTTTTTAAATCTATGTTTTCAGTGATCATAGATTAATTTGATGATGATTAATAAAGATGAAATGCTGGTGTTACGCATTTTAAAGTCTCTGCGAGGTTGTTTAACCAAAGTCACATCGCCGACGAAAGACTTGACTAGCGGTCGTAAATAGTCGTAATATAAGCCTGATTGGATATTATATGTATGTATAATTTCATACGGACATTTTAAAATAAAAATATATCACTTTAATTCCAAAATGGCCGAACCATGAACTGATGGACTGCGCGCTGTGAACAGCACAAACGGTCTAAGCGAAAGACTCGAATTAAACGCCTCTGTCTCTTTCTAGTGTTGACATCATTAGAATCGAATTTCCTGTCACTTTTTTTAATTACTCGTTCTGAAGTAGAATGACTAAATGTATGCACCCTTATGATTAAGGAATGTTTTCTGTTAAATATAATAAAAGAGTCCAACTCGCACGTGACCGGTTTTATTACTGGGAAAGTTTCCGAGTAATCGAAATATTCCCGGAAGTTTTCCGGAATAATTCCGAATATTTCAGAAGTTTTGCAACTATAGACGCATGTGAAACCTTTAATTACATCCTTAAAAATATATTCTAGAATTAGCTTCCTTCATTGATTCTAGCTCGTATTAAAATACACAAAAAATGTTTTCGCGTAAAACATGTCTTATTAGCGGTGTCCTTGCGGCTATGTCCAGTGCAGTACGGGCGCAGCGCTTTGCCATTTATCACGGTTAAGTATCCTATAAGTATATTTAGCTATACACATTTACTAAAATTAGATCAACTCGTATTAATTCTTTCTGAAGTCACCTGTTATCTGTTTTGGCGTAAAGTTGGTAGACAATTAATTAATCCTGGGACTAATTACTTACCGAGCTCGACGGCCGCACGCACCCGTTGCAACGCCATAGTTTTGGTCACGGCCAGCCAACGATCGATCAGCGGCTCGAACCACCTGCCACACAACACAGTGTCTGTAGAGTTAGCGCCGACATTCACGGAGATAGCGAGACCTCTTAATTAACGTAAAATGTATTGGAATAGTGTCTTGAAAAATCCGTGACTGATGACCCCGAAATACTTTCAAAAATCAACCACTAACGCCGTGTGCGTTCCTATATTTAAAACACGGATCGTCTTACTTACGAGCCGTTAAATTTTGGCAGATGTCCCTTATATTATAACATGTGTCAATATACATGTGGGATCGTGTGAAGGGAAAACTTCAGTAATAAAAATATTAAAAAAGTTTAATTAAAAGAAAAATACGGAAAATAACAAAGAACACAACTTGCAGCTAAAGAATCACCAAACGCACTCCCAGTCACTCCGGCATACACATTCGGTCATAAAATCTCATCCAGTCATTCGCTCGTTTACATCAATCGTTGGCTCAGTGTTACTACCATTCCCACACACATGTGTAAACGACCCGATGTTTTAATGTAGGAACCCGGCATAGGTGGCAGAGGGAGTCTGTCCATATTTCTGAGCTGCAATTTTTAAACCTCACCGGGTGACTAAAGCTCACCAAAATGGCCGTTTTACATAGAGATTCGCCCGTTTTGGTGAGTTTTAGTCACCCGGTGAGATTCAAAAATGGCACTTCTGGACTTATTAATGATTATCATAATGAGTGAATGATGAAATAAGAGTAGAAAAATGTCGATGGCAGGCAGCATTTTACTGTTTGGAACATACTCGTAATTTCGTTTGCTCTTCTTTTCTTTTCCCCTAACAACAATACAAGGGAAAAATGTCCTGAGTTCCTTGAAAAAAAAAGGCTGTACGGTCGTGCTATGCTCTACTTGGCATTACCATGCCCTAAGATATTTATGTAGGTACTGAAACATTTAATCGTAAAGGTACCATTTATTAGATTGATAGATAAATAGATTTAGAATGGATGGGCACTATTTAAAGGTCAGCTGTAAACCAAACCAAAAAATACTTTTGAGACCTAAGTATACTATTTAGCACGGTAATATTAAGTTACAGATAATGTATGAAAGCAGGCGTATTTTAAATTGAGTGCCACATTAATGCAATCAGAAAATAAACACGAAACGAGGAAAACCTTTACTTGTTTTGCTCAACAATGAAAGTAATTCCGCTGACTTAAGTGAGAAAAATATATCGAACAATAATAACGATACCTACTTGTTTTCCTCGGATATTAATGGTTAAGGTAAGAAACAAAAGGCAAAAACATTTTGTTTATGCTCTAGACGTTCGTAATATTTTTCTCGTTAAGCATGACCCGACGGCTAAATTAATGTCTATTATGTACCTACGTTGATTTGCCGGGTCACACTACGCTTAAAAACTATGAATTCATGGTTGAAGCTTATATATGTATAATCACAGAATATATAATATTATCAGGGGCAACTGCTCTACTTGTGGACGGCTTTACCTGAGCACACTCGGTAAGAGAAATATACTACTCTGTCGTTGGTAGAGCAATCGTCATGTTTCTCTATAGCTATTCTGCCTTTAGAAGGTCGAAGAGAAAGCAGGAAATAATGAAACACGATGATTGCAGCGACGATGAGAAAGTATAGCTCTAAGATTAAGAGATTCTCCACAGTTCGAGTAGTTACCCTTATTTCATACACTACCCTGCATAGAATTCAGATACTGCAACCCTCACAGGCCCCACCCACAGGTTGGCTACACCTGACTACTTTAAGTATGACTCGCACAAGTACTGAAGGAGTAACTAGGAGTATTTTGTATGACGTGGCTGCCCGAAGATAAAATGATAATTCACACATGTGTTCGTTACATAACGCATGGGTAGGTGATTTGACTTCAGATTCTAGTTATTCGATGTAAAATTTTCACAGGTACAGTCAAGGAAATTGAAACACGTACCACCGTGGAATCTAGTCGAAGAGACATACGCATGACATTTGTATGAAATAGCCTGGCGTTTAACGCGTCGCGTCATTGCGATAGGGTTCTAAGGTGGTACGTGAATATATTTTCCCTACTGTACAGTCCCTTCAGCAATACCGGAATAAACAAGTTTCTTCCTTAATTGCATCTAAGTTCATATTATTATTAACAAGTGGAGCACCTACGTAAGCCTAACATGAATGACACTAGTATACATTATCTCCCAGTGTACCCCTTTCTTTTCAATGGTATAACACTAGTTAGGTAGAGCCACTAGCCGCACTGAGAGATTAGTTTGGCCTGTTTATTTAGCGCAGTTTACATAATGATCACCAGAACAAGTTCTTCGTGCACAGCAGAGCTAATTTTAAGCTTACACGAGCACAAACGGCTTATACAGTAAGCCTCCTGTTTTTCTCATCTGAGCGTCAGCAAAACACACTGAATAAAACTAATTTGACGGATAAAATATATGACGCATATATTCCCCAGGATATTATAAGAATTGCAAAGAAGTTTTAAGGCAATGTGTTGTTTATAATAATCGCATACTCGTAAGCCTCAGCACGTTATATTGTAGAGGCAGATTTTTTTCAAACATATAATAGTACCTACTACTAGTTCCTGGTTTGAAAAACATTGCTCTTCTTACTTATTATAATATAGTAAAGTGCAGTATAGTGCAGAGTAATAAATATGTATAATAAAATATTTTTATTTTTCAAAAACAGGTGTAACTACCACATTTATTTAAAACACTTCATGATCGAATGCATGTGAGCGTACAAATGTGTTAATAGTATTTTATGCAACTGCTATATAATGAGAGGCCTTAAAACACGAGTGTGGTTTTATGAAACGAGCGTCAGCGAGTTTCATAATAGGATCACACGAGTGTTTTAAGGCCTAATTATATACAGTTGCATACATTACTTTATCTACACACATATCATAACTGCAAAAAACCGTAACAGCAAAATACCAACAAACAAGTATGGCGGCAATTCGATCTATCCGTCAAGACGAACGTTTTTTTTAAATCATAGACAAAAGAATGAAGTTGCTATTGTCATGTCACTCGAGATCAAATGTCGTGCGTTTAAATTAAAAAATCATACTGAATTGACGTTTCGTATCGATAACTGTTTTAATATCTGTGGATACTAGAATAGAGACCAACTTGAATTTTGACAGCTGTTCCAAATTTAAATTCATAACGTCACGAGATATCGGTAATGTAATCAACAATAAACACGGACTACTAAGAGATACTACCCAATAAAGAACAGATTTACCTACTACCACAGACAAGAAAATTCTTATAATAACATTGGTTGTAATAATGCTGGTCATTTTCTATGGTTTTTGAACGCGTTATTGAGAAATTATGATATGTGTGTAGATAAATAGAAATATTACGAGTACTAAATATTTTATTACTAATATAGTTTGTTATACACCCAGAAAGCAATAATTAAGAGTATGTTTCATCTAAGTCCAATAACTTAGATGTAACAAACACTGGAAAAAGACGACAATAATTACTGCATTAAATAAATAAATAAATTCGATACCAATATTGTCAAAAGATTTAAAGAAAACATAGATCATTTCAATTGTATAATATAATTGCATTTGTTCACTCGTTAGTAGCGCCAGATTTCATAAAATAGACTCTTAAGAGGCTTCAGATCAGAGTCTGATACTACTGGTACTGATACTTGATATCTGACTGTATGTTTGACGACCTGTATGGCACAGTGGCACATGTGTCTGCCTACTGTGCAAGAGGTCCCGGGTTCAAATCCTGGTATGGGCAAATATTTGTGTGACGAATATGAATGTTTGTACCTGAGTCATGGATGTTATTTGTATTTAAGTATGTATTTATCTATATATGTATGTTTATCCGTTGTCTGGTATCCATAGTACAAGCTTTGCTTAGTTTGGGACTAGGTCAATTGGTGTAAATTGTCCCGAGATATTTATTTATTTTATTTAAACAGAAATTGTAGTTAAATGCTGAAATATTTTTAAAAGCACCGTTAAACAATAAAATTTAGTGTATAAATATTAACCACTCCCAAAAAAGGAGTCATGGTCTTGATGTACATATTGATGGATCATAATGTGATAGCTTTTCCTTTTAAGGTACTGTACCGAGCTTATACCCTAGGCCTTGTTTTTTTTAAAGATTGTTATAAAACCTCCCTTTCATCTCAACATAAAATTAATAACTGGCTGAATGTAAAATTAAAAAAGAAAATCGAATGGAGAGGTTCGGGGGCTTTTGGACGTTGACAGCGGGAGTCAAAGAAAAGTATAGGAAAATTGGGAGGTTTTTTTATAGCAAATCGTGAAATAAAGGGGATTGATAGAGCTGGGTTGGCCTGGGATAGAGTTCTCGAAGGGATCTCAATAAGTATAGTTCAGTAACATGGAATATATGGTAACGTATTCTACGGCCGAGAATGTCAAGCAAGACCTTCAGTGTCCAAGTAAAGTGGTTAGCTACTAAGACAGCGATTGCGGTTCGGTTAAAACCATTGTTGAACGGCCCAAAGAAAATGCCAGTGACAGTTGGAGATGTCAGTTGGCCTGTGACAAGATAACCGTGGGGACTCTAATGAGCCTAGCAAAGTGCTTGGAGGCCTGGCGTAGGGTTATTTATACCTAGCTGTTAGCTGCTTAAATTAGCTACATGAAAATACCAAATATGCGGTTATAACCCTCACTATTGAGTGAATTGTACAAAAAGTTTGGCTTAATTTTCTGAAGGTTTTATGCTGGTTATAAATGTGTCTTGTTAAAGCGATGTGATCAGTGATTGTGGAACCAGATACACCTGCCGTACAAAATTATTTTCAGTTGTACGTGTATTGATGAAGTGTTTGGTGTGATGGCTTGGACTGTCAGTGAGCTGTCACCGAGATGTGCTGTCGACCTGGACTGATGCAGGGGAGGACCTAGAAGCGATAGCTGGGATTTCAGTTTGAAAGTTAAGCCATTATTTATAAAGCGAAGTAATCTTTTAGAGAGTATCGTTGGCCGGGATGCCTACATAAATAAATGATAGTGTACGTAATTATCGAGATCAAACAACGCGAGCTAGTGTACATGAGTAACTAGAGCCGAAACCCCGACAATAATCTATTAACCTATTTAAATAATCATTTTAAACCTGTCAATAATAAAAATTCATTGAATGTTTACCGTAGATTCATAGACTCTAGGAGGAGTAGACGAATTTATTTATATTAGACTATAAATCATTCTAATTTGTGAGTTAAGAACGAATCATGACGTGAAGAGGGAGCGGAGTAGACTTTAAGGAGATTGCGGAGTGTAGCAGAGGTACTGCCTTCGATGCGGAGCTTCGAGCTGGACTCGCGGCAGGGAGCTGAGGCCTTGCCACCCCCTTAGCTAAGTGGAACTAATTAATACTTTGACATTAGATTTTAAATACAAAATGAAACTCGTTTGACGTTAAATTTTAAATACGAATGCGGAACTCTTTTTGACATTAGATTTCAAATATAAACATAGAACAGATGTCATTTAGATTCTAGAATAATTTTACATAGATTTTGAGACGGACCAGTTCAATTTTAGAACTGTTTAGATTTTGGATTGAATTTATTTTATAAAACATATTTCCTCAAAACCAACCTTCGCCTTAAATAAAATAAAATTGAAAAGTTGTTCTAATTCGAATTCTAAAGTGCAACGCTTTAAATTTTGAAATAAGAATAAGATCCGAATGGAACTGTCTGGCATTGAGATTTCATTAGTCAAAGTGGACTAGTCGTTTAAAGAATCTACGGTTATTCTGAAGAGGATAAATTATTCGTCGCGACGTATTTGACGAGTTCAATTGAACATTATACAAGTTATAAATAAGCGACAGTTTCACTGTTCATTACCAAACGTAAGTTCGATTGCCCTATTTATTTGAATTAGATATATTCTTATAACTCTCTATAAACTTGTTTAGGCCTTTAACCTATTAGGGAATCTTCTGAGCTTTACAGTGGCAGTTTGAGTTTCATTTAGACTTCGCGTATTCTTGGTCATTCCTATCCTGTCTATAAAGAATGCAGTTAGAACATATAAAGCTTTCCGGTACCAAGTCTAACACATAACTGACGAATTTATTTGTGATTTATAATCGTATTAGTTATTACGATTCTTTTCTAAATTGCCCAACTGTATTTGGACTAAATATCGTTTGAATATTTAGATCGATCTTATGGGGTTATAAGCGAATCTTGCCTATTTGGTATAACTTAGTTTACTTCATTTAACCCATGCCTCAGTAACACCCTTCAATCTTACTTAATCATTCGTTACTGAGCGTACTGGACGATGTTGATAATTTGATGTGAACCAGTAAGGTAATTCGCTACGATCTATGCTTACTATCGTATTCCGCTTGTTTATCGAATGGAACTAGCGTGCCACAGATGCGAGTACTATTTTTGCAAGTTGTGTATTGATGGTCGGTATTGCGCGCAATTAGACTGCACAAAGTACCTCTACAGACTTTCCACCTTGTTGTGTGTGTTGTCTGGTAATTGAGTCGGTAGTTTACTCAAAATTATAATTAGGGAGAGGAGCGGACCAATAAGCATGTGGTCACCAGGGGCCGTTTTCACCTCTGGCCACTGAAAGTAACTCCTCAGCTGAGCCTAACCAGCTCCAGCACCGTAGGACCGAACTACCGACTGAGGAAGGTCTCAGGTTAGGGTTGCGGCTAAGGATTCGTGTTCAATGTCACTTCCGCGTGGCAACGGGTATCTTTGTGAGGCATGCGGGAGGGGGTTACACTCCTTTTTCGGATGTCGACGAGATAACCTTACATGCCGCAATTTACTCATACATTCTTATAGAATTAACTTACTGAGATCGTTTCATTGGGAAGGATAGATGAGGGTTCGCGAGCGTAGGGTAATCACTCCGTGTAAATTATAAAAATGTAGGGACGAAAACCGATCTTAAGGAGTGATTACATACGTTTTAGTCCTCTTATTCTCTAGAAGACTGATGACGAACATAATGACTCTTGACCTTTAATATCATTCCCCAAATGGAATAAGATCGGCCCGTGGAGGGGGGCCCAGTTTGGAGTCGATCCCCACAGGTTAGAGCGGCGAGAGTGCTCTGCCTTTACGGGCAAATAACCATTATTAACCCAAATTATAAATAGATTTCAAATAAATTCAAAACGTACTTCGTATCCAATCTCGTAAACTTCCTTGTTATTATAGACATGTAGTAATGATTAGCAAATCTAAGCTCTTTCTCATTCGCAAGATAACCTTTAACTCACTTGTAAAGACTGGATTAATCTACAATAAACAAAAAATTACACAACGTAGGAAATACCTTTACCACTAGACGATCATGCCTTATATGCTTTCTGTATTAGGAAGTATTTATTATATTAAGTTGTACGCCAAAGGGTGCGTTCAGTTCAGTACGTAAGGAGTTATGAAAAGAGACAGCTAGCTTAACCTTAAGTTAAGACCTGATGTTACCGTCTTACGCCCTTATTCATAAACGCTTCGCAAACCTGTGTTTGATAACATATGTTATGTTTTTATCTGTCATTGTGAGGTTTGCCCTCGAAAGAAAGGGGCAAAACATATGTTAGAATAAAAGAGGTTGGTAATTTTTTTTTAATAAGGAGGTTAGCGTTTACTACGTCTAAATTCGATGTTTCTCAAAATTTTTCATAACACTAACCAAATCTTATTGTAGTGTTAGAAAATGAATCGTAGTGCTGTAGTCAAAAACTGTTTGAGTTGTTATACAGAAGCGCTAGAAACCTTATCGTATTTGCCGCCGTGGATCTTTGAAAAGCCTTTTTAATTGGACGCTTTCTTATCTCTTGTAAGGGTCTAAGTGAGTCTGTTAACAGGTAGAGTCAGATCAACTATATTTTTTAGTTGGTAAGCTGCTTAGTAAAGCTATTGCCTATTGCAATTTTGATACACAAACAAGTTGTCAAGCCGGGTACCAAAAAAGCTACCTTCAGAGTAAGATTTTGAAATGAAAATTTCATTAAATGCACAAAACTACGCAAAAAACGTACGGATGTAGTGAATAGTTGAGTAGCGGCGTTATTAGTCATATCTACTGCTTGCCTGATTAACATATAAGTAATTGTATAATTTTAATAAATATTTACAAAAATCAAAATCCGTACTACCCTTGTCTGTAGCTACAAAAAATTGAAATTTAGATACCTATTTATCTAAATAACGGTAAAAGTGGACAATATTGTTACATAGGTACGTATTGTAACACGTTCATATATGTATAGAATACTAAAAACGTAATCAAATACACTTGCATGTGTACATTTAGAAAGCAGGCTTCAAAGCGAAGCGTTTAGCAGTGTTTTCGTTTTTCTAAAGTCAAAGTAAAATATTCCTATTCAATGCGAGACAAACACTTGCGAAAGTCAAGAATCCTACCAAGGGTGCGGAAAAATCTTCTAGTGAAAGGAGCAAGCAACACACAAAGGTATACATATAAGTAATATAACGAGGTAAACATTTTGCTAAAATTACGATGTTATTTTGATCTATTTTTGGGAAAGGACTTGCGCCTTTTTACAGCTTCATCAGTAACGATTTATCGGGCGTTTAGCATGTAGCCTGAGAATCTTTTAGGAATGGGGTAGTTTTAAATATGAACTATGCTTAATAATATACTGCTCGAGTTGCTTAATTTAGGGAATAAACAGATCGGTGTAAAAATTCCAATGTATTTAGAACACTTACAAGTAGGCATCCAGTAGCTGCGCGGGCGCATCGTGCGGGTGCGCGGGGTGCGTGGGCGGCGCGGGCGCGGCCGCCGCGCACAGCTCGCGCACCGCCGCCAGCACCTCGAATGGCAGCGTCTTCGCCGACACTACCACCACTACTAAAAACATTTTCATTAATTACTACCAACAATCTCCATGAACTTAATTGAACAAAATTAACAAAAGCGTACAAGCTTTTAGTACGCATTTGTGCAATAAAGTTTAAATATTGATACGTTGATTGACACGTAAATCGTTCATTGTAAAATAAAACAAGCCAAATTTGAGTGCGAAGGTAAATACTTTAGGCATTATTCTGACAGTCAACCTTTAGGCAAAATAGCAAGTGCTGAACATTGTAAAATGTGTTCACATTCACGGGCCTACCACCATTTTATTTCATCATCATCATTTGATGCCCTATCATTTAAATTGGACCCAATTTCCCGTTTCCACTTTTCACTGGCCAGACTTCAGCTATCAAATTATTCAATTATAGCATAGAATAAAAAAACCAGCCAAGTGCGAGTCGGACTCGCGCACGAAGGGTTCCGTTCCATTATCTATGTATAAAAACGGTAAAAAAATCACGTTTGTTGCTTGGGAGCCCCCTTAAATATTTATTTTATTCTGTTTTTTAATATTTGTTGTTATAGCGTATGAAAATTTCAACTGTCTATCTACCAGGGTTCTTGAGATACAGCCTGGTAACAGACGGACGGACGGACAGCGGAGTCTTAGTAATAGGGTCCCGTTTTGCCCTTTGGATACGGAACCCTAAAAATATATAAAACATTTCGTAACTATGAACCGTGGTAGTACTGAATAGCTACGATTTCTCCGGTACTGCTGTGTATGTACATATGTATAATATTTTTTATGTACCCTTGAGAAATGACACAGATCGCTGTTAGCAAAGTCAGCACGATACCCATTTGCGTTGGCCATAACATTACATTTGACATACGATTGAATTTTGTGTAACTTATGTAAGTCGGAAAATGTCTTGCCACTGTCCGCTAATGGACTGACATAGGTCACCATTATAGTTACATTCGGTTGAGTTTGCTTTCTGTATTCTAAATGAATTAATAGAATTACTTGAATGTTTTACATAGGAAATTGTTATATATACTATATTTAAATTGTTTCTTATTAAGCTGATAAAATAAGCCTGTTTCTTTAAACAAACACCCACAGAAGTTATCAATACAAACACAAACCTACCTTTATTTTTTCAGGAAAACAACAATACGAAACTGTAGCCTCATGAAAAAGTTTCCTCGTAATGCGTCAGCTAATTGCTTACACAAGTTCAATACCTCCGTTCCCTTGCTCGTCGTATATTTCTTCCTCGGCCACGCCGCACCATCCTTCGTTCACCCACAGTTCCACGCATTGTCTCACATCTTCAGATAACTAAAATAAACAAAATAAAAAAGTATAATAGCTTGACGTCAATTGCAATAATCCATACTATCCATACTATAAATGCGATGGAGTGGGTTTGTTTGTTTGTTCTTTCTTCACGTCGTAACAACGGAGAGCTAGAATGGCTTGATTTTTTTGTGAAGGGATAGTTGAAGGGTCGGAAAAGAATATTGGCTACTTTTTATCCCGATTGAACAAGTAGCTCCCGTGGGATATTGTTCGGCCCACGCGAGAGAAACTGTGGGTAAAAGCTATTATATTTCAAGAAAAATTCAAATAACCAAAGTTACCTTTAGTTAGGTTTGTTTTTTAAGTAATATTTGTTAATTATTTTCCGTGTGGTTTTCAATAAAGAGTATTTGTCTTGTCTTGTCTTGTTACCTTAAGTTTAGCAACTTAACTTATTATTTATGCTTCGATCTAAATGAATCTACCTGGAAAGAGAATAATAATCAAAGTCACCTTACTAAATGAGTTATCCCTATTGCAGTGACTTTTTTCATTGAAATCCAATGTATTTGTATTTTATTATTAACTGTTGTCCGTTACTAGTCTACTTAGAACTAAGACTAGTTTGTCGCTATCCCTAGCACTAAGTATTCGGGGCAAAAATAAATAGCGTATGTTAAATCCCGGCTGTCGTGTGTCATGTCGTGATGCAAAAATCGCGTAAATTCATCCTAAACTTTGTAATAACGTTGAGAAACGACAAGGAAACTCAATTTTGCATTTATAATGTAAATATAAGTTACTCGTCGTGGCAATCATTATGGAATTTGTTTCGAAACGTCAATCAAAGTTCTTATTGTACCATTAGCTATGTTTAATTCAGGTAAATCTACATCTACACTTCTACACTAATATAATAAAGAGAAAAACTTTGTTTGTTTGTTTTTTTGTTAGTTTGTTTGTATGTAGGGGGTAATCTCTGGAACTACTGAACCGATTTCAAAAATTCTTTCACAGATAGAAAGCTACACTATTCCTGACGGACATAGGTTACTAATTTTACGTGAACGAAGTCGCGCGCGTCCGCTAGTATCTTATATTTAAAATTATAATTATCTTAGTACATAAGTATTAAACTATTTGCATGGATATGTATATTTCCATTTTGTTAAAGCAAATAAATGAAAATGAAATGAAATAACCATAAAATAACGGTATTGAAGCACAGCTTATGGTAATGAGAACTTATGATTGACTCTTCGAAACAAATTATGTTACGAGTATGCGTCTATTATTATTATGCAAATACTCCCTATTATAACTGTTTGAAAAAGCAAACAGCAAGAAAAACTAAATGCCAGATGTGATTTTTATTCCTGAAGGAAATCTCAAAGTTTCTTTTTTGTTTTCCTCGACGGAACAAATATGTAATCTGCTGATTGACAATTCCATAAGGGTCCGTCAATCATCTCCTAAGAAAACTCTCGCAGAGTTTATTGAAAGTGGAAAAGTGAGGATTATCTCGCACTATTCCTGCGGGAACATAAAAGGCTTTATTTAAATCCGCGGTGAGCTGTAGTGATTTATTTCTAAAGCTACAGTTATAAATCAACGCTATTCTTTGTGGTATTTTTAATTACGTTCCGAATATCAGACCTGTTACAAAAATGTCGTACAGAATTTATACCTCTAAGATTCCATTGTTATTATATGTGTTACAGGCCAAGTTAGAAATGATGTCAACATTGTTAATAGACAAATTAATTAACATATCATCAAGTATTTATTGCATTGCCCAGGATGGTTATTTATGCATTTACTAGTTTGAGAAAAAGAGCATTTTGTGCATGTATATGTTTTAACCCTCGACACAAAAAGAGGGGTGATATAAATATAAACGTTCTCATGATTATAACATACTAGAATAAATATATATCGACTCGACATTCAATATTAAATAGGTCGAGTACGTGAGTGGGTTACGTGTCGGTTTGTAGAGGTGATGTTTTCAGTTTATGCGATGGTGTCGATAAATAAACACTTACCATTTTGTCGATCTGTGTGAAAACTACATTGAAGTAGGGGACATTGTTGGTTCTGCAAAAATCAGATAAATGTAATGGAAGAATGTGAAAATTAATGGAATCTACCTATCGATATACTCTTACTCAAATATTTGCTTTTAGCAACTCTAAGTAGGTACTCGACGGCAGATAAAATTAGTTGAAGCCATGCACGTGTGCGATAATGATAGTTTTAGTTATTTTTTTTAGATTGTTGCGTGATTGTTTACTATTATTTACTTTTAATATAAAATGCATGCTAATGACCAGTCGATTTGTGTTTCATTCACTAGCTTTGAGAAAAAAACCATTAGCCGATAAAGTTAATCTCAATATTTACAAATCACTCCCGGAAGAGGGGACAGCTAGAGGAGAGTTATAAGTCCATCAGCATAATTGTTTTTTTTTTTAATGATTGATTATTTTCGTGTTTTTTTAATTATAAAGATAATGAAATAGTTTTCTAAAAACGATAAAAAGTACGTAGTGAAGACTTGCTTACTCTATTGCTGGCACTTACGTTTCAAACACCGGGTGGTAGTACGTGAGGCCCTGCTGCAGGTCGATTTGCACGAGGGTAATGAGGTTGACCAGGTCCTCGCCGCGTTCAGACTCAGTGTCCTGAGCACACAAGGCCTCGTACCATTCGGAAGTGCCCTTGCGCAGCGATCCCACAATTTCACTCCTAATAATGAAAAAATTACAAATATTTTACAATCAACAAATTGTGATTTTAAAACAATAAGCATTGACTTAATTTTTTTTAGCGCAAAATATATAGATTATTTCATAGTTTCAAAGTGTTTTAGACCTTATATTTTCCAAGTTAAGCAAAACTTGTACGGTCATTTACTCATTACTATTTAATAACTATATAAAAATTTATTGTTTCGACGAGTAAATAAAGAGTTTGAATTTTTCTACAGGAGTCCTCTATTTGAAAACTTAGAATTAGTAAATTCAGACTGATAAGTGACACGTACTTCAGCAATCTTTTTAATTCAACCCGTAAGTGAAGAAACGTAGGGAATGAAACTAAAATTGTGAGGCCTTGAGGTCTTTTTTCTATTAAGGTTAGAAACATGGATATTGCTATATAATATAAGCTTTTCACTGCAAGCGTTAAAAAAAGGTTTGGGATAATCAACCCTTAGCGATCATGACACGCATAGTAGTAATTCATAAATTCGTAACGAAAACTAAGTAATACACTCTTATCTATAAAACAAACAATGGAAATATGTATATAATGGATGATCATAGGTCATATTCAAAATGGAATATTTCCGTTCCATTCAGGATAACAAACCGTAAAATGGACGATAAACCCGATTTACTGACACTCTAATGCCTACGGAACTCGCGTCATATTCGGTTGCCGAGTAAACAATTTGAGATTAATTATCTGTGTAAACGCGTCAGTTAGCGATCGATTTGGTGGTAGGCAATAATAACACAACTAAACACAACTAGCTTCTCCCCGTGGCTTCGCACGCGTGGACATAAACATCAACATTTCAAGTAAGAATGCAAGCAAGCAAGAATGCAAGAAAGATAAAATTCAAGCAAACAAGCGTGAAGGCACGCTGACATGCAAGGAACTCTGTCTCTAGGAAGTATAACTCTATAAATCGCAGAGCTCCCATATAAACTTTCATTCCCTACTTTACTCACTAAAGTTATGATTTTTTAAGACGCTGAAAAACGGGTCTTATCATTTTTAACCAAACAAAATTTTCCTGCATTTAGCTTACGTAAAACCTTTCTAAATGCAACTCTACATTGCTTAAGCAATTTTTATTCTAAGTTTCCAGTTCCTAGACCCAACGAATTGGCAATCAACATCTATGCGTCGATACATGAGTCAGTCAGTCAGTCTTCTTTTACTGAGTTAAAATCATATATAGGTAAAGTGAATAAATGTTTTTACATGTCATAGTCTTTGTGACATTGTCACAAGATCTATTATTGCTTGATCCATGTCTTATCTTTTCTCACTACTAGTATACATTACCTACCATACCTTTATGTTACTGAATTATCATTGTACGTAGGTTTAAGTTGACAGATAAATCCGGAAATTTACACCAAATTTACTTTAAGGTACCTAAAAAAAAGTAATAAAAGCAAATTGTAAATGAACTACGTTACGTTAAAAGTAGGGCACATAAGAAGTCTGAAATTGCATCAAAGAATATAATAATATTATGTCAATATAGCACTGACTCGTGGTCGCATAAACCCCAAGAGACCGACGCGTATTACAGAGATGAACAGACAATCATGTTGGCAACGAAAAATATACGAGCGTGAGTCACCCCGCTGCCATTTCGATAAACAACAGATTATATGATAGCGCTGAATACTATAGCTATATACATATCAAAAAGTAAAATATAATTCGCAACGAGCTATCTACGTAATTTAAACCAAACCTGAATTATACGAGAATGAAGAAGATTATTCTCAGCAGAAACTAGTTTCAGTTAATTTTGTCTAGTAAATTCGTTACAAGAAAAACTACATTTACTTAAATGATTACACATGTCGGTACTCTTAGTCCTGAAAGGTACAATGACGGCTTACTGTGTTATTGGGTTGATGGAATATTCATATTTTTGGGTGCCGCAATAAACCGCCGCGCTCGCGTGTCAAAGGCGTCATGCGAGAGTAATCTCGTTGTGGTTGTTATGTAAAATTGTCATCTCTCGGTATGTAGTCGCCCGATATGTAAGCATATCTAGGACAACATTTTTCATAGTCTGCCATTGAGACTTATTGCTAGTTAACTTGTGCAGGTTGTATAGTTTGCAAACTTGCTTGCTACTCATATAAATGGAAAATATCAGGAAAGTTGCCAACAATACACTGCGTGACTTTCCGCTGAACTAGAATGCGGACCTTATAATAAAGACAGGCTGTTTTATGAAAAGTATTGTTATGTTTTTATTTCACAGGGTTCAATTTACGCTGATGAAAGCGCGGCAGGGGAGTAACAACGACGGTAAACAATACCGAGCTAGATTGTATTGCAAACCTAATCTCTTGAAGACATTTCATCAACTATATGTCTCAATTCAATCATCAGAAACCGATAAAAGCAAGCAACCTATCTTATGGCCCACTTTCTAACCAGTGTGTACGCCTCACACTCCATTAAATTGACTAAAAAGCTTCTACGTGTTGGCTTCGGCTCTGCGCACGCTTGTAGAGGTCCGAGATACTAATGTCCGCCCGCAGGACGGGAAAGTCATACAAATAACATGTAATGAAAATAAACATTAAATTATAATGTTAGATATTGATCATATTAGAAAAAGAATTAAGTTCTTTTATATATTTTTTATATTTTGTAAGTCTGTCTCGCTTTCGCTACCCATAAGTGGGAGTACAGAAACATCTGTTGGTGCTTGGCGTACAATGATGTGCATCTTGTGTCTTTTTGCTTCATACATACCTAACTAATATACCTACATAACTAACTTCACGGAGCTTCTTTGTTTAGTGAGTGTTTATTATAACATAAAATTACCTACCCGTTCTGTGCTTTTGCAGCGAAAGTTAAAACTACAATTCTGTACTAAACTTGTGCGACAGTTTTGGTCGATCAAAATCATATAACATAATAATACAAGTATGTAACAATGCTAAATAATAGTATTTTATCTACACACATATCATAAAGGCTAAATAACGCGTTCAAAAACCCTAGGAAATGACCAGCATTATTACAACCAATGTCATTATAAGAATTTTCTTGTCAGTTGCATAAAATACTATTATGCAACTGCTATATAATGAGAGGCCTTAAAACACGAGTGTGGTTTTATGAAACGAGCGTCAGCGAGTTTCATAATAGGATCACATGAGTGTTTTAAGGCCTAATTATATACAGTTGCATGCATTACTTTATCTACACACATATCATAACTGCAAAAAACCGTAACAGCAAAAAAAAACAAACGAGTGTCAACAAGTATGGCGGCAATTCGATCTCTCCTTCAAGACGAACGTTTTTTTTTAATTATAGACAATCGAATGAAGTCCCTATTGTCATGTCACTCGAGATCAAATGTCGTGCGTTTAAATTAAAAAAAACATACTGAGTTGACGTTTCGTATCGATAACTATTTTAATAACTGTGGATACTAGAATAGAGACCAACTTGAATTTTGACAGCTGTTCCAAATTTAAATTCATAACGTCAGAGATATCGGTAATGTGATCACTAATAAACACAGACTACTAAGAGATACTACTCAATAAAGAACAGATTTACCTACTACCACAGACAAGAAAATTCTTATAAAAACATTGGTTGTAATAATGCTGGGCATTTCCTAGGGTTTTTGAACGCGTTATTTAGCCTTTTTGATATGTGTGTAGATAAAATACTATTATATAATTAGGCCTTAAAACAATCGTGTGATCTTATTATGAAACTCGCTGACGCTCGTTTCATAAAACTACACTCGTGTTTTAAGGCCTCTCATTATATAGCAGTTGCATAAAATACTGCTGTCCACTTTCTCATACAAAGTTGCACATTTGTAAAAGATAATAATGCCATAGTTAATATCCATGTGTTCTTTCATTTATATCTGTTTATCATCCTTACAATTGCAGCTACCTACTTCATAGAACGTTAAGACGAATGTCTTCTTTCTCGTCCATTTGTCACCGCTATTTTGCCCGTAAACGTAAATATACTGGTAAACGAAATAAGAGGGCACATTTTGCCGTGAAGAGTGACACGCGTATATTTTTAAGTCAAGTTTACTCCGAGTGGGTATATACTTATTTCACAAATTCTTTCATTTTTATAGAAAACGAGGGCACCACGTTAAAAGAAATGTCTTGTTAAAGTAATATCTTCCGAAACATTTTGCGTTCCTCATTGATATAGGCACATACCACGGGAGGGCTTATTACAAAATCCGTGCATTATTAAAAAGCAAATGAAAATCTGGGCTCACCTTATTTCCTTATTAAAGGGACAGCATCGCCAGAAGGCTTTCATCTGTGACAGCTGACTGAGGCACCGCAGAAGGAATTCCAACCTGCAAAATTATGCAAAAGTAATTATAACCGCAAAGATGTTTTTATTAATAAAATATGAGACGTGATAAAAATGTTAATCAAGATACGTGTGGGATATTTTTATTGCACCTGGGATTTACTAATATTTTATAAAGTTTATAGCGCAAAGAGCAAAACAACATGCACAAAAGATAGTATTAATGCCTTAAGGTATTCTCGGCTAGTCATCTAGTTTAAATGAGTTTTTACTAGATTGTTTCATGTTTTTTGTTACATTAACAAAAAAATCTCTTAAATAAATGATTTTTAAAGTTTTGTTTATTTCAAAATAACTGAAAAGGTGAAAATAAATAAATGATGATATTTTTCTTTGATACCAGCTTTTTAAACCATCACCACCATAAACCATTTTCAAACCATTTTTAAAAATCGATAGGGTTGTATTGTGTTACTACAACAGACCATAACATTTATTTAGAATAGTTTAAAAAAAAAACATCTTTTTTGTATTACTTTTTTTAGTATCACGCTTTTTACTGGGCTATTTAACGAACGAGATGCCGTGAATTACGTAGTGAGTTAACACGTGCCGAGAAGATTCGTGCTGGATGGGTGGATTTACGGGCGTTTTAACCATCCCGGTAATAATGACGTTAAGAATTAAGAATTAACGACTAGTATAACAAAAACATTTTTTGTTCCGTGCCAAACTTTTGTCGTTGAAAATTCTACATTATTCGTCAGTTCTCTAGTCAAGGTGCAAATAGTTGATGTCGGCGGCCAAATTTCGTAAATCCACACAGGTGTACTGTATTTGTGTCTAAGGTTAGTAAAATAAATGCCCGTCTTCTGTCAAATTTTAATCAAGTTAACTTCAACCTCACAACAAAATACGGCATATCTTTTACAGAACAATTACGGAGTCAAATTTTACATTATTAATTAAACGCCGCTTTACATACTCCGCGCTTGTTCATTATCTCTACAACCTAAATCACGCGGGACGTTTAATGTTTCTTGCGCAGTGTCTACCCTGTATATTTACACGAGTCGGATAATTAATGCTGCCCTAAGCAAGTTAACGCGGGATATCACTTATGACTGGATATCACATACCACTGATTCACTATTCATAGTTGTGACAATTTCACTTTTTAGCTGGGTTTCAACTGTGGCTCTAAGATGACCTGACGAGTTTAGTTTATCGGAGTTTATTTCTATGTGTGTCCCTTTCTTATGAGAATAGTGTGACAGAGGCGCAGGAAGGGATAAATTCAACCTCAACCGGTCATGCTAGAGCCGTCGGGAAGTAAAGTTTTTTGGGTCTTAAGAGTTCAAAAACTAGAGCTATATTTATTTGATTTCTTTGTCGTTCAACCAGGAGTTTATTTACTTGTTTTGTCTACTAAATGCTTAATAGAGTATAATAAGAGATTAGGGAAGAAGAAAAATTTCATGTGACCAATGCAGCGTCAAGGCAAGAAGGCAGAATAAACTCAGTTTCACAATAATAATACTAGACGCTAAGAAAATGAGGGCGAAAAGTAGCATTGTCTTTATGTCGGACGTCTTAGTAATGAAAGAGAAAATCTCTCATTCAATAGTAGGTACCTGTAAGTTTTCCGAAGTTTCTCTTCAGCTTACAGTAACACTTGGCTAGCCTTATAATTGAGAAAGTTAATTAAATCTTCGTCCCGGGGTTGAGGCTTCGAAACTAATTAATACAAATCTATATGTCAAATTAACGAACTTTAAATCAGTTACGGCGCGTGAGCACTTTGGTATAGTTATTTGAATTGAAATAAAACAAACATCTTAAATAAAGGTCCCACTTTACGCCGCGGCGTGCAGCTCTAGCAGGTAAGCCCATTATATTAAGTGCCTCAACACTGTAGCGATAAGGAGAAAACCTATAGGTACCTATTTAACTGTAAAGGTTTTACAATAAATTACAAATTAAATTATTATAATAAGTATACTTTTAACTGTAAACTTCTGCCGGCCGTATGGGCCCTGTGATGTCATCTCTTCACCTTTTTTAAAATAATAAGGAATATTTTTACTGGCAAGTACATCCCTTGAACTTTGACTGCACCCTTAAGCGAGCGCCCTTTGCGCTGGGCTGGCCATTCCGCGCCCTCCGGTTTCAGGTTTTGATTATATTAAGAGGGACGTGAGTGGGCCATTTGTGCACGGATCTTGTTTCTATAGCTCTTTCAAGTCTCGTCTTGTAATTATTATTAAAACAAATATTTAGCTCGCCAAATTTGCCATGTAATAAATTTTGTAAAAATCACGTAAGTTGTAATGCTGCTAAACCTACTTACATGCACCAAGATGCAGCAAGCGGTCCTCGAACTATCTCAACTCAAACTCTCGGTCTAGCGAGCTAGTAAATACTAGAACCTACGTCATTTGATGAACTACTTGGAAATGTCGTCTGCTAAACATTGTACGTAGCATAGTACGAACTTGTTAAGGCTGTGGTGATGCAGCACCGGGTACAGGTCGCGATGCAGGCGCAGCTGGTGCAGCGCGCGCTCGACAAACTCGCCGAAGCAGTCAGCGAGCCAGCGCTCCTCGTCGCGTGAGGCGCACGAGCCCGCCGCGCCGGGGCACGCTTCCGCGCGAAGCGGAATGCCCTCAGATGCGCACCACGTGCGCTCCAGCTCGGTCAGAAGCTTGTACATGTATCTAAATAGACGAGTGTATATGTTATTCCAATGTATAAACATCATCATCCATTTTGCTTTGTCGGATTTTCTTCGGATCATGGAAGCAGAATATAGGTAACATGGGCATTGAGGGTACTCATTAATAATGTTACTATTTTCAGTGATCGCCAATTTCAGAAAGAATGCAGCGCTACTGGTATCAAAGTCATAAAGCTAAAGAGTCTTAAAACAGTTGAAGGGTAAGAAAAAGGTAAAGGTAAGTAAGGTTTACTTGGGATCAAGCGGTGCGTCGCTGTTGAGCCGGCAGGCTGCCGCAAACCGTGCGATGGCCGCCTGCAGCGAGCTCATGTCACTCTGCACGGCGTGCTGGTGTAGCAGAGTCTGCGCGGCGCCGCACAGCTCGCCCTCCCACGCCGCGCCTTCATTCTCGGCGCCACTCGGCCCGCAGTTGGCACTGTCCACTTCATGGGCCAGCAGCACCGCGAACAGCCGCTCGTGCTGGCGAACCTTTGCGAAAATCTTACAATACGGTAGTTGACACTACAAACCAAGGGCATACATGTACATCGTTTTTTTAAGATGGGAGATGATGTACGCAATCTTTTTAAGAAAGGCTATTGATTTGTTTTTATGTTTACATCATTTTTCGTCTTAAGAAAACCAGGTACAGAAGTATAAAAGGGTTCATAATAAAGATGTAGTGAAATTTCTTTCTTTGAGCTATTTTTTCTTATTGAAAAATTGTTTTCATATTTAAGATTAGGAATTAGAACAAGATTGGAAACATCAGATAGTTAAATAACGTACTAAACACTGAGTAAAAATATAATTATATATTAGAGCCCAAATAACATGTATAAAGTTTTATTAGGCGAATAATAATACGCGCTCCAGACGTTTAAACGTAAACGCGTTTTCGCGAGGCTTACTTTCACTATATTTAAATAAGTAACGACCGCAGAAAAAATAAGGAGAATCACGAAATAAAAATGCCTATTTTTATACACGGCCATATTTTAAACCCCGTGTCCACCATAACACGTGCAACGTACCGCTATTTTTGCTCTATAATCTCGTAGTGAGACGTACAGGGATTGGAAGGGACCAAGGGAACGCACGCAGCTTAAGGGTCCTTTCCATCTGACCAGAAACTTATACCTACTGATAAATGCGCTAGTTTTTATTTTATTTTTTCAATCTCACCTAAACAGGTATGCGGGTTGTTAAGTAATGAGTGAATAATGTTTAATTAATTTATTTATTTTTATGTTATCTACTCTTTGTGTGTCTTGACTCTAATGTCCTGTCAATTGCTCAAAGGTTATACTCGTACCTATACTGATTTTTTTCTATTCATCAACCTAAATGATAGAAAATCTCGAAAACGATGGCAATTTTAAGAAACCTATTTTCAAATTTTCTGAACGGGACAAATGTCACTATCACTTGTTCATGGGGTATACAAACAGTACTTTTTACCTAACATGTCGTAGAAACGAATTATAATTCTCTAACTAATTTATAAACGCTCAGTAAATCTGCATTACTTAACCAGTGTATCATTGTGACGGATGACGGATGTCATTGTGACGTTTTCCTTCGAATGAAAGGAATAATAAACGTAAATGTTATTTAAAAAAGCTTGGAAATTTTTTATGAATATAATAGGAAAATAGTTTTCTCCTTGACTTGTAAGTAGTAACATTTACGATAAATAAACTTTTCATTTCATTGCCATTTGCTGTTTTACCTATAGATTTACTTATTTTTCATAAACTGAAAATACACTTTACGTCCTGCGCGTACAAGAGAGAAATAATGTATTATGGCAATTACACAAATAAAAAAGAAAAATCTAAAACAATAACATTATAACTTGCTTTGAATGTCAGCCCAAGTAAGCCCACTCAGTATGAACTTACGCAATACTTAGAACCTTGGAGCATACTTTGACGGATCCGAAGTTATTTCACATCAATGACCTCTTTGTTCGTCTGCAAGTATATATTTACTAAGTTTATGTATTTTTGTGTCGAAGAAAAAATATACTTTGCGAAGCATTATTAGGTAGGTACGTAATTTTAAACAGAAGTGGAAACGCTTTCATTGCGTAACGTAGTCGCACCTTTATAAATTAAAGATAAATTTATTTCCTCAGCTTCAGGCAAGTTTTCTTCGATACGGAAATAAATTCGAAGAAACTTTTTAATTTCGCGCCGTATATTCGTTCTTTTTAAAGGTTCCGTATCCGATTTTACAATATAAAAAAAACATAATTCAATAAGACTCAACTAGAGTTTAGCCTTACTTTTTACGTTAATGTTTTTTATAAATTTTGATATCTTATCAAAATATCATATCAAAATTTATAAAAAACATAAAAGCCTGTACAATGGACAAGTACTAGACAAATGATATACGTAACTACTTATTTAAGGATATCGATGTATAAGGCTCAGTCACAAAAAATTATCGGACCCGCAACCTCTAGCTTCGGAATCAGGATCAATAAACATGTATTATTACCACTAGGATCATCTTTTGCATACTTTTTATTTTTAGAGATAAAAGAACATATTTCAAATACAGAACGCTCACTGTAAAGACAGACTCGGACTTGTCCGGTTTTTGTCTCTGCCTATGGTACCTATCTCCAAGCACGTGAATTATAACTTATACATACAATTGAACAACTTAAGTTAATTTATTCGGTGTTCCTAATTCGTTTTAATCACGCTTTGGAATCAGAAGGAAGGAAAAACATTATTATGTAAAATTCTGTGAAAGTTATTTTATGAAAAATCTTTAAACCCATCTGCGCTAAGCAATTTTTTTGCACCAATAAAAAATGTTTTATTCAAATTAATTTGCAGATTTAATTTCGACGGAGGTGGCGCAGGTGGCGGAGAAACTCATCCAATCTTATTTTACCCACCTCTTTTGAAAAGTTGGTTGGTAACTTAGCATCATAATAAATGGTTAAGACGCCAAAGCACAATGGAAGTCCTTAACAAAGTGTGTGATTAACTTCTAAAGGCAGTGGCACAAAAAAGACGGTTCACTCAGTTTCAAAAAGGAAGAAATAACAGCGACAGTAAACCTTGAATAATGAAAGGGGATGTGAAAACTTGTGTAGCGAAAAAGCCGTGTCATTAAGTTTCGCATGGCAGAAATGTAGGCATATAGAACGGAATATGCTGGTAGGTAAAACGACTTTAGACTGGAAGTATTCTGAAAGTACCTATAGTGGTATTAGGTTATCTCTCGTCGCGTTCTGCTGATAGAGCGACGCGAAGGTTATCGGTTAGTTCGCTCATTGAATGTAGTCTCCGATTTTTTTTACATGCTTATGAATAATTATGAAACCCCATCAAAAACATAGGCGTGAAAAAAGGCTCAGTTCAGTGCAACGATGTTGAGCATGGTTAGTGTCACCTGTGGTGTCACTGATAAAAAAGACAGGTGACTAAGTGCCAATTTACATAGGTGTTTGTTAAATCATCATGGTCATAGTCGCAGGTTTGGTCATTGTAGTAAACCGGTTAAAATCACGCTTTTCAAAGCCTTTTATTGCCAATCGTTCTACACGTGCAATCTGTGGGTCGGCTTTGTGCGGCGGGCGTATGATGCACTGCGCGTCAAATACAATGACGCGTTCAGGATACTGTTTGGACTACCACGCTTCTGCAGCGCATCAGCTATGTTTGCTGAAGCCAAAATTGTTTTTATGCAATTATAAGAAAGATTTGCGCCCCGTTGCTAAGTCGGTTGGCTGATAGTTCCAACAGTGTCCTGCGCACGCTGGGCGGTCGGTGGGACTCCCCGATGCGCGATGGTAAGACGCTGGATGGGGCTGTACGCTGCTGCAACCTAATAACCATGGTTGACGGCGCTGGGCAGTCGTGTATTATTTTTGTATCTATTTTAATTTCAAGTTTAATTGTACTTACATACTAACACCAATTGTTATTATTATTTTTATTGTAACTAACCTCTATGGATTCTGTTCCTTGATGATCCTGAATAAATGGCTTATTTATTATTTTATTTATGGTAATGTATAACGTTCTCTTCCTATCTGCTTAACTTGGCATAATTGGTAAGTTTTGCAATTGTGTGTATCGCGATAAAAGTAACTTCGCATTGTCAAGTTTGCATACGATTATTTTTGACCTATGTTTTTAAGACGGGTGTGGAACTGTTTTCTTAGTGCTTTATAAGTATAACTAGCTTCTGCCCGCGGTTTCGCCCGCGTGTACTACAGAAAACAAATGCCTTTTTTTATCATCCTAAAATCTATAAGTGTTCTCATTCCCTCTCAAATTTACACCGCCATTTCACCCCTTTCCAATGTACCAAGTCCAAATACCCGGAACAAACTAAAATTTTGAAGTTCCTTATTATTATTATTATTATTATTATAAGCTCACGCCTGTTTCCCTTTGGGGTAGACAGAGACCACAGAACGCCGTTTGCCCCGGTCCTGGCATACTTCCCTCGCTTTCTCCACACACATTCCTCTCTTCATACATGCTCGGCGGTTCCGGGTACTTCTGATTTGACCTGTCTTCAGGACATCACAAATTTGGTCGACAAAAGTAAGCCGAGGCCGTCCTCGACCCACTCGCCCCGTTGCATCACCTTTATAAATTTGCTTACATAATCGCCTTTCATCCATTCGTTCAATATGCCAAAACCAACGTAACATTCCTTTCTCTGTTCTAGTCACCACCTCTTCTTTCAAACCACACTCCTCCCTTATAAAATTATTTCTCACTTTATCAGTCAGCGTAATTCCGCTCATACTATGCATAGAATGCGTCTCTACGGCATTTATTCTACTCATGCTTCTTTTGCCAAGCTGTTTCACTTCCATACATCAATATAAATAAACCGATTCCTCCGTACATAGTTTCACCCCCGTTTCCGTTTTCCCATGCCTAAAATGCGAAAGACGTAAAACCCTGAAACACATTACTGTCTATTTATGATAAGTATCTAAAATTCAAAATGTCAAGTTCCTATAAAAAACCCGATACCTCCATACAAACCTTTACTCCCCGTTTCCCCCTACAAATATGAAAGTACAAAAACACTGACACGTCATTATTTATTTATGATAAGTAGCTGTATTTCAAAATTTCAAGTTCCTATTTATAAAAAATCCAATACTTGCTTACAAACGTTTATCCCTGCTAAGCTGCTTCTCCCCCTTTAAATAGTAGCTCTAATTAAAACTTTCATGTTTTACCTTCAATCAACAGAGACTTTCATACAAAGTTCCACCCCCACCCCCCGTTACTGAAGGTAAAAATAAAAAATGCTTTTTTAGAGAATGCCTACCAACGTTATAATATCAATCTATATTCCAAATTTCAGCTTTCTTGATTCAATCGTTTCGGTTGGACGATGATCGCAAATCAGTCAGGACATGTTTGCGCATGGCAAACAGACAGACAGACGGATAGACGGGTGGCAATAGAGGCTTAGTTACCACGTACGTTTTTTTTACTTCAATACCAAAAAATTGTGAACGAACAACTCAAATACAAAATTTCATCCTCTTTTTCACCCCCTTAAGGGTTGTAATTCTAATAACACCCGATATACACGTTGCGTTATAAGACTAATAATAAATGTAGTGATTTTCGCTGTAAAAAGGAAGACCTTTCCATACACAACTTTATCCCC
Organism: Ditula angustiorana; assembly: GCA_963691745.1. Lineage (NCBI taxonomy): Eukaryota > Metazoa > Arthropoda > Insecta > Lepidoptera > Tortricidae > Ditula > Ditula angustiorana. The sequence continues at coordinate 7,771,528 of OY829484.1, forward strand.
CTTTTCACCCCTTCAGGGGTGGAATTATCAAAAACACTGAGACCCCTATAAATTATTTTTTTACAACAAAATTTCAAGATCCTTACTTCAAAACTGACTGACTTTCATACAAACTTTAGTCCCCTAATTTACCCCCTTAGGGGTGGAATTTCCAAAAATCCTTTCTTAGTGGATGCCTACACTATATAAGGTATCTATGTACAAAATTTGAAGTCTCTAGGTCCAGCAGTTTGGGCTGTGCGCTGATATATCAGTCAGTCAGTCAGTCAGTCAGGACTTTGAATTTCATATATATACATAAATAAAACATTATATTATTTATACATTATACAAAACATTACATTATATATATTTTTAACAAAATAAGTGTGAAGCGGTTTGTCACTTTTATAAGTTTAAATGAAATCATTTTGTGACAAAGCCAACCTTTATAAAATTAACATCATCCGGAAAGGTGTCAGGAAGGTTTTCTAAACACGCGTAATTACTGTCTTCTTTTTGGGTGAAGCTTTTGAGTATTTAATTAGAGCAATCTCAGGTAGTTAAACAGCACCCTGCCTTGCAATTTTAGAAAAGAAAAGAAAAATCGTTAAATTATAGGAGTTCAAGTAAACACCATTTTGTTACGAATCGATTCCTATAAGGGACTTCTTTGTTAATAAAACCTGTATTTTTTTGGAGCGATAGTATTTTTTTATATGACTAATGTGAATTAAAAGTACCTAACCAACCGAAAATAAACAAACAGCAAAAGCTTCTTCGTTTCACGCCCGCGCCCGTTCTAGTTTAAATTAATAATGCCCCAGCTTTCCCTGATAAGTGCGAAAAAAAAAAAAGTCGTCGTGAAATACGTATACTCCACCATCTAGACTTAGCTTTTTGGTGCCTATTGTCAATAACACTTTCATTGTGTAGTGAACATAGTAGGTCGATGCTTTGTCTTTAGCCTTGCAGAATTTACGGTATTATAACTATAAGGGTAGAACAAGCAGAGCTACGAAAGATTATAGCAACTAAACGAAAATATGGTGCTAAAATAGTAATAGTAAACAATGTGAAAGGCGAAGATACGGAATGGTGACTTAATTACCAGAATTTAATCAGTGTAATACGAGAGCTATAAAACAGTCGACACGAGCCGGACATGGGAGCGCGAGTGCCTGTTTATGCAGTCTACCTGTAACGTAAACCAACTAATGGCTCGCTACGAAATGCCTATAAAATGTTTTATGTCCAGTGCAGTAGCTCAGCAGATTAGCAATATTGGTCTGATACGCAGTAATCCCCTATTTTATTACCCGTCAAACCTATATATTACGCTTTTTCGACATTAGGCTGAGAAGGCGACGTTACTGGGTATTAAGAGACCATTTAGGTTATTAATATTAAGGCGACTGGAGTATAAACTATTTGACACTAAACGGAGCACAACAAATAACATACAGCGAATCTATTATTCCATTCGGACGGAAAAGCACGTTTCCTTTTTCATTTTCGCCTGACTTCGCAATATTCAATGGCTTTTCGTATCACGATATCGGTCAGACGTATAGTTTCATTGATCCGGACTTAAGCCGCCAACAGCGTTCAAATAAAAACTATCAGCAAGTCACCCAAAGTGAGCAAGTAAAAATAAAGTTAACAATGAAATTCAGTGTGGCAACAGTTGTTGGCGTTTGAAATAACCACAACCACAAACAATCAACATTTGGGCGCGACAGGCGGAAAAATATTAGAAATGCGGAATGTAAGTAAACAACAAACATCGTTGGAAAATACGGCGATGAATTTTGGAAAAAATATGCCGGAACGAGTGTAAAAATAACTTTGCCTGAACTTACGTGTAAATTGTCCGTTTCACATTTTTTTTTGTTGTTAACAAGCGCTCGTCATTCGTGAGTTGACTGATGTTTACACTAGTCGTACTGTTTGATCACGATTATGAAGCCGGGCTCGGTCCCCAGCAGATACAGATTCCCGTATGGCAAATGGTCTGCGACCATGGATCATGTATAGTGTTACTGTTAGTCGCATATGCTCTATCTAGCAAAAAATCATGCCCAAGCAAATAAGTAGCCTCATCTGGTTTAGTCCGTGTTATTAAACTTTGGTCCAACTTGTGTGATTGTCTACGCTGGCTTAAAAATGTTGTAAAATCGTTACTGGTGTTACCTGTTGCCAGTTGTCGTCGTCGTGTCGGCCTGCCTCGCGCGCAGATAGCCACAGCCGCAGGCGTATGCGGCCCTGCACCGAGGAGCGCTGCGAACGGGCCTCGAGCTTGTACCACGCCTCCACACCCGTCGACGGGATCTCGCGGAGTGGAATGTTTACGCAACCTGAACGACCAATGAGATATTAGAATGATAGCTAAGCACACTTAGTTTCAATTAGAGGGCTCTGTTCACTGTCGCAGTTTACAGAGGCAATATGCCAATTAAGAAAAACGTTTTGAAATTGAAGACTTTAATTTCGAATGCTAAATATAAATGCGAATGTAAAGATGTTTGGATATTTGAATGTTTGAATAATTGGATGTTTGGACGTTTGTTCCGCAATCACGCATTAACGGCTGGACTGATTTAGATTAAATGTGGTCCACAGATAGATCATGTCCTGGAGTAAAACACAGAATACTTTTATCCCGTAAAAATCCCGTGCGGGCAAAGCCGCGGGTAAAAGCTCGTATTATGTATTTTACTCTTTAAAAATAACAAAACAAGAAGAACAACACAACCTGAGAAAATGTCAACAACCTTGATTTGTTTAAGACACAGAGTATTTTTTTGTAAACCAACACAATTTCCCACGACAGTTCTTTAAAGATCAAACATAACGATTCCAAGGAATAAAGAAACTTGAGTGTACAGTACATGTGTTAGCAAGAGTACCTATGCCACTACGTGGTTTTTTAGTGTTTTTTCACCGCGAATTTACAGAAAAAGTTGAAGTAGGAATATAATCATACTGAAAAACAGAGCATGGTTTAGCAAAATAAATTTATTTAGTGCATAACTCCCTAATACAGAAAACCCACAGCCAAATGATTTCCATTCGGAATGAATATCAAACAGGCCCGTGGCAAATAAATATTGAATTTGCGCTCGCGCCCATCAATCTTGTTATATCCAATTTTTTGACGCGAGTACGCATTTCAGCCACACCGCGGGAAGATTTCAGAGCGACAACCCGCCGTAAAGTTTTTAGACGCACATAAATGTGTTTAGTTTATTGATACAGTCAAAATAGTCATGAAGGTACGTTTGGTTACACGTACAAATGCGGCGCAAGTATGTTACATCCAATTAAGTTTAAAAGCTGTTGTGTATGTACCTACCTACTTATGTCATATCGCACAACTAGGTTATTATTGAATTCGACAGCATAAGCCCTACCATCACACGCAATTATTTGTACTTTTACACGAGTACATGCCATCCAAAGCCAATGCATACAATTCTTATAAACGCGTATACAGCTCATACGTTTTGTAGGTAGTATTATTATTTCACACATTGATTGCACACTAAATGTCGCTGAACACAGAATGTCTAATCATAGCATGAGACTCCAATAAATGGAAAGCAAATAGGATTAGAAAGAATTTACTGTATAGTAACCGCTAAGGTCATTATAAGTCACGATCGGTACGACGTATTGTTTACGTTCATCCCAGCGTGGGGCCCACGGGACGGGAGTGCTGCGAGAAACTCGCTAATATTGGCAGCAATGAAACTTGGGATAGTTTTTTTGCTCCAATATATTTGGTGTTACTCGGCCCAAGTTTACAATCTTATTTATTTGAAAACGAATTCAAGCATTATTTATTTTCCTCGTACCTATAGTATCTGCTAAGTCAGCTTGCCAGACAACTTTTGGAAAGAAATACTTATACAACATTCTCATTTATTTATTGAACATTTATATATTTTTTTAATATTCATAGGATATTAAAGGAATACGAACTTAGACACATGATGTGACATAAAAGCCGAACGCTCAAGTGAACCACCGTGTCACGTGAGCCATGAGAGTTTCATCGCAAGCTTCACTAGCAAAGAAGTGACAAATTCTTGTACACATACATGTAAGTTCCCAAATTCATTGGTCCGTATCCAAATTGAATTTGGGATGGAAAAATGCGAGCCAATGTCGCTCTCAACTGAAAAAGGCGAACCCACCGAACCGATGTATAGGTGCCTCTCGCGTAAAAAACATGTAAATTATTATCATGGGCTTCGGGCACCTATTCATTCAATATCGGGCACATCCATTCAGAATTACATTGCTTGTGAAGTTAAATGTGGTGTCTTTTTGCGCACTTACAAGCATTTTTCGGTTACATATGTAACGATGAAACAAATTATAATCTTACTAAGTTTCAGCTATCGCCAGATGAAAAAAGTGTGACATTGGACAATTGACCTCAATTGATCTAGTCCCAAACTAAGGGGTGCTTGCAATAATAATTATCGTGAATAACAAACATTCACGAATTGATTACAAACAATCTCATTCATCACATAAATAACTGCCTATCACGGTAATCGAACCCGGAACCTTTAGCTTAGTAGTCAGTCTAGTCGTGAAATTTCTTGAAAACGATATCAAAGTAAATTTAATCAGAATTTCCACAGCACAAAAGAGTTTTCTTAAATACATTAATCCGCTTAAAAGCACGAATAGAATTGCGTTGTGTGGCGGGATAACGGAGAGCACAAAAAAATGATCGCGTGGAAAAGATTTCTTTAATCCTCGGGTCTAGTAGGAGAAAATCTCGGCGACAGCAAATTACAGGCGCAGGTGCGGCTGTAACGCCTTGTTCACACATAAGTTAAGTCTGATATTGGGCCCTTAACAACATTAAGTACTTCCTCAACTCAAATAAGCCACCTACCTACGTAGAGGCACGGAACAGATGCGGAAACGAGAAATTATGTGCTTCGTTCCAACACGCCATAAGATGGATACTTACTAAGCCACGAATATATCGGTAATTATACATACTCTTTGCATCTAGTTGTGTCTTACATATTGCCTTGAGTTTAAAATTTAAGTATCTTATACCTACCCGATTTTGGTTCTCCTACTGAAGACGTTAACATTTATTTTAGTGAGTTAACAAATAAATTAAACAGTAAATGTTCTTATTGGTAAAAGAAAATAGTTTCAAACAAAACTCATAGGAGTATATTTAATAAAACCGTAAACTTTTCGTCTCTACACTTTAAAAAATTTTGCAAAAAAATTAACTGTGTCACGAGAAATAACCGATAGAACCCAAAAAACAATTATTGATTTTTTTGTCAGTTTGTTTTGTTAGTCGGTGTGCGTTTCACGCACCCATTGGATTCAAAATCTAATTACTAAAAAGGTGAAGCTTTATTCTAAGTAACATTTACTTAGTATTTATTTTGTTAATATCGATCCATAGCATCCAAAGATATTACATTTTTAAGTTTAGTTAACCTCATAAATAGCTTAAAGCAGCAAATCATAGATCGAATTCCACGCAGACGTAAACGCAGACTAACGTTAGTGGACGAATAAAACATGAGAACTATCAAAGCTATAATTCACTTAAATGATTAAGCACAGAACTCAAAATTCATCGATTCTTCACGCATTTGAGATTCCGTCGAAAAATAACAAATTTCATCGGGATGAGATTGAACTCTCTTTGACACAGCTCGACAGTTACGCGAGAATTGCCCCACATTTCTTGGTAGACCAACTATCATCTATATCCACCAAGGACCAGGCATCTATCTCTCTCGTACACGCGTACTGGTTAGAAAGTGATATATGGTTTATGTCAGCGATAAAAGCTAGCGTGCTAGGGCTATATAAGTAGGCATCCTACCTAAAAAGTCGTCTTGGCTGCCTTGCCGCGCGCTCTGGCAGACTTGCTTGAAGAACCGGCCTAATCCCCGGACACCTCGGACTTCATTGAGCCGCGACACCGCGTCCAGAACAGAACTCTCATCGTCGTGGTCCCAGATGTCCAGGTGCAGCACGTCGGATGATATGTCGTCGATGTCACTGTTAACACAACGATCACACAAGCAAGTTAAACAACCTAGATGTAACATAGTTCAAAATGAAATATATTCGCGAATGGGTGAAAAGAAATAGGCTTTGATAAGGAATATAAAACAACTTAATTTCTATTCAGTGCAAGCTTTTTAGGTTTCAAGCAAAAGTTACCTTACTGTAACGGTAATAGAGTCATAAGTATCATAACATAACATAACATAACACAACACAACACAAGTATAGTAATCACACATGTAGTTTATTCAAAAAGCAATACATTTCCATTGCATTCATCTAAAATTATATTGCAATAATTGTTTAGCTAATCACAGCACGTAAAAAGATAACAAAAGACTGTCGTGAAAACATTACTGAATTTTGTTTTCTTTTGTAAGTGGCCAGTATTACATTAAACATGAAGAGATGGCAAAAAGAAACTGACTGGATGTAATTATGCCATTCTTATACTTAACGATATGTAGTGTAATTTAATATATTATATTATACGCAATAGACCTAATATAATCCTACTGAAAACCTCTTTTATCGTCAACCAAAATCCATATAAATTTGCAGCAAATTTTATGGAAGATTATTACCACTATTGCCTTTATGTAAAATTGAACAAAGTTTGCCATCTCAGTTATAAACGCACATGTGATGCTGGCTTTATACGAAGAGGTAGACATTGGCCCCGAGGGCATCGCAGTTACGGTGTAAACGGCATGTAAAATTAAAACGCCGCAACAGCTATCTAGGGATATTATGGAGCTCATAAAATGGATTTAAGCCGTAAGGGGTTAGTGTTACTGTACATGCTCGTATTCTACAAGTTTTAAATAATAAAAAGGATGAGTTATGATAGTAGTACATTCAGAGATATTTGCTTGAAAACAATAATATCGTTAAACAACATTTATAGTTAAGTTTTCTTAATACATTGACAGTATTTTATGGAAATATTATCCGGAGGGTTTATAGGTAAACTATCCTTTGCAACCTTAAAGCTAAGCTAACAAGTTGGTCATATGCACCTAATAATAATAAAATAATTCCATATTATATTGGTGAAAAAGTTGACCTTAGATACAATCCTCATATGAATTAAAACTTTAACATTTTAATAGGCAATGTTCACTGGGGACAAGTCTCCCTTCAATACCAGAGAGATTGGCTGCAGTGTATATACAGTCCCCACGCATTTAGTGCTTCGTAGAAGCTTATTAAGCTATATACGAGTACAGTCTGTCTGTCGAGTACACTTCACTAGTTAGAACCCTAACTAGTGAAGTGAGCAAATGGGACACCTCCCTAAATCCTAATTAGGTTCCCAACAAATTGTATAGTGTAATAATCTCATTACAAGTAAACGCTCTCGTGGCATTGCATTAGGGCGACCGGCTGTTGCGCCTATCACGCACACTTTAGCTACGCCAGTAGCCAATAACAATCCAGCCAATGTACCTACAGTATAAACGATTGTAAGGTAACGGTCCCAGCCTTTGACAGTGATGCAATAATTGGCGAGAAGATACGGAAACATACGAGCGACAATGATGATAACTACTAGTAAAAATAATGTCCTACGCGTATCAATCACCAGGGCCCCTATTCTGGGTTCATGCGAGATTCATCTCGCACGAGAATAACTGTCAAATCCCAAGGAAATCTGTCATTTTTGACGTATGTGACATGCGAGATAGCGTCTCGCATGACTCGAGAATTGGGGTCTAGAACGGTTACCTTACATGTGCGTCCTCTCACATTCAATAAGACGGAGCTATAGTGGCAAGTGTACCTAGCACGAATCTTCTCGATACGCGTTAACTTGGTAATACGTAGCTCAGTGCGTCTGTTTTCAACTAGTCCAGTACAAGAGAGAACACAGTGTTTACGTAGCGAGTTAACGCGTATCGAGAAGATTCGTGCTAGATGCACAGGTACTTGGTGTTACGTGGTGTTACTTACAATTTAAAGCTCTCGTTCCATTTGGGCGACAGCGTATGTGGCCGGACGCCAGTGGCGCGAATGTATCTGGCCGGCAGCCGACCCAAGCTGTCGCGCTGCTGGCGGCCGTCTCGCCGCTTAAAGCTGAGCCGGAAGCCGTGCTTGCGACTCTCGTCTTCGGAAGCACGTGGCGACGCCGGCAGCGACGCCGGTTGGATACCCAGCATGCAGTACGGGTCACTGAACCCTGTGGAAAATTCTTAGGTAGAATGAGCCGGTCCAAAAGTTCCTATCCTATACTTTAACATTTTTCTATCAAAACACAATAATATAAGGCTACTCATAATTTTTTATTTCACATTAACATAACAAAACATGTAAGCATTTAACGGATACTATTATTAGTTATCGCTTTTTCTCGTCCTCTGTTTCTCATAGTAAAATAAATATTCATTTTGTAAAATTCCACACATATAATATATGGTATTGTTCTAGCAAACAGCGTGACAGTTTAATGTTTACCTGAGCTAGGCAAGTTTCGTCTAAACATGACAGACCGCCAGGGTTCATAACAAATTTACAAATATTTTCTAACTTCCACGTGGTTTACCGTTCTTCCTTCCTCCGACTCTCCTTTTTAAACTAGTTACATAAAGCACTACCTACATGATTTGCATTGTAATATACAAATGTATTTTAAAATAACCTCAATAGCATAATACTGCAAAAGTTTGCCATTTCGGTCGTTAATAAATTACTGATAATCACCAACCCTTAGGCTTGCGCTCCAATACTCTCCGGAGGTGCTATAAATAATAATTATACGTTGATGTGTTCGGTAGCCTTGAAATTAACTGCATGAGTACTTTCGAGTTCATCCATAATTCAAATATACATATACAACCTACCCGGGGTTTACCGTGTGCCTAATGTTAAAACAATATGTTACTTTTGCCGGAGGATCCTCGTCCATCTCTATAGGTACCAAAAAAACAAATCTCTTACACAAGTGAAACATTTCTCGAGGGTAAATAACACCGAATATTATATTCACATTTCAACGGTCTTATTTTATTATGCCACCCACTAGTATAATATGGTTTGTAAAACTCGAAGAGAGAGTAATTGAATAACGTTCAACTTCGTAAACATTTCTAAAACTGTTGTAACGAAGTTTTGCTTCGGGAAATTTGATTTTTGCTTTCAGTCACCGTTTAAAAATGATTTTTGCTTTAAGCGTGTCTGATACTTTCGTTAAGTATTTAAAATGATGCTGGAATAGACCGCCATGCGGCACGCTATTAGAGAAGTATCGTAAAGTCCAATGCTCTAGGCTTAAACGCCAAAAGCAGTGGTGCACAGTGAATTCACATTGACGTATTGTCTCTGGGCCGCTGTAGCTTGGCTCTCGTAATGCAATACAGCACGCCGTCGCTGTCGGCGAGCCCAGCCTTTGTCGGAAATTTCACGTGTTTTACACAAAACTTAAAAAGCTAACCCTATTGCTGCTTCGTAATGCGCTTAAATGAAGTTTTAAAATGTTTTGGAATACACACACAGAAATGATGTAAGAGGGTACGAAATTTAACGGAGAAATAGTGGTCCTGTTTAAACGTTTTAAAAACACTCGTAAATTTTACGACTGATCTTGTCTCGGTATTTAACCATTGATAGACTGCACCCGTACAGCACCGGTGCGACGGGGAAACTTATCGAACGTAACGTAACGAGTGAATGTTTGGCTACTATACGACCTTATAGTCTTAATTTCAGCGTGTTACATACACAAATCGGGCAAAATCGTCTATAATGGTTTAAGGAAAAAGAGATATGTTTGTTCTATCTTTGTCATTACGTGCAGACAGAATTCAAGTAACATGTCAATTTTTTTTAGTTCAAACGACTGTCTTTATGGGGTGCGTGTCGAGTTACCCTCTCATGTGCCCAAGCGTTCTCTTGTGGACTCCTCCGGGGAAATGGACAGTGCTTGGGCCGGTGCAACCTTGGCATCGGGGAATGATTTCCTAGCCTATTTGGTGGAATATTATTGGCCGATGGCTAATAACCCGACGGAGGAGGGGAGGGACCCAAACCGTACAACATTATTGTATTACTGACATTAGTACAAGCCACTACATATTTTAAAAAAAGTAGTACTATACACAAAATCCTTTTTAACATTTTCAGAGCACCGTACACTCGGTTCCTAATATCATCGGAAAATTTGAAAACGGTATGTGACTTTTTTAATTATTCTATTTCTTTTAAAGCCGTATATTTTAATAACATCTAAGTAACAGGACGTAGCTGCTTAGTAACTATACAGACTGCATAAATATATCAGGCCACATCAAAAGTAGCCCGATTTAATAACGTAATTATTTTGGTTCGCTCGATAAGTAGAAAATTGTTATGATTGGCGTACCGGCCTCTTCACTTTATTTGATTAATTACTTATTATAACTATAGCGTTATTAATTGGATATTTATATATTATTATTGAATACTAGCTTCTGCCCGCGGCTTCGCCCGCGGCTTCGCCCGCGTGGCCTACAGAAAACAAAAGACACCTAAATCCGAGAACCCCGAAACGTCGTTATTTATTTATGATGAGCAGCTGCAATTCTAATTTTCAAGTTTATTTTTATTATCATGTATATTTATTTAAAATCTTAGGTTAGGTTTTTATTATTATTATTATAAGCTCACGCCTGTTTCCCTTTGGGGTAGGCAGAGACCACAGAACGTCACTTGCCCTGGTCTTGGCATATTCCCTCGCTCCTTCCACACACATTCCTCTCTTCGTGCATGCTCGGCGGTTCCGTGTACTTCTGGTTTGACATCACAAATTTGGTTGACAAAAGTACGTCGAGGCCGCCCTCGACCAACTCGCTCAGTCACATCACCTTCATAAATTTGCTAACATAATTGCCTTTCATCCATTCGTTCAACATGCCCAAACCAACATTACATTCGTTTCTCTATTCTAGTCACTACATCTTTCAGACCTCACCTCTCTCTTATAACACCATTTCTTACTCTCTCAGTCAGCTTGATCCCACTCATACTACGCAGAGAACGCATCTCTACGGCATTTATTCTACTCCTATGCTTCTTCTCGCAAACCCAGCTTTCATTTCCATACATCAACGTGGAAACTAACACAGCATCGTGAACGGCCGAACGTCGTAAAAGGCACGTTTGGCTGTTCACGTTGCTGGATGCGACATTCTGTCATCCCTTAAAGTCTTCCAAGTTTATATCTTCGAAAAAGCCTCCATACCTCCATACAAAGTTTTAACCCCGTTTCTCTCGTTTTAATTGTGAAAATCCAAATACCCTTAAACACGGCGGTATTCATTTATGCTCAATAGTTCTAATTTTCAAGTTTCTACCTTTAAAAAACGCCGATACCTCCATACAAACTTCCCCCTCCCCGTGTTACCCCTTCAAATTAAAAATGTAAAATCTCTGAAATATCTCATTATTTATTTATAACTATCTCCTGCCCGCGGCTTCGCCCGCGTGGCCTACAGAAAACAAATGTCTTTGTTTTAGAATCAAAAAACTTATAAGTGCTCTCACTCCCTCTCATATTTTCACCGCCCGTTTTGCCCCCTTCCAATGTAAAAATCCAAATATCCTAAAACAAACAATCATTTTGAAGTTCTTATTTTTTAATAAACCGATACCTCCCCTCTATACAAAGTTTCACCCTCGTTTCCCACCTCTAAAATTCGATAGTCATAAAACCCTGAAAAACATAATTATTAATTTATGATAAGTATCTAAAATGCAAAATTTCAAGTTCCTATTAAAAACCCGATACCTCCATCCATACAAACTTTTACTCCCCGTTTCCCCCCACAAATTTGAAAATCATAAAACTCTGTGACGCGTCATTATTTATTTATGATAAGTAGCTGTATTTTAAAATTACAAGCTCCTATTAAAAAAAATCAATACGTCCTTACAAACTTTCACCCCCGCTTCTCCCCCTTTAAATGTAAAAATTCAAAAATCCTGAAATACGTTATAATACTTATAAGCTATTTATGATCAGTAGTTCTAATTCAAATTTTCATGTTTATAACTTCAATCAACAAAGATTTTCATACAAAGTTCAACCCCCACCCCCCATTTCCCCCTAAAGGTAAAAAATACCAAAAATGGTTTCTTAGCGGATGCCTACGTTATAAAATAAACCTATATTCCAAATTTCAGCTTTCTTGATTCAATAGTTTCGGTTGGACGATGATCGCAAATCAGTCAGGACATGTTTGCGCGTGGCAGACTGACAGACAGACGGATAGACGGGTGGCAATAGAGGCTTAGTAATAACACGTTGTCACGTACGTTGTTTTTACTTCAATACAAAAAAATTGTGAATGAACAACTCAAATACAAAATTTCATCCCCCTTTTCCCCCTTAAGGGTTGTAATTCCAATAACACCCGATATACTCGTTGCGTTATAAGCCTAAATAATAAAAGTAGTGATTTTTGCTGTGAAAATGTAGGCCTTTCCATACACAACTTTATCCCCCTTTTCACCCCTTCAGGGGTGGAATTATCAAAAACACTGAGACCCGTATAAATTAATTTTTTTACGTATGCCTAACAACAAAATTTCAAGATCCTAACTTCAAAACTGACGGACTTTCATACAAACTTTCATCCCCTAATTTACCCCCTTAGGGGTGGAATTTCCAAAAATCCTTTCTTAGTGGATGCCTACACTATATAAGGTATCTATGTACAAAATTTCAAGTCTCTAGGTCCAGCGGTTTGGGCTGTGCGCTGATATATCAGTCAGTCAGTCAGTCAGTCAGGACTTTGAATTTTATATATATAGATTTATCAGATTGGTAACGCTAGTCAACGGGAAAAACATGAAAGACTAACTTCGAATAATTACCCGTCAAATATTCACCAAGCATTATTATAAATAGACTCAAAAGAATCTAATAATCTAGATTAGGCAGACAATAATCTTTAAATTCCTAGAACACAGTCAATAGATATAGATAATTCTATTTTTGGCCGCTAGAAATACTTCTATGTTATTTATCTTCTCAGTAGCCTTAACGTTTAATGTAATTGTGTTTCCTGCGATATAAAACCATCATTATTTTATCTACTTACTTATGACAAGCTTCCGTTTTTTTTCATATTGACCTTTACTCAACTAATCCACTTCAACTCGTTAGGTAAATTTCACCTAAATATCTGTCCGTCACTTAAATTTTCAACGAACAAAAAGGACAGCAGACGTTTACATATTTCGAATTTACGAATATGATTTAAGCGCCGAGAAACGGTGAGTGGGCAAAAAGGCAAGATGAAAATCTCGCCGCACGTAAACGACCCGCCAGCCTGGGCCCCGTAGAGTGGAAAACTTTGTAGAGATCACTCCATCCATACATCCTACCTAAGTTCAATAGGAACAGAGAAACGGTTTTCTTTCCTTTTCTGCAACGAACGCGAAAGGAATTGTAATTCTGTTTCGAATGTTCGTGAAAATAATACAATGTAGCCTACTTTTATGCGTTGTTCAAAAACAAAAGCTAACTGGTATTTTCCATTTGTTTCAAAACTGACCTGAAACCTCTTTTGCCCATAAAAAAACTCCTAATCCAAAATTGATATCTAAGTGATTACTTTGAATAATGGACCCATGAAAATAAGATTGATAGCTAAGAGATTTTTCAAATTAGTAAAAAAATGGTCCTAAAATTTATTAATTAAAATACTATGTTTATTTTCTCCAAACAAAACTTGCCCAAAGCACAAATATAATCAGGAATAATCTTTTCTATTTACATCCTCTTTTTGTTTAATTTAGGCAATAAACACATTTTGGTAACAAAATGTAAAATTTTAGCTTAGACCAGTCGTAGTTAGAATTTTGTTTACCATTTAAATCAAGTAAGAATGAACAGATTATAGATACCTACTTGAAATGATCAATCACTCTATCTCTCTGTGCGGAAACGTTGCTCATTTTGTAATACCTACCTACAGCCGTAGTTCAGGCTGTTACCTATTTGCATGGAAATGAGAAAATGAGCATCACGTTAGCCTTGCATCTGCCATACCATTTACTTTTTTAGACGAGTAAGCATTCAATGTTCTGGAGATTGAATTGGTTTGACATCTATTAAATATTATAAGCAGGACTGCGGCCTTGACATGACTACCCAAATGTTACTTATCCCAGTGAAGTGCCATCTAATAAGACAATAGTGTCATTACATTGGAGATGCACTGCGAAATAACTTTCACTTGAGCGGTGGTATGAGGGTCATGGAACGTGTTTAAATATTAGATATGTATATTATCGACTACTCATCTTGTAGGGCCAGAGGCGGAAAATGATTATATGACGACCCAATAGCCTAGTGGTTAGTGACCCTGACTATGAAGCTAGAGGTTCCGGGTTCGGTTCTCGGGAAATGCTTGTATAATGAATATTATGAATGTTTGTACCAGAGTCTTGGATGTTATATGCATTTAAGTCTGTATTTATCTATATGTGTACATATCCGTTGCCTAGTAGCCATAGTAGGTAGAAGCTTTGTTTAGTTTGGGACTAGGTTAATTGGTGTGAATTGTCCCGAGATATTTATTTATTTGTTACATACAACTGGGCTATAGAGATCTATGTCTAAAACAAACTTTTTGACCCCGGTTACTGGCCATCTTTAAGAGCACACCATTTTTAACTACCTTTTTTCAACAAATTTTAAATAGTATAATCTTACATTTCACCAAACAAATATTGAAAATTAACAGCTTACACTTGAAGCAAAATACAGTAGCGTAACAAACAGTATTTTCCTGCCGTGAAACTACTCGAAATGGTAAAAAGACACACCATTTGGTGGCCTCAATTAATTATAAACTCCGAAAACTTTGAGTTTCTTACCTCAGCCTCAAATGAAGAGATTCTCCCGTAAAGTTGTTATTTCTAGTTGTTTTTCTTTTTTACTTGAGATCTGAAATGTTTTATTCGCCAGTGGTAGTTAGTACCTACTGATGCAACTTAACTTAGAATCTAAAAGCATTAGCGACTCTATCAATCTGATTGGTCAAGGCTGACAGTCGACCAATCGAGTCAACACTGACTTGTCTTGAGTTTGGAGTCAGTTACTTACCTTGCGTAAATCAGTCTTAAAACATTTAGTAAACTAACCGTTAGCGTCCTTGGCCTCGAGACCATCAGCTTCGATGACGGTGCAGCCGAGCACGACGGTGGGCGGGCGCTCGGAGCCTGCGGCGCGAATTGCCCGCGAGTGCGCCTCGGGAGCCACTCGGAACGCACGCCGAGCGTACTCGATCACCTCCTCCTTGTAAGCGGCGAACTGGCCATCCGGCGCCGGCGCACCCACAGCATTTTCGATGCAATACAACACCTAAAAAAGTCAATTTTATCGTAGGTAACGTGTAATCTGTTTTCTTACCTAGGTAAAGTGGGTACAATCAACTAGAACAAAAAAAAACCTCCGCGCAGGTGTCGCGGAGAAGCAAGGTAATTTGGTCTAGTTTGTCAATATGGACCTCCGAAAAGTAACGCCTGATTCTACTAGTTAATTAAAGTAGGTACAGTCAGAGGTAAAGGTATAAAAGCTGCACACTTTTGTACCTTGTCAGTTTCCACTCAAGACTCGCTCCGTTAAACATAAGCTTCATCCTAGACGTGGAAATAAAATGTTAAGGACAAATAAATACTTGTGAAGAGAATATTTCAAACATGTATACAAGAGTAAGTTTACTGTAAGTATAATAAAATACAGTTCACGACGCAACCGTAGGTGGAAGTAGAAAACAATTACGTCACAGGAAAGCTTAAGGTGGCCCGCTAATGAAAAAATGGCGAGACGTAAAGGAATGTGTGGTTAAAAGGACGAGTTTGGACTGGGAGTTGCGTGCCTGGGGGCCGTTAGCGCACATAGGTACGGTTAGCAAATGACAAATTATTAAATACCCGGTATCTTTGGCCCTTGGGTATGTTGGCCGGATCATTTGGATCAACCGCACCGCCACGTGTACCTACTACATACAGATATGAATTTGAGGAATCGTTTTGTGATGAAGCTTGTATCAAAGCTAAAATTGATTATACACTGAATTACTGTTTTGTTTTGTGTTGCAGGTGGGTGTTAGAGCGTTTTTTGATTATTATTAGATTTAGATTAAATTAAATTTAGATGCACCTATGTTTTGATTATGTCATTAACGTGTCATTAAACGTCAAGGTGTATCTTCTTATGCGAGTCATTGTAACAATATCAGCCGAAGTGAAATGTACATTAGGCACTGATTGAACACTGTACTTGCTTGTATAGATTATCAGCAGCTTAAAACAATTGAAGTGATTTTTACTCAAACAGTACAACGGACTAGATTTATTAGTTGACTAATATGATTTTATTTATGGACTGAAGGTCTAGAGTTCTCAGTTATGTTATTTTTTGAAGCAGCTTTTCATTTAGACCTTCCAGTAAATAAATGTAAACCTCTGTATATAGATGTTCATGTTCCTTGTGAGATAGTTGAGCAGAAACACTGGGCAGCCCCAATTCGTGGGAGGCGGGAGGCGGTCGCTCGGCGCGCGCCTCGGCCAGGCGAAGCGCAGCCAGCCGCCTGTTCTCCTGTCGCCAAGAGAGCGCTGTGAAACTCTCGAAGTAAGACCCGTCTGTTTCTTGAACCCTGGTAACAATATAAAGGAATTAATACGTGTATTTGCCTAGACATGCGCCCGCCTACACACTGACATGAAAAGCAACCCACTCATTAAGTATTCTTCGTTATAACGTGGGACGAATTCCACGTCGTTATATGTATAGTCCGTGCAATACCGAATCCGTAATATATACCTCTACAATGAGTAGTAATAAGTGGAGTTCATGTGCTACCAATAATGGAAGCACGAATATGAATACAACAATATTTTTAACGACACGGACGGTAAATATATCAATGTTCGATTATATTTGTGTGCTGACGTAATTTTCCGTGTTGACTACAACAAAACTCATCACAGTGGCACTAATGAGCGACGCGGTCACGGTGTTAGAGGATAAAGTCGTATAAGAGCCTGATACGGCACTCTTCCGAAGGACGTCGTTGTTTACTCTGGCTCGGAGCACTTTTATGGACCTGTTGATTTTATGTTATTACTTAATTTTAAATGGAGTAAACACGCTTTCCAAGGATACTACCTTCCTGTAATAAAGGGTCGGTTAGCTTGTTTTTAACGATGAAATAACCAAAGACTTAACGCATCAATATACAGAAAAATACGTCATCTAAGGGAGCTAATTTTAGATTGCCTGGTGCCCACGTCAGATGAATCGATTAACTATTAAAAAGAAATAAAAGTCCTAAGATCTCTTAAACTTTTACGCAGCAGATTTCTTTTCCATCTCGTTACAGAATGCCATCAATTTGTTCACTAAGTGATGCTCAAGTTAGATCAAGTTTATGTGAAAGTTTTAACTACGAACGTTTCCATTCACTGCATCATTGTCTTTGCAAGTGTATTGAAGTCGGAATGATATTGTTTTTTTTAAGCATGTAACGTTTTTTTAATTGAAATATATTTATTTATTGGTATCAGTAATACAATTCAGGAGTCAAACATGTCATAACGATATATGTCAACAACAACATGCAGCAAACAATAAACAGGTAAGTCAATTCCTAACAATGTTTTCACACCGCACCATAAGTAAACAAAAAGGGGAAGCCGCAAGCAAACGGTACATTAACAAACCATCAAATAAATAATATTTTTATTATTAAGTTTCCATTATTAGAACGTAAGAACGCATATTTATGATGCATTTTTGTTGGTTTGTAAAATTGGGTAAATTTTGATGAGAAAATCAGTACCAGTGCACCTAGCACGTATCTTCTCCATACGTGTTAAGAGGAAACACCAAGGCCTAGAGAATTGAAAAATAGGTATTTGTAAAATCTATTGCTGCCTCCATCTATCAAGCCTCCCCCCCGCAGAGTGCAATAGAGACAGCCGCAGCTTGGACTGAAAATACCTATGTAAAGTACACAAAATCAACGAT
This sequence comes from Ditula angustiorana, assembly GCA_963691745.1. Taxonomy (NCBI): domain Eukaryota; kingdom Metazoa; phylum Arthropoda; class Insecta; order Lepidoptera; family Tortricidae; genus Ditula; species Ditula angustiorana. Next base: position 7,789,592 of record OY829484.1, read on the forward strand.
TCGTAGACCCCTGATTCCTTCTCCAAAACTTAACCGGTTAAACTACCTTTTTCATTAAAAATTAAAGAAAGGCTTTGGCAGTGTTCCTATGTTTTCTTTTTTTTATATAATCTAGTAAAATTTGTTTTCTGAATGTATGAACGCAGCCGAAAATCTGGGCAATTTTTTAGGTTTTTGAATGTTCATATTTCTTTTAATAATAAATTTATGAAAAAAAGGAAAACATAGAGACATGCATATTAGTGGCCATTGATTTTTTGGAAAAAAAAAAATTGCTCTACTGGCATTATCCAGAGAGGAAACAGGGGACGACGTTTGTATGAAAAAACGGCCCTTGTGTTTCCTCTTAACTCGCTGCGTAACTCAGGTAGGGTTGCCAGGTGAGTCGCGAAAAAATACCGGGGTGTAAGCTTGTTCGCAAAAAATACGGGTTTTTTATAGTAATAGCTTTTATTATTTAATCTACATTACATAAATGCGAGGTCAGCGAGCGAGGAGCGCGCGCGAGTTTTGCGTTTAAGGGATTTCATATGCCTACTTTTGTAGGCGCTTGTGACCAGTAGTACCGACTTTCCTCAAAATGCCGGACATTATTCTGTCCGGTATGAATATTTATTTTTTACCGGACAGGTCTCGAAAATACCGGACTGTACGCTTAAATACCGGACATCTGGCAACCCTAAACTCAGGGCGTCTCTCTCCTACTGGACTAGTTAGAACGAGACGCACTGAGTTACGTAGCGAGTTAACACGTGTCGAGAAAATTCGACCAAGGTGTACAGAATCAGACTTGTAAAAAGGGCATAAATACGCGGCCTAATTGCAAAATATATTTCATTTTAATGTTTAATTCTCAATGGAAGTCTTTATATTTAATACAAAAGCAACAATAATTATATATCCCAAACCTAAGTTATATAATCCAAACATAACAATACAATGCTCTCATATTAAAAATGGTAATGAACCTGAAACACCCATGAAACACGGTCAGTTTTTTTATGAAAAAAGAGGAAAACGAGCGTACGGGTCACCTGAATACATCTGTTTATTAGACTTTTGTTACATACACAATATTAACTAGTTTCAAAATAAAATTAAACCAAGACTACAAGTACCTATCCTAAAATTAAAAACATTATTTAAATCAAAAATTATGACTAAAAAGTATTGAAAAAAGTGGACCCCTTAGGCATGGTACCGAAGACGCTCTAGCAGCATTCCCTCTCTGTATTACCTATTCCATTCTTATTCCAAGAAAGCTGCCAGCTCTTCGGTCACCTGTGACGTCGATAATAAATGATCACCCCCGCCAAAGGGACCCAGCAATCCAGTTATAATCACTGATTCGTTGGCGGCCTTTGGGTCTCCCACTGTGGGCCTCCGAAATGCAGTAGCAAGCTATTCCTTCACACCGGTATTCTGTGAGAATGTGGTAACACCCTGGTCAAGCCAGCCCATTCGTACTTCAACTAGCAACTGGCTACAGTGAGCATGTACCATTATTTTTTTAAGGTATCGCACTCTTGGCGCATTTACCTAAACGGGGAAACGGAATTAGGATAAGAATCCACTATTGTGTTACCATTAGTTTTTGGGAGCTTAATTACCAGAGAGCGGCGAGTTCAATTCCATAGGGGTAACGTACAACCAACTGTTACTATGACCTACAAGCTTTGCTTACGGTAAATACCTGTCCATAATACACGGAACAGTGTAAACATTAGCTGAATAATTTAGTTTACTTGGTGAACTGGAGCCTTGGCTATGAACCGCTGTGAGCCTCAGTCGCCGAGGGGCCAATGTGGTCTATTATATTTCCGTCTGTTGTTGCAGAGGATAAGTCAATTTCATTGATCTAAGGTCGTCCGTATAATCCGCTTATAGCCTAGCTATAGCAGTGGCACTAATTAAAGGTAAAACCCATTACGTTTAAAAGCATAAGGCATTAAGTCCGCCATTTGTATCTTTTTTATTTAAATAAATAAACGTACCACCCTGCCGGAGGTCGAAAAATATGTTTTTTTTAAATACACTTGTATTTTAATTTAGTACCAACACGCACCTATAAACATAACATTAACGAAGCTGTAATAAAAACAAATCGATTTAAATTCAATCAACATGTAAAACAAAACCAGTTCGTTTGAAACTCATTTTATATCAAAATGATGTTGAAATGTTGCCATTACAATATCATTTTGATATAAAATGAAATTGAATTGGCAACAACACTTGAAATGAGGCACAAAGTTAAACTTCCTAAAAAATATTTGAAGGGTCCAGGAACGTAAAGTGTTTTCATTAATTTTGATTCAATTAGTGTGAGCTAACAATATTAGAATTTAGAACTATTTATCAGTGGGTACGAGCATAGACCTGTACCAATCTTTTAAATGACTAAAAATAGCTAAGCATGTAACATAATATAATATAATATATAATGTAACACAATATATAATATAATATGGTCTAATGCAAATTTGAAATTGAATTAGAATTACGTTGAAAACTATTTTATATTTACTTAATTTAGATTTTTTAACGACGACCACTATGAAAATAAAAGTTTCGCTTTACAATTAACAGTATAACACTGAATTATGGATTCCTTGTTAGTTTTTTTTGCTTTTATTTAAAAAAAACAACCTTTTGAAATGTTCCCTCCTGGACTTTAGCTTAATAAAACCAATAAATAGAAGTCTTTGAATAAAACACGTATTTGCTCGGGCTTCTAAGTCATAATAGTTCTAAATGCCAACTGCAATAAAGTATACATATAAACAGAAAATAATTAAGCTTACTGAGAATTAAACGTTACAAGTGTAGACATTAGTAGACAAAGAAGCTTCCATACATCACCTCTATTGAAACAGGGACGCGGCAGAAATGGCTGTCACGAACTCACGAAATAATATGTTGCCTTAACTCACCGTCCCTATCATGTTAACATTGTTAATAATGTAAAACTACCACCCGCAGTTAGGACACGATAAAAGCGCTATTCAAAGTTAAAACCTTCATGTAAATCTGGTATTTAAAGTTTATTAAGTTACACGTGTAGTTAGCTGTGAAACGAAATAGAGAGTTAACCTTTATCTGCTTATAATAATCACCTCTAATTTTATGTGGTTAGCTTTGTTCAAAGCAAACTACTACCAAAGATAAGTTGTTATATAGCACCATGTACTTGAACTACATAGTGCTATTAAGTATCCCTAGAGGTTTTTAGGGTTCCGTACCTCAAAAGGAAAAACGGAACCCTAATAGGATCACTTTGTTGTCCGTCTGTCTGTCTGTCAAGACCATTTTTCTCAAGAACGCGTGGAGGTATTGAGTTGAAATTAATATCAAATACTCAAGTCTGCTGTCTTTTAGAGCCGTGAATAAATCAAACTTTTCTAAGTCAACGCAATCAAAAGATACGGCCGTTTATGCTGCATGTTTCATAATTTCGCATGACACTCAAAAACCTATGGAGTACTTCCCGTTGACCTAGAACTATGAAATTTGGCAAGAAGTAAGGTCTCACAGCACAAATAAAACAATAAATCCGAAAGCCGTAAATTTGTAGTTGTATCATGTACACATGAAAAAAAAATTTTTTTTTGGTCTTACAAAGCAAAAATGCGACACTAGATGTTGTTGATGACGGAACCCTCGGTGCGCGACTCCGACCCGCACTTGGCCGGTTTTTTTTATGAAAAAGAAGTCTATAAAAAAAAAGATTTTAACGTTGATAGGGTTTCTCTAAACTTTTTTAATGAAACTGAGTTAAAACTGCAATCTAAACCAGATTTTTTAACTTGCGTTAGGTAGCTAAAAGAAAATACTAAGATATGGCATCGTGGTTGCAAAATTACGCTTCAGTGTATGTACGCTGGAGTCTATAAGTCTATCCAATACATTGTCGTTGCCAGTACCTACTTACTATCAACATTATTAATAATGAATAATGTATTGTGTTAGTTAACAATAACTTGAAAACATTCACTTGTAACGAATGTTAACAATAAATTTTTCATTTTCATTTTCATTTTACTCAAGCAACCAACCTAGTACTAATCTTAACTTTGATTCCCATACGTAAGTATAAAAACAATGACGAAGTTTTTGCTTTCTTATTTCTCTCCAGTGAATTAATGATACATAAAAGTTTATCACGTAAAGTGTAAGAACTTTCCACAGAAACTGTAGAACTTTTCCACCAAAATTTATCACGTCGCGTTCCCACCTGACATAAGGCAGTCTAAGGATTTACCGAAATATACTTAAAGTAACTGTACTAGTGCTTGACACGCGTAGGACATTGTTTTTACCAGTAGCTGGCAACATTGTCTCTCGTGTTTACTCGTATGTTGACCGTTACCTTAATTACTTGCAATGAATGAAATTTTGGACAGTGACCGCAAAGTGGACATTTTCTCGTGCACCGAACGGAGCTTTCTAGCATTGGCTAATAGATTCTTAGAATCGGTGGCTACGCCCAGCCCAATCCGGTTATAATAATTGTTAAAAACGCATAGTTATAATTTAATTGTTAACATTAGCACGTAAGGTGCTAGTGTTATTAAGTGTTTCTGAAATTGAATAAATACTAATAATACTAGAGTTTATTAGCGGTGAGGCCTTTTTAAAACACACGAAATTAATGTGGTACAATTCTGACTACGTGAAAGTCATTACATTTTATACTACGCAAGGTTAATTAATGTTTCAAATGGCTGAAAGTCAAATAAAAGCTCGTTGTGGTCTGCTACAAACCGCGGCGGGAGTTTACCGATATCACTGGCTCTAGCTTCAGAGAAAACAGAAACAATCAATACGAACGGATTTCGCAAGCAATGAAAGTTCGGTAATACGTAGTAGTCAAGTTCCGCAAGTTTCCGCCCGATCATGTATCACCACGGAAAAGGTTAGAACATTTCTACGGACGAAAAGGAATAATGGGATAGGTAGGTACCGTAAGTATATACAATAAAATGTCTACTTGTTTCATTGGTAGCTTAATCATAGTTTCTAGTTTTAAAAAATGTAAGCCAATTTACAAACATGAATCAGGATTCTTCCAATTAAGTAGAGTTAGGATTTCGTTAGATAACACTACTTTTGCAAAAATGTACAAATGTAAATAAATAAATCAAATATCTCAGGACAATTCACCCCAATTTACCTAGTCCCAAGCTAAGTAAACCTTGTGTTATGGGTACTAGATAACGGATATAAATACTTTAATACATATAACATCCAAGACTCTGGTACAAATATTCATATTCATCATACAAACATTTGCCCTTCCCGGGAATCGAACCAGGAACCTCTAGCTTCATAGTCAGGGTCACTAACCACTAGGCTATCCCGTCGTCATGGTGGTGTGGGATAATTAAATTTGTAGGACATTACTCTTAAAACATTAAGACATTCCTATTTAACAATGATACACAGGTTATACAGTAATTTTAAATAAAAATTTCTTAATATTTTACTAAATGATTTTACATTTTCCTAATATCATAGAAGCGAAGTAAGTTTAACATGTTAACGCTGTTAACACGTATAATTTATAGGTATTAATAAATAATTTTGACTCCGACTTTGCCTTCGAGAAACAAAAATATCATCGAATTTGGAAAAGGCACATAACACATATTTTTTCCCTCTTCAGTCAAACAGGTCAATCGTAATCGTATGTAGACGTACGAGCCTTTTATAACCGCTCAATAAATACAAAAAAACCAAATCGGATTTATTATTTGCAAGTGGAATATACCTACCATTATGTATTGACATGTTCGTTTTGCAACACATGAGTGCTCGCGGTGAGGAACCTCTTTGATACCATTCCATACCTTTCCTGTCTTTTCTGTTCAGACGGAATTGCACCTTGTACAGCTACCTAATCTCTGCATATGCATACGGTAGCTGTGGAGATAGGAAGAATAGTTAAAAAATACATTCACAGGGTCATAGCCCCTGAAAATCATACAAAGTTTCAGTTGTCAGAGTTGGCCCTTGGGCTTTTCTTTTGAGGAACTGACACCCTGCGACCACGCCTATTGAATTCATAAAGTCCATGCCCACACTCGTAGCACATAACGTAAGAATATATCTTATGTCTTGACACAATTTATATTCTTACATGTGCTACGTCTTATATGTGCTACGGAGTAGAGGTCAAAAAACTGTTTAATAGGGCGTGAATGGAAGCGGTAAATATATATTATGCTTAGACCTTTACCCTATTCACGAGGCGTGGCTAAATGTTAAAAGAGGCATTTGATATGCACGAAATAAATACGCGCAGTATGGAGTTTGCCGTCTCAAGCATTTATTTGATAACTTAAAATAATGGATGAATTACATACATGTTTTTAATACTAAAAGGCACCGTAGGGCGTAGCATAGCTGTAATGCAGAAAAATATTAAGAGATGGCGTCGTGGAAACGACATTATGCTGTAATATAATATGGAGTCTGTCAGTCTATCTAATACATTGCTTTTGAAAATACTCATCCAAGCAACTTTGGTATGCAAGAAGTGATCTACACGGACGATGCCACGGGTAAAAGCTAGTCTTTAATAAATTCCTTCTACAACCCTATAACAAAGTTTATATGATAATCCATCCCATTATTATATCGCCTAAGTACATTAACAATGCTATCGTATTAACCAGCCAGCGAAATAACCGCGGCGCTCTGTGGTCGCGATAATCATACACACATGTTTTTGTTACTATTCCAGTTTTAATAGCCTTAATATCTATAGAACTCCATCAAGAGAACTCTTTATGAAAATAAACGAAAAACAATCCCATAATCATCATCATCATTACATTACCCGCCTACGACCACAGCTAAAAATGCATAGGAAACTTTCTACACTTCATTGATTTGAAAAAGTGATTTATGTTTAAAACCTCGTTCCTTAAAGAGTTACTTCTGATTAATATCCTTCTATAGTCCAATCATTTTAAAAGAGTTGCTGAGAATAGTTAGGTCGTCTAAGACAACGTTTGCTTCGCCACCTAGGGTGCCGTCATCGAGGTACCAAGAATTAAATTTTGAATTGATCGGATGGATTTCGAGGCTGAAAATGGCTGCGCCAAGAGTATCATACTAGATTTGAACTTTACGAAATGTGAACTTAAACGGTTTTAAATTTTCGCGATTTTCACACATATTTATAACGTTTTCGGGACTTTGACGCGATAAAAGTATATTGTTGATTTACCTCGACTTTCGGCCATGTTTCAATGGCCGTGGTCACGAGTAGACTGAAGTGGAGGGTATTACTTCTGTTTAGCCGCGCGAGTTTTACGAACTACCCGCACTTTGTCTTGTTTATTTTCCACCGGCATATCACTACACCAACACACAATGCTCACAATGTCCGACGATTTATCCGAAGATATATCTCGACGCTTACACTTGCTGATTACAGGATTCCATGATGAAGAGAGTTTATATCTGTCTTCCCGGTTGAAATTTTTGTACTTTTTAATTTCAACCGCTTCACGCACTATTCTAGGATAATAATGTCGTTCTGTAAAGAGGATTTACGATATACTTCAACAAAAATATACTTTTATCGCTATAAAGTCCCGAAAACTATTAAACGATAATCGATAAACTATTTATAAATAAATGTAAACTTTTCATTAAAAACACTTATTCTCCTCCTGAACTATCTGACCTAATATCCAAATTCAATTCTTTAGATCCTTCTTAATTTACCTATCTTGACTAATACCTGCCTGAAATATCCTGTCACTGTTTGAAGGTTCCAATTTCAATTCAACCTCCTTAGTCTTGACAGGTTATCCCGGCTTTCAATAACCATACATTCATCTAACACGTACGTAACACATTGTTCGCATTAATGAAACGCCACCCTGCCTTCATAACGGACAACACACGTCAAACCATATCTGAGACGACATGGAAAATTGATCCTTATAAAGTGGTGTGCCGTTCAGCATTCGTTTTTTTCTTTAACATCACCGCTAGTAAAATCAACACATAAAAAGAAAACCGTTTTATATTTAACAATTTTTTTTTATTCTAGAATTTTATTTCAGAAACCGCACGTTTATGGATGTACTGTACAGCCCCATCACGCTGAAGACTCTTTGACGATTTACCTTCCTAGCATAGAAATTCTTTTGACTCTGCCATAACATTAATACAATGTCAGAGCTAGTTCGATTATGGAGAACATAAACTAACGTGTGGGCGAAAGTATAGGGGTGGGAGCTTCTCCTAAGGGTCGAGAGCACGTGCAAGGATAAGCAACAGGTCGCCCAATGACCTATATTAGCTAATAAATTCTTACTTTCAATCATAATAAACCTACATTCCCTTTTAGTGGCATTATGTCAAGATAATATTCGTAATCGATTAAATATATACAATTTAATATAAGAAGCTTACAACTCTGTTATATTAATATTAAAGCTGTTTATATTTCAACAAACGTAATCTTATTTGGTGAGTTTATATCAATTAGATAGGTCAAAGTTGATTCGAGCGGTGCTAAAGTCATTTAATTTCCCGAACTAGATAAGTGGAACTCAGCTTTAATGAATGTTGTTAACGTGAGTAAATAAGCAAACTGTATCAAGACCATAACAAATTGAATTTCCCTTGTGCAGGAGATGGGCTGCTCGCTGAATCCTTAATTGCTCCCATTAGGGGTATGCGTCGAGGCAATCACACTGCCCCGCGAAGGGAGAACGAGCAGCTCAACATTATGACACTTCGTGTCGGCGCGCGACGTAACGCGCCCAAAATAACTTCAAAACATCACCGTTTATGAAACAAACTTGATGTAAAGACCGGAAATTACTTCATCAACACCGGCAATGCCGAGGTACGCAGGTGTAGAATGGAATAAAAGTAGCAACCGGGCCTGAGACTTTAATCAAATATTCTATTCGGCCAAATGAGACTACCGTTGATAAATCGAGTCATCTAGCGACGGGAGACCGCCTGCTATTCCGCGTTTCACCCACTTTGTTTATTGATGCCCATTACCAAATACTCAGGTCTGAATTAAATAAAGTTAATTTTGAACCTGGCCCCGGCGAGATTGCTAGTTCCGCACTTATTGCCAGAGGAAGCGTTTTCACCGAAATCAATTAGCTTCACTTACATGATAAAAGGTGCTACAGGAAAATTTATGGTTAATTAAAGTAGATCAAATAGGGATATACTGTGCCGGCTCGTAGGTAATCTGTGCTCAGAAGGGATGTGTGGTTGTGTCGGTATAAGTAGTATAGTAACTCAAACCGGGGCGGCCTTGATACAAAGTCTCGGGCCCGCGGCCGCAAGGACTTGCCGCTGATTTGCAATTCCCTTCCCTTGGAACACGTTAATATCCTTTGGCTCTGTGACTTCCCAATACCTTTATTTATCTTGATAACCTTTGTTTTCCCGTCAACGTCCAAAATGAATTTATTGCTTTTAGGAATTTCAGCGACGATGCATAAAGGCTACACTACATAGTAAATATTTAGTACCTAAAGTGCGATTTTTAAATCTCAGCGGTTGACTAAAACTCACCAAAATAGCCGTTTTTCATAAAGGTTCGGCCATTTTAGTGAGCTTTAGTCAACCGGTGAGATTTAAAAATCGCACTCCAGGTACATAAATATAACCAATGTAGACATTCGATTTTACTTAAACAATCCAGAAAAATATACGAAAGGGGCATGCCCCTCAACATTTTAACAGGCTTCTGTATGCTTACCCGGAGTTGACAGAGTTGTCCACTTCAGGCCACGAGAGCCGTCTCTTGCAAAAAGCCATGGTGGGTTTCTCTGGCGGGGGTTGCTGACGCGCCACGCGCAGCGAGCCGCCGCGGCGGGGAGGTGCCGCGGGCGCCAGGCAGTCCAGCGTGCGCCGGCGGTTGCTCAGCGCTGACGCTCCCTCCGTGGGCACAACCCGGGGGAAACCTGGTTAAGGCAACGTTTAATATAGGTCTGCTAGCGACTATTTTAATTTTATTTTCTTAATATTTTAATTTTATTTCTATTGTATAATAATGTATTTGCATGCATGTTTTATGTTTTACGCAAATAAATGACTGAATACTGAATACTGAACCAGTTTATCAAAGAGGGAAAGCTGCTATGTATTTGTAACAGCGACGAACTTAGATGTCTTGACATGACTTATTGTGGAAAGCGTAAGCTGAAAGAAAGTAGTAAGCTGACTAATTTCAAGTGTCTTAAAGGCCAATTTTGAGTCCCATAAACTCATATTTAAATATTTAGTGAAGTTTCATTTCACTAAATACTTGGATTTAATAAAAAAAACTAGTGTGAGTGACATAGGCATGCCTTTTGACTATTGTTAAATCACATATCTGTGTTGAAATAAATTGTCATTTGTTAAGCGATCGTAGCCGCCCGTACCCTTCGCGAGGACTACGACCAGCAAAAATAAAAGTCATTAAAAAACTAGTGTGAGTGACTCATAGTTTGAAAAAGTATTATTTTCTTTCCTGTTTATATTTAGTCAGTTTTTATTTAAAAAAACCTTTTAACTACAAGTCGGACTCACTTGCCGTAGGTTTCAAAGCATCAAACATACAGTAACTTGTGTGAGTTCCTAGTGAATTCGGTGTTTTCTTCCGACCGCAATGACAATATTACCTTTTTTTAAATTAAAATTATAATTATAATAAATTAGTCAATCGTATTTTATGGTCCAGTCTTTAGATTTATAGTAATAGTAAATGTTTGAGATTTTGTCCACTCATAGTTTCCGAAATAAATGGGAGGGACATACAGACAACAAAGTGTTTGTATAAGGGTTCTAACGCATCATTTGCAACAGTGCTTAGGGCGAAACCCCACTGTGGCGCACGCTACGCACGCTCCATTGGTACAAACACGTAACCCTAAAAAACCGGCCAGGTGCGATTCGGAATCGCGCACGAAGTTCCGTACTGTTATCTATAAAAACGGCAAAAAAATCACGTTTGTTGCATGGGAGCCCCTTAAATATTGATTTTATTTTGCTTTTTAATATTGTAATCGCGGCAACAGAAATACATCATCTGTGAAAATTTCTACTGTCTGTCTATCATGTGACGGACGGACGGACGGACAGCGGATTCTTAGTAATAGCGTCCCGTTTTACCCATTGGGTACGGAACCCTAAAAACTGGCGTAGGCTGATTCGTATGCAACGTGCGTGGCGTGCCCCGCAGTGCAGTTTCACCCTTATGGTCGGAGAAGTGGAATCAGTCGGGTTTCACTGTCTGTCATTGCGTCGCATGAGGTTTACGAAGTAGCCGCATTTTCTATTGTTTCAGTTTACTCGAACTATCGATGGGTGAAATTGAACCCAGTAAAACACATCACATTGTTACCTACACCTAATCCCAGGGAAAATTTGGCTTCCGTACCGTAATCGGGTATCGTTAAAACTTTCACTCTAAGCCCGCAAATTTGTGTAGTGTGAAATATTTCATCTAAACATAATCTCACAACATTCACAGTTGTATTAGCTTTAAACTTAAATTAACTTTAGCAACTTCTACATCTGTTTACAATCACACAATTAACTACTTGAGAATAACTTTATCCAGCGGACATAATAATTCAAACTGTCAAGTTGAGTGGGGCAAGTCAAGTTGAAATGAATAGTCCCTTTTGCCTCATCTTTGGGTAAAGTTTCACAAAGTCATCATTGTGACTTCCCAAACAAAAGTCTTTATTGTAACATATTTATACGGTGACGTAGATATTATTTGTTCTATTAACATTCAACGGTTTTTATTAAGATGTTATTATCATAGCTCACAGCGCAATGAAAAGTGCTAGGAGGAAAATAAAAGTACAGTCTGATTTATATTCTGTCAATATCTAAGCTTGTTATATTTATACTAATATAGTAAAAATCGAACTCCTGCCTGAATTATTGAATCGAATGTTTCCTTTTGGCGAGACATGCCTTTTTCTACTTTTGTCGTATTCCCAGTCAGTTATGGTCGATAGTAAGTCAATTTTTCATGAAAATATGATTCTTTAATTCAGTACAGTGGCGCCAAAACAGCTATAAAAATTTGGACCATTAGTTCCATTTCAATATCCTGTAGACAAGCAATATAGAACAGGCCTTAAGGAATAAAAGTTAAAATTAGAAAAACTTTTTGTTGCCAATTGGTTTAAGCCCAAATTCTGGGTTGGAACTTTACTTGTACAAAAATGAATTTAAAACACCCACGTCCGTAAATTGTGTAAACAGAAAGGGTTTTTTACGACGCTAAAGCTAAAATAACCAAAACGCCAATTTGAAATTAAAATATACAACCGAATTGCGAACCTCCTTCTTTTTGAAGGTGTTAAAAAATTACATCAGAATCGGTTCATCGGATTTCGGCCCCACTATCCCCGAAAGGGCAAATGTACAGATCGGTAGAGAGACAAACGGGCACATGTACAAAGGCATCACAATGTCATCCTTTGCTTTTGACAGGAAGGCAAACAACCAAGGGGGTCACCTGATGGTAAGTTACCACCATCGCCCATACACACCCGCAACACCAAGGAGGTTGCAGATGCGCTGCCAAACCAGAGGTCCAAGATGAAATACCTCTTGTGCCAGTAATTTCACCGGCTGTCTTGCTCTCCACGCCGGAACACAACAGTGCAATGCAAGCAGGCTGCTTAGTGGCTGGATTAGTGAGCAAGTTGGTGGTAGCGATCGAAATGAACCTCGCACAAAGACCTTCCACCTGCAGAAGGATTTCCCGAGTACCTCTCATGGTGGCAGTGGAGGGCGGCGGCGGCGGCTTGGCGGCCTCGTCGGTGGAGCGGTGGCGCGCGGGCGGCGCGCGGCGCGGCGACAGCGCCAGGCCCGCCACGCTGTCCGCCACGCCCGCCACGTACTGCCCGAGCGACGTGAGGAAACTCATCACCACTGCACTGATTCACTGCACAATACAGTTACGTATCACTCATTTGTTGGCACGAGACGCGATAATCACTCTTCGCCACTGGCACCGTCTATGATGTACTAAGCATTTTTATTTAAGGTGTTCGCAAAGGGATCTGAAACAAAGAGAATAGTTTATTAAATTTCTTAAATCTGCCACAAAAGTGATAAAAGTTGATAAGTGGTGTGTTAAAGATTGGCGATGTTTGTTCATTTTAAATTTTATTCGGTTCATTTAAATATGTGGTAAAGGACTCGCGAAATCATTGGTTGTGCTGCTTAAAGCAGATCTAAATGAGGTCCGAGTTCCGTAGCTATTTTTATCTCGCTACAAGATTTCGGAGTACTCAAGAAAAATAAATCATAAGTCAGCCCATATCATTATCATTAGCTTTTTCTTTACGTTGCAGCAAGTTGTATACAAGTGGACAGAATGAGAAGAGTAATATAAAAATGCGAAAGTTTACTATACTATAGTGATGTTTGGTTATTTGTATGTTTATATGTTTGGGTGCTTGTTCCTCAATCACGCATTAACGAAGGGACGAATTCAGATGAAACTTGGCAACCAGTTAAACAATCTACTGAATCAAAACAGTCCATACTTTAATCACGTAAAATGCTTATAAAATAGTTTCTAACCTACCCTGTGGCCCTAACATGAGCACCAAAGTTTCAATTATCCCTCAATGTGTCCTTTTCTAATGGCTCAAGTTAGGCAAAGCCACATGGAGGCATAAGTAAAATTTGGGCGGTAATGTAAGGGCCCAGGACAACGGCACTTTATTTTAAGCTAAGGCAAGGAATTTGTAACATAAGATAATTCTTAATGAGATCGAAAAATCAAATTGATATTAATAAAGAATCAACAAAAAATAAATCCTCGTTAAATTAAAGCTCCTAAGCTCCCCAGCTCACTCACGTTAATCTGAATTAGATTTAAACAAGGCATTTAAATTGTTACCTTACAAAATCAATTTCGTTTCAGTCGTAATGGCGCCAATTTTGAAGAAAATCTGAAGTTGATAGGTATCGATTACCTTTAGTTATACCTGTCGAAAACGTGAAAAGGCAGGGGTATAATCACAAGGATTATATAACATTTTCAATAAAAACCGAGGTGAAACAAAAAGGTTGCCGACAAAAGTATTTACATATAAGGTACAGTTCCAGTCGTTCAATAATTGACGATACGATAACATGCGAGTAAAAAAAAACGGGAGACAACTATCGATAAAAACAATGTCCTACGCGAGTCAAGCATTGGGTCGGTTACCTTACATTATTTCTTTTTTAGAGTTAGTAGCTTAGCGGCTACGGAGGTCAGATGGTAGTCGCTCTAGTGCAGGGTTCGCTGATAAGATATTAACGGAAACACATATACCTATCATTGTATATGTTGATATATGTATAAATAAATGGTAAATAAATCAAACTCAATCCTTATTTTACACTTTTGATTTAAATGATCAAAGTTAAATAAAACCACTTGCCGCCTAAACATCGCATCTTTTCCTATATATCCGATATATATCGGATAAATATTAGATATCGAATATTTTGATATTTACTTACTATAGATATCGGATTTTTGCCAACCCTGCTCTAGTATAATAATCTGTCCTACCAAATCTGAGATCTGAAAGAATGATGACTCATCGCATATTTTTAATAATCCTACTTATTGTATGAAAGTAGACCTCGGCGTTTCATGCGGTGAATGAGAGATCCTGAAACTCCGGGAAGGGGGGGGGGCGAGAAAACCTAAAAGCGGGCAACAGATCAGCAATTCTTCAGGGTTCGCGGTTCCCATAGGCTGCGGGGATCACATCACATCAGGTGACCCGCATGCTTATTCTCCTCCCTATTCCATAACAAAAGAGAGAAGCAGTATTTGAAAGTTTGTCTAAATCATCTTAAATAATAAGAGTTCGCACACGTTAAATACCTCTCACTTCACTAATTAACTGTATGAACTGTATCCTTTCTGATCGCATCTCTATTATTAGTGTCTATTATTATTATTCTGAAATTAATACGTACAATAACACTGAGTATTTACACGTGCCACATTTGGAAATTGAACCCACGCGTTATGTTGTGCTCTAATTTCACTGTTCTAATTTCCTGCAATTATTTGAGAATCTACCTGATTACGGGTAAGTATAACGACTACGTAGAGGTATTTAGAAGACCTATATTCAATAATCTGATTGATGATTACGATTGCAAAATTACGATGTAAAATGTAATCCTCATAATGTTCAAAGAGAATTACGAGACCCGATTATTTTAATGTAATGAATTGGTATTTAAATGATAGGATCATAAGCTTAATGTTGAAAATAAATTTTCTTTTTTTACATTAACATAATATAAAACATATATCTTCTTCATCTTTCTTTACATACTATAAAGTCGCTATCCGTTCCCTTAGTCATAAAAGTTTACCAACCTCGTTTAACTAAAATATGGTTTATTCCTTTCATTCAAAAGCAAATGTCACAATGACAGATAAAGAAGAAGCACGTGTTAACAAAATGAAGCCTTACTGAGCGTTTATGAATAAGGGCACTAAAGTTTGGTATAGCGATTGTTTTAAAATATTATACAGACTCAATATTTTTATTTGGTTTGCCTTTAAATTACCGATAAATGAATATCTAATACAAAACAAATATACTTTTTTCAATGCCACGCCCACGTCAGAAAATTTATCATTTCACAGAATTTTTATTTCATCGGCAGCAGTTTTCTGTTGAAACCTTACCGTCTTGTTTTCTGTTGTTACCTTTCCGGCATGGTCATAGATCTAACCAAATCTAACCTATATGTTAAAATATTTAAATTTACAGTTGAACAAAGTTTTCAATGAAATGAAAATCGGCAAAAGTGAGACAATTTTAACAATTAACGACGATGATTAGGCGCGTATTTATGCCATTTTATTTTGTGTCATTTATATCTAAATTCTGCTTGTCCGGCGTCACGAAGATTGTTTATTGTAGAATACTGTGATATTGTCCAACAGGAGTTCTTACCATAATAAATAATAATAAATATTAACATTTGCTATTTCCTGGGAGCGTTGAAAATTATTCGAAGCAATTAAATCACCATGCCATGCCATCTGCAAAATAATTAAAGTCCGTGACCCTACTACGAAGCCAATCCACTACAAATCTAACTTAATTTCTGTAAACCCGCCGGTAAAAGATAGCATGTTGTGTAGTTACGAGTAGTTTTTAAGGCATAGTTCAAAATTAACAATCACCAGAAATCAGCTTGCGAAATGTTTTAGCTTAATTTCAATGAGTAATATCACAAGGAAAATATCAGAATATACTAAGTTCCTCTCAGTCCAGGCTTGGAATTGCTTTTTTTACGTTCCTATAGGTAGGTAAGTTACACAAAAGTCAAGAATGTGGGCTATTAAAAATAAGGACCGGAGTTGAAATAGCCGCAATATTTCTTCTCATAAGTTGAAGTTATAAACATTTTTATGTTCGGAGCGAATTTTTGCGAAAATGCCTTCATCGCTTTTTGTATTAATATGGTTTACGGCTGAGAAACTTAATTGAATTACGAAGACTTTATCGAGGTGCGAGGTCAGAAAAGTTTCGCACTGAAAAAGTATTTGAAAACGTAAACAAAGGGCGTCCTCCGGATCTATTTACAGTTAAATCCATTTAAGTGTAAGCCTGATGTTCCCGTCTAATCCCGGCACCTCATTGGTTACAATATTGGGGAAAAGGCCCTCTGCCGCGCGCTCCGACTACATCGCCCTTTCATTACGGCCAGCTTGCGACGCACCTTCCAACGAACCCACGTCATTGCAATACACTTTAAATTGACTACATTTCGTGATGAAATCAAAAGACGCTTAATCAATCATTCAAGTTGACCTGAAGCGTTACGCACCGCAATCTGAGAAAATGATCCAAGCCTTGATTTATATCTGTAAATAGATAATATAAATCCACGATCCATCAAAAATTCTTCAAATTAGAATATTCTTATCTCAACTCAAAATAGAGTGAGTGGAGTTGGCGGACCTATTTTTAAAGAAAAACGCAACCTACAGACACAGATAATTTCCTTGTTATTCTGTTTTTGAAAGAATTATCAGAATTGTTTAAAATTTGGAGGAGCAAACGGGACTACGAAACCTCGATTTACCAAAATGGTTTTACGCTTTGTTTAGAACTGACCTTTTTGTGCTAAGCTGTGCAGTTGACTTCAGTGATCGTATGCGATGGTAATAATGCCGTTACAAAAAAATAAGAGTATTGTATGCTTTTAATTTATCTATTTAAAAAAATGCTGGACAATAGACACATATAAAACTTTATCTACTCAGTTCGTTTCGTATACAATTAAGTAGATAGGTAGCTAACTGTAGCATCAAACATACTGCTTGAATAATTAACAAGCCTCTTAATCTTCTGTCGATTGCGGTAATTTAATTAAATATATCCATACATTTATGGGATGATTTTGTTAAAAACGTAGCTAGATGGATACGCATCGAATGGGCAACTCCCAGCGGTGCTCAACCCTTGTTGTACCAAAGAGATAAAGTGTCACGTCATCGTGAGCTGTAATCCAACGGAAAGCGAAATCGATGCCAACAAGTGGACCGACTTAGCACGAGCACTTGGAATGAGAGCGACATGTTCTTTTATCTTCATTTAACAACCTCAAGTTATGTTTTTTTCTCGATGTTTTAAAGCTCGATCGTGTTTCTCGGAAACCGTCCAACCGATGTTAACACAACATGGCTAAGAAAATAAAAATAATATAGGTATTGAAACCAGACTATAAAATCACCCTACGATGGCGTAGAGTACTAAAAGTACCAACAAACACACACCGATAACATAGGGCACACGTTTAAAAATGATGTGACACTTTTTAATTATCTTCAAAATCGTGCATTTTAAGACACACGTTTCTTAAATTTTTGTCCTTTCAAAATAAGCCAAAAAGGCTTAAAGTTACGAGACTTTCAAATCGAAACCCTATACAAGAGTGAGCGCAAATGAATATAATCAGTTTCCAGTGCAACTAAACGTTTGATAATTTTGTTGTGATAATAGTACCCATCTATATTTTTTCTTTGACGCACGGTTTAGAAAGTCAAAGGAAGCCATTAGAGCATTAAGAGCGTCGTAGCTTTTATGTAGTCCTCAGAAATGCTAACCGGCACATTCTAAATGAACGAACATACCTACATTCATAAGCGAGCAATTGCGATTGTTTCTAATTGTAAAACCATAAGGAGTAACAATGCTTTAAAGTGGTTTTTAAAATTTGATACGTTTTTCATATTATACGTAGATTACAGTCTGGCAAGGCAAATTAAAGTCAAAGTTTTGGCAATAATCCCACATTAAATTTTAAAAGAATATTCAGAAAATGCATTGTAACAATTACTTCATTTCTAAAATCATTCGATAAACGATTAGACCTTGTTAATTTTTATGCAAAGATAATTTTAATTTTGATTTTTTTATTATAAATGCCACTGAAACCTATTTAAGTTTAC
This sequence comes from Ditula angustiorana, assembly GCA_963691745.1. Classification (NCBI taxonomy): domain Eukaryota; kingdom Metazoa; phylum Arthropoda; class Insecta; order Lepidoptera; family Tortricidae; genus Ditula; species Ditula angustiorana. The sequence continues at coordinate 7,808,088 of OY829484.1, forward strand.
TTGAATTACACCTTTATGACTAATATTATAAAACTGTTGTGTGACATACTATTTTGATACATCTTCACACTTAAACGGCTGGACGGATTTTGATGAAACTTGGAATGGAGATAGTTTATACCCGGGATTAACACATAAGTTACCTTTTATCCCGAATAAAAGACAGACAGGCAAAGCCGCGATTAAGAGCTATAGGACTAAATAAATTACTTGACCTTTATTAATTTTGGTCGCACAACATGGCGTTTAAAATCAGCCATTTTTTCATGTATCTTATGTCCCCCGCCCCTAAGATAAATCCAACCAATCCATTCACCAAAATCAGTCCATCCGTTAAGTATTATCGAGGAAACAAAGAAAGAGACCTAACCTTCCTTTTCGGCTTATGATAAAAAATTGACAAAACCATTTAAGTTTTTGCGTCCTTTTACGTCTAATGCACTCAAATAAAACTTTGAATCTCTTTATAATTGTTCTTACCGTTTCTTCACTCTAAGCGGATAGATCAGATCAGATAGCTCTGTACCCCAAAATCCTTTAAGTAGGCATTACTTAAAACATGTCGAGCCTAAATAAACGTATCTGTGCTTCCATTCGCCTCGTAAGATTTAACGAAAAATCGTCGACTACCGCTAAACTGACGCTGAATAAATTATAAGGATTTACGAAAAAAGAAATCTGAAAGTGAAATAAAAAAAGAATATAGTGGCACAAGCGTTACAAATCGGAATAAAACTGTCTTATTTCTAAGCCACTTTTATTTTCGACCGAATTCGAAATAAGAATTACGTAGTCTGTCATCGAGCGAAAATAATGACTGATAGAGCCGGAAACATGATTGATAGCTTGTTACTTCACGGGATGTTGGCTTTACCGTAGAGTAGGAAAGGTCTTTACCTGCCGTAACGCTTTGTGTTAGGTAACTTTCGTTATTAAATACACTTACATTAATACAGAATGTTCTTTTTATTCAGTACCTAATTTAAATATGCAGGTTGGATTATGATGGATTAACTACATTGTACTTCAAAGCTAGATTAGGGGCGCTAGATTTAAAAAAAAATGAATAAATTACTAAGTACAGTCAGTTGCAGAATATTGCACACTCGAAGATTAAAACACAACTAACAGCTCTTAATCTCTTGACTATAGTCGTTGACACCTTCGACTGTGTAAATGTACCTGCTGCTAACTATCTGGATATTAATTGTCGTTGTATTTTTCATACAAATTGGTTGGAACGAGATCTTTCTAATAATATAATAGCCAGCCCAACAGAAAAATAAAATGACTTGCAAATGTAACTTACGTCTTTACCTCAATAAGCATATCGTACGATCCTACCGTTAGGTGCATAAGGATAGACCTACGATAGTAACCCTAGAGTTACTATCAGTTATCAGTGTATCTTTCTTTTCCCATAAAGTATAGGCTTATCTTAATTTATCAATTGTGAATCAAAAAAATAAAGAAAACAATAAACATTTTAGTATTAAAATAATTCTACTCAAATAACAAATTTTCCATGAAATTTAATGTCCTTTTATCGTATTTCATTGAAGTACCAGTAAGTTCTTGCCAATTATAGATAATTTCTGGCCACACCTACGCTTAACGTCTTTAATTGGCTCTCGCGTCAATTAATGGTTTCAGTAGGTGTTTGTACCCAGCTCGTCTCGTCGTTTTGATGCTACATAAAATCAAATTGGAGAAGCAAGACTGCTTTGTCAGTTTCAGGGACTAAGATACTTTTCAACAATGGAAATAATTACTCCTTGAAAATGCCTCGGAACAATTTCAGCGGAGTTGAACACGAGGAGCAACGGAACTCCGAACGAGATTTAACTCCGTTGTTATCCCAGATTAAAGGTTCTAAATAAACATAGCGAGTGTCGGTTTACACTGCATAAAAATAAGCATTTATATTCTAAGGATTGTATTTGTTTGTAATGTTTACCTTCAGCCCGTAGCAACAATAAATAACGAGCACATATACTATGTAGACTACATATAATATACGGAAGTGTCAGCGACTGTTATTCTGTTTCTCACCTACCGACCGACATAGAATTAATTTATTTGTGCCAAAGGTGGACTAAATATACGTCAGTGATTGTATGTTGAACGTGTTAAGTAAATACTACATATTTAACACCCATTTAGATTTTAAAGAGTTTTAAAACAGACACTAGATTTTAGTACAGTACAATTAATTTATGTAAGAAGTGGCTTCGACTGTCATCGGAAAACCTTAGACAATACATAAAATTAAGCAACGTACATTGCTGCCTTTAGATAGAAAGTCAAGTATTGCGCAATGATCCAACGAAGCAATGTAAGTCAAAAACAATCATTGTCGGCATACCGAAAGGTAAACTTCGTACAACTACTCCGAGGCAAAAATTTTGACATAACACTTGATCTAACGGACCTTTATAAAACTTTGTTATTTCCAATTTGAAAATTCAGTTTAAATTGCGTACCTATAGATTTTTTTAGAGTTTTAATTTAATAATGTAAACTATAATAATTTTAAAATAGTTTTGGTATCAACCTACCTAACCTAATACCTAAATAATTTAATTGCTGTACACTTAGCAAGGTTGATGAGTGAACATAGTATAATATTTCAAGGACTTTTAACAACACAATGCAATACACGACATGACCATGACTATGGTTGTTTTTGCCATACATATTAGTAAAGATAGTGTATGCTATCATACTTTTCAAATAAAATAAACCGATATGACATCTAAACACAATCTTAAAGCAAAAAAAATGCTCCAATTTCTTTGTATATGTGGACATCCCATCCCATTAGGTGACTGGCATCTTCATTTTCCTCCCTTTTCCATAAAAAATAATAAAAAAAGTGTTTCCGCGTCAGTGTTTTAATTGCGTTGTAGTTTTAGAAGCCGGGAAACAGCAGATGGGGGAAATGGAAAGGTTTTCCTAGCGAGGCGATCGTAAAACTTACACATCGAGGGGTCTAACGGATGAACCTTAATGGTGTTTACATTTAATTTATTAACAAACAGTCCACTTTATCTAACTAAAGGTCGACATCAACTTACTAGACAAGACTTAACATAGAGTTTGCTTTATTAACTGATGAAAAAAGCGAAGAAGGTATTTTTATTTATGTATGATCACGCCTAACTTTTTTGGACTAGTGACCCGCCCTGGCTTCATACGGGTGCAAGTTACTAACAAAAACTTCATTATTAGAATGTATTATACATAAAACCTCTAAGTTACAATGAAAACTGCATTAAAATTTAGAAGGAGTTAGCAGAAAAACAGACACGATTGAGAACAGACAGGAACGAATAGCAACTTGGTATTATATTATGTAAGGGTGTGTAGATATTAAACTTATAGGTTTAGGTAATGTAAATATCGACGATGACTGTAACATTTGAATTTTTTCAGATAAGTGCGAAAGAAATAACTGTTTTGAGTGAAATTCAATGGCTGCTACTTACAACGATAGGGGATGAAGCTTAGTGTAACTACTAATTCAACATTTGCGACAGTTTTGGTCCTTCATTTCGTTTGAATCGTTGCGTTAAATGCGCCATCACCCTTGCTCATCGGAAATCTATAAAGTTGCGTTTTGTTTATAAAGCCCCTTACTGAAGAGTGGAAATTTAAAGCCGCCCTTCGGACCATCCTGACAAGCTGCCACTCAAAGTTATTAAGCCGATGGAAATTGGAAGTGACACTATCAAACACTAACTGGCGGGATAAAATAGGATAAAAGTTGACGTTCATAAAGTGGAAGCAGGGATTAAAATCCGGTAGTAAAAATACAAGCCTTAAATTTGATGTGATTGCACAAACTCTAAAGTAACTTAATAAATTCACGCTAAGGGTCCCGATTTGAATGTAAGAAAACACATATTCGTTCTTAAATATAGGCAATAATATTGTACACCTACTGTGTTAAATTGTTAAATTTCGTTGAGTTTCTTGCCGGTATCTTCCCATCAGATGTTTTTCCGAACCGATGGTACTGTAAGCTTAATCTGCATAAAAAAAAATTGACTTTGACTTTGAATAACATTGTGTGGTAGTAATAATTTAAGGAACCTTTAAAGTTTCGCCATATCCGTCCGTCTGTCTGTCTGTCTGTATGTCTGTCAAGATTCAAGATTCAAGATTCTTTGTAGGGTACTTTACCCATACAAGTACCCTAACTAAAACAAGCGAAAAATATTTTTTAGAATGGGGCATTGTTTAATAGCGCTTTAAAAAGCATTACTTTTTTTTACGATTTGGGGTCCCATTTAGTAACTATTAAGCTCTAAATGGAATTTTCCGATTCCCCTCCTTCTTACTGCTTAATAATATATTTAATGAAAGTTCATAAAAAGTAGTTAAATAATGTAATTAGAGTTAATCTATATATATAAAATTCAAAGTCCTGACTGACTGACTGACTGATATATCAGCGCACAGCCCAAACCGCTGGACCTAGAGACTTGAAATTTTGTACATAGATACCTTATATAGTGTAGGCATCCACTAAGAAAGGATTTTTGGAAATAACACCTCTAAGGGGGTAAATTGGGGGATGAAAGTTTGTATGAAAGTCCGTCAGTTTTGAAGTTAGGATCTTGAAATTTTGTTGTTAGGCTTACGTAAAAAAATTAATTTATACGGGTCTCAGTGTTTTTGATAATTCCACCCCTGAAGGGGTGAAAAGGGGGATAAAGTTGTGTATGGAAAGGCCTACATTTTCACAGCAAAAATCACTGCATTTATTATTTAGGCTTGTAACGCAACGAGTATATCGGGAGTTATTGGAATTACAACCCTTAAGGGGGAAAAGGGGGATGAAATTTTGTATTTTAGTTGTTCATTCACAAATTTTTTGTATTTAAGTAAAAATAACGTACGTGGTAACGTGTTATTACTAAGCCTCTATTGCCACCCGTCTATCCGTCTGTCTGTCTGTCTGCCACGCGCAAACATGCCCTGACTGATTTGCGATCATCGTCCAACCGAAACTATTGAATCAAGAAAGCTGAAATTTGGAAAATAGGTTTATTTTATAACGTAGGCATCCGCTAAGAAACCATTTTTGGTATTTTTTACCTTTAGGGGGAAATGGGGGGTGGGGGTTGAACTTTGTATGAAAGTCTTTGTTGATTAAAGTTATAAACATGAAAATTTGAATTAGAACTACTGATCATAAATAGCTTATAAGTATTATAACGTATTTCAGGATTTTTGCATTTTTACATTTAAAGGGGGAGAAGCGGTGAAAGTTTGTAAGGACGTATTGATTTTTTTTAATAGGAGCTTGTAATTTTGAAATACAGCTACTTATCATAAATGAATAATGACGCGTCACAGGGTTTTTGGATTTTCAAATTTGTAGGGGGAAACGGGGAGTAATAGTTTGTATGGATGAGATATCGGGTTTGTAGTAGGAACTTGAAATTTTGAATTTTAGATACTTATCATAAATAAATAATATGTGTTTCAGGGTTTTATGACTATCGAATTTTAAAGGTGGGAAACGGGGGTGAAACTTTGTATGGAGGGGAGGTATCGGTTTATTCAAAAATAAGAACTTCAAAATGATTGTTTGTTTTAGGGTATTTGGATGTTTACATTGGAAGGGGGCAAAACGGGCGGTGAAAATATGAGAGGGAGTGAGAGCACTTTTTTGATTCTAAAAAAAAGACATTTGTTTTCTGTAGGCCACGCGGGCGAAGCCGCGGGCAGGAGATAGTTATACATAAATAATGAGATATTTCAAAGATTTTAGATTTTTAATTTGAATACGGGGAGGAGGGAGTTTGTATGGAGGTATCGGCGTTTTTTAAAGGTAGAAACTTGAACATTAGAACTATTGAGCATAAATGAATACCGCCGTGTTTAAGGATATTTGGATTTTCACAATTAAAACGAGAGAAACGGGGTTAAAACTTTGTATGGAGGTATGGAGGCTTTTCCGAAGATATAAACTTGGAAGACTTTAGGGGTTACAGTTAATGTTACAAAAACGAAAGTAATGGTGTAAGAGAAGAATGAAGAGGTTTCTGAATGTGTAATAAAGATTGGTAATGAAAGAGTTGAACAAGTGAAAGAATTTGTGTACTAGGTAGTATGTTTACTAGGGATGGAAAGCACGATGAAGACATTGAAAGGAGAGTGAAAGCGGGAAATTGGGAGCTCTGCGTGCTTTTGTGAGCAGCCAGAATGTCGCATCCAGCAACGTGAACAGCCAAACGTGCCTTTTACGACGTTCGGCTGTTCACGATGCTGTGTTAGTTTCCACGTTGATGTATGGAAATGAAAGCTGGGTTTGCGAGAAGAAGCATAGGAGTAGAATAAATGCCGTAGAGATGCGTTCTCTGTGTAGTATGAGTGGGATCAAGCTGACTGAGAGAGTGAGAAATGGTGTTATAAGAGAGAGAGGTGAGGTCTGAAAGAAGATGTAGTGACTAGAATAGAGAAACGAATGTAACGTTGGTTTGGGCATGTTGAACAATTGGATAAAAGGCAATTATGTTAGCAAATTTATGAAGGTGATGTGACTGGGCGAGTTGGTCGAGGGCGGCCTCGACGTACTTTTGTCAACCAAATTTGTGATGTCCTGAAGACAGGTCAAACCAGAAGTACACGGAACCGCCGAGCGTGCACGAAGAGAGGAATGTGTGTGGAGGGAGCGAGGGAATATGTCAAGACTAAGGCAAGTGACGTTCTGTGGTCTCTGCCTACCCCAAAGGGAAACAGGCGTGAGCTTATAATAATAATAATAAAAATAAACTTGAAAATTAGAATTGCAGCTGCTCATCATAAATAAATAACGATGTTTCGGGGTTCTCGGATTTAGGTGTCATTTGTTTTCTGTAGGCCACGCGGGCGAAGCCGCGGGCAGAAGCTATAATATAATAATTTGTGTTTATATAATATTATAAAAAAAATATCCAATAGTTAAAAGGATAACAATCACGTACGACTATTATATTCATAAAAAGCTAACAATATTTTTAAGCTAACAAATGTTTTGTCCCTTTCATTTGAAGGCAAACGTCACAATGACAGATAAAGACATAAAACATGTTAACTAACAAACGTTTACGAAGAGTTTATGAATAAGGAGGTTTGCTAATAAGCGACTTTTTTTACGAAAATTTAAATAATCGAAAATAGCACAAAAATATTTTTCAATGAAAATCTATCCAAATTTTGGGAAAATCTTGCTATCGGTTATAGTAACGGCCACGGAACCCTACAGTGAGCATACAGTGATCTCAATTGGTAAAAACGAAACCCTTATACTTCGTTGTTCGTTTATTTGTCGGAAAAAAAACCTATAGGGTGCTTCCCATTGACCTAGAATCATGAAAGGCAAGAAGCAAGGTCTCACAGCACATGAAACAATTGTGCGATTACAAACTTACATTTTCAGTTGGAGTTGACTTATATGATATATCACTTGATATGCCACTTGTCCGGTTTTTTTCTAGTACTATCACTATCTCACTTGAACGCGCCAATCAAAGACAAACCCAGTATATGAAGCATACAATAACCTCACGAGAGTATTTTTAGCGTGGTTGAAGGGCGAGCGAGGCGTGTGCGCCGAACCGAGCCAGGGGTCGGAAGGAGCTAGCCCTCTAATTACCTACTAATGTAAAACACTGACTTTAGCTCTTGTAGCGCATCTAATTAAAACCACTCACTCTGTAAACTGACAAAAACAATATTTCTTGCTTTAGGGAAATTTTCAACTTTTGTCCATTTACCTTTGTAACCTCATCGTATGGCGTGGCTCGGCTTACTTCGCGGAACTTCACGAAAAGGTATGTAAACGTATGTATGTACGTATGTAAATTATTTACTTTTCAAAAAACATAAATGACAAAAAGAGATACAGTGATGTACAAAGGCGAACTTATCTCTTAGAATATCGGCCCACCACTGCACTGCACTGGGGCCGCCGTAGTTGAGTTGCCGCCCACGTGCGAATGAATACGTGCTATATCATAGACAGAGAGACATATAGTAGGATGATTCTAATACCTAAACGCCATTTTTGTTCGAAGTTAAACTTCTGTGCTTGTACTATTATTTATTTAATGGTACGGCCGGCAATTATCTCGCATTTCCGATTGCAATTTAAACTCTAATTGTCGTCCTTGTTTATGAAAGTCTCCATTTGTTACTTTTGTGCCCCTAATGAGGTCACTCAATGGCATCAATAATCATTTTAGCACTTCGCCAGTTACTTTGGATCCTTCAATTAAGCAAAACACTCAGTCTCTTCTTGCCAGCTCTGAACCCCCCGACATTCCCTCTTTTGATCTTGGCAGTATATCTCCGCGAGATGTTCATAATATACTTAAATCTATCGGGACGAAGGCTGTTGGTGAGGATGGCTTGAGTCTGGACATGATCATGCTTGCGGCGGAATTTATTGCACCCACTCTATCCAAAATTATTAATTCGTCCTTTTCTTCGGGCTGCTTTCCTTCGTTATGGAAACTTGCCCATGCCCCTCCCTAAAACTTCCAATCCTACGTCCTTTACAGATTTCCGTCCCATATCAATTATCCCACTTTTATCCAAAATAATTGAACATTTTGTTAATCATCGTCTTTCCTCTGACCTCAATCGACATAATCTCCTTAATCCTTTCCAGTCTGCTTTTCGCCCCAGGCATAGCACCGCCACTGCTCTCGTCAGATTCACTGACGACATTCGTCTCAATATTCAAAACAGAAAGCTAACTGTCCTTGTCCTATTGGACTTCAGCAGTGCATTTAATACTGTGGATTTCGATTTCCTTCTTAGTATCCTCAGCACACTTAATATATCTTCAACTGCACTATCCTGGTTCCACTCTTACCTCTTTGAGAGACGACAGCGAGTCAGAGTTGATGCAGCTTTTTCAAGTTAGTGTGATCTTTCTGCTGGAGTCCCTCAAGGGGGTGTACTATCTCCTCTCCTTTTTTCAATTTATATCAATGGCATTACCGCTTCCTTAAACTCATCCTACCACCTGTACGCTGATGACCTGCAAATATACTCGGTCGCTAGTTTTGATGATTTGCCTCAGTTGATTGGTCGCATTAATGCTGACCTTGCCTCCATACGCGACTGGGCAGGTAAATTTGGTCTCAAGGTGAATGCGAAGAAGACGCAGGCAATTATTGTTGGCAGCCCCTATTTTATTTCCCAGATTTCTGGCATTATGGTTCCCGATTTGTACTTTGATGGAACAGTCATTCCCCCCTCTCTTCTACTGTTAGGAATCTGGGAATTATCATGGACCAGACGTTTTCCTGGTCAGCCCAGGTAACTGAGGTTAGTCGAAAACTTTTGCCTCACTTCACTCACTCAGGCGCTTGCAGAATTTCCTTACCTTTCAGACTAAGGTCACCCTAGCTCAAGCGCTTTTACTTCCACTTCTCGATTATGGTGATATTGCTTACCTGGATCTCACTGAGGCACTACTTGACAAGCTCGATCGCCTTCAGAATGTGTGCATTCGGTACATTTTCGGGCTTCGTAAGTATGACCATGTGTCTAACTTCCGCGCGCAGCTCAAATGGTTACCCATTAGAGATCGTAGGAACATCCACATTCTGTCATTGCTTTTCAACGTTCTCTTCAAACTTTCCGCTCCTTTATACCTTTCCGATCGTTTTAGCTACCTGGCTGCCGGCAGCCAGCATCGCTTGCGGTCGAGTGCTAATCTCCTTTTAGCATGTCCTTCCAACTCTTCCAAATCTTAATCCAAATCTTTTTCGGTGCACACTGCTAGGATGTAGAATCGGTTACCAACTTCCATTAGGCAGTCGCCTTCCGTGGTCTCCTTTAGAGAGAACTTAAAGAAAATGTGGCTAACACCATGTCCTTAAGTTATTTTCCTTCTACTCCTTTAACTTCTAAGTATTTATGTATATCTAAGTAAGTTTATGTATTTTAAGTATTATATTTATTATTTTTATTATTTGGGTATTATATTTATTTTTAGTATGTAATGTGTTTATAGGTAAATTGTATGGTAATTCTCCACTGTTTTTGATAAACTCTTGGTCTTTGTCGGTCCCTGCTATGATACTCCTTTCATCCACTCAAAGGTTAACTGGAAGAGATCCCTTAAAGGGATAAGTTCGCCTTTGTACATCACTTTATCTCTTTTTGTCATTTATGTTTTTTTTTGTACAATAAAGAATTTACATACATACATACATGACCGCCTAAGTTTAATTAATCGCGTCCTAAGCCATGGAGATAAATTTAACCTTAAAGTTAATGAAGCTTTAAAATTTAATATATTTTTTTTCTACTCGTATTGCGTGCTGGCAAACTTTGAGAGTTATGTATACACATGATAAAAGCATACATAATTATTATGATGAAACATCGTAATTGTACAGTCAATAATCCAGAGAGGAAATAGGGGAACGATTACGAGAAATTTAGCTTATGTCTGCAATAAGGCTGTATGCTACTAATTGGTAAGATGCAAGTGCAGTATACTTTGATAACATTCATCTCTAAAAAAACTAATAAATTGGATAATTAATAAATTGAATTGTATACCAAGGCAACGTTTTATTAACGCCGATGCCCAGTTTTAATTAGAAGTTTCATATTCAAGTTTCACGGTGATTGGACAACATTTAAATATAACTAAACATTATATTTCATTCAATATCGAATGCAATGAGCTTTGTTTAAACATCAGCTTTAATATATACCATACATACAGTACCCACTTGTCGTTGGTTTATAATTATATCAATGCACCTATAGCACGATCATTCTCGACGGTGTTACATCGCTAAGTAACTCAGCGCGTCTCTTTCCTACTGGACTAGGTAGAATGAGACACACTGAAATACGTAGCGAGTTTAAGCGTGTCGAGAAGATTGCCTGCAATCAGGATCAGCAATTCTCTCGTTGGTTCCCATGGGCGGCGGTGATCAGTTCTTTCCTCTTTCCTATAAGAAACCCAATACCAATACGAAGCAATTTTCTTTTACTACTAACGACTGAAGTGAAGTATTGGTGTATCTGCATGCACCCTGCTTAAAGACCATTGCACCTGCACCTCACACGAATCTTCTCGATACACGTTAACTCGCTACGTAACTCAGTGCGTCTCTCTCTTACTCGGCTAGTTAGAACGAGATGCACTAAGTTACGTAGCAAGTTAACGCGTATCGAGAAGATTCGTGCTAGGTACACTGTGCTCCTAGCATGAACCTTCTCGTCACGCGTCTCTCTCCTGCTGGGCTTTTTTTTTTGGGCCTGAATGTCTCAAATCGTAGTCCTCGCGAGAGGTACGGGCGACTACGATTGCTTAGCAAGGAAAATGAATAGATGCATCATAAGGGTTATAATGAAGATCGAAGGGTCCATCGGCCCGTGCGACAACTCCGGTCGGCAGTTCAAACCACCACCTAAAGTCATCTAGAACGGTGCTTCCTTTGATCGTAATTTACTTTACTTATAGTTATATGAATAGGAGTTTGATCTAAACGACTAGCCCGAGTGGTCGCCACACGTTAAGTCACTCGCGTACTCGGTCTGTTTGGCTCAGTGAACTGGGCTAGTGAGAACGTGACGCACAAGTTGCGTAGCGAGTTTGCGTATCGAGTAGATATTTTTTTTATCACTACTTACAGCTCTATTATAGTATCATAAAAGAGAAACGCATAAGGATCAATTAATTTCCTGTGCTGTTTCGGTCCACTCGTTTAATGTTGTTATAAGGGATGGTATCTATCTGCAGTGCTACAAAGCCGTTGATTGTAACGGCTTTTGATGAAACGTACGCTTAGGGCGTGCAATGAAAAACCGACCGCTGACCGCGTACCTATTTACAAATACCCGAGAACGGGATTTGAAACACATTGTGTGTCATGAGAAAAATACGGTCAAGTGCTGGAAGGGTTCGAGTCTCGAAGGTTTTAGACTTCGATTTTTGAACGAAATAACGGTTATCTTTACATTATTATGATTGCACTATAACGATTGCTGGCGATCATTCGTATTTTAAATTCTTTTCTCTTTCGGGAACTTCACATTCTCAGATTTTAAAAATACCCTGTATATTATTTCAGGAAGGGTTATTCAATTGTACCTACTTGTGTTATATAAATTCTGAAGCTACTGTTGCAATAGTGGAAAATGATCTACCTCGTTTCTCTGCGAGATTTTTCTACACTCACACAACAATATCTTTACATGTACATGATCGTTTTCTATTTCAAAGCCAGCGAGAACAAGTTAGATTACCACTCTACCAACAAGTTCCTTATCAGTTCGTTAAGCTCCCATGTCACACTTATCGCCCCGCGGTCATTATTTCATTATGAGTTTACCCTTTTAACTTTATTAATGTACCGCCAGAAAAAGCCTTCAAATCAGTAGGTTTATTATTTCCTGGCCAGCAAAAAGGGAATGCCTTATGTTGTACCCTTTGTCGATAACTTTAGGCTGGAGGTACACTTCTGCTGCTAGGAAAAACCTCTTTTAGGGTTCTCTACTCAAGGTTTGCTATTTACTTGACTCTATATTTTTGACCGTAACAGTTAAAGTTTTCACAGAATATGTTTTTTTTTTATGTTTTTGGGGATTTTGGTGCCAAAGATTATGAAAATGAAAATTACGAGTATATTGCATAGTATATTTTTAACATGCTTGATTCAAACAGCACTTCTGAAAATGGGAGATTCTACTAAGAAGAAACGCTGCAAGAAAATCAACATTTTATGCTTTTTTTCGAAACAAAATTACAGAGCAATGTACATAACAATAAATAGCATAGCAAGCTTTACGTATTAAGAACTATAACTGGCACTAGTTTAAGATTGACCAGGAGATGTAAAGGATCCCCGGGCAGATGTATTAGTATCAGGCTGCCATGACAATATTTACTGTTGGGCACGGTCTGAAAGGCCGTTGCTATCAGCAGCCGTCGGCGAGCGGTGACCACTTTCAACAAATTAAAAGTGACCGCCGGCCGCTACGTCGCATGAAGCCAAGCCACTCAAAGCCGCTTATGAAACTTTTAACTCCTAGTATGCAGACTCGTCATTGTGAATACTAATGTAGTACTGTACCATATTTTATACGAAAAGGTAGCTTTAAGTTAAGTCGTGTTATACAGCGGAATAGACTAGACATGTATTGGAAAAATGTTTGCCAGTCGATCTTCATAAAAACATGCTGATCATTAGTAAATTTCGAGATTAAAACTTGAAGCAAGGTTTTCACTGTCATTATTTAAGCTCTAACCTAATATTCAATACAAGCAAAAATATTCAAATTTTACGATCCATTTGTCTTAGCTGACCATTAAGTAATAAGTTTATTTTACTTGTTTAAAAGTACGGCAATAAAAGACGTGTAAGGAAAAACAATGGTTGCCACATCTTGCTACACATGCCCCGTTTTATTTTGTGGAAAAAAGAGGAAAATAAGTATGCGGGTCACCTATATAAGAGGGCTCACTACCGCCTGAGAACCGGAGACTTTAAGAATGGCTAATCTGTTGCCAGCCAATGCTAGTTGTTTACGGATGTACAGGATGTTAACAAAAATTTATATGACTCAATTCCGATTAGGACTACCAGATTTGTGCTATTTTTATCAGTTATCATGTCACCAATATAGTTCATTAAAAAGAATTCTTTATGATTTTACATTATTATCACCATAAGAACAGTATGAACACTACACGAGATGAAACTCCTTATTCCACAAGAGACACTTTTGTATGAAAAATCGTTAGTTCCATGTTCCATTTAAACCATAGATTTTTATCTTTTCATTTAGATGGTTTAAAAATAAGAATAATTACAAAAACCTCCCTTCTGAAATCTTTTTAATTCTGTTTCGGAGTATGATTTTCACATTTAATAGTCGTTTTCGAGTGTCGGAATTTTTAACGTTTTAGCTTTAACTTTTACATTAAATAGAGTTAATAGAGATTAATTTAAATATTTAATGTAATGTTTGTCTTTGTCACCTTTTCTCCTATGAAAAAGGAAAATTTAATTAAGATAATAAGGTTAGGAGTAGTACAATTGTTGTCTTAATTTTATTGTCATCTGAGCGCTAAAATTCAAAATCGCCTCTACCTAACACTTAGACTTAGTAATTACCTCAAGATTTGAACGTAGAGTTATCTGTTGGTGATTATTATCAGGCTAGTGTTGTAAACGAATTGTAAGCAGGTACCTAATAATTAATAAGTTCTAACTTTCGACGTGTAAAGCGCAGTTTTAACAAATAAATAAATCAAAAGAAATTATGAACTCTAAATTTGGAGATGGAACGAACAAAAACGTTCGTAAAGTACCTTCAAAAGCGAATAATAAACAACCGTCTGTAATTCAAAGAGGTATCTAACGTTTCATCCCTAAAAGCTTATCGCTTAACCTTTATTGATGATAAAATCTAATTGATAGAGAGAAAATAGAATAAAATCGCTCCTCAATAGATTTCCAACTTACCTCGCCTCCAGCGTAAAACGCTTTTAAGGACCCCGAGAATCCTTCGCTATTCGTTAGCACTTAAACTTCGAACTGGGATGTTTTAATGGGGGGTATGGGTAAATTTGTCGGGCATCGACGCAAGGTGTTGTTATTTTTCTGTTTGTACGCGTGTGGGGTGCGTTGGTGGAGGTGCGTCGGCGGGGTTGGTCCGGGCGGCGCGCGCTCTCGCTCGGGCGGGTGGCCGACAACTGGCGTCCTCGCCTCTCAGCCTTCGTCCTACAACCTCCTCCTCCCAGCCTTCCTGTTGATCGTGTGCCGCTCCATGCATCACCCTGTGCTGTGCACGCGACAGGTGATTCGGAACCCCTTTTCAATCCGGTACGGCGCTGTAATTACATTGCTTATTAATTACCTGTTGAGTTTGGTTTTGACCGGAAAAGTTATCTCAATTTTCAAACACCTTGCGAGAGTTTACATTCCTGTCACTCACCCCTGTATTTTGATAAATATTAAAACGTACCTATGTAAACTTGTGTTACCTAATTATAATAGCAGGATATACTTAAAAGTGAAATGTATTTGTATAAACTTCTACGCAGTTTATGATATTTCTGTCGCTATTTTAATTTTTTGATGATTTTCTTCGTAACAAGCTTTAACTCTCTTTATCTTGAGACTTTGTTTGAAACAGATTTGTTTACGATTAGCAAACAAATTTCGCTAATTTCGAATGGATTCCAGGGTAGATGCCGAACAAATTAAATTATTGTGCAAATGTTTTCGCATCTCTCATTTTAAAAGTGACGTAAAGTAGGGATTCAATTATGAAAACATGGGTAAATAATTGTGTCTTTAATACACGTAACACAGGACACGCTGACTAAACCAATTAGACCCGCATATTGCGTAATACGTCGTATTATTTATTATTATGTTTTTATTAACATCAGATATCTTACATGATCCATAGTTTAATAACAAGTGTTTGGGTGTATTGGGTGGCGGTAATATTTACCATCCTATGCAAATAATATAAAAAAAACAAACTAGCTTATAATATAAAAGAAAACGAAAATAAGCTATCAATGTTTTGTTAATTAGAGATTTCTCGTTGTGTTTAAATAGTGTCGTGTGATGAATAATGTGATGCATATTTCTCATTCAAAAGTACCTACCCATACACGGTTTGATGACATCACTTTTGATGCAAATTCATAATAATCATGACTTGGCAGTATTCATTATTCTATTATAAATGTACATAGGGTTGCCTACTTTTTTAAGTTACCACCTTTCAGGTGCAAAGAAACAATAAAAGCTCAAGTAAGTTCATGCCTGTTTACGAGCATCAAACAAAATTATGTTTAGTTTTTCTTAAACAAACTCAAATTACATTTCAATTATTTTTGTGTTAGACTTATGAAATGTTTGTTAACGAAAATTCTAATAAGTCTAAAGAAATAAGAATACTGTTTAGAGCAGAAAAGTATGAGTTATTTAGTTCAAGAGAGCGTAATGGACATGATTTCGTAATGTTCCTATCTCCAACTGAGCTACATAAGGGGGAGAGGCTAAGACGCGTGTTTGGCAAGTTTTTTTTTTCTTCACTTTGAGCCTGGAATACCTAAACATGCACACTTTTACGCAAATAACTGACAAACAAATCTAACACAAGTTTGTAAGTTACTTATACGAAGCTGTGCAGGCTACAGTCCTATGTATTTCAGGCTTAATTTCCAGGCGTTACGTTCAGGGGGCAAGTGTGACATTTGGATGCATGGATTTATCCCAGTAAGTTTATTAGATTTATGAGTTTCTTCCATTACTGATTTTTAGTTGAGATCGATGTTCGAGGTCAAAAGTAGACACGCGTTTTTTTTAACCACGATGCGTACTTGTACTAGATTTTTTTTTTAGTATGCAGCAAGAAATATTTTGAAAAAGGTTTATGTAAGAAAGGCACTGCAATAAGCTCTCAACTCATAAGTTTTATTTGATCTTCAAAAAGGTCAAAAAACTTATTTAAGAAGAAAAAAGTGAAAGAAAAGTTCTTAATTCATTTTGTAATAGGTGCTTATCACAAATTATCAATGAATCTGTAAAATTTTTAGAAAAGGTTGATTCATCGCCAACCCGTGTCTTAATGGTAGTCCAGTGTTTTTCTCTTAATACGTAATACGTTTATCTTCGTGATAAGTTAGTACTAGGCAAACTACAAATCATCATGTTGTGGGTTCGATTCACATAAGGATCCTGTCGGTTTTTTTTATGAAATAGGTAGGAAAACAAGCAAGTGGGGCACCTGATGGTAAGTAATCACCACCGCCTATAGACACCCGCAACACCAGAGATTGCAGATGCGTTGCCAACCCAGAGGGCTAAGATAGAATACCTCTTGTGCCAGTAATTACACCGGCTGTCTTGCTCTCCATGCCGGGACACAACAGTGCAGGCACTGCTGCTAAGCGGCAGGATTAGCGAGCAAGATAGTGGTAGCGATCCGGACGGACCTTTCACAAGGTCCTACCACCCGCACGGTTTGGTATGGTGAATATGAATGTTTGAACCTGAGTCGTGGTTGTTATACGTATTTAAGTACCATATTTTTACCTAAATTAGTATACTTATCCGTTTTATAGCACTTATAGCACAAGCTTTGGTTTGTTTGGAAGTAGGTGGTGTTCATTTTCTCAAGATATTTATTTATACGTATTTATTTGTTTATTACAGCTCTAGGTTGCAGGGTTGAGTACTGCTAGATGAAAAATATTTTTTTTTTGTGTTTTCAATCATTTAAAATCCACATCAGACTTTATGCTTATCGAAACGAGACGTATGTTTGCTAATGTAGGATAAATAACTAACCGTTGATGAATAAAGGGGTAAAACTCACAGTAAAAAACAGTTTTGGCTTAGGCCTAGTCACTATTCCTAGGCCACCAAAACTCTAGGCTAGGCTAGACTAGTGTGGACTCTTTATTGTGAGGTAGGTACCGAGTTTGATTCTAGTCCGGTCCGGTCTGGTCCGATTCGGTCGCTATATACCAATTCGTTTCTTTAGCTTATATATTACCGAAGTACTACAGTATCCACCCACCGCTCTAACAGTAAGGAAAAACATCGTGATAAAATCTGCATATGCAAGTAAATGAATGTGTAACCATAATCTTGTTGGCCCGGTTTCCTTGTAACAGAGGTTACGAAGGTCAGATGGCGTTAACGTATATATGTATAACCTGACCTGCCAAATCTGGGATCATTGTCAACGCGTACCCCGAGTTAAGAAACGGGAAAAAGCGCTAGGAGAATGACGATGATGAAGCCAATAAATAGTTTTAATTTTCGTTTTAGAATTGCGGTTAGTGACCCTGACTATACCTGAAGCTAGAGGTTCCGGGTTCGATTCCCGGGAGAGGTAAATGTTTGTACCCGAGATTTAACAACCCAAAACAAGACAAGATGTATGTATTTATCTAAGTATATATAATAAGTATATATAAACTATAGCAGACGCGCGCGACTTCGTTCACGTAAAATAAGTAGCCTATGTCCGTCAGGAATAGTGTAGCTTTCTATCAGTGAAAGAATTTTTTAAATCGGTTCAGTAGTTCCAGAGGTTACCCCCTACATACAAACAAACAAACAAAGTTTACCTCTTTATTATATTAGTGAAGATAAAGGTTCTCTGGAAGTGAGTGACCGCTGCTTAGCAATAAGACTGCCTGTTGACTCCCATGTAAAATTTCCCTGTGTGTGTTCTTTTATTTTGTTTACTTGTGTGAATCAATAAACAGTATTTGTTGTTGTTATTGTATATCCGTTGTCTAGATAGTACCCATAGTGCAAGCTTTGCTTAGTTTGCGACTAGGTCAATGGGTGTGTATTGTCCCGAGATAATTTATTTAGTATTAGGTTTTAAGTCTCTACCATACCAAATGCTTATTAAATATAACCAGATTCATTTCTGGATCGGACGCGATGCGTAAAGACTGTGCTAAAGTCAAGACGTTAACCAACGGGATATAAATGGCTGCGACAAAGGGCATGTCAATTATGTCCCACACCACTTAGACCAACATTGCTCTCCAGTGATTTATGATCTCAGCTATTTTTAGGTCAGTTATTATGTGAGTCCATTGTATGTGTGAGGTTCCATATTATGGTGGGCGTATTGTCCATTAGGCAAATGGAAATAGCGATCAATTTGTGTAGTTACCAAGAATAGCATTAAAATGAAGATGTAGAATGCCACTAAGTGTAGGTAGGTAATGTTTATGTTTAATTTTTGTAACAGAAATACCATGAAATACATACATGCTGACTATTAAAAATATAACCCGTCCTTTTGGCTTTGCCGTAGTCGGGTAAAAAAAAGAAGCAGTGATCAAAACCTTTTTTAACAACTAAAATTGCGTTAATCAAAATATTTGACCAGAAAATAATTCAAAAATCACGATATCATTAGCATTCGACACCTAACACGATGTTTTTAATTTTGTCTCATTGTACCAATTTTAATTGCATCATTACTTCAAGTGACAACACAAAGAAAAATCTGGCAGAACCATCTGGCAGGACTCGTGTCTGCATCCACAGTTTTCTGTAACTTGCTTTTACGATAAGAAATAAAAACATACATAGGCTGCTAAAAACATAACCCTTCCTTTTAGCTTTGCCGTAGTCGGGTAATAAAAGGTTAACAACCTTGGATAAGTACGTTTCCAAAAGTGCTATTTTAAAATAAATAAAGTCTGCTAACAAAGATAAAATAAATAAATCATGTTATATTAGTTTATTTCATTTGAAAAGGGCTATTTATATTTTTTATTGTCGAAATTTTGCAAAAAATCTACCTAAAATTTATAACATAATTTCTCATTAAAAAAAACGAAATACCTATAATTGAGTATTTACTGGTGACTCACAATTCATTTATTCACTGTTGACGCGTTATACATGAGGGTGTACCAGACACTGTAATTTTTTAAATGTGCTCTGTTTTTACTTCATTTTTAAGGTTTCCTTGGTGATCTTTATTTAGATTAGGCTTACAGGAGTCACTTATGAAGCACTTATTACCCTTTCATCACACACGAGTTATTTCGGTATTAAGCTTTCTTCGTCCATCATTCACCATCTACTACAACGATCGTTGCCACATGTGTTATTCTCTTTTCTTAGGGTACCTTAACTTTAAAAAACAGACCAAACCATATGTCTATAGTAAGTACTGCACTTCATTATTATGTATTTATCTATAGCTACATGGATGTACATGATATATCCGTTGTCCAGTACTCATAGTTTTGCTTCGTATACTAAGATCAATTGATGTAAATGGGCCCAGTACGTTTAATTTAAATAAGGTAAACTATTGTTAAAATATCACTGTTAATACAAAATTCAAGTTAATTTTAACCCACACTACAGAAATTCAGTCCATCGAGTTTAAAATAGTAGTAGTAAAGCCACACTATAGCCAGTTTCTGGTTGCAGAACAAATGAGCCAACTCGACTGGGTTAGTACAACACTCTTACAGAATATCGGCATGAGCAAGTTGTTTGCTGCCATGTTCCGTATGGGAGGTGTCTGATCCGGTGGCCAACTGGAGTTAAAGTAGCGTGACAGATCAGTTATCCTCTTGGAATCACTGGTTGCCATGGGCGCGGGGATCACTTACCATCAGGTGACCTACATACACATTTAGCTCCCTATTCCGTAAAGAAAATCTAGCACTCAGTGACGTCACACACATTATAAAGCAATCTGCACACACACGCGTAGTCTCCAACCCGCACGTCGCCCGCGTAAGGACAAAGGCCCCTGTATTATCAGTGATAGTAGGCCTGTAGTCAGGAGAGCAGGTAACTTATACTAACTAGATTATAGATTCAGCTCTCTCCCTTTCTCAAAGTAAAGTGAAGCGGTCGTAAAATTAATCTATTAAGATCTTCAGAAGAACTTAACTCGTTAGTCATTTGTTGTTAGGGTTACTCCGATTTCCAATACGACGAGCGCGGTGAGTAGCAGCTTGACTCCGGTAACTTCATTACTTCGCCAAGTCCCGCCTAGTAATTTATTCTTAAACGAGTGCCCACTCAGCCGGTGATTAGCAAAGTTTTTTCAGCCCCATCGATAATTCTAAGACAAAAGTAATAAGTTCGGGAACGAGTCTCAGACGTACTTAGTTGTATCCTTGTATTTAGAAAAGTTTTCGTTAAAATATTAATTTTTATATATTTGTTACCGAGGTTTAGATTTTTTTATCTTACGTAGAACATTCAATATTACGACTTAAAATTATGACATTAAGGCAATGACAGCACAAAGAAAAATCATGGTTATCTGGCAGGACTTAAAATCTCCTCGTGGGAAACCCAATTACCATTAATAGATCAGCGATTCTTGAAGTCGTTACAGCTTCCCTTGGGCAGCTGTGATTACTTCAAGAATCGCTGATCGGTTACTGGTAATTAGGAGAAAGGAGGACCTTTTTCTACAAAAAAATCTAGAGTCTGAATAATTAATAAAGTCAGAAGTATCTTTGTAGAGGCGCGTTTATGAAATGCACGACTGCTTCGCTGTAAACCACGACTGTATCACCGTGGGTGATCGTCTTTTCTGACTGACAGGCTGTGTTACTTTTCTATCAAAGTGCAAAAGAGAAGCATGCACGGGTCGATTTCTCTGAATATCTCCGAAATGAAGACATTAATAAATAAATACAAAAATATTTACTCCACAAAATTACGTCCTTCGTTCACCGACAATTCTATAAAATCGGAAGAGGACTTAATCCATCAGGACTTAAAATATGCAAATGACATGAAAATGCTAAAATTGCCTTTGGAAATTTCCGTTGTTGTTACGAATAAACATTCCAAGGGGATAAAAATTACATTCAATTATTGCATGCCTGTTGGGTATTACGTTGCGCCTGTTAATTGGATTGGTACTGCGCTGATAATTCCAGGAACAGCTGCTTTGTTGAAACGGCATCGCATCTGTGAATAGATAGGTGAGTTTCCATAACATTCCAGGGTCGGTCTGCAATCCTGATTCAATCGCAACTTCACATAGTGCTATGTAACAACGCGTTTAATTGTTTTGTCCACCATTCAGCCTCAATTACACAACGCCGACTCCTTAGCGACCCGCCAATATTTAATAAAGACGACATGTACATAAAATCCTTTCGTAATAAACTCTCTAATGACTGTAAAAAGCATATCAATATAACTTCCGTGGTTTAGAAGGAATAGGCGGCCGAAGATATGAGGAACAACAGAGGCGGATAGCGACTTAGTTTTATGCTATGTAAAAAGATAAAGCAGAAAGATAACCGAGTTGAGAGAATGACGATAGTTAAACGTAATTTAAAAAAATTTTAAAAACATTTTTTTTTATTCATATAACTTAGCTTGCGGTTTGTTTTTTTTCACTGACTGTATTTATATATGTCACTGAAATGTATTTGGGTGGAGGTACAAAAACCTCGATGCGCGAGTCAGGCTATCACTTTGCTGGTGTTTATTACATCACTTAAACTCACTTTGTTGACTCATTTTGTTACTGCGCCTGAGGCCCTAACATGACTGACACAAGTTTAACATCCCTCTGATGATCCTTATCTTATGACAATAAGACTAGTTAGATGCAGCCGCACTGAGGAATACCTTATCCATGTGGCGTGTCGTACAGGTAAAGCAACGAGGTTTGAGGTGGACGATAAAATCAAACACAACTATACAGTGCCATTCAAAACAAAACAATAATTTAGATATTGGAACGAAAATCTCCGGTACACGTATGACATGCTGCAGTGTGTGTGACCTCAACTCTGACGCTAATACCTATACGGTCGCTACTAATACTTCTTCTCAGCCAGTAGTCGTTATGACCTTCTTTAAAAATTATGCATGTGCACTATTATCAAACCATGCCTAGAATACAATTGGAGGGTAACGTCAGTACCATGTCATTACCCGACTACGGCAAAGCCAAAAGGAAGGGTTATGTTTTTTCATAGATATAGGAATGAAGCTTGACGCAAGTCTATAAAATTACAGTGTGCTGTGCTGACGTTACAATGAAATTGTATTCTAATCACGGTTTGATAATACATAGGTTACCATCTTAACAGCCACCAGATATTTCAGACCAGCCTAGATGCTCAAAAATATTTAAACACACTAACACAGCTACTGTGAAGGACCATTCTCCTCCACAAATTACAAGAGTGATGATTTCTGTGGCCCGTTTCACGATACTACAAGTTACAATTTTACAAGTCTAAACCGGCAACATTGTTCAATAATCCCAGGCATTATTGACCAATGTTGCCGGTTTAGACTTGTAAAATTGTAACTTGTAGCTTCGTGAAACGGGCCACTGTTCACATATTTTTGCTCCGATGCGTTTTATGGTGGCGGTCGATACTACTAGATACTTGAAAGCATTAATGTTCCGTTCAGATTGTTCTCCATATAAAGAAGTATTATCACAAAATACCACAAGAAGAAATAGGTTGGCCATCAAACACAATAAACCGTTTAGTAACGAAGGTATATTTTTATGGGCAGAGTAATTAACAATATAACACTTGACGTCAAAAATGACGACAGCGACGATTATTGGCTACAATAAACTAACAAATGAAGCTTCCAATTTGATGAGCTATTTGGTTGTTAATGTACGTAGTTAAGTTACTTCAGGGGTGAAATGTCCTTCTATCAAGCAAAAGACTGTAAAAATTGCTAACATTTTCTGTATTAAAGAGCAATATTAGGATCAGAGACTTATTTATGACAGAGAAAGATTAAACTTTACACCTCTTAACCGGATAGTTATAAATATGATATGTACGAAAACTACGAGCACCAATGCCAAAACAAATTAATGTTACCAGTGCTGCGTGGTATTATTATTTAAATTCAAGTTTTTGTAAGCGCGTGTCTGGCTGATGTCTGAGTAACATTCACTGCTTTATGGATATTAAAATACCTTTAAAACATTTTATTGAAATTGATTTAAAATATCATCGATAACGTGTACAGTTGGGTCTTAGAAAAATAGCGAATCAAAGTTATATTTTCATGTTCTTATAACAATAAAAAGTCATACATACATACATATTCTAGACAGATTTAATTTTCATATAAAATAACCCTTCCTCACATCGCATTCGAATGAGAATAAAACGTGGAGTAATCCGGGTCTTCGCGCTTAGTCGTTTATCTCTTTGGAATAAAATATTTAATCCCGGTTTAAAGCTTAGTCAATATGAGTTCCGACGACAGGATATTGTTTTCCATAGAATTCAATAACACGGATAACAAGTATATTATCTTTTATCGAACACAAAAGATAACGCTCTAATATACATATGCGGTTTGATAAAAAAAATCCCTACGGCGATCTAATATTATGTTGTGCTCCTAATATAGCTAATAGCTAAAATGGAAACAGTACCTAAAATACTTGCCGACTTTTCATATTTAATATTCAATGAATCTTTAATATCAGTACTTTCTTTATCAAATGGTTTTAAAAGTAAAAGATTTTTTAAGCTTGAAGTACACAGGCGTTCTCAGAAAGCCGTTATTGTATTCAATTCATAAAGTATCTGCAAAATTTTTAAAAGTCCCGAAACTTTTAGTTTGTATTGAAAGATACTGGCTCGTGGGAATTTTGCAGAATGACAACGTAGCTGACGCCTACGATTGAAAATTAGCCGAGCCATATGGCGTAACATTGCCGGAGTTCTGCCGTTCTTTAAATATCGATATTTTGATATTCAAATCGTCCTACGTCAGTATGAAGGAAAGTTTTATACCACGCATGTCTTGCAACTCGGCTATAACATATAACAGTCACGACACCAGAACGTGCGCATTGCTAACTCAAAAGAAAAGAACCGAGAATAATTCTCTACCAATTATAAAATCTACCCGTTCGTTAGGCTATTTGTTCAATCGAATTTCAAATCCAAAATAGCAGCGTCCTTAATTAATGAAGTTCAGAAGTTGATTCATCCCAACCCCTACTTTAAAACATAACTTATAATATAGCCGAACCGAATGACGCTTGAAAAGAGAGCTACAATATCCAAATTGCCTAGATGGAAATGACCCGTGACATAATAGTTGTACCAAATTATTAAAATTGTACCAAAATATTAAGCAAGCAAGAGCAAGAAAAAAACCGGCCAAGTGCGAGTCGGATTCCCGCACCGAAGGTTCTTTACAAACTTAAATAAGCACAGAAAATTGCTCTAACGAAAAGATAATTTGAATTGAGAGGACAACGGAAGTTGGCCGATTTGCCATTCTTCAATTTACCATTGGAAAACTGAACTTTGAAAAAGAAAAAAAAAAATCCGATGTAACTAGCGTTTAAAATGCTTAAAAAAACCTTCTTTGATTTATACCCTAAATTGATTTTTCGGGTTGTTTGCAAGAAAAATTGATAAAACTCTTTTGAAGTTTTCGTGTTGGAAACGAAAGAAACACGTTGTAAGTGTTATACTTTTTTTTTCATGAATGTTTCATGACGTTGCAAAACCTACCAAACTATCGAAGCCATACGCTGCTTTCATCACAACTGTAGAATGCAACAAAAAGCAACAATGCAACTAACGAATAACGAGTGAGGTATCATTAGATAGCTCTATTGAAATCATTATAGTAAGTTAAATATTATAATTTTTAGGATTTGGTGATTTTTGAGCGCTTAATGGAAAAGGACACGGACGGACGCACAGACGGGCGGATGCTCTATTAAAAAGTAAAGTTTACATTCTGCTGTGCTTTACCATGCGCTCATGCGCCTCAGTCATATTTTACGAACTTAATTTCTGACCATTTAAAATTTAGTAAACACGGCATTTTGTATGCCGTAATATTTGTTCATGTCACCGTCCATAGTCAAGTGACAACCGTTTAGATCTAGATGTAACTACATATTTTCGGTGCTGTAAGTTACCTTGCCTCTTGCCAAATTTCTTTAGGTCAACGGGAAGAACCCTATATTTTTAATTCCCTTGGACATACATATGCGGCATAAACGGTCGTATCTTTTGAATGCGTTGACTTAGAAATTTGATTTTTTTACGGCTCTAATGACTGCAGGGTTGAGTATTTGATATTAATTGCACCTCGATACCTCCACGCGTTCCTGAGAAAAAAGGTCTTTACAGGCAGACAGAGAGAGAGACAGACAGACGGACGGACGGAAACCGAAATAATCCTCTAAGGCTTTCTCTTTCCTTTTTAAGTACGAAACTCTAAAAACATGAACCCGCTCTTTCATTATTTTTCGTACACGAACACGAAACAAGAAGTTAAGTGAAGTGAACCATAAACTACATATAGAACTCCGGTTCGAAGGCATCTGTAATGTTCATTCTAATAGTAAATAGATATAGTTAGCTATTTAATAAGTCCTTTTTTGATAACAATAGAGTCAGAATGGGCTATGGGCCATTCTATAAATTCAGTTATAGTATTCCATTGCAAATTAGAATGTTGGTCCTTCTACTGTGCTTTTTTTTCAGAAATACTTTTTCTTTATTTGGAAGCAAACCTGTCATAGCCTGCCTGTATGCGTGTGTCTGTGTGTTAATATTTTCTGTCTTGCTTTCTTTTTTTCTTTCTTTCATAGTAATAAACTCATGGACAAATTCCAGTGACAATTAATAAGATCTAGAAGTTTATAAGAGTTTAAAGTTACAATGACGACTTATTCAATAGGTACATTTTATCACAATGCTTATCGAATGCTATCAAACAATGCAAAGTTAGCACAAAGGGATTCAAATTTTCAACATAGCGACTTTGTTACGCCGACAGTGAGGACAGTCAGACACAAAATAAACGTAACGTGACGAGGGTTCCATAAGACGTTTCACATCGTAAATAAAATAGAAATACGAAAACTAACAAGCTTGGGAATTCCTGCTCCAGTCCTTTGAGAATAACATACCCAGGATCCTAGAATTTGATAGATATCTCACTTTCTTGTTAAACTTCCTTTAAAAACCGACACCATTTTTTAAGGGTTCCATGCAACGATCTTCTAAACTATGGACTATGCACGCTATACAATATCAAAACTAAAACATGGTACACGCCTCTAATGTCGCAAAGTCCGCCATTGCTACGTTTTGGCGGAATTTTAGATGTGTCATGCCATGAATGTCATGTATGTGCATTATGCACTATTATAGTTGATCGAAGGTTCCATGACACAAAAATAAATAAAAGCACATTTGGAGTCACTTATTGTGTTTCTGTCTCTTAGTGGCCCTATTATGACCGGTACAGGTTTAATATGTCCCTCACAGCGTCTCTGTTAAACTAGTGACAAAGGTAAGGGAGGCACGCAGAGATAAACTCAGCTAAACTAAATTTGGCCGGTGTAGGCTGTAACGGTTCGCAAGAGGGTTCTTTGAACCGTCACCTTTTCACAAATATAATATTAATAATTTAATAGAAATTAATAATTAACTTAATTATAATAAAATAGTTTTACTATAAATAACTGAAGCGTAACGACATCTGTTGAGCAAGGCAATATCTATCGATCTTTCAGTCTCAATATTTGTTTCGTATGGAGCGCGAGGAACCCACTTGTTATCATAAGTACCTGAGCGGTCAAAAGGTCGCCTAATTAGTTAGCATAGAAATGCATGGATGGCGCTGTCACTGGCGTTGGCACAAAACTAGCTTATTTAAAGGATTTAGCAATAAAACAAACTTTAAATTAATTCGTAAGAGTATTTCAAACAATAATCAATGGAAATAACAAATATTTAAATTAATTACGTTTAATATTTTGTGGCTGTATGCGTAGACGCATAGTAAAACAAAGGACATAGTTCTATCTCATTATACTTGCGAGATGGACAGAGAAAGGAGATTTTAAGGGCTATTGGGCGTATGACGCACCATGTGCGGATTTAAGTAGATTGCGAGATGGGGAGAGGGCATTCAGCGTTCAGGAACGATCTTCGAACCACGATACTAGTCGCACCTTTTATAATTCGACAAGTAAAGTCTTTTTAATTAGCATTTTTAATTAGTGCATTGTGTTAACGTTAAAGTCTTTGTTTGCACTAATTAGAGATATTTCGATAGTTTGAAGAGTAATTCATTAGCTTTTCAACTATTGAGATAATGTTTAAATTCATCTTTGTTTATTCGCGGAGTTTTGTGTTAATTTCGGCAGTAATACGTTGTTTTCTAGAGTGATAATATTTAAACAGTTCTTTGCATTAATTTTGGTTAATAGTGATAATTCGGGGGTTTGTTTTATTAAATTACTAATAATTGTGGTAATATTTAAAGTTTTCTTGCATTCATTCGGGAATTAAGCAAGTGGCAGGCCTGGCGGTACTTAATTGACGCAGCCTATCGACGCCTGCAACACTAAAGTTGTACTCGCGCGTTGCCGACCTTTTATTTGAGCTTTTTGAATTTAATTGTGATAGTTTGGGGTTTGTTTTATTCTTTATTGTGGGGTTTGTTGAATTATATGAGGAGTGATTGTGACTTGGTTCAAATTCGATTAGGTCGTGTAATTTACGTCGATGTGACGGTCAATAGGAGTATTTTCCTAACGGTGCCAACAACCTATTGATTCTAGGGCAGAGTAGAAGGGTTCAAATAGAACGTAGTTGGTTCTATTCTCGATATTATACTAAGGATAATTGTGCCTTTATCGAGCCCAGACTTCAGCTTCTAGATCTGCATATCCGGGGAACAGTATTACTCAGGCAAGAGAGTAGCTGCTAACTGTATGTGTGGTTTTAGGCAGTTGACGCAGCCTATCGACGCCTGCAACACTAAAGTTGTACTCGCGCGTTGCCGACCTTTTATTTGAGCTTTTTGAATTTAATTGTGATAGTTTGGGGTTTGTTTTATTCTTTATTGTGGGGTTTGTTGAATTATATGAGGAGTGATTGTGACTTGGTTCAAATTCGATTAGGTCGTGTAATTTACGTCGATGTGACGGTCAATAGGAGTATTTTCCTAACGGTGCCAACAACCTATTGATTCTAGGGCAGAGTAGAAGGGTTCAAATAGAACGTAGTTGGTTCTATTCTCGATATTATACTAAGGATAATTGTGCCTTTATCGAGCCCAGACTTCAGCTTCTAGATCTGCATATCCGGGGAACAGTATTACTCAGGCAAGAGAGTAGCTGCTAACTGTATGTGTGGTTTTAGGCAGTTGATCTTTTTGTATTTATATATTACACCTTTAGGTATTTGTATCTATTGCGTCCATAGCTTCGGCCGGTGGTAGATACAACCCTTTCTTCGGCCTAGATAGACACACGGTGCAGCGCCGACACCACCTTCTTTCTCTAGCTAGTTTAGCATAGAAGGTTTTCCTTGCACACCCGAAAACCTACCCGTAGTTAAATTTAAAATGAGACGAATCTCAATTTGATCCAACTTAGACTAGGGAAATTTAGTTTAGGTATAGGTAGGTACACACTCACATATTTTTACTGTAGGAAGGTTTATTAGTCTAATTTATATTTTACTTTATAATTGCCAAATTTCATCAAACATCGACCCTAAATGCCATAGTGGTTCGTACGGGACTTATAGTCCTTTGTTGGGTGCAAACTCACTCGTTAATTGACTTATACGTCTAGTTTATATTAAGCGTTACTATAAGTAGGGATTTCCGAATAAGGAACATAATCTATTGAAGTATGTATGTATGTTCGTCTGTTCTAATTATCACCTTGGTGGGCTGAACTGATTTTACTGAGCCTATATTCAGAAACAAATGACTAGATGTCCGTTCGTCTGTCTCGGTCATTACTAAGGTTTACTTACTGATTTGATTTGATTGACCCTAAGTACAGTTATAAGTCTGTCTGTCTGTCTGATATATTTAACATCATGATTTGATTATACCCTAATTTAGTAATGAATCCGTTCGTCTGTCTGACCTATTTACTGCCACGATTTATCTACTGAACGGATTGAATTAAACCAAAATTCAGTGATGAATGACTCAAATTCATAAACTAAATTACTACCATCACAACCACCAACGTTTTTAAGTACAAAAATCATGAGTACTTATTCCAGTAAAATTACTGAACCCAAACTGAAATCAGTTATACTAAAGAGCAAGCGAAGCAGTCTCTAGAGCCTCTGCCCTTGCCAAATGGATGGGGTATGTTCTTCGTCGGAGTCACTGGCTGATCTCATCAACATATAATTCAATCATGAATTTAATTAAAATCACCACTGTTTGTGGAAATGGATCATTCAATACTGATGTGGTATCTTGATTATGGTACAAACTCTTACTTCAGATAAATCATGGACTAACGAAAGGCATGAAATTGTCTAAATATTCTATAGGAAAATACACCTATATAATAGTATGAAATCATACGGAACCAGCAGTTTTACTATTACGTAGAACGATACTTACGATCATTGTATTTTAAGTAGACTACGGTCACAAATTAATCCCATAGTAGGATTATTCCAGAATTAGCGCTGAACAGTTTGACTGAACCTATTTTGATGGAAACATACATTACCAGTTGTTTAACTATTACGTAAACCGATATTTACGTACATCGCATTGCAACTAGACTACGGTCACTATACAATCCTATCGTAGGATAATTAATATAATTATACACTTAGCCTAAGACCAGGCTGACTATACCAATAATCAATGAGTAACAGTTCTATTGAGACTTTCCTTTACTCTTGTTCTAAATGAACATTTACATGACAACTACTATGAAATAAAGTTTTATTTGAACTAATCATATTTGGTGACTGAACCAATAATGATGCAAATTAGAGAAACAACTCTAAATACAATACCCTGAACTCTCTAAACTAAGAGAGAGAGTCTTATTCGTGAACTATAAAGTTCAAGTTTAAATGGGCTAACATTGAGCCTTCCTCTTGCCCTTTGGCAGAACTAGGACTGACTGACTATGTATCAAAGACCTTAGATAACAATATACTCTTATATACAAAAAAGGAGGAGGAATGTCCAGTAAGGGTCGCGTTCCACTAGACCTGGCAACGATCAGGGGACCCCAGGTCTCGTGCGGTGGCGGGGCACGTCTCCCCCCCTAAGGGGGCCTTATAACAAATACTAATTTCCCCATATTAACTTCTCTGTTCCATTTGCAAGCTACTCATTAGAACTCTTACTTACTATTCATCTTATTATCATCATTAAGACTAAAACTCTAGTTAGTAATTTAGCCTATTTACTATACTACATAGCTGTAAGTAAATAACTATAAGTTTATCTAGCATTAAATAGGTCGTATGGTATTCACCAACTTAAGCGAGTAAATTCAGGAAAGCGTCCAATAGGTATCTAGTTAAGTCCATCGTACAGTATTTTTAAGCTCAAAACAAAGTACATACTATTAGAGTTCAGGTATTCTAATTAGGGTTCACTCTAGGTAGATATAGGTAACTCTCGGCTCCTACACTAAAAAGATCTTAGGTTATTCACGGTTCGCAACATAGCGTCCTTTACTCTAAACGATTCACGAGGCCAAAATAAAGTATGTATATTATGTATTGCAAAGGTATATCCAATCAACATATAATTTCATTAGCGAATATTTCAAAGAATATAATTTTAATTCATTAAATAGTTTAATTTAGTAGTTATATTTTAAATGCCGTAGTAAATCAGGTTCGTTCTAATTAGTCTAAGTAGTTAGTTAGGTTAGTATTAAGTTTAGATTTAATTTTAAAAATAAGGGGGTTCGTGACAAGGCCGATAATAGGCCGGTAACACAGAATAGATATAACCAGTAAGGAATCTACGTAGAAACGCTCGGAACCGACGCACGCACACAGACGCACGCTCAACACGGCCGCTAAGGCTGCTAAGACGGCCGTCAGTCGCGGCCAGTGTTGCCAGATCTCCTGATTTTTCGGGGGATTCACTGATTTTTCCATAATTCTACTGATCTACTGATTTTAACTAAAAGTCTACTGATTTTTTCAAATGCTAGCTTATCTTTAAAAGAGGATATTTAATATAAAAATCTGAGTGAAATGACACACAAAATTATCATAGTTGGTTGGCACTATAAAATTGACATCGTAAAATGGACTTAATGGGGTGAACACATAGTTGATCTTGCTCCGCAGTCAGCGAAATAAACTGGTTTGAACACACTACGCCAAAATGATTACTTGTTAAGATGAGAAAGCAATACCATCTCTATTTCAGTTATGCGTATTTGTACCTAATATATACAAACTGTTTTTTTTTAAATCATATTGCATCTACTGATTTTTTGAAAATTTTCCCCATACATCTACTGATTTTTTCTAGTTACATCTACTGATTTTTCAAAAATGGACCTGGCAACACTGGTCGCGGCTGCCGCTTCGAAACGGGTGGACGCGGTATGTGTTTGTTTATCGCGTCGCGTGCGCCTGCGCCCCAGACAGTCCGCGAGCTTATTAATGATGCCAGGAAGGAGTTTGTAATTCATGTTAGGGCCACAGGTAGATAGTATCCACACGCACAATATGTAGAAAACTGAAACGGATACTTGAATATAATATGGTGTACTGACGGATCATTAATTACACAAAACTAAATCACTGGCCTTAACGCACGTCGGGGATAAGTATATCTAGCTTGTCCCCAATATTGTCCTGAAGTGCTACTGAATTCTAAGGAATTTGAATACATAGTGTGGAAAGTAGGTGGGGGCAAGTGGATATACCCTTTTTCTCACGCAAAAAGCATTTGTCTTTGTCCAGCAACTAAGCTTGGGCAAGAAAGACTGATGTATTGGATATACGCTGACACTAAGATATTTAAATGGCTTTCCTTGATAGGACTATCTAAGAC
Organism: Ditula angustiorana; assembly: GCA_963691745.1. Taxonomy (NCBI): domain Eukaryota; kingdom Metazoa; phylum Arthropoda; class Insecta; order Lepidoptera; family Tortricidae; genus Ditula; species Ditula angustiorana. The sequence continues at coordinate 7,840,454 of OY829484.1, forward strand.
TTATATTTAATGTTGTCTTTATTGTAACTAGCACTTTAGACATCGTCTCTAATGAAAAATTTAAATCTACTTTAATTTTGTTACAAAAACAATGTTGAGACCTTGGTAAAATGGATTTAGTTTAAAATCTCTACTTAACTAAATATATTAGAGTTAAGCTAGCTAGACAGATAGGGCCCCAGATTATGTTATGTTTAAATGCTATGTTATAAATGACAACACAAAGAAAAATCTAGGGTAATGGCAAGAATCGAACCTGCAACCTCGGCATTCCGTGTCAGTTCCGCTACATTACCAACTACCATACCCTGCGAATTTTTCAATGTACTTTATTTATTTGCGGTCATTACATTATTGTTTTTTAAGGAATACCTTTTATCTGGTGTTAGAAGTTAGGTTTCTAGGTATGTTATGTTGTTCATGGTTGGTAAAATGGTACGGCAGTGGCCTTAACATGACGGCCCAGGTTTAACTTATGCCTTCCTGCGTCTCAGTCAAACTAGTGTCATAGGAAAGGGACGTACATAGAGATAAACTCAGATAAACTAAACTTGGCCGGTCCTGTTAGGCCCCCAGTACAAGTAGGTAGGTATATATGTGTTAGGATAGGAAGTGAGGCGCATTATTTGGAGGAGCCAGTCTCTTCCAGGGGTGAGCTTCGGCAGGGAACTCGCCGGAGGTCCATGGACTTCCAGCGAGTTCAATTTGATGCCCCGGAGTCCCTTAGTCACTTCAAGGATGGCCACCGACTGGTTTCTAGTGGGTAAAATTCCCACATAACCAGACGTCCCCCTCATGGCGTCAGGTATCTTATTGAAGATTTCGCAAAAAAAAAGGAAGTGAGGTGCTATTAGCAACTATAGGGGGCGGGTTGTCAGACTTTGCTCGCCACACTCATTTCCGGGCAGTGATCGATAATAAGTTTCAGTGATAGTTGCGCTGACTTCGTCACTGATTAGATGATAGATACACAGTTGATATCATATCCTTACAAAGATTATGATGCGTAATACTTTCCGTTGTTTTTTCGCTTAATAATCGGTACTTGCACATAAAACACTTGTTTTGCTTTTTTAGAGGTTTGCTATGTCCGGCTGTCTGTCTGTAAACTAAGTGTAAAATATAAAACTTTCAAAGCTGATATTTTGCACACGACTGCGCACAAACATTCCATCCTATAATATTAAAACAAAATTGGTAAGACATTAATTATTAGGGTACATAATAAATGTAAAGCAGAAGGAAAATATATATTTTTTACTCTTAAACATCGATCGTTAGAAGGTTCCTTGACAGTCATTATCACTATTATAGTGCTTTAAAACAAACTGTAATGGCTCATAATGCTTCGATAGTTAATGAATTATATACGACTAAAATGTAAACTGAAAATCACCGTAAGCAGTACAAATTAACTTTGAACAAAAAATATAGCTTAATCTTGATCAAGTTTGAGAAAATCGGTCGGTTATAATCATGCTCACGGAACCCACCACTGAGTATGGTCCGATATACCCTAGGCTGATTTTATTATATTCGTATATATGAGAATAACTTTTTATCCGCGTACCGCTACGTGTGAATAGGTCTTGCAGAAATACTGAGGGTGGTTAGAAACATTTTTCTGTACCAATAACTAACCTATATACCTAATGCTAAAGTTGTAAAATATTAAGGTTTGAAGATTCTTATTAGAGCTACTGCTTATACGTGTCATCCCTCCTTCTCTGATACCTCACTCAACCACTTTCTTTTAATGCCTAAAATATTTTTTGGTATTAGTAAATAAGAAATAAGTCTAACAAATTTCAAAAGAATATATTATCGCGGTGAAAATGGCTTCACAACTTATTGAAACTTGAGAAATTTTTTGTTCACGCTCTTTGTGTTTAGCGAGTTCAAAAATAAGCTGGATATTAATAGAATCTTTATGAAATACTATAAAATACATACTAAGTTTTGCTGCCGGTGAAATAAGTAAAAATAAAATATTATTTTCCATTATGGGCTTTGATTTTTTTGTTATGGTTGTACAGAACCCTAAATACGAAACGGCCCAACATGCTCTTGCCTGACTTTAAAATTTGCTTGCGTTGACAACCAAAATAAGAAATGTATTTCGAAACATCACGTCCAAAAAAAAGTTTTCAAACCCAAATGTATAGTCGGCCTAGTAATTGCTTGACCACTTTTGAACCTTATCCCTTTGTAATACGGTCGAAAAGTGGTCAAGCAATTTCTTGGTCGACTATAGCTATCTTATTACACGAGCAGTCTTTATCTTGACATAGTGTAAAACAAAGTTGCTATCCCTTCCTGACTGTCCTGGTCGTATCTTCGGCTGCTTACTCCTTCTAACACGAATTAGGAAGGTTAGGAAGTGAAAACCAACTTTAATTAAGAGTATTTTTTACTGTGGCTCTAACATAACAGCACAGGTTTAGTTTAACCCCTCCCTGCGTCTCTGTCTAACTAGTGTCATAAGAAAGGGACACAGATAGAGATAAACTAAACTTGGCCAGTCATCTTAGGGCCACTGAAGGCTTTTATGTACCTTACATTGTAATTAAGTTTTCGTTAGTATGTAAATTACACTCGTGCGAAGCGGGGGTAGGTTGTTAGTAAAAGGCTTGATTTGGATAAAACCTACAAGACAAGGGCTTACGGAAAATATCTGTTTTATAGATAGATAACTATCTAGCTAAACTTGTTTTTGGAAAAAAACGTTTTAACCGTATTTTTTACACGAGGTCTGCGCAGGAAAATTATCTTTAATTAAAACATAAAATAATTATTTGGCATAAGCTTTTAGAATCATATATAACCGATTATACACTGACCCTTAAGAATTGCACATGAATATTAGTTCAATTTTCTTTAGTGAGAGTATTTTGATTTAAAATGAAGCTCCATTCATATTCAGGTAGGCTTTCTAAAATGAGATCCCAGGCTAATAAAACCTCGGGCTGTTTACGTAAGAGAACGGCTCGGTTACGATTTATCGTGAACTTGACCTATATTAACCTCACAACGTGAATAGGTCACGTATTTAATAAGGATAAGTGAAAATTATTGTCAAAACAAGAACGAATTAAGGTCCATCTTTCACTCGATACACATTAACTTAAGGCGACTTTATATGACCAATTCTTCATTCATTTAAACTGAATGAGCCACTAAAGTTAAACCACTTTCGATAAAAAATATTAGTCGTTGATCAATTATGGCGAAAAAAATAGGATTTCTCTTAGCTATGGATATTGACCCCTTTCGTTACCTTGGGATGTAAAATGGATGGATATAAAACGATTTGGATGAAACCAGATTTATCAAGACTCAAAACGGGCGTGCCTGGCATGCACTTAACATGCACTATGCGATTCGATCCATGTCAATGCATTTTGCGCTCCGCAACTTTACCACTAGCCCGGTCTGCAGGGTAATATTGAGCCTTTGCCTTCGGGATTATAACATCATCGGCCTTTACCAACTTTGCAAAGGTGGGTATGAGGCTGTAATGAAAATTCCAAGTTTTTGACCTTCGTGTTTAGCGTCAGCCGCCGTCCTTAATTAAAAGGACCAAATCTTTTTTTTTTTCGAATTACGCTTTAACAGTTTATGGGCAAAACAATCGAAAATTATAAATAAAATGTAATAACTTCTTTTCATACATATTAATTAAATTGTTTTAAAGTTTCGCGATTTTCACACATATTTATAACGTTATCGCGTCATGAGTAGACTGACTGTCTGTCTACTCGTGACCACGGCCGTTGAAACATAGTCGAACTGTCGAGGTAAATTAACAATGTTTTTATCGCGTTAAAATCCCGATAACGTTATAAATATTTTTATTAAAGTCAAACTATTTAAACGGTTTACATCGCGTATTAATTTATAATGAATTTAATACCCTACGTCTCGAGCCCTTTTCAGGTTTCATTTCCACGGGCATGCTGTTTTATTTCAATACCTACAAGTCGCGACAACATAAGAAATTGTTAACTATTTTAATTAAAAATACATCACAGCCTTTTTGTATTAGTGTCACACTGTTGGGCAAAGGCCACTTCTCCTTTCTGCCATTCGTCACTGTAATTCCGAGCTCTTACCAAATTGTTTAATAAGGGTTCAAATCATCACCTCTTTTCCCATTTATTTTTTAAATCTATGTCTTGTTTTTGCTGTTTAAAAACTAAAAGCAGACTATTCCAATGCCTTTCTTTGTAATCTCTGAATACCTGTATTGTTTATTTTATAATACGAGTATATTAAACATTTAATTTCACTATAAAGTGAACTACCTAAGAATACACAATTTCCCTGATTTTTCCCTCTATTCGTTTCAGATTTAAATGAAAACAGAACGTAATCCTAGCAGTTCCGAGAAACTCCTGTGACTGGATTTTCCAGGGCTTTATTCACTGCACACAAAGCATTTCCTTGTTAGAAACTAAGTGTTATTAGAATAAGAAGTACGAGTATATAAGTTTTCTTTTTACTGCGTCTTACCAAAATTTTAAAATTGAAACTATAAAATCAAATCATAAAGATATATTTATGCGTGCGACTCCGTCAGCCCGACCGTCCGTCTATCTATCTAACAGCAGCATACAATACTTATTTCAGTGGGCCCTAACAAAACTGGCGGGGCGATATTAATTTTGTCTGAGTTTATCTCTATGTGCTTTATTTTCTTATGACACTAGTTTGGCAGAGACGCAGGGAGGGATAAGTTAAACCTAGGCTGGTCATGTTAGGGCCATTGTAACTACTAATGCTACCGATTCGGAAATTACAACATTTTTAAATTGCTTGCCCAACCTTATTGCAAGTAAAAAAGGATCCACTAATAAATATATATTTACATATCTAAAAGCCTTCCCTGAATGACTAACAGACTTGAATTTAGAATATGTGCTATTTAGGGTTTGCAGAGGTGCACTTTAGACAGAATTTAAGGAAATTCTACCATTAAGTGACATAAAAAGGGGTGGAAGTAAGTATACTTAGGTATGGGCGTAAAAGTTGGGGTCACGCACACAACAGCAATTTCACGTCAGTCACTCTACAGACACTCGTGTACAGAAAAGTTTCGTTCCAATTTTCAAATTATTGTTTTGTTTTCAGTGAACTGTGTAGGTAGTTGTATGTGTCATGTTATCATTCACCTCAACTCTCGTTGCATTGCCTATACATATGATGTAATCCAAAGTCTGGCAGCCAAAAGCTTTTGGCTTATACACAAATACAAAAAAATTGTACACAAATACAAAAAAAAATCAGAGACCCCCACTTTTTAACCGACTCCGGAAAAGGAGGTGGTTCTCAATTGGACTGAATATTTTTGGTTTATCTTAATGTAACATTTTGATTTTGTTAAAATAAAATGCAAAGTAAAAAAAATGTGCTAAAATCATGATAACGCTTCCTTTTGGCTTTGCTATAGTCGGGTAAAAAGTGAAGACATTACATAATTTATTTATTTCGTTTATTCTTAATGTAAAAAGACATCTCCTGACCAACCAACCCAAGTCATTCTAAGAATTTATAATGTAAAAGTATTCCGTAATAGTGTACTGAGAAATGTATCCCCTAGATGCACATCAAGCTCGGTTCGATTCTCATCACGCGTCCCCCAATGCCAGCGACGTCGCCGCGAGCAGCCGCCGTTGCGCCACGCGCGGGTCAGCTCGTATATATACCCCGCTTTTATATACCTCCGGCACAAGTCCTGCTTGCACCACTAGTGAACAACCAGAACCAACCCAAAACCAACAAAATGATGAAGCTTGTGAGTACTTACTTCACTAACAATAACCACTCTATATCATAGAACAAGATGACAAGAGATCGGTCGTGGTTTTTTTAATTTACTTACTTATTTTTATTTATTTCAGATTGTAGTCATCTCTGCTCTAGTCGCCGTCGCTGCGGCTAAACCAACCGTCGTCGCTGCGCCGCTGGTGGCCGCTGCGCCCGCGCCCGTCGTCACCGCCACCAGCTCGCAGTACTACCACCGCATCAACAACGGCTTGGCTGCTTACGTGGCTGCCCCTGCGGCAGCTTACGTGGCGTCAGCTCCCTACGTGGCCGCCGCTACCCCATACGTTGCGTCTCCCTACGTCGCGTCTCCCTACGTTGCGTCTCCTTACGTGGCATCCCCATACTCTGCTCCCATCGTTGCTGTTTAAATTGAAATTCCTGCGAGCATGAACTACTCAAAATAATCTGATTTGGAGTAAAGAAATTGTTAGTCTCAAAACTGTTGTTTATCTACCTACTCCTACGAAGGTCTAAAACATAATATGTATTTATTTGATTTAATTTCAAGATTTGGTTTACACCTACAACATTCTGCGAAAAATTACATACTACTTACTTAACATGATTTAAGTAAGCGGAATTTGCTTTTAATATGCAAGTCCAGTGGACATGTAACTACAAGCTTCGAAAATATTACGTGGACTTAGGACTCGGTTCAAAAGGACGATGCGCAGTAAGGGGTTTTCCTCTTTATAATATCAGAATGTCTTTATTTTGTGAGGAAAAAGTCAATTGCGTCTTAAGCCTTAGTCACACCGGGCGAGTGAAGTCTGGCGACCAGTAATATATACTTGTGCGCCCATCGCTGTCTGGTTGGAGACCATGGTAACGCCATGATGTATCGTAACTGAACCGTCCGACTCGCACAAGTGTGACCAAGGCATTATTTCGGTCAGACGCTGCGCTAGTGGCAAATCCCATCCGCAGCTGGCCTCATTGCATATAAACAAGAAAATATGTGTCAGGTGCAGCAATGCTTACACAGTCCGCATTTAAAATTTTTGATTTTATTTTAGACGACTGTTTGGCACAAACGATAATTATATTAAGCGGGTCGCAAATGGATTTAGGCAAGTACTTTACTTTTGCTTTTTAGGGGAAGGTGGAGAAACGATAGATTAAGCCATAATCCCTAATCATTAGGGGATCCCTATATAGCTATTAATGGGGTTAAAGTACTGTTGTACAGTTATACATGAAACGAAAATATTTGTCGGCAGGTATTAAGTTCATATCGACTGCAATCTTATACTATATCCTTTAATTTTGCTCTAAAGTAACGCGATTCGATTATCAATAAGCAGTCCCCTGTTGCTTTACCGTTTTTGTTTCCATTTTACCCTCAGCCAATTTTGATTTTAATCATTTTTGATATAGACGTAAATATTTCATGTAGGGAATATCAGAATGACGTAAAATACTTTGAAGAAGGTGAAATCATCACTTTGTAGCCCTGCGGTATTATTCTCTGCGCATTGTTTGAGATTTTGCCCGTAGACAAGTGCTTATTCCTAAAGTGATTTGTCATGGCTAGCTAAGTGCACCAAATTCGTTATTGAGAGTGCACCACATTAGCAAAGGCTCACCACTAATTGACAAGTTAATCCGTTTTTAAACTTCACCAAATCTCTTTTATCGCCTACTATAAGCCTACTATTTACTTTAGTATTGTAAAAAGTCGGTAAGGAACGAGTTGCAAACGCGCGAGTGGTAAATAAAATAAATAAATATATTAGGACAATTTACACTAATTGATCTACACAGAGTTCCAATGTGCACTAAGCTTATACTGCTCTTAGGTATTAAAGTATATACGGGTACACATTCTAAGTAAAATAAGATAAATACGTGCTTTAAACACGGCTTAGGTAAAAACTTTCATAACATAATGCACCATAGGGGCTAGAATCTACGTTTAATTGACATTTCATCTCATTTTTTTCATATTTTACATAATACCATTACATAGTTATCTGTCAATTCAGCCTATGCATTAAATCAAACCATAGTAAACATAAACAGTTTGACAAAGCTGACGTCCACAGGAAATACACGGATTCTTCGAAATTGATAATGAAACCACAAACTGGGTCTCCTTACGTAGTTCACGCGAATGTCACACCGACCACGACGTTGGTTCGTCTCCTACGTCCTTCGTCATACCTACTAATAATGTAACTGCATAAGAAGCGTGTTTGTCTGTTGATAAGTATTTCTTCGCAGCTAACCCTTTCAGCATCAACAGTGTAATTTTGTAGCTTTATTTTTTCCGTTTGCTGAATAAATATTTTCTTTCTTTTCTTTTAACCGGTTTACTAATAAGCCTATTTGCCTAATTCAGCTAGATGGGGTCGCCAATGTTTTTTTTTGTGAACGATAGTTCTAGGGTCTATCTGCAGTAAGTATCGTAACTGTAACAACTTTACCAGCCATGTTAACTTCACCTCTGCCCAATACAAATCACTATGATATCGAACGACGTTTAATACCGTTCAATCAAAGACGTACACGTACCTCATAAGAGGAGTATTAAGTAGATGTAGATAACGTAGATCAAATATTAAGATGAATATTCTAATTAATTTCAATTATTAAATTTAAATGCATGTTATTACAACACAAAGAAAAATCTAAAGTAAAGACAGGATTCAAACCTGCAACGTCAGCATTCCGTGCAGTTTGCCAGTATCGGCACATTTAAGTAAATGTTTACCAGAAAAAAATAAAAATCGGAAAAAAACTCTGTTACAAAAATAATCTAAGTCAGTTTCTTGGTACGGCAGAGTTGCCAACGGTTTGGATAAAGCTGCCATGGTATACGGTATCGGTATCAATGGTTAGTAATTCTTTTTTGTCTGTCCAAGATTCGCTTATTTAATGAAAATATAAGTTTATTTATCCCAGTGTTCAACATTTGTCCAAGAAAACATCACATTCATTTCTCACTTTGACAGAGAAATGACCCAGCTAAACGTAGAACTAGATTAAAGTAGGTAATATCCAGTAAAAATTTCGGGATAGGTTTTTTTTGTACGTCCGATGTACTAATCTAATCTAATTACAGAAAGTCTTATGCGATTTACAAATGACAAATTCACGATTAGTTAATTTCATTGCCGATAGAAAATGCTGTGATGCATATTAACAGTAAATAAACAATCATTCATAAGACACGGTAATTCATGAGTAATGTTTAACGTATTATTTCCTGTTAACTATAAACCAAACCATTGAAGACTAATTGACGCCAGTTGGAACTTAAAAGCTTGACGAGTAAGACGTGATTTATGCTCATTGCTGTCGATTATAAGTTTAATAAGGAATTCAGTGACAAGTGTTATTCTCTTCTCTCTTCTTCGGATCAGTGCCACCTACTGCGTGTAGGCCTTCCTCAATCTAAAGCTTGTTGCATCCAATTATCCCTACGAACAGTGGGGACCAGATCGGCGGACCATCTCATCGGAAATCTGCCCACATTTCTGGGTTTCCGTTCGAGTACAAGCTCGCCCTGCCTGGTATCATCCGTGCGGCATATGTGACCAACCCAAGTCCATTTTTGTCGGACTAGTATATAAGCGCTATTCATGGAAAATTTATAATTAAAATGGAGACAACGACGGATACATACCAACTATACACAGAATCAACAATGGATGCCACAGAGTTATACACGGAAACTAATGTTCCAACGAAGATGATTACTGAAACAAGTCAAGCGCTTGAAGAAACAAACTATATTTCAGCAGGAAACGGTACCATACCAGACCAAATTATTAATAGCACATGGCTGGAACAAGAAGACGGATCTGAATTACCACTGTCAGTATTTGAAATTTTTATTATAATTGAAATAATCATGGTGGTTGTAGAACTATTATTAACTATTGGTGCAGCTGCAAAAATGAAGCAATGGAGAAGAAATTACAGAAACCAAATGTTAACACAAATCAGTTTGGCTCGCTTTTTGAAGAGAATCATAGGATATGCAATTTTTCTGGAGAAACATCGCACAATACCTAACCGTCAAGAACCGTCTATTATGAACCTTACCGGCATAATATACTTCAATTTTGTGACAATATTTCTCGTATTTATTCTCATAAAGCATATGTACGATACATTAATTGTAGTATTTGTGAAAGTGACCAAAAACAGTTTATATAAAGTGTCAATATTTGCTTGGCTATTTCCCATAGTTCTTACTGGGATTTGGATTGCATTTATAACATACGAGGTGATTGACAAGTGGCTGGTTGACTTGGTATTTTGTTCTTTATTCAAATGGCCATGTACTGTGATAGGAACAATCCTTTACATTTGTATTTTGCACAAGATTATAGAAGACAAGTTTAGAAAGTTTGCGGCAAGTTTAGCCATCATTACTTTTATGCTTTGCTTGACGATTAATCTTTATACTATTACTGCAGATGTTTCTAGGTTATTTCGCTGTTATTCACTAATAGTAATGAAGTATGTATTTGGGTTTGTGTTAAATTGCCTTGTACTCTGTCTATACATAGTGCTAATATCATCAAACTTTAGTCACCGGATCAAACACTGTGACAATATGTCCAATCATAGTGTGGGCGAGGTTAACAGAGAGTCTCAACCAGAACTGCAGCAAAAATATTCCATTAAATATGATTCACAGATGATGTTAGAAACTGATATAAAATGAGCAATTCAGGTATAACAAAATGATATGAAATGAGTAAAGAAAGTTATAAGTAGGCAGGCATGACTAATTGTAAATAATTGTGATATGTTATTTTTATCTGTAACGTAATTAAATTAAAAACAAATTAACTGTAATTTGCTTCGACTTTCAATTATGCTACAAACTAGCCATTCATGACAGTTACGAAAAACATTAAGTGACATGTTTTGTTAAAAAATATACTAAAATACAAATGATAAAAAATAATACCGTTTCTTAAGGAAATAATCATTTCAAAGCAGTCATTGTTAAAATTAAAACGGTTTTAGTTTTAAGCTCCATACATCTACTAGCAAAGATAACTATTACTAGCACGTTTTGACGTCATAATAGCAATCTATTGTTTGGAGGGGTTTTCACGATCCTTGCCCTGGGCCATTTGTTTATGTCAAGAAACAGTGACCTAAAAAACCTAATATACAAACACTTAACAGAGTTTTGCTTCTTGTAGCGAATTCTTCAATTTTGGGAACAAAAAGATTTTGACCCGTCTACCAGATTAAGGGCCCGTTTCACCACTCTCTGATAAGTTCCTGATCCTGATATTATATCGAACAGATATCTTTGATGCCGTCTCTGTTTATTCCAGGTACACAAACAGCGACGATAATTGGATATCAGAAACATATCAGAGAAAGGTAAAACAAGGGCCTAAACATTTGAAAAGGCGTTGGGATTTTACAAAACCCCACCAACCGCAAGGACGAGCGTCATAACGTCTAGTGCGTATTTACAATAAATAACATTCATAACTTCCTGGTTAATAACCTGCTGTTTGTACATACATAACATTGACGATCAATTTATTTCATAAATCCAGGCACCATTAATCAAATAATATCCAGGAAAAAGTTGATTAATTAAATATAGGAAGGCTAATGGGCTCCTGATAGTAAGTGATTACCACCGCCAATAGATACCCGCAACACCAAAAAAACTGCAAACGCGTTGCTAACCCGGAGGTCTAAGATGGAATACCTCTTGTGCCAGTAATTTCACTGGCCGTCTTGTTCTCCACGCCTAACAGTGCTGGCACTACTGCTTAGCGACTAGATTAGCAAGCAAAAAGGGTGTAGAGATCCGGACGGACCTTGTTTACGGTTCTACCACCCGCAAAGTATATTAATCAGTGAAACAGTATCAACTGAATAACTTTTTATTACTATTTTTTTCTGGTATTTAGGCAAATATTCTGTGTGTATGTTTAAAACTGAAAACCAAGAAACAGGATACAATAAAACAATAATCAGAATAAAATAAAAATTTAATTTAGGATCACAATGGAACGTAAGTTTTATTATTTCAGTTTAAAACTATCATAATTTAAGAAGCCATTTATGGTTTCGAAGGGAAATCGGTTTGAAAGTAAATGCGATTTATCTCCGAGAAATGCAAACAAAACCTAGCTTAGATGACATTACATACTACCTTTATCGAATATCGGAATTTAATACGGATTCAAATATAGTAAAATAAAGTCGACAGTATGGATTTATTTATTCTTCATCATTATTTTACTTTATTGTCATCTACATTACAAACATTAAGAATGCTAATATTAGAATATTTTATCCTAAAATATTTTATTTTGCATTCACGACTACGATACTTCACGAATTGAATGGTCATTCAAAAAGAAAACATTTTTATAAATATATGAATTATTTAACAAACATTAAAATTCGTATTTATACAACCAACCACCTTTGAGATAATTGAAAACGACTGTTCGGAGCTGAGACGTTATTGTTTTATTTACATGTACGAATAGCCGTGTGAGATGGGTTAATGTCACGGTGACGGGATGGACGGACGGGATTGCCCCGCGAACCGCGGGTCCTGCGAGCCGCATGGTCCTGCGAGCCGCATGGTCCTGCGAGCCGCATGGCCCTGCGAGTCGCATGATCCTGCGAGCCGCATCGTGCGCGCTTAGGCGCAGCTGCAAGCGCAACGCTTCACGCGCTTCTCAGGCAACAGCGCATCCACGCTGCGCACTGAACGGGGCTGCATGTCTGCAACACACCAAATCAACTCCTATACGATTCTTTCCAATGTATGATTGCTATATCTGTATAAATGGCAACTAAATCTGAGAACTATAGCTCAAAACGCCGATGCGACACCACATCGCGAAAACGTGCGACGGAATGCGAAATCGTAACGCAAAAATTCACGATACGTTGTGAATTAGTGCGATGAAATTTATGCATGTATTGCGTATCTACGTACTATTTCAAACTCGCATGAGAGTCACGCCGCGCGTGTTTTACGCCAAACTTGCACACGCATTTTTACAATGTGACGTCGCATCGAGGTCTTATGTTTCAGTGTTACGCTAAATAAAGACAGAAACTAATAAAATTCTCCGACCATATTAAAATAGATAGCTGGAATAGAATAGTATAGACAGTAGAAAATCGTCATTATCAAGATTTATAACCAGCACAATCGACTAATGGTAAGATACGTCAGTTTTGCAACAATCTGCTTTGATAATATCGTCGTCTTCTTAGTCTAAGTTAACTTACAGTGCGGCCTATCCTCCATGGGCATGTCTTGTGGCAGCAGCAGCGTGCGTGGCGCGCGTGGTGGCAGCGCGGGCGCGTCCTGCGCGGGCGCTTCGGCGCGGCGCCTCTCCTCCTGCGCTTCCGCCTCTGCTTCAGCCTCCGCGGCCGCGGCCAGTGTGTTCACTATCGTCTTAACCTACAAGTTCGAAACAGAGTTATTTGATACACTCTTGTATTTATTTAAATTAAAGCGACAAAAGCCCATAAGACATACTATACATATTATTTAATCGTAAAATTCTTTTTTCACATTCTCCGTGGCTCTTTACCTGTGTTCTTTATGCTAACCAGCAACGTAAATGTGATAAAGTAGCCACGTTTGTTATAAACTACATCTGTGGCCCTAACATGACTGGCCAAGTTTAGTTTATCTCTATCTGCGTCCCTTTCTTATGACACTAGTTAGACAGAGACACAGGGAGGGGTTAAACTAAACCTGGGCTGTCATATTAGGGCCGCAGGCGTTGTTAGCATCGCCGATAAAAGAGTTGAGATCTGAACGGGTGCCAAGTTCCATATAAGTTACTCAAACTATAGCTATAGGAATAGACTATATTATTATACACTTTAATTAATAAAACAGTCTATCTGCAGCATGAAGATGTGTCACGGTAAACGTAGCATTGCAACACGGTAAATTATCACGTTTTTCTCATTGAGAAGTTAATAAAATAAAGTATGCACACTGCTGATGCGTTGCCTGTTTTCAGAACTTAACAGACCTACTGCCGCGTGTCAAGATACTTTGTTAAAAAAATAACAATTTATATTATTGTGTAGGTAAAGTTTCCAGACTAATGCGTTGGTAGCACATGTCCGAATTGAAGATATCAGTTACATAATTTACATTGTCGAGTTACCATGGTGTCTGACATGACAGGACGGATCCACAAGTCAATGTATTACTAATATTACTACTCGCATGATTTTACTCGCACTGTGAGACAAGGGTTAAAATCTCTTTTTTACAAAATTATTAGCAAAAAATTGAACATTGAAAAATGAAAAGCAAAAAAATTTACAATTTCTCCAGCACTTGAAATAAGTTTTCATGTTAAGTAATAAAATTACAGAAATGGCTATGAATTTTTCCTTAGTTTCGGTACTTTGGACAAAACTATAAGTAGTGCAACGAGAGTTGAGGTGAATGGTTACAAACACGAATACACAGCGCGATACAAAACAAAACATAAATTTTAAAATTCTAACGAAACTTTCCAATACACACATGACTTGCGGCAGTGTGCGTGTCCTCAACACTCCTTGCCTTACCTATACCTACATTGTATAGTTTTAGTAGAACAGACAACCGGTGGACCAAAAGAGTGATGGATTGTTGACCAAGGACCGGGACCAGAAGCGTTGGTCGCCAGAAGGCCTGGTGAGCCGACGACATATCAAGGCTGATGGGGAAAAATTGGATGAAGAAAGCCCAAGACCGGATAGAATGGCGTGCAAATGAGGAGGCCTACACGCAGCAGTGGGTGACTTTTGGCTGAAAAAGAAGAAAGAAGAAAAGAGACCGTTTTAGTGAGTCGTTATTGCTACCTCCTGCATGTCGTTGTCGATCTGCTGGTCTCGGCGCTGGTTGGCGGCGGCATCCTCGGCGCTGCGGTGGATCACATGCAGGTCCTCGGGCGTCAGGCCCCACGGCAGGTTCATCTGCACCGGGCTGCCCTCCATGTTCATCTTCTGGACCTGGTCAATATTCACAATAGGCAATATGCATCACAATCAAATGGTATATTTAAGACAGTCAAATTGACTTCCCAAGGTATTTTTTCTCCAAGGTATACCTACTTGTATATTTTTTTTACAATCATACAATTATCTATGTCTAAAATGTAACGTTACTGTCTTCCTTATTTTTTTATAAGCTGGCCAAGTATTATTCGGACTCGCGCACCGAGGGATCCGTACTTCTGTGCAAACTTAATAAACGCTCAACATTGCTGTGACGAAAAAATAAACTGAACTAAGATACAAATTTAACTTTGCTATTGGATCACAGTTGTCCGCATACATACCAAGTGCAAAAATAAGTTTGTAATGGCAAAAAATCTCTTTGGTGGCGTAACTACAAATTTACGTTTTTAGGATTTTTTCCTTTATTCGTGCTGTGCGACCTTGCTCCTTGCCAAATTAGGCGAACCTATAAAGTATGAAATATTAAACCTGTACAGTTAGTGGGAAACGGTTCTGACGTCAGTAATTGGCGATAGCACCAGCTCCCATGAGCGACACCTAAGTAAGCGCTGTCTTTCACTCAAAATCGATACTGCTTGCTCCAACATAATTTGCTCTAATCTATGTTACTTTACCCAGTAACTTCTTAGTCAGATTTTCAAAATGAATAGACCGTTAAGTCCATGCCTCAATTCCCAGAAGTATTTGTGTTCCAGGTAGGATGGCCAACTGTCCTGTATTTTAAAGGACGTCCCGTTTTTCAGCTATACTTTTGGCCGTGTCCTGTAATTGAATAAGAGAAATAGAGGGCCGTACATGCCATATCATACTATACATGTCATATACCGTGCCATACCATAAACACGTTGTCCCGTATTTTTCCTTCAATCCTGTAACTTTTGATCACATGGACTGTAAAATGAGCACAGTGAGTTGGTCACCTTAGTTCCAGGGCATAGTATTCATTGGGATATTATGCCGAATTGGGTTTTTTTACAACTTATTCATCATTGGAAATTCGTCTTTCCGTGAATTCATCATCATCATCATTCTTCTAGCGCTTTTTCCCGTTTTCTAATTAGGGGTACGCTTTGACTATGATTCCAGATTTGGCAGGTCAGGCTATTATTATATTCTATATTGGAGCGACATCTATCTGACCTCCGTAACCCGTTACAGGGAAACCGGGCCGATAGGATCATGGTTACACATTCATTGACATGAATGCGCAGGTTTCCTCACGATATTTTCCCTCACCGTAAGAGCGTTAGTTACTACAGTACTGGTGGTACAGTACAAGTCAGAAAAACGTATTGGCACATGGTGACTGCCGGGGACCGAACTGGATACCTCACGATCACGAGTCCACCACTCGACCCACTAGACCACCAACCGATGCCACAAACGCTCTTGAATTATTTAATAAAAAGTATAATTTCCCTATTTACCAAAGCTTTGGAGTAAGTCTCATTTAGATACCTACATCAATTCTAGCATCAATTTGTATTATCACTTAATTCCTTTAAATTTATGGGCCATTTTTACCGACTTAAAACCATTGGGACGCTGCTTTAGATTACAAAATTGGTTATAATTTTAAAAGAAAGCTCGTGGCGGACGGCAGAAACATTTTTATTTCTATTCTACCTGTGTTATGAACATTTATAAATATTATTAACGATTAGAAAGTTGAATTGGATAATCTTAGTCTCAAAACAACGTAATAAGGTTCCTGATGTAAAGAAAAATGGAACGTATTGTGCAGCAAATAGCAACTTTGAAAGGAATCTTCCGCACGTTACCCGCTGTAGGTGATTGAGCGATTCTGATACGCAATTAGAGAACCATTAAACGAAAACAATAGAAGCATTACTCGATTTATTGATAGCCTCATGATATGCCAGTCTATAAAAACTTATAGACAATTGCCTTGAAGTTGGAATTAAAATTTAAAAGTCAATCCTTGTTTTTATTAAACATATTTGCATCTAGAGATCATACACGGTTTGCCACAAGGAACAGCTTGGTTCAAAAGCATAACACCTTTAGTCCACCATATTATTATTTTTTGTGATGTCAATAATTCATAATTTCCTGGGCCTTTATAAGTCCATACTTATTTATAAGCAACCATTTATTTACATAATCGGCAGTTGCATTTGGGTTGTAAGTGGAATCATTATTATTTAATATAACGCTCAAATCTACCCTCTATTTGAACTCTATACAAGTTTTTTTTAATATAGGTAAATAATATTAGGTTACTAATAATGTAGGGTTTAAATTTATGATTACCTCAGGCTGTTCTAGTTCTTGCGTAGGAGCGGGCTGGGGCACGAACTGGTGAAGGACGGTGGGTTGCTGCGAAGAAAGAGACAACCATAATTACGCACTTTATTAATTATAAAACACGACCCATTGCAAGTAATCGTATAAAGCCCTCGTGCCCGTGCGCTTGTAAATGGACGTAAATATTCACAGCGTTCGTATGCTAACAAGTATCGTATCGAGTATCAAGGGTTCTTTAACCTCCGGAGAGAAAACGCTCCGCTGACTACGATGTAATGCTTATCTTTTAAAATTATTACATTCCGGATAGACGAAGTCCATTGCTTTACTTTTAAAGGAAATCCTCTCTTCATTAGCAAGGTGCGATTACATCATTTAAACTAGAACTTGGGCAAGGTCAGTTGTGGCAAGTGTAAGTGCGGTGTAAGTTAGCTGAGCCAGTAAAGATTCCTGATTGCAACAGCCGAAAATAGCGTTTTTATGTAGATACTCATAATTAGTTGCGACGCTAATCTATTATTCAAGTACCATGTAGCTTTCTATTGGTTTATAAATAATAATTTTTAAATCGGTTCAATGGTTCCACTAATTGTACATAAAACAACTGCATACACATTAACAAAATTTTCCTCGTTGTAATGCCATTATTAGTGTATTAATAGTTATACGGAAATGTCTATAAATCGTAAAACGAAATAAAACGTGAATTTAGGATTTCAATGTTTTAGTATGTGCAATAAGTCTATAAAAAGACATGAATTTTAAGATCAACTTGAGCAGTTAACACCAAGCATATTTAGGACTAAAACTCTACCTTACGGAAGCAGATAGACAAAATGATTATATTCTAATTAAATGCATGTTCACATAGATTAAAACTCAATAAAATAAGCAACGATCTCTGGTTAATTTACCGGTTTCTTAAGATTTATCAGGTTCTAAATAAGTTATAATGTATTCAGCGACTTTGTTTTATTAATAAGTTTGGCGTTTGTGAATACGCTGTGTAACATTGTAAACTTAAATAACGTATTTTTTTACCGTTACTGCGCTAAACATGCACATTAATCAATTAACTGCAAACTAAAGTCTTTTGCGTTTTTTAAGTCTCTTCTTTTCTTTATTAGCTGCCGAAAGTACGTAACTATATTGGAAATTCACTTATAACTTTGAAAACATAACCAGTACCTATAGCACCAGTAACGAAAATATTGGATTAGGCATCTGTAACGCGTCATTTTACAGGTTAGTTTTGCATGTAGATAAATGTAAGTAATGACCAAAACAAAATCGAGGTAAAAATTAGAAAGATATGCCTAGTAATTCTACAGATATAGGTAAACGCAAGGCACGGAATGCTGATGTTGCAGGTTCGAATCCTGCCATTACCCTAATTTTTCTTTGTGTTGTCATTATATAGCATTTTAAATTAAATTCTACAGATAAGCGATTCTCTAATAGCCGGTTCCCATATTCAAATAACGGATGGATAGTTTGACACATTTTCTATGGAACATCTGTCAAAGTTTAACCACTGCGGCCTTAACATGACAGCTCAGGTTTACTTTAACCGCTCCCTGTGTCTCAGTCTAACTAGTGTCATGAGAAAGGGACGCAGATAGAGATAAACTAAACTTGGTCAGTTATGTTAGGGCCACTGGTAGGTAAAACGATCCTTGTTTGAATTTAGGAAACCGGCATAAGCGCGCCAATGCTTGAGCTGCGTTCGACGTCGAAGCAGCGCCCTGTCTCGCTCGCTTAATATATTATTATCGCGAGCAAGCGAGGCCGCTGCGTTGTTGGACGCAACGCTGAAGCGTTTTGAGAATAACAGGGCAGGTTAAGGCATATAAACACAACACGCGTCAGTAAGGTGACATATACATTTCTTAGCTAAGTACGAAAAAATTGCATTCCAAAGGCAACTTGAAACTTGTGTCGGGTGTTGTGCCGGTATAGTATACCGGTTTGCATTTGTTTATTATTCATGTGCTCACGAAGTCGCAATAATAGAAATGACGTGAAATGTTTAAGATTATAATAACGTCATACTCAATATTAAACATGCATAGTGATACCATCTAGCGTCTATTCCATCGGGTTTACGATATTATAATGTAAAGGTCACACTAAAGACTACGTTCTCTACTGGAAACTTAAAATATTAAAGATTTGTAAATATTGAGTAACAATCGTGTTCATGCAGAACGAGTAAAATAGACAAAACTCATTATCTGTAATCTTAAATAACAATGAAAAATACACGGCAATTACTTCTAAAATAAACGTTTCTATCAGTAGAAAAATCACCAGAGGACCACAGAATGCGCTCGAGGAATTTTTGAAAAGGCTGTAATGTAAATAACCGTATTATTATTAAAATACTCGTACATTAAGCATTCCAAGGCCGCATGTTTCTGATTGTCATATCCGACTGTCGTTACTCCCGGCGTACCGTTATCTACCAGCAAGAGCCTTACACAAAATAATATTTTCGATTAACTTTATTCACCTACACTTACTTTACTACTATAGGTAAATATATGGTTACTCACATCGTACGTATATCACTTTGTGCAGGCTACGCTCACTTGTATGTTTAATATTGTCTGTCAAACGTAAAAAAATATAAAAATGCCCTTATAATTGAGTTCGAATTAAAATAAAAACCTACATTCTAATACCCGCAGTAAACTAATGTTTTATTCCCACACAGTCCATACGTACTAAACAGTTAAAAACGAAGTGAAATCAATTTACATCAAAAGGCAAACACGAGGTAAGCCGATGTCATTTCTGCTCAGCGATGGGCCAGCGGGGCGATTCTCGGTTTATGCGAGATTCATCTCGCACGATAACAACTGACAAATCCCTTAGAAATCTGTCATTTTTTAACGTATTTCGCACGTGAGACGCATCTCGCATGAACGGAGAATTGCTGGGGTCCAGAGACCGTGCGAGCAAGAGTATACGCTATTAACTTTTATGTACTGTCTTCGAATGGATTTTGGATTACACACTAACTTCCACTCCCTTTGTTTTCCTTTAATGGTGGAATTTCCAAAAGCCCTTTCTTAGTCCACCTCAAAACCCCCTTTGGAATACATGTTCCTACCTTCTTATTTCGTGTTTCTACCTTCAGTGTTTCAGGTTGTGCGTAATCCGCTAGTCAGTTCATCAGTAACTCAGTATCGAAAGTGTTTCATATGTGTACATGTAGATTTAGCTTACGTCATTCAGGTCTTGTTGCTGGGGCGGCAGCGGCGGCGGCGCGAAGGGTCCCATGTTCTCTTGCGGTGGTGGCATGTTGTGAGGCGCAGGGATGGCGATAACTCGCTGCACGTGGATGCGCATCTGGGGCGCGTTGCCCATCTGCTCCTCGGATGAGTCCCATGGCATCTGCACCAAAGGAAACAGACGTTTAATTACTCCTAGATTGTTCATCTTTGAGTAATGTCTAACGTGCCCCACAGTTTAGATTAGCTCCGCAAATCTACTACTCATTATATTACCTGTATGTATTGGGCCTAGATGTCACCTCTTTATTAAACCTGATTGCATTAACAAAAGGCAGTCATGAGATTAAGCATTCAATTATATTCGTAATCATGTATATAATATTTGTGAAGAAAAAGTCAATTAATAATGGAGAAACGGTATTCCATTACCATTACGGTACGGGAGCATTTGAGAAGAATTTCTATTTCCACTAACCTAATGTACATTCATGTACATTATTTTAACGCCTAATTTATTTATTTGTGCTTATGTAAGTTATGTTTAGTGACAGAGAGTATGAGAGAGAATACTGCATACTTATTTTTTTTGACGACCTGTATGGCACAGTGGCACATGTGTCTGCTTACTGTGCAAGAGGTCCCGGGTTCAAATCCTGGTACGGGCAAATATTTGTGTGACGAATACAAATGTTTGCACCTGAGTCTTGGATGTTAATTGTATTTAAGTATGTATTTATCTATATAAGTATGTATATCCGTTGTCTAGTACTCATAGTACAAGCTTTGCTTAGTTTGGGACTAGGTCAATTGGTGTAAATTGTCCCAAGATATTTATTTATTTATTTCTTTTCGAAAAAATAGATAAAGTGTTTTGCTTAAAGATAAAACCGCACTTCAATCGATAACATAATTATATAAGCAAAAAAATACCCGGTTGTAATAAGAAAATGCAGTTTGCTCGAGGCATCATCCCACTAAACAATCGTAACAATAATAATAAATCCATCGACAGCACGCAACACAGCGATGATAAGCATATTATCATTGTGAGATGAAATTACTAAGAGAACAAAGGATAATAGCGGCTGTATCGTGTCAGTTATGAATAATGTATGCGCTGCCGTTACGCAAACGCAACGAGACATCATCACGATGGGACCACGGCCGCCGATCAGGAAGCAATGACCGGTGACACACGAGGACAGCCCGCCGGCCGCCGGCTGATCCATCCGACGCGCCGAAACCAAGCGACCATCTCCTCCTCGCGAATCAACTTGTAAAAATAACGCGCCGCGGTTGCGGTTATTGAACGCATCGCGACAAAAACTTTAACAAATACACTCAAAATCTTCCAATAAAGACATACTGAACTTCGAACCGGTATTGTTAGTACCGAGTCAATAGAGCTGAAGTGAGTCTTCAAAAGTTAAATTTAAAAAAGACACTAACAAAAACCCGTTGAGGTAAATAAACAAAGGCGCATTATCTATTGAGCAGTTGATCAGATTCGGTTGGAGTATATTAATATTCGTACGATGATGCTGTGATTAATGCGGAACGAGCTAATGCGGAAGAGGGACGTTACTCGTATTGTCCACGGTCCTTGGGCAAGTGTCGTTTGGTGAGCATTGTACAGAAATATCATTTTGTAGCAGCCACAACACAATATTACGCGCCTGCTTCAAGCCTTTGTGAGACTTAATTATTATGATTTAATCAAACAAATAGAACCGGCTCCAACTGGCTTGGTCATAAAGAGGAATAATTTAATTTTCTAACCCTTTTTATTTGGTAAATAGTAAGAAGATATTTTTCCTCTGATCTATATATATTATAGCTTCATTTTTATTTCGGGACACCGCGGCAATTTACCATTTTTAATTTCCATTCGCTTGACTTTAGTCAAGTTAAGTGAGTTTGCCGTTTGTGCACAAAAATGATTTCTTCAAGTCGATCAGTTCGAGATTAATTTACAAATCAAATACCATTGAGATGTTTTTAAGCGACTTTCGATCTCGTTTATGAAATGTGGAAGGAGTGATCGGTTCGCAACAGATCTTTAAAGGTGAAAAGCCTCGTCTACGTCAATTAATATCAACTACTTACTCCACAGCCGTCACTTTGATTTAGCTATGAATAAAGTTATGAATCCTAATAAATGTCCTTATATTTTCAGCGTTTAGATTGCGGGGAGGAAGCACTTCTGCTAAAAGCTTCAATGAAAATGCTCCGTATTGGTAAAGATTGTCTGTTGTTTATCTAGACTTCTTTTTTGTTTATTCATTGTATATCCGCGCTCCAAATTATAGTATTTGTTGCAATGAAGTAAAAACTGCGCGGGCGTACAGTTTTACCTTGACGGACCAAAATGCCCACAGTACTTACTCAGTTGATTTCAGATCAAACTCCTTCCGTTTAAAGTTATTTCCGGTGTTTTGCTCCATCAGAAACCTCATTACCATATTAATGAAAACTAACTAGGGATGTAGTGATTTCGACCTGGTAAATTAATTCGCTTTTTCCACGTCCAGGGTAAAAAAGTAATTGTAGGTCTCTATTCACAATTAATTCGGCGTACGGACGGATATGTAATACGGATACAGGAACTATTATTAGCACACCAGTTCCGTAATAGTTGCCTGGTTAATAAGGATTAACAATATGAAATTACTTTTAATCTCGCTGGTTCTTGCCTGATACGATATATTTGACCATTTCATAGTTAAATAATGTAATTTATTAAAGCCGACTAAACGTCAGCACACTTCTAAGCCATTTCAAACTAAAAAGTTCTATTTTGTTTTTTATATTACATTAATTTAGTTTTTACGTCTTTTTTAACTAGTTTTAAGATTTACTTAAATATTAACTCTATAATACTTACATACATATGTATTTACATATAAATGTATTTATTAGCCATAAACAGTTAATATGAGGTCTATTAATCGTTATTGTATGTACATAACACATACATAAACAAAACCCGTTTTGGAGCCAAGCACTTGATTTATAACTGTATCACAAGGCCTAAGCTTAAGTGATTGAGGCGAACGCATGATTCACATAACTGATATTACATCATGAGCTTCATGGCAAAGACAATAATTTACTATAAAACTTGTTCATCGACTTTCGTCGCACGTGAACCTTGACTGAAGGTATGTTACCCTCAAACAGTTTTTATACTTAAATATATTCAATATAATTATTTTGTTTTTATTTTATTTAAAGAAACACAAATAGTCTACGTCTGCGCATTTATGTCGTATGCATGACAAAAATTCGTAGACAGTTGCGTTTAAAACATTCACAAAATAGTGTTCACAGAACAGATAATATACATACACGAAATTGAAAATCTCTTATACTATCATTAAATTGAATTTAAGTAAGTATACAGATCTCTAAAACAAAACTTACAATACAATAAACACCTTAAATTACAACTCACGTCTTGTTTTCTTTGCTAAATCGTAACCAAAACTAGTTCACTTCAATGCATACTTACAGTAACATCGTATAAAATTTTTCTGTTTTACTCAAAGTGGAATTAAAGATTTTTGTATATCTCCTACGTTCCCAAGTTAACGTTAGTAATACTTTTTAAAAGGCCATTTGTTACTTGTTATTGCTGTAGTAACGTAGGTAATTACCAGAGCAACAAATCTCAGAAGGTTGGTGGCTCATGGCTTCCGGTATTCTGGTTTTCTATATTATATTGGAAGATGACCTCGAATTTTGGTTCCGGATAAACTCGTCAGTTTGGCTTTCTATTTCAAGATATAAAAATACTGAGACTGTATAAAGACAATTTCGATTTCGATATGCATATAAGTAAAACCTGTAGCGTTTCTTTTTTGTTATTTCTGTGTTACTTTAGTTAAGTTATCAATACTTGTATATAGGCGCTGATATGCTGACAGGGACTTCCAATATGCGAAACTTTCAGGAATTCTCAGAAATTTTTACAACATTCTACAAGAATTCTACAAGTTGTCCATGCCTAGTGGAAATTTACAAAATATTTGAAATTCTCCGAATTTTCCGACAATATTTTCGTCTTTTTTGAGATAATTCTGCAACTGCGCTCCCCTAGACAATAAAACAAATTGACTTCAACTACTAATGCACTTAATTAAATGCCCTAATTTCAAAATTCTAACTGTTTTGATGTAGGAAATATTGACAATCAATCAAAGATTTCTATTCAGTCACTGACTCACTGCGATCATCAATAATTAGAACAGGAACATTATAACTCCTCCTGTAAGTAATAGTGTTAACAGACTTAGGTAGACTTTTTATTACCCTTACTTACAAATACTCGTACAAGTATAGCAACAACAAACAATAGCGCGTTCTAACACGATGCATGCATGTCACTAGCAGCTAGTAACATGCATTTTGGGTTTGTGCCTTTATTTTAGTATAGAAATTCTTTTTGACGCTAAATTACATTAAAAATACCGATATTTTTATAACATTTGCCGCTGGTTGACTTTGGGTTGTCAATATTTCTTCAATATTAAACCAAGGTTTTTTTATCCTAGTTTTCCATAAGCTTTTTGACAAAGACAATACTTATCATTGGGAGAAAAACTGTATACCCACATTCTGGGAACTAGATAAACGTTCTATTAATGTTAAGTTTCTTTACTATTTTACAAAGAACATTTAGATGTTAGAATACGATGATTGAGATGTAATAAGATTTAGAAGTCATATTAACCGTAATAACAGTCTTAGATATTTCAACTGAACTCCTCATAGTAAATTTGCCTCGATGTATCAAATTTTCATAGATGCTTTAAATAAAATCCTTGAGGAAATCGTGCACTATGTAAATGCTAGGCAATTTGTGCTGATTATCTTCATAGTAGAGCGTTCAAATTAACGATAAACCCCTTCAGTTATGTATGCAAGCATAATTTTTTGTTTTTTTTTTTAACTTTGCCTTTTAAATAGTGCTCGAAAATTAATAATAATTATAAAAAAAAATTTGTAATAAAAACCCACACTTAAATAATTTTTATTATTACCAGGTATTTTTACTTCGTTATAACATTGTTACATTATAATTTTCAACTCATAATTTTTAACGATTATGTGTAAAATTAGTGACAAGTCAAGGTGTGATAAATTCTATGATAACTGCACACGCCGTAGTGGTCACCTTGTAAAGTTGAGAGCGACGTCGGGTAATGTCGGGTAATGTATGTGGAACAAGGTTCATGTGCGTTCGTAGCCACCGGTGCGCCGCGGTGCATCAAATTATAAGTAATTGCAGTACCGCGAAGCATCGGACACGACCGATCCTTCCGAGAGCTGCGAAATCCCGCTAGACGCCTCCCGCCTGCATCTGTCTCGTCTGCTATCAAGTTCAAGAGCGCCCCTCGCATTGATCACAAAAAATACGAACTCAAATTGGGAACGAATGGTGTCGATCGCTCGCATATATAAAGTGTGTGTAGTTCGCGCGCGGCTCAAACACTCGACGTACACGCCGCAAAATGCACGCGTATCTCGCGCTCGCATCCGCGCTCAGCGTCGCGCTCGCGGCGGCGCCCCGGGACCGGCTCGGCTACGAGCGGGAGATAGACGCCACGCGATACAACCAAGTGCCAAAACTATTCGACTACGTTCTCAGCGATGCATTCCTAGCAGCTCAAAAAAACAGAGCCAAACTGGTGACGAAACTTAGGCCCGAGGAGGCAGTAGCGGCAGACAATGTGATACTAGAATCTAATGTGGTGAAGATCGTGCGACCGGCGAAGAGAGAGGTGGGCGGCGAAGTGAGCGAAGAGCTGGTGCGGCGGCGACGCGGGTACAACCTGGAGAACGTGCAAGTGCCAGCGCGGTACCCCTACCTGCCGGTGGCGCGCTACAACCGCTTCCGCCGCTGGGGCTAGTGGCCGGTGCGTGCGCCGCGCTGCTAATGTCAAGGCTGCGCGGGAGCTATTCTGCGCGAGACCGCCTCCGGGCCGTGCCCAAGCGCATCCTCCCAGCGCGGGCTGGAGCCGCTCACAGACTGTACCTATTTATATAAAGTGGCTGTGTTCTGACTATCCGTTACGCCATTTCTCGAATGGTTACAAAATGAAGATAGATAGAGAACATTTATAGAAGTTAATTAGAATATGTCATAGAAAAGTAAATTCTGTAAGCGATCATGGAAATTATAAGGTATTATAAGACATTAACTTTTGTTTATGTTTCTTACACGTACTGGTTAAACAGGTTTTTTCCCCGTATAAACAAACAAAACGTTTTTTACAACGACAAGAATTGATTACATTAAACTTTTTACGTTTGTCGCGAAGGTTATATCTAATACAAAAATATCACGCATCTTTTAGTCAAATATCCTGGTTTATTTATGAATCTCCGTATATTGGTTCAACGTAGATAGGTTTTGAAGAATGGAATAATTTTATAATAATATTCAAGTTAAACGTCGTCGTCCTGGAACTATTTGCATAAAGATGTTAATGCTATGTCCACTGAGTCCAGACTAGTTCGCTTATTGAATAAGGAACGGACATTTTCGAGTACCTACTACAATTACAAACTCTCTAACAGTAGAGGTATAAACTCTGAACTTAGATAAATTAAGTATCTAGACTTGAGCACTAAATTATTTGCAATTCAATAAGCAGCACCTACAGCCAATATACATAATATTATTCAAGGTGTTGCGTATAAGTGCAACAAGTTGGTACTTAAAGAACATTACAGTAATTAGAGTCTATCGTGTTGTAATGGGAACAATGAGATATATACCTACCTATAATAAGCTTGCGCGATATTAAAACGCAGCCAGAACTATCGGTGTCACGACAGCCTGTTCCGACGCCAGTGGTGCAAAAGAGTGCCACAATTAGATACGCGGCTCAATTGTTTTGGGGCGGTTCATTTGACTCATGGACCAAATCATCAATATCGAATGGCTTCGTCCGTTCCCCAGCCGCTAGTTGAGACTTCACAAACCAAGGTGACTAGAATCTGACAGCAAAACCCATTAAAACACGCCAACCACACACTCACAACTTGACACTAAACCCACAAAAACTGAATAGGATAAACAGTTTTTGCTACAGAATAAATTATTGGAAGTAAATATTTTTATCAGTATTTGCTATAACCGATGTGACCATTCAAACTTTCATGACACAAAGTTATTACCTATACGTTTATAAAGAAACCTATATTGTGGTCACAAGCCCTTTTAATGATCTGGCCAAGCCGCAGAAAATTAAGTTTAAAGTATGCCAGGGCTTTGTTGAATTTATAAAGCAGAAATTCCGAGAACTGACAATGATCTCGTGTACGCCTTGATGCTACCTGACAGTATGACAGACATGCAGTCTGAACAGCGTATCGCCCTCGCCCGCTAAGGGAGGACTTGGGATCGGCGACCGAACCATTTACCTACCCGACGCCGACGCCTCACTTTGTCATAATAGTGTTTTCTCGGTAGCACTATTTTTATCTATACATATAAAGTTTAACAGCAATTCTTACATGGGATTGAACGATGCTCACTTTGTTATTCAGGTTCGCGTGGTAATGCTAAATGATATATAAAGTAAGATAACGTCAATGAGCGCTGGCGATTTTTAGCGTGTTTAGTACTTGAACATAAGTACGACTATCTCATGAAACTTATTGTGATGAGCTAAAAAATCTCTCCATTCAGTGTCCAGATTATTCTTTACTTTTTTCCTGAAATGTTGCCTAAGCATTTGTTTTTATTTTTTTCAAATTTTTTACCTCGAACTCGGCTAGATCTCTACATGCATAATTGAAACGATAGAGCTGTCAAGGAAATCAACGTCATGTACAGTTAGTTGGCTGCGGAAGATGAGTGATTATTTTAGTGGCTGCCCCACTGACACCTAGGTAATTATTTAATGTTCACTCACGACCCGTCGATACCGCTATTCACTGGCTACATACTCCACTCACACCATCTCTGTTGGTGCAAGGTACATATTCAGTAAACCAGGCCGCTTTCCGGTGGCTGGGTCAACTGTTTAAACAAAATATTCGCTTAATCATACCTGCGTAATTTAGGTAAATGGCCCAATGGACGCGGTCGATCAATGCAAGCATTGTATCAGTGTCTAATTGTTTCAACATTATCTGCTTTCAGGCATGGCTTCCGCTGGCTATTGTTATTATAAGCCAACGGAGGCTTTGCTTTCAGTGCATTGTTTTTCAAGGCTTTTGAAAACGTTAATAAATAGATTCTTAATTGTTTTGTTAAATATATTGTGATATTATATATATTCTTTAATTACGTATACTTACTACAATATTTCATAATTCTATTAATAGTTAAAACTAGTACGCGCCTCCATATTTATTGAAGTTACGTTGAAGCGCAGTGATAATGAGCGATCAGGATTTGATCGCATCGTCGCTCAGGCGAGTAGGTACTTGTACTTAACTGGCACTTATAGCGTGGATGTCGTAGATCGTGTGAGGTTGTCAAAAATAAGTACGTAGATTCTGTTGAGTGGGAGGAGATTGCCGCTCACCCGATGGCAGCAAGCACGTCTCGGCGCAGAAATAAATAACAGATCTCCGACCAAAGCAGCCTCTAATAACGAGATCACGTACCGCTCGCGGTCCCCGCGCTAATATTTCGACCGATATGTTCCGATATGTTTTTATTGCTTGTCGACTCGCCGTTAACGGAGCCTTCCCCGCCGCACAAGTATCAATACGATACTGATGAACGCATGCAATTGCGGGTAGCACTCGAAAGTAAAGTAGGTTCATTATGCTTGTCGCGTACGTATTCGACGAGATGTCAAAGTGTCCTCACAATTTTTTTGGTTCCTTATTTTAGTTTTGACTTCGTGGCGCAATGCAACAAGGGCTTCGCCGTGCTGCAAGGATCCGTTGAACCAATTTTGACGCAATATTTTTTTGCCTTTTAACTATACTAAGCGAGATGGTTTTCGCCATCGGGTGGAAAAGGTGCTTTTATTCGTCTTTTATTCAATATACGTGTTAGTTTTAGGATACTTTTAGTTTTAGTATAGTTTTATTTAAAATTTAGTTCTTTATTTTAATTATCAATTTATTAAATAATCATGTAAAATAATATTTAACTGTCATGAACTTGGGCACTCGGAATAGGATGTAGCAACAATTTTCAACCTTTTTCAAGACACGACCCACTTTTAGAATAATTTTACATTACCCAATTTAAAGATTTTGCTTTGTATGGTTATTATATTATAGATATAGAGAGCATCTATCTATTTTAATCGTATTTTAGCAGTAATTCATAACTTGGAGCTCAACCAAAACCTGTGAAATTGGCCCGGCGGGGGGTCGGGGCACGCGCATCGTGTTTGCGTTGCCTGGGAGCGTTTACATTTATTTACATTTCCTCGCGCCTTCCAATTTCAAACGCCTTCATTTTTACCACACCCTCACCCACCCGCCGCGCCGCAAGATGTTAATTTATTAAACTACGTGGGACGCGTCTTCGCAGGGAAATTAAAATGTTTGTGTAGACGACACTCCTAATAGAATCTGAAATACCGCCATTTACGATCAATGTCGATAGATAATATTACCCTCCCTTCTGGCGGCAATCGGGTAAAAAGAAACAAATAGGTCTGAGTAGATAAAACAGAATTAAAGGCACACCCGACTATAGTTAGGAAATGAGCGGAAGCCCCCTGCGCCACAGCAAACTTGTTCAGCAAATAGAGACTTCAACCAAGCCTTCTGTTAACTCCTTAACTTTAGAAGTGCAACTGTAATAATATATTAATAAATTATATCAATACTTTTATACTCTCTATCGCTATCCATACTAATGTCTCCTAAGAGAGATCTCCTGAGTGATAGTTTATTGATTGACTGACTCATCACCATAGCTCCGTAACTCTACATTTGATTCGGTTGAATACATTTAATAGTAATATAATAGTTTTAAAAAATCTATGAAATCTGACAAAGCGAAGATATGTTCGCTGGTGGAATCATAAAGTTGGACAGCTTGCACAGCATAAGAATTGTATACAGATATTGTATATCTTTTCCCATTCAAAAGTGTAAAGGGTGATTTTAATGCGTGCGTACTTCTGTTGCCCAAACTCGGATGTATCCAATTACATAATTTCACGTGCATTCAGGCTGCAAAACCGGACCGGGTGCAACGACCGCGTACCACCGAGTATTGTAAATTTAATACTCGCAAAAAGAAACTCGACTTTTGTTCTCTACGCATAACGGGACAATCTCGTTAGTACACGTTCCAAACTAAAGATTGGAAAGGAAATTATACCTACATAAAAATAACAACGGAGACTTTGTACATCACTTTATCTCTTTTTGTCATTTATGTTTTTTTTTTGTACAATAAAGAATTTACATACATACAACGGAGATCAAGGTATCTACAAACAAAATAAGTTCCTGTGACTGTGAAATGTCTGTAGTTTTGCCAGTTATTTTATGGCTGCATCGAAAAATAGGCAACTTATTTTTTATGGTTGGGTCTTTCTTTTGAGTTTAATCAATAGCTTTAAGCCATGGCCAGTAGTGGCCCTATACCATAATCGGCCAAGTTTAGTTTATCTAAGTTTATATCTGAATTTGGCAGAGACACAGGGAGAGATAAATTAAACCTGGCCCTGTCATGTTAGGGTCTCAGAGCCACGATATACTCACTCAAATGGCCAGTTATAACTACATAAAGTAAAGATTTTTTATTAGCTCTCGGCCGTTTTTTTTAAAGGTAAATATCTCAAAAACTTTAAACCCGTTTGCATCCAAATATGATTAATAATAATCTCGCTTATTTCAGCTACCAAACAAATAAAAAGCACATTGAGATGGGCTCCGGAGATACGAAACAAACTTCTTAAAGACCAGCAACGACGAGCTTATGACTCTTTTGATATTGCTGGTATCTATGGGTGACAATGATTACATAATATCACGTAACCCTCGTGTCTATTTACCTCACTAATATAAAAAAATACAAGGCCACAGGCTGAAGATAGAGGCTTCAAACTTATTACACCCCTATTTTTGCGCGTCGGGAGCTTAGCAGGCCTTGCTACGTGATTTGAGAAATTAATCTAATTATAGTGTATCATTTTCAGCTGTGCTAATACTTGTTAATGTAATCGGACAAGTACAAGAGCCACAATGGCGGCACGTTCAGCGAACTCCCACTAATTACGACCGCGCAGCCTACTCGGCCGCGCCGCGCACGTACGAAGAGCGTGGCCCGATGCCTTGATACCAAACGCCTAAACAATCATAACAACCACTGAAAAAAAACTACATGCCCAAAATTCAAACTCTTAAATTATATTCACAAGGAACACGGAACAATCCAATCGAAATAATCGCGATAAAAATACAAACATTATCATAACATAAGTTTATTTATACACTCGAACCGTCCAATTTTGCCGAATGGCTGAAGAATTACCAAAAGTATTTTTTTTTCTACTTATTGACAGTAAATACCCAAACAGAATAAAAACAGAATTTTACTTTTTGTGATAAGTCGTTAGTTACATTATTATCACAATAACGAATCAACCACTTTAACTGCGATTGGTCATGATCATGAGCATCTTGATCGAAGATAAAAACTCGCAATCAAAGGAAATTCTACGAGCATGCTAAACGTTGGCGGTACAAAGCTAAATGGAGTGTATTGTGCTGGTAATAGAGGACATTAGAGGAGCGAAGAGGCATTAAATTCGTTCTCTAACTATACATACCTAGCTAACTAAACCTATTCAATTTAAATCTATGTCTATATGAAATTTGTTATACATATGATTACAAACCTCGGTTTGAACCATCTCGCTCTGTCGTTAGTGTGTCTGCAATAAACGCTCGGGGCCACTCAATAACTAACAATGGCACATAAAATAAATATCCTGTTTACCCAACTGCCATCAGAAGGGAGGATTATGTTAATACTATCTGAAACCGTTAAAGGCTAACTTTTTAACTGCACGGACACATGTGTCCTTAAGATGTATAAATTATTCTGAAACAAATCGAAGTCCAATCTAAAGTGATCCGACTTAAAAATAATTTAAATGTTTTTCGTTTCGCTAAGTCACAGCTTCGCGGTTAATTAATTATGAAAATTATCTTATCTTTTCTGAAATTTCAAACTTTCTCAAGCTGTTTATTAACTTAAACCATTATAAAAGATTAAGAGGCAGTTGTTTACGCTCGAAGAAAGTTTATAAACTATCAGCGTAATGTTCGTGAACCAGCTATGGTAGCAAGCTAGCGTTTATCGCGCACATAAAAACGTCCGTCTCTCTCGCACACGCTAGCTGGTTAGAAAGGGCTTTATGTCAGCGACAAAAGCTAGCCTGCCAGGGTATGTTGAAGATCTGATCTACTCGACACAGTCTTAGTAAATAAAATCAGATGCGCTTACTGTCATACTACAATTTTTTTACATGAGTTTGACACTTGTTAAACCAGTGATTTGTATGGAATGACAGCTGTTTAAGAAATGTCCAAAACTTAAGCATGGTTTTGTGGTATGACCACATGGTTTTCGCTTCACTTCGATACTTGTATCCCTTAGACGTGGCCAAATAAAGCCTCAGATGAAATGCGGTTCCTAGTTCCGCGAACGAGGCGGCATGCGCCGCGGCTCAAAGAGTTCCTTCCTCCCAACCGCGACTGCCTGGCTTTTGCACGTAATTTATACTCGTACCGTCTTTAATTTTAAGGTTTCTGGATTCAAAGAACTCTTAAACAGCTGGTCTGGGAAACATGAATACGTTTAAAAGTACTCTTTGACTAGAAAACTATCTCCTTGCCGTTTCCTCAGACCTCATATTATCATAAATATTTTAAAGCAAGTCTGACTAAATTAATATTAGCTATTAGCATCTACAATACTAAGTTACATCTATAATTCATACAAATAGTCCACTGTCCAAAAAACCAAACTAACATATTCACTAGTCTGTACCACTAAGAAAATAAATGAGGCCCTACTAATATTTGAGGATTTACGAAGAACTTAAAAAGCAAAATTTCCATTTTTTGTATTAATAAAAGGTTATTAATATCGAACAGGCTTTACTGAGCTCAGTGGGTGAAATAGCCAAGTTTGTATTGTATTCTGCCAGCTGAACTAAAATCATAGAATCTATGACCGTAAAGCTATAACACACAAAAAGCTGTATCTTTGTTTTCTTTAAAATTCCTCATGGTTGTTTTTTCCTCGTTGTTGACCAGCGGTCTATGGAGTCGCACAATTCGTATAACAATGGCAAAATGAATTCCCTTTTTCAGATCGCGCGAACACAATAAATTGAAGTTATAAATAACTACGAAAGTCGACTTGAAAAGATTTTTCTATCATGCATAATACAATATTTTCTATATTCTTCCTACAAATTTATTTCGCTGAAGACTTAGTCGATGTTATAGGTTATCTTCATCAAAAGGGAATTGAAATTAAGTTTAAACAAAAGAACAATTGTGTAAGAACAATATTGCCGACAGCTCCAAAATTAACCCGACCGTTTTGTAAAGAGCCGAGTAGGTACTTCACCCGTATTGAAATTAAAAAGCGAGGCTTAAAAATCGATTCATCAACGACTAGACATATTTATAAGAAGAAATCATACGTGGTGATTCCATAATAAATGAGCAACAACTATATATTTAACATATTTACGTTATACATATCCACTTTATACTTACATATAATTACAGGGTAATAAAATAAACTACGTTTCATTAAGTAACTCACTTAGGTCCGAATTATATTTATGTTTTATCTATTCCGGAAAATCTTTATTTTATGTCCTAAATGTCAGCTTCTTTACTTTGTTTAACATATCATAGCAATTTAACATGCAAATAATAATGGATTTTACCAGTCATAAAGTATCCTCGACAAATGATGTCAGCCACTTAAAAAAAATAAGAAATATGCGCCCATAGGTAAAAGAAGTGTAGGTGTAAAATCTTCGACCCGAATGTAAAAGTGCGAGCTGTACCAACCACTTTGTCAGTCCCTACCTCACTTATTTTATAGACAATTATAATAGTTAATTATTTACTTGTTCTTGGTACGCCTGTTCCGCCGCCTGTAAGCTTTGGTATTTAACAAATCACGTGTGATTTCATTCTGTTTCATCAGTCCCTAAGCTAGACCGTCAGGCACTCGTCCCAGTAGAGCCCAGCGCATATGATAGGCCCATGGCAAAAAGTTTGAAAACAAACCGTTACGCCTGATGCCATTGAAAAGCTTTCATCGCATAGAGAAAAATAGCTTTCGTGGGATAAAAGAGAACCGAAATTCCGGCCTTTGTGTATGTGCTCCGTTATATGTGGCTTACTTATTGAACATATGGATGGTTGTTCTCATCTAATGCTTGCTAGCTTGCTAGCTTGGCCTAGTTGTCTTGAGGGGAGTTTTGGCTCGGTTGCTGCTAGTGCTGGTGCGGGGCTTGTGATTGAGGCATGGGGGAGCCATATCAGAATTTTGTTTGAAATAAAGACCGGACCTGGGGATTTTTTTATTTAAAGTCCAATAAACAAGTCCTTTATTCCAAACTGAGAGTTGTTGAATCTACTGGGGCACTAAGTAGTCGTCTGATGACCTCATTCTCCACGATAAACACCTATCTTCGGTCAAATCGATCTCAGTTCGATCTTGGTGTAAACGCAGTGAAGCTGATTTCGTAGTAAATTAAGTTTGCTGAACATTAAATATAGATCTAAATGAAGGTATTTCGTATTGCCTGCAGTAACAGTGTATGACTTCGGATCGTATCATATCGCATTTTCAACCCTGGCTTCATTATTTATTTGTCGTATGGCAATTAGTCGCCACTGGATGTAGCACAATGTATATATTTATAAAATTAAGTATTTAAAATTAAAATTTCGCTCCTCTCATGTATGCAGCCGCTTCTTTTTTGAGGTTAACGAAATTCTCCGATAGACCCGTGTATTTAGTCAGGGGGCATTTAATGTGGTCGACAGTCTGATCCCGGTGTCAACAACTGCAGGCAGGACCCATGACACTGATTAAAAATAAACTTCTCATAATTCCTAAGTAATATTACCATTAAAAAAAAACCCTACCGAAACCTGACCAAAAATGTCCAAAAGCTTTCATGAAACTATCAATTTTTACAACTTAGTTTAGAATGTTAACATATGACGATCTTACATGATAATGGTTATCTTGTGGCATACATCACATCTAATAGAATGTAACAATGTTAATAAATAAGTTAATATTGACAGGCCGTTCTTGGCTCTTCCTGGAGTGATAAACAAGAATTTAAATATGTATTAAAAATAACAAGAGCAAATATTTTTTCCGTTACACAATATTGACAAGAACTGAAAAGACAAACAGAACTCGAGCAGTCACAATATATTTTTAACATAACACTGAAATAATTCTATTCACTTCTGATCCCACATAAGTAAACTAAATAAACACGTTTCTAGGAAAATAAAGATGGAAAACACGAAAAGCTTTTGTAATGAGAAAAGTAAAAATAGAGCTTATTGCCGTTCTACATAAGTATAACCCACCGTACCAAATACATCATGCGACATAAAACTGGCAACTAGACAAATACAGAAAAAGCGAAAGTACATAAAAACTGCATTCAAAGATTAGGAAGTCGTGTCTTTACTAGATGTGCCTTAAAACGAATAAACAATTTAGGGTTGATTTTATGTTTTTCACCAACCCCCAGGACAAATGTATCTTTAAGGACCTATTATTTTAATAAATTGGAATTTTACATTATTATACTCTTATTGGTTTTACATTAAATTACTCTTACCTCTTAGCCTGGAATACCATATTATAAATCTGTAAACCCACCGTGTAAACCATTATGTATAGTCGACCAAGTAATTGCTTGACCACTTTTGAACGTTATCCCTTTGTCATTCGGTCGAAATGTGGTCAAGCAATTTCTTGATCGACTATACAATAAAGTTTTGAGTATTGAGTAAGACAATTAAACTAATGGTTAGAATTGCAAGGAACAACGTCCTGTATTAAGATGATCATATGCTTTATGGCCTCCAAACTCATACAACCGTTCCAACTAAACAATGGTTATTAAAGAAGAGTCCGAAAACGTAATTTAACTAATCTTGAATAATTTCAGCTATTACCTACGACATAATTACGTTAATAATAAGAAATAATTACTTTACTACTCTTGAATCCACTGTAAAGACGGACGGAACGGAATACCTGAGGACCGCAGGCAAATTGCCTAATTCTATTAATTACGCTAATTAATAAATTAAAATTTAGCTTGCCGCGAAAATAAGCGTGTAAATAAGTATTAATAGTACCTAATACAATGCCCAGAAACATTAAAGATAATTACTTAGTGGCCTTGAAGGAACATTTGTGCGTTTGTCGTTCTACTCGTTAAGCATCGTATTTGTGCAGCAGCGCTATAATTCTTTTAACGCGACGACGCCGGCAACGTTTTGTTCGACGTTGTAGCAGCGCCCTACCGTTACCGTATAGTTGGTTAAAAATCTAGCTACGCACAATCGGATAACTTAGTACCCTAGTAACTTCGTAGTTCAGCATCAATCAGATCGGAGCGGGCACAGTGGTCAAAAATATCTGAACGTATTTGACAATAGTCGAGTTCAGATATTTTTGAGCACATTACTCTCTTCGATATATTTGAAGGTGACTGTGCTTTATTTAGATTATAATAATGCCATAAAATGGCAGCTTACGAGAAGACTCATTAACCTGCATACGCTTTTTATGGGAAAAGTCACATACTGCTTCGCAGTTTGCTTTTAATTAATATTGCATTTTGCCATCAACAGTTTTAATAGAGTTTAAATAACTAATGACATATTATTTTAGGTACCTACATGAAGATGGGCCAAAATAAAAAAATACGGATACTGTGACTAAAATGGACATTTAAATAATTAATACCAGTTTAGTGACGATATCGTTGCGAAACCGTCATTCCATATTAATTGTTTAATGAGTAAATTAATTTAAACAAAGATGTTGTAATGCCATTCAAATTCGTCTGCAAAATATAACTATTCCAAAGTTCAGAGAAATTGAATACAATGAAAGTACTTAAGTACTTGAATGCGGGTCTCCGAGCTAACAACTTTGAGGAACGCTCGAGTCTACCGCTTGATTTACGACAGAGGAAAACGTCATGGAATCCTATTATTACCTTTTTATTTTCCTTTTCACGGGCACATGTGACATGTGACGAGCGTACGAGTAACAGTAATCTACCACGAGGCAGAACTATTACCAGTGTCCTAATAAACTGCAAGTAGGTATTCGTAAAGTAAAACTATTCTGGAAAAATCCTTTAAGTGCAAGTGAGGCTCGCGCATCGATGATTTTATACCGGCACACTTTTGCTGGCTTGTATTTACCAAAATATTTAACCACATGATATTTTTTATTTAAGTACTAGCTACCCGCCCGGCTTCATTAGTTAATTAATATTAATTACCAATAATGGTTAAACATGAAAACAAACCGGAACAAATTACCTTGCTACTCCGCGAAACCAGTGCCGAGCTCGTGCAAAATAGCTGCGTCTGTGCGACACATATATGTTCATGCAAAAACCCACCCTCCTCCGCTTCCACACGAAACAACAGTTTTAGTGTTTAGTGGTGGTGGTGTGTAGTTGAGCCTGTGTGATATATGTTATACATACTCGTAGACAACAGATAGACTCACTTAAGATAAATACATACCATTACACATCCACGACTTAGGCACAAACATTTATATTCATCATACGAATGTTTGCCCCTTGCGAAAATCGACCCCGCGACCTTAGCTTCTTAGTCAGGGTCACTAACCGTCGTCAGAAGCGTCAGAAGGTTACTTTACTGTTATGAAAGGACAAAAATTTAAGCTAGTGCTCTTATTTCAAATAATTCAAATTCTTTTTTTTCTGGAATGGTTAAAGTAAACTTTTGTGTGGGGGTTTAGGATGTGTCAAGTCCTACTACTCTACCACTACTGCTATTGTGGGGAAGAGATCAGATAACCGGTTTTCATATTTGACTCTACCTGATGTGGGCAGCTCTACTATTATTATTACTACTAGCGACCCGCCTCGGCTTCGCACGGGTTTAATCGTGATGTAATGTACAGTCAAAGAATTTAATTCCCTACCCATTTCGTTGAAATTTCGTCTGACATTCGCAATGCATTAAGGTCGATATGTCAAACTAACGTCTTGCTCTATAGCTCTTATGGTGACAGTTTGCTATATGCTATTGAACCTTAGGTGGGTTAGAAATTAAATTCCTTGACTGTACATAAAAACCTTTCGTAAAAAAATCTCTAAATGACAGTAAAAATGTATTAAAATCCGTTGCGTGGTTTAGAATAAGATAAGAATTTAGGACCGACAGAAACGAACAGTGACTTTACTGTACCATGTAAAGATAAAGAAGATTAGCAGACAGGACGCCGTTAGTATTCCATTGTCAACACATTAAACGCAGAATATATACTGGAAGATGGAATCGTCTTCCATTGCTATATCCCTACTGTTTCAAGCGATGTTTCACCAAGTTGCCGGCCAACCTTTATCCTCCGGTGCGCGGTTCACTTCCCGCCAGCGATTTATCCGTACGCAATGGCAAATTTGTTCAACAAGCGATCGAGGCAGTATACTTATAGCAATAAGCAGGGTATTTACTTACAGAGATGAGCTGAAAATGAGCAATAACGCAAAATCGAATACGAGTAATACGATAAGCAGAGATGCATCCAGTGGACGCTCTTACGTTTTATACCCAATCCCCTTTTTACCGAAGAGGTTGTTTTATTCTGTGCTATAACAGAGCCTTCTTCAAATGCCACGAAAATAGGTAAGTTGACAATACGGTATTCTAATGACTTTATTATTTCCATAATTGATAGAGTAGGTTAAAAAAGAAAAACTGTATTTTTAGTTTTCTTCTACGATCATTATTTTTCAAAATATCACGAGTAATAAAACGGCAACGAGCATGCGTCGCGAAAACGCTCTATCGCGCTGCATACAGTGTCAGTGACGCCACCCGCGTGATTTGTATGGAGCCAACACTAAATCGCATTTATTTAATACTGTAAGCTTTTATCTAATTACTCACGTACTAAAATTTTCTACACTTTTAATCTGGATTCGAATGAGCATATTTCGTAACAAAAAATCACTGTAACTTGTAAAATATTAAGTTTTTTACGTCGTCTACAACAATTTTGTACTTTTATGCCATTCGATTTTTGAGTGGCATACCGTATTGCTCCGTTTTGTACTGTGTAGCAGTTGTCATTCGGCTTTGGATCAGGTCCTGTCTCACCCAAAGTCTCGGCAGGTGTAAAAGTAAACTTAACGTACGTCAACGATGAACTGTGGGAAAAACTTACCGGGAGGGGGAAGGGTCCAGGGCGGTGCTGGGCCATGGGTGCGAAGGGCATGCGAGGCTCGGGCGCGGGCATGGGGCGCTCGGGCTGCGGCCGCAGTGGCAATCTCACCGGGCCGGACAGCGGGAACGCGAACACTTGCGACTGCGGCTCCGGGACCATTGTTCTGCAATCAGAACACCATCGTCAATTCTATGTTTCACATGGCAAAAGAATAGCTATCTTTAACCGGTTTGAAAAATCTATAACTAAGACCCGTCCATTGGCTCAAGCGTAAGTTTTTGTTACAGTAAACGTCTTTGAAACGTTTTGTTGCAAATACGCGCCACTAGAGGCGCTGTCTTCACTTCCATGCATAGTAATTGAGAAGTTAAGGCTAACGCGTTCGAGACGTTTGTTGTGACAAAAAACTTACCTACACTAAGCTCAAATTCAGGTATTCAGGGTACTTAAGTCAAATTCATCCATCTTATCTGCATTCGATTGGTTTTAGGTAAACGGTAACTATGAATTTGGTTAAAAGTTTTCGACGAGTTTTTTTTTATGAAATAGGAAGGCAAACAAGCAAGTGGATCACATGATGGTAAGTGATCACCACCGCCTATAGACACCCGCAACACCAAGAAGATTGCAGATGCGTTGCCGATCCAGAGGGCTAAGATGGAATACCTCTTGTGCCAGTAATTACACCGGCTGTCTTGCTCTCCACGCCGGAACACAACAGTGCAAGCACTGCTGCTTAGCGGCAGGATTAGCGAGCAAGATGGTGGTAGCGATCCGGACGGACCTTGCACAAAGTCCTACCACCCACAAACACTCTCTAACACTCTTCTTAGCTCAAAATATATATTTTGCTGTTACTGTTCAGTTATATAACGATAGCTAAAAATATATATGTGTATATTTTAAAACACTGGTAACATATTTTAAAGGCTAAAAACCCCAAGTTTTTTTTAGCTAAATTATATTCTATATTTAATAATTAGGTAACTAAATATTTACAATATGGAACCCAGCCTCCTCGTAACATGAATAAATATAGTAAATACTTCTAGTCAACCCACAACATTCTTGCGGTTCGATTGTACCTATCTAGTCGCCTATGGGCATACATATAATATTATGTATCTATGCTAATTATTTGACTAACTATATTACCTTTATCTATAAGGCAAAGATATAAACCCCGTTATTTGCATAAAATCATAAAGTTGTTACCGAGAACTTGGTTCATATGAGACGTGCGATTTATCCTTGAAATATTAAATGCGTCTTTAACGAGAAATTTACGTACCTACTTTAAGTTTGTTTGCTTAGTGTTTTAGCAAAGACGTGAGAAACTACCGAACTTTGTAAATCTATCGATATCTACCAAGGAATTTTGCTTCCTAACTTAAGTAGCACGCTTAATATACCGTGAGCACCAACATCGACTGAATTTAATCTAAATTCTACGGATAGAGTAGCCGTTACACGTTTTTTTATTTAACCTCTACATAGTATAAAAACGCTAGCTGTTCCTCTCTGTCATACTTAAATCCTTATAGTCTTTGTTCGGCCGCCTTCTCCTTGTAAACCACACAGCCGATTTTGATACGGTTTTCTATTTTTTTTAAGAGGCGTGTGAACCCAGCCCCAAAAAGCGCTCCCCATACAAACGACGATAACGTTTTCCACCCGCGAAACCTTAACCTATAGCCATGATTTTTTTATGTGTTGTCATTATGCCCTAGAACTAGGTTTGTATGTTTTGATTTTTTAAATATTCTTCATAGTTTCATACAAAACAAAAAAGTGTCAAAATTTTTGAAACTTAAGAATATTAAAAAAAACAGACATACAAACCTAGTT
Organism: Ditula angustiorana; assembly: GCA_963691745.1. NCBI lineage: Eukaryota > Metazoa > Arthropoda > Insecta > Lepidoptera > Tortricidae > Ditula > Ditula angustiorana. The sequence continues at coordinate 7,882,079 of OY829484.1, forward strand.
CTAGGACATAAAGACAACACATAAAAAAATCATGGTAAGGTTAAGGTTTCGAGGGTGGAAAACGTTATCGCCGTTTGAATGGAGAGCGGTGGGTTCACATTCCTCTTAAGAAAGGTTTTTATGTACATTACATTCTAATGAGCAAGCAAAGGCTCGTGGGTTCAAAGGTGTCTTTACCTATGGTGCACGATGTGCGTTGCACACGGGCGCAGCGGTCCCAGGGGGCGCTGTTACTTGTACTTTGTTACACCCATTTCATTTTGACCGCGTGCTTACTAGCGGGCGCTAGGGTAATGTTTGCACACAGGCGCTACATGGACTCTGCGTGGCTTCAAACTAGGGCACGCACCTCTGAGTTTTTCAGAATGTATTGCAGTTTAAAGGACAACAATAAGAATCATTTTGAAATTAACGAACTCGAGAATTCAACCAAAGTTATGGCGTTCAAAATAATAACTCGGGGTACGACCTTTCTCATTTTTTTAAAAGTAGAATGTGTAGAAAACTGTCGCGTTTTTACTAAGGTTTAAATCCCACATTTGATCAGTCAGCAAATAATCTATTCAGACCTGAATGAATATTCACCAATTACGGGACACCCTGTATGTACCTAAGAATTAACGGTAGACCTTAGAGGTGGACAAACTATTCGCTGATTCGTTCATGATAACGTTAAGTAAACTGAACTCGGCGAGTCGCTTCAGCTTTCCAACAAATTTGACGCAGCCGTAACTTTCTAACAGGGAAATTTGTGTTGCGAGCCCCAACTCGGTGGCTCTGAATCAGAGTTTAATCTTCTATCAACGAAACAAAACAAACCCACAAAACCTATAAAGTAACCGTCCTAGTGCTCGACAGATCTGCAAAAGATCTCTTGACAATAGAGCCCTTTGTGCATCTTTTTACCTCTTCGACTGGTTAGAAACATTTGTTTCTTACATAAAATGTCTACATCGCTTCATTTATTAAAAACTCCGCATTTAATTAGTTAACGTTCTATAAACTCTTATTCGATCCTCCCTACCTCCCCTTTGGTATTTGGTAACATTTTGCTGGACCCCCCTATTCTTTTTTGGACTAATAATAGACGGCCCGTTTGTGTACCTAGGCTCGTCTCCCCCGTGGCAGATGATGGCGATGCGTTCGGCCTGCGCGGCGCGTGGCGCGAAAGCCCCGAGGATGTTGAAGGGGAACCGACGCTCCATTGGGTCATCGCGGCGCCTCTCCACCACGCAGTTCATGCGGCCCCTGCAATTAACACGTTACATTTCAATAAAACTAATTAAGTAATGAAATAAATCCTTGGACAATTTACACCAGTGACCTAGACCCAAACTGAGCAAAGCTTGTTCTATGGGTACTAGACAACGGAGAAATTACTTAAACCTCTAAAACGTTCAGAAGTTGCCACCCTGTGGACTCGTCTATATAAAAAGCCTAACTCATGAATACTCATTCAGCATGGCTTATTAGTATCTGCAGTAATTTACCCATTTTAAATTGACCCCCAGGTCATTGAATTAATTTCGTTTCATCGTCTCTCAATTTTCATGTCCATCGAGAAACCATCTCACATTCGAGGTATGTCAAAAAAGTGCATATTTTGAAGAGATCCGACATTTAGTTTCGACATGTCTCGAATGTTACTTTATCTCTAGTTACTGACGCGAGAATTGCCCGCTGGCTAGGCGAGATACACCACGCGCACTTATTATATATTTTTTTTACTCTAATTAATAAAAACTTGACAAGATTCGAGTGTTTCTTTAATCACCGGGTCAAAGTGCGGGCAGGTTAAACAGAGGTTTAACTAGAGTGTCATAAGAACAGAATGTTCGTAGAAATAAACTAAACTTGCGCGTTTATGTTAGAGTCACAGAGATTTCAGACTCCTGTCAAATGTATCCTATAGCACTTTGAGCTTACTTCTGATTGTTGGCCAGGAAGGCTCCGGCGAGCTCGTCGAGGTCGAACTGGACGGGCAGCTTAAGCATCGGCCTCACAGCGTCGAGTTCATCTTCGTCTTCCGCAGAGCTGTCTGATTCGGAACTCTCTTCTCCGCTGTCGGAGTTCGGGGCGTCGAAGTGAGGGTAGACGTCATCAATTTTCTGCAATAAATTATAAGTAAGTTAACAACACAACCAATATAGCAAAAGAGCTTGACTAATACCACATGGCCAGTGAGCCATGAACATGGCACGCGGTCAGAATAGCAAATTTGATATGCGCAATGCGTTTCAACAACTAATAGGGAGACATAAATTCAAAAAACGCCTAAACCGTACGGCTAGCAATATGCAGGAAAAATACTAAGGGCGTTGCTTTTTGCGGTGAAGGAGTTACATTTCGATATACGGAGTATCTGAATCTATCCAACACATTGTCTACACTAATATAATAAAGAGGTAAACCTTGTTTGTGTGTTTGTCTGTAGAGGTAATCTCTGGAACTACTAAACCGATTCCAAAAATTCTTTCACTAATAGACAGCTGCAGTATCACTGACCGACATAGGCTACTTATTCTACGCAAACGAAGTCGCGGGCGACCGCTAGGCTTTAATATAACAATTATGACTCTAAACTTAATAGGTATCTTTAAACAACTCAACCAACGCGGCTTTTCTAATCATACATTAGGCTTTAGATACTCATAAGATTAACACTAAGGTCGTAAAAGATGGAATAACCAGTCTCTATTAACACCTGCCAATGGCATTATAAATAAGAACTGCATAAACAATCTGCGGGCGGGGCGGCACGTACAACGTACCTGCAGGTATCTGATACACGACCGCAATTTTAAAGTCGTGCGTCGGTGCTTTATTTGCCCATTATAATTATATCAAGCTAATTTTAACAGAATACAATACCTTTGGTGGGAACGTTATAAGAAAACGAATAACCGCTTTGGAACCATAAAACTCAGAACGTACTAGATATCCTGTGTGCAAGTCAAAAAGTAATTACCTATGGCAGTTGCACAAGTAAAAAAGAGAAAAAACAACGCCGTAACCGATTATGAATGGCAAGTTGGCCCAATTTCTACGCCTAATCTGGCTGAATATGCTAAACTAAATTTCCTGTACTATCTTCTCTCCATGTACCATATTCGAGGACATAAATGACTATTCTATTCTATTCAAGCAGGCTTTAGTGTGTCTGTAACTTACTGATTAAAAGTGGTGTTTGTACACCTACGGGCTCTTTGTTCGTCTATACGCTAGTACATACTTCTTATATTAAAAGGTGCTGATATTGCAATTACTTGAAATCAGCATTCTAACGAAAGCTTACAGAATAAATATAAAAAAACAGCACGCAGACGTTTAAAAACAGCGTATACTCGATGTTCTATTCCAAGTGAACGCTCAAGTAATTAGCAGCTTATAGTTGGAAGATCACCTCTATTAGAGGTATTTTTAATTGATTTGTATTTGAGCATTATATCGACTAGATATAACTACCTGTAGTTTTTTTACGTGGCTTTTATTGGTTACCTAATACCTAAACAAACATCTACTCTGTACAGTCAACCAAACTGAAATCAGAGCCACTTCACAGTAAATGCTTAAAATATTACAGCTGTTAGTCATTGCGACAAAGTTCTACAGTGATCTTAGGCTGGCCAAATGTCCTGTATTTTACAGGACACCCTGATTTTCAGCTATCATTTTGGCCGTGTCCTGTATTTTAATAAGAAAATACAAGACCATACCATACCAAAAACAACTTGGTCCCGTATTTTTCCATGAATCCTGTAATTTTAGATCATGTGTCCTGTAAAATGAGCACTCAGGGTTGGTTACCCTAAGTGGTCTAGTGCTCAGTTTGGTTGTCTTTACATAAACTTCGATTCGTTTATATATGGTAGAGACGTTTTTAAATACATATCACACACTTTATTATCCAACAGGACAGACATAGATATGCTTTCTCATGTTTCTGAGCCATTTAGTGCTCAGACACTGCAATACGAGCTTACTATCAGATAATCAACACAAACAATCATCGGTTATAAAAAAACAGCATCGAATTGCATTTAACAGTCAATGAAACGGTATAAAACATGAACGCTAGATCTCGTTCTGTGCTGTTTGCCGGCCACAATGGCTCGGACATCCTGCGCGAGACAATGCGCCCGCGCACCATTGTTCCAGCCCTACGTTTGTAAATATCACTTGTATTTAAATAGATACTTCATCGTCTTATCAAAATATATGAAAGCATGCCAATTCGATATTGTGTAATTGTCAATTTTTACTGTGTTTTTGTTTATTTTCCAGTGTTTGTATGATTTTTTCGTTTGTAAATAAATATTTTATGACAAAACTGCAATGCGTCTATGATCATAATGACGTAATATTATTCTATCAATTATGCAAATCGTACATTCTGTGTCCAAACCTCTTCTCACAGTCTCTTAGATATAATATTGTTTATTTTTATTTAGTAAACTTTACACAACAACACGTAACAGTAAAATTACGAAAAAATGTTATTTATAATTTAAATAAGGCTTATTTTATTATAAAGCCCAGATCAGGAAAGATGTAAAAACTCAGAGAAAACTTATTTTCCCAGAAATATATGAGAACAATTTATTGTATTTTCACTCCAATATTGTACATCGAAGTCGTTAGAACCGTTTCAGAGAACACAATTACAAACATACTCGTATATGTATATGTATATGTTGTAGATAAAAGCGAACTTTATCTTAAGCGAATAGTTAGTAAGTTAGTACAATGTTAATTTTTTTTGTAAATTATTATATGTATATTTTGTCAGCCAAGTAAACCAACTTGTTATGGAAGAACGGGGCCCCCAATCACAAGCTTCTCCGTGCTTACCAGGGGGTCCCTACGGGGGGTCCCAATCCTGATTATCAATATTTGTATGTTGATAAATGCAATTAACATTATTTTATTAAATTAAAATGCTATGAAATGACAACACAAAGAAAAAAAAACTATAAGTTGCCAATTGACGGTCCGGCGGCGTCAGAAGCAATAATTACGGCAATATACTATACTAGCGAGCCGCCCCGGCTTCACACGGTTACAATTAGGATATACTGTACATAAAAATCGTTCGTAAAAAAATCTCTACATGACAGTGAAAACCGCATTAAAATCCCTTTTGTAGTTTAGAAGTAGTAAGCGGCCTAAGATACGATGAGGACAGACGGAAATGGATAGCAACTTAACTTTATACTATGTATAATAATAATAACAATAATGTAATTTAAAGAACATAATATTAAAAAATCAGGAAGAAAATGTACAGATTTACTTCTTTTATGAAAATATGTAGGTAATTTTACACTTCAGTTTAATTATCTGTACAATGATACCGCACTGACTCCATGCAGATGCTTACCTACTGAGGATAAGGATAAATAATTAAGTTTAAGTAACACGTTATTTATTAAATAAATCCTCATAAATAATGTTTGACCAGAATTTGTTTCAAAATAGAGTGAATTCTAACAATAACTGTAAAAGAATATGTTAACTTGGTGTTTATGATTTTGATTGGATTCAATTGAACTATAAAGAATAAAGAAAGAAATATAACTTAAATGAATGACATCAGAATATTTGGCGCAGCGGTTTAATTTTTTATTATGGTTAAATATGTAAACAGTAAGAATTCTATTCTATTCTATTTTCTATTGTATTGTAAATGGTAAAAAGTAACTCGGTCATAAAAAAGGTAAAGATAAGATACCAAAGTATTGTCTCAACAAGCCATTACATTTGCAGGTACTCTCAAACGTTTTTCAGTCGGTCAACTCTATCAAATCTTTAGTATTTTAGTACGTCGTTACTGTAAGCCTTTGAACGTTCTCCCATTACAATAATTACTCGGGGGAGTTTTAATGTTGTCGTTTCAACAAGAACAAGGTGCAGTCATCGCGACATAATTTAAACATAATTCTGACACAGGTTAGCTACCCTTTGTATAGTAAAAACGACTACTTAATATAAATTTTCCATTATAAATATTATAGTTAGAATTGGAAGCTACGACCAATAAACTATGTCGAGTCATTGAACTATTCTATATTTAGGTATTTCGTGATTCATCGTGTTTGGCTCTTTAGATTTTGGTTTTTTCCATATAAATAAACAGGTACCTATTCACTTTATGAACACGAAAATGGTGTTCCAATGCCGTATAAAGTTTAGCTAAAGCAATTAAATCCTGTGTAATGGGAGGAGCCCAATATAGTCAATGCATATGTTGTGTTTCAACTCAAATGAATATGTCTGCTGTAGACACGGGTTTCGCGAGTCAATATACTATATACCTACTCGTATATAGGCCACAACAGGCGATCCCCACGTTGTTTGCTGAATATCGGCGTCGTGCCGAACTCGAGAATTGCCTGGATTTCAGTATTCGCTGACACACTCCAGCGCCTCTTACATGAATGAAACAAGTTTAATTTATCTCTGAGTACAACCTCACTTAATGACACTAGTTAGATAGAACCACAATAAGTAATAAGCTATCATTTTGTTATTCATGGGCTGCACCACCGATCGATCGTGTGTGAATAAAATGCTTTGCGAAATAAAACAAAAACCTAGAGCGCTTCTGCTGCATCTAGAAACTATTACGCAATTTCGTTATGCGCTTCAAACCGTTATGAATCGATTTAAAACATAAAACCTTATCTAAATCTATTGAGGTAGGTACTGAGGCTTAATAATTTTATACGTTTCGAAAATAATTAAGTCCATTACTCGCGGTTTCATTTAATAGCCGATGGAGAAACTCAATTCTCACTTGAATAAATACGTGTGCATAGTTTAGTTAAGATATTTATTGATGCAGTACTTAATGCATTGTCAATAAAAACAGAATAACATAAATATGTTAATGTGTAAGTAACGTTTTCTTTCCACTTAGGGGCTTGCGAGACAAGTTTAGTGTCAAGCCTCATTAAAGTGAATATGAAATCGTATATTGCTTAAAATTGGTCAATTTCGGTTCGGTAAGTAATAAAACTGTAGAGACTGTTGCTTTCTCGCAGTGCAACGGTCGCGGCGCGGGCGGCTGCAGCGAGGGAACTATAGGCGAGTGAAAGCTGCGCTGTGACATCACACGTCGCCCGCAACCATGCGCTTCAATGAGCATTCAAACTGAACTAGTCAATATCCGCACAAAAGTTTAACCTCACTGTGAATGGGGAAACTGTCGGAGCACATGAACATCTGCCCGTAATTGAAACCCGATAATCGGTATTGAAATTTACACGATCATCAATTATCGTCATCGCACGCAGCTTGTTTCGCAATGACGTGTGTAATGGATCAAATATTGGCTGCCGGGGATTAGTCCATATGCTCCCACGTGGGAGAACGGAGAATCTGTCTAAGTTTTCGCGCTAGTTTGGACTATTAAAAGTCTCCAAACAGACTTTCCTTTTACCAAGTGTAAGCGCCCTTCACTTGCCTGTTATTAAAGAACAACATACCTACTCAAGTAATGTTTGTGTTTGTGTAATTATCTCCACTTACATTACGAACATGCGTAACTAACAAGTGAATACTCTACACTTGGTTGGACATCAAAAGAAACGAGGGAGACTATAAATGAATGTAACCACAAATATTTTTCTCAGTCATCATCAAATGAGGTAATTAATTTACGAGTATTAGGTACATTGTATAGTATTTGTAGTCAAGGTACAACTCCGCTTAAATTAAATTAATTATTATTTTTACGAATATGTCTCGATATGAAATATGAACAATGCTTTTGACGTGAAAGAAACGGAGAAAGACACGACGGAAGACTTAACCTAATATTTTCAAATTGCAGTGAAGTAACTAAAGTTTTCTACAGTAATTATAAAACTGAAGACAATTATAATTGACGTTATTAAACAGTGTTTCTTCTTGTGACTACCAGTTTCAAATAAAGGAGCAAGTTTTATAAACCCAACTACCGAGAAAACAACTTTCTGTTATTTTGAGAATTATAATTAGTTCTGCATATTTACATACAAAAACTATCAGTTGTGCGTGTTATTTTAAAAATTTCATCATTTCTTCGTTTTGATACTCCACACTCCATAGGATAGGGCGAGGGTATTTTTTTGGACAAAACTATTTTTAAATAAAACCCGTCAGGTGGCCATGCCTTCCACATGAAAGGCAACAGCCATCTGACGGCTTTTATTTAAAAATAGTTGAATACATATCCAGCTATATTTTACTTTAAAGAGCAATAGTAATAGCAATAGTAATAGAGCAATAGAGTGATAGCAAATTAATGAAAACCGGTTAACAGTTTATTCGCGTTCGTGTTCTAGGGTTGCGTGGACAAACTAGGAACCCTTATAGTTTTGCTATGTCCGTCTGTCCATTTGTTTGTCTGCCTATCTATTTGTTTGTCTGTCTGATGCAGTTTTTTATTTAATTCGTTGTACTAAAGGTTGTATGCATTTAAATTTGGAGAAATTATTCCATCTTGATAGGTGAAAATTTCAAGGATAAACCGCCGTCTACATATGTATATGTAAATGCAAGGTTCATCAGAAGCTCTAGAGGTCTAAATAGATATGAATTCGGTTATTAATTTGAATCTAATTAATAAAGTGCTCTTTGCCTAAAGAGTGCCAAAGGTATTACTAAGCCTATATACGCCAACCTTTCGCCCGTCCATCCGTTACCGCTAGCGATATTTAGAAGGTTCTATCTCTTAAACTGACGTAGATACAACCAGCTTAAATTCAAAGAAGATGTGCTGTTTTATTATGGTGGATATTCAAAGAAATGATAATGAAAAAAGGACGAAAATGAAGGAACATTTTCCATTTCGCCTCTATTAGGTGTCTATCGGTAACTGCACCCACGCCATTAAAAAAAACCAACGACCCATTATCGAAATCGGTTCATCCGCTAAGCTTCTACGAGGAAATATAGTAGCAGACTCATACACGTACATTATGTAGAAAACTAGTAACCTAAATAAAAAAATGCTAGACCCTGCTCATCATGTATGAAACACTACTTCGCTACAACACATACAAGCATACATTAATAGAGCTAACAAAAGTAATATTATTGAATATAATATTATTAGTGGGGGATATTATTTTCATTTTCTGTGCCATAGTTATTATAGCAAGGGCTTATGCGTAAAGCCCATTCATCCCCACTTGTCTTAAGAAATGAACAACATCCTAACCTAAAATTTCAGTTTTTGCCATCAACACAATATGGTTTATCGCCTAAATAAAACAAATCGAAGCAGTAAATGGTAGAGGTGATTCATAATATGTTGCTTTAGAATGTTTTATTTAAACAATAAACAGTATTATGATGTCAAAAACTGAAATTTTAGGTTAGAATGTTGTTTACTAATTAAAACAAGTGAGGATGAATGTGCTTTACGTAATGCAAAGGCAAACTAGGCTGCGGACAGACGAACGGACGGACGAACGGACATGGCGAAACTATAAGTGTTCCTTATTGACCACGGAACCCTAAAAATAGGCCTCCGCCATTATTTGTACTGAAACGCTGTTTTCGATGCTTATCGCTCAGCCGCGACAGAGCCGCTGTCACTGTCAGTGTCATCGGGAACATTTATTTGATCATCTGCTAATAATGCATCGATGAATTGCAGTACGAAGGTTCCGGCTCGACCAGGGTAGTCCCTCTACACTAGAGAGTAGACAAAGTGTAGAGCGTAGAACTCTCACAGAATACCAGAGCGTGAAGTAGTAGCTTGCTCGAGTTTTTCACGGTGAGTGAAAGATCTGGATGACGGGCGACGGACCTAAAGACGGAGAACGGATCAGCGATTATCTTGGGATCACTAGGTCCCATTGACTTTCCATCAGGTTACCCGCATGCTCGTTTTTCTCCTTAACCGTAAAAAAAAACACAAATAACGGTGATAGGCCTCTTCGGTATGTTCTGTGGGAAAAAGCGATAGAAAGCCTACATCAGTCTACGCGCCTGAGATCCGAAAAGGGTTCGAAACGTCGGGAATCTGATTCGTTGCAATTTCGTGCAATACAATAAACTGTTTAAATTATTTTATTTTAAAGTGGAAGAAAGCATGGATCAAATCTATTATACTGTCGACTTAGTTGTTAGTTGTTTGGTTGAAATCGATTACTTATTCCTCAGACCGGTGTTAATGAGATAAGTTGCTGACAGCTTCATTGTGAACAAAGTTTCGTATCTATTGGTAATACTCAGTGTATGGTCACGATTCCGAACTGCGATAAGCCAGGAATTCCAATAGTTTAACTTTTGTTTTTGCTCATGGATTGTTCTAATACGAAAAAAAATTAACTGCTTATTTTGTTTCAGACTGAAAAGTAGAAAATTCAAACTTTAAAATATCACCGATGTGGCTCCTTAAATAGCACAGTTTAATGTTTCCATTGATTAGGGTCATTTTCATTAACGACCTTGCACCATTTTATTGTCTCTTTTTAACCTGACAGTTAATTAGTTGAGAACGCCTTAAGGTATTGAATTCGCCATTTATACATTTATTTCTGGGGTTGTGCAATAAGCTTAAATTAATTAATTTTCAATAAGCGTGCATGTTGTCATGCGTCAGTTCCTATTAAAAAAGCGAAGTTTTATAAATAAACTTATTTACATGACAAATAGTGTAAACGCGCCATTGGAGTGTAAAATTTATGCCCCAAAATGCGGAAATTACCAAACATTTCCATTGTCGAGCTACCAGACCACAAAGCAGAATGTTAATCGCTACCATTTTTAACGCTGTAGAGTACCAATATTCGGTAACGTGTCTTTATATATATCCCTGTACTTTTAAGTGTTAGCTCTACATAAGCGAAAATGAGCTCATTATATTAATAATTAAATAAATATAAATAATTGCTGCCGTGCACACTTCAATAAACAGCAACATATTGGTTCAATTGGTCTTTGATTTTGAGCAGAAATTGACTCCACCGATTTTTGGGTGGTGCTCTTTTAAGACGTTACGTATTCTTATAAAGAGACAACCTCCTAAAAAGACTTTTGTTTATTTTATTTTCAATAGAATTATAATCGCAATTATGTAACGTACAAATGCCGTTTGTAGCCTAGGGAGGTGGACTCATGATCGCTCGGTAGGTACTGATCGATCAATCAAAGTTCCCCGCGGTCACAATGTATACTAATATGTAATTCAATTCAATTCAATACATTTATTTCAGATTATTAATCCATATTGGGTTAGTAAAAAATGTCTTATGAGCTAGTGTGAGTATTATTATAAAAAAATCACAATACAAACAACAACATACAATAACAACAACAATACTACATACCATATTATAACTTTTTTGTAATTTATATACATTACCTAAATACTGTAGTAACATAACGCTCTGATGGTACCGAATGAAGAAACAAGAAAACGTGCTAGAGGGTAGCGTTAGCTAACGTACCTGCAATTTGTTCTCGTCTACTTTAGACTCGGCACGGGTTAGCGCGTCGTCTTTGGTTTGGCTGGCGGGCGCGGGCGCGGGCGGGGTCTGCGCCGGCGCATCTACAGACGGCGCCGCGGACGGCGGCGGCACCCCGTGCAGCGCGTGCGCGTTTGCGATCGGCAGAGGCTCGTCCTGAAACAAATGTAAACATTTATAAATACAGGAATAAATAAATAATAAATATTTTGGTACAGTTAACACCAATTGACTTAGTCCCAAAGTAAGCAGTTAAAGCTGCTTGTGTTTTGGGTACTAGACAACGGATATACATACTTATATAGATAAATATATACTTAAATACATATAAAAATACCTATACCAATAAGGAATACCTTTAATAATACCTTTTTGCAGGTGATCAGGTTGTTCAGCTTTACCTTGACTTAATTTTCAATTTTTTTCTTTATTATCCCAATGAGTTAACATGTAAGTATATGTATCAAACATTTTAAGGCGAAAACATTTCAGTGAATACATATAAGTAAAATATTTATGGATAAGTACAGTCATCAGCAGATATTTCTACACAGTCGAACGGGTCGAGTGTAAATCCTTACATACATAATTACATACGACTCTATTGTCAAGAGAATAAAAGCTCGTGTAGATCTTTTCGACCTCTTTAAGCTACTTCTGCTGCTGGCTGTACTATAAGGCGGAAAGACAACCGCTTAAACGGTCGAGATTTACGTCAAGCAATTTTTTGTTACTTTGCTTACAATGGGTTGAGTTATTCGATTGAAGTATTCAAAATGGATTGTGTTCTATGAATCAATTTTGATATAAGTATATTCACATACATTTAGATGAGCTAACCAAGGCAAGGCAAAGCACAAGCCCGTCTTAAACCTGATCGATATTTATGTAAACTCAAAATTGCCACACATCTCTTTTTGCGTTCTGCAAAATTTGGGAGCAGTTAATGAAAATACATTTATTCTTTATGCTTTAGATCAGTCACAGCTTTATAATCGTAATAATCAAATAAAGGGGATATACTTGTATACGAATATGCGACCTTGGTTTACATCCGTTAGCCAGTGTATTGTAATTGTGCACAATTTACCATCACGGAACATCATAGAGGACTGATAAAGGATTACAAGCAAAACGGAAAAACTTCATAAACTTATAAAAATGTCATACTTCCACTAGTAAAAATGAAGGACCCCGTGTCCTTCATTTTTTACTTTGTTGGCTTCTCAGTTGGCTTTTAAGAGTAGTTTTAACGTACTGATTCCTCAAGAGGTAGTCAGCATCATTTAAGGTTTTAATTCGACAAAATGAGAAATATTTAAAGTAAGTACTTAACTTAAATTCCTGGAGATTCAGACAGCAAAACTCCCGACCCGGCTCAGGTTTTCGTATCTTTCGTTTATTACATTCCGAGCGTTTAGTGTTTAAATACTTGCTGAAGCTCTATAAAATATTTAATTATGGTAATAGAACTATGCCTCTTTTTACAGATAAAAATAAACGCATACAAGCCACTAAAATGAGCCTAATTCAGAGATTTCCTAATTTTACACCCTTTTATGAAATCTAGACGCACGTACATAAGAATACATTCAATTGTGATGTATAGTGAGTAGGTACCTATTTCAAACTTACCGCTCATAGTGGCTAATAGCTGAATACTAAAATACATATATGTATTTAGTTTAAATTACCTTGAGATTGATATTTTGCGTTGGTGGCATGGTAAGCTTACCTAACTGTTATTTAATCTCTCACATAGTACTTCGTTTCATTTATAATGTGATATTTCATCCGTAATTTGACAGGTTTCGGCATGGTTTGGTAAGGAAAATTACAGAAACTAGGCATACCTACCAATAAGCGCCTTCTTACCCGTGATAATACCAGTAGAGCCACCGGTTGTATCATGGGTACGAAGGGACCAAAAGTTTGGCAAAATTGAACTAGGAAAAGGAACAATATCGAAATTAACTTATCAAAATGCTGTCTTTCTGCGAAATTAATCTTTATCTGTGTACAGAGTCATAATAAATGATACGTATTACCTACATAATTTTATACTGAGGTTGCATGATTGTAAATATATTTTAAACAAACTTAATAAAAATTAATATTTATTTCCAAACGTATAGACTGGTTCACTTTTCTCAAAAGTGGCCATTTTTTCACTTCTAGCGGCATTTTGGGAAACATTTGGCCAATTGTGTTTTTTTTACTAATTCGGACCTGCTGAACACGAATATCGAGGTTGGCATTCCTGAATTTTGACCGGAAGCTCAGAATTCAAGATGGCGGCCAAGATGGCGGACGCTTTCTTACTAGTACGATTTTTTTCGTGTAAATGCCGTTTTCGGGGTTATTTTTATCATAGAATGCGAAAATAATTGTTTTAGAATGTTCAACCAATTATTTAGCCCTGGCAGAAGCTCAGAATTCAAGATGGCGTCCATGATAGTGAACGTTTTCTCAATTTTTCGATTCCGGACCGACCTTTCGTTTTAGGACTGTTAATCGGGTTATATTTGTCGAATAATACGATTATGATATTAACACAGTGTTTAAGCAACTACTTAAACGTTAGAGAATAAAAAACTACCCCCAAAACATGAAATTATTTTCAGTGGAATGCCCTTACATTTGACAAAGTTCATGTTTTGATATGATGTTGCATGGATAATCTTTGTCTTTTTATTGTATATATTTGCCGATATTTCTGGTTTGGCCCTTAATTTGACGTTTGATGAGTGAAACTAGGTTGTTGAAGCTATTTACTACTTTTAGGTAAATGCAATAATATACAATATGTGCCGCGAGAACAGGTAAACTACGCTGCCCGAAGGTAATGACGAATGAAATATCTATTATAGTACTAGACTATTCAAAAATTATATTAATCATTTAATCATCATCATCTTTTCATGAATTTGTACAAAGTCCGGAACAGAAACACGTTGACGTACACATTAACATAGCCTTTCGGCATTTGCAAAACTTTGTTGAAAAATCTTTTTTGCAACAGGAAAGAACAATATTGGTAGCAGTCTTTGAAATGGGTTCCAGTTTGGTGAAAATGGGGATGTAGCCGTCTATTTCTTTCTTATATCTGCAGTCTGTAATTGGTGACAGAAAGGAGCTTGGCAGGTGAGCGTTCTCCCTTTAGGAAGTTTGGTAGTAATTTAATTTAATATGGTCTATGATCAGCGAAACAGACTCTGGGTTTTTTACTTGACCAAATAAGCGCAACGTTAGTTGAAACTATTGAGTCAGCTACCTAAAGAAGATAGAAACCAAATAAAATTGTACGAGCCAAGTCAACATCGGTAACAATAACAAAGTAAGTTGAACTTACAAGTAATACAAACCTTGCACAATATTGTCGTATAAGATATAATCGCACCGTGCTTCTCAGATTGAAAAGCACGGTGCCAAGCGAGGACCACAGAGAATTGCTTTTGAAACACTTGAAAAGCTGTTGTCTTGTAATAGAAACTATGTAAAGATGATGTGTCATCACTCCCGGTGATCGCTTGAAAGGCCGGTAAACTCTTCACTGGTAAGGCAACTGGTAAGAAACTCTCCATTGGCTATGTAAGTCATGAACAGGTACAAAAACTCTCTTTCTTGCATTTCCACTCATTAACCATACTTCATTTGCATGTATTTTATCCAACTGATAATGGAGCAATAGAAAGACATTGTGTATAGCAGACACAACAGTTTGCTTTGCAGTACTTGCCACTGCGTTCAGAACAATTCATGTGTCTCCTTTATCGTGAAAACTTTCGAGGGAGGAAATCAGTGTTGTTTGCGGGTCTTTAAGGACAAATGGAAGAAAGAAATAGACGGCTACATCCCCATTTTCATCACGCTGGAACCCATTCTAAAGGCTGCTACCAATAAATATTGTTCTTTGCGGTTGCAAAAAAGATTTTTCAACAAAGTTTTGCAAATTCCGAAAGGCTATGTTAAGTGTACCTCAATGTGTTTCTGTTCCGGACTTTGTGCAAATTCGTGAAAAGATGATGATGATGAGGATGATGAGGATGATGATTAATATAAATTATAAAATTCTGGTATTATAATAGATATTTCATTCGTCATTACCTTCGGGCAACGTAGTTTACCTGTTCTCGCGGCACATATTGTATATTATTGCATTTACCTAAAAGTAATAAATAGCTTCAACAACCTATTTTCACACATCAAACGTCAAACTAAGGGCCAAACCAGAAATATCGGCAAATATATACAATAAAAAGACAAAGATTATCCATGCAACATCATATCAAAACATGAACTTAGTCAAATGTAAGGGCATTCCACCGAAAATAATTTCATGTTTTGGGGGTAGTTTTTTATTCTCTAACGTTTAAGTAGTTGCTTAAACACTGTGTAACTACCATAATCGAATTATTCGACAAATATAACCCGATTAACAGTCCTAAAACGAAAGGTCGGTCCGGAATCGAAAAATTGAGAAAACGTTCACTTTCATGGACGCCATCTTGAATTCTGAGCTTCTGCCAGGGCTAAATAATTGGTTGAACATTTTAAAACAATTGTTTTCGCATTCTATGATAAAAATAACCCCGAAAACGGCATTTACACGAAAAAAATTGTACTAGTAAGAAAGCGTTCACCATCTTGGCCGCCATCTTGAATTCTGAGCTTCCGGTCAAAATTCGGGAATGCCAACCTCGATATTCGTGTTCAGCAGGTCCGAATTAGTAAAAAAAACACAATTGGCCAAATGTTTCCCAAAATGCCGCTAGAAGTGCAAAACGCCGAAAACTGGACCAGTCTAGTATATTTCAACGAAGCTAAATATCTATTTATGTATAAATAGCTAAAACAACTTACAGAACGGGTCTTTACAAAAGCCAATGTTATTACCGCGACAAAGCAAAAACATTGACCACAGTCCCCGTTCACTTTAGCGCAATAAACATCAAAACGCTCGGCACAAAATGGCGGATGCCTTTGCAAGATAACCCGTAGTACATAAGTTTAGTGTACGTAGGTTTGCTAGTATGCGCAGACAAATATCTACCTACATAGAGCTTTGTCATTGTTCATGACAATTGCGGTGTTCTCACTGGGTAATCGCTAGAGTCGACTACGCAATCATGCAAAGCGTTTAAAAAAACATTCATCGGAAAAGTGCAAGGTCACTTGGCCTCGCAGGCATGATTGATTACAAATATAATGATAGTTTGTTAGCGGTAAGATGTAAAAATGCATACATTATGGGAATACAAAGGATCCCACTGAGGATGGTGGGACAACCCTTTGAACACGCAAAGTGTTTATTGCACGCTGTGTTTGTCAATCATGTGAAAAATAAAATCCTTAACTTTCTGTTCGTGAAGTGAGCAGCGTGAAAAAGTGACGAGCTATGTCGAGGGCGCAGCCGAGCGCGACACCGCAACCAATCCGATAGAAAACGGCGATTACGTTGCCAGCACTATTGTCGCATTGTGCACTACGCCCACAACACTTTTACTGGATTTGCGAAACATTTATGGCGTTTAGCTGCTGCCGTCTGCCTCGAACGTTGCGTGATAACGAGGAAATTGCACCTCTTGCACAGAGAAACTTCAAAGATAAAACATCTGCACAGTTTCTCATCTCATATATATATGTATGTATGATGTTTGATATAATATAGCAAATCCATATTTATACTTTAAATATTGGCTAGTACTGAGAATACGTGATTGCGGTTGACACGTTTTTTATTAGAAAGTTCTCTAATGGATATTTCTATGAATTATAATAAAAACACGCGATACATGTATGTATTAATATTGTAGGTATACTGTAGCGTTCTGTAGGTATATGAAAATTGAAAACAAATAAATAACGTAACCACTACGTTGTCATATTTGACACAAATCTTTAGGCAAACGCAGCTACTCGTTTGTTTGCATAAAAATAATTTGTAACATTTAATTGTTCGACATAAGGTACCTATTTCGTTAAATCAAGATGAATGACAGCGAGTTCTAAAACAATTAAATCAGAACGTCTTTCCCGACAGTCAATCAAAATTAGAAGAGCGGCTAAACCTAATTAATTGTGGCAATAAAAGCCAATCAACCACAAATTAGAAACTTATAAGATGACGCCAATCCAGAAGTATTTCAAATGTAGGTATTGCCAAAGTTTGCAGAAATGAGGAAGTGTGTCCGAAGGAAACCCTGTCGCGCCGGGTAACAGGAACGATCAAACAGAAAACTTTCATAATTATAACGACCTTTTTGAAATTCCACATTCTGACGGGTTCGAATTATGGATCACGAGTATAATTGGAAAGTTTAATTTTAAAACACGCTTTTTTTTAACACATTTCATCTCAAATTCACGTCTATGGTAGCGCTACATTTCGCCTAGTTCGCTGAAATACCTACTTTGTCGTGTGAGCGAACGTGAGCGATGATAATACCAATCACAGAAACGCAAATGCAAATTGCAAAATGTATCACCACCGTGTGAAGATACAAATTATTAACAAATCACGAGCCGTTTAAAAAACACACTAGATTGGGAGTCGACTTGTCGCTCTAAAATCTCATGTCACCTCCGCACCGCAGTCAGTAAGTACTAATTGATGACATGGTATAAAAAGTACCTACCTATGATGATTGTACGGTTTTTAGTGAGGTACTCGCCGCAAACTCTGTAATGATATAAATTGACCAGCACTTAGTATCTAGGTGTGCAGTGTTATTAATTAGCTAGGTGTCTCTATCGCGATAGGCCGCTGTGGACGGATATGACTGAAGATCATTGTGGTGCGCGCGCGCGCGGAAAATCGTCCGCTTCCGCTCGCAATCCTGCCTACATAGGTACAACTAATAATATCGTGACGTGACATTCTGCTTTGTGGTTGTTTTTAACTTGAAATTCATAAAATATGTTCAAAATTTGACATCGCTCTAAGTACTTCAACCTTGATTGCTTGAGTAATTCTAACTGGCAACTTTATTCGGTAGTTGAAACGGTTGAAATTTGAACAACATGCTAGACGAAGCGTTTAGTTATGAGAACAATTCACTTATTTCAGAGCTGACCTCGCAATTAGGAACGTATCCTCCTTAGGAATGACCTGCGTTCATTTTTCATTATCTCATTCGCGACGTTCAAACCAACCGAAAAGTTACCTTGTGCTACTCAAGCAAACTACGTGTTAATTTTCAATGCATCGGTCATGGCGGTCGATCAAGGACTTGACGCAATTCCAATGTTTACGTTCCAACATTAATGGCTGAAAATATTATGAGTTAAGTACGCATTTCATTAAAAAACATTAGCATACGTGTCAAAATATTAATGTGACTTTTTCTATGGTGGAATTTTTAAAAATTTTAACCAAATTAATATTCATGGATTTGTAGGTATCTATTGAAGATATAATGAAGCTGTGGTATTCTTAAATCATTTGTAATAAGTAATGTATATACCTAGTACATATACATATCTGTATAGTATAAATGAAAAATCCATGCCATTGTATGAAGAAAATAGTGCAACATATCACGTACCGACCACCATTTGCCAAAATTTTCTTTATTTACTTTTATTTACGGAACATATTTAGGTGTAGGAAATATAGAATATTTTAGTAATATGTATATTTTTCCGGCAGGTGTAAAATGTTTTTTGTTTCCTTCAAGACTCTGGACCCCAATTCTCGGGTCATGCGAGACGCTATCTCGCATGCCACATACGTCAAAAATGACAGATTTCTTTGGGATTTGACAGTTATTCTCGTGCGAGATGAATCTCGCATGAACCCAGAATAGGGGCCCAGGGCTCTAGAACTTATTTCTCACGGTATTTTGGTAAGCAAAACTGTAGTGGGAAAACTTTATCATCACTACGCAATGGTTTAATTTTAAATATTCAAATGTCATTTTAGATATGTATGTAAAATGGTATGGAAGAAATGAATAAGTTACGTAACAAAGCAAATTCATAATTTCATAATTATCATAATTTGGTGTGGCTCGATAGTATCGTGAATTAATTGCGTCGAGTACCTGATAAGTTAATACCAGCATAATAGAAAACCCTGTAAATTGAAGCTGGCAGCCGAAATTCACGAATAGCAACAGCGTAACGAGCGCACTCGAGTTAGCCGGCCACTTAGAATGACAATAAGTGCGAACGCTTACATCGCCACAGCCAACTTGCAAACAATACACGAGGAAAAGAAAGTATGGCCAGTCTCTTTAAAATATGAAAACAATATTAATCTATGCACGGGTAACTGTAACGAGAGAGACACATTGTGAACATAATGCGGGACTGTTAAGTGTTAACGCCGCTTACAAAGGCCGTGAATGAGTACTGTGCTTGTTAGAAAAAACTATTTCTCTTGTAATCGGGTAACACATGCTTTAAAGAAAATAATGATGACATTTCTAAGAGTTGTTTTGACATCCAATGCCTGTATATACGTGTATTTATTTGTTCGACTATAAATGAAAAAGAAAAGTATTTATCATGTAAATGATTATAATTTTGTTCTTGGAATTTCCTGCACAGACAAGCATCAGCTATAAATAGCGGGAAAAATAACCATGAGGAAAAACCGTGATCTTATGTTCCGTAGTTCATACTGTTGGGCCAAACAACACAAAAAAATGCCGAAATCTTTTAAATGATAAAAGCCTTAGATCTACTTAAATAATGTTTCATTTATGGTTAGAGACCTAGCCAGGTGGACAGACTGACTCACCGTCAAACAGAGAAACAAACCGAATCAAATAGCCATATTCTACTTCAAATTCAAAATGACAACAAAAGCTTATTTTATGCTTATATAAATTGACTTTGTCCAAACGCTTAAAATAACGAGCATCGCCCTTTCACTCCAAAAATACAATCTTTGGTTCACACTTCCAACTGATTGCCGTATCTCATATTTCTGGTCAGACTCTAATATAAATAATTGCACTTTCACAATGACGCATTACAAACAACGAGTAAGTGCCATATTCGAAATGCACATGAAATTCTTTGTGTGTTGAAGATGCATCCGCGTTTTGCGACCCGGGTTCAATGGCCACCCGGCCGCGACTTTCGCCACAATGTCGCCGACACGAAGTTAGACACACAATAATTTATAGCCATTCATCCTATAAGCCTCATTAGAGTTGACATGACCTTTGACTGACTTCATTTCACTGCACCCGGTACCTACTGATGATGCAATTTCAGAAACTGGTATTAATAACGTTTTATTCCACTGTCGATATAAATTCTTACCAACATTAAGTGTGTATTTGGTTGAGAGTGTTTATCTGCACTCGTCTGCGTTTTGTTTAAAGTTTGGAAAATGAAAGTAGGAACGTTAAATGCCAAACCGCTTTTTAGTTTCGTAAGACTCCCTTACCCGCGTCAAATCTTTTGTCTCAGTCTCAAGCGATTCTCACACACGAAGAGTCGTTTAACTTGTTCGCCAGCAATCTAGTAGCTTTGATTTCCTCACACATTTGTAACTCATTCACGGCAGTGTTATGTTTAGATACATTACACAACTTTACATGTTACATTTATAATGCATTTATTCCAGAAATCCATACGTAGGTAGGTTTACAAACAATTAGAGTCGTTTTTTCTACCCCCAGATAAGCAGTCATTCAACACATTACAGCATTTTTTATTAGTTATTCTATTTGTTCTAGTGCAACAGAGTTAACATAAACAATGAACCTATTATGCAAAACGCATCTGTGCTAATTTGAATAATTATGCTCTTAGCGTCCTGCACCATCAATGTAGGTAGTGAAATCAAAAAACTTTGTTTAGAATCGCATCTTTGCGTAACACTCGACGAGCGTCAAGGTGAACCAGTCGTGGCGTCGCTCGTTCGGCTCGACCATCTCCGTGTGAGCGCAATCATGAAGTAAGTACTTGTATAATGTATACCCATCTTCCTACAACTGTGACAAGAGGCGCAACTATTACATAATCACTTTGGCAAACATAACATTACCGGCGTAAAAAGTAAACAATTCTGTCATAAGATAACAAGACTCGTTTCGCGAATCAAAGAGACAACGAACAATTCAACTCCGCAAGTGTCGCGGGCAGTGTAGATGCAGTATAAAGACGTCCTAAAAAAGCTCGTAAGCGGCAACTTTCAAGGCTGACGAGTAACTGCTAAGCGACATATATGCCATTCTGTATCTGCCCCGTCACATCCTACCTTTGAATACAAACAGACAATGTAGATGAGATGCATGAATTAGTCACGCTATTTAATATTTCTTATGCGACCACAAGTGTGACTCTAGAAACCGGAATTGTTAGTCCTTCAAAGTAATTGCAGATTTATAGGATTCCGTAACCCTAATAAAAACCCTATAAATAAAATAAGCAAACGTAAGTCATAAATTGAGTTTAATAGTAGCAATACGTAGTCGTATTCCATCCTACTTATATTGTATACGTTTGTAAAAAATGCAACATGAAATAAATATCACATTTTGGCAATATATTTATTACAAAACCTACCTAAATCGACCAAATAGGCTCGAAAACGTGATGTCTTTTAATTATTTGGTAAAAAACTAAATTGCTAAACTACTGGAACCCTGCACTTGCGTGGTCCGGTACTATTGACTATCCTGAACAGGATTTAGTAAATTGAATCTTATTTATATTCGTCTGCAAAAAGAGGATGTTCTAATTTATTTGTTCATTTTTACGTAGGTATGTGTTGTATTTTAAGGGTTCCGTACCCAACCGTTCCGTAAGGATGCTGACGGGATCCTATACTAAGCCTACGCTGAAAATTCAATTAAAAATAAATAAATATTTATTTAAAAAACAATTGCTGGACACCCCGAAACTAGGTCACACATCGCCGAAGTAGCGTGTTAATTTTATTGTTTTAATGTTTTGTTTTTTAAATATGTATGTTAGTCTTTGAAATGTTTTTTTATGTGCCTATGCAGCCTGAAATAAATTATTCTATTCTATTCTAAAACGTAGTGGATATCTTCTCTTTGCCTTCGCTGTCCGTCCGTATGTCCATTTAACCTTTAAAGGGCTCTATTTCTTGAACCATTATAGCTAACTGGTTAAAATTTTCACGGAATACATGTTGTTATCGCGGAAATCCTAACAAATATTAAAATGTATTATTTAATTAATAAAATTAAATTAATGTTTTAAATTAATAATTAAAGGGGCGCCCATACATGAAACGTGTTTTTTACGGTTTTCTATTATTGTTCAATCGTAGAAACGGTACTTAATGGTAATACAATACAATAGTAAAATTTCTTGTGATTATGTGCAAACTTTAAAGTACCTCTAAAACAATAAACAGCAAGAGAGTGTGAGTAGGGCTCACGCTAAGGATTCCGAACTAAATGTAAAATAAACGGTTTTTTTTTAGAAATACATTCACAAATAATCTATTAAACGAAACCCTCAGAGTACAAGTCTGTCTTGTACTTAGTCAGGTTTTTGACATTAATGTACTCTACCTACGGTTAATTTAATATTTTGCTCGTTAATATAAGATATTTCGAAGATGGTTTCCAGATCTTCAAATGATTTCCAGATTTGGTCGGTATCGTTCAACCGACATCCATACTAAATAAAGCACTGCGACTTCTCAATTGGAATTGTTCCGTTTTATTGTCCATATCTAATTGAAACCCAGTTGGTGGAATAAGTTTTTTATTGTTTTTCTTTTTTTGACCCAGGGATCATTGATAATTTATAAAAGTGCAGTTTGTCTTGAGTTTCCTTTTTAACTTCACACGTTTTTGGTATTTACTGTTATCATTGTTTTGTTTTTGTGTAAAAAAACAAATGAACGGTTTAAAATTGGATTTATACACTTTAATATAAAAAACAGACAGTAAACTAAGACAATATGCTGAAGAGTATAATCGATATAGTAATAAACAAAATAACATAATAAAATAAGAAACATACCCCAAGTTCAAAGTACACCCAAAACGCTAAAAAGGTTTAAAATTGATTTAAGAAATGATTAAATACATCGTTACTTACTGTTTCTATAATTTTAAAAGTCTATGCTACTCGTAATTCATTTAAAGCACGTCATTCGTTTATTAGTTACACAGACGTTTTAATTTCGATTAGTTTTAACGCGCATTAATGCTCTTATTTTGACATAATATAACCACGATATGTTTATGTTAATTTAGTAGGGTGTGTTCTTTAAATAGAATTCGTCTCGTCAGGTCTTTTCCGCAAACTTAATAGATAGGGTAGTAGAAAGTGCATAGTAGTCCAGGCGACCATTAGGTACTCGCTTTACTCGCTTAATCAGATTTTGCGACATGCAAGAAAACGTCCGTCTTTTCGAAAACACATTTGTCAATCAAGTCCACTTACCGCCATGAGTCCATCATTTCCGTAAGCTCTGCCCTCGAGCGCGAGCTCCTTATCCAACATGGCATCCAGCTGCTCCAGCTGGTGGCATGACGAGCGCGCGGATATCCAACTGGACGCCAGGATAAAGGAGCCGAGGATGAAGGAAGCAGCCACCACCGTCAGCGCGGCGATCCTCGCGATCTGCACCGAGGATGACGGCCGCTGCCGATATGCCTGTGTGACAAAAAAAAACTTTTTTTTAAACTAAATGTTATTTTCATATTCACATGACGTCCACTATGTTTTAGTTACTAATGATCATCTGTTTAGAGCACAAGTTCAAAGCCCTTCCAATATTAGTATAAGGGGCAATGTAATTACGCACACGCTAGGACCATTAGCAATTTGCATAGCATAGAATATACAGACACCATTTAATTTTGACGTGCGCCATTTTGACACGATACCCGTAGTCAGAGTTTTATTCGGCAGTGTAATAAAATCTAGTGATGTCCCTTCTTAGAATGGATTTTCTCTGTTTTATTACTCACATACTAAAATTTTCTAAATTTTTTATCTGGATTCCAATGAGCCTATTTCGAAACAAAAAAAAGAACTCTTTTTCTTCGTTTTTTTTGTAACGCTGCAACTTCTAAAATATCAGGGTTTTTTACCGACCTCTTTGGACGTAAATATATTTTTAGTAGTCGTCTACACTAATTTTGCACTTTATTTCCATTCGATTTTTGAGTGGAATACCGTATTGATTTTTTTTTTCAATTTATATATTAATTTTCATTATTTATTCACCCTACAGCGCACAGCGGCTCTAACATGACCAGCCAGTAGGTATAATTTTATTTGTAAATTCTTTATGATTATTATTTATTTACTAATATTTCTTTTTATTTTATTTATCCTTTTCTGCGGCTTAGTCTAACTAGTGTTATAAGAAAGGGACGCCGCCCTTAAAGATAAATCAAACTTGGGCGGTCATGCCAGGGCCACTAAATTAATAACTCGAAAAAATAAAATTGAGTTTGTCTACTTTTGATATTCATCAATGCAAATTATTACATGCATTTACGTGGACCAGTTTCAGTTTTATCGATATGATTGTCTTCATCACTTCCTAGCATTCTAAAACTTTATACATTTTAAATGTCAGAAGACTTAATCAACTTACTCCATGATCTTAAGTCTAAACGAATTCTTATGTGTATCTAACCTGCCTCGCGTTCCGTGTTTCAGAACCTCCCTGATGTACCTTATGGTATTTACATTGCAGGTTTTGGTGACCTAGCCACTTCCCGTTCATCGAATGATGATGACGGTGTTTTTGTTTTTTTTAGTATTGTTAATGTAAACATGGGACTATACATACTGATTTACATTTGTCTATTATTTAAATATACCCACATCCCACATACTCTCATATTGATATCGATGTCATTACGCCGATATCAATGTGAGATCAGGCACCTAATTACTAGATCGTTTCACTCGACGAATGGCCTCCAAAAAAGACTTAATTGTTTATAATAATTTTGGTAGGCATTCATAAAACATGTGTCTGGCGCAGTCACGTGTAAGTATTAACCTATTCGAACCAATGGACACTGAACTCTGTCATGAACATTTACGTTGGATTTCCTGGACTTTGATACACATAAAAAAATAAAAAGACGTTTATTTATACAACATAGACATTAGGTAGTTAAAAAACAATCGACAGAGAAGAACAATCACAAAATAAATAATGTGAAAAATAAATAATAGATAGATTAATAATGCTCATGTCACTATGCGCTTCGCGACAATTTCAGCATATGCTGGGTTTGCGCTGATTTTCAGAGACCCTTTTAAAAGAGGTTAGCCGTAACATAAAATACACGAGTTTCAGGAATTAGTTTGCTCCATATGGTATGTAATGTATCTACGTAAATAGCTAATTGAACCAACGTCGTGAGTTCGGCGCACTTTGCAGGACTCGACTCTAAACTTTTCATACGACAAACGGATTAAATTCAATTAAGCCCGAGGAAGACAAACAGCGGAATGTACATTTATATCTCTCAACTTTCATTTTCATTTTATGTCTGTATGAAATCAGATATATTATCGTTTTGACTAACCCAATCAAATAAAAGAACGGAACAAATAATTATCTAATGTAATTGGAGATGGTTATTTGAATTGTAATTAAGCTATTGTCGAGTGCTTAGAAATCAATCAATTAATTTCAAATCACGACGCAAAATATCACGTCATTGGTTACCTATCAAGTTAAAATTATGAAGTAACAAAATCAAGGATAGGCCACTGTAGAAAATGAATTCGTTCTGGCAGCACTGTCCGGTCACAGTACGCAGCACTAGGTATAGCTTGCTGAATTTGGAATAACAAACTGGATTAGTCGCCGTCTACTTTCTTCTCTAACTGCCGTGAAGATCGTAATATTATTACACAGTACTGGATGCAGATTACGATTGACATGCGATCTTTAATTTGACTACGATTTTGCAATGAAACTACCTTTCTAATGAAATGCGTTAGGTAGGTACTATCTCTTCCGTTAACTTTTGCAGCGTGCCTTTATCAAAGAACGTGTAGAGAGCTTTTAAAGAGCTATTAGCTATTTCAAAAATTAGAACATAGATACCATGAATGTATAGTAGAGCCTTATTTCTATTGCACAAGCAATCATTTTCTACACACCAATTCATTGATTACTGAGTAATTACTACAAATGTAGGATTAGGTACGTTTAATTTAGTAATAGTTCTTCATCCAATTAAGTACGAGTTTTGAGTAAGCTTAAAAAGTCAATTGATACCGATAAGTTGCAGTTTCATAATCGGGTTTACGTAACATAACAAAGTAAAGCTTTTACTATGCAATACCTGAAGGATAATTATAATGTAAATCAGGCACGGGAAATTCTCGAGAGTTCGTGCTTCACATTATTTGCGCGTGTTAATACTTATAGGTAACACTCCAGTCTACATCACAAAAGAACCAATTCGCACTTAAAGCGCCATGAAGTAACCGTTGCTTTAGCGGGGCCGAGTTAATGAAGTGACGGTTTACTAACAACTCCGAATCGGTTTCACAGAATTGCAGTATTACATAACTCCTGCGTACTGCAGGGGGGTGGGGGCTTCGGGGACCAGTGAAAGTGCTTCCATGATTGCATTCGAGAAATCCATCAACATCTTTCGCGAGTGCAAACACCGGCGCCGGTTTTAATCTTTACAATTTGCTCTGCTAAAATGCTTACTCAGTAGTGCGCGACCGACGTCATTTACTGGAATCACTCAGTCATAAGTCATAATACTTTTTAAATAGAACTACAATAATTATCAAATACTTAGCCTCTTAACTTTAATAATGATAGAGCGGCACTGTCGGCAGTTTCTGCTCGCCGTCCGAATGGTCAGGCTCGACCGGGGTATTACCATTCTCTTACAGAATACCGAAGTGAAGTAGTAGCTTGCTATTGAGTCTTCTACGTTCAGTGAGAGATCCGGAGTCGTGGTAATCACTTCCGATCAGGTGACCCACTTGCTCGTTTTCCTCCCTTTTCCATTTAAAAAAACTGCAATTATGATTGTCTATCGCCATATACTGGGGTTTAAGTTTTGCAAATTTTTGCCATGGCACCTTTTTGGCGAAGCCATCGGGGCATGAAAATGATAGTTGCACTACGGGCCTTAAATGACCGCTCAAGTTTAAAAGCAGCTCTGTGTAACTCTACCTAGTGGAATAAGAAAGGGACACACTGTAAGAGAAATTCAACGGGGACGGTCTTGTAGAGCTACTGCAATGATGATTTTAAACGATCTTGGTAGAATGGTGCGAATCAAGGTTGCGTTTTCCTCTTTTACCCCCTCATCTTAACCGATGCCTTTAAAATCAGAAATGTGGGTTAGTTATCTGTGTCCGAATGTTTTGTGTTTTTTTCTAAAGCACATGCCGATTTTACTCATGATATGTAAATAATGATTTGATTTTCCGCGTTTTAGGGGGACATAGTTATTTAACTTTAGTTAAAATATAAAAAAATATTTGATGAACACGTCTATCACTTAACCAAAAAATCAATGCGTTGATGACATGATTCAGGAAATCCAAAGGGGTGCACATTTCTATGGGAAATCAGGTGGTCCCAAAAGCTCTTATAACTCGTAAAAGTAATAACGTTTACATTTTATATTTATATGTATTACTATAACTCCAAATATACATAAACATTGATTACAAGTTATATTATAGCATGTGTCATTTTGACTTTTGCCCGTTCATGCATGTAATGTAACCATAATAATATTTGCGGTTGTCCAACAGTTACAAAACATGAAACACTCTAACTTACATAAAATGTATGCTTACATGCAATACATATTCTCTTGCGCAGTAAGTTAAGGAACTGATAATTAATTTCCGTATCGGTAATTATACATAATGTAGTTAACAGTTATATTGTTTCGCGCGTTTAAAAATATCCGTTGACAGTCTTACATTATGGTTACAAGATATACATTATGAGTAAAGTAAATACATTAGAAGACGGGTTATTGTAATGAACTAGATGGGTAAACGATGTACGTAATTGAACGTACAAAAGCAAATATTAATTATACTAAATATAGACTTATTATATTGGTCACTTTTGCCCATTTTGCTCATTCTAATATTATGAGATTAAAAGCAAATATGACAAACCTTTAGATTCCTCGACATAAGCTCGCACTAAAGCAAAAAGTATCTTATGAAAAAATAGCGTGTCAACTTTTATATTTTGTTATCAGAATGCGAGAACTTGTTAACCGTCGAGCAGTTCTCATACAAACACTACACTATCAGTTCCACTTCATCAAACGCGTTCAAAAGCAATAGTTGCTTGGCAAATTTTACAAAACAAAAATCTTATCTTATCTTATCGGGAACAGTCAGTCATTGCCGATTTTCAGTAGCCATTCGTGGACTCCATCATCAGTACTATTAGCACAATGTTGCTGCCATAGTGCAAATACGGCATAAAAAAATAATTTTATTGTTCAAATCCGTCAAGCAAGAGCGTTGGTGGCCTAGTGACAAGCGGGGTGGACTTAGGATCGTGAGGTACCGAGTTCGATCCTCATTTGCAGCGGTCGCCATGTACCAATGAGTTTTTCTAACTTATGTACCCACATTACCTAACCACTGTAGTAACCCACGCTCTTACGGTGACGGAAATAATCGTTAGGAAATGTCAATAAATGTATAACCATGATCCTATTGATCCAGTTTCCCTATAACAGTGGTTACGGAGGTCAGATGGCAGTCGCTCCAATGTAATTACCTGCCAAATCTGGGATCATGGTGAAAGCGTACCCTGATCTAAGAAAAGGGAAAATGCGCTTGGAGAGAGTAATGTTCAAATCTTCCGATTAATGGGTGAATATAGAATAAGTAAATATTGGTTTAATTGAAAGGAAAACGCGCGTCGTACGTTTATCACCCGAAGGGCAGAAACTTAACATATAATTTCTTATTATTTTCAATGACTTTTCGCATCGAATTAGAACCTTCGTTTGGAACTGTATAAATATTCGAATTTTCGAACCAGTACAAAGCGAACCAGTACAAAGCGCTGGCGTAGTGTTGAGAAAAGCGACGATACTTTAGTGAACTCCACATCAATGACCTCCCTGAGCATCAAGCATCAAGGAATTTAACTGCATGGCCCAAAACGCAAATACATATGTTGTTAGATTGAAAATAGCTACTTTGACAGGAGCCTTTCACTCATTACCCAACTGTATACTGTGTTATACATGTTAGGGCCAGAGGCAAAATTACCATCTAAGCAACAAAAGAAAGTCATTTTATTGCCTAGACAACAACTGAGGGAGGTATTTTGCTGCAAAACCAATTTCTAATTGCTGTAGTTTTCTGTAATCCCTTTCCCAGACGAACAACTTAAATTCAAGCGGAATCATTAGAGATGCACCACCCATTTTTGAAGCTTTATCCCCTCTAAATGCTTTTTACGTTTTACATTTGATAAACTCAACTTTTTAAGCAGTTAAGGAATTAAAATAGCAACGTAAAAAACTCGTTTAATTTTGTTCATTCTTTTTAAACGCGACGTGCTCGTGGAAGTCATCGATGCTTTTTTTTACTTTTTGTCTTTTCTGTCTAGCCTGTATGGAAATGACAGCACAGAACAAGTTGATGCACCCCTTTTCGCTAGAAACAATATTCAGATAGGAGGAAAAACCATTTTTGCAGGCTTTTACACAGGAAAGAGAAGAGCTTTTTTCCAAAAGGTGAGGTAAAAAAATTTCGATTAAAATCCAACAAATTCTTATCACGTGACGCAACATGTCAAGATTCAATACTAGAGTACCTACTACTAAAGTACAGTGTATAGCCAAGTCATCGCAAAAAAATGATTACAGGCAAAGCGGGTAAAATTTCCGCATCCCAAAAAGTGGCTAGAAGTAGCTAAAAAACTAGTGAAAAATAACAGGTACTTTTTACGGTTTGATAAGCTAGTCGACACTTCTTTGAGGAAAAAGCACAAGCACGTATTTTGCTAAAGAATTTAGTGACTATTATACTATTTATCTTGCATGTAAAAAATAAACAAGTTATTGCCAATTTTAATAATGCTGCCCTGGCTAGAATTGAGTGAAGTAACGTGATGTAGAGTGTAAAATCTTGAATTTTACACGGTATTTATATAAATTTGTCTGGGGCTGAATGCCACAAAGTAGTTAAATCAATCCTAAAAGTAGCTAGCTGAGCAAAATTGCTAACGCAGGTACGAACGTAGCAGCAAAGTTAGTTTGTAATATCGTTACAAACGTTAACTTAGGGATATGATAACTCGATTTGTTTCCTCGTAGACCATAGATGGCTGAGATAATTTTTGTTGTAAATTGATAATACCAACTCGCATCGAAGATTTTTTTTTCATTGGAAGCGTATAAAACAAATACATAAAGTATAACTTGCACAAAAAAAAACTATTAAGAGAATCTCGTCCTTTCTTTCTGTCTTTCATAATTTTACTAAGCTTTTATTTAACTTCAAACCTACGTCCTACCTACCTACCTACTTACCTCCTAAGTGATTTAAGGTAAAACCATACAAACTGTTTATGAAATTATCTATAATATATACATATAAGGTGTCTTAATATAATATCATATCTGGGTCCAACCAACAGTCTGAACAGACTTGAAGAAGTAACAAAAGAAAAAAAAAACTCTTATCGGGCTGGGCTAGGCGCATTGTTTATTAAAAGCCGTTTAGTATGCAACCTTTCGATATTCAAATTTCGATGACAATTTCAGAAGCTTATCATTTCTGAAGCTATATCAATGTCTAATAATACAATACCGCCTTTCAATTTAACTCATATTTAATAGTCATCATTCTCCAGTGAAGGCTTATCTAATACCGCATCGCGCCATGCCTAGTTCATAACAAACAGCCTTATAAGTATAGCCGCTTTCTAGCGCAATGCGTATAGGCCATATTTATAGATAGACCGAGGAGACTACCGTGATGACTAACACATGTGCCCACGTCCACGGAGAAAACGACCCGACCCATTGTCCATGTCTGCTCATCGCGTTCACGACGAACTTAACAGCCTACTTGACATTCATAATATTCGATGTACACATCACTGAATTAATAAGTATTGTATGATGTTTACAAATCGCGCCGAGATTATAAAAACCAGAAACAGTGCGTAAGACGAACGCTAAAACATTCATGCAAAGTTCAACGGAAAAAAACAGTCAAGTAAACAGCAAGTAAATAAGTAAAGTAACAGAAACATACAGAAACGCATTTTAATAATGCGAGACTGGTGGACTTTACATATAATAACTGTTTGGCACGACAGCTTTTGTGTCTTCAATTTGGCGTTCAAAAATCTAAATGCGGAAAACATTTTGTTAAATATGTTAATAATTACAAATTGTTACCTAGAACTTGACAATATGATATTGGAATGTTCCAGAATTATTGGAATACCTAACGAAGTGTCTGTTAACATTGTTGTAGTTTGTGGACGGTGGGCAATAGGACGTGACGCAAGACTTCAGCCGCAGCTCTGTGACCACGTTCGGTCAACTGGCCCAGTAACGATTTCTCTACAATCGATCTCATTTATCTCTGTACCAATAAAACCTTTGTTTTGTATAAATTCATAAGAACTCAACCGCCTACAGCCTTGCCATTTGTCATTAATTCGACCAATAGCTGCTTGAGCACGTTTTACTTAAGAAGGTATCTGTATCGCAGAAGCTTAACTGTCTTATAATATTTGAAGCCAAAATTGTTTTACATCTCGGCCAAATAATGGTGCTCGTTTATGATACATTGTGTTAGTATATTCAGTTACAAACGTTTAGGTGATTTTACTTAAGCGGCATGTGTAAACTTTTCGCGTCATCGCGATTATTTTCAAAACAAACTTTCAGTTGGGTTACGGCTAGATAAGGACGTGGGCTGCAGGAACGTGATAAGTGGCTATGTTAATGGATGGCCAGGGACAATAGAACAATGAATTTCCCACATTCGTACTCAAAGCAGTTCTCGTAAAGGAATGCTTAAGAATTTATTTACGTGGTTAGTGGCTACGTCAGGCGCATTTGCGTGGTTTTATCACAATCAGTGTGACCATATGTGGCAGGATCCTGCCTTTTTGGCAGGTTTAGCCCTTCATTTTGACTTCTGGCAGTATCGGTTGAAATTTTGAAAATCTGGCAGTATCTGGCAGGATAGCAATATAAGCTGGCACGTTTGGCAGTACAGCCTTAGACTGGGTTCACAGTAAGCATTTGCGAGCGAGAAAAACGCAAAAACGCGGCCATTGCCCAACCAGAGACAGCCATTGCCGCGTTTTCCGTTTTTATCGCTCGTAAACTCTGATTGTGAAGCCAGTTTTAAAGGAGCTTATTTGTCAGTTTTCTAGCCTAAGTAGGGCAGGATCTCTAATTTGAAGTTGGTCACACTGATCACAATTCCTCCCGCGATTGTTTACACATCTACTTCCGAAGACGACACCCTAAATATACCAACTTAATTCTTTATTCACTGTAATACGTGTGTTGGACGCGAAAAGTTTAATGACCATGAAATTTTACGCTAACGACAGCTCATGTGGGTAGTTATTTTTCGATTCGTATAATGTTTAACAACTATGAACAAATTCTTACAAGATAGTTACTACAATAAGGGTTTAATTAGTTAAATGGATAGAACCGTACATATTTTAAGTAGTATAATAACGCTTCGACGTAATAAACTTTTGGAACGGCCTAACATGACCGCCCAAGTTTATCTTAATTTATGGGGATGAATACAACTCTGTGTGACTTGCGTATAATTTTATAAACTATTTTTTGTGTGGTTTTCAATATAGAGTATTTATCATATCTTGTCTTTTCTTGTGTCATTACTTCATGGTCATGTTAAGCCACAAGTCTCTCAGTCACGAAAAGGATGATAAAAGAAAAATTTAAAACGATAATATTTCTTACTGGCTTTCATAACAATAGATCCATGACCTTGATTATAGTGTCATGATTATTGTCGTCCTTTGTTGGTAATCATAAAACATCCTTTTAAGTAAATAATAGATGAATTGTATCTCGAACAGCAATTAAACAAAGGACCTATGAGCAAAGAACAAGTAGGTATTGTCAATTAAACTTTTTTTGCTAAAATAGTAGTGTTTGGAATCTGTCACTGTCACCTCCTGATTTGAATTGTGTCACTTGAAAATATAATTTTGTCCGACAGCAGAGCTAATCTTTATTTTATCTTTAAGAAGTAGAATTTGTTGTGAGTTGAAGCTAGGCATCTACGGACAGTTAGACCTAGGTCGACCGTACGAGCCTTTGCTTTTGCTACAAACGAGAGCCCTGAGGTAACTAAGTATGTACACCCTAATACGCCGACTCTACAAATATATTTAGTCAAGACACTCAAAGACAGTATGTATCCACCTTATATGTATCACAGACTTAATGGGAACCTATGGCACGGCAGTGCCTGGCGAAGGTACGTGAGTAAGTATCTATATAAGGCGACATTTTTACGCAACGTTTCTTAAGCATTGGTTCTTAGTAGGTATACGTAGTACAGTCCATTGCTTGCGTCAGACTACGTTATGTATAATATTTAAAACTAGCCTCGAAAATAATAAATACCGGTCTTCATTGTTTAAAATAAAAAAGTAATAGCAGGGTCTTTGTAAAGATTACTATAAACATAAGCGTTAATGCAAGGTTTTTCGCTACAGTTGGTGAATTAAGGTGGTTTGGAATGTTTAGCTGTTAGAATGTGTGGGTGTCAAGGGCGATTAGGACCCTTGTTTACAAACAAGTAGCCAACAACACGTCAGCGCAGCGCCGTAACGAGAGAAAGGCGCTTTCCCGCAATCACATCGTTTTATGGACGAACCGACATCTCACTTTACCTTTCATTCTAACTGCAAGTTCTAAACTGAATATTCTAAGCTGACATCTCTGTGAAGTGTCGCAGTTAAAAAAAACGAGTGGCAGACTGGCAGCAAGTAGATCCGTGTTCGTTACGTGCCTAACATTATTCAAAGCGAGTAACGGGTAAATTCATACCGGTGGCGGTTCCGACGCGCTGTACACCTCAGACGGCGGGTACTCCGGTTTCATCGTGATGGTAGCCATCGAGTCCGGCTGATGCTCTTTCTCCATCACAAATTAATACTGTTCACAAATAAAAATAAGCTCTACGTGTTGCGCGCGCGATGTCTGACGTTCGAAGTAGAAGTGCGCACGAGTGAATGTCGCGGCGCGACGCAGGCGCAGCCGTGGTGGGGCCGGCGCCGCGCTCACTTCGCTAGGTGGAGGCAGTGAGGGCTACCGCGCTTGGGATTTGGCATCAGGACGGCACTGTGGACAGTAAGGCACACTGTCACTTTCAACTCAACTTCGGAGGACCTAGCACGCTTGCTTTGGACAAAAAGCATTCTAACCATCATACCCTTGTCAACTGTCATGAGTGTTCAATTGTGCTCCTGAAGTTTAAACTGTTTTTCTATGTAAAACTGTGTTAAAGTGCATAAATCCACCGGAAAAGTGACGCTTGATGTGTAACTCTATTGTGAAAGTGTTATCTCTTCACAACAAATCAGACTAGTCTATAAAATAGCGTGAAACATTACGCAAGTGACACTTAACCCAAGCACTGAATAAACACCTACCCTCATAACTACAACTAAAATGGTGTCTGACAGCTATAGTGTTGCTATAGCAAGAATTGAATTTTCCCCTAACTTCTAACTCAGGGGAAACTAAAATCAGAATAATTTAAAAATGGGTTCAACCCCTCAAAATAAACCTGTATTACAACAAAAAGCTCTTGTCCAGCAAGTATTTCACCCAAGCCTGTTCAGAAAAGAAAAATCATCATCTGATAATGATTACAGCGAGTCATCACAAAATGAGCCACCAGAAAACTCTGTCACAATGACTGAACCAGATGCTCAAAAAGAGTACCCTACACCTCCACCGTGGCAATGTGTGCCTCCTTCTCGCAGCACTAAAAAAAGAAAAATGAGCCGTTCCCCAACTAAGGAAACGCCGATAGCCAATCGTTTTAGTGGACTACCTCTAAACACGGCAGAGGGCACCGGTTTCAACAACAACCCAAAACCTTGCAAACCTCCCCCTATAGTTCTTAGTGGCATACAAGATGTCAAAGAATTGTCTAAACTGCTTTTAACCGCCAGCAAAAAAGAAGAGTTTGACCTAAAAATAATAAACATGTACACACTGCACATTCATGTTAACTCCTCTGATGGATATAAGAGAATAATATCAGTCCTAAGAGAGAATGGCTTAATTGGGCATACATTTACCCCAAAAGACGCCAAGTGCTACCGTTTTGTTATAAAAAACTTGCACCACAGCACCCCTCATGAGGCTATTATAGAAGCGGTTGAAGCCACTAACAACAAAGTAATGGGAGAAATAATTAATGCACGTTATGGTGCCGAGAAAACTCCGACTTCAACGTTTTTCGTCAATATCGAACCAAGCATAAATAATCAAGCAGTTAAGGACATAGAATACATATTCCATCAGAAAGTCAAAATAGAGGATCCCCGTAAATCCAAGACTATTGTCCAGTGTCACAGATGCCAGGAATACGGCCACTCGAAAAATAACTGTATGCGACCACACAGATGTGTTAAATGTGGAGAGGGTCATAAAACCTCAGATTGTAAGAAGAAGGATAAAACTACGCCAGCTAAGTGTGCTTTATGCTCATGCGACCACCCAGCCAATTACAAAGGCTGCCAAATATATAAAGACCTACTAGCAAGGAGAAACAAAAATACTTCGGCAATCCGCAAAACACACACCCATTTTACTCAAGCCTCCCAATCAAACCACCTGACTGCAACTGCTCCCCAAAAGAGCTACGCTCAGGTAGCTGCTAGCCAGAATATGCAAGACTGTACCCCAACCCAGCCTAGCCCAGCCCAGGCGGATCAACAAAATAACTCTATGTTACAGAACATCCTGATCAAACAAAGCGAAAAGATAGACTTATTAATTCAACAGATAGGCTCTCTGGTGGGTCTAATAACATCACTTGTTGCTAAACTTACCAAATGACTTCCCTGCTCATAGCCACCTGGAACATTAATGGGCTTGCCCCCAATACAAATGAACTGGAGATATTTCTAAAATCCAACAAGCTTGATGTTTGTCTTATATCGGAATCGCATACAACAACACGAAGTAGAATATGCATACCTGGCTACTGTGTATACCTTACTTCCCACCCAGACGGTGGAGCGCATGCCGGCTCTGCAATCGTGATCAAGAATAGTGTTAATCATTGCTTGCTGGAACCATTTTCTGCCGATTACTTACAAGCCACGACTGTAAGAGTTGAAGATCGCTCTGGTCCCATCAACTTGTCGGCGGTATACTGCCCCCCGAGACACACAATAAAAGAGCAGATGTTCACCAGCTTCTTTAAAACTCTGGGCAATCGGTTTATAGCCGGTGGTGACTGGAATGCCAAGCACACTTACTGGGGATCAAGACTCACGGTAACTAGGGGCCGAGAACTAAAAAAATGCATTGATGTCAACCACCTGCTACCTCTGTCAACTGGAGAGCCAACGTACTGGCCTACAGACAGCAATAAAATACCAGATCTCTTAGACTTCTTCGTTATGAAAAATATTTGCCGCCAGTACGCTCACGTCGCATCTAGCCTTGATGGACCATCCGATCACACTCCAGTCCTTATGTCACTGAGCTCCACTTTCGTATCCAGTGACGGCAGAAACGACTTCTTGTATAATTTGAAAACTGATTGGGATCACTTCCGAGACTACTTGGATGCAAACATCAATCTGAAACTATCCTTAAAGCACCCTGTAGAAGTGGATGATGCTTGTTTATATATCACCAACTTAATCCAAGTGGCCGCCTGGTCCAGCACCCCTGAGATAAAAGGAGCAACACATAATGCCTCAATGCCTTTTCTAATACGTCAAAAAATTGCAGAAAAACGACGCCTCCGTCGTATCTGGCAACAATCCCATAGGGCAGACGACAAATTACACCTTAACCGGGCAATAAAAGAACTTAAAAGTGTCCTCGCTGAGACAGTCAACGGAAATATCCAACGCAGACTTGAGAAGATGTCCCCTCATGCCCATGGTGTTCACTCCCTTTGGAAAGCCACGAAAGACCTGCCACAGCCTCAACAAAGCTCTGCCCCCATCAAAACGGAAAATACCTGGGCGCGCACTGACGCAGAGAAAGCGGAGGCCTTCGCTAAACATCTTGCGAATGTCTTTAAACCAAATGAATGTAATGAACCCGAGGACCCTGAAATAGAATCAGTCCTTAGCCAAGACCTCCAACTATGCCTCCCTCTGCGTCCTACTTGCCCAAGTGAAGTGATCAAAGTTATTACAAACATGGACTCTAAAAAGGCCCCGAGCTACGATCTCATTACTCCTAGGATACTAAAAGAGCTTCCAAAAAAATGCATTGTCTTCCTTACTGTTCTCATCAACGCTACAATCAGAACCAGCCATGTCCCTGCACTTTGGAAAACTTCCCAAATCGTTATGATACACAAGCCCGGGAAACCAGCGAACGAGGCGTCATCCTATCGCCCCATCAGTCTTACTCCGGTACTATCCAAGTTGTGGGAAAAAATTATTCTGGCTAGGCTCCAATGGCACCTAGAGGAAGCCCAGGTCATACCCAATCACCAATTCGGCTTCCGTAAGCATCACTCGACAGTGGAACAAGTGCACAGGGTATACCACACTATAAGACAGACCTTGGAAAAAAAGGAATACTGCTCGGCGGCTTTCCTCGATGTTCATCAGGCTTTTGATCGGGTTTGGCATAGAGGCCTGAAGTGCAAGATCAAAAAACTTCTGCCGCATTCCTTTTACTTGCTGATGGTGTCCTATCTAAATGACAGATCATTTCAGGTGAAGTATGGTAATGCCAGATCTTCTCTTCTTCCCTGCCTTGCTGGAGTTCCGCAGGGTTCCGTGCTTGGCCCGATTTTGTACAACATATTTACAAGTGACTTACCGCAATCTGCCAACGTCGTTGTAGCAACTTTTGCAGATGACGCCGCATTTCTTGCAAGTAATTGTGACCCTGATGAAGCTAGCACAATGCTGCAGTCCCAACTCAGTGAAACCAATGAATGGTTGAACAAGTGGCGTATAAGAGCAAGCGCACCAAAATCCCACCACATCACGTTCACACTTAGACGAGGAAATTGCCCTTCAGTCAAATTAGGACAGGATACCCTGCCACAATCTACTTGCGTCAGGTACCTTGGGTTTCACTTGGATCGAAGATTAACTTGGAAGGACCATATAAAGCACAAACGGTCTGAAATCAATTTCCGATTCAAGAATCTTCTCTGGCTCCTTGGAAGGCAATCTGCTTTATCTCTGAGCAATAAGTTGAGAGTATATTGCTCAATAATAAAACCAATCTGGACCTACGGGATCCAATTATGGTCTTCAGCCAGCAAGTCCAACATCATCTGCCTTCAAAGAGCCCAAAATAACATACTCAGGGTCTTGTCCTCTGCACCATGGTACGCTCGCAACTCTGAAATCCACGACTATCTAAAAATTCCAACCGTCATTGAAGAAGCGAAAATCTACTCTGCAAAGTACAGGGACCGCCTAGCAAATCATCCGAATCCCTTATCACACATCTTGTTGATGCCTAACCCTGTGAAGAGACTGAAAAGAGCCGATGTGCTGCCTGATTAAGACGAGCTGGGGCATTGGCCCAAACTCGTCATAACGCTCTATCCCATTGAACCTATCTGATCATAGTCAGAAGACTGATAGCAGATTAATCTTGGAAAAAAAAAAAAAAAAAAAAAAAAACTTTCAACTCAACTTCGGAGGACCTAGCACGCTTGCTTTGGACAAAAAGCATTCTAACCATGTGGGTGTATGTGAAAGAGATGATGCTTTAAGTCCCCAACAAACGCTAGAGTACTACCATCGCTGGAGTCTATTGATAATAAATAATCATAACTGATAGCCTGTAATACTTAGGACAAGATGCCTTTGAGAGCTACTTTACAGATAACGGTGCCATTAGTGCCAACAGGTGCGGTAACTTTTCACCGCAAGGTGCTGCTAGGTACCTATGCACTCTGACTGTCAATTTCATGTAACATATCGCGCGGTAATTTTTTACATACTTGAAAATGCAATTTTTAATTTGATTCTGTGTTAAAGTTCTTCACCACTTTTTTAACATATTTAGGACAACAAACCGGTTGGCGCGAAAGGCCGCAGCTCGTTTTGCTGCAACGTATGTCCTTTTCCAGGTAACTTACAGTAGGGGAACGAGCGAAAGGCCCCTGCCAGAGTCTATTAACTGCACACCACGTTTGAATTTGTTAGCGCTCTTTTACAATTTATAGGTATTTATTTACCTATCAGTGTGAAATTACAAAAGTGGTCGTTTTTCTAGAGGTAGCGAAGTCAGCACCTCTCGAACAGAAATAGAGTCAAAGACTGCCTTTTCACTGAGGTAAAGTGGGCCCACAGACTTCTATGTCACATATGTAGCACAGAAGTCTGCGGCTTCGAGTGTGAAGCGATATGGAAACGCCGCACCGCACATCTCCGCTCTGCCTCAGCAAAAAGACAGCCGCCTTGCAATCCCAATTGCCAACGAAATGTCCGTGTAAGTTTTACCACATTTTACACGTGGTAAAACATAATAATATACGTTGTACAAGCTTTTTGTCGACGGTACTTTTTCAATATTCAACATACACATACAAAATGCCAAGTCATTGCAATCACTTGAAGAGGGTAAAAATCCAATTGCTACGTACAGGTCCCAATTTACAGTCGAGGAAAAGCATTCCTGTACCACGGTACAACCATATACCATGAGATGACGCATTAAGAGCTACATCACTCAAGTTTGGTGTATAAAATTGGCGATCCTATTTTCCTGTCCTTTTCAGGCGTAGCCGATAGCAACAGTTTAGAACCGCAAATCTGTGTTCCTTTAATAGTAAAGTAAGATTTCTTTACCGGTGTCATACTCGTATGCTCTTGAGGAAACGTAATGTGATGCGATTCACCCGCACATGGCGACAAAGCGGGTCTCGGCCATTGTCATCCAAATTGATTTCTGGGCGACTGTGTAGAACCTTATTGTAACAAATGTCGTTGTGGCTTTCCACAACAAATGGCTGAATATAATAGCGATGACTCATTGCGACAGGGTCGTTCAGTATTTCAGGCGGCCTAGCACGCTAGCTGTTATCGCTGACATAAAGTATATATCCCGTTCTAACCAGTAATCATGTGCAAGAGGGACGGAAGCGTTTATGGGCGTGATAAACGCTAGCGTGGTACTAGAATAGGATTCAAATTGGTTGACCGTACATTAAGTTTGTCTTTCTCTGCTTTTAAAAATTGCTAGTGACGGAGTTTGTTCTAAGCGGACCCTGTTTAAAAATTTGTCTTCTACATTTTATGAATTTGTGCTTACACACGTCGGGGCCCCCGTAGCCCGAGGAATCCGCATCATGATACGGCTGATACGATGGTAGCTACGCCCCTCCTGGGAAGTTTCCAACCACGCAACCCATAGGTACACGTCTTTCCCTCTGTCTGGAATAGACCCTTTCCTCACCTGTACATCTGACACAAACCTTCTCGACACGCGTTAACTTGCTACGTATCTCGGTGCATCTCTCTCCAGCAAGGCTATTTAGAACGTGACGCGCTGAATTATGACGCAAGTTAGTGTCGAGAAGGTTCATACCAGCTGCATGACTGTTAAAATCACCACTAACATTGTACCTATAGAATTTCACGGTGTTGCATGGTGGACACAACAAAAAGAAGTAGAAGGACCACATTTTTCAATTTTGCCTCAGTGCAGCACAAGACCTGTTTCGGCTAATGATATAGATAATGATGCTAAAATTAAAAAAAGGTCAAACGGATTTTAAGTTTCGATTTGTTGATCATAAAATAATTGCAACGTGACCGGAAATTACGCGAGTAATCCATAAAGAGTTATTTACTCAAATGCCATTTTAATAGCAATTTTCAAACGAATATTCTGCGAATATGCGGGCATCGACAAGCTCATGCTTATGTCTTAAGAGCGAACTCTTCCTGATAACCATGGTAAAGCAGTTCTACGCATCAGTTTTCACTTGTATATAACTTGTATGTAACTAACTAATTAAGCTAGGTAGGTTTTGTTAAAGACTTTAGTACTTATGAAATAAACTTTTGCTGTAGGTATTTTGAACCTTGTAGCACATTTACGCTGATCAAAAATTGTCACACGCCAATAAGCTTTGTTCATTACCTACGCTAAAAGTTGCTAAAATCTATGACTGATGATGTCCAATCATCTATCACCTCAAAAAAAGTCTTGTGGCGGGAATATTCTAGTTGGTTTACCTTGAAATGCTGACAATCATTTTAGCGAGTGTATTCTTTTCTTTGTAATTTGTTTTTGACCAATATCCGACACTGTCGGTGGCTCGTCCGGAGACGAGCCTACCGCCATCTTTCCAATTATTGAGAGTCCAGATTAGTTGCGTTGTTCTCTTTGCCTGAAAAGCGTCCCGTGAAATGGAAAAATCACATAATTAAAACTACATTAAGTATTGCTCCAGAACATGGTAATGATCAATCGGGGTACATGACCGCTTGGCCATGAATTCGAATAAAAAGCTTTTGTAAAAATGTTATACCTACCTATTTCAAACGGTAAATTGTACGGAATGCCTTTCCGGAACAAGTATTCTGAAAACTGTTACTCCCTTCATTCCACAAATGAATGCCATCAAGTCAAGTCAAACCAAAATTGATTCAATACCTAGGTACCCTGAATATCTTCATTTTGAAATTTATTAACTAGGTAATTAATTCAATTGAATTAATTACCTAGTTAATAAATTACAGAACCAAAAATACAGAATTTGTTCTGTACTGAGCATACGCACTGCTGTACAGCTC
Source organism: Ditula angustiorana (assembly GCA_963691745.1). Classification (NCBI taxonomy): domain Eukaryota; kingdom Metazoa; phylum Arthropoda; class Insecta; order Lepidoptera; family Tortricidae; genus Ditula; species Ditula angustiorana. Next base: position 7,924,487 of record OY829484.1, read on the forward strand.
CGATTAAGTACAAAAAAGTCAAAATTCGAAAAGGATAGCCTTGCTTGACTACCTAATTCGAAAACAATGAAAATCCGTGCAAAATCCCGAATACAATCCAGTGTACGTATTTTTCTTATAATTTCTTTTCACTATTGGAGATTAAATTTTATTTAAATATTATTACAGTTATTTGGAGGCAAATAGATTTAAGTTTACCGTTTATACATATAATTTATAAAATACAAATGTTGACATTTATATTTATCAAATCAGCTTTGTTTTCTAAAACAAAACTCTGAGATCAAAACTAATTTCAAACAGGAAGAGGAAAGTACTTATTGCTTCTGTCAAACTGACATTGACATTGACAGTCAGTACCGAACGGAAGAGAGGTTAGGTTTTGATTTCACGAACTAGAAAAATCTATTATTAATATCTTTGATATTCATTAATAAACTATATAAAACAATCAAATGGCAAATTCTGGAAAAGGAACGTTCCGACCGGTAAGTCTTACACAAAATCAGAGCTGCACTGCGAACTTTCGAACTTGGACTGCACCTGTTTTTTATTTATATGTATTTACTTGTTTGCAGGACTCTGATGTCCATATTTCCTTTGAAGATCAGCAAAAAATCAACAAATTTGCACGTCTGAATGCCAAAGTTGATGATTATAAAGATGAATTAAAAGTAATTCAGAACGATATGAAAAATCTCGAGGAAGCTGTTGAAGAGCTGGCCCTGGCTGATGACTCCGAGAAAATTCCGTACCTCATTGGAGAAGTATTTATATACCAGAGCTTAGAGGACACAATGGTATGTGACCATACAAGTGTTTCAGACACTTTACATTAGGTGTCTTTGCCGTATGACTAAGCATAGCTATAGCTGCAGATGCACAATTTGGGACCATACAACAACCAGCAGTGCGACTGGGCGACAGCCTTGCGGTTAAAGTGCCTGATGTAAAAGTGTACTATCTGTAGCTTTGTGACTAAACAAACCATTTCTACAGTTGTATTAATGTGAAGGTGCTTGCTACATCTAAACCTCTAATTGTATAAGCTCTCATATTTTTAACCTACTCTTGTATGAAGAAACTACTACTTGCTACTAATAAATGATATTACTAACAATTGAATTCTAATATGATGTGATATTTTTCAGAAATCATTAGAAGAGTCAAAAGTGAAAAAAGAAACTGAAATAAGTGAACTTGAGGCAAAATGTGAGGAATTAAAGTCACAAATGGGTGAACTGAAAGCACATCTGTATGGGAAATTTGGAAGCCATATCAATTTGGAGAATGAAGAGGAATGACATGATAAATAAAATATTCAAATAATAGTGATTCTTTGCAATTTCACCCATTTAAGCTGCATACAGACATCGCGAGGCAGGCGCCGCGAATAGCTCGCCACACGGCTCAGGCTATCAGCACTTCTAGGACACTAGGATTTAGCACAGACAGAGCCTCCATCACTTTCATAGATGCTTACCAATTAGAAACGGGTATATGCTTTATGTACATGATAAAAGCTAGTGCGCTAGGGCCTCTGGCCAAGGGTGCTTGCTGTAGCATCCCTTTGCATTAAATGCATTGGGCACCATGTCTCGACTCCCTGCAGCACGCGTGTCGCGCCATTCGCGGTGCGTGCCTTGCCATGTTTGTAAGCATCTTTATCATTGTTGCCACAAAAATGCTCTTGCAATGATACATTTGAAATATTTTTAAGGGTGACTTGCACCTAAAAGTTAAGTAGGTTATCAGTTATTGGTTTAACACCAAAAATGTTTTGAAGAGAAAAAGAAAAAAAGAGATAAGCTACTGAGTTTCTTGCGGTGCTTCTCAGCAGAATCTTCCATTTTCTAAAGTGATGGTAGACTCGGACACGTCATCTTAGAGCCTTTAGGGCTTCTTGCAAAATAAGTTAATTTTAATTTTCATAAAATTATAAGGACATTGTGCAAGTTGCTATAACACTAATTCTTGCAGAGTACTATGTTTTTTGCTAATAAGTTGACATCAGTTATGCTGTGAAGACAATGATGTTTGAAATGTTTCAAGATTAGCGCTTTTATCAAAAGCTCATTGCAATTGTGTAATAAAAGTATGTAACTGCTGACTCAATAGTTTATTTTATTTGGTACATGTGTACTTATTTGTACAAACAGTAAGTGGATACATTTTATCAAACAAAAGATGCTCATTGAACACCAGATATTTTGCAAAATATGTATGTTAATTTTAATATGTATATCTTGATTGAAATAATAATCTAAATAAACTAATACATTTTATTTGTCTGGCTTAAATAGTAAAACTTTATAAAACTCAATTTTTTTATTTATTTATAAGAATACTTTAGGCATACCCACAAAATCAAGGAATAAAATGTTTGCAGTTTGTAGTGGTGACCAAAAACATTCTCCAAGAACAATAAGAAAGATTTTATCTTTCCCTTAAAATTGTTTCTGCATTATTAACCATAATATAATTAACTCAAATTATAAGGAACATGTCACAAAACTTAATTAAAATATTCTATAGTTTTAGAAATATTTTAGGTTCTTTAGGAATGCATTAAAAACACATTCAATGGTTTTAAACTTTCGCGATTTTCACACATATAATAACGTTATCGGGTCTACTCGTGACCACGGCCGTTGAAACATGGCCGAAACGTCGAGGTAAATTAACAATATACTTTTATCGCGTTAAAGTCCTGATAACGTTATAAATAGAACACATTCTTTAGTCGTCATACATTACATTTAAGAATAAGTTATATCACACATTTTAGTTTTACTAAATTAAAAAAAAATATATGCAAAACATTGTAAAGTATATCATCATCATGATTACTAAATACTAGTTCTAATTATTTACAAAATAATAAATAGTTAAAGAAAATATTCACTAAAACATAGCATCTTTTTTACTAATACAAAATAATTCCAAAACTTAAAAAATACGTTTTTAGCTAAACTCTTCACTAGGTATACATATATTTATTAAATATCATCAATAATATATGGGTAAGCTTTTGAATTTTCAACTTATAAACTATTTTGCAATAGAGAAAATAATAATCTATGCTATCACAATCACTGACTTATTATCACAATACTAAATATTTCAAATATAACAAATTCGTAAAGACTTACAACCGCAAGTGTTGAATCACAAACAAGTGAATAACTACAAACAAAATCGATCTAATCAATAACTTAACATTATGTTGTGCTTTACGCTGCATTACATCGTAGAGTGCGTCCCACAAATAGGTGGAAAACATGGCGTCACGATGGCATAGGTTTGTCAATTTCTACACTAAGGTGCTTTACTGACCATCCATCCTGCTGTACGCCCCGCCAAGGCCATGCACGATGCACGATGCCCGATGTAGCATACTCACCATCGTGCGCGCATCCAGCGTGCTAGATGTAATCGAACGAATTAAATGAATGCACGTGTTTTACTTATTTAAAATGCCACCAATTTTATCAAAACGCAAAAAAAATTAGATCTTGTGATGTGAGCAGCAGCAGCAGAAGCAAAGAAAAATGGATCCAGAATTGATCGTGCAAGTCCAGCAAGCAATTAATAATAATATTGACGTACGTCAAGCCTACTCACGGTCGTGCATCGTGCATGACCTTGGCGGGACGTACAGCAGGGTGGATGGTCAGTAAGGTGCTTAAGACAGAGGTATCAAAAATGTTTAAGTAGGTACCTTCAGTAAATTTATAACCAGTGACATCAAAATGTATGTTGATACGCCCTTTACACGAACACCTTGCCGTGTGTACCAGGAGGCCTAGAACGCTAGCTTTTGTCGATAACATAAAGCATATCGCACGCTTAGTATTAAAGTGACTCAATTCTGAATTTGATATTTCCCAAAATTAAACCCTATGTCTTTTAATTAAGGTGATATTTTGGGACGTGTATTATTCAGAAATGGGTCACTTTAATACTAAGCGTGCGATATATCCTTTTCTAACCAATATGCGTGTGGAAGAGGGAAGAATGCAGTAATGTGCGCGATAAACACTAGCGTGCTAATAGAGCAGGATACGCTATTCGATACGTATTAAGATGGTACTCGATACGTTTAAGCGGGTTAGCGGTTGATAACTGGGAGACTGAATAAGGACCGGCCGAAAACGTGGCGACGCTTTAGAGCTGGAAGCCGGATTAAGCTGGAGACATCAGGATTCTCAGGATCGCTTTAAATGGAAAAGTGTGCAACAGCCTTAAATCAACTAAATCAAAACGGACACGCGGCAGACCTCGACGGCGATGGCGAAATCAGTGGACTCATTTTCATAGACTTGATGGAAAAATACCTTCTTTCAACCTCGGTAAAAAAGTGCGAGGAGGCCTTTGCCCAGAAGTCAACGCTCATCATGTGATAGGCCAATAGCAATGACTACAATTAATTTTGGCCGAAAAAATTAAAACTAGCTTTAATTATTTTTACTAGCTTTAATTATTTAATTTTTTTTACTTATGTTTTCTTAGCCACAACTATAGCCATTGCTAATATGTACTTATCATGCAAATTTTATTTCAGCCTGGCAGGCCATTTTAAAAATAGTTAATTAAGAGTTATGCGGACTGCAGACTTTAACCTTAAATATGATATAATCGCCATAGCCATATGTTACAAAGCAACATATTATTATTCACCTATTGGTGGGATAGACTAAAGTATGATTATTAATTTGATTTAAACTCCCCGTTGAAGACTACTATGTGAGTTGGACAAGCTTTGCGGCAAAATTTCCTCTTCATCTGTTTCACGATCATTGGTTATCCTGATAGCCTGATACCACTGGTTAGTCAGGTCGGTCATCTGGCTTTTGCAATCCTTTAATTCCTGAAATCATATAGAGTAGACAAACAATAACATATTATTCAACAGATAGACATAAAATTTACGCTTCCCCTTTTGCGGCGCAGCCTCACCTCTGGTGCAAAAATACATGTCATTTTGTGCACAAAGAACAAATTTTATATCAGTAAGTAGGTAATGCAAGCAATGTTTAAACAATCTGTAAAATATATTCAGAGCCTTTGATGAAATTGCATTTGGATTTGTGAAACGGTGAACTATTCTGATACAGTATTACGTACGACTAAAGTTACATGCTTCTGCCATGTATAGAGAAGAAATAGACTCGTCAGTCATCTCACAACGGCTACTAGCACGACATGCATTTACATCTCTTTCTTATAAATTATAGTTAGAAAGAGACGCACATAGCGGCGACTTGTGCTGAATATGCTTATTGCGGTTTCTGGGTAGTAGTAGGTAATGTTTTTATACTTTACTGTCTTCTTAAATTTAATTTGGTCTTGTAAGTATGTATGTATTTAATTTATAAGAGTCATAACTCATAACATATAAAATTAAAGTTTACAGGACAAAACAGGTATACAAAGACGAACTTGTTGGTGTGTTGCTCTCCAAGCTTTCATATTAATGGCCAATTCTTTAGCCTATTGCATGACACGTCGCGTAAAGGGCTTATTACACTACTCGATATTCAGACAGTCTTAGTAAGCAAGTAAGCACGGCCGAACCCATTCGGTCGGTCTAATTAGACAGGCTAACTCTTATTACACTAAGTAAGACTGTCTGAATACCGCGTAGTGTAATAAGCCCTTAAGGAGGAGACGGGCGGAAGGCCCGTGTCAAACTCGTTAGTTATACAATACGTTTGATTTCTGCTCATTCCCCAATGCCTTCAATACCTTCTGCTTCACGTAATCAGTTTCGACTTTGTTAAAGTCTGCCCCATCCTCTTCCACTTTTCATGCCCTTGATGGAGATCAAATTTTTGCTGTCGTCAACTTTAAAGTGTGCTGAGAGCAGCACTCTTTAAAGTTGACGACAGCAAAAATTACTATGGCGGTCCCTTTCATAGGCTACAGCGTCGAAAAGAGACCACCTTAGTAATTTACGCTGACGTCAACATCAAACAAACCAAGGCCATACCATATTTGAACGTAATTTGTGAATTGATTTTCTTACCTGATGCGTGAATCTTCGGGTGAAGAATGGGATCAAATATTTAATATCAAGCCTGACGAAGCCCCGTAGTCTTGTCGCATGCGAGTAATTCACCTGAAAAAATGCATTATTTTATTTTATTATACAGTCACGTTTTAGCCATTTCCGGTCACCATACAAGTAGGTATTGTTGGGATCACATTTTTTAACTACGTAACTGCTACCTATGTTTAGGTATAATATACTATTATGTTGTTTGTTTGTGGGTGGATGTAATGACTGAATATCAAATTAAGATTTTTCCCACCTTCACTTTTTCTGTAAGCTAGGGATGCATTTCTTTTACATTTAACATCACCTTTACTATAATACCGTAAGTATTACCTCTAATTCCTCTTCAGTTATCTCTGATAAGTGTTCAGAGTCAATGGCTTGCCCCCACTCCTTTGTCTTAGACAAACTCACTTCTTTCTGTTTACGTAATGATCGTGATTTCTTTGTTTTCTTGTTTGCCTATAAAACAAAATAAATATGTTAATAATCTTTCTATCTCACGAGCACGCGTGGCCTTTGGTTGTGGTTGAGGAGTGGGTATACAACCTCGCAATAGAAATAGTACGTCGCATCAATGTACGTGCCTGTCAGAGTCGTAACGTTCAATCGCGATCGATCACCGTACCTGCTACTATGCGCACTCATACACAGACACGCTGTCAACACAATTAAGGGTGACGCGCCCTCGTGAGATCATAATATACAATGTAGTAAGATGTTCTTATCAAATAAATTAAATGAAAGCCAATGAATTGGCACTTAATGTGTGCATAATCCTAAAATAACATTAAGAAACAAATTACCCTTAAAAACTTCAATAACGGCATTGTAGATCCACCCAAGATCAGTGTGGTGAACAATACGATGATAAGAGTAGTTGTTATGATCACGTGTCGCGTCTCATCAGAAAACCCAAGATGCAGTGACAAGGCATACGAAATAGCACCTCGTAGCCCTGAAACATTGAGAACATTAACTAAATACCAAGTGAGCATCATAAAATTACAGTACTTAATATTAGAAAAACTAAAGTATTAAAAGTTTCGAAAATCTGCTCTTTCGATATATGAATAACATACCACTGAACCACATGATAAACATCATTTTTTTAGTTATCTTGTGTTCTCGAAATTTATTGCAAAGCAGTGCCAGTGGAAAGATGTTGGCAGCTCTTCCAAGAAGACACATTACTATGCTCCATACAACAAGGGCTGGCTCGACGCGGTGTCTGAAGCTGTGAACACGAGAAATTATTTAATCAAGTTATTGTAATCGAAATTATTTATTACTAAATTTTTTCGATTTGTCTTTTTGTACTTTTTTTACATTTACATTAAATTTAAAATGCTATATAATTAATGACAACACAAAGAAAAATTAGGGTAATGGCAGGATTCGAACCTGCAACATCAGCATTCCGTGCCTTGCGTATTCCGGTTTCCGCCACATTGCAGGTTCGAATCCTGCCATTACCCTAATTTTTCTTTGTGTTGTCATTCATTATATAGCATTTTAAATTTATTTAATCAAGTTTCCATATTTCAGGTGCAATTGAAACAAAAAATGACAAAAGGTAATAGGTATGTGAAATCCCAATCAATCGCCTGTTGAATCCCATGTAAAATTTCCCTGTGTGTGTTCTTTTATTTTGTTTACTTGTGTGAATCAATAAAGAGTATTTGTTGTTGTTGTTGTTGTTGATATGTGAAGTAATGTTTAGTATCTTGAATAATAAACCTGTTTGACTTGAACAAGTGAGTGATCTGATATATTTTAAGCAATGATCGAGGACCTATCCGATATCAATGTGACACATTTGAAAAGAAAGGAACATTTTGTACCTACATATTTTATGTAGCTACAGCTTTTTTAAGTTACACCTAAATGATTAAATTAATTTTTAGTATGAAGATTCTTTTTTATATTATAACCAATGCAGCTTATAAATTTATAAACATAATAAAATAAAGCTTCGCAGATCGATTAGTATTATTTTAATCGTTCATAATTATGCTTAAAATAATTTCATAGTCCGTTCTAAGTCCACAATTCATCACCAGGGACAAAGCAAGGTTGCCGCAAGAGTAACAGCGGTAACACAAAATAGACTTGTACAGAATAAACTTAAGTAAAAAGATAAATAATGAGAGAGTTATTCAGTACCTGAAAATAGCTAATCCCAAATATGCAAAGACACAGGTCTCGGCTATAAAGGCCAGAGTCCTCATGGTCTGCTGCATGGTGACTTGCGTGATGGTGGACAGATTGAAATGAGTATAATGTGACATTACAATACCACAAAACAGTATTGCCATTATTCCTGAAAATTAAATCAGAATATTAAAAATATGGTTTAATGGGCTAGAATCAGATAAACACCTATTCACATGTTAAACTCACCAGAAAGATGAATCCCCTCAGCTAAAACATAAGGTGCATATGTAAACACTAACATCATACCAAACTCCAGGGAAGGATTTTTACGTAAGTCAACATGTTTTAGCAAAAGAGCACTGACCAGTGCAAACAGGACTCCAATACCAGCCGATGCAAAGAACATTAACCAAAACCTGTTGATAGCTGAGAGAATAGCTTCACCAGTCGACATAAGGGGGTCATTGGAGTCCAACACAGCTGTTGTCAGGACAATAGCCACTGCATCATTGAGGATACTCTCCCCAAACACCAACATGTTCAGAACAGGATCCACATCCAAGGCATGAAAGATAGCTACTGTAGCCACCGGGTCCACGGCAGATATCAGTGACCCAAAAGCAAAAGACTCCACAAAACTCAATTTATACACCACTTGAGCCAACCCCAACAAGTATATTCCAGCTCCAATAACAAACGCCGATATAGCTGTACCAACTATAGCAAATAACAGTATAGAGCCAATGTTTTGGAAAAAGTTTCCTTTATGTAAATTATATCCTGATTCAAAAATTATAGGTGGCAAGAGGACTAGGAAAAATGCTGTTGGTGAAAATGCTTCTTCTTTCCTCCAGTTTGCAATATTTCGAATGGACATAAGGTTTATGATCATGCCAATTAAGGCTCCAAGGAAAACGATGACAACACTCTCAGGGAGATAGGAGAATCCAGTTTGCAGCATTATATGTATCAATAGAATTCCTAGAGCCAGGATGCACAGTACAAAGAAAATAGCCATAGAACTGTTGTGTTCATCTTCAGCCGAACTCTTTTCTGGCAACGGCGCCGCATCTGAGGGTCCGACCGATGATACGTTAGGAGTATTGGATGGAGACGGACTAACTGGCACCATTTGCAATATTGAATTGTTAGATGGGCCGATTTCATAAATAACATGAGAACTTTCTGTCGATGAACTGGCAGTCGACGCATTTCCACTCTCATTTATTACACTTGCTTCACTAGAACTCGTTTCACTTAGCCTTTTTGACCTTGAAAGTTTGTGTAACATACGATCATATTTACTGCCGTAGTTATTAATCAATTGCGACTGTAAAGTCTCTTCCGATATCGATCCACTGCTTTGCCTCACATTTGTAGGGTTTGTAGCACCATCAATAGCGTAGGATAACTGTATGACAATAAATAAACTAACACAAACGACTGTAGATTTAAACTGTATCATTTTGTACTTCTAAATTTACCTCGAAATTTTTATTTACAAAAAAAAATACATTTGACTAGCATTGCCCTGATAAGTTGATAACCCACTACCGAAGTGAAGTGAGTGGGAAAATGTCGAATCACAAATATGGAGAGGGCGAGGAGAGGCCGAGGGGGTAGGTAGATGACGCAAGTGACAGCCGACATGTGATAAGAAACCTATTTGAGCTACTCATAAAAATTGCGCATTTATAACAACTCCGAGCTGAAGGGAATGGTTAATGATATTAGTTATTCTTTATCTAATCTGTGGGACGCGAAGTATGTTGAAAACGTGAACTAATCGGATCTCTCTTTTACACTACAACATTCTTTGACCTCACTAGCGCCACACATTTTAAATAGTACGCCTACTCAAATACTCATGCTGCTACTGAAATTGACATCATTTACCGACTATTTATTTCCTACTCCGGCTGTGGTGGACTTATTATTTGATTTTTAGTACAATGGATTCAGCTTTACGTGAGCAAGTTATGATAAATCAGTTCGTTTTAGCAGCAGGATGTGCCCGAGAACAAGCGAAACAGTTACTTCAAGCTGCACATTGGCAATTTGAGGTAAATATCCTAGTATATGTAAACAAACAGTAATCATGAAATGGCTGCTACATAATTTGTCGAAGTGTTTTGCAATAGCCTTGATTCGTTATTAATGTATAAACGCTATTTCTACGACTGTTTATTCCTAGGATTCATGTGTCAGCTAAAAAGAAGCACTAACCCAACAGGAAAATTCCTCTAATCACACCTGCATTACCCAATATTATATTGCATGTAATTATGTTGATGAATGAAGCGATACGCAATAAGTACAAACGTATGTAGGTGCATTCATGGCGACTGACAATGTTATGTTTGATAACAAATCTGCAAATGTTTACTTTCTAGTTTTCTGAATAAAGGATTTAAGATTTCGTATTTATTTTAGTGAGTCATACTGCTATTAAATATTTTCCATTGTTGTTATTACTACATCTAGTTACACATTTCAGCTTATTAATAATAAATGAAAATGTTTACCATGTAGATGAAGTAGGTAAGAACATATATTATTTTAGGTTAGTATCTAGTCTACAAACTTGTTTTTAAGAGAAGTTCAGTAGTTGTTATACAAATGTAAACAACTTGAGAAGTAATCATTCCTTATCTGCAATGTTTAGTCAGAAATACTGCATTACATAAATGCAATTATTGTAAGCAACATTAAAGAAATGCATCCTTTACTGGATTACTTTTTCTGATCACTTTGTTTACAGTTTCCATTAGGACTAATTTATAGGTGTACAGTATCAATCGTACAGTAAAATTATTTAAATTTAAATTAAATGTATGATATAACCTATAAATTGCGTTAATTCTTCAATAACACTACAAGGTCAATTGCAGTGCCAGAAGATTTAAGGGAAATGGTCTTGCTCTCATTTCTATACAAATAATATTTCAATGAGTTTGTTGATAGCTAATGATCTCATTTAGGAGGAGTGTGTACCCAGCCTCAATATAAGCATACAATAAAAGTGCTCTCCATACAATTGGCGATAATGTTTTGCACCCTCTAAACATTAAGTATAGCAATGTTTTTTGGCCCTTTATTATTTTACCTCAAAACTAGGTATGGTATGTTTTGATTTTATTAATGTAAAAGTAAATAATATATTTTGGCCAATGCTTACAAACAAAATTATAAATCCCTGTTTTCTATTTGCTGTTTAAATAGGTACAGTATGAGATACTTAATGGCATAGTCCCGACTTTCTTAGTTTTTGAGATGTAGACCCCACAACAAAAATGGTCCCCAGAACACTGTGAAACTTTACATTCAAGTTAAGTCTAATTAATTAAAATTACTTTGTCTGTAACAGTTCATACTTCTACAAATGTATCAACATTAACTTTTTATTTTATAGATAGCTTTGATGACATTGTTTATGTTGTTCCTTTAGTTTTGGATACTATACTATTTAAAACAAACTAATCCTTTTAATTTGTGCTTTTAATTGGCTTCATAAATACAGGATGTTCTTTCACACTGGATCTGTTCAAGTCACGTTTTTTAAAAACCTTTGAATACAGTATTACTTCTTTTTATAAATAAAATAATGCCACCTTGAACCAATATATCCCATCTACAATATTTAATATACTCCCCCTCCGTGTCCCATACCCATACAAACCCCAAAGGTAATCAAACAAATAAGCATTTCGAAAATATTTTGTTTTATTTTGCAATGTACTTTTATGCACATTTTGTCCTAATTGCGCCTCACTGTGTTTGATAGCACTCAAAAAATTTCCCTATGCTGTTTATCGCATAAATCGATCAAGAAATGCATTTTAAATGCAAGACTAGAACACCCACATGTCTATTTCAAATACTTTTTTTTATAAAAAATAATTTATCTTTCGTGAACTTGACGCAGAAAAATGACTAAATCAATTCTGTAAGCGTATCTGATCCAGATATACTATTTTGATTAATATAGTTTGATAAAGTACCTCTAGGCGCATATTTTCCAGTTTCTATTCTCGGAGAATCACCACTGGTTACCGAGTTATTTACTTTTATTACGATTTTGGTTTTTATTTTTTTTCTCCAAAAAAACTCAAAAGTGCGACTTGTGACCGCCACTGAAAGATAGCTCTTAATTAGGTTTACCATTGGTAAAAAAATCACGTTCCACTATCGCGGCGTTTGGGAGTTACGTATAAAGGTCAAATGATACATTTTAAGGTTGTCACTAAAGGTCAACCAAATATAATATTTGCGATCAATAAAGAACAATAATGTTTGGAAAAAACTGATTTTCGGTTATGTTTCAAGCATATATATGTATGTAGAATACTTTATAAGTTGTTAATTCAGAAAATTGGGACCCAACTTACGAGATGTCACTTTAAGCCATAGTGTTTTTTCGCAAGTTGGTTCCAGATTTTATGGAATTTAAGACACACAAATCATATTCATTTTCAAGTATCGACGTGCAGTCGTCAACTTTGGATAGATTTTCATCATCGTCTAAAGGTGAACATTCATCTAATGATGGATCTTCGTCATCCACCTCTACCAACTGTAAGTTTTCTCATGAATCGGTTTCAGAAGTTCACGCGCAGCTTCTGGCAGACAAACCTATTGGACGATCTTTGGCGTTGTCTGCTGTGTGCCATAGACATAAACAGATCTGATGATTCTGGTGCACGATGAAAGAGGTCCATTATAGTTTTTCTCCTGTTAATTTTCCGGCAATGGTGTTCCCTATCTGAGCGCCAAAAATTATTGCGCGATTCAATTCAACCTACGCCATAAGCAAGGCAGCTGAGCGTATCTAAACTGCGGAATGGAACCCCCCTGCCCGTATGGACATCCATCATTAGTTTTTGGAACCAAAACTTTCGATTTTTTTAAACATTCAAATAAATTAAAAAAAAATGAGGGTAATGGCACTATTAGAGGTAATGTGGCGAAACTGGCAAAGGCAAGGCATGAAATGATGATCCAGGTTCGAGTCCTGCCATTATCCAATTTTTCTTTGCGTTGTCATTATATAGTATTTTAAACTTATTTGAATCCCTTATCGGGTTGGGTAAGCCCCCGCTGAGGCAAAGTAGCTCCACGGGTCTGTAACGGCTCCATGGTCCCTCGCCTCCGTGTCTCTAGTTCACATGTATGAGCATGGGCTTTCAGCATAAGCCTGACGAGGATTGACCCCTTCGCCCTCTACGTGTGAACTTAGATCGGAAAAAAAAACTAATAAACGATTTGAAAAACCAATAAACGACTTCAGATTCAAATCTCAATGAAAAACTCACTACCTATGTTTTTAATATGTACCTAGAGGTATATTATGTGAAAAATAATCTATGTATAAGATAAATTTTATGTATAAATAATACGCAGTTTGTAACTAAGAGAAAAATTTAAATTAATTCTTACTAAAATGAAAGGTCAAATTGAGTGACGACCCTAACACTGTACTTTGAAATTCGATTACTCGTAAACGCTGCGATAGTGGAACGTGATTTTTTTACCAATGATAGACCTAATTAAGAGCAATCTTTCAGTGTCGGTCACAAGTCGCACTTTTGAGTTTTTTTGGAGAAAAAAAATAAAAACCAAAATCGTAATAAAAGTACAAAACTTGGTAACCAGAGGTGATTCTCCAAGAATAGAAACTGGAAAATATGCGCCTAGAGATACTTTATCAAACTATATTAATCAAAATAATATATCTTGATCAGATACGCTTACAGAATTGATTTAGTCATTTTTCTACGTCAAGGTCACGAAATATAAATTATTTTTTATAAAAAAAAGTATTTGAAATAGACACCTGGGTGTTCTAGTCTTGCAGTTTAAATGCATTTCTTAATCGATTTATGCGATAAACAGCATAGGGAAATTTTTTGAGTGCTATCAAACACAGTGCGCCTGTGCGAAGCCATCGTGAATGGCTAGTTTTTAATAAATGCATCTTCAGTATATTATATATAAAATATTCAAGCAACAAGTTAGTCAAAGTGTGTTTAAAAAAAACTATTTTTTTTTCACTCAAAAACCATAAGCATTTATTTTGATAAACGCTTTACGGTAATATGAAATCATAAGATTTAGAAATTCTATTCTAAACAGTTCAAATATATACACATATATGTGATTAACACTACATGTATGTATTAGTTTGAGTAGAAATACGAGTGGGGAGCGGGTCGATTCCCCTTACTGATATGATTGGATATAAGTATTTGTTTTTCAAAACTTGTGTAATATTTAGCTGGTGTCACTCATAAATAAATACTTCTAATGTATGTTTATTGTTTGCTTATTTACAGACGGCGTTATCAATATTTTTCCAAGAGGTTGCAATACCCGCTGGAGCAAATGGTATTGCTGCACCACATTTTCGTCAGGTACCTGTGCATCTCTGTACACTAAACTAAAGCACCTATCAATAGAAACTGCTAATATTGTATACAAATATACCCAACTGAAATTGACACCAGATTGTCTATGGTGAACTAGCGTTGTGGCAATATATCGAAGTATCGATAGTATTGTTGATAGTATCGTGACGTCAAAAAATAGTCACAATATCGATAGGCCCATCAATAGTATTGATACTATAATGAGCCCTACACATAAATATTCAAGTATCATCAATAAATGTGACAATCCTTGATTGCGAAATAAATCAGGGATGATAAAAATCAAGATTTTTTAAAGCGGAATTATTTGATTATAATCAGATATTTTTTTCATATTTTTAAATATTTGTATCTGTTTTATTTGAATTTTTCTTTATTTGTAGTCATTGATTAATAGTTACCGCAACTTATTATCAATATAAATACTAAGGACACTTTCTTTTCATGAAACTTTTAAAGTTTTTATTTTATTTGGAACTAATTTATTGTAATGACAATAAAAAAATTGTAGTGTATTGCGTCGTTTTAAACATAATAGGTAGTTCTTCTAAAAAGTCAGTCATTTAAAAAAAAGAAGGATAATTATTTGCCATTTTGACCAAAAATATAAAATTAACGAAAACTAACAAGTTGTTCTAAAAATCGTCGAAAATATTATTTTTATCCCAGAGAATGAAGTAACTGTACTGACCAGTTGCTTGCTTATATCCAATTCTTCTTCGGTTATACATTTTTTCATATTATGAAGGTAAACACAGCATCGCAACGTGTGTGCGCGCGTTAGTTTATGTCGGGGGACTCTTTTTGGCTGATTTACTTGCAGTTAAAAAGTAGCCATCAAAAACAAAACTTGTAAAAAAAACCACGTCTCGCAACTCAACTAGGTAGAAACCGTAAAAAGTTGTGAGATCCATATAATACCAAGTCGGGTGATTTATTCAGTTCCTACTTTAGGGACCTTCTGTCTTAAGTTAATACGTAATTATTAGTTGCAGTTAAAAGGTATTTATGAACAGTTACTTGATTGTAATCGCGATTTAAATATAGTACCCGGCCAAAAAGATTGCACATCGGTCTTTGGAAAGAGACTCGGTTAATTTCGGCTTCATAGAGCGTTGTCTTACATTACCTATGTGACGTTCGTCAATCGTTGTACAGCTCCATAGGGTACGGACGCATTAAGTTGAAAATATATAATATAGAGTTGTTGAAACCCTCATATTAAAATTGTGCGTTGGCTTGGCATCTGTAGAAAAAAGAGAAAAACCTTTAGGAGGTCAGTCACGCGAATGTTTATAATTATTTTGCAACCGAAGCTGACAGATTAAAAAAATAAGGATGAGAATATAAGTTATTATTTTAAGAAGTTGCAAATGCCACTGGAATTTCAAGAATAACTTTGAACAAAATATTAAACGAAGTCAGTACTGAGACATCTTCCACTTCAGTTAAGTTCATCATTCCGAAAAAAGGGAGTCCAAAAAGGAAATTTAGATATGGACCATTTTGATTATGATGTTGTTACACTGATAGACTAGTAAAAAATACGGGTGATAGTGACACTATATTGACCTCATTGAGAGCACAGATAGTGAAATGAAAGGAATTGATAATTTGTGATTTTTTTTATTTACAATACTTATTGAAAAAATGGTTCTATTTTATTTTATTTCAAAATAATTCCTAATAGTTATACTATCGTTTTTCTAGTAGTTGCAATAACTCTCTATAGATATTCAAAGTTTACATGTCATCGATTTGACGTAAACTAATTAAGTCAATAAAGTGCAGTATTTATTTCGTATGAAACAACACTTAATAAATACGATGATTGATGGACGGTCGCCAGTATTCGGAAATCTGCGTAAACAGCCAAATGTCGCTTTCCAAAGACCGATGTGCAATCTTTTTGGCCGGGTACTGTAAGTGATTGATTTCCCATTCATTGGTTTTTCCACCCTGTATATGCAATTTTTTAACTTAAGAGGAGTGTGAACCCAGCGCTTTCCATACCAAACGGCGATAACGTTTTCCACCCTCTAAATGTTAACCTATAGCCGATATGATGTTTTTTTTGTATGTTGTCATTATGCCCTACAACTAGGTTTGTATGTTTTGATTTTTTAAATATTCTTAATAGTTTCAAAAATATTGACGCTTTTTTGTTTTTTATGAAACTCCTAAAATCCAAATATTGTCAAATCTATGAAGAATATTAAAAATATCAAACAAACAAACCTAGTTCTAAGGCATAATGACAGCATACCAAAAAATAATTGCCATAACTTAACAGTTTTAGAGGGTGAAAAACGTTATCGCCGTATGTATAGGGGGCGCTTTTTGGGGCTGGGTTCAGACTTCTCTTAATTAGACAGTACAAATTTAAACCGACCTCTGATAGTATTCGCTGATATGGTATCAATTTAAATAGAGATAATTAATGGCAGTGGTGTAGAGTAATGGAGGCGGCAGGGGCGGCCAGCCTCCGGCGGCACCTTTAGGCGGCGGCATAATTTCACACTCACTACATAGTATAAAGCAAAGTCGCTTCCCGCGTCTGTCTGTATGTATGCTTAGATCTTTAAAACTACACAACGGATTTTGATGCGGTTTTTTTTAATAGATAGTGATTTAAGAGGAAGGTTTATATGTATAATAACATGCTTAATATATTAGAGAATCACTGATAATTTCAAGATTTCTAATGTGAAGTCGAAAATAAACACATTTTTTTGCGCTTCAAATGTAGATGTCATTTGTTTCCTGTGGGCCACGCGGGCGAAGCCGCGGTCAGAAGCTTGTAAATAATAATAATATCTTGTAAATATATTAACCATTTCATATTTTTGTTGCACCTACGATTCTGAATACCTAAGAGGACGGCACAATTTTCTTCCGCCCTGGGCCGCCTCTAATTAATGGTACCAATGGCACAGGTGGGAAAAACCCGGTAGTTACTACTTACTACTAAGCACAGAATAAATAATAGTACTAACGTACAGAAACTTCTCTTTTCGACCACCATTAAACGAATTCCAACTTTATGATCAGGCACAAAAAGTTCGTATTACTTCATAAACATTCGCCAGGTGGCATGCGTCAAAAGGAAGGCGCCGCCCGCGCCCGCCTTCCACCCGCAATGCCCTGGCGCACAGCTAGGGTTGGCCTGCTTACTATAATACTATCACAACGCCCCTCACAGAGTGAGCGGGCGCGCGCGCTTCAAGCCGGCAACCTACTGCGATTAACCTATGCCATAGGTGAGGCGGCGAGTGCACCTACAGTGCGGAGTGGAACCCCCCTGCTACCAGCAAGAAAATGATGGTGACAAGTATCAATAGCGCCTAGTAACGGTCTAGCTAGGGGAACGTACCCATACTCGTAACGCCGTATTCATAAAAACAAATAGGAACCAAATATTATTTTATTAACTATCGGTTGGCAAAGACTGTTTTAAAACCATATTTATGAACTACTACGTGAAAACAAGAGGGGAAGGAGGGAGCCTTAGCATTTACTACGGGTGGTCAGGTCACCGAGGGGCGAGGATTAAGAAATGGTTCACGTACTATAAGTACCTACGTTCCTAGACTGTATCGTATATGACAGTGTTTCTTAACCTGTGGTCCGCAGACCCCTGGGGGTCTGCGAGCATATGTATGGGGGTCCGCAGTCTTACCTATGGACCATTTAACAATGATAAATAAATGCCACCAAAAGTCTTGTAATCCCTACGCACGCATATTTTTTTGTAATTTGTAGTACTAAAATAAATGGTCCGAAATTTATTGCTGCTTTTTTTTATTAGGGGGGTCCATAAAATTGTGCTTGATTTCCTAAGGGGTCCGTGGACAAAAAAGGTTAAGAACAGTGACTTGTTACTAATAGACAGGTTATACCCTAAAAAAAACTCCAAGAAAAATGATCTGAATGCATTGGCGAACACACACATTGCAAAATGTTTCGTTTTTACTTTTCACACACATAGTGAACTGTGTAAAAGGGACAACGTGATTAAAACCATAGAAACAAAGAAGACAGCTATTTTTTTCCAACGGACCAATCACGGCCTTGCTTGGTTTTGGAATTTGAAATTGACCGCAAACGCACAGCTTAGGTTAACATGCCCACCGTTCGCTTGTTGCTTGGCGACTGAGGACGCTGGTGCTATTTAACTCCAATTTGGAGCTCGCTACCGGAGCGCTTGTAACCTATCTACCTTTTTTATATCATTGGTTAAGAAACGCTGGTATATGAAAAAGTACTTTGCTTTTTGTGATAAATTGTTTCAAACTGTGGCGATTTTCCCACATAATTGTAACGACTTGCAACGTGTTGCCACGACTGTGATTTCGAGTAGACCACGGCCGTTTTAACATGGTCGATACGTCGAGGTAAATTAACAGTACTTATCGCGTTAAAGTCCCGTTTGACGTTATACACATCTTTGATTAACCTGATTGTCAGTGTGCCCGCCATTTTTCCAGCAACTGATGACGCCGTGCAACACTCCGGCGACGCCTCCCAACTTCCCCGACGCCCTCGCCGCGTTCTCACGGCTGTCGACGACGGGCAGCCCGAGCGGCGTGGGCGGCGGCGCCGCTGCCCCGCCCGTGTCGCCGCTGGCCACGCATCCGCCGCCTCCGCCACAAGTGCAGATGCAAATGAACACATTCTCCGGACCACCAAACTCGCAGAACAATTATGCACCACTCTCCTGCTCCACCGCAGTAAGTGACAGGGACTTGACATGAAACCATGTACAACACCTGCTCCCGTTTTCTATTGGCTATCGACAATCTTCGTGTTCCTAAGAAACAAATATGACAAATATACTGTCAGATGCGAGAACGGTGATATACATATTTATGAATAGATAGAACGAAAATCGACGAAAGCCACTAAGAAACTGATATTACTGTACTCCCTCATATCCGTTGTTTTTTTCGATTTATGGACATGTGTATGTGTTTCAGGTTTGCAGTGAACACATGCCAAGATAAATTGAAAATAGTAGTTTAGGAGCATCTATAATTTATTTTTGTAATGGTGCGCATTGTGAGCTGTGGAATTGTGTACGATAATGTTTACTTTACGAAACTCCCTGCTGCAGCATTGCTTTGCTGCGTAATATTCGGGGTGTTGTAGGCAATCATGTTAAATATTATAAAATATTGTATCTTTATTATATACAGATGTTTCAAAAACAATATGCACAAGACCATCCTATTTTTAACTATTGTGTTACAGTTTTTGGTATTCAAAATTTATACCTACCTGTGATCCTAATATTTTGGTATTGTAAAATATATTATGAAATCATATTATAATTAATAATGACTGTATAATAGGGAAAAGTTTTGAAATCAATGTTAATAGTTTATTTGGTAAGTTTTTTGTGACAACTCTGTAATCAATCACTGTTCAGAATGCAATGGATGTAACAAAGTGTTTCTAGAAGAACAATACAAATGAACTTGGACGTTACGTTAATACTCGTTAAGAACCAAAATTACAGTGAACGGATAACTGCATAATTCTCAGGTTTGAAATCATTTTATAAGTTAGGTTGTAGGTAGCCTGTACAATTTTAGGTTTTCTCAATACATATTAATAGTAAATTTAACATAACAAAACAGATAGGTTACCTATTCAGATTTTTTTGGCTCCTTATTTCAAATTGTTGTTATGCTCAATTAATATTCGTTTTGGCGAAGATAGTAAATCTACTTTATAAACTATGTAACATAGTTAATGCTTTGTAAATGTTTTAGCTCATAATCTAAATTAGTCAATGCGTCAGATCGTGAATGTATAAAGAACCCAATTGTTTTTCTTTTAATTATCGATTATAAAAGGTACCTACAGATAACGATATTCATTTACTTACTAGCCATTGATTGTTCTCTAACCCTAAATCATGCAGCTGGGATGCAGTAGAATCCGTAAACCAACAGATTCTATACTGTTCTTCGTTCACCGCATACAAGAGAAGCGCACGATGTTGCATGCATGATGCATGGTTTTCTGTAGCGCGTTAGGACAGGGTAGCGAGACAGAGCGATGCCTTAACGTCGAGTTTGACGCTGATGCGCTTAGGCAGCTTTCCTAAATTCAAACAAGGGATCGTTTTACCTATTACCAGCCGTTAAATTTAGACACATTTAACGGCTCGTAGGTAAAAACGAGCCGTTGTTTAAATATAGGAACGCGGTTTTAGAGAATAACGAGGCACGAGTCACAAACCGGCGATGCTGGCCGGTTTATTGTTCAATATCTCCACATCATAATGCACAAACTAACCAGAAAGAAAACGCTACGTAAAATTTGAGATTGACGCTTCTCTTCGAGTTCGTGTCAATGTACCCTACCCAACGTTGCGCTGTACAATTTCTTGCATAGACTGCGCTAAGAAGTACTTAATCAAACTGACAGAATCTTTGACCTACCAATAAATTATTATTAGGTACTTTCATGGTACTATACTATTTGCAAAAAAAAAATAGATTTGTCAGTTAAAAAAAATGCAAAGCAGTGATTTATTTTTAGAAGCTTACAAGTATATGTCGAATTATTTACTTTTTACAATTGCTGTTGTAATTGGCTCTACTTTTTGCTTGTGGTTATTCGAAAAACCGAGATTTTATAGAGTAAGCGCAACTGTTGAAATAAAAATAATCACCTTGAGTTATTTGTGCATGTTGCAGAATTAATGTTCTCAAAGAGAGGAAGGGACGGCAAAATGTTGATCATTTCTCACATTATTTAACGTTTCGCAATTTTAAAGTTTTCCCATAACACGTCAATCCATTTTGCCTATTCTTCGTAGTCAGGATCATTACCTACTACTGGGTTATCTGGTATCCTTGGCATAAGTTAAAGCTTAACGGACTTCTACTAACGAGAAGGCCCAGTTACGAGTCAAAAGTGATGCTATGTACAATAATAGCGGCCACTTGTGCTACCTGGGCAACTGCACTGTTATTGTCGAAGCGCATCAGCGTCGGAGTCGACGTCAAGGCGTGGCACAGTCTAGCTCACTCGAGCTAGCGCCTTGGAGCATGAGGGGCTGCTCCAGCGTCGAACTCGTCGCTGTTGCGCTTAGAGAATCACTACACCTACAGTTACACTCTCCCTAAATAGGAACCATAGGGCGTTGGGTCCCGCCGGCGCCGTCGCTGTCGCCGGGGTAGCAAGCTCACTGGGTGCCGGCCCGGCAAAGCTGCATGTGTTTGTATATGAACTGTAGCTGTATGCACGGGGCTGGTAGGAGCACACAGAGCGGTGTGAGAAACCCGGCCAAACCGGGTAAACCGGCGTCGACACCGGCGCAGTGGAAAAACGAAGCCCCAGCGCCGGTGCCGGTGCCGGGCCGGCTAGTTGAAAAACGCCCATAGCCTACGTCCTCTCATTGTGACAGGAGGACAGGAAGCCTGTCCTTAGCAGTGTTTTTTTTTACATTAGACTGGGTCGGGGGTTAAGTTGGTAACAGACTCCCTGATTTGGCTGACCCCAAAGGTTTGAAGGCTGAAAGTATTTGACCTACGCCGGGCAAATACCTTCGCCAACCAGTCGATTAAGCCTACGAACGTTTCGACCGACCTCTCCAGTCAAGTGCCGACCACGCTACACACGTACTGATTTGACCGTGATCGACTTCCCGACGGTGATTTGTAGGTATTTACCCGGCGTAGGTAGTTAGTCGGGATCAGCCAAATCAGGAGGTCTATTACGGCTATTCGGTATCACCGCTGCCCATAGGTACCGGCAATATCCGAAAAGTCGTAAGCGCGTTTTTATAGGGTGTAGCTATCAAGAAGCATTGAAACGCCGAGTTACAAAATTATGACCTAATATTGGGCACTGTACTAGTATTGACAGTATTTTTCCATCGCCTAATTACTCACCTTTTTTTGTAGCTTATCTTCAAAATGAGTAAACACTCAACTATTGCGAGTCCAGTTGAAAGCCTAAATGCAACTTTAGGCGAGAGTCCAGATACTCGGGAACAATCAAACGCCGGTTTTAAGAGTGCCACGGAGATTTCTAAAGACGATTTACAGAAAGAAGATATAATCTTATAGCGCTAAGGAACGGACAGCGTTTCTTACATGACTACGATTTAACGAAAAGCAACAACAATGTAAAGACTATATGAATGAAATCACGTGAGTTCAATAATTGTTTAAGACATTATTTCAGATAATTAAATCGTGAACTCAGCGGCGGATTTGCCCTAAGGCCCAAGTAGGCCCGGGCCTAGGGCGGCCAGGTATTAGGGGTGGCTAATCGTGGCAAAAAATACTCTGAAGCGGTGGCTCGGTAGGTGCGTGGTATTAAGGGGCAGCTGGTACTACACGGCCTAGGGCGGGCGGCCAAGACTGCAAATCCGCCTCTGCGTAAACTGGATAGAGGCTCGACGCCGATTCCCATGGAGTACAAACTACCCGCAAATATTTGGAAATGCGATCATTTTTAAAAGTTTAGTTTTCACATTTATTACCACATAAATGTCGTTAAATATATATATGGATTTTAATAACTGAATTTATTTCAGAATTCAGAACACGGGTAATCAAAGATATTTTAATTTTAATATAAAATATTTTATTGTTCAACAATTATATTATTACCTATGTATTTACAGATTCATTCAATTATATAATGGTCTGATTAAACTATAATAAGTGGTAAAGTGGCCTCATTAGATACAGGGGTAGGTATAGTCAGCGTCAAATATACCAGACCGGGCAAGGTGTCAAAAATATCTGAACTCGACTCTACTGTCAAATACGCTCGGGCGTGTTCAGATATTTTTGACCACCTTGCCCGCTCTGGTATATTTGACGCTGACTGTACAAAATTTTTCGTCTTTATTAAGGAAGACTGCTCTTCTCGTAGTCACAAGGACCAACATGTATACAGCCAATATCTCCAATCCTTCAAAAACATGTAAACTCAACCTTATTGTGAGGGATATAAGCATGTGACTGTATAGATGTTGCTGCTCGCGACTGTACAATCAAACCATATTGAATCGTGCGGGACCCACTGTGAAGTAGCGTTGCGGCAATACATCGAACTATCGATAGTATTGTTGATAGTATCGTGACCTCGAAAAATAGTCACAATATCGATAGTCTCGATATTATCGGTACTATCGATACTATCGATAGGCATCAATACTATTGCTAATATGGATAGTATTGGTTTTCGATAGTATCGATAACCATTGACGTACTTATTTCAACAAACAATCGATACTATTGATAGTTGTCAATACTATCGATAGTATTGCACTATCGATAGTTAACATTCACTATAGCGAGGACTACATTAAATCGCGTTTCAAAACCAATGTATGAATGCAATACTATTACACGTAATTAGAGGAAATGAAAATAAAACAAAAATGTTCCACAATACCAAGGACCGACCATGTTAATCCCAATTCAAAGATAATACTATCGAAGTTTTACGTACTATCGATAGTATTGAGAACTATCAATAGTATCGATTGTTTGTTAAAATAAGTACGTCAATAGTATCGATGGTATCGATACTATCGATAGTATTGGTTGAAAACTATCAATACTAACGAAAAGCAATACAATCGATATTAGCAATAGTATTGGATTTTAATGACTATCGATAGTACCGATACTATCGAGACTTTCGATAGGCCTATCGATATTGTAACTATTTTTCGAGGTCAACTATCGATAGTTCCGCAATGCTACTGTGGAGCCTTTTCACAATAAATGAAACATGACTTTTCGATAGGTATTGAAATGTCAGTATGCCATTAATAGTGAAATTACATATATTCCATAGTGGGCCACAATTCAACTGGTTTGACTGCACATCTAGCCAAAAAGTTTCGTAGAGTAACATGCAACTTTCCTGCAGTTTAAAATCTTTACTATCTACAGACAAGTAAATTTTATTCTATTATGTTATAATTTCATAAAATACAGTGTTATGAAAAGCAATCTGTTGCCCATCTTAGAGAAAAGCAACTTATAGTATGCACATTTGAGTCCTAACTAACCACCTTTAAGATATCCTTCAGTGCCACTCCTTATGTTATAACATTAGTGTTAGAGCACTGGAGAACAATTCATCCCAGTGTCAGTCATTAGGGCCACTGGTTACACTGACTATGACATTCTATCATGCAACATTAATATAAATAGACATCCCTTCAGGGATTAGTAATAGCATAAGGGTGGGTGACCACTTAGCAGCCCTTACCTTGTTAAAAAGTAAATTAAAAAATCAAGAACCGAACTGTGAAAAAAAAGAATAACAGAAAAGAAAAAACAAGCCCAGTAGGATAGAATTCTGTTAAGTAATATTGTATAGCAACACATGGCAATAGTTTCATGACCTTTAACAGTCGGGTCTAGGGTTGCCACCTTTTTTTAGGGTGAATAAAGTATTTTTCATTTTGGTAGAGCAAAAACAGAGAACACATCATAAAAAAGAGTATTTTTTTTCTATTAATTGTCCGTAACGAGCCATTAACAATCAGTTTTACGTACATAGAGTATTTTAGCGTACTTTATTAGTGTCGTAGATTATAAAGTATGACTACAAGAAAAAGAGGACAATACTCTATTTAAGAGTACGGGTGGCAACCCGACTCGGGTCCCATTATTGGAGGATTAGAGCCAGCCTACATTTTTATTATTACCTACATTATTAAATCAAAAATAGGACTAAAGGACCACTTTAACCCCCTTGTGATACATTTAATCTCTATAAAAGTTATACATATAATTGTTCATACTTAATCATGTACGTGACTCAAATATACATCATTTCAGCCATTGATGACATTTTCTTGGGTATATGGACAAAAGTTTCAAAGTAACAAGCTAGCTCATCGATGGTGACGTCGCAGGGAGGGTTCAATGCCTGCTGGGAGCATGATGGACCTGTTCTACTTTTGTCTGAAACTGACTCCTTGCCCTGCACGCTGCTACACGGCACCTCTTTCTTCCACCATTTTGTGTCATTGTTTGATGAAATGACACTTGGAAATTGCTCACGCTCAGTAGATATTCTCAACTGATTACAATTATCCACAAGTGCACACAAAATAGAATTAGTCGGGTTGACACTTTCTGTTAGAGGTGGAGCTAACTTACTTGGGTTTGGATGACATTTGTGTGGCTCTTCAGGATCTTTACAATAATTTTGCAATAGTTTCAAAACGGGCTTTTTAAGAACTTTGTAATTTTTCTTTTTACATATGGCTAAAGAACTTTTGCTTTTTTGGGTGGAACAATGACATCTCAATGTTTGTGTGTAACTTCTGGTGTATAAATGCTTTCTTAGCTGTGAGTGAAGAAAGGGATTAACATCTTTGTTGCTCTTGTTTTTCACTGGTTCAATTTCTAGTTTTTCCATCTCCACTGGCAACGATATGTCTTCTTTTGCCATTGTAGACACTAAAATTAAATAATTATGATTAATCCACCTTACAACACTTATATTAAATGTTTTTAGTTTGATTTCTAGCAAGCTAGTTTTTGTCTGCAACTTCATATGCAAGGAATTTGGAAGCATCTATACTTTTCTTTCTAATTAATCTAGTCAGCATCTAGGTGGAGTATCAGGATGAAATGTGCACCAGAACATAACTTACACCTCCAGCAATACAACAAAACACAATACCTATAATTTCGTACAGAACTTTTTCCATGATGGGTGTACAAACATTCTAAAGATATTTGTTTCGGATTCTATAGTTCCTATAAAGAACCCTCATGTTATTATTTTTAAATATTTCCACAATATACAGACGTCAGTCAGTTACAATTTTATTACGTGTTGTATGGATAGATACTAAGTTCATTAGCGTAGCCTAAGTAAAGTATGTAAGTATAACTATGTGAAAGTTAAGTAGGAAAGTAAAACAAACGAATGAATCTGTCATTTTATGAGATACACAAAAAATAGACACTGGTTTATTCCCGCGTACTGTTTGACGTAAATACGTCCAAGTGCGTTTTATGCATATTTGCATAGGTATACGACAAATATTATTTTAACACATGTCATTTACCAATGTACGCTCGCATGATTAAATACAAATTTAGAGAATGAATTTGGCTCTACTAATATCTGACAAGTTCTAGAAATCTAGAACGAATGTTATTATTCTCATGATGAACCCACTTTCTAATACGTTTAAAGCAAATGTTACACTTACCAACTAATTGTGACGTCTTTAACTTTCGATTCCAATCAAAAT
The DNA here is from genome assembly GCA_963691745.1 of Ditula angustiorana. Lineage (NCBI taxonomy): Eukaryota > Metazoa > Arthropoda > Insecta > Lepidoptera > Tortricidae > Ditula > Ditula angustiorana. Next base: position 7,951,389 of record OY829484.1, read on the forward strand.
TTGTAACTAATATCGAATAAGCAAGTAATTCCGGATGTATTTAGATACATAAATCGTACGCTTTGTTTATCACTCCCACAAATGAAGAATCACATCGCATCACCAGTGTGACCAACTTAAAATTAGAGATCCTGCCCTACTTAGGCTAGAAAACTGACAAATCATGCCAAAGCCAAACTCATGGCTAAGCTCCTTTAAGACTGGGTTTATAACAAGAGTTTATGAGCGATAAAAACGGAAAAACGCGGCAATGGCTGTCTCTGGTTGGGCAATGGCCACGTTTTTGCGGTTTTTATCGCTCGTAAATGCTTACTGTGAACCCAGTCTAAGGCTATACTGGCAAATGTGCCAGCTTATATTGCAATCCTGCCAGATTTTGAAAACTTCAACCGATCCTGCCAGAAGTCAAAATGAAGGGCTAAACCTGCCAAAAAGGCAGGATCCTGCCACATATGGTCACACTGCGCATCACAGAATAGACAAACTACACCACAGATTAGAGAGATGAACTACACTCCTATATAAAGGGAGGGAATAAAATACTAGTTGTTACAAGATCTACAGACGATATGACGCTACGCTTGACATACACGGTCAGGCCAACTCTAGTAGGGCCGCATTCCGAATAACGTTTACATCGCTCACAGCGCTCAAAATAGCGGTATAAATCACGCCTACATGGCTTACGAGACATGCCGTTACGTCATAAATATAACTGACTGGATTCACACTAAGCATTTACGAGCGATCGAAGCGATAAAAACGCGACCGTTGACCAATAAGAGATTGCGAATTGCCGCGTTTTTGCGTTTTTATCGCTCTTAAATGCTTATTGTGAATCCAGCCTTGGTTCAGCCTAATAGTGGGCCTAATCAGCCTAATCGTTGTTCTGTCACAGTGCAAAATGTTTGCCTACCTGCCCCTCTAGTACACTAGCGTTTATCGCTGACATAAAGCATTCGTCCCTTTCGCACATACTGGTTAGAACGGGATAAATACTTTATGTCATCGATAAAAGCTAGCGTGCTAGGCCCCCTGGCAGCTAGAAAATCATAATAGTTGTCTCTAAATTGACAAAGAGTACCAGTCGGGCGTCGATGTCAAGCGAGACCCTGTTGACGTCGCAATGGAGAGGGCTCCCGCTCGCCTTCATACCGCATCCCATCGTTGTTCTGTCAAGTAGCCGAGTCTGCATTCTTTATGCATACATCCACTTTGCTTTGGATCTGACCCGACCAAATCTGGCTATCAGATCCTGTCGTGCGTAGATAGAATACGTAGCATATACGTAGATAGAATAGCTTATGTGACCGAAAAATAGATGGCGAAACTAATTCAAAGACAATACAGACTACTAGACTTTACTAGGTTCTTGTAATTTAATAATAGAAAGGTGAATATTATAATCTTAATGTATGAAATATGTATGAAACATAAGTAAGACGCGTGAACAATGAATCAATGGAATCATGAAGAAATCCGGTGTATTCGTAGGGTATATTTGTTTAATTAATTAATCTATGGTCAAAACCAAAGACTGAAAAAATGACAGATAATGTGTCCTGCCTGTGCTCTAATCTGTGGCTAGTTTAACTTCTCATCCGTCCCGAGTTTGCGGCTCCGCTGTCTGGCTAGTCTGTCGCATTAGTTGAAGTTGAAAATTGTATTGATTATCACAAATTCGATAATTATTTTACAAAATGGAACCGAACCCGGTAATTATTGCAGCGACTGCAAAACAGACAGCATCCGTAAGTTCCCTTATGAATTCAATGGCTAATCTATAATAAAACTCAGAGATTAAAGTCCTGTTTTTTATGAACTCCTTATGTTTCAGCTAATATTTTTGCATGGGCTCGGTGATACTGGGTTAGTATTGTTAAGTTGTGTGGTATGACGGTTTTGTTTAGCTTTGACGAGTGTTAAGAGAGTTGATTGGTATGTACTTTCTAGGCACGGATGGGCGAGCACGATTGCCGCTATAAGGGGGCCTCACGTGAAAGTGATCTGCCCGACTGCAGCAACGATCCCCGTGACGCTAAACGCTGGTTTCCGAATGCCGTCCTGGTTCGATTTAAGGACTTTGGACGCAACTGCTCCGGAGGATGAGGAGGGAATCATGAGGGCCACTGGCCTGATACATGGTTTGATATCAGATGAGATTAAAGTAAGTTTATATTCGTACATTCTTTTAACATATATCCCTTTTTTCATTAGTACCCATCATAATCAGTGGAGTATCCAAACTTTTAGATTAAAAGTGGTAATGTTTTCAAATTACAAGTTTTTCAGTCATAACAGAACTGTAAAATTTAATCAGACTTCATACATGATTTGTTCACCTCAATGTTTCCATCATATTGCAGAAGCCATGCCCACAACTAGAGTCTTTTCGCCACCATAGATCTTACAATTATTATATGTGTGTGTGTTTTTTTAATATGGTTGGAATGTCAAGATCAAAAATTACCTATTCAATTTCTTAACTTCATAGAAACCTTTGTTCAAAAATATTCAGAGCTGAGTAGTTCAGAATGAGGATTCTACTACTTCATTGAGAAAGTGCAGTAAAAGTAGCATTATTACTTTTGTTTGAATACTTTCTCTGTCATCAATATAAATATAATGATATGCTCTTATACAAAGCTGTTCTTAAATTTTACACATATTTTAAATGTATTTTCTCTGAAATTAACTAATTTCTTGTATGCAAATTATAATGGGACAAAAACTAGTCTTGAGTGTATTTGCAATAGCTTGAAAAATGTATTATCTCAGTTCTAGTAAAAAAACTTTGGTAATTTGTTTATTCATAACTAGCAGATGCGCGCGACTTCGTTTCCGTAAAATTAGTAGCCTATGTCCATCAGGAATAGTGTAGCTTTCTGTTAGTGAAAGAGTTTTTATAATTGGTCCAGTAGTTCCAGAGATTACCCCCCTACATACAAACAAACTAACAAACAAACAAAGTTTACCTCTTTATTATATTAGTGTAGATTAGTAAAGATAAAAACTTTTTTTATTAGAACTTGTCCTTTAGTATACAATAGCTATTGAGATACAATTAACACTTAAATGCCGATGTAGTAGTGTCAAATGGATATTACTAAACTAGGTTCAAGAGCTAAATTAAGATTTAAGGACATGGTGCTGGCAGGCTGTGTAATCCTTCATTTGTAATGTTTGTTTGTTGCAATAAATCTACTGTCTTAAAACACCACTCCTAAAATTTGTAGATATTTCAAGAATATATAGAAGGGAATATTGTACGTCTCCAAAAGGCAGGATATGACGCTTTTTAGAAATATAAATTGTCACCTACTCATAACCATGCGGCCATGCAATAAAGATGTTTTGATTTTCATATCAATTGTTATTCAATTTAAGTATACCTAATATTAAAAAAAGCAGCTCCTTAACCCTAAAATCTGTAATAAATTAAGGTAAATCAAGTTTTAATAAAAAAAATATTGTTTTCCTTTCTTACACCAAAGAGTGTTTTATTATATTTTATTGCAATATAGTGTAAATAAATATAACCTTTATTTTACAGGCTGGCATTCCTGCTAACCGAGTTTTACTGGGTGGTTTCTCCCAAGGAGGCGCCCTAGCTCTGCATTCCGCCCTCACATACCCCGAACCACTCGCGGGAGTGATCTCCCTGTCATGCTGGCTCCCGAGACATGCCCACTTCCCTGATGCCGTTAAAGCACCATTGGAAATGCCGGTATGATTATTTGCTGCATTTTAATTCTTTACTACAGAAAAAGTTGCCTTATTGAATAGATCAAATTTGGAATGATGATAATTATAGATAGCTAGCACATGATACTTTTTTTTTTACTCCATAAAAATGCATATTTCACGCGGGATGGCTTAACAAAAAAATTAAAACAGAAACCAGGCCCTATATAACCAAAAAAAGTTAGGCCAATGTAGTTAGATAGAAACTCTTTAAAAGCCTTTTTATAAATGGGTTGCCAGGTCGAATAACCGCTTTATCTGGAGAAAAATTAAAAATGTCGGAATTTTGTGGTTTTTCACTGGAGGACTAATATATTTAAGGAATTCATTTAAGTTTAGATCTTCTAGGACTAAGATGACTGTATTAATTGTATGTAGGGAGAAGCCAGCCGAATCGTAACCACCTAGCAACTATAGGTTGTACAGTTCCCGGCAAACTTCTCGAGCACTGACCTTGACTGCGCAGTAGCCGTTTCTAGTACAAATGTGTACTCGATTTATGCTCCAGATGTTTAGGTATGGGTAACATAGGTAGCCCAGCCCCCATCACACTAGCGTTTATCGCGTACGTAAAGCGTTTGTCCCTTTCTAACCAATAAGCGTGTGCGAAAGTTACGGATGCTTTATGTCCACGATAAACGCTAGTGCTATGGAGGCAGCAGTAAAAGCTGCGTGATGCAGCTTTTATATCCATAAAAGTGATGATCCTTTTAAATCCTCAACTATCCTTGTAATTTTATGGAATCCCATGGAAACGTTATTTTATTTATAGGGACTGAGAACGATTATATCGCTAAATATTTGCAGAATATCCTTTCTAGTCTATTTATCAATTGGTTGAGTTTTTGTTTTTGACTCTGATTGCTACTACCGGCAATAACTCGCTTCTATCCTTTTTTTAGGGTCCACACGCTTTTCTCTTGATTTTGCAATGGCTGCCTAGGCCCCTATAGTCATGCCGCCCTTAGGCATACATGCCACCCGTCGCCCCTACGCGGATTGTTAGTATTTTAATTATTTCGTAAATAATTAATATTGTATTAAAATGAAAATCCAAAAATTTTAGGTTTTTATTGTTATTGTAAAGTATTTTAGGGTTATTTATTACAATTTCAATTGCTTTGTTTAAAGGTCACACATCAATCTTTCTTTTTTTCGCGACTGCAGTCATAAAGGTTCGATCAAACCGCTGCTTAAAATACAGAGACGGTACGGAATCACAGTGACGCATCGTATGTAGGTATCCGTACCGTTTTTATCGCATGCCCTCCACACCGCTGCGGCCCTACCATGACAGCCCAGGTTTAGTTTAACCCCTCCTTGTGTCTCTGTCTAACAAGTGCCGTAAGAAAGGGACGCAGATAGAGATAAACTAAATTTACCAGTCATGTTAGGGCCACTGCTCAAAATACGCAACATGTGTGCGGTGACGTGCCACATACGAAAGATTTTTTAAATTTGTTTTGTTGAGATTTTGTGTTATCTTCTTGTAGAGTTATATAGAACTTTAAAAACGGACAAAAATGTAATTAAACAGGAATAGAGGCCTAAAAAAAGATATATGTTACATGTACATAACAAACAGCATGTCTAATTTATTTAATGCTCTTTGAGAAGAATTATCTTATCCAATAAATGTGATGCCCTTTAGCACTTGTTACGCGTTACAATATTGACTGAACATTAACCAACATTATGCAACATCGATTCGTTCCTTTAACACTCTCGCCATTTTGCTCACATAATTCAGAAGAAATATTTAAAAATTCCCCAAAAACGTCACTTTCAAAAACCAACAACAAACATATCGCTGACATAAAGCATTCGTCCCTTTCGCACACACATACTGGTTAGAACGGGATAAATGCTTTATGTCATCGATAAAAGCTAGCGTGCTAGGCCCCCTGTTTATTGATTCACACATGTAAACAGGCGGTTTTATTGCTAAGAAGCAATAATGTCTAGATTAATGTAAAAAATAAAGTATCAAGCACAAATGAATAAAAATTACACACGGTACCACGGTATACGGTGTACCGGTATAGGTACAGTCAGCTGCAAATATATCGAAACGGGCGAAGCGATCAAAAATATCAGAACACGCCCGAACGTATTTGACAACAAATTATTTTGAGCACTGTACTCACTCCGATATGTTTGACACTGAGTCAGTTGGAACATTTTTGAAAACAAAAACATTTTTACCATATTTTGACGGCATCCATTAATGACGAAGCGCGTTTAAGACGCCTGAAAATGTGGGCGTCCGCAGCAATGCGCGGGCTAGAGTGAAATACAGCAGCTGAGTTTTTGTTCTGCTTCTATATCAATTATGGCCGTTCTCAGCAGAGCAATTTTCGCATCGTTAGAGATGCAATCACTTTCGAGATATATAAAATCCCTTCAAAATCTATCATTTTTTGCTATAATATCCAATACGAGATGAATCTCGATGAACGCCAGAATTGGTGGGCGATATTCAAACCGCGAATAGATATGCCTGCCATCAGTTAAATTCTATTTAAATGTTAACAATGTAATGCTAGTCAGTCCACTTAACTCTCGCTTCATTTCCATTTTGGTTGCAATTTATTATTCCTTTGGAAAGGCTATTGTTTGCATTCAATAATGCACAAAGAGACAGGAAGAACGGGTTAATCAAGTGAGGCTTATTGATTTACTAATTATGCAAATTTGTGAGATTGATAATTCACACCTATAGTAGTCCTTTTGTGACCCCTTATAAGAGTTACAACTGTAAACGAAGTTCACAGTGCGTGAACCTTTGTTTAGTAGTTTTTAAAACTGGTCATAACGTACGTAATTTGCTCGGTCGTTCTGCGTATGCAATCTATTAGAAAAACAAACTTATTAATAAATTTTTGAAGCTTATGTGACCTTTGAGAGTATTGTAACGTAGGTAGGTAGGTATGTAGTAATAAATTTCACAACTCTCACCCGCCTCCTTCCATCTGACGCTATACCCCTTCACCATGAAATGTCTGTGTAAACGGATTTTCATTTTTACTACAATACAATATCTACTACGGTGTCTTGAGCAGTGCTGCTAAATAATATTTTCTTCTTTGACATGCTTGTCGGTATTCAAGCTATAGCTTAATCGAGTTTGGAAAACTTGACTATTGCCGCGTTCTTATATTCAAACAACGAATCGTTTTAGCTATCAGCTGTGAAATTTTGACACATTTTACGGCTGGTGGATACGGTTTTTAATTCCCTTGTGATTGTATGAAATATGCGGCATAAACCAGTTTACCTTTTGATTGCTTTGACTTAGAAGTTTGATTTTTTCACAACTCTAAGGGACTATAGACCTGAGTATTTGATATTAACTTCAACTCGATACCTCAACGTGTTCCTGAGAAAAAGGGTCTCGACAGATAGATGGACAATAAAGTTATTTTCTTTTTAGGTACGGAACCGTAAAAAATTGCGCATCGTGGATCTTCATTTGCCTTAATACGAATGTGTGATATCTGAATAAATAGACAAACAAAATTTTACTTTTTTTTATAATTTCTTGTATTGCACTTTTCGTATAATTAAATTCAGATACGATTGTATAAATTTATTAATTATTCATATCCCATAATATATGTAATAAAAAATAATAATTTCTTAATCAAATTTTTGTCAGTTATAATTACTGGACTAGCAGCATAAGACACAACAAAAGTGACATGTCCATTGTTACAATTAATTTTACAATAAAGTTTTATTAGCATTTGATTCAATGAAAAACTTGTTCCAGATATTCCAAGCCCATGGAGACTGCGATCCAGTGGTGCCCTTCAAGTGGGGTCAAATGACGGCTTCGTTCCTCAAGACATTTATGAAGAATATTGAGTTCACCACATATCAGGGACTAACACACAGCTCCTCCGAGGCGGAACTTAAAGACATGCGGGCATTTATTGACAGGACGATACCTGCCGCCAAATGAATTATACACAACACGTACACCCTACTTCAAAATAGTAATTATTTTTATCCCTATGAAATAAAATTTACCTATAATAAAAAATGAAATAGTATTTACCAAAATTAAGATTGAACCCTTATTTAAGATCAAATCGGGTAAAACAGTACGACCTTCGACGTAGTTTATAAAGTATGGCATACTTGTATCTATGAATAATTGTAATTAGGTATCTTTGAGTTCTGTGAAGTTAGTACAAAATAAAGTTCAAGGATTACAATGGTGGTCTCTTTTTACAAACGTGAGAATCTGTATCTCATTGTAGCTAGTTGCTGATTGCAGTGTGTCGGCTCGCTCGGGTAGTACCACACGCCTAGAATACCGGCTTAAAGTAGTAGCTTGCTACTGCGTTTTGTACGAGGATTAAGAGATCCGGAGGCCCTTGGTGGACTTGCATTCGCAGGACGTCTAGTGTAGTATCGTGGTTTAGACCGCTCTTCAAGCACGACTTAGTTTTTCAGAATTTACGTACATATATAATTAATAAATTCAGGGGTACTTTACGGAGGTCCATATCAACAATTTGGAACAAATTACCTTGCTACTCCGCGAAATTAGTGTCGTGCACGTGCAAAACGCTGCGCCTGTGCGATATATATTTTTCATGCAAAAACCCACGCTCCTTCGCTTTTACACGCTCCCACCCACTCAGAGTAGGAGAGAATGCTGCAAGTGGTGTAAAGCCGGGTCTGTTGAGTTTATTTTATTCAATTCTACAGAAAAACGTCTAAAGAACAAGTAAAATAAAGTTTTGTTTAAACATGTTCACCCCAATGCCGCCAGACGCTATAGAACTGGCTTCGTGTCTTCTAAATCTCATTTTAAAAGTGCGCTTTGTGTCCGTGTATCATCGAGAAGGCCGGCGCGCAAAAAGAGATAGCTCAATAAGAAAACCTTTTTGGAAGGCAAGCTAAGCTAGCCTCCAAAAAGCTTAGTGTACTTGGTAGAGCGGCGCAGTATTTCAAGTCAACCCATCGCCTTCGACTTTAGAAGGCTCAGGTTAAGCCGCATATGGAGTACTGCTCCTATCTCTGGGTCGATGCACCACAGTATCAGCTTCTGCCCTTTGACCGTATATAACGTAGAGCGGCTCGAATCGTCGGCGACCGGGTGCTGTCTGATAGGGTCGACTCACTGGCTCTGTGGAGGGATGTTGCATCCCTTTGCATATTTTATCGCCTATCTATATCATGGGGAGTGTTCCGATGAATTGTTTGGATTAATACCAGCAACTAACTTCCATCACCGCACAACTCGAAACAAGCTTTCGTTTCATCCTCACCACCTGGATGGTTGGCATTCAATCACTGCGTTTTAAACGCCCCTTTTTACTACGTACGTCAGGTCTGTAGAATCAACTTTCGGCATCGGTGTTCCAAATGGATATGACTTAGTGACCTTCAAGTAACGAGCCTATTCCTTTCTTAAAGGCCGGCAACGCGGTTGCTATTCTCTTGATATTGCAGGTGTCTATAGGCTGCGGTGATTGCTTACCATCACGTAACCCGTCTGCTCGTTTGTCCCCTCTACTTTAAAAAAAAACCTGTCTCGCTCGCACTGCGTAGGTACAGTGCGATATTTCTTTCATGCTTTAGTTACTTTCGTGCTGACTTCAGTGATATATGATTTTGGTTGAACAGTCCCCATCTTAGATCAGCAGCATTGCAATGTACTCATAATTTTAAAATACAAAAACCGGTCTTTGGCATGAAACATAGCTGTATGAAGCTTAATTCCTTTGACTTTCTCGGAAAGGATATTTAAGAAAAAAGTAACATTGACTTTGACAAGTTTGACAACTTGTGGCGCCGAGCGAGTCGAGCGCATGTGTATTGTGTACGAACAAATTTCAACGAATAGTTATTGCAGTATTCGTTAAAACTACTGTGCTATTAGATTTATTAATAACATTTGTAAAAATATGAGCGATTTTCCTTCTCCCAAAAAGCGCCGTAAAAGCAATGGTTCAAATCAAGGTAAGTGATCGAATCATAGTTATGGTAATAGAACGTTATTTCTTATAAGAAACCTGCTAGATTATAATGCATTTAAAGTAGTATTCATTTCATACATACTTATGATTTATTATTGATTATCTTTTTTCAGGCCAAGACGTTGAAATGGCAACAAAAGATACTGAAAATAAGGCCTTAGAATCGTTAGTGGAGTCAGCAGTAGATAAAAAAGTTCGAAGACACATTGCCAAGTTTAGATTAAAAACTACTGGGAACATTGCCTCCTTGTCTACTCCTGTCAGTGATAGAGTTCCACTGACTCTCACAGATGTACAATATTTGCTATTGCACTCGCTGCTGGGAAATCTTAACTTGACACAACCACCATGTTGGTATGTTCTGGACAAGTGTTCGCATATCAAACAAACTACATGCCTTGTTTTGGAGGGTATTTCCATACACCACTGGGATAAGCTGCAAAGTAAATTTGTCAACACTAAAAAAATATTCAATGACTTTGTAGAAGTTTTGACTCCTTCTGTTTATGAGGGATCATTAGTGCAAGAACTAGCATTAGTTCCACTATCAGAAAGTGATAAGGAGAGTTTGATACATAAGTATGGAAGCATGAACTTGGCACTTGAGGCTAGGAAGGACATAATGGTCATGATGAGGGCAGTCTTTCCTGTTGGAGATGAAAAACTGGAACCATTTGATTTTAATTCAGAGGATAAGTTTCCAAGGACACAGTTGATGCTCTCAGCTTGGCAGCTGATAGAGGAAAGTTATCCACTGCCCTTGAAAGGCAAGCTAAAAAGTGCTTACTCAGACTATGTCATGACTAAAGATGAATACATACCAGTGACAGACAAATCACCAATGTTTGGTCTGGATTGTGAAATGTGTATTACCAATGCTGGCTCTGAGCTGACTCGAGTGTCAATAGTTGATGAAAAACACAAAACAGTATATGACTCTCTAGTCAAGCCATACAATGAAATTACTGATTATTTAACGAAATTTTCTGGTATAACAAAAAACTTATTAAATAATGTAACTAAACGAATAGAGGATGTACACAAGGATATTAGGGAACTTTTACCACCTGATGCTATTTTAGTGGGCCAGTCATTGAACTTAGATTTGCATGCTCTGAAAATGATGCATCCTTATGTGATTGATACAAGTATGATTTACAACTTAGCTGGGGAGAGAAATCGCAAACCCAAACTTAAAGTGTTGGCAAAAGAATTTCTACAACTTGACATCCAATCAGGAAAAAAGGGCCATTGCCCGGTTGAGGATTCCCTTGCAGCTCTCAAACTTGTACAACTTAAACTCAGTAAAAACATAGAATTTGGTGATGCTGTACATACAAACAGGGAGAAATACAAGGAGAATGTTAAACTAGCAACAGCAAAGCAATATGCTTTGTCAATATTTAACCATATGATTGAGCAAAGGAAGACTTCACTGGTTGTTGGGTGTGACAATATCACAGGTGATTACCATACATACCTCACACAAGCAAAGGAAAGCTTAAGTTCTCAGTTGAAAAAGGTGAAACCAAAGAAGGTTAAATTGAACACTGTTGATGGAGTTGATGATGTGATTTCATCACTAACCGAAGCTGTAACAGAATATAACTTTGCTATGGCGCATTTGAGACTAGAAATAAATAGTGATAATGAAAATAAACAAATGGAAGTTATTGATGAGTGGATTCATAGAGTGTGGAATAGTCTACCACCTTCTGCCCTTTGTGCAGTTGTGTTTGGCGGAACTACTAATGATAATGGACTTGCTATGATAAAAATCAAAAGTAATTTGTAGCTTAGGACTCACATAAGCTAGTAATATTCAGTTATTTTTTAATTTGTTACCTAGTACTATAATAGAATGGTACATACCATTCTATTAGCTAAATTTAGACTAAGCTGATGATTAATAGATGATTTAATTTCCTTTCTCAATCATGTTTGATTTTATCCTCAGTACTTGTATGAGCTCCATGTACAGTCTAACCATTTGATTCATAAGCCACTGTAGAACCTTTTCACAATAAACGTCATAATGACTTCTGCATAAATGTCTTAATATCAGTGTTCCATAGTGGCCTATGAATCAAAATAGTTGACTGTACAGGCAGCATCATTGTCATTAATATTTGAATGATTTAGTACATTGTTGCATTGACATCATTCATGTGTTGCAGTCGCATATTTGTTATTAAAAGAGTGAAACGTTTACCTCGACGTTTCGACCGTGGTCCCGAGTAGACTGCGTCGAAGGTACATTAACAATGTATTCATCGCGTCAAAGTCTCGTTCGACATTATAAATAAGATACGCGTAGTAACTACAACATGAGCAAGCTGACGTTTTTAAACGCGACTATATATAGGCAGCATACCTACTAAAAGTCGCCAATCTAGGAAGCAGGGTTGCGGGAATTGATGCGGAGTGTGTGGCCATATTTTATGAAATACTTGTAGACATTCGTGTCGTTAGGACCGTACGTAAATAAAACACGGTGGTAACTGAACATCAAAATTTCATTTTAAACGACGGTATATTCGTCTATCTATTAATTACTTATCTATCCTAGTTTTAACATTAGGCTAGAGTCTTTGTACGGCCGGCACTCGATCAAAAGTACGCAAGCACCCCGATCGAGTTTCAGTCACCGAAGTGATAAAGTTCTGAACCCTTCACAACACTGAAATTGGAATGTGGGCATATTGTCTGTCTTCACTTTGATAAAGAGTAAATTTGTCCAGTGAGAGGGTCAACGGCGAGTGACGGTGGCAGCTCTGCCGCTATGTCGGCCAACGCTTCCCAGCGCGTGGCTCGACTGCTCTCAGATTGACTGGGGCTAATTGCTCCTTCCAAGTGTTCGTAACTGCAAAACGAAATAACTTTTAAGAATTATTGAAATATATTATATATGTACAGTCAAGGAAATTGAAACACGTACCACGGTAGAACCTAGTCGAAGAGACATACGCATGACATTTGTATGACATAGCCTGGCGTTTAACGCGTTGCGTGGTTGCGATAGGGTTCTAAGGTGGTACGTGAATATATTTCCCCTACTGTACTTATATATTTTTTAAGAAAAAAAATATAACCGACTGTGCGACACAACGAAGGGTAATAGTTAATCAACCTATGTAGGTTGTTGGCGCTCTAGAGACCAAACCCGTGGGTCGATTTTTATGATTCGATTACGTCAATCGATTTGCCCTAATCTTGAGAGTATTACTAAAAATGACAATAATGAAAATTCAATATAGCAACAACCAGACGCCATATTATAGAAGAAAAGTCTACACGTTAAATTTAATATAACTATGTATTTGAAAATCTAGTTAGGTTTCCCTTATTCTTTTTATTTTCGATCTATGATTTAAAGTTACCCTAGTCACTTAATCTTAACTAAAAAGTATGAAAAAAAATATAAATAAAAACTCGACTGCGTAAAAAGTGAACTATAAAAAAAACAGACAGTACTTACCTAGCCTAGAGTTATTTTAAGTAATATTGAATAACAACATCATTTAAAAAGTTAAATGAACTGTAACAATCGGAATTCATTAAAAATCAAGACCGACTCAAAAATTCATAATAATAAATCACGACCGTTAAACTTCATGAAACTATTTCAATGGTGTAGTTATTTAATATTACTGAACAGCGGCCCTAACATGACAGCCCAGGTTTAGTTTAACCCCTCCCTGTGTCTCTGTCTAACTAGTGTCATAAGAAAGGGACGCAGATAGAGATAAACTAACCTTGGCCAGTCATGTTAGGGCCACAGAATTCTAGACTGCTGTAATTGAATTTATGACGTGTGCTTTTACGCAATATAAAGCATTTTGACTTGACTTGTTTTTAGGGTTCCGTACCTACCCAAAGGGTAAAACGGGACCCTACTACTAAGACTCCACTGTCTGTCCGTCCGTCCGTCACCAGGCTGTATTTCATGAACCGTGATAGTTCGGAAGTTGAAATTTTCACAGATGATGTATTTCTGTTGCCGCTATAACAACAAATACTAGAAACCAGAATTAAATAAATACTTATTATAAATAATGGTACGGAACCCTTCGTGCGCGAGTCCGACTCGCACCTGGCCTGTTTTTTTTCTTTTCAGTTGTGATTTAATGTTCACTTTTTACGTAGTCGAGTTTTTAAGATTTAAAATGTCGCCTTTATTTACGTTGCTCTGATGTTGCTAAGCGATATTCGCTTCTCTCGCGCCTTACTTATGAATAAACACACCTATAATTGCCCTCATTTTATTTAGGAGTTCAACGTCTTCCATATTGAATGTCGTGGAGACGATCATGCAAGGTGTACGCCAACAAAGTGATTTATTACTTCTAACTACAACATCCTGCTTTTCCTCTCAAAAGAACTTCATATCGATATCTCATTTAACCCCTGCCTTCACCCTCCGTAAGTCCGCACTTCGTTCTGTATTACCTATGTTGCCGCTGTTGGATTAAGAGTTTATTACTCTTAGACTGGATTCACAGTCAAAAGTTACGAGCGAAAAAAACGCAAAAACGCAAGAATCGACAAATCAGAGAAGGCCATTGCCGCGTTTTTGCGTTTTTGTCTCGTTTGATCGGTTGTTGTGAATCCACCTTCACACAATAGGTATTACGATATTTATGATCTCTATGCATATATAAGCGTTAGTTGTTAGAGGTACATACTTTTCTTCCTCAGCTTCAGGTTCGGCTGTCTCCTGTGCCTCCTCACTATTTTCCTCTGCGTCCATTTCGGTACCGACCTCAGTGAATTCCTCATGAGTATTTTGAGGACCCTCTACGTTATCGGAATGGGACATCTCGACTGCTTTTTCAACCACGTCCTCTAACTTGGGTGTATTTTCTTCTTGCAATATTTTAAAACTTTCGTTCCAGGCGTTTCCATTATCTATCCTATAATTATCCGTCTGTACATCTGAAATAGAATAAAACATTTACTTTCCGAACTTCCCGACCTTAAAATACAGACACTACGTCGTCGGAGCTCCGTAGCGTGAAGCACATTTGCATATAATTGTTCACCGCTTTCTCTAGCTAAATGTTTACAGTAGGTACTTAGCGAAGTTTAAAAATATAGCGTCACGTCATACTGAAATAAAATTAATGAAATAACAACAAGTGCGAAGGCTAGACGTTGTTGGGTTAATGACGCCGTAAAAATGCTTGAAAATACTTGTGTGATATGCACATGAAGGTGCTTAGAATTTTAAGCTTAAAAAGATCTTTTCTGAAATCTTGACCTTTTGGGCGGTTACCCGACATTAATAGCGTTGCTTGAACCAAAGATTTTATTTGATAGGGTTGGTCTTTGACGTACCTAGCCAGGGTTGAATTTGAGAAGACGAAAAGTCGGGGAGAGCCCTCACCCTCAGCTGCTAAGGTTACGTTTGGCATCCTTTTCGTTTAAAACTAAATCGACGCCAATTTAATACGTTTCTGTAAGATGACTCAAATCTACGTATGATCCCATACCTTATACCTAGTTGGTATAGTTGCCTCCAATAATATTAATTATTTTTATAAGAATGCCAATGTTGCTAAATAAACTCTTAAATTTGACCTAATGCTTAGAGGAGGCCGTGCTATCGCGAAATATCTTTAGTTCGTGTTCTTTCCGATATTAAATGGTGATAGTTTTTTTAACAAGTGGCCTAGGAGTAGAAGCTTCTTACCTACAGTCGTCTGATTTCGTGATAAAAAAATGTTGTAAACGATATGTACAATCATCGTCGCTTTTCACTCAATGATGGCGGAGTTGATTTCTCGTTTCGGTTCTTACTAACTTGTTGATTTAAAATAAAGTTAAAATAAAGTTGCCGCTTGCTTAGGCAATTTTCTTTCTACCTGTGGCTCTGAAACTGACACGACTGCCACTGCTACCAATTTATCCTTCAACGATTCAAATTAAATTGATGCTTCAACTTTGTAACAGAAGGAGCAATATTTAATACCCGACCAAATGTGAGTGAGACTAGCGCACCTAGGGTTTCTTATAAACATCCATATAATATGTTTAAGTAATGTATTTTACCACAAAACTCATAGAAAAAAACCAAACCACAAAACTCAGTTGGCAAGTGATTTTTAGAGGATTTCCAAAAAAGTGCCAGTTTATTAGGAAGATTTTTTTCCGATACAGTAAATGCGGTTAACTTGGAACACGCGGGTAACACTAAAATACCTTAAAAAAAGTTTTGTAATATGTTTTACCGGGATATATTTCGATTAATTTGCTGATTAATATTACCCCTCTTTGACCTATACGGCTATTCGCCAACTACTAGTATTTGAACTAATATAATTTTTAAGGCTGTTCCATGTTACCCGCGTTGTCAGTAATATTTATATAATACCCTACACTGAAACATCAAGCTCTAGAATCTAGAGTCTAGATAGTCTAGATGTTTACCTTTATCTATTCGCCGGCTCGTAGTTTCTAACATAGGTTTGTCAGTTTGAGATAAAAGTATTGGTTCGTCTAAAGTATCACACGTAGGAAGCACCTTATTTTCAATAATAGCTTTTGTCTGTGTCACTCGTCCCATCATATCGTTGATTTCCTCCATTGCTTTATCTTCCGTATCGCTTGAAAACGTTATGTTCCTTTCTGAAAAGAAATGAGAGTCGTAATCTTCTTTATGTACATAGAATAAGTAAAGTAAAGTCGCTATCCGCTCCTGTGGCCCTAACATGACTGACCAAGTTTAGTTTATCTCTATCTGCGCTCCTTTCTTATGACACTAGTTAGACAGAGACACAGGGAGGGGTTAAACTAAACCTGGGCTGTCATGTTAGGGCCGCTGTCTGTCCTAAATCCGTACGGTGTATGTTCGGCCGCCTTCTTCTAAACCACGCAACGGATTTTGATACGGTTTTCACTGTCATTTAGAGAATTTCTTACGGAAGGTTTTTATGTACATTACGTCCCGATTGTACCCGTACGAAGCCGGGGCGGGTCGCTAGTTTTAAGTTACAGATAATTATGGATGCACTAGATTTTAAATAGCAGACTCACAGATTTTTTTAAACATTATTATTTCGAAATGTTAAGAATTTATTTTACCAAATTTGATACGAATCCCTTAGCTGTGTGTACCAGCGTTAGGTAAAATTAATTCGTATAAATATAACAATCATTGAATTAAAAGTTATAAAGTTTAATTTTAGATATGATTTTGAATTTTCGATTGTTTCACTTAGGTAATTATTTCTTTGGTTTGATTGGGTTACAATTGTGATATAATAATATGAGCTATAGGGGAGAATAATTTACTTAGAAGATGTAAAGATACTTAATAAGAAAAAGCAATAATTATATTAAACTGTTTAAAGTATATTAATTGATGACCGAATATTATTGTATCTACAAGTGTTTATGTTGTAAATGTAAAAATATTGCTTTGATTTCTAACTGACATTAGGGTGATCCTGGTCACGGCATCAAATTTTAATTAAAGTCAATGTTGTTAACATCGATTCAAAAATTAAGCCTACCTGTGGCATTAGCTGGGGCCGTACTTGGAGCGCTGCTAGTGCAGCCCATGATGGGTCCCAGCTTAGCTGGCGGCCATACGTGGAGGAGTCTGACCGATATCGTGGACGTGGTGGCAATCGGCGAGCGCCGCCGCGCGAGCCGGACACTCGGACCTTTGGGGCGGCACTGACCAGTGACCAGACCACTGCCGGCCGCCGCTCGGCCCGACTGCCGCCCCGAGATCGTATCGTAACAGCCTATTATGGGAGGAGGGAGCCCACTCAACTGACCTCGCACCCCCATCGCGTTTTTCCAATTAAACCAACGTAATACATTCCTTTACTTTGACGCGCATATTTAGCGAGACCTTTCTTTCCTCAGACGGAATTTCAATGCGAAGGCTTTCTGCTACTAGATGAAGTATTTATAGAAAAGTGACGAGTCCCATTCCCTTATTCTAAGTTCCTAAATTACTACGAATATGTCACAGTTGTAACATTGTATTTCGCTGGTTGTAACACCGTAAATGCGGCGTGTAAGGAATTTCTCACTGGCCTCATTCTTCCACAGAGAGTAACGATAATAATAATTATTATTGTATTGATTATCTTTATTAATATCAAACCCATTTCATATTCTTCCTGAAACCCGCCAAGAGTCAGCAGTGAATCGTGGGACAAGTAAACAGAAATTTACTCATCGATAGTGGGACTATCAAGTCTACAAGCATTAAGTAAATATAAATGCAAAACGACTTTAACTAAACCCCCTAATACTTTATTGGAGGTCACTAAAGCCTAACGATTTTGTTTTTGTTGACACCTTAATTAAATACAAAATCTGCCTCGACCTTACTATAGCTTAAAAATAGGCATCAACAGTACTTTTTAAGGTATAGACCCTTTTTATTTTGGTCATCGTGAACACCTCGGGGGGCTCACATCTTGTGCTACCAAATATGCGTATTATGGGCCTTTCAGATACTGATCGGGCTTTAAGTAAGTATAGGTATAACTACTGAATTAAAATGGAGCTGTAGAAATGTATCTGTTCTAGTCTAGTGTCAGAACAAGAGGCATGGCGGTGGGCGATAACCGCAGCCATAGTGGAAACAATTACGCTCCAGCGCACCAGTGACAATGATAGAGTTGCGGGATGCCGAACTTGCCGAAGTAAGTAAGTTAAAACAAAAGCATGCTTGGAATGTCATCAAAGTTATTAAAATTATATTGAAAATAAGCTCTATAAGATTGTAAAAATCCACTGCGTAATACCGTTCAGCCTTGTGTAGGAAATAAAGACACTTAAGCCGTTAACTACTTCGCCGAAGCAGAGTATGAAATTGGTTTTCTTAAAATATACGTCGGTAGTACGAGTATTTCCACAGTTATTTATGATCCCAACAAACCAACATATAATCATAGAATTAACCAGAAACCGCCAGCGCGCCTAAAACTGAGGCAACTAAAACCACTCTTAAATGGAGTGGTTGCGCTTTATTGCGCTTAGTCGCTCCTTTGCAAGTAGCGCGTCATGACGCCATGTCATGGCGTCATGGCGCGTACTAATGCCAATTTTAATTGTAAAATGCCGTCTTGTGTCGTTCCTTCAAGCAAAAATGCTGCTGGACATACAAAAAAACAGGATAGGACCACATTTCATCTGCTAGTAGCTCTTTTAAAAGTGAATTTATTTAATTATTTAATTTATTTTACTTATTGTGATTGACTTGGAAAAGAGGGCGTCCATTTTGTAAGTGTTGCCAGTGTAGTCAAAAATGGGATCAACCGTGTAAGTATGGGGAATCGGCCCCAGACGTCAATTGATTGCCCAGATTTATTGGCCCAGATATAAGATGCTGATTCACCAAATATTAACTCTAAAATGCCACAGGTATACGAGAAAAAAAAATATTTTTATTTTATTTTATCTAAACTACAGAACCGATTTTTATGAAACTTGGATAGAATATGTAAGTAACTTAGGTTTAACAAACTGGAACAAATTACCTTGCTACTCCGCGAAACCAGTGCCGGGCTCGTGCAAAATAGCTGCGTCTGTGCGACACATATATATTCATGCAAAAACCCACCCTCCTCCGCTTCCACGCGAAACAACATATATCACACAGACTCAACTACACACCACCACCACTAAACACTAAAACTACACGATCGACGCGCGTTTCGCCTCTATACGAGGCATCATCAAGACCAAAAAAAAAATTTTGCTTGGGTGCTTTTGTTTTTGCAAAAATGTTGGCGGTAGGCGGGATTAAAGAAAAATGTTTTAGTTTGTCAGTACGCCATTCGTTCAAGTACCGAACGGTCGTACTGATCGATCTTGATGATGCCTCGTATAGAGGCGAAACGCGCGTCGATCGTGTAGTTTTAGTGTTTAGTGGTGGTGGTGTGTAGTTGAGTCTGTGTGATATATGTTGTTTCGTGTGGAAGCGGAGGAGGGTGGGTTTTCGCATGAACATATATATATGTCGCACAGACGCTGCTATTTTGCACGAGTCCGGCACTGGTTTCGCGGAGTATTATTATTATTATATTATAGGCGAGCAGCATCATTGCTGATATGCCTATCTCAAAGTTCCACAAGTTATTTCAAAGTCTTGAGTAGCAAGGTAATTTGTTCCAGTTTGTTTATTTTGTTATTAATAATACCGATTTTTCTTTGAAAATGCCGTAGAGTTCTTGCCACTTCTTCTCACGGAGCTTTTAAAGTGGCAGATAAAAAATAAAATATTTGTATTTTTGGAAAGAATAATTAAAAAGATTTAGGCTTAGACTTTGAATGATGTTTTATTATTTGTATGACTAACTAAACTTAACTAAACGACTTTAAAGCAACTGGGTAAAATGATTGAATACTGGTTGTATACAACGTTAGTTAGTACCCTATGCCTTAATAATTATATGTGTTAAATATTTTTAACAAGTGTCCTGGGTGGGTGCAATGTTTCCACAAAAAGTGTGGAAATGCTCACGAGCTGGCAACATTACGCGGGCGGGGGGCGGGGCTTGCGCGGGACGTGCGCATTGCTTTTGGACACAGCGCCGGGTATGACGTTTTAGTTGAACGCGCCTTCTAGTTAATTCTATGCATATAATTAAAGCGCACAGTCAAGTGAAAGCTCTTTGTTCTCAAGTTAATGTACAGGGAGCGAGTACACGCAACAGTTACCCCGGCTTGATAAATGCCGCCCCCGCCGGGCGGGCGCTGGAGCCACCTTGTTCTCTTTTCACGGCCACTTCTATTCTAGAGCCACTGTTTTTATTAGCAAATTACCCCTTTAAGCTTTAAGTTGTGAAAAAGACTATGACGTAGGTACACGATGCGGCTTAGCCCGCGCAAATAAATACAAACAAATGGTACGTTGTTTTGTGAGCGAAGCTTTCACGGGTACAACTAAACACAAAAGGAAGTTTCGCCGTCGTAACAACCGTGTAACGTTCTTGGAGGTATCCCTCCACTTGATGCCTTACGGCGTCTAAACACAGTAGGTACTTACACTGTGGTAAATGTGCCATTTGCTCATATTAATCATTTGTCTTATAATATAACATTTTTCAAATCTTAAATGTTCAAGATTTTAAAAGAAAACTCATGTATGATATATCTTTAGTACTAAATGAAGTAGGCATCCTAGATGCCACCCAGTCATTTTTGTTACCAATACTCTCTAGTGCTTAACCGAGGACAAAAATTGCAAAGTCCCCAAGTAAATAGCACGTGTAACGAAGGTGCCAATTTTTGTAAAAGATCATGCGTATAGATCTAAATTTAGATTAGAACCATAATAGTCAAACTGCCACACGTTTTTAATTAAAAGAAGATAAAATTGTAAAGTGTGTCAAACTTCTGTAAGTATGTATTCTGTGTGTATAACGAAGTATCTACTTAATTACTTAAAGCATAGTATTATTATATGTAATGTGTGACTAGGTTAAACTTTCTGTTTAACATATTATTCCAGTAATTTACAGTTTCGGCAATTCCTTTTGGATAATGATGATTAGGGCGAACTTCCGTAAGTTGTTGACTTAATTCCGCAAATTCAAAATGATTGTAGATCTTTTCTATTGCAGTAGGTATTATATATATATATATATATATATATATACATACCTACAGGCTACAGTTAGTGCAGACTACGATTAATCTTAATGCTATTTCCGACCAAACGTGTGACTTTGCAAGATAGGGTACTAATTTATTATCACATTTGCCTAATTAAGTAGCGTATGCAACATACTAATAAAATTTTGCTTGCCTCTTTGAATAACAAGCACGTTAGTAGGCAACCGTTTTGCTTGAACATAAAGTTGTTCTTATCTGGGAACAACGTTTGCTAGCTTAGCTCGTGTATGGACAACGGAATGTTAATAGGCAACCACAACCTCCACTAAACCTTGGCCTCTGTCAACTAATTGAACACTTAACTTAAGTAGGTACGATGCAAACACAAAAGGCAAAAGCATTTATCGAAATAAATATCTTCAAAAACGGTCGTTTTTATTTGAAATCGTTGATGGAGGCGTTATCTTTTGGTCTCTACTATTTACAGATTTCCGACCGTGCTTTTCAAACTAGGAACCCTTATAGTTTTGCTATACTTTTCCGTTTGTCTATATATCACAGAAGTTTTTTCGTAAATCGTCGAAGTTGAAATTATACACATATCTACACCTACCTGTAGAATATCTATCCTGCGCACAGGAACAAAAAATAAAAATGCTAAAAAATTAACGTTTATTTCATACATGTAAAGCTAGGGTTTTTTTTATCCTATACAACATCTCCTCGTTAAAACATTATAAGAATTAGTTATTGTACATTTTAGGACTTAGGATAGTGTTTAGAAATTATGAAGCTCTACTAAATGGAACGTCTTGTGTCCCCCACCTCCTTCAGCCATGACACCAAATTAAAAAAGTTGGAAAATATTTGAAATAGAAGCGTATTGTAACGTAGGTAATGAAAAGGAAAACTGTCTATGACGGCTTGATCAGTGATTAAAAAACATCGAAGTTAGCACTGAATGACATTTAGTAGCAAAATTGTAGAATAACGTTTTTTATCATTTGTAGTAAAGGCTACATACCGAGTCGCTCTCGCCCGATTTTCTAGTTTTCATTTTCGTTAAGGGCTCGTTTCGTCTAGGCCAAAACTTATTTCGCTACGCGAAGCTTTATAAAAAAAGTCTGATAGCGATGGTCTGGCAGTAAGACCGTGAAAATAATGTACCTTCTACAGAATACCTAGTATTATATAATACCTATGTGCTTCTACTAAGTAGAAATAAAATGTATTTATACTAATAGCCTCGTATGAAAGTCAGCCTTAACTGAAACCGGTATAATACTTACCTTTAAAAATAAATTTAGATTTAGTCAGTACAATGCTGTGCCTAACTAATCAGCAATTGAGATCGCCAAGACCCAGTTTTCTTATCATAAACAAACAAAGATTTTAGAGGGAATAAATTTATTCAAGTTAGGCGCAACCGCAATTAATAGTTTAGGCACCCAATCGACACACGCACGCATTCGGCACATTTCAGCCGAGTGAGTGTTTACGGCAGTCGAGAGTAGGTCTACGACCCACCCTCGGGGGTTAGTGGCATCAACGATACAAATACTATACAAATACATACCAAACCTTAACATATTAATACATTCTACAATTCTGCACGCTATGCAGCAGCAGGCGAAAAGATAAGTATTTATTACGGGGAGGGGAGATTGTAGTAGCTGTAGTCAAATTCTAGATAGTGATATGGGTTGCAAATTTAAGGTAAGGTAAAGCTGTCACACTAATGAAAAACAATTAAAAATTAATTTGTATGTTACGTTTCTCTATATTTTGGTTAACGTTATAAATCCATGCTCTGATTTTCTTTACAGAACCTTAATGCGCTTCAATAAAAATGGACGCTAGTAAAAAATAATTGCAAAGCTCCGTGATCCGTGAGTACCTACCTTAAATTTTATTTATCTGACGGGTTAATCGTAGTTTACATTATGTGCAGTGTTAACGGCCAGTAGCTACCAGCACTAAACGACGACAACTGCGAAATGTTCAGGTACTTACAGTTACTAAAATACGTTACATTTGAAACTCGACTCAGGACAGAAGGTACACGATGTGTCAGCGATTGTGTGTCTGGTAGGTAGGTACACAAGTGTAGACCTCACAGAGGCCTTTAAACAGGAGTTTACCTAAATAATTGGCTCTGTGCTCTAGCACAGAGGTCAGTTAGTATGGGTTACCATAGCTTTCGACAACAATGGTCCTAACATGACCGGTCTAGGTTTAATTTATCCTTCCCCGCGTCTCTATCAAACTAGTGTCATAACTGTCATAAGAAAAAGACACGCATAGAGATAATAAATTCAGATTATAACTACTTAAACCTGACCGGTCATGTTAGGGCCACAGAAGGATGTGTCAATGTCTACGGTGCTACTCGCATAACTTTACTCGCACCGTACCTTGGATGAAGGACTAAAGCATGGATATAGTCTCAGTACTTGTCAAGTGTACATAGCCAAAGCTGTCAAAATGGTCACCTTTGTGTCCGTCAAGGTAGTAAAACCTGCAAATTAATAAGTAAAACGTAGAGTATACTACCTTAATGTAAACATTACCATAGCCAAAGATGACCATTTTGTCTATTGGTCGTGTACAGGGTGTCAATTGAAGAAGAGTTTAGAGTATGTAGTCATCTCTTTTTGACATATTGTATTGCCATTTAAAGTAAAGAGATCAGATAATAAAATATAGCTTTCAATTTTAACACTCCTATGCTGTACTATTTCTATGTACCGTACATAACCTATAGGCATCTTTACATAGTTTGAAAACAAAGTCGCTATCCGTCCCTGTCTGTCCTCATATCGTCACTTAGATGGTAAAACTACTAAAGCGACACTTACTCACATGTCGCTTTAGTAGGTTTACCACCCAAGTGACGATATCTTCGGCCGCTTACTCCTAAGTCTCCTAACTAATAAACCACGCAACGGGTGTTGATACGGCTTTCGCTGTCATTTCGAGATTTGTTTAAGGAAGGTTTTTATGTACCTACATTATATCTTATTGTACCCGTGCAAAGTCTTTGTAGGTCGCTAGTTGAGTATAAATTATTGTATACCAAATACTTTACGCTATCGGAAGACAAACTGTTGGATAAATAAAGAACAAGTAGCAAAGGCCAAGGCTTTAAGATAGGAAAGCTACACGTACTAGGAAAAAGAAACATGTTTATGAGCAGCAAAACTGTTTACTTATAATTTGGACTGTTTGTCGCCGGCTAGTCATTCCTTTGCGCATGGGCACGGGCCGGCCTCCGCCACGACCAGGTCGCCGCTCAGCGCAATTGCTTCGATCTCGACTGCTGCGCCCGCCGGCAGCTTACCCACCTGGTACGTCGCACGCGCCGGGAAGTCTTTGGGGAAAACTGAAACAATCCAGTACAAGTAATAAATAATCTTCTTCTTTTTTATCTTTACACTAGCGATCCGCACAGGTGCGCCTCGCACGGGAATATTTGGCATAAAAACCTCTAAATGAATAAAGTCAAAACCGCATTAAAACCCGTTGAGTGGTTTATAAGGAGAAGGCCGCCGAATATACACGATACAAAATTCGCACAGACAGGAAAAAATAACAACTTTATACTATGTAAAGATAGTATGAAGTCGCTATCCTTTCTATCTGTCCGCATATATCTTCGGCCGCTTATTCCTTCTAAACCACCCAAACGGATTTTAATACAATTTTCACTGTTATTTAGAGTCCTAACCCTAACCCCGGTAGCTTGAGCCCCTGCTCCGCTGCCGGCGGCATGGTTAGATTTTTATAACGTTTTGACATTTTGTTTTTGGTATTTGTTAATTTTTATAAGAACATTGTAAAAATTTAGCCTCGATTAGGAAATAAATATACTTATATGAATGAATATAATAAATATCTTGGACAATCTACATTTACACCAATTGACGTACTCCCAAACTAAGCAACTAAAGCTTGTACCCACTACAGTGTAAACAACGGATATGCAATTATAGTATTTTATGCAACTGTTGCATAATGAGGGGTCTTAAAACACGAGTGTGGTTTTATGAAACGAGCATCAGCGAGTTTCATAATAGGATCACACGAGTGTTTTAAGACTTAATTATGTACAGTTGCATACATTACTTTATCTACACACATATCATAAGTACTCTATGATGGGTTCAGAAGCCATAGGGCAATGACCTGCATTGCTACTAGCTACTAGTGCTAGGTACCTATTAAATATCTATAGACTGTACACATTAAAATAATGTAATAAAAAATGAATTTGAACAAATATAGAAACAAATTAGAAAAAATCTCATAATAATATTGGTTGTCATAATGCTGGTCATTGCCTACGGTTTCTGAACGCGTTATAGAGCATTTATGATATATGTGTAGATAAAATACATTATATACTTAACATCCATGACTCGAATACAAACATTCATATTCATAAGACAAACGTTATCTCGTATCAGGATTCGTACCCGAAACCTCTAGCTTCGTAGTCAGGATCACTACCCTAGGCACACTATCCGGTCGTTTGAAGTCCAAAGTTTTTTTTTAAGTAAATAAGTTTTTGAGGTTTTGAACATAGTTCGATTACATATGTAAGTACTCTACTTTAGTAACTTATTTGGCTGTACCAGTTATAGTTAATAAGCATCCATTAGGACAGGAAGTTTTAGTTTGAAGCCTTGAAGGGGTCCCATTTGTTTATTAGTTAAATATATCAAGCTCGCCCATTTAATAAGCCATTAACACGAAGCCAAAATGTGTGTCACGGAGATTTTTATTGAAATAAGCAATGAAATCGTGTTAATTATCGCGGCGGGAGCGGTTCGCCATATAGTCGTGATCGTAAAATGCTCCATAAGTTAGGTACTTAAGTTCTTACAGTGACCTTGGACTTATCCCATTTCGAAAAATAAGCTTTCATATCGATTGGTATTATCCAGAAGTTGGTCAAAATTCGAAATCTATAAGAAAACACGATTACAGTTATCATCTGAGCGCGTGATGATAAGAGCTTTGGTGGCCCTTTTATCTAGGGAGGTGGACTGGATCCGTGATCGCCTGGTCCCCCCAACCAAGAGTTCATCATGTGCCAGTCAACGTCAAAAGTAATGTTACATTACCGAAGTAATGGTAAAACCAACGCTCTAACGGGAAACCATCGTGAGGAAACCTGCTCATTCATGTAAATGAACGGGTAACGATGATCCTGCCGGTTTGTTTTTCCTGTCCCTGGTATCAATGTCGAAAATGGTCGTCGCTCTAATGTAATTAACTGACCTGTCAAAAGCTTGGTATCGTGGTCAAATCGTATCCCGAATGAAGTAACGGAGAAAGCTCTAGGAGGATGATGACACAGTATCATCTTAATAACCGATCCACAAACCGGCCGTAAACAATTTTTATCTCATATTTATGAAATGTTTAACAATATTTTTATGCTAATTATTACATCACTACAATAATGCAACCATGTTGCCGGATGTACGGTAATTACGGTAGCTTTACGGTATTTTCATGTCGTCTACTGCAATGATTTTTTCCGTACAAACACCTTACGGTAATTTTCAAGTTAAAGCTTGAGTATTGTATGTTTTTGAATTTAATAGCACTTACTAACAAAGCAGACGCTACGAAAGTAAATCTATGCCCACGCCTGAGAACCCCGCACCACTTGCACGTCCGATTCGAATCAGAGTGAAATGTCAGCTCACAAATCACACAGTAAAATGATGAATTCGAATTGGAGCGCTCTTATGATGCGAGTTGGTTCACGCTTGTTATACTCACATTCTGCGTAGACCTGGTTGACCGCTTGGAAGTCGGATATATCGTTGAGCAGAATGGTGGTCTTGACGACGGACTCGAGCGAGGCGCCGCCGGCCTCGAGCACGTGCTTGAGGTTGCCGAGCGCCTGCCGCGCCTGCGCCTCCGCGCCGCCGCACACCAGCTGGGCCTCGGGGTCCATGCCCAGCATTCCCGACACGTACAGTGTCTGCCCAGCCAGGATAGCTTGACTGGAACATACATTTTTTTATTATACGCTTTACACGGGTACAGTTACGCTGTAATGTACAGTCAAAGAAATTGAAACACGAACCACCGTAGAACCTAGTCGAAGAGACATACGCATGACATTTATATGACATAGCCTGGCGTTTAACGCGTCGCGTCATTGCGATAGGGTTCTAAGGTACATAAAAAGCTTTAGTAAAAGAATCTCTAAACGACAGTGAAAATCGTATCAAAATCCGTTGCGTGGTTTAGAAGTAGTAAGCGGCCGAAGATACGATGCGGACAGACAGGGACGGATAGCGACTTTAGATTATACTACACGTAGTGAAACTTAAAAACATTTCATTTTGCTGTGAACGGACTTCGGCGGGAACGCCAGCTCCTACTCTAATCGTACTCCACTTTAGTAGGTACTGCCTCAGAGTATCCAAAATAGACTAGATATAGTTACTAGCAGATATATGGAACCAGCTTCACAGTGGAAGAGGAAAAATTAGGTACACACGACTCTATTGTCACGAAAGAACTACTTGTGCAGATCGTTATGACCTCTTCGAGTGTTCATCCAGCTACTATGTTGCTGACTGTCATTACCCGGAAAACGAAACATGAATAAATAAATTAACGCCCTAACTCAAACGACTTTCGTATTTCAGTAACAGTAATTCAAGTTACACAGACCTGCTGTTGATACATATTATTATAGTTAGGTACCTATTTATGGTACACGATAACACTTCCAATTGTTTACCACGATACCTAGGACAAGCGTAAGGTGTACGCCCGGGCTTGACCCGAGCTTTGTTCGAACTCCGACAAAATAAGATGTTAAGTCCGCAGGTAGCAATCAAAACCATCAATCAACACCCTTGCGTCTCGGCGGGCACGCGATAAACTGGACTACCTACAAACTAAATGTCCGGTTGCTGTATTCAATAACTAGGTTAAACTACCACCTAATGCAATGGGGGTAATCTCGCCATTTATCCGGCTGGGTAGCGCCAGTCTCAATGGAGCCCTGCCAAAATGATATTATGACTTGGGAAACATTTCTCTTGCTTCTTGTAGAGTTTTGGCACATCAAATAGCATGAAAACATCGTCATTACTTATTACAATACACGATATAAAAACTCAAACGTAATTTGATTCGAAAAGACATTTGACACCATGTTTCCATTTACATTCAGCACAGTTCGGCGGCAGTGAGTAGGAAAGTAGACCCCTGTCTACTTTCCTACTCACTTCCCTAAGGCAGCATGACGAGTACGTAAACACGATAGGAACTTCTCACACTACTGCCACTGCTACTCGCGCTGCCCGGCGCGATAATACCTCACACGGGAGCAGAATAGTAAGGCAGTAGAGTGGACAACAGGGACAGTACAAGAACTAATACAATTTGAATGCGCACGCCGAGACCGTACTCCAGGCCCCCTAGATACACTAGCGTTTATCGCGGACATAAAGCATTTGTCCCTTTCTAACCAATTTGCATGTGCATAAGGGGCGAATGCTTTATGTCAGCGATAAACGCTAAGTGTGCTACGGGGGCAGTAGACCGTAGTCCACTCTACGGCCTCACTGCTTCGGTCCCCGTGTAAAATCAGCATACTACCAACTTAATAACCTAACTGATACTGACCTGTACGGTCCAACAGGCTTGTATATATGTGGCGAGCTGACGATTGTCTTAGTCACCCTGTGGATGTTAGTCTTGGAACCCGAATTGTTCATCTTCGTTACGTTCATGGCACCCTTAGAGACCACCGTCGACTGCGCCTTCAAAGCGTCTGTTTCCGAACTCATCACTATAATATAATACAATTTACGGAACGGTTCAAAAGTTCAACGCTGATACTTGATAACGACTGTTAGCATAAAAGTTTTATCAACCGTTGAATACTTAAGAATATTTACTGGTAGACAAAAATCTATGACTATTTCTTATATATGACATTACTTTTGTGATTGCTTCATGATTGCTTTCAATATTAGCTATAGACTATGATTTTTTAAAATTAAACCTCGGTGAGGTGAGTCGGGTGATGCACGACCTTTTAACCCTTTAGTAGATAGTGGCCAGATATTTGCCGTTATTGAGTCGAGTTATGTTTCGAGAATTTTCACGTTTTTAGGGTTCCGTACCTCAAAAGGAAAAAACGGAACCGTATAGGATCACTTCGTTGTCCGTCTGTCTGTCTGTCTGTCAAGACCGTTTTTCTCGGGAACACGAGGAGGTAACGAGTTGAAATTAATACCAAATACTCAAATCTGTAGACCCTTGAAGCGATGAAAAAATGAAACTTCTAAGTCAACGCAATTAAAAGATACGGCAGTTTATGCCGCATGTTCATACATTCGCAAGGCACTTAAAAACCTATGGAGTACTTCCGGTTGACCTAGAACTATGAAATTTGGCAAAAAGCAAGGTCTCACAGCGCAAATAAAATAATAAATCCGAAAACCGTAAATTCGTAGTTAGAACAGACAAAAAAAATGTTTTGCTCTTACAAAGCAAAAATGTCGCTATCCGTCACTAGATGCCACCCATAGACGTAATACGTTACAGCAAATAAATAAGTTTTCACGCCATCTACCGGGCTCTGTCATGTTTTCAGTTCTGCTACCCGACGCGAGTGTCGCTGCTAGTTGCAAACACTTTATTTACTTACCTACGATCTTTGAGTATTTATCTTTGAGTTTATTTTGTCTGAGCCTACGATATGATGCAAAGTTGAACCAACGAATTAATCTGTAGTTATTATTTTGCATTTTGCCGGTGTTCATCCCGAGGGAATTTATTCAGAAGTTTAATTGAATGAAAAAATTATTAATAGATTCCGGCGTTACTTTGTTGAATGAAAAAAACTTCAGACTATGACTAAATATGAAATTTTAGTCTACCTTCGTGATGACTATTATGTCACTCCTTTTAGAGCATGAGAAGTGCAAAACATATCGCACGCTTAGTCTTAAACTGACCCATTTCTGAATAATACACGTCCCAAAATATCACCTTAATTAAAAGACATAGGTTTAATTTTGGGAAATATCAAATTCAGAATTGAGTCAGTTTAAGACTAAGCGTGCGATATGTCATGTCATTGTCATTACATCAAATATTGAAACCCGATTTCTGCCTTAACCATTAAACTAGGCTGTATAATCCTAAATCCCTTTGCCTTTCGTTTACACAATACTCTAAAAACGTTAAATACGTCAAACGTCAATTCGAATCGATACGAATATTTCGAACAAAAATATAATAACCTCTTTATCAGATTCATTGTACTTATTATATTAATATTATAAATAGGTAACTTAATTATAAGGCCGGTCATCAATCTTTTTAACAGAAAACAATTCGACTTTGAAGTCATAAGCACAATCTTTACATTAATAATTTCTGTTTTTTTTCAGGCAGGATGCAGAGACTAATATCATTGGCCAAAATGGTATCAACTATTAGAACAAGTATACCCACTGGGACTTCCAAACTAATACCTTCATTCTTCAGTACATTTCAGAGCTTCGTAGTCAGAGAAAAACTGTTGCCATCATACACACCTATCTTCAATCAAGTTTGTTTCTTCAAAGTGAAGGGGCGCGTAAGAAGACGTTGTAAGGACTGCTACGTAGTCGTTCGAGATCAGAGGACATATGTGATATGTCCAAAGTTTCCTCGGCACAAGCAGATGTCAATGAAGCCCAAACCTCACAACACCTGGATACTCACACACGCTACACAGAGCCGTGTACGACCTTGGTGAATAGATTATTAAATTGACTATGGTTATAAAAATAGTGTAGAATACAATGTAACTTAAACTTAGGTACCACAGCTTTGTCAAGCGGAAATAAAAAGCTTTTAAATCTACACCGAACTATATTTATTTAATAAAACTATTAACAAAGAGATATTCACACAACCTAATGTACCTAATAAAATAACAAGTTTTAACATGAACATGCTAAATAAGAATTTTGAGGTGAGAATCTTTGTTTCAATTAAATATAAATCTCCAGAAATAATTTACCTCATTTGAAATTAAAATATTGCTCAGACTGCTACTATATTTAACACTAAATATAGATTTCTAATCATAATTGAGTACCATTCATAACAAATAACTAACAATCATGTACATTTACAATCATGTATCTTCATCATTATTCCTGGTGGGATCCATCAAGTTGATTGAGCTGGAAAATAAATAACAATACCATCATTTATTAAACTAATGCAAGGATAATGACAGATCAATAAATAACATAATTTTAACCTATTTACCTGGTCCTATGTACTATTTCGTGGACTTCATTATCTTGAGTTGCGTTGGTCTCATGAAGAGATTCATCATCACTGTCCACAATCTCCACAGGCCCTGCCTCGCAGTCATTGCCGGTGAGATCAATGGTGTTTGACTCGCAAGATTCATTTTTAACCTCTTCTATTTGACTTTTAATGTTCTTGATTCCTGCAATACCTAAAAATACAAAAGCGATAAAACAGTTGTTTCTTTTTTTTTCTATCCATTATCTGCAATGGCTAATCTCAATATTCAACCATTTAGCAACCAACTACCCAGAGTAAAATTACATAGAAAATGTTAAATTTTTTTAATGCTGGTAGGCAAATCTTTGTGTGGTTTGAATATTGGGAACCATCATTAGTAACCTTTTGCTGGCAAAGTAGGAGTGTCTCTCTGCACTCTTCGGCGTCTTGTCCGATCGCTTTGTCTCATCTGCACCATGCTTTGAAAGTTAATTCGGTACAGGGCTCCAGCTAGTAACAAAGTACATTCTGGGTTTCCAGCACTAAATGCAGTTTCTAACTCTACATTACTCCTTTCATCATATTTCCACCATCCTGTCCATAGAAACAAAAAAAATTAATACTATTTAGGCAAAAAATTTTATACTTTTCAAAGTTATAATAAAATAATCCCATCACAGCCCTTCTGCTTGCGTCAATGTTAAGACAATAATGAATTACTGCCTTAACTTGATTTTGCTACTATGTGGCCAAACAGGTTGGCAACTGCTGATAAAAACAGTAAAATAAGAAAATATTTAAATGAGAAACAAAATTAGGTACTAAAAAAGTTCTCTGTTCATATGAAATGTAGATATCATTATGTATAGTTTTACAAAGAAATGCTCGCTACTTCATATGGGAACTACATACCATTCCTTCCTTCATAATACCACTGATACCCTTCATTAACTTCTGCAGTGTCATGAGAGGTCTTCTCTAGGAGTACGGGATGATCCAAATAGTCGGGTGGGATTTCTGCTCGGCACATAGCACATCTTTTGCTCTGTATAGCAACACCCTAAAAAAAAACATATCCCCAAAGTGAAAAATTCTGTAAATGTATTGAAGAAAAACAAACAAAAAAAATTTAAGAAATATACTTAAGTGCTAAGTCATTCAAGTTTAGGGATCATTAAAACTTATTCAAACATGTTATTTTCAGATTAAATGATATTCCTTTTCTTGCTCCCAAATGTGGTGTATTAAAAATAGTTTCCACTTAAAATAATTATGATTATTAGGTGTCACTCACAGCTTAAACACAGTTCCTATTTTTACCAGTAGTGAAAAGTATCATATTAGCGACACCCATGCACCTTGCTATTATGTATTTTTCTGTATGATTGTTTCAAAACATTGTATAGGAAAGTAACCTTCTTTAGTCACTAGATCAAGTTAACTTTTAACCCAGATCAATGTAAGAAATCCTAGTTCCTGAATGAACTTCATAAACACATTTTAAACTAAACACTGAATCTCAGGTTAGACATTAGATTGTAGAACTGTTGTATTTTCATTCTAATTCATGTTTTATTTTTTGAAATAATTCATGTAATTATTTGGTTGAAAAAGGTTTCATGCCGAGTTTCTAGTGGTACATTCTTCTCATCAGATGCCATTTTTCAAAAAGCACTGGTAGTGTGCAGTCTTATTGCATTTAGAAAGATTTAATTTTTAGTTTCTTTTTTTTCAGAATTTGGTAGTTAGTATTTTTAACTATTTTTGTCAGTCTGCCTGTGAACAAGAGACCTAATAATAAAAAGGGACTTGAAACATCAGGAATTAGATTCTTTGCAATACATGTGATAAAAACAGTTTTTTCATTGTTCTATTTCAATGAATACTGAATCTCTCAGGAATCCTCTAGAGTTGAATAATTAAATCTGGCTATTGACATAATTTATTCAACAAACAATATTTTTATTGTGCTATTTTTTGTGTTGGTTTTTTTGGTTTTGGTATTTTTTGATTAACCATAACATGTAAAATACAGCAGAGGTGTTCGCTTCGTGTTTTTTGACAAACACAGCAACAATAACAGGAGAAATCTATCCTAGGGGCAATTAGACAGACTCACCTTAACACACAGAAAACAAAATATGTGACCACACGGAAGTTGCGTAGGGTGATGGCATTTTTGTAAACAAACAGCACAATCTTGCTCTGTAAATAATAGAATGTTTACGTATTATGTATGATCAATTAAGAGTAGCATAAAAGACACCAAGGCATGTGTTTTTATATTTTCAATTAATGTTACCTAGTGCATTATTACTCATCATGGTATGTCACACAGCATGAAATAACCGAGCTAAGAAATAGTAATATGGTCGATTTTTGTATCATATAAACCCGATTTTTAAGAATTTGGAATATAAAGTTTTAGACACTCTACTCGGGTTTGTCAAAACATGAAAACACAGCTCAAAAATGGAATCATGGATGGAAAACTGTCAAATGTCAATATGAATTTGTTTTTTTGCTCAATTATGTGTAAGCCAAAGTAATAAGACCATACAGCCATGTCAGATTAAACCTAACTGACAGAATAGGGATCTATAACGCTATTGTCTGAGATATGAAGATAACGCTCTCTTATGTTATGTAAATGCTATAACGCGATCTAATGCCGAATATGGTCAGGCGCATGGATAAACCTCATGCCGCATTTACACAATCGCGTATTCACGCAATCAAAAAGAGATGCAAACCAGGGGGCCTACAACGCTAGCTTTTATCGATGACATAAAGCAGTTATCCCGTTCTAACCAGTAAGCGTGTGCGAAAGGGACGAATGCTTTATGTCAGCGATAAACGCTAGTGAGCTAGAGGGGCAGGGGGCCTAGCACGCTAACATTTATCGCTGACATCTGACTTCACAGATTTCATAATCTAAATCTAACTGGTTAGAAAGGGATATTGGATGTATGCTATGTCAGCTATAAAAGCTAGCATGCTAGGTCACCTGGGATAGCGATGAGGCATCGCAAACTATAAATTGCGGTTTTGTCGCCCGCTACCTTGCAATGTGAATCCACCTTATTCCGCATTGTCAAGTGCTAAGTTAGTAGACAATCTCTTTAGAAGTGTGAGCGTAAAATTTCAACTTACCGCCGGGTACTCGCTGTGAGCCTGTAAGCATTTGGTCGTAATATAACCAACCGCTCAGATACCAATACTACAACCATATGAAGACGTGAACAATTCAAATAACACACGCGCGAATAAAAAGTAGTCAATAAAATCATCGAGCACAATGTATCGCGGTGGGAAATAACCGGTTTTAGCTGAAATAATAAAAATGCATAGGGGTATGGTCAAGGTGGAGAAATAATATACGACTTATCGATTTACTTTATTGAACATTTAATCCCCATTTTTTATAAAATGTCTGAATTACACAAAAGTAATCTGGAATGAAGTGCCAAAGAATTCTTATTTATCTCTTATAAATTTACTTCCGCTTATCTAGATAGTTGAATTAAGTAAAAAACACCAAGAATCTACTTGTCCCTTACTTTGATAAGATCGTTTAGATCTAATGCTACACATATTTCCTTGGAGTCGGTGCGTGG
Organism: Ditula angustiorana; assembly: GCA_963691745.1. Lineage (NCBI taxonomy): Eukaryota > Metazoa > Arthropoda > Insecta > Lepidoptera > Tortricidae > Ditula > Ditula angustiorana. The sequence goes on from OY829484.1 coordinate 7,986,622, forward strand.
ATTTCTGTCCAATATTTCAGTTATGGGATAGTAGTTCTCACGGTTGTCCACATTCCATCCTGAATACTGTAAAATAAGAAAATAATTGTTGGAATACTGCCAATCTCTGGTGATATATATCTAGTATGTCTTCAATATAAAAATACTTACAACACAAGTACACTTGTGCAATATCTTCCCACTGGACTCCATGGGGATAAATTTCTGCAGAAGAGCTTTCCCATCAATTTTCCACAAATTCAATTCATCCAGCTTTGATGTAACAGTGTCTCCATCCCATTTAACATCCGATTTCAACAAAACAAAGTTTCCAGACTGAAAAGATTATAAACAATTTTAAAAGTCTTCATAATGTTTCTATGTTGCTGAGGGCACCCTCTTTTCAATGGATTCACAAAAGTAATGCATAAGAGACAAGCTAAGTCACCAGAAATGACATAGAAGAGCAATATAAGTATCCATGGGTTCCCATTCTTGTGTCATAATTTGTCAGTTTGAATGGACCCCATGAAATTTTTCGAGATTACTGCAGATTTTATGTTTGATTCAGGTTTCACATTTTTTTTTGAGTCAACCACCAGTTACAATACGAGGCAAAATGAGTGAAATGTACTTTTTGTCACTGCTACTTTTGTTTCTATACAAGTGTAAAACTGAAAAGAAAATTGAAATTACTGGTTTATGGTTTAATTCACAAAGGCCACTCATGTTAATAGTGGTGCATCAAATCATATACAGTGTTTGTATATTCGGCACTCGGTGGTTCAACAATTAATAATTATGTGTAAAGAACAAAATGTAAATGATCTTACATGGAAATGCTTTGGTACATCTTTAGACTGGCTGGAATCGGACTTGTTCCCATCAGAGCCATTCTTCTCATCATCAGAGCCCTCTTCTTCATCAAGCTCTCCCTCATCTTCTTCTCCCTCCCCCTCCTCGTCCTCTTCTCCCTCCCCTTCACTCTCTTCTGAAGACTCGTCCTTACGTTTCTTTTTGGAATTATTCAGAGCAGGTCCCCTTTGTTGTGAGCGTTTGCGGCCAACACGCGCGCCAGGCTGTTCATTCTGTAGATTTAAATGTTACAAATACAATAGAATTTCTTCATTATTATATCTGTGAACCATTTTAATGTTATCTAAGATGAAATTATTTATTTTGTGAAAGTGGTCTTAAAGTACACTTTAGAGGCATTTGAAACCCATTCACACTATTTCACTGCCAATTATTTGGTAGTATTGTCACTTCAATCTAAAATAGCCTTCATTAATCTTGAAATTATTAAAATCTTATTTATAATGTAAGTTCAGACAACGGAACACAGATTTCCTGCTTTCTAGCATAAATAGACCTACCCAATTTCACTTAGCCAATTTTTATTTCACCAATGGCCATGTATTTTGAAATATTTAGGACAGCTTAGGTTGTTACATTTATGACCATGGTGAAAAGTAATGGTTTTAACTATGGTAAAATGAAAATTAATTCATTGCTGTTATGCTTATAATTAAAAGTTTCGGAAATTACTTTATTTAGATCCATGTTAACACATTGAAACAAAATAAATCTTACTTTTTTGAGAGGAAACAGTGACTAACAATATAATTGGCTCTCTACATATTACAAGGGACAACTTGTATTCCAATTTATGCTGCTCTATTCCAGCCCCATGGTTGTTGGTAGACAAAAATAACAGTAGTCTAACAAGAATATACCACTAGCAAAAAGCAAATTGACTCTAATTAAAATTGGATTCCAACCTAATAAATTTGACTCATTTGATTTTGCCATTAGATTGGAGTCACTTGCACATGAAGTGACTGATATGACACACTAGGTAGGCTAAGTTCATTCATGGTGGATTCAAGTTCATCGGGTAGATGCACTACCAGTCAAACCAGCTATAGAGTGAATTGGTGTAATAGAGCATGTAAGTGTAAGAGACCACAGAAAATAAATTGCGGTTTCAATCTAGTGCTGACTGCATTTGAAATGACAAAAACCAATTTTTCACATCACTACCTACGTCAATTCTAACATTTTAATTAAAACTGTTACGATGGTTTATTCCTATACATTATTAACACTTGAACTAGGCATACGTGAAATATAGATGTTTTATATATTTTGGAGTAAAAAAGACAGTCATTAATTTAATTTTTATAGTATTACATGTAATATAGTGGGTTTAGATTTATACATATGCAAATTACCCACTTTCTTTATCCCAAATATAAATTTTATATTTGGGATTAAGAAAACGCTTTTTAGAAATTAAATTAGTATTTAATTCTAAAACCCAAATCATAAGCCTATTACAATCGCGAATTCAGAAAAAAATCTAGAATGTATCTAACCTAACTTCAGCTTTTTACCAACTGCTTAATACTCCGAAATGGTTTCCGTTTAAACTGGATTAACAAAATTTTAACAATTTGTTTAATAACAAAGAACTACGGGAGTTAAATAAATAAGAAAAGTATTAAATAAGTACACTAGTGCACATCTACGTACCGAATCGGCATCCGGCGTCCAATCTTCTCCAGAGTCTTGGAACTCTTCCGGCTCAGCTGCAGGTTCAGAGCCTTCAGAGTCATCATCACCTTTCTTAAGAGACTTACGTTTACGCATGTTTGAAGTGATATAATCTAATAATAAACTTAACTACGCAAAACCCACGCCGTTTGTATTATATGAGAGGTAGACAAGAAAAAGCAACGCTTTTCCAGCAATCGACAAGGCTTGGCGCTTGCTTGCTTCCTATCTTGCCACAGACAGATCGTTTTTTTTTTGGCTTGGTCATGGACTAAACAAACCTACACAATAACAACTCTACCAACAAACTTTTATAAATGCACCTAAAATTTAAGAGGAAAACGGATCAAATTTATTTTATCGTAATCTGAAAATAATGAAGAGTGAATAAATCCCGCTTACAGTTATCTTCCGTTAATAAATATTGTTGAACTATGTGAACTCACCCTAAGCTGCTCGATTTTTATAGAGAATATCATGTGAAGTGAATTCAAAAATATATATAAAAAAATCACATTATTATGTTTGCTTAAAATACAGTTTGATACTTTTTAATTAACTATGTATTTTATGAATTTATGTTGAATTACCATAACAAAGTTTTTTAATCATTTAAACATGGCAAACCCAGAGTGGTAATGATAGATCGAATCGAATATAGAGGGGAGCAAGCGTCGTATTCGTAGTCGCGTCGTTGTCATATCAGCTGATTGCGTCATTGCTTGTAAAGACAATAACGCAAAAAAACAAAAAACAAGTCGCAGTATCGAAATTGGCTTTGTTGTGATTATTTTGGAAATTACAGTGTTAATATCCCAAAATGAAGTTCCAGTACAAGGAAGAACATTCCTTCGAGAAAAGGAAGACTGAGGGTGAGAAAATACGCAGGAAATATCCGGATCGTGTTCCAGTAATTGTCGAAAAAGCCCCGAAGGCTAGGCTTGGAGATCTCGACAAGAAGAAATATTTGGTGCCGTCTGATCTGACCGTCGGTCAGTTTTACTTCCTGATCAGGAAACGCATTCACCTTCGGCCGGAGGACGCGCTGTTTTTCTTTGTCAACAATGTTATCCCTCCCACCTCTGCGACCATGGGCTCTCTGTACCAAGAACACCACGATGAAGATTTCTTCCTGTACATAGCATTCTCTGATGAAAATGTATATGGCCACTTTGCTTAAATTTCATATTTCATATTCTTAAATGTATACCTAATTATAAAACATTATGTGTAGAACTATTTGACCATATGGTGAAACTAGCTTTAAGGCTTAGCTTTATATTCATGTATTATGATTTAAAAGGTGATAATTGATTTATTTGCTAATTCCAGACACAAATTTGTGTTTCTGCACTGTTTTAGAATTACACAAAATATGAGTAATAAATGCATTGTTTCAATCTCTTCTGTTTGGTTCGGTAATATGTAATTATTCTGTATAAATAAAACACCAAAAAAACAATTGTTTTTTTTACTACTTTAGATAGTAGATAAATGACCTCATGATACCTATCAATTGTAGTTCTTTATCTTATATTTATTTTATTCATATGTATGAAACAGAAAAAACAACATTGCAGACACCTTGCAAACCTAATGATATGTTGATACCTAAAAAAGATTATATTCCTATTAATAATATTTTGGGACAATTAACACCAATTAACAGAGTCCCAAAATAAGCAACTAAAGCTGCTTGTGCTAAGAGTACGAGACAACGGATATACATACCTATATAGATAAATATGTACTTAAATAGATATAAAATTCAAGACTCTGGTACAAACATTTGCCCCTCCTGGGAATTGAACCCAGAACCTCTAGCTTAGTAGTCAGGGTCTCTACCCACTAGGCTACCTGGTCGACAATAATTCATGTGAAAAGGTATAAAAAAATACCCTGACTTAAGACATGTTAGGTATGTTATGGGAATGAAGTCTCCTGGAGGTTGAAAGAGAGATCATAATTTGTTTTTAAGTATCTCTATATGTATACTCTATTTTTAATCTATTTTAATTTTTGAAATTCTACTGCATGCAAAGCTGGAGACAATGAGACTTAAGTGATTTTGCGGGTGGTGGGACTTTGTGCACGGTCCGTCCGGATTGCTACCACCATCTTGCTTGCCAATCCAGCTGCTAAGCAGCAATGCTTGTATAGATGTTCTGTCCACTGTTGTGCTGTAACGTGAAGAGCAAAACAACCGGGGAAATTACTGGCATAACAGGTATTTCATCTTAGCCCTCTGGGTGGGCAACGCATCTACATTCTCCTTGGTGTTGCGGGTGTCTATGGGCGGTGGCGATCACTTATCATCAGGCGACCCACTTGCTCGTTTAAAAAGATGTCTTACAAAGTGATCAAACTTTTGCGATTTATGTTTGTTAAATAAATAATTAATTACTTCAGATTTTTCGGGATTCTTAGTAATTTTATCAGACTGGATGCGTCCAAACTACTACTACTCAGTATATGTATATTTCACTGTGCAGGCAATGAGTAGGTACTAAAGTAAAGCGATCTCCCTGGCCAGAATTGACCAAAGGTGCAATTTTTGAATCGCACCAGGTATATCACCATAATCTCGATGAAAACAATGATATTAAAGTCACTGTATGAAAAACGGCCATTTTGATGAGCTTTCGTCACCCGGTGAGATTCAAAAATCGCATTCCAGATTGAGTCATGCTCATGCTTTTTGAAGACTGGTCATGTCTCTCTTTAGGCGCGTCAGCGATGGGCATATGTTTTACATTATCATGGTGTCTAGAAATGGAATCCCCGTTATACAGCATTGATGTAACTTATACCTGGTAAGTATAAGTACTGAATTTGAAATTTCGCGAACAAAGTGCAAGTGTAAGCGAATACTGTTGTACAGTCAGCAGAAGAGGTAGGTTAGTATAACTGAACAATCGAAGACGTTAAAAACATTTGCATCAATCAGCATACTGTCTTTTGTTGTGTGCAAATTCTATGACTTCTTTCGATTGTTGAACTAGGTACCTACTTAATAATTTTGACATATGTATAGTCGACCAAATAACTGTTTGACCACTTTTCAATCTTATTTGTAATACGGTCGAAAAGTGGTCAAGCAATTTCTTGGTCGACTATACTTACTTTCTGCAAGGAATCTGTCAGTGTAACTGCTGGTGGGTAGGCAAAAGTACCCGTTATTAGATTAGAATATAATAAGAGCTACTTAGCTAGAAAAACGGCGAAAGTTATGAGATACGTACGTATGTAGATATAGTACATTAGTAATTGCATTTGGTTATCGCTTGAGATGGTTAGGTAGGTATATCAAGGCCGACTTGTGAAAACGAAGTCACCGCGATAACAACCTGCTTTTTAATCGTTTCTTTACCGTTTGGCAGCGACATAGAATCCTCATTGTACTTAATCTAGCCATGTAATAAAGGATTAAAATTGTCAATTAATAGGGACCGCGACAATGACTGAGCGAGGTCATAATAATTGCAATGTTCTTTATTTACGTAAATCCTTTATTGTACAAAAAATATAAATGACAAGAACAGATACTGTGATGTACACAGTACGGATGTACGGAGTCGAGACCCTTGGTCCGTGGGGTCCTAGCGCATTAGGCCTCTTCAAAGAGATCTCGAAGAGGCTGGTCGACGTCACAGGTGACCGAAGAGCTGGCAGCTACCTCGCACAACGTATAAGCTTAGCTATACAGAGAGGTAATGCTGCCAGTATCTTCGGTACTATGCCACGGGGGCCTTCTTTTTTTGATATATTTTAGTTATAATTTTAGTACTAAGGTTTAGTTTTTATGTAGTTTGTTTGTTTTATTATATCTATATTGTGGTTGTCAATATATTTTGATTACTGAAATTAAAATAATGAGGAGCTACTGTATATAAATATTAGTAAACGATAAGGAAGGCATGGAATTACTTGACACCCCTTCACATGCACCAATATTTCATGGTTGTTATAAGAATAAGACCACACGATATAACTTCATTGCAGTTTGGTTTATAGTTTCACGTGTTGCGGAAAGGGTACGTCGTCGGGTAGAGTCGTAATGAATAAAATACTCCCACGTTTTAAGTGTTTTATTGGTAAATTATAAGGAAATTATTACAAATGGAAATGCTTCACTTAATGTTTATAAAATAATGACTTATTAATTATTATATGCTTGCTATTTTGGATACATTCATTACTTACTTAAAGAATACAGAAGTCATTCATTAACTTGAAATAACCAATTTGCTCCATTACAGTAACAAAACCACTTATGTTTTATAGTTATAGGTTGTGTTCTTAGCATAAAAATATGTCACGAGTCTTAAAGAAACGAAGGAAATAATTTATAAAATGTTTATAATCACTTTTGAACATTAGACTAAATTATGAATATGACCCTAGAGCATAATAGCGTAATTATAAAACCCTCATCACCATAGATCATCGCGTAGCAAAGTAATAGGAAACTCAACGCGAAACGTATTTGTAGGTAGCGCCAGCACTGAAAACCTGCTTGATCTGTGTCCATTACCAAACAAATATTAAATTGAAGCCGAAACTCACTTCTGTTGTTGAGCTGTACGTATTCTGTGCGATGTTTTTAAATGTCCTACACGTTATAAAAGCCGTGGCTATAACAAACAGCAGTCGTTTTATTCATTCACCTCTTCACCTCACTATTATCCATCCTGTCCATTATCAGTATCAGAATGATCACAGTAATAGCTAAACAATGATTCTTAGTTCCTACTACACAACAGTTGTCTACTTATAACTGTTCTAACTTAATTAAGAAAATGTCTTATGAAAACTATGGGAAGAAATTTGAATATGTCATTGAAATCTTAGAACCTATAATTTTGAGACCTTCGGGACGGCCGTCCGCGGGATCTCATGCCGCGTCCTCGAGAGCCGCTCTCGCTGTCTGTAAACAAGAAAACGTTTTATACCACGGTAAGTTCGGTATCCACCGCGACCATTCGCGCCTAACGGAACAGCTCATACTCGAGCATTGCAGCGGTAGGCATGATATGAATAGCCCAAGCGTTAATGAGTGCTATTATCAAGAAGCATTTGATTGCCCCATATAAAGACACTGGCTGGCCATTTGTACATGGATGCAGAACAAGAGAGAATAAAATTATTAAAGGCTGGATCACACCAGATGCGTATGCAGCACGGTTCCGGCGACACGCGCGCACCTTAGCCGGTTATTATGTATGGATTATATGTTGAGACGCCACATCGCTTGCATTGCATGCACGTATCGCAGCTCCACGAAGCGAGCTGGAGCCGGGCTGCATACGCATCTGGTGTGGCCCAGCCTTAAATAATATACCAAATGCGTGAAAGAACACTTGAGTTCAATGACATTAAACAAAAAGACCTGTATCCTAAAAAAACCGGGCAAGAGCACGTCTGACCATGCGCAGTGTAGGGTTCCGTAGCCATTACTATAACTGACCAAAACAATTTTTTGAAGCTTGATCAATATTTAGTTACATTTTCCGTTCAAAGTAACTTTGTACTAGCTACAGTGGTTGTGCAGTCAAGATACAATGTAACTGTGTGAGTCGTTAAAGTTTACTTTAACGCACTTTATTAGAGTTTTCATTTAAGATATTTTGTATATTTTAAGCACTAGTAGACTTAAGTTCTAGAGGGGGAGACGGGGACACACGAACATTTTCCGTTTACAGCTCAATGATTCTAGAACGGTACCCCAAATCCTAAAATGGATAATATGATAGTGAAAACTATTAATTTTTAAATTCCCCTGCTTCGCACTACCATAGGCACCAGTAAAAAAATACCCATTTCATTCTTGGTATTTGTGCGCGAGACAGGTATTTATTTATACACGAGTGCAAAATGCCACCTAACCTTTGAAAAAAGTGGAACTGGCATACAGACAGACGGACATAGCGAAATTGTAAGGATTCCTAGTTTGACTACGCAACCTAAAAAATGCCTTGTAATCGAATTTTTTAGAAAGGTTTTTTGAGATATGGCTATTATAGGATACGGATGATACTAGATTTGGAATTTGGATAAATATTAGGAAAAAAGGGGGGTTTCATGATTTCTAAATGGGTTGTAGAAGCGCATGGCCGGATTTTGGACCATAACCGAGTAGAGCGGGAGGCAGGGCTGGAGTGAGTATCGACCTGCAGCGCGCATCCAGCGCTGGTGCGGGGAGTGCGCGCGCGGGTGCGGCGGCCGGCGCGGCGGGCCCGCCGGCGCGCTGGCCTCCGCTTCGCGCCCTTCCTCGGCAACCTGTTAGCAACGGACAACGTTTCATTATTTACTTTACCGTTAGATGCGTTGTCAACCTAGAGGGCTGAGATGGAATGCCTCTAGTGCCAGTAATTGCACCGGCTGTTTTGGTCTCCACGCCGGAACATAACAGTGCAAGCACTACTGCTTAGCGGCAGGATTAACGACCAAGATGGTGGTAGCTATCCGGACAGACCTTGCACAAGGCCCTACCACCCGCAAAACCCGTTTGTCAGCGGTCGCGCAGTGTATCTATCTTCTACTGGGTCAGTCAGAACGAGACGCACTGAGCGACAAAGCGAGTCGCAGTGTTTCGTGCTAGCCATACAGGTCGCGTCGACGGTACAGTAAAATACTGTAGTGATTGTCTAAGCGCAACAGCGATGAGTTCAACGCTGGGGCAGCGCCCTGTCTTGCTCTAGCGCGCTGCCTCGAGTGAGCGAGACAGGGAAATGCCCCGACGTCTAGTCCAACGCTGATGAACGCTGACAATGGCAAGTTGGCCAAGCGGAACGAATACGTCTACTTCTTGTTTGTATATCGTACATAAAAGATAATATCTTATTTTAGTTCGACGCGACATTTGCACAGTTGTATTAAGTATCTATTATAATAAAATTATGTTGAAATTGTTACACTGCTGCTATCGGAGACTCATTGTATTTACTGTTGAAGTTGTAAAAATGGGGTGGTTTTTCATAATAAACAGATAAAACATAAAACGTTTAATATTTTCATGAAGTTAAGTAAGCTGTAGCTCGTGTATATACGGCGGTTAGAAAGTTTTGAGTACATGCCCTCTTCGTTAGGTGCCCCACTCACGATAGAACTATCAACAAAATAAAGTAAAACCATAGCCTATTAGATATAGTTTATTTGGTTTGTTTTACTATGCAGCTATACCTTTTATCAATATATTATAACCAAAAAGAAGCAAAAACGTCATCCTAGTACGCCGCCGTTGTAAAAAAAGTATAGTTACAACTGTTTGATGTATCTAAGTAGTATGGTTATGAATATGGTAGCTAGCTATGCCATTCAAAATCTTCATACGGGTCGGCAATTAAATTTGATAAACGTTTTAGCCTAGGCCAGTAATGAACTATAATGAATAGCCATTATGTTATGCAGGTAGCGTGCTCGCGACGATAGCCGTCGCATATACATTGATATCAGGATTAGCGACGGTCAAGTGGCCTATTTCACAAAGCTAGACGTTACATTCCAACTAAAAATAATAATCGAGTGGTGGTCAACGTACATTAAAAAAAATACTTTGCTAACGATACCACTACACAATAATTAAAATTTTACACATTGAACATTGTTAAGCTTACTTCGTGAAATAGGCATAAACATTCAGTAACCTATGTTCGCGTTGGTTGATTTCACTGCGCGTCGCGGCGACCTTAGAACTACGTCAGTGAGTGACGATGAAGAAAAAACATATTTATGTTCGTAATGTACTCGCGTCATGATGATTCTAAAACAATGTTAAAATAATGATAAATATCTCGGGAACTGTTTTTTACTGCAAATGAGCTCTACTTTATCCCATTTAAAGGAATACATTGAACTTACTTATATTATGTAAACAATTTAAGAATGATCTGAATCTTTAACATAAAACTACCGTGAGACACGGACATATTAATAAAACGGATCACTCACGTATTTTTACGTCGAGAAATGCCCGACATGTTTCGGACCACTCCATGGTCCTTTATCATGAGCCCCCGCGACGGTGGCGCGACGACAAAACGCGGCGGCGATGATTAAGGACCACGGACTGGTCCGAAATATATCGGGCATTTCTCGACGTAAAAACACGTGAGTGATCTGTTTTATTAATATGATCTGAATCATCAGATTTTAATTAGCGTTGTGAAATACCTACATCTTATTTATTTGTAGCTCAATACATGACTCATTTAAACCAGCTAGCATTTAAATATAAACAAATACGTATCGTTCTTTATCGACGCGGATTGCAATTGATAAGTTACACCGTAGTAGGTGTAACAACAAAGGTATTTAATTTCCAATAGTAGACAGCTTGAAGTCGTACACATTAAAAGTTCATTAACCTAACCAGGTTCGGTACATACATTAAATAGAATCGGTTTGATTATTTTAATTGCACGTAATTATGCGTAGTTGTATTTAACCTCAATTTTTTCATCAATTTGTAGCACAATTTACCTTATTTGTGGAGCTATTTTACGCTAGATCGATAGAATATTGTGGAAATACCTTCGATAATTTTGAATAGGTTATTATTATATTATTAAAGCCGTCCTGTTAGATCCTAGTTTCCTCTATCCTTCCTAATTCTACTGAGAAACCAGAAAAACGTATATTTGTTTGGTTTTTTCGTCTATTATGAGTTCCTAAATAATTCGATTGCGATGAAATCTTGGTGAGTTGTTGTGATGGTGAACACGCCCGTGGTGGCCCTAGCATGTTAGCTTTTATCGATGGCACAAATCATATATCCCTTTTTAACCAGCTACCAGCGCGAGCGACGGATGCTTTTATGTGCGCGATAAACGCTAGCGTGCTACTATAGCACGTCAGGATAGCTATTCATCCGATTATGATGAAACTCCTATTTGTTGATATCCGCGCACCAGCGACGGTATCTGACAAAAAAGCAACGCAACACATGGCGCATGGCGGCCACAGCTCGTAAATAAATATATCGCTAACCTTAGCGAGTAGTCATCAGAACAAATAAAACTATCACTGTTTATTCATTATTAGTTATTAGTTTGCATACAAATAAACAAACACGAATTATCAATCTCTTTATCTTTGACGTCGGCAGTCGGTGCATAGCTTTGACTTATCGAGAGAACAATTGTGATTAATTTATGTGGTTAGGATTTAACGACTATTGCACTTATAAACGGTAATGATTTAAACGCCTGGCAGAATATACACGTTTTATTTCGCAGAAAAATATATTCCACCAGCAAAATCTAACCTATGCTAACAGAACATTTTTTTCTGCTGGTCAATAAGTATTTATCCGACCGAATATTTGCCTCATACACAATGAGTTTGCAAACCATATGCATAAGTTTAAGTTTTGATAAATTACAAACATCAATGTCTACTCAAACACATTATCAGTATTGAAGATATCCCTTTTTCCTATACTTCCTTAATTTTACAAGCGTAAACATAATCATATAAATTCTATTAATAATAAAACCGTGCGTATATGCGATAGCAAATCATTGCCGATAATTTATAGTTCGTCCAATTTTTTTTGACATCTCCTTTCTTGCTGCTTACACTATAGTCTATCGCGTTTCGGGGTAGACTTTACGGCGTAGTAAATAAGGAGGTGACAACACCTGTCAAAGAAAAAATAAATCCTTGGAAAAATTATAGTTTCGGTTTAGTTGCACCGTCAGTTCGGATGTCGACAAGGCCATGGCAAATTCTAGGTGACAGGATGCTTCTTTAAATTATAGTGTGAAATCGGGCAATGGAAGTACATGTACACTCGCAAATCTCGCAATATCCAGGAATTACTGAAATAGGAAATAGAAACTGAGGGGCGAGGGGGATTTGGATCACTCATACTCTCTCTGAGCGAACGACACGCAACAGAAGTACTGCTACGTTGATGTTGTGTAGGGAGTAATACTACGCCGGTCGGCAGCCGGTACAACGCTGCTTGCGCGTTATTAAATCTATGAATTCCATTCAAATGAAGTCTAAGCGTAATATTTATGTTTTTTTTAAATTTCTGACTTTCCTAATAACATACCCAGTCAATATTTTCATTGTGCCTAACACACTATGAACCATGGCTGTTACAAAGAAATATATACATCAATTCAAGTACTTAATACAGTAAATACACTGTTCGGATCCAGGGATCGCCAACGCAGTCGAGAACAACTGGATCAGTTCCAAGTATCCATTCCCGAACATATATACTAAGTACAGAGTCACTTTGGTCACAATCATGCAATTAGTATGAATAATTTTGTTGGAAGTCATACCTGATGCGGGGACGAGGGTTCACTGCCTTGGGAGCTCACGGCCGCCGCTTCTTCATCAACTCTGGACTCCTCCCACTCCCGGCTCTCATTGCCTTCCGATCCTGACACACAATGGATGCATTAACTTAGCAGTAGTGAAACAGTACACAGATTGCTAGTTTTTTACAACCTTTTATTTAATTTGCAGCAACGCGCATGTTATATGTATCTAGGGAAAGCGAAATGGCCCTGGACCAAAGCAAAGGCAAACGTATTGTACCGCAAAGAAGTTTCATAGGGGTCCTTCACTCGTTTCCCAACTATATACCGTTCCGGTTTAAATAGTGTAAGTCGGTTTTTATATATTCCAGCAGTGAAATTAACTTGAAATTTGCAATTACATCTGTAAATCTCATGGCCCACTAACAAGCACTATTAACGTAAAAGCTTAAGCTGAGCACGCGGATGGCTGGCAAAGCCACATTTGATACGGTTAGAGGATCCACAGTGCAGTGTATGATTATCTGACCTAATTATACGTGTAAGTTTAAGAGGGCTTCGATTATTTGTCTCCTGAATGGCGAAGTGACACAGTGGGAGCTCTGGTAAGCGAGTAGCAGTACAATGCGGGCTACTTAGCTACCGACGTAATGTGGTCGACAAATAGATCGAGATCACAATGTAACGCTACTGACAGGCGAGAATTTGTACCACGCACGTAACTTCGACCTCAGATGTTTTGCTTCGAGATCTTCAATTCGATTTTTTTTTTCTAAGACTAAGCCCTCACATCGAACGGGTATACTTTGATTACAACCATCGAAATGAGAAAACTATATAACTGTGTACAACGCAGTGGCAGAGTAGCCGACCATAGACTATGTTGGATAGCCTGAATAATACTGTGTGTGCCAATTGTCAAGTAAACAGCTCTGCGTTTTGTACGTTTTAAATTGGAGTCATATTTTTAGTTCTGCTGTCCGACGCCCGTGTCGCTGCTAGTTAGAAAACTTAGAAGCACTTTATTCACTCACGATAAGATTCAAAGTTGAACCAATGGCTAAATATCGATAGCCCCTCTTCACCTGCTTCACCCCGTCGCAAACTGGTGACGCTAGGCTCGTAACAATCCGAACAAGTAAGCAGATCTATTGTCTTCTCATATCGATGATCACAACCTAGTCAACCTCTTCAACGCCTCTCCAATTTCCAAGGGATTCGACAGCTGTTTTCGTTCGAGATGGACTTACGCGAGTCCGAGATGGCGGCGTGCGGCGCGGCGGGCGGCAGCGCGGCGGCCAGGTCGGCGTGCGTGTCGTGGTGCGAGGCGGCGCCCGCGTCCGCGAACGTGAAGCGCGCGCCCGCGCCGCCCGCGCCCGCGCCGCCGCCCGCGCCCAGCGGGGACACCACCGCCTCGCCGAACCTGACACACCCACAGAATAAATAATACTACTAACGTACAGAAACTTTTTTTTTGACCACCATTAAACGAATTCCAACTTTATGATTAGACATAAAAAAATCGTGTTACTTCATAAACATTCGCCGAAGGCTCCACCCGCGCCCGCCTTCCACCCGCAATGCCCTGGCGCACCGCTAGGGTTGGGGTGCTTACTATAATACTATCACGACGCGCGACACAGAGTGAGCGGGCGCGCGCGGCAAGCCGGCAACCTACTGCGATTAACCTATGCCATAGGTGATGCGGCGAGCGCATCTTCAGTGCGGAGTGGAACCCCCCTGACACACCACGGACTGTTTTCAGATCATCAAGGACGTTAGGAGTAGTAGCCTATGCAACTGCTATATAATGAGAGACCTTAAAAACATGAGTGTGGTTTTATGAAATGAACTTCAGCGAGTTTCGTAATAGGAGCACACGAGTGTTTTAAGACCTAATTACATACAGTTGCATACATTACTTTATCTACACACATATCATTAAAGCAAAAAACCGTAACAGAAAAAACCAACAAACGAATGACAACAGTAATAGACTGGCTCACTTTTCTCAAAAGTGGCTATTTTTTCAGTTCTAGCGGCATTTTGGGTAACATTTGTTTTTTTGTTTGTGTGTTTTTTTTACTAATTCGGACCTGCTGAACACGAATATCGACGTTGGCATTCCCGAGTTTTGACCGGAAGCTCAGAATTCAAGATGGCGGACGCTTTCTTACCGGCTACATCCCCATTTTCATCATGTTGGAACCCATTCTAAAGGCTGCTACCAATAAATATTGTTCTTTGCGGTTGCAAAAAAGATTGTTCAACAAAGTTTTGTAAATTCCGAAAGGCTATGTTAAGTGTACCTCAATGTGTTTCTGTTCCGGACTTGGTACAAATTCGTAAAAAGATCATGATGATTAGGATAATGATTAAATGATTAATATAATTTTTAAATTTTCTAGTATTATAATAGATATTTCATTCGTCACTACCTTCGGGCAGCGTAGTTTACCTGTTCTCGCGGCACATATTGTATATTATTGCATTTACCTAAAAGTAATAAATAGCTTCAACAACCTAGTTTCACTCATCAAACGTCAAACTACGGGCCAAAGGATCAGCGCAACAGCTTACCTTACATAACGTAAACTAATGACGGTTTTCCGTATTATTCCCAAACAAAAGGGTACTCCTAAGTCTTTTTAGTGACCGCTTATCATGGGTAACTGACACTTAAAACACCTCAGGAATTACCTAAATTTTACGAATATGTGTGTCGATTTCGGTGACGCCTTAGATTTAATGTGACATAAGAAAATACGGTACCCGTCGTTGCGCCTTGGTACGTAGAGCGTCGGCGTGGAGGGCACGATACTGTCGTCGCCGTCATCGCCGCCGCTTCCTCCGAGCGACAGGGCTCCGCTTGCTGTGCACAAAAAATCACTTCTGTAGAGTCAAATCACCATTCGAGCCCGTTGTTGTGAATAAACATAAGGGACCCCTCTGGACCCTTGCGAAATACAGTAAAGTGTCTAGAGTTGTTCTTAGTCAGTATTGTCTCGATAAATCGAGAAAGGATTAAATAATATTTATGTAACAAACCCATTGGTCCAGTCAGTGACGGAATATTTTACAACGTTGCATCTTGGCGTTTCTGACAAAGCCTAACAACCTAGTCACGAACAGTTGTTGACACTTTTACTACTTTAAATTAAGTAACCGATTGGTAAGTAAGGTAAGCCCCAGTTCTCTGTTGTATCATTTGGGTAAGCAACTAGGCAAATGAAGTTCAATTCCAAACGATTATACTACTAATTCCTAACAAGATGGTAAAAAACCTGTCCTTTTAAATTGATAGTAAGTAAAAAATGCAGATCCCTGATGGATAATTTAGCTAATTTAATCAATCAAACCGCAGGACCAGTCTTCATGGCGATCATTGGGAGAGGCCTATGTCCAGCAATGCATCTCATTCGGCTGATACCATGATGATGAAATCAATCAAATCTGAGTAGGATTGCTTAGTCCGAAGTATCGTTTATGTAGCGATAAAATGAATAAGAATCAATAGCAACGCGCCCTCTAGTCACTAGCGTGAAACATGGCAGTCGCCAAAAGAGCCCAACTCTCAAAAGTCTCAGTTTCTCAGAGTTTCGACTCTGTGTAGGAGCTACGCGGCAGACTCACGCTCGGTGCCGCTGCTGATGGCCTCGATCTGCTGGATGGCGGGCGCGGGCTCGCTGTCGGCCTCGCCGCCGCCCTCGCCGCTCTCGCCCATGTCACCCTCCTCGCCCGCCACCGGGGACTGCGCTGGCGATTCCTGCCCGACATTCAATATCTATACATATAATAAAATCGTTGAGACAAAAATGTTTGTACGCGCATCTCGTAAAAACCGCTAAACGGATTTGGATGGAATTTTCACAGATCTGTTTAAATAAGTCCAGAATAGCACTAAGGCTATAAAAAATTGGAAAAAGGGGGGAAATAGGGGGGGGGGGGGTGCAGTTTGTATGGAAAAAAATTATAAGATTGTTCTAAAATCGTGGTGAAACTCAGAATTCATAGTTATTATTAATAATATAATAGAGGTTAACTTTGTTTGTATGTATGCATGTATGTAGGGGGTCATTTCAGGAAATACTGAAGTGATTTCAAAAATTATTTTACCGATAGAAAGCTACACTAACCCTGACGGACATAGGCTACTAATTTAGAACGAAGTCGCGGGCATCCGCTAGTTTTGAAATAAAACTACAATATTACAGAGGCATTACAGAGTGGCGGCCCCGCAGTGGATGCCGAAAGCCTGGGAGACCTAGAACGCGCTGGTATGACGACGTCCAAAAAATCGCTGGCAAATAGTGGAATCGAGAGACTACCAGCTGAACAAGGAGGCGAGAATTAGGACTCAACACGGCTGCCGATGATGATGACAATGAAAACCTTTTGAAGGAATGCCTTATCTGTAGGATTCTGTTTATTTGTGAACGTGTTTCTATAGAAGGGATGGGGCCATTTCACACGCGATCACTACGGTACACTTTAGTTACAAGTGTAAGTAATCCGCGGCGCACAGCGGCAAGCGTGTCAGCGCGGCGGTTACCTGGTGCGCGGCGCCGGCGTCCCCGTCGCCCCCCTCCTCGACTTCCTCCTCCTCCTCTCCGCCTTCAACTTCCTGTTCCTCCTCCATATCCTCCTCGTCATCTTCGCCTTCCTGTATGTATAAAAAAAACAATGGTGGCCTTAGAAATTTGTTTTATAAATCAGTTGGCTCTAAATAAAGATTGCTACTTTTAACAGCTCAACAGGGGTAAGAAACTGGATCACCAATTAGTTGGTATAAAGAGTAACTAAAACAAGTGATTTTGACTACATAAGTTCAACAATAGACATAACGGCGTTCTAAAACATTCGAAAAAAAATGCACACATTATACTAGCAATGAACTAGTAATCCAAAGAGGATGAAATATGTAGTGTGTTCACGTGGCGGTTGCAGCTGCGTAGAGCTGCGTTAGGGGCCATTTACATGGAGCGAATTCTCTTATACGAGTTGCATTACATTGCGGGGTTTGATCGACCGATCGATCACATCGTAAATGGCTCTTTACGCATCTCTGCGAAGCTAGCTGGACCCGTTTTGCAACCGGTGTGGCTCGGCCTTAATACTTGATCGCTCGCTACGCAGACTGAACCGGTGAGCGGGCGCGAGACGCTCGTTCCTCACGAATTTACCTGTCCCAACGGGCGCGTGAACTGATTGCACTGGAGATTTCTGATGTATTGGGGAATATGTTGTAATGACACAAGATGACAGTAACTTCGTTATTTACTTTGTCATTTGTTTCCCCACGGTCTGTTAAAATAATGACATTATTCTTAAAAGTCTTGTTCCAATGATTGTATTGCCATTGTGGATAAGATACAGTCCCGGTCACTCGCGTTAGCCTTACAACTCTTATCGGGATTAATAACTTATTCGTGATAACAGTCGGTGGGAAAGCGTGACGGGCCGTGGCGTGCGGATGTATTACCCGGTACATGGTGCCGGAGCAGCGCTCGTCGTCCTCCTCCGAGTCGACCACGATAACGCCCTCGTCGTCCTGGTCGCAGCGGGACGACGTCGGCACCTGGTACTCCACCTCCACAGACCTTTCGAAGCCCTGACAACGCCATTGCACACATGCAACAAAACAAATAAAAACTTGAAGGGGTCTCTCTGGACAGAAGTGCTAATTTATTTAGTCACCTGCTTCGAAGATTATACCGGGTTTACGCTTGCATTTCAGGACGTTTTAAACAAGAGAGCTTACATAGGCTCGTGGCAGTCGAGCTATAAGCAGCAGCAGGTAGGCAGGTAGGCAGGTAGGGCAGGTGATTAGTCGCGAAACTGCCACTATTAGCGACTATTCCCGTTCCTGTTACAACGCACTGCTGTCGCACTGTAATTGCACCACACCGTGTAGTTGGACGACTGTATGGATCGGTGGCGTGGTGCGATAGTCACGAGAGCTCATGACGCTTACATGCCCCTTTAGCGTCGAAAAGGTTTGGGATGTTTGTAGTAATTCAGATAAATAATAATATTGCTCACCTGTACGCGTGTTCTCTTCGCAGTTACGGGTCGCGATTGCAACCGTCGTTTGGGCGGCCTCGCATCAGGCGGGGCGTGCGACGTGCTCACGCCCGCGGGCGGCTGCGAGGTGCTGACGCCCGCTGGGGTTTGCGAAGTGCTGACCCCGGGCGGGGCGTGGGACGTGCTGACGCCAGGTGGGCCGTGGGACGTGCTCACTCCGCCGGACGGCTGCGCGCTCGCTACAGATGTCGGTACGGCGCTCGTTGCACCTGTTAACCAAATTGGCACCGTCGTTATAAATTGCATAAGTGATTAGACATACTTTTATAATATTAATATCAGTCACATACTTTTAAACACTATGCTTACGAGTAAATGTCACTTTTAGTATCACTTTGGGTTTGGGCATTGTTTCATGGAGTTGAATACAAGGCGTGAGTCGTGAAGCTTTTATATTTGGAGTAGCGCTTCTCATCTCAAGCGCCGTTGGGATGCCAATAGCGAATAAATATAAAACTTAAAATCAGGTTAAAAAAGTTTGCGTTGCTCGGCTGGTCGACGCGCGGCATTGCTAGCGCTACCAGCCGCAAGCTCACCTTGGGCTGAGGCGGCGGGCGCGGCGGGCGCGGCCACGCTGGTGACGCTGGCGGCTGCCGAGCTGGCCGACACGGCCGCGCCCGAACTAGCGCCGCTCGGCTGCTCGATGCGAGGCATGACTAGCGCTACCGCCTGCAGCAAATACCCGTTGTCAGTTATGACCTTCATTTGGTAATTTCCTACTAGAAAACTAAGACAAACAGGCACAAACGCATGTCACTTTTAATACACAAGTTATAAATCTGCCAATAAAGTCAATCTTTTGCACGTGTGGCTATGTATAAAAGCTGGACTTGATGGACCGATTTGGCGAATCATGGTGATTTGCTTCGTTTACAAACCTCATTTCCAGTACCAAAAAAGGATTTGTAATAAGAGGTTGGTAAGACTGACAGACAGCTAAAAGCTAAAGTGATCCCATAAAGTTTTGTGTTTAATCCGATATACGAAACTCTAAAACTTTATCTAATTAATGGCATGAAATGAAATGAAATGAAATGATTTATTTTGCAAAACATACACAGGTGTTAGAGATTCGTACATGTCAGTAGAAATTAATTACATGAAGGCATGTCCCGCCATAAATTGGCATGCAAATTCTTAACCTAATTTGAAAATAATACCACTAAAATATCTATCCATACAATTTGTCAAAATATTCATTTAAATTATAAAATGGTCGCGTAGTCAAGTAAGATTTTAATTTTTTAGAAAATTCATTAATATTATTACATTGCTTTATGTCCTCATTTAGAAAATTATAAATTTTTATACTATTATACTCAATACTCCTTTTGAACTGTACATAATTATTACATTTTGGTAACTGAATGTCAAAATTTGCTCTACATAATCTATGTGGTCTATTCTGACTATTACATACAAAACTGGACTTGTTCTTGTAGACAAAAATGCATACTACGTATATGTAAAGCGATACCACGGT
Organism: Ditula angustiorana; assembly: GCA_963691745.1. Classification (NCBI taxonomy): domain Eukaryota; kingdom Metazoa; phylum Arthropoda; class Insecta; order Lepidoptera; family Tortricidae; genus Ditula; species Ditula angustiorana. The sequence continues at coordinate 8,007,001 of OY829484.1, forward strand.
CAGTATTCCATGTTTTATAAATAATGGACGGCAATGTTCAAGAGGTTTTGCTTTTTCGACAAATCTTACAGCCTTTTTTTGCAATATAAGAATACGGTTTGCGTCAACACCATTACCCCAAGCCTCAAGGCCATACCTTATTAAGCTTTCAAAATAAGCGAAATAAACTGTCTTAAGTACTGAAGAGTTCAACATTTTTGATAGATTTTTTAAGGCGTAACAGGCGCTGGCCAATCTTTTCCTCAATATGCTTATATGACTTGACCAACGCAACTGTGTATCTAGTTCTACACCTAAAAACCTGACATTAGTGGCTTTTTCTATGAGCAGAGGCAAGTCATACGTTATACTGTTTGTATGTCTTAGAAAAGGGAAATATCTTGTCTTATCCATGTTCATTTTGAGGCCATTACATTCAAACCAATGTGTCAGGTCCGCCCAAGTCTGACTAATTTGAGCCTTAAATGTTACAAAATTTTGATTTTCAAATATAATACTTGTGTCGTCTGCATAGATATAAGCTGTTCCATAAGTTAAATTATATTGTAAATCGTTAACAAAAATAATAAATAGCAAAGGTCCAAGAACAGATCCCTGAGGAACCCCACAGTTAATAGTTTTTTCAGCAGAGTTAACGAATTCAATACACCCCACTCTGTCTACGTCAGCTATCTGAACAAATTGGGCTCTATCTGTGAGGTAAGACGTAAGAAGTTTCAATGTAGCCCCCCTTATTCCATAGTACTGCAGCTTATCTAATAATATTTTATGGTTCACACAATCAAACGCCTTACTAAGGTCACAGAATATACCAGCACATTTGAAGTTTTGGTTAAGATTGGACATAACTTGCCGGACCAATTCAATAATCGCTATTCCAGTATTCCGATTTTGTCTAAAACCAAATTGTTGAGAGCAAAAATAATTATTTTTTTCAAAGTGATTAATAATTCTAGTTGCAATTGCCTTCTCAAAAATCTTTGATAGAACTGTTAGCAGCAAAATAGGGCGGTAGTTGTTTATGTCCGTTTTAGAGTGCTTTTTATATAGAGGAATCACCTTTGCTGTTTTAAATTGGGCAGGGAAAATTCCATCACATATGCATGCATTGAATATATCACACAGCGGCACACACAAGAGTTCAATGCTATACTTGATCAAAGTGGTACTAATACCGTCCGGACCACAGGAACTTGTATTTTTTAGAGATCTGACAATATTTATTATTTCTATCTCATCAATAGGAGACATGAACATAGATTTTGCATTATTAATGTCATTATTTTGTAAAAGGTTCATATGCTGCCCGCTATGTTCCGGTTTAATATCAATAACCTGACCCGCTCTAATAAACTGGTCATTAAAAATGTTGCTTATTCTTACAGGATCATTAGTTATTACATTATCAACTAGTAGTTTAATCGTCCCTTTACCTATTATTTTATTTTTGCCTGTATTCTCATTCACAATATTCCATATGGCTTTACTTTTTGATTTAGCTTTTTGTATCGTACTTTTAACATGTATATTTTTAGCCGTAAATATAAGTTTCTTTAGTGTAATGTTATAGGTCTTATAGTATTTTTTAAGATTTTTATCGTGTCTGTGTTTACGAGTTTCTAATAATAAAAGCCTTTTTTTCCTGCATGATACTCTAATTCCACGTGTTATCCACGTCCTATGATAGTTTCGTAATCTAACTTTTTTCAAAGGTAAATGTTTATCAATAATTTTATTAATTATACTGTAGAACAATTGTAATTTTCGCAAAACCGTAATAATGTAATTCTTTACCTGTTGTGGGGCTTGTGAATGCGTAGAGGGCTGCGCAGTGTTGTCACTAGATCCGGAACTGCCCATGCCAGCTTCACTCGTATCCATATCCTGGGCACCAAATGTGATATTAGCAGACTTCTTCTAATAATACAACTGCATAACAACTTCCATTAAGTCTGCACACAATCTAAGTTGTGCGGCACATACCAGCTATGACTAGCAGGGGTATTGAACATTGTAAAGAGTTTATACTCTACTAATGACACCGTAGTACATCGTATGTTTAATGACTCGATGCTTGTAAGATTGGTCAGCCGAGGCGGGCATGTACTGTACCTGCGTGGACTCTGGCGGCGCGGTGGAGGCGGCGAGCGCGGCGCGCGGCAGCGGGCGCGACGACGAGGCGGGCATGTACTGTACCTGCGTGGACTCTGGCGGCGCGGTGGAGGCGGCGAGCGCGGCGCGCGGCAGCGGGCGCGACGACGAGGCGGGCATGTACTGTACCTGCGTGGACTCTGGCGGCGCGGTGGAGGCGGCGAGCGCGGCGCGCGGCAGCGGGCGCGACGACGAGGCGGGCATGTACTGTACCTGCGTGGACTCTGGCGGCGCGGTGGAGGCGGCGAGCGCGGCGCGCGGCAGCGGGCGCGACGACGAGGCGGGCATGTACTGTACCTGCGTGGACTCTGGCGGCGCGGTGGAGGCGGCGAGCGCGGCGCGCGGCAGCGGGCGCGACGACGAGGCGGGCATGTACTGTACCTGCGTGGACTCTGGCGGCGCGGTGGAGGCGGCGAGCGCGGCGCGCGGCAGCGGGCGCGACGACGAGGCGGGCATGTACTCGGTGGTGTGAGCGTCGTGCGGCGCCGTGGGCCCCACCTGCGCCATGGGCCGGATAGAGGCCAGGGGCGTTTCGCCGCCGCGCGTGCGCGACATCGCGTGCGCGCTGGGCTGCGGCACTCCTGATCGACAACCAACGCACACATAGAAGATGAACCAAAGACGAACAGACAGTGAAAATTACTGAGGACCGAAACTCACAATCGTGATGCGACGTTGCATTGCAAAAATATGCAAAATCGCTCTCGATGTCACGCAAATACTTGCAGTGCGTCTCGCATCATTAATTTGTAATCCATTAATTACTCTACATTCTCGACAAGCACTCAGTGAATATCTGCGTTCACATTGGAACGTAGTTTTGAGTTTCGGCCCTAAAAGTATTTAGTATTCGAAAGAAACTAAGCTCGTGTTATTATTATAATACCAATAATAACACGAGCAAACATTTAGAATATTTAAATTAGTAAATGAAAATTTTAGTTTTAAAATACTCACCAGCCATTGGTTTGATATTCGCCGTTGGAGGATCAGTCGTGGTCTTCTCGGCGGTAGCCTGTTGTTTAGAAGCCGAGGCCTGGCTTGCAAGCTGACGCTGCAGCATGGTGACCTTCTGCTGCAGCGCCTCGATCTCGCGGGTCTTCTCGGCCTGTGCTTCTCCTCGTTCCTTCTCCAGCCGCGACACTCGCCCCTCGAACTGCGATTTGATCGCAGCCAACCTCACGTCTTGCTCGTCCCGATTGCTTTGCTCTATGGTATTTATTTTAGTGCGAGACTCTTCCAATTCGCGACTTAATGAATTCTTCAATTCAGTCAGTTGAACTATTTTGTTCTTAGCTTGTTTTAATACTACTTTGGCCTTTTCCTCTTTGTCAGTATTTGCAGTTCTCAGAGATTCAAGTTCCTGTTTCAATGTCTCGTTAGTAGCTTTTTCGGCATCTAGCTGAGCTTGTATTTCACTTAATTGCGATTCCAATTTTTTGGCGGACTCCGCTGATGCAGCAGCAACTGCGAGTTCCCCATCAGTCTTTTTCTTTTCTTCCTCAACTGTTTTAATCAATTCTTCATATTGCGATTTGTATTTCTTGGCGATCTTTCTGATTTGCATCTCTTTATTTCTGATATCGTTTAGAGAAGCATCTTTACTAGTTACTTCTTCAGATAACTTAGAGTTAGTTTCTGCAGCAGTCGCGAGCTCAGCCTTTACTTTAGTCAATTCCTCAGTCACTCTAGCCATATCATCCTTGAGAGTATTTAATTCTTCATTCAGCTTCTTATTTTCTTCTATCAGTACATTTTGCTGTCGTGATAATACTGTATACTGTTCTTCCAACTTACTCTTCTCAACTTTAAGCGCACCTAGTTCCTCATTTGCTTTTCTGGCATTTTCTTTCTCATTTGTTAACATTTTAGCTAAAGTTTCTCTTTCGTTCTGTAGCCTCTTCCAGTCTTCAGGACTTGTTTTGTTCGCTCGCTCGACTAAAGCGTTAACTCGTGTCCTCCACCTAGCGGAGTCCGCTTTTAAAGACGTATTCTCTGACTGCAACGTTTCATTTCTGGAAGTAATTTCATTTATCTTTTCTTGTAAGGGAGACAGTTTCTCTTCAAGCAACCTTGTAGAGGCTGAAAGTTCATCGACGCGGATTGTTAACGCATCACGTTCTTCTCGAAGAATTCTGTTGCTATCTGTTAAAGCGTTCAGCGTCTCAACTTTTCTTAGAATATCAGATTGCTTGTTCACTGTCACCATGCTTACTTCAGATGATTCTCTTTCGGCGGCTAACGCCAGTTTAGCATTGTCAAGTTGTTTCTCCGCGATTTCTAACTGTGACTTAAGTCGCATGTTCTCTGCTTGCAATATATCAGATTTAGCCATAGATATATCTTTCTCTTTTCTAAGGAACTTAACAATTTGGAATAATTGCTCAGAAGACTTTCCATCTTCCTCGGAAATCGACACATTTATTGATGAATCAGTAGCAGATTCGTTCATACTTTCTGACATTGATCTTGACGCATGAGTAACAGACAGTTGAGTACCTAATGCTTGAATTTGGTTGTGCAACAAAGAATTTTGATCATTTAAATCCTTAAAACGTTCCAGTAACTGTGCATTTTCGACTGTAAGCATCTTCTCTCTTTCTGTCCAAGCAATCTTTTCAGATTCCATTTGTTCAACAGCACTATTTTTCAAAGCAACCAATTCGTTGATTTGGTTTTGAGCTCTTGATAGTTCTTCCTTAACGTGTGATAAAGATTGAATATCGCTCGAATGCAACATCATTTCATGATTATACTTCTCTTCAGCATTATTTACAGCTTCTGAGAGTTTTGTTAACTCTGCTCTCAAAGATTGCAGTTCAGACTGGGAATTGTCATAGTTAGCCAAAGACAATTTTAGTTCTTCTTTAGCTTCGGCTAACTCTCGCCTCAGAGCATTATTATTATTAGACTGTTCGCCAGTCGCTTGCAGTGTTAGTTCGGCTTCCAGCTCAGCGCATTTTTCTTCAAGATGTTGAAGCTTTTGAACATACTCGGAAAGTTTGGATTGAGTTTCAGACTTATAAGTTTCATACTCAGTATGAAGAGTTTTAAGTTCTTTTTCGGCACCCTCCGATATGTCACAATATTGCTTAATGTGTTCTTTTGCTACATTCAACTGCTCTTGAAGAGATTTGATATCTCCCTCTCTATCTGACAGTTTGTTTTCGAGTTCTTTAATCTTTTTCATGGAGTCAAATGTACCATCTGAGTTAGGTGCTAATGCTAATTTAAGTTTCTTCATAAGTTCTTCATTAGTTTGATTTTTGTCAATTATATCTTGCCGAAGTTGCGTCATTTCTTTTCTCAATTGATCTGCGGCGTCTTTTTCTTCTTGCATGCGTGTTTTAGCAGTTTCAGTCTGCCGTTCAAGATGTGCTGCTAATTCCCTAAACCTATCTTGTTCCTCTTGAAGCCTTCGTCTTAGCGCCGAACACTCCCTTGTCGCTTCATCTAATCTTGATTCAATTCTCGCTCTAGTTTCCACCTCGACACGCTCTAGACTAGCTTTTATCAACTCCAAATTCTTCAACAATAATGATTGGCCCTGCCGTTCGCGATTTAGTATTTCTTTTTCAGTTTGGAGCCGTAATTCTGTGTCTTTGAGCAATTTACTCTCCAATTTTAAGTTTTCTAATTGTATTTCAGCAGCGGCCAGCTTACCTTGCGCATTTAAAGCTTCGTCACGAAGGTGTTGCAAAGATACTTCGTGCTTAGCTATCGTAGCATTGTATGCTTTGTTTTTTTCTTCCAATGAAGCAATTTGTTTTTTATATGTGGTAACATTGGTCTGCAGAATTTTAAGTCTCTCGTTGTTATACTCGGAGGTAGACGCACACTTGCTGTTGGCTGCAGTTAGTTTTGAGATTTCTTGTCTCATATTATCAATTTGTTCAAATAACATTTTTTCATTGGTAAGTTTTTCCTCTTTATATGTCTTATATTCTTCTTTTAAAAGGTCCAGATGTTTAACGGTTTCCCTATACTTGATTTCAAAAGCTTCTGGTTCAGCTGCAGGTTTTGGGGGTTTCTCAGTTGTTTCCATTGTAAATGAATCCCCTTTGTCCATTTCTATATCTTCTAATACGGAACTTATTTCATGGCGCTTGCCTTTCATGAGATCGTGATACAATTTTTTAAACATATCTCGTTGTCGTATTAGCCCATTCACCATTTTAGTCTGTCTATCTTGAGCTTCAGTAAGTTCAAGAACTCTGTTCTTTAATGACTCTATTTTGTTTTGCATTTCACCGCTCTCAAATTGCTCCTTGTTTCGTTCAAATTCTTCCTGTTTATCAGTTAGATCACGAACCATGCGCAACAGTTTTTGATTGTTAGCTTGCAACTCTTGAATATCACTGAACGTCACTAAGGTTTTAGAAATGATCCTCGACGAGCTATGGTCAGAAGAATTGGTTGCATTGGATGGAGTATTTGAAGCATCGTGATCACCATTAGGCATTAACCCACCTCTACTGTGTTCAATTTCCTTTAATAAGAAACACACCTGCCTTCCTAAATCAGCCAGTTCACCTTTAAGTCTAGTATTTTCACGGCTATAATGATTAGCGATTTTAGATGACTCATTGTAATCGTCTCTTAACCGGTTGCATTCAATCACTAAAGAATCTATTTGTTGGGATAATGCTGTATTACTTTCAATCGCTTCCTCATGTTCTATTTTTTGTTTTTGTAGCATTGGAGCCTTTTCTTCTAATTCTTGAACAATCGTGTTAATTGTTATGTTTAGACGTCTATTTTCTTCTTTCTCTTGGGCCAACTCATCGCTAACTTTGACAAGTTGCGAATAGATCTGAGTTAAGGACATTCCTGATTTCAAAAGTTTACTAGCAGTAGCTGCTGATGGTGCCAAATCACTTAATGCCATATCAAGATTTTGAGCATTAGCAGCTTTTAAAAGATCATTTGCATGTTCCAATTCGTTCTTTAAAGACGCTATAATTTCGTTCTTTTTTTCCATCATTTCTTCATGATCTAACTCAGCTTGTTTGTACTTTGTTTCTAACTCACCATATTTTTCTGTAGCTTCATTTAAAAGCTTTTGTAATTCAGAAATTCCTTCTGTGAGCTCCATAGTTTTGGCCTCAGCATCATCATGCATAGTCTTGAATAGATCCGCTAGTTTTGTTTTCGCATCTAATTCCTTTTTGTAATTGTCAGTCATTTTGTTTTCTATTTCTCTTTGTTCCATTAACCGCTGTGTAAGGTTTTCAGCGCGATTATTCAAATTCTTTTTCACTTCATTTAATTGACTGATAGTTTCATTAGCAGCATTAAGTTCCTCGTTTTTTTCGGCAAGTTGTGTCTCGACGTTTACGAATCGGCTAGTGCTGTTAAGTCTTACAGTTTGAAGTTCTGAAGTGAGTCTATTTACTTCTTCTGTCAAACCAGCTATTTGAGAGTTCAAAAGGGTTCTTTCCTGTTCTATTCGTTTTTCACGGTACTGTAGAGACAGTTCCTTGCTTTGGATCTCATCATTTAGTGCTAGTGCTTCACATTTAGCATCGATGGCTGCGCGCAATTGCTGTGAAAGAGACACTTCGTTGGCAGTTAGTCGCTCTATTTCTGTATCACGTCGTTGTAAGATGCGTGTGAGATCGTTTCTTTCATCCACAGCAGCATCTCGCGCACTTTTAAGAGATATAGCTTCATTTTCTAAACGCTCAATTTTATCACGTGCTTTCTGTTGCTCAACATTGAAGCCTGCGACTTGCTTTTCCAGTTCTGCAACTGATTCATCAGCAACCAGCAACTTTTTCGCAGCATCTTCATATTTTGCTGTCACTTCTGAGATAGCAGCTTCTAATTCTGATATTTTATCTCCTGTAAGATTAAAAAGCACATTACATTTTTAATTTGTAAAAGCATACAGTGATTTGGATCATTTGGTAGTAAGCACAACAACAGGAACTCAGTTATTAACTGACACTTCGTTTTATCCTACCAATTTACTTGTAATTATAAACGCGAAAATAAGTTTGTTCGTGGGTTCCGTATTAACGGTTTACCTGATTTCGAGATGTAGCTTTAATTTCGAAGGACATAAGATATCTTTTATATAAAAAGATGTTGCTGCTTATACAGTCTGTAAAAGAATATTAGGGCCTGGCCTGTTACCAGGGTTCGAAAGGATAATTATCAATGATAATTATCACGATAATTATCACGATAATTATCATGATAATAACAGGTTGATAATTATCAATTGATAATAACAAAAAATTGCGCCTGTGAAATAGAACTATATTCTAAGTATCCAAACGTGTATTTCCGCACTTGTTGGCTTTTAGAAGAACAAATAAGTTCTAGTTCTACTGAAGCTATAGCAGCAACGATGCCAATGGAAATAGAATCATCATCTGATGAAGATATTCCTTTGGCTTCTTTTTCTTTGGTCAACTAGTTTAGTTGCAAATCTGGCAAATCTGACGAACACCGATTTTACCTTTAATTAATGACATTAATGTTGATTTGTATTGTATTATGTTATATAAAAAAAATTAAACATATATTTTTGTTTGTTTTGAGACAATAAACCATCGATATCTCTTATGAAACAATTTAACAAATGATATTTTAATAATGGTGATAATTATCGGATAATTATCCGATAATTATCGGATAATTATCCGATAATTATCACGGCTCGTTATTATCTTGATAATTTCGAACCCTGCCTGTTACTGTGAAACGGCGCGGCGCCGGAGTGCGGCAAGGTGCCGCGTAGTGTCGAGCGGGTGCTTGGCATATATGGGGACCAGCGGGTTGATTTTTTACTTTCAAGAGGTCGACATTTGCCAACCACGGACTATTCAAATAAGCGAACATATATTTTAGCCGACAATGCCGGCATTGAGCGACGCCGTATATCTGCACGACGCGGCGACGTGCCGCACTCCAGCGCCGCGCCGTTTCACGGTGACGACGCCGTAAAGTGGTGATGTGGCCAGGTCCTCAAGCCAATTCTTTTCTTAAGTGTTTGTATTTTTTTGTTTATAATTTACATTTTTTTTTATAAATAAATTTATTCCGGAAAACTTTACAAGTAACAGAAATTTGAGAGTAGATAGGGTTAGCAAACGATTCATATATAAGCACCGCAGGTTCAAATATATGTACCTACGTCAACGCGTGCAATATAAAAGCACCTACATGCAGTCCCAAAAGGTTCAACTTCGTAACTTACAAGCAAAAGCTTGGCGTGTGAATCATGTCTTTTGTATTCGACGTGGCGTTAAAAAGGCTTAAATACGATATTCAATAAGCTTTCTCATCCATGTTAGTCATCGAACAGCTCAGTTTAAAAGCTACGTAGTTGGAACTATATTGTTATCAAGATCAAGACCGGTAAGCAAACTTGCCGTCTAATCTAATTACCGAATCATTAAATCCTTAATTAGAATAAATAATAGTACAAGTACAGAAGTCTCTCTTCAACCAAATAGGCGTTTAGGTATAAGAAGTTTTCTACTGTATGCCTCTCTGCTTATCGAATAACTCGTATTCTCGCACGCGCGGCAATACGGCCCCAGTGCAGAGGTGCACCGAACGACTTGCAGCTTTGTATTTGAAGTATTTGACGCTCACGATACCCCTTATTTATGCGTAAAACTACGAGTTATCCCATTACTTATATTATGATTATGGGATATGCTCTGTAAGTTATATATTAAACTAATTAATTACTAATATACACTAACATAATAAAGAGGTTAACTTGTTAGAGGTAAACGAACGAAGTCTCTCCGCTTTATACAGGGTGTCCTAGATAATATTTCAGGTCTAAATAAGTTATTTGCTGACTGTATAAATGTGAGATTTAAGGGTTTATACTACATTGTTTAAAAAAAATTAAAATTCTTTCTCTGCTCCGAGTTCCTATTTTTAACGCCATGAATTTGACTGAAGAAATTTATAGAGTCTGCTAATTGCAAAATGATTCATTAGTTGCCCTTTAAACTGTAACGCAATAATTTTCGTATTAAGAGCCAGGCCACACCGTAAAAACCGCGTATGCAACACGGCTCCGACCAGCTTCGTAGAGCTGCGTTTCGCGTGTAGCTCCGCAACCTGAGTGGTTCGGCCTTTAATTAAAGAAAACATTTTTTATGGTGATGTGACTATTCTCAAAGTATGCTCATTTAGTAAAGGTTTTGAAATGGTATGATTATGGCATTAATTTAAAACAATATATGTGTTTTAACAAATTCCTTTTAAGTAGGTTATAAAATTACGGCAATAAAAACCTGCCTTCAAGACGAACTTGAAAACAGTTTTTGCCAAATATTAAGCATGTCACTGCCTGGCTCCAGCACTGGATCAGGTGGCAAAACAAATTAGATCTAATATCCAGATGTAAGATACTTTAACAGCTAACTTTAAAAATCTATTTTTAAAATCTTTTTGTAGAGCTAAATTTTAAAAAGGAAAATATTCTAATTTACCTTTACTAGGGGGTAATTATTACCGGTAATTACAAGGTATGGCATGGCAGTTGGTTCTCAGCAGCATCTTACTTTACATTGCACATACAAAATAATTTCATAAAAAAGAAACTTCAAAATCAACTGTCAAGCTGTCAAGAAGTAATTGTAATGCTCTTGAGGAATATTTTCAGTTTAATAGTTTTATTGGTGATTTAATCTTAAAACATTGACAAAGTGAAGTTTTAGACCTTTTAAAACAGTGATAGTGTTATCCAGTGAATTAAATTCCTAAAAGCTGTTTAAATTGGAACATTAATTCAACGCAAAAACTGCTACATTGTTACCTACCCTCACATATTCAAATATTTTCTTAGCGTTACTGCTTTGACTACCCTCATTATTTTGACTCAACTGTCAACATAAAATGTTACCATCCTTGAAAAATGCACCTGCCGCATGGGAGTTAAAATGAGTGACTCAAATAGTGCTAACCCTACTCCAACAAAAAGCAACCAAAAGACGCTAACCCAACAAGTATTTCGCCCTAGTATGTTCAATAGAAGAGGCTCATCCTCCACCAGTGATACCTCTAAAATCAACGACCCAAATAAGGATGATTCAATGTCAGAAAAAATGGATGACGACTGTGAAATAGCTAACCCTGAAGTACCCAATACCACGCCAAAACCACCACCTTGGCAAAGGGTTCCTGACAGTAGGAGCTACAAACGAAAAAGAATCGCAGAGTCGCCCCCACCAACTCATATCACTAACAGATTTAATAAGCTACCTCTCGATTCCCTGGAAGACAATGAACCTAAGTCCAGACCGAAGCCACCTAACAGACCACCGCCAATTGTGCTATACGGTATTGAAGATGTTAATGAATTAACAAAATTAGTGGAATCTGCTAGTGACAGAAGTCATTTCAAACTTAAAATAGTGAACAAAAATCTACTGCATATTTTTATAGATACAGCAGAGGAATACCAAAAGATAATAACCACCATAAGAGAGAAAGGCCTAATTGGGCATACCTTTACAAGAAAAGATACAAAATCCTTCAGGATAGTAATTAAAAATCTTCATCACACGACTCCTCATAGTGCTATAATTAAAGACATAGAGACAACTGGAAACAAAGTCAGAGGAGAAATCATAAATGCCCGTTTTGGACCAGAAAAAGAACCTACCTCTACATTCTTTGTAAACCTAGAACCAAGCATCCACAATAGAGCAGTTAAAGATCTGAATTATATATTTCACCAACGTGTCAAGATAGAAGACCCGCGGAAAAGCAACTCAATTGTACAATGCCAAAGATGTCAACAATATGGCCATACTAAGAACAATTGTATGAGACCTTACCGATGTGTTAAGTGTGGTGACGGACACAAAACTTCTGAATGCAAGAAAACAGACAGAACCACACCAGCGAAGTGTGCCTTATGCTCATGTGATCACCCTGCCAACTATAAGGGTTGCCAAGTGTATAAAGAAATACTAGCCAGGCGTAATGCAAAACATGACAGAAAAATCCCTCAACCACGACCCACTTTATCAGGCATGCGGAGTATTGAAACCCCTAATGTTCCGACCCAAGACTTGAATCCAACCGAAACTCCAGAAGCAGGATCTCCTACTGTCCAAGAACAAGAACCTAAGAGAACTTATGCTGAAGTCACAACCGGGCAGAAACGGAATCCCACTAATGTGGTTGACCAACAATCTATCAGTATGATAGAAAACGTCTTACTTCAACAAGGTCAAAAGATTGACCAATTATTGCAGCAAATAAGCACTCTCTTGGGACTTATAAGTACACTCGTCAGCAAGTTAGTGCGATGACGTCGCTACGTATTGCTACATGGAACATAAACGGACTAACCGGCAAAAAAGATGAACTGCAATCTTTGATTATATCTAACAAGTTGGACATAGTCCTCATCTCAGAGTCACACGTTACAATCAAAAGTTGTATTCGCATCCCTGGCTATTGCACTTTTCTAACACCTCATCCAGACGGTGGAGCCCATGCTGGTACCGCTATTGTAATCAAAGACTATCTAAACCATCACCTGTTGGCCCCTTATGATACAGAGCACCTCCAAGCTACAACTGTAAAAGTGGAAAGTGATACAGGTTCAATAACTCTCTCTGCTGTGTATTGTCCGCCGAAACACAATATCAAAGAAGCAATGTTCGAGTCTTACTTTAAAACATTAGGCAATCGATTTATTGCGGGAGGCGACTGGAACGCTAAACATCCTAGCTGGGGCTCTCGATTAACCACAACGCGCGGTCGCGAACTTAAACTTAGCATAGATTCAAACCACCTACACGCACTGTCTACGGGAGAACCCTCATACTGGCCTACAGATCCGCAAAAGATTCCTGACCTTCTGGACTTCTTCATCACCAAGAACATCAGTCAACTGTACACGTCCATAGAATCTTGCCTTGATGGATCATCAGACCATTCGCCGATTATTCTTATGCTGAGTACTATAATTCCAACCTTGGAGTGTAAATATGAATACCTGCATTCCTCTAAGACTGACTGGGGCTCTTTTCGCGACCATCTAGAAAATGAAATTAATCTGAAATTACCCCTGAAAAATGCGGAAAATGTTGACAATGCCTGTATATATATTACGAACTTAATACAAGTCGCCTCTTGGTTGAATACGCCGGAATTAGCCCAGAAACGTCCTACTGTCACAATACCCTCTGAAATAAAAAATAAAATAAGAGAAAAAAGACGATTGCGAAGAATCTGGCAAATATCGCGCCATCCCCAGGATAAAACTAAGCTCAATCGTGCGATTAAATGCCTTAAACAACTACTCGAGGACGCCGAAAACGAGACTCTTAAACGAAACCTTGAACAAATGTCACCAACTGGCCGTGGCGATCACTCATTGTGGAAAGCAACCAAGGTCCTGAAGGCTACACCCCAGCAATCAGCCCCACCCATTCGAGCCGGTGACTCTTGGGCTCGCACCAATGCCGAGAAAGCAGAAATATTTGCTTCCCACCTTGCCTCAGTCTTTAGACCCAATCACACTGATCACGCAGAAGACCCGGATATTGATCTTACCCTTAACCAGGACCTCCAGCTATGCTTACCCTTGCCTTCGGTTTCACCCAGGGAGCTTGCAAAAGAAATAGCCAATCTGGACTCGAAAAAAGCTCCTGGGTATGATTTGATAACACCTAAACTGCTAAAGGAATTACCCAGAAAGTGCATTGTGTTCCTGACTATCCTCTTCAACGCGATACTCCGAATCAATTATTTTCCCATATGCTGGAAAATTTCACAAATAAAAATGATCCATAAGCCTGGAAAACCGGTAGAAGCTCCCTCCTCGTACCGCCCCATTAGTCTCACTCCAATTCTTTCCAAATTATGGGAAAGAATATTCCTGGTGAGGCTTAAGACATGCTTGGTTCAAACTGATCTAATCCCCCAGCACCAATTTGGGTTTCGACAACATCATTCAACGGTTGAGCAAGTGCATAGAGTCTACTATACGATCAGACAATGCTTGGAAAATAAGGAGTATTGCTCTGCAGCGTTCCTGGATGTCCAACAGGCATTTGATAGGGTATGGCACAAGGGACTTTTGTTCAAGATCAAAAAATATCTTCCCCACTCAATGTTTCCACTAATAGACTCGTATCTTTCTGAGAGACAGTTTCAAGTCAAGCACGATGACGCCAGATCCAATCTGTACTACTGCGAGGCAGGCGTGCCACAGGGGTCAGTCCTTGGGCCGGTGCTGTACAACATCTTTACATGCGACCTCCCTTTTACGCCTGACATTACAATAGCTACGTTTGCGGACGACGCCGCCTTCCTGTCATGTAATAAAGATGCACATGAAGCAAGCAACCAACTTCAAAAGCAACTAGACATAATACAATCTTGGTTCACAAAATGGCGTGTAAAAGCAAGTGCCCCGAAATCTTACCATATCACCTTTGCACTTGGTGCGGAAACCTTACCAGTAACGACAGTTGTCAAATACCTAGGGTTCCACTTGGATCGACGTCTGACATGGAAAACCCATATTAAATCTAAGAGAGATGAAATTAACTATAGATTCAGAAATCTACTCTGGCTATTGGGCCGGCAATCTGCACTGTCGCTAGAAAATAAGCGAATGATCTACTGCGCCATCCTAAAACCGATATGGCTGTATGGAATCCAGCTTTGGTCAACTGCAAGCAAATCAAACATTCAATGTCTACAAAGGGTTCAAAACATTATACTCAGAACAATTGCTGGGGCGCCATGGTATGCTCGGAACACTGAAATCCACGACTACCTGGAAATGCCAACAGTTGCTGAAGAGACTGATCGCTACAGGATAAAACATAAAGAGAGGCTAAACAATCATCCAAACCCTCTGGCCAACATGTTGCTTAGTTCTGGCACAACCAAACGACTGAAGCGGGCTCATGTGCTCCCAGACTGAAAGAGGATAGGGCAATGGCCCTTTCCCTCTTCAAAGACATAACTTGCTATCAAAAAGTCTAATTAAAGTCTGGCGACTGATTGTAGATATAAATAAACTAAAAAAAAAAAAAAAAAAAAAGAAACTGTTGTATCAATTTTTTTAGGGGTTCAGCACTGTTGATTAGCAAAGGCAAAAAATATATTTTAATCTAAGATATTTTTTTTATTATTATTATATTATTGCTGTTAATGTTATTTTGATAGTGTGATCACAAAACACATGTAAAATGTACCTTTTATAAATTTATATGGTGAACATTAAATGTTATGTTGCTTGAAATAAATAAAATATGTTACAGATCACTAACTCACTCAAGATCCCTGTTTAGCAGACCACCTGCTCTTTTACCTTGGTAATTTTTCTCCTATTTGTATTTATTTTGTTTGTTTTCTTGTGTGGTGGTGTAACAATGAGTCAATGACGTAAATGAGTTAATAAATACGAACTTTTGGAAATTGGTGACAAATCAGACAATCAGTCATTTCGCTGATAATTACTGTGGATAATCAATTAGTTAGGATAGGCAACATTAAATAATCGGCAGCCAGAATTTAAACGAAACCTCAACAGTTCTCTGTAACATCATATCAGCAGAAGTTGAAAGGTCTTTTTCAGAGTAAAAATGGCCAATGGATGTAAGAGATACTTACAACTAAATAGGTAAAAATCAAAAATGTTGAAAAATTGTGTTATTTCAATTTCATAGAGAACAATAAACTAATCCTAAAAAAAAAACTTTACTTGTTTTAACTCTAACATTGGGTCAAGGAAACACACTTAGTGCCACAAACCCACTAGGGTTCTCTGTTTGTAGACGAATTACGGGGCAAAGCGGAAAACTACTCCTACGAGTTACGATTGTAGCACGTAGCACTGTGTGGAAAAAAATTTCTTAATATGTCTATGTATGTAAGTAAACATAAATGACAAAGAGATACAGTGTCAAGGGATTTCTGCCAGTTAACCGTCCAGTGAGTTTTCCAATTAACAGTTTAACTGTAACTAAATAATTGAAATCAAATTTTCTTTTGATTTTTAATGTAGAACATTCAAATTATACATTTAAAATTTTAAATAACATTTAATGAGGACACAATTTATCTATATTATACAAAAACCTAATCCTGATATTTTAATAATAATAAAAAGTGCCAGAATTCCAGGTAGGGCTTTCAATTCCAGGTTTTGTTTGTAGTCAATAGCGGGATTCCAAGATTGTACCTTTAATCCCATTACTTATCCATGCAAATGTTTAGGGTCATACAGCCCAAATTATACTACCTAATTGTGATGTTGAACAAATGGAAGGCACCTTGAATATTAGCTGTTTCATCGAACTCTTTTATCCAATTCCACTGAGTGCACAGAATGTAGCAAACCAAAATAGACAATACTATTTTTTTTCTCTTTCTAATTTAATATGATAATAAAGACAATAGAATAAAAATTCATATTGACAAAACAATATTTTTTTGCATTAACTTGCACTCCGGCTTAACAGAGAGCATACCTGGGAAGACAGTAATTTCATTACGCTCTTACCTGTGCAAACTGGTTTGCGCAGGTATGCTCTCAGGTAAGACACAAGCATGAAACAAGAGCATTTTATTCAATTAAATATCTTCAGGACAGCTAACCCGACACCACAATACACATCAATTAACAACTCAGTGAGTCTTTTTTAACTACCCCAGTAAGAGAGACACACTAAGCGACAAGCGAAAAAATGAGTATGTGTGCTAGGCATTCTGTTTACGATTTATTTACTTTTTTTAAGTTGATGATAACACTGCATTTATTTAGTCATAAGTTTAGTTTATGAGCAACATGTTGAAATGATAAGAATTTCAGAAAACGTAGCGTAAACCATAAAAGAGGCATCGCTTCTTGGAATACTAACACATGAACATTATTTTTGTTACGTTGTAAAATCCACATTTTACTTAGACTTTGTTCAGATAGAGTTGCCAGAAACTAGAACATCCTTCGTAGGTTTTATCATTTCCTATATTATACTTTTTATATGCCAAAGAAAAGAAAATTGATGTGAGGGAAAGTGACATGCCCAACAAAGTTAACCCTACCCCACACTTGCATACAATGCATAAAATTCGGTCTTTGATCAGTACTAAACCAACAGGAACTATTAATAAAAGATTAGATAGCAAAAGCACACTCTGCTGTCCTTTTCACATTATTATTTGATACTAACGACCAATACGACAAAACACACCGGGTCCTTACCTATTTGTGTTTTACTGCTTTCATGAAGAGCCTTCGAAGTTAAGTATTCTTCAAACTTCTTATCAATATACGTATTAATTTTATCCGTGATAACTGTGGGCAAACTTGCGATTTCACTCTCGGATAAAGCATTTTGTAAATGATTTTTAGCGGCGGCGTCGATGCCCGCAGCTTCCATTTTTGATGTAACCACAGATAAAAGTAAAACATGCAACAACGAACGACTACGTCCGACGGCAATCACATCACAGCATAGACTAAAAAAAAAGTGTTGCCAACTTAGTTTTGTAGAAGTCGCTAGAAATGTTGCAAAAAGTCGCCAATTCATGTCAAATTAGCTACGCAAATTAGGTCCAAATATTGCTAGATGTACGGAGCACTGGTCATAAGAAGTCGCTAAAATGTTTAAAACACTTTAAGAAATAATTGCCAACGTAGTCCCAAAACCCATTTGATCTGAACCTATCTGAACCCATTTGACCGTTTGCTAATTGGCCGTAGAGGTTTATATTTCAAGTTTTTTCTCCGAAAAAAACAAAGAAGTCGTAGTTTAAACAGCCAATTTAGTCTGAATGTGTCGGTTTAACATAAAGGTGGATTCATAATAGGAAGTCGCAAGCTTTAAGAAGCAAATTTATCGAAAAGATTGCTGCGTTTTCATTGCTTGCACTGGGCTTTTTGAATCCACTTTAAATAACAAAGAATGAATAAAACTTTTTACGTATTCGGCAAATTATTACTACTCGCTTGATGGTTTGAAGCCTAGTTTCATGAAAATAAGTTTTAAACGTAAAATGTTATTTTCGTGTTTGACTGTCTGAAGCCCACTTTAGTAAACATCTTGATAAAATGACATTAGATGATGACATTTCTGCTTTTCATTCACTTTCCTTATTTTCATTTCATAATTTTAGAGCGAAGAATGAAGAATCCGAGTTGTGTTTGAATTATCACAACTAGTTTCGTAGTTACTACTATGCTATGAAAATATTTTGTTGGAAAAATAATATTTTATGGAGAGTTCGTTATAGACATGGAGGAAGAACACTGTTTACATGAATGTGAAAGTTACATCCAAAGCCATAATATTCAATTATTGTTGAAAGATTGTATTGTACAGCTTTGTGTTAATAAACCAGAAAACCCTGTTACTTTTCTCAGGCAATATTTTCAAAAATTGGAACGGGTAAGTTGTATATATCTTTTAGATCATATTGGATAAGTCTGCATAAATACATTGTAACACTAACAATAGAAGCAGTTTCGCTACACAGACAAAACAAGCATTCAGTTAACCCTTGCAGAATTATTTGTTTAAGCACCCATAACCTGGGCTGAATATATTCCACTTATATAAAGCATGTACCTTCATTTTTATCTGATTTGCATCTTTTGCGTTATGTTTATATCAAGATTGTCATAACTTATCAGGTACTTGTGCTAAGGATCGTTTGATAAGATTAGGATAAAATGAAATGAAGTCAACTAAGAATTTACCTTAACTGATGTTAACCAAGAAGCAAGGTATCCAAAGATGCTGTACTATGCTTGAGTATGTTAATTAAATTAGAGCATTGCATACAACCACACCAAGTCAAATGTAAACTTGTGTAGTTAGGTCTAATTCTGCTGTTAGTAGTTTAGAGTTGGCCTGAAATGGAAATATACCATAGTTAAGTAACACTAGCAGCAATAAAAGCAGCATTTTGTTTACTATTTTTATTGTGGACTTGCCAGGTGCATCAAATACAATATGACCATGCCAAGTGCTTAAAGTGTATGCACAGAGAAAAAACGTTTTATATCCAACAGTTGTGTGCTATGGTACAGCCACTAATATTATTATTTTCTCAGCATCTTAAATGTGTTGTGCTTTGATGTGTATCTAAGAACTGTTTGCTGTTTTAGTACTCTAAACTCCCTTTATGCAGGAATATGAAGGAGTACTTTGTAAAGAGATTTTTTTTCAAATGGAGACCTCATCCATTGTGTTTCATTTACAATGGAAGATAAATGAAACACAAATGTTATAAGAAATATATGTTGTATATTTCTTAGTCTGTCATAGTGTTGGGCAGGTTTGGATGTAGATAAAGGTCTCCAGGTAATATTGCGTCCAATTGCAATTTGATAAAGTTGTGCTTCATACTTTATTAGTTGTGCCTGTCTGAACCATTATATTCAAAGTAAGCAACACGTAACTGAACACTGAAAAAGGTTCAAAGACTTACTCAGTTGACAAAAGAGTTGTGTGTAGATATTCCTGACCTCTTTGACTGTGTAGATGTATCTGCTGATACAGAGCTGTACAGATGTGTTAAGTTTAGCAGTTGTTTGAACTATTTCTAGAAAACTTTTACATACATTATTTGAAAAACCAAAGGTGATGGTGAGGGATAGCAGGTTAAATTTTAAATATGGTATTAAAGATTTAAATAGTCAAAATAGTGGCAGAGCCATGCCATGTCCATTGTCCACAAGTAGATGCTATTTGCAGTATGAAGGAGTTAGCTGAGACAGGGTGGTACTTATCTCCTACATAAAGTAGCAGTACTCTTATTGTGTTTTGTTTTTTCTGAGACCCAGACCCGACCCACCTTTCTTTTTCTTAAGGTCGGCATGATGGCTGTGATTGTCTTGGATATTGCAGATGACTATGGACTGTGATGATTGCTTAATTACTAATCATCATGTCACCTGCTCGGTTATTTTTCCCCTATAATATCAATAAAAGACTTTCTCTTATTGTAATCGAAATTATTTATTTTTAAAGTTTTTAGATTTTTCTTTTTGTGTTTTTTTTTTACATTCAAATTAAATTTAAAATGCTATATAATGAATGACAACACAAAGAAAAATTAGGGCAATGGCAGGGTTCGAACCTGCAACATCAGCATTCCGTGCCTTGCGTATTCCAGTTTCCGCCACATTACCGCTAACTATAATGTGGCGGAAACTGGAATACGCAAGGCACGGAATGCTGATGTTGCAGGTTCGAACCCTGCCATTACCCTAATTTTTCTTTGTGTTGTCATTAATTATATAGCATTTTAAATTTAGACATTCTCTTAATTTTCAGGAGCAGGTGAAGGCTGCAGCCGCAGCGGCGGCGGCGTCGGAGGGCGAGGCAGACGGCGAATTGTCACCGCTGCCAGTGCCGGGCGGACAGCCGCCGCGCCGCCGCGGGGGCATCAGTGCAGAACCTGTTACTGAGGAAGACGCTACGAGTTATGTTAAAAAGGTTAAAATAAGTGTTGGATTCACATTTACAAAACAAGTATTCTCAGGGCTAATATTTGAGAAACTCGTGTGGTGTTCTCTGCCAAGTAGTACACTAAGCGTTACATAAGCTGTATAGAGGTGATTGCTTCTTTACAGCTACTAAGTCACAGACAAACAACTGGACAGAGGGATAAATGGATGGAGATGGTGAAATTCTGGAACCTTAATAAAGCGTAATCCCCGCCTCCACAAGGCCACTTCATGCTGAGAACGCCTTATTTATAAGCAACTTGTCTTATAAACAATCCTATAGATTGTTGAGTATGAGCACAGACGGGGGTGGAACCAGTATTTTGGTTAGGAGGGGCTTAACCCAGCTGTGATTAGGCTAGACATTTGTCAGGGGCAGACCCAGACACTTTTGGAGTATGTTCTATACATATAATAAGATCATAGGTTTTTCGTGTTAACTATTAACATGAACGATTTTTGCAAAAATTTACTGGGCGACGCGAGAAATAATTGAACAAAAAATTATTTTTTTGAAATTTTTACCTTTTGTCGGTTTATTGTGTAGTAGGCAAAAGCCACTCGTTAGATTCGAAATTTAATTAAGTACTGTAAAATGTGAAGCTTTGTTTTTAGTAACAATTAGTATTTATTTAATTATAATCATAATCAACCTACAGAATCATCGCATCAAAGATGTTTTAAGTTTATAGAATATTAGCATATCATAGATCTAAGTCCACGCAAACAAAGTCGTGGGCAAAAGCTATAACAAATTAAAGATAATTTAGTATAATTTTTTTGTAAAAAAAAACTAAACTGAGTTTTATCTACAGCTTTAAAAATATTTCAATGTAATTTCAGTCTCAATAATAAACCATCATGACACTAGTAGTTAGAGCACATTAGTTACAAATAGCTATGCAACTTTGTATGATCGCTGATCACGACGTCAACCAACATCATATTTAAAGATGTCGAAGGTGATGACGTCTACCTATTGTGCTAGCAAGACATGCTAATTGCTTACACAAGTTATGTCCATGACATATACCTAGTATTTATGAATGCGAACTTTTTATTGTACAAAATCAATTACGAATACAGCGACAAATAGAGATGGTAGGTATACAGGATAGGCCATTTAGATGTGTGAGTATGGACAAGTCTGAAACTGTAAGATACACAAATAAAATCTGTTCTTGGGAATCATGTCATCGATTTTAGTGACAAGGAAAACTGCATTAATAAATAGATTTAAAAAATCGTACTCAGTTTATGAATTGAACCTGTGGCCCGTTTCATGAAGCTGAAAGGTACAATTTTACAAGTCTAAACCGGCAACATTGGTCATTATGCCCATTGCCATTGGTCATTATTGAAATTAAAACTTACATTATTTCTAATTATTTATTGTCCGACCTAATAAGCCCACCTGCATAGGTGCACAGGCGAAACTATTTCCAGCTAACCCTAGTTTGGACATGGTAGAGATGATACCTATTCTTAAACAGGGAAATTTTCTTGTTTTTCACAACATTATCGCCGACGCGACATGCCGAGTAAGTCGAGTCCGATAAAAAGAGGATCAACGGGAGCCAAGTTGTTGCCAAGTTTCAGTTCCTTAAATCATAGCCATAGGATTGTACCAAGTTATTTTTTCTCAACTTGATTATCAATCCCCGTGAGGATTTACTGCGATGCCAAGCGAAGTTTACCGTGAATTGCGTTCCTTGATATATCATGCTGCGTATTTATTACCGACCTGTCCTCCTAGCACGAATCTTCTCGATACGCGTTAACTCGCTACGTAACTCAGTGCGTCTCTTACTGAGCTAGTTAGAACGAGACGCGTTGATTTACGTAGCCAGTTAACGCGTATCATTAAGATTCGTGCTAGCTGCACTTTCGTTCTAAACAGGTTACAATAGCGTTGTGCTAGTTTTCTATTTCTTATTTCTGCAACTTCCATATTACATACCTCTAGATTACTCACTGACATGCACAAATGTCTAGTACCTATTTTTTAAATTGTAAGGATCCTTAGCACGATACACTTTGACCGCGTGGGATCTTTTGTTCATTAGTTTGTTGATCTAATATTCCTTGGAATGTAGGTGGTGCCAAAAGATTACAAGACAATGGGTGCTCTGTCCCGCGCCATCGCCTCGAACGTGCTGTTCACCCACCTGGACGAGTCAGAGCGGGCGGACATGTTCGACGCCATGTTCCCGGTGCAGTGTTTGCCCGGCGAGACCGTCATACGGCAGGGCGACGAGGGAGACAACTTCTATATTATACACTCGGGAGAAGTTGAGGTTTGTATTTCAAGTTTTATTGGCATACATCCGTTTTATGGAATATTTACGTATATACTTAGAATTGGTAATCACCATGTGCCCTCAGGTGACCATGCCCTCAGCTTTTTAAATTGGTAATTAAAAAGCTGAGGGCATGGTCACTGTTTTATTTGATACACAATACGTTTGGTTTTGGCTCGGCATGTAGGGGCCTTCCACTCATTATCCAATTATAGGTGCAGAAGTTAATTGGTTTATCAGAAGCTCCCATAATATCAATGTTAAAGTTGACGTAAAATAAATGGGAAGCTAATTCAAATCAGTATGCGGTGGTTTTAAATCTACTTTCATTACCCCGATGAACCTTTCGTCCTGTTTACCCTGATCAATGCGAGATTTAAATAGGGGTATTTGTTCGGTAGGTGCTGGTGAACGGCGAGCCGGTGACGTCGATCGGCGAGGGCGGCAGCTTCGGCGAGCTGGCGCTGATCTACGGCACGCCGCGCGCCGCCACCGTGCGCGCGCGCACCGCGCTCAAGCTGTGGGGGCTCGACCGCGACTCCTACCGCCGCATCCTCATGGGCTCCACCATCCGCAAGCGCCGCATGTACGACGAGTTCCTGTCGCGCGTCTCCATTCTGGGTGAGCATGCTTCTGTAAGGCCACGGACACACGGGAGGCTGTCTTATCATCCAACGATTCATCTGGATACTAGGTCGGAGAAACGAACTCACTTTGATTTTGGGTAGCGTTCGCACTGCGCTGGCGAGTATCAAACGGCTCCAAAAATTTTAGCGCGTGACTCGCTAGACGCTAAGTAAGAAACCTATCAGTGCGTATAACACTAAACTAGTGACAGCTCTTTCGTTATGTCAGCCATCTCTGGCTATTTATTAAACAATAGCGAACGCGCGCGACTTCGTTCGTGTAAAATGAGTAGCCTATGTCCGTCAGGGATAGTGTAGCTTTCTATTAGTGAAAGAATTTTTGGAATCTGTTCTGTAGTTCCAGAGATTACCCCCTAAATACAAACAAAGTTTGCCTCTTTATTATATTACTAGCGGACGCGCGCGACTTCGTTCACGTAAAATTAGTAGCCTATGTCCGTCAGGAATAGTGTAGCTTTCTATCTGTGAAACAATTTTTGAAATCGGTTCAGTAGTTCCAGAGATTACCCCCTACATACAAACAAACTAACAAAAAAACAAACAAACAAAGTTTTTCTCTTTATTATATTAGTGTAGATTGTAGATTACAGATAGTATCGCAGATTTCAGACAATCGACGTGCGATATACTAATTATGTTTTCGCAATTACGGTCCATGGGAAGCATTGTAATCTACATCCTCATTCTCGTGGGCCTGGGCAGGGTTCAAGTTATTATAGTTACTTTCGAAACATGATGGCATTTCAGATTTCGAACCTGTCCATTTAAAAAGCATCTGTTTAATTAACGTTATTCTTACATACGTCTATGGTGTGATTACGAATTTAGAGGTAGTGGCCCAAGTGGGTTTGGGTCGCCTTACGGCTGCAGACAGTACCCGTCAACCGCATGGCTTGTCCCGCAGAGAGCCTGGAGAAGTGGGAGCGGCTGACGGTGGCGGACGCGCTGGAGCCCGTGTCCTTCACGGACGGCGAGACCATCGTGCGCCAGGGGGAGGCCGGGGACGACTTCTACATCATCGTCGAAGGTGCGCAGACCACGAAACTTACGCTTGCGAGGACACTGTTGCCACTTTACTTTTTAAAAAGGAGCTGCTTACTATCCTGAAACGTTGTAGAAAAAGCAAATTTTAGATTTCTAAAAAGGGCTTAGCAAAAATCCATAATTTCACTCACAAATCTTGGCAAATGAACACATATTTTCAGTATAATTAATAGCCTAATTGTTAATACTTCTGAATACGGCATACCTACAGCAGTAAAATTTGACGTTTATGATTGGTGGTCGATATTATTTTTAAGCGTTTTGCTGCCTTTTTAATTGCTTCGTGAAGTGATAGGCAAAAAATTATAATAAGTGTTTTTTCAATCGTTTAAATCCTTATCTTATCGATTATATTAATAAGGGCTAGATTGCCCTTCTCAGGTAAAGCAATGAAAAAGAGATCACGCACTGTTAATAGGGCTAGATTTAACCCGACAAGAGCTAAGTAGGCGACACTCGAGTCAGGCCCAAGTTGCGAATTGAGAAACACGCCGCACCAATCGCGGTGGACTAAGCAATCCCTCTATTCCGCCATTTTGCCAGCTGTGGCTGCTCGAAAATATTCGAAGCGGGGCCATGATGACATATGGTCTGCGGCGTCAGTGGTAGCTTGTCAACGCTTTCCAGTAGAATTGGCCCATATTCGACGACTACTGGATAACGGTATGTTTAATGATTTAGATAATTTTCAAAAGAATAAAAATGTATTCGAGTCGTTTGTATGTTCAGGAACGGCAGTGGTGCTGCAGCAGCGCAACGGGCAGGCTGAGGGCGCGGGCGTGGAGGTGGGCCGGCTCGGCCCCTCGGACTATTTCGGGGAGATAGCGCTCCTGCTGGACCGCCCGCGCGCCGCCACTGTGCGCGCTGCCGGCCCGCTCAAGTGCGTCAAGCTGGACCGCGCCAGGTATCACTCGCTACCACTGTCACTGCGGGGAGATAGCGCTCCTGCTGGACCGCCCGCGCGCCGCCACTGTGCGCGCTGCCGGCCCGCTCAAGTGCGTCAAGCTGGACCGCGCCAGGTATCTCTCGCTACCACTGTCACTGCGGGGAGATAGCGCTCCTGCTGGACCGCCCGCGCGCCGCCACTGTGCGCGCTGCCGGCCCGCTCAAGTGCGTTAAGCTGGACCGCGCCAGGTATCTCTCGCTACCACTGTCACTGCGGGGAGATAGCGCTCCTGCTGGACCGCCCGCGCGCCGCCACTGTGCGCGCTGCCGGCCCGCTCAAGTGCGTCAAGCTGGACCGCGCCAGGTATCTCTCGCTACCACTGTCACTGCGGGGAGATAGCGCTCCTGCTGGACCGCCCGCGCGCCGCCACTGTGCGCGCTGCCGGCCCGCTCAAGTGCGTCAAGCTGGACCGCGCCAGGTATCTCTCGCTACCACTGTCACTGCGGGGAGATAGCGCTCCTGCTGGACCGCCCGCGCGCCGCCACTGTGCGCGCTGCCGGCCCGCTCAAGTGCGTCAAGCTGGACCGCGCCAGGTATCTCTCGCTACCACTGTCACTGCGGGGAGATAGCGCTCCTGCTGGACCGCCCGCGCGCCGCCACTGTGCGCGCTGCCGGCCCGCTCAAGTGCGTCAAGCTGGACCGCGCCAGGTATCACTCGCTACCACTGTCACTGCGGGGAGATAGCGCTCCTGCTGGACCGCCCGCGCGCCGCCACTGTGCGCGCTGCTGGCCCGCTCAAGTGCGTCAAGCTGGACCTCGCCAGGTATCACTCGCTACCACTGTCACTCAGTGGGGTATCGCTAAATATCAGCCGAATCTAATGTTATCAATTTGTTTTGCACTCCAAATGCTAACTTTAGGACCGTGAGTACCTTTAAGTTACGCTGGTAAGTGAGCTTTATAGAAAATAATAGAATTTGCTACTGAACTGTATTCTACACCGTTTAGCTTTACTTTAAGAAAGAGAAAAAAAATAGTAGAAATTACCTTACTATGCTTTCGTGCGTTTGTCCTCTCCTCCACGGATTATGCCTGAATGGATTATTCTGAGTACTGGTTAATTATGATTCTCGGCTGGGTGAGAGGGAAAATATTTTTTAGGCCTTAATTTGTTGCATGTTAGTTTTACGCTAAGATGGAGTGGTCTAAAGGCTCAAGTTTTTTGTTTTTACGAGTATTTTTCCAATAATATTGACGTTTCTGTTGCAGGTTTGAGCGAGTGTTGGGGCTCTGCGCTGACATCCTAAAACGCAACATTGCACAGTACAACAGTTTCGTGTCTCTGTCCGTGTAAAAAGTGTTCAGATGAACTTCGTTGTTAGTCCAATAATATTAGACTGAGACCTAATTAGGTTTGAGTGAAACTTTTTATACGAAAGCAGAAGGAAGACAGAGAACACAACAGTTATAACGGAAAGCAGACATTAGTGTCAATGATATGTTTAACTTCCATAAAGTATTTTATCCTTAAATCAGTGTTTTTCAAACGAGTGGGTCGCGAACACTGACCTGAATATAGCCGCAATGCGCGCCTGTAGACTGGACAGGTCTATGGAATGACAGCTATGGTTGCTGGTAAACGTCTTGAACATAAATCGCGTGAAGTGAGCGTTTGCGCATCCACTTTTTGCTAGAAACAGCTACTGTTCAGTGAAGGTCATTGCTCAAGAAGTATGTCAACGCATATTGGTATAGCGATTTTAGTTACACTGAACATAGCTACTACTGCTTGACATAAGTCTATCTTTAACATGAAACTTCATATCAATGGTCGCGAAGTAGATCATGGAGGTCGGGAAAGCTGGTGTGCTAATAAAATAAAAAAGCAATTTCTGTTAACAGATTTAAAAAAATAGTACTTTCTTTTGACGCGTATGGTTTTCTTCTCGTATCAACAGTTAAACACTATCATTGAGTGCCAACACATCTGCAACCTTTTCAAATTAATGACGAAAAATATTTTTATTTTAAATTCTTGATTGCTTAATTGAAATTAAATTTACTTTTCGTATGTTTTGCATCTGATGTTGCCATGAAAGCCTTTATTCGTGTACTCTCTAAGCAATAAAATAAACTTAGTCACAAAATTAAAGGCCTCATCTCAACAAAATATTGTATCATAAATATACACCAGCTGCCCTAACATGACAGCCCAGGTTTAGTTTAACCCCTCCCTGTTTTTCTGTCTAACTAGCGTCATAAGAAAGGGACGCAGATATAGAGATAAACTACACTTGGCCAGTCATGTTAGGGCCACAGAATCAGATTGCGATCGAAGGAAGAGTACATTTGATAATATCATTTTATTTTACTTAAATATTTGAGAAAAACGAAAATAAAGTGACATTGCCAGCTCAGTTTTGAAACAGTCCTCATAAAACGAAGTTGGAAGCTTGGGGATCGCAAAGAAAATTCTAATCATCTTGGTGTTTAAGATGTGACAATCTATTTTATTTCATTGAAATATTATGTTATATTTCTATTTGATGCCAATTTTGTGTGTTGTCCAATGTATACTATATATAACCAAGTATGTTTTGGAATGAAATATCGTAACGATTGGCTGCAATGTAGGTATGTGTGTTTTACATTATATATAATGTTTTAATATGTATTCATCGTAAGTCAATTACTGTGAAGAATAAGTGTTGTTTTATTCTGTATTTTATTGAAATTAATAAAGCTAGAACTGATTGTTTTGCGATTCTAATATTCGTAGTGTAATATTATACTTAAATATATTATTTTTATTAGGCAATGAAAGCAAAAGAATATACGTAAAACAGTATTATACACACGCGAACTTTAATTTGGGATTGGGACTAGGTTGACCAACTCTGTGTGCTCATTTTACAGGACATGTTATCTAAAATTACAGGATTTACGGAAAAATACAGTATGGTATGGCTTGTATGGTCCTGCATTTCTTATATTGAAATACAGGACACTGCCAAAATTATAGCCGAAAAACGGGATGTCCTGTAAAATAAAGGACAGTTAGCCACCCTAATTGAGACCCATTTAAGGTCGAATATTGTATAGCACACATACCGCCAGAGCTATTAATCGTAGTATGCGCATCACCACTGCGCCTTGCACAATTGACACGTCGTGGCCGGCGCTCACCACAGGCATAGGCACGGTATGGCAGAAAATTTTAGCTATAGATTTTGGCTTTAATGGTAAGGAAGCCTACGGTGCTGAATTGGGATTTATTCGAGCGTCGTGGAGACCTATTAGATTTAAAAGATTAGATTCAAATTAAAATTATTTATTAAAATATACTTGGTGCATATAAACGATAGGTGATATAAAGACAAAAGTTAAATGATAACTTTTTTATTGGTGAGGAGAGCGTTAACCGACTTTCATAAATGTTAAATAAAAACCAGTCATAGAAATATTCGAGCGTATCAGCTATTGACAGCGGATGTATGTTAATCCGCCAGCTTGCATGGCGGGGGTGGCCGTATGGGAGGGAAGAAAATAAAAATAAAATATTCGAGTGCCTCAGATATTTAGAGGGGATGTTAGTGAACTATAATTTAGTAGAACCTTTAAACTAATAGGGACAATGTAGAAGGGACGCAAACGTAGGGCAATAAAGAGGGTGACTATTAATAAGGCGTGCACGAGGTGTCCTTAGTCTGAAGGTTTTTAAGACTCATTCTATCCTTTGGTACTATAATTCTGTGATCCTAGTATTGGTAGCTGACTAGCGTTTCTCATTTCATAATGTAATATTTTTTTAACAATTTATCTCAAACGCTGGAGAGAGGGGGCGCCACAGTCAAGTTTCTGCCCTGGTTCGAAAAAAATGTAGTTCCGAGGCTGTTTCAAAACGGCGCGGCGTATCAAGATGAAACATGCACCTGATTTTAAAGTTGACCTCCGGTAATACAACTGTAAAAACCTCATCTGATTTCGTGCAAGAGTTTTTGCGCGACCCGTGTACAAACATTCACACGGATGGACAGACAAACTAACAAAAAATCTAAAGGTAATTGTTTTAGCTTTTATTGTTCTTATAAAGACCCTTAATTTTTTTTATTTCTTAATTTTATTATATTACCATGTGTATTATGTTTTATAATATTTTTTATTATTTTTTATTTTATTGAGGGTATAAAAACACAGTATGTACACAACTAAATTTTATAATATTATATTACCCGCCCGCTACAAGTTTGCCTGATGGCACTTTTGCCTAGGTACATACTGCCGCGCTTTCTCACACCGCACCTCGAACGATGCCTAGAGGTACAACCACATATTAGATTTTATCTATCTAGTCTTGACATGTGTACGGAGGCGCGGCGCGAGGGAACGCAACATGTAGCGGACGGGTGGTATATTAAATACTAGCATGTACCTGCGGCTGCGCCTGCGTATTTTATGGGATATTCATCCAGGGCATGATCTATCTGCCTGCCAAATTTCATCTAAATCCGTCCAGCCGTTATGTGTGACTGAGGAACTTATCCAAACATCATTGCTTTCGCATTTATAATATTAGTAGGATAATTCATATATGATAGCAGGATAACATCAAGACCTACATTTAAATTATTTATTCCTATGATTATATATAATATATCCATAGATAAATGCTCTCTGAAAGTTAAGATCCTAGTCCTAGGAAATGAGTTCCAAATTAAAGTTCGTGTCTGTTGTGTCTCAATAAGTAACATAATCATGACCGTGGTAAATAGACTCATAATAAGACTAAGGCGGGTTCACCATACAACGTAACTGCCATGTCGCTGCGATTTTCACGCTCGTATCTTAAGGCTATCTTAGATCAAAGCAAAAAGATTGCTGCGTTTTTATCGCTTGCTACTTTGCATTGTGAATTCATCTTAAAGTCAAAGCATTTCAAGACCATTAAATATACAACACATGCTATAGTAGCACGCTAGCGTTTATCGCGCACATGTGACATAAAAGGTTTGGTCCCTCTCGCACATGCGAACTGGTTAGAACGGGATTAATGCTTTATGTCATCGATAAAAGGTAGCGTGCTAGGCCCTATGGTTTCTGTATCACTAAAGAAATGGTTGTATACATAGATTCGTTTGTCTATTTCGGAGGAAGTAAAGTAAAAATGTCTATGAAATAAAGGACCATGCACACTGATCTACCAAGCACAATCTATGGACCAAGCATGTTTTTATCAAATTTAAAGCTTTAATCAAACTTGTTTGAACGTCTGAGGCCTTTTTAATACTTACGCATGTGAGTTTGGAGGGAAAACCCATGTGCTTATCTGTGCTCATGCTGTCAACGTCAACTTGACGTCATTCATCATTGACACTCACGCTATAATATTATATAGAAACGAGAAAATTCATTAATCGCGCGCCAAAAATGTGTTAATAAGTAAGCGTCAAGTGATTTTTTTGAGAACTCGAACCCGTGTACGATTTTCATTTTGCGTTTACCATTATCATGAAATCGTCGTTAAACACTTACAATTGAAGGAGACACGAACTTGGATGTCGCAGAACAGGATTATTGGTAACTAATATAATTGAAGTAATGTTTAAAAGCAGTATTTAATATGGATGTCATAGAATCGATCAAAAAAGACAAAGCGTATATCAAGTATAAATTACTTGTAAAAAACTGGGAAAAAGAATTTAAAACCAGTCACTCACGTACCCCCTCCAAGTTTGATATCAAAGAAGCTCCATCAAAGATAAAGTATGCATACAAAAAATACTTTCAGTTGAAAAGTTCTGCACTTGAAAATTCTTTATCTATCTGTATTGATGATGATGGAGAAACTTTTGGATCTCCAGATCATGCTCAACATTTTGAAAGTGCATTTGAGGCTCTAAGCCCTCCCACTGAACAATTAGTTTCCACTCTGCCAAGTGGGCCACAACTTAAGAAGCTGTTGTCAAATGCACCTTCTTTTAAAAAGGAGCCCTTCAAAAATGTTCAACCTCCAAGCCCATTCACTGACAATTTATCGAAAAAACTATTTCAAAATAAGAAGTTCTCTTTAAGAAATCCAAGAAAATTATCAGGGCATAAATCACAATCAATGATTGAAAATAAAAGTGATGAACATAGTGCTATAGCCAAAACTGAATGTTTATCAGCTATATCAACAGAAATTTGCAATTTTAGTGACACATTTTCAGCATCTGAAAGTAAGACAGTATTTAGTAATAATGATGCCCCTAGAAAAATCTTTGGCCATTCCCAGAATAGTATGAAAATCCCCTCTGTGAGACAATTCAATGAGGCTTGGCTAGAAAGAGCAACAGGTTTGACATTAAATGAATCAGCCAATCAAACAACATCATTTGGGAGCCCTAAAACCTTTGGATTGAGAAATATTGTTGTTTCAAGGGTTGAACCAGACACAGACAATATTTGCGACTATGTAGAAAACAGTGAGTCTGAGGGAGAAGATAATTCCTTTTCTAAATTGAAACCTGCTCTTAAAAAAAGAAAAGTAGATACTTTAATAAACATTGAAGTAGTTGAAAATAAAACTAATGATCCGCCCAAAGTAGATGTAGTGAAAACATGCAAAATGGAATCACATAAAACGCAAAATTTGCAAGTACCTACAAAGAACAAAAGAAAACGAAAAGAAATTAAAAAAACTGCTAAAATTCCAGAGAACATCATAGAACAGCAACCTCCAGATATTGCAGAGTATGTTCCTTTTGGCATTGAAAATTTAAAGCCTCGACATTCTAAAGTTACAGATATTTTGAAATCTGTGGAAAATTCAGTGAATTCTGATCATAACTCTGCTGATACAGGCGCCATAGGAAAGTTAGAAAATAAAATAAGAAATGGCACATTAAATGAAAACTTTGTAAAAATTAATATAGAAAAAAAAGTCTTTGTGCGAGGTAAGAAGAGTATGAATTTCTCTAAATATAAAAAACAACAATGGAAAGATAAAAAAGCACTTCATGCTGGCATGGAATTCCCCGAATCTGGAAAAATGTTGTGTTTCAAGTGTAATTTGCCTGGCCATATGGCAAGGTACTGTACAGCACATCGTGGAGAAACACTTTTGCCGATAGAGAGCTACAGTGAAGATAATATTCCAACTTTGGAAGACATAGAGAATATTGTTAGTAAGGAAACAAACAAGCTATCCTTACCGGAACAATTAAGTACATCAGTATATGAAGCTAGTGTGATCCCAGAGTCCTTTCTAAAACTGTTGGCTGATACTCCTACTAACGACAGTGGGGAAATAAAGCCTATTTATTCCAATTTAAGTGAGGATAGTGTAACTATTTTACAGGAAACTCTCCTAATGTTTGGACATAAATCATTTCGGCCTGGGCAGGAACATGCAATCAAGCGTATTTTATGTGGCATGTCAACATTATTGATTTTATCTACTGGAGGGGGAAAATCTCTATGTTATCAACTACCAGCTTACATTTACAGCCAACACTACAAATGTATCACTTTGGTAATATCACCACTTGTCTCTCTAATGGAAGATCAAGTATTAAGCATGCCCGAGTTTCTTAAGGCTGGATGTTTGCATACAAACCAACCGCCAACACAGCGCCGTAAAATTATTCAATGTTTAAAGGATGGTGAGATAAATATTCTTCTTATTTCACCAGAAGCATTGATATCAGGAGATTCATCTAATGGTTTTGCAGGGTTGTTTAAATCACTGCCACCTATTGCCTTTGCCTGCATTGATGAAGCTCACTGTGTCTCACAATGGAGCCACAATTTCAGACCAAGTTACTTAATGATTTGCAGAGTCTTAAGGGAAAAACTAAATGTTAAATGTATTCTTGGCTTAACTGCAACTGCAAGTCAATCAACTATCAAAAGTATTATAAGCCATATTAATATACCTGATGGATTGACTGGTGTAATAACAAATCCTGCACTCCCAGATAATCTCTATTTATCTGTATCATTTGAAAAGGACAAAGATAGGGCTTTGGTGACATATCTTACTTCAGACCGGATCAAGTCTTTTAATTCAATTATAGTCTATTGTATAAGAAGAGATGAATGTGAAAGGGTAGCTGCTGTTCTTAGATCTTGTCTCCAGGAACCAGGCAAAGTTAGTATGGAGGCCCAAAACAAAAAACGTAAGAGAATGTCTTTTATAGCTGAAGCATATCATGCTGGCATGTCCGGTGCCCAAAGGAAGAAAATTCAAAAGCAATTTATGGATGGCACCTTAAGAATCATTGTAGCTACTGTTGCTTTTGGTATGGGAATAAACAAATCGGATATCAGATGCATTATACATTATAATATGCCAAGCAGTTTTGAATCATATGTGCAAGAAGTAGGCAGAGCTGGGCGTGACGGACAAACAGCATATTGCCATGTTTTTATGAGCAGTAGCAGTAATGACAAAAACGAATTGCTAAAGCACATTCATGCAAATACAATCGATCGATCAACAGTAAGAAAGTTACTTCAAAAAGTGCTTATTCCTTGTGAATGTATCAAATCTAATACTGAATCACTGCCTATTTCAATACAAAGATGTAAAGGACATGAAGTAGGAATTCCAATTGACACAACAGTGGAGGAATTAGATTTACCATCTGAGAATATTGCAACATTGTTATGTTATATTGAACTTCACCCAAATAAATATATAAAAGTTCTCAACAATGCTTATACAATATGCAAAATTTCGTCGTATGGTGGTCCACAACAGATAGTTGAAGCTGCAAAAACATGCCCTCCTTTGGCAATGGCAGTTTTAATGGAATCAAAAAAAGGCTCAGACATTACGAAAATTACCGTTTTAGAGTTTGATGTCATTGAGATTGCTGCCGCCATTGGTTGGGAAAGTGGTATGACAAAATACCATTTGAAAAATTTGGAATGGACCACGGAAGGCGCATCATCAAGGCGATCTCAATTAAAAATCGAATTTAACACTCTTGGATTTAGGGTAAAGGCTCTTGGGGATCTTACACCAACTGAACTTGATAGTGTATTAGACGATTTACACAGTACAGTAGTAAATCAAGAGAAAGCTATGTTGTATCAACTAGAGGAAAGTCATGCTGCGTTCAGTAAACTTGGAAGTAATTCATTGGAAAAAAATGAACTATCCCATGACATTCTTGTTTCGAAATCAAATGAACTAAAATCAACGATCCGTGACTATTTTCAACGAGAGGATAACTTTATCAGTGATATTGAATGCCAAGAACGACCACTAGATATAGAGAGAGTAATAAGTGACGTGCGAGCTTTGATTGCTTCGTATAAAGACTGCAGTTTCAATGGCCGTAGCATTGCAAGAATATTCCAAGGAATATCGTCACCAAACTTTCCAGCTATCGTTTGGGGTAGGTGTAAATTCTGGAGGTCACATATTCACGAAGATTTCTACGGAATTATCAAATTGGCCACACAACAATTAATCCAAATGAAAAATTTATAAATCATATTATTAACGTTTTGACAAAAAATAAACAAATATGATAAAATAATGTGTATTTTATTTGTAACACTTAAAATAATCTTATTCTATGCTTATTCTATAGACCATTATAACTTGCATTGCAGTACGTTCAGACTAGAAAAAATCGCCCAAATTACAGTTCATTATGTATGATGATTATTATGGTCTGAATGCTCACTAGCTTTCAGACCAGAATGTAGTATGAGTAGTATATGTATGTAATTCCAGTGATCGGGGATTTGGTTCCCACACCGCGGGATGTGAAGTAGAAATGGTATTATGGATACGCCGTTAGGCCTGCAATACCAACTAAACTATTCGAAAAATAAAATAAAAATGTCGGTTTAAGTGTACCTTATGGGAGTATTAATTCAATTCTAATGTAACGTGCCGGGAAGAAAGAAAATTACAGAAGTCCTGTTCGTAAATGGTTTTTTCATCATTCTGAACTATGTAAATTATCAATAAATTGATCGTTTTGGTATTATTGTTTATTTATTTTCATACGTGTCACATTGATATATCTAATAATACGACAACAAATCTGTGCTCTCTGCTTTATTAAACCACACGAACCCCGGCACCCCGCGGCATATCCATACTAGCATAATGATTGAGGTGATTCATCCCGAGTGGCATCCAAATCCCCGATCGTTTGTAATGACATGATACAAGCGGAGCAAAATCCAAATGCTATATCTAGTGAAATAAAACAGGGCCCACTCGATATTTCTCTGTAAAATTAAAATATAATATGAATGTGCCAAAGCATATTTTTATGGTAAAACCCTAACATAAAAATATGCTTTGGCACATACTGTTTACATATAAAATAAAATCCTACTTTTGAAACGTATATTGTTAGAAACACTTATTTTTGTTTTACGCGGAAACATCGATATAAGAAGACAATAGATCTGCTTACTTGTTCGGATTGTTACAAGCCTAGCGTCACCACCTTGCGACGGGGTGAAGCTGGTGAAGAGGGGCTTTCAATATTTAGCCATTGGTTCAACTTTGAATGTTATCGTAAGTGAATAAAGTGCTTCTAAGTTTTCTAAGTAGCAGCGACACGTCGGATAGCAGAGCTAAAAATATGACTCTGCTACTCTGTCACTGCGTTGTACAAAGTTCTATAGTTTTCTCATTTCGATGCGCAGAAAAGTCAAGTAGGCCCTATTTTGTTTTGGGTACCTCTGGGTACCTAGTTTATAAATAGATTCTCGGTGTCATTGAGATCTGATAATGAGAATTATATTTGAAGAATGAATAAACCGAATGAAGGAGAAGGAATTGTAGCAATAGACCAGCCCGGCTATTTATTTTTGAAGAGATCAGAAACTGTCCAGCTTCAGCAACGGTGTTCAGATGGCTCTCCAGGGAAGGACAGGCCGGATCCAGGGTTACAGCTAAATCGGTAGTCCTATGTTTGTTCTCCATAGCTCCATGGAGTCACATATGATCGAGCGAGATCTCAATGACACCGAGAATGGGCTCTGGTTCCCGATTATAAAGTTTGGTTTTGAAATAGGTACTCAGTTCACTTTGATAACTTATTAGGTAGATCTATTTATCAACGGTGATGCTGTTAAAACGACAAACATCAACGATTGTAAACATTGTTTATCGCAACTCGTTGGATTTTCTAAACGATATAAGGATATAACTCTTTCAGGCCCCATCAATAAATGTAGATAAGTAGGTTAGAAAAATAATGAAAACAGATGCAGTCAGTTTCGCTTATTTTTCGTCAATAATTATAACGCAAAATTTCAAAGAAGTACATTCCAATTTGTATCATAACGTGTGGAAAATACGGTCGTAATTCAAACTAAATGTATCCGGTCGATAAAACACCTCTGCCTTAAAAAAGGGTTCCATTCCATTCAAGGCGGATCCAGAGGGGGTAGAGGGGGGCATCATGACCTCTCCTGGGCTGGGTCCAGGTCGACCACCCTCGGTGTTCTAATCTCGTTAATAACCCTACTCTGACTTAACTTCGACTACGTGACCTCTGACTCGATAAACTCGAAGGCTAGATCCACTACCACCCGCTACTTTATACAACATAGGAAGGAAAATGAGCAAGTGGGTCACCTGGTGGTAAGTGATCACCACTGCCCATAGACACCCGAAACACCGATATTGCAGATGCGTTTCCAACCCAGAGGGCTAAGATGGAATACCTCTTGTGCCAGTAATTGCACCGGCTGTCTTGCTCACCACGCCGGAACACAACAGTGGAAGCACTGCTGCTTAGCGGCAGGATTAGCGAGCAAGACAGCTACTGCGCCCATTCTTCAGAACAACATGTTAAGCCAACCAAATTCAAATCATATTGTATTAGAGATGATACTACAATTTTTTGGTTCTCAAAATTGAAAGATCTGGTCATAAGAAGTAAAACTGTATTTTTAGGGTTCCGTAGGCTCAACAAGGAACCCTTATAGTTTAGCCATGTCCATGACCCTTACTAGTAGAAAGCTGTAATTTGGTATGGATATACATATTAGTTTCGCCGGAAAAGGGAAAGAATAAAAAAAAAATTAGGGTAACTCCCCTACACGTGGGAATGTTATTTTTTCTCGTCTACTCCATGATCTGGGGTATCGTTGTATAGGTCTTTAAAAAATATTGTGGGTTTGCAAAAACATTTTTTGATTAAAGGATCCGTTTGTGAAATATTAATGAAAAATTAACCTTTAAAGAGCTAATTTTTGTCATTACTCATTATTTACGTAAATTACTTGTATGTTGCACGCGTTGACGTATACATATGTTAATATATCGATCATTACCGTTAAACTCATAATGCGGATATAGCGGTCTTTGGGGTTGAATAGGTAAGATCACTATTTATAGCCCCCCATAATATTTTTAAGTAGGTAATTTTAAAAATCTTTTATTGTGCATATTATTTTAAAATAACTATCTACAATTTACGCATTCACGCCATTTGTTTTATGGTGTTGTGCTTTAGTTGCAGAAACTTATTTTATTACATAATTCATATTTGGGATAAGGGAGCGTTCAAGTATTACGTAACGCAATTTGGGGGGGGGGGGGGGGGGTCTCGTAAAACGTTACGATGCGTTACAGGGGAGGGAGGGGGTCTTTCTTACAACACGTTACGTAACATTGTTTCTAAAAAATTTGGGATTTAAAACTCCCAAACTGGCAACCCTTTTCATTAACGTTACGGGGAATCCCTCGACTGTATTAGTTTGTCATTTAGTGTTACGTAACGATTAGAGAGGGGGAGGGCGGTACAGAAAAACGTTACGGTGCGATACAAGGGGGTGAGGGGGGGTCATAAATCTTCAAAAATGTCGTTACGTAATACTTGAACGCTCCCTGAGAAATATATTAGCTTCTCACGTTATTCTGGCAAATGGGTGAATGAAACTAAAAATATTTACAAAATCTTTTTCCTGTAGATGAGAATAGGAACGCGTTTTGTCATGGTGAATTCTCAATAAGATTACATACCTACTAGCATAATAAAAAAAACAACTTCAAAAAGGCTTAACCAGTTTTGATTAT
The DNA here is from genome assembly GCA_963691745.1 of Ditula angustiorana. Taxonomy (NCBI): domain Eukaryota; kingdom Metazoa; phylum Arthropoda; class Insecta; order Lepidoptera; family Tortricidae; genus Ditula; species Ditula angustiorana. The sequence goes on from OY829484.1 coordinate 8,045,540, forward strand.
ACATAGCTAAGCATAAAACGAATGCTTTCAAATTAAAAAAAAACCGCATCTCATCTGAACAAATATGCTTAACATTGGTCTTTTTCGGTCGGAAATTATGCAAACCTGACAGACGACAAATCGTACTCCATGTAATTGTCTAACTTGACATGTATAATAGCAATCCCAAAATATATGTACTTTCACAGATGCATTGTATAAAACAATTTTACTCCTAAGTTAACAAGTTAATAAGGTATCATGATTTTTTTTTCCACTAAGCCTGTTTATTTATAGTGTATATTTAATAATAACTAGAATGAGTGACTACCACTGAAGGGAAGAGAAAACAATAGATTCTTCTTTGTTTTTTCTTATAATCAGTTACATTTTGACGCACTAGCTAATCAAATTATTTGAATATAAATAAACAATTTTAAAGCCATTAAAAAAATAAGATAGTATATGTACAAGATGTAGAATAACTTTAAGATTGTTTTTTATGAATTATTTGTCATACTCTTTCGAGGCGACCAGTCTTATTGTTCAATTTGCCTATTGATCCCTTGGGATCAGGGGATAAAGAGCTCCATTCTGTTGATTTACAGTATTCAAATGTGTGTTTGCCACAAACAAATTTCTTACTTGTGTTGTTACTAGTTGAACTTACGCATGACCCTAAAACATTATAAAATTCGGAAGTTAATCCGTCTATCCACTCTCTTAAATCTTGGTGTATTCTTTTAGTGTTTGAATATGATATCTTTTGTAACAATAAACTATCGTCGGGACCAGGTACAAAATTTATTGGTTTTATATATGAAAAGTTTTTGTAAGCACTCTGAGATCCACTATGAATTATGTTAGCTTCTTGATGAGACAACTCTTTACCAGAAAAATATTGTAATGGTGTTATGAGGAATTTGGTAAGGGCTATTAGATTAGATTTACTTTCGAATAATCCAACTTTCCAAATTCCGGGCAGTAGAGGCACCTTAAGGGTAGGCTTAATAAAGTTAGTCAAATTATTTTCATCCAGGTGAATGTAATTTATGTCTGCTACAACACCAGCTGGATCTAACCACAGAATTGTTAAGTTTTCAAACTGCTTGTCTATGTTCGGTGCAAATTGATATAACAAATTTGGTTCAGATAAAGGCCCTAAAATATTAGCTGAATTTCTGAAAACCATTTCTTTTTGATCATAATTCGAGCTAACCTTAAACATCTTAATATTGTCTATGAACGGATTCTCGAAATTTAATTCTAAATGTTTTTGTGGCTTATACCAAGTCTCCATTAGCACACTAACGTCTTTGTCGACAAATGCTCTATGTAATATGAGATTTCCTTTGTAAACATCTGCATAATTATAGGTGCTTATCTCGATAATTTCTCCATAATCTAACAAGCACCCTTTGTCAAGTAAAATTTTAGCGTTTTGCCGTAAAACACTTTCTGCGTGTGTTAATAATGTATCATCCGTGCTGGCTGTCAAATCATCTGCATGGTAGAGGCTTTGCCAATAAGCTTCCAAATTAGGTATCAAGTGATGATCATCAAACCCTATGTAATTTTCAACTCTCGTAATTATTTCCTGATTTATAATAGGTTCAAATTTCCTCGCAAAAAAAAGCTGCCTATCCTGTGTGTTTTGGATCCTGGGCCAGTCTTCCGTTTTAAAATCATTAGGAGAGCACCCACACCAGTCCACCACATGTTTATATTGACATTTACAACCCAACTTTCTTTTCCAATTTGTGACATGTAAGTTATTGTCCACATATGTATTGCAGAAATGAGAATTCCTTAAGACAGTGTGGAAGAAAGATTCTGCTGGTAGCAGAGTATGCTGGAATATTATATCTAAACCAACCAGTAATTCATCTTGCTTCCCAATTATATAGGATACAAATTCTGGTGATAATGCTATCCAATCACTCCCTCCATCAATGACTACTCCTCGAGGTAGTTTCCTTTCTCCCACTCTCCACATGTGAGTTTCACATTCAATGAATGTTTTATCCAGTCCTTGTTTCTTAATAAATCTTTGTACTTCTCTTCCATGAGATTTCACGAAGTTGAGACCTTTATTAGCAGATAGAAAACTTTCTATGTTTTCCAAGGATTTTATTGGGAAATCACTTTCACTTAAGTTGATTACAAAATCCCATTGCCAACCAAGTTTCATAAAATCTTTCATAGATGTTATGAGCATTGTTAGTAATGAGGCACCACCCCATATTGTAGAAAATCTCTTTGTGGCCAGTTTGATATTCTGAAACTGTTTCTCTAATAATAACAGCTTTCTGTGCAGATAATCTTGACGCTAAAACAAATTTAAAATTGTGTTAAAAGTGTGAAGCATAGGAATATTCCTCAATCATAATAAACCTACACATTTAAAATCAGTTTGTCAGTTATTGTTTAATTTCAAAATACACAATCCATTTTGATAAAATTTGGTGTGTATAGATTAAGATCAATTAAAACATAGTTCCCAGCAATTATTGTTCAAAATAAAAACAAATGTGTACATAACGTTGTGGTCAATTACCAACAAAAAGCCAATAAATTAGGACCAGAAAAACCATTCTGGCAGGCCATGAAGCAAAAATTTTTGCTTATTTTAATTTGATGTACTTACTAATTTATTAATTAAAATGCATACTTACTGCATCAATATGTATATAAAAATAGTGATTTGTCCTGTAGAGTGCATTTATTAAACGATGTACTTGTCGCAGCGCGCGTCCATTTAAGGTCAAAAGAAATACAATTCTGACTGGCTCTTGTATGCTGTTTGATGTGGCAGGGGTAATCGAGGTAAATTCTGAAAAAAAATAAAAAATTAATGAAAAAATATGTCAAAGTCACCATTTCCTTAGCCATGACTACAAACGATAAACACTATACCTTGCAACTCTGCCAAAACACTTACATACTAGTGGAGGGGTGTGAAATTTCAATCTAGTAAAGCCAGAATGAGGAACATAGATTGTATGTTTAGAGCTGCCATTCTCATTGATACAAGATTTTGGTAAGGGTATGGGGAATTTGAGTTGCACTAAAGCCACACCACTGTTACATACATATACATGGATGTACAGGTTGGATTATGTGAGGTAATTTGTCAAGTGTGTTTATGTCGCAATCTGATTCTTAAATCTAGGTTGTGATAACAGAACATAAAACTCTAACAAAAACGGCAGAACAAGAAAACAAAGTTTATCTTTATTATATTAGTGTAGATTACAAAATATTACTAGGATAATTTGGCCACCAATATAATCATAATTCAATTTAGCTGCAATAATATTAAAAAAATACTTACTTGCAAGACCGGTTTCAAAGACATTCATTGTGAAGTAGCCCCCACAGGTATTTAAAGAATCTGCTGGGCATTTCATATCACAAGACTGGTCTAGAACTTTAGCTGATGCAGGAGGTTTGTTTTCACCACAGAAACACTCAGAACTAGAATAAAACAAGATCATAATTATTTTATATCTTTGAAAACAGAAAACATGTGAAATAAAGCATTTTTTTTTAATTATCTCGCTACAGAAATTATAATTAATAACATTCCTATGATCAAATTAAACATTGCGATTCTCATTGTCACTTCCATGGATGTAATTTTCTTAATTTCTTTGACTTAATAGTCAAAGAAGTCAAGAAAACTATTAATCATAAAATACTGATTATTTTTCTTGAGGTAGTCAATTATAGGATTTTGAAAGAAAATTCCATTTATGTAAGTGATATGAGAATAACACATTTGAATGTTTCTAACCACATTCACATTGTATTTGTGTAGAATCGATCTTGGCAAATTTGGCCTAATCAGAATTTTTAACATTTTCTATGGAATCTTTTCGCAGTGCTGTCAAATGGCATACCAAGATATAAGCCCAGGAGATCATAAGGACATTTATTATCCATGAAAAGGTTCCACAGAGAGTTTTGAAAACTCTTGTCAAGTATAAGCACATATTTTTTACTTACGCATATTGAACTCCAGCATATGGAAATCCAGCCTGGACACAGATGTCCAAACAAGCTTCCCTTGAATTTGTGTTGGCATAGTTGCCATAAAAACTGGAAAGAAGTCTCATCTTTTTCTCATCTTGATAACATCCTAAGTGTTTGCCGTAAGTCATTCCTTTACCATGACAATTATTGGGCAGTGTTCTAGGATAAAAACTGCCAAGTTGTATAAGACACGTTTTATTAACAATTTGTTCTTTACAAGTTTGTGTTTTTGCCCGGTGTATGGCAGATATTGCTTCCCGGCTTTTGATTTCACAGATCGGCTTGAAATCTAGCTCTTCTAACCGCAGGTAAGCGATAGGTTTATTTTGGGTCTTAGCTTTAGTCGGAAAATCCTCGTCGTCGTCGAAATCAGGATTAATTTTTCTAGCCGAAACGTCGCCAACTTCGTGCCTCGCTGACGACTTATATCCATTCTTGTGCAATAAGTTATCATTTACGGATGGAAAGTAATTAACTGCTATAAGAATTTGAACGAAAAAAGCTATCAAAACTGTTATCAGTAAGCACTTTCCATATTTATAATATATCCTTCGACAGAAAATTGCCATCGCGGTAATGATACTTTCATTGTACTTCTAATTAACGGAAGAATATAATGAACATTACTAACATGTGTTACTGTGTTAAGAAAAAGGAAGTATTTTGATTTAAATTTAACACTTTACGAAGCGGTTTACGAAATTTTATCTATTGCCATTACATTTTACATGACAGAATTGACAGATGATGTTTGATGATGGTTTTTGAGTTTACCCACTTCGCAAACGGCAAGGGGGTCTATGCCCATACAGCTAAGTCTGATGCTATGTTAAAGAGCCAAATCTTCACTCTACCCTTCAGTGTTTGATGATGATAAATGATAACATTAAAAGGTCATAAATATCTATATCTCTGGGAGGCTGATCAATGATCGTTGAGGTAAAAACCTTAAGTAAAAACCCTCTTGCATGTAGTAGTAACGTGTCCGTATAGACAAGTTGACGCTTCATATTCGAAAAGCGACGTAAGTTCCATATCAGTTTTGTACACTCGGGGATTTACTTACTTACGTTCTTAGCTCGAAGTTCTTTACCTATAAAAAACTAGTTTAACTTACTTTTCCTTATTATGTGTCTGTTTACTACGCCTAATTTGATATTACATGTAATAGTTTCTCACACGATAATTTCTTCTGGCGGACTGCTTATTATTACTTAGATAATTAAACCAAGGGGCTTAGCACACTAGCTTTTATTGATGACATTAAAGCATTTATCTCGTTCTTACCAGTATGCGTGCGTGTGCGAGAGGGACCAAAGCGTTTATGTGAGCGATAAACATTAGCGTGCTACTATAGCAAAACTATTATGGTTCAAAAGATACAGCCCTGTGACAGAGAAGATGGACGAACAGCAGAACCTTATTAATAGGGTCCCGTTGGCACACTTTGAGTACGGAAACCCTAAAAAAATCTGACTCCGATATGATATGTGTGACGGTGGTGTGACGCATGTGTGACGTGTGTGTGACATGACATGTGCGTGACGATGTTTGACGTTTAGTCAACTAATGTTGCCATACCATTCAACACTAAGCTATAAGCTAAGAGCACAAACTTCATAAAAAAGTAATACTTATTCATCGTTTCTTAATTCAGCCAAATAAGCTAAACGTAAGAAATAAAATTGTGTACTAATGTATACTTATTTTGTCAACAATCATCAACCATCAATTATTTTGTATAAATCCAGTTGTATTTATTTTTAACTAAATCCTCTAAGATTTTTCTTACTTTGCATTAAAAATACACCAAAACAACCTTTGGATTCACCTTGGGCCTTGGATTATTCGTTTATTTACGACAATTGTTATCAAAAACTGTAGGTATGTAATAGATTATACCACTTTGATAATTTCTGTCTAAAAGCATTACTTCGTGGAACATTCAAGGTGCTGGTTAATTTAGTAAATTGTAAATTAGTTTTTCTTGTCCCATAATCTCATCTGACTTGCAGCTGTCTCACTCGATGATACGTTCACTGAGAATGTTTTCCTTGGGAAGCAAAGGCTTCCCTTTGGTGCAGCCTTATAGCGTTAGTGCTTCAGAGATGACCAACAGGCTAAAGGGAAAAGTGGCTATAGTTACAGCATCTACTGAGGGGTAAGATAATCAGAGTATTCCAAATTATATTTTTAATATAACCAATACTTAACTGTTCTCCCTTTTTTGTTTCCAGTATAGGATACGCTATTGCTAAAAGATTAGGTGGTGAAGGAGCATCTGTGGTAATATGTAGTAGAAAAGAAAACAATGTCCAGAGGGCAGTAGAAGATCTTCGTAAAGAGGGAATAACTGTTGAAGGAGTTGCATGCCATGTTGGTAATGCTGATCAAAGAAAGAAATTGTTTGATATTGTAAGTCCAATATAATTTGAACCTTATCGGTTTGGTCATAAGGGATATATTTCCTTGGATCGTGACTATGATGAATATTTTAAATCTTTGTTTTTTTTAAGGCACTTGAGAAGTTTGGTGGTTTAGATATTCTTGTATCAAATGCTGCTGTTAATCCAGGTGTGTCTCCAATTTTAGAGGTAAGTACATGTTTTCACATGATAAATTCTTATACTAACATACCATCTATATAGGAATAAAAAAAAAAAAAACATGTTTTTGGCTGTTTCAGACTGAAGAAAATATTTGGGATAAAATATTTGACATTAATGTGAAATGCTCTTGGTTGTTAGCTAAAGAAGCTTATCCCAATCTGATCAAAAGAGGTGGAGGCAGCATTGTATTTGTGGCCTCCATTGCTGGATACCAACCTATGAGTGTAAGATCATTTATTGAACTCTTTATCTGTAAGTTATCAGCTTATGAAAAGCAATGTAGTTAAGATAATTTTGTCTTATCAAAGTATTGTTTTCTTTGCAGCCTCTAGGCCCCTACAGTGTCAGCAAGACAACATTACTAGGTCTAACTAAGGCAATTGCGAACGAAGTTGTCACTGACAACATTAGAGTGAACTGCGTAGCCCCGGGGATTGTAGCTACTAAATTTGCTTCAGCTGTGAGTATTAAGATCTTTTTTTATGTATTGATTATATTATGATGTACTTACTAGATTGAGTGTTCTAAACCATCACATCACACACAACTGCAATGCTGGCACTCATTTCACTAGCTCTGTCTCGCTTTTACTTGGGAAAAGCGCCGTAACATCATTCGCATCGTAGCACGCGTGGGTGGGCGAATGAGAGCGCACAATCTTTGTTTAGATGTGCTATTCTAGTGTATCCTATAGCTCAATGGTATTGGTGGATGTTAGTATTGCTATAATAAAGGGTATATTTAGCTACATTACACATTGTATACTCAATGGTGACGAATCTAGAGTTGATCTAATAACAACCGGCCAAGTGCAAGTCGGACTTGCACACAAACGGTTCCGTACAAAAAACACGTAAAAAATACGTTTCTCATATGGGGACCCCCTTTAATTTTCACCTTTTTTATTTTTTAGTCTAATATAATATGGATTTTTAATCTGAAACAAATGACATTTGTACAATACATTGTATTGAATTTAATTGAATAGCGACCGTAATAATAATAATACATATTCTGTGAAAATTTCAAGTCTATATACATATATGGTTTAATAGCTTCAGCCCTGTGCCAGACAGACAGCAGAGGCTTAGTAACAATTCCCTATGGGACCCTTTGGGTACGGCACCCTAAAAATGCCACCTACTGACACCACTCTCAATGGAGACCTCCTGTTTAATTAGTTGCTATAACCTGGAATACTGTTTATGTTAATACCTTTTTATTTGTTATCTGAAATTGATAACTAAGGTCATTCTCACACTGGCACTCCGCCGTGGTGCGCGGGGCGGCCGATATAACGTTGTGCAAGTTCCTAAGTTTGTATAGAAAACACGCGCTACACCTCACTCACAACGAGTCTCCGCGCGGTTAAAGTGTTCGACGCTCCGTGCACTGTGCCCAGGGCGCAGTGCCAATGTAAGAATCGAATTCTTCATGCCTATATGGCATTCAGATTACCTGAAATTGATTAATTGATTATTTTTTTAGATCACCAGTTCAGAGGCAGGTAAAGAACAAAGCTTATCCATTGTGCCAATGAAGAGATTTGGAAAACCAGAAGAAATTGCTGCTGCTGTTGCATTCTTAGCGTCGAGTGACGCTAGCTACATGACAGGCGAGACTGTCGTAGTGGCAGGAGGGGCATATGCTCACCTATAATACCATTATTTACAATTCGTACTAGGTGAAGGGTTAAACTTTGTAACTTTAAACTTACCAAGAATGAATTAAATAGGAAGGCAAAGTATCTTAATGGACTGCACCGATGTTTGTGAAATGTCATGGCATGCTTCAATAACATTGATATCCGGGATATCATATCCCTGCAATAGTTAGGAAGTTAATGAGCCAAACTGTCAATGATGTATGATATAAAAAGTGTAAGTGGCAATAAAAGGTGACTATTTATTTAAAGTGTATTATTTTATACATGTAAGTACCAAATATTTTGGTACCTAACAGTTTTTTCAAGGGAATTTATGGTTTTATTACCACATTTATTACTCATCATCATCAGAGTCCAAAAAATCTGTTTTATTGAATCCTGCAGTCTTCATTAAATTACTAGTAGGCCCAGATAGTCCTTCTTCTTTCATACTTTGAACTATGTTCTGCAGTATTGTTTTACTGTCCTGCTGTCTCTCTTGTTTGATGCTATACAGTTCGTCATCACCATCTTCAATTTCATCTCCACTTTCTTGACTGTCGGAATTATCATCATTACTATCAGACGCTTTCTTATCATCCAAAGTTATCATATCTAACATTTTCTGTACTGAATTAGCAAAGTCATCTGGATCAAATTCAATGTTTTCTTTTGAATCCTCAATTTTGTTAGTCTCTATTCCTTCAAAATCTGATGTTTGCATTAAAAAAGTAGACAATTTTGATGTAACATTATTTGCAGTGAGTGTGTCATTACTGTCAAACTTGGCTTTCTTACCATATCGAGTATTAAGTAGGTCATTTAACTGATCAGGATTAATATCGAGCCAATCTTCCTTGTCCTCAATGACCTCATCATTGGATGTGCATTCTTGCAGCAAAGCCTCTTTTATTTGTGCAAACTTGTTAGAAACTATCAATTGTAAAATCTCATTAGAAACCTGTGCATTTATTGGACATTCCATAATGGAATAGAATTCTTTTGCATTCTTAAGTAATTCATTATAGGCAGCAGAGCCTTCAATATTAGTTTTGAAATATCCACTTGTATTTAATTTACTCATAAAGTTCTTGAATTGCTTTGAAGAAAATATGTCTAAAGTTGGTTTGTTCATCAAAATGTAATAACCAATAGTCAACTTTTGACCAATAAGGTTTTTTTTGTCATTATCTCTAAATTTAACATTCTTGAGTGGTTTTGCATGCATCAACATGGCATATAGGCATTTGGTAAACTTTACAGTAACAGAGACAGAATCTTCAAATACAACATTTTTAAATGCTTTGGCATCAATGACATCATGATTGCAGTAGGCACTAACCAGAGGGGCTATTATTGCTGGTTTCAGGGTCAACAATGTTGCTATATCCACTGGTAGTTTAACAGTCGTTCTGTGAAAGCTTTCCTGAATTTTCTCCGGATATCTTCCAATTCGTTTCAAAATTGCTTGCTGAATTTCAATTGTAGCCTTTGTATTTTCTAAAGATTGTGCTATGATTTTGATAGCTTCTTCAATGTTCAACATTAAATCTGTGTCATGAAGATTAGGGGGTATTATATGAATGTGGTTTCGATGTATAAATACCTGAAATAAAAACAAATTAATTCAAAAGCAAGGCCATAAACCCATGTCTCAAGCCAGCTGTTTAAGGCACAATTTGTACCCAGCCTATTTACTTCTTTTCACCTATACAAAAATAAAACTAACAAACCCTATTATCAGTGCTTTCTGGATTTGCCCACGAAGGTAAATAATCTGCTGCTTCAATGAGCAAGAAATCTCCATCATTATCTTTGATTTGTATAATTAAATCTTTGTATTGTTTACTTAGTTCCAAAACTAGGTGCACAATAAACCATTCATCTTCAACATTGTCGCCAAAACATGTTATGCTTGCAAGATGAGGACGTATTTCTGAAATTGAAAAATTGAAAGGTGTTAAGTAGGTATAGTCGACCAAGAAATTGCTTGACCACTTTTCGACTGTATAACAAAGGAGTAAGGGTCAGAGTATAGCAAAGGGGGGCCATATAATAGGATTTAGAAAATCAAACCTAACCTAAACCTAATAGTCCCCCATTTGCTATACCCCAACCCTTATAACGTTTCAGCCTTGTATCATTAAAGTAAACAAATAGTCTTTACCGTCTTTATTGTCCTGGACAATGGGCAAATGAACTTTAAACTCGTCTCTTTGCCAAATGTAATCCTCTGATAGTGTCTGAATAGTTGTGTTCAGCTGTTGGCACAAATTTTCCCAGTACGAATTATCTGCTACACCGGACAAGGAAAAGAATAAACATTCAACGGAATCTTCAAGCACCGGCACCACTTTCACGCTGTTGTTTTTCTCCATTTCATTCAATCTTTAATACTGCGACAATGCCGAACTGTTACTACTGACAGCCCACAGGTAGCAGCAGAAATATTAAGACTTTCAAGAAAGCCGCTTTAAATATACACAGCTATATTAACATATAAAAAAGTCAAAGTAAATAAAATAACAAATAACACCAATAACCTAAAAATGTGTTTGACAACGACAGTGACAGTCGTTCGATATCGTATCGATCGTGCATGTGCAATATAATCTCTTAAGACTGGATTCACAAAAAGCATTTATGAGCGATTTGAGCGATAAAAACGCGGCCAATGGGGCCTAGCACGCTAGCTTTTATCGATGATATAAAGCATTTATCCCGTTCTAAACAGTATGCGTATGCAAGATTGACCAAAGCGTTTATGTGCGCGATAAACTTGTACTTTCTTAATAATATTAAACACTTAAGAGATGGTTTTGAGCCCCATTATTTAAATACATTTGATCTTTTTACATATCAGATATTGATTGCTGTATGGGCATACATGTATTTACCTTCACCGGAGGGGATCAACTCAAAAAAGTAAATAGTATTTTTTTTTACGTACGTATGTTGTGGTGTTGTCAACTCACCCCGTCGGAGCTAGATCTTTCCTTTTTGCTTGTTTAGCTCCGTATTTATCCCGGTCCCTAGCTAGCCCAAACTCATTGTCTGTAAAAACCATAGACATATACTGGATTGACAACGCAGCAAAGTTTTTAAATAAAAACTTGTTAAAAAGTTTCAAATAGATGACACCGAGGGTAGTTGTACCCTTAAAATCAATAACGTAATGACCGTAAAGACGAAGCACAGCACATCAAAAAATTCGCAGGGTATGGTAGCGGTAATGTGGCGAAACTGGCAAACGCAAGGCACGGAATGCTGATGTTGCAGGTTCGAGTCCTGTCATTACCCTAATTTTTCTTTGTGTTGTCATTGCATTGCATTTTAAAACTTAGTATAAAGTTCATGAAGGTATACATAATAATTTATTTATTTTTTATTTATTTAAGCTTCATTGCACAGTTTACAAAACAAATACAATTGGCGGACTTAATGCCAGTAGGCATTCTCTACCAGTCAACCACACTATAAATAAGAAAGTAACAAACATGGGTGCACAAAAAGAAAAGTAAAAAGCTGATAAATTATGTATATGTACGGCATAAATAATTTAGATTTTGTAATGCATCTACAATTTTATTTCTACTTTAAGAATTGTGTAGACATTTAACATTTTCTGAATTGTAAATTTGTGATAAAACATTATATATAACCCAGCCTGCATAAAGCACTCATCCCTTTCGCACACGCTGTTTGGTTAGAAAGGGACGAATGCTTTATGTCCACGATAAACTCGAATACTTAATTAATAACTTACCTAATACCCGTCTGTTTGCTAAAAGTTTGCCGTTACTTCCCGCCGCGTTTAAACCGTACGCAGTCGGTAAAAACGACGCAATCATTGAAATAAGTTTGTTTCAGCCCTATTCTAAAAAATTTGCACGAGTTTTTTAAGCGCTTTTTTAAGTTCGATTTAGCGTGAAAACGTAACCCGGAGTTGGCAACACTGTATGTATGGCAAAAAAAAAAATGTCATTCTGTCATGTTGAGTTACGTACGATTCGGTACGATTACTTCGTCGATCTTGATCTCCCAATAATTGCATTTTCTAAGACGTTCACGTCACGTTTAATACGTTTATACGAATGCGTGTACTATTTTACTGATTAATATCAGATTCATAAAAATCTGATGTCTGGTTTGTCTTATATTTGTGACTACGGATCCAGTTCAGAAGACAGCGATTCTCTTTTGGAGGTCACCCAGAAGAGCACTCAAAAGTACGCAAAATGTTTTCATAAGTATCAACATAATATAATGAACAATGAGCCTTACGGAAACAAAACAAACAATCATTTTCAGGTCCAAGTTGCCCACCCCAGATCTAACAAATGTTGCTGTGGTTGCGACTGACGACCATGTAGATGATCCAGATCTACACAAAGGGCGCACGCGTTCCTTCGCACACGTGAGAGGAAATTGGGCGTCCTATGTTTATATAAAATGTATGTATTAGAAATTTCCTTATTTAACACTAACAATTCTACTACAGTGCAGGTTGTTTCTATGATGATATCAGTTTCAGTTATGATATTTATTAATTATACATATCGTGCATTAATAAACTAGATAGACTGTAATCCAAAATGTAGGTAGTTTTAAAATTTCCAAACTAACAAAATTCCTTATAATTTATATAATATACAAAACAATGACAGTGTCCACACACATCTTGCTATGTTTATAGATTTTTGCACTTACAGACCCTGACGAAGAGAATCTGTCAAATTTAATACACAACTTCTTAGAGGCCTGTCCCACTGGTGACTTCCATGTTTGTGATGATTTCCATATAAGTGTGTCAAGAACTGTGAACTTGAAGTACCATTTAATAACTCCGTTTACCAATTCACTTCAAACAACTGTGGATGGTTTAGAAAGGTAATTTTGTTATGAAAATTAAATAGATTGTGAATGTGCCTTATATTTTGAAACATATTTATGTTTTTATCGTTGCAGCTTTGATTTGGGGTTTGAAAGTGTGAAAATATATTGCAATGAAGAACACAATCGTACCTTCATATCTGTGGCTGTAGATCACTTTAGTAACAGACATTTGCTGAAAATTGTGGAGAAAGTAGATGAGATTCTTGCTGACTTCAAATTACCTACTTTTTATGATGTAAGTATTATTAATTAATATCATGTGTTTTATTTTGAATAATAAATAATGTTTTTTATTTTTGTGTATTACAGAATCCCTCACTTCATATGAGTATTTTGTGGGCCAATGGGAACAAGAAGTCAGAATTATCTGGTGCCTTAGAAAAATTTAACAATATTCTCCATCAAGAGATTGACAAGTCTCTTAAAACTACAACAGTAAACAGAGTCAATTGTAAAATAGGTAACAAATTTTTCCAGTTCATGTTACAGTGAAAACAAATGCAAGGAAATATGGACCAAGGAAGATATAGGGTGTTCATAAACCCTAATTTCAACAAAGGGGCAAGTACTAGCAGTCCTGTCAGGCAAGTGCCTGCTATGCATGTTAACCCTTACTTCTGTCAACAAGCACAGACTGTTGTGCCGCCTTCAAAAGCTAAAATATTTATCAATCCCAACTTTGTTAGACAAGATGGAACTAAAAATCAAATCCCACATATAAATCCAAACTATTGTTGTCAAAGACCAAATTCAGTTATAGATAGCTGTAAAGATGTAACTGTTCCTGTTATAAAAAAATATGAAAGCTCTATCAATGTTTCAAAAAAATCAGCCTCAATTCAACCTGGCCAAACCACCTCTCGCTACTCCTTGGTGAGACAAAAAGCTGAACTTCCACAACCTATTCCTACTAACACACATTCACACACAGTTAAAATTAGTAAATATAAATCAATCAAAATCACAGATATGAAGAAGAGTTTGGATACAATTAAGCCTATAAACACAGGAAAATCATCTCCTTTTATAGCTACCACTAACCCTAATACTGTGGTACAAACTTTAGCAATTAATGAAAACAATATTCATCCTAAGTCTCCCAAGGCTCATGTAAACAGATTTAGACTAGTTAGGCCCACTCCAGGCATTGTAAACAAACCTCACTTTAAAAGACAATCTTCCAATAATTCTAGGAAATTGGTGTGCAGTCGAACGCGTATTAAAACTGTGGGAGTATTTAAGAAAAACAACATCCCATGCCCGCAGTACCGTAAATACGGCAAGTGCTTGCGAAAATTGCATGGTAAATGCGAGTTTCTACATGATCAGAAACATGTATCTATTTGCAGAAAGTTCCTCAATGGTGTTTGCCATGATGGTAAATGTCTTCTTTCACATGAACTGTCTGATAAGAAAATGCCTACATGCTACTTTTACCTAAAAGGAATGTGTACTAAAGAAGGATGTCCATATTTACATGTAAAACTTAATGAGAAAGCCAAAGTTTGTTCTGACTTCATAAGAGGGTATTGTGAAAAGGGTGATAAATGTTTAAATAGACATATAAATAAAAATGTTAATGTTGATCACAAACGACGACATAGCTTAAGAAAGCAGTCTCCTCAGAAGTCAATGAAATATAAAATTGAAAAGAATAGAACAAGATATAATACGAGTAATGCACAGACAAGAAAAAGTCTAACTCAGCCTTTAAAGGAAAAAAATGAATTGGGTGGTAGATATTACAAAGAATCAGTACAAGATGCTAGTGATAGTGAAAGCCTAGAAGTTATTAAACCTTCTAGGTGTAAATTGGGCACCTTGCCATCTTTTATACAATTGTAATACAGGACAATACACACTAGTAGCCAATACCACAAAACGTACCTAAGTCCTACAATTTAACATTTGACAATTTTTTGTATGAAAATGAGTACAATTCAAACTTGGTAAATTAGTAATTTTAATGGTATAGGGACTAGATTTTTTTTGTAAAAGTAAGTTATTCACTTTTCAAATGTTAAATTATTTTATGGCCCAATTTCTAGAACCTACCACGAAGTTATAACTTGTCAATAAGCCCAATTCTGCCAGAAACTACTTCTACGTCATTTTTTAATTATACATATCAACAGTGGAAATCTCAAATGTCATAAAGGACATTAAGGGGCATGTCCCTTACGACATTTGATATTTCCACTATCGATATGCGTCTGCTAAGTTCGGATAAGAAGCAACGCACCTTTTTGTGAATTTTTTGACACGACCCACTTCTACAGTGACCTACACACCTGACATTCGTTCTACTTACTTGTAAATCTATTTTGTACATCTAGTGAATCCCTCAGTTATCTAGAATCTCCAGTTGCATAAATAACCGTATAAAAATGCCTACTTGAGTTATGAAGATTTCAAAGGGCTATTTTTGTTACTCAATGACTGTCTGACTATGTACAAAACACCAAGACCACTTCTAGGCGACTTATAAACTTGAAATATGGCACCATGGTATTCATGGTAACTCATCAGGCGTATGCATTAAAAAAAAACGGACCACTACAAATTATCGGTGTATAAACGGGGTCATGTTCAGTACAAACGACATCGAGGCTGTGAGCATCACGTTTATGTGAATAAGGGGCCAATTAAGTTTTGAACGAGTGCCAAATTCAACATCAGTCCCTAAATCATAAGTTTCGGAATGAACCTACTACGTTATTTTTTCGACTCGATTACCAAATCGAGCAGTATGAGATTTTACTCTAATACTGTGAACTGTCAGTCGCTGAGATCTCAAGTTTTGTCGACGACCCCTTATGTCGTTTTTACGGAATTTTGTCCCTTTATGTTTTTAGTAGGTTTATTTTCCTGAAAAACAAAAGGTAAGTATGAACTTAGCATGTTTCCGTATGATTTAGTTATTTTAACGCTTAACATTGGTGAGCTACTGATTAAATATTTAATGGAGAAATAAATATTTTCTTAAAATCCGGTTTTAAACCATGACATTCTGTAATTTTGTATGTAGTCATAGTGTTAGATAGTGTTTTATGTTTACTTGTTTTTATTTTAATAAAACAATCAAGATAACATAATTGCTTTTTATTCATTTTAGCCCCTCGTGATATAAAACAGTAACAGAACAATACACATTCCTTCCTCTTGTGCGCCTTTCTTCGAGTGTAAATTCGATTTGTAAATATGTTATTTAGGAAATTTATTACTTTTTGAACCATTTTGGCATTTTGCTATTTTTTGACGACGAGGGTCCAGCACCTGAGGGTTGACGGTTTTCCGCTGCATTCAGTTTTCTACTACTGGGTGCTCTGTGAATATACGAACGCGGTTACAATCGAAATCGCATATAGATCGTAACAACAAAGCAAGCTAAGCTTTTTTTGTAACTAACGAAGTTGAACCTCATGCGAATCCACGTAGGTAACTTTTATGTTGTACAGTCACGAGCACCAACATGTATACAGCCAATCCTTCCCAACCTGTCAAAATTATGTAAACATCAACGTTATTGTTAGAGGCATAAGGTCTGTGTATACATATTTATGGAAGATTAACTGTATAGATGTTGGCGCTTGTGACTGTACGCCTTGACGTGCATATCTTCGTAAAAAAACTATTTGAAGACAGACAAACAAGTTAGGTATATTGAAATAACCGGATCATTCAAGTGTTTAAAGCTACGTATTTAAGAACCACGGACTGCGGGGCAATTCTCGCGTCAGTAGAGATGAAGTCACACTCGAGATAAGCCAAAAAGAGATATCAAATCCCTTCAAAATCTGTCATATTTTGACATATCTCGAACGTCAGATGAATCTCGATGAGCGCCAGAATTGGGGGTCCGGTCCGAAACATGTCGAGCAATAACTCTGCTATAAAACAAAGTTAAAAACGTGAGTGATCCGTTTGTTTCAGTATGTCTGAATCTTACGGTAGTTTTATGTTAAAACTGGCATAATATGTAGCCAAAAACAATAAAATATGTGCAGTACGCGAGAAGGCTCAAGGCGTAAAGGCACACGACAGTGGCGCCACCGCTTTTTGTGTGTAAAATTGTTTGTGTAAAAATGCGGTAGCATTTACGCATTCGCGTGTTCGTGCAAACATTCGCGCGAGAGTCAGAGATGCAAACCAGCAAACGATATAGTGCATCCCGTTCGCTCGCGGGACTGTATGCATGAATACGCGAATGTGTAAATGCGGTATTACAGTCCAAAAACCAAGAACATAAATAAAATGTAAAGCACTTTACGTCAAACATGTCACAGTTACGAATAAAGTGGCGCCCTCACTTAATGTCTATTTCTTATTGTCTCACTGTAGGTCCGTTTAAACTAAGTGTTTCATTCTTATCTTCTCGAGTATTGCTAATATACTCTTAACGCAGGCAATTTTTTCGAGCAATCAATTGCCAGAATAGGGAACTTCCGCAATTTCCGTATTTTTTTACATATTACAGGACGTGCAGCAGTTAGCTGAACAGCGGCATCCAAAACGCTTCGTCTAAAAATGAGACCCTGAGCCCTTAGTGTAAGTTTTCTGACAAAAAAATCGTCTCGAACGCGTTAGGGTTCTAAATTGTATGGAAACATTTAGTTGCAAATACGCGCCGCAAGAGGCGCTGTTTTTGCTTCCATAGTAATTGCGAAGTTAACTCTAACGTGTCCGTTTCGTTTATTGTGACAACAACTTACAGTAGACGCTCTCGAGTCCGAGTGTCATTAGGGTATTCCTGCCACTTAGTTTTTCTCGCTTAAAAGGAATGAGAGCAAGTTAGAAACCTGTTGCGGGAATTGATTCTTTTAAAAATTGCCCGTGCAAGCACCTAAATTATTCAGAATGGTAAAAAATTAAAGCTATACCGGTATTTAGACGCTAACATGCTGGCGGCATCGGAGGATGTCGTCTTCAAATATATTTCTTCCTTGAGATATTTTGCATTTAATTCTTCTTGCATCCACTTAAAATGCATGTGGACGCACGGGACGAATTTCGCTTCAAGCAATGTTACATTAGGATCCAAAGTTTCTTTGAGCGGTGTTGTGACTGCAAAAAATAAGACCATTATCATGATTTTGTGGAAATACTTGTTATAAGAAAATTACGCAATATTTAAAGGGTGAAAACTTTTTCACTTAAAATAAGTTTGATAATTAGATATACCTTGTTTATTTATAGACGGACTACAATTTAGTTCTGACAATGTCTTGTACGCAACCAGTTTGACGACCGGATAGGCTAGTGAGTAGTTACTGACACTGACTATGAAGCGAGAGGTTCCGGGTTCGATTCCCGGTAGGAGCAAATGCTTGTATGATGAATATTAATATTTGTACCTGAGTCTTGGATGTTATATGTTTTTATGTCTATTGTCTAGTCTTATAGTACAAGCTTTGCTTAGTTTGAGACTAAGTCAATGGGTGTGAATTGTCCTGTTATATTTATTTATTTAATTAAAGCTGGTTCTAGATTTAAAACAGTGTCAGCAACGCGCGCTAAACTCGTTAGCATAACACATGAATTTTCCACGAATTTCCAATGTATATGTACATGCATATACATAATACACTTACATATATGAAATGGTTTATCAGGAGTCTGTAGGTGGTCCTTGATGAAATTAGTGACAGCCTCTATGGTGTCATTAGGAGAAAACACACCTTGAAGTATAATGTGATCTGGAAACTGAACTCGAACCACCACATTTTTATACACACCGAGTCTCATTTGAGAAGTCTGTAAATAAATAAAAAACGTATGATGTTAAACCTACTAAGCCATCTCATTCTGAGCTACGCTTTTATTTTTTGTAATAAAAAAAAACCTGTTTTGCAAGCTCTTCTTTTTTGGTAACAGTGATTAGAGGTGTGTTTTCCAATTCCAGTCGCTGATGTTGTAGGTCAGAATATAATCTTCGCACTTCGTCCACTGTTAACTCGTAAAAAGCATCAGGAAGATCCTCCATTTCCTCATCTACGCCTTCCGGAATAAAAGCAATCGCCTTTTGTGCTCCCAGCTGAAATAGAAGTATGGTTGCATGTATTATACCATCAATGCTATGGAGAACTTCAAATTCAGTATAAGCATAATATATCTCTTACAAATGTTACTTCTTCCTCTATTCTCAACCTTCTTTCTAAGTTTTCTTGTGATGCAAGTGATGTATTGGATGAAATGCTTTTTACATTTGCCTCAATATTATCTACTTCCATTGGCACATTTGCTTCTTTAGTTAGTATATTATCATCACTATCACGAATATGAACTGGTTTCTCTGCTTCAAATCTAGCTTGTGATTTTTTACCTTTTTCTTTTTTAATTAAATCAATAGGGTCAAAAGTTTCAGGATATACTTTTTTCTGGGTCTCAGAAGTTCCAGGTGCCACCTCATCATGAGTGGAAATGGGTTGTTTTTTGTTGGTTTCAAAGACTTTATCATCCCTTGCTGGTAATGGCCTTCGGTACACGGCCGAAACGTTTGCTTGCCTAAAAGTAAATAGTAGATACTTAACTTTGTGTGGGACAATGTGTTATGTTTATAGTAAGGTCCTGTATTTGTCTTATTAAAATGCAGAACACGGCAAAAATGATACTTGAAAAACGGGACTTTTTTACAATACAGTTGGCCACCCTAACTTATCTTCAAAATTGATTGAGGTATAAACTTGGTAAAATTAATTATTTGATAGTAAAGTTATAATAGCAGAAGTTTAATAATGAACACAAACACAAATAATAATGATAATAAATAGAACTCTTGATTGCGAATAAAACACAGGGCAAATCTGCAGCGTAAAGACACCTCACAATAAGCGTCTATACCCACATAGTCTTCATAACAAGCATCGTATCAAAACCACTCCATGCAAACCTTCAGACGCTCTGCATTAATTTATTCCTGCACACATTCCCCTGTAGTATAGTAATTGTCCTGATTGCATGCAGCAAACTACATAAGTTTATTTTTATTTATGCTGTAATAGCACATTAGAACAATGGTCTACCAACACGTGCAACGAGGCGCACGACGTTATGGCGCCTTCCGCAAGTAAAAGCAAGACAGCGCTAGTAAGGTGAGGTTAGGTGCCAGAACTGCAGTTCTGTGCCTTCGCCAGCACGCGCTAATCCAGTCGCCAAAGTTTCATCATAATGACAAGTCCTATAGGAACGTAAAACACTTACATAGCTTCCTCAGCTTTGTTCAATAGTCTGAGAACAGCCCTTCCCCCGATGAGGCCCATCTGCCGCAAAGTCTTGTCTCTGAGTGCGCGCTCCCCGGTGACTTCCTGCCTCATGTACAGTATGGTTGGATGTGTCAGCAAACTCAACTCGGTAGGTGCCAATGAATTGACAAGTTCAAACAACGAAGTATTAGGGGGAAAAACTGCTGTCCTTCTTTCACCTGTTCAGTAATATATCAAATCAAACACTATTCCAGCACAAACCAATATATGCATACTAGATATGCAACAGTTATAAAGCAGTGCTGCAATTTTACAATTACCATTAAAACCAACAAAAAAAAAAAACAAATTTTAACATTACCTATTTTTTTGTGAATGGATCCAATCTGTCAAGTTTACTTGAAATCGTTATTTGACAAAAAAAATTAAACTAACTGAAACTTAAAAAACGGCCTACAAATTTGCTGTGTTCGAGAACTGTCTTTAAATTTCACTTTGATCCTAACATTATTTGTTTTTTTTGGAGCAGGGTCTTTCACACAATGATGAATGAGGTATTTAATTCGGCTAGTTAATACTATATGCTACTCATTACCATAATTTAAGTTTTTATTTTAATAAATCATCACAATGCAATTGTAATCATAATAAATTATGATTTAAATTGTGATGGACAAATTCTTACACCCCTAATGTGTTTAATTTTCTCTAAATTGTAAAATCCCTATTTTGTTCTCTCTGTCTCTCAGTGTTCTTTCTTTCAAACTATGCAATAGATTCATATAATCATATTTAATAATAGATAGACAAATCAAATATCAATTTTTTGTAATAATATCTAGTAAAATAAACTATTATTTGAATGCATTTGAACTGGCCCTTAGATTGTCAGATTTGTGCTTTGCACCTAATAATTATAATAAAGATCTAACTAAATATTGTAAATATAAAATTGCCCGCAATCAAATAATTGAAGTGTGAACAACCAATGAAACAACCCCACGGGCACTGTTAATAGTTGCAACGTAACATAACGTAACCATGCTCAATCAATCGCTTTGCTGGGTGGGCATACCAGACATAACATATTTTTTTTTCAACATTACCCATGTGAAGTCAGAGTGGGTTGCTGGTTAAATATAAAAGAGCTTTGTGTGAAAATGTAATGCATTACCATCTTCCAATAACAAGCCAATAGTGACACTGGTTTCTTGCCTAGTCCTCTCGGCTTCAACCATCTCCAGTGTAGCTTTATTTGGTAAATTGGACCAGCGAATTGTGGTTGTTGGGTCAAGAACATGATTATGGTGCTTCAAATCGTACTCAGTTGGCTGGAATCCTTGCTTCGCACAAACGTCTTCCAACACCTTAACAACAATTAATTGTTTACATTTTAAATCTGTTATATTTCATCATAGAAATTCGGCAAAATAATAACCTGTAAAATGCTTGTGTCAGGAGTACAGTGCACCTTCTGCCTTCTTCCATTTGGAGTTAATACAAGAATATCCTTGGACATGTCGACGAAACTTCCGGATTAAATATCTTAATGAAATTTTGTTATTTACAATCGAAATAGTAAAACTCGATTATCATCGGGGAATACCAAACCAAATCAAGTACGTTACGTTAGTCATGTACACCATTTCGTACATATTTTTCAAACCAGCCAAACTAATTTCAGCTTTGAGGGTAACATTTAAAGCATTTTTACTAAGACAAAATCAAGTATAAACTGTTTCTTAAAACGTAATTCGCTCGCATGAGCATAAAGTTATTAGTCTGTGGATGGTCAACTGTCGAGAGTGACAAGTCACCGTCATGTATTTTTCCTTTTGCTTCGATAAGACCAAGGCAAAACCGTATACAGCCGAAAAAATCGTGAAATGTCATCGCAGCTGTGTTTAAAGATTGGTTTAAAGCCATGTATTATTTTTATCTGACAACAGCACTGACCTATAAGTAATGGACTTCTAGTCAGTGTTTAAAAAATGGCCTTATCGAAAGAAGAGTAAAAAGAGGAGTAATTCGCACCTTTAGAATTAAAGCGACTTAATTCTGAATATGACATTTCCTAAAATTAAACCCTATGTCTTTTAGTTAAGGTGAAATTTTGGGACGTGTATCAATGTCAATGTTTTTTTATAAGTTGCCAGACATATTTTTAGAAATGCAATAATAAAAAAACCTATTTGCGACAAAACTTTATAAATGATAATTTTATACAGTATGGCGACGTAGTAAGGTTGAAATTAAAGTAAATATAAAAAGTCAATTAAGAGTGTACATTTTGAATATTGTCGTCAACCTATTCTCATTTGTCGGGCCATTTTTCGGCTGACATTTAGTATGACATTGTACATCCATGCATTATAATATCGTTGGACAACAGTAACAGTATCTCTTAGTAGTCTGTGCTGACAACCATTATTAAATATATTTACGCTTGTTTAGTTACAATATTTACTTTAAAGAATCTTTATATAATTGTATGTGTCGTAGATATAAAATGATCACGACCAATCTGTATCATAAACCCAATGACCCACACTTGGTCGGTTTAGCGACCGCTGCATATGTTTGGTATGTAAGACCTAGGTCTTCTATTAAAAGCTGACGTCGACGTCAGCGTAAATCACTATAGTGGACTCTTGCAGCCAATATAGCGTGTGAAAAAGACCACTATAGTGATTTACGCTGACGTCGACGTCAGCTTTTAATAGAAGACCTAGGCCTAAAGGTATTTGTTAGAGCGAAAGTGTAGTAAAGCATTGGAAGGATTAGGTTTTTAGCTAGGTACCAATGCCAACTCTTGGTTGAGATGAAACAACAGGATATTGTCCAAAAAATATATTTTATTGTAGTAGACAACACGGGGCGCGCGCCCGGCGCCCAGCCCGCCCCGCGCGCGCGTCCCACAACAACGCTTCGCTATCTACGTCCAGCTCTCTGTTTTAATAATTGGAATAATTTATTTAATAATTACAACGCTTTTTTTATCTGTCCATATTTTTAACATTAGGTATAACTAACTTCGTCTTGTATAACTTGGTGTAAGAACAGCCTTCAGGAATTGAAATAGGGTGGCGCAATATACGCCTCACAGCACTGTTTCCATTTCGACTCGCGTCCGCTCTCTGAAACAAAAATGACCATTATGAATAATAATAATACTGAATGAAAATGACCATATGTATACCGAAATCCCCTAGCGCCGCCCCCGTGCCCCCTCTTGCCGCGTAAGCGATATGCCTAAGTACTACCACAGAATAAATAATAGTAGGTACTAATGAATTTGGCAAGTTGAACTAACTTGCTTCAATTTTGTATGGGTTAAAGTTTTTTGTAACCGAAACTATAGATTTTTTATTTTTATTTCTTTTAAACATTAAAATTATTAAATTTAAATGCTATGTAACGAACCCAAAGAAAAATTAGGGTAATTTTTAACATAAATCTACCGTGAGACTCGGACATATTAATAAAACGGATCACTACGGATCACTACGAATCGATCAAACGGATCAAGCATATTATCACTAAATTGTGACAGTTAAACTGTACCTACGTCAAATTACCTATAATGATAAAAAATGGTTACAGTTGGTAGTGGTAGCGTGCGCAAAGCTTCAACACACTTTCTCTACCATACTTTACGCCGGCGTCGTCGTTTCTTTGAGCTCAAATAAGGGACACACATTGGACCGATATGTTTGGAACACTTTCTATATATAAAAATCATATAATTTAACAACATGTAAGCAATAAATCATTCGAGTTGGAGTGTGGGCTTCGACGTGCAGAAAAAACGCCATTAGAATGCGTGGGACGTACTTAGTGCGCAAGTCGCCGCACGAGAGCGGGCGGTCGAGGTCGGGCAGCAGGTCGGCGGGCGCGTGCAGCGTGCGCGCGCGCGTGGCGTCGTGCGCCGCGCCCAGCAGCGCCGCGGCCGAGGCCAGCCGGCGCGGCGGCGGCTGCAGCCCGTGCGCCGCCAGCGCCGCCGCCAGCTGCCGCGCGCGCGCCATCGCCGCGTCGCGCTCGTGCCGCGCTCGCCACACCTGGCCACGCGACCCGGCTCTCAGTTAGAATGCCGCTCACTGAGCATTTATTTATTAAGAGGAGTGTGAACCCAGCCCCAAAAAGCGCTCCCCATGCAAACGGCGATAACGTTTTCCACCCTTTAAGCCTTAATCTATAGCAATGATTTTTTGGTATGTTGTCATTATGCCTTAGAACTAGGTTTGTATGTTTTGATTTTTTTAATATTTTTCATGGATTTGACAATATATGCATTTTAGGAGTTTCATACAAAACAAAAAAGCGTCAATATTTTTGAAACTATTAAGAACAAACCTAGTTCTAGGGCATAATGACAACATATACCTAAAAAATCATGGCTATAGGTTAAGGTTTAGAGGGTGGAAAACGTTATCGCCGTTTGTATGGAGAGCGGTGGGTTCACACTCGTCTTAAGGGGAACCAACAGCTTTTACACAAAACTTACAAATCAACAATGAATTACAGTAAGCCGATTACAGGGGGTTAGGTAAAAGTTTTCTCTTTTGTATTTTCTGCCGCACACCTATACTTCTTGATTTCAAGAACAAGGAGGAGGCTCTCGATTCGACGCGTATAATGTTTTATTTTGAGATTAAATCGGTCATTTCCAGATTTGCAAACAAATTATGCACCGAGATGCTCATTCCATAAAGGTTTTTTTAATTTGCATCGCTTCAAATAATCACAGAGACTTTAGCGAAATATCTTTCATCGCTCATTTTCGGAAAGTGGGGCAGTATAGCTTGCAAGAGGTGACAGAAGAGGGTTCTGTATCACTAAGTAATAGCTTCGAAAAAAGTTTTCTCTCATGAATGACACGAATGAAACTAAACTGAAGTTTGGTATAAGTTTTTGTGCGAGAACTGACTCCTATCTCTTATTTCGGTCGGTTTTTAATTTCACTTTAGAGTTTGCTTTGCACCATTAAATAATTGATAGTATTAAACACTGGCATCTATGCCATCCGTCATCTTGGATCCAAAAAATAATAACAATTTCATGTTAATTGCGGCTAAAACACATGACAATGGAAATTACACACACAATGAAAATGGTTTACTCCGTACTTACTTATTTTATATCAATAGACTTTTTAAAATGTACATGACTTATTTTGCTTTCCTCGTGGCTAAAAGAAAAACCAGATTGTTTTATTTGGGCAGAACACCAATTCAGCACTCGACCAATGGCGCCCCATCAAGATCTAAAGGTCCCTGGTTTTGGCACCATATGTTCAGGAACGTAATAAAAAGACTGTTTACGTGATTTGAACTATTTTATATTATTTAATTTAGATTAATTATTAGAGAATACATTTGGTTGAAAGAAAGGGTAATGCCAGAGAGAATGAAAAGAAGGATTGAATATACCTATTCATAAAGGTTCGTTCACGAACACTGTAGCTGCGCTAGTGCGTCAATAAATCTTGAGTGAGAAATTGATAGGTCTCACCTGTGTTTTTCTCAAACAAATAAATAATTGTTTAAAAATGTAGACTATCAGACCTGTGCCGCACAAACAGCAGAGCGGCAGTGGCCACGGCCTCCCGCTCCGAATCCTCGCGCAGCCGCCTCCACCACGGCCCCATGAAACGATAAGGATTGTCCTGTGCAACAAAAGGAATTATTATAAAATGGGTTGATCAGTGAATGTCTCCATGAATAAACTTTTCAGATTAGGAGAGTACTGTAGTACCCTCGTAGTACAGTCAGCGTCAAATATACCAGAGCGGGCAATAGAGTCGAGTTCAGATATTTTTGACGACCTTGCCTGCTCTGGTATATTTGACGCTGACTGTACCTATGAGGAAACCGCGCAAATTATTCACCAAGTAGTCCCTTGACAATTGAATATGAGGGGCTGTCAAAATCAAGTCAAAATATATTTAGATTAGGCTTACAGAAGCACTACAGAACATTTGAGAAGATACCGGCAAGTAAGACAACGAGGTGTATCTAATTTTAAAAACCGCCAAGTGCGAGTTGAACTCACGTGAAGAGGGTTTCGTACAATATTTCGTAAGTGAAAGTATTATATTGAGTTTACGTACCACTTTATTTTCAAGTAATAAAATTCTTATCTGTTTTCCTGTATCTACAGGCACATGTATTTTGTGTACCATTCATTACTAGTAATCACAGTTCGTAGGTAGTTATATATTTTCGTTAAGCGCAAACAGCCATATTTAATTCAGACTTCGTCAGCTCACCACGGATGCGGTAAAGGCTGTCACATTCACATCGCGAGCGGGTCGCGGGGAAAACGTAACTGGTTAATTTGTTCTCGACTAGTAATTGAATAGTAGAACGTGTAGACGTCACAACGTGGAGTTTGAAAATAAAGGGTACCTCTACATATAATATAGGAATTAATGGGGGCACCACTTTCTTCTGTTGACGAAAAATGCTCGGATTTTGCAATATTTTGAATGCAAAAACGTAGTTCCACTTTTTACTGTTTTTTGATAGACTGTAGAAAAACTTATCTAGAATTCAGTCAAGCAACTGACCTTTCTTTAGACGTTCTTTTTCAGAAAAAAAAATGAATCTAATGGTGCTGACAATATTTAGGATTGGTAAGTCATGAACCTGAAATATATGACATCTTACTCTACTTACATAGCAAAATTTCCTATAGTCGTTACGACACTGCGGATAATAGTTGTTTATCTACACATATATCATAAATGCTCTATAATGCCTTCAGAAGCCGTAGGCAATGACCAGCATTATAACAACCAATGTTATTATGAGAATTTTTCTAATTTGTTTCTAAATTTGTTCAAATTAATTTTTTATTACATTATTTTAATGTGTACAGTCTATAGATATTTAATAGGTACCTAGCACTAGTAGCTAGTAGCAATGCAGGCCATTGCCGTATGGCTTCTGAACCCATCATAGAGTACTTATGATATGTCTGTAGATAAAGTAATGTATGCAACTGTACATAATTAGGTCTTAAAACACTCGTGTGATCCTATTATGAAACTCGCTGACGCTCGTTTCATAAAACCACACTCGTGTTTTAAGACCCCTCATTATGCAACAGTTGCATAAAATACTATTATGCAACTGCTATACATATAATGACAAGGCTTAAAACACGAGCGTGGTTTCATGAAACGAGCGTCAGCGAGTTTCATAATAGGATCACACGAGTGTTTTAAGGCCTAATTATATACAGTTGCATACATTACTTTATCTACACATATATCGTTACTGCTCTATAATGCGTTCAAAAACCGTAGGAAATGAGCAGCATTATTACAAGCAATGTTATTATAATAATTTTCTTGTTTGTGGTAGTAGGTAAATCTGTACATTGATGGTCATCACATTACCGATATCTCTTACATTGTGAATTTAAAGGAGAATGGGCAAATTGTCCCAAGTGCTGTATACAGTTGTGCTATATCTTATTAGAAAGCTCTCAATAAGAGCTTAATTTTTTTATATGACAGCAAAACCGAGATGTTTGCAGGGAAAAAGCTACAGCCCATTTTATACCTCACTTTGTACTAGCAGTTGTATGAAAAGTATCTGTAAAATCATTTTCGAGATATAGCCGAAAGATTTTAACCACGCATTACTGAGGCCACTAGAAATAAAAAACGTAATGGGAGCATAGGTCTAATTTGCTGTTTTTTTTTTTTTTCATACAAAACAATGATTAATGCTGCAGACACCTGGTCTTCGAAACATAGCCTATGATGATCCTTACACCGAGTACTACACGTCCATACTACTCACTATTGTATACAAGGGTTGGGACAGCGCCCATACAAAAATGCCCATTCACCTTTGGGACAGCTGTCAAAATTTAAGTGGGTCTCTATTCTAGTATCCATAGATATTAAAACAAGTATCGATACGAAACGTCAATCCAGTATGTTTTTTTAATATAAACCGCATGACATTTGATCTTGAATGACACGAGAATAGGGACTTCATTCGTTTGTCTATGATTTTAAAAAAAAGTTCGGTTTGACGGATTAATCGAATTGCCGCCATTACTGTTGTCATTCGTTTGTTCGTTTTTGCTGTTACGGTTTATTGCAGTTATGATATGCAAATAGATAAAGTAATGTATGCAACTGTATATGTATAATTAGGCCTTAAAACACTCGTGTCGTGTGATCCTATTATGAAACTCGCTGCCGCCCGTTTCATAAAACCACATTCGTGTTTTAAGGCCTGTCATTATATAGCATCTACAGAGACTTACCCTTAGAGAGTGAGACGAGGGCGTAATAAGGACCCACGGTGGAGGTGGCGAGGTGCGCGCGCATGTAGCGGAAGTACACGTGCTCGAGCAGCTGCAGCACGGGAGCAGAATACACGGGGCACAGAGACTTACCCATAGAGAGTGAGACGAGGGCGCAACACGGGCCCACGGTGGAGGTGGCGAGGTCCACGCGCATGTAGCGGAAGTACACGTGCTGGAGCAGCTGCAGCATGGGAGCAGAATACACGGGGCATAGAGACTTACCCATAGAGAGTGAAACGAGGGCGCAACAAGGACCCACGGTGGAGGCGGCGAGGTGCGCGCGCATGTAGCGGAAGTACACGTGCTCGAGCAGCAGCAGCAGCGCAGCCAGAAGGATGCCGGCCATGAGCAGCAGGAACGCCGACAAGAATTGCTCCAGCGCGAGCGGATCAGACGACTTGTGTTCCTGCTTGTTGGGTTTGCATGTCCCGGTCATCCAGTATCTACGGGATTATGGGTAAAGCTCTTATAAAATAAATTTATTTACGCTGTGTAGAGCTGTTGAAAGCGCCGATGAGCAGTGGAATGTTATAAAATTATACGTTCGCGCAAGTCAAAGGAAGCTTGAAGCAATGCCTGTCCAACAAAGAAATCTAGGGTTTTAAAATCGACAAAATAGTTCATTGTTTTTTAAATTAGATTAGGTTAGGATTCAGAATTTTTTTTTTATAAATTATCAAATTGATGCGAAATTGCAACTGCTTATTTTTAATATGTTAGGTAAAATCATATACTTAGTATTTAAATGTTGTTAAATTTATGAATGGTCCTTAGAACTGGATTAATCAGCATTAGTACCTGCGTAATCTTTCAAGGTCTCCATTTGAA
Organism: Ditula angustiorana; assembly: GCA_963691745.1. Lineage (NCBI taxonomy): Eukaryota > Metazoa > Arthropoda > Insecta > Lepidoptera > Tortricidae > Ditula > Ditula angustiorana. Next base: position 8,075,062 of record OY829484.1, read on the forward strand.
CGCAAATCAAGTAATCTCTTGTTAAACATACTGAGATATTTTGAATTTCGCGTAAATGCTAATCCGTATCCAGACATGGCGTACCAAGAGCCTACCGTCAAAAGTCGGCAGTCTTCATCCTGCAATAAATAAATGAGGGAAATACATAGGTATCGTAACCTTTATCTTTGACACTTTGTTATGGGTTAGGTTCGTAAGGACTAGATTGCATAACGACTCTATAAGCAAAACGTCTTAGTTACATAAGGTCTTGGTAGCTAAATGTCTAATTGTACAAACGTCTTAATAGTAGAATGCCCGGGTTTCAGATTGGATTTAGTTCTATTACGTCTTGTTTGTATAACGCCCTAATATCAAAATGTTGTAATAGCAAAACAACTAGGTAGGCATATCGTCAAACATTAATAACGTCTAAATGGCATGACGACTAGATGGTTGAATGACACGAAAAACTCAAACGTAGTTTGTGAAGGAACTCTTTGATAACTCGTTGTTCATCTAATATTACCTAGCCGGTATGCAATCATGACGTTTTGCTACCAAGACCATATGCTATCCAGGCACTTTTCCTTATCCGTCGTTTTACAATCAAGACTTATTAATAACTTGGACGTAAACTCTATTAGTCATTTCGCAACTTCGGGCGTTATGCTATAGTTGTCGATCGAACAACTAAGACATTCTACTCACTAGGCCATTCTGCAAAAAAGACATTGTGCTTACCAAGACCTTATGCAACTAAGACGTTTTGCTTATAGAGTCGTTATGCAATCTAGTCCCTACGAACCTAACCCTTTTTTATTTAGTTATTTTAGAATCGGAATAACTTACTTGGGATACCAAATAATCGAGTACAGTGCCATCATATATGAAGGCATCGAGTTCTGCTGTTAACACCCCCGACACGCCTGCACTTACTGTACTGCGATTATACCTGTTGAATATTTTTTCAAATTCATAGCTGTTCATTTGGATGTACTTACAAAATTTAAGTTTTCGAAACTAGTTATTCAAATATAATTACTGCGCCATGTAAGCGTGTGGTTCTCTAAAATACTTGGCTAGAGTGGCGTCCGTGTGAGACCAGGGCACTGTGCCGAACTTAAGCGGAGGCCGAATTGCCAACGGCCTCGATATACGGGGGTCGTCCAGCCCACTCAGCTCATGGAATTCTTCACGAGTGATCATGAATGCTGCTAAGTTAGCAGTGTATATAGCAAGAAAGACCACTGCGAACATAGCCCACATATTCGTCATGAAACGAGCTGTGAATCCGCGCGGCGAATCCACGTGGACCGATGCCTGTGACAGAGCAAAAATGTGCATGTAAATATACGATATGAGTTTAAGACATATTGAGCATATGGATATTCCTTTTTATTATATTAAAAACAGAACTTTATCGTGCAAAAAACATACTGTGTTTAGATTGACAATTCGATCATATTGATTGCAACGGCCCTAGGCCCCTATTCTGGGTTCATGCGAGATTCATCTCGCACGAGAATAACTGTCAAATCCCAAGGAAATCTGTCATTTTTGACGTATGTGGCATGCGAGATAGCGTCTCGCATGACCCGAGAATTGGGGTCCTGGTCACGAGTAGACTGGAGTCGTTTCGTGTTGTTTTCACCGCGTGAGTTCCTCTTTTTTTCCGTTTCGGTTTTTTATTTCAACCATGTGTTGTTTACCATTCTAGAGTGGAAATAACGTTCGGTGGAGAAATTTGTGGGATTGCGCAGTTTGATATAATGGTTTGGTCCTGAATCCAGCAAATGCTCGACGAATTGTGTTTCGGTCCAGTTATATGCCGAGTATTCATATAAAAGATCAAGTGCGGATAATTCTCCGCACTCTATAGTGACACCTTCCACTTCAATCTACTCGGGACTACGGCCGTTGCATTACGACCGAAACATCGAAGAAAGAGATCTGTTTTTTGCGCAATAAAATATAGTTTATCTACACACATATCATAAGTGCTCAAAAACGGGTTCAAAAACCGTAGGAAATGACCAGCATTATTACAACCAATGTTATTATAAGAATTTTCTTGTCTGTGGTAGTATGTAAATCTGTACTTTAATGGTCATCACATTACCGATATGAATTTAAATTTGGAACAGCTGTCAAAATTCAAGTGGGTCTCTATTCTAGTATCCATAGATATTAAAACAGTTATCGATACGAAACCTCAACTCAGTATGTGTTTTTAATATAAACGCACGACATTTGATCTCGAGTGACATGAGAATAGGGCCTTTATTCGTTTGTCTATGATTTAAAAAAAAAACTTTCGTCCTGACGGACGGATCGAATTGCCGCCATTACTGTTGTCATTCGTTTGTTGGTTTTTTTGCTGTTACGGTTTTTTGCAGTTATGATATGTGTGTAGATAAAGTAATGTATGCAACCGTATATAATTAGGCCTTAAAACACGAGTCTGGTTTTATGAAACTCGCTAACGTTTCATAAAACCACACTCGTGTTTTAAGGCCTCTCATTATATAGCAGTTGCATAAACTACTATTAATGCGCGTTTAAGTATACAAATGAGTGTAAGAATGCCGAAAACAAATGATTTTCCTTGCCTGGAAAAGTACAGCCCAAACGATCCAATAGGTTCGGCATAGAGAAAACCGGTTCTGTGGCACTCTCTTTGAGTTTTGGCCAGTCGAGCAGTCGAACCCACTAGGTGACAGCCATTCGAAGAAGAAAATAGAAAAGGTAGCGGCCTGGATTGCAACCGCTCCGACGAGCATCCACGACGCGGTATCGAAAGGCTCCAGGAAGGCTGTGGGCGATATGATGCCGGTTCTCTTGGCCACTACGATCGCCACGCCGGTCTCCATGAAAGGCACGCTGAAGTCAACTACGGCTTCTCGGTCGGAGTTTATTATTAAAGATGTTAAAACCTGCGGAATATAAGTTTTAAGTTTATTTTGCTTCGAACGTTAAATTCTTATAGATTAAATTGTTAGACCCGACCCATCATGTGTAAGGATGTTAGGTACAAAAACAACACGCTGATGGAAGTAATGGTAAAATTTTAACAAGTTGCTAACTTCAACTTTTGTTTGCATTCTTAAGTACTTAGTATTTTTGTTTTAGCAATACCTAAGCACTGTCCAAGAGCTTCGATCTCCAAGGCTTGGACACTTGACATGATTCTTTTTTCTACTTTTATAACGATTTTCCCCATAAACTATCCAATCTAGGTGAGCAGAAATGAATCGCAAGCTCAAGCTGTCGAACGCTAAGCTGTTAATTGTTACGGTACAAATTGAAGGTATAGGAACTAGCGTCAGTTAGTGGCCTTACCATGTCAGTTCTCTTGTTGACGAGGTCAGCGATGAGTCCGTTCCACTTGTTGTTGTGCAGGGTGCCCCACCGGCCGTCCTCAACGCGTGACAGCTCGTACGTAAAGCCCAGCTGTTCCGCCAACTGCTGCAGCAGGTCGATGCAGAATCCGCTACAGCATTGATATAGCGAGCTATTTCGGTGGGCCATTCCTGCTTCTAACCTATGGGTATGAGTGAGAGCGCATATTTTATAGAAAGCATTTCTAAAGATCAAAACAATAGTAAGTAAGTACTTACCAATAAAACTAAATCTCAAAACAAAATGAGAAAAGAATGGGAACCACTGCTGGATTAGTATTCCAGTAGGATTACGGTAGACATTATTTAATCTTCATAATCTGGCATCCCAATAGCTCAACGGCGTATTATAAAATTTGCAACAACCCCGATCAGGCTTAGTTAATTAGAAATTTTATATATTAAACGGGGGACACACAATAATACAGTAATGCAAAGAAGGGCAGAAGTCGCTCTACGCAAGATGAAAACAATCGGAACATAAGAAACGTTTTCTACAACAAAGATAAAGCAAAGAGTTACCCTGCTACTTCGACCTCCGGGGCAACTCTGCATATGACTCCCCGATCCAAAGAACAGCGCCCACTGATAGGGTCCGGCGGCGCCAGATTTATGTAAGGGGGCTCTTCCAAGAATGTTATCCGCATGTGGAACTTCTCAGGCACTCCTTGAGGTGGCGTGTGCAAGCCTCCGGGCCATACTATATCCTTGATGTCTAGACGCTCTTTTGGGTATGAATTCCAAGTTCCAATTTCTTCCCACACCAACTGTTAACGGTCAATAATTCACCTTAAAATACTTAATCTGAATTGTTAGCCAGCAAAGAATCGGCTTGTATGAGCACGAACACTGACGTTCAACGTAGTGATTAATCTTGGTCTTGTGTATAGGTAGTCTTTGTTTACCATTAGGTATATAAATATTTACTGCTTGATAGCGTTGGTCGTTATTAACATAGTTGTTGAAAATAGCTGCAGGTCAAATTACCGCATAAAGCCTCACCTGTTCCCCAATGGCCGGTCTAAGATTCATTATCTTAAGTTCTGCCGCCCGCAGTTCTCCGTCGGGGGTGAATTCTATGCTGGGCCGGCCGGCCTCGCTGTCCACGCTGACATTCCGCAGATGGCGGTAGAAGCGCTCGCCCGTGGACCAGCGCGCTTCGCCGGCGCCCGCGCCGCTACACGACAGCCGCGTGCCGAGCGGGTGCCGCGCGTTAGCTGGCTCCGACACGTACGAATCAACACCGTACGCGAACACCTTCACCGCTGTTGCTATTTCAGCTATCAACGATGAACTAGATGTGTCGAAATGAACACCTGCACATAAAGAATTAAAATTATTATTTTTTTCTATAGCCTGCAACCCAAAGCTGTCTGTCTGGTTTGCATGACATATCGTTCGTAGGATAATTGTAGCATAAGTCGCTGAATACGCGTCTTTCCTTATGAATTAGTTGGAAGGGACAAGCACCATTTGACACGGGTTGACAATGACAGCATACCTCATACCATGCACTACCTAACTACAATAAAAGGGACTGGTGCTGTTGGGCCTCCGACAAGCGAGACCCACTGCAAACGATCTGTACCTAACAGGTCTGTATACAAAGTACAGACAGACGCTTGCTCTGCAGGATATGGTTAATACATTGTGATCAATAGAACTTCACTGATAACAGTGGTATAATTTACTTATAATAAGTTATTGAGATAAGTTACTTACCTAGCATTCCTACGGGAAACTTATTCGGTTGCTGCATCGAGCCGAGCACACTTTGCGTGACTATCCAGACGAAGTTCTCGCTAGTGAGGTGAAGGTCGCCGGCAGTGGACAGTATGTCGGCGGCCTCCTCGCGCGTCGCATACAGTAGCATGACTCGCGCCTCACTCGTCACCAACTCGTTCAGGTCCGCTGGCTTCTTTACCACCACAGCGTTTAATATTGTAAACTTGAAGCGGTCCTGGAACGACGACAGGCTCGTAGTACTATCTATAATATATAAACACCTTCCAAATTATAAGTTAGAAGGCACTTACTTGCAATGCAGTGACTCTCTCGCGGACGGCTTGAATAAAATCGTCATGTCCAGCAATAGCTGAAGTTACTACACTGAATTGATGCCACTTGTATCGCTCTAATATTGATAGCATGGCAGCTGTTTGATGCTCTATGGACGGGGCCAGCTGAAGACGCAAAGCAGCGTGAGACGCCCGCTTTTCTAGGCCGCTATTATCTGCATTCCACGAAATGACCTGCCGCAAAGACGTGATGTTATATTATGACGGATATTTTTTTTTTTCTAATTTACTTACTATTGTATAGTAAAACTAATACAGTGAGAAATAGCTACATAGCAATGCAACGTAACAATAAAAAGCATTACCGGTATGCCAAGATATCCGGCGAGTTGTAGAAAATACTGTGCAGAGGCAGTAGAGCGCCCGTATTGTTCATGATTCATAAGATAAAGGATAGCAGACACGTTGACTGCTAGGAATTCTTTACATAGCGAGTCCAGGATAGCTGAAAGGTTTTAAAATATAATTTTGAAACATTTCAAATAAGGTTTGTAAGTAGGTGGTTTACGGAGATCTCCGATGGTGCACTTACACATTGGACTAGGCGTAAGGCCTTGCATGGAAAGCGTAACGTTTAGGCGCACGTGCGAGAAGAGTTTGAGTTTGCGCGGCAGCTTGGCGAGCGCTGCCTTCTCGGCTTTGGTGTAGTCTCGTGCGCCGAAGGCCTTGTGCGGCACAACAAGCGCAGCGGTGATGGAGGAGGGCGCGCGGGGTGGCGGCGGCGCAGGCGAGGTGCGCGCGCGCCGCAGCCCTTCGCCGCCGATGCGCACGCCGCCGCCGCGGGCGCCCTCGCCCCGCGCGCCGCCCGCCGCGCCGCTGCCGACCTTGATGCCGCTGCCGCGCTCCGCCGCCGCCGCCGCCGACGCGAGCGCACTCAGCGCCGCTAGCGCCATCACTATTCGCGCCTGCATCGCCACTCTTGATGCTACAAACAAAAAATATTGTGCTCATCGACTGAAGATAGATAGGGCAAAACGCTAGACAGTTTTTTTTTCGACAGCGATTTATCCCTTAATTGTTCACTCTTAACGGTGGATTATTTACTTCAATTTAAAATGGAACCAACGTCAATTATAACCAATTCAATTCAAACCGCCCAAATGCGAGTCAGACTCGCGCAATGTAGGGTTCCGTAGTTGCCTCATTACTCGTAAACTTCTAAAGCCTACTTAGCTGCGGCATTTTACCTTTTCACTTTGGAAAATATACTACTACCTAAGTACTGTGATTTTTTTTACAAATCCAAAAATCGACCCCTGATATAATCTTAAAATCTAAGGCACAAGGCCACGCCGCGGCGCGCCGCCTCCGCCGAAGAAATTTTTAGATTACGCCGCCGCCGTGGAATTGGCCATCGGCGCCAGTGAAGTGACTTGTTGATCGGCGCTCATATCTAGTTCAAACATGGCAGTAAAATCAAAGACCCAGAAAAATATCAAGCTAAATCCTTAATTAAGCTACTAATATGAGGGCTTAGGTAGGAAATTACTCTATTTTTCACTCTATATTCTCTCATTTACCACTTACTGACTCACTCACTCACTTACTGGGTCATTGACATGCTGTTTTGAAGAGATGTGAAGGGGTGGGGTAAAATTGAAACTACATTCACATAGAAGGCGCTCCAACGAGCAGAGAAAAAATAAGAAACCGACCTGAACGTGAAAACGGACCTGGAGTTGGTTGGATCTCCGAAAGTGTTAGTCCCAGAAAAAAGTTCCAGAACTAAAGTCGTAGAGAACTGCTGGCCAATGGGTAAGTCGGTCGACGTTTTTTCAAAATGGCCGAAACAAGATGGCCACCATACAAACTTTAAACGCAAAAATCTCGAGCACCATTACAGATAGAGAAGGGATGCCCGACCAAATGTCACTCAGGGGGAGAGGGGAAATTTGAGCGACTTGAAAAAAATTCAAGATGGCGAATCCAAAATGGCGGCCAATTTTTTTTGTCCGATCGGCTTGATATTTTGCGCCCGAGGGCTCTGAGGGCCGCTGGTTCCGTTTCCGGAAAAAGTTTTTCGATTCCGCCATTTTCCAAGATGGCCGCCATACAAGGGAGTTTTGAAAGCGAGCCCGCAGGGCGAGCTCCACGTAGGCGCTTGCGCCAGTGCGTCCCATCGGTTCTCTCGAGTCGCTTGCGAGCCCGAAGGGCGAGCTGGGGTGCAAAGTTGGAATTTTTACCCCTTCCCCTCCCCAGCAAGCCCGAAAGGCGAGGACCGCGTAGGCGCGTGCGCCAAAGCGGCCTCTTGATGCGAAATACTCACGAGTCACTTGCGAGCCCGGAGGGCGAGCTTTAGTGTGAAGTTGGAGCTCATTCCCCCCTCCCCCCCAACGAGCCCGCAGGGCGAGCTCCGCCTAGGCGCGTGCGCCGTAGCGTCCCTTATGTTATGAGGTAGTACCTACTCCCAAGTGCGAGCCCGCAGGGCAAGCTGCAGTGTCAAAGTTAGAACTCATCCCCCCTCCTAAGGCAGCCCGACTTTCTCTTGGTTCTATCTCGGAAACCAAAAATACCCCTCGTGTTGGTATTCTTTCGATTCGTCTCGATGCCATCTTTAAGACTGAATGTGAAGTTGGGCCCCCAGACCTATAGCACGACACCCTCCGTCGCCCCGTGGGGCCCGCGGCCCCCACGCGATATATATATATATATATATATATAACGGATATAGTATAATAGTATGGACATACTTATTTAAATAATTACATATACCTTATAATTTATTATAATTACATATACCATATTTATATAATTAAATAATTACCTACAACATCCATGACTCGAGTTCAATCGTTTATCACCCAAATGTCTGCATCTTACGAAATTACAAGAGTTCGGACCCGTTTACCCATTAGCTTCGTAGTCGGGCGTCTCAGAACGACTGGCTATCTAGCCGTCATGTAATAATAGTAATTTAAAATATGATACTTATTGACTATTATTATTAGCTACTAGAGCCAATCACTGTAATTGTATCACAGTTCCCTCGCCTTTTCGTGCCTATGTGTGAAAATTGGAGCCCACTTTGCTAATTAATGCCCCGGTCGGCGTCCCGACACTAATGGCAGTCCTGCTGCGCATCATGCGCGTATTTGATATTTTATAGCACCTTAACTGCTCCTGTTACATATATTTCACACAAGCAGTATAGTTAAATGTACTTTCAGCATTTATTGCAGATATAAAGTAACCTTGCTTTTCGCCAAACTTTAATAGTATTCTTTAAGGGATATTCCTTTTCTTCGCGAAAAAGCCGAATACCGAAACCGATATCTCGTGACTGCTCGCGACGTTATGAATTTAAATTTGGAACAGCTGTCAAAATTCAAGTTGGTCTCTATTCTAGTATCCACAGTAATAAAACAGTTATCGATACGAAACGTTAACTCAGTATGTTTTTTTTAATTTAAACGCACGACATTTGATCTCGAGTGACATGACAATAGGGACTTCATTCGTTCGTCTATGGTTTTAAAAAAAAAAACGTTCGTCTTGACGGATAGATCGAATTGCCGCCATTACTGTTGTCATTCGTTTGTTGGTTTTTGCTGTTACGGTTTTTTGCAGTACTGTATATAATAAGGCCTAAAAACGCTCGTGTGATCCTATTATGAAACTCGCTAACGCTCGTTTTATAAAACCACACTTGTGTTTTAAGGCCTGTCTTTATATAGCAGTTGCATAAACTACTATTAATAAACTACCGAACTAACGATAGCACTGAATGTTTTAGAATAAAAAAACCCCTATACATCATGTTGGAGCCATGGGTGGTACAGTCAGCGTCAAATATACCAGAGCGGGCAAGGTGGTCAAAAATATCTGACCACGCCCGAGCGAATCGAAAACTCGAATCTATTTGACAATAGATTCGAGTTCAGATATTTTTGACACCTTGCCTCCTCTGGTATATTTGACGCTGACTGTACCCTAATTTTTTTTTACCTATTTTATCCCTGGTCCATGTACGCGGGATAAACCATCTAATCGTGTGAAAAATGTTATCTTTGTATCAGTATACAGTTACAAGAAAGAGTGAGAGTGAGTGTTTAGACAGACAAGGTGAAATAAGGCGGTATTAATTCTACGTTGACTACGAAACCCTAACAAATTGTGGCCGACATTAAGAGCAAGCGTAACAAAAAAATTGGAATCGGGTGTTACAAAGAAACCTGTCCTTGAGTAATTACAATCTTTTAATGTCTGAACAAGGACTGAACGCACTGAACGATAAGCGAGAAAATAAGCACGCGAGCTAAGTCGTTCTGTGGCCCTAACATGACTAGCCAAGGTTAGTTTATCTCTATCTGCGTCCCTTTCTTATGACACTAGCTAGACAGAGACACAGGGAGGGGTTAAACTAAACCTGGGCTGTCATGTTAGAGCCGCGTTAGTTGTACCTACGGGCCGGAAGCTTGGAACGACGCACCGTTCGCGTTGGCAGGTTGTGATTCGCATAAGGAGTCAGTGTTGCCTACATTTACTCTATCAGTTACCGATTCTTATATAGGAGAGGTTATCCCACGAAAATGGGCATGGAACACGGAAGGAAAGTACTTTAAATATTGTAAACTAGCCACTTAGCCCCGGCTAGGTAACTAGGCTGTAATGTATGTACATAAAAACCTTCCGTAAAAAAATCTCTTAATGACAGTGAAAACTGTATCAAAATCTGTTGCATAGTTTAGAAGGACTAGGCGGCGGAAGATATGAGAACAGACAGGAACGGAAAACTACTTTGTTTCGTACTATGTACATACTTTTGAGTAATGTTCTCGTAGTAGTATTAAAATAAACATACTTACTTGAAACTACTGTCTTGTAGATATTACCACTTTATAATTGATTTCCCAAAATATTTATAACCGTTCCAGTTTGGACCATATTGTAACAGCTGTTCAAAAAATTTGTGAAAATAGTTTTATTTCCCCAAAATTTTAATGTTCAACTTAACTACAGTCTCTTGTTTTTAATTATAGGAACCAATCAACAACGCATCAGCTTACAGCATCTACACGCGCTGGGCGAGGTTTCATTTGGTCCTTCTAACCTGATCAAAAATCCTACCAAAAGTCGCTTATGTTTTAAAATAAAAACGATAAAAAAACTACACCATGGATAACGAAGCGAAGCTATTTGTAAAATTTAGTTGACTATTTGTTTAAATAAAATTAACAAATCGCATTTTTTTTTATAAACGCTCTGGGTGCCCCAGTTGCTCATACAACCGTACGGGGATTAAAGACTAGTACAAATTAATTAAATGCAAATTATGTTGACCGTTAAAAGGTACCCATTGTTACCTGTGCTGTGATAGTTGCGCCGGCCTAATTACAATAGCTACAAACACAAATTACCCCTCCCCTCCTTCTTGCTGTTGTTTAGGCGGGCAGGAAAGGCAACTATAAACTTCATCTTTATTTATTTGTTTTTATGGATTTTTGCAAGACAACACTTATTGTATTACTTATTTTATTACAAGGTGCTCCTAAAAAAACCTCCTAAATGATCTTAGTATAAAATCTGGCAACCGTAAGCAGAGAATAGATAGGTAATAGTAGTAAGTAACCATGGGATGTTAATAGAAAAAATAGGTACGTTAATGTTTACATACCTATGTACTACTTAATAATAAATGCGATGCTTCTAGACAATTTCCAACTATAATAAGCCTTCTTATTATTATTCGTAGATTTTTCAAAACTTTCAATCATCCTTAGTACCTACCTACTCCTAGTATATGTACCTACCGTAAGCTTTAACTTCGAGCTCCACCCAAATCACAAGATCACCGAATCTTCTTAGCTAAGAGCGCGCGACATACCTAACTAAGTATACTCGCCTCGCGAGATATTGATAGGTAGATAGGGCATGTTTACGGGGTGCAAAATAGCGATCACTTAAAAACGTTACTTGCACCACTCAGCTGTGGATTTTGAAAGTGAAAACATTGAGATGATAATCGTTAGTAATACCCTTCTCTCTGTCTGGTTGGGAGTACATATCGCATACCTATTAAATTGAAGCACTTGAAGTATGTATTTCTTGAAAACGAAATGACACCCTTTAACATAGTGAATTATTGATGTAGATACTGTTACAATAGGTATGTCTTCAGTGATATTAAACCCAACCCTATGTCAGTTGTAATTGTATAACATCTGTGAGGTGAACATACCTATAAGCGCGGCACCAGGCGGTGGTGGCGGCGGCGGCGCGGCGAGCGTGCAGCTATCCGCATATAAGTACTTAGGAGGCGGCGCGGGCCGACATCGAGTCGTGGTCGTGGCAGCTGCGGTCGGACGGACGGTGGCGCGGCGCCGCGCCGCCAGCACGCGACTCGCGAGGCACGCGTGTTTACGTAAGCGCCACGCCCCGAGCCACGCTCCGGCGGTATGGGGCGCGGCGCGAAGCGCGATGCACCTCCAGTCGCCGAGCGCCGACTGACGCGCCTCTGAAAGCCTCGCTCACCCCTTGCCAGCGAGGACCGCGCCTGCGCTACCACTTACAACCTCCACGGTCCACGCCTCCCGTTACATAATAAGAATAAACTACGGCACGGCGAAGCCTCACTGATCCCTGACAATAGCCGCACGTAGGGTTCACAGCTAACTTTACCTTAGCTCTTGGTGTTTACTTAACCCCGTTGCTACCTACACACAACTACTTGTGTCTTCCCCAATAAACACAATCCATACCTGAAAACTTATATATATATCGTTTCGTCTAAAAAAATATTTTGTACTTTCGGTTTTGGTTATTAACTACATATAACTATGATTACGAGTATTTTCGAGCACATTCCTGTGCATTTGCCCTATTAAGTTTTATTAGCGGTTATTTAGCTTTATTTTTGACTACATAGGTAGTAGATTCGAGGACAAACATTTGAAGATTTCCTCGAATCTGCGAAGACAAATTTGACCAGCTTCATCATTATCATATCAGCCGGAAAACATCCACTGCTGGGCAAAGGCCTTTGCCAAGGATCTCCACGACGGTCGGTCTTGTCCTGCTCGCATTCATCGGCCATTCGTACTAATCCATTGACAAGGTTACCAGTGTTCAATTGAGCTGAAATTTTCGTACGGTCGGCCTCAGAAAAGTAGCTGAACGTTTTAGTACTTTGTCGCTCTCAGTAATGTAACACATTCGAGCAACTCTCATTTCATACGTTACTACGATGAGGTTCTTAAGTGTTTAGCTACTTCTGAGGCTGCCTGTACGTATGAAAAATTTAAAATCAGATGACAATGCAATAAATAATTATAAGGCATAGCAGCAGCGCCTACCTTGATGGTCGATAATATCTAGAGCCGGTGTGACCACTGACTCGCCTGTCAACTATATGGTCGTCGACGTAGTCAACTTGGTGACAGACAACGAAACTTTGACTTCATTACAGGGACGTAGCTACCACCGTATCAGCCGTATAAATGATACGGGGCCTACGAGCTACAGGGGTCCCGCCTTGCTGAACCACAAAATCATTACCGCCATTAGCGCTTTGCCTCAGTCGGGTAGAAGGGCCTCCAACCAATTTTGATACAGGGCCTGACCAGGGCAAGCTACGCCACTGCTGCATTGCCTTGAAAAAGTCGCAATCGACACAGTATATAAATAAACAGTACCGAAACTAGGCCTGTTTGTGGAGTTAGATACCTACGCTCCAATAGAGCGTTAGGGTTGTCCCCTTATTTTTTCTAAAATTGTTTTTTTTTGTTTAGCACTGTATCTCAACTAGTAAGGCCTTTTTATGCGAAAACTAGATACTCTTCATAAGTAGGTACATTATGGGTGTCGCTCTTAACTTTTGTAAAATTTAAAAGTTTTTTTAATTAAAACGTTTATTTGGTTTTACCTAGGTATAATGATTAACTAGATTACAAATAGAATTGGGTAATTAAAAAAAATCAAAATGATAAAAAAAAACAAAATTAGAAGATTTCAACATGGCGGCTATATTTTCTCATTCTGTTAATGGATTTGTTGTTGGAGACCACAAAGTTCCTTAGATATCGATTTTGAAAGCAATCGGTCGAATAACTAAAAATTTCAAGATGGCGGCTACTTTTATTTATTTTCTTAACGGATTTGTTGTCAGAGACGACAAAGTTCCTTAGATATCGATTTTGAAAGCAATCGGTCGAGTAACTAAAAATTTCAAGATGGCGACTATATTTTCTCATTCTGTTAGTGGATTTGTTGTCGGAGACCACAAAGTTCCTTAGATACCGATTTTGAAACCAATCGGTCAAATAACTAAAATTTTAAGATGGCGGCTACTTTTATTTATTTTCTTAACGGATTTGTTGTCAGAGACGACAAAGTTCCTTAGATATCGATTTTGAAAGCAATCGGTCGAGTAACTAAAAATTTCAAGATGGCGGCTATATTTTCTCATTCTGTTAGTGGATTTGCTGTCGGAGACCACAAAGTTCCTTAGATATCGATTTTGAAAGCAATCGGTCAAATAACTAAAAATTTCAAGATGGCGGCTACTTTTATTTATTTTCTTAACGGATTTGTTGTCAGAGGCGACAAAGTTCCTTAGATATCGATTTTGAACGCAATCGGTCGAGTAATTAAAAATTTCAAGATGGCGGCTATATTTTCTCATTCTGTTAGTGGATTTGTTGCCGGAGACCACAAAGTTCCTTAGATATCGATTTAGAAAGCAATCGGTCGAATAACCAAATATTTCAAGATGGCGGCTACTTTTACTTATTTTCTTAACGGATTTGTTGTCAGAAACGACAAAGTTCCTTAGATATCGATTTTCAAAGCAACCGGTCGAATAACTAAAAATTTCAAAATGGCGGCCATATTTTCTCATTCTGTAAACGGATTTTTTGTCGGAAACCACAAAGTTCCTTAGAAATAGATTTTGAAAGCAATCGGTCAAATAGCTAAAAAGTTCAAAATGGCGGCTGCTTTCTCTTATGTTCTTAACGGTACTAGGTACCTCACCAAAAGAGCCAAAGGGGAAATGCGGCTTCTTAGATTTTTATAAATATTACATCTCGATCTAATAAAAACGTGTTAAGAAAATAACTACCTATTATTTAATAATTATAAATCATTCCTACCTTTCAACATCACCAGGGAGTCTAAAAAATGAAAGCTCTGGCTTTGAAAAAGTCGAGTTTAAGCAGCCATGTACAACGCAATACCTTCCTGGTATCTTTAATAAGCTCGCGGACTGTCTGAGGCGCAGGCGCACGCGACGCGATAAACAGACACATACCGCGTCTACCCGTCTCGACGCGGCAGCCGCGACTGACGGCCGCCTTAGCAGCCTTAGCGGCCGTGTTAAACGTGCGTCTGTGTGCGTGCGTCGGTTCCGAGCGTTTGTACGTAGATTCCTTACTGGTTATAACTATACTGTGCAATCGAGCTGCTAGCGATCTTCCAATCACGTTCAATATGCCGCATATTACACCACAACCATAATGGTAAATATTGCCAATACCAACGTTCAAAAGTATGTATGTACTTATTCACTTTTTAGTATAGTCACGAGCCCCAACATCTACATAGGTATATGTACACGTTAATAATCTTCTTCTTTAATGGCGGTCACGAGCGAGACTTGTGCCAATTCACGTTAAAAAACTATAATTACGGGCAAGCGTATAAAAAACAAAGGAATTGAGAACCAACTCCCTTTTCAATCCCAAGAAGACATTAATTTCTCAGGCGTATTATAAAATCAATGACTATATCTTGGAAAGGGATGTTTGGAAATGATCCCGATTTGTATTGGCGATCCCTGGCTCCAAAAATTGTACACCTATTGTGTTAAAGTGTTAAATTTTTAAATATTTAAGATGTAAAATGTAAAATAACATTGTAATTTTGATTTATTTAAAAAAAATTACACCTCGTTGAGTTTCTTGCCGGTATCTTCTCATCAGAGGTTCTTCCGAACCGGTGGTAAATTTTCAGACATTCATAAGTGCTACCTGTAAGCCTTATCTAAAAAAAATATTTTGACTTTGAAGTACTTAATAAGTTTTTAAGAGGTACAGCTTAGGTACCTACATATGTCCTATTTTCAATTGTTTTTTTAACGTTGAGCTGGTTAAGCTCTCCTTCCTAAGTACCTACTTAATTTCAAAGTTTGATACTGATTAGCTGTTATCGATTAAAGAGTTCCAATAAACCTTCACAAGATGCCCTATCCCTATCCCTATCCCATGAATCCCTATGCATCACATACTTAGTCAATCATGTCAGAAAGTCATGTCATCTAACAACCAACCGTTGAAGAGTTTATGTAACCACGAGTTTCATCATCAGTTACAAAAAAACGCGCGTCGAATTGAGAACCTGCTTCTAAAGTCAGTGACCAATAAGTACGAATGAATTGGCAACTAAGGGTAAGCCGCCCCTATGGGAGCGTTCGCTCCCGATCACCCTTTTTTAAAAATACGACCGTTGACTGTTGAACTGTGGTGGAATGATGCTGTAGGGTACACGTATAATGAATGTAACACTGAACGCCTGAAAGCAGATTGTACGTAATACGAGGGAGTTAATTATAATACATTTTATAACAGTGTACGTTTTTAGGACAAAACAGTATAAAACATACAATATTATTAATTAAATTAAGTACTGATAAGTAGATAACGCGAGTGGATTATATTGTTGAACTATGTATGTTGGTGTTCGACGATGTTTTGTTTTGTTATATATAGACAGTCAGATAGATTTTGATCCTAAGTAGAGTCGTTGTTTAGGTCACGACCAAATTGAATTGTACTGTGTAGATACAAACGTACAGTCAAATAGGGTAACTTTTAAAATTTGGAGTACCTAGTTTCGAACGCCTATGATTTTATACCTTGTCGCTCAGTGCATGGCTTCCTTTAACAATAGTGAGTATACAGAGACTGTTACAGTCTCAAGCATATAACTTTTCTTGTACAAGTCATGAAAATATATACATATAACCGTTACTCAGGTCATTTAAAGGTAGGTACCCATGTTGACTATACGTCTAGCATCGAATCTAAAGTAACGGGGATACGAGCTCTACGGCCTAACGCACAACGATTTGTTAATGAACACTTGCATTTTACAAATTGTATAATTTGTGACTTTCCTCCGCCTGAATGGGGATCGCTCTGATGAAGTGAAAATTTAAAAAACCCCTCTTATCCATAGGGCACTGTGGGCAAGTGTCCAGGGACCCGCGATCAATGGGAGCCCCCTAGCTTTCTAGCTTCCTTTTGCCTGTTAACAGTCCTCTCTGCTATGTCATAGTCATTGCATTGCATACCCATTGCATTATCCTGAAGTGCCCAGAGCCAGTAGTATAAAGACGCCCTGTTTATTGTGGCTAAATAATATGACATTTTAACATTCTGAGCCGTTTTGCGTCAATAATGGAATGTTTCTTACGCGATTGTGTTTTCATTTTGGAAGTTCGAGGTACTTGATTCTAAATAATGAGATACATTGCTATGAACAATTATTTATAAAATTAACAGTTTGCACTCCAAAAAACAAAATACAACGCCTTAAGAAGCAGTGTTTTACTGTCACAAAACCACTCGAACTTTCAAAAAGTCACATTATTTAACCAGAATAAATAAATATTTTTGAAATTCCCACCACATACCAAGCGATCAACTTTATAAGAATCATCGGGGCTCGGGGGCCGCTTGAGCCCATGTCCACTAAAAAGAATTGTATTGTTTCTTATTCACTGTGGAACCCTAATAAAAGCGACCCATAACGGCAGTCCCTAAAGCCCCTTTCGATCCACATAAACATCTTAATAATTCACAACGGCACCAGGAATTGGAAAAATAACAACTTCCTATACGTTTTTTTTAGTTAAGAAAAATAACAGTAAACCTTTGCACATTATACTATACTATGTGCAGTTTTTAATTTTAATTTTGGGAGATCGCTGTAACCATATTACTGCGAATGAACGATTTTGACTTGATTTGATAACTAAGAAGACACAATTGAAATAGACTGCTAAAAATTACTTGACATCTGCAATTTAAACATAATTAACAACCTTATGGTGTAATTAGATAAACAAATGTCAGTTTTATCTTTAATTGACGGAGAAACGCATGCTTGACCTAAGCATGTCAATTTTATTTTCAATGTTATTTTTCTCATTTGAAAAAGATGAAGTCGCGGTGAACCCTTAGATATTTATAACGTTACCGGGATTTTAACGCGATAAAAATATATTCTATAGCGCCATCTGTCGGCTCAGCTGGCAGTTCTAGGGACGCGCAGAGCAGGGTTGTCATACGCTCACGCCGTGCCCGCGAAATTCGAGCGCCCGCGCGCTATCCAATAGGAAAATAGGGAAATAGATCTAATTCTCGCCATTTTGTTTTTTGGCATAACGTTTTTCTCCCTTCTTGTGACGCGTACTCTAATATTTTAAATTGTTTTATTCATAGTAAAATTATGTGTGTAAGACTGTGATTAGCTACATATTATGTCAAAATGTTAAGACGTGTTCATTAAAATAATATTACGAAGAAGTGGTATTCATTTTTCACCACACACCGTTATACTGGCTGCCCAACTTGCGGCACGACCCCGAGGAGCCGCATTCTTCTGCTTCTAAGATATTGCATCATGCCTCGCACACGGCAGAATAGATCACTCGACGCCGTCGACGATTCGGGAGCCCACGACAATTGGGGGCCCGATCGCGTCACTGCGATGTTTGAGACGCTGCAGCGAACGCAGATGGAAGCTTTCGAGAAGCTTTTGAACAAAGTAAGCGACACGGGACCACGAATGACGTCATCCCCGACTTTCGCGAGCGCCGCCGAGGGCCCATCCGGCGATTTTTCCCGCTGCAAGGCGAGTTACAGCGGAGCGCCGAGCGAGTCCTTGGAGGGATTCATAGACGCCGTGGAGAGTTATAAGGATTGCGCCCACGTGTCCGACAGCAGCGCGCTGCGCGGCCTGGCCATGTTGCTCACGCACGAGGCGGCAACGTGGTGGCAAGGTGTTAAGCCGCAGATCGCGTCCTGGAACGAAGCTGTTAAAGATCTTCGAAGCGCTTTCGGCGATCGCCGCCCGCCCCCGAAGATTTACAGAATTTTGTTTTCGACGGAACAAGGCGAAAAAGAGAAAACGGATATCTTTGTTTCTAAAGCAAGAGCGCTGCTCGCCCGCCTTCCGGCTGGCGATCTCAGCGAAAAGGTCCAATTAGATATGGTTTACAGTCTCCTTCACAACGACATACGCAAACGATTACGACGCGAGGAAATCGAGAATTTTTCTGAGCTGCTGCGTCGTGCTCGTCAGATTGAAGATTCCGACGACACCCCGAGGAGCGGCGGCGCTGCCTCGACGTCGCGCGCGCGCTCCACGAGCGCCGCTTCCGCGCCGGCCGCCGCGCGCCTCGCGCCCGCGCCGGCCATCGCGCCGCAACGATCGTTGAATCCTCGAGCCGCGTCGTTCCCGGCGGCGCCGGCGGCTGCGAACGACCGCCAACACGAATCTACGTCTAATGCTAAAGTGATGAGACAGTACTGTGTTTATTGTAAACGTACAGGACATTCGCGTGACGACTGTACGAAACTAAAAGTGAAAAGTGATGTTAACGCGAGTGTTTTATCGTGCTACGGCTGCGGCGCGCCCGGAGTTATTCGCGCGCAATGCACGGTGTGCAACCCTGTATCCTTTAATGCAATAACCGAGCTGAGCCAAGGTAAAAGTAGTCATTTAGTCCATTGTAAATCTGATAAGAATGATAACAATGTCAACAATAACATAACCTCAAATTTTCGAAACAATATTGTAAACAGTGGCGATATTTGTTCCTCCTCCGGCCCCCATCGCGACTTAGAGGGTGATTTAAGCAGTTTATCATCGCCATCTCACTGCATTAGTAACAATTTATCAACTAATGGGTCTATGTTTGGGTCACGAGAGGTCAAGGTCACATATAATGATAACAAAGATAAGACACGTAAGAAAACTATGGATCGAGATCTTAGTATGGATATGCCTCGTAGTTTGTGTCCTATAAGTGATGTTTCGGAGATTTCTTTGTCATCTAATGTCGAAAATGGTTCCATTCCTTTGTGCCAGCCGTTACGGCCGATTTTTCATGTGCAAGTTTTAGGTATAAACGGCACTGCATTGGTCGACACTGCTGCTCGACGTAGTATCGCCGGACAAACGTTGTATGCTGTTCTTAAGGCGAAAGCATACCCGATGACGTCGTCTTTGCGTACTGTCAAGCTTGCAGATGGCCAGGTCTGTGAAAGGAACATTATGGAAGCCTGCGATGTTGAGGTAAGACTTCAAAACAAAGTTGTTAAAACTAACTTCATGATTTTTCCTGAGTCAAAAGGAAATGAAACCTTACTTGGGATAGATTTTTTGTTTTCTGCTGGAGTTGTACTAGATCTTAAAACAAAAACATGGCATTTTTCAGGAGAAACCAGAAAGGCTTTCCGGTTGCATCTCGAACAGACTTCACAAGTACAGCGCTCTGTATGCTCTGCTGACTTTTTGAAGAAAGATGAAGGTGTGATGCTCAGTAAAGTTGACCGTGACAAGTTGGCCAACTTACTCCAACAAAATGATGCCATCTTCCGTCAAGGGGGAGAGACCACCCCATATGCTGAGCACAGAATCGACACGGGCGATCACCCACCTATCGCCGTGCCCCCCTACCGCCTCACTCCTGCAAAGAAAGAGATCCTGAAGCAAGAGCTGGAGAAGATGTTGCAAGATGGTATAGTGGAGGAGTGCGAGTCAGCATGGGCTGCTCCCGTAGTACTAATTCCGAAGAAGGATGGCACTTACCGCTTCTGTGTCGACTACCGTCGCTTAAATGCGGTAACCAAAACAGATACTTACCCGCTTCCGCTCATTGATGAGTTGCTCCAGTCCACTAAGCGAGGTTGCTTTATCAGCTCAATTGACCTTCGTTCGAGTTACTGGCAGGTGAGCGTTGCTGAATGTGATCGAGACAAGACAAGCTTCATAACACAGCTAGGAACATACCGTTTTACGAAGATGCCTTTTGGCTTGAAAAATAGTCCGGCAACGTTTCAGCGGTTAATGGACCGATTCCGAGCGGGATCCTCTTTGCGTGACACCACTCTGCTCTGTTACCTTGACGATCTTTTGGTAATCTCAGAGGATTTTGAGAAGCATCTGGAGGACCTGCAAAAAGTTTTCGACCGGCTACATAAATTCAACCTGCGGGCAAATAGAGAAAAGTGTTGTTTTGCCCGGGAAGAAGTCAAGTACCTCGGCCATCTTATTACTCCAGCTGGAATTAAACCGGATGAAGCAAAGATTGCAGCGATCCTGACCATGAAAGAACCTGCTAACCTCAAGCATTTGAAGACGTTTTTGCAGACATGTTCTTGGTATCGAAAATTTATACCGAGATTCTCGCATGTTGCCGAATGTCTCACGAAGTTGACGAGGAAGAACCAGACCTGGGAGTGGGGGCCCAGTCAAACTCACGCTTTCAACGAGCTCAAGCGTCTCCTCACCACCACTCCTGTGCTGATCCAGGCTGATTATCAGTTACCTTTCGTGCTGAGAACAGATGCAAGTAACTATGCTTTGGGTGCCGTGCTTCTTCAGGGAGAAGGTAACGACGAGCGTCCCTTGGAGTACGCTAGCAGGTTGCTGACATCGGCAGAAAGGAATTACACGACCACAGAGAGGGAAGCTCTGGCCGTCGTGTGGGCTGTCGAGCGCTTTCGGGGCTATTTGGATGGCCACCCTGTCACTGTGAAGAGTGACCACCAGCCTCTCAAGTGGCTTTTAACCCTCAAATCTCCATGCGGTCGTCTTACTCGATGGGCGCTGAAACTGCAAAGCTTCAATATCCAGTATCAGTACACACCGGGTAAAGCCAACGTCGTCGCTGATACCCTTAGCCGACCTATTTGCGACGAAGGTACGAAGGCTGACTGCGGGATCTGCTCCGTCGTCGTAGACATCCCTACTACGACTCCGTCGGACCTCCGACAGAAGCAAATCGATGATCCAGACTTGGCCAAGATTATCAACGACATCGAGAGCAACGACGAACTGGCGAACCTTCGCTGGGCTGATCGCGGCTTCCTCATGACTCAAGGTGTACTCTACAGGTACGACGGGGACGCTGACGCCGAGGAGGCGCAGCTGGTAGTCCCTGCGTCGATGAGGGACACTGTCATCAAGGAGCACCACGACGAGCCTACTGCGGGACACCAGGGAGTTGAGCGTACCTTGTTGAGCCTCCGTCGTCTGTATTACTTCCCAGGTATGCGCCGACTTGTAATGGAACACGTTAAGTCTTGCGTTCAGTGCCAGAAGTATAAACCGTCCAACACCAAGCCTCCAGGGTTGTTGCAAACGCCCGTCCTGAACCAGCGAGGAGAAGTCCTGGCGATGGACCTGTTCGGACCGCTACCTGAAGGGATAGGGGGAGCACGTTGGATATTCCTTATTGAGGACACCGCCACTCGTTGGATTGAGCTGTTCCCTTTGTGTGAGGCAACAGCTGAGGTATGTGCGAAGATTCTTATTGAAGAGTATTTCTTACGCTATGGTTTCGTCCGCCGAGTGCTGTCAGATAATGGAGTCCAGTTCGTGTCAGCCGTTATGCAGCAGGTGATGCACATATTGGGCATAAAGCAGAACCTGATACCGCTGTATCATCCTGAGTCCAATCCGGCTGAACGAAAAAATCGAGACATGAAGACGCTACTCTCCATACTCGTTCAAGAAAACCATCGGTCATGGCCTGTGTTCCTGCCTCAAGTACGTTTCGCGCTCAACAGTGCTAACTGTTCTAGCACCGGTTGCAGCCCGGCGTATCTTATGTTCGCGCGAGAAATGAGAACGCCTTTTGAAGCTGGACGTGATCTGCGCAGTATATTGTCTAAGGACAACTACGTGCCTCAGATAACGCCTTACCTGAATGACTTCATTAACCGATGGGAAGAGGTAAAAGAAAAAGCTGAAAAGCAGCAAGACAGGCGTAAGGAAGATGCGGATGACAGACGTCGACCCTCGAAGCAGTATCAAGTGGGCGACTTAGTGCTGTTGGCCTCTCATCACCTTAGCAACGCTAGTCAAGGAAAGACCAAAAAGTTTATGCCAAAGCGCGATGGTCCCTACGTCATCTCGAAAGTTGTCAGTCCTACCACCTTTTTAGTTTCAGATTGTGTGACGAAGGTTGTTGTTGGTAAGTTCCATACTCACGATCTCGCTCCATATGTGTCCGCTTCAGGCGATATCGTCCGACCTGTTCAGCCTCACAGACCCAGGGGGAGACCTAGAACTGACGGAGATAGGGCCGTTGTTGCCAAGCCACCCACGAGCCGTGCTGGCGGCTTGGAGGGGGAGTATATAGCGCCATCTGTCGGCTCAGCTGGCAGTTCTAGGGACGCGCAGAGCAGGGTTGTCATACGCTCACGCCGTGCCCGCGAAATTCGAGCGCCCGCGCGCTATCCAATAGGAAAATAGGGAAATAGATCTAATTCTCGCCATTTTGTTTTTTGGCATAACGTTTTTCTCCCTTCTTGTGACGCGTACTCTAATATTTTAAATTGTTTTATTCATAGTAAAATTATGTGTGTAAGACTGTGATTAGCTACATATTATGTCAAAATGTTAAGACGTGTTCATTAAAATAATATTACGAAGAAGTGGTATTCATTTTTCACCACACACCGTTATAATTCTTAATTTACTTCCGACGTTTCGGCCATGTCTACACGTCTACTCGACCACGGCCGTTGACGTGCGGCGTTACTTTTCCGAGGTCGATATTAACAAACGGTGCACCTAGCACGAATCTTCTCGACTCGCGTTAACTAGCTACGTAACTCAGTGCGTCTCTTTCTAACCAGCCCAGTAGGACAAAGACGGCCTGAGTTACGTAGTTACGCATGTTGAGAAGATTCGTGCTAGGTGCACTGGAACTAATTACCTCGCTACTCCACGAAACCCGCGAAGCTTACCCCGCATGGTTTCGGGGAGTAGCAAGGTGATTGTTTCAGTTGGTCTGTAGCATGTCTGTAGGTATTCTCAAACTGGTAGCACTGGTGATCAGCATTAGCAGCAGATGTAGCTGAAACCCCGAAAGAGCTTAAACTTGTACAAGATCTACAGAAGCTCTTATTCTCTTAACAAGTCATGTGTAATCTTTATGACATCTTCGTGTGTAGATATATTTGATGTGATGCTAACTATAATATAAACTTCAGACTTTTTTCTTCTTTCAGTTTTGAGTGTTCAGCATAAGTTGAACACTCAAAGTAGTTAAAAAAATCTGCAGGAGCTCTTACTCTCTTGAGAATAGAGTCGTGTCAAGATCTGTTTGACCACTTCGATGATATATATCCTGCTGACTGTACAGTTGCTATCAAATATATATATCAAAGCGGCCAAGGAGTTCGAAAATATCTGGGGGTGATTCTCTCAGCGAAATAGTGACGAACCAGATGTCTGGGTTCTCTACCTCGCCCGCTCGCGATAGGGCGTAAGCGAGACAGGGCGCTACCTCGACGTTGAGTACGTTTTAAGAGAATTACGGTGCTTAACAAGCACTTGACAATAGTTGCAAGTTTTGAGCAACTTAGCAGCTCCGATATGTGCATTATTTATCATTTAACTAAATTTACATTTATCAAAACGAAAAATCGGAGATATATTCGGTCTAACAAAGTTGTTTGTGATTTAGACTTTTGGTCATAGAGCGGCATTACATACAGCGGCGGCGTATGACATAATACTTAGATGCATGCTACACATCCATCCCTCTAATTAGTTAAGGGGCGCCCAGATTACCGTTGTTGTTCTCATCGTAAGTTTTAAAGAACTTGTAATTTTTTTACTGCTAGAAAGCCGGCTTAGCCTCTGACCAAGGAAGCGCCGCCGCCATGGACGAGACAAACGAGTCTACAGGTCAATTCACAAGAGCTGGCACGAATGGATTGAATGAGTGAATGATAATATCTATTTGTGCATCACAAAATGATTAAATACAGGTTAAAACAGGTTGGTGAAGTGATTATGATAATCGTGTTTTTAGACAATCTAGACGCATTACCGACCAAAGCAGTATAATTTTTTTACCCGACTGCGCGATGCAAAGGAGGGTTATGTGTTTATCAGCCTATATATATGTATGTATGTTTGTTCCTTTGTGGCGATCTAGAGACCAAACGCGTGGGCCGATTTCAATCGATTTGTCTTAATCTTGCGAGTGTCACTAAAGACATGACAATAATCAAAATGCAATATGGCGACAACCAGACGCCATATCGTAAAAAGAAAAAAATGAAAGTCGACGAACTATATTGAGTGGGGTATCATTGGATAGATCTTTAAAAATCATCTTAAGGTTTCTCGCATCATTTTTCATTTTGTATGACCGTTTAGGATCTATAACTATTTAAAGCTGGTTAGCAACCATTCTCACTTAATCCGAACTAAAAAGAATCAAATAAAAAAAAGTAAATTTAAAAAATCAAAAACTCAACTGCGTAAAAAGTAAATCAAAACTGAAAAGACTAAAACAAGTCCAGTAGTCTGAAGTTCTGTTAAGTAATGTTTCAACATTACTTAACAGAACTTACGGTATTCATACCTACACCATTGCAATATTTTCATGTACTTCAACAGTCGGGACCCATTAAAAATGTAGACCGGCTCAAATCTTTCCAATAATGGGTCCCGACTGTTTAATTTCATGAAAATATTGCAATGCAATGTATTCAACATTACTTAACAGAACTTCAGACTACTGGACTTGTTTTAGTCTTTTCAGTTTTGATTTACTTTTTACGCAGTTGGGTTTTGATTTTTTTAATTTACTTTTTTTATATTAAAATAATTGCTCCAGACTTTAAAATCCGCAGTCAGTAATGAAATCCTAAGAAAAAATACAGTAAACTACAAAATACTCGTATAGGGTACGTTTTAGATTTATAAAGATGTCTATCAGATTATACTTTTTTTTCTTGAATAATAAAAACGCATTATGTACTGGTTTACAAATTATTAGGAGGCTCTTGTATAAGAACGGCACTCTTACTGCCACTCACAGTGACAAGTGCCATTACTTTCATTCAGTCCATTCGTGCCAGCTTTTGTGAATCGACCTGTACTTACCTTAAAAGCAGAAAAATCTTTTTTAGGGGCTTGTTCCTAGCCTGAAGGGTCTAAAGGAAAACCTAGTGCTGGGCAAAGATTTTTATCAGCAATTTTGAAACTGACCACAATAATTAAAATACTTAGCGGTAGCATAACATGAAACCTAATTTGATTTTTTTTTATAATATAGGGATACACAAGAAAAAAGATACTTCTAGCGATGGTCAGCAAAACACAGGGCAGACAAGGTGCTTAAAAATATCTGTATCAATGATTTCTAAAGTGGTCTATCGACTCCCTGGTCGATGTCAACATGAAAGGCGTCCATGTGAGCGACAAAAAAGTTGCGGATTCATGGGATGGAAGGGGTAAGGGGAGCGGGTCTAGACTTTTTTGCAACGACACATACTTCAATGACTCGTGATACTCTCATAACTAACTTCAAGAAAGCATTTTTAAAAATATACCAAGGTTGTTTTACTACCTATATTTAGATTTAATCAAAAGTGGGAAGTCTCAGAATTTTTTGTAACGCCCAATATTCATTTGATTTGTAAAAAAAAAAATTACCATTATAAGTAAATAAAACGAGTTTACGCAACACAACAAAAACGGGGCAAGTGCGAGTTATACTCGCGTGGAGAGGGTTCCGTGTACGTACAAATATTGGGAAATTTCCTATGTTGCTTTAAATATCATAGACTACTTATAGGTTTTAATGTAATCTACAGGTAAAGAATTATATTCTGTATTTTATTCAAAATTTTTGGCCCAGTAGTTTCGGAGTATGGTCGAGTTTCGCCTATTTTCTTAAATAACTTCAAAACAATTTATCTTATTAAAATAATATCTATAAATATACTTGAGTTTCTCACAACGAGCTCTTACATTTGATATGTCACGCAATGATTTAGCAAATTTTTTTTCTAATTTAGCCCCTAAAAGCGGCCCCAATGTTAAAATTCATTTATTTACGCTAGAAGTCAGTCTTTAGGTCACCGACTTACATGTGTTCCAAGTTTCAGCTCAATCAGTTCAGTAATTTCGGAGTAAATTGGCTATGCCAGACAGACACACGAGTGAGTGATCCTATAAGCGCTGTTTTTTCCTTTTGAGACACGGATCCCTAAAAATGGCAAGTGGTCTACGATACCAGTTTTGGGGACCTCTGGCTTATTTCAATAGTAGAGTATGCACGCTCCGTGGCACTTTATCTAATTTCTACGATGCTGACTATTTATTAGTTACGATAGGTTTAATTTCTAAAGATAATTCACTAAAAGAGTTGTGTATATTTTATATGTAGTTAAATAGGTGGAAATATATCACAGATCAACACACAACCTAGAAGTTGCATAAATAAGCAGTCTTAATTGCAATTTTCGCAGGAACCACTTTACATACGTTTAATGTAGATAAGAATTGACACCAACCAATACTTCTTAAGTTACGGGGGCAGCCAAGGTTGACACACATTGTAATGTCGACTTCAAGTACATGAATAAAATAAATAAATAGCTTGGAACAATAAAATAAACTCTAAAAGCTGACTGTGCTATGGGTGGATAGTAGACATCAGACATACTTATACCTTATAAGTACAAAGAATCGAGTATGTTCTTGCTTAGATACAGAATATATCATCCGAAACTCAGATACCTATACAAGCGTTTATAAATTTGTTTGTCCTTAAGCTGGAGTCGAACTCTCAACCTCTTACTTTTAAGTCAGAGTCACTAACCACTAGGTTATCAGTCTACATGAGTATCCAAAACCAATTACTCATCAGGTGGTAGTATTTAGTTTCTGACTAATAGAAAAGACAAGGCCTAATACGAGGCCGGAAGCCTTTCGATGTATCCTCGTATATCAATCATCAGAGCGATCGACATTTCGATTAAGCTATAAACTAGTTCGATTCAAAGACATCACTGTCAGAAAACTATCGCGAAACCAATTTGTGGCGATTGATCTGGTTAGGCCCAAGTGGGGTGAGTTGGTATCAGTATCGCCACTTACAATAAGTTTATGGAAATGTTAATATAAGCGTTAGGGGGCACCACATGGTATCTAATCTACATACAGTCGTATTCATACAGGCTCACTTATTTTAGTAATTAAAATTATTAGTCGTATTCTTGTTTCGTCGGAAATACTTATACAGGTTGTCCCTAAATCCAACGCCAAAACTTCGAGAGTTGATAGAGCAGCATAAGCAATCGGATTAGGCAAATTTGACTTACTGAAGATGTCATAGTTTTCGAGATATTGGCACTTACACAAAACTCGTTATTTTTGATACTCTAAACCAATCTTTTGGGTGCTTCGGACAACAAAATCGGAATATTGTAAATCTAATTTTTGCGTAATGTTATGAAAGAAATGTGATATCGAACTTGAATGTGTGGGAAAGTATATTCCCTTAGCCTGGTTAAGGGATAACACAGCGGGTGCGACAATGGTGGCGCATGACACTGGCATGCAAATTGCAATGGATACATTTTCATCACATACATAAATACATAGATATATCGTCGGTCGATTCACGAAGGAGCGTAACTGCTTTTTTACAACTTTACACTTGAGCGATTTACGCCTTTTCGTGATGTTTAAATCAGAATATTTAGTGGTTAGGGCTTTTCGTTATGGACTGTGTAAGTCTGGTTCTAATAGGAATTCAGTTAAGTCTTTTGTGACATAATAAAATATGCACCTTGCAATACGATGGCATACTTAACCTAAATTCGACTTTTTAGCAAATACGCCCCTTCGTAAATTGAACGACGACATCATCTCTATCTATACGAACAAAGAGTTCATAACGATCTTCGCAGGTTATCTTATACAATGGAATCGCTATCTTAGTAATGTATGGAATTATGTTTTTTTTTTTTTTATTATTTATTTGAAAGGGCTTTGTCGCTGAGCGACCACATCGCCCCGTGAAGGCCACAAACTAAACATATCAAGGAATTATGTTGAGATGGCACATCCCTTGTGTGCGTGCTCGTCACGCAGCTCTACAAAGCCAGCTGGAACCGGGCCGTGCTGTATACGCATCCGGTGTGGCCCGGCTTTAAGGAGCCGGCCAATTAACAGCACGACTCCTTATCGTAAAACGGTGCAGCGTGGGGCCACGACCTGGTGCCAATGCCAAGCCATGACGATAGCATTTACGGTCCGGCCACATCGCGGCGACGCCGGCGTTCAACATCGGCGTCGCACCGACTCTCTATACTGCGTCGTGCCGAAGTGATGTGGCTAGCTTCAAGACCGTGCAAAGCGCGTTATAGTTATTTTTGCGTTTTCAGGACACATTGTTATACAAATTAACATAAGTACTTAATGCAGTAATAAACATGAAACAAACATAAGGGCCTATATAACTAAAATTTATATAAAAATACAATAATAATAGTAATATTGTAAAGCCAATGCAATAATGTCCCCATAGGGCTGTACTTGGATGTCAATTTGGATATAGTGTAGTGCAATAAATAAATATAATATACCTTTAAGAAGATAGTTTGACTATGTCAACATGGCATTGTATGCAACCTGTAGCCAAATAATTATAACTACACAAATACTTTGGTTGGTAGCAATTCTTATCTACTAAAACTGACACATCGCTCGTTGTTGATTAAGATTGATGTTCCCTAATTATTTTAAGAGTAACACAAAGCTCTTCCACACAGCTGTTTTCTTGCAAGATTTATGATTGCCACGTCCCTTTGAATCACGAGCAAAAATATTTTCAAATTGTCCAAAACTAATAACTGTTCATCAAATAGTTCATCACACACACTAAATTTATATTTTCAAACCAATAAAGTTCAAAGTTCAAACACAATTTTTATTTATTACTTATAATCAATTAATCAATACATCGGTGAAGTTAGTTCTACCGTCGATCGCGGTAGGACCTGTGCGACTCGCGGTCGCGACTGCGACCTCGAGACCGATCCGAAGTACGCCAGAGAAACTCATCCACTGATCGTTCATAGGACCTTTTATCATACACTAGCACCGAGCGGGGGTAGTCAGCGAGCGGCGCGTCGTAGTAGCGGGGCGGGGGCGGCGGCGGCGGGGGAGGCAGCCCGTCATAGGCAGCAAGCGCGCCACTGAAGCCTGGCGGCGGCACGTAGGGCAGCGGCGGCAGCTGGTGATGCATGGAACGCATGTACTCAGCCACATATGCCTCTGCTGCTGCGGAGCTACTGCTGCTGTAGCTGTCGCGCCCCCGGGTGAACCACACTGGCAGTCGCTCACGCATATAAGGTGATGGAGATCGCCTCTTGTATGAACCAGAGGACAGCCGACTCCTTGGTGGCATAAAAATCTTACGCCTACTCCTAGATGATGTGTTTAAGCGAGTTCTGAAGTTAGCCCCTCTAGTCAACAGTGGGGCTCTGTAGGTCCTGTAATTACCACCACTTTTTAAGTAAGCCTTTTTTGATGCCTCTTTAGACTTTCGGAGTATCGGCGTCATTTCAATACCTTCATCTTCTGGAAACAATCTGCATAATTCTTCAGCAACTTTAGGCTCAATTTCTTGCCCATCCCTTCCAATTTTGACTGGTTTACCTTCATTCCAAGGGTTATACAAGTGCAGGGTGCTGCTGAATGGCAATTCTTTACGACAGATCCAGTCAACCTTAAAGACACCATCCAGAACTTTGGCTGACAACCCAGGTGGCAGCACCCAAGATATAGGAGGGACATCGCGCCGTGACTCGCTGCTCAGCCGAGCAAACCCAGCGAACTTTCCACTCTCTTTGACTGAAAATATTAACAGCACATTCCTTGATTCTCTGTAAGCCTGGTTCAAATTTGCTTCATTTTGAGGCAAGGTAGACCATACACCTTTGGCCTTAGATAGAGTAATATTCTCAGCATTATTTGATTTAATTAAGAAAAATCGTGTGTCTCTGAATAGATAATTCAATTTCGTCATATAATCATAAGTCTTTGTTTTGTTGGTGGCGGCCGTAATACGGGCCCGCTTCGTCTGTATTGGGGAACGGCTCTCAGACTTCGTACGTTTACGATTTGTGCGTCTCTCTTTTGACTTGGAGCTGGCGGAACTTATACTGGGCGTGCTGGATTCACTGGAACTCGAACTCGATACTTCGCTCCGGGTGTCATAATCCTTCCCTTCTTCTAACTGTTTCAACTCCTCACCTATTTCCGCTTCGACTTCACCGACGCCAAGATTGACGGCGTCGGTGTTATTAACAGCCTCCATTTTCAGATAGCTGGATTCACAAGCGGATCATGTAACTTTGGATTGAGAGTTTATATCAACATACTAAGACATTAGCCAATCAAGGTTTTACTCAAGAAAAGGAGTTCAATGCACTAGTGATGTTTTATTTTGATAATTTAGCACTGTAACAATGTTTGAAAAAGAAATAAATCCATAAAAACACCACCTAGCTCCTCATTTCGATAGCCACCATACCATAAGCAATCACTTTTTTTTTACTTCCACAGACTCCACTCGACAGTTCACGTCAGCTCGGCACAGCCGGCACAGTGCTCTTTTTAAAAACCATTGAAACATTGAAACCATTGCAGTACATTTTACAATGGCAACTAGCTTATATTTCATATATTTAGAAACCGATTCAAAATTTTGTACTTTAGTTTTACATTTTTTTTTATTGTTATCATATTAATATGGGATAAATAAAAAAATTGCCAAACTTACAAAATGCATTCGGTAATTTTTTTTTTAATATTTATGATCCAATGTCACCTGATTTTGGTTTCTGCATGTTGGTAGCACGTATTTGATCTGAAAAAGCCGCTAACAAAACTTTAATACTCATTCATGGGTTCTTCTTAACTTTTTATTGCTTTAGTAGGTAAATAAGTAACATCCTGCCTGGCGCGCTTAAATCAACACAGGCCTAATTATGCATTATGTTCAAAAGTATCTTGAAAAAATACCAATGCCCAAAGGAAGTGCTAAATCCGTTAACGGTGGAAGTGGAACCAACATATTCCTGTACTGCAACTATTATAGTTTTTATTCCCAAAAGGTAAGCTACTTACCTCGCTAATCATTGACCTTAAGAAATGATATCTTATCACATGAAGTCCTGTTTTCTTATTTATTTGATTGTTTATGACTCATTATTAGTAGCCTTGAAATAAATATTTGTAAAACTATTCCAGTAGCTATAAATCTTAGTGGTGTTATTAATAGTATAAAAAACCTAATGTTAATACAATGATAACTTAGGTATTTTTGATTTCATTGTTAGTGTTTGAGTTAAGTTTTTAATATTTAATTGACAGGTGTTAATGGCATTGTACGAAAAGAATGTACAATTTGAACCACTAGTGCTGGATATTACCAAAGGCGAACAATATTCTTCCTGGTTTCTCGACATCAACCCTCGTGGAGAGATCCCTGTACTTAAAGTCAACAATCGGATAATTCCAGATTCTACAAGAATTCTTGATTACCTGGAGGACTATTTGGATCCTGGTAACATGGATGCCCAATTATTTTACTTGTAAAAAAAGTATTATATTTTATAGGTTTTTGGTTGTTTACTTTTACAGAACTTCCTCCACTGATCAATGTGTCAACGGATAGAAAGGTTTTAAGTAACATTAACAAATTCCGTGACCTGATTGATGCGTTGCCAGCAGGTGTAATTACTGTGGGGTCCTTCTTTCATCCCCAGTTGTGTGGCAGGCCGAAACTGCCATTTATTTTGCCTGTCCGAGAAGTATTAAAAAGTAAGTGTTGTTGTAGAATATATGGAATTACTAAATAAGATAAATACACAAATGTAAAAATGTTAATTTCAGATGGAGACTTAAGTAGCTCTAAAAATCTAAGAAAGTTAGCTGAAGACAACCCTAAAGCAAAAGGAGTTCTACTCTATAAAGCTGAAATCCAAGACAGAAAACACGAAATACTTACAAACGAAGAAGAATATTTGAAAATCTTAAATGTGGTGGAGCAAGTCCTAACACAGGTGGAAAACCAATTAAAAGAACAAAGTGAAGGTAATTTGCATAATAATGTAAGTGTTTAGATGAATTTGGCACAAAGTATTGTTAATTCTTTTTTTTTTAGATAATTGGCTGTGCTGTGAAAACTTTAGTATAGCTGATGTTGATTTGGCGATTCTTTTGCATCGTTTATGGGAACTAGGGCTTGAGGGCAGATTTTGGACTGGAGGAAAACGTCCACTGATTGAAAATTATTACAATCGTGTCCAACAACGAGATTCCTTTAAGAAAACTGTGCCACATCTACCTTTGCATTTAAAAATGATTGTCACCTCTCAGCCACCGGCTTATGTTGGGGCAGCTGGTGCAGCCTCAATTGGTGTTGTCATAGCAATTTTGTATGTATTCAAAAAACTTATTCATTAACAAATTGATTATATCAATTAAAAATTGATGTTAATTCTGACGAAAACAGTATTAGTAGATTGTATAAAAATTTATTTATTAAATAATTTATTTTAAAACAATAAATACCTAGTAGCTAAAGAGAAAACCCTTTATTTAAATTAGAAAAAGTGTGCTAGATACAAAAAGTTAATTGCTAGTAGTTATCATTCTTATCCATTTCCGCTCATACATAATACATAATTATGATGATTTAGTTTTAAACCAGGTACCTGCGCAGTTCCTCACTGCACATAGATTAAGTATCCCTTAAAATACTACACCCATACTAACTACACCAGCTATAGTAGCACGCTAGCTCTTATCATGCACATAAAAGCATCAGGCCCTCTCGTATATGCCTACTGGTTAGAAAGGGATAAAAGAAGGGGTTTTATGTCAGCGATAACTGCTAGCGTACGTACTAGGGCCTCTGATGTCTTTAAAATTTGTGGATTGCACTGATTATCTTTTTTCTTCAGATGGTGCCTCTGTGGTATCCTGAAGCTTAGTTATAGGCATCCCCATGAAATGTTTACCATTTGTTGTGCTTCTCTTTCTAAAAGTGGGAGTAGGTGTCAATTTTTCTTTGTTGTACTTAAAAGATCCATCCCCTGGCAAGTTGGGGAGCACATTTGGTATGGTGTACCAAACTCTGTAAGTCACAAACCACGTAAGGATTGCTATTACACCACTGATAAATTTTTCAACCATTATATGGTAATATAAAATTGTGGAGACTAGCATCACATCCCACAATATTTGAAGCAGAGTAATAGCTATCAAAAATGACCTCACATAGGGTGTATATTTTTCATAAGATTTCTGTAAAACATCTAATTCATCATTGTTAATCTTCCTTAAAGGATTTATGCTGACAGACTTGTCATTTATGCTTCGTGTGTACTTTTCATCTCTAATATAATCTTTTATTCTTTCCCATCCATTTATTGCTTTGGCTTCTTCTATCATCACCAAACTTGAATAAATAAGAATGAAACAGTGTCCAGATATATCAAATCCATTCCAAAAACCTCCATTTTTCAAACAAATAACTTTGTTATCAATGTTTTTCATGTTGCAACGGCCATATTTTGTCTCTATAACATTGAAGATCATTGTCCATGTGTACCAGAAGAATGTAGCAATTGCCAATCTCGACAGGTGGCCAGTGGCTATAAGCCTGCTCTTTCCACAACAAGTGGTATAAGATGTCAATAAAACGTAAGGTACAGTCATAAATAATGTCCAAAACCATCCAATCTTTACAAAATATTGATTGAACATATTATCACTTCTTGAGAAATAGGACTTCGGAAACGTAAGACTGTCCGCCATCAGTGAAAGTAAGAAGAGAGTTCCTAAATAAACTGCTATTTTTAAATTCGTGTCGAAGAATAGTACTTTCTTGCAAATGTGCACTATCATTAAAACGAGAACCTCAAAGATAGACGATGCTTCTGGTGTAGGTTTATTACCTTTAGTTTCTGGAGACTCATTTTGAATGTTAAAATTCATTCGAGTACTTTTATAATTTGTTCTACTTGTCATGATTCAATTTTTCAATAACTTCATTTAATTTTTACTTGCAGCACTAGGTTAACCATAAACAAAATTAGCCACAGATTAAAGATATAAACGAATACAGATCAAGTTAAAGAAATGAGAGTTTATTTTTCGCAGATCTACGTGAACAAGTGACACATTGCTGCCAACTTAGTGATTTCGGCGTTAGATCTAAAGCTGGATTCTCAGTCAGAAATTATGGGCGATAAAAATGCGACAATGGCCTTTTTGGTCGATATCTGCGTTTTTAGCGCTCGTAACTTGTGGCTGTAAATCTAGTGCTATATTTATGTAAGGTTGGGCCCAGGCCCACAGTTTCTTTTCTATTCTGTTCTAGTAGAACAGAGTAGAAACGGCAGTTCTGGGCCCAGCCCAAGTCTCCGGCTACACACACCGTTTTACCTAAGAGCATGCCTGCGCAAACACCGTCTACACGTACACTCTTGAAGGTGTGATGATTGTGTAAATGATTGTGTGTGCGTGGGTGTGTGTGTGTGTGTGTGTGTGTGTGTGTGTGTGTGTGTGTGTGTGTGTGTGTGTGTGTGTGTGTGTGTGTGTGTGTGTGTGTGTGTGTGTGTGTGTGTGTGTGTAGCTGTGTGCAGCTGTGTGATTAACAAACAACAGCGACCTGGCCAATTTTAATTTACAGCATGTGGTGCCTCTGTCAACGAGTCACACCTCCAGTTTGCAGCCGGGGTGACTCTTTATAGGGCTGAAAGGTAATGCCAGGTCATACATACTAAATGAAGTTATTATGAGTAAAGGTATATCAGTCAAAGTGATAGCGTCTAGTCATGATAAAAAAAAGCTGTTGGTGCGACTTGATCATGATCGTACTCGGTCTTACTGGGGCTCTTTCAGGCTGCAAAACATTGGGCGTGGGTCCTTATACTTTATGCGCTGCACGACTTGAGCCATTACCTTACCAGGGTCGTACAGTACCAGCAGCTCCCCACGGGCTAGTGGTGCCTTTTTTTTAAATATTAGAAATGGGTTTGCGTTTGGTAAATAGCTGTTGGGACTCTTCCGAGCAGGTAAACATTAGAGTGACTGTAGAGTCTAAAAGCTTCATGAGATATCAAGTGGACAGGGCCTGTCCACGGACTGATGGCAGGGGGGTCGCATTGTAGGTACGCTCTGCTGCCTTATCTACAGCGTAGGCAAAGCACAGTAGGTTGTGGGCTTGCCGCGCGCCCGCTCACTTGCTCTCGCTGTGTCAATGTAATTGAAAACGAATGCGCCGCCACTATTTAGCATGTCGCCGGGAGTTGCCGGAGGAAGACGGGCGCGAGCGGCGCATTCCCTTTGACGCGAGCTGCCTGGCGAATGTGTATCAAGTAATACGAACTTCAGGCAGGTCGATTAGACTAAGTTGTTTCATGTTATACATATTATTATTTATTAAATACAATCGAGCATTATATGTACCTACAGTCAAGGCAATTGAAACACGTACCACCGTAGAACCTAGTCGAAGAGACATACGCCTGACATTTGTACGACATAGCCTGGGCCCCTATTCTGGGTTCACGCGAGATTCATCTCGCACGAGAATAACTGTCAAATCCCAAGGAAATCTGTCATTTTTGACGTATGTGGCATGCGCGATAGCGTCTCGCATGACCCGAGAATTGGGGTCCTGGACCCCAATTCTCGGTTCATGCGAGATGCATCTCACGTGCGAGATCCGTCAAAAAGTGACAGATTTCCAAGGGATTTGACAGTTGTTTTCGTGCGAGATGCATCTCGCATAAACCGAGAATAGCCCCGCTGGCGTTTAACGTGTCGCGTTATTGCGATAGAGTTTTTTTTATCTAAGGTGGTACGATGGTGGGACGTGAATATCTGTGGTGAATATATTTCCCCTACTTTTTTAAGTAGGTGAACAACATAAACAGTGAAGAATTACTGGGAAACATGGAATGCTATCGCAATGCTTGGAACATTTAGGTGGTTTGCATATTTAGATATTAAGTTAAAACTTAGCTTTCATTGTAGCACGTGATAACGTTTTGCACTCCGTCTTTTCTATAGATGCAAGCGGGAATCTTTCCGAATGTTTCCCAGGGAATACTTCCCGTAACATTCGGAAGCATTCCGAAACATTCGGAAGTTTTCGATGGTCGAAAAATACGAAAATTTCGTTAAAAACCGACCAAGTGCGTGTCTGGCTCACGCTCCGAGGGTTCCGTACAAACCTAATAAGCATCAAGCATTGCTTTAATGAAAAAAGAAACCGAATTGAGGGACAAACTTAACTTTGCTATTGTAAAACTCTTGGTCCCATACATACTAAGTGCAAATATAAGATTGTAATAAATACAAAATGTGATGTAACATGGTAACCTTACAAGTTTACAGTTTTCGGACTTTCCCTTTACTTGTGAAAAAAGTAAAAAATGTATGTTATTCTGAGGTTATTACTCATTATTTACACTATAAGTTAAGAATTATGATACATATAAAATATGTAATTCCAACTTCCAATAGAATCATTGTTTAAATAGTAAGTAGTGATGCAGCCCGATAAAATTACCCTGGTAAAATACGGTAAAATTCAATATTTTTCATACTTACTTCATTACTAGCACAAGTGGTATTCCAAATTAGCCCTCTGGGTTGGCAACGCACTGCAATCTCCTAGGTGTTGCGGGTGTCTATGGGCGGTGGTAATCACTTTCTATCAGGTGACCCACTTGCTCGTTTGCCTTCCTATATTGTATAAAAAAAATTGGTAAGAGTAACGCGATAGAAAGAGATGGAAATTCGACAGGGCTGTGCGAGCTGAATATTTCTTTCATCTTAGAAATAAATCTACACTTCAGCTTGATTTCGAGGTAACTACCTTGCTTAAATTACTTAACTGTAATTCAACACGAAGAATAGGCGAATAAACTGAACGGCGCGTGCGGCGTTTTACAAGCTCTCACACACAACGCAAGTAAACGAAATCTAAGACGCCGCGCGCCGCCGCCGCCGCCCCGGCCCGCCGGCTCTGCGCGCCGAAAACTTCCTTGATTGATTCCTTCTTCGGTAACATTAGGAAACATTCCCAGGGACGTATGAGGTGGGGAACTATTCCGGGAGGGGAGGATGTATTCATTCCGTTTGGCCTCGAGCTTCGGGCTGTCATTTTTGAATGTTGAAAGGCAAAGGTATCTTGGCACATACAACCATGTTTTATATAACACACGCCGCAAACTATCGGTATTTTACGCGCCTTTTTGTTAAAACTACTTACGTAATTTTGCAACCGTATGTACATTACACGCAGTACGTTCGTAGTTAGTAGGGCAAAAACCTAAAAGTAGATATCCACTGGATGGTTCCGGCAGGCGATTACCGATAAAGACTTTCTTTGTAGAAATCCAAATCAAAATAATAAAAACTACGACGAAATTGTTTTTAAACACTTAATAAAAACATCGTTTTAATCATCAATCAATCATCATACCGAATTGTCAATGTCGCCTGTCGCGTTTATAAAATTGAGCCACAAGACAGGCGACATGTGACAAGTAACGCTACAGACTTACAGACTTAACATCATAGTGGGCAAGCAATGTATACCAAATTGTCACTGTCACCTGTCACGTTTATGAGATTGGGCCCTGGTACTAATTTCATAAACGCGACAGGCGACAGGTGACAGTGACAATTGTTCGTACATTATTGTTGTAACAAGTAACGCTACAGACTTCATAGTGGACAAGCAATGTATACCGAATTGTCACTGTCACCTGTCGCCTGTCGCGTTTATGAAATTGGGCCCTGGACTACAAGCGTTGACTACATTCAAGACGAGGATGTACGTAACAAGTATCTGTATATCTACGCTTTTCTACATAAATTCATGGGACAGAAGAAAAACACACGGCGGCTAGGTTTTTAAGGTGCGTATTCGATCGAATATAACAACATAAGAAAATCATGATTAAATTACAAAAATTGGTACATAACTTGCCCTGACATAGGTATTACGATAAATATTTATGTTTTATTTACGCTTTTTTAACATCAACACGGGCGGAAACTTAACTTACCTACTGGGAAGTATTCCCAGGCAAAGACGAAAACTTCCTTGATTCCTTCGGAAACATTCGGAAACATTCCCAGGGACGTATGAGGTGGGGAACTATTCCGGGAGGGGAGGAAGTATTCATTCCGCTCGGCCTCGGGCTGTCATTTTTAGTGTTGAAAGGCAAAGGTATCTTGGCACATACAACCATGTTTTGTAATAATACAAAAAGCCTGATCCTTTTTTTAAATCTATGTTTTCAGTGATCATAGATTAATTTGATGATGATGAATAAAGATGAAATGCTGATGTTACGCATTTTAAAGTCTCTGGAAGGTTGTTTAACCAAAGTCACATCGCCGACGAAAGACTTGACTAGCGGTCGTAAATAGTCGTAATTTAAGCCTGATTGGATATTATATGTATGTATAATTTCATACGGACATTTTAAAATAAAAATATATCACTTTAACTCCAAAATGGCCGAACCATGAACTGATAGACTGCGCGCTGTGAACAGTATCTAAACGCCTCTGTCTCTTTCTAGTGTTGACATCATTAGAATCGAATTTCCTGTCACTTTTTTTAATTACTCGTTCTGAAGTAGAATGACTAAATGTATGCACCCTTATGATTAAGGAATGTTTTCTGTAAAAATATAAAATATAAAAATATAAATATAATAAAAGAGTCCAACTCGCACGTGACCGGTTTTATTACTGGGAAAGTTTCCGAGTAATCGAAATATTCCCGGAAGTTTTCCGGAATAATTCCGAATATTTCAGAAGTTTTGCAACTATAGTCTTTTCACACAAACAAAATGATTTACGCAGCAAAGAATATTCAAACGGACTCCCTCGATAGACACTGACAGCGGGGTTTTCACTGCACCATGACGTCATCTTACGGTTGCCATATGAAGTATTCGCGTTAGATTAGCGTAACGTCGTAAAAAGCTATCCATTGTTCGATTAATTTAATTAACAACACTATAATAATAAAATAATCGTAAACTAAGAAAGTCACATCAATTAGGGTGTTTTCCGAAATGCATTTACGACAAGGCAATGACAATTATTCATGAGGAGAGCCAAATTGTCAGTATTTAAACAAGCCATGTAAAAAAAAGTTTAAGTAAGCCAAGCCAAGCCGAGTTTCGTTTCCCTCCTACTGCGTATCCGGCGTTCAGTGTATTTTTGGCGATTTCCATTTTGTCAAAGCGTGAGTTTATTGTTAGTATTTACAACCCAATTGTAGCGGTTCGGTCATAATTGTTTATTTCAAGAAATTCACTATGCGTAAAGTGTCTAAGAGTCGTACGGACGATGATGGGATTTCATCTGCCAACGGGTCTGTTGTAAATGAGGATCAGTCAGAAACACAACAATCTAATGATCGCAATGATAAAGACCCGGACTCTGATCCGAATCCAAGCGCAGATGAAACGGATGAGAAAGAAAAAGACGTGGTGAAAAAGGGAAAGTCTCCCAAAAAAGGGAGAAAAAGGAAATCGGAGAAAGAGGATAATAAAAAAGACGCCGAAGAAGAATATGAGGTAGGTTTCATCGAAATGTAACCTCCTAAACTTGCTTTTGGCCACAGTTTTGTTTATTGGTTTTCGCGGGAAACTGCGCACGATTGATACAGCCAACCTCGTGATATACACACTAATATTAAATCTCTGCTGCTGAATTTAATAGTCCTCGCTCCACCATGTGTTTTTTATATTTGTGTAGGCAATGCTATCCAAACCAAGGCTGATAAGAGTGATAACAAACATTTGTTATTAGTTTACTGTATGCTAGAAGACGAAAAAAGCATGATTAGAAATGGAACTACAAATTTGGATACAACCATGTTTCATTCATAATGGCGCCATTTTCGTGTGGTTTACATCTTCTCAAGTACTGTAAAAAGTTGTTATCATGCAATTGAACTAAATGAACTGCTATGATGAAACATTTTTTTTCTTTCTTCTAGGTGGAGAAAGTGGTTGACTCTAAAAAGATCAAAGGGAAGGTGCATTATTTAATTCGCTGGAAGGGATATTCTGCGGACAGTGACACTTGGGAGCCAGAGAACACTCTTTCATGTCCAGAACTGATTAGCAAGTATCATGATGAAGTAAGTGCTGAAGCCCATGAAATTAGTATACATTGCATATTTGAAAATGTTAACTTCCTCTCCAGCCATAATTTGTAGCATCAAAATATACAACATTTTCCTTGCACTTTTTTCCATTTCTTTACATACATGTCTTCTTGGGGGACATGAAACATTGAATATTCTAAATGTACATAGTATACAATAAAGCATATTTGTGTTGTATTGAATATTCAGAAAAATAATAAACTAGAGTAGAAGTTCTGAAATTAAAGTTTTTAGTTTTGATGGTTTAAGCTTTTGCTCTTAGGACTTAGAGAGGAAGTTAGCACTTAAAAATTTACCCTCTCAGCATAGTGTAGCACAAAGATAAAGGCTTCAAATATTTGGAAACTAATGGGCTTACATTTGGTCACCTATTATTCAAATAAAACAGATTACAAACAAATGGTGTTCTGTGTCCTGTGCTGTAAATAATTATATTCTCATTTGCACATGTAAGGTGTCTAGTGTATTCTAAGTTTTATGCTGAGGCCCATTTCTTAAAAGATATGAGTCTTGTACTACACAGGGCTTAGTATGTGAAAGTTTTTTTTTACCTGCTTTATAAGTTGCTTTACAAGGCTGCATAACCAAGTGTTATGGAAAGAGTCTTCTTAATAAAAATTTACACATTAATAGAAGATTGTTCAACGAGGGATGAAGGATACATATTACACATGAGATGTTTAGCCAATAGTTCAAATGTGGAATTGGTGTTTCACCCAAGTTAAACACTCTGCTTTTCATTTCGACCATGAGGGAAGCAGAAAATGTCACGGATAGTAAAAAATATTTCAATCAACAAATCAACATGGGTGAAACACCAATTCCACACTTGAACTATTGGCTAAAACTTCTCATGTGTAATATGTGTCTTTCATCCCTTGTTGAACAATCTACTAATTATTATTTATGTAATTTTAAAGAAATGTCAAATGTATAGCATGTAGATATTTTTATTGAAATAGTGCTGTTAGTGAAAAAAGTGGAAAGTAAAAAAATTAGTTTTTTATTTTATAATTTTGCTTTTGCACTTGATTGATAATTTTACTGAATAATTTGTTAAAGTTCTTTTTTACAATTTTATTTAACTTCACATGTTAATTTGTTTGATTCTATGTTTGGGTGGAATTTTACAAAGTGAATTTTGACCCATTCCAATGGTTAGATTGACTTGAAGTTTGGTAGGTATGTGTATGTAGTTCAGACGACAATGCAATAAAAAGGCACACAGTTCATCTAGTTGTTACCTAAGACCTACCTTTGGGTTGTGTTTATGAAGGCAAATTTTTCGCACTTAAGTATTGTGCATGATATTCCTGGCTACTAGTTCTCAAATGCAGTGCATCTTCCTTGCGTCTCCACAGGGCTCGCGGTATGATTTCAGCCCATTGTGTGGCTGCTCTTTTTTCATTCCTGGATGTGAGGAGCTGTTTCTTTGGCTGCCAGACATTCTGCAGAGATGGCCAATTAGGTTTCTGATGATTATTCATAAGATGTTTCACCTTAGTAAGGGTGTTAGGCTTGTTAGACGTGTGTCTAAGTGTGGGACTACTTGCTGGGGTAGTCTGTGAGTACTCGTTTTTGCTTGCGTCCATTTTCGTGTTGTACTCCAGTCCTTTGGCGCAGCCAGGATTTGCGGGTAGTAGGACCTTGTGCAAGGTCCGTCCGGATCTCTACCACCATCTTGCTCGCTAATCCTGCCGCTAAGCAGCAGTGCTTGCACTGTTGTGTTCCGGCGTGGAGACCAAGACAGCCGGTGCAATTACTGGCACAAGAGGTATTCCATCTTAGCCCTCTAGGTGCGGTGGTGATCACTTACCATCAGGTGACCCACTTGCTCGTTTTCCTTCCTATGTTGAATAAAAAACAAACAAACATTTGTACAGTACCTACTTACGATTTCGGCAATCTTCGTACTTCTCGCTCGTTCTTTCGTCTGACAGTATGTTTTTCACTCGTGTTTCTTAGGAGCACGATGATTGCCGATAGCTATTAAGAAACTGGACTTACTGTAGAAAAAAAGTGTAATTATAAATGTGTGATTTTCTTCATCATGTTACGCCCAAGCGAATTCATAAAGGATGCTTTGCACACCGAATTTAAAAACAAATAATTATGTACATAGCAGAGCAAATTGAGTGATATTTGACCACGTATTTGTTTAACTCCATAGAAAGAAAATTCTAAAAATAAAGAATCAACTTCTCCAAAGAAAGCCAAGAAGAGAGGAGCTGCCAAGAAAGATAAAGCTAGTCCTAAAAAAGCTAAGCGTACAAAAAATGAATGGGATGGTGAGAATGCCGATGAAAATGCAGAATATGAGGTAACTTCTATTTTATACTATTTTGTGTTGCATTAGCACACATCGCACGTTTAGAATTAAAGCGACTCAATTCTGAATATGACATTTCCCAAAATTAAACCCTATGTCATTTAGTTAAGGTAATATTTTGGGACGTGTATAATTCAGAAATGGGTCGCTTTAATTCTAAACGTGCGACATGTAGATAATAAATTGGAATATTTGCTGGATGAGGCTATCCTATGACATAACAGTGGGTCGATACTCTATATTGTTAATGGATATTTTAATTTTTTAAATTAATCATTTAATTATGTTGACACATAGGATGTGACTTAAATAAAAAATTGATGGATTTTTAATTTGCCGCTGTAGAGTGTTTTATTTAAAGAATAAACAATAAGTTGATGGAAAAACTGAGATTATAAAGTTGTTTAGTGTTTACTACTTAAGACAAATAAGTATGAAAGTGGTTTGTTAGTATATTTTTTGCTCTCATTTGTATTCTACCTATGGTAACATAATATGAACCAGTGATGGTCGAAATAAGTAGTTATGTATTTGAAGTTTTGCTAGCGACACGTTCAGGGTGACCACGGGTGCAATTTACTCACGAAAGTTCAATTAGAATGTATTGTGCATAAAAACCTGTAGAAAAATCTCTATAAAATACAGTGAAAACCGTATGAAAATCCGTTGCGTGGTTTAGAAGGAGTAAGCAGCCGAAGACATGGGGACAGACGGGCATGCATAGCTACTTTGTAAAGAAGATAAACTTAAAACTATTTCAGGTTGAACGAATTTTGGAAGTGCACCATAAGAAGAACGGCAAAAGAGAGTTCCTTATTCACTGGAAAGGATGGTCTAACAAATTTGATTCCTGGGAGCCCGAAAGCAATCTTAATTGCTCTGAGTTAATAAAGAAGTTTATGGAGAAGGTGATTAATAATTCAAAGTTGAAATTTGTTATGACGTCTGTAGTTGACCAAGACCAATATTGATTTATTTATTCCATAGTATTCCATTTTCAAACTGACTTATTGTTAAATTATTGTAATCGAAATCATTTATTTTAAAATTTTTCGATTTTTCTTTTTGTATTTTTTTTACATTCAGATTAAATTTAAATTGCTATGTAATGAATGACAACACATAGAAAAATTAGGGTAATGGCAGGGTTCGAACCTGCAACATCAGCATTTGCGTGCCTTGCGTATTCCAGTTTCCACCACATTACCGCTGTGTGTAGCGGTAATGTGGCGGAAATTGGAATACGCAAGGCACTTAGTGTATCGTGTTAGCGATCAACTATGTTGTTTTAGTCAAATTATCATTTAGTTCTCGTAAATTATCGCGCGAATTTTAGTTTTTTTTTCGCCAACATGCTGAAGTGCAAGCAAATGAGTTATATATTCAAAAAACATAGGAAAACCTTTATTGTTTTTTAAAGAATATGATAGACGTCTAAGACACGCGGGCCAGTATTTACGTTTTTTTTTTTGAAAAAAAAAATTGGATTGACCAATGTGACCCATTTTGAACGCCCCTCCTATATTTACCTAGCAAAATTACATAGTATAAAAGTAAAATAAATTATTTGTTTTGAAGATATTCCTTATATAAACCACCAAGACGCTCATTCTCTGCACACATAGCTAAGTGTGGAGAAGAGATACTTTGCTTGTTTGAATGAACTTATAATAAACAGGCACAATCCAATGGGTATTATATGGATTGTGTAAAAGTGTAAAAACTGATGTTATCTATCAGGTGGACGCTGCACGCTCGACTGACTCTCGCAACTTGCGAGTGGCTCCCGGCACCACCAATCGGTTCACTTTACAAGACCCCACTTCAGGTCGCAGGCTCAGCAAGAGGCGCGGGCAGCGGCAGAGGTATCATATTCATTTCTCATTTCAATGTTCAAATATTTCTAAGGAAAATTTAGTAATAATACTAGGGAATGCAA
Organism: Ditula angustiorana; assembly: GCA_963691745.1. NCBI lineage: Eukaryota > Metazoa > Arthropoda > Insecta > Lepidoptera > Tortricidae > Ditula > Ditula angustiorana. The sequence continues at coordinate 8,120,060 of OY829484.1, forward strand.
ACCTAAAGAATAACCGGGTAAAACCTAAAATATAAAACCTAAAAATAATAGGGTTTGCATTCCTTAAATAATACCCAATAATATCCTTGTTACTCACGTAATATATTATTTATCTACTCGCCTGAATGGTTTAATAATTTATCTATTGTTAACACTTACTTTTCTGTTTTCAGAGTTCGTTATGATGATGCAGAATAATGAAAGTGGTTTTTAAGAATTTTCATAAGTTGAAAGCAGTGCTAGCTCCACTTAATTGTGCTTGATTGTATTTTCATTATTGTTTGTCTTGGAATAGTATTTTTTTGTTAATTTATGTAAAAAACTTGAACATTTGTCAGGTCTGATTTACCTTAGACTAGCAGAAAAGCAAAGGTAGTATGAGATATTATATACTTAAACAATATTACATGTTTGACTCCACACATCTGCACAGGGATTTTACACAAAAAGTAATGGTTGATATTAGTTTTATAAGTGGACCTGTATTTTATTATCGACCTTCATGGGACGTTCCAAAAGTAGCATATAAATTTTACCTTTAATGTCAATCCAATTATATTGTCGCCGTGAAAGACTACTTATTTGAAATATTGGGCGGACAAATTCCAAAGTCATTGCCTAAATTGCGACTTGTGAAGCCCATCCACGACCTAACAGACAAAATGAGTAAACGATTTAATTGGAATCAAAAACGGTGCCGGCGGACGCATTGTTTACCGGTTCCCTCAATTGTAAAAAAGCGGCAGCGCACTGCTTGTCCTCTGTGGCCCTAACATAACCGCCCGATTTTGTTTTGCCAGTTTATGCGATTTGTTGAATTAAATTTTTCTGTCATGTATTTAGACAAAAATATATTGAAATATAACAATATAAATGGTTTATATTGCGACGAATGTAATACTCGACGTTCCTGACCCTTTTAACGTCTTGTTTACGGGCGGAATATACGCGATAGAAACAGTTTCAAATGTTTTATTTCAATTTCGTCAAGTCGCGAAGCCATTACAAATTATTTAAATAATTATTCTTTAATATACCGCGATTTTAATAAAAATATTTTATCCTGCCTCAATACAAAAATAATAAAAAACCCGTGGGGCGCATACAATAGATAATTGTTGCATGATGGTATTACTTAAATCACCAACCGGCAAATTAAATTGTGCGAGTTTAACTGAGTCATGCGCCCGACATTTTTCTTTCCTTATAAATAAATCTGTATTAGGTTAGAAGTCGTTCAATTGTTTTAAATTTTCGCTATTTTCACACATATTTATACTGTCTATTAACGCAATATTAAATTGTTTATTTACCTCGACGTTTGACCGCTTACACTTGCTGATTACCGTGATGAAGAACGCTTGTATCAGTCTTCCCGGAAAAAAAACCTGTGCTTTTTAAATGAATTGCTTCACATATTGTTCTCGGATGATTAAAGACGGTTTGTGGAGAGGACTTTAGGATTATGAAGCTCGATCCAATGATTTGGTCCCGATCCCAGTATTTGCTCGGCATTAGAGGTTTTGTTCACCTTGCGATTTTTGGCAGTTGCGATGTGCTCCCTTTCCGCTATAGTTGGCTTCGTATTTCTAACATAAAGTCTACCGCAACTTCATCCCAATCCGGTCTACTCGTGACTACGGCCGTTGTAAGACGGTCAAAATGTCGAGATAAATAAACAATTTCATAATCGCGTTTAATGTCCCTATAAATGTTATAAATAGAAAAAGTTATTCTACACTTTTAAGCTGGTCTTATAAATGTGGTACATTAAGAAATATATATATTTAAATAATTACTTTCTGCTTTCTAGTCCTGGGGTGCAATTTTTGAATCTCACCAGGTGACTAGAGCTCACCAAAATGGCCGAATCGCTATGAAAAACGGCTATTTTAGTGAGCTTTAGTTACCCGGTGAGATTCAAATGCAATTTTTGCATTTCACTAGGTGACTAAAGCTCACCAAATTGGCCGCATTTCTATGAAAAACGGCCGTTTTGGCGAGCTTTAGTCACCCGGTGAGATTCAAAAATCGCACTCCTGTGTGTGTGACATTTTGCAATTGAATTTAAACACCGGGAAAACGCTGCTATGGATTACGACTTAAGAGCGTAGCGCTATGCGGCAGTGAAAACGCTCATCGAGAAGTTAGTATAAAATCGATTGCAAAATTTGTATTGAACAAACATACAGACAAGCAACCGAGATACTAAAAACTTGGTAATAAACATTTGTGGGTTGGAGGCTTATATAAACTACATATAAGTAAAGATTTTATTTGCTACAGTTACATGATTTTATAGATGTAAGTTTTTTATTGTATAGGGGTTTCAAGATTAAGTACATTTTCACCATTGTTTTGAGATTTCGACATATACATACATACTTTTTTCCTTTGGTTTCTTAAAGGGTCTGTTACCCATTTCTTGAACTAGTCTTGATTTGACATGTTAACTAATGGATTTTTAAAACCTAGTATATATCAATGAATGCAGTAGGTTTCAAAAGTAACAGCAAACGAAATTTACCATGCTACGTATTGTTGGTGTATGAGAACACTACCCTGAACGGTGCATTAAAAATATTCACACTATATCCAAAGACTTTTACGGAACAGAAACATTGTCACACTGAGTTACGGTACATGGCCGCAAGACATGTGCGCAGGCGTAAGAAGCAAACGCTTTTATCACGACGCTTATCCAAAATGTAAAAATTCTTTAACAACACAGCACTTCCGGGTTCAAAGTACAGCCGCTGTTCTTTGAACACGCAATTGCTGTGTTGTGTAGCGGCCATGTGCAAATGTTTTTGTTTGTCTGGTATCCATACATAGAAGTCTTTAAGTATATCAAACAAAAAATCGTTACTTTTGAAGTTAGCTGTGCTGACGCTATTAGATATATCGTACCGGACGCAGTGCGTCCTCAAAATATAGATTTTAGCGGAATAGCATGTTGAACTTTTATTGAGCACCTTATCGGCTTCGGTATATCTGATCCTACAATTTATAAAAACTCAAGTATCCTATTATATATACGCTATCCACAACGCGTTTATATGAACGAGTGTTCCCCTTATCTATCTGTTATTATACTGTAATATTGGGTTATTTGACACAGCCCCAAAACTATGGCACGCAAATACCAAAAGTCCACTTTGCTTAGTAATTTTGGTTGCTAGTACTTCTTGTTTGTGTGACTGTAGATGAAAATTTGATGTGAATGTGACTATCACGACGATTTAATGATGCATTTACGATAAAATGCTTAATACTTGTAGGCAATTTGCATGTATTTGTGTGTTCGTTCTGTGCATATTTCGGTACATTGTCGAAATTTTCAAATACTTAGTAATAGTGTTACATGTGTAGTGCAACCGTAACAATGTATAAAAACCTTGGAGAAACTTTAGATTTATTAGAGTCAACTATGTTAAGTTATTAAGTGCAAAAATATTGTATTTTTGTTATTAAAAAACATACTATTACGACAAAAAGGTAATAATGTCTGTATATTCCTGTACACATCACCTGTAAATATAAAGTGGCTTTTTTGCATCTATTTTGTTGCATTACTTTAATTACACAAGCCGATTCCATGGAATTATAATTTCTTACATTTTCAAAAGAAATGCAAAACGACCATATAGATTTTTCAGGTGTGGGCAATACAATTATGACAAAAAGCAACTAAATATTCTTAGACAAATCGACGTAGCTGATTCTATAACACGAGTTGTGTCTAAAAATCCATAATTCCTCACAAAATTTATAGAGGACGTCAGCAGCAGACTCATCTGAACGCTCGAAGGGATCAGCAATATCTACACAAGCTTTTACTCTAGTGACAATAGTGTACCGATTTATTTGACCCTTCACTGCGTATATATATCTGGTATAGACAGTACATGAAACAACATACAAGTCTAGCCACTCACACAGCTCGGATTCTGATCCGTTCTATGTATAGTATTCTACTTTTAGGTACATTTCATACTAAATGACACATCGGTGAAAAAGACGCATGTCTCGGCTTCTATTCTGAACAACGATATTATAATGCTTATAGGTCAGTGATTCTGAAGGAGCGAATGACAATTTGTAAATGCGGTTAGGTCAGATAGTCATTTCGATTTTGCCTGAACAAAAGGGATAAATGGACCCGTCGACTGTGTATGTACAGTCAAAGAATTTAATTCCCTAACCATTATTGTAATCGAAATTATTTATTTTTAAATTTTTTCGATTTTTCTTTTTGTATTTTTTTTACATTCAAATTAAATTTAAAATGCTATATAATGAATGACAACACAAAGATAAATTAGGGTAATGGCAGGATTCGAACCTGCAACATCAGCATTCCGTGCCTTGCGTATTCCAGTTTCCGCCACATTACCGCTGCCATACCCTGCGAATTTTTCAATGCGTTTCGTTTTTACGGTCATTACATTATTGATATTTTTTCTTTGGGATAACTACCCTTGGTGTCATCTATGAGAAACTTAATCAAGTTATCTCATTCAACTTGGTCATTTATGAATGCCCGTTAGCTGACGAGAGATGACGCCATTTGTTGTTAAATTATAATAATAATTATAATTTCCATTACAATAATCCTGCCATTACCCTAATTTTTCTGTGTGTTGTCATTCATTATATAGCATTTTAAATTTAATTTGAATGTCCCCACCCATTTCGTTGAAATGTCGTCAGATTTTCGCAATGCATTAAGGTCGATATGTCAAACTAACGTCTTGCTCTAGTTAGCTCTTATGGTGACAGTTTGCTACATGATATTGAATCTTAGGTGGGTTGGACATTAAATTCCTTGACTGTATGTTGATCCAGTCCTCATAAAATTTACTCCATTAGAATGCTAAGTTCACGTTTGGAGTTCGAGAATTTGCAATTTTGAGACTCGATCTTTGTTTTATATACCGAGTGCTATTATTTCACTTGTGGCATGTCCGATGTAATTGATGTTTCAATTCGGAATAATTCTAAAAATAAATAGTTCATAACAATGACTTGTTATTTTTCCGAATATTTTATTTTATAATTTACAAAGAACTAAATTATCAACGCTAATAAAGAAAGGATTGTTATAAACGTTACAATAAAACAAATTTACCTAAACAATCAAATCTGAGACATTTGAAAGCAAGCAAGCATGCGTGAGATATCTACCCAAGACCGTAGGCGAGCAGGCTTTCAAGCAAGTGTCGTCCACGTGAAAAATGATATACCTAGTGCATCTCTCTCGTTTCCCCAAACACGAATAGCGACGTGTAGCGCCGCCTTTAGCCATAGCACAATAAATAATAGTACTAACGTACAGAAACTTCTCTTTTTCGACCACCATTAAACGAATTCCAACTTTATGATCAGGCACAAAAGTTCGTATTACTTCATAAACATTCACCAGGCGGCATGCCTCAAAAGGAAGGCGCCGCCTGCGTTCGCCTTCCACCCGCAATGACCTGGCGCACCGCTAGGGTTGGGCTGCTTACTATCACAACGCGCGACACAGAGTGAGTGGGCGCGCGAGCTGCAAGCCGGCAACTTACTGCGATTAACCTATGCCAAAGGTAATGCGGCGAGCGCACCTACGGTGCGGAGTGGAACCCCCCTGGCCATAGGTAGTATTTGCAAAACTGGTGTTGGTTTGTTACAAAATAAAACTACGACAATAATTTATATTAATATATGTAATATCATATTTATATGTCTAACGATATTTTAACGTTGAAGTACATTTTACTATAAAAACTATACCCTAAGTAAAAGGGGATCAAATTACAGGACCCCTATTTTCGTATATTGCATTGACATTGTTTCACATTCCATAATTTCAGATGCCTAAATGTTTCATTTGTTTCTTTGTTGAAAACGCAGGCGCAAGCTTTAAACTTTTAAAAAGATCATCACGTAAAAACCATTAAATATAGAATATGACACATCAGACATATGCAATTATGGAAACCATTACACAGCCAATGAGTCACCGTACACTGAGTACTGCGAATAATGCTTATGCGTCTATTAATATATTTGTCAATACGTGTTCCTGGTGTATTGTATACTTAAATATGTACCCCCAGATTGCCGTTTCTTTTTTACTGTGGAGAAATTTCACAATGCTGCAGTACGCCTACTGCACGGTACATTTCCAGTTTTGGTCGCGTATTCATAGCACGGGATATTTTACAGTATTTTGACTTCTAGCGCTTCATTGTAGAGGCTCCATGGAATCGTATCCACTCAAACGATGCCTTCTAGATCTGGTCTAGGGGGGGCTACCAATTGGAGGCCATGGTCCTGCGGCGTCGAGGCGGCGGGTCGGTGCGGGCGCGGCGGCAGCGCCAGCACGGCGTCCGGGAGCCGCGCGCCGCACAGCGCGCACGCTGCGCCCGCGTCGCACGCCACGTGGCACGCGCGCGCACAGTGCGTCGTGCGGCACGCGCCCTCGCCCGCCGCCAGCGCCGCGTCGCAGCGCGTGCAGCGCCCGCGCACCGGCAGGCCCTTGCGGGCGCCGGCCAGCGCGCGCGCCAGCGCCTCGTGCGCCTCGCGCGCCGCCACTCGCGCTGCGCAAGCCCACGCGCCGCGCTGCCCCCGCGCCGCGCTCAGGACGGCCAGCGCGACGCGCGGCGCGGCGCACACGCGCTCGGCCAGCCGGTCGGGCGGCACGTACGCGGCCGCTTCCAGCAGCAGCGCGGCCGGCATCGCGTCCGCGCGGCGCAGCAGCCGAGCCCACATGCCGGCCGCCGTGGCCGCCGGCACGCCGGGCGCCACGCGCGTGCACAGCTCGCAGGCGCGCCGCACGAGTCGCGCCTCCGTCTCCTCGTCGGCGGCCGCGAGCAGGTCGAGCAGCGCGTCGAGCGCCGCGTCGGGGTCGCCGGTCGCCTCCAGGCACGTCGGCTCCGCGTACCGGGCGCCCGTCTCCCTGACGATCGCCAAAGCCTCTTCCGGTCGTAGAATGCCCGTATTTTTTTCCAGAAAGTCGCACGCGTCCGCCGGCCGCTTAACGCACAGGTTGCGAAAGTGAGCCGCCGCCGCCTCCCCCTGCAGCCGGCCCGCTTCGAGCAGGCACTCGGCGAATTCGAGAGCGCGCTCGCCGTCGCACGCGCGCAGCACCGCGGCGACCGCGTCCGAGAACCGGTCGTCCACGAGCGCGGCCGTCGCCCGCGGCCGGAGCTCGGTCAGGGCCCGCAGATGGCTCTCGACCTGCTTCCTCGCGCCGGAGCAGTCCGCTTCTATCCTGGAACGCAGGTACTCGAAGAGTTCGTCGACGTCGGCGTCGGAGGGGTCCTCGATTTGAAAGAATTGGGCGAGCGCTTCGTGATGGTTGTCGAGGAGGACGTCGAGCCGCCAGAGCACGCGCGGGCGCGTGGCGGCGGCCGCGGCGTCGCGGTGCGCGGCGAGGCGGTGGCGCGGCGCGGGCGCGGGCGCGGGCGGCGCGGGCGCGGCGGGCGCGAGCGACACGGCGGGCGTGGCGGGCGCGCGCAGCAGCAGCGCGAGCCAGGCGCGGTCCGCGCGCTCGCCGGGCGTGGCGGCGGCCAGCTCCTGCGCGCTCGCCAGCAGCTCGCGGTCGCCCGGTAGCGCGCCCGTACTCAGCTGACTGGAGATGAATTCTAAAATCTCCGCGCGCTCCTCCGCCTCCTGTGAAAACCGTTCACAGCCCGAGATGAATGACGATCGGTACTACGCGACGACTTTTGCAGAGCTTGTGTACGAAGTCGGTTTCGATCTGGACCCGATTTCATAAACGCGACAGGCGACAGGTGACATTGACAATTCAGTATATATTGCTTGCCCACTATGATGTTAAGTCTGTAAGCCTCTAGCGTTACTAGCGTTAACGTCGAGGTATCGCGTTTAAGTCCCGACAAACGTAATAAGTATGTCTAGCGGTACTTTTCGACACAGTAATGTACGGCGACTTGTCACTGTCACCTGTCGCGATTATGAAATTGGTCCCTGGCATCTGACAGAGATTAGGTATTATGAAAACAAATAGTACCTACTTAGTATAATTTCGCAAAAGCACGCACGAGTAGATCCCACGTCGTCGAACGTAAAAAAGCGTGCGCTGAGCAAAATGAGCAGCAGCCCAAATAGCATACGGAAGGACGAGCAAAGAAAATTTACAAGAAAACGCATTCACTGCAAAAACAGCATGTGTTTAAATGTCTGTACAAAATAGTGTTTTTCATGGTGTAATTCGATTACACTGTCGAATTTGTCAAAGTCCAAACCGGGTTATTTTTGAATTCAAGAGGACTATTTTGGGCATGTTTACAATACATTTACAATGAATTATAGAAACTTTGGGTGAATTGACGACTGAATTCTTCATTTCGTAATCCCGGGATAGTCCCGGGATTTTTCTAGTAGGTAATTTCAACAGGGCGTGTCCATATTCTGCTAGCTCCCTAACTTTAGGTATAATTGCACCCGAATTTCCGATCACTGTTCATGACTTTGAGGGAGACAATGGCGAGATTAATAATAATAATAATTAATAATCCGCGAAACCCGAGAGTCTAGTCTAGACGAGAGCTTCAACCAGTAGTTCTGCTTGCGACGTTTAAAGTTACGGTATTAAATATAGAGAAATAGATGGTTGGAAACAAACTATTAAAGGACGTATCAGTTAAAGTTAGTTTTGTAATACCTATCCACTGAGGTGCGATAAGTTTGGAAGCAAAGTTGTTAAATGGATCATGACGTAACACGCAAAGTGATTCTCATGCGATTGTTTCCTAGCCCCGACACCCAATCACTTACTGACTTACGTGTAATTCTAAGTCTAACTTATCCATCCTACTATGTAAGAAACAACGTACTCTCTTAACAATTTATGTTTACCGCCTCATGCATCTAATTTTGGTGGGTTGTGGGAGGCAGGCGTGTGTTCCACGAAGACTCATTTGTGTAAGATAGATAGAAGGGAATAGCATTCTTACAAGTGGTCCGGAAGACCATACGCACTAAAGTACCCACCATTATGAAAGACATTAATTGATATTTAAGTTATCGTTTATGTTGATGAATTTAAGGGTAGTGAACTTTATTACCTGTATAGAGGGAGTGAGCTGTATGAGCGCGCGTGCGACGCGAAGACGGTTCTGCTTTCCCAGCGGGCCGGCGAAGGGCGGCTCGCGCGCGCTCTGCTCGAGCAGCCGCACGCACGCGCGCGCGTCGTGCGTCGCCAGCGCCTGCAGCGGCGAGCGCGCCGGCCCGGCCGCCTGCAACAGCGCGGCGGCCGGTCTTATAATCATTATAATAAAACCATTTATTTCGAACTGCATGGGCCAACAGATAAATTTTTTTTAAAGAGGAGCATACATATTTATAAGACGTTAATATTAGCACGTTACTTCGACGACGTGGGACCTGGTTTTTGGGGTGTCTAAAAATCGTCCACGAAAACGATGAAAAGCTCCCTTCGGTCAGAATACTTGCTTCATGAAGGCCGACAGATCATCGATCGGTACCCGCACCACAACGGACGTAATGATGACATGGTGGCGGGTCTCCAAAATCGCTCGACCGTCAGGGTTATAGTGGTATCTCACAAAATAGAGTCGTATAATAAAAAAACCTGTTTTTAGTATACATTACATGTTTTGCTTTCCTCATGGTCGAAATGAAAAGCAGAGTGTTTAAAATGGGTGAAATACCGATTCTACCCTCGTACTATTGGCACCCTCCCCGCTTCGCTCGTGCGCAAAAATATCTCCTATCGAGTTGATGTCTTTCATCCCTCGTTGAACAATCTACTACTTCACCTCGATTATTATATTCTACGATCTCAAGCAGGACGCAGATGTCTCGGTCCATTCAGTGCCCTGCCGCACAGTCTCTGCCACCCTTTGATCCCCGCGGAGGTTGGGAGACGGCGGCGGGTCTAATTTCAGCGTCAGCGTAGTCACGTCGAGCGGTCATTCACAGCTCTCGCCTACAGCAGCTGAACTCGAGCGCGCGCGTCGCCAGCGCCTGGAGCGGCGAGCGACCCTGCGACACGGTGGCAGCCGTGGCAGGGCGTCCCACACAGGTCACGGAAAACAGCATGCGGACACTCACAGCGGGTGCGAGCAGCGTGTGCAGCGCGTCGTGCCGCGCGGACGGCTGCGCGTGGTCGGGCAGCGGGCGGCCGGCGGCGCCGCGGCCCGCCAGCGCGTCCGCGGCGGCCAGCAGCAGCGCGCTGCCGGCGCACGCGCACTCGGCGCCGCCGCGGCACGCCTCGTCCACGTACTGGACCAGCTCGCGCATTGCCCCGCTCGAGCCGCCTGGAACACCGAGCGATGAAAAGAAACGAGCCTTTTACTCCTCCTTACGCTCGGAAACACGATTAATTGAGTCGACATATTTATTTGCGTTACTGTTTAAAACGAGTGTTTTTTTATGTTTCTACTGGCTTTATTGATTTGTTATGTTTATGACTATATATTGTTTCCTTACCTAAAGCTGCTGCAATCGCGCCGACTCCCCGCCACAGGCCCTTGTTTCTAGTAAAAACGCTCGCCCGATGCGGGTCCAGAGACGTGAGGGGCAGAGAGGCGAGCACTCTCTCGACGAGGCCGGGGTCCACGGCGGCGAGTCTCTCTATGAGCTCCTGCGAGCAGTCCGGGGACGGCGCCGCTTCGTACAGCTCGCCGCGAACCGCCGCTTCACCCAGAGCTTCCACGAATATTTTCTCGCCCGCACATTGCTCCCACAGGCATGACCATAGCTCTTCACTAAAAAAAAGAGTAAAGAATAATAACTCTCGGGAAACGAAAAAAAAAATGGTTTCCAACAAAAGAAACACTCACTTCAAATTAAATTTTAAGCACAATTTTATGGCCAGGTCAGCCAGTACTTTGTTGGCCAACAGATGTGGTCTCTCAGAAATGTTTACGATAAAGGAACGAGCGAGCGCTCGTGCATCTGGTCCTTGCGCCGAGCAGAGCAGGCGGAGGGCTTGGGCGTGGCGCTGGGAGGACATGGCCGCCTGCGCGCGGGCCAGCGGGTCCCGCGGCCGCACGCGCACCACGCCGCGCCGCCCCAGCAGCGACAGCGCGCCCTCCGCGACGCACGCGCCGCCGAGCGCGCTGCCTCCCGCCATGCACATTGCGCGCGAGACTCGCCCGTCCGTCCACAGACCCTAAGTGAAATTAATTCAAGTTTTAATCTGCGACCGCCGTGTAGCCTACCGCGCGTAGAGGTTACCGACCCTGACTGCGAAGCTAGAGGTTGTGGTTCATTATATAAGTATAATAAATTATATAATTTTAATGTTTTTTTTATGTTTTATAAATATGTATGTTAATCTCCAAGATATTTTTTCTATGGGCCTGCAATGCAATAAATGGTTTTATTATTATGGTATGTATGTTTATCTGTACCCGTAGCTTGTAATCTTTGCTAAATTTGAGACTATGTCTATTATTAGTTTATCAGTTATCAAACTAGTGGAAATCTACGTACCTTAAAGAAAGCAGATGCATAGACAGGTTCAATCTGGGACAGATCCAGTGGTTTATCATAATCATCACCCCAGAGCCGCAGGTTTTCGTCTGCATCAAAAATTGCAAGGTTTCCCCCAAGCCAACCAAGCCATAGGGGCGAGCTCTTCAACTCGACTCTGTGCACTGGTCGAAGTAATATAGACGACCCAGTAACGCTGACAGCCAACCATTGCAAAATTTTGGCACGGGCGCAGACCAAGATCCGGTCATCAGTATCACTCCATGCCAGGACTGGTAATGTATCTGGTGGGCCGCCCAGGCGGACCCCGGCTGCGCGCCCGCCTGCTACGATGATGACGCGTGACAGCGTCGCCAGTGCCAGGATGCGAGCATCCCGCGCCGCCATCGCGACTACTTCCCCGCGGGCGCCTGAGAATAGACAAGACGAGCGAGCCGATCGTACACCCAAGGGTCGCGAAAACTTGATCAACCACACAGAACCACCGGTGTCAAGAGCGAGTCCAGACATCCCAGCCCAAGTAACTCGCAGAGTACCCCAAATTTCACCTCCCAAGGTTACGCGGCGCAAAACTATTCCTCGTATGCTGTCATACTGACATATCAACCCCCTCGCGTATCCAGCTAGTAGCCGTGTGCTATCTTGATTGTACGCCAAACACGATACAGCACCACGATCTGTGTTGGAGTCACACACCCAACGCAAAGTTTGCTCATAAAATGACAGAAGGTGGCCGTGGGCAGTGCCTGCAGTCATCTTCCCATTGGTACCAACACTCAGGGCAGTGGCTGCACCTGCTGAGGATCTTTCCTAAAATACAAGGAAATATATTATTATAGATAGATTTCACCTCTGTTTGTTCTCAGCAAAGCATTTCACTGATTCACAGATCATCATTAAAATAAATTCAAAAGCATTGATACAATAAACAGAAGTTAAAACCAATTTAACATCTGATGTTTTATTAAGTAATCATAATTGTAAAACAAAATTTAGGCAAGGAAATGATTTACCTGAGCTTGTATTATTTGTTGTGAGACAGCCTGCATGAAGTCAACTTGAACGGCCGAGCAACTGGTTGGCTCTGCGACCGGTTTGAAAGGTATTTTTTCTTCACCCTCATCTTCAGCAGACAGGACTTCAGCCAGGGTGGGTGCTTCACTGGCAGGGAGTGCGTATTCTATTTCATCTAGCTGTAATTAACATATATAGAAGACAGGGGAGTCATCACCATCCTGGTAATATTGATCACAAGAATATCAAATTAAGAACTAGTTTTACCAAAAACAATTACTGTTATGGGCACATTGACATTGTTACTGAATAATTGAATACAATACATTACACAGCTTCTGTCATTGATAATTCTATGTTATTTGTCAGTTCTCTAGTCAAGATATGTGCAAATAGGTGATGATGGTGGTTGAAACATTCATATCTCCGTCTGCAAATAGTCTCTCTAAGAACAGGTCTGTTTTTAGTAGCCTAGGACATAATTTTCTTGAAAAAGTTGAAATGCATGGATATCTATTGATTATACATATAGCCCAGTTGCTATGAAGCTAAAGATTGCGTTTGATTCTCACAAGGAGCAAATATTTGCAAATATATATTTTTTTACACATAGTAGGACTTTGTGCAAGGTCCGTCTGAATAGCTACCACCACCTTGCTTGTTAATCCTGATGCTTTGCAGCAGTGCTTGCACTGTTGTGTTTAGGTGTGGAGAGCAAGACAGTTGGTGCAATTACTGGCACAAGAGGTATTACATCTTAGCCCTCATGGTTGGCAATGCATCTGCATTCTTCTTGGGTGTTGCGGGTGTCTATAGGCGGTGGTGATCACTTACCAAAAAGTAAGTAAAATAATTGTTTCTGATGAATAATAATTGTGAATGTAATTTGTATTTATCTAAATATATATGTGAATCAATTGTCTAACACTGATATGCGATAATACAGTTGGCAGCAGAAATAGCTGAACAGTTGAAAAGTTCAAAAAGGAGTTTTGACAGTAGAGATCGTATTGCCTGCTGCTGCGTGTCGAGTGTAATTTTTTTGAGTTCTAGACAGTGTAGACGTCTGCTGCTGACTGTATAAGCTTTGCTTAGTTCGGCGCCTGGTCAATTCAATTGCTGTAAATTGTGCCGAGCTATATTACTGTTATATACCTAGCTCACCTCTTCAAAGTCCATGTACTGCAGACTTTCAACCGATTCCAAATCAGAGTCCAATAACGATTGAACAGAGGGTGTTTTTAATAAATCCATTTTTATACTGAGCTAGATTATATCCGAGGGATTGAACCAAAAATTTGTTTACCGTGGACAGTATACATCCATTTCACGATAAATCAAGGCAGACAAACACAATAAAAATTAACTTTTAACTTTGCAGTTTCGTGTTTTGGTTACGATTTTGATTAATGATTAAGTTTAAATCGACATCATTTTTGTACACTCGTAAAAAAGCTAAGGAATCTATATCCATACAGCCATGTTACATGTAAAGTTTATGTGTTCTGTAGTTACGCAATGACTGGTAATCATGAATAAATAGTAAATGATGGCACAAAATAGTGATATTTTACATTTTAAAGTCGAACCACAATCACACATCGCTGCAATGACGGCAAATTTAACATACTAGTTGTAACATGCGTAATAGAAAGTTCACTTATAGGCCGCTGGATACTAAATTACTTTTCAGCCCAGTGTTTTCCTATAACGGATGTATTATTAAGCAAAATACCTCACATTAACTCCAAAAACAAACACGAATGTGACCATTTTATTGGACAATCGGACAAAATTTTCAAATACTTGCGTTCCCGCGTAAAACGCATGTTAATCGACTTGAGAGTCGACTAGAGCTACAGCTTGACAACCAAGGAGGTTTTAAACCCATGGAGGAAGCCTGAAAAATTGAGAAAAAGCGTGAATGTATCTGCTCCATTCACTCTTACGATGTAACAACGTGAAGGAGTGAACAAACATAACCATTTGACACCATCTTTAAATTTACTACCGTACACACTCAGTGCTGACATTTGGTCATATAGGTCATGTTATTATACAACAGTTTAAAAAAGTTTCTTTCGTGTATTGAATATGCTGTCGAATAGCAGCCATTCTTTTTAGTCGCATAATATTCACGTCAAATTTTGAAGACGGTTCGTAGAGCTCTCGGTGCAATTTAATAAAATTCTTATGGTTATCGTTAGATTTTTGAGACAAGCAAGTGATATTTACTGTGCGAAATGGCATACTTCGTGCATGGTTGCAGTTCGCATTCATCACGGTGTCCTAAAGAAAGCAATGAAGGACAACACATCGGCGTTTACAAGTAAGTATTATTTGGTATTTATTTATGGGAATGTCGCGTTTTGGACGGCTAGTATTATTATGTGGGTTAAATTATGGAGCAAAGACTCATATGTGCTTGTAAAAACTAAGCTTATTTATTAATTTTAATGGTAATAAATGATTTATTATTTCTACAAGAGGTTACGGAAATATAGACTAGTGATGCGGTGCATCTGACATTTTGTAGAAATTATCGATAAGGTATCCGCCAATCTGATACCTTTCCCTCGTAAGGGGCAATCGTGTCCAGGACTTTTGGGAAGCGGGCGCGGAGAGCGATTTAGAGCGTCCGATACGTCGCGTGGGTGCACAGAGCGGGTACACGCCTATCGAACAAATAGTATGAGCCCGCAGCCGCACCTGTGCGAGTAAGCGGACGCTCCCATACTATTTCTCTATAGGCGTGCACCTGCTCCGTGCGCCGGCGCGACTAAGCGGAGGCCCTTAATTTAGTTTACCCTTCTCTTCAGTCGCTACTCCCCAACAGTTCGCCACTTAATACTATTTTTTTTTCAGTTTTCCCAAAAAAAGGAGAAATGAAAGAGATGGATTAAAATATTGGGACGGCCACAGAGGAACTAGTTGATTTATTTAAGAAATAACACCTTGTTGAGTTTCTTACCAGTAACTTTTCATCAGAAGATTTTTTCCGAAATGATTATAAATTTTCTGACATTCATAAGTTGTTTCTGTATGCCTAATGTAAATAAAAATATTTTGAGCTTTGGTTTTGACTTTTGACTTCACACCACCACTCGCCCTTCGGGGTTGCGAGTTGCTCAAGAGTAGGTACTTCCATCAAAGGGACGCTTCGGCGCCCGCGGACAGAGCTAGTTCTTCGGGCTCGCTGGGGGAGTAGAGGTAGGAGCATACTTGCTTACACCGCCGCTCACCATTCTGACTCGCAAGTTGCGCTGAAGATAGAAGCATGAAGTTCGGAACATGTGTACCCTCGGACCAGGGGTCTTTTTTAAAACCTAAACGAGTCAGTCTGAGCGTAATATTATCATTGTTTGAATGCAAGTTAAATAATTCGCTGTCTTAAATAACGCAGTTGTCCACATTCACATTTGATTCACATATCTGAGAAAATAGCTAAATCGGGTAATCTTTTGTCTCTGCAAAAGAAATTATTTATTAAGTTAGTAAATCGAAATTGCAAGAGGGTTGAGCTATGGTTGTATGTTCGCTAATATTATTAAAGGTAATAAGTAATAAGACTTTTTAGTTTGTTAAATAAATAAATAAAATAAGTATCTTGGGACAGTTAACACCAATTGACCTAGTCCCAAAGTAAGCAACTAAAGCTGCTTGTGTTATTGTGTCGTGTTGCTTGTGTTGTGTAATTCATCGTCAGTTTTGATCGACTAATCTACATCACTAGCACTTTTCAAAAAGTGTACGCAGCGGAAACCTTTCAGCTCACTCTATGGGTTCCTTTCTCTGAGTTGACAACATTTGTCAATTGCACCGCCCACCACAAACTAGAGAGATTTAGTAGTAGCCGCCCACTTTGCGTTTTGTGTGGTTTGGTTTTGTTTTTGTTGACATTGTATGAAAGAGGACTTACAGCTATTTATAGGAATAATTGGCTCGGTTTTGATAAAGTCCATTGGATGTTTTTTTACAAAATAATAGTATTGACAGCAGCACCGTCGGTCCCACTGACTGACAGGGCGAGCGATTGTCGATTTATTGTACTTTTTGTTCGACTTTTGATGCGGCCATTTTTTAAACGCTGACTACAGAAGTCCATTATTTATAGGTCAGTGATTAGATCAAATCACCGTAAGTAATTACTGAAGGGTCACCGTTAATGAAAACACTCCGATTATAGTTTAACAAGTATATTACGGATTTGTACGCGTTAATTACAATAATATCACTTTCCTCACAAAACATCAACATTGATTAAAAGCTCAGTATCAACCGACTGCCTTCGTTTACCGCGCTGTCATTGGCTGTCACATTGACAGCCATGGTTGCGTTCGTAAATACTAAAAAGAAGGCTTACAACTCGGCCATCCTCATTCTGGTGAGTCCTCTCACTTTAACAACAAAACAAATAAAATTAAACAATGACAATTTGTTTCAGAAATAACAATAATGAGATCTGCAATAATAATCTTACAGAATAGTGTTTTAATTATTTACTTCTTTTTATATAATTCTATAGGTAACATACTAACTCTTCTGAGACGACCTCACTTTAACCAAGCTAAAATTAACAATGCTCTTCTAATATACTAGTGACAATTAAAGCAAACAAATTAACTCTTTCAATTATTTTCCCTTGCTTCATTAAACAGATCAATTATGTTACCTTATAGGTATTTTATAATCAACAATGACTTTATATTTATTTACTGAAAACATTAATTTTCAACTAAAAAAAAAACAGAGTTATCACATTATCACTTACTTCTAAGTATGGCCATGTATTACATTCCATGTAATTAAGTGCAAACTCTAATGTTGATCACAGTATGTTTCATCAGTCAGCTATGCACAAACATCTAGCTTGTTAGTTCACTTATTATGTTAATCATAAACTTTAATTCTTCACAGTCATTAGTAATGATCTGCAGCCATCTGTACTTTCAGTACTGACTACTCATAACTATATATATATTTAGTAGTATACTATTTTACCAGCTTTTAACTCTCCATGCCTTTTGTTATGATCTGTACTCATCTATGCATACTTCAGCACTGGTTACTCATAACAATATACTCTTTACAAAATATCTATTAAAAGTAATGTAGTCTGTAAAATCTGTAGTCATCTATGCTTACTAAGGCACTGACTACTCATTACCCTAATCAGTTGCCTATTAATAAAAACTATAATTCTTTCTATGGCAGTTTGTTATGATCTGTAGTCATCTATGCATACTAAAGCACTGACTACTCATAACCTAACCTACCCTAATACAAAATGCGTGATTATCTATTCCTTGTCTCGCCTAAGGAACTAATCATTTACACAAGTTACAAATTATGTATAGTCTGTTATGATCTGCGACTACTCAATAATCGCTCATAATCTACACACACATATAAACACAAAAAATTATTGCCGTTACTATGGGAAGTTTTACAACATAAACATAGTATTAATCTAGTTTAATCATCATTATCAGTCCCCTCACTTATGTCATCTTCGGTGCCTTCACTATCAAATGCTTTAAAATTTAACCAAGGATGAATTTTGTCCAAAGCTACAATATTTTCATACCGTTTATTCCCCTTTCTCACCAAGGGAGTATCCTCTACCAAAAATCTATCATTTGGCAATACCTTCTTTATACGGTAGGGCCCATGAAACTTAGGTAGAAGTTTCTTTGATTTGCCCATTTGGTCCCTATCGATCACCATCCTTTCTATTCTTATTAGATCTCCTATATTGTAAGTAGTTCCCTGTTTCCGATGCTTATCAAACATTATCTTAGATTTTTCTTGTTGCTGTTGCATTCTATCGCTTGCTTCTGATCTCATTTTCCTAACATTTTCTTCAGATGGTGAATCATGTACTTCGGTAATGATTTCTCCTAGTATGTTTTCAGTTTCATTTATTAGTCTGAATCCGAAAAGCAACTCTGACGGGCTCTTACCGGTTGCTTTGTTCACTGTTGTATTCATTCCTAATTGTATGCTTGCTATGTGATCATCCCATCTGTTGTCGTTTTCGCCATGGCTTTTCGTGCTTAATGCGTCAATTATGGAGCGATTGTATCGCTCCACTTGTCCATTCGCTCTTGGAGTGGCTACTGCATTTAATATATGTTTAATGCCTAATTTCTCCGCAAATGACTTAAATTGCCCACTTGTGAAGCATGTTCCCTGGTCAGTTATCAAACGACTCGGGACTCCAAAGTAACTGAAATGCTCTTTAAAAACTCTGATGGTAGTAGTACTTTTTGTGTCTCTAACAGCTTTTATATTTATAAATTTTGTGAATGCATCTATTATAACTAATATATACATGTTACCCCTCCGAGAGCGAACGAATGGTCCCAAATGATCCGCATGAAGGGTATGGAATGGCACCTCTATTTTCGGAATAGGGTGCAGCATTCCTTCCTTTCGGCCACCTGGTGCCTTATGGTGAGCACATTCTAAGCATGAAGCTACATATTTCTTTGTGAACCGGCGCAATTTCGGAAACCAATATAACCCCCTGATACGATCTAAGGTTTTTTCATACCCGAAATGGCCCACATCGTCATGATTCATACGCAGGACCTGCCAACGTACAGCTCGAGGTACTACCCACCTGATACCATTCTCAATGATACGATACACATGGTCTCCTTTTAATTGGTAATTTTTATGAACGTCCGCAACTGTTTTGGTTTTTTTATCTTCTAATATCTCTTTTATTCTTTTTATTTCTTCATCATTACTTTGTACAGTGGCTATCCAATCCTTAACATCCACCTGCAACACATCAATAACATGCAATTCTTCCAACACTGACGGCTCAGTTACTGGACCGCGACTTAAGGCGTCTACATGAGCCATTCTGGTACCGGCCCGGTATTCAATTTCGCAGTCATACTCTTGAAATTGAACCCACCACCGAGCTATACGCGGTATAAGGTCTCTCTTTGTCAGTGTTGTCCTCAATGCATTGCAGTCAGTTACTATTTTGAATTTGACCCCGAGTAAGTACACACGAAATCGACTCAAAGAACAGACTACTGCAAGCGTTTCAAGTTCGAAAGAATGCAATCGTTGCTCTTCAGGTGTTGTTTTCCGACTGTAATAAGCCACTGGTCTAAGCAATCCATCGCTACTACGTTGCATAAGAATTCCAGCAACTCCATGTTTTGATGCATCAGTATGGAGTTCTGTTTCCAATTTTGCATCATACAAAGCCAATACTGGGCGCTCCGTCAACTTATGTTTTAAAGTCTCGAAGGCTTTGGTTTGAGCTTCAGTCCACTGCCATTCGAACTTGGTTTTTAGGAGGTCTGTGAGTGGTTGGGCTATAATGGCAAACCCTCTCACAAATCTTCTAAAGAAACTTGTTAGGCCTAGAAATCTCCTTAGATCATGTACATTTTGCGGCTGTGGAAAATTTGATATGGCAACAGTTTTTCTTTGACCTGGTCGTATGCCATCACCATTTACTTGAAATCCTAAAAAGTCTATTTCTTTGCAGAAAAATTGGCACTTCTTCAAATGAGTTGGCAGGTATAAGAACATCATCCATATAAATTAATACATATTCCAATATAGACTTATCAAGTATTTTGTGCATTGCCCGCTGGAAAACTGAAGGCGCATTGGCTAGACCAAAAGGCATACGCTTGAATTGGTATTGCCCATCAGGCGTCACGAATGCAGTCTTATTTTGTGAATTCTCTGCTATTGGTATCTGGTAGTATCCAGATGCAAGATCTAATGTGATGAATAACGAATTGCCGGCTAACCTGTCTAGTTGGTCATCTATCAATGGTATGGGGTAATGCTCTTTTCGTGTTTTATTATTTAAAGCGCGATAATCGACACAAAGTCTTTTTTCACCCGTTTTCTTTTTCACTAACAAAATAGGACTAGCATAGGGTGAATTTGACTCACATATAATATTTGCTTCGAGCATCTCCTGTACCATAGATCTGACCTGCTCACGCTCTGAATATGATAATCTATAAGGGCGGTAGACCACTGGTATATCATCGGTTAACTCTATGTTCATTTGAGTGACGTTTGAAAACCCTAAATCTTTTAAATTGTCTGAGAAACACTGCTCATATTTCTTAAGTAGGTCTTTTAGTTGCCCCACTTCAGTTTTTGTCAAATGTTCACCATAATTCAAGCTACACTCATTTTCTGAATTATCAAAGTCTAAAATATTTACATATACATCAGTATCACTGCTCCTACCACGAGTCATTAATGAGTCCTTAATTAATAACACTATGTTTTCAGACATGTTTTGAATAAGTAGCGCCCCCTTGCCATTTTCTAATGTGTAGTCACCAGGTAAAAGGTAATATTCATAGTTTGGTTTACCCCTGAGTGTACCGTTTACATGTACTGTGCCTGAGTAATTTTCACTATAGTAGATTGGCACAACTACCATTTCTCTACATGGAATTTGTATATCATTAGTTACATATAAATTCAATTTTGTTTGATCATTTTGTCTTCTTAAAATCAATGACTCATTAGTTTTAGTAATTACAATACTGGGTTTCTCCGTAAAGGTATGGCCTACTAAAACTGGGTATTTTATAGTACTATCCTCAACTACTAATATGTCAGTAGTCTCTGAAATTCCTTGGATTTCTAGCATAACAGTGGCCATGCCCAATGGGGCGAACACATTGTTTCCTATTCCCCTCAATAAGGGCAACTCGCCCCCACTCCAGGTAACTCCCAATTCTACTGCCTCAGAACAACGCAAAAGTGTACATTCACTACCCAGATCTATATACCCGGTGGTTGTTTGTCCATTTATTTTTAAATGTGTCTTGTATTTGTCATTATTTGTGTCATTAAGTAGATTTAATTGCTGTATATCCCTTTCCTTTTTAGTAGTAGTTTGTAAGGTTTGTTTGCAATTAGTGGAAATATGTCCAAGTTTATTACATAAAATACATTTCAGTAACGGTTTTGTACATTTAAAGCTAAAATGACCTTTTTCATTACAATTGTAGCATGTAACCGATGATATATTGGACTGAGATTTGGTAACTTTACTGGGTTGAATTGTTGCTTGGGGATTACTGTGGGTGGGAGGCAATTTTTTTGTAGTTTCTTTAGTTTGTGTTATTGACTGGAAATATTCGAGCACTTGTTCTGGCTCCTGACATTTGGCTGCTTTAGCTCCAAATCTCAGGGACCTATCCTCAATACCGAGGAGAATACAGTCAACAGCACGTCTGCCATCTATTTCACACCGATTTAATAAGTTTATTTTCTCATAATAATACAATTCTAGAGAATCATTGTATCTCACCTTTTTGGACAACATTTCAGTAAGTAATTCCCCATAATCATCCCATGAGGGAAAAGAATCGATAAGTTTTGCTTTCCATTCCGGCCACGAAAATGACATAGTGGGTAACCCTTGGTACCAACTTCGTGCAACACCTATCAGTTTTGGTAAGGCATAGTGGATTATTTGATCATTACTCCATTTATACAAAGTGGCACATTCCTCTACTTTTTTCAGCCAAATTTGTATTGTCTGACCTTTTTCCATCGGGTCAAAGTCTGGAATAACATTGCCTAGCATTGGGAACTTGTTCCCCTCCGGACGGTTACTGGATAATGTCTTAATAAGGTCAGTCAACAATTTAAAAGAAGTATCATTCGTACTCACATTGTCACGACGACACACACTAGCACTACCTGAATACCGCGACTCCCTGCGGCGGGAGTGACGCTGCCTAGACCGACGACGCTCTCGCGACCTGCTGTCGCGCTTCACGCGCTTGGTGCGACGACAGCTGCGACGCCGACTGCTTCCACTTCGTGATCTACGGCTCCTGCGGACCCTGCTCCTATGTCTGCCGCGGGAGCTTGTACTCGACACGTCGCCACTGCGGGGTTGGCGGCTGCGCTCGCGCCTGCGCGGGGAGCGTAATCCGCTCTGCCGTCGCTTAAGCGACCGATGATAATGCCGCTTCTCGGTTTCACCGTCCATTGCAGGTGTTACGGAACGTAATCTGCTGTGCCGTCGCTTGCGCGACTGACGAGACTGACGATTTCCGCTTTCGCCGTCCATTGAAGGTGTTAAGGACTGTAACCCGCTGCGTCGTTGCTTATGCGGGCTACGTGATTGCCGTTCCTTGTTTTCGCCCGCCATCCAGAAAGCTTCGATCAACGATGACACGGTCAAAAATATTGGCTGGCCATAAGCGGATTTGGCCGTGAATGTTCAATACCACTTCTGAATTGAAGGGTCACCGTTAATGAAAACACTCCGATTATAGTTTAACAAGTATATTACGGATTTGTACGCGTTAATTACAATAATATCACTTTCCTCACAAAACATCAACATTGATTAAAAGCTCAGTATCAACCGACTGCCTTCGTTTACCGCGCTGTCATTGGCTGTCACATTGACAGCCATGGTTGCGTTCGTAAATACTAAAAAGAAGGCTTACATTACCTTCTCAAAAACATAGCTGTATGGATTAGATTGTTATGCCTTATTGGAGGGCATAAACAATTATTTTAAAGTTCGTATTCGTTCTTGTTCTTTTGATTAGTTAATCTCTAATCTGTGGATCGCTCGTTTATCTGTGGCTCGCAGGCTCGCTCCGTCTGTTGGCAGTTGTGTGAGGAGCCCGGAACGGAAAAAGGTCAAACGGAAATTTATTGTGAGAACTCATTCTGATGAGATCTAGTGAATTTGTGACCAATCCATTGGAAGAAAAAATAATAATTAGGTTCGTGGCAAATTGTCTATTTTTGTCACGGTGCTGGAAATTGTTGAGTTGCACGTGAGGAATTTGCTAATCACTGCTGCTCTCGGAGTTCTATGTACGTACGTCTTTAGTCGTCTGTCGCCATTTTGTGCAAAGTGCTTCTAGAATTGTATAATTCGGTTTGGCACAGATTGAATTTCGTCGTATGATTTAGATATTCCTTAAGAGATGTCTGAAAATACTTCTAAAGATCCTCCTTTACAAACTTTAAGTGGCATGCCACCAAATCATAATCCTTGGATGTATGGTATGTATCACCAATACAACGGTTATCATGGTGGCATGTACCCGCCTTACTACAATCAGTACTTCAATCAAATGGGTCATAATCCAGGAATCGCTAATAATGCTGTTCATCAATTTCAACAAAACAACGGTGTTAAATCTGATTTCGGCACTCATCAGTCTTTGCCTAAGCCGCCACCCCAACCAAACCCTTTGTTGGGTATGTCGCCTCTTGATACCAATCGTCCTTTCTTCAATCAAACACCTATCAGGTTTAATCTGAATGGGAATCGAAAATCTACACCTATCCCTCCAAACGAAAACCCTCTTTTGGGTAATATTGGCGCGGCAAAGAAAAAACGGAAGAAGGACAATATAATGGTTGATGATAATCTTGACCACTTTCGAAATTCTATGTTACCACCTCTGCCCGACCATCCCCCTCCACTGCCTCCCTGTCCGCCTCCAGACTCCCCTAAACCGCCGCCGCCACCTCCACTGGACATACCTCTACCCCCTCCTCTGTTCACTGACGATATCCCTGAGCCACCAGGTGAGCCTCAACAACACCAATCTATTAAGGAGCAAGATTCTGATCAGGAGGAACAAAATGCATCATCAGATCTTCTCAAGTCTTCCTCTATTTGTCAGTCTTCTGCTGGAACATGGCCTGAAAGCCTTGAGAGATACATAAAAAGGTGTTATGAAAAATGCAAAACTGGCTTTGACCGTGATCAAATTGATATTTGTTTGAAGGGTCGTATTACAGCTGCTGCTAATAAAGACGAAATTTGGACAAGAAATTGGGATGATGAGGCCATTCCTAGTGTTCATAGTGAACGTAACAATTTGTCTGTTAAACCTGTTCGTGGTACATTATCATTATATCAAAAATGTGAAAATGTATCAGACCACACTAAGGGAAAGTCTAGCTTGGGTGGGCGTTTTATTGGGCACAAAAACTCTCCCCAGAGAAGGCGTCGTCAACAATCTAGTAGGTCAAAATCTAGGAGTCCGTCTAGGAAAAGGCAGAGGTAATAAGTCTTTATTTTCCTAATTATTGTTTTTATTGTATATTTGTTGACATTATCTAAAGAATATTTTGTTTACAGCACTTCTTCTGCATCCAGTGACGAGGTAGATGATAAAAGGAACTTTAAGGGTAAAGGGAGACAAAAAGTAAAAGATAGGTTATCATTTGATCATAAGAAACAGGAGAAAAATAACAAAAATCAAAAAAAGAAATCTACTTACAGTCAATTTGCTGTTGAAGATGTTCAAGTAAATGCTGAAAAACTTCTTAAAAGAGCTGAAAGGTTTGGCAATACAGGTGTTCCATCCATTGCTAGCTCTGTGCAGGTAAGTTCTAGGAGACCAGAGCCTAGCATTAATAGATCCATCATACAAGACCATGAAGGAGACTATGAAGTTAACAACATGCATATTGTGGGAACTTGCCTGGACATTGAAAAGTCCTTCCTGCGATTGACAAAGGCCCCTGAGGCTTGTGAAGTGAGACCAGTATCTGTGTTAAGGACTTCGTTAAGAAATGTGAAGGAAAGGTGGATAGACAAACAAGACTACAGATATGCTTGTGATCAGCTGAAATCGATAAGACAGGATTTAACCGTAAGTGTAAAATTTTTTAAGGGTGTTATTTTCGAATATTAGAATTTACATGTACTAATATTATTTTTTTACAGGTGCAAGGTATACGAGATGGCTTTACTGTAGAAGTATATGAGACACATGCACGGATAGCCTTAGAAAAAGGAGATCATGAAGAATTTAATCAGTGTCAAACCCAACTGAAAATGCTTTACAGCGAGTTGCCTGATTGTAGGAACAATGCACCAGAATTCACAGCCTACCGAATTCTATATTATATTTTTACAAAAAATACATTAGGTCAGTATAGTATAGTACAACACTCCAAACATTTGCTGCTGTTTCATCCCGGAAGGCTAACAAATTAATGTAATTTTTTTCAGATTTAACTACAATATTTCAGTTTCTCTCAAAAGAAGACAGATTAAATGAATGTATCAAACATGCCCTTGAAACAAGATGTGCATGGGCCACTGGAAATCTACATAAGTTCTTCTTGCTTTACAAAACAGCACCATTGATGGCCGGCTATTTGATGGATTGGTTTGTGGAGAGAGAAAGGAAACAATATCTCAAATACATCATCAAGTCGTATGTCACTTTTAATTTTTTTATTGTATTTATATGCAGTTTTATCTTTCTAACACAGGGATGGGGAATTAAATTGGAAGAATGGCTATATGAAATAATTACATTTAGACTGACCAAACTGGGCAAAGGTTATATAAAACGTAAGATGCAGATGTGCAGATATCTTTATTTGATAAGCGCGTGAAACCGCCGCTGCGCCTGCGCGGGATCATTTATACATTTTACGGGATTTAACGGGAGTTTATGGAATATGTTTTTATCAAACAATATAATTTACATCTATTATTATAATTAACAGCGTAACTTTCGTATTTATAATAATAGTAGGATACGTTTATTTCAGCTATGAATGTCGTGGTTATAAGAATTTGTTGCCGTAATTATTTTAAATGGGCATTTGTAATTTTTACAATATCTACACATATCAGGTGACCAAGATTTAAGGTTTCGGTGCAGTGCACCATAAACGCGTTGCACAAATAGGAGGAGAGTAAAGAGTACTTAGGTATCTGGTAGAGTAGGTATGTACTTGGTGGATTCAAGCACGAAAGGGTTAGGCGTCAATACGGACCTGCTGGTTGGTTGCTGGGCCGAATCGAATCGTGTCTCCGCCATTTCCCCATCCCTGTCCTAACACGTGTCTATTTGAATTGTTTAGTTCTGCTTTTCTATTTTTTATATATGATATTTACTAATACATGCTCTTAGAGTCTTAGGGTTTCTTAGCTCAAAAAAAAGAAAACAATCGTTATATCTAATTTGCGTCTCTATCACAGCTGGATTTCTGAAACCTGTTCGAATTTTAGTTTTTAACCTTAACTTCACGCATACAATAGCTATTATTATTTATTTAATATTCAAAGATTATGTTGTTTGTATAAAACTTGAAATAACGTCATAAAATAATAGAATGGCTATATCGTATTTGGTGTAAATAATACGGTATTCCACTCAGAAATGAATGGCATAAAAGTGCAAAATTGTTGTAGTCGTCCATCAAAAGTATATCAATGTCCAAAGAAGCATATAAAAACGACATTTTAGAAGTTACAGCGATACTTAGTTACAAGTTCCTTTTTTTTTCGAAATACTTTGCACATTTAAATCCAGATAAGAAATGTAGAAAATTTTATTATGAGCCTAATTAGGTAAAAGTTGACAGTATTAAAATAAACACGATTTAGTGTTGGCTCCATACAAATCACGAGTGCATCGAGTCATCGCGACAATGCCCGGTGTCATTTTATTATTCTTGATATTTAGAAAAATAATGATCGTAGAAGAAAACTAAAAACACCGGTTTTGCTTTGTACCAATTTTATCAATTTTGGAAATAAAAAGTGATTAGAATATTGTAGTTAGAGAGGCAAAAAAACTTGAAATACGGTAGGGCCCGAAAAAGTGAGTAAAAAAGCTCTAAAGATATTTAGTGAACTCAATATAATATTAATAAATAACAAAATCTAACAATTGACGCTTAATTATGTAACCTGTACTAACCCTCTGGCATTTGTATTGTCACTTTCACCAACCCCAAATTGCTAGAACCACACTATGATTTATCGAAAATGTAGAGCTAGGGTCACTGAGCTTTGACTTTAAAAGTTACTGACAAAGTCAATTCTGATTAAATCCAAATGATAGCTCATCCCTAACGAAAACTTTATTTTAACCGATCTAGTAACTTCATGATAATTAAGTACGTACGGGCCCCTTGGTGCTCGAGTAAGACTCACTTTTCCAGTTTTTCTTGCTATTTAGTACTTACATTATGTAAGCAATGCCTCTGCGAACGCTTTTGCATTTAACTCCTCGTAAAGCATGATCGTCTTGTTTCCGAAATAGGAAACGCTAAACTATCTCACGCGCATGTGTATTATGAGGCCGTAGCAACCACGGAAATCAGAAAACAGGGGAAGTGCTTTAAAGCATTATTTGTACCCGTACCGGTGTCGCCACACGCACACACTTGGGGATATCATCTTATACTACACTACTAAAATAACTTAATCTTGATTGGTTAAAATTGTCAAACGATATAAGACAAATGGTACACAAGTTTTTGTAAGAAAATATATCTTATGGTAGTGACACTAAGGTTTACTTTTTATTAACGTCAAACTGATTATACGACATTTTAATCTGTAAACGTCAAAAGAAAAATTTGGCTTCGTAGTTCCGCTACTCAACATTAGATGTCACAACTGTTGCGCAGAACCTTCCAGAGCGAAATAGTCATTGCAGTCAATCAATAATGAACTTTATTGTAATCTTGTACGGTTGAATTTTGACTAAATGTTCTGTTAAATTATTAGTACAATGAAAATAACTAGGATTTTTATGGAATATCATTAAAATCGTACTTAACGGTGGTAGAAACAACCCCATTTTGAAGATTTATACTCCTACTATGGTTCTTGCACTCTAAAACTGAACAATACGGCATGGCTAGGGAAAAATAAGGTATTTCGCGAGACTAACACCTCCACGGGATGACAGAACACGACTGGGAGCGGTTTAGCAGAGGTTAAGTACAACAGTACGTAATGTTGGCACGCGCATCACGCGTACATTGCAATTCCCCTGTTTTCTGATTTCCGTGGTAGCAACTACTACATTAAAATCTTAACACAAACATTCGGCTTTACATCACTGATGGGTACTGTACCTTAAATACTGTATAGAGGGACCAAACCATAGGCGCATGTGCAAAAGGTCTTGGGTGTATCATTATCAGAAGGGTTGGTTTATTTCATCAACGATACAAGCATAGGATGTTATACATATATAACCATGTGCCTAATTCGGTTTGCGATGGATGGATGTGGACAACTTCGAATTAAATATATTAGGAAAATGCTGACTCAATGATGATTATCATATAATAATTCGCTGATGTGGCGCTTGTGTAAATAAATTCAATAATAACTAAAATATTCAATCTAATTCCCGACGTTTTGAGCAATTTGAAGGCGCCATGTTGATGGGTAGACAGGGTGACATGGTCATGCATTAGGTTTGGAAAGTTCCGAAACGTCGAGTTTTAGATACTTAGTTACAATACACTGAAGATCAGCTTTTAGGTTTTATTTCAATGCGCGACTTAGTTCGCGGTATCATCACTTATTTTTAACGAATTACTATTTATGGAATATAATTGTAATCTTTTTAATGCCACCTAATTGCCACGGCAAAGTAAAGTTGATACCTACTCTGCGAGCCCAGTATGTTTGTAGTGTTTGTTGTAAAGGGTGGAGCAACTATTATGTAGAGCGTCTTTGAACACTACGCGCCGGCAGAATTGTTTGCTGCCGGCGGTAGTGGTACAGTGGTATAGCGTTGAAAACGTCAAATGATTTGATCACTTATGTCATGACATGGATTATTTGAATTTCCCAGCCGAGCTGGGTGTGTTAAAATAATATTTTCTTATGTGTGCAGCTACAGACAAAGTGTTCCTGTGGATTTCATCGTTCGGGAGCTGGCGTTTGAGTCGAGTTCTAAGGCCTTTGAATTCTTGAATCAATTTCCTCTCTTGTACACAGACTGCGATCAGACTCAAATAGATTGCAAGTCCAGCTTCCAAACAGTAGCCAGTATATAACATTTTGTTTTTGATAGCCGTCCTGTATTGATAGCATATTCTTGCGTGGTGATGTAAAACTCACCCGGTCGCAAGCTTCAACAAGGCGGATGTAATCCTGAATCATGTTATTCACCTTAATTTTGATCAGCTTTACTAGGATGAGGCGGCAAAACAACTCGCACACTACTTTAAGTTATTCAGCAGAAGAAAGAGAGCGATATAAAATCAAGACTCCGGCGGAAGAAAATCATTCTAATGAAGTTTCAAGCGAGTGTCAAATACAAAATGAGAGGTTTTGGTGTCTGAATACAAACAATACAGTGCTGTTGAGTGACTTTTATAAACAAAAAGACTTAATTAATGTTAATAATAAACGGACTATATGTGTTGTATTGTTTTGTCCTCAAGTTTTTGTAAATATTGTATATTTTTTATGCTCCATTCCACTTTTAATTTTTGTATAAGAATAAATACAATGCATGCATTCTGGTTGTCGTCATATTTATGTGTTTATACTTAATACATGATTCGTTTTAATATGGTTTCATTTTCTCATACATCCCTTTCACGTTAAGCCAGTCATATTTTACAATAAAGCTGCATTGGTATGTTATTTAAACTCCTTAGGGGAGCGTGAAGCTGCAATTTGCAAACTAAGAGCTTCCTGCGTAACACGTGAAAAACTGCAAAATTTTCGGACTTATTCTATTTTTGCCTTAGAGCATTAAGTACAGGAGTAGCCTTGTGATTATTTGCTTACACAAAATTCTGCCGTTTTTCCGGGGGTGGAGAGGGGGGGGGCATCGACGTGTCAAATCTATCGCTCTAAAGCAATTTCGCTTGCGTCATTATGCACCGATACCTTTGGAAAATACAACACATTCTTATTCTCACGCGCACACACTGAATACACATGCAAAGGTTACGTTGCGACGCAATATAGGTGAACGAAAATGCGAATGTAGTAGCGACGCTGTGGAGTGGATTATCTGTGGATAATATCGGCTACACTCTATAGCAAACGATTTATTTTTGACTCGATTTGTCATGCCATTAAACAAACTGGAACAAATTACCTTGCTACTCCGCGAAACCAGTGCCGGGCCTCTATATGAGGC
Organism: Ditula angustiorana; assembly: GCA_963691745.1. Taxonomy (NCBI): domain Eukaryota; kingdom Metazoa; phylum Arthropoda; class Insecta; order Lepidoptera; family Tortricidae; genus Ditula; species Ditula angustiorana. The sequence goes on from OY829484.1 coordinate 8,150,473, forward strand.
ATCATCAAGATCGAAACGGTGGTGTGTAGTTGAGTCTGTGTGATATATGTTGTTTCGTGTGGAAGCGGAGGAGGGTGGGTTTTTGCATGAACATATATGTGTCGCACAGACGCAGCTATTTTGCAAGAGCCCGGCACTGGTTTCGCGGAGTAGCAAGGTAATTTGTTCCAGTTTGTTGATATGGACCTCCGCAAAGTAACGCCTGAATCTATTAATTATTTCATGCCATTAAAAACAATTTCATAGAAATAATGTTTTAGCTAGATATAATTTAGTGGTAACATTCTGAAAGTATAAATAATTTAAGGCCACTCTCTGTATAATTCGAAAAAAACGCTTCAAAAATTGCAATTTTTTTCTAAAGTTTTTTTATTGTACTTTTGTTATTAGACAAATATCGGCAGAACCGCTCATGCTAAGAGAAAACTGTAATAAATTAAGTTTTAGCACTTATTGACCCTTCATTTAAGCAAACAGGGCCAGGACCCCAATTCTCGGGTCATGCGAGACGCTATCTCGCATACCACATACGTCAAAAATGACAGATTTCCTTGGGATTTGACAGTTATTCTCGTGCGAGATGAATCTCGCATGAACCCAGAATAGGGGCTCAGGAAATCTTACAGTTCTAAATCATAAAAACTCCGGCCACGTGAGTGTTGTCCGCCACAAGCAGTGAGTCATACTTTACAATTAAAACACAAAACTCGATGTAAAGGGAGCCTTCAAGTATTACGTAACGCAATGGGGGGGGGGGGGGGGTCTCGTAAAACGTTACGATGCGTTACAGGGGCGGGAGGGGGTCTTTCTTACAACACGTTACGTAACATTGTTTCTGAAAAATTAGGGAATTAAAACTCTCAAACTGGCAACCCTTTTCATTAACGTCACGGGAAATTCCTCGATTGTATTAGTCTGTTGCCCGTTTCACGAAGCTACAAGTTACAATTTTACAAGTCTAAACCGGCAACATTGGTCATTATGCCCATTGCCATTGGTCATTATTGACCAATGTTGCCGGTTTAGACTTGTAAAATTGTAACTAGTAGCTTAGTGAAAAGGGCCACTGGTCGTAATTTTGTTAAATTTGTTCTCGCAAGTTGGCAAACCTTTTCGTTTATATTTTGCATTGTAAGTCATTTAATGTTGTTTTTATCATGTAGTGTTACGTAACGTTTGGGGAGGGGGGGGGGGTGGTACAGAAAAACGTTACGGTGCGTTACAAGGGGGGGAGGGGTGGGGGTCAAAAATCTTCCAAAATTGCGTTACGTAATACTGAACACTCCCAAAGCTGAAATTATGGGTTTATTCCCACAGTTTAGTAACATTGTGTCTAGTTGGGATTTACTATAGCAAGTGTTTCCAACGAGTCACAGAGTGACAGTTGCGGGTGACTCATTGGGAACAAATATTAAATACTGTCCCATCTACTTAGTAACAGTGTGACTAGTTGCGATTTTACAAGCAAAAAGTACTCTCAACGAGTCAGTGTGACAGTGGCGGGAGTGACTCGTTGGGAATAATTATTAAATACTGTCCCATCCCATCTAGTAATGGTGTGACTGGTTGGGATTTTTTTTGTGAAAACATTCCCAACAAGGGCAACAAGTGACAGTTGAGGGTGTGACTCGACAGGAACAACCATTTTTTTTTCAAAATGGCTGTCATACTAACTTACGCGGGAATCTCGAAAATCGTTAGAAATTTTTCTTGTCCGACGTGTCAAATTTTACTCCTGGGGCCTTTGGGAGCCGCCGGTTCAATTTCCGAGAAAAGCTTTTCGATTACGCTATTCGCCAAGATGGCCGCCATACAAGGGAGTTGTAAAAGCGAGGCCGAAAGGCGAGCAGGGGTATGAAGTTGGGATCTCCCCAGCAAGCTCCGCGTAGGCGCGTGCACGAAGCGTCTTCTTGACGCGAAATACAACCGAATCACTTGCAAGCCCGAAGGGCGAGATACAGTGTCAGGTCGGCAGGCATCCCCCCCCCTCCCCAGCGAGCCCTTAAGCCGAAGCGCCTCTCTGAATTGCACTTAGTGCTCCTAAGTAAGCTGTGAGCCCGCAGGGCGAGCTAAGGGTGTGAAGTTAGACCTTTTCCATCAAAGGCTATCCCCATCCTCAAAGTTGTAGCCCTCCATCTGCGTGCAATGGCCTGCGAGTCCGAAGGGCGAGTTACGCGTAGGCGCGGGCGCCGAAGCATCCCTTCGGAGGTAGTGTATTAGTCCCGAGTAGGTAACTTGCGAGCCTAAAGGGCGAGTTCCAGGGTGAAGTTGGAACTCATCCCCCCCTCATTCCTCACCCTTCTCTGAGACAGCCCCTACTATGATTAGGCTCTATTTCAGAAACCAAAAATGCTAGATCCCTCCTGTTGTACTCTTTCGATTCGTATCAATGGCACACATATGACTCGATGCAGAGTTGGACACCCCAGACCTGAGGCCACGAAACCCTCGGCGGGCCCCTCGAGGCCCTCGGTCCCCACGCGACATCTAGTTTTAATACATATTTTTTTTTAGAATTTTTGAACGTTTAGTGAATGGCGATCTCGATGGCGTTTGGAGCAATCGAAAGAGGAGATTACTAAGCACGAAACAACTTGGACGGAAAGTAAGTATCTTCTAGGGCCATAAACAACACAAGTAGTCAGTACTTTCCGCTAAATGGTGAGTTCAGTACTGTTTTATATGGCACCTGAACAAAATAAAAAACGGCCATGTGCCATTCCGTGCCAAGGGGGTTCCGTACAAACTTATCAGAAAATATAGGAAAAATCCGGAAAAAAATGACCGAGAAAGGTCAAGTGGGCCCTATTTTGTTTTGAGTACCTAGTAAAGATAATGCCATAAGCATAGATGTAAATTTAATGAACCGGTTAGACTTCTAATATTGAAGTGGTTTTAATAGCTTTACCAGGCAGGTGTAGTATAAGACCTTTTTTTTACGACATGATTATAATCTATCTATATAAATAAAAATGAATTGTTGTTCGTTAGTCTGATTAAAACTCGAGAACGGCTGGGCCGATTGAGCTGATTTTGGTTTTAAAATGTTTGTCGTAGTCCAGGGTAGGTCTAAACGGTGAGCAAATATGCCTCCAATAATTAGGCGGTACGAAGTTCGCCGGGTCAGCTAGTAATTAATAATAATATAAATAAAACAAAAGAATTAAACAACTATACACAATAATCGATTTAGGGAATATTATTATGATGTCGCTTGGTCTATTTCATTCAGTCACTAATATTCTCTCTACTCAGAGCTATTCACGTTCTGCAATAGATAGATGAACAGTAAACAAGGCAAAGTTCTTGTTTTAATGAATTAAAAATAACAATTTGTAAACTCATTTTCTTAAAATTAGATAAAACTATACAATATCACCTGTTACGGCGGCACTAGACTTAGCTATTCCAGTATTCCTGTAAGCGTTTCGGTCATTGCATCTCCGTCGCTCACGTGAAACACGATAGTCATCTCTTTCTCTTATACAAATATTTCGGCGAATACAGCCAAGTGTAGTGCTACCAGTAAATATTACTATATGGAATGCTTATTTATCAGATCAAGATCAGGTCATATAGGTACAGAATATAAATAGGTACTTCAAAAATGTGGCAGACACACTTTACCAGCAAATAGCTCGGATATTACGGTAATCCATAGCGAGAGGACAAACAGTATGTATGATATCCCGACTTGATGACTGTTTGGGAGCTGGTAAGGCTGGCCTCCAATTTCGTCGACGTGGAACCCCATTGGGAATATTACGGCAGCCAAGCAGAAAACTACCACTGAAAGTTAAACATTGAGATATTTAGGCATGTTTATGAAGTAAAAAATTATTTATTGAATAATTTGGGTTCTTTTAACCATTGGTGCCTCACAAGCAAAATCCAATACATTTGCAAGGTGACACCAGTGGTGACATATGATAGGTACCTATCCAATGTTTAAAATGGAAACATTGGCATCACACAGGTTTGAACAACATTTGTACTTTTTACTAGCCAAATACCTAACAGGTGCTATACTATAATATAGCAAAGCCAGCAGACAAGTTCTTACTCTCTGGTAGGATGGCCAACAGTCCTGTATTTTACAGGATGTCCCATTTTTCAGCTATCATTTTGGCTGTGTCCTGTATTTTATTAAGGAAAATATGTATGTATTTTTCCATGAATCCTGTAATTTTAGATCATATGTCCTGTAAAATGATTACTCAGAGTTGGTCTTGTGTATATCTTTTGGACCTCTTTGGCTGTGTAGATATATCTGATTTAATAGGAAGACAACAAAAAACATGTTGTAGTCTACTGTGTATGTTGTGCTGCTTATTTATATGACCAAGCATTAACATTTTCATTGAAATTTGCACTTATCTATTGACTTAGCAACATTTCTGGTGCAACTGGGGTCAAAATATCTACAGAGGTTATCCTATAAAAAAAAACAACCTCTTTAACACTAATATTTTAAATAAATAAGTAAATATTTTGGGAAATTAACACCTATTGACCTAGTCCCAAAGTAAGCAACTAAAGCTGCTTGTGTATTGGGTACTAGACAATGGATATACGTAGATAAATATATACTTAAATACATATAACATCCAAGACTTGGGCACAAACATTCATATTCATCATACAAACATTTGCCCCTTAAGCTTGGTAGACAGGGTCACTAACGACTAGGCTATCTGATTGTTTAAATGAATTACTAATTGTATACTTACTTGCAGCGAATCCAACCCATCTTGCATATGGGATTACATTGCGGTCAAAATGACTTGATGCAAGCAAAATAACAGTTGTTGTAATGCAAATACATCCTATAAAGATGCAGATCAGAGCCAAGAGCCACTCGGGCTGTAAATCTGGAGTGAAGCACACTTGAGGCCTGTTGTAGAGGGTGACACAGGACCACATCAGTCCAAGTCGCGTGTCCCCTAGTGACAAAATAAACAAAAAGTTTTTACTATAGTTGTAGAATGACCGGAAAGCTCTAATGTCAATGCAAAATCATTATTGTCCAATAAATAGTCTGACTAAAGCCCTTCCGCTCGTTGTCCTACTGCAAGAAGCTAGCATTAATCAGATTCCAAAAGCATCTATCGCAGATAAACCCACATAATCGGGATTTTGTATTCACGTGAACGATTAAGGTGAAACACGCGAATCTCTACTGAATCAAGATGTGGAGGCCGCGGCATAAATGAACAATTTTTTTTTACCCGACTTCCGTCGTTATTATTATTATTACGTATCTTGCAACAATCAATTTGGAAAATGTGTGTATAATACTACGTGAATACGTATTAGGTATATATTTTACCTCCAACATCAGTGATTATCCAGTCAGGCATTGCAAGGCTGACTATAGCAAATACATCGGCAGCCATGAACAAGGTTCCGGAGATTACCGTTAGTTTATCCATATTGTTATAGCAACTGCGTTACGTATTTTAAAAAGTATTCTAAAAAGTATTTGTTATTATTCCGAGTATTCAGATTTTAGAGACAGTATAGTATAGACAAGAAGTTGAAGTATAAATAAACAAAGCAAATATACTTCGTCCTAACTTTTTACATCATTCCTTTCGGAAAAGGCAAAAGAATCTATGCCGATACAGCCATGTCAGATGTTTAATTAACCAGAGGCCCTAGCACACTAGCCTTTATCGCTGACATAATGTAAATCTTCTCTAACGCGTCTCTCTCGCGTGTGCAAAAGAGACGGATGCTTTTATACAATACAATACAATATGCTTTATTGAATACCCCATTAACAATATCTCAGAATTACAGATAAATTTTAAATATAAGTATCCAAAAGGCGGTCTTTCCGCTTGAGAGCGATCTCTTCCAGGAAACCTTTACCCAACCCTTTTTCCTTTTTATGTGCGGGATAAATGCCAGTGTGCGCCATCCCTAAGAAGTTTAGACTATCCCTATCAAACGTAGAGCTATCTAAGCATTATTATGACAACATTCAGCAGTTATTTTCCCCAGAAAGTCAAGAACATTTTTTCCTATTGAAAAATATTTTAGCTGCGCTGCGCAACGTATCGCGTCCGACGCTCTGTCAGAAAGCACGGGTCAATCCCCCCGTCCCCTGCGCCAGCGCCCGGCGCGCGGCGCCGACTATTTTGATACTTAGGTAGGTACTTACTTAGGTACTTGGGTACTTATCACTTTCAATATATTTTTTTAATTGTCCACCTATTACCTACGTATGTAATAAGTAAAACTGAGCTGATAAATTGTACATAACGAAGTGGCCAAACAAGATTTTTTAATGGCATGTGGTGCCAATAAAACCTCTACTTCCTTAGCAAAACTTTAATGAACACTTCTTTACATTTTGACAGACTAATTATGGTCACCCGCATGTTATTTTAATATTAATTAGAAATCTGTCGTACGCGGCGCGTCACAAAAGACCGGCGTTCATGCGAAAAACAATTTGGCGGGATTAATCTCTTCATTATTAACTCGGGCGCTTGAATTTTGCGGGCACGGCGTGAGCGAATTATCATTTTGCAACTGAGCCGACAGATGGCGCTATAGTTTTTATTAAAGTACAAAAAACTCACCGCAAGCTCTTTCTGATGCCACTGTGCATCAAAATCCAATTCCGTAATAGCCGTCACGTGGCCATCACCCTACACTACCCTACATCAAGTCCAAAACTACACAAAACAAAAACTGTTTTTTAAAGGAAACGGAATGCGCTTGCTAAACACGATGGAAGTTTCGAACAAACTAAAATCTGCGATTGCGTACCTACGTACATGCGCGTTAGAGAATTAAATAAATGTGCGGGTAGATCGGTTCTCAACTCGACGCACGTCGGAGTGGGGTCAGCGACCGCTACCCGCCCCGCAGTCAATTGTATTCCTTGCGTAACAGCAGCGTGAACTGTTGCGCATCCATTGATGGTTTTCCGTAACTTTTTAATAATGTTTTTTTTAGAACATGAGATATTCGAAGAACACAATAATTTTATTTCACGTCGGAAAAACAGAAAAAAAAACTGGGAAAAATCAGAATTTTCCAAATTCACTTTTTCACTTTTTTTATTTTAGGATATGGTCTGCAACTAGGGTTTCAGTTTTCGGTAGCTGTCTCTTACACCCTGTATATGTATAGATTTGTGATATGACCTTATGTATACATACCTATTAAGCTAGCCATATTTGTTACGGGTTACGGGAGGTCACAATAAATTTGGCAACGATCATCAAAGTGGCTGATTCGAATTTCACAAGATAAAGGGCAACTCCGTGATGCCAAATATGTCGGTCTGCCTGTGCTAAGTGGTTGCGTCATCGATATATGGCGCCTGAAAAATCAGTTATCGTTCCCAAAAAAAAAACGATGATGAAAATGGCTGAATCAGGTACAGAAAGGGAAATACAGTAACGTACCACCTTAGAACCCTGTCCCAATGACGCGACGCGTTAAACGCCACGCTATGTCATACAAATGTCATGCGTATGTCTCTTCGACTAGGTTCTACGATGGTACGTGTTTGGATTTCCTTGACTGTACATAGAGTAAGTGCCGATTGTACTCATGTGAATTATGCAAAAACTGAACAAATATTTGGTCGCGTTTCGAAGTTCAGCTTGTTTAAAGACCCTTGATCGGTGCCAAAAAAAAAGATAACGGAAATGGCTGAATATGACGTGGCATTAAAGTATCAGTATGTACGAGCTTGTATGTATGTAAGTCGCGCCTGCCATTGCTGCCGGTTTGGCGTAGTGTGCCATTGCGTTTGTGCACCTAGTTCTAGCGCATACGCTTTCGTATGGGCTATTATGTGTTTTATTGATACACCAAATATGGCATGAAGGCATACATTGCATAGAGATTGCATCGTTAATACATGATACTATAAAAACTTTACAGTTCTTAACTCAGTAAATAAGGTTTTTAATTTCGATAGTTTTCGAGAAGATGTGACAGTGACATACAGGCAGAAATCCTCATGGTGAAATCGTAAGGTAGACAATGTAGTTGGTAATGTGGCGAAACTGGCAAACGCAAGGCACGGAATACCGATGTTGCAGGTTCGAGTCTTGCCATTACCCTAATTTTTCTTTGTGTTGTCATTATCATTTAAAATTTGAATGTAAAAAAAATCGGAAGTACATGTTCATTACAGAAATTGTAAGGGTACCTAGTTTGACTACGAAACCGCTTGACTAGGGTTATTTTAAGATGTTTCTAACTCTCTAAGTCGGGCTTTTGATACACACTGCCGTCCTAGATTGGAGTGTAATAATGTGCTATTTGAGGGTAAAATGTAGACAGGTGATTCAGAAATAAAACAATGTTTTCTTACCACGTCGTGCCATTTAATTTTTTATTATTATTAGATATAGAATATTGGCACAATACTGTAGCAAGATTTGAAATTCTTAAAATACTATAAAATCTGTAACAATTTATTTTCGTATCCTTTTTACCAATCGCCGTAGTCGTCAATAAATAGATTCATTTTCTATGGTTTAAAAATATGTCAAGGAATTGTTTTGATCATTCATTAGTCACTCGGATAGTTGAGTTACTTAAATAAATGAAAATCACTTCCTGAGTTCGTAGGTACTCAGAAAATGTGAATCCTACAATAAGTACTTATAGTATAGTGTCATGTACGAAAAGTGGGCGTATGACTGGCGCTACCAATAGTGCGACGAAACCGACAAGGCGAGCCGGCACCCATCTGCATCTGCAATGCGTTATGAGTAGTGATGCCAAACTGTCGATAGTTGACCTCTAAAATAAGTTACGGTTTTAATAATACGATAACTCAAAATGTGGTATTGCTATTAATGACTTGTAATAGTATCGATAGTATTGAACCACGATAGTTGCTAAAACTATCGATGCTATTAATATTATCGATACTTTTGCAGGTTGTCAAATGTATTACCACATTTTGTGCTATCGATACTATCCAGGTTAATTTTTTCTTCTTTGACACTTTATCAATCAACCGAACAATTAATCGCAATAATTATAACCGCGAACATTCGTTTGTTAAGAAGAGGCCAATAAACTTTTACAAGTCTAAAATGACTAAACTTGTTAAGAACTGCTGGTTAAAGTATGCTCAAGGCGAAATACTGTCTTAATTTTTTTTGGAGACAAGTAGTAAGCATAAAATCTAAAATCCCTACAGAGCTATTTTAGTCATTGAATTAAGAATGCTCTTTAAGTAAATTCTCTTAAAAAAATAAAAATAAACCACTTCTGCGGCCGGACCCTAACATGAATTAAACAAGTTTAATTTCTCTCAATGCACCCTTTCTTGCGACTTGCGACACTAGATAGAGTTGCACTGAGGGATAAGTAATCCTTGTGTTTGGTCTGTTTGTATCTACCTTATGATGTCATTAAGGAATTCGCAAGTAAAGGGTCCCATGTCAATGGCTCAACCTACTTTGAAGTACACTTTTACATAGCTTGTGTTTTTTCCAATCCCGTTTGAAAGCTGCATTAATTAATATTAACTAAAAAATGGTATTTAGGCTGTTGCAGGAGGCGCGTTAGTGGTGTTAGTAGTGGCAGTAGAGGCGTTGTCGTCGGGTTCGTCTATTTGCAGCCAGGGCATTCGACGCTGTAGTTCTTGCCTAAACCAAAAGAAGTGAAGTTAAGAAAAGCAAATTTTTAACATGCGAAGTAAAAGCAAGTTTAGTAAACCCTGACTATGATCAAAAAAATTTTGGGTGTTTAATTTTAAGTTACAATTTTTATCAACAGTTTTAAGTTTAAATTTTGATACCCGCACTCAATCATTCAAATAAAATAGGGAACAATAGTTTTTACATTTTTAATTTTTCCAATAAATAATAATTAAAACCTTAACTTAACCGATTGTAAAATACCTTTATTGCAATACCCTACTTGGATAACCGTTCTAATTTTTTTTTGCCCACGATTTGACCATTTTTAATTTCATATACCCGTGTCACCCGCACCACCGAAAAGAATCCAACGAACCCCTTATTCTAATAATCACATTCAGTCCATTCTATAGACTTTCGTCTCTATGAAGCAGGGTACAATGATGCATACATACATACATTCCATACCAAAAAGTACTTTCCACCTTAGATGAATCTTTCCACGTTAAATCCGCTATACCTGTTTGAATGGAATTTTTATTGTATTAGTACCTGTATGTGATTACCAAAAATTACCCTGAACGTTGTAGGCTAGGTACTTCATTTCGAAAAAAAGACCAAAATAATAGATGTGTTCTTAGTTAGAGCTCCGGTACAGTCAAAATGACTGAAAAAGTTCAATTTCTCGTTAACATTCTCCTTTCGCCGGGTATAAAGAAACGAAACGTAAAAAGCAACTCCGGGCAATGCTGGATAGAACAACCTGCCGTAACAACCGTGCTGCTGATATGCTAACGTAACGCAATGCAACGTAAGCTCGGTACGTACATACAGCTCAAACATACAACTCTCCTATTTTCGACGCGGTCGTCGGGAATAAGTAACATTTATAATTAGTATCTGACAATATACCAATTAGATAGACAAAGTTTGAACCTGTATTTTGGATGGCTGATTGCATAAACCCAGGGGTCTATACAAGCTACTGCTTTACAAGCTACGGCGGGAATCATCGTTACCTGTAACAGTCATAATCAATTAAATAGGCTACCTTAAAGATTATTTAATGTAGTAGTAAGTCATAGTCACACTATGCTAAAATTGCCCGGCTAAAAATATACTTTCAAAGTGGCATCTTCTATTTTATCACGTATAACAAATTGTTGCAAAAATCTTGTTATTAATATTAACTCTTTTAGCGCAAACTATGTATACAAAATTTGTGACCACACGCCACGTCGTTATAGTTTCAAAGTTTTAAACTAGAACCCAATTAAAGTGAAACAATTATTCATAACAATCCTGTAAGTCATTTGTGGAACATTATTATTATTATTAGATATTTATTAATTATTTAATTTAGCTATTGTAAAATTAAAATTTTACATTTAAGTATATTTATATCAGTATGAATTCGTATAATTGTAATTCTAAAAGCCTTTATCTACACATATATCATAAATGCTCTATAATGCGTTCAGAAACCGTAGGCAATGACCAGCATTATAACAACCAATATTATACGGAGATTTCTTCTAATTTGGTTCTATATTTGTTCAAAATCATTTTTTATTACATTATTTGAATGTGTACAGTCTATAGATATTTAATAGGTACCTAGCACTAGTAGCTAGTAGCAATGCAGGTCATTGCCCTATGGCTTCTGAACCCATCATAGAGTACTTATGATATGTGTGTAGATAAAGTAATGTATGCAACTGTACATAATTAGGTCTTAAAACACTCGTGTGATCCTATTATGAAACTCACTGACGCTCGTTTCATAAAACCACACTCGTGTTTTAAGACCCCTCACTATGCAACAGTTGCATAATAGTATTTTATGCAACTGCTATATAATGAGAGGCCTTAAAACACGAGTGTGGTTTTATGAAACGAGCGTCAGCGAGTTTCATAATAGGATCACACGAGTGTTTTAAGGCCTAATTATATACAGTTGCATACATTACTTTATCTACACACATATTATAACTGCAAAAAACCGTAACAGCAAAAAACCAACAAACAAGTATGGCGGCAATTCGATCTATCCGTCAAGACGAACGTTTTTTTTAAATCATAGACAAAAGAATGAAGTTCCTATTGTCATGTCACTCGAGATCAAATGTCGTGCGTTTAAATTAAAAAATCATACTGAATTGACGTTTCGTATCGATAACTGTTTTAATATCTGTGGATACTAGAATAGACACCAACTTGAATTTTGACAGCTGTTCCAAATTTAAATTCATAACGTCACGAGATATCGGTAATGTAATCACCAATAAACACAGACTACTAAGAGATACTACCCAATAAAGAACAGATTTACCTACTACCACAGACAAGAAAATTCTTAAAATAACATTGGTTGTAATAATGCTGGTCATTTTCTATGGTTTTTGAACGCGTTATGGAGAAATTATGATATGTGTGTAGATAAAATACTATTATGTATGTAAGTTGTTATTGCACTGTTATCTTATCAGACGGCTGATCTGGCGCGGTGGCGTTGTAGGTTGCAGACATATAGCGCCGTCTATTTCGCACACGCTTACTGGTTAGAAAGGTATACATATATGCCTTATGTCCGGCATAAACGCTAGTGCGCGAATAGTGCTGTTGCTATTAAATTACCGAAAACTGACGTTGTGCCTTGTGTGTACGAAAGGACAGATTTTTGCGCTACCGAAAAACCGGTACCTTTGCTTTTACGCTACTAAACCGCTAAGTAAAGGTTTTCTTTCAAATTTTAGGCTGTGATAGGTTGTATTACACTCGTATTTATCGGTAGCGTTGTTTTGTACCGGTAACGTAAACTTATGACATGAAAACCCGCGTTTAGTCTACCATTCAAACAAAGTGCTGCCGTAATTTTATACTGGTAGCGTTATATTGTACCATACCCGCTTTCGGTCCCTATTTAAAAAGTTAATAAATTGCAACGTCACCCCAGGCGTGAGCAACTGTTGGTCGCCGAAAGCTCCGATCAGTGACATGATGCCGTACGGCGTCCAAGACGCAACGAACAGGAAGCAAACTGTGAGCGCCGCCTTAGCTATCCTTATTTCGGCGGACTGCGCGTTGGCCTGCTGATTGGACCTTAAAGACTCTACGTTCATCTTTTTAGCCTGTTCTCTGAAACAAAAAACGATTTTGCCTTAACGCTATATTAAGATGCTTATGTAACTTGCATAATATTAATTTATTTTAATTTGTATAGAAAACTCGTAGAGGCTTTATGAAGATTTGTAGGACTTTTAAAACGCACACTACATACCCAAATTCAATAAATGGCTTTGGATCTTGTAACTACAAAATCCAAACAAGTACAAGTACAAGTAGTACTAAGTGGTTGGTAGTAGTAGTAGTTAAGTACCGAGCTTGACTTGACAAATATGTAGTTGTAGAACCATTTATATATATTGTAGTTTATTAACATACATAGTTTAACACAAAGAGTAGGTACGATAACTGTTATCGTTTCGGAATCAGAGCTCACTCTTAGATTATAACAACTATATTCTCGAGAATTTTAAAACATACCAGTCATTTTTCACTGAAGTGCCGCAAATATTTATTTAAAATTTAATATTTTAACTTCGTAGCGCCTCTACGACAAATTGTAGCACCTCTCGTAGTCCCTAATTTTCTGGTCAACAGTTAATGGATTAACTTACCAAATTAATTTTACCTCGGTTCAATTATTAAACGAGATCTGAGGCCCCATTCCACGTGATCTAAGTTATATAGAAGCTGAGCGGAAACCAGATGTTGTACTTACGCTTACGCATTGTGGATAATATGCAAAAGGAAGACAACGACGGATGCAATATCGTTAAAATATCGATTTAGCTCTCCTTAAACAGGAGTTTTGTGCTCGGAAGTGGATGTATATGACTGATTATATTGACTTTTTCAAGTAGATATGTCTTTTAGTAAAAAACCTGTGGTAGCCTAATTAATGGTTAGACTTACTGGCTCTCAAACCGAGGGTAGTGGTTTCAATCCAGGGCCGTATCCTGAGTATTCGAAGTTTTTGTGCGAAATGTAACTTAAAATTTATCATGACCTCTACAGTAAAGGAAGAAATGTAAAAAAACCAGCAAACACTTGCAATTCAATGGTGTGTGTGTATTTAACAAGTTGCTCGCATGCGAACGGAAGCCCAAGGTGATTATTATTTATTGTGAGTCTGGAGTATTGAGTTCTGTGCTCTGGAGCTAAGAGCGCGGCTCTAATATGACCGCCCAACTGTAATTTATCCCACACAATCCCATTAAACTTGCACGGTCATCTTAGTGCCATTACAGATGATACTGTTAATGCTTAGCAAGTACCTTAAAGCTGCTTCATGGGCGAACACCTGTTTGACGATGCCGCTGTAGAAATAAACGATCATGGACATGGGGAACACGTAGCTGCAAGTGAAGATGCACGCAACGAACAGCTTGGTGTCGAACGTGTTCGTGAGGTAGTCGAACGTGCACGAGGTGAGGTAGCCCTCTGCAACAAACAGCAGCGGCCCCTGACATAAGTGACAATGGTTATATGTATACCTGAACGCCGTTTTTGTTCGAAGTAAAACTTCTGTACTTGTACTATTATTTACAGTATTCTGTGATTACGTACTAAATTCCACCGCCCTTTATCCCCCTTAATAGTGAAATTTCCGAAAACTCATTCTTATTGTACGTTTGCAACCCCTATGGAACACATGTTCCAAATTTCAAGTCTCTTAGTCAGGCGTGCGTTGTCAGTCAGTCAGTTAGGAAATCCTTTTACATGTTTAAAGATGAAATATATAATACTAGCTTTTGCCCGCGACTTCGTCCGCGTAGACTTGTTTAATTGAAACATGCAATCTGCAATATTTCCTGGACAAATTAATGAGAATTAGTTGCTTTGCTGTTCATGACGTCACGGCGGCGTAGAACTCACTTATCAGTGTCCCGTGGGAACTATGCATTTTTACGGGATAAAAAGTATCCTATATGTTAATCCAGGTTATAAACTATATGTGTGCCAAATTTCATTCAAATCCATTCAGTTGTTTTTGCGTGATCGAGTAACAAACATCCAAACATCCAAACATACAAACTTTCACATTTATAATATTAGTAGGATACTAGCAACCCGCTCCGGCTTTGAACGTGTACCATTTACTAACGACAATTTAATTAGAATGTATTGTACATACAAAACCTTCCATAAAAAATCACTAAATTACAGTGAAAACCGTATCAAAATCCGATGCGTGGGTTAGAAGTATTAAGCGGTCAAATAGACGATTAGGGCAGACAGGAACGGATAGCAGTTTTGTTTTACACCATGTAAAGAAGATAATGATCGAAATTGTTAAGGAACGTGCTTACCAGGCACGTATCGGCCCCAAATCTTCATGAGCGGCAGTAACGCCCACGGCGTCGCGTAGATCCAGACGAATGCGATCATCAGCAGAACCTTGCCTCGTGACAGGCGACCATCTAGGGGTCGTGTGATGGTCGAATGCCTTGGAAAGATTAGAGATTTTTTAATGCTTAAATTTACGTTTATCGGTAATTTTGTTTTTAACAACAGAAGATAAAAAAACTATAGTACTGAGTTTTTCGCGGCGCTCGGTCTCAGCACAACGTTTAATTTTCCGAAACCCTGTTAGAATCAGAATATAAGAGCCTAGGTGGCCTTTTTGCAAAATATTTTCATTTTCAACGGCAAATTACAACACTGAATTCGTTACGTAAAGATATCTCTAATAGGGATAAGTTCGCCTTTGCACAACACTGTATCTCCCTTTGTCATTTAGATTTTTGTAAAATAACGAACCTTTAGCAAATCCTACCTGTGGCCCTAACATGACTGGCCAAGTTTAGTTTATCTCTATCTATCTGCGTCCCTTTCTTATGACACTAGTTAGACAGAGACACAGGGAGTGGTTAAACTAAACCTGGGCTGTCATATTAGGGCCGCTGGTCAGTCTTCAGTTACAATTTTAACTTGCTTATGTTGCAATAAAATTTGCTAATCGTTCTTTCATTTAGTTAAATTTTTATCAGTTAGATATTGCCCGAATGCATTTTGAATCAAAATACAGTGTGGGTTTGTTAAGAATTTGCTTGTCAATAAATACGATCATGCATGCATGCGATGCATTTTGAATCAAAATACAGTGTGGGTTTGTTAAGAAGTTGCTTGTCAATAAATACGATCCTGATTACTAATTATAATCCATTTAACTCTGTATATTACCTGTCAAAAGCGATGCAAGCGTTAGTCATAGAAGCGCCGATGCCACTGTAAGCTCCCATTAAAGCAAATATTTGGCACCCGATATCACCAAGGGCGAAACCTTTCATGGCGCTGTTATAAATGAAGATCGGTGCCTTGGCCATCATAATAAAGTCGAATATGGCCAGTTGCAATATCAAGAGGTTGCTTGAAGTGCGAAGACTTTTTGTCCTGCAAAGGAAAACATTTATGTCTACTAAAATGTTGTAGTTAGAAATAGGAAAGTTGCAGAATATTGTCAACACAGAATGTTCTTAGAAAAATTTGAAAGTTTTTCCTGTTCAAAATTTTACATATTCGGATGGTTTGTTTCGGCACATCAGTAAAAGTTGTAGTTAGAGTGCGGTAATACTATCGAGTTATCTTATTGGGGTTTAAACAGGCGCTTATGTAACAATTTTCTTCTCTTCCTTTGCCGGAAGTTAGGAAGATGAGGTGGTTTTAATATTTGAAGTGAAAAGACTAGAAGTTCCATTTTTTGTATACGAGCGGTCTCGCCGAATTACCACATTCAGTGCCAGGAACCCACTAGGCGTAGTGGCTCTGTTCGTAGAGGATTTTTCGCTACATAGCGGTAAACTGCTGCTACGAGCGTAACGCGTAAACGAGCAACGTTTGACGGCCACACTTAGAAGTTTCTTTACGTTGAAAAAATAAAAATGACGAGTCCATTTCCGATGAGCGCAGCAGCCGTGAAGAAGATGTAGAGTAAGGCGAGCGCGGTGTGTGCGGCGGCGGGGGGCGCAGGGTACGACAGCCAGTGCTCCGGTACTGCCGCTAGGTCTGCGCCCGTCAACCCCGCGCCCAGCAATTCTACACCCTCGATGCCGTTTGACCTGCATACACGAAGGTTAGATCAATCCATTGCATCAGTTGACTCTCCTGATTGAAAGCGACAATCTTAGGCAACATTTATTATGGACGTGTGACACTAGAAATGTCATTCAAGCGTTGTCAATCTGTCTGTTTGTCTGTTGTTGCTGGACGTTTCCAGGCAGCCCCGCCGCTAGGTATTTAAACGCCCGTGTGCAATACCAATTATGCCGCTCCTGTTTATCTACGACTACCCAAGATGAGCTTGTCAGAAAAACTGTTTATTGTTGTCTCATAAAAGTGTGATTAAAGGAAAGGAATTGCCGCCCCCCTGGACCTGCCGCCCGTGTGTGGTGCACGCCTTGCACGCCCGCTTACGGCGGGCCTGACAGCAGTCAAAGCACACAATAGAATGAGGTCTTGTTGATGTTGTTCCACCACGCTCTTACTAAACAGTCTGCAAAGTCATGAACTTGTTTAGAACAACAAGTTAGATGCGAAGTGAGGGAGCGTTGTGCCATAGTTACAGGGGTTGCCGATCCGGTTTCACCGAAATTCAAAGATGTTTGTTACCTGAGAGGGGCGAAGTAGGCGCCGTAGTCGTTCCTTTCCGTTTGGTTGTCCATCGTGGGTGGGATCGTCGGGAGCATACTGTGAGCAGTCCTCGGTAACGTCACGACCGACCCCACTGACTGACTGCTCGCGATGCAGAGCGCCCTTAACTTTTATATCAGTGCGATGCTAACAAGATTTTCATGGATTTTCAGGATTATCCGCTCAAACGCCTTTGATAGGATTAGCACAGGTTTTCCTGACACAGATTTGTGCTGGACAGAACTGCGATTTCAACAAACTCAAATGTATTTATAACTTTGCCGTGAACTGAAACCATATAAAAGCTTGATACGCGAGTGAAGAAATAATTTAAAAAGTTGCGAAATAGAACGAAGGCATATTTTACATCTTTAAAACGTAAAATGAAGAAGTAATTTTTATTAACTGAACTAAATAAACAACAGGGTATAAATTATACAGTCGACAAAGTAATAAGTTGTCGGGCATGATATAAAATACTACGAGTGTCAAAACTGTGTCATAAATGAAAAGCTATCGTATCATCAACAATTTTAATAGACATCACAACAACCATTTGGATTGAGTACACATTTTAGTTTCCTATACGTAAGAATTTTGTACATTCACCATCAATACAAAACGTTCTAAGTTGTATAAAAGTGACCAATTTACGAATTGGTGATCAGTCAGATAACGACTCCGTCGTTCAGGGATACAACATTTATTTACCACATAGAATTGTTTTAAACTAAGTAGCTCTACGTTTTACTTAATCTATTAGGTTTTCAGCCAGTATTATCCAGCTATTATTATTCAGTTATTATTATGTATTATATGAAAATTTCAAATATCTGGGTTTTATTAATTCCAGTGCGCCTTTACAGTAGAGATTAGTTTGACCGTAGTGATCGATTAGGCCATATAAATAAATAATAATTACATTTCTTGGAACAATTTACACCAATTTCCCTAGTCCCAATTTAAGCAACTGAAGCTGCTTGGGCTATGGGTACTAGGTAATAGATATTCATACTCATACAGATCAATACGTATAAAACATTCATGAGTCTCGTATTAACTTTCATATCATCGTAAAAATGTTTTGCCCCTATCGGGATACGAACTACTAGGCTATCCTGTCGTTATATGCAAGTCTCAGACAAGAATAGAAACCATTGTTATGTTCTTCTGTAATCTAATACATATTTAAAACGGAATGTTTGTTTGATTACCCTTCAACCAATTACGATGAAACTTTGTTGAATTGTAAAGCGAGCGCCCGCGAAGAGTCTAACTGCTTTTTTTTTACATCTACCACACGGTTTATACGCTCTAGCCTAATTTAGAAATATTGGACGAAAGATTTTAGAAAGGACGATGGTTGGGTCGTTAGGACTATGTTAACCTTTTTAGGGGATTTCATTTGTTACATATGTAAAATCGTCAACATTGAACCTTGATCCACAATGAAACTATGTCAAAGTAGCGTCATGTCATAAATCAAATCAAGTCAGTTACTATTTTATAGATTATGTGTTTTTGATACGGTACTATGGCAGGTTAGGGTTCAATCTTGTTGATTGTACAAATTGCAAGAAGTCAAAGGTATAAAGTTTCTGTTCGATGGAAAGGTACGGCATCCCCTGTGCTGTTTAGCTGAGAACTTTGAAAGTTACCGATAAACCAGCTAAGATTAAGGCTGTAAGTATGTTATTTAAAATACTCCAGATGAACTAGACGCCATGGAAACAAACCAATTTTGTTAAAAGACTTACATAAGGACTTACAATATCGAATAAGAAACAAATTAATCTGCAATTCGGGGGTTATAACTTCATGTCCTACCGCTTTTTTCAACAATATTCGTTGGATGAACGTATTCAGTTTAATTTTAGGTATCAAATTCACCTAGAGCAAGCTACACATGTACTATGCACTGAAGAGTGAAGACTGAATTTGATTGAAACAATGGGAGTGCGTCGACACACGTAGGTAGGTACCTGTACATTTAGAAAGCTACTTGTGACTAAGTTCAGATTATTGTTTGCATTACATAAAATTAAATAAAACGCACAGACCAAGATAGGGTTTGTGATAAAACCGAATAAATGCTATATGATGCGTCATTGTTATAAAATACATATTTGAATTGATCATATGTAATATTTCAAACAGACAGACAACCTATAAAAACACTGTACAATCAAGTGCAAAAATACATAGACTCAAAAATGCTGTAAGAGATTTGGGTGCGTATTTTTGAGACGTTGAATATATCCATATTTTTACACTTGCAGGTAGATGTATACCTAATCATAGTGTTAAAGCTGATGGTACTGCTAAGCCGTTCCAGATGTTTTTCTTGAATCGTCGTTTTATGCTAGTTATTCGTTTAAAAACTTCAAATCAAATCCCAATATTCCTATCTACAATCAAAAATGTTATCACATATTTTTACCACTAAAATTTAATTTAAAGTACGTTAAACCGGTTGTAACTACTGAGATAAAGCATTTATTTACGATAAGTACCACGACGTGAAATACATTCTGAAAAGAACCTATTGCAGTGTAAAGATTATTTTGTTAATTTTATTCATTTAAGTTATTAGTATTTTAATAATTATGAGTGTTATAAGGTTTGATATTTACGAAATTCGCTTTATCAGTCTTTTATAATATATTTAACAATAATTTATCTAAAGGAAAACAAAAACAAACGGTATGGGAGGTGACCGTTATACGTGACTTGGTCGCAAGTCTACTGGGTAGAGTTGCAAACGCATTAGATGCAATTATGATTAGGTATTTTAATTTAGTATTCAGGTTTGAAAGTTGATTAGTTAATTTAGTATTAAAGATGACATTATTTTTCTGGTTTAGTGACAGTTATCAGAATCATATTTAAACATGTCTACCTTGAGCGTTACAAAATGCCTAAAAGTTACTACGGTTTCTAAAATTCTAACACGACTACAGCGCCGCTTCAGGCGCTAACCAACATTCAACAGTCATAAACAGTCCCAACCACACTTCACTATACAATAGTGAATACTACAGAAAACTGCCTTCGCTTTATGAGGACATATCGAAAAACTTGTAAATAATATAAGTCAATAAAGCTTAAACAAAGCGTTGTATAACACTTAGAAAATATATCAACAAGGGTCGTCCGTAGTGGGTGCGGAAGTTTCGACGTCAGTCTCGGGGCTCCGAGACGAGGGTCGTTCTCATTGGTCGGGCGGGGGCTCGGCGTCCTCGATGGTGATGCTAGTGTCGGGGCCGGGCGGCGCGGGCGCGGGCGCGCACGGCGTGACCACCAGCCGCGGCGACGGCGGCGGCGACGGCTGCGCCGGCAGCGGGGCGCTGCTCGCGCGCGTCTCTTGATCCACCGACAAATGTATGTCTTCTATGTTTTTACTCGTTTCTTCCGCATTGTTTCTGAAACGCAACATAATTTATAATACGTGCTTTCTTGTACGTAAATGTTTGTAAGTTAATTAAAAATTGTAAAATAAAATAACTCACTTTGAAACTGAATCTTCGGGTCCGTCGACATTTAGAGTACTTCCTCCCGGTGTAGCTATATAAAAAAAATACAATTATACTCGGAACATTGGTAAAAATTTTAAGAAAGAGGAAAATTGTGAAGTGTTTGGTTGTACTCCGACTCCGCTGCGGCACACGTGATCTCTGATACTCACGGTGCATGGTGTCGTCGCGCAGGCGCTGCTGGCGCGCCAGCGGGCGGCGGCGCGTGTTGTCGCGCACGCGGAGCGTCACGCCAGCGCACGCACCGCTCGCGTGCAAGTCCAGCGCCAGCGACGACTGCGAGCCGCATTCCGATTCCGCTGCGCTCGCGCTGCAAAGCCAATTACTGGTAATAGGGATAGATTGCGCGGGATTTTGGTACTTACATGGAGAATGGAGATTTAACGGTCACCGTTATTTGATTGTTTACTCAATTAACTACTTAAAGAGTTAAACATATACTCTTTATTATATTTATCTGCTTAAGGTTTCTTAAGGCAACCACTTACATGTAGGATATTGCATGAGCGCACTTGCCACATAATTCATAAAAACGCTCCATTACGACCAAATAAACTCTATGGTGACAGAGACAACGTCAATAACATTGTACGATGTCAGGGAGCAGCCTCAGATGGTTGCGTGTAATGCATCTTTTGCATAAGTGGTCTACTTAAGTGCAGCTAGCAACTAGACAAAGCGTCACCAACAAAATGACACGCTATTTACCCACAAGGATGTTCAGGGTGTAATATGTAGATATGTAATTGTATGTTGCGCTTACTGTCGTATACTCAGCGATTTTAAGGCTAGGTTTTAAAAGAGCTTGCAAGATCCGGTTACTAATGTCAAAAGTACTGACTTACTGTTTAGTACTTACTATAAAGAGGGGGAGTTAATCGCAATTCGTTAATCGCAATGTCCTGAATGTGGCAGTTATTGTTAAACTGCAGTTCTATCTAAGTGCTAAGAAGTAACGATTACATGCGGTTTCATTTATTTCCATATTCAATATTATCATGCTGGCAGTCAGAATATCTGAAATTTAAACTGTTGTACATGTACCTGTAAATAGATTGTACAAGTATTTTATATGATCAGTCGTGCTTAAATAAAAAAGACATATACGCATTTACACATTTTCTCAGCTCTTATATCTATAAGTGAAAGCTATAGCAACAGGACATATGGAAGTTAGTGCAATGCAACATAACGTTTACAACCGAAGAAGCAATGGCACATAAAGTATTCTTTTAATGCAAAAATCGGGCTGGTACTCAGTCCGTGTACCGGTAACCTATATTATTTTAACTTATCAATAAATATTTATCTACATATATACCATAAATGGTCGTCTATAATGCGTTCAGAAACCGTAGGCAATGACCAGCATTATAACAACCAATATTATTATGAGAATTTTTCTAATTTGTTTCTATATTTGTTCAAATTCATTTTTTATTACATCATTTTAATGTGTACAGTCTATAGATATTTAATAGGTACCTAGCACTAGTAGCTAGTAGCAATGCAGGTCATTGCCCTATGGCTTCT
Organism: Ditula angustiorana; assembly: GCA_963691745.1. Lineage (NCBI taxonomy): Eukaryota > Metazoa > Arthropoda > Insecta > Lepidoptera > Tortricidae > Ditula > Ditula angustiorana. The sequence continues at coordinate 8,172,863 of OY829484.1, forward strand.
GAACCCATCATAGAGTACTTATGATATGTGTGAAGATAAAGTAATGTATGCAACTGTACATAATTAGGTCTTAAAACACTCGTGTGATCCTATTATGAAACTCGCTAATGCTCGTTTCATAAAACCACACTCGTGTTTTAAGACCCCTCATTATGCAACAGTTGCATAATAGTATTTTATCTACACACATATCATAATTTCTCAATAACGCGTTCAAAAACCATAGAAAATGACCAGCATTATTACAACCAATGTTATTTTAAGAATTTTCTTGTCTGTGGTAGTAGGTAAATCTGTTCTTTATTGGGTAGTATCTCTTAGTAGTCTGTGTTTATTGGTGATTACATTACCGATATCTCGTGACGTTATGAATTTAAATTTGGAACAGCTGTCAAAATTCAAGTTGGTCTCTATTCTAGTATCCACAGATATTAAAACAGTTATCGATACGAAACGTCAATTCAGTATGATTTATTAATTTAAACGCACGACATTTCATCTCGAGTGACATGACAATAGGGAATTCATTCTTTTGTCTATGATTTAAAAAAAACGTTCGTCTTGACGGATAGATCGAATTGCCGCCATACTTGTTTGTTGGTTTTTTGCTGTTACGGTTTTTTGCAGTTATGATATGTGTGTAGATAAAGTAATGTATGCAACTGTATATAATTAGGCCTTAAAACACTCGTGTGATCCTATTATGAAACTCGCTGACGCTCGTTTCATAAAACCACACTCGTGTTTTAAGGCCTCTCATTATATAGCAGTTGCATAAAATACTATTACGTTTAAGCTCTAGCCTATTGGTTTAACCTACCGGCCTCTTAAGCACAAGGTCGTGCGATCGAACTTGTCGGTCTGTATTTTTTTTGTGAACTAGCGACACCCGTCTCGGTTTCGCACGGCTCCGTACAAAAATCCTATATGAAAAATGACGTTCAGTTTTTCTCAAATTTAAACAATTACCGGAAAAATTTTCAAACTTTTCTTTGCATAAAAACCTAATTCGGACTTTTACGAACATTTTAAAATAAATAGTAGCCGAATCAGTCTGTTTTTAAGTGATGCGTTTATCAACGAACAGCATTGAATTTTTCTTTATATAGATTTCTTTACCAGTGTTTAGTAAATGAAATTTAATGGTGTGTGAGCATGAATGAAGTTCCTTATTTGTATTGGGCTCATATGGGAACTAACACCCTACTTAATAACAAACTAACGCTGAGAGGAAGCTTGTACCCAACACGGGGCCATGATCATATACAGGCTGTTCGGTAATAGTGGATAATTCGTAAACTGATGATCCTGCTGGTATTGACATGCTCAGAAAATGTAAAAATAATTTTAGTATAAACACGTCCGTTTTCGAGATATTTAAACTTTTAGGTGAATAACCTTTAAAAGGTACTTGGTACATAAATTAAAATACACGATTTCTAATTTTATATGACTGTAATGGTTTTTGTGTTCCAAACTATTGACAATAAGACTATTATACCTCATAGATCTGACTTTCTTGACTTTAGCTCTAAATACATTGCGAGTCCACTTACTCCACCCCCTACTAATAGTAATACAATTGAACTCACTTAATAGGAGTTAGTGTACACTGCTTCTCCGGCTGTTAAACGTTGAAGCTGATGTGGATAGGTACCTGACGGCGGAGTGTGGGGGCTCGTCCACGGACAGCGCGTAGCGGCGCAGCGGCCGGCGCAGCGCGGACACGGGCACCGCGCGCGCGCCGCCGCCGCGCAGGTCCGGCGCGGACCCAAATCTTGCCCGCCCCTTCCGCTCGCCGGCTCTGCCACATACACTCTACCCTACTATGATGGGTCATAATGCTCTGGGACAGGACAGGGACGATTGCCAGCGTCGGGAAGCAACAAAAAACTAGGTATCATGAGGGGCCGTTAGCTTTACTCGGCTATTTATAAATTACGTAGCACTCATTTTTAAATTATATCTATTCAATATTATTGGAGGTTATTCAGTAGTGGCGTAAATGGCATCGTATTTAAATTAATTTTTCAGTCCCGGTTAAGTTGTTATTCAACAGATAACCGTGAATATTATTATGTTAATATTATATGTTATTCGACAGAGTTCGACTGCATAATCGGCTCTTATTAGCCTAATATGCCTAGCACGATATACCACTTATCGTTAGTCGCTCGATGCATCTCTTTTACAGCGCAACAGCTGGCACCAGAGAGGGCATGATACACTATAGGTACTAAAAAACAGCCTCCATCGTTAGTTTAAAGCGTAATTCCTGCATAGATCCTACGTAGTTCATACACAGCCTTTGGAAACTAAAGATAAATTTACCTGTCGATCAAACTACAAACGTACTTAGCGGAATGTGGGGGTCGGTGCCTGAAGACTGGTGCGAGCGGGAGTGAGTGCGGCAGGGGCAGCACGTGGGGGAGCCGGTAGACCCCGAGTTGGTCGAGCCGCGCGGGCGCGCAGGGCCCGCGCCGCGGCACGGGCCTCGGCAGCGCCTGCGGCCGCGCTGGCGTCACCTGACATTCAAATTTAAATTCTTTACCACAGAACATCTAGAACAATGTTACTTATGGCCTTCCATCGTGATTTATATCGGTTTAATGCATTATGAACAAATGATCGTGTTGTTCCACACTGACAGTGGCTCTTAGCGATGTATCGAGACATCGGTTTTGGTAAAAAAACACGGCTAGAAGTCTTGCCTAATCACCATTGACAGCTTTATTTACTTACAACAGTAAATCAGTGTTTCCATTTAGCATTTTAATTTCATGTACTATCACGTGAAACGCGTAAGTTAAGTTGTAAACTGAACAAGATTAAATTTAGTCTTAAGATGTTAAGGAGAGATTAATAAGCTATAGCAGGGGTGGCCAACTTGATTGGACCCAAGATCTCTTGTTCAATAACGAGACTCTGCGCGATCTACCTGCGTCCAGCAGTAGGTGATTACGTGGGACAGTCTGTAGCCCGAGCACGAATATTGGAGTCATGCGTTACGTTTTCGTATCGCCTTTACTATTCGATTACGTTTACTTTACTTTAACGCAAGCTGTCGGTAGCACGAATCTCTAAATCTGACTCACGTTAACGTATCGAGTACACGCTACGATAGTTAAATAAAGCTACGAATCTACTGGATAGGTACGTTCGGATACCTCACTGAGCGAAGTCAATTACTAAGAATCATTTTAAATAAGTTAGAAATACAGGAAACGGCTTGAATATTACAGAAATCTGTGTAATTTGTATATTTATTTATGAAATTATACGAAAAATATATATACAGTAAGAAAATAATTAAATATGTTAATATAATAATCATTGGGACGAAAGAGTTGAAATTTTCGAACGTTGTATTTTGACACTTGTACTCTTGTATTGTACTCAAAATATAAATAAAGTTCGAACGGAATTTATTAGTTGTCGTTATTTAGATAGTAAATAAAAAGTATAAGTGAATAATTTGTATTGGAAAATGAAACCAAGAAACATTTTCTCGCAGTTGGCCATAATGGCAGATTTCATGGAGAGGTAAGCTGTTAAACTAATTCTTACAACTATGATAGAACTACAATCAAGGACTAGCTCCTAATCTTCTAATTAATTAAATATTTGTTGATACGTTAATACTTTACAATATAGAAATTGATGTAAGTAAGTAGTTCATCAGTCTCTCAGTAAACATTCATTGTAATTTGAGTTTTATGAACGATACTTTAATTAACTTCCATTCTCGTCTAGTAACAAACAATAAATATAATAAAATAATAGAATGTACCAGCTGCTTCACTTATTGCACAGATCGTAAAAGCCAACCCCAGGCATGGACAAATTTCTCAGAAATCATGTCATAGGCAGTAATACTAGCCAATCTTAAATGCCATTGACACCTAATAATATGACTAATGTGGGTTTTCGTTACCTTTACTCTGTAAATGTTAAAAACGTGATTAATTTGCGGGTGGTAGGACCTTGTGCAAGGTCCGTCCGGATCGCTACCACCATTTTGCTCGCTAATCCTGCCGCTAAGCAGCAGTGCTTGCACTGTTGTGTTCCGGCGTGGAGAGCAAGACAGCCGGTGTAATTACTGGCATAAGAGGTATTCCAACTTAGCCCTCTGGGTTGGCAACGCATCTGCACTCTCTTTGTTGTTGCAGGTGTCTATAGGCCGTGGTGATCACTTACCATCAGGTGGCCCACTTGCGTGTTTGCCTTTCTATGTTGTATAAAAAAAAATATATATAAATGAATAAACTTTATTTCAGGTCCTCACGTGATTCCTACGGAGATAATGCTGTCACCTACATACAAGTTCAAAATTGTGTACTGTGAAGTGTAAAATATGCCCGGAGCATAAAGTTCATGCTCAGTTAAATAGATGCGCACTCATTTTAGACGAAGAGGAAGAAAAGATTTTCTCTGTGAGGTGCGAAGACTGTGTAGCTTTACAGGGGGATGTAAACATGCCGTTGCATCACAGAAGTGAGGAACCTTCCTGCACTTTTGTTGAGTGAATGAAAAGACCTACAATAATTAATTACCTATGTAAAGAATGGAAAGCCTACAGGAAAATACAATCCCCAAGTGCAGCTTCAAATGTTTTTATCACAAAAGAAAAACTTATTATTGTGTAGCTGACCCAGACTATCCCAAAAATAAAAAAGTGAATATAATAAATGTATCATTCAACCTTGCATATGTTGAAGATTTAGTTAACCATAAGTTATTAAACTTTTGGAAAACAAATATATACCCTTTATTATATCATTATATATTATTATTATATCAAAGTGTAGAGTGAGTGTGCTTATGTGTAAATGAGTGTTTATTTAAATAAAAAACCTATTTGAAATTACATACTAGTTTTATTTTATTAAGGCATTGCTATTATCGGATGACCTCATACAGGTGGAAGGAAGGCGCTGGTTGCATGCTGCTTCCAACCGGTCACTTTGGAAATCCATGGAGGAGGCCTATGTTCAACAGTGGACTTCTTGTGGCTGACATGACGATGATGATGATGACTGCTATTATCTCCAGTCTTTGTTTTTTTTATCATGTATGGTCGTTCTGAGCTGCTGCATGTCCGTTTTCTTCTGTCTTCTGGACATTCAAATTTACTTCGAGTACCTACATCCTGGTTTCAAGCGCACTTCTGATACTTTTCCCATAATATAGTATCATATTGATACTTGAGCGGTATAATTGAGCATATCATTTGGTAACTAAAAAGAAACAAAAACCTAACCTCAAACAATATTTACAATAGTCAAATAAAATTCATCAGTTTTGTTATAATGATGTATTTCCTAAATTACATTTTGTTAAATACTTACATAGAAATGACCTTTACATAAATACATTCTTGAATATGTTGATAAACAATGTGCATCATTTTTCTTGCAAGTGTTTTTCCGTATTTCTTGTTTACTTGGGACAAATATAAATAATTTGTTTGGTGTTTAAATGCTTGTGCTTTCACACTGGGGCAGCATACAGTACTTGTAATACGAAGGATTAATAATTTTTAATCACAAAACATTTACAATCTCGATACACAAACAGAAGCCCGAGCAAGAATATTGGAGTCATACCTAAGTAACTTTTTAGTATCGCCTTTACTACTCGATAACCTAACGTTTACTTTACTTTTACGAAAGCTATCGGTAGCACGAATCTTAAAACCTCACTCACGTTAGCTCGATACGTAAACGCGACCACAGATTAGACGATTTGCGACGATAGTCAAATAAAGTCATGAATCTACTAGCTAGGTATGTTCAGAAACCTAACACTAATCATAGTAAGTTACTATGGATCATTTTAAATATGTTAGAAATACAGGAAACAGCATGAATATTACGGAAACCTATGTAATTTGTATATTTATTTATACAATAAAAGGAAATGTTGAAATATGGCAAGAAAATAATAAATATGTTAATATTTAATCATTGGGCCGAAAGAGTTTAAATTTTCGAACGTTGTATTTTGACACTTGTACTTAAATTATAAAGATCGAACTGTTCGATCGAAATGTATCAGTTTTCATAATTAAAATTAAAGTAAGGATGAAAAGTGAATAATTTGTGTTGGAAAATGAAATCAAGAAACAGTTTCTCGCAGTTGGCAGATTTTATGGAGAGGTAAGCGGTTAAATTCATTCTTACAACTTTGATAGAACTACACTCACGGACTAGGTCCTTATTAATTTAACATCCATTTTCATACTTTACAATATAGAAATTAATGTAGTTCCTTAGTCCCTCAGTAAACATTCATTGTGATTTGGCTTTATTTTCCTAGACTTTCTACCTACGGATATCCATATTGTGAATATTTGTTTAAGACACGAAAATTTATCTAAATCCTCCAGGGGCTGCAGAGACGCCACTGGTGCACATCACCAACTGTAGCTAGCCGACAGGCTAGGCTGTGACGAGACAGGCGATATCCGAACTGAAGAAAACAAGCAAAAGGTAAGCACTATATGTATAGTAAATGCGCCCAACCTTTTTATAACGTACGACATATTAATGTCATTAAAATATACCTACTTAGTGCCTACTTACTGTACAGTTCGATTAAAGTTTGAATGTCTGCATAACTTGACAAGGTCCTGTTTGATTTACACTGTTTTTTGAGTAAATATCTGTCCAGATATACCAGGTTACCACCTTTTTAAGGATCTTATGCCTTAGTTTAATATGACAAAACGAATTGTAAAACCAGCCTTTTTATACTTTTCACTGTATTATTTAGTGATTTGACTGGTCAAATGTAAAAAGCTGGACAGGCGGAACACCATCTAACTTGCCTGAAGACTCCTCCATAAAGCCTAATTATGCCCGGCTTTATCAGGATGCCTAGTACCATTAAATGTACTTGTTTGAATGTTCAATATAAATGTTTGTACCAGTGACATGGATGTTATATGTATTTAAGTATGTATCCACACCATATTTTTGTGTTGTTTGTGTTAACTTTGACATATTGGTTAGTACACTCACAGAAGCACAGATTAGTTCAATTTGTGTACATCGTCCCAAGATATTTATTTATTACCAGAGATTACCCCCTACATACAAACAAACTAACAAACAAAAAACACACAAAGTTTACCTCTTTATTATATTAGTGTAGATTGAGAATAATTATTGTGCATTTTACAAGTCTTTCGCTAAATCTCAATTTTGCTGCAGGGTGTCAGATTTTTGGGGTAAAATGTAGCTTATATTCATCCTAAAAGAAGGACAAGTTATCTCCATCATGCATTATGGCTAACGGATTTGGATTCTTGGTCACTTAGAACCCTGTCACATTGAGTTATTGTTGTGAGACGGCATTTTGTACTGCTGCAGCGCACACAGACAATAAGTACTCATCTAATTTGTTACCTTTCGTTTTTTTTCTTCTCAATTGTTTGTAAATTTGATTGTGTGTGCTTGCAGTAACAAATAAACGTTTTATCTGTCTACCTATCTGAAGAGTCAAAATGAAATTTATTGTGAAAAGAATCTCCGTAGTCAGAAATCAATTTAGTTGACTGTACCTATAATGGAAAAAACATGGTTATAATTAATTTTTAATCATATTTTAATTACTTGCCCTTGTTATATACAGATTGAAGAATGCCACCAGCTATGTCTGAAGACAACGACACACAGCCACAAGAAATGGAAAAGCAAGACATCACTTGGTAAGCATTTTTAAAGTTGGATCGAGTGGCTTAGGTATGAAATTAAAATTTGTAGTCTTTACGTTTCTATATCCTAAGCACAAAACCACATTTCTGTCACCCTGCTGTCTGTCTGTGACTCACGCACGGGTCACTAGCTTGTGAACGGAATTTTGTATATTTTGTTTAAAATTTCTACTCAAAGCTGAATACTGATTTACAAATTAAATTTTATGCAGGGCATACTATGAAATATTATTATTTTATGTTACCCTAGCATTTACGGTCAGTCTCAGAAGTAGCTGAACATTTTAGTACCTTGTCGCTGTCAGTGATGTGACAAATTCGAGCAACTCTCATTTCATACGTTACCCCGACAAGGTTCTTAAGTGTTTAGCTACTTCTGAGGCTGACAGTAATAGGGTGATCATTATCATTTTTAAAATTTGAAAGGTTTTATGAAATAACTAGCGGCTCGGCTCGGCTTTGCACGGGTACAATTTGGATTCAAAATCCGTCGCGTGGTCTAGAAGGAGTAAGCGGCCGCAAATATGAGAACAGACATTTTATACTATGTAAAGATAATAAATTATTTCTATAAATTTTAGATGCAGATACATGGAACACTTCTGACTGCAGCCGCCGGACCGTGCAGACCGCCGCCGGGCCGAGCAGCCCGCTGTCGGACCGAGCAGCCCGGCTATGAGGCAGTGCCGGATTAAGCCAGCGCGGGGCCTGTAGCAAATTCTGTCAAGAGGCCCTTAGTTTGCTTTAGGTTCTCAAGTTTAGGGTATTAAATAATTTTTTATTGCGGTCAGACAGGCGTAGGAGCGCGGCGCCCGTAGCATTAGCTACTCTTGCTATGTGGCTAATCCGGCACTGTGAGAAGGAGACTGACTGCAGAAGAACAATTTTTAAGACCCGAGAAGAATGCGAGGAGTCTCAGAGAGGGATTAAATGTTCGTCGTGCTGGAAAGAGCGAGGATTCGGCAGAGAGACATGGAGCTCCAGCTTTGAGTTCGATCGATGGCTTGAATTAATGAAAGAGGCGATGTATGTTATTACGAGTTTCTTAGATGTGAATAATTGAGATTATGAATGAACGCAAAATGTAAGTCTGTATGTGAGATGAGCGCTCAGGTTAGATCGCGAGTAGATTAGAAATAGCATGATGACTAGTAAAGAAGAAAAATTGTATTTTTAGTTATTGTCTACTATCACTATTGGGTGAAATATCGCCCCATGCAAACACTATACAAAATTATATATGTAGTTATTTTAAATAAAAAAAACAACGAATAAATATAAAATAACAAAGCCTTTATTTATTTACCAACATAGGTGCTCCTTTTAACTTACCTACCCCTTACTTCTAAACCACATAACGGATTTTGATATGGTTATCACTCTCATTTAGAGCTTTTTTAAGGAAGGTTTTTAAGTAATAAATAAGATTAACCTTATCCATACAAGTTTGCCAACCTCTCTTAACTACATAACGTAACTTATGTTTCGTCTCTTTCATTCGAGGGCAATTGTGTAGACAACACACGTTTATGAATCAGGGGGTTAGTTTTTGTAGTGGTAGAGGCGCACTGTGAAGCCAGTATATATTTGCAGTACGAATGAACGGGTTCGACCAGGGTAGTACCACACTCGCAGTACATCAGCGTGATGTAGTAGCTTGCTACTGCGTTTCGTACAGTGGGTGATCGATCCGGAGGCCTAAGGGCTTACAACACATTAGTGGTTCTCTTGTGTCCCGCATTGCCTACCTAATAAATAAATAATATTGCATAAAACAAAAAATAAAACTGAAATCACAATCTTTTAATAAATTAATAATTAAGCAATTATTTTACAATTAAGATAGTGCCTATTAGTAAGTAAAATAAATTAACTACATGGAGTCCTTACAATTTTTACATATTCAATGAGTGAAAGTGTTTTCTACAATAGTAAGCAGGAGTTAATGTTTAACACCTTTATTTGGAAGTGTGATTCATCTATACAGACACAAACACCCGATATTCCATATTTTGCGTAAAATATGATAAGATAATATTGATATTAAGACAAGCAATAAGTAGTACCAATAATAATGGTAGAATAAGCTAAGAAAATTTAATCTATAATATATAAGTTAAAGTTAAATGAAATCTTCAGCAGTGTACTCAATGGTACTTAGTAATTTAGATGAGAAATATATTTTTTAGGAAAAAAAATGCGCTCGAGATGGGCAACTGTTGATGCTTTTACCACAAAAGATAATATTTGTACTGAACACAGTTTACAAATAATTAATCTTAAGAGGAGTGTGAACCCAGCGCTGTCCATACAAACTGCGATAACGTTTTCCACCCTCTTAACCTTAACCTATAGCCATGATTTTTTTGTATGTTATTATTATGCCCTAGAACTAGGTTCGTATGTTTTGATTTTTTAAATATTCTTAATAGTTTCAAAAATATTAACGCATTTGTGTTTTGTATAAAACACCAAACCAAATATTGCAATATTTTCAGCACCAATGCAAATAAACCTAGTTCTAAGGCATTATGACAACATACCAAAAACCATTGCCATAGGTTAGGGTTTAGACGGTGGGAACCATTATCACTGTTTGTATGGGGAGCGCTTTTTTGGCTTGGGTTCACACTCCTCCTAAGACAACTTGGAACACTTTTCCTTGCCTAATCAAATCCCTTTCTGCCCTTGTATTAGGGAACTTTATGAAACTTTCAGCAATGGGTGAGCTGCAGAGAACATCCATCACTTCTCTAACATTTGCTGACACTAGTAACGCTAATGTGATTGTTAGTCTTTAAGGTATTTATCTATGGGCCTATGCAGCTTGAAATATTCTATTCTATTCTATTATATGCCTGCCCACATTGTTCTGGTATGAGCTAGTAGCCAAAACGACAAGGAACATAAAACCCAATATAAAGACAAATAACATAAAATAATTTGTTTCAATATTCATACCTTATTCAAATTGAAAACTAGGTACCGACCTATTAAATAAAATACCTTGAGAATTCTATTACTCGACTTTAAACTTGTTTCGTTGCGGAGTTCTTCGCACAGGAACGCAAATGCCTCTTTATTTGCATCTGACAAAATGCAATTTCACTGGCATCTGATATATCCAGAGGATGTGTTGTTTTTCTCATCGTAACTCGTTGACTCATTCCCCTTTAAAGAAAGATACCTATTTATAAATGTATTTTAATTATTTTACTTTCAAAAAAATAAAAAGTAGAAGTAATGTTCTTAGATTAGTTACCTCGTTTCTCGTTCTTCATTTCTGGATTATTTGATTAAACCCAGGTAAAATAATAGCGCAAGGCACTAGTATGCGAATTTTTACGCAATCTTATGATTTTTTCCGGTGATATTTTGAAAGAATAACACCAAAAACTAACCGCAACTTGTTCTCGCAAATTGTGTCACCATCAAAAGTACAGTGAGAAAGTTTGCGTGTTTCTCGATAGCCAGCCTTCGTAAGTTTACTTTACCTTACGTCAAAAAAATATTCGTGCTACCACTTTTTGACAAATACTTTACGCAAACTTCACGTTTACTACTCGATGACGATACCAAAGTGAATGTCAAAGTTAGTGCTATCAAATTTTAGTTCCAAAAACGCCCATGGGGGCGCTGCTCCAAACCTCATACAAATCTTCTCGATGGCGATACGTTAACGTAACTACTCGATAGAAGGAAAAAATATTCGTGCTACCACTTCCATACATTCTGTGACGAATACTTCACGCAAACTTCACGTTTACTATTCGATGACGATACGAAAGTGAACTTCAAAGTTCGTGCTACCAAATTTTAGTTCTAATTACGCCCACGGGGGCGCTGCTCCAATCTTCATACAAATCTTCTCGATGGCGATACGATAACGTAACTACTCGATAGAAGGAAAATATTCGTGCTCGAGCTACTGGTTTACGTATTTATATTTTTTGCCTTGCCACGATCGACTGGTCCAACAGTCGCGATCGACCGGTCGATCGCGATCGACCTGTTGGCCACCCCTGAGCTATAGGATTAATTATTACTGTATAATCCCAAGCAATCTGGCAATATTGAGAACTGGAACATAATCGTTTGTTATTTGTGTTTGTTTGTATGTTTGTTTAATTTATTTGCCCGAACCTCACTGCGCTACTTGCTGTTGTACGTATACTTACATATTACGATAGTTATCAATCTATTTTTAGTAGGTAGTAGGTAAGTACCAAGGGCAGTACCTTCGCGGCACTGTCGCGGGCTTCGAATGTCATCACGCACGCTGCTACTACTATGAAACCTGAAATCAACGTTCAACGTTCATGAAGATTAAGAAAACATCAGTGAGAAACAAAACGTACACACGTACTCTTTTTCCTCACTGAATCTTGGCATAAGAGAGAAGTATTTTGGGTATGCCAGAGATGTGTATCATACGCGTCCCTCTAGGTTTTTTTTGTGATCAAACTAGCTGTTGCACTAGGCTTGGTCCGCATAGAATTTGTAGGCTGTGCGTTGATTTATGGATCAGTCAGCTTCTTGTTTTATGTACGCAGAAGATAACTATGACCCCCTAAAAATCCTAAGCAATCAATCAAGCAATGCTAAGCAAGCAATCTTTTATGTATTGGCTTATATTTCAGGAAATAATGGAATCTACGGCTACATATAACTTTGAGTTGGTTGAGTTTTGAAGATGGGAAAAGTGGAAAACGAAGCAACGGCGTTTACAGGCTCCTTTATTCCCTTTTGCGGCACTACGCAAAGTTCTCTTTCCGTACTATTTTTTTACTAAGAACTTTCTGTTCGTGGGCCTACTATTACAGCTTCGCCCTGGGGCGTGCCCTTCCTTACGAACTTATAGATTTTCATTTGCAGTATTCCCAATGTTCTGGTTTTGATGGTAAGCAATGACGGACTTCTTGGGAAATTGAGCACCTGCAATATGAGAGGACTCGCAGGCGCCTTGTCAGTCTTTATGGTAATAGTAATAGGTATGATAATGATGACCTCCGAAGCCCATGACGATGGGGCCGGCGTAGGACAGGTTGTTGAGGTGGAAGCCGCGCGCCTCGTCCTTTACTGACACGGTCGCGTTGCCGCGCACCTCCTGGTCCACTGACAGCGTGTCTGCGTAGTACCCTGGAACACACGACCACATCGTGAACAGACAATTGGGTATAAGAGTAGGTCTCATGACGTACCTACTTTTTTTACTAAAAGTGAGAGGAAAACGAGCAAGTGGGTCACCTGACGGTAAGCGATCACCACTGCCCATAAACACCCGCAAAACCAAGGAGATTGCAGTTGCGTTGCCAACCCAGAGGGCTAAGATAGAATTACTACAGTGGATTTCGTGGAGATTTTTCTACGGTCCATATCCATGAAGATAATTTATTTCCGTTTATTTCGGATATTCTCCATTTGTGTATATGTATTAGTAACAATGGTCTTAAGGGCTATATTACTAGATAATAACAATAAAAGTTCAATGTCAATGTCGCTCTTAAAACAATCGCTCAGCCCTAAACGCTCTATGTAGTGACGTCATTACATCTCTACATTTGAACATAATTTGTATGGGAGTGTCTTAATTTTTAATGCTGATTATTGAACCCTGTGTGTTTCACAATATAAGTTCTGAAATGAAATATTTTTTGTAGTGGATAATAAGCATTCCAAAAATTTTATATCTTTTTTATTTTTGTATATATTTTTAATTTACCTTATTTTTCGTTTTTAGTTTGTCACTGTCTTAATTTTTTTTACTTTTTTTTCTTTTTTTTCGCTGTCTTAGTTAGAGAATGCAGATTAATTTCATACGCAAATTCGCCATTATAGAACCAAAACGTCATTTTACCAAATTTTTTTGCAAGTTGCGAAGGTGTTTCGCATACATACGTATTTTTTTACAATCCACACACCAACCGAGGGATCGTGAGACGATGTTGGATCGTTGAATATGGTGGTTTCTAATTTGGCCCATAATAAATATTTTGTGTCCCTAACATGAACGCCCAAATTCAAGTTATCCCTCCGTCCGGCTCGTAAGACAGAGTCAGTTACATAAAATATGACCAAGTGGAATCTTTTTCCAAATTATTGAACCATGTAAAGCTGCTTGTGCTATGGATACTAAATAATACGGGTATACATGCAATGCTTGTATGAATTATAAAAATATACCTTTACCTTATTACAAGGATAGAGCCATAAAACATACACGATTCGTGTACCTACAAACACTAAGTACAATAGTGTAATTTGACATGCAATGCAATTTATAATGTAATTTTACATTGACTGAATAAACTAAACTAAACTAACTAAACACTCATGACCACCATACAAACGGTCCTAAATAAAACCATGTTCAACGATTTCTGCGTTTGTCTTCTCCTGCTCTAATCCGACTCGGTTTATTAGTTCAGTTCAGCTGTGAAAATGCTACAAAGAGGCAAATAGACGTAGTTAATATGTTATGTTATGATAATTAATTGTTTGTTCCGTGTAAATAAGCCTCTGATGGAGAACGGCTGGCTGTTATTCCACGCGAGCGGAGACAAACAGGCAAAAACTAATTACCGTAATGCGGGTTGTTTGACCCTTGAGTTGGAGGAACTTTTTACACCCCTCCTAAAACGATCACGATTTGCGATCTTCTGCGGTCGTGTTTGTAAAATTTTATTTGAGTTATTCTTTTTATCGGTTCTTTATATATTTTAACTGCAGCTTCGTTCACAAACAGTTTTTTTGTGATTAAAAACCTATGTTAATTTCTAGGTAGTTATAGCCAACCGGGTTTGCTTTTTGGTGAGCCGTGAAAATGTACTTAAAGGGACTGGTAAACATATTTACACACTTTCACATATTTATAATATGTTTATGGTCAGTAGCTGTAATACAAATTTTCAAGTCTTTCACAAAGAACGAGGAATTTCATACATACATCCTTATAGTTGTTCCTAAAATCCTTTCTTGCCGGCTGCTTACGTTATAAAATAATAGTACATTATGATCGAGTGTGTCATTTCAGTACACTAGAGGCTGGTTTTGGCACCATACATCCTTGCGACGCTCGACGCGACTTCGTGCTATTGTTTTTTAATAAGTAACTAATTGATTTTTTAATGAGGTATCGACCTTGTTAGTCGTTTAAAATATTGCCACGAGTTGGTTAGTTGCCAATTAAAATAATATTGGATTTATTGGATTTTCATGAACTATACATATACTCGGAAATGGAATACGAGACGTTTTTCAATAATTATTTTTAAATTTACAATACGATATTCTCCTGATTTCTTTTATTTACAAAATTGAAATAAAAAATGTTAAAGAAAGAACTCTCAGCACGGTTGCAGGTTCGAGTCCTGCCAGATACCCAAGATTTTTCATTGTTATAACATATCATTTATTAAGACACATTTTTAAAGGCTTAGGAAAAGTGGTATTTAGTGTTTCCATCTACATACTGCCCGACCTTTTTTGGATTATAGGGCTTGTTTTTTCTTTTTTTGTATGTTTTTACGCAAAGGCTTCTTTTTTTTATTAAAATTTAGTTCATTTTAAAGTTTTTAGTTTGAGCAATCGTTCGTTGTTACGTTAAATCAAGTATTATGTATTTTTTGTGGAAACGGTGGCATGTTAGAATCTGCTTTTTATTAGTTTTCATTCGATACCCATATTTTGTTTTTTTTATGTAACTTGTGTATGCCATGTACTATTGCGATAAATTGCACTGTAATCTGTTTTGAAAAGAGGAAAAAAAAAAAAACTGCTGAGTTTCTTGCGGCGTTTCTTCTCAGTAGTATCTTCCATTTTCCGAAGCGCTAGTAGATTCAGACATGTAAAAGAGCCTATACGGCCTACTTGCAAAATAAATTTTTCATTTTCATTTTCATTTTCATATTGTTAGAATAGCATTTTTCTTTGTAAAAGCCCCCCATTTTTATTTGCTGACGCTATATTAAAATTTAATGTAGCCTATGTCACTCCTTTGCTGCAGCGGTGTATGCAGCGCGTGGCAAAGAAATATACATACGTAGTTACATGGATACATACATGCATACTCGAAAAACATAACCTTCCCTTCTGGCGGCAGACGGGTAAAAACATTTTTTCTTGTTTTTTTGCAACTTTGTATGGCTAAAATTTCTAAAATGCTTTTATTTTCTTCATTCGACATAAATATTTTTTTATGATGATGATTTATTTTTATAAAAGTGGGAGGCAAACGTGCACGCGGGTCGCCTGTTGGAATGTGATCACCGTAGCTATAAAAATCAGCGACTCCAAGAGAATTGCTGAGTTGTTGCCATCCTATAAGTCCCCTCTTGCCCCTTGGGCGTAAAGATCTACAGCAATTTTACATTTTTAGTCCGTTTGGTTAGTGAGTGGGACAGCATTCGCATGCAATCTTACTAATATTACAAATGTAATTTAATTTTACTATATTAATAGCATTCATTTAAGTGTAAATATTTTGTTCTAAATAAAAATTATGGTATCATTTAAAAAAAATGCGAAAGTACTTAATGATATTTGGATGGTTGTTCCCCAATCACGCGTTAACGGCTAGACGAATTTAGATGAAATTTGATGGTCAGATAGATCATGTCCCAGATTGAAACATTGGATACTTTTTATCCCGTAAAATGCATAAATAATCTCGTGCGGCTAAAAGCTCGTGTCAAATACTTTTGCTATTTTAACTTTCTATCGTCTCGTAGGACCTATCTTCTACGAGTATATCTTTAATGAGTAGTCTTTGGGTGGGTTGTGTGCTAAGTTCTCGCACCACCTAAATAGCCTGACATTGCAACACGCGAGCTTCAACATGACACATCCCTAATTAAACGGCAGCGTATATGCGTGCAGCCCCATCAACATGCAAACCGGACGCTGCAAGCCGGAAATGTCAGCGCCGGAACTCTGGCAGGATGTCCCCCCGCCCCCAGGTCCCCTTTCACGGGGGGACGCCGAAGTGCGACAATTCCGGTTGTCTATCTAATTTGCGAACATGTGGACGCGGTTAACGGGAGCACAGGGCCGTCTGCTAACGTATGTTTGTATGTACCAACTAAGAGACCGGCTTGCATTGGATCCTTAAATCTCCATATAACGTTGGAAACTTTGAACCTGTTTGCAAAATGCATCTGTGGCCTTAACTTAACCAGCCAATTTTATGTTGTATCTAAATCTACACTAATCTACACTTCTACACTAATCTGCAGCAATATTATAATACAGAGGTAAACTTTGTTTGTTTGTTCTTTGGAACTACTGAACCGTTGCCAAAAATTCTTTCACTAATAGAAAGCTACACTATCCCTGACTGACGGACATTGGCTACTAATTTTCCGCGAACGAAGTCGCGCGTATTCGCTAGTAGTTTATATAGTAGAAAAAGAAGTGAGATGTAGGTATTCATTGTTTTGTCTTCTAATAGTATGTTACTATGTTATTTTATATACATATTTAATTTAAATTTTTTGTTTAGACTAGTTTTTTTTATTTTAATTTGTAATTTTAAAACCAAGATGTATAACATAATTCTATTTTGTTCAAATAATTTATTTTTTTAGAATGGGTACCTACTACCTAAACTGCGCGCCAGAAGGGAGGGTTAATTATGGATTTTGACGTGTGAGGTGTCGTTGGATTTGTCTTTATGGGGGAGTGACATATGTAGGCTATATGAATTTTCAATGGCGTCTGCAAATAAAAAAGGGGTATTTTACTTTTTTTTTCTATTCCAACAATATGGGTATCAAATGAAAGTTAATAAAAACCTAATTCTAAATATATACTCATAATAACACTTATATGCTACCGTTTCCGCATAAAATATAAAAACTTGGTTTAATATAACGATGAACCGTCTGACTCGTTCATTGCTCAAACTACAAAGTTTGAGCAATGAACTAACTAAACGAAAGTAAAAAAACTAAATTATTAATAAAAACAAAAACCCGCCTCCGTAAAATATAAAACAAAAAAGAGAAAAACAAGCTTACTTAGAAGCACCTTCGGAACCTTTCAAAATACGTCTTAAATGTTATAAGGTATTGCAGGCGGGGATAAACTAATAGTCAAAGTATGCTTGGTGTGGACTACCACTGATGGTCTTACACGTTTTTTAATTTGTTTGTCACCGCCGTTTCGATTCAGTGTTTTGAATGCTGCGATTGCAAATTTTGTTATTTTAGGAATCTTTTTAAACCGTGTATTTAAAATGTTTTTCGGAAATGCCTCTATCGACTTAGATTGAATTTTCTATTAAGATAACGCTATAATTTTCAAGTTTGTCTAGATTTGTCATCCCTGGGAAAATTCTCTTTGACACGAATAAAAATTATCACATTCCCACGGAAAACTCGAAACGCCGAGGGAAACTGGGTCGCTTCAGGTACTATTTTACTAAAGTCTTGTAGTTTCGGTCAGTAATATCTTAAAAAGTCCTCCGGGTTTCGTCGGCAAACAGTGAAATCTTAAAGCGATAACGATAGTTTCCAACGAAAACTTAAGTTCCTTTTTTGATCGCACGGACTGTAATGCATTCTATTTTTAGTTATTATTACATTGTTTGTGGGTTGAACGCTGATTTAATTTTAATTGTTTCTCAATAATCTCTAATTCATACCCGAAAGTTAACGGGCTGTGACCCGTTAAGGCGGCGAGACTCACCAATCACGGCCATAGCTGCGCCAAGTAGCATCAGCAGCAGTCCCGCGGACAGCGCGCGGCACGCGTGCCACAGGCACTGCGAGCTCATCTTGCCGCGGACCACCTGGAAAAAACACAAATTGCCAACAGAACCTAAGAACCTATTTTAATAGAACACTGCAGGCTCAATAAGACCCCCAATGTGGTAAATGGGTTTGAGCATAAGTATCGCTAGTTGCCCTCATACGAATTTTATGCATTTCTTCAAGAGTTATTTTACTATTAAAGTAAAGAAATGAACATTTATCAGATAAATGAATGTACGACCGTTTTTTCCTGCAAGAATCGTGTAAGTATCTCATGTAAGTAGTTTAGAAGCTTTAGAGATTTTTATTTTTCCTAGAGTAGCCTTCGTAGAGTTTTTATGAGGTGTAAAAAAACAAATGTTCAGGGTGAACGCCACATTTTATTGCTAGGTAGGTAACAATGTGTATGTTTGGGATTTTTGTGTTTCTTGAATATCTACAATTCATAGAGGAAAACTCAGTCCTTTAAATACAGACAAAAACGTGGAATTCACGGGTATAGGGGGCCCTTAAATAGTTTAGTAAATAAATCACCCTCAATCGCCCTACCATAACACTGACGATAATATCGTTGTTGCTATTAGATACAACAGACTTGAAGGAAATTATAGACAGGATTTATGTATTGTATATATATTATGCGCAGTGGCAGCTTAATTAACAAATTTTAGTTAGGATTCTGTACTCGAATTACTATGTTAATTGCTTCATTTTTAGTTAATGTCGAAAGATTGAAGTAAAATAATAATACACTCAAAACTTACCAAATTTAGAGAAAAAAAAATCTGACGCAATCTCTTTTATTGCCAGTCTCTTTGTCTGCCTGTCAACACTATTTTTATCAAGCTAAAATTTGGCATAGCTGTAGTAATTATAACCACGGACAAGGCAAGTAAATTATAGCTAACAAAAGTTAATTAGTCCTAAACTGAACAAAACCACGAAATTATTAATAGATTCAGAAGTCACCCAGCGCAGGTTCATATCAACAAACTGGAACAAATTACTTTGCCACTCCACAAAACCAGTGCGTACACATATACAACAGCTGCATCCCAGCATAGAAAAAAAAATAATCCCAGCGACGTATAAGTTTCCGGATGATGCCTCGAATAGAGGCGAAACTCGCGTAGATCGTATAGTTTGTGTTTAGTGGTGGTGGTTAATAGAAGCGTCTATGTGATGTAAGTTGTTTCATGTGGAAGCGGAGGAGGCAGGTTTTTTGCATGAAACGTACGCATGTTGCACAGACACTGTTTTGCACGTGCACATGAATGGTTTCGCGGAGTAGCAATTAATTTGTTCCATTTTATTACAACTATATATGGAAGTCCCAAATACAATCTTAATCTTTGCCTATCGTGCGGTACATCAATCAAAGGCTATATTTTTTTATAATTTAATGTTAAATCTGAAGGTGAACAACGTTTATTTAAAAAAAACGAAGTATTTACAGAAATAACAGCAAAGATAAAGTTTAGGAGATATATTTCCAAAAGTACTAACTGTCAGTAAGATAAATCTCAAAAATTACAAACTCTATAGTAATAAATCTCTATAGCAAGAATATTAGAAAAATACAATGAACTCTTTAGCTATAAGAGAGAGTTCTAGAGAAAATTCAAATATCCTCTTGAAAATTAAATGGAAGAAAAACTTTCGAGTAAACGACAACTTTTCGACAAAGTTCCAATACGTATTATTGCCAAATAAATAATACAAATATTGTCCCCCTTCCAGCTAACAGTCGTATCGAACAGTAGTTTACAATACAGTAACGACAGTTAGCGGGGAGGAGACGATTTATTTATATTTGGTGGTTCAGAACCCACGGCACGCGAGTTATTTATGATTGACCGATGGTCGATCCATCTTTTAGATTATATGTAACTCCATTGCGTTGCATAAAAAGGAAATATAGTTTGAATGGGACTTTAATTGAAATGAGCTAAGTTAATAGCAGCAATATAGACATATTGCTTCGTCGAGCCTATCTAGTCGCTTCACTTTAATGAACGATAGCCTAAGACAATTCGGAAAGAGCAATTCTTACGTTAATGAACTACCAGAACGTCACCATCTCGGCCACGTTTTTATTCGATGGTATCACAGATAATTAATGTAATGATTGTCGATATTCGACCAATTTCTGAAGGAAAACGATCGTAATTTTCATTCATCCTTTAAGTAGATGATAATGTCCTACGCATTCCAGTGAGCTGCGTGCGCAACAAGTTTTAGGACAACTGTTGAGTCAGGAGCTGGTTTAATAATGAGTGCTTCAAATAACTTCTTAACGTAATGAGCTGTAAACATAAAGAGTCCCTTTGCGATACATTACACGATTAGTGTTAAAGCTATCTAAGGAACGTACGTGTAATATGTATAATGCAAATATTTTAGTATTAAGTATAGGTAGGTGTTCATAATGTTAACAACTCAGTATTCTTCTTTATTTACAATTTAACTTCACAGTTTATTGTAACCGTGTGGGGTATTTACTCTGCTAGCGTCTTTAAATTTCTAGTAATACCAAATAAAAAAGTAATCTCGGCACATTCTTACAAACATCTCAATCAAAGCAAAGAGCCAGTGACTAATCGATTTTCCTCTTAATTACTGAACATTCATTGAAATGTCCACTTAACTAAATTAGAACGAAAACAAAGGATTCGCGGAGCATTTCTCTTAAATCATCGACAACCTTAGACGTTTATTATTTCAGGGTCCAATTTCATAAAGTTGCGAATTACATTTTAACAAGTCTTAAGACTTGCAACATTGTCTTAGTGTGGTAAATCACAATGCCACTTGTACTTGTAGCTTCGTGGCAGCCACAGCTACGGCTACTAGGTCATTTAGGTACATTTGGCCCTGTAATTAATGGATTGTATGTGTTATTATTTTGATGTTTGTGTACCTGGACATTCCAGGTGGCGCCCGAGGCGGGATGGGCGCGCCGCAGCGGCCCGGTGACGCTCCGTGCACGCCGCATGCCGACTGCCGCGCGCCGCGCTCCGCCTTGCGCACGCATGCAGCCTCTCTGGTCCGGCCCTTTGCCCCATTATTCTCTAAACGCATCAGCTTCGAGCTCGACCTCGAGGCATAGCTCTGTCGCACTTACTCGTACTAGAGCGCTAGAGCAACGCAGGGCGCTCTCCCAACGTCGAGTTCGTCGTTGTTGTGCTTAGAGAATCACCCCCTGGACCTATTCTGTACATTTTATATACGAACTGAAATATCATACCTACCCTATTCTACATCGCACGGTTTAGATTAGAAATCGTTGCAGTAATCCATACAAACTTACATTATAAATGCGAAAGTGTGTATATTTGTCGGTCCTTTACGTCGTAATGGAGAGTCAGAATGACCTGGGGGTCTAGCACGCTAGCTTTTATCGATGAGATAAAGCATTTATCCCGTTCTAACTAGTACGCGTGTGCGAGAGGGTCCAAAGCATTTATGTCTGCGATAAACGCGAGCGTGCTACTATAGCTGATTTTTATTCAGAGATAGTTAAAGAGTCGGAGAAGGTTATTATAGGCCAGTAGGCCACTTGTGCCATTGCATGACCCACGCAAGCGAAGCCGCAGGCTACAGAAGGCTCCGTACCCTCTGTAGTCGGTATTTTATTTTATTGTATCGGATATAAGCCGTCCACAGCAAAGGCGCATACACATCGGGCAGTTCACCATATCCCCTATCATGCTCAGGATACTCTGGGGGTTAGCCCTCACCCGGCGCACCACCTCCCTCAAATAAACAACGACTCAAATCGCTGTGATAAACGGTTGTAATGTCAAATTACGATCTCGCTTTAGTATCGCTCTGTCTTGCGAAGTAGAGCCGGCGGGCCCACGCTAACCTCTCAAACTTGACATATATTTGGCAATTATATACCTATCGATCTCTTATTTGTTTGGCGTGCTTTTGTTAATCGGTATTTCGATGATTTCTGGTCACGTTATAGTTCTCATTTTAGGCCTGGTTTTATAAACTAAGTGTTAGACCAAATTTCAGTAACTCAATACAAATAAGTAAGTAAATTACCATATTTTTCTACTTTGTCTTTTCCGCGAGTGGCAGATAATAGATAGCCATGATAATGGATCCCATTTTAACGCTACTAATGTTTCAGAAAGGTAAAGTCAAGACGGACGTAGAAGCAGCGCAGTGAAACTGTCAGTATATGGGACTGGTGAGAACCCTCTCAGTATCTGCCGATATCGGTTGAAATAGTGGGGGTCGCCCACGTGTGTTGTAGTGGGAGGACGGCCGTGTCTCCTACGGGGGGGGGGGGGCGTGGTGTGTAAAAAAGCTAGTGTTGCTGCTCTGTGTAACTGGTGGGTCAGTCAGTCAAACGGTGCTTTGTGGTAGAGACACCATGCAGCAACGCCGTAGAAATTACGCTTAGTTATTACAACACGAGAAGAGAGACAAATACACACTTAATATCTATAGTTTAATATATTTAGTCAAGCATATATCCGCATATACGTTGCTTGCCTTAGTTTTGATCTATTCAAAGTAAACATGAATTGTATACTTATACCCAAGTTGTTAACTTTTGACCACAGACGACCCACCTTTTGTTTTACTGTGCTTTTGTCCCGTTTTTAAAATTACATTTGGTACAAATTGGAACAAATTACCTTGCTACTCCGCGAAACCAGTGCCGTGCTCGTGCAAGTTAGCTGCGCCTGTGTGACATACATTTCTTCATGCAAAAACCCACCCCCTCCGCTTCCACACGAAACAACATGGAAGCGGAGGAGTGTGGGTTTTTGCATGAAGTTATGTATGTCACACAGACGCAGCTAACTTGCACGAGCACGGCACTGGTTTCGCGGAGTAGCAAGGTAATTTGTTCCTGTTTGTTGAAATGGACCTCCGCAAAGTAACGCCTGATTCTATTAATTATTTAATTTTATGTCATGATACCTAACATGCCGTAAAAGTTTAAAGTAACATGGACCAAAAGGTTTCTTTTAATTAAAGCTTAGAGCTTTAGTAACACCCCTTGGTATTTTGAAAAAAACATCTTATTCTGAAATGATTACGAGTATTTCAGTGCACCGCAGTGTATGCAAATTCCCGACAGTGGTTCAACTGGTAATATGCACATAATTCGTATTGTACAAATGATCGTACAAGACCGCGTAGCCGGCGTCGTAGCTCCTCGTAGCGCATGCTACGAACACGCTACGAAGCTCTACGAGAATAGATATCCGCGTAGCATCAATAAATATCACAAGCAGTATCATTATTATGAAGTTGACACGTTGCATCTATCTTTATGAAGTAATGCGATGTTCTGGTTATTATTTTGAAGCTAGAGTGGAAATATTAAATCGTCATGTTTAATAAAATACAACAGTTAAGAATATATAACTTGATTCGTTGTTCGAGACTGTATAACTGTTTTCTGGTGAAATAAATAAAGAAGATTAAGTGTTACTGTTACTAGGTAGAAATGAATTTTAAATAATAATGCTGAATGAACTACAACTGTAAGAAAAATATACAGTAGTCTACTTTGATAATAAGAATATAAACGCAACACTAATTATTGTCATTAAATTGCATGTAATAAACTAATAAATCATCACTATCAAAATCGGTAATAAATTGAGCCGAACGGCTTATTATAGCTCGTCGGTCGAAAACAGCCATGTTGCTGGTCTGACGTATTATAGCAATTATTTTAGCCCCTCATATACGCTTTCAATATCAAAACTACGCCTAGAAACTACGAGTATCACTCGCACGATGCTGTCATTACAAAAAACTATCTAACTCCTTTTATACCGAATTCAAAAACAGGAGGAGGTTCTCAGTTCGTCGGGATCTTTTTTTTAAGGAACCATCATTTGATCTTTTTTGATTCCTTTCAATATAATGTTTTGTTTTTGTCCTCTGCCCGTATTGTGTGTATTTGTATGTATTGTGTTGAATAGTTAAATAAATGTTTTTTTTTCTTTCTTTCTTTCCTTCTTTGACTTCCGTAAATCTACGTGCAAGGAAAGTTTTTTAGTATCACATGGGTGGATGGGTGTTAATTAAATACACAATATGTATAGTATAGTATAGTATAACAGAATTAGGGCAAAAAGTCTGTATATTGAAGATTTTAAAAACCACCTAAGGTTACTTAATATGAGTATCTAAACACAATATTAAGACCATTACCAAAAAAATAAAAAAGCTGGGGAAGTAAGTTGCAAACTCATATCCCGCTTGAAATTAGATCAGATTGGTGTCGACTATAATAATGTCAGCATAATGTAAAGTAATAATATGATAATATTAACCCGTGTCTTGCACGGGTTAACAATGGCTTTCCGTGCATTAGATAAACAATACGTAGGTAATACCCGGACTAGCGTACACCGAAGTTGCTAGGTATCCCGAACTTATGGCAGGTCGCCTCTAGTTAAGTCCACATAAATCGCCGGCTTGGAACTCAAGTTAACCGCAGCATAGCATTTACATTTAACTTTGGATTTTGGCGTAAATATGGTCACATTGATTTTTAGGGTTCTGGAGGCCATAAATGCCATAAACGGAGCCTATACATTGCACCGTATCCGTCCATCGGTCTGTATGACGCAGATATTTTACTCGCCTACATCAAAGGAGGGTTTGATTTTTTTTTATTTATGCACATCTGTGCGTTATCGTTGGGTAAGTCTTGCAGAAGTCATTTTATGCAATCTACATAAACTGTTAACGAAACATTTAACTTTGAAAAGAGCGATTATTTTTAGCGTAACGTCCCCCTCCCTCTGAAACATTAACTATTTTATTTTAATGCCTAAATTGTTTTTATAGCATTAGTAAATAATTTAACGCATTTCGAATAAAAAAAAACAATGAGGCAATTAAGGCTTAATTACTTTTGGAGACATGGAGTATTTTCGGCTGCAAGCTACTTTGAGTTTAGCGAGCGAAGAAATAACTTTCTTCTTCATAGTGTCTTTGAGGAAAACTATGACGTACGAAATTATTTGTGCTGCCGGCAAAATAAGTGTTTATTAATTATTTTGTTTAGTAAAAATTCACTTTGTTTCTTTTTTTTATTATTTTAAGCATGGCTTGACATGCTCGTGGCCGGTTTTTGATACGTATGGTTATTACTGTACGCATTCAATTTCCCTTTACCTACACACCTATACTGTTCAGTCCATATAAAATTTTCCTGATTTCACAGTCATTTATTTTAACATTGTAATTTTGATTTATTTAAAAATTACACCTTGTTAAGTTTCTTGCCGGTATCTTCTCATCAGAGGTTGTTTTCCGAACCGGTAGTAAATTTTATGACATTGATAAGTTCTACCTATAAGCCTAATCTGAATAAAGATATTGGTGACCCTCCCCTGCTGGGCTAGTTAGAACGAGAGATTTGCATTTACAATTTAGTGATGTTTCTAGTAATAATCAACTGAATTAAGACTAAATCCTAAAATCAAATCAGAACACCTATTATGCTTTTGATTGCTTTGTGGATTCTCCTAGATTGAAGTTTGATTAGTGCCTATTGATACATGACGTACCGAAATAATGTAAAGTAACGGTGCCAGTCCTTGACAGTGACCCAATAGCAGACGAGAAAATATGGAAACATACGAGTTGAAACGAGAGACAATGATGGCAACTACTGGTAAACACAATGGTCCTACGCGCGTCAAGCATTGGCACAGTTACCTTACTGTTTATTACTTTCTGAAGGGTTTAATTATATTGCTAAACTGGAATTAATAATTACTATCCGCTTACGATTACGAAGGTTTCAGTGCTTTTGTACGATTATGCCAGCATTAGGCACTTAACTTAATAACTACAATTGGTAAGATTAAGATCGACACAATCGAATTAACAAAATCATATTTATAATATATTATAAACTTTCGCAATCAATCACAATAATTAAATTTCAATTTTATCACGGGGCTGCCGCGCCATTTAAGATTTATAGTTAGAGTAACTTTTGACACCATATCTAATATCATTAATAAACTTTGGTTTAATTCCATAATTATTAGCAAGACTGGATAAAAGTCTTAAGATACACATAAAGTTATGTATACCTAGGTATCTGTTACTCGGGGCTTTGCCAAACATAAGCGTTTTATCCCAACTTTTATATCCAGGATAAAGCGGAAGCCCAATCTCTGTCGGTCAGGTACTTGAGCCGTAATTGATAACTTGAATTTTATTACTTTAGGGACTAACAATTATTTTTATTACTTATTCACACATTAAGTTCAACCAAGCAGATGTAAGCGGATTTTTTTTGTTTTCAAATAATTGAGACATTTAATTATATCGTTACAATATTTTATTCAATTAATTATAAAAAAAAACAATTAATTATAGTTTTAAAATACACTTTCCTATTTCCCAATTACTTTTTATTTTAAAGTAGATGAGGCAAACGAGCACACGGGTCACCTGGCGGGACGCAATTGCCGCCGCCCATAGACACCTGCAATATCAAGAGAAAAGGCTCGTTTTGAAGGTCTCTAAGTCGTATCTATTTGGAAACACTGATGCCGAAAGTTTATTCTATAGAACTGACGTACGTGATAAAAAGGCAGTACGACTTACGACGACGAAGTTTTACTTTGTATATATGTCGGGGACTAAAATTGTCATTTAATTATATAGTATGGGCCGTCTGTCGGCTACGACGTTAAAACGGCACTGTCAAAATGTTGTCTGTTTATGTCATTGGGTTTAAAATATTTCTAAGCTGACTCGGGTCGGGTATATACCTAGAAAACTAAGAATTATATATAGCCTTTATTTGAACATTGATATGTCGTTTGCTAAGATCATAACGTCATCCACAGAGAGATTAATATTAGGTACTTAATAGGTTCGCTTTTTTGAAATATTTTTAAATGTGAATCGAGTCAGTATAGCTACTGACAAAATCAATTCTACCAAAAACTGTTTAGAGGAAGTCTCTTCATATTGGTTATTATTCCAGATTAACAAGAATTAATTTCTATAACTTATGACGTACAAAGTGTATCAAATAGTACACCGAATTCTTAGCCTAGTAGCGACGACATAGGGTTTACCTCCGCGGCGCCTGCACGGAGCTCAGCCCCCCACGTCGCCTTGAAGGGAACCTCGCCTTAAATACACGTTTCCCCGAGATATTCCGATGCGGATTCTGAACATCCCGTAACATAAACCAGGATATAATGTCGTTACGATATTACAACCTATTCACATAAATCTTCGAAGGATAAATGAATAATATCTTACCCATCCGGAAGTTTAATACTCCAGAGATATCAATCTGTGTGTCTTCATAAGAGAAATGAAAATTTACTGCCCTTCAGAAGTAAAAAGTTTGGTTTGCGGGTAAATTATAGAGGTTAAGTAAAGTTTTTACGTAGATAAGTTTCCATACCGAACTTGGTTTTATGCGTGGTGTGTTCGTTATAAACCATAGCAAACAAATTGTCATTTCCTCATTAGCTATATTATTGTTGACTTGAAATTGGTACCTATTCTGCTGTTTATTAAAGGTATGGTTAATTTGATCTTTGATGATTGAGAGTGCGCGCGGAAGACGGCGACGGCGGTGTCGCGGGCCTCGGTCGCAGGCCACGGCAGGCATTGCGGAGGGCCCGGGGCCGGTGCGAGGTGTGAGGGCGGGTTGTCACGTGGAGCTCGGGGCGCCGGCGCGGCCGGGCCGCCCGGGCGCGCGGCCGGGCTCGCGGCATTCCCCTGCCGGCAGCCGGCCGCTCCGCTATGCGCGCCGTCCCAAGCCGCGCCGCGCGCGCCGCGCCTTCGACCGCACCGGCCGTCAGCCGGGCCCGGCGCTCGCCCTCGGCCCGCGACCAGCTTCGTTAGGCTCCGACTTGTATGGTGGAGCGCGCCGGGCGGCGGGCGGGGAGGCAGGTGCCGCCGCGCAGGTGCGGCCCGCGCCCGGCCCGGGTCCGCATTCGCAGCGCGCGGAGACATCGCCGCGCTCATGGAGCCTCCATGGGAAGTAGAACTGGAGCTGCGCCATCACATCGAAAACTGCACGTGCACTTGCGACCACATGGGCTACGGGAACTATATGGACTACCAGGTGGCGCCGGCGGCTCACGCGTGCCTATGCCGCGCGATCACCTCGCCGCACGCCCACGTATGTGTCCTACGGCAAGCCCTCACCCTATCATCCGCATGACGCCTGCAACGGTCCAATAGGGACCCCTCCATGCTGCCTTGTTTTTAGTGTTATCTTATCACCTAACCCGCTCACTGACAATGCGATGTTTCTTTGTGATTGGCATGACCTGTTTACTTCAGACCCAACGTAAGAGTTTCACGATACCTAAACATTTTAATACACTGGTTTATCCTTTACCATTCATCCTTCAGACATGCCTACTAACGTTCACATTCAAAGAATTTAGTCAATGAATACATAAACATATACATACATTAAATTCTGTGTCAATCGTCGTGTTTTCTCTTAAATCATTGCTGCACATTTTAACAAATTTGGTTTTCTAGGCCTAGCATTGTGTAAAAAAATGCTAGCCTGGATTAAAGGGAGATTAACAAACTCTGTAATTTTGTTCCAAATAGAAAATTAATTATTTACCGAATATTTCTTAGAATTAAATAATTACATCTTAAAATTAATTTGATATTCTGAAACCCCGTCACGCGTCATTAGCCAATGTTTTGAGAAAAATAGTGTATCTTGTGCTGCGGATTTCTGGTTGCAATAAAATAAAATAAAAATAAATAAATAAATGTTCTGTGTCTACCAACATTTAAACCTTTATTTGATTTTAAGACCGCTGATCACCTTCCTTGCGCTTTTCCCCGTTTCTTCATTTGGAGTACGCTTTGATCATAATTCCAGATTTGGCAGCTCAGGTTAGGTATTACATTGGCGCAACTGCCAGCTGACTTCCGTGACTATGTGACAAAGAAACCAGACTAATAGGATCATGGTACATATTCATTTATATGAATGTGTAGGATTCCTCACTGATTTTCTTTACCGTAAGAGCTCTTTTTGGTCTTTCAATACTTAGGTAGATAGATAGGTACTGCACATAAGTTGGAATTATTCATTGGTACACTGCGACCGCTGGGGATCGAACTCGGTACCTTACGATCACGAGTCCACCCCTCTAGGATACTAGGCAACCAACGCTCTTAATGCTTGATGTAGCTTGGTAATACTTAATTAAGTGTAAGTACTGTTATACTTGTATGTTTTGGTAATTTTGGTTGTGTTTATGAAATCAGGTACCAAACATTAAGCAAGATAAATAATGCGTAATACAAAAGAAATATAATTTTGATCGAGCGACCCGCCCATTACACTCACCGACTTAAAATTTTAGATTTTGATTATGGAGATGAGAAGGCTTTAAAATTACATTCGTAAGTTAAGGTAAAACGTATAATACAGGAGTGGGCAAGACCATGTCGGGCCATGATTGCAGCGAGGGGTGATTTTACTTGATACGATAAAACTATTTTTTTAAGATTATTCAAGTTTACGTATTTCTATTCAAAGCTATTTGGGGCTACCTTTTTATATGATAGGACAGGGAGGTAAACGACCATACGGGTCACTTAATAGCATAACCGGCGCCAATAGGAAACAACGATCCCAAGAGTAATTGGGGCTCACGTGGGCCTCCGTATCTCCCATTCACCGTATGAAACGCAGCAGCAAACTTCTTTTTCACCTTCACCTTCCATGATTTTCAGAAGGATTTAATATATAAGACGCCTTTAATTCAAGAATATATTTAAAAAATTACACCTCGTTGAGTTTCTTGCCGGTATCTTCTCATCAGAGGTTTTTCCGAACCGGTGGTAAATTTTTTGACATTCATAAGTGCTACCTGTAAGCCTAATCTGAATAAAATATTTTGACTTTGACTTTGACTTTGAAGAACAATGCTGTCCTATGTTTCATTGACTGTTAGATCAATTTTACAAGCATGTTAATCTTTTAAAGCATTTTAAGTCGGATTTAAATAAAAATCAGTCAACATTCTAGTAGTACTTGTTTCTCATTCATAATTTTTGTTACCGTTTTTTTAAAAAGACTTGAAAAGGTTGAATTAAGCTAAATTAAGCTTTCACGCGCAGGGTGTAGCGGTCTCTATAAGCCGCGTAGTATTAAGCCACTGCTTTGTTTCGTCTAGGTAAGAAAATTCACTAATTTTACCGTTAATTTATTTATTGAAGGAGGTACAAGAAAACAATTCACATTACATGCATGACTGTAGAAGAGAGACAGCTAGACGAGTGTTGCCAGCTCACTTTAATATAAAATATTAGAAGAGTTTGGTTGGTGATGCCAACACATAGTGGTTAGGAGTGTAGAAAGAAGATACTATTTATATATTACGTATTTGATATTCAGCCTCAGATTTAAATAAAAAAAATGCACTTTATTAGCTGCTGAAGAGCTGCTAATTGTATTGGTCGAGCTCGTATTTGATAAATGACGTCATGAACTGGAACTAGCTATCTGTGTTCCCATGTCCCTTTCTTATGACACTAGTTAGACAGAGCCGTAGTGGCCGGATAAAAAACACACTTTGGCGGCCATGTCAGCAGTTTTTTGCGATTTCCTCGAAAAGTAATGAAAAGAAAAACAAAACAATTTTTCCTAATAATAAGCATAATTACTGAAATAGGTTTCGATTTAGAGTTAAGTTATGAAGAAAATTAACGCTATCAAATGTAATGATACATAGGTAATTACCTCTGGTTTCAGTCGGGTAAAAATTAAATAAAATGAATGCGATAAAATGAAATATCCATAGCACAGAATAAATAATAGAGTACTACTAATAGTACTACTGTACAGAAACTTCTCTTTTTCGACCACCATTAAACGAATTCCAACTTTATGATCAGGCAAAAAAAGTTCGTATTACTTCATAAACATTCGCCAGGCGGCATGCGTCAAAAGGAAGGCGCCGCCCGCGCCCGCCTTCCAACCGCAATGCCCTGGCGCACCGCTAGGGTTGGTCTGCTTACTATAATACGATAATACTATCACAACGCGCGCCACAGAGTGAGCAGGTGCGCGCCCGGCAAGCCGGCAACCTACTGCGATTAACCTATGCCCAGGCGGGGCACACTTAAAACTTCATAAAATTTGACAGTTAGCAGCGTCCCCTCGCGGCTGGAAAGTGAGTACAAAATTAAAAAAAAAACTATCTATTACTGCTAGTCACTCGTGTCGGAGGCGGCCATTGTCAACTCTGGCTTTGGTCTGCTTGGACGTTGATGCGCTCTTGGTTATCTCTTTTTGTTTACTCATCAAGGTTTTGTTCTAGCAAATTTTATAAAAACTTATATAAGTAAGAGCTTATTTAAGTTTTCATAAAATTTGCTGAAACAAAACAATACTCTTTGCCTATGCCATAGGTAATGCGGCAAGCGCACCTACAGTGCGGAGTGGAACCCCCCTGTCCATAGATAATAGGTACCTTGAGCTCCAAAATTCAGTGATATACCTCATGCTTCAACTTGATTTATGTACGTAGTACCCCTTCCCTTGAATACCGGGATTTGTTCAATCTAAATAAATAATTTTACCAAGTCGGCGAGTACGGCTTTATGTTGAACTTGTGAAAGTCTGATCAA
Source organism: Ditula angustiorana (assembly GCA_963691745.1). Lineage (NCBI taxonomy): Eukaryota > Metazoa > Arthropoda > Insecta > Lepidoptera > Tortricidae > Ditula > Ditula angustiorana. Next base: position 8,204,978 of record OY829484.1, read on the forward strand.
TCGTACATACAACCTTAACCGATTTTTCAATTTGTTATAGGTACACACAGTTGCTATGACGGTGGGATTTACTTTGGTTGCTTATTAAATTAATTCAAAAACTTTAACATTAGGTATCTATGTAATCTAATCTAATAGATCCGGGCGTTACCCTGCTGAGGGCCTTATCAAGAAATTGGAACAAATTACCTTGCCACGTTACAAATTACTCCGCGAAACCCTGTTGTGTAAACACGTGCAAAACAGCTGCGTCTGTGCGACATATGGGTACCTATATATATTTTTCATACATAAACCCACCATTTCTTTTTTATGAAAAATATCTTTGCTGTTTTGCACGTGTTACCAACCCAACGCTTATTTTACGGAACAGCAAGGTAATTTGGTCCAATTTGTTCATTAGCATAGGTTTAGGTAATGACATCACAAGCAGAAAATGACAATTATCTCTGCATGTGTTCATTGTCATCGTCATTTCCAGTATACATGTCCCACTGTTGGGCAAAGGCGTCCTCTCACAATGAGATCGTTTTCGTTAGTTTCCTCAATTTATTTTTAGGGTTCTTACCAAAATGGTAAAAACGAACCTTATGATCACGCTTCTGGATCTGTCTGTCTATCCGTCAATACCTACTGGAACAACTAGAGCTACAGATTTGAAAATTTAAAAATTTATAGTTCTCACTAATCCACAAGTAAATATTCTTAAAACTAAAAATTGTGATTTTTATGGAAAATGTGATGAAAATATATGGAATGTGGAATAATGCGAAGGGCAGCGGAAAATATTATTTAATAGGTATTTTATCACACACATTATTCATAAATTTTTCACTAAATGCTCCTACGCTAGCATGGAAACGCGAGCTTAAGCAAGCTTACTAGGGTCTCCTAATAGTCCCTAACTTTTGAGACACAGCTGAGCATGGAACAAAATTGGAAAAAAAGTTGATGGAACTCTAAATAGGATCCAATTTAGAACAGTTTAAACACCAAAGAATCACCCGCCAATAATTAAATTTAAAGAAGATGCCTACCAATTATTATAAAGTTTGCCGTAGTTAGACAATCATAGCGGGCACGTGTTTACATCTAATTTGCACTCTGCTTCCACTCAAATTTATTCATCTCACTTTAATATTTATTGTAAGTAGATGTTGATTACATCATGTATATTTCGCAACGTTTCGGCATTACCTACCGCCGTCAGTGATGTTAGTATGGCTACTTATAATAATTCTTCGATTAGGCCGGCTCCCTGGCCGCCGAGTTAATGACACCACATAATAAATGAGCCGAAAACGTTTTCCCGTTTCGCCCGTTACTCATTTCAACTTGTCTGTCTCGTGTGTAATTAAATAAACAAGCATGCTCAAAATTAATAAGAAGCTCGCTTAAGAGTTTTGGTAATAACTCGGCGTTTAAAATAAATAGGTCAGGTTTAAAATATATTGGGTGAGTATATGGTGAGTATGGTAGATCATAGTAGAATAACTTTCGAATACGCTATGCTAACTCGACTGGGATACAAATCTCTATTTATAATAACATTTTTAAGTTAAAAATAAGGATAACTACAGACGTACAAGTATCATATGATTCTTTGTATTTGGACACAAACACTGCCGCGCTGAGGCACATATATACATCTTTGACAAGTATTTGGTTCTGGCAGGAATCCAACCCTCGACTACTGACTTTATGGTCAACACACAACTTCAACTGCATGCCTACGTTGTAGGAAATATACATAATGCTAGTTTTTGCCCGTTGCTTTATTTGCGTGAAGCATGAACATTTAAAACATTAAAAAAAAAATTAAAGCATGTACGTATGCACCCAAGCAATTAAACATGCAAGACATGTGGGAATAGAGAAGTAGCCTAAGTCCAGCCTCAAAATGCAAGTTATCTCCATGCTCAATCAATATTCGTTGTTTCCTGCAATTTCTTCTGCCTACTATTCATTTTGGCTATACCGGGAATGTGTTTTTTTGGAATAAAAAGATAAAAGATTATGTCTACCCTCATGCTATTTATGTATCTGATTTCGTCATCAATATTCGTTGTTGCCTATAATTTATTAATCGCTATCCCCCGAAAACTGTGCAGTTTTCCAGTGCAATAAATACCTTTAGCCTAGTAGGTTCATCCTTAAAATGGAAACTATCTCCATGCCTCATAAGAATATTTTCTGTTGCCCGCGATTTCTGCCTATAGTTCGTTAATAATTAAAAAAAAATCAAAATAGTACCCTGAAATCGCAACCCGACACCCGACTACGAAGAAAAAAAACAACTAAATTTTAAGAAAGAAAAGTTCTAAATCTTTTAACCTCATCAGAAATAAATAAAGAAAAAAACAAATTAGGTGATGATTGCTATCATTGTCTTATTGAACAAGGCAAATATTTTGAAATGTTACGCATTACTGTTTACTTACTTATACTATACTATTGGACACCTCTGATATTTTCACATTAATATCGTTATAATTCAATTTAAATGTTGTTGCGGTGCGTTGTCAACTACAACAATCCAGGATAAAAAATACGCAGTTGCCAGTCAGTCAGCTACATATTAAAGGTAGCGATATAAATAAGAAGGTACATTAAACGTTAAACGACATTTACTAATTTAGAAAGTGCAGTATTAACACTAAATGTCGACTTAGTTTTGTCACTGAGCAACAAAAACCTGGGTACTTTAATACAAGAATAACCATAGAAGACAGGAATTCAGGATAATTACTCGTATCAACCAATGATGACACGTATCCACGAACGTGGCAACGTGTATAATAATATGTGCAAACAAAGAAAGTTTAAAGTGAACTACATACATATATCCGTAAATACAGTCGAGAGTTGTATTATTTAAGTTGAATTTCTAACTAAACGAATGTGGGAAGCATTCGCGCGGTCTTGTGTGAGGGTTAAAATAGCTCATCGGCTAATGCGGCCCACATAATAACAGTTCCGCAACTGCTAAAAGCGTGTAAACCGCATTTCGAGTTGAGCGAGCCCTCTCGGCGCGAGTGCTACGAACTTCCGTGTACTGTCGCGAAAGTGCTACGCCGTCACTACGTCGTAGACCTGCTACGATCAGCTCGACAATTATTTCTATGAAATCGTTTTTAGGGTTCCGTACCCAAAGGATAAAACGGGACCCAATTAGTAAGACTCCGCCGTCCATCCGTCCGTCTGTTACCAGGCTGTATCTCATGAACCGTGACAGTTAGAAAGTTGAAATTTTCACAGATGATGTATTTCTGTTGCCGATGCCGCTATAACAAAAATACTAAAAACCAGAATAAAATAAATATTTATTATAGATAATGGTACGGAACCCTACACGCGCGAGTCCGATTCGCACTGGGCCGGTTTTCTAAATTAAAATTTATAAGCTAGTGTGTTACTCGCCATTAATAAACACAAACTACGCCCTTCTCCTTTAATTTTACTTTCATTCATGTATGTCGACGACGCGCTTTCGATTTCTCGGACGTTGCGTTTATCTATAAGCAGCGCTAATTACTGGCACGCAACAAAAGTTACGTAATTATGTGCTATCATGGGCACCTCTTCCCCGTTTTTCTGTTATGCCTTATTTAAATAAAACAATGGAGCTCGCGATCTGACATGTAAAAAATGAAATGATTTTCACATTCTAAAGGACGTGGCGTGGAAATAAGTTTGGTAGACTCTACATTAGGCTAGCAGGAACACGGACATACATCAATCAACCTCCGTGTCACATTTCCCCCATGACCGGCTCGCTTAATGCACAAATAGAAACCATTGATTTGACCCAAATTCACCGGAGGGCGAAAGTAATATTCTTTTACGCAATAAAAGAATTCACGATTCAGCGAAATTCAATATTCGCTGCATTTATTGTAGACAGGGGTGCCAAATTTTCCTACTCAAATACATATAAATTGCATGTTTAGACTTTAAGCTTTAACTCTTTGTATGGGGGATATTAAAAACAACTTAGTTTGATATTTATAATAATTATAATTTCAAGAGTAGTTTTTACATGCATATTTGATTGTTTTGGTTGTTTCCTTGAAGCTTTGTTAGAGTTTTTTGGACAATTTTAAAGCTTCAATTACCAATAGGTAGTTATTGTAAAGTGACTCGGGGCTATTGTAACTAATACATAATCCGTCTCACAGTTTTTTGCTTAAAGAAACTATAATTTATGTGTAAACTTAGTTTCTTTTTCGGCTGAAAGATGTCTCATTGACAGATTAACGCATTACTTACAATAATACTATGGTTACAATAACCCCGGATCATCTTATAGTTATTGCTGTTTATTTTTATTTGTACGAGATGTAGTTGACCCCAATACCACACGTAAACTACAATTTTCAACGTAACTTTATTAGTTTACACACATACCTACCTTTTACAGATGGAAGACCATTTGATCTGTATCTTGCCAGGAATCATTTCTTAATAATATAGTAATGCATGATATGCTTATCTTTTGAAGTTATTCTATAACATAAAGGTGCTGATAGACTTGAGCATTTTAACGAATTGTACAAAGCTCACTAAATAAATGGGAAAAAACCAGCACACAGCGGGCCGGCGTTAAAACGGCGAATGCTCGATGTTCTGTTAGAAGTGAATGCTGCACTTAAAACGCATACATGAAGCACTCCGCGGATCCCTTGTGACGCCTTTACGGACCGCTAGTGGTCCGCGGACCACAGATTTAGAACCTAATACCTAACGAGGCGTAAAGTCGACAGTTAGTTAATACATAAAAATTAAAACCAACTTCGCTGTTGTTAGTACAATAATGATGGAGAGGCTCTACATTAATCCTAGGCCAAACTGTCTGCTCAGAATACAGAACAAACCAGGAGCCGTTAGCGAGAAGAAAACTGAGGCTGTAACTAGATCGAAATTGTGTACATTTACGCCGTAGCGATTAGTCACTATGTGATCATATAAGTCCCAACGGGTGCAAATATTAATTAAATTATGCTCTATTGTGGGTATAAGGAAATTATACAGTATTACGGTTAGCGATCACTGATGCAACAACTGGTCTTAAACCCCAAAAATAATAAACCATTCCCAGCTACAACATTACGCAGGCGTAAAGCGGGGCAGGTGCGGGAGGTAGATATTATTTTTGGACACAGTGCGGGATAAGCTATTAATTATGATTGAATGCGATTTCTGATTTGATCTGTAATTTGATCCTGCCCGTTTATTAAGCAAGTTTTTTTATTTAACCTATTTTGTATTAAAATTTCGATTTTTTATTTATTTATTACAATCGTGATGATCGTGAATATTACTTTTTTTTTCGGCAGAAGCGCGGGACGAATACCTCGCCATGCCAGCATTAACGATGTCATCCGTAGGGCCCTTGTCAGCGTCCAACTGCCGGCCGTTCTAGAAACTAACGGCCTTGCTAGAGACGATGGCAAAAGGCCCGATAGTTTAACATTGGTTCCCTGGAAGTTGGGTCGACCTTTGGTTTGGGACGCCACTTGAGTGGATACCCTGGCACCGACCCATCTTCCAAGCACCAAAAAGAATGCTAGCTCTGCCGCGGCCTCAGCGGAAGACCTCAAACGTCGCAAGTATACTTGACGCGTAGCTATATATTTGAGGCGTTTGGGGTCGAAACTCTGGGGCCCTGGGGGCCAAGTGCGCGCCATTTTTACAAAGAATTATCGGCGCGCTTTATAGAGGCCTCCCATGACCAGAAGACTGGGCAATACTTTGCCCAAAGAATTAGCATTGCCATCCAACGTGGCAATGCTGCCAGCCTTCTGGGCACCCTCCCTATTGGCGGCGATTTGGGACAAATTTTTCATCTTTAACTTTGGAATAAGATTTTACTGTTTTATTTTTTATGTAGTGTCATAAAAGTGTACACTTTATACTCGTATTGACTGAATAAACTTAATATTACTTGAAATAATTTGTTAGATTTTCATTGATTCTGACTTAGCTCGTCTTGTAAACAGAATCCGGGAGAGTTTTTTACGGAATGAAGTTCAATAGCCAGTTAGCAGGCATTTTATTTGAAATTGTTTGGTCGAGCAGCCATAAAATTTCTCACATGTGAACTCATTTCATGACACGCGCTCTTTACATCTCAATTCAGTCGGCACTCAATTTTATAGCACTAAGAGCATTTTCAACACATTTTCGGGATGTGATGGAAATTCCTGGGAGATGTAACGCGCGCTGCACATCTAATGTGGCAAGGTGATGAAATACCATTTAGCCGATACCATTTACGGCAGCATGCTTTTAGAAATGTACCTTTTGGTACTTCAAATACTTGTTTTGCTTTTAATTTAAGCTTATTTGGGTTATAAGGCAGTTCGTATGTGGTACGTGCCTACTGTTTCTGAGGTCTTAAGGCACCGCTAATTATTTAAATTATTACTAAGTTGTCGGTTTGTTTTGTACACAGTTATTTGTTCGAGCAATAATGAAAGTAATTTTTGTAGGTAATATTCTTGTAAACCCGCGACCCTATTATATAATTTACGTCCTAATTTAGCAAAAAACAATTTCAAGCTTGACAATTCGTGGATTGAACATAGTCCTGTTTATTATCAGTCGAACCAAACATTTTCTAGTCTTTGCTTGTTTACCCCTGAAAATAATACCTTTGACTGTCAGTAAGTCACCTATAGACACTTAATAAGAGAAAGCAATAGAGATTATTTTACATTAGCTCATGTCGAACAACAAAATCATTCTTAAAATGAGCGCAGTTATAATTTTGTCATTATGTTTATAACGTTGCGATGTCATCCCGCATTTTCGACAATGCCCCGCGATACTCTTTCAACTCCCGGGCCGTCGTTCACCGCGATTCGATATCCTGCTGTCAACACGTGCCTCCCGTCAAAATTGATACGCCCTAACATGCCTGCGTGCGTGTATTTCCGCTATTCACTATTTCTGACGCCATTTTATTTTATCGCTGCACTTTATCTTAACAGCTACAGATGTCGAGAGAAAACCGTATTTTTCGTGAATCTTTACCAACTCATACATATTCAAGCATTTCTTTCACTTGGTTATATTTGGACTGTGTATGACTCTAAAGTTAATATGTATTACGTCGAGCTAGGCTTAGGGTCCCGTATCTCCTGTAGATGGGGCAGTGGGCATTCACGGTGCATCGCTATCTCGATCGATCTTGAGCTTTGCGCTTCAGTTCGCTATAGTTCTTCTTTATAACCTTAGGACGGCCAATTTTACACTTTCTTTGGGCGTTCTAGTCTAGGGCTTGGTATTGGTTAGTGTCCTTCCGGACAATTAAAATACAAATAAAAATCAACTTTAACAACTAAATAATTTTTATTATTATTAAAGTGTTTCTTACACAAAAACTTATTTTAATGATATTCAATCTACCTCCATGCAAAGTAAACTAAAACCAAGAGTGCCTTGCAACAAAGGCCAATTTAGGTATATATGACTTGTACCGAAGAGATGTACTACACTATTTTTCATAATATACGTTATCTCATAGTCATAACATAACTAAGTACTGTCATAAGAAAGTACTTGATACCGATAAAATAATATCGTGTGGAAGTTTCTAGCTAAATTTTATTCGTGCCACCAAAACTTCTATGTCTGTAATATCATAATCCAAAATGAAAACACATTAAAGTTAGGTATTAAAGAGTGAGACCACAAACGAACAATAAATAAAATGTGAGAAAATGGTTTTTTTATATGATGGTTTTTATTTTCTTCGTGGTTGAAAATAAAAGTGGAGAGTTTTATTTGGGCGAAACATCAAATTAACACTCGATCTATCGGGTCCTCGAAAAAAAAAGTGTGAAATTGCTATCTTTCATCCCTCGTTGCGGATTCAGATACTAACGAGTCGTACGGTTTTACAAATTATCTGCATTTAAATACATTAATAAACCGTGTCTCCGAGCTTATATGAAAATAGTATACAGGATTTGAGCTGAGTAGGCAGTAAACAGTTAAATATTTAACAAAATACGTTGATGTTAGTATATGTACAGTCGGCGCCAAATATACCAGAGCGGGCAAGGTGGTCAAAAATATCTGAACTCGCCCGAGCGTATTTGACAATAGAGTCGAGTTCAGATATTTTTGACACCTTGCCCGCTCTGGTATATTTGACGCTGACTGTACATATACATTATGTATGTTGAGTAATATATTATTTATCAGTATAAAAATATAATCGGTATAACTGTAATATTACAATTAAATTAACTATTGCATAAGTTAAACGTTGCAAAGCCATTTAAAAGTTGAATAAGCAAATGTTTTATACACACAGTATAGCTTTGTTTTTGTTCAGCTGCTTTATCTCCAAGTTTAGGCATAAGACATTTCGTAATCTACCTTATGGCAAGATAAAAGTTTCGGGATAACAGTTAAATGAATCGAACTTTCCTTTAGTGCTGGTTGGGGGGCAAACAGATAAAAAAATTGCACTTAGTCCGCCAAGGGTAACATTTCTTTGTGACCTATCCTGCTCGCTTTATAAATTAACGTAAATGACCATTTTGAAGATATACGCATGTAATAAATTATATCAGAATCAGATAAGCTTGATTGGGTTTGGTTTTTATACTTTATAAATTATGTAAAAAACAGTTAAAAATCTAAAACTATTTTGCTTGCCTGGGCTCCATTTAACACTTTATATGATTGTCTATCAATGACTTATGCAGGGTAGATCGTAGACTTACTTTTAATATAACGAGCGGCAGCTTTGACTGAGTTTACACAATAGGGAACCTTGCTTCATTCGGGATAAAATGATAAAAGTAAGCCATTATTCAAACTTCTCTTACACTGTTCATTTTTTACGGTTTTGAGCTCAAAGCTCAAAGGACTATTAATACAATCAGTCTTTTTAAGGATTCGTTCGAACAAAAACAGTAAAAAGAAACCCTTATGGTTTGTCTTATGTGTGTGCCCGTCCATCTATTACGGCCAATTATCCCTCGGACCACTAAGGACTTATCGACTTGATATTTGGCATAATAATGGATTTTACTGATCCTTTCCGTGATCTATAGGTACAACTTCTCAATACCTAGATAAATTAAACATTATTAAATTGCGGCAAGAGGAAAAATAAACTCAGCATACTGCTGGCTCCAGTTTCAAAACTGTTGCTCAGCGCTAATTTTCAGTTTATTCCTGTTTTTTGCTAACTAAATGAACATACATAATATATGAATAAGTTATTAAAGAATGGTTATACCAAAATGCACAAAAACTTGCCACCAATCCCCCCCCCCTCTCCCTTAATATCCGAAGTTTACGAAGTAATTAATAAATAAAAATATCCATAAAACACAACTTCAACGCACTAGATGTGTTATGTAGCAAATGGTACTAAGTTACTCTCGAAGCGCCAGTCGCGCATGGCTGGTTTAAAAAAATCTATTTTTCACAAAGTTTAGTTAAATTAACCGCCTGCGATACTTGCAAACTTCAGCGTGTTTAGGCATACAGCTATACAAACATACATAGTAGGGTATTTTGTTAGTTAGGTAACATTGATGTGACATCGCGTTACGAACCTTCCTGGTAATGACAGCGCACTAGCAAGAGGCCTTTTTACGAGCTCTATCAATTTAGTTAGTGTAGAGGAAAGTTTAAGCACTCTCGTAGGTACGCAAGGAAGGAAAACATTAGATATCTCTTCCTTAATCATGGCGGGTAAACGGCGCTCGCTGCTCGCCTCCTTTAACAAATATTTTCCTCGGCGCTTTTTATGAGTTTCTTTAGATGTAGGTACTTAGGTATTACGGGAAACTCGACGTCAAAATATCGCCATGCCTGTTTGTACGGCTGAAGCGGTCCTTGACATGGGAATTTTCTCTTTTCGTTGTCAGCCTGCCATTTTCAGATGTCGTCGGGTGGTCGAGATATCGATCGGTGCTATCTTTGTTGAACGCTAAAGCAACCGTGTGCTCATCAGTGGAGCAGCGTGGACCAGCTAATTTTAAGGGATGACCTAGTTGAAAAAATCGGTCATCTAAATAAACCTCCCTTCTGGCGGCAGTCGGGTCAAAAAGGGTCCCCTAAACGCCGTATTTACCGTGTAAATATATTAAAATAGCATGAGTTGACTTAATAGGTCAATGAATTATTATTTAGAATATATACCTACCCAAAATATCCACGGTCCTTACATCGGTGACACAAGTTTGTGTGATATAAAATGTACAAAAATATTTTTAAATTTAGAATCTCGTTACAAGGTAAAATTAAACCTGTTTTCTTGTTATTATTAAACTGCTTCTCTAGTAAATTATAAAAATAAGGTTATTTTTAACTTTGATTATATTATTCATGATACTGGGATTTTATTTAGTTGCGAAAAGCATTACTATAAATAATGATCAATGAATATTATCATATTTACAGAATTTAACGTGTGACTTGCAACGTTCATACCTAAGGGGTCGTATAAACAGGCTCTAATGATTGCATAGGTAACTATTTATAATTACAATCTAACAAAAAGTAACTTACTGGTGCTTTATTTTGACCTAATTAGTTAATAGCTATTTAGTTTCCCGTCTCCGTAGAAAACATCAACATTCAACAGTATTCAGCAGAAACACGGGGTAATCTAATCCCCTACGTCACCAGTATTTCAATGTTAAGGTGCCGCTTCCACAAAGGGACTACTATTACGATACATTCTTTATGAAACGGGCCCTGGGGACGCCACAGACTTAAGCGGTTTACAGCTACAGGTAATCCTACCCCATACGGCCAAATTATTAGGAACGTCATTATATTAGCCGGATGATATTTACATATATTATAATATATATAATCTTTTAAAAGTAATGTTGATAAAAACCTAATGATTACTATAGAAATTGTTGTGGTTTGGGTATTTCAATAGCTAAAAAAAATTTATTAGGCCACGCTTTCTTAAGTGCACGTAAGCTAACATTTGGCACGATTTTTAGACCTTAGATTTTTGTTCGTCGCGGAGCCCTGCGTGGTATCGATGAATAGGGCTTGCAGCCTAAAATGTTAACCGCATTATTTTAACGCCTAAATAAATTTTACTGTATGAGAAATTCATAAAGAATTTCAAAGGAAATAACGGAGAAGAAAATTGGGCTTGTCATTTCGTTTCGTATAGCTAAACTCAAAACATAAAACAGCTTAATATACAGCTCTATAGGGCTGTTTTTTCTCCGATTATTATATACATATGGAAACGAAACTAAATTGTACTTAATTTTGTAAATGTTAGAAACTTTGAACCTCACTTTTGTATTGACTTGTGCGCGGTGTTTAACTTTGAAATGACAACTTTGTCTAAAGAGTTAAAAAGTTTTCAATATGAAACGATCTGCCGGTTTACAGTGCCTTACATTTCCGTCTCGTCAGGACGGCGGCAGTAAGCCTGCAGCTTGTCGGCGAACCGCTAACGGAAACAGGATTATCTGCGATTCGAATTTAACAAGTCTTTTGAATATTTTGTCACATGTTTTCTAGATCTCGAGGCAAATTTTTACTTCTGAACCGATTCTGTAAAGAGAAAGGAACTTTAAAACATCCATTGTACTCGTAAACGCTTAATAAAACAAGAGAGATTAACAATTTTCTGTAACAAATTAATCGATTTGCTACTGCAGAACGAAGCTAGCTAATCTCTTTAGTTAAATGTCAATGAGTACAATGTAGTAAGGACGGTTGTATTAATGGTGCTCTCAGTAAGGTGCCAAATATTATAAACAATAAAAAAATAATGGAGATCCAAAATAAGTTAAAATAAGTTTACTTTTTACCATCATAAAAAGGACTAATGTATATCGAAGTAAGGAATTATCACATACTTTGAAAACTTTTAATTCGGGTCCGGGTGGCCGGGAGTTGTTGTTGTTGTTGTTTCGGATGCGTATCGGCACCTACAGAGCCGGGTACTGATTATGTGTGGTGGTATTTAATGTGATTTATTATTTGAGCGTGTCGGTCGACCAGTATCCTTAGCGAGAAAAGTAAAGTCATTACCGCCCAAGGGTTCAATGTCATTTGCACATCATAAACACATTAAGTTCCATTTAAGCTTGCAAGTCAATGCGATCATCGATCAATGAGATTATCATCATTTGATAAAATTGATAATACATAGCAATTTTTTTTAGTCTTGTGGTTTAATTACTTACATAAATTAAGCAACAATTAGCCAGCTAATTTAGTTCGTAACATACCAAAAGTAAGCGTAGTTAGAAAATAAAAATTGTATTGATGGCATCAATAAAAATGAGAAAAACTATCAGACAACGAGAATGAATTTAATTTATTTAAATTTTTGTAACCGAAATTGCTTTCGATTTTATTTTTAAATGTTTTAACATTCAAATTATGAAATTAAAATTGTAATGACAACACAAAGAAAAATTAGGGCAATGGCAGGACTTGAACCTGCAACATCAGCATTCCGTGCCTTGCGTTTGCCAGTTTCGCCGCACTGTCTCAGAGGCAATTAATTAATTTAATTTATTTGTTTCCAGCCGTCAAAAATACTATGTCGCAAAGAATACGCTTTCACTCAGAAAAAGATAAGCAAGTTGCTACACATATTTTTCTTCTAATACGTTTTACTAAAAGGCGATATCCATAAAGGGATAATTAGTTTCAAACTATGTAGTTTGAAACTAATTATTAATGTTTTCTGCACTGATCCAAGTCCAAAAACAATATAATCCGTATTTGTATCGTATGCTTTTAGAAAATATCTTAAATTTAGTTCCTTTATGTGCCGCGTGATTCACAACATCAATGGGAGTCCGCTTCATGAAGCATCGAGGTCCGCGTTCTATAAAAGCGCTCGTCTGCGGTCGGATGGCTAGTTGTAAGGTAACAATGGGGGCGCAAATTTCACGCAACATTATGCCGGCCGTGGGGGCAGCAGCACCGTGAGCCCGTGTCGGCGTGCAGCGAATCGATGCAGCCCCGCCCCGCGGCTCCGGCCCGCCCGGCCACAATGTTTTCACAACTTTCCTCAGCTCTGAAAGCGCCCGGGACTCGGGCTCCGCGCCCGAACCACTTTAACTCGCTCTTTATGGGACCGGTATGGCTATTGTAAACTCCGTAATACCGCATTCGCTTTGTTCGCCAATCCGGCTATTAGGATATTGTTTTACAACCAAGGTTAAGTTTAGAACACGAGTAACAGCATTTATATCGCAAAATGGCCGGTTAAGCAAAACTTGTAAACTTCAACTGGATGACATAAAACTCTACTCTTAGCATAAATCGAAAATTTCTTTACCATTAATTACACCAATGGCCATTTCTCATTGCAGTTACTGACCGCTACCTAGCAAAATTCTTCATGTCGCGCTGGATTATGACCCAGCTAACTGTAGGTAGTATGCAGTACAGTTGGCGTCGTACTTTAATATCTGAACAATTTAGTACCTTCCTTAAATTATTTCATAAATGATTTTATTCATGAATGATGTTAAGCGAAATGGTATTGAATTGTTCAGATATTTGTGGCAATGATTGGTGATTTTACATAGAGTCTCTTAAAGTTATTTAGCCCTTTCTTATATCTCTTGTAATCTCAAAAGTTAAGGTTCGGGTACTTTTACGGATTCTTGCTGACACATGGTCTAACCTAATGTCTACTGGGATTTTGCTTACACCAAACCTATGACCATAAAAAACATATTGAACAGTCCTTAACTACAACGAACAGAACACACGCCTTATAAAAGTAAAGTTGAATAAAAATTCTGAGTTAACTCATAATTATGTTACATTACGCATATGAATAACTATATCTGAATAATTTTATGCTCGAATCCTACAAAATTAATGATTAAGATAATCTGATACATAACTATTGGACGGGGTTGACAGCTACTTCCCGGATCTGATAACAGAGGTTGAATTTATGTCACCGCGCTGCTCCAGGAGGCAGCTGTCTGAGCGAACATAATAAACAACGGCATTAACATCGATCGTGCACGACGCATCAATTGTTCTAGTTCGGCTCGTGCCAAACCAGAGCATCCTGACAATAAGTAGGTAGTATATAAATATTGATGAAACGCTGCGCCAATCATTTACTAAACAAATAATTACAAGTGTCATTAGGTGTTCTGTACAACACTGAAATAATAACAGAAAACATTATCTTATACCCTACGATATTTCATAATAAGTAGATAATGCAGTTATGGATGGACGCAGCATGCTTTAAGCTTTATTATTTTGTAATGGAGCCTAACGATTTATGTTAAAAGCAAAGCGTTAGCGTTTAATGTAGCAATTATGCTCGCCGAGCTTGACAAAGCAGTTCATCAAAGACTGAATTAACATACTCAGTCAATCCTTACGTCGATGAAAGTCAACGGCGCGTAGTCGTCGTGCACGCTATGCGGTTAATTCTGACAGGAACATCCCCGTCCGTGTCTAGTAGAGGCACAGGCATGCGGATACAGTGAACTAGTTAATACTGTCGAGCACCTACTAGGAAATCTGCTGTGTTTACTGTATACGAGTTTGCTTCATCTTCGTTTGATTAAGCAGCAATATGAAGACGTACTATAATATTAAATTCTATCTAGTTAATAACCCTCCTTTTTAGTTTCGCTGTAGCCAGGTAAAACAGATTAAGATTCGGTATATCTAAGTCAAAGTTAAAATCAATCTACGGACTTAACTTATGTATGGAATTTGTATATGTATACATAGGTAGATAGGGTATTTGGTTCAAAGTATTTTTTGAGTCAGTAACGTTTTTTAACAATATCTTTAGAAAGTTCCCGTCCGTGCGAGGGCCAGCGAGATATACGCTGAAAACGTGACGAGAATAGGGCCGTTCTATAAATTATTTTTTGTTCAATTCGTATGTAGGTAGTAAGCAACTTCCTATGTTGGCCCGGTTATTAACTTCAAACGTCCAGTTGCTCCTCAGGGAATCCAAATCAAAAGTTAGTGGGCGCGTTACACCCGCGGCACGTCCGCGCCGCTATAAGTACCGCTATACAGTACTTAACTACTTAGTTTACTGCTATTATACTCGACCCACTATCTTCACGTCTTTTTACGTTTGTTTGTTTGGGTGATATACTGCATGCAGAAACACCATAATACTATTTAACGTTTAAACCTAAAGACTCGGACCATGTAAAGATTAGATAATACGTATGGGTCCTAAATTAATGAACTTTAATCTGTGTTATTAATTATGAAAGTTTTAAATATAGTTGTAATAGCTTAGCATTATGTTATTGTAAAAGTAAATAATATCAGGATCTACTTAGTATAATTTAAGCTACGGCGTAATTTCGTTTAAGTATATACGAGCAATTATCCACGACTTCGCTTGCGTGATAATATATTATTGTATATGCAATTCACGGAATAAATGTGGTCACCTTCGTTTGCCTTCTTATATTATAAAAAAGTATTCCGTGTGTTACGAACTCATTCTTTTTGTCTATGTTTTTTGTATTCCAATTTTATAATTTGATTGGTTACTTGTCATCTGTCCCGAGATAAAAATACATGGATTTTGAAGAGCTAAACCTATAATTTATTTCCAACACCGTGTTAATATAAAATATGATCTATTCGTTTCATCTAAATCCTTCCCACGCGTTAATGCGTGATTAAGGCCTTTAAAAAGGAAATATTTATTAATTTTACTTACTATTAGGTAATTTCACGTAACATTCATAGATATATATTCTATAAAAACCTTTTAACCATCTTGACCTTACTTTCGTCCATTAATTACGTGAGGTTTTTTTAATTTCACCTCCCTCCTCCCCTCCCCTCACATGAGATTTACCCTATAATTTTAAAGTATTTAAATTTGGCTAAATACCATTTCAAAATAGGCATAGATAATATTTAATGTTATATGTCTAGGATTGTTTTTAATTATCTGTCTAATAATATTTATTTTCCTAATTAAGTTAACGTGAGATTTTTATTGTTTCCTACCTTTAGACGAGATTTGGTGAACTTTTGCTGGACCCTTCCCTCTCTATTTTGAGCACACGTAATTAATGGATGCCCCCTTAAATCGTTCAACTGACAACACTCCTACTAAAGACTGCCCTAGTTACCGCCCGCTAGCAGATTATTGTCCAACATCAATAAAATGTAAACTTGATGCAAAGCAATTTTTCATGCGAAATGTTCCTGACAACAATTTCCCTTGCAGCATTATGTAGGTCAAGGCATTGCTATGCTGGCGGGGGGCGCGAGCGCAATTAACTTAGACCCGTTATACGTTCTGCCTTTACCCAGTCAATATTGCCAAAGCAACTTGCTACATTTTAAACCTATTCTAAAGTAAACTGCTACACGTTATTGTCTAAACATCGTGTCTTTTTTACTGAACATAACGAAAGCGAAGAGTGCATTTAAATGGGTTTTAAATAAGCACTTATCAAAGCTAGGGAACTCTGCCAAATCGGGTAGAGGGACGAAAATGGGTACCACAGCGACACGATGCAGATGGTTTTTGGTAGAAACAGTTTTCTGATGACTTTTAATAAAAATAAAATTAACTCAATTTACCTATATTGTCGCATCATATTTATAACTTAGACCTTTCTAATTGCAAAGAGCTCTGAAAGAAAGTGCTCGTTCATAATAATTTATTAAAGCAGGTAAGTAATTAAAAACCGGTCAAGTGCGAATCAAACTACCGCAATGAGGGTGCCATACATAATATAAATACCCTCTGAGGGACTATACTGTATAACATGTATACCTACATGTATATTGTTTGATAAACTAACTACATATTTAAGGTTTATTGTTTAATACACGTCAAGTGGAAAAATTAGTATCGATTTAAACGACTCAAAAATATCTAGAGGCAACCTTATTGAACCGGCACGCGAGCGTTTGGTACATACTTTTGAGTTCTTGACTGTACATAAGGTCTAAACAATAATACCTTAAATGTTAAGGTAATATTAATTTCAATTTAGTTATAACGTATATACGTAACGTTCCATAGGTGTGTATGTGCTAGAAGCCTGTGATGTACAGGCAGATAGACGGAGAGCAAAAGTAACGTAAATAGAGCTCCATTTTGCCCTTTGGGCATGGAACTCTAAAAATGATAAATAAACACTCTTTAAGGGACTACTTCGCACTTACGTTGACATTCTTGCTCAGAATAATTAAATGGACACTGCGTACAAAATATGAGCAGTGTAATGAGGGCCTAATGGGATACCGAAGTCCCAGTGAGTGAGCCAGTTCCCTCTGTAAATGGGTCAGAGGCTATTCGGGCCGCCCGCCCCGCCGCCCGCCATGCGCCACCTTACCCCGTGCTGTGCCTCCTGCATAATTGAACACGCGGTAAATTATTGTCACGCCTGATAAGAATTGCCACTTTTGAATTCCTTCTATGTTCGAACGCGAACACAAGAACGATAAGTAAATTAGCTTGTCTGCTTTATTTGTTGTTCTTGTGAAGCTCCCATTTTACCGGCTATGTTAAACGAGACAAGGCCGATATTGCTTTTTCTTGAATTATTATTTTCTCACCCTGCCTTTTTGATAGCAACACGGCGTGGCTTATTTCTTATTATATACATATAGTTATAAACATATTCCTATATAGCTATCATCCGTTGTGTCGCATATCATCACTTGCGTCAGTCATTTAAATCCATTGTTACGGCGCGGGAGCGAGATTACATTTAATCAGGAAACGCGTCGCAGAATGAAGGCATATGAAGCATAATGAGTCCTGTATGTAAAATAATAATATGTTAACAAAGCGTCTTCAGAATTAAGCAATTTGTAGAGTTGATGAGGATAGCTTATACAAGGTTAGAAAGTAATGTACCTGTCTGGTTAATCTTCATCTCACTAACGTAAGGTATTATTATTAGATGCTGTGGTTTCTCGGGGTATGTTTAAAGGGTACCTTCGTTTGTTGTTTCAGGCGGCAGTTCCGGAGGGGATGACGTTCCCAGGGCCGCTACCGGACGTGGCAGAGCGCTGCGGGCGTTGGGCTCCGGACTCACTGTCGGCATCAGCTTCGGGCAGCTCGGACGAGAAGCCGACGCCGCGGCGGCCGCGCTGGCGCATCGCCCTGGCGGCGCTTGTCGTGCTGGCCGCGCTTGGCGCTGCGCTCGCGCTGCCGCTCGCGTTGGGCGGCGGCGGCCGCGCAACTCCTGAACAACGGCTCACTACCATACGACGTATGCTGCGTGACTCTCCACTCGTCGATGGTCACAACGATTTAGCGTGGAACGTTCGAAAGTTTTTGCACAACAAAATCGGCGAGTTCAACCTGAGCGCCGGCCTCGAGGGCCTGGAGCCGTGGGCGCGGTCGCGCTGGTCGCACACAGATATTCCGCGTCTGAGGCTCGGCCAGGTCGGCGCCCAGTTTTGGTCAGCGTATGTGCCGTGCGGCGCACGTGATCGGGACGCGGTGCAGCTGGCGCTCGAGCAGATGGACGTTATCAAACGCATCGTGGAAATGAATGCCGCTCACCTCGCTCTCGTTACAGATGCGACAGAGTTACTGGAGGCTCATCGAGAAGGTCGCATAGCTTCTTTAATCGGTGTGGAAGGTGGACATGCTCTCGGCGATTCTCTGGCAGTTCTCCGCGCCTTTTATCAACTTGGAGCTCGATATCTAACCGTAACTCACACGTGTGACACGCGATGGGCCCGGGCGGCCGGAACATCCGGAGGGCTCACAGAGTTCGGGCGCGCCGTCGTCCGCGAGATGAATAGACTCGGGATGATTGTCGACCTGTCCCACGCGGGTGAGGAAACTGCACGAGATGCTTTAGAGACATCGCAGGCACCCGTCGTATTTTCTCATTCGGGAGCAGCGGCACTCTGCAATTCAACGAGGAACGTCCCGGACGACCTGCTGCGCAAGATCGCCGCAAACGGAGGAGTGGTTATGATTAATTTCTATGCGAAGCTGGTGACGTGCGGGGAGCAAGCGACCGTGGAGGACGTAGTGGCGCACATCAACCACGTGCGCAACGTGGCGGGCGTGGAACACGTGGGGCTGGGCGCGGGCTACGACGGCATCGACGCGCCGCCCGCGGGGCTGGAGGACGTGTCGCGCTACCCGCACCTGCTGGCCGAGCTGCTGCGTGACCCGGCGTGGAGCGAAGACGACGTGCGCAAGCTGGCCGGCATGAACGTAGTGCGCGTGCTGCGCCACGTGGAGCGCGTGCGCGACCAGTGGCGCCGCGCCGCTGTGCTGCCCGGCGAAGAAGCACCACCTGCCGCACGCCGCGGCGACTGCGTCTATGGACCCGCGTGACGCAGGCTGCGCGCCGCGCAGAGCCGCGGCCCCCCTCGTACTGCTCAATATTGACACTTGTTGAACGTAGTTATACATGTATATTAGTGTCCAAATGTGATTTAGAAATTAAAAATAAACGACCTTTAAAACATGCACAAAACGTTTAGCTAAGGAGCCGCGCGCGCGCTGGGCGCTTCGTCGGCGTCGGGCCGCGGCCTGCCGCTGAACTCTTCTCCATCCACGCACACGACTTCGTTGACGAAAGCCCAATGCGATCCGCGATTTATATGATGTGAGCCAAATACGGAAATATTAAAGAAATAAGTAATGTGTTTATAGAAAAATAAATATTCTTTATTTATAATTGTGGTAATTATTTATTCACTTCTAGGAGCCTATGAATTTAAGTTATCACAGAGACGAACTCCGGGACGCTCTGCAGGAAGTGGCTCTAACAAGACCGTCCAAGTATAGTTAACATCTCAGTACTAGTTAAGTATATAGAGCCGCAGGTAGGGATAAATTAAACTTCAGCTGACTTGAGAGCTACTGATGTAGATATATGGTACGCTGGAGAGAGGGAGCGCCCCTGCCCCTATCAAGTGTCCCAGATTCGAAAAAATCGTAGATCCGTGGAGTTACATATTAACAAACTGGAACAAATTACCTTGCTACTCCGCGAAACCAGTGCCGGGCTCGTGCAAAATAGCTGCGTCTCTGCGACATATATATAAATAATATATTCATGCAAAAGCCCACCCTCCTCCGCTTCCACACAAAACAACATATATCACACAGACTCAACTACACTCCACCGCCACTAAACACTAAAACTACACGATCGACGCGCGTTTCGCCTTTGTACGAGGCATCATTAAGATCAACATACATACATATTACAAATTAGTAATCTGGGATCCGTGGCTGCTCATGGCTAGGCACTGACAAGTGTCATAAGAAGGGGACGCATATATGTAGAGCACAGGTCAATATATTCCTATGTAAAAATCATGAAATCGATTTGAAAACCTCCTATTTTGCGGCATTTGCGACAAGGAATTTTTTTCTTAGCCATTTTAGATGCCAAACAGCTATGGTAGCACGCTAGCGTTTATCGCGCACATAAAGGCTTTGGTCCCTCTCGCACACGCATACTGGTTAGAACGCGATAAATGCTTTATGTCATCGATAAAAGCTAGCGTGCTAAACCCCCAGGTTAGTGATTTTTAAGATAGGTATTTAGTTTTTAATTATGTTAGGGGTAGATTCGATGTCTTTATTTTCTGCAGTTACTTGAAGCTTTATGTAGCCGTTCTCTCTGCCAAATCTTCATTCACTTTTAGTGGCCATATTGACTCGAAACTTAAGCGTATGTAGGTGTAATGTACGTGCAATATTTTTTATTTATTTATGAATAAGTAAAATAGCGCTGTAAATAAAAAGAGCTTCTTTTTTTTTCAAATAAAAAAAACCAGTCGAGTTGTGAATATCGCGATATTGTTCTTTTTGAAATATAAATAATATGCAATGTATTTCTAAGTATTATTGAAGGCGTTAGAAAACAAAGATTCAAGTGAACTTGCACCCAATGCCAGCATAAAATATTAGCATGAAAATTTGAATCTGGATTGTTCGGTTTTAATGAAATATCATTAATTAATATCAAATAGAAATAGCTACCTATATTACCATCGATCCATTCCATACCTATTTGGGCTCCACGACGCCAAGACAAATAGACAAACAAAACCCTAAAGTGCGTTACACTTTACTTTAAGTGTTAAAGAACGGAAAAAACGTTTTTTTTTATACTAAGTCGGTAGAAAACAGGCATGCGGCCTGATGGTAAGTAATTACTGCCGCCTGTAGACGCTTTTGCTCCAGGAAGCACGCGCGCATTGCCGACCCTGCAACAACCTTTTAATGCTCAAATACGGCGTGGCAGTTGGACTGGTAAACCCTTATTTTTTTATAATTATATGACGCAATCAAAAATCTGATATTATTTTGGTTCACTTTGTAAGCTAATTACTTTGTGACGAAAAAAATCCAAGCAATATGCCGGTGTTCATCCCTAGGAAAAAAATGTAATTAGGCATAATTAAATTAAATAAACATAAAGTATTTAGAAATAGGATAAATAAACATTACAACATACAAGCTTGAAAGTTGACAGAAATTTAATAAGAATCAGAAATATCCTGTATGCAAAAGTAATTATTTCATATGGCAATGATATACACTTATAAAAAAGCAAGTTTATTTTTTTCCATAAGATTAGCTTACGGAATATAAGTGCGATTTTGATTTTCCTTCCTATAAATATTTAAGTAACTCTATGGTTTTGTTTTGATAGTGGGTTTAGGCAGTTATCAAATGGTTGTCAAATGGTTAGCAACGATTATGACGTAAAGCTGCGGGGCAATTCTCGCGTCAGTAGAGATAACGTCACACTCGAGATAAGCCAAAAAGAGCTGTCAAATCCCTTCAAAACCTGTCATATTTTGACAAATCTAACTCATGTGGCGAAAGATAGCTTAGAGGGGCACATGCGAGGTACTTTAATCTTAGCTATACAGATTTAATCGAATGAATCGCATGATAGTTGCAGCATGTCAGAGCGGGGCGATTCTCGGATCATGCGAGATCTACCTCGCACGAAAACAACTGTCAAATGCCTTAGAAGTGTCATTTTAACGTACCTATATTGCACGTAAGATGCATGTCACGTGCGAGATAAGTCAATAAATGCCAGATTTCCAAGGGATTGGACAGCGGGGCTATTCTTGGTTTATGCGAGATGCATCTCGCAAGAAAACAACTGTCAATTCCCTTGGAAATCTGTCACTTTTTGACGGATCTCGCACGTGAGATGCATCTCGCATGAACTGAGAATTGGGGTCCAGCGAGGCTATTCTCGGTTTATGCGAGATGCATCTCGCACGAAAACAACTGTCAATTCCCTTGGAAATCTGTCACATTTTGACGTATCTCGCACGTGAGATGCATCTCGCATGAACCGAGAATTGGGGCCCAGTTGTTTTCGTGCGAGATGAATCTCACATGAACGCCGCAGGCATTTCGAGTCGGACTTAATAATTTTGACTTTGACTTAAGGACGGCACGCGGTACGGTGCGAAAAAGATATTTCCATTCGCCTTCGAGGTATGTACTTATCTCGTCATGATATTTTTAATTTTAAAATGAAATGTTGTTTTTTATCTTATAGTAGAGGTAACTCATGTCGTGTGTGTATATCTGCTTAAGTTATTACTAAATTTTATTTTATTTTAAAGTAAAAAAAAAACTGGCAAACGCAAGGCACGGAATGCTGATGTTGCAGGTTCGTGTCCTGCCATTACCCTAATTTTTCTTTGTGTTGTCATTATATAGCATTTTAAATTTAATTTGAATGTATAAAAAAAATCCAAAAAAAATCGAAAAGTAAAAAGAAATCGATTACAAAAGTAAAATAAAACATTAACTTGAGGTTTGAGGGTTTTCTTAGTACTTTAATGGCAACATTCATAGTTCATTTGTTTTTTTATACTTCAGTCAGGGCCCCTATTCTGGGTTGATGCGAGATTCATCTCGCAGATTCATCTCGCACGAGAATAACTGTCAAACTCAAGGAAATCTGTCATTTTTGACGTATGTGGCATGCGAGATAGCGTCTCGCATGACCCGAGAATTGGGGTCCAGGCCTGTCAGACAGCAGGCACTCAGGCAGTCTAGCCCACAGAGTACCTTTTGTCTAGCCAGTCAGTTGTTCTGTTCTGTGGTTGTAGTTCTTTCTTAATTCTCAATTGACACTTAAATCTCATCATCTCTTTCCTTGTACAGTAGTGTTAGGTAAAATAAAATTGATTTCCTATCTGTCAGTCTCAATTAAATTTTCATGTTTCAGTGTTTATTAAAAAGTCGCGTTATGTAGGCAGCCTAAACACACCTGCCTAGCGAGTGAGAATTCCTCTACTTTTCAGTTATAGCGATAGTAAAAGGAGAAAATGATAATTAACAAAGCAAATTAAATACTTGAACGTCAAAAGGTAAGCCTATTTTGTTTCTAACAATTAAATAAAACAAGTACTTGTGAGCTTGCTATCTTGCACGTATGTTTCATATCAGTATCCTCTCATATTGCATGCTGCGTTACCTTGAATCTACTGAAGGATGGATCCCAAGCAAGGTTGGTTTAGTCGGCAAACATACGACAATCGTCCTGGTAAATTAAATCCCGTTCATGACCGAAACAATGAACTCCTTGTGTTGTCTCGCGATGGTTTATTCCATTTATTTAGTTACACTATTGTTGATTATATTGACGCTAATGTCTGTATTGTGAAGTTCTTGCATAAATTATGTGTCGTTTAACATTTCAATAAACAATTTGAAACCAAAATTTCATAGTTGTGTGGTAATCTAGTTATTATTTTAAAATAAATAAGCAAAGATTAAGTGAAAACGAAAATCTTGTTAAAATCAAGGCCTATAGAAAGATTGTCTTTGAAAATGAATTGGAACCCATGTCATCTTTTTGCAGATACATTTAATGAGTCAGTATCTTCAATATTAGAACGGAAGGTTAGAGGGTGGCTTAGTGGAGTGATTGACGACATGCGACGCAGCAGCCCTGTGCAGCAGTGGTTAGACTCACTGCCTGCTGATAATGTCGAAAACGACTCTGAGAAACCAGAAGATGCAAAAACAAGTGATGTGAAGTCAGATGACAGCAAAGCAGAGGAATCTGTCACTGAGAACACAGTCGTAGAAGCTACTGATGAAGTACAAGCAGAACAAAACTTAGATGTTCCTACCCCTAAAGAATGGAAGAGGAAATCTTTGGAGAGTGGTGTGCTCTCAAGTGTCCCGCAGGGCAATGCTAGGAAAAGGTTACAGAGAGATCATTCTGTGCAATCTGAAGGGTACTCTCCTAAGCTTAAAAATCCTCTTTTAAGGGACTATTCTCTTCAGGTAAGAATAAGAAACATTTTATAGAGCTCTCTCTAGGTTTGACTATATGAATAAAACCTAAAGTAGGCAACATTAACATTTCATCACTTATCTGCACATTTCTCTTTAATGCTGAATACAGTGCATTAATACTCATAGAGTACCAGTCCATTGAATGATAATGGTGCATGGAAGCAACGAAATGTTGCTTGTCTTAAAGTCTATTTTTTAATCCAGAGACTTGGATGACATTTTGTGTGTTGCCTATTTTTTGAATTTCTTAATTAGACATTACTGTGTACCATTGGCATTCGCTGAACACTATTTGGAGTTACCCTATTTATCTCAAACAAATCTCACTTAAAGGAAGGAAGGGAGCAATGAGTTTATACTTAAATATGGGTATGAAGCCAAACACATGAATATATCAGATATATTGAATTATTTAATGATTCAAAGTCAAAGTCAAGATAACCTTATACAGATTAGGCTTATAGGAAGCACTTTTGAATGTCATAAAATTTACCACCAGTTCGGAAAAAACCTCTGATGGGAAGAATTGTAGGGCAAAGGCCATGTGTGGGTGGATAGATGATAATATATGCATATCAAGCATTGTTTTTGCGTGTAGTTTACCAATGGGAGAGAAAGAGCCTATTTTCTAATTCAAGATAAGATAATTAAGCTATGGATTTGTATTCAAGTCAGATGCAAGTGGATCAAGCGGCAGCTCTGTACTGAATGTATTGGGTGCGAGGAAGGTGGATGCTGAATCAGTTTTGCTAGCTCTGGGGTTTGGCCCAAGTGAGAAACAGCAGAAATTGCAAAGGATACCTGATCGATTTTTAGTCCCATCTAAAGTAAGTGTAATCCATAAGATTTGAACTAAAGCTGCATATTTACTTTCAAGCAATGGATCAATTTACCTACCAGCTGATCAATTTTGTCAAATTTCATAGAATATGTATCAAAATTCTAAAAGGTAAAACCATATGTTCTTTGAATTTAGGAATGTGGTAAATGTGATCAACCCTGCCCATGGGAACTAGCACCCCCAAATGAGTTGCTGATCACTAATTATTGATACTAATTGTTATTATTAATGTTACAAATGTGAAAGTAACTTGCTTTGTGTGTTTGTTACCTCTTCACGGTACAACTTCTAAACTGATCTTGATTAAATTTGGCATGGAGGATGAATTAAAATTAAATTGTTCATAAAAGTTAAACGAATTCTACATAGATGAGGCCATGGGTAACAGCCAGTAAGCTTATACCTGTACAATACCTAATTCAGTTATTGTATATGACATTGAAGCCTACAACAAGATTACTATTTATTTACATACTGTGTAAGTGAATCTTATTAGTGAATTGTGTGTCAGTAAGTAGAACTTATTATGTTACTATTAATACGTACTCACTCCTTTGATTTCAGCTTAAAGGCATAAGTACAGATAAGTTTATAAAAGATGAGCAACATTCTATGCGCATGCATGATTGTGGTGTGTTTGGCTACAGAGGATTAACTGGTAAGCCTTTAATTAAGTTGGTATAAAGGTTAGATTTTATCAAAGTTTCATTATGGGAGCTAATATTAACAAATTATTTGTTTGCTTTTGCTAACTATCAGGGTATTAAGTAAAGGTATATTGATTGATGGTTCATTTGAATGTGTTAATATTAAGTACCTAATAAACTTGCTGTAAATAGGTGAATATGACGACATATAACATACATATTTTCGCTTTTGATAAATACTTAAGTATCATGCTAAATAATTTGGTGCCGGTAACTTTAATAATGACTAATGCTACTAACAGTACTATGTAATATATTTACTAACAGACCACTGTACACCGGTTTGCCGTTTCATGAAGGTTATTCCTTCGCCCAGTCATATGTCACATCAAGTACCTGAAATAGCTGTGCAGTAAGTATCTAACTGTATTATATTTTCATAATATTACCTATTAACCTATCATAATTGTTATTAAACTATGTGTGTGGAAGTCTGTAATATAATATGCATGATATTTAATTTCTTCACAAAGTCACTGGAGTTGATGTCATTTAAATGATTATGATTATAATGACAATGATCTGCATGGGCAATGATTTGCCAAATTAATGTATATGGTTAGCCTTATAACTTTCGTACTCTGACCTTTGTGACTATTACGTTAATGTCCAGTTATAATGTAATTTCAGGGAATCCGCATGTTCCACCGTCGACAATTGTAGCTAAGATTATGGATTGTATACTACAAGACGACGTATGCAGAGAGGAAGCCATGATGAAGGCTCGGCACTCCATTGCGGACATGCGCAGTCCGCTGGCCGCGCACATTGTGGCCGCGCGTCTGCGCCACAACTAGCCCGCGACTACCATAAAGTCTATACGTCTATAGTAAACGGGTTACTTTTTTTGGAAATTTTTATCTGCCCTGGAGTGCGATTTTTGCATCTCACCGGGTGAGTAAACCTCGCTAAAATGGCCGTTTTTTATACAAATGCGGCCATTTTGGTGAGCTATAGTCACCTGATGAGATTCAAAAATAGCATTTGAATCTCACCAAGTAATTAAAGCTCACCAAAACAGCCGTTTTTCATAGAGATTCGGCCATTATGGTGAGCTCTAGTCACCTGGTGAGATTCAAAAATTGCACCATATATGAGAACAGACTAGCAACACAATTGCGGTTAGTAATTGTCGGAAATCTAGTAAGTTTACTGCCTCTCGGCATGACGATAAAAGAAAGTAAGTTGCTCGAGCTTAGATTGGACCGAAGGTCTTATTTTCCTAACTGAAGGACCTAGCTAGCTTAATTTTTCACCTTAAAAAAATCCTACCTAAATTCTAATGGGAGCACCGGTTTTTTTAACACTGGTCAATAAAACCATTTGATCATTTAGTTTAAATGTTGTTGACCAACATTTTTGCAATAAAACTTTTAATAGTTATTTTTACCAGGTATGATTTGAGGCTGTCTACGGAAAAGTGGCCTAACCTACACATCTCCAGGTTTTTTTATAAATGACCTACCTATATTTTGTTGAAGTGTTTACCATGATTTCCTAGGTAAATAAATGAATTCTCAGTATGGTGACTATGCGTTTAAAGATTTAGGTAAAGGTCAATAATAGAAGCCGTTTAGATTAATGATTGAACAGGTGGAGGCCAGTGAATAGTCTGAGTGGGTTTGTTATGTGTGTGTTTGGAGTATGTGTATCGGAAACATAGTTATATCTACATGTTATGCTAGAGTCCTCCATTTTTAGTAAAAACAAAAAGTTGTTCTAAGATGTTTTGGTTCTCCCTGGTCCTACGAAAGTTTTAATAGCTGGATTGGTTTCCGGGTTTAATTGTTCTGTGTACGCTAGCTCTATCTAGCGTCGCAGCTTAACGCTGTTACGGTTGAGAGGACACTTGAGGCATCATTTATTTACGCAAACCATGACGCATTTTATGCAGTTATGCAGAAAATCCTTTATACTAAATTCGTTAAAAATTAAAGTGGATCCCCATACGAGAAACGTGTTTTTCGCTGGCATTTTTTGGTACGAAATCCTTCTGGTGCGAGTCTAAATTGCACTTGGCCGGTTATTCACATCTATAGTTTTTTGTTTTCAGATTTTTTCTTTGCATAGGGACGTCTAATGTAATATAATCTAACCTTGATGCCTCATGTTTCTAAGTCACCTTGAAGTATAGGTATAGTCAGTCAGTGATAGAAATGGTATGTTACAGATCTTAATAACTTAAGACCCATAATAGATTTATTTATAAAAATTAGTATTCTATATGTTCCAGAGGGTCTTATTAGATTTGCAAAATTACAAGTATGTATGTCAAATGGATTGTGAGTTAATGGGTTGAAAATGGCCTGAAATATTATTTGTAAATATTCACACAACCGGTGCGTCGCTTCAGAACTTGGCTAGTACCGCCGTGTCTAGATAAAAAAAAACCAAATACATAAATGGCCAACAATTTTTTTATAAACCGGATTCATTCGAGCATTCTTAATAAATATATATTACGCAATTAAAGTCGATGTGTAGTGATAATTGACAGTTTGTTTGATGTATCTACAAAAAAACCATTATATTTAACTTATCCCCATATTGATTTTTTTTTATGTAAGAGGGAGGCAAACGAGCAGGCTGGTCACCTGATGTGAAGCGATCACCGCGCCGCCCATAGGCACCAGCAACCCGATTGGCGTCGCTGGGCCGTGGCTGGTGATTATTGTGGTCTTAGGTTACTTTTCCGCTGACAGCCTCATTTGTAGAATTACTTGCGTGATTTCGCGACTGTTGATCAAAAATTACCGTAGACGATATTCATCCGTATCAATGGTACGTAAATTTTAAAATTTGCTGGCGAATTTAAAGTCCTGATGGACAGAATCTCTAACTAATGACAATGTACATATATTTTAGGGTTCCGTACCCAAAGGGTGTCAACGGGACACTATTCTACTAAGCCTCCGCTGTTCGTCCATCCGTCTGTCATAGTAATCTATCTATTGACCAGTATTTGGAAGGCACTTGAAATTTCAACAGAAGCTGTATTACTATAGCCGCAATATACATACATCAATTCCGGCGTATTTAATGTATATCATACGGTGGTACGGAACTCTACGTGTACATGTTTTTTAAATCTATTGCAGGTTTCAATTTTAAAGAGAAAAGTCAGAAAACAGCCAATGTAAAATACAAATTGTATGTGTAAGTATGTGTTTTAAATGTCATTCATAATCATTAGGGGGTGGGTTTCGCCATTTTTGATAATCAAATGGGGAAAAAATATCCTGATTTGAAAGCATACCGTAAACTTATCTCGTTCCAAGTTTTAAGCATGTATTTAATTTTATACTTGGTGTGATGTGACTATTTAGTGTGAATTTATATTTACCTATTGATTGTTAGATAATAAAAGATAACTTAAAGTTTTCAATGTAAAATCCAGCGTGACTAGAATGAATTTAAATCTTCTATCGTAGCTTTGAAAAGTTGAAAGCTTTTTGTGAAGAAGAATCAGTAATTTTGTTAAAAAAAAAGTTTTTGTAATTGTTTAAAAATCATGAATATTTTTTGAAATGGTTAGGTGAATGTATTACAACACATTAACAAGTAGGTTTACAAATTGTACTTTTACTTATCTTGAGTATTTTTTTATTCATAAATTAAAAACGTGTTTAATCAAACTACAGGGTCAAAGTTGTGTGGACACATTAAAACTACAAGAGATAAAGAAAACGTGAGCTTATTGTCAGTAAGTTGAATTCTTGTGGTAAATAATAATTAAATGCAAATCAACCGTATGCTCTGGGTAGCCATGCTTATGTACTTTTTATTTATCAAACAATGTTTTGTTGTAAAATAATGAATCATACAGAATCAGTCGATATTCTAGAATGTCTACAACATATAATTATCGTCAAATCATTATGTTTGCCATGAGAAATCCGCTTTCTGTTTATTGACTGGAATCAAAGAACTAACAGTCTGATGTTTTGCACCAATGTAGTACTTAGTATTTTGAATGTAACTTAAAAGTAAACTTTCTCAACCTTAAAATACCAATATACTTAAAAATATTTCGCATAATACTTGCCTCGGTATAGGAAACTAGAAATTTTAATGTTTAGTCATCGTACAAAATAAATCTTACCTAATACTTATTCATGGCGGTTATAGTGGAGTGGAGTAAATCTTAATTAAGTTTGTAAAATTTTTATTTTTATTTTGTAGTGTATCTTGTCGTAGTAGGCTACCTAATTTATAAGTATTTGTTGAAATAACCTAGTGCCAATACGTATTAAATGTTGAATTCTAGTGGTATATCGTCGGCGATCGATAACACGCTAACGTGTTTTTCCTGTATCGTTTTAATAAAGGAAGTTGTGGGAAAACGGGTAAGGCGTCTGTGCGATTCCACTATACCAGCAATACCTATATCTTTAACTTTTGCTGCATATGATGCATTTCTTCATACAGTTTAATTTAATCAAAAGTTTGTTTAGGTAATTTTATCAACATATTGGTAACACGTTGGAAACAACGGTTGAGACGCTATACGACCTTATCCAAGAAAGTACGACCTCAGTGGCCCTAACATGACAGCCCAAGTTTAGTTTAACCCCTCCCTGCATCTCTGTCTAACTAGTGTCATAAGAAAGGGACGCAGATAGAGATGAACTAAACTTGGCCAGTCACATTAGGGCCACAGGCGCTTTTCCCGACCCGACATAACTACGCTTGCACAGGCTAGGTAGTGCTTATTTTTGTTTTAGTCATTTAGTTACTTATTTAATATTTTTAATTGATTTGACCAGTGTGTTATTTTATTGCGAGATAAATAAAGTATAATATTGTTGAATTGCACCAATTTTATTGCTGTAAAAGGTATAGATATTTTGTGGAGGGAGCTTAAAACTAAACCTAATTTTGTTTGTTTAAACCATGTATAGGTACTGTGTACTAATTTGATTGGACAATGAATCTCCTTGATTGTTTTCGTAACTATGCATTAAAATTACTTGACCTTATTTTATTGTTACCCTAATTTAAATGACTTATATGCCATGTAGAAAAATATACTTAATGTTATG
Source organism: Ditula angustiorana (assembly GCA_963691745.1). NCBI lineage: Eukaryota > Metazoa > Arthropoda > Insecta > Lepidoptera > Tortricidae > Ditula > Ditula angustiorana. The sequence goes on from OY829484.1 coordinate 8,235,848, forward strand.
CACTTAAATGTTTTGGCTGTGTACGGTTACATTTTATCCTGATTTTATATTATATTTAGTGTGCAATATAATTGTGATTTAAAAAAATAAGTTAACTAAGTAAATGATTTAATTACACTCGTCACATTCACGCTCATTTCTGTTAACTAGATTTATGGTTATGGTAATTTAAAATAAAAGAAATTAGGGCCGTCGCAAATCGCCGTTTAAAATATTAACTTTAATATATTGGTAGATAGCGTACATAGTTAAATATTTAGTAGATAACTATGTGTCCCGTTCATTTACAATTATCATGTATGAACTGAATTTTAATAAACTTATTTACCTAACTTCTAAACTAATAAAATTTATTGATGTTGTACTATTTTCTGATACTTATATATTTATGCCACTTACTGTAAGGAAAGGTTGACAAGTATTTACACGGTAGAAGGTTTTACTTAAATCTTATTTGTGCCTTACTTAATCTGGTACATAGTTAGATGAACATAGAACAGTCACTAGTATCGTAATGATTGTACCCTTGTCTTATTTCTATTAGTGATCTAAGTGATGCATGTGTTTTAATTATTGCTCATTTAATTAGTTTAGATACTTATTACTTAAGGTGAACTGAGTATCAAGAGCGGGATCAAAATAACTTGGCAAATAAATATTAGTTCATGTCTTAAATATCTTGTTTAATTTTATATTACAATACTATCAATAACATTTATTTTACTTATTAATCGATTTCAGTGTACATTCTTGAGATGTTTTAGTAATATGTGAGCCTATTATACCAGCCTCCAAATAACTCCCTCCTTATACAATACTTTCTGAATTCGTCAAACAAAAACATGAAGACCACAAACGGCAGAGCCGGAAACCACCTGCCAAATATATTAAAAAGCGTGTAAAAATTTGGGTCACTGGAAATATTTACACGTTCATTGGCAACTGGGCCTATCTAAAGACTGGGTTGTGGTTTAATAAAGTTCTGTTATTATTTAATGCAATAGGTACTTACCATTGGATCCGTAAGGGGTAAGTCCGAAAGAAACCATTGATTCCGGGACAGTAGCAGACGACGCACGATATGACTAATTCAAACACTAATCCCATATTAAGAACTTTGTTTTTCATGCCTGAAAAGTTCACAAAGAATATGTTCAAAAGTCCATCAGAACTTGTCTCTTTCTAATTGGTAATGTTATTAAAAAGAAACCTACTTCCTACCTATAGATGAGATACCCTTATAATGTTGTCCGCTGAATGAGGTGAAAACTTAGTGAATCTATAGACAAACATCGAATTCAGAACTGTATTTATCCTTTATAATCGTACTAATGCAATCGTACTAACTGCTGAAATAAATATTTAATAAATAAAATTTCGTGTATCTACTGTGATTCTCTAGCAAATTCATGGTTTTATTATCAAAACCTTTTATTTTGTTTGCCAATTAAATAATCAGAAATGCGCTTTAATCAGGACCTTATATATAAGCCAAGCGAAAACCAGATGCTGTCGGTACCTCGTTTTCGAAAGACACAAGACTGGAAAAAATTACGTTAAAAATTCGCTTAAGCACGCATCGAATAGCCTTGTTAATCTGACCTACCACTCGTAGTACCACTTCCTGTAGTTTTGTTTTTAGTTAGAAGAGAGCTATGTGCAGTATTTTATTAAACTCACCAACGTGGTACAGTGAATTATATCTTGTCTTGCACATTACTCCGTTCATCATTTGCGTTATGACGACTGCGACGAAGTAGGCGGCCTGGCTCGCGCGAAGCACCTCTTCGCGCTCCGCATACGTCCACTCTTGCCCCAGAGAATCTTGGAGGTCGCTGACCGCTGCGTTGTCCCAGCGCTCCCTTATTCCTGTAGTTTTGATTTTAGTTAGTGCCTTGCCAAGTTGCCACTGATGCGTGATGATGATGGGTCCGTAAAATATTGAAGAGAGATATATGTGTAGTATTTTAATAAAAGCAGTTTCTATTCTATCCTCCGGGGATAGCTTTCGCCCTTGAAAGCCGCTCTCGCCTCCCATCACTAAGTGATTGGTATCGACCAATGATAGTGGTGGCAATGCTTTTGCTTGGGATAGCCGCATTCTAGTTTCAACACATTCAGACAGCCCCCTTTTGACCTTTTTAACGTTTCCGTATTTCGGGGTCCGCCCCTAATATAAATTAAATTAATTAATTAATATTTTCGGACAATTACACCAATTGACCTAGTCACAAACTAAGTAATCATGTACTTACTAAGTACGAGGACTAAAAAACGATAAACAAATTTCATCATACAAACATTTCCCCAGTGTGGGAATGGAACCCACAACCTTTAGCTAGTCAGGGTCACTAACCCCTAGACTATCCGGTCGTCCCGGCAATAAGTAAGTATGTGGAGATAATCAGTCAAAGCTAATGATAGAAAGAGAGTAAGGGGTAATTTCCGTTTGTCTCATCGCGGCACAAACGGTAAGTTTCCTACCTCATACAGTACTACAGTTTATTTCTTTAGGTACTTAAAACAAGTCACGTGACTCGGCAAATCAACCAATCAAATCAATCTTTTGAGTCTCCACAGATCCAAAAGATTGACTGAATTGGTTGATTTGCCGAGTCACGTGACTATTTTGTTTACCTTACTTTAAGTAAGTACCTAAAGAAATAAACTATAGTACTAACCTAATTGTACCTACATACTAGGCTTTTTATAGTGTACCAAGTTCATGTAGAATTACTCATACCGAAATGGGATTATTCGGGCGTTGATTTGATCTGCATAAAAGATGTGTAGTAGTAAAATTACCAAACAAAATAGGTGGATAGAAACCATGTTCGGCCATGACTATGAAGTAGGCGGTCATTCCAGCAGCTACTTCAACCAGCCCCAAATGTCCGTATGCCAGCCGGAGCATCCGCGCGGACACTAGCGGATCCTTTGCCCGCGGATGCCGAGCCATCACGTTGGACTCGGCACGCTCGTACGCCAGCGAAACGGCTGGCCACATGTCTGTGCCCAAGTCGATGCAAAGTATGGTCATTACTCCTGAAAATTATTATCAGTTTTATAGCTTACAGCTCCCTAATTACAACAATTCAAATCCGCCCTATAACAAAATCTAACGAATGTATTTCAAATTTATAAGGTATTTATTGGTATTTTATTTAATAGAAATATACAATAAATCATGTACCCAAAGGCAATGGTATTGAGAACAAAATGAACATAAACACAGGGATGATTTCTGGCACATTCGAAATGAGTATGTAGCATATAGATTTCTTGAGGTTATCGAAGATTTTCCTGCCTTCCTCTATTCCCGTCACAATCGTGGCGAAATTGTCATCCATCAAGATTATATCCGCCGTCTGTTTTGAAACCTGAAAAGGTCAAGAATTTAGCACTCGTCTAAGTGCCTTTTCACCCGGCGGTGATATGTGTTCGAGTCTAGCGTTATTAGATTGGATTCACAATAAGCATTTACCTACGAGCGATAAAAACGCTAAAACGCCATTTTTTGGCCATTGACCAATCAGAGATAGCCATTGCCGCATTTTTGCGCTTTTAGTTTTTATCGTTCGTAAGCTCTGATTGTGAACCCAGTCATACTTGCGAGCCGGTGATGCCCATAGAGATTCCGATGTCGGCGCGGCGCAGCGCGGGCGCATCGTTGACGCCGTCGCCCGTCACCGCCACCACGCCGCCGCCCCGCTGACACGCCTCCACTATCTGCAGCTTCTGTGTTGGCGACGTTCTTGCGAATACTGTTGTTGATATGTAGAAGTTCAAAGTAGCAACAGCGAACATCTTATATACATGCATACCAATGCGAATTCAGATGTGTTTTGTGTTGCGCTGTTGCCATTCAACGCAGTGTTTAATTACCTAATGAATAGTACCCATCTGACCGAAGGGCCGTTTTTGGTTACAGCTGCCCCTCTAGCACACTAGCGTTTATCGCTGACATAAAGCATTCGTCCCTTTCGCACACGCATACTGGTTAGAACGGGATAAATGCTTTATGTCATCGATAAAAGCTAGCGTGCTAGGCCCCCTGAACCCGTTCTTCTCACAACTTTTAACTAAAGTCGTTTTAGTCGAAGCTGATTGTGGACCGACATTTAGGACCGACCGATTTCCATATTAGGTGCTAGGTATAATTTGCCCCTCCATCTCTTGTCTCATTAGAAGCGAGCTCAGCGCACATTCTCTCTTTCGAAAAAGTACGTGTAGAAAGAAATATAGTATTGGTGTCACTGGGCGGTTGCGCCCAGCGCCTCAATCTCACGCAATCCCTTGTCTGCGGGGCAGTATCGGAGCAATATATTGCGGCGTTGTAAAGTAGCTTGGACTTTTACCGCAACGTTGACAGAGCGAGCAGAGAGTGAGGCGCTCGCCCCGCGTGCCCCACACGATTGATCTGTTGGCTACCGTCTCGTGGAAGGTGTTAGGTATATTTTTTTCCAATATGCCTAATTCTATTCTAAGTCTTCCAGCAGCCTGATCGTTAAGTTCCCGGCTGTAAAAACTAAAGAACGAGCGGAATGTTTCGACGCCAAATCATTGCATTGTGTTGTGCAGCAAATAGCGCTTATGCCCTTCGTTCGTTCCCAACTGTACGTTAACTGTTCATACTATGTTCTATGGTAGCAATGGCTATAGTACCAATCTCGTAGTATTTATCGAGCGTCCAGTCGAGCAGGTCGGGCGTCATGTTCCGCAGCTCGGCGCCGGTGATGACGTGGCAGCGCGGCGAGGTAGCGATGCCGACCGCGCCGGCCACCGCGCGCGCCGTCTCCGGGTGGTCTCCCGTCACCATCATCACCCGCACGCCGGCTTCGCGCACGCGTTTGATCGCTGACTCGACCTAGCATTAACGATGGAATGTGGTTAGGGTGGGTGTAGAATGTTGCTCTGTTTAAAGAAGGCGTCTCTAAACAAGCTGCGGGCCAACACCGGCCCGCGAGCACCGCCAATCAACAGACTTAAAATTTGGGAAGAAATAACTATTGTTTGCAGGTAAAGTTCGTAATAGAAGTTACTGAATACTCGAAGACATCTACAGAAGGTCACCTCTTTTCTGGGTGGATCCATCAAACCCAAAACTCCGAGCAGACGCAATTTGTCTAGTGGAAAATTGACATCGTCTGCATTGAACTCATAGTTTAGAGGGAAATTCCGCTCGTCCAGGACGAGATCGGCAAATGCTAGAATCCTTTGACCTAGAACCAAAAAGTGTAGCTGAAACCGTTAATACCTCTGGTTGCTGTAAAGTCGCTTTGCATACCTATTGTTGGTGGTAGATGATATTAAGTAGTTAAGCTAGTTTTACAATGCAAAGTTATTCTAATTCTGATGTCATTACAGGAATATTTGACTCTTGGGTGTTGTTACCGGATTTAGCCATAGTAACTCCAGCACTGTCAACAGCTTCCTTCATTTCTTTAGTCAACACTTTGGCATCTTTGCCTGCTGCAACCGTTTCACAGCGAGAAATTATATTTTCTGGGGCTCCTTTCATCATCACAATGAATCTTGACGACCTAGTGTCGAGGTGAACACTTGCCTGATAAAGAGAAATTTATTCGTTTTAGACCACAACTACTTAATAATACCTACTCAATCTGTATAAATATAACTGTTGAAACGTACTTGATATTTAATGACGGAGTTGAACGGTATCTCTGCAACCTTTGGGAACTCGCTCCTCATGGCGGCCACGTCGTCGTATTCGCTAACGAAGTTCAGTATCGCGGTCTCTGACGCGTCGCCGCGGACGATGCCGTCAGCGTTAACTGTCGCTGTGCTGCAAAGGGCTCCGCAACGCATTAGAGCGGCAAAAGCTAGTAAATAATTTCCGTCAAATTACATTATTAGTTGAGACTATGTATATATCGATTTAAGTTCTACCCGTTATGGAATAAAAGCTGGCTTCGCACGCCTTAACACACAATCAATAAATTGACAGCTGTGAATTACTGTTAAATATCTTAGATTTATTTCTTTTATTAGTTGGAGTGGACTACAGTATAGATTAAATTGTAATTACCTTGATTGTTATGTAAAACACCTGTAAAATAAAACACACGCTCTTATATATCTTTTAATGGAATAGGGAGGAAAACGAGCATCCGGGTTACCTGATGGGTGATCACCGCTGCTCATGGGAACTAGCGATCCCAAAAGATTCGCTAATCCGTTGCCCACTTTTACGCCAATACGATATAGGAACGCACTTTGCGACAAAGTAATATCGGAATGTCATGCTAGCATTGCAGATATGGCCAGATAGGTAAAATTGTTTGTTGAGTTAAGCAATTAATTACTTTCCAGTTCCAGTTGAGTTTTAGCGTAAATTTTGTTCCACGTCCATAGATTATATACGCACATCTTGTTCTCTGTGAGGGTCCCTGTTTTGTCAGAACAGATGGTCGTACAAGCTCCTAGGGCTTCGATAGCGTCTAGGTTCTTCACCAGGCAATTCTTCTTTACCATTCGTTGTGCGGTTAACGTCAGAGATGCTGTGACGGTTGGTTGCAATCCTAAAAGGACATCTTCAAGTGTACTTTGAGCTACAACCGCTAATCGCGTTTTCTGGGCGTCGCATTTATTGTTGTAGTAAACAAAAGTAAAAAAAAAAACAAGTGACATCCATATTTGAAAATGCATTCAGAAAGTCTCACCTTCAGGAATATTGGCAACAATCATTCCAATTACGAAAACTGTAGTCTGCATAAACGGATAACCTAGCGCTAGTGAAGCGGCTGCGATAAACGCGCCAATGCAAAGCGCGAAAATGGACATGCATCTCATAAAGCGCGATATTTCCCGCGCAAGCGGCGAAGGTTCTGGGTGTAGCCTAGTCGCTAGTCCTGCTACGCGGCCGAGGGCTGTTAAGTCTCCGCAACACATGACTATACCTTAAAAAAATGGATCTTGAAAATCCGGTTCAAACGACCACAAAAATCCAAGTTTGTTCTTAACTAAATAGTTGATAAACTACTTAGGTAATAAAACTAACTAATTCAGAACAAGCAATTGAAGGTCCGACTGATGATCACTTACCTAGCGCCCAGCCTTCCACGCATTGTGTGGAAAAGAAAGCAACGTTAGGGGACTCTAACATGTTTGCTGTGCCCTCGGTATTGCATCGAGGAACTGCGACAGATTCCCCGGTCAAAGACGAGTTATCAACCTGCAAATACTAGTACTTTAGCTTACCCTATGCAATGAAAATTACTATATATATAGCTTTACTTAAAGTTATAAAGGTGCTTATTAAGTAAGTAGGTAAGTATTTTAAGAGCATCTCACTGAAGTAATAAATGAATACTTAAGTATGTTTTATATACAAGAAGATATTTATCTTGCGACAATTAATACCAATTGATCTATACAGCCCCAAACTAAGCTAATCTTACTAGACAACGGATATACATACTTATTTACATAGATAAATGCACTACCCACTACTATCTCTGCCTCGCCTAAAGGTTGATTGTTAGGGAATGCCTTAAGGCATTAAGTCCGCCTTTTGTACATTTTATTGTTAATTTTGTGCAATAAAGATTAAATAAATAAATAAATAAATACATATATAACGTCTACGACTTAGTTATAAACTTTTGCCCATCACGGAAATCGAACCTGAACCCTTTAGCTTCGTAGTCAGGGTCACTAACCACTAGGCTATTCGATCCAATCAATCTGGAAATAAATCGATATTACTCGATATTTAAGTGAACAGCTCTAGTAGCACGCTAGCGTTTATCGCGCACATAAATGCTTCCGTCCCTCTCGCACACGCTGCTGGTTAGAAAGTGATATGTGCTTTATGTCATCGATAAAAGCTAGCGTGTTAGGCCCCCAGGACTGCCTTTAATATAAGCAGCCTTAGGTAAAATACCTCAAGTCCAGCCATTGACGGGTAGGTCGTTTTGAATGTGTGATGTTTGCTTACTTTAAATCCTTTGCTGTCTATGATGCGAATATCTGCTGGCACAATGTTCCCGGCCTGCACGCGAATAAGGTCACCCCTCACCAAGTCTTTAACGTCAGTCTCTGGATTAAGAACACCATCCCTTATACATTGGGCGTACGTCGGAATCATATTTTTGAATGTCTTCATAATCTAAGAAAAAACAAAGTTATTGGGGTAATAGCAAACTCAAATATATCTAATGTACAACATGACATGAGCCTTCTGCTGGTTCCCTAATCCCTGTACAGACGATTGGTTGATAGAGATGTAAATATATATCCTATCATTTCACCGAGAAACGAAGTAGTATTAGACTATAAAGGTTCGCGGAGTGCTGTTTTCTGGTGAACAGACCCATATTTTTTATGAAATATGTATACCACCATATTTTATAAGATTCAGAAAAGCATAGTAACATTTTTTTACTCATCAAAACAAAATTTATAATTCATTTTAAGCTAAGTATTTAGTTATAGAACCTTTTCAAAATAAACCACACGTTACTGACTTCTTTGTTAGATGTAGAAGCGATGTGACTTATTGCAACATGGTTCTAAATGTAATTTGTTGACTGTATCAGGGCTGAATATACATATGTTATTTATTATTATTTTTATCAGTATTTTTGTGCGGTACAATATATAGGTAGAATATTTGTAGTTCTTATTGTTATATATGACCCACCTTAGAACTTTTATAGTTCTGGAAGAAACTAAACATGCCGCAGATGACGTCAACCGCTATGAGCACACATCCCAGGAATAAGTTGTCTTTGCTTGGATTGGGCTTGGTTGACGCTTCGATGAGATAAGCGATTACGCATAGTAAAGCGCCCAGCCAAATCAATATGGAAAAACCTATAAAATGAATTAAACTTGTAATTGATGCACTACAGTCAACAGTAGAAGCCAGACCCGGATCTATAGCAGATACTTGACAGTGGCGCCCCCTCTCTCCGGCGGCGTTTGAGATAAAATATGATTTCGGCGCCCCTAAAATTATATTTTATTAATATGATTTTGGGCATTTTGGCGCCCCCTGAAACTGCGCCGTCCGGGGCAGATCCCCGCTAGATCCAGGCCTGGCAAAGTTAGATACTTGAAGAGGATAAAAAGATCGACATAAGCTGTTATTCTTTTGACTGAGTCGTGTCATAGAAGAGATAGTAGTACAAGTACAGTACTATTACCATGACTTTCTATCGAAAAATCATATTACGTTACTACAGTCATTAGCGGTTAAATATGCTCCAATTTGTCACTGAAAGAGTTATCCATAGTCGATACGGTATTTTTCGACGACAGTGTCAAATTTGTGACTCATGGTACCGATGTTCTTAGGGACGTATTTAAAGATTTGGTGCCCCAGGCCATTTAGCTTTGGCGCCCCATAAATGACGATAAAGTATTTCATTTTAGGGGCGGCTGCCGCCCCGCGCAGCCTGGCGCCCCGGATGGCCCTAGGGTAAATACGCCCCTGGATGTTCTACGGCAACATCTACAAAACGTTAAGTCACTAGCGATTAGATTTCGATAGGTAATTTACCGTTGAACTCATACTAGCGATCTTTAGTTAGTTCTCTGAGTGAGCGCTAGAGGCGCTGTACAATTTCCCATACAAATCGCTTACGCCTTCGCTAGCGAGTAGGTGCGGTTACGGCTAGGTACACTGTACTTATGGTAAGGGTACAGAAGACTCCGTACAGAAACGGCGTTGAGGTATTAAAAGCGTCCACTGCATGCATCTCTGTTATTCGATCGCACACGCGCTTAATCATCATTGCATCGTTTTGCTATGGCCCCAGTGTGGAGGTGCCGATGTCCTTGTACCTTGTATTGCCTTTTTTGCTGTCATATTCGATACTATCGATTCCAAGACCCAAGGTCACGATAGTCCAAGCTATTACGACAACTATTGAGCTGTCTTGTGAATGGACGTTTACCTGTACACAGAGACTTAAGAAGAACTTTCAGCCACCCGCTTTGCGTCGCCGGCGTCAGGGTGTTGTGCCCGTAGTATTCTAAAATCTCAGCTGCCCTTTCGCTTGACAGTCCATTTATTGGGTCAGTATCAAATACATCATAAAAGTCGTCTGTAATTCACTACAAACGATCAGTAATTCATGATTATTAGGTAGTAATAAATTTTTTTTTTTAAGTATTTTAATTAAACCGAGATTTGTGATAGTCTAAATTGATATAAAAATACTATGAATCGCCCAAAACCTGAGAAACCCATGGTATAGTAGTGGTATAGCTAGACTGTAACCAGTTATTGTATTACGAATGGGCCGGCTCGCCCTCGGTGGTACCACACTCACAGACTACCGTGAAGTAATAGCTTGCTGCTACGTTCCGTGTGGTAAGTAACAAGATCCGGAACACGCCCAGGGGCGTAGGGAACTAAAGGCCGGCAACGAATCAGCGACTATTTTGGGGTTGCTGGTTCCCACGGGCGGCACTAATCATTTTCCAACAGGTGATTTGCATGCTTGTCCGCCTCACTTTTCCACAATAAAAAGATGCTTGAAATTGACTAGATATAGTTGCAGACAAACAACTTGAGCATAAATCGAGTGGAGGGGTACATTTGCGCATGCACTTTTGTACTAAAAACGGCTATTGCGCAGTCAAGGTCAGTGCTTAAGATGTTTGCCGGGAACTGTACATAGTATGAGCAACAGAACACTCCTAGACTCTCTTTTCGCTTTGACAGCAGTATTCCATAAAGGTGCGTGCTGTAAAATTGCTACAATTGCAGCAATTTATGCTAGCTATGTTAAAATATGAAGGACCACTCACGTAACGGAATAAGGTGTGCGTCTGTTTGTATCTCTTGTTTGAGCAAATCCAAACGCGTGCTACTTAAATCCCTAGACCTCAGACCTCTTGGGTTGTTCGGACGAAAAAGGTCCGTGATCGAAGCGAAACTTCCTGTTCTAGAGCGCATGGTTATTTTTTACTTAGAACTGAAGCTGACAATTATTTAATAATCACGAACAACAGTAAGTTGAGGCCCACGTGAATTACTCAAACAATCCAGTTGGCATATAATGGCATAATGAGTAAAGTGTGAAGATTTATTAATACTTATCGTGTGATAATAATAAAAACGGCATAAAAGGGAACCCTATAAATACTTACTAAAATTAAATCATAGTAGGAATTCACATTGGCAATATTTAATGTACACACCCATTAAAATATAATACTTAACATATCAACAAAAATACTTAACAATAGGTATTATGAATTATATGTATACTTTTTATGCATATCTTTTGATCTTTGAGCTTGTCTATATGCTTACAGATACTATAAAATAAATGCGAAAGTATCTTTGTAAACTGCTTTTTCATGAAATCTTGCATGTATGTGTGATGTGAAGATAAGTAGGATATTTTTATACCCTGAAAGGTTTTTTGGTAATCCTTAATAATAACCGAAATATCACAGCAGATTAGATACAGTACCCGGCACTAAATATTGCACATCGGTTAGTTTCGGATTTGTATTTACTCACCCGCGTGCGACAGAGACGACGCTATACGAAGCCGAACTAGCCGATGTGCAATATTTACTGTCGGGTACTGTAATGCATATCGCACTTAGGTACCCAATCAGCGAAAAGGTGTAGTTATTTTAAACATGGCCACTCCTTAACATATACGACTATAGCTACACAAAAGAAGTCATTTTAAGTACCTAACCAAGAAAACTAATGGTCCGAATGATGTTGCTATATGGACTAAATGGACCTGAGAACAGGTAATACAGTCAAGCTCAAACATCTAAAACTGGTTATCTACAATAATTTGCATACCTTTTAAACAACACTCAACCAAGTAACCTTTGAATAACCTTATTAACATTGAAAATACACTTTCACCTAACTCCCTGCGCACATAGCGCGACTCGCACAAGGATATATTGTGCTTTAGGGCAACCTCTTGATAAATAGAACCTATCACAAGAAGGAATGTACTGAGCGAGAAGTTACACATAATAACAAGTCTTTGGCTTAGAATATTACTACATTTATAGTTTACTGTTGCTAGTTTTTGCATCTTTTCCAATTTCTTGTTGAGCAGCCCAAGCTTGATTCAGCAAAGCAATTTCCTCATCATTTACTTTCATCAACTTGTCCTGAACTGAACCTCTCATCAATCTTTTGGTTGTGGTCAGCAAATAGTCTGACACAGTTGATATTTCTGTAAGTTTGTCCCACACTTTGGACTGTACATCTTCAGGTTTGTACAGATAATTCACAAAACCATATTCCAGCGCTTCTTGGGCATTCATTTTCTGGTTGAACAGTAATAATTCCATGGCCTGAAAGCAGATTTTTTTTTATTAATTAATGTATATCTACCTTTTCTGCAGCGAAACAATACCTAATCTAACTATAAAACTTGAATTAAACCCTTGACATATTTTTCATTAAACATTGTAAGACCAACACAATAAATATAAAATATATATACTCAAATTGGTCTGACCATGTCAGAGCTACCATAAACCACACACACACACATGCTTAGACATACATAAGCATCAAACTTATACCTAACAGACTTCTTTTTTTAGTGGTGTTTAATAAATTTTATTTTTTACCTTTCTATACCCAATCATTCTGGGAAAAGTGTATGTTGAGCATCCTTCAGCTGTGATTCCAAGTTTGCCAAATGGAGTGTAGAAGAAAGCCTGGAAGTAAGAACAATAACAGTACCTACTAACACAGTTGTTAAAAATTCTAAATAATGTCCATCAGCTGTTCAAACAGCAGTTTGTTTTAATATGTTACATCCTACTAGCGTTGTTCTTCATGCAGGTAATTCTCATTTATGACCATAATTCAGTATTTAGCTGGTTGAGATATTACATTACAGTAACTGCCATCTGACTGACCTCTATGTTTCCTCTGTGACTGGGAAACCAGACTGATAGAATCATGCTTGCAAAAAGCTAATTCAGGCTGTTACTACATCATACATTTCTCTCATAGATTGTAACAGCAGTTTTCCACTTTGTAAAGAAAAACCTCTATGAACAGACAACCCACCTAGCAGGTTGATTGCACTTAATTTGTAAAAAATTTACTTATTCCATAAGGACAAAAACCCATTGTTACATGGTCTCCACTAGGTATTGAACTTTGTACCCTGCAAGCATAACTCCATTCTACTAAGCCAGCACCTGTTTTTTATTAATGTTTTAAACCACTTAATGGTTTGGGCTCCTTTTCTCTGCATTTAGTCTGTTATAATCACTGTTTAGTTTGGCTAAAACTTACGTTTTCTGAAGCAAATACTAAGTCGCAAAGCGGCAATGTTGTGACTGCAATTCCTACTGCTGGACCATTGACAATAGCCACCAATAACTTGGGGAATGTAATAAAAGCCTCAATAAAATCGTGCAGTATAGTGAAGAAAGTGGGGCCACGGATATCTCGTGCTGCAACCAGATCATTTCCACTGCTGAAGTAGTCTCCAGTACCGGTGAACACCATCACAGACACATTGTCATCTTTGGCTGCATTATTGAGTATTTGTGTTACCCTTTGATACATGTCGGAGTCAATTGCATTCTTCCTCCTAGGCTTGTTGTATCTGACTATTTTGATGTTCCCCTGCACGGTTTCGATTATAGTATCCGTACTATCCATTGTGACGGATTAAAACGTTCGGGCGCTCACTGTCGTCTTTGCTTTTCAATATCAGTCTAACACTATCAATCTTAGAATAAACAAATGTTCTATTAAGTTATTAATTAATTGCACATTGGACTTTGGTTCGCGCTAAATAAAGTACCGAAGCCTGTGACAAGCTCTATCAGATCAAAGCATGATAAAAGCACTATTTATTTTTCCGCTAAGCAGATTGTTTACTTCTTGATGATAGATTTGTCTTGTCACTTGTCAGTGTCAAACAAACACGTTCTTTTCTGAAGGACACCATGTTCTGTTCTAACGTGTTCAACGCGTGTTCATGAACTTCATGACTTCACGTTTGAACTTTGAACCTTAAGGTTTGAAAGTTTGGGGTCTCCTCAATAAACATAAGTGCAAGTGACAAAAATATAATATAATGCGAGAGTGAGAGAGAGGTGTGTAAAGGTGGATTCACAATCAGAAATTACAAGCGATAAAAACGCGGCAATGACCTCTGATTGGTCGATTCCTGTATGATTCCTGCGTTTTTATAAGTAATAGTGAATCCGTCCGTCTCGCTCGCACAAGTAATTGCACGCACACGCGCTTATCAACCGCACTATTAGCACACTAGCGTTTATGTCGGACTTGAAGCATATATCCCTTTCTAACCAGTATGCGTATGCGAGAGGGACAGATGCATTTATGTGCGCGATAAACGCTAGCAGCACGCAAGTGCTGGTTAAAAAGGGATATAAGTATGCTTTATGTCAGCGATAAAAGCTATGAGAGATAAATGAAAGGATTTTTTTTAGGAACTGTTTTTCCACACCTATCCTATTAGAAAAACTTTTTTTTTTAGAAAAACCTAAAAAGCAGCGTTTTAAACCATGGTTCAATTGTAATGTCATTTTAATGTCAATGGTGACAGCTGTGTCCTTGAAAACTCGAATGAGTCGTGCATGGTAGAGACTGACCGCTTTCGTAGTAATAAAGACCAGTAATGGTGAAATTTCTACATTTGTTAAAAACAAATGCGTGTTACATAACGAGCCTTTCGTTACCCCTTTCCTCTGCCCCCGCTTTAGTTCAGTCCAAGCCCTTTAGTACCTCCAAAACAATGTTTAAATCCGCTGTTTTTAATCTTCAAGAAGGAACGAAGGATCAAGTTCAGGAGTTTTTAAATTCTTTTGACACAGTTTTAACAGATTGCGATGGTAAGAAATATTTATTTTACTTTTTCTGGATCGTTTAGATGAATAAGCAACCATCTAGTTGAATAATTATAAGTTTGCTAAAACTCCTTTATATTTGGAGTCAAGTTTCTTGACTCAAGTATCGTAACATTGATGATGAATATGAAGAATTTTATATTTTGATGTTTTTATTTACTGAGTGAACAAATTTCCTATATTGCAGGTGTTTTGTGGATTGATAATAATGCTATACAGGGGGCAGCAGACACCATGAATTACTTTAGGAAAATTGGAAAGAAAATATTTTATGTCACTAATAACTCTACGAAAATCCGTAGTGACTTTGCGGCTAAAGCTCAGCAGTTGGGATTTATTGCTAGTCAGGTATTTTTTTTGTGTAATTTATAAAAAACACAAATTTTTATAAATTAAATACCAAAAAAGTAATTTAAAGGTATAATTTAAAAATTCTTTTTTTTTGTTTGCAGGATGAAATCCTTTCAACAGCATATTTAGTAGCACACTACCTCAAAGGTATTGGGTTTACTAAAAAAGTATATCTAGTTGGATCCAATGGCATTGGTGAGGAGTTGAAGGCTGTTGGTATTAGGCACTCTGGAATTGGAGTAAGTTAAAAATAATGTTAATCATAACATTTAAAAGAGTTATGTTACTGGCTGGCTGAATACTGAACTGCTGAACATAGAAACATGAAATTTGGAACATGTGTTCCTTAGGGGAGTGTAGAAGAAAGGATTTTTGGACATTCCACCATTAACACATTAACTGCTATGGAGTGCTACGCTCATAACTCGTAGCCAGGGTGTCCTGGTATGTAGCAAAAATCCTCTATGAACAGAGAACTCACCTAACGTGTTGTTTACCTAATGCGTTAAGGGAGTTGGAGGGGGGGGGATTCGGGGGGTGCAAGTTATTACATAATCCAAAATTTATGTGAATGAATTTGTGGGTATAATCCTGCAAGGTGAATAAGTACCCGAAAGACATTACAAATCAGTAAAAAAACACGTGTTAATTTTACATTATCCTCCAATTTGAAAGGACAGTGGGGATGCGAGCGAAAAGACTCAGGTGCAACCAAGTAATTTAGGTGCCCTTGTTTGCATAGCATTGAACCACCCCCAGAACCCCCAGCGTGTGGTATTTACCATTCATCGAACTTTAGCATATTTTATATAAAATAAACATGTATTTTTGTTACTGATTTGTTATGTCTATTAAGGGCTGATTCAACTCGTAAAATATTGTTACCGTTTAAACGACCAACCTGTATGTTGTGAATTATGAAAAAGGTTTCACAACGGCTCATGACTAAAATGGTGCAACTGTTAATAAGACATTCCTCTTTGACAGATGAACCATGTATGTGCTTATTGCTTGCTGCTAATTTAAAATGTCTTGTTCCTCAGCCAGATCATGTTAAGCCAGATTTCAAATCAATGAAGCCATCAGATCTGGATCCGGAGGTGGGAGCAGTAGTGGTAGGGTTTGATGAGCATGTCAGCTACCCCAAGTTCATGAAGGCTGCCTCCTACCTTGCATCAGAAGACTGCTTATTCATCGCAACAAATACTGACGAGAGGTTTCCAAAAGGTACAGTACTGATGTTAAACCGGTCTCATATATAAGGGATATGAGTAATATCCGAATACAGTTTTATGTTTGCTGATGATGATGGTGAATGCACTGTAGAATTGTTTAACCTTTTCAACGCGATGTCAAATACAAAAGTCGTCATTCACGCGCAAAGCTTTTTTAGTAAGTAACGAAGTGCAACCTTATGCGAATGCACATATGTAACTTTTAATTTTTTTATGTGTTGACCTATATATCAGTCATTGGCGTTGAACTCAAAGCGCGGATATATGTCCGGTCTTTGACGTTGAAAAGGTTTAAAGTAAGGTATGTTTCACATTACAATCAAATTTCTATCATACTACGTTTTTACTAAGGTTCAATTTACTACACACATGTTTGTGGTCGATGATTCGCCTCTCACCAGAGAAGAGCAAACCAATAAGTTAAAGCCCAAGCCAATCTGAGTAGAATCGTATAAGAGCGCGGATATTTAGCGTGGCTCTGTTATAGCGTCGATTCTGGTGCCAAGTTTTTTTAGTGGCAGGCAGCTCCTGGACTGCCGAAACACAACACCCATCGGCCAGTGGTCCACGCACGAGATGTCCTCCAGCAGCGGCCGCTTCACGCGCACCATGAACGAAGTGAAATGCACGTAGTGTCGCGGATGCAGCTGGTATTATATAGCGTCTGTACCCACCGGCGTCGTTGACCTTTCCAGGAGGTTCGATCGTGGTTCCGGGCACGGGCACTCTCGTGCGCGCCGTGGAGACGTGTTCCGAGAGGAAGGCTCTGGTGCTCGGCAAACCGCACGCCTACGTCAGGAAGTTCCTCGAGTCCTGCGGGCTGGATCCCGCGAGAACCCTCATGATTGGGGACAGGTATTTAATTATTAATGTACTATTAATTTAAAGTCAAAGTCAAAATATCTCTATTCATATAAGGCTTACAGGAAGCACTGTAAGAATGTCATAAAATTTACTACCGGTTCAGAAAATACCTCTCATGAGAAGATACCGGCAAGAACTCAAAAGGTGTATCTTTAAATAAATCAAAATTAAGAAACCTGGGCAAAGGGAAGTCTCCTGGATTTGATCTTATTACTGGAGAGGTCCTAAAACACCTCCCGAGAAAGCCGGTGGTATTTCTCACTATGCTTTTTAATGCCATTTGTAAGATACAGTACTACCCAAGGCTATGGAAGGTTTCTCAAATATGCATGATACCGAAGCCAGGAAAACCCCCAACAGAACCGAGCTCCTACAGACCAATTAGTCTACTGCCATTAATATCGAAAATCTTTGAAAAGGTTTTCCTAAGCAGGCTGAAACCAGTATTAGAAGCAAATAACATAATACCGGACCACCAATTTGGCTTTCGCGAACATCACTCTACAGTCGAGCAGGTGCACCGGGTGGTAGCCAAGATAAGACAATCGTTAGAACGCAAAGAATACTGTGCTGCAGCTTTCTTGGATGTGCAACAAGCCTTTGATCGCGTCTGGCACAAAGGGCTTCTATTTAAGCTGAAAACTTGGATACCCAACTCATTTTATATGATTTTAAGGTCCTATTTACTTGACAGAAAATTTCAAGTTAAATTCGGTGAGGAATATTCTGAACTACATGATATAAAGGCCTCAGTCCCGCAGGGCTCGGTCCTCGGGCCGGTGCTGTACTCAATATATACAGCAGATCTTCCCTGCACAAATGATGTGGTCACAGCAACCTACGCCGACGACACGGCGTGTCTTGCCAGTGACAGAGATCCTGATGTAGCATCACAAAAATTACAGACACAACTCGAAAAAATTGACCACTGGCTTGATAAATGGAGGATAAAGTCTAGTGCAACAAAGTCACTTCAAATAACATTCACGCTACGGAGAGGCGACTGCCCACCCGTAACTTTACATGGTGAACCACTGCCCAGTGAACTCTGCGTCAAATATCTTGGTCTTCACCTTGATCGAAGGCTCACCTGGGCTAAACATATAAAAACAAAAAGAAATGAGGCAAATCTGCAATTCAAGCGCTTGCTATGGCTAATAGGAAGACAGTCTCCTCTGACACTCAATAATAAACTTTTGGTATACAAATGCATCATAAAACCTATCTGGACTTATGGCATTGAGCTTTGGGGATCTGCCAGCAATTCCAATCTCGAAATTCTGCAAAGATTTCAAAATATTGCTCTGAGGACAATTTCAAGTGCACCATGGTTTGTAAGGAATACAGAGATACACGATAATCTGGACATTCAAACCATCAAAAAATGAAGTCATCAAGTTTTCGAAAAAATATAAACAGAGGCTCTCAAGTCACCAAAATGAACTTGCCAGGAATCTGCTGACCAGTGATAACACTACAAGGCTCAAAAGGTGGCAGATCCTGGAGCTAGACCGCAGAGAGTAGTACTCTCTTTTTTTAAAAAGGAATGGTGTTCAGTGGAAGACCACCTAAATGCAACAACATAGAGCCAAACTTTCTGATTATGGCTAGGAAAGCCGATTGCAGAACAATAAAAAAAAAAAAAAAAAATCAAAATTACAATTTATTTTTATATCTTAAATATTTAACACAGTAGGAATCCGCCCGAGAAATTAGGCTTTCGCGCCAACTTTAAACTTGACGTCTATACGTTACGTTCCGTACAAACTTCGTTTATGCAAACAAGTTGCGCAAGCATAAGTTGGTGACGTGTGCTTTAAGCATAATTAATTATGCACTTAGGTTGAATGTTATACCGTGTAGTTGGACGACTAAATGAGTCGGTAGCGTGGTAGTCATGGCAGCACACGACACCTTTCGGCGACTTAGGCGATGAAACGTTAAAGGCGCGTACAGATTATGCGCGGCAATCACTCGAACATTGGATCGCGCGGCGGCCGCGCGCAATGGAGACGGGGTTTCCGCGCGCGGCAGCTCGAACATTGGCGCGCTTGAACGTGCCGCGCGGCGATCCGAGCGCTGTCGGTTTTTGAGCCCGCATCAAAGAAACTTCAGTCGCTGGTGCACGCGCAGTTTAGACACGCGAACGAAATAATTGACGCGCGCGCCTCGCGCCGATCGAGCTGGATTGCTTGCCTCGCGCAGCCGCCGCGGTCTACCTAAATTCCATCGAACATTTGCCGCGCGAGCCAAACACTGGCTCGCGCGGTTGCCGCGCATAATATGTACACACCTTAAGGGTGCTGATAGACTTGGGTATTCACTTATAATGAGCATAACGAATGTTACAAAGCTCACAAAATAGTGGGAAAACAACAGCGCGCAACGTGCAGTGGCATATCTACCCAGGGATTAGGCAGTGCCGTGGCCCAGAGTCCTCAAGCTTCGGGGGATCCCTGGCCATCCCTCTAACTCTAGCGGTCCTACTCGCAAATATTCTCCGACCTTCTGAATTTCATACCTATTTATGTAATCAGGCTACACCGGTTGCGTACACATCGCGTATGCGACACGGCGTAACCCACGCGTGACGCAGCTCTACGAAGCTAGTTGGAGTCGTATTGCATACGCGACGTGTAAGCGACCGGTGTGGTTTGGCCTTAAGTTTCTAAAAGATTCTTCTAAGTATTGCCTAAACATTTTCCAGGTGCAATACAGATATAGAGCTCGGAGTGCGCTGCGGTTTCCAGACTCTGCTCGTTCTGTCTGGAGTAACTTCCAACAAGGATCTGGAGAAGATTCAAAGCGAAAAGATGCCGCCACTGCCTGATGTGGTCTTGCCTAAGCTGGGAGACTTGCTCTCCCTACTGCCTTCATAGTACAATGACACGCTTTCTTAGACGAATACTAGTTCAAATAGGTCAATTTTTGTTACATTGTGATAAGCGTTAATAATAATATTTGTTTTGAGTAATTCGTAGTTGAGATTTTATTTGCGGTAGACAATAAAAATGTGTCTTATGGGGTACATGGTATTGAAAAGAAAAGGTACTTTATAGTGAGTCCGAAATCCGCTTGGCAGATTGCCTGTTTAACAATGACTACAGTAAACAGAGAAGATCGGCTAAGTATTAAATATCTCACAATTTATGAATATAAAATAACAATTTAATGTAAACCACCTTGAATTAACTCCTGAACACGTAACCTGATTTTAACGTTTACAGCCATTTCCAAGTACGTACTCTTTAAATTGTGGACATATTGTTCCTCGTCAGGTTTTATGTTGCAATCTTTTAAGTCAATAGGAACACTATTATTTGTACCATTTGACCCACAAGACAAATTTGACACTCTGTTGAGTTCAAGCTAGTTCAAATAATTATTTAATTAATATCGTACCTAGAATCTGATATGCTTGTATTAAGAAAATATGTACGTAGAAGTTGAAACTAAGAAACATAGAATCATGATCCTATAGGGACTATTGAATTAACGAATTCGCTTACCTGCGCGAGTTCAGACATATGACAGCTGACTCACAAAACTCTTTAAATAGATCTTTCGAAGCAAATGTAGACAATTCTGTTTCATTGTATCCTATTAAATCTCAGTTCAAAGGTATGTCATCTGTGTTCGTAATGTGTGAGTGCATTATATTAACAGCTGACACCGCTGACACACACACTACTAGCTTGGTTATCTTATAATGAAATGCTGCAACTCTTTTTGTCACTGTCCAGCTAACCTAGTAGGAAAGAGACATCAGTCAAAACTATACCGGAATGATGGACTGAAATGACGCCAGAATTAGCGTGTAACCGACGTCTAACTATCTCAATACGATAGAGATGCGCTGAGCGAGAGAAAGAAAACGGCACGGCGCGATAGCAGCCGTTTTGTTTCTACGATTTGAGGTGGCTTATTCTGCTTTCACTTTCTTGCCCCTCGTGCACACATTATCTATGTACTGTGTGCAAATGGAATAAGCTGTTGAGGTCGCCTTAAAAATATCCCAAAAGAGTTATCAAATAAGCCCCTGTGTGTCTTTGAAATTACTTCAACAGGAGAGGCTGAAAATAGTATGAAATATAGTATTACTTTGGAATCCAACTAACTGTTTCCGGTGACATTTTAAAGTCAGGATAACTGTTTATTTATTTTTTGTACCGGTGTGTATTAAGTAAAACGTGATATATTTATTTTCGTAGTTGTGTTTTTTCTATATTTTATTTTAATGCCTTTTTGTTGATAAGTTGTTTCTGTGAACATACAAGTCTGTTGCCCCAAATCTCGAACAATTCATATTATAACTAGGCTTTTAAAAATGACAATACGATTGCAAACGTATTAAGAACTTACCTCCTTATTCATAAAAAATACTTAAGTCTTTTAACTAAGAAATATGTTTTGTTCCTTTCATTTAAAGGCAATCGTCACAATCCCAGATGAAGACGACACGTTTATGTGTTAGGTCATGTAGGTTTACGGAGCGTTTATGTGTAAGGAGGTCCGTTTGTATTTATTCTAAACGCAGTATTTATAAAATATTAGCAATACTTCAAATGACTGTAAAATTTGCAAACGCACATAATCATAACATTGTTACGTAAGTATGTACTGTGTTAATAACTGAAATAGTGAATATGCTTTTAATAAATTGACAGTGTTTGTATTGAACTTGATAAGGGTGTATGGAAACAACGAGTTGTACTGTCGGCAAAAAAAAACCACAAGTAGAAAACGCCTGCAAATTATGTTTCATAAGCTACTGAATAGTGTTTGTTATTTGATTAAAAATGACTAATTGCTGAAATTGCTAATTGAGGTTTTATCAACATAAAGTCAGTAGTCGCGTGTATGGGTAGTAGGTAACTTTTGTATTAGTATTCGCTAGTTTTGAGGCTGAGATTGATTTAAACATGCTCGTAGTACGTCATTTAGAAAAAAAAACTACCAATAACCTTTTTACACAACATGTATTGTAAGAAAAATGTAAGAGAGTCATATTTATTCGAATAAGTCTCTCTTTAGTTTACTTCTCAACCGAGCTTAGCATTAGTTTATTTGACATAGCCAATTCGACCATTGGCAAAGTATATTTTTATTTTCACTACTAAGTACAATATTAAAATCCGAATAGTTTGTTTATCACGTTTCAAGCTCTACCTCACTGGTCTACTTCTCGTTGTTTCCATTAGCACACTTTTTGTTTTTTTTTGTCCTCTGAGTAGACTAGTAATTCGCAGAGGGAAAGAGAGGAAGGAACGTGGGGGTTAATTCTCTTAGTGCAATAATGGCGCGCTCGACCCCGGGGTAGTGCCCTGCCTTCCTCTAGCGCTCTAGCACGAGTGAGCGAATCAGAGTTAGAGGCTGCACGAAAATAATTCCAACTTTTAAATATTATTTAATTTTTAAATAGACCCTGATTCAGCAAAAACTATCACCTATATATATGAGAATGGGATGGTTGATGGTGTGTAATCGAACCGTTTAGACGGATCCCTCGCAGAGCCTTTTTAACTTCGTGAGCACCATTTCTAATAATGACCAGTTACCAACCCTAATATCTGTTTTGCAGTCAGTAGCGCGTGGAGATGGTTACAGTCCTTGGAGTGAAATAAAAATGCAGACGGGTTCAGCTTGATGCCCGATGTATTGTTCAAAATAACATTAAAGCGTAAAGCCTTGTCACAGTAAAGATAATAGTAGATTAAAATATCAGAAATGGATTGGCCACACATGTCAGCACGGCACGGCGGTTCATAGAGAAAAGAGAAGGAGACAGACTAACGGTGACGGATGTTCCTCACCTGTCAAGATGACAGACCTACATGCACGTTTACAGATACAGCTTAATAACCTAGATATTTAACACTTCCCCTTAGGTTAATAAGCTTTACTAACAATAGGACAAACTCTACATGCTCTACATATTAGCTCTATATAAAACAATATAGTATGGTACCTATCAGTCTCTATTAAGAATTAACAGTCTACATGCTTACAAAACAAACGTTAAAACGTGCAAACATATACTTTTATTTTAAGCATAACTGACTGATAAATTGTTTGTGCTTCACAGCACCCAAAGACTTAGTAAGTACGTCCGCCACCATCTCTCCAGTAGGCATATATTTAACAGTTAAGAAACCTTTCTGTACAAGATCCTTGACATAATGATAACGTAAATCAATATGCTTTGTGCGCTTATGACAATACTCTTTTGACTCTAAAAGTCTATGAGCGCTTTGGTTATCATTATGTACTGTAATCACAATGTTTTTATTTAAAATTTCTGTGAGGAAACTTTTTATAAAACAAAGATCTTTACATACATCGCCAATGGAAAGATACTCGGCCTCCGTGCTGGATAACGCTACGCATCGCTGCTTTCGCGATTCCCAATTTATAATATTGCTACCAAGTTTAACCACAAATCCAGTATAGGATTTGCGATCGACAATATCGTTGGCCCAGTCCGCATCCGAGTATGCAGTTAAATCTAAATTACCAGACCTATAAAAATATAGACTATAATTTAGTGTACCCGACAAATATCTCAAGACGCGTTTAGCTGCCTGCAAATGTGTCATATCAAACGCTTGGTTAAACTGGCTCAGCTGGCTACACGCGTAAGCTATATCCGGCCTGGTACATACACAGAGATACATGAGACACCCTAACAGCTCTCTATATCTATAAGTACCATCATCTAAACATACAGATTCGGCCTTTTGCAACTTACAATTAGTAGCCATAGGCGTAGAGGCCGGTTTGCAATTTTGCATACCAAATTTGACTAACAATCTTTTAATGTAATCAGATTGGTCAAGTTTAATAAAATGCTTAGTTCTGTCTCTACTTATGTTTAAACCTAAACAACTGGATAGGGTTCCTAAATTTTTAACATTGAAATTGTTTTCAAGCAAAGATAACAATTCTTTATTATCATTATTACTGAATATATAAAAATCGTCGACGTAAAGAGCTAAAATTGTTAAGTCTTTACCAGATTTCTTTGTGTAAACACACGGTTCACAATCACTTTGCTTGAAACCATTTTTACATAACAATTCATGTACTTTCATGTTCCAAATTCTACTAGCCTGCTTGAGGCCATAAATTCCTTTAAGTAAGAGACAGACTTTACTATTATTGTTAACACTAAAGCCTGGAGGCTGCTCCATATAAATGGTTTCTTGCAGTTCTCCATGTAAGAATGCAGTTGCAACATCAACATGTTCTATATTTAAATTAAACTCTGCTGCCAATGAAAACAATATTCTTAATGTACAGTGTCTAACGACAGGTGAAAATGTATCACAATAATCGACTCCATAAACTTGTGTAAAACCTCTGGCAACCAGTCGAGCTTTATATTTACTAAACTTACCAGAAGCATCATATTTACGTTTAAAAATCCATTTGGACTTCACAATGTTTTCATTTTTAGGACGGTCGACTAATATCCATACCTTATTCGCAATAAGCGAATCATATTCGCTTTGCATGGCTGCTTTCCATTCTTGGCAGTCAGGGCTTGATATGGCATCCTCATATGTTAGAGGATCCGCATGCAAATCAGCGCCATCTCGTGTCAGGAGCGAAAAATCAACATCATAACTGTCGTACCTTTTTGGCAATTGATTACGAGTACTACGAACTGGACGGCGTGAAGGCAACGGCGACTCGGGAGCTGACGCTTCCCCTTGACATATCACCCCCCTCGACGGTGACGTCACACGCTCGCGCGGCGCCTCGGCGACGGCGGCGGGCGATGACACGGAATCGTCCTCGTGCTCACTGCCAGTGCAGTACAGCTCGTCGTCTCCTGAGAATAAAGGCGATCTGATTACATTTTCATTCAGTTCAATAGTAGAACGGCGAGAACTCGGCTCAATAATTGTTGGGCTAGAGCTAGAGCTCAGCTCATTATTACATTGACTAGAAGAAGTATTATTATTGATAAGATTATTATTGTTTTGACTAGAAATTATATCACAACTTGAATTAGATTCATCATTTAAAAATTCATAAAATATAAAATTATCATTGAATTCATTATTAATAAAATCGGATTTCATAGTCTTTGTATAAAATTTATTTTCAATAAATACTACATTTCTACAGATCATGACATTTTTGGGGTTTGATGGGTCTGCAAGTCTAAAGCCTTTAGAATTCTCACTGTATCCAACAAAAATACATTGCTTACTTTTAGGGTCTAATTTTGACCTCTTTTCTTTAGGCAACAAAGAATATGCTATACACCCAAAGGTATGTAAGTGACTAAGATTCGGTTTGAATCCGGTCCACTTTTCCTCAGGAGTGTGGCCAGACAGCGCAGAGGTGGGGGATCTATTTTTTAAATAGATAGCAGTCATTACTGCCTCGCCCCAAAAACGCTTATCCAAGCCAGATTCAAAAAGCATACATCTTGCTTTGTCTAAAAGAGTTCTATTAAGGCGTTCCGAACAACCATTTTGTTCCGGACTATAAGCAACAGTAGTCTGATGAATTATCCCATGTTTCTTCAGATAGTTGGAAAAATCGTGGCTGCAGTACTCTCCACCATTATCAGATCTAAGAGTTTTAATAGGCAAACTTAGCTGTTTCTCAACTAAAGTCTTAAAATTAATAAAAGTCATAAGTACCTCGCTTTTCTTCTTGAGAAGGTATCCGTAGGTCTTCCTGGTGTAGTCATCGGTAAATGTCACAATGTATTTTGCGCCCCCCCAGCTCTCTACAGGCAGGGGTCCGCACACATCCGAATGGATAAGCTGCAGTGGTTGGCTGGCACGATGCATACTGGCCGATGGAAATGACTTGGCAGCCATTTTTCCTTCAAGGCATGGTATACAGCCCTTCAAGCTGTCCTCCGAAGATTCCTGAAACCAAACACCACATGCCATCCCATTCTTAAGTGCTAACATGCCAGACATACCTAAGTGGCCTAGCCTCCTGTGCCAAACAGAAGCTGGCACCTCAGCCACGTTTGCACTCTGTGAATCTTGCATTGGCAAGATAGCTGAAGAATGCGCCGCTCCATATGACGCGTCACCAGGTTGGGGTAACCTATATATACCATTTATGCAAGAGGCCCTACAGACTGGTTTGCCATTAACTTTGCACTTCTCTAAACCGTAAATGTGACATGTATTTTTTGAAAAAACTACTGTGTAACCTTTAGAAACAAGACAACTTACAGAAAGAAGATTGGCAGAGAGTTCAGGAACTAGCAATACATTATTAAATTCAGTATATTTATGACCTAATTTTAACCTTACAGTTCCTGAGCCAATACACTTTAATTTACTGTTATTTGCAATGACAACATCACTAGATATTTTTTGTAATCTAATGAAACAACTTACATTATTACACATGTGTTGACTGCAGCCGCTGTCCAACAACCAATTGCCGCTGGTTGTGAGGAATGCCGAGGCAAGAAAGCCCGCCGAGGCTCCCTGTTCCTCCTTCTTCTTCCTCTTGAGTTTAAAGCATCGGTTTTTGGTGTGGCCCGTCTTCCCACAAAATGTACATTTCTTTATATTATAAGTTTTTGATGTAAAAGCAGTGACTTCTTTCTTTGATATGCAATTTAACCGTCTTGATTCTTCTTGCAATAAACGAGTGCGCACAACCTCACTTGACAGAGTCGTTGTAATGCACATGGTTTCAAGGTTAGACACAAGTGTTTCATATTGTGTAGGAAGTCCGGATAAAAGGATTTCTGCAATCTCTTCATCTTCAATAATTTTACCTATGTCGGCTAATTGTTGCACCAACATCATGGTTTGTTGAATATAGTCCGACATGGAGTTAAATGAATTTAGCTCAATGCGGTGCAGTTTCCTCAGCAGCATTACCTTGCGAGCTAATCCTGAATCCTCAAACACTTTGGCCAAATTTTTCCATGCTTCTTCACTGGATTTCGCATTTTGAACATACTGATGACATGTAGATTTAACTGCTAGACATAGAATTAACCAGAAACCGCCAGCGCGCCTAAAACTGAGGCAACTAAAACCACTCTTAAATGGAGTGGTTGCGCTTTATTGCGCTTAGTCGCTTTTTGCAAGTAGCGCGTCATGACGTATTGTACTAATGCCAATTTTAATTGTAAAATGCCGTCTTGTGTCGTTCCTTCAAGCAAAAATGCTGCTGGACATACAAAAAAACAGGATACACATTTCATCTGCTAGTAGCTCTTTTAAAAGTGAATTTATTTAATTATTTAATTTATTTTACTTATTGTGATTGACTTGGAAAAGAGGGCGTCCATTTTGTAAGTGTTGCCAGTGTAGTTAAAAATGGGATCAACCGTGTAAGTATGGGGAATCGGCCCCAGACGTCAATTGATTGCCCAGATTATTATTATTATTATATTATAGGCGAGCAGCATCATTGCTGATATGCCTATCTCAAAGTTACACAAGTTATTTTAAAGTCTTGAGTAGCAAAGTAATTTGCTCCAGTTTGTTTATTTTGTTATTAATAATACCGATTTTTCTTTAAAAATGCCGTAGAGTTCTTGCCACTTCTTCTCACGGAGCTTTTAAAGTGGCAGATAAAAAATAAAATATTTGTATTTTTGGAAAGAATAATTAAAAAGATTTAGGCTTAGACTTTGAATGATGTTTTATTATTTGTATGACTAACTAAACTTAACTAAACGACTTTAAAGCAACTGGGTAAAATGATTGAATACTGGTTGTATACAACGTTAGTTAGTACCCTATGCCTTAATAATTATATTTGTTAAATATTTTTAACAAGTGTCCTGGGTGGGTGCAATGTTTCCACAAAAAGTGTGGAACTGCTCACGAGCTGGCAACATTACGCGGGCGGGGGGCGGGGCTTGCGCGGGACGTGCGCTTTGTTTTTGGACACAGCGCCGGGTATGACGTATTAGTTGAACGCGCCTTCTAGTTAATTCTATGCTGCTAGACAGATCCGTGCTAGCGCGCGCTCATCGCGGGCGGCGTCGGTATCCTCGCCCAACACGCATTTCCACAAACCATCAATAATCAAAAGATTTTTAACATTAAATTTCCAGGCGCTGTAATTGCTATGCCCGTCTAGCCTTTCAAATTGATAACCGCTAATCGTGCAAGTCGACTGACTACCACGTGGTGGCGGCGACGGCGCGGACGGCGGCGAAAGCGCATGCTCAACAATTTGTTCACCTCCATTGTTTTCGTTATGGTCTGGCATTGCTTATTAAGCATAAAGCTTTTATGATGGACACTGACCTGTTTAACTGAGCCCGTAACCTGTTTTGCAGTCAGTAGCGCGTGGAGATGGTTACAGTCCTTGGAGTGAAATAAAAATGCAGACGGGTTCAGCTTGATGCCCGATGTATTGTTCAAAATAACATTAAAGCGTAAAGCCTTGTCACAGTAAAGATAATAGTAGATTAAAATATCAGAAATGGATTGGCCACACATGTCAGCACGGCACGGCGGTTCATAGAGAAAAGAGAAGGAGACAGACTAACGGTGACGGATGTTCCTCACCTGTCAAGATGACAGACCTACATGCACGTTTACAGATACAGCTTAATAACCTAGATATTTAACAATATCATCGCCCAAGCTTAATTTATCCCTCAGTGCATCGTTCCTTATCACACTACAGTACCCGGCAGCAAATATTGCACATCGGCTAGTTTCGGATTTATATTTACTCACCCGAGTGCGACAGAGACGACGCATACGATGCCGAACTAGCCGATGTGCAATATTTACTGCCGGGTACTGTAGTAGACAGAGTCGCCGGGAGGGATAAATTAAACTTGAGCAATAATAGTCTGCACCAGACAGGGAGTTGTGGAGGTCAAAAGGAGAGGCCTTTGCCCAGCAGTGGGACACATTAACAGGCTATTTAAAAAAAAAAGTCTGGGATAGTGAAGATCTTGTATTGTATCATAACTTTACTGAACGCCGCTATATTATGTCAATGCAACTGTTTCAACTATTACTGAAGCCCTAACATGACCGCCCAAGTTTAATATATCCCTCCCTGCGGTACTTTGTAACTACAAAAGTAATAATCGAACATGTAATTGTAAATGGGCTTCAATTTAGAAGTTTGTTCAGACTACAGCTGGCGCTCCTTGATTCCGACGTACGTACACACGTAACATACGTACATACGTACATACATACATACGTACGTAACATGTAATTGTAAATGGGCTTCAATTTAGAAGTTTGTTCAGACTACAGCTGGCGCTCCTTGATTCCGACGAATATTAACATGAATATTTGCGGCATTCATTTGATGGTTAACAAGTTAACAACGTCAAATTCAAACACGAGAAGACGTGGAATTACTAAAATGCGGGATAACGACGTTGATTACAGGACTGTCCCGCAGAATCCTAGACGATTAGCCGCCTTATCAGTGGGCCATTTCACCGCCCTTTTGGTGACCCGCATAGAGAGTAAATTTTGACGGAATATGACGTTAAACAGTATATATATACAGTCAGTTAATTTTAATTTTAGATCACTGTAGGACCTTGGTGCAATGAGTGATTGCTGTATTATAGTGACGTTTACTATGAAACGACATTATCTCAATTATGCTGAAAAGGTTCTATGTGATCCAAAATACAGATTAGCTAACTGTACCCGGTACATATATTATGTATACGCACACATTTGTATAAACACAATAAAGTAAAGATAGTAGTTAATTTGCTTGTATGAATAAAATTGATATTACAGTCGCTCATTAACTAGTGCGTGTTTGACAATACAGTGTGAACTAACGGCACTGTCACGCGAGGTGGGGAGTGTAGCGTTAATGGGATTTTGGGGATACATCCCCAAGCCTGTAGGCTAAGGCAAAAAAACGTGTAGATATACATGGATCGACTTCTATTGTAAACCAAGCACCTAAGAATGTTTTTTTTATATTACGATGGTGACAAACTGGCATGGTGTTCGCCTGGTGGTAAGCAATTAATTATTAATTCCTATTAACATTAGCCACACTGGGATAGCTGGTGCGAAAGGTTGCGACTTGCTTTATCGCTCAGTGCGTCTCTTTCTAACTAGCCGAATAGGAGAGAGACATACCTACTGAGCAACAAGCAAGAAAATGAGGCCGCGTCCTAGTAGTACAGAAGTATAAATCGCGTATTTTTATTTTCATTTAATTTTTATTGAGTAATTCAGTGTTGCCTTTAATACCACGTTACGATGGTGGCAATAGGCATGCGGGTCACCCGATGGTTAGCATTTAATACGGCTTACTTAAAAATAATATGTACATTACGAGCTTTATGCATTAAGTCGGGTTTTTATTTTAAGAAGTTATTTACTATAAATAAACAAGTAATTCGTCTAACACAATGTACAGCATACAACAAAAGTCGATCACATTGGGAGTTTTCAGGAAATGCGAAGTACAAAAAAACAGTGTTATATCTCGAGGGGCGCATGCGTGGATCTCGCCGCGCCCAGCTCCCGCGCGCTTGTCAACAAAAGCGCGATGGCGGCAGTATCAGTGCAGCCGCGGAACGCAACACCGCCGTCGCACGCAGCTCGCACGGCCTATGTGATCTCATTTCTATCTCATCCCAACAGATTTATGTGAGTCTATTTATATTTCCATGTATTTATTGTGCGTGTCCGTTTCATCATTCGAGATAAGCATATCACGTGCACCGATACACTGGATTTAATTAGGTACCTAATTTCAGGATTGACGCCAAATTTTATTGCGGATCTTCCCTTAATCAATTAGTTTTTAATTACATCAACGTTGATGCGAAAAAGGATTAGGTTTTGCCTGTAGGGATTTCGGTTTGGTCTTATATTTCGTTGTTACAATAAAAGCGGTAGGCCCCTCCTTTATCCCGGTTAACAAAAACAAAGGACGCGTTAGGGGATGAAACCACTCGTTGGCATAACTACGCAAAACACCCGGCATCCTCCAGTTAGAATAAATATTACAGCAATATGCGGTTTACTCTTATTTTAATAAAAAAATACTTAGAACCGTTTAGGACCTAAATTAGGACTTAATATAATTTGAGTCTAAACCATGTCTAAAACTAACTTCAGTTTGAAGCGCTGAACTTGTTTGTTAATATTGTAATCAGAAAACAAAAATACGTAGTTTTTAATATTTCCTGAAGATAAAGCTTATCATTATCAGTGCTACCAATCCGTCATTAATCTTGCAATTTATTGATAAGTTTAACGCTAGAGTACTCTGTCACGGCGGATGCACTTCACCAAACAACACTTAACCCAGGTACAACAATATCTGATAAGTAGCTATCGTACACAATAGAAGGGTAGGTACGCATCGCGGAATAATTTGTCTTTTTAACCGACTTCAAAAAAGGAGGAGGTTCCCAGTTCATCGGATTCTTTTTTCGTTACTTATCAACTTCTCAGGACTGCGGTAGATAATATTTAGTAACATAACTCTATCTTTACTAGTCTGCCCAATACCTTTCCTTTCTTACCGTTAATTTCCGTAGCGGTGAGTTAAGTTTCCGGCTTGAACGTTGCATCAGAAAATTCATAATCGATGACACCTTTCAGTTGTTTTTTAGCTAAAGCTATAATAATAGTTGAAATCCTTGATATTTCAAGTTCGCTATTCCGCGGTCTCCAGGCAATGATGTCATGTCTACGTGTTTGCTATTCAATAAACGTGCGAAGATCTTATTGACCTGGGTATACTCAACTACATTTTGTTTGATGACCTAGTGCACTATTTAACGAGCTGGCCAGAACTGAATAGATTTGTAAAACCATCACAGACTGTTTCAATAGGGGCGATTTCCACTTATACAGCTTTTACAACGCTTACTGTACTACTGGGGAAGTATAGTCAACCAATTTCATTCATAGGCCACTGTAGAACCAATTTTTCAACATTTTACAATAAATGCCATAATGACTTCTCAGTAAATGTCATAATATCCCAACAATGACATGTTGCGACAACGTTCTACAGTGGCATGAATCAAATTGGTTGACTGTACCTGTATTTACGGATAAAAGATACAATTGAAAGTAACGACGGTCTGTATGCGGGTGGGCTATGGTACACCTACCAACCGCACGTATGTATGTTGTACTAGTAGTACCTTTTACCTACAACTTTGTCTGCATAGATTTTTGATTACAGTACTAACTTCCACCCCTTTTATCGCTTTAGTGGTAGAATTTCCAAAAATCCCGTGTTAGTGCGCCTCCAGTCCTTTCCACTCTCCAGCGATATAGGCTGTGCGTTGTTAGCAGTCGATTAGTAACGCATTTTTTTATTTATATACGCATTATCGTACGTATTGCGGTTGCTACTTAGATGGAAGCTTTAGAATTTTCCGACGTATCTATAAACCTGTAATAAAATTGAATCTTGGCCAATGCACCTGCGCTAGGCAATAATTTTCCGGATTATCAACCTATCTCTAAGCCGATACAAGCAGAGAAAGTTCACGGAGCCGCTATAAACTCCGATATAGAAACTTGCAAGGCCGTTTACATTCTGTCTGCTTTTTCACACGATATTTTCACTTTCCAGATTTCCCTCCATTTAAGTAAGTACTTACTACAAACCAGATAAGCACGATTAGTTAAAGCACTGTTACAATAATGTTGATCGGCACTCGGCACAAACCTGCGTGCAACATTATGGGAATCAAATGATCGAAAAGCACGTCTATTCCAAAGCTCTACCTAAGATTTTATTTTTTGAGGTTGCTTTGCGATGTTGTCAAATATTTTTAAACACCGTTAGTTAGCTTATTGAGAAAATGAAGTTCATAGATTACATTGATAGATTGCCTTTGTACATGTTACTTATTTTCTTGTAAACTGTTTTTAATTATTATGTGCAATAAAGATTTTTATATACATGTATACATAATTAAATCAGTGGAATTTTCTTAGTTAATTACGTCGGCAAATAAAAGGCTGACTATATAAAATTTCCATTTTGATATAACGCCAGTTTAGAATGAACTGGTATTTAGTGTATTTACCCATGGCTGCGGACCAACATGACTGACACAAGAATAACTTATGTTATGTTATGTTTAATGTTTGTGATGTTCTTCGGTACATTAATTAAAATAGACTTCAGGAAAACTCTAACTAGGTACTCATGCTACTCGTGTAGTATTAGACAGTTTTGATAACAAAAAAGTGCTATTACTTAGTTCCTGTAGAAACTGGTTTCACAGCATTTTAGAGCGGAGATACCTTAAACTTGCTTTATAATTTAATACTAAATATAATACAAAATTTTGCAAAAAAACATAATTAACAAACACTTAAATTTACAGTGGTGGCACTAAATTTTTTAGGGTTCTAATAAATTAATGTTATGACGTTTAAGTTATCCCACAGTGCGAATTGCCCTCCGTATTACATTGTTACGGCTGTTGGAACTCACTGAATACGAGCAACGAAAGACCGGTTATTGTGGCGATCTGTGGGGTCCTATGTCCTGCAGAGAACGTATTTTGGTTGAAATGATGATGATGACTTTTAAGATTATGAATCCTAGTTTCGTGTCATCAAATACTACGTGTCAACTCAGTCAACGTTGATACTGAGACCCGATCACCAAACATTACTAAATTATCATAGTTGGACTCTTTTGAATTTGTGACTCGCCTCACGTCGAAGGTGACTCTGTACTATTGTTCTGCACTGTACATAGACATAGCGTCCTTAACCGAACACCGTTCATTAATCACTATTAAATATGCCGTCATTCTTTTAACATCATATATACGCAATTAATTGACGTGTTAGTAATGGCTTATAAAAGTCAAAAGTCAAAAGTCAAAATATTTTATTCAGATTAGGCTTACAGGTAGCACTTATGAATGTCAAAAAATTTACCACCGGTTCGGAAAAACCTCTGATGAGAAGATACCGGCAAGAAACTCAACGAGGTGTAATTTTTTAAATAAATCAAAATTACAATGTTATTTTACATCTCAAATATTCAAAATTTTTACAATTTAACAATTTAACACAGCAGGTGTACAATCTTTGGAGCCAGGGATCGCCAATACAGATCGGGATCATTTCCAAACATCCTTGTCCAAGATATAGTCATTGATTTTATAATACGCCCGAGAAATTAATGTCTTCTTGACAATAGATTTAAATTTTGTATCATTTAGTTCAGTTATGTTTTTTGGAATTTTGTTGTAAAATCTTACACAATTTCCCATGAACGACTTATTGGTTTTAGCCAGTCTGTAAGTTGGAACTTTAAGCTTTCCTGTGTTTCTAGTAGCCTTTGGCTTATCGACGTTGGTAGGGAAATTGCATATATTTTTCCTAACGTACATGATTATTTCAAAAATATATAGCGACGGTAGGGTTAAGATGTCTATTTCCTTGAAAAATTCCCTTAATGACTCACGAGTATCCATATTATAAATTGCTCTAACTGCCCTTTTTTGCAAAATGAAAACTGACTCAATATCTGCAGCAGATCCCCATAAAATAAGGCCGTACGAAATAATGCTATTAAAATAGGCAAAGTAAGCCAACCGTGCCGTCGCTACATTGGTTAGCTGCCGAATTTTTCTTACTGCAAAAGCAGCTGAACTCAACCTACTTGCTATCGCTGTGACGTGGGAACCCCACTGCAGTTTAGAATCGAGTGTTATTCCTAAAAACACAGTTGATTTTATGAATTCAATCGTTTGACCATCTAATTTGATATTTGAGACTGAAACTATATTAGTTGAATTTAACAATGAAAATTTAATACATTTAGTTTTATTAGGATTTAATACTAAGTTGTTGGCAGCAAACCATTCAGATACCTTGGACAGGGTGTCGTTGGGTTCAATGAATTCAGTATCTTTCCTATTAACCTTGAAGAGTAAAGAAGTGTCGTCAGCAAACATGACGATGCCTGATCTTCGGCTCACCATATATGTAAGGTCATTTACATAAACAAGGTACAGGAATGGAGCAAGAATTGATCCTTGAGGCACTCCCATCTCGACCACAGATCCCGATGATATTGCTCCATTTATCGCTACCTTCTGATTTCTCTGCACTAGGTAAGACTTGACTAGATCTAAAGAGATGCCACGAATGCCATAGAAATTTAATTTACAAATTAAGGTGTCATGGTCTACACAATCAAATGCTTTGGAAAGGTCGCAAAAGACACCTATGGCGTCATGCGACTCTTCCCAAGCTTGCAAAATAAATTTAGTCAAACTGTGACCTGCATCTGTAGTAGATCTACCCTTAGTGAATCCAAATTGCTGCGAATGTAAGATTTTATTTGTATTGAAATGAGAAATCATTTGCGTTAGCATTATTTTTTCGAATATTTTGCTAAACGCTGGTAGAATGGACACTGGGCGATAATCAGAAGGATTATCCTTATTACCTGATTTAAAGATAGGAACTACTTTACTACATTTCATTAGATTGGGGAATACGCCTACGTCTATACAGTTATTAAAAATGGTAGCCAGAGTTGGCGCAATGACGTCCAAGATGGCATGTAAAACCTTGACTGATACGCCCCACAAGTCTTCCGTCTTTTTTATTTTTAATGATTTAAAGGATTTAAGAATATCGAAAGGAGAGACTTTTGTAAATTTGAATTGACTAATGTTTTGGATACTAACATTTTGTTCTAATAGGGCTTCAGCGAATTTTGAAGAGGACGCGAGACACTTTGTCGTTTTGGCGGGAATTTCTGAGAAGTGTGTATTAAATTCGTCAGCTACTTTAACGGCGTCCGTTATTATAGTATTATTTATTTTTAGTGAAATAGATGAGTCTGTGTTTTTTCGTCGGCCTGTTTCGGTATTTATTATTTTCCAAACTGTTTTAACTTTATCATTTGATAATTTTATTTTATTATTTACGTGTGCTGCTTTTGCTTTATTACATACGATTTTAAATAATTTTGAATAATCCCTAACGTATTGGTGGAAGCGTTCGTCAGTAGTACAGGATTTTCTATCATACAGCTCATGTAAGACGTTCCTACTCTTTCTTATTCCAGTCGTAGCCCATTCATTAAATGTTAATTTACTTCCTACTTTAATACGTTTTTTAGCACAGGTTTTATCGAATTCTTTACACACGGTATTTAGGAGTATTTTGAAATGTTTATTGGGATCGTTTGAGATTACTTCTAGATTGGTAATTTTTTGCGCGATGTTGGTTTTGAGACGATCAAGTCTATGTTTATCTAACGGCCTAACTTCTATGATTCGATCTGTACTGCCCTTGGCCCGAGGCAGCTTCACTAATTGCGCTTTATGGTCCGAGCGAACTCCGCTTATAATAGCTTTCTCTAAATATCTACAATTTAAACAAATGTTATCTATGCATGTGGCCGAAGTGGGTGTGACTCTGGTTGGTTCGTTAAAAGAGCAATCTAAATTAAATGACTTTAAAAGAGACACAAACTGATCTCTTTCAACTGATTGTGACAAAATATCTATATTAAAGTCTCCGCAGACTACCACTTTTTTATTACCATTTACATATTTCCTTAGAACATCTTCCATAGCATTAACAAATATGGGAAGATTTGAAGTTGGTGGTCTATAGATGCACAATATTAAGTACTGATCCGTCTCTGCACAAGCGATCTCACACACACGTTCCACAGAGAGGCCAGACAGATCTTTTCGCGCTCTGAACTTTATATATATACTATATGTAATTACTATATGTAATACTATATGTAATAACTATAACGTATCTGTCTATTGAACACGATAAACTGCAGCGTCTGCAGTGATTTTTTTATATACCTACGAGTACAAGAAGTTAGGGACCCATAAAGGTAGTGAACATTAAGAGATTACCACTAACTACCTACCACTTAGATGGAGCTACTGAACCTGTAGCCCCAACATGACCGGTCCCGGTTTAGTTTATCCCTCCCTGCGTCTCTGCCAATCTAATGTCATAAGAAAGGGATGCACATAGAGATAAACTCAGATAAAGTAAACTTGGCCAGTCGTGTTAGGGCCACCGTAGTGTGATTCTCTAATGTAGCATGAATGATGCGGAGGTGATGAAGACTGAATCCGTGTATAGAAATTCGATCGCAAGTGAGCGCGATAGAGCGCCGGCGCAGCGTTAAGCACAACGATGTTAGGTACGTTAGAGACGAGAGAGAGAGAGAGGTGTGACCCTTGATTTTGATGAATTGGATTTTTAGTTATTCAAACCAAGTCAAGAAAGAGACACAATGAGTCATAACCCTTCCTTTTGGCTTTGCCGTAGTCGGGTAAAAATTACAAACACTCGGAAATTTAAAAACTAGCAGGATGGTGTAGTGCATCCGGCAAACCATAAGATGCTTTTTCGAATCCTGTTAATGAATCCGTAGAAAGACAAAAGTTTCTGCTGCTATACTATAACATAAAAATAAAAGTACCTAATACGTTCAGTAGTTTAATCATCCTGAAAATACTTTTTACCTAATGCATCTCTGCACTGGTAACAAATGTCGGACTTACGGCTTATATTAAGCACCTTTACCGGTTCAGCGCGAGAAAAAAACAGTTTATAAATAGTAGACGTATAAAAAGATCAAATAACTTAATATTTGACAATAAGTGATTTTATTTACTTGCACGAGCAGCATTTTTTCTAATGACCTTAGCAATAGCTCTTGGTATACAAAATAGTCTCGTCACTGTCAGTTATCCTTGTACCAAACTATACAGAATAAACAACCAGTTATGTTTTTAACCTTGAATGACTTTTAGTGATAACTCACACTTTGGTATTAATGTTTTGTTTAGATTTTACGGTACGACACATTCGTAAAGAAAATGCTGCTAGAATAAATTCATCCCATATTGAATTGTCTAAAAGAAAATGCGGGCTATTTTTGCACCCTTGAGTTAGCCCTTCGCGGGGCCCTATTTCGGCACCGTGAGTCATGGTCGAAATAAATAGCGAATCGTTATTGGGGGTGACGTCAACTCCGTTGAGTGGGTCACGCGCGGAGTAACATTATTATCATAACATAAATAGATAGACGAAAAAGATATATGCTGTAGTTGTAGTCTAGTAATATTAATAAAAAAAACAAGCAAAACAAAAAACAAAATGTTCGACGCAAATCTTACCGTCTTACCTACTTACTTAAAATGCTACTCGTTTACCATTGCATCACTGTTTTTGTTTCAAACAATTCCAAGCTATAATATGAATACTGGAAAGGTTTAACACACCTAATTTCGCCTAATTAGGATACGCTTGATATGGGTAAAAAGTTATGTGGTACAAATAAGTTAAACAGAACACAGATACCTATCGTCGTCAATGTCGTTTAAAACTTAATAAAATCATATTCATCACACTATGCATGGTCCTACGTTAGGTAAGTAGGTATGCCTATGGTCATAGGTGCAGCTGCAGTGTTTACAGAGCCCTGTAATTAATAATTCGTCAGGCGCGTGAGAACGAGCGGTGCCGCGACCCGAGCCGAGAGCGAACGATGGCCGGAATTGCATAAATATGGGCCGAGTGGAAGTAGGTCGGAGAAGGTGCCACTAGCTAATCAACCTCCCAGTCACGCAAACCCAGTGCTCATAATACGAACGTTTTGTACCTAGCACGTAAGTAGTTCCACTGTAAAATACAGACAGTGTAAAGGCTTGTTTAAAAAACATTAATAAACTCACACTTGACCTTCCATGGTGGTAGAATAGGCGCTACGCATTGCGACATTTCTTTGAAAACTTTGAACAAAGAAATTTGTTAAGCGGTGGAAGCCTTGGCTTGGTAAGGTGCTACAAAAGCAGCCTTTAAACTTATTGAGTAGGTATGCTCCTTCCATTCTTCCTTTAGATCATCGTAGGCGGTTAGGTAACAAGGGAAGCCGAGCTATCCATGTTTAGTCAAATCGACTTGTTCATATTTATATGGAAAAAGAAATTGCAAATATCCAACCAATTTGCTCATTCCCACACAGACCAGCCATTTAAGAAACCAGTACGAACCTAATTGATAGATTGGATGTTCAGTTTATGCAGTGGAATGGACATTTAAGTAAAGATCAGTTAAGCAGTTTTAACGCAAACAATTCAAGCGTCCAAGATGGTTATTGAGATCACCACATGAGTCACGAGATCCAACTGTCTCATAGTGTCTTAATATGAACAAACAATGTAGAGTTTACAAGGATTCTCTACGCAGGTAGCTAGCATAATATGCGTAAATGGGTCCTTATGCCACCTTGATCTCTAAGGTCAGATCGTTTAGTCTAGATTTTATAGTTATTATTAATAGGCAGTGCACCCACAGGGCACAGATCCTGTGGAGGTGTAATAGCATATTGTTACGGCCCCCGCGTGTAAATCAAGTCCATTTGAAACTACGACTCTGTTTTGTTTCATGATGCCGAAATAAAAGAGTTGATGTCATTTTTCCAAGTTTATGAATAAAGTGCTCGTAATTTTTGTGCTCATTGAGACCAATAAATATGAGTTCATACGAGTAGGTAGTATTTTGTAACTATTTTAAATTCTAAAAGTACGTCCTAAATGTGGGTCAGCATCCGCAGACGCAGTTGCATATGTAGCATTTTAAATATCTTTGTTATAGTAAAGGACGTGTTTCTGTCCGACGTGGGTTTCTCTTAGACTAAGGTTCGAATGGTTTTCTCGACATGTGGGCAACTGAATTTATTAGATGATATTGACCACAAACTTGTGGTCAATATCATCTAAAATACTTTAATTGCGTTGATGTTAAGAATATACGCAATGTATGCAAGTAGATACTTGAAACTGCCACATACAATATTGTTTGGTAAATCAGTGTCCATTTGACTGACCCTTTACTTGCAAAAACTCAGTATAAAATACGCAACAGACTAAAAGGCCGTCGGTAGAAAAATGATTCAGCAGACATTGTCTTCGTTTCATGAATTAATTCTGTGACTTTTGGAATCTCAGCTAATGTGAGCATTATCAACAAGTTTGCAAAACATTTCGTCGGCAAGGTCGGTGATGTAATTGCCATTTTTAGCGTGCAGCCGCGATCTACGACTCTGGTTCCTATTGCGATGGGTGGATAGAAACAAAACCGTTTACGTTTGGATACGTATTAGCATGACATCACCCCCGACCCGTGGTTTTTAAATACATTATTGCCTTGGCGTAACGCGGTAATAGTTTCTTTATTATTCTTGCATGAGGAACACCGCCATGCACTTTTATGTAAAAACGGAATCGTTTTTGTTATGATAATGATAACGGATATCTTATCAAACTCTACGTCCTTAAATAAAAACAAAAGTTAACGAGTTTAAGGTTGTTTGTTATTCAAGAGAAAGTATTCGTGATCCGATGCAATTAGCTTAGTTTTCAGCTAA
Organism: Ditula angustiorana; assembly: GCA_963691745.1. Taxonomy (NCBI): domain Eukaryota; kingdom Metazoa; phylum Arthropoda; class Insecta; order Lepidoptera; family Tortricidae; genus Ditula; species Ditula angustiorana. The sequence continues at coordinate 8,276,539 of OY829484.1, forward strand.
CTTTTACATCGTGCTTTATTTGTTTTGACGTTCGTTAAGTATCAGGTGAAAATTCAGTTCAAGTTAACGACATTTCGACGTGCCACAGCTTATTAATGGTTACTCGCTGTTGCTGTCCCAACCTTGCATGCCAAATTTGAGAAGCTACTCATGTGACACTCAGTTTTGTTTTACGGTACGCAGCTCATGAATATTTAAAAATGAGTTTTTATGGAATAGGGAAGGAAATGAGCATGTGGTGGCCCTGTCATGCCGTAGTAACCAGTGATCTCGAGAGAATTGCTGATCCGTTGCCAGACTTTACGTCCTCCTGTCGCCTTAAAATGACCGGACCAGGTTTACTTTATCCGTCTCTGTCAAACTAGTTTCATAAGAAAGCGTTGTCCATAGAGATAAACTCAAATAAACGACTAAACTTGGCCGGTCATGGTAGGGCTGGTTAGCCTCCGTATCTTTCAGTCACCGTACGAAACGCAGTACAGCAAGCTTCTACTTCAAACCGGTATATCGTGAGTGTGTTACCTACTACACGGTCGAGCCGGATCATTATCGAACTATACCAGCAAATGTCTAGGTACAGTGTGGCTCTTGAATAATTGTTTTTCAGTAGTAGAGTTTTTGAACTTGCTGTTTACTTGTGGAGTACCTTGTCCGCTCCGCTCCGATAACCGAGTCCCATATCATATATCCTTTTATAGCGCTATTTCCCGTTTCCCGTTTTTTATGATCCTAAATTTGACAGGTGAGGTTAATAAACTGGAACAAATTACCTTGCTACTCCGCGAAACCAGTGCCGGGCTCGTGCAAAATAGCTGCGTCTGTGCGACACATATATGTTCATGCAAAAACACATACATGTTCGACACATATATGTTCATGTGTCGCACAGACGCAGCTATTTTGCACGAGCCCGGCACTGGTTTCGCGGAGTAGCAAGGTAATTTGTTCCAGTTTGTTGATATGGAAACGCTCCGCAAAGTAACGCCAGAATCTATTAATTATTTACAGGTGAGGTTATTACATTGGAGCGATAACAACCGTGGCCTTGTGACAGGGAAACCAGACCGATAGGATAATGGTTACACCTCAACCCCATAAACGTACCGGTTTCCTCACGATGCTCAGGCAAAGCTTCACCGTTACAGCAGCAGTTCCTTATACTTGGAAGCATTGCTAGATCACTTTAACCTGGCAGAACCCATAATTATGTCGTAGTTGTTACACATGAACTGTACTTCTACTACTGACTTAAAGACGGAACTGAAAATGAGTTTTTTCCAAACGGAGGAAGGATGAAGTTGATACTTCGAGCAGATACTCTTCTCCGAGTCTTTGATGCTCAGATAAGGTGGTCTTCTCCGAACTTGCCCGTCCCAAAGATTTATTGTTTTTCTTTTACTTTGTAGTAAAAATGTCCGAAGCAGCGAACACCCCGGACCCCGTGGAGCAGGTGGCGCAGGACGTGAAGGCCGTCAAGCTGGAGAACGGCGCGGCGCCCGGCGCCGGCGCGGCCAACGGAACCAAGCCCGAGGACAATGCCGTCTCGTTTAAGGTATCTAACGTAGTTGGGAAGGCATTGTTTAGCGAGGATAATAGACTGGCGTGGTTTAGTCTGAACGGTGAATGGATCTGTTACAGTGGGTTTGTAAGGGAAAGTGGTTTAGGCTGTTTTGCACCAAAAAGTAAAATATGTATAAAACGTTAAATGCTTTTCTTGTATTCTTGTCACCGTATATGTATGTGTGACTCTTCTTATTAAAACATGAAACAACGAATTAGAGTATAAAACAGACGTACAAAAGTGAACAAATCCCTTTAAGGGAGCTAACCTTTCAGTGATTGTCAGCATACAAAATTTTGATTATTATGTCTATACATATAGGTATGTTAATTCAGCTATGTTAATTTTTCACCAGTTAGGGCTCAACTAGTCCTAAAACGTAGAATCGATTTTCACAAAAGGTGTGTCATAGCCCATAATGCCGCGCGTATGATGACGGCATCTAAAATTCATTTGGCAGATGCTAACCAACATTTTGTATACACAGTAAATTGTTCTTGTGCATTATTAGACCAGATTAGTATCAGGAATCAGTATTAAGTCGATCTTTACCTTTGGTTCCTTGTTAACTGTTAACAAGACCTTAATGAACCATATTCTTAATTTCAGGACGCGTTTAAGGCGTTCTCCAAATTCGGCGATCCAAAATCAGACGGCAAGCATATAACATTGTCTCAAAGTGACAAATGGATGAAGCAAGCAAAGGTGATAGACGGGAAGAAAATAACTACCACGGACACGGCCATCCACTTCAAGAAGATGAAGATAATGAAGCTAACAGCTGAGGACTACCAGAAGTTCCTGGATGACTTAGCAAAGAGCAAGAAAGTCGAACTCGACGACATCAAAAAGAAGATGACCACTTGCGGCCAGCCGGGGTTAACTTCACACGTAAGGATTTTCTGTAGTACCCAGCACAGGAGTGCGATTTTTGAATCTCACCGGGTGACTAAAGCTCGCCAAAATTGCCGTTTTTCATAGAAATGCGGCCATTTTGGTGAGCTTTAGTCACCTGGTGAGATTCAGAAATTGCATTTTAATCTCACCGGGTAACTAAAGCTCATCAAAATAGCCATTTTTCATAGAGATTCGGCCATTTTGGTGAGCTCTAGCCACCTGGTGAGATTCAGAAATTGCACCCCAGTATAAGTAAATATCCCGCAAAGAAAAGCTTCAAATGACCGCACTACAATAGGTGCTTACACCACTACAAGGCGCAGTGCAGCGGTGTGCGTGACTGCACCAGACAGTGTACCTAGCACGAACCTTTTCGACACGCTGTTACTCTCTACGTAACTAAGTGAGTCTCTTTCTAACTAGCCCAATAGGAGAGAGGTGCACTGAGTTACTTTGCGAGTTGCAGCGTGTCGAAAATTAGGTCAGAGCTAGGTGCGCTGATATAGGTACCTACTCGTCGCAAAACGCACAACCGCGCATAAATCAATAATCGAAAAATGGCGATAACTTGAAAACCAATAAAAATAGAATAAGCATTAATACGGTTAAAATGGCCGGAAATGACCGCCTCTACGACTTGATCCATACTTCCAGGGACATCCTGTATTAGATATAACTAATAAAACTTACAAGCCGCAAGCCGTATCGGACGCGTAGTACTTTTATGTTCCTTATATGTATGTAATATCATAGGATTATGTAATCCGTGGTAATAATATTCATATTCCAGAGAAAACACTATTATTGACCTGTACCAATAAAGAAAAGATTTGTGAATGCGCGTTCGATCCCAATTTTAAAGGACCTCAAAAAAAGGACGAGATTGGTTCTCAATTCGACTGTTTTTTTTTTACTTTCGATTCTGCTGACTGTGAATGTATACGGAACAGTCACAAACAAAAACCACTTAAATACACCGGTGACCTTTTGAGGAAATAAATGTACGAGTACCTACGTTCCGCAGTGGCAATAATAATTTCTGCTTGCAGGTAACAAAATCACCAGCGGCCGCGGCGGCGGTGGACCGTCTAACCGATGCTAGCAAATACACCGGCTCCCACAAACAGCGGTTCGACGAGACCGGGAAAGGCAAGGGTATCGCCGGCAGGAAGGACCTGGTGGACGGCTCGGGCTACGTCAGCGGCTACCAGCACAAAGACAGCTACGACAAAAGCCATTAGCTCCAACCTAACCACTTACACTGTTATTTAAATGTTTGATAACGAATCTTACAATAATATCTCCACGTAACACTGCGCAGTCAGCACTCAGCGGCATGAAGCGGAAATGGCTTAAAAAATCTGGACACGCTCCTAAATAAGTACAAATTAGATTATGATTGTATAGTACTATACTTCAGTCAGTCAGTATAACAGATTAGATGCTACTGACTGACAATGCATGACCTTAATCGCTAGGGAAAGAAACATGGAATTTGGAAGATATGTTCGAGGTGGGGTGTAGAGCTAAACTAAGAAGGATTTTTGGAAAATCCACCATTAAAGGATGTGAAAGGGGGATGGGACCCCAAACCATGCGCAAACGAGGTTGCGGAGAAAAACTAATATCGTATAAAGGGGCTTTATCGCACAAAACACAAGATATCTCGACGTTTTTTGCGTCCCGCAACGGTCCACCGGAAAACTCTTACACGAATCATGTATTTAGCGGGATAAAGCTTTATAATACTTTATGAGTGAAAATCATGAAAGGTTAAAACTATACAAATAATAAATAAAATAAACATATTGGGACGATTTACACCAATTGCTCTAGTCCCAAATTAAATAACTATGCTAAGCGTTGGATTAATGGATTGACTTGTACCCTTTTTTTTATCTATGACAAAGTAGCCGTGTTCACGTTTTCTGAGAACCTTGCCGCTCAGATGTATACGCGTATGATGCTGGCTGTGCATTTCTGCTGTAAGTTTAAACTATTTACGCATTCATTGATGGCGCTTCGTGTGTGTAGACTGTAGCGACGACATTCCTTTTGATTATGTCTAGATTCATAAAATATTACGAAAAGAATACGATTCTTACAATACAATTTTTATGTGAGCATGATTGTAAATGTTATATTTTTGTGTATGATTTGATTGTACCTTTTGATGTCTAGTCGTAAGTAGAATTTAGATTTCAATCTATGTACGTAAAGATTTATTCAGTCCTTTATTTATTGTTGAATTTTAAATATCTCAATATCAACCTGTACTGTCTACAGCTGCCATGAATTAGGAATACAGGCGATAACTCCTTCTCTAAACGTTTAAAGCTGATATGTTCTAATGAATATCAATATTTAACGCTTTTTCTACATATTTTTATGATATAACAGCTGAATTAATGATCCACATAATAGGAATGTATAACTCGTAACCAGGGCAATAGTAACTGTCAAAAAAAGCCTGTGCTGCTAAATGTTATAATTATAAAGCAAGAAACTATATCTTTTTAATATTTTCCCAATATATCTCGTCCAACTAATTTGTTTTTGGTATATTCTGATATAGTATACCAAAAACAACCTACAAGTAAATTAACTTACGGGTAGTTTTACATAACCTGGCACAAACAAATGAATTTGAAGCATATCTATATCATTGGTCTAAGTAGGTAAGTACTCGTTGTATTCTTGTATCATTTGGGTTTCTTTTTTTACGTATAATTATGAAAACAAGATAAATTCGACCTTTATGACAGATATTCTTCTGAATAGCTGACAGTTTTAGCAAAATCCTATTTAGAACAATCAATAATAATAATTTGTTCATATAACTATTTACGATCACATACGTGTTGATACAATAAAACACGTCAGCACGTCAAATGGATCTGTTAGTGTCAGGTTAAAATGAAACTGCCATGAAACGCAAGGTAGGAATAAATTGTACCTATTATAATAATAATATATCGTAATACAGATTATTTAATTTTAATACAGCGTTTTCTTAAACCAATTCCCAATTAGCTTTACACAAAAACGAAAATACAAACTGATTTCCATATATACCATTTATTCGGCTTACAACTACAAATACATGTATAGCCCTTAGCATTTTATGAAAATAGTTACAATTCTAATATACTTTTATGATTTGTCCGCTAACCGATTGGGCACAACGAGCGCTCCAGTTGAGAACCTGTAGTTATTTCTTAAGTGAAAAACTAGCGAAACTGGTGGGAAGTTCGTCGCAGAGTATTAAAATTGTTCCTTTAATGTTAAAGTTCTCCAATGGCATTATGTCATGATACACAAAGTAAAGTTAAGGATCGTCCGTCACATTCGTCATAGTCTAAGTATTTAAATAAGTATTTGTATTTATTTATTTATTTTAAGTGTTTTGTAGATTAAAGTAATAAATATACAAAGCAAATAGATTTTTTCAGATTGATCCTTTAATTGCATGTATGTTTTACTTCATTTTATGATATGATAATCGCTTTAACCTTTTAGCCGCCATTGTCTCATATTTAAGACACACAATGTCCAGCTCATTTCGCCGCAGTCGTAGAATTAAGACAAATGTCATATAGTTTTTGTATAGGTGGCGACACAGACATGTCCGATGAAAATGTCTCGGCAGTTAAAGGGTTAATGAGAACCTTTCCAGGTAAGTCAATACCAAATTTAGACAGGTGCTTCAACTTTGGACGTAACTTATCCCAGGATTATAGGGAGTTCATATCTATATTATTCAGTGGTGCAGTTAAATGGAAAGAACGACGGATTGCTATGAATCCGTATGAAACGTAAAATTTTTAACATGCGATGTGACAGCGACGGAGCGTTTTAAACGCTTACCCATAACTTTACGCACTTGGTGTGCCAAATCGTTTATGAACTAAAGTACGCTCATAAATGATTCCTACAAACAATTTTAAATGTTGAATAAGAGTAATAAAATGTCTAAGTTAATTTAAATAAATTGTACAGAATGCTAAATGTTATTTATAACTAATTTATTAGTCAATAACACAAAGAATATAAAAAAATCAGCTAGCCATCCTAATCTGATCGTTTTGAGTGGTTAGGTATCAGAAATGTCGTGCGTCATATTACAATTCTCTGAATTTTTTTCTTCAATATACATTTAATTGTTCAGAGTGATTTAAGGCCGGGCCACACCGAGTGCGTACGCAGCACGACTCCGGAGACATGCGCGTGCATAGGCCGGTTGTAATGTATGGAATTATATATTGAGATGCTACATCGCTTGCGCTGCGTGCACGAAACGTAGGTCTACGAAGCGAGCTGGAGCCTAGCTGCATACATACGCATCCGGTGTGGCACGGCCATTAACCTTTTCAACGCTATGTCAAATACAACAGCCGTCACTCACACGCCGAGCATGGCTGGTTAGCAACGCGAATCTTATGCCAGCTTATATGTATAAGTTTTTTTTGCGCTGTACGCATTGACTGATATTTCCGTCTTCGGAGATTAACCTGTGGCGCGGATATATGCGCCCTTGGCGTGAAAATGGTTAAGATATGATTAGCAGTACCAATTCTCAATCGGGATGCAACATAACCTGACCGCAACAATTAAATGGTGAATCTATTTTCGCTCCCTCGCAGTTCACTTTAAGTGAAAAAAATTAGACTAGTGAGATAATGAAATTTCAGTTGCTGCATAGGCGATATTAAGTTAAAATATTCAATTATCACATCTTGATACAATAAAACGGAATACGAAAAAGAATTATCTAGTTTTACTGTGGCGTTTCGGCCCCATTGGCGTGGTCGTAAAAACATTGACCGGTGGAAACATTTCCCGTTTAAAAAGTTAAAGACAAGATGCGTGCATCGTTTTCCGATACTAGGTACTTACTTCTTATAAAACATTATTATAGTCAGACACGTTTACCACATAAGCTGAGTGTAAGGCTAGACTGTTTATAACATTTAATATCAATATGCGCGTTGTAAATAAAAACAGGCTGATTCAGTCTATAAGTTACATATGTACAAAAAACGTCTGACTCAAATATTACAATCCTAATAATATGTATTTGAGATTATACACAATACATTCATCTAAATGATCTAGATTTAATACCAAGTCGAATTACATTATGAAAATGCATGTGGCGTCGGTAATGTAATAGAATACATATGGTGAAGGGGATAAAAATAAAGTAATTACTTGCACATATATTTTTTAAGTATTTACTGCGAAAACATATGAAAATCGACAAGTTTACGCGTTTAATTATTTTTATTCACTATTCCCATAGATTCTGTACACGCTTGAGATGATTGAAATCTTCCTGACTTTGGATAAACTTTCTTTAATATACTTACTTTAACTGTAACAACAATGCATTCTCATACCGGTTATACACTAACTGCCAAAATAATTTCGTTCAACACAAATGAGACAGCATAATTTTAAACTTTGTGTAGCAATAGCAATATCATGGCATTGTTTGAAACATCCGTAAGTAAATGGGAACGTTCAACCAAAATATGAAGGCTATTATGTGTGAAATGTACATACTATCAATTCAACTAAATGTTACTGTTTGTATTAAACTCAATATATCTTTTTGAATTTACGCAACCTGTTCTAAACTCATTTTTGTCACCACCAATGCTTTCCAATACATATTTTAACAGGTAAGTAATCTCATTAATTGCCCTATTCATTTCCATTGCATGTACTACATACAGATTTAGGAAACTTGTTTTTTTTTCTATGAGATTTCCTTTACGCGCATCCGAACTGTACAAACAGCATTCCAATAATGATAACATTTATATGAAGAGCTATCTCACGCGAACATCGACTCCGACTCACCGTCGTAAACAAATAATAAGAATGCTATATGGAATTAACAAATTCTTATAAAAAATCCTAGTCCATAGGTTATCACAAATTCGATTGCAAGCTCGGCGCGAGTCTACATGGGGCCCTCGATGGTACTGACCTTCATGGCGAAGTAGTAGACGGCTCGACTGAAGAGTATGAACGCGAGTAGGAAAGCTCCGACGTACGCCACGTAGATGCCGGTGCCGTGGCTCTGCGCCGCAGCCAGCGTCCCGAGCGTGACGCCGAGCGCGATGGCGAGGAAGATGACCGCTAGCACCGCGAAGATGGCGCCGCGCACGCGCGCCATGCGCGGGCCCACGGACGACACCTTGCGGCAGTGCGGACAACGCACCGGCGCGTTCTTCAATAGCTGATACTGAAAAACAACCACATTTATAAGAATAATCGAGTGATGCAGGCATTACTAGTCCGACACGGCGCGACGAATTTTACGATGTATTGGCGATACTGTGGGTTTTCCGATATATCGGAACCGGCGCTTTTATTTTTGAATACATTATTTTGAATAACGCACTATAGATAATCCATATGTAAAACAAAGATTTCTAATATGCAGAAATCTTTGGTGAAAACGCGCTATTCTTAAGCATAGTTCAAACGCGGCACAAAATATCTATGCGCGGGAAATCCCCGCGATTTATAATTTAATTCCACTAGTTGCAGAGTTACCGCGTTCTATAAGTTCATTCCACTAGTTGGCTTAATACAAGTAAGTGTTGTTTGTTATTAATCTACCAACAATCGTTTGAAACGTTTAATGTTCGTATCGGTATTTGTATCGTCGATACTTGTTCATAAATATCGGTAGCGATATCGTATCAATAGAAAGGCGTATTGATGCATCCCTAATTAGAATTATACATTTCATTTACCGTGAAAGAGAAATAAACGCATTAGGCGAATCATTAGACACGCATTCTTTGCCTGTTCACTCATAGTTAGAATGTGGATAACGATGTCAATGTATTGAATCAGGTTTTAACACCCTGGCAATAATCTATTAAACTTTGTAGTAAAGAAGTCACTACTCGGTGTATAATGGTATGTCTATAGGATACAAAAAAAACTTTTCATACTGTAACGAAATTATTAAAGCTAATTAGGGACGAATTTAAATATCAGTAATTAATAGATTCAAGCATTACTCTGCGGAGGTCCATAGCAACAAGTTGGAACACATTAATTTATATATAATATTTTTTTCCAATTTGTCTATACAAGTAAACAGTTTTGTCTTTCCAAAGAAACATTACGATGACCAGCTGGGATACCCCATGTTACAGGACCCGTTTTAGTGCAATATGGGTATTTCTACAACACTCTCATTGTAAGTTTTTATTATGGTAATATTTCAGAAAGTAATGACTGTTAAAAAAACTCTAAACAGTTGTTTAGGTTGCATAATATTGTCAATTTACCAAAAATGTATCCTGGCAATGGGCGCAGACAACCCTGCACATGCCGGGCAAGGTGGGTACGGGCGGCGTCACGGGCGACGGCGCCAGGTTGATAATCCTCTTGCAGTCAGCTCGCGGGCACGCGATGCGCTGCGACGATGATTTGCAGATCAGCAGGCAATTGCATGGGCACCGCACATACTTCTTCCCTGGGGGGGCATTCCGTATTGGCTGCAAAACAAAAAAGGGGTATGATAAGTTACTGGCATTCTTTTCACTATCCAGTGCCTCGTTTTGTCGTCATATTTAGTGTTTTGTTTTGTCAATTATTATCTTACTAACATTAAGCAATAATGTGTTTATATTATTTTAAAAACACAATGGAAGAAATTATTATAGTGAGCTCATGAAAACTTTGGACAGTTTCAGACATGTGACTGTATAACACATACTAATCAAGCCTTCATTGATGGTAATGGTGACAACTTTTTACTATCCTTATCATTTTCATAGCGAGACATACATCTGAGACGGCACGGGTCCCTCGCCTTCCGACTCACGCAGATATCAGAGCACTAAGCTAGGCCCACATGTCTAGGGGGGAGGTTCGGCGTCCCCGACCTCCCCCTCCTTTGGCGCGGGTTAGCCCCGGCACGTAGGCTTGGGCGTCGGTCAGGCGTCGTTGTGGAGCATGTTCTAGGTCCAACGACGCCTGCTTGTAAGCCGGTTTAAGGGAGACGCCATGGTGGGTTTTAGTTAGGGTATGCTCCCCCACTCTGGGCGAATCCCTCGAGCCGTTCTATGCTGGGGGAAGTCATAAAGCATTCCCACCACGACAAAAAAAAGGAGATATACATCAAAGAGTATTGACCCTTCCTTCAACTAAATTCATCAGTTTAATGGTTTAATGGTGTAGCAGGGTGCTGTATATATGGGTAGGTGTCTGTATGTCAAGCTGCCTTACTATTAGAAAATCTGGCTATGTACAGGGGATTGCATTGTGAACTAGAAACTAGAGTTATCTCATGCCACTAGCATAGTCGTCCAGGATAGTTAGTATGACAAACCTAAACTCTGTCTCTTTCTAATTAGCCCAGAAGGAGCGAGATGCACTGAGTGATAAGCAGTGAAAATGCGAACTGAGTTAACTGTACTGGTGCACTTAAGGCTCAATAAAAAACAAGACATAAAATGAAAATTCATTGTTAGTCAGTAAATGACTCACTGATAGGAATTTATTGATATAACATTTAGACATTCTGCTGTAGGTAGAACTGACACTTGTCTACAACTTTGCTTACAATGCTCTCAATAAGTGCATTGTTTCAGAAGATAAGCTATACATTGTTGGGGATTCTGTTCTTTACAATTGTAACTCTCCAATGTCTTTACACAGGAGATATTTAAGAAAAAATAATATAAGGGATGTTTATAAGACCAATAGAAACCAAAACAATTGTTTTTAGAATTTTTTATATCTGTTTATCTGTCTTTATGTTTGTATGCAATCATGCAAAAAGTGCTCCCTGAAATTAAATGTGGTTTCCATAGTTGTATTGCTCAAGGTCTAACTTGAAATCTCGTGCATGTTTTACCTTGATGTTTTTTTTATAGTATAGGGGGCAAACAAGCAGACGGGTCATGTGAAAATCCACACACACATAGGCATAGGTATAGGTGGCACACATGTGCCACCTATTTCCAAATTCCACGCATACAAGTAAAAGATGTTTGGATAAATATATTTGTTTCAGATAAAAGGTCTTCAATAGTTTATAACTTGATTAATTTTTATTTTAATTAATGAAACTATAACTTGTTTAATTAAACAGCATATCAATACAAATACACTCATTACTGCATTCTAACATACAGAATGGAGATAGGTAATTATAAACTCAGTGCATAGACAAATAAGACAAAAGTGCCTGTTGGTGTGTAGTTGGTTTTATTTATCAAAGTGTGCTTTAAAGTTCAAAGTAAGGCAAAAGATCATACTATAGAGGGCTTACTTCAGGTGACATGTCATTTGAAACTGGTTACAAATGATATTGTGTTTGTTTTCTCTTTCTCATGTGAACAACTGCCAAATAGATTGTTATCTTACTTGCACAATCAGGAAATTTAGAATATTCTAAGTTTATATATAAGTTCACTTTTGTTTTTAAATCCTACAAAGTAGAATTAATATTATGTATATTGGGTAGGAAAAAAAATAGGACATTGTGAAAGCATTGTTTGCCCACTGCTTTAATAGGATTAGATAATGAAGACCTACAATCATTAGACAAGTTATTTTGTTGGGTTTTTGGCCACTGATTGCACACTGTTAGGATACATTCAAAACCTACATATGAAGTTACATGAATTAACTACAAGCGATGGCTAAAGTTTATAAAGTTGACCAGTTGGTTGCAACGGTACGACTACAACTCAACTCTTATTATTCAACCGAAAAGTATTAGCTTAGTTATGCAGTTCATAATAATTACGCAAACCTTTTAACTACTCATCCCATAACATTAAAATAACTATCATACCGTAGCTTCATTGCACATGACGCATTTCACGACGTGCTGCTCCCTCTTCCCGGATATATCGATCAAGGCCTGGCACACGCGACATGTTACCAACGGCATTCCCGCTTGCTGGTACGGCGGTGGGAGTTCGTCGGGACCGATAGGTGATATCGTACTCACGACATTCACCTCCTCTGTCAAGCAAATACAATCTTACGTCAGGTAAAACAAATACGTAACCGCGCTCATACAACCGGCTCAACCAATAACAGGAATAATAGTTACACAATTTTCAGACTTCGGGTAATCATTCATGCGATTCTGCCGACCCAAAATAAGCCGATTGCATTGTTTAGCAACAAAAAAACACAAATAGGTTTTGGTTGAATCATCAGCTGTCAAAACAACAAAATCCATCATCTGCTTACCATCCCCTAGGAGTGGTTGATTTTCACTTTGCCCGTCACCCATTTTCTTGACTACAAATTTAACAACACCGTTACGATGCAGATATTAATAATCTTTCCAATATTTCGGCAGATTGCCTCCGATATTCAACAATGGAGAAATCACGAAGAAAGAAATCAATTTTTTTATTGATGCCGGTGTTGCCAGTTGCGCGCACTGCACGCCACTTGCTTGACGTGCTTAGCTTTAGCGTTTCGCATCACGCTCACAGCGCTCAGAGCGTATTCACGCTTTAACGCTTCGCGCTTAACTCATTCATGCTCCCGGCGGCGCTTACACGTGATGTCGTGACATTTTCGATGGTGCTGAGGATGGTGCTTAGTTTGAATTCGCAATGCAAAATTGCAAGCGATAAAAACGCAAGAATCAACCAATCTCAGTTTAATTAACGAATACCACGTTTCTGAGATTTTAACTTTTAATTGTGAATCTAGCTTTACGGTGTACATACCTCGGCTCCACCGGGATACTAGATAAAACCACAAAGTATATAATACACTGAGATAATACTATACATAAAACGTAGTGTTTATATTCCCTTCGTACGAGTTTTGTACCTAGGCTAGGCATATGCTGCATTCCGGATCACGTTCAAACAACCTCCGCAACATGACAATACAGTTAAATTACAATACTCTGACGACATTCCTTTATTTCGCCTTTTACATTACACATCAGAGTGTATGGGTATAGATGCATTTGCCTTTCCGAGGCACATGAATGACAGTTCGTAGCTGTCAAAAAATCAAAACAAAATTGGCATGTGCATCAGAATAGCACATGGTGTCGGGCATGTGAATTTACATTTAAATTAATTGGGAACGTAATTTACTTTCTCTAATAAAATGGAAAGCCAGGTTCACAGAGTTCGCTTTTATAACCCAAAACCCGAAATCATCAATTGTGTTTCTTTCAATAAAACTAGCAAATTACTCGCATTGGCAAGGTAAGTTAACACGGGAAACTTAATTACTGATCTTGAGCCGGTCCGCGGAGTCTATAATCGTGATCGATGAATATCTGCTGAACATCGAAGCCGTCAATGTCTTTAAACTGTTATGTTATGCTGATCAAAATTAATAGCACAAATTGTAATATATTTTACAGGGTTGATGCCTCTATTGAGCTGTGGGACTTGTCTCATGCTCCATACTTAGTGAAGTTTATTCCTGGAATTGAAAATGGATCAATTGAAGCCTTATGTTGGGTTAACGATAGGCTGTTGTCAACAGGGCTGGTGGGTTCCTTGGTTGAATGGGACCTGGAGAAGCTTATAGTTAAAAACACAGTTTTGCTAACGGGTTATGCTGCTTGGTGCTTGGACGTCAACTCTGACAACACATTAGTGGCAGTAGGCACAGAACAGGGGTATATCAATCTGTTTAATGTAGAGGACAATGACATTGTTTACTCGAAGCTCTTTGACAAGCAAGAAGGAAGGGTCATGTGTTGCAAATTTGATAAAAGTGGAAATATCCTTGTTACAGGTAAAACATTTTTTTATGTAATTTGTATAGTCAAACAACAAATATCTTTACCATATTCAAGAAGATAAGGTTCAAAGGTGTCCACAAAGTTTGTGAACTTGGTAAATGCATGATGATTAAAAATGGAACTTATTTTTCATACAAAATTAACATTTGCATGGACTGTGGTGCCATTTTTAATTTTGGACTTTAATTTAAGCAGCATTTTTATTATTATAATCGAAATTATTTATTTTTAAATCTTTTCGATTTTTCTTTTTTGTATTTTTTTTTACATTCAAAGTAAATTTAAAATGCTATATAATGAATGACAACACAAAGAAAAATTTGGGTAATGGCAGGGTTCGAACCTGCAACATCAGCATTCCGTGCCTTGCATATTCCAGTTTCCGCCACATTACCGCTAATAGCGGCGGGTTTTTAGTTGCAGGTTCGAACCCTGCCATTACCCTAATTTTTCTTTGTGTTGTCATTCATTATATAGAATTTTAAATTTAATTTGAGCGTTTTTATTCTTTTTTAATGATTGATTATTGTTTCACTTATATCTTAAACAGGATTATTGGTAACTTGATGCATTCCTTTTAAGGGGACTTGGTAGAGCTCATTTGCAATAAGAAAGGTCGTGTTTTAGTTTCAATTTTAGTAATTTTTCTTTGAGGCATTACTATGGAAATGCATTATGTTCATTAATACTTTAATGAAATTTTAAAACAATGTGTTTTTTATAAATATGTACACAATTGTATAAAAGCTAAATGTACTAAAACTAACAATTAAAAGTAATCTAAACTAAAGTATAACATTAAAACTAAAACAGAATAATAAATTGATTCAAAGGATTTTTAATAAACTAATACTTTTTGGCTATCTCTGTGAACTAGTGATGTTTTTAAATCTGTTTGAATGAATGTTTAAAAAAAAACAAATATAAGGGTTGACTTGAGGACCTCCTCCGTTTTTTTTCATCAATTATAAACATCACCTAGCATGGAGAAAATATACTTTTAGGCCCAAAAAAAATTATTTTCACTTGTGACTTGTTTTTTTTTATAATTGTTATATGGCATTACAGGATCCCTGAATTCAATTAGAGTATGGAACACCAAGACTGGTCATGCCATCACCCGCATGTCAGTCACCAAACGCGACAAGGAGACCATAGTTTGGTGCCTTGCGGTTTTGTCCGACAATATCATAGTGTCTGGAGACAGCCATGGAAGACTATCGTTCTGGGACAGTGCACTTGGTGATCAGGTAACTTTTTAATTTTATGTATGAATTGAATAATAGAATTAAGAGTTGCTAGATTTTTTTACTGTTCTACCTCTTTATAAATGTATGAAAAGAGAATACAATGTAAAAACAAACTCTGCCAATGAATTACAAAAGTTGTTAAACCCACTTTTTTCTGGTTATCTTGAAATAAACTTTGATGGAATTGACCATCAAGTTGAACTTTTTGACACAGTTCATCTGACTTCCATCTGATATTAGCTCCCAACAAATTAAGATCTTTAAGAGAATCATCACCATACAATGAACAAATTATATTAATTAGGTCTACATCCTACTTATTGTAAATATTATAATAACATTTCAGATTGAATCATACACTACACACAAAGCTGACATATTAGCAATAGCTGTTTCGGATGATGAGCAGAAAATCTACTGCAGCGGAGTAGATCCTGTCATCTTGTCGTATCAGAAGGTAGAGAAGAGTTCAGATTCGGGGACCCTTCAGTGGATGAAGCATGTGCAGCGGCATATCCACGAACATGATGTCAGGTACAGTAGCTTATTTTTAGCCTAATGTTAACTAAATAAATAAATAAATAAATATCTCGGGACAATTTACACCAATTGTCCTAGTCCCAAACTAAGCAAAGCTTGTACTATGGATACTAGACAACGGATAAACATACATATATAGATAAATACATACTTAAATACAAATAACATCCAAGACTCAGGTACAAACATTCATATTCGTCACACAAATATTTGCCCATACCAGGATTTGAACCCAGGACCTCTTGCACAGTAGGCAGACACATGTGCCACTGTGCCATACCGGTCGTCGAACTTTATATGCTAGACGAACATAATTAAAGCAACTCACGAGCGCGCGTAACTTTTGGTTGTGAGTAGGTCGTCATGATACAGGAATTACAAGATGCGTTAATGCCCGTGTCTGAAGGAATTATCGCTCGCGCAGTTTTGACTGAACTGTATTTTATTTGTGTGAGTGTTTAGAGATGAACAATCCAGTTTTAGTATAGGTATTTGTTTTGTACCTACTCAACTGTGTTAGCTTCTCTATTTGAATAAAACCTGGCTTTACCAATTGGGTATACATTATTGTTTATTCTTTATTTCAGAGCTCTAGTAATGAATGGTGACAAATTAATTTCGGTCGGCAATGATGGCTACTTGTCGATGTCGAGTTTTCCTCCGAAGTGGGTTAAAAGGGTGCCGCCGATGATACCGGGCCCACGATCATCAGTTTCTGTTCAAAAAAAGCTACTGCTCTTAAGGTAATATTTTGTTTTTCAGTATAATCAACCCTTTCTAGACAGTCAGCATGTGCGAAAGGAATGGATGCTTTTTGTCCGCTATAAACGCTAGTGGGCTACTAATGCAGATAGATGGCACAAACAAAGTAGTAAAAAAATATGTCACATCACAAGGGAGCGTTCAAGTATTACGTAACGCAATTTTTCAAGATTGTTGACCCCCCCTCCCCCCCTTGTAACGCACCGTAACGTTTTTCTGTACCCCCCCTCCCCCTCTCTAAACGTTACGTAACACTTTGGTAACACGAAATGACAAAAAAAACATTAATGACAAAAACAACATTAAATGACGTACAATGCAATCTAGGGATTCCTCGTGAAATATAAACGAAAAGGTTTACCAACTTGCGAGAACAAATTTTAAAAAATGACGACCAAACTAGTACAATCGAGGGATTCCCCGTAATGTTATGAAAAGGTTTGCCAGTTTGGGAATTTTAATTCCCTAATTTTTTAGAAACGATGGTACGTAACGTGTTGTAAGAAAGACCCCCTCCCGCCCCTGTAACGCGTCGTAACGTTTTACGAGGCCCCCTCCCCCCCCCCCCCCCCCAAATAGGGATGTCTCCTGGGTTAAAACAACAAGATTCTAATTAGTCCGTCAGTTAGATTATAGAAAAATACTCGATACGTATTTTTTTATTTGTCCATACGAATAATATTGACAAAGATACAGCACATTCAAATTCAGGAGTAGGGGCTCGTGACGTCACTCTTTCGTAAAAATTTTACGATATAATGACGTAGCGCGAACTTTCGCCGCTCTGTAACTTTGTTATTTTAAGTTTTAGAAGCAAAAGAAAAAATACGTATCTACTATGGCTAAAAAATACGTATCTACTATGCTAAGGCGGCAATGGTATGTCACTGGCTGGAACCGATTTGTTAGGGGCGCTCACGGTAGGGCGAGGCATTATTTTAGGGAGTGGTTATCTTTTAATAAGCCTGCTGATGGTCCGATTTATTTGCGTATGATTGAATCGCGTAAGATTTTTAAATCGAAATTGAAATGGTGCCAGGAAAATCAACAAAAAATAAAGATGGATATCATTGCAATGCACCATGCAAAGAAAAACTTCGGCAGGTTTTGGAAGGAAACCAATAGGCTTAATCCGAAGCCAAGTCTTCCCGTGAGCATAGCGGGCAAATGTGACCCCACTGATATTGCTGACTTGTTCAAAGAACATTTTAAGGTCAAGTCGCCACTGGGTCGGTCTGAGCCGATGCTCGGGCGTGCTCCATCCTCTGTCTCGATTCGTTTTTCGGCAAGTGACGTAGCGTCCGTGATTAAAAACATGAAAAGAGGAAAGTCACCGGGATATGATGGATTAAGCATTGAGCATCTGCAACATGCGGGCGTTCACCTGCCGAGAGTGCTCGCGCTCTTGTTTAATTTATGTATAGGTCATACATATCTGCCCAGTGCTTTAATGAGAACCACTGTTGTACCGATAACTAAGAATAAGACCGGCGATGTGTCTGATTTGGGCAACTACAGGCCGATCTCGTTGGCGACAATTGTCGCTAAGGTACTGGACAGATTACTTGATGGCCAGTTAAGGAAGTATTATACTCCAAAGGACGCTCAGTTCGGTTTTCAGCCGGGTGTATCGACTGAGTCAGCCATCTTTTGCCTGAAAAGTACTGTACAGTATTATGCAGAACAGGAAAGTCCAGTGTATGCCTGCTTTTTAGACCTTTCTAAAGCGTTCGACTTGGTCTCATATGACATATTGTGGGGCAAGATGTCACATGAGACCAGTCTACCAGCAGAGATAATATCAGTTTTTGAGTACTGGTATAACAATCAAATAAATTATGTGAAATGGGCAGGCGTGCATTCGGATGAGTACAAACTGGAATGTGGAGTGAGGCAGGGGGGGGTTACCTCTCCTACTCTGTTTAATATATATATGGACGGATTGATAGAGGAACTCAGCAGCGCCAAGATAGGATGTTCCATAGGAGGCAAGCGCATGAACAACATTAGTTATGCTGATGATATGGTGCTGCTGGCTCCCTCTATCAGTGCGCTAAGAAAACTCCTGGGAATCTGTGAGCATTATGCGGGGGGACATGGGCTGAGGTATAACACCCGTAAAAGCGAGATACTGGTTTTCAGGGCGGGTTTTAAGAAACTTGAGGACATTCCGCCGGTTAAATTGTGCGGCGCCGCTCTGAATAGAGTACAGAGTTGTAAGTACCTGGGTCACTGGCTCAACGAGGACCTCACTGACGACCTTGATATAGAAAGGGAGCGTAGGGCATTGGCGGTTCGGTGCAATATGCTGGCACGCAGGTTTGCGAAGTGCACCAATGAAGTCAAGATCACACTTTTTAAAGCATTTTGCCAATCTTTTTATACCTGCAGCCTGTGGGCTGGCTTTGTGCAGAGATCGTACGGTGCCCTGCGCGTACAGTATAACAATGCGTTCAGGATGCTGTTGGGCCTGCCTCGATACTGTAGTGCATCAGGGATGTTCGCGGATGCTCGCACGGACGACTTTTACGCCATTATCCGTAAAAGAGCGACATCCCTGTGGCACAGGGTTCAAAATAGCACCAACGGCCTCCTGAGGGTATTTGCTGACAGATTTAACTGCCCGCTGATAGGACGTTGGAATAAACTCCACGAGCCCAAGGCCGTATCGCAATTCTAAATTTTAAATTAATTAGTCTTAATCGTATGAATTGATTATTTTATTATTTGTTTTATATGATTATTCGTTAAATTTAATTGATTCGTGTTTCATTTTATTTGATTTTAATTATTCATTATTTCTGATCTTAATTTTATCCAATGGAATGTATACTAACATAGTTTTTAAGCTACTAATGTTTACTAACACCAATATGGGTAATTCCTGAGAATAAAACATTTACAATTACTATTTTCTGGCGTTCTAAAAGATGGACTAATTATTATTTTTTAGTCAACATCCCAATTGCGTTACGTAATACTTGAACGCTCCCTAACACCCTTTGCAATAGAGTTTTGTTTACATATTGATGTATCGGGGACTTGACACAATATTGCGTTTTTATATCAAATTTTCGTTTTTATTATTTACAGGTTCAATAACCACTTGCAAGTGTGGAAGTTAGGCTCTCCAGCAATCGATGGAAAAGGTCAATATATATATTCAAATACCAATGTAAATCAGACTGCTGCAGCCAACGGAAATAACCAACTTGAACTAGACACCACTGAAACAATAGACAATACAGTGCCAGTAATTAGTAACAATGACGGTATGAGTTTAAAAATATCGAACAGTCCAGTCAAGTTGGTATCAATTCAAACTAAAAAGAAGAAACATATGAGATGCTGTGAAATCTCGCCATCAGGAGAATTCATAGTATATGCCACGGACAATGACATTAGGATGTTAAAATTGGAAACTGTAAGTTTCAGCTTTCACTTAAGCCTGCTATTTACCCTCTACAAGGTGTATTATAATTATAACTAGCGTTCCGCCCGCCTAGCGATACGTGTACAATTAGTAATAGTATATAAGTATAGTAATTTTTAAAAATGACAGTGAAAACTGTATCAAAAACCTTTGCGTGGTTTAAAAGGAGTGGGCGGCCGAAGTTATGAGGACAGACTGAAACGGATAATGATTTTATACTATTTAGTGATAGAGACAGTGAAAGTGATGTAAATAAATAAGAAATGAATACCATACCAGTTCCAGAAAGTTCAACAATGATGAAAACAACCCCAAGTCGCGAGTCGGCATGTACGATGCGAAGTTATTGAAGAACGTATATTAAAAAACTATCCATTAACTTAACTGAACTGATAGCACCTTTAATTTGATGTCAGCTATATAAAACTGAAACAAAGTAATTACATCACTTCATCAAACCACGTTTTTTTACAAAACTGCCATTTTATCTCAATCTTGTGTCTGGTTAAACCACTGCGACGTATAATAAAAACGTCACTTAACATAAACGCTATTTGAGTTATCATGGCGTTCCAATTTAGATCTAATGATTATGGATCAATCAGTTTTCCTTCTTAATTGTAAGCCTTGTTTGAATGCTACAGGATGACGACGACTCAAGCACGTCAATATCCAAAATGGCGGTGAACGGAGTATCCCTTCCAGCCAACAGGGTCGCGTTCACCGAGGACTCCCGGACGATGGTGGTGCACAGTCCGGGAGTGCTGCAAGTTCTGCAGGTGGACCCTGGCGCCAGTGCCACCGTCAGCCAGACCATCACGACTGACAAGTGTAAGCGATCTTTACCAATTCATCCATTCATTAAGAAAGAAAAAAGTTTTATTTTATCTGTTCGACACAGATGAATCAAAAATGATTATGTGGGTTATAGTTATAACTTATAGTTATAGCCAACCAAGAAATTTCTTGACCATTTTTAGATCGTATTATAAAGGGATAAGGTTCAAAAGTGGTAAAATAATTTCTTGGTCGACTATACGTCAATAAGTTTATAGTAGTATTAGTTTGGCATGTATGTTAGTCTTTAAGGTATTTTTTCTATGGGCCTATGCAGGACAGGCCTAAAATAAATGGTTCCATTTTATAAGTCCTTAATAATTTTCTATCATTATTAAAATTTTAATGTTTCAGATCTGAAATCCAAGGCCATTTTGCATTTGTTAATATCTAAAAGGACTCCATCGAACAGAATATACTTAGTGGCAGCAGACACTGAGGGCGCGATTGCAGTGTGGTCGCATTCCACTAAAAAGTTTGAGCACTATGCAACGCTGCCGAAGTACCAGTGTGTGCCGTCCGCCATGACAGTCGACTCGCTGCGGGAAAGCCTTGTCATCACTTACGTGGATCAAAAGGTACTAGCATTTTAGTCGATATTTGATTTTGTTTTACTTTAGTTTTAATATTTAAATACTAGCGCACCAGTTAATACTACCTACATATAAACACTAAGCAACGGAACCACAATACACAGTGGAAGATAAGCTTAACTGACAATTAAAGATGGAACTGAGACAAAGTAATATGTATTTCCTCGAAAGAGATAGATAATATAGATTTATCAACTTAGTGTCTCCCTTTCGAAAAGTGACACTTTCCCTGTGTTCCATCTTTAATGGTCACTTTTAGTCCTTGACTATGAAATCGGTTTTTAAAGTTGTAAAGTTGCTAGCTACCCGACCCGGCTTCACACGGTTACAATATGATGTGCTTAATTAACATAAAACCTCCCATAAAAAAGCTCTAAATAACAGTAAACACCGTATCAAAATCCGTTACGTGGTTTAGAAGGAGTAAGCGGCCGAAGATACTTGGACAGAGAGAAACGGATAGCGTCTTGTTTTACACTACGTTAAGATTAAGATTTTCTGGTCACAGCTAATGGAATACCAGCTGGCCAGCAAGAGGTTCGAGGAATGGCCGCAGAGCGCGCTCTCCGCGCAGTGGCACCAGCGCGAGTCGGCCGTGCTGGCCGTGGCCGCGCACCCTGCGCGCGCCGCGCTCGTGTTCCAGGACGAGACCGCGCTCTGGGTCATGGAGAGACCTAACCACAATAATGAGGTAGCTCATGCAAAGACAATAGTTATTTGTGCAACAAGAGAGCAAAGTTAGTTATTGCTGCGAGTGTTGATTTTGAATCCTGAGCGTAGCGAGAGCATCAAAGACACGAGATGCAATCAACTTTGGTCTTTTGTGAAACACACAATGTTGCTCACTGTCTTTAAACAGCTAAATCTGCCTGTTTGAGGTGCTAAGGTGAAATGGTCTTTAACCAGTGTGGGTTGCCAGTACTGTGACGTATGGAACAGAAACGTGATTCCTCACAATTTGAACCAGCTCAGAGTCACTAAACGTGTTTGAGTTCCCCATAGCACGTTGAGTAGCCCTCTAGCTTTGCTCGGAGTTTCTCTACGTCATAGAATAAGAAGGCGTCAGACTAGCGTTTTTTCAGCACGTCTAAGCTCGTTTCGGCATACGCGCTTACACGCGTGCTACTTTTCCCGCTTAAAAACTGAACGTGCGTACATGCGCTTATTTCAACGTGTTCGCTCGCACTGGTGGGTCAGCCTGTATGGAAAGCCAGTACTGAATTCGACAAGGTTATAAGCGCTTCAACACTCGTACGAGTTACGCGTGTCTAACGACGCGCTTATAGGCGCTTACAAAAACGAGCTTACACGCGCAGAAAGAACTCATAGCGCTGTAAGAACCTTTTCATCTGCTCTAGCGCAATTGCATCAACGGAAAGCTACAGTACGATGTCGTACTGTAGCCTCCCATGAGTCCAATCGATCTCCTCCCAACATTGTGTCTCCAGTCCGAAAGCTTCCTTGAATAACTTAGTTTCTTCAGACTTAAACAGGTATTATAGGTAAATCAATCTGCTTAAAGCCCATTTTCCCTAATCAAGATTTGTTGGCCCAGGTTGCGGACGACGTGCCTCACGCCAAGAAACGGCCGGGACAGAATCGACATAAAGCGCACATTAAAGTTATTCCAATGAAGGTATGTTAACCTATTTCTTGAAAATATTGCTCTCTTGTTTGTACGGCAAAGGACACTGACATGGATATAGTGGCGTTCCGCGCCGCTGTTACGCCGCATTACTATTTGTTGGTAGCTACCTTTAAGACACGTCCGAGTCGCGCCATTTGGGCTCTGGAGTGCGATTTTTGAATCTCACCGGGTGACTAAAGCTCGCCAAAATGGCCGTGTTTCATAGAAATGCGGCCATTTTGGTGAGCTTCAGTCAACTGGTGAGATTCAAAAATTGCATTTGAATCTCACCGGGCAACTAAAGCTCACCAAAATAGCCATTTTTCATAGAGATTCGGCCATTTTGGTGAGCTCTACTCACCTGGTGAGATTCAAAAATTGCACTCCTGTAGCCGAGGTTGAGCTAAATGTAATTAAGACTATTGTGTACGCAGCGCTCTGCATACAAACGGCGGGAGCGTTTTCCACCCTGTAAACTTTAACGTATAGTCATGATTTTTAGGATGTTGTTATGCCTTAGAACTGGGTTTGTATGTTTCATTTTTTAAATATGTTTTAAAGGTGTGAAGTGTTGACACTTTTTTGTTTTGTATAAAACTCCAAAAGTGAAAATATTATCAAGCTAGCGACTCGCCCCGGCTTCGCATGTATGTGTATGTAAGTATAAAAACCTTCCGCAGAAAAATATCTGACAGTGAAAACCGTTATCAAAATCCATTGCGTGGTTTAGAAGGCGAATTCGGCCGAATATCACCATAAGGATTTATGACAGACAGGAACGGAAAGCGATTTTACTTTAAACTATGTAAAGATTTATGGGGAATATAAAAAAAAACATACAAACCTAGTTCTAATGTATAACATCAGTATACATTGTAATTTTGATTTATTTAAAAAATTACACCTCGTTGAGTTTCTTGCCGGTATCTTCTCATCAGAGGTTTTTCCGAACCGGTGGTAAATTTTTTGACATTCATAAGTGCTACCTGTAAGCCTAATCTGAATAAAACATTTAGACTTTGACTTTGACTTTGACTTTGACTAAAAAATCATGACCATAAATTAAGATTTAGATGGTGGAAAACTTTACCGCCGTTTGCATGGAGAGCGCTTTTTGAGGCTTGGTACACAATCCCCTTAAAAACTATTCTAACGCGACATTGGTGGTGTGGATATCTATCGGTTGGCATCAGCTTAGGTAGACTTATATACCGAGTAACTTATCTATTTATGGGCAGATGTATTACGCTCCGGCACTCTTCGGTGTCATTCTACGCGTCTCCTCCTTTCCTAGTGAACAGTCAAAGTTCTAGTCAACGCAATCAAAAGATACGGCGTTTATGCCGCATATTTCATAGATTAGCAAGGAAATCGAAAACCTATAGGGTACTTCCCGTTGACCTAGAACTATGAAATTTGGCAAGAAGCAAGGTCTCACAGACTAATAAAGAAAAAAATTTAAAACCGTAAATTTGTAGTTACGTCAAAAAAAATATTGTTGTAACATACATGACATTCGCGCCTAACATTCAAAAGTTCGTACGCTGCGACAAGAACCAACTAGAGATGGTGCGTATTTACGTTACCAGGTTTTGATACCTGGTATTTCCTTGCAAGTATACCAACCTGGTACCGACCCGATATACTTGCAAGACTTGAAAGTATTTTTCCATTAAAGTATACTGTCCCTTCAAAGTAAGTACTACTTAAAGTAGTACAAAATTATATCTTATATTCATACACATAAGGTTCAGATTGTGCTTATACGTGAAATAAAATACTTTTAAAGTATTTTACGTCTTGATTGGAATATATATTTTGAATCTTATCTGTATAATAACAAGGTTTAAACTTGCAAGGAAGCAAGTATTCGACTCGTTGCGTTGGACAGAAAATACTTTGAAAGTATTTTGATACCTGGTTTCTGCACCTGGTATGAGAAGGTGGACGTACTTTTAAGCCCTGGTACGCGATTTAGCAAGTATAACCCATCCCTAGAACCAACTTGACTTAGCGGCTTAGAATCCGGTCAATTTAACCGAAAGACCGAGGTTCGAATCCTGCGGACACCGGACATAATGCAAAAATGCTTTTTGTTTGTTTGTGAGGATTTTTACGATTTTTTCCTGTATGTTCTCGTAAGTTTATACGGAACCCTCGGTGCGCGAGTCCGACTCGCATTTGGCCTGTTTTTTTTCCTTATCTAAATGTAGGCCGTTGGGTTTTACGTTGTTTAGTCTTCCTTGATTTAGACAGTCGTATTTTAGCACCATTTTTGCTCTTTTACTCGAAACGCTTACATTTTCTTTCCTCCCGCAGTACCTGGGAGGTTTCCACTGGCTAAACTCCTCTGAAGCTGTTTCAGTTGAAATACTTCCTGAAAACATTGTCGCCCAACTCCCGGCCGCCTGTACTGGATCGAGAAACTTCACTTTAGGCTAATTGAAATGAGCTTAGTTTCTAAGTCAATGTTTTGCTGGGCGAATGAGTATCATAATAAATGTTTAACTTTACATTAACAAACTTTCTTAATCCTTTTAACTATGACAAACTTTTTCAATTAACTGTTTTAATTTGTGATTCTAGATCGAAATTATTCATCTTTTATTCATTACCTTAGGCTGTTTTAAATATTGCGCAATCTTTACAGACTTTGCTGTTTTTAGCCGACTGCGCCACGTAAATAGGCGTTATTTAATTATTGTAAACGATTGTAAAGTTTAAAAAAATATATTTTTGGGGCGCTTTTTTTACTGATTGTTCTTTAGGTAGTAATGCATTGTAATTCAGTTTTTCCCTCGTATGCCAAATGTCATGTCAATCAGATGACAATAAGTAGTGCAAAATCGACTTCCTAGATTTGTTTACATACTTAGTCAGCTACATAAAGTGAAGCTAAATAAAATATGGGTTAATTTAACCCCTTTTCCAAATAAGAGATCTATATTATACTACCACTTCGCGCCCCTAAAATTTACATCTTATTATATGTATGTATAACTAGCTTACTTTGAAAAAGGGTTCAAACAGTGTAGAAATTGGCGCACTAAAAATAATAGTTCAGATTTTGATAAACGTTTTCAGTTGTTTTGGAACACAAATTATCAACTGTTAACACTAATTTAATAAAACTCAGCAAATTTCAGTCATTCAGTGGTTTATTCTTCAGAGAAGTTAGACAAAGTGCCATACTATTGTCATCGACATTAAGAGATACGATAACTGTATGGATTTGACGTAAGCACAGGATATATATAGAGCAGTATTTCAACTAGACCTTACAATACACAGGTAAACGCTCCTCCCTCGCCTCTTTGACTCCGCGCCACCGCATTTTCCTCCTCCGACTGACTCAACTGCGAAACTCAGTTGTGCCGCGTTCTCATATTTAAACAATGGATCGTTTTACTTACCAGTCAAATTTGACTGATTTCCTATAGATAGCGTGTCAAAATGTAGAGGTAAAACGATTCGTTGTGTTAATTTAGGAACCGACCAGTAGAGGTTGTGCTGCCATGGGTGTCTGTGTGAGTGTTGTACATATCTCACAGAATAGCGGTGTGAGGTAGAAGCTTGCTATTGCGTTTCGTACTGTGAGTAAGAGATCTAGAAGCCCACATGATCTAATCTGAAGGCTGGCAAGGGTCCCTGATTCCCATGGGCGGCGGCGATTACTTTCCATGACCCGCAGGCTCGTTTTCCTCCTTTTCCCATTAACAAAAGTTTGTATATGTTTGTTTTACTGCTTTAGCAATATATTTACTGTGACGTAAGGAAACGAAAGCAAACGTCAAAATGTTTCGATCGCAAATGTCAAATCCAAACAGCCAGTTTAGTGTTCGGTAGCATGCATGACTTTGGCTAAGCCGTCGACCAGGGGATCCACGGGCACGGCCTGCGCGCGCGCCCACATCGTGTCCGTCACCTCGCAGCGCGCCGGCGGCAGCTTGTACGAGATCGGGTCCCCCACGTCGATACTGGAACAATCCCCGCGGGTGGTAATCGTGACACGCTGCTTTATTTCCGTCAAACTTTTGAGTAAACTATTAAACTTATAAAAGCTATCATGAAATGTATAACAGTTTCACACATTGTCGGCGCCAGCTCCTATAAATCGATCTATACGCGGTCAAGTCGTCGGTTATACGCAGATACAATGTGCATCCGCCGCCATTGCAACATGATACAGATGTCGAAGTGAACGAAACATTCCAATCGAAATAATATTGCTAGTAATATTTGTTTTATATATGATAAGACTCGACGAATCCAGAAAATATGCTAAACTTGTTACTGTTTATTTCTTTAGATATACTGGAATATATAATCCAAAGTATGCTTGATGGAACTTGATGGGATACTTGGGAATTCACGCTGATTGACCTAGTCCCAAACTACTATACTATATGTACTAGACAATTGATATACGTACTTATGTGTGTAGATAAATACATGCTGAAACACGATTAAACATCCACGACTCTGATACAAACACTGACCTATAAATAATGGATTCTAGTCAGCGTTTAAAAATGGACTCAAAAGTCGAACAAAAAGTGCAAAAAATCGACAATTACTTCCGGTGTCAGTCTGTCGGACCGACGGCGCTGCTGTCAATACTATTTTTTTTTAAACCTATTTGCAACGAAACCTAATAAATTATATTTTATGCATTTAGACGTAAAATTGTAAATCAAACAATAAATGGTGAACTAATAATTTGCATTTGTAACATTGGCGTCAACCTGTGTTCTCATGTCGGGCCGTTTTTCTGCTGTCATTTGGTATGACACTGTACAACCATGCTTTATAATATCATTGGCTATGAACATCGATCATTCAAATGTCTTCACGGAAATCGAACCCAATCCTCTAACTTCGTAATCAGAATCACTAATCGCTAGGCTATCTGGTCGTCTGGTCATCTAGTCGTTATTATTTATACTTACCCTAAAAATATGATAGTCTGCTTATAAGGGTCATAGATCTGTCCCGGCGGCAGCGGCGGGCGCGCGGGGTAGTCGCGTGCAGTTCGCACCAGGCGGCCGTAGCGCTCCAGCGCACAGCGCGCGCGGCGCCCCACCATGCCTGCAATCAACACCTCGCTCACTAAGCCACATGACGTTAAGTGTACTAACTGTGATGATGGCTTGTTGTAATCAGCTTTGGAATGTTCGAAGGATGAATTAATGTGTGATGAATGGATGAAGAATGTTCGTTTATACGTCGGTAGAAAATTGGCATGCGGCTCGCTTAATGGTATGCAATAACTGTTTGTAATACACTGCAGGATGAGCTATTGCCTAGGCAGTAAAAGGGTTGAACTCAAACTAACTAACATGGCTCAACGATCCGCCAGCCTTGCGTTTAGCCTCTGACATATCCCGATCCTGAATATTTTCGCCAGTTGTAGAACATCTGCCTGAAAGGTCATCGATCATTAGGATGTCCTATACGTGCTCTTGAGGCTCTGACCTATACCTCCTCTCTTTAAACCAAGGAATTAGACGTGGTCAAAAATATATAACAAATCCCTATTATCAGGTATTGAGCGTGTTTTGTTTTTTGTGTACAATTTTTGCTGGTGGTAGGACCTTGTGCAAGGTTCGTCCGGATAACTACCACCATCTTGCTCGTTAATCCTGCCGCTAAGCAGCAGTGCTTGCACTGTTGTGTTTCGGCGTGGAGAGCAAGACAGTCGGTGCGATTACTGGCACAAGAGGTATTCCATCTTAGCCCTCTAGGTTGGCAACGCATCTGCAATCTCCTTAGTGTTGCGGGTGTGATCACTTACCATCAGGGTCAGGCTTGCTTTTTTGCCTTCCTATTTTATAAAAAAAACATTACTGCTCCGATATATTTGCTGGCGATTTTACTTCGCTAACGTTTACCGGAGGACGTCGGGGGCAGCGGCGCGGGCGACGGGTCCACGTGGACGGGGTACTGCCGCGGCTCCGACTGGCAGTTCATGGAGCGCACGCCCGCCCGGTACTCCTCCATAGACATGCCTGCAAATGCAAGGAACGGCTAGCTATGATGGTGACTAACATTTTTCTGTTCTCAAAATGAAAAGAAATCTTTAAAAGATGAAATAATTGAAAGAGATTTTTTTTACGATTAATTTTCTCGAAACGCTCTTATATATTATTTTCTATACATTTCACGGGATAAAAGGTTTTATATTAAGCCAGGACCTAACCTATCTATCTGCCAAATTTCATTAAAATCCGTTCAGTCGTTAAATGCGTGATTGAGGAACAAACATCCAAATATCCAAACAGGTTACTTTCGAGTGTATGATACTATAGGTACATAATAATTATTATTACAATTATTATAGTGATTACAATCACCTTTATTATAATTATTATGTATATGTAATATCTGTTTCACCGGATGGTTGACTGGTTGTGAATGCCTTAAATCCGCCATTTGTAAATTTATCTTTGTGTTGTGCCATAAAGTTAAAATAAAAAAATATAGGATATGATAGGTAAAGTCGTTCATAGCTATAGTCAGACCAGTTGAATCGGGACGCCACTCTGTGGACCGTTGCACAATAAATATCATCCTAATGAAGGGCCGAGCCCAAAGAGCTGTCCTATTGACTCCCCAATACATTGCTAAAAAGGTTTCACATTGGGCCATGATGAGACGACCATCTTGCCCCTACCTAACTTGAAGGCTTCTTCTTCTTGAACTTCTCGCTGTTGCGTGTAGAAGGACCATTTCTGCTTCCAAAGCCGCGCTGCGTGCCTCTCTTTGCGAGTGAGGGATGACCTGTTTTAAAACATGCCGATGCATTCAATAATAATGTCATGTATTACAGAAGTTCTACATGTAAGAAAGAGAAAACAAACACGATGATCTCGTTACCTGGTTTGAATGACAGGTAAGCCCAACTAAACCCACTAAACCCACCCAGATAGAGCCACTATGTAGTTATGTGTTGGTTGCAGTACGAATGAGCTGGCTGGACCGGGGTACCACACTCTTACAGAATACCAGCGTGAAATAGTACTATGCTGATACGTTTAGTTCGGTGAGGTAGAATGGCCGACCATGGATCAGCGGTTCTCTTAGGGTCGCTTGTTCCCATAGTATGGGTGGCGATGATCACTTCCTATCAGGTGCTCCGCTTGCTAGTTCGCCTTCCTTTCCAATAAATCAAAAAACCTTGCCCCAATGAACAGATGACAAATGAATTGTAACAAAGCAGGTTCCGCTGATAAGTATCTACGGATATTATATCATGATATATATCGATCGATTTATAGGTACACACAGCCTAACTTCAACTAAAATTTGACGTATTGATCTTGACCTTGACAAATGATAAGATTGTAAATAACGAATACAGGACGTTTGTAAATTATGATTAACCTATTATTAATTATACTTAACCATATTTTGAAAAATGATCCGATTGCTATCCGGTATCCGGCCTATCCGGCCATTATTTTACTATCCGGCCGAATACCGGATAGTTGCGCACTATCCGGCCAGATACCGAATAGTGATTCTGTTTGGTATTTAACTTTGAAAAATGGTTAGTATACAAGAAAACAACAACAAATTATCAATATTCGCTTATTAGTATTACCTTTAACGTACAATTTAATTAAACTTATCAAAAAGCCTCATTTAAAGTAGTTAAGAAATCCTATGATCAGCATCAGTTAGTATCCAATTGCATACGAACGAAATAGTTCCGGACACTGACCTAATAAAACTCGTTTCTTACCTAAGTAGAAAACGGTCCGCGCGAACCTACAATACGTAACAGGTTGAAACCTGCTCGACGCGCCCGCCGGCAAATTAAAATGTAGGTATCGTTTGGCCGGCCGAATATTCGGCGGCCGGATACCGGATATTCGGCCGGTGATCAGGCCGAATATCCGGTATCCGGTATCCGGCCAAACAACTATCCGTTGCGTCTCTAATATTTATCGTCTAATTTAAGACTGATTATTAATTATTATTAATCTCGAAGACCGTTATGTTATTATCTTTATAATAGACTAGCGGACGCGCGCGACTTCGTTCACGTAAAATTAGTAGGTACTCGTAGCCTAGGTCCGTCAGTAATAGTGTAGCTTTCTAACTGTGAAAGAATTTTTGAAATCGGTTCAGTAGTTCCAGAGATTACCCTCTACATACAAACAAACTAACAAAAAAACAAATAAACAAAGTTTACCTCTTTATTATATTAGTTTAGATTAGTGTAGATGTAGATGTAGATGTAGATAAATAAAAATTAAATAAATCAAACTCAAACTTAATTTTACACTTTTAATTTAAAAGATCAAATTTTAAACAAAGCCACTTGCGGCCTAAAAATCGAATCTTTTTATACGCATGATTTGTATCGGATAAATATTAAATATCGGATTTTTGCGAACCCTCTGGTACAAAGACATAAATTTAATTACAATCAGCTTTTTAAATAAGATTACTGGATCCATAATTTGTTAGGTACATACTTTATATCTTAATAAATACGTCGTACAAAAGATGAAAGAATCCTAATTAACACTGTTATCTAACAATAACAATGACCCTTGAAATGTCGGAAAATAAAAACTTTTGTCTCTGAAAAAAAAGCACAACACATTTAACGAAAAAAACCAAACAAACAGGTATTTTCTTGTTTTTCGTTTTCTGAAAGTAAATATTTGCTCTTCGCTCTTTAGCTAATTGACTTGCAATGTAATGAGTGATAGAAATGAAACAAAATACCTAATTTATTTCAGCCCACGCGGTCCATTAAATCTAGAATCATTAAAATGTAGTACTAAACATTATTATTAAAATCAAAATCCGAATTAAATTTGAGAAAGAAGCTCAAATATAAATTAAATTCCTCCGAGACCAACGGCCCTAACATGACGGGCCGCCTAAGTTTAACTTATCCCCCTGCGTCTTTGTCTAACTAATGTCATAGGAAAGGGACGCACATGGAGATAAATATTTTACCCCTAGGTATATTATAAACTTTCCCGGTCATGTTAGGGTCACAAGCACGGTCGCAAACCAAAATTTTGGAAGGCACGGTAGTTCCACATATTTATAACATTATCGGGACTTAAGCGCGATAGAAATATATTGTTGATTTACCTCGACGTTTCGGCCATGTTTCAATGGCCGTGGTCACGAGTAGACCACGCGTAGAGTAGAGTAGTACTCGTGACCACGGCCATTGAAACATGGCCGAAACGTCGAGGTAAATCAACAATATATTTCTATCGCGCTCAAGTCCCGATAATGTTATAAATACGGTAGTTCCAGTTAGTTCATATGAGTGCGCGAAGTAACGCCTGACTCTATTATAATAACTACCTACACTAGGGTTGCCATATTTTCCAGAAACCCCATTGGGACATTTTGGTAGGTACCTATAGGGTTTTTAATGCATAGGTGAAATTTACCATAATCTAAAACACAATCAGGGCAAGTACATTATTATCGGTTCGTGAGTATGGGATACAAATAATCTTTTTTATATTTATCAGATGATATCACAGGTGATATCTGGGACAAGCCCACTCGGGGCCACACTGGGTCTCGCCCGCATGTTAACGTATCCGATTTGACGTGTTCTTAGTTAATCGAGTTGGAAATGTATATTTATTTGGATTATTTCACATGTAGCTCGTCAGAACACTATTGTTAATAACGATGACAGGTACCGACGTATCAGTAGCCCGAGCACGAATATTGGAGTCATGCGTTACGTTTTCGTATCGCCTTTACTATTCGATTACGTTTACTTTACTTTAACGCAAGCTGTCGGTAGCACGAATCTCTTAATCTGACTCACGTTAACGTATCGAGTACACGCTACGATAGTTAAATAAAGCTACGAATCTACTGGATAGGTACGTTCGGATACCTCACTGAGCGAAGTCAATTACTAAGAATCATTTTAAATAAGTTAGAAATACAGGAAACGGCTTGAATATTACAGAAATCTGTGTAATTTGTATATTTATTTATGAAATTATACGAAAAATATATATACAGTAAGAAAATAATTAAATATGTTAATATAATAATCATTGGGACGAAAGAGTTGAAATTTTCGAACGTTGTATTTTGACACTTGTACTCTTGTACTCAAAATATAAATAAAGTTCGAACGGAATTTATTAGTTGTCGTTATTTAGATAGTAAATAAAAAGTAAAAGTGAATAATTTGTATTGGAAAATAAAACCAAGAAACATTTTCTCGCAGTTGGCCATAATGGCAGATTTCATGGAGAGGTAAGCTGTTAAATTAATTCTTACAACTATGATAGAACTACAATCAAGGACTAGCTCCTAATCTTCTAATTAATTAAATATTTGTTGATACGTTCATACTTTACAATATAGAAATTGATGTAAGTAAGTAGTTCATCAGTCTCTCAGTAAACATTCATTGTAATTTGAGTTTTATGAACGATACTTTAATTAACTTCCATTCTCGTCTAGTAACAAACAATAAATATAATAAAATAATAGAATGTACCAGCTGCTTCACTTATTGCACAGATCGTAAAAGCCAACCCCAGGCATGGACAAATTTCTCAGAAATCATGTCATAGGCAGTAATACTAGCCAATCTTAAATGCCATTGACACCTAATAATATGACTAATGTGGGTTTTCGTTACCTTTACTCTGTAAATGTTAAAAACGTGATTAATTTGCGGGTGGTAGGACCTTGTGCAAGGTCTGTCCGGATCGCTACCACCATTTTGCTCGCTAATCCTGCCGCTAAGCAGCAGTGCTTGCACTGTTGTGTTCCGGCGTGGAGAGCAAGACAGCCGGTGTAATTACTGGCATAAGAGGTATTCCAACTTAGCTCTCTGGGTTGGCAACGCATCTGCACTCTCTTTGTTGTTGCAGGTGTCTATAGGCCGTGGTGATCACTTACCATCAGGTGGCCCACTTGCGTGTTCGCCTTTCTATGTTGTATAGAAAAATATATATATAAATGAATAAACTTTATTTCAGGTCCTCACGTGATTCCTACGGAGATAATGCTGTCACCTACATACAAGTTCAAAATTGTGTACTGTGAAGTGTAAAATATGCCCGGAGCATAAAGTTCATGCTCAGTTAAATAGATGCGCACTCATTTTAGACGAAGAGGAAGAAAAGATTTTCTCTGTGAGGTGCGAAGACTGTGTAGCTTTACAGGGGGATGTAAACATGCCGTTGCATCACAGAAGTGAGGAACCTTCCTGCACTTTTGTTGAGTGAATGAAAAGACCTACAATAATTACCTATGTAAAGAATGGAAAGCCTACAGGAAAATACAATCCCCAAGTGCAGCTTCAAATGTTTTTATCACAAAAGAAAAACTTATTATTGTGTAGCTGACCCAGACTATCCCAAAAATAAAAAAGTGAATATAATAAATGTATCATTCAACCTTGCATATGTTGAAGATTTAGTTAACCATAAGTTATTAAACTTTTGGAAAACAAATATATACCCTTTATTATATCATTATATATTATTATTATATCAAAGTGTAGAGTGAGTGTGCTTATGTGTAAATGAGTGTTTATTTAAATAAAAAACCTATTTGAAATTACATACTAGTTTTATTTTATTAAGGCATTGCTATTATCGGATGACCTCATACAGGTGGAAGGAAGGCGGTGGTTGCATGCTGCTTCCAACCGGTCACTTTGGAAATCCATGGAGGAGGCCTATGTTCAACAGTGGACTTCTTGTGGCTGACATGACGATGATGATGATGACTGCTATTATCTCCAGTCTTTGTTTTTTTTATCATGTATGGTCGTTCTGAGCTGCTGCATGTCCGTTTTCTTCTGTCTTCTGGACATTCAAATTTACTTCGAGTACCTACATCCTGGTTTCAAGCGCACTTCTGATACTTTTCCCATAATATAGTATCATATTGATACTTGAGCGGTATAATTGAGCATATCATTTGGTAACTAAAAAGAAACAAAAACCTAACCTCAAACAATATTTACAATAGTCAAATAAAATTCATCAGTTTTGTTATAATGATGTATTTCCTAAATTACATTTTGTTAAATACTTACATAGAAATGACCTTTACATAAATACATTCTTGAATATGTTGATAAACAATGTGCATCATTTTTCTTGCAAGTGTTTTTCCGTATTTCTTGTTTACTTGGGACAAATATAAATAATTTGTTTGGTGTTTAAATGCGTGTGCTTTCACACTGGGGCAGCATACAGTACTTGTAATACGAAGGATTAATAATTTTTAATCACAAAACATTTACAATCTCGATACACAAACAGAAGCCCGAGCAAGAATATTGGAGTCATACCTAAGTAACTTTTTAGTATCGACTACTCGATAACCTAACGTTTACTTTACTTTTACGAAAGCTATCGGTAGCACGAATCTTAAAACCTCACTCACGTTAGCTCGATACGTAAACGCGACCACAGAGTAGCTTTTTAATATACAACGCGACGATAGTCAAATAAAATCATGAATCCACTAGCTAGGTATGTTCAGAAACCTAACACTAATCATAGTAAGTTACTATGGATCATTTTAAATATGTTAGAAATACAGGAAACAGCATGAATATTACGGAAACCTATGTAATTTGTATATTTATTTATACAATAAAAGGAAATGTTGAAATATGGCAAGAAAATAATAAATATGTTAATATTTAATCATTGGGCCGAAAGAGTTTAAATTTTCGAACGTTGTATTTTGACACTTGTACTTAAATTATAAAGATCGAACTGTTCGATCGAAATGTATCAGTTTTCATAATTAAAATTAAAGTAAGGATGAAAAGTGAATAATTTGTGTTGGAAAATGAAATCAAGAAACAGTTTCTCGCAGTTGGCAGATTTAATGGAGAGGTAAGCGGTTAAATTCATTCTTACAACTTTGATAGAACTACACTCAAGGACTAGGTCCTTATTAATTTAACATCCATTTTCATACTTTACAATATAGAAATTAATGTAGTTCCTTAGTCCCTCAGTAAACATTCATTGTGATTTGGCTTTATTTTCCTAGACTTTCTACTTACGGATATCCATATTGTGAATATTTGTTTAAGACACGAAAATTTATCTAAATCCTCCCGGGGCTGCAGAGACGCCACTGGTGCACATCACCAACTGTAGCTAGCCGACAGGCTAGGCTGTGACGAGACAGGCGATATCCGAACTGATGAAAACAAGCAAAAGCTAAGCACTATATGTATAGTAAATGCGCCCAACCTTTTTATAACGTACCACATATTAATGTCATAAAAATATACCTACTTAGTGCCTACTTACTGTACAGTTCGATTAAAGTTTGAATGTCTGCATTACTTGACAAGGTCCTGTTTGATTTACACTGTTTTTTGAGTAAATATCTGTCCAGATATACCAGGTTACCACCTTTTTAAGGATCTTATGCCTTAGTTTAATATGACAAAACGAATTGTAAAACCAGCCTTTTTATACTTTTCACTGTATTATTTAGTGATTTGACTGGTCAAATGTAAAAAGCTGGACAGGCGGAACACCATCTAACTTGCCTGAAGACACCTCCATAAAGCCTAATTATGCCCGGCTTTATCAGGATGCCTAGTACCATTAAATGTACTTTTTTGAATGTTCAATATAAATGTTTGTACCAGTGACATGGATGTTATATGTATTTAAGTATGTATCCACACCATATTTTTGTGTTGTTTGTGTTAACTTTGACATATTGGTTAGTACACTCACAGAAGCAAAGATTAGTTCAATTTGTGTACATCGTCCCAAGATATTTATTTATTACCAGAGATTACCCCCTACATACAAACAAACTAACAAACAAAAAACACACAAAGTTTACCTCTTTATTATATTAGTGTAGATTGAGAATAATTATTGTGCATTTTACAAGTCTTTCGCTAAATCTCAATTTTGCTGCAGGGTGTTAGATTTTTGGGGTAAAATGTAGCTTATATTCATCCTAAAAGAAGGACAAGTTATCTCCATCATGCATTATGGCTAACGGATTTGGATTCTTGGTCACTTAGAACCCTGTCACATTGAGTTATTGTTGTGAGATGGCATTTTGTACTGCTGCAGCGCACACAGACAATAAGTACTCATCTAATTTGTTACCTTTCGTTTTTTTTCTTCTCAATTGTTTGTAAATTTGATTGTGTGTGCTTGTAGTAACAAATAAACGTTTTATCTGTCTACCTATCTGAAGAGTCAAAATGAAATTTATTGTGAAAAGAATCTCCGTAGTCAGAAATCAATTTAGTTGACTGTACCTATAATGGAAAAACATGGTTATAATTAATTTTTAATCATATTTTAATTACTTGCCATTGTTATATACAGATTGAAGAATGCCACCAGCTATGTCTGAAGACAACGACACACAGCCACAAGAAATGGAGAAGCAAGACATCACTTGGTAAGCATTTTTAAAGTTGGATCGAGTGGCTTAGGTATGAAATTAAAATTTGTAGTCTTTACGTTTCTATATCCTAAGCACAAAACCACATTTCTGTCACCCTGCTGTCTGTCTGTGACTCACGCACGGGTCACTAGCTTGTGAACGGAATTTTGTATATTTTGTTTAAAATTTCTACTCAAAGCTGAATACTGACTTACAAATTAAATTTTATGCAGGGCATACTATGAAATATTATTATTTTATGTTACCCTAGCATTTACGGTCAGTCTCAGAAGTAGCTGAACATTTTAGTACCTTGTCACTGTCAGTGATGTGACAAATTCGAGCAACTCTCATTTCATACGTTACCCCGACAAGGTTCTTAAGTGCTACTTCTGAGGCTGACGGTAATAGGGTGATCATTATCATTTTTAAAATTTGAAAGGTTTTATGAAATAACTAGCGGCTCGGCTCGGCTTTGCACGGGTACAATTTGGATTCAATGCACATAAAAACTTTTTGTAAAATTTTTTTTAAAAAGGAAACAGTGAAAACCGTATCAAAATCCGTCGCGTGGTCTAGAAGGAGTAAGCGGCCGCAAATATGAGAACAGACATTTTATACTATGTAAAGATAATAAATTATTTCTATAAATTTTAGATGCAGATACATGGAACACTTCTGACTGCAGCCGCCGGACCGAGCAGACCGCCGCCGGGCCGAGCAGCCCGCTGCCGGGCTGCGCACCCCCGGCCCCGCGCCGAGCGGCGCCGCGGGCCGCCGCGCCGAGCAGCTCGCCGCTAGACCGAGCAGCCAGCTGCCGGGCTGCGCACCCCCGGCCCCGCGCCGAGCGGCGCCGCGGGCCGCCGCGCCGAGCAGCTCGCCGCTAGACCGAGCAGCCAGCTGCCGGGCTGCGCACCCCCGGCCCCGCGCCGAGCGGCGCCGCGGGCCGCCGCGCCGAGCAGCTCGCCGCTAGACCGAGCAGCCAGCTGCCGGGCTGCGCACCCCCGGCCCCGCGCCGAGCGGCGCCGCGGGCCGCCGCGCCGAGCAGCTCGCCGCTAGACCGAGCAGCCAGCTGCCGGGCTGCGCACCCCCGGCCCCGCGCCGAGCGACGCCGCGGGCCGCCGCGCCGAGCAGCTCGCCGCTAGACCGAGCAGCCAGCTGCCAGGCTGCGCACCCCCGGCCCCGCGCCGAGAGGCGCCGCGGGCCGCCGCGCCGAGCAGCTCGCCGCTAGACCGAGCAGCCAGCTGCCAGGCTGCGCACCCCCGGCCCCGCGCCGAGCGCCGCCGCGGGCCGCCGCGCCGAGCAGCCCGCTGTCGGACCGAGCAGCCCGGCTATGAGGCAGTGCCGGATTAAGCCAGCGCGGGGCCTGTAGCAAATTCTGTCAAGAGGCCCTTAGTTTGCTTTAGGTTCTCAAGTTTAGGGTATTAAATATTTTTTTATTGCGGTCAGACAGGCGTAGAAGCGGCGCCCGTAGCATTAGCTACTCTTGCTATGTGGCTAATCCGGCACTGTGAGAAGGAGACTGACTGCAGAAGAACAATTTTTAAGACCTGAGAAGAATGCGAGGAGTCTCAGAGAGGGATTAAATGTTCGTCGTGCTGGAAAGAGCGAGGATTCGGCAGAGAGACATGGAGCTCCAGCTTTGAGTTCGATCGATGGCTTGAATTAATGAAAGAGGCGATGTATGTTATTACGAGTTTCTTAGATGTGAATAATTGAGATTATGAATGAACGCAAAATGTAAGTCTGTATGTGAGATGAGCGCTTAGGTTAGATCGCGAGTAGATTAGAAATAGCATGATGACTAGTAAAGAAGAAAAATTGTATTTTTAGTTATTGTCTACTATCACTATTGGGTGAAATATCGCCCCATGCAAACACTATACAAAATTATATATGTAGTTATTTTAAATAAAAAAAACAACGAATAAATATAAAATAACAAAGCCTTTATTTATTTACCAACATAGGTGCTCCTTTTAACTTACCTACCCCTTACTTCTAAACCACATATCTGATTTTGATATGGTTATCACTCTCATTTAGAGTTTTTTTAAGGAAGGTTTTTAAGTAATAAATAAGATTAACCTTATCCATACAAGTTTGCCAACCTCTCTTAACTACATAACGTAACTTATGTTTCGTCTCTTTCATTCGAGGGCAATTGTGTAGACAACACACGTTTATGAATCAGGGGGTTAGTTTTTGTAGTGGTAGAGGCGCACTGTGAAGCCAGTATATATTTGCAGTACGAATGAACGGGTTCGACCAGGGTAGTACCACACTCGCAGTACATCAGCGTGATGTAGTAGCTTGCTACTGCGTTTCGTACAGTGGGTGATCGATCCGGAGGCCTAAGGGCTTACAACACATTAGTGGTTCTCTTGTGTCCCGCATTGCCTACCTAATAAATAAATAATATTGCATAAAACAAAAAATAAAACTGAAATCACAATCTTTTAATAAATTAATAATTAAGCAATTATTTTACAATTAAGATAGTGCCTATTAGTAAGTAAAATAAATTAACTACATGGAGTCCTTACAATTTTTACATATTCAATGAGTGAAAGTGTTTTCTACAATAGTAAGCAGGAGTTAATGTTTAACACCTTTATTTGGAAGTGTGATTCATCTATACAGACACAAACACCCGATATTCCATATTTTGCGTAAAATATGATAAGATAATATTGATATTAAGACAAGCAATAAGTAGTACCAATAATAATGGTAGAATAAGCTAAGAAAATTTAATCTATAATATATAAGTTAAAGTTAAATGAAATCTTCAGCAGTGTACTCAATGGTACTTAGTAATTTAGATGAGAAATATATTTTTTAGGAAAAAAAGTGCGCTCGAGATGGGCAACTGTTGATGCTTTTACCACAAAAGATAATATTTGTACTGAACACAGTTTACAAATAATTAATCTTAAGAGGAGTGTGAACCCAGCGCTGTCCATACAAACTGCGATAACGTTTTCCACCCTCTAAACCTTAACCTATAGCCATGATTTTTTTGTATGTTATTATTATGCCCTAGAACTAGGTTCGTATGTTTTGATTTTTTAAATATTCTTAATAGTTTCAAAAATATTAACGCATTTGTGTTTTGTATAAAACACCAAACCAAATATTGCAATATTTTCAGCACCAATGCAAATAAACCTAGTTCTAAGGCATTATGACAACATACCAAAAACCATTGCCATAGGTTAGGGTTTAGACGGTGGGAACCATTTTCACTGTTTGTATGGGGAGCGCTTTTTTGGCTTGGGTTCACACTCCTCCTAAGACAACTTGGAACACTTTTCCTTGCTTAATCAAATCCCTTTCTGCCCTTGTATTAGGGAACTTTATGAAAGTTTCAGCAATGGGTGAGCTGCAGAGAACATCCATCACTTCTCTAACATTTGCTGACACTAGTAACGCTAATGTGATTGTTAGTCTTTAAGGTATTTATCTATGGGCCTATGCAGCTTGAAATATTCTATTCTATTCTATTATATGCCTGCCTACATTGTTCTGGTATGAGCTAGTAGCCAAGAACGACAAGGAACATAAAACCCAATATAAAGACAAATAACATAAAATAATTTGTTTCAATATTCATACCTTATTCAAATTGAAAACTAGGTACCGACCTATTAAATAAAATACCTTGAGAATTCTATTACTCGACTTTAAACTTGTTTCGTTGCGGAGTTCTTCGCACAGGAACGCAAATGCCTCTTTATTTGCATCTGACAAAATGCAATTTCACTGGCATCTGATATATCCAGAGGATGTGTTGTTTTTCTCATCGTAACTCGTTGACTCATTCCCCTTTAAAGAAAGATACCTATTTATAAATGTATTTTAATTATTTTACTTTCAAAAACATAAAAAGTAGAAGTAATGTTCTTAGATTAGTTACCTCGTTTCTCGTTCTTCATTTTTGGATTATTTGATTAAACCCAGGTAAAATAATAGCGCAAGGCACTAGTATGCGAATTTTTACGCAATCTTATGATTTTTTCCGGTGATATTTTGAAAGAATAACACCAAAAACTAACCGCAACTTGTTCTCGCAAATTGTGTCACCATCAAAAGTACAGTGAGAAAGTTTGCGTGTTTCTCGATAGCCAGCCTTCGTAAGTTTACTTTACCTTACGTCAAAAAAATATTCGTGCTACCACTTTTTGACAAATACTTTACGCAAACTTCACGTTTACTACTCGATGACGATACGAAAGTGAATGTCAAAGTTAGTGCTATCAAATTTTAGTTCCAAAAACGCCCATGGGGGCGCTGCTCCAAACCTCATACAAATCTTCTCGATGGCGATACGTTAACGTAACTACTCGATAGAAGGAAAAAATATTCGTGCTACCACTTCCATACATTCTGTGACGAATACTTCACGCAAACTTCACGTTTACTATTCGATGACGATACGAAAGTGAACTTCAAAGTTCGTGCTACCAAATTTTAGTTCTAATTACGCCCACGGGGGCGCTGCTCCAATCTTCATACAAAGTTTCTCGATGGCGATACGATAACGTAACTACTCGATAGAAGGAAAATATTCGTGCTCGAGCTACAGGACGAATGGCCAGTATGACCACCTTACACCATACGCTGAGATACTGAATTTAATAAGGCATATTAGAAATTGTTTGTAAAGAACGAAATTAAAATAAACACCGTCTATTTTCTATCAACACAAAATGAGAAGAATGCTAATAGACGTTACAGAATTCCTTGCGCCTTCACTGGATCTATAGATGGCTCGCGCCGGCCAGGCGCAGGTGCGGAATTCTCCATTTATTTCGCTCTAAACTTTAGCACTAACGTTTGTCTTTGTGCGGAGGCAAAGACGCCGCCTCGACTGTTTGAGAGAGGCAATCACGGGTCGCCTAGGAGCCTGCCGCGATCGATCAAACGTGTAAACTTGTATCTTAGCAGTTAACAGGCCAATTTACTTGCTGTTGCTAGGCACGGTCGCGAACATTAACCCCTTCATCAAAAAAATTATAGGCCTCTTTTAAGTAAAATATGTTTTGTGCCTTTCTTTTGTAGTCAAACGTCACAAGACATTACCTCAAAACATATTTTAACAAAATTAAGATTCAGCGTTTATGATAATGATTAAGCTGATAATATTGAAGTCCCTCGCGAAACTCTGTCGCTGCTTGCAACTAGCAACGTGTTTGTAAACAATCACTAGCAATCATCTCGCGAATACAGTATCCCAATTCCAATTAGGCTCTACAATTAAATTTTGTGATGGGATCAGACCGTACTTAGGTCTATAAATAGTCCGATCGGTCATCCAAGTCATGATTCATAATTATTTATTAAGTATTTTATGTAGATTTCCAACTTAATTATTTCATTACGGATTGAGGTGAATACGCAGACTTTTAACAAACCAAGTTATATGCCATAATCAAGATCACAAAGTTACGAATGTCCATAACTTGAGATGATAGAGACGCTTAATAATAGGAGATCAAAATAGATACCCCTGATAAGTTAGGGCTCATTCAGCTTGTGCTATTCATTCTATTGTCACAAGACAGCCTCGTGGCCTACAATACGACCCACTTACCGAGCCTTTATTACAAGTCCGCTCATTGTTGAGGAGAGTCGAATTATTTTATACAGTTCGATGCGGTCCTCACAGAGGGGCAATAGGGCGTACGTCTAGACTAGACGCAGTGGAGGGCACAGAAGGGCAGACGGCCTGCACTGCGCAACCCGCCTGCGTTAGCTTAGCCCTGCCTTTCATCTTACTCGTGAAACTGTGACGCACGGTGTCGAATGGGCAGGTACCTACTATAGGCCGTTAAGATACATGCATGTATGTTTCAAAATATTTCCAATGTTTATTTTGTTACATATCCCAATATAAACATTTCGGTACAAGGGTCATGTGTTGACCTCATTTTTGAGGCAACTAGGAACTATTGTACTTTTGCCAAGTATTCCTGTGTCGGTCTGTCCGCATGCCAGTCAGTTTTTCTATGTAGAAGCCATTGAAGTTATAAAGCTAATATTTTGTATGCATATGAACCTTCAACGCAATTAGTTTTTTTAGGTGACCATTGACATGTAAAACAAAGCGTTATGTTTATTTAACATTGAGTATATGGATTAAAATCACTCTTACGGGAAAGAAGAGACAATAAAAAAGTTTAATGTACCTACTTTTGTATGTTTTTGTAGCTACGAGGACCGATCAATGGAGGAATCGGTGCGAGAATCATACCAGTTCAAACCTTTGTTTGTTAAAATAAAAATTGCTTTTGTTAAAACTACGTTTCGTGAGCGTACCTACTCGAAGTGAGGTATCTCATTAACATTTTACTCTGTACAAAACACAGTGTTTAACATTTTAGGTGGAAAGCCAGACCTAGACTTAAAATCGGTTGACCTTCACGACCTT
The DNA here is from genome assembly GCA_963691745.1 of Ditula angustiorana. NCBI lineage: Eukaryota > Metazoa > Arthropoda > Insecta > Lepidoptera > Tortricidae > Ditula > Ditula angustiorana. The sequence continues at coordinate 8,320,663 of OY829484.1, forward strand.
GTCTCGTTACGTAGCACATTGTTAGATTCGTTATACATACTTACTTATTCATGAGACTACTATAACAACACCAGCGGCACTTAAAAATGCCGCCCAATTCATTAGACAGTGCGACTCTATCTGACCATCTATTGTTATAAGAAAGGGTTGCACTTCAGGATAATCTAAACTTGGGCCTTTATGCTAGGGTCGCTAGTGTCGTTATACTCTAATGAATACCTTTTCAGGCGGGGGTAACCTGTCTCAACATCTATAGAGAGAACATTAGGGCTTAGCCGGTAGGGGAACGGGCTCTCTCCTGCCGACATTAACGTAACGTAGTGCGTAGTAACGTGCTATTTTTTTTTCTTACAAATATGTACATATGTTAGTCTTTAAGGTATTTTTTCTATGGGCCTATGCAACCTGAAATAAATGCTTCTGTTCTATTCTATTACGCGGTCCTGTCTATTGAGAGTCGCGCCGCGCCGCAATCGTGGTGAATGCTTCGGTAGTGCCAATTTAGCGACTGTCGCTAGATCTGGCAGTTTTTTGGGACTTCGTTAGCGGCTAATGGAAGTGTATCATACATTTTCGCCTTTTTTTGACCAGTACTCTATACATTAGGGGCCAATTTTATATGAACTGATGACTTTTTTCAACATTTGTAATGAATAAGTTGGCAACACAGTCTTACGGCGCCCGATGAGGCTAGCGGTTTAACTGGGCAAGTCTTAGTTCGGGCAGGCTCCCCGTAGTTGCGGAGCTACAGGGAAAGGGTCCCAAGTAACCCCGGAGGTGCCCAGGCTGGGGATTTCCATAAAGATATGCATTCCCGTTTAAAAAACGTATGTGTTCCATTAACCTTTAAATACTTTGACCACATAGTTGTTTGTGGATTAAGGTATATTAATGCCTTTTTAAGTATATTCTAATAGATGTTAATATACGAAGAGACTAGGATGGAAAAGGGTAGCTAACTAAATGAAACTCAATCACTTCTCCAACTCCCTGCTGAGCTGTCAGCCGCAAATTGCTCCAAACATTGTTAATTAATTTGCTTCTAAAACTGTCCATCGCGCAATGCTGTTGACATTAAATAAATCAAAGGGCTAAATTAAGTCATCCGCTAGATATTACCACAGATTACATACTAATACAGATTTATCTGTTATCCATTTTTTGTATGCGATTGTTATTTCATACAAAAACGCCACCATTCTAATATTGGCTTTTTTATATAGCCAAATTAAGTGACATAGTTTATAGAATGTTCAAGAAATATTTATGGGTAAATTCAAAGTTTTTACTCTGTGTAGTTTTTGCTCTCTAGTTGGCAGTTATAGTGTAAATGGACTGTCCAGAAAGCCAAGATAAAACACTGATTGTACCTAAATAAAGCAATATTTGCAATATCCTACAATTCAACATCGAGACACAAAATCGTTAGATAGATAGTCCGCCGTGGCAGAGGAGTCTGCTCACTTTTGGGTTATTATCGCCCGACAAGAGTTTTTAAAGCCTTCTAAGGAACGTTTTCTTGGTAATTTTTATAATCACGTCTCTATGCCTGCTAAGGAAATTATGACGAAGTTTACTAGAAAAAAGTTTCTTAGAGGGTTGTAAAAGTCTCTGTAGATTACACTAATGGATTGATTGTAACGAATACCAAATAATGGATTAAGTACCAATGATAATTCTTTCGCCACACGACTGTAAACCAACAAGCCCTTGTATATAACCGCGAGTCTGTGTCTTTATCTATGTGTGTGACTTTCTAACCAGACCAAGGTACTGAGTGACAAGCGAGAAATTGTACATTATATTACAGTAAACGACCTGAAGGGTCAGAGAAATTTACAGCCTGTTCCCACTGTAACCTTTCCGCCCACAACTTCGTGTCTAGACTAGACGCTCGTGCGAACATCTTTAGTACCTAATACCTACTCGATAATCTATGCGAGTATACGAGTATTACATATCGAGCTACAGCAGGTCCGTCGCACTGCGTGAAGCTCCAAGTTGTACATCGCGCGCCCCTTCACCGAGGCCGCTGAAACTGCATTGCCGCGCGTGCGAATGAATACGAGTTGTAAAATTGACAGAGAGAGGATTAAAGAAGGACGATTCTTATACTTAATAAACGCCACTTTTATTCAAAGAATAACTTTTGTAGGTACTTGTATTGTTATTTATTCTGTGATTACGGGACAATTTTATGAATGGTTGATTTCATACCAAAGAGTCCATCTACGCTACGCCTGCCTCCCGGAGAGAGAAAAATAGACTTTTTTGAGTCCACGAGTGTTAGCATAGACGGTGACAGTTCTAGATTTTAAGCACGATAAAAAATAATTGCTAGTTACAAGAATACCACAACATCTTTACAAAAAGTGAACTTCTAACTCTGAAAACTATAATTACCTAACTATTAAAAATTTGCTTTAGAGACAGCAGGGGTCCAGAAACTGAACAATAACTAGGTAGTTTTGCATTAGATATGCGCAAAAAGTTTTTGTTCGAAAAAACATCTTTTAAGAATTATTTACAAGTGTTTTCAAATTTTGCAATTTTAAGATTTTGACTCCTAGTTTCATGCACTTATTTGAATATCCAATACTCTGTCTTTGATACTGAAATCCAAATCGCCAAATATTAACAAAATTAACATAGATGTGGGTACCCACCTACTTGCTGTTTTTTGGATGTGTTGATTATAATTCAGCCAACCCTGCGTGCGTCTAATATTTTTAAATTAACGCAGTAATTGAACCTACATATAATATGTATGATATTGAGTACCGTCGAATGCTGCAACGTTGTACGGAAATATATCTCTTAAAAGATATTTTACCAGTGCCCTTCTTTGCCTTGGTAAGCTAATTGAAGACATAATACACTGACTTGTCAAAGTTGTGGCAGGAAGTGCATCTTTGTTTAATATATTATACAGAGTAATATAAGCAGTCATTAAAAATGGTTCTGTATTTTAATTTCACAACCGTTATGCTAACTCCGAGAAGTTTATAAAAATACTGAACCATTATTTGGCTACCAGGTCGGCAAGATGGGAAGTGTCCAACAGCAATGATTTTGTCGCGTTAAAGTGCCGTCATCGTTATTAGCGCGTCTTTAAGGACCGTTGGAACTCCCCACTCCTGCAGAGATGGGTACAGCTCCATACGGTGCTTTAATTGTGATTTTTATAATAATACTAACACTAGCTCATAAGACATTTGTTACTAACCCATTAGAATTAATAATCTGAAATAAATGAATTGAATTGAATTGAATAAGCATTTACATTTTTCTCTATACAAAATTTTAACAGTGACAACCCTACCCTTAGGCAAATTTAAGCAACAAATGCTCTAGAAACCCTTTGTAACATTGCCTAACATTGTTTGAGTCGTAAATTAGTACATTAATAAAAAAAAACTTTTAAAGGATTTATAAATTACTTACTAAGTATACAACTATTCACCAAGCTGCAATTTTTTTATATTTTCACAAAAAATCTTTGAAGACTCACGAAATATACGCACTTCTCTCATAAGTTTGATAACTACATTTAAATGGATTGCTAGATAAACGATAGCATTTCTCGTATCACTAGAAGTAAAAAAGAAGATAATGGTTTGATAGACAATAGTTGTGTTCAAAACTGTCAAAGTTGCAATTAGGCAATGTTGCAGCATTTGACGGTACCTACGCCCTGTTCGTTAATACCTACCTAAATTGAATCATTTAATATTTACACATTTCGCATTCGGAAATTGCTTACCTAGGTATTTAAAAGGCACTACACTACCTCATATTTATCAGCTGAATTTTCACGAAACGTGAATCTTTTGCGTTTTTCATTAAATACATTTGCTATCTAATATACCTTTATTTAGCATATACGACTAAGTTTACTTTGGTAGACTTAGTCGTACTCATCCTCGTCGGTCGTTTTTGGTACTTCAGTAGCATCCTAACTGTAAATGAAGCCATAAAATAAAAATAAATTAGACGAAGTTCCTACCTACTTATACAACTGTAGGTACATAACTTCCCTAATTTCCCGTCTCCAGTCTAAGCCGTACAGTTACGCCGTTAGTTACAAGCATATACCGTGGACTTACACAAGCAAAAGTTACTCAGTTGCTAAGAGAATATCGAAAAGGAAAATATTTTCAGAGGGACCTGTTTATATTCACATGCACATACACTTACGCACACACACACACACACAATTTTTTTGCAATAAATGTAATAAATATAGAATATCAAAATACTCATGTTCTCTTTGCATATAATTTAGGTGTTAATCTTTACATAGTAGTTTAAAATATGTATGGTATATTAAATTACAGTGAGAACCGTATCAAAAAAATCCGTTGCGTGGTTTAGAAGAAGTAAGCGCCTGAAGAAATGAGGACAGACAGGAACCGTAGCTCGAGCACGAATATTTTCCTTCTATCGAGTAGTTACGTTATCGTATCGCCATCGAGAAACTTTGTATGAAGATTGGAGCAGCGCCCCCGTGGGCGTAATTAGAACTAAAATTTGGTAGCACGAACTTTGAAGTTCACTTTCGTATCGTCATCGAATAGTAAACGTGAAGTTTGCGTGAAGTATTCGTCACAGAATGTATGGAAGTGGTAGCACGAATATTTTTTCCTTCTATCGAGTAGTTACGTTAACGTATCGCCATCGAGAAGATTTGTATGAGGTTTGGAGCAGCGCCCCCATGGGCGTTTTTGGAACTAAAATTTGATAGCACTAACTTTGACATTCACTTTCGTATCGTCATCGAGTAGTAAACGTGAAGTTTGCGTAAAGTATTTGTCAAAAAGTGGTAGCACGAATATTTTTTTGACGTAAGGTAAAGTAAACTTACGAAGGCTGGCTATCGAGAAACACGCAAACTTTCTCACTGTACTTTTGATGGTGACACAATTTGCGAGAACAAGTTGCGGTTAGTTTTTGGTGTTATTCTTTCAAAATATCACCGGAAAAAATCATAACATTGCGTAAAAATTCGCATACTAGTGCCTTGCGCTATTATTTTACCTGGGTTTAATCAAATAATCCAGAAATGAAGAACGAGAAACGAGGTAACTAATCTAAGAACATTACTTCTACTTTTTATTTTTTTGAAAGTAAAATAAGTAAAATACATTTATAAATAGGTATCTTTCTTTAAAGGGGAATGAGTCAACGAGTTACGATGAGAAAAACAACACATCCTCTGGATATATCAGATGCCAGTGAAATTGCATTTTGTCAGATGCAAATAAAGAGGCATTTGCGTTCCTGTGCGAAGAACTCCGCAACGAAACAAGTTTAAAGTCGAGTAATAGAATTCTCAAGGTATTTTATTTAATAGGTCGGTACCTAGTTTTCAATTTGAATAAGGTATGAATATTGAAACAAATTATTTTATGTTATTTGTCTTTATATTGGGTTTTATGTTCCTTGTCGTTCTTGGCTACTAGCTCATACCAGAACAATGTGGGCAGGCATATAATAGAATAGAATAGAATATTTCAAGCTGCATAGGCCCATAGATAAATACCTTAAAGACTAACAATCACATTAGCGTTACTAGTGTCAGCAAATGTTAGAGAAGTGATGGATGTTCTCTGCAGCTCACCCATTGCTGAAACTTTCATAAAGTTCCCTAATACAAGGGCAGAAAGGGATTTGATTAAGCAAGGAAAAGTGTTCCAAGTTGTCTTAGGAGGAGTGTGAACCCAAGCCAAAAAAGCGCTCCCCATACAAACAGTGAAAATGGTTCCCACCGTCTAAACCCTAACCTATGGCAATGGTTTTTGGTATGTTGTCATAATGCCTTAGAACTAGGTTTATTTGCATTGGTGCTGAAAATATTGCAATATTTGGTTTGGTGTTTTATACAAAACACAAATGCGTTAATATTTTTGAAACTATTAAGAATATTTAAAAAATCAAAACATACAAACCTAGTTCTAGGGCATAATAATAACATACAAAAAAATCATGGCTATAGGTTAAGGTTTAGAGGGTGGAAAACGTTATCGCAGTTTGTATGGACAGCGCTGGGTTCACACTCCTCTTAAGATTAATTATTTGTAAACTGTGTTCAGTACAAATATTATCTTTTGTGGTAAAAGCATCAACAGTTGCCCATCTCGAGCGCACTTTTTTTCCTAAAAAATATATTTCTCATCTAAATTACTAAGTACCATTGAGTACACTGCTGAAGATTTCATTTAACTTTAACTTATATATTATAGATTAAATTTTCTTAGCTTATTCTACCATTATTATTGGTACTACTTATTGCTTGTCTTAATATCAATATTATCTTATCATATTTTACGCAAAATATGGAATATCGGGTGTTTGTGTCTGTATAGATGAATCACACTTCCAAATAAAGGTGTTAAACATTAACTCCTGCTTACTATTGTAGAAAACACTTTCACTCATTGAATATGTAAAAATTGTAAGGACTCCATGTAGTTAATTTATTTTACTTACTAATAGGCACTATCTTAATTGTAAAATAATTGCTTAATTATTAATTTATTAAAAGATTGTGATTTCAGTTTTATTTTTTGTTTTATGCAATATTATTTATTTATTAGGTAGGCAATGCGGGACACAAGAGAACCACTAATGTGTTGTAAGCCCTTAGGCCTCCGGATCGATCACCCACTGTACGAAACGCAGTAGCAAGCTACTACATCACGCTGATGTACTGCGAGTGTGGTACTACCCTGGTCGAACCCGTTCATTCGTACTGCAAATATATACTGGCTTCACAGTGCGCCTCTACCACTACAAAAACTAACCCCCTGATTCCTAAACGTGTGTTGTCTACACAATTGCCCTCGAATGAAAGAGACGAAACATAAGTTACGTTATGTAGTTAAGAGAGGTTGGCAAACTTGTATGGATAAGGTTAATCTTATTTATTACTTAAAAACCTTCCTTAAAAAAGCTCTAAATGAGAGTGATAACCATATCAAAATCAGATATGTGGTTTAGAAGTAAGGGGTAGGTAAGTTAAAAGGAGCACCTATGTTGGTAAATAAATAAAGGCTTTGTTATTTTATATTTATTCGTTGTTTTTTTTATTTAAAATAACTACATATATAATTTTGTATAGTGTTTGCATGGGGCGATATTTCACCCAATAGTGATAGTAGACAATAACTAAAAATACAATTTTTCTTCTTTACTAGTCATCATGCTATTTCTAATCTACTCGCGATCTAACCTAAGCGCTCATCTCACATACAGACTTACATTTTGCGTTCATTCATAATCTCAATTATTCACATCTAAGAAACTCGTAATAACATACATCGCCTCTTTCATTAATTCAAGCCATCGATCGAACTCAAAGCTGGAGCTCCATGTCTCTCTGCCGAATCCTCGCTCTTTCCAGCACGACGAACATTTAATCCCTCTCTGAGACTCCTCGCATTCTTCTCAGGTCTTAAAAATTGTTCTTCTGCAGTCAGTCTCCTTCTCACAGTGCCGGATTAGCCACATAGCAAGAGTAGCTAATGCTACGGGCGCCGCTTCTACGCCTGTCTGACCGCAATAAAAAAATATTTAATACCCTAAACTTGAGAACCTAAAGCAAACTAAGGGCCTCTTGACAGAATTTGCTACAGGCCCCGCGCTGGCTTAATCCGGCACTGCCTCATAGCCGGGCTGCTCGGTCCGACAGCGGGCTGCTCGGTCCGACAGCGGGCTGCTCGGCGCGGCGGCCCGCGGCGGCGCTCGGCGCGGGGCCGGGGGTGCGCAGCCCGGCAGCTGGCTGCTCGGTCTAGCGGCGAGCTGCTCGGCGCGGCGGCCCGCGGCGCCGCTCGGCGCGGGGCCGGGGGTGCGCAGCCCGGCAGCTGGCTGCTCGGTCTAGCGGCGAGCTGCTCGGCGCGGCGGCCCGCGGCGCCGCTCGGCGCGGGGCCGGGGGTGCGCAGCCCGGCAGCTGGCTGCTCGGTCTAGCGGCGAGCTGCTCGGCGCGGCGGCCCGCGGCGCCGCTCGGCGCGGGGCCGGGGGTGCGCAGCCCGGCAGCTGGCTGCTCGGTCTAGCGGCGAGCTGCTCGGCGCGGCGGCCCGCGGCGCCGCTCGGCGCGGGGCCGGGGGTGCGCAGCCCGGCAGCTGGCTGCTCGGTCTAGCGGCGAGCTGCTCGGCGCGGCGGCCCGCGGCGCCGCTCGGCGCGGGGCCGGGGGTGCGCAGCCCGGCAGCTGGCTGCTCGGTCTAGCGGCGAGCTGCTCGGCGCGGCGGCCCGCGGCGCCGCTCGACGCGGGGCCGGGGGTGCGCAGCCCGGCAGCTGGCTGCTCGGTCTAGCGGCGAGCTGCTCGGCGCGGCGGCCCGCGGCGCCGCTCGGCGCGGGGCCGGGGGTGCGCAGCCCGGCAGCTGGCTGCTCGGTCTAGCGGCGAGCTGCTCGGCGCGGCGGCCCGCGGCGCCGCTCGGCGCGGGGCCGGGGGTGCGCAGCCCGGCAGCTGGCTGCTCGGTCTAGCGGCGAGCTGCTCGGCGCGGCGGCCCGCGGCGCCGCTCGGCGCGGGGCCGGGGGTGCGCAGCCCGGCAGCTGGCTGCTCGGTCTAGCGGCGAGCTGCTCGGCGCGGCGGCCCGCGGCGCCGCTCGGCGCGGGGCCGGGGGTGCGCAGCCCGGCAGCTGGCTGCTCGGTCTAGCGGCGAGCTGCTCGGCGCGGCGGCCCGCGGCGCCGCTCGGCGCGGGGCCGGGGGTGCGCAGCCCGGCAGCTGGCTGCTCGGTCTAGCGGCGAGCTGCTCGGCGCGGCGGCCCGCGGCGCCGCTCGGCGCGGGGCCGGGGGTGCGCAGCCCGGCAGCTGGCTGCTCGGTCTAGCGGCGAGCTGCTTGGCGCGGCGGCCCGCGGCGCCGCTCGGCGCGGGGCCGGGGGTGCGCAGCCCGGCAGCGGGCTGCTCGGCCCCGCGGCGGTCTGCTCGGTCCGGCGGCTGCAGTCAGAAGTGTTCCATGTATCTGCATCTAAAATTTATAGAAATAATTTATTATCTTTACATAGTATAAAATGTCTGTTCTCATATTTGCGGCCGCTTACTCCTTCTAGACCACGCGACGGATTTTGATACGGTTTTCACTGTTTCCATTTTAAAAAAAATTTTACAAAAAGTTTTTATGTGCATTGAATCCAAATTGTACCCGTGCAAAGCCGAGCCGAGCCGCTAGTTATTTCATAAAACCTTTCAAATTTTAAAAATGATAATGATCACCCTATTACCGTCAGCCTCAGAAGTAGCACTTAAGAACCTTGTCGGGGTAACGTATGAAATGAGAGTTGCTCGAATTTGTCACATCACTGACAGCGACAAGGTACTAAAATGTTCAGCTACTTCTGAGACTGACCGTAAATGCTAGGGTAACATAAAATAATAATATTTCATAGTATGCCCTGCATAAAATTTAATTTGTAAATCAGTATTCAGCTTTGAGTAGAAACTTTAAACAAAATATACAAAATTCCGTTCACAAGCTAGTGACCCGTGCGTGAGTCACAGACAGACAGCAGGGTGACAGAAATGTGGTTTTGTGCTTAGGATATAGAAACGTAAAGACTACAAATTTTAATTTCATACCTAAGCCACTCGATCCAACTTTAAAAATGCTTACCAAGTGATGTCTTGCTTCTCCATTTCTTGTGGCTGTGTGTCGTTGTCTTCAGACATAGCTGGTGGCATTCTTCAATCTGTATATAACAATGGCAAGTAATTAAAATATGATTAAAAATTAATTATAACCATGTTTTTTCCATTATAGGTACAGTCAACTAAATTGATTTCTGACTACGGAGATTCTTTTCACAATAAATTTCATTTTGACTCTTCAGATAGGTAGACAGATAAAACGTTTATTTGTTACTACAAGCACACACAATCAAATTTACAAACAATTGAGAAGAAAAAAAACGAAAGGTAACAAATTAGATGAGTACTTATTGTCTGTGTGCGCTGCAGCAGTACAAAATGCCATCTCACAACAATAACTCAATGCGACAGGATTCTAAGTGACCAAGAATCCAAATCCGTTAACCATAATTTATAGCATGATGGAGATAACTTGTCCTTCTTTTAGGATGAATATAAGCTACATTTAACCCCAAAAATCTAACACCCTGCAGCAAAATTGAGATTTAGCGAAAGACTTGTAAAATGCACAATAATTATTCTCAATCTACACTAATATAATAAAGAGGTAAACTTTGTGTGTTTTTTGTTTGTTAGTTTGTTTGTATGTAGGGGGTAATCTCTGGTAATAAATAAATATCTTGAGACGATGTACACAAATTGAACTAATCTGTGCTTCTGTGAGTGTACTAACCAATATGTCAAAGTTAACACAAACAACACAAAAATATGGTGTGGATACATACTTAAATACATATAACATCCATGTCACTGGTACAAACATTTATATTGAACATTCAAAAAAGTACATTTAATGGTACTAGGCATCCTGATAAAGCCGGGCATAATTAGGCTTTATGGAGGTGTCTTCAGGCAAGTTAGATGGTGTTCCGCCTGTCCAGCTTTTTACATTTGACCAGTCAAATCACTAAATAATACAGTGAAAAGTATAAAAAGGCTGGTTTTACAATTCGTTTTGTCATATTAAACTATGGCATAAGATCCTTAAAAAGGTGGTAACCTGGTATATCTGGACAGATATTTACTCAAAAAACAGTGTAAATCAAACAGGACCTTGTCAAGTAATGCAGACATTCAAACTTTAATCGAACTGTACAGTAAGTAGGCACTAAGTAGGTATATTTTTATGACATTAATATGTGGTACGTTATAAAAAGGTTGGGCGCATTTACTATACATATAGTGCTTAGCTTTTGCTTGTTTTCATCAGTTCGGATATCGCCTGTCTCGTCACAGCCTAGCCTGTCGGCTAGCTACAGTTGGTGATGTGCACCAGTGGCGTCTCTGCAGCCCCGGGAGGATTTAGATAAATTTTCGTGTCTTAAACAAATATTCACAATATGGATATCCGTAAGTAGAAAGTCTAGGAAAATAAAGCCAAATCACAATGAATGTTTACTGAGGGACTAAGGAACTACATTAATTTCTATATTGTACAGTATGAAAATGGATGTTAAATTAATAAGGACCTAGTCCTTGAGTGTAGTTCTATCAAAGTTGTAAGAATGAATTTAACCGCTTACCTCTCCATAAAATCTGCCAACTGCGAGAAACTGTTTCTTGATTTCATTTTCCAACACAAATTATTCACTTTTCATCCTTACTTTAATTTTAATTATGAAAACTGATACATTTCGATCGAACAGTTCGATCTTTATAATTTAAGTACAAGTGTCAAAATACAACGTTCGAAAATTTAAACTCTTTCGGCCCAATGATTAAATATTAACATATTTATTATTTTCTTGCCATATTTCAACATTTCCTTTTATTGTATAAATAAATATACAAATTACATAGGTTTCCGTAATATTCATGCTGTTTCCTGTATTTCTAACATATTTAAAATGATCCATAGTAACTTACTATGATTAGTGTTAGGTTTCTGAACATACCTAGCCAGTAGATTCATGACTTTATTTGACTATCGTCGCGTTGTATATTAAAAAGGTACTCTGTGGTCGCGTTTACGTATCGAGCTAACGTGAGTGAGGTTTTAAGATTCGTGCTACCGATAGCTTTCGTAAAAGTAAAGTAAACGTTAGGTTATCGAGTAGTCGATACTAAAAAGTTACTTAGGTATGACTCCAATATTCTTGCTCGGGCTTCTGTTTGTGTATCGAGATTGATTGCTGCCCCAGTGTGAAAGCACAAGCATTTAAACACCAAACAAATTATTTATATTTGTCCCAAGTAAACAAGAAATACGTAAAAACACTTGCAAGAAAAATGATGCACATTGTTTATCAACATATTCAAGAATGTATTTATGTAAAGGTCATTTCTATGTAAGTATTTAACAAAATGTAATTTAGGAAATACATCATTATAACAAAACTGATGAATTTTATTTGACTATTGTAAATATTGTTTGAGGTTAGGTTTTTGTTTCTTTTTAGTTACCAAATGATATGCTCAATTATACCGCTCAAGTATCAATATGATACTATATTATGGGAAAAGTATCAGAAGTGCGCTTGAAACCAGGATGTAGGTACTCGAAGTAAATTTGAATGTCCAGAAGACAGAAGAAAACGGACATGCAGCAGCTCAGAACGACCATACATGATAAAAAAAACAAAGACTGGAGATAATAGCAGTCATCATCATCATCGTCATGTCAGCCACAAGAAGTCCACTGTTGAACATAGGCCTCCTCCATGGATTTCCAAAGTGACCGGTTGGAAGCAGCATGCAACCAGCGCCTTCCTTCCACCTGTATGAGGTCATCCGATAATAGCAATGCCTTAATAAAATAAAACTAGTATGTAATTTCAAATAGGTTTTTTATTTAAATAAACACTCATTTACACATAAGCACACTCACTCTACACTTTGAAATAATAATAATATATAATGATATAATAAAGGGTATATATTTGTTTTCCAAAAGTTTAATAACTTATGGTTAACTAAATCTTCAACATATGCAAGGTTGAATGATACATTTATTATATTCACTTTTTTATTTTTGGGATAGTCTGGGTCAGCTACACAATAATAAGTTTTTCTTTTGTGATAAAAACATTTGAAGCTGCACTTGGGGATTGTATTTTCCTGTAGGCTTTCCATTCTTTACATAGGTAATTATTGTAGGTCTTTTCATTCACTCAACAAAAGTGCATGAAGGTTCCTCACTTCTGTGATGCAACGGCATGTTTACATCCCCCTGTAAAGCTACACAGTCTTCGCACCTCACAGAGAAAATCTTTTCTTCCTCTTCGTCTAAAATGAGTGCGCATCTATTTAACTGAGCATGAACTTTATGCTCCGGGCATATTTTACACTTCACAGTACACAATTTTGAACTTGTATGTAGGTGACAGCATTATCTCCGTAGGAATCACGTGAGGACCTGAAATAAAGTTTATTCATTTATATATATATTTTTTTATACAACATAGAAAGGCGAACACGCAAGTGGGCCACCTGATGGTAAGTGATCACCACGGCCTATAGACACCTGCAACAACAAAGAGAGTGCAGATGCGTTGCCAACCCAGAGGGCTAAGTTGGAATACCTCTTATGCCAGTAATTACACCGGCTGTCTTGCTCTCCACGCCGGAACACAACAGTGCAAGCACTGCTGCTTAGCGGCAGGATTAGCGAGCAAAATGGTGGTAGCGATCCGGACAGACCTTGCACAAGGTCCTACCACCCGCAAATTAATCACGTTTTTAACATTTACAGAGTAAAGGTAACGAAAACCCACATTAGTCATATTATTAGGTGTCAATGGCATTTAAGATTGGCTAGTATTACTGCCTATGACATGATTTCTAAGAAATTTGTCCATGCCTGGGGTTGGCTTTTACGATCTGTGCAATAAGTGAAGCAGCTGGTACATTCTATTATTTTATTATATTTATTGTTTGTTACTAGACGAGAATGGAAGTTAATTAAAGTATCGTTCATAAAACTCAAATTACAATGAATGTTTACTGAGAGACTGATGAACTACTTACTTACATCAATTTCTATATTGTAAAGTATGAACGTATCAACAAATATTTAATTAATTAGAAGATTAGGAGCTAGTCCTTGATTGTAGTTCTATCATAGTTGTAAGAATTAATTTAACAGCTTACCTCTCCATGAAATCTGCCATTATGGCCAACTGCGAGAAAATGTTTCTTGGTTTTATTTTCCAATACAAATTATTCACTTTTACTTTTTATTTACTATCTAAATAACGACAACTAATAAATTCCGTTCGAACTTTATTTATATTTTGAGTACAAGAGTACAAGTGTCAAAATACAACGTTCGAAAATTTCAACTCTTTCGTCCCAATGATTATTATATTAACATATTTAATTATTTTCTTACTGTATATATATTTTTCGTATAATTTCATAAATAAATATACAAATTACACAGATTTCTGTAATATTCAAGCCGTTTCCTGTATTTCTAACTTATTTAAAATGATTCTTAGTAATTGACTTCGCTCAGTGAGGTATCCGAACGTACCTATCCAGTAGATTCGTAGCTTTATTTAACTATCGTAGCGTGTACTCGATACGTTAACGTGAGTCAGATTTAGAGATTCGTGCTACCGACAGCTTGCGTTAAAGTAAAGTAAACGTAATCGAATAGTAAAGGCGATACGAAAACGTAACGCATGACTCCAATATTCGTGCTCGGGCTACAGAGCGACTTTATTTAATACTATGTAAAGAAGATATATAGATACTCATGTTTACGTTAAGTCCATATAATTTTGTGTCTAATAGATATGAACTATGTATTAAATTTGATTTGAAAGTCATGTCAAAGTCAATATAGAAAGTAATTCTATAAAATCCATTGTTCGTATTCCAAAGCCAGGCGGGGGGTCAGTGGGGGCGGGACTGCGCAGTCTAGACGCCCGGGCCTACCGCCTAGGGCCTAGGTGCTACGCTAACTAATTAATATAACTACCCGGAGCGAGCAACTCACATCTGCCGTTAATACGGCGCGTGAAAAACTTAATCCTTTATTATTATTTACTTTTTGCAACTAAAACACCAAGCAAATTTAATAAGTAAGAATTAAAAATATCGATTAAGAATTACATAATAGAGTAAAAGAATGTTATTAAACAAGACATTTTCTATATCAATGAACATAATAACTTTTACTATAAAATTAATTAAAAGGTAAACCAGATAGCCATTTTGCATCAGACACAAAGAATATTTTTTTACATTACCACATTGTTTTAAAAAATGTTTAGCGTTGGCCATAAAAAGAAACCCAGCTACGGTAAAACTATTCATGCTATTTTTTAATATATGTATTTAATCTATGAGTTCTACTTAAGTTTTTCAAAAATGACCCTTTAATATCATTCTTGTGATGCTGCACTTGATAGGAAATGTCTTTGAAAGGGTCGTTGTGAATAATTGGGGGTTAAATAGTTTTTGTTAGTTTCTAAATTTCCATTGAAACTGTTAAGTTCATGTTGATAGACATAAAAGTTAGAAACCGCTTTATTTTGATACGCCACTCGATAGGATGAGGTGTTATTATAATTTTTTTTATCGCGCAATATGTTGTCTAAAGTCCCTCTTTTTTTTCTCATGTACCTATCTACACTTCTACACTAATAATAATAATAATCTACATCTACACTTCTACACTATCTACACTAATATAATTGTTTGTTTGTTAGTTTGTTTGTATGTAGGGGGTAATCTGTGGAACTACTGAACCGATTTCAAAAATTCTTTCACCAACAGAAAGCTACACTATCTGTACTAATTCCGCGCGAACGAAGTCGCGGGCGTCCGCTAGTTAGGTCATATTCCACGAAAGCAAATTTAACAAAATAACTCTGTTCGTTAAATCTTTTTGGGGGAACATTGAGATAATTAATAGATTCAGGTTTATAATTAATAGATTAGGTTACGGCGGTCCATATCAACAAACTGGAACAAATTACCTATTTTGCAATTAATTAGCAATTCCGTTGGTTTAAAGACCGAGATATACCTTAAATCCGTTTAAGGACACGTAACTCTCCTTGTTTGTTTCGCCGCCGTCGGGTAATTAAATGCTTATATCTAAATCAATCGATCTCAAACGTACTTGACCTGCGATGACGTTTGCATTGCATCACTGTTATGCGTCTATAAATTTATGCCATGACATGACGGTTACTCCCAAGTCCCAACCCAACTCTGTTATCGAGCATATTCATGAGAAGTCTGGCGTCATTTGTAAAATAAACAAGACTTGATCGCTGAGTTTTATATGTAAATAAAGTTAAATGCAACAATTTACCTAAAAGCGTTTATATATAACCCTGTTTATTTATATATGTACATCTAAGACTTTTTGCAATATTTTTAAGAGGAATAAAAGACAAGAAAGGTTATTTTGTTGTAATCTTAATTGAATTTTGTTTTTATTCGCAATTGCATTGTACCTGTATTATATATATTTTTTATTTTTTATATATAAAACTGTAATTGCAACATTTACAATTTAAATTGACAATTTTTTTACTACAATTAAAAATATACAGGACCGCAGAAATGTTCGCGCACAAGAACCATTCCGCTTTATTGAGCTACCGAAAAAAAATCCACGTCGAAATCAGTTCATCGAATCAGGACCTGCCTACGAGCCTACAGACAGACGAAGGCTTGGAACTTCTAACATCCCTCTTAGCGTTGCGACTTCTTACTCTATCTATCTAAAACCTCTGCTGTATATGTTTTTAGCCGCTCTTGACCTATTTCCCTGTCTGGGGCGTCCTAAGCACCCGCTTCCCTCCCTGCGACATTAAAATGGCTGCACAGGGCGACAAAATCCATCGATTTCTCTGTAATTTGAATCTTTTCAATATATTTTGGTAGGTTATATAAATTTTTGATCAAATTTACGAAACAAAATCGAAGCGTAAAAGCAGGAGCCCACTTGATCTGTATGCAGCACGGCTCCAGAGGCCCGTGTCACTAAGCTACAAGTTACAATTTTACAAGTCTAAACCGGCAACATTGGTCAATAATGACCAATGGCAATGGGCATAATGACCAATGTTGCCGGTTTAGACTTGTAAAATTGTAACTTGTAGCTTCGTGAAACGGGCCACAGTTCACTTCGTAGAGCTGCATTACGTACACGCAACGCAAGCGATGTGCCATCTCGACATGTAGTTCCATACATAACAACCGGCGTGTGCACGCGTGTGTATCTGCTGCATACGCATTCGGCGCCGTGCTGCATACGCATTCGGTGTGCTCCGGCCTTTTCGCTTAACTTATATATCACTTCGACAGTATTCACTTAACCAGATGCTGTATCTCAGTCTTGACTGTGTGTAAGAGTGAGGTGCAAGATCTGGTTTGCGCTTCACTTTTGTATTATGGGACGGTGTCGAATAGTTTATGGTGAATGTCGGCGTATGATTAATCCTTGTAATCGCGTAAAAATATCATAAGTGCTATATGGTAGATCAGCGAACAAAGACGTTAAGCGTTAACCTAACTATGTATTTGTGACAATGTTTGTTAAATTTGGTTCAAGGTTGGGAGATCGCCTTCTATTCAGATAATAAACATACTTTTACTGTATTTTTCACCCATTGCACTAATATTGCAACGATCACTAATGATAATTATATTGTTTAAAACCATCACACTTTCTCATACATATTTGTAGACTAAAACAGTGCTTTATCGCACAATAAATTGAGGTTTTAGTTAGTACACTAATGATATTTGCGGGTAAGTGTTTCCGAAATTCTAATTTTTGTGGTTCTACATTCACAAGACATATGAGCATGCAACGAGAACAAATATTTACAAAGCCGACGTCTGGCACATGGTGTACTTGCAAGCTGCGACTGCGTGAGAAACTTGTTCATAAACAAGATATTCCTACCAACGACGTGTGTAAATATTTTTACTCTCTTTAACTAGAGCTGTATTTGGCAAATTAACGTCGACCATCTTTACAAGGGATCCGGTTTCGGACAACCATGATACATTAAAACACTAAATAAACAGATATCACACCAAACTCCTAAAGATCTCCGCTATAGCTATTACCTGCCGAACACATAAGAGTGTGTAAGCTATTATTTTTGTATGAAATAATTAAAATATGGATTAACTTTGTTTTGTTACTAACCTAACACAGGTTCTGTTCTGGCTCAATTTGTTACGACGATCGATGGCATACTCAAAGTCAGTAAGGAGAAATTTACTTTATAACTAAGTCGCAATCTAGGACAAGTTACTAAGGAACAAAATTAGTGTCAGTTAAATGTTTCTGAGACGGTAAGGGTTAGATGATATAGAGCCTTCTTAATTGAGTAACAAGATTAGATCGCAAGTTGTGTTGTGGCACACGTCATGACTTCATGAGATGACTTTTATAAAACGGTATTAACGTCTCCCAATATCGATTATGATCCGGAATCGGATTTGCGATGACGTTTCACACCTGACAGAATCGAATCATATCGCCGTGACCCGAATTCCATGTTACGTATTACGTCGTCCTGAAATAAGTGGCTGTTACTATGCCGTTAATACCTACTGGTTGTGAGAAATTATTGCGTTTCGTAGACACCGTTAATAGTAGCTCGTAAACTGGTTAAACAATAGGCCGTCAAATGTAAACCGGCAGGTTTAATTCGTTTTGTTTATGTTAAATAAAGGGCAATGAGTAAGTTTATTTGTCCATAAAGATAAAGTACAGACGAGCGGAAATGGTAAACGGAAGAAACGTGATCACCTGACAAATGAATGAGGTTATCCATACTTTTGTAATGTTATAAATGCGAAAGTGTGTTTGATTATTCGTTTGTTTGTCCTTTCTTCACGTCGTAACGAAGAGTCAGAATGACTTGATTTTTTGTATAGGGGTAGTTGAAGAGTTGGAGCAGGAAAAGTCTACTTTTTATGCTGATCAAACGAGAAATTTCCATGGGATATTGTTTGATATTCAGATTTTTTTATCAGTAGTGTTTGTTCGGTTTTCATAGCCATACGCCTCAATCGATGTATGCTTGCCGGTCCGAATACATGTCTCGTATATCCTATTGCATTCTATCTTGCAAGCTTGCTTGCACGTCGGATTACATGCTTGCTTGCATGGCCGATTGCATGTTTGCCTGCATGCCCGCTTGCAGGGTTGCGTGAATGCGTGCTGTACGTTTGCTTGAAACATACGCTATAAAATCAAATCGTGTATAAAAGCTAGTAAATGTAATAAAAAAAACCATTTTTTTAAAGTAATCTTTGCGTTTTTTTAACAATTAACATTATTAAATTTATTACACCAATGGAAACCGAGTATTTTTTAAATTAAATACTTTTCATCTATATTTGCAGCATTAGAGGCTGGCTCAGACAAAATAATAAACGGGAAACTCTAACGGCATTAGACATGAATAGGTAATAGGTACACAAAATGCGTTTCTAATTATTATAGACGACATCCCAATGTTAATAGATTTTTATTTGCTAAGCAAAACGTGATAAGCTTAAGGTATTTACCTAGCTCTGCAGGCTAGACAAGTCGCAGTAATTATTCTTTCTTTGGCCATAGAGCGAGCGAGACGCGTGCAGTCTAGACGTCGCAAACCAATTACGATGCATTTAAAAGGCCGGCGCATCTCACCTTCAGACGCTCCGCAACAGCTCGTTTGTTGTCCTCGTCCTCTCACCGCCTGTCTAGACTGAACAAACAATGATGTTATGCCACGCGGACATTCATTGTGCTAGCTCGCTAGTCAATGACGATTTAGTTTCAATCCAACAATCCAACGTCACGTGGACGATGTATTAGATAGATCGAGAAAAGCAAGGTCGTCATGCGCCGGTGCAACTGTTGCAGGCGTCGGCGGGTGACGGTGACGAGCCATGTTATTTTGGTGTCTGACCTCTATTTGCCTCTTCTGTCAGCACCTTTATGACCGGATTTTCCAAATTGTAGGTATTAATTTTGATTGGCTTTACAATAAACTTGGTATATACCAACGTATCACGAGATAAGAGAACTCATTGACGTGTTACCGTTTTTGATCTGTCAAATTGTGGTACCAATGTTTCAGGTTCTGCAAAACTTCTTACTAAAGCAGGCTTTCTCGAGCTGACCTGTAATTCATAACAGATTACAATGTCATCGCCTGTGATTTCTCTTTCTTCTTGTGCAACTGCCCTAAAACATTACTTGCTCATTGCACGCTGGACGTCTAGCATGTTATATGTTTATGGGTTTACTTTAAAAAATTATAGGTTTGCATATTCTAGTTTAAAATGGAATACGTCTATTTCTTAGCCTTATATCTAAATATAGCTTATTAACAAGCATTAATATATATTATGCAGGCCTCTCTTAATTATATTGTGCCAAGTAAGCGGGTCTTTACCATTACTTATCAACGAGAATAAGCCTAAAGTTTTCGATACAAATCAAAATCCGAAGTATAAGTATTGTGCTGGTACAGTGTATTTAGGTAGGAATAGTCAACCAATATGAATGTTACGGTAGAACCTTTTCGCAATCAATATCATAATAATCGTTTATAGTAGATGTCATAAAAGAGTCCTGTTGAGATGGTACGGTCACGTTATACGCAGGCCCAACGATGACATCGTTAGGAAATGCCTTTCCATTGCGATGGGGAAAAGGGCATGAGGGAGACCCGTAACTTCATGGTTGACCACTATTAAAAGGACATGAAAAGCCTAGCTAAGGAAATAAGACGCGAATACTAGAACTACTTGGAGGCTTAAAATAAGAAAACACGAACGAGCAGAACAACACGAGGAGAAGGAAGAGAAAGAAGTCAATGCCAAAATAACGCAGCGATTACTCATTGCGACAAGGATTTACAGTGGTCCAGAATTCAGATGTCGGATGGTTACTTGTACAGATTAGATTACATTACGTCCATTTTTAAGCCGATCGTTAGAATTTAGAAAAGATCGTCTTATCATAATTATTACAGTTGTTTATTAAGTAATTTTTAAAGTGTAGAATTAGATATACTTTACGATGCCGTCTTTGTTCTATATAAAAACGTGTGTAAATTTGAGATTTAAAATTGTTGTTTTTCACAGTTACTTAACCAAGTAATGGTAAATACTTTGATTGCATAAATATCACCAGGATCCTACCTACACCTGCACATTTTATTACACCGTGGACGGTAATTGGGGGACATTTAACCCTTACGCTGTATAAATAAAGGTTGACTATTATGTAGATGCGATAAAAAAAGTACGCACAAAAGCAGTATGAACAAAAATAAAAAGATACAGTAAATCGATATAAGTTACTTAATCGATATAAGATATTTTTGGGCTAATTTTGAACTCATATTTTGTATAACTAGTGTCTCCCATTCTTTGATACTAGTTATAGGAAGACTGCTCTAAGGCATATTTTTTTCCTTGTGCAATTCATGCTTTGAACATACGAAGTTGCATAAAAAATATATTTAATGTTACTCAAATTCAAAGTTACTCCGGTTAAATGTACTTATGATGTTGGCTAATTGAAGGACATTTAGTTCAATCCCCAAATATAGACGATGCAGTGTTTGTGCAACATTGCTGGCAGTGGCAGTCAGGCGCGCTGACTCTATTCACCTCCAGACAGCTCGGGCAGAGCGCACTTGGCACTCGTGTCTAGTCTAGACGAATTGCATTATGGAGATTGATATACACAGGTACATAGACCTAGACAGCCATTTATATCAACTTAAAGCTTATTGTGAAGGATTTTTATCATCACTTGAGTACCATTATCAGGTCTTTGATGTCGAATTTTGTCTACGGTTGTTATGGTTTCGATGTAGGTACACTCGAGGAATGTAAATTTCGCTGTCACTTTGGAACTTTATTACATTGCAATAGGGTGCAAAAGTGACGGCAGATTCCTCTTTTTCATAAAAATGTTAAGCAAGATTATAATTTGTATTATGACGGAGTGAAGCACTGGTAAAGTTTAAAAGGAAGCCAAAGCGTCGTTGGACCAATTCATTGCAAAGAACAGTTATCAACATTTTAGAGAGGCTTTATAATAGGCACTGGTAGCCTATAGTAACTACTGCTGGTCTCGTAATCGTGGAGTGCCGAGTTAGATCTCCAGCGGTAGCCATGCAACAATGTGTTTTACTAACTTACATTCAATCATTACGTAAATACTGCTCTAGTGATCACAACCCTCTTACGGTAAAAGAAAACCTCGTGAGGAGAAAAAATGCACATTTATGTAACAGAATGTGTAATTATAATACTGGCGGTCTGGTTTCCCTGTCAAAGGCAGGGGTTACGGAGGTCAGATGGCAGTCTGCCAAATATTGGATCAAAATCAACATCGTACCGCAAAGAAGACAAGAGAAAAAATGCTAGGAGGAGGACGTTGGAAGGGGAGGGAAAGGGAACGGGGAAATCAAGGTATTTCAAAATTGTAAACATGAAGACAATTCGCTCCGATGTCTCAGACAGATATCGACTGTACCTATTATAGAGCTACTAGTAACCCATATGTCTGATAAAAAAAACGTATAATCCTCGCTTTTAGAATCCCTTACTCAGCAAATTAACTATTGTTTTACAATGAAAGTTTTTTTTTGTAAGTATTGCAGAATCTTGGCATATAAAACTAGCAGCAAAAAATTATCATGTCTAGGTGGTAAAGGTGTTTTTATGACAACCGGAGCCTTTCTAGTATCGCGTGCAGGTTGCGGCGGAAACGCTGTGAATTACACAATCATGTAAATTCTTTCCTTACAGTAAAATGGTTATCGTTCCATTTTTTTACATTATATAAGGAACCACTGTACAAGAAGATGTAGACTACTAGCGGCACGTGTATCGTAAAAATTACGTCTGTTTTATTATTCCAGCGTGCGCAATTCCATTCCACTACTTCATATGTGTTTGTTTATACCTACTCCATGATGTCTGCTAGCAACGATGTTTCAATGTTCAAGGCAACAAATTGCATGTTAAGTTACATCTACACGTGTCTACTGGGTCGATTTATTAAGCAGTAGAGCAAAAACAAGTTTTAAATAAAAAAACTCGTCTGCGCTGCGGTGAAAACATTTTATATATAACTTTTGCTCTAGGATCTTTACGTACATAGATCTGTTGACAAAATGTTTGCTCGTTAAAAATATTTCGTACTCTACATTTTTTGCTACTTTTATAATATTGTTGTTATTGCTTATTTCCATTATAAAAACATTTCGTCACGACTTTCTAGACAAGCATTGGTCATCATTATGACAATTATTCTTTAGTGTAACTTTTTAAAGGATAATTATCCTTTAAAAAGTTACGCTGTTTACTTTAAACACTCTGTGGCTCTTACATGAATGCCCACACTTAATATTTCTCTTTGTGCGTCCCTTTCTTTTCAAATTTGTTAGATAGAGCTGCAGGAAGGGACAACTTAAAGCTTGGACGGTCTTGTTATGGCCACTGGTTGGGGTTTACATTAACTTAACTCACTTTGGCATGTGTATTAGTGGCCGCCGATGCCGCCGATAATGAGAAGAACTGGTGGCGAAATCTCAAGTATCAAATCTTCAATTGTGATTTCATTGAGGTGGTGACAATACGTCTCACGGCGAATAATGGATCACCAAACTCTCCGAGTTTCGTTAATACGAGAGAGATTATAGCTCGGTGTTACTTATAGACCGGCCTATTGATTTTTCAAACGTATTGGAACAAATGTTGGATAAACATGTGTGTGTCGTTTTTGCGGGTGGTAGGACCTTGTGAAAGGTCCGTCCGGATCGCTACCACCATCTTACTCGTTAATCCTGTCGCTAAGCAGCAGTGCTTGCATTGTTGTGTTCCGGCATGGAGAGCAAGTCAGCCGGTGTAATTACTGGCACAAGAGGTATTCTATCTTAGCCCTCTGGGTTGGCAACGCATCTGCAATCTCTGGTGTTGCGGGTGTCTATAGGCGGTGGTGATTACTTACCATCAGGTGACCCACTTGCTTCTTTGCCTTACTATTTCATAAAAAGAAAAAAAACTTTTATTGCTGGTGACTGTACTATAGCGCATTCAATGCACTACCTATAAACAGAAAACAACGCCTCTTTGAGAAATAAGCAATAGCAATCTAACGTTTTTGATTTGAGCTCCGGTTCTAAACCGCTCTTAGGTACCTATAGGCCCAAAGTTAAAAGTTGATTAGCAACTCACTCATGCAGCTGGATATATCCCCAACGGCACCAGCACACAATCCTTTATCGCCGGGAGCCAGGGCTGCGAGGCCGAGGGAGCGACCCCCGCGCCGCCACGTCCTATTTTCTACCGCGTTAACCTCGACGGTTGCGGTAATCGCGGGCAGACGACGCGCCAACCGTTAGTTACGGCCGCTCCACTTTAAACCTCATCCATTCTAATTTAACAAAAGTGCCGGCCGATAGCGCAGAGGAAGGACTCATATCCGTCGGCGGCACTAGCTCCTGACTCACACTTGTGCACCGCTAATCCTAATAGCGATACAATTTTTAAGTTTTTACCCCGCCACTCATTAAAGTTTGCCAATCTATTTTAACTAAAACATGTTTATTCCTTTGTGAAGGTAAATATCACAATGGCAGATAAAGACGACTAACGTGTTAAGTAATGTCAATGAAGGTTTACTGAATGTTTTGAATAAGGGGGTAAATCTAAATTATTTACTATTGAGTTACTCATCTATACCCAGAGACATTTTAATTACGATTCACTTCGTTCCTTACTGAACTTCAGTCATAGGAAACCGGTATCTACTATTGTTTTATACATTGTAATATATTATGCCTAATTAGCGAATCCAATGTCGAAGCCATGATTTCCGTAAGAGCTGCCTAATGTAAACAAAGAGCACTAGTCTTAATGGTAGTTAAGCTGCACACTACTTATTAATTAACATATTATATTAAAAAGATATTGGCATATTATTATTAATGTTCACCCTACTCGGTCTACGTGTCAATTTTTATGAATAAAATAATTTTGACGTTATTGACAGTTCATGCCTATACAGCCAGCCAGCAAAAATTTAGAGATATCCAATATCATTTCTCATTCCGTTTCATGACAAGTAAGTGGCAAGTGTGAAAATTTATGTAGAATCCCCAATGCATTAAATGAAATTAAGAAAATTTTAAATTCGGTGATTTTCCTGGTATAATAATGGTATGATAATGATGCGACAACTCCATCTGATTGGGCGATTTTCAACCTAAATCATAGAGGTGGAGTAGTGCAATCAACCAATCTGAATATTGGGCCACTTTAGAACCTTTTTACAATAAATGTCATGACAACATTCATTCACTCGTCTTTATCTTTAAGTTATCTTTACATAGTATAAAACAAAGTGACTATATCTAGCTCTGTTTGTCCTCACCGCCGCTTACTCCTTCTATATTAATAATCTAATAATAAATTGCGTAATTACGGATTCTGATACGGTTTTCATTGTCACTCAGAGTTTTTTTAATACATTTTAACAAACGTGATACTTACATAGGTAATGTAAAATTTCCCTGTGTGTGTTCTTTTATTTTGTTTACTTGTGTGAATCAATAAAGAGTATTTGTTGTTGTTGTTAATGTTGCTAAACTCGAGACGACAATAAATTTAGGAAAATATATACATTGTAAATAGAAGTAAATGTAGATGGATATTATTCGGGCGGACGATCGTTACATTTTGACCCCAATAGCAAGGAAATTAGAAATCTTTTTCAATGGCAATGAGATTCAGCAGGCAATATTCAAAACTATACCAAATTTCAAATCGATAGATATATGTAGATGTTACAGACTGATGTATTGGTTCCTTTGTTACGTTTTTGGTTCGGAACCCTAAAATATGAGGATTACGTATTCTGCATCTTCTGTTGTTTTCAGGAGTTGATACTTGTCGTTACTTGTGCAACAGACTCGGTGCTGTTAGATAAAAACGTATCAAACTGCTGTTTAATTTGTAAAGATAGTAACGCGTATTAGAGTTTGATCCCGTGACTAGATTATATTGGTAGTACGCGTAAATGTAAAAACTAATTTGAGCCGTCTGATTAGATATCGGGCGGACGCCGACATCGGCTAGTCTGGCTCGCCGACTCCCGTCCCCTTACACGTGGCCGCGTGACGTCACTAATGGCGTCTCCTCGACGTCGCACAGTCTGCCCCAGCTTCGTTCAGCGGCACGTTACACGGATTGAAACGCGACTAGCTTCCTCTTCTCTTTAACAGCAGACCCTACAAGAGCGAGCGAGACTTTTATAGGGATAATCCAAAACACTGCGGTTATGTAATGTCTATAGGTACTTTATTTGTCGCCCGCCCGCCCTTCACGCTGCGGTATCGTCCCGCAAACGACCGCAGCAATATAATACGGTAGGTAGATACCGATAGCTCTACGCTTTTAAACAATGTTACTGTAACACACACAGACACACACTGCATTATATTTTACGTTCACAATATAAAATTTGCTTGTGTAACATCGAAGCATGACTCCCGGTTATGTTAACCGTGAACAGTTATTTACAAAACATAAATGAGCAGAATCATGTTAAAATACATACGGGATGCAAATTATAAACAAGTACCAGTTACAAACGCGTGTACAAACATTGCCGCTATAAGCATGTCTAATTGTACTATTTTTTGTAATGAAGAAAACGTGGTAAAGTACCTATGTAATTTACATATTTTTCGCTTTTATTTACCACTCATAGGTGATAGGATAGATCAAGAAATGTCATAGTATGGTACACCATACAGCCTGGAGAAAGTGCATTGCGCTTTTTAGACCATATATATCAGGTATCTCATTGATAAGAAATTTGCTGAAGTGCTCGTGTAAACATTTTAGGTACCTAAGCAACATGAGTCGGCGTCACCGCGCCGGTACTTCCGCGCTGCCCTTAACCTTGAACGCTGCCGTCTGACCCCGGCGCACCACCCAACCCGCCGCTTCACCGCCACCCCAAACCTCCATCCATTCTTGCACCACCCCCTAAAGGAGACCATTCCAAATTCTACAGCATCCCACTACAATAAAACATTGAAACTTTAGGTAGAATTTTCGCAATTTGGTAGGTTCGCGAGACAGAGACAAAATTGAGTCAAGGTTAATAATTACCGCGCTTGCCTCTAAAAGGATCTTAGAGGTAAGTAGGTACCTACTCATATTACTGAGTACGTGAAAATGTTTGGGTCTTTGATTATTGTCATGTTTATTCCTCAATCAAGCATAAATGGAAAGACGTTTATAAATACAATTTCGTAGGCAGATGTACCACATCTTGGGTTAAAATAATACCTTGATCCCGTATAAAAATAGTTCCTGAGGGAGGGAAAACGAATTCTACATAGATGAAGCTACGAGCAATAAGTAGTAAGTAGGCTAATTTTTGCATTTGAAACTATGCATTTTTCTGCAATAAAAAGTATTTCATGTTTTAATCAAGGACATGTACTGTCTGCCAAATTAAATCTAAATCCGTTCAGCGCCGTTTTCGCATTATTGCGAACAAACATCCAAGCATACAAATATACTTTCATAATTATTATATTAGTAAGATTCCAAGATAAAATCGGGAGCAAAAGCAGTTCAAAGATTAAAAAGAATGAGCCATGTTTGATATGCTTGTTTTTTTGTCCCCAACATACTTGAAAATGTCCACACATATTTACTTGCCTACATAATATACGAGTACCTATACCTTCACATGCTATCTACTGACACTTTATTATATGTTAAAAATTCGTTTTTGTCAACAAAGATGACCTAACTGAAGCGTCAAAATTGGACACAATCTTATTGCACATGACTAAACCTATCTCTGACACTAACCGGTGGCATTGAAACAAAAACAAATTGATTGTAATTAATTTGTACCACGCTCGGGATGAAATTAATTATGCACCATTTATTCTAATTTCGGCAGCTCCGATGACTATGGCGGTAATTGATACAGCTGTTGTGGTGTCTTGGTGACGAGGATTAATGGTGATGGTGTGAGGTAAGTCTGCGTCCGAGCGTCCTCCAGACACCATGCTGACCTTGGGGTGTCAGTTGCAACCTGACCTTTTCACCTTACTTCGGGGTTAGGTATAGGACACATGGCAACGATCAATTTGTTTAAATATTTAGGGTACAGAATTTGGTTGCTCACAAATTAGATACTGCTGTTTACAATGATATTAAAGTAGTCTTGTAGGAAATAGTTTTTTTACACATCTTTTTGTTTTCTTGCATTGCTCTTATTTCTCGATTATTGCGAATAGAGCTGGGTTCGACATATATTATGGCTCATCCAATGTTGAACCAGATTTTAATATGGCCGGAGATCGAGACCATGGCTTACAATGTGGGGAAGAGTAGTATCCCTCTCCTATGGCCTTCTCACAATCAGGCTTATTTCTTAAGTAGTATGTTACAAGGATGAGTTGATGATGCCTTTTTTTTCTTAATCTTTCTTAATGACAAATGAAATTAAGTGAAATAAAATATCTATTCTTGACACATTGATTTATGGGGTGAATTTAAATGTCAGAAAAATAATACTTTGGTTGTACACCTAAGTGGAAATATATAAAAAATATCCCGACGAATTAAGAACCTACTCCTTTTCTTAAAATCGGTTAATAAGGGTTAATTTTCCGCTTATATAAAACATTAAATTTAACAAAATATTTCATTACCCACATATTTACATTACCAGTCAGGTGAATGACGTGTCATGAGTACATTTTAAATTTCATTTTATTTTTCTTAAATAATCGAGAAAAAGGAAAAATGCCACGTTGTCAGCACAATTTTTGTAATGCCGTCCCATTTGGTTTGATTTCGCAATCTTAGTCGTCATTCTAAGGTTTTAAAATTACTTCAAATGGTGAGAGAAAATGCAAAACGTCTGACAATCTTTCTTAAGCGTATTCGCGATTGTTTGTCAAACAGTTGAAATTTGACAAGATGTGCGGAATTGTTTGACGAAACGAACACATAAAGAGTATTAAGTCAATCAAAACTTTTTGAATGGTCATAGTTACTAAATCAAATTGAAACCCACTAGAAACCTATTTAGAGGCACGGTTATTTTAGCCAATCTTGCGACATACCCAAAAACCATTCCTGTAGTCCTAGGTTTTCAGGGAAAAGGGGTAACTTTGTAAGGAAATGTGGAAATGTACCTGTTCCTAGTCGCAGTGCAGAATAATCAACATAATATTATGACATTTACTTACTACTGAAAATCGTAATAACATGTTTATTTATTTTAGTATTGGATAGTTTGTATTTTTAGCTGTTTTGTTATGAGCTGTTGTAATCTCAGTCTGTGAACATAATACACCTGAAAAGGCTCGAAACGTTGGAAATTAGATTCGTTGCATGTACACGATATATAGCGTTTAAATTGTTTTATTTCAATGTCCAAAAATCGCGAAAACATAGGAAACAATAGGAAAGCATAGAGTCCATTAGACAGTTGAAACTATAGAAATAGTCGTCATGAAACAACGTTAAAATAATAGAGTGGCTAGAGTGGGATGCTACAGAATAGCCAGTCTTTAATATCGAGCAGACGTTACGCGCTGAATTTCATATTTTTGTTTCGATAGGTGCAGTGTACCAAATTAATTTCGGGGCTACTTTTGACACACATCTTTTAAATAAATATCATTATGTTACAGCAATGACTCATTGCAACAGCCAACAGGGATTTACAGTGGCCCAGAGTTCAACTTGGTTGGCATTGTATATCTACTCTTTGACGTCCTTTAGCTGGTGCATTTAAAAAGAAGGGTGAGCGACCGGCAGACAGTCGATTACCGATATAATAAATCTGAATAGGTATTGTGCGCCAGCGCATACAAAAGAGTGGTTGCGTATGCTTATTGTAAATTAAATTCGTGAAGCCGAGGTTCAGAGAGGCGTTGACATCAATTTAAAGAATGCGGTATTGCAAGGTTTATTCTGTAACTAAACTTTTTCACAACAAACGGAAATTCTCAAAAGGTGTTTTTTTTATTATTATAAGAATTAGAAATATTAGAATATATTATGACAGTTGCATGATGCTATTGTTAAATAGTACTCATCAAAGTACCTACGAATCACACTAATATTATAAAGCTGAAAGTTTGTATGTGACTTAAATCTTTGTTACTTCTGCGCGCCAAAACAGCAGGACGAATTAAAATGAAATTTGGAACGGAGATAGCTTATTTCTTGAATTAACACATTACAATTTTAATTCCGTAAAAATAAATAGTTGCCGAGGGATAGCGATAAACGGATTCTATGCGAATGAAGTAGCAGCCAACAGCTAGTATTTTATAATTTAGAGAGCATATCAGATAAGCCCAATAAAAAAACGGTTTAGACATCTAATAAAGATTTCTCTCACGTGAAAATACTTATTTAACATTTCTAACTAACTTAATTTTAAAAAATTTAAACTTTGTTTACTTTTTATTCAAACGTACAATCGCCAAAATGGAGTCCTGAGCCAACCCAATGCCAAAGGCCCGATGGGCCGGAGCCTGAGCTGATTGAACTATGTCGATTGACGCTATAAATCAAATCGTAAGAAGTCAGTTAAAATTTTTCTTATCATGTGATTCTTACAGTTCTATGGTGGGTCAGAGTTTTATTTTGTCGATTGTACCAACATTACCTTCATAAAGTGATTCAATACTTAATTATAATTTATAATATTAGCATCTAAGCAACTCTATATGTATAACATTAAATTAAATAATACCCTAATGGGAACAGAATTTTTATGTATACAATATTTTTCCTTGTTTACTATCATAAGGCCCGACCTTCATTAAAGCGACACGGCGGCGATATGCAACACAAATCCGTTTTTGTGATTGGTCATCATAACGTTGATGTATTTGAGTTGCATTTAAATTTAACTAAAAATGCAAATCGTGTTAACAGCACACTGGTCCGGTGAGCGACAAGATGCAGTCAGATCCTGCTTGCACTTCCAATTGTTTTTTCTCTTCTTTCAAGAGCCAAAGACCTTGGAAAATCGGTACTATCGCCTTACCTCTCAGTTTGTATTTTCGCAAAGAAAAAGAATGAAACGCTCACCGTACAGTAGCAAGCTACTACTGCACGCCGGTATTCTATGAGAGTGCGATACCTGGTCGAGCCTATTTTGTACTGCAACCGGCAACGGGCTACAGTGTGGGCTACTATGATATACGTTTAATATAATTTTATACTACGATGTTTAGTTGATACCTACTTGGAAGTAATCGTTATTGCAGGTCATTGGCCCTGGCAATGGTGTCTTTTAGGTTTCGTTGGTAAAGTTGTACATCAGGCTGGCCGGGCGCCGGTGCAGACCTCGGCACCTGCGGCTACGGGGTTATTTTTAGAAACCTACACAAGTATGAGATGTTCATAAAGTATTAGCGTTACAAAATGAAGGTCAAATGTATTTTCATGGCGTTATATACATTGAATTTGGCTCAAATTAGTTACTATAAACAAAGTATAAAAGTGGGCGTTTAGGTGTGTGACAGTTACGTCTTCATGGAAGTACATAGGTATAAAATTATTTTATTTTGGGATGAAAATCCCAAAATAAAATAATTTCGAAACCAAAACCTGTTGACAAATTAGTATTTTTTTTATCGGATTAGCCAACTTCAAATTGCAGGGAGGATGGTACATGTCTTCTACCGTCTACTTTAAGTCATAAATAGTGTTCTTGTACGAAAAACATACCAATCAAAAATGCTTGAAATTTAAACCTGCCTATCTAAAACATAAAAGTGTTTCGCGTCGGTTAAAATAAAAAACTAAATGGATATAATAAGCTTTCCCGATACGAATGGGCTAGTATCGCTTGTATGTCATAGGGGTAATTAAAATGCGGCATCACGGTTTCTCGGGTGGGTACAGACGATTGCAGGGTGCAGGCGGGTGCAGGGTGCATGCACCGTCTGACTCGTGCAAGGGCAAGGGAGCGCTGCATACGCGCCGCGATGTCCTTGCGGCGCCCGCGGCGACCGCTGTACTCGAGCCGGCCGATTACCCTTTTACGGGAAAAAACGGCTTAAATGAAAATACCAACGCACACTTTAAGCTAAGAGCTACTGTATTTAAAAGTGAGCCATACTTATTTTATTTGATGATTTGTTGAGAAATACCCGTCTGTGATACTTCTGATGTTTTTATATGCTAGGAAGCGATAAAATCGTACTTACTCATAAATATCTTATATCTGAACTCAGATTATCCCCATTAACCTTGTTGTTGGGGCTTTAATTAGGTACTTCTTTTATGAGAATGCTTTCTGTAGCTTGTTATAAAAATACGACACTTATAAACTTTTTATTATTTTCAATAAAAGTTGAATTCTTACCGATACATGTTTTTTATCAGCTTAATTAAAGATAACGCACTTATAAGTGTGCTATAAATTGGAATATTCAGACTTTAATTTATTTTACTATCGTAGTAAATTAATTACCCATGAATTTTTTGTTCATATTTAATGACTCTACGTTTTTAACACAACGAGGTGTACATGAAAATATTAATGAAGTAATGGCTATGTTCTAGAGATTCATACATGTTAACGATTATCATTAAACATGGATAAATTACAGCTACTTTTTGTCAACATTCTATAAATGCCATACATTTATTGACTTAATTTTATAAATATGGTAATAAACCAATGTCAATGTTTCTACTTACTATATTTTTGTTATATTACCCTGAAGGAGACTTTCGTGCAAGCAAGGTGACTGCTATAAAACTTAGGTCACTGTGAAAGACAGCAATCAGCGTCTTTCACAGACAGCTGTACAGTCAGCAGCCAAAGTATCTGAACACTGAAACAGATCAGAACATATATATATTAGCTCTTACCCTCTTGATAATAGAGTCGTGCGTAGCTCTTTTTCACTTATTCCACTTTATAAATACATATGTATATCTGCTGCTGACTGTAGACTGGCCTTATTATATTGCTATTATTCCATAAACGATTGAAGGTTCTCGCTCGATCTTATAATTGTGCGATTTGCTTGAGCTGAACTGAAATTATCCTTTGTACTTAAAGTATGTTATTTACTGTACATTCGTAAATATATATTATTTGCGTGAAATCCTAACAATCCATCGTATGTATACAAACAAAGTTACAAGAATATGAAGATGCTCGCAAAGACTTCGGTCAAAATTGTACTGATTCGCTGCATTGACGCATCAAAACTTTACAAGTAGGTACCATAAAATGATAAAGCCGCCTCGTTAGTCACGATCAGAATGTTAAAGCTTTGTTTCGAGTTTTAGTGGGCATTCCATTGTGCAAAATGTCCGACAGTCGTAAATAAGGCTGAATCATTGCGAAGGTAGGTATAGGACGAGCCAAGGTGGCAGGTGTCAGGGTCTGCGGCAGCCGCGAGCAAAGCACAACGACACCGTGGTACGCTGTTTTATGAATGCACGTGAAAACAAGCCCCAGACGAACAATGCGTTTAATCACTCATTGTCATATCTGCAGCGGTAACTATTGTCTTAACTTTTCACGAGGGTATTGCTACTTTAGGAAATAATATACAGTTATTTCGTGTAATCCTAATGTCTCAAATTAAGTAGATGGCTTAAAAATACAATTTTAATTTATAAATTGTTTTCCCAGTCATATCATATGACTTGAACAGTTCGCAGCAGTTGCGCAGTTAAGAAGATCTAAAGTCTGTCCTTCCACACTTGTCTTATCATGTAAACAGAATTCTAACCTAGAATTTCACTTTTAGTCACCTAAACATCGTTTGTAGCATAGATAAAACAATCTAGGCGGCAAATAGAAGAGGGTATTTAAACAATAAACAATATTTTGACAGCAAAAATTTTAGGTTAGACTGTCGTTTACTACCTACTTAAGATAAGTAAGGCTGAAAATGGTTTCCAGAACGTCTATTGTCAACAGAGTAACAGCTCGAGTAGATGTTTATGGCCTCTTCGAGCGTTCAGTTAAGCTGCTGGCTGTACCTACTTATGTATTAGAGTTTGGAGTGAAACAGAAAATATAAATATTATTTTTAGTATTTGTTGACTACATTTTCAACATTAGCAATTTTTCTATTAATTGTTTTTTTTTAATTGGAACTTTGACTTGCAAGTCTGTGTTTATGCATAAATAACTCAAAAATCTCAATTCGGGACATAATGTTACCGTCCCAGTGCTTGACACGCGTAGGGCATTGAAATGAAATGATTATTTATTCGCAGAATATAGTGAACATAAGATGTAAATACATTATATCAGTACTTTCATATTCTACCGGAGTTCTGGTGTGCAAATTGACCTTAAATTAAGTTTATACATAATTTCCTCATTCATCTGTAAAATACAAAATTGAACATTTAAATAATGATAGGGATTCAAATAGAATAGTAGGCAAATAAAACATTAAATTGTAGTCAAAATAAAATAAATGAAATGAGATTATGTAAAATTTTCTAAAACAATGTCATGCATGAGGCTATTAATATTAAATTTGATGTCGTTACAGTCATTATTAAACATATTGTTTTTCCAGAGTTGTCATCATTGTCTCTCGCTTTTACTCGTAAGTTCCCATGTCTTCTCGTCAATTATTGGGTGACTGTCAATGAATATATACATATAGGATGAGCACCTATAGCACGAACCTCCTAGATAGGCGTTAACTCGCTATGTAACTCAGTGCATCTCTTTCTAACTAGCCCAATAAGACAGAGACGCACTGAGTTACGTAGCGAGTTAACGCGTGTCGAAAAGATTGTGCTAGGTTCACAGTTCCTACCTTACTCAAGTATTTAAAATTTTATTTAGGCATATAAATACATTTGTTTTCTGTTTTTAGACTATTCTTTGATTATTTTAATTGCACATAATTTTCACTGGACTGTGCCGAAATATTTCCTGATAAAATATTTTGTATTTCGAAGTATCTGTGATTGCAATACGTAGGTACGTAGTCATATAATACGTTACGCTTGCAAACATTTTATTGGGTACACATCAGCGCCCAAAAGTCATAACTTTTCAATAAACCTGATTATTTTGAACTTTTACTGTTTGAAGCGTTAAAATTTTATAACGTTGCCGATATCTTAAAGGCCACAAAGTTTTGATATATTTAAAGGTTTTATTGGTTGAAATTTATTTAACTTATTACGTATAAGTAAAAAAACGGGTTGCTATTGCGATTCATAAAAACCATAAATTCATATGTTGTTGAAAAAAATCGTGCCTTCGCCTACGGTTCGTGTTTTTAAACTTACTCGGCTAGTTATTGCCTATTTTCTAAGCTTAGGCATTAATCTTAATTTTTTTTCATTAGGTTTGTTTATTTGTATGTGGTGGTTTTTTTGTATGATTATCGCAATCAGACTTTTTCATATTCAATCGTTTGTCATTTTTCAATATTTTGTGGTTCTGTGACGTGATTGGCTTCGACAGTATTTGCGTTATCCTAAGAACTGCACATTATTACTTTCATTTCGGTCGCTGAAATATAATTACAGAATACTATCGAACTACGGTATCGTATCTTTGTGATTACATTACTTTTAACGTAGTTTTAATTGGGATTTATAAAGATGTATAAATTAAACAAGTAATTAAATAATTGGACAGAAACTGTAAAGAAAAAATAATCACAAAACCAAATCAGCACAAATTCGTCTTAGTCGGCCGACGTGGTCGGCGACTTAGTCGCCATCGGGATGGTCGGCGCGGCGCGGCGCGGCGTGGGCGGCGGAGCGCGCGTCCGTTACACGCGCGGCGTTTTAGCGCGCATCCGGCCACTCTCGCGTTTTCACGCGGCGGTGCCCATACAGGACTTCCATCTTACCGCCTCGCCGACGCACTTCCTTCGTATTTTTTATCGCTAACATCCTTTCGGTCGACAACCGCGTTGTTTTTTGTTCTGTTTCCGTGCCGTACATTTTTAGAGGTTTAAAGTTCTTTTGTTCCACGGAAAAACCAAATTCTTTGTTTTGTTTATCACATTCGTGAAACACCTAAAAATGTTATGACGATGCCGCGCAGCTCTTCACTGCCAATTTGCAGGACAATGACTTGTACATTAAAGCTAAGTATTAGGTCCTTACACAAAAATTACAGGTCATTCTTTTTCTATAATATTCACTTTATCTTATGTTCGATGATAGGTGGATAGCTGTAGCTATAGTATTACTTGGGTTATAATGTAGCTATTTAACCGCCCTTAACTAGTTGGGATTCATTATCAAACGACATGTATTGTTGCTACATCAAAGTATAATATTCACTGACTCCCAGTTTTTACGTAGGTACCTACAGCTTATATATAATGCTATGTGTTTGTCAGAAATTGATGCTTTTCGTCATTTATTTTATCACTAAAAAAGCATCTCTAGGTTTACCTAAAATGACACTTACAATTATGTAACTTTTCAATAATGCATTTGCTATTTATTGTATTAGAATAAGCGTTGGACATCATTATTTTTTTACGTATGCATAAAAGTAACCACCTACGAGGCACCCGGGGGTCTCGATTCCTTTGGATGGGCGGCGGCGATCACTTAGGAAGTGCGATTTTTGAAATTCACCGGGTGACTAAAGCTCATCAAAATGGCCGTTTTTCACAGAGATTCGGCC
Source organism: Ditula angustiorana (assembly GCA_963691745.1). Lineage (NCBI taxonomy): Eukaryota > Metazoa > Arthropoda > Insecta > Lepidoptera > Tortricidae > Ditula > Ditula angustiorana. Next base: position 8,356,955 of record OY829484.1, read on the forward strand.
ATTTCGGTGAACTTTAGTCACCCGGTGAGTTTCATAAATTGCACCTCAGGTGATTCGCATGCTTGTTTGCTTACCTGTTCCATAAAAAAAAAACATTGTTGGCTCCTATCTGGTGGTAAGCGAAGATAAGCCGAAAGATGTAGGTCGCTGGTCCACTAACAGCCTATTCACTCTAGTCTCGAAACAGAATAAATAAATTGAATAAAAGCAAAATCGTACTGGAATAATCTAGATGCTATCTTAGTTATTAATGAGCAAAGTTTCTCTACAATTTTCGTTTAACTTTTGAACATTATGTTTCGTTTCATAGCAGTTTAAATAACTATTTAGATAAATGAAGTACTGCAAACCGCGGCTCGAAATAAGTTTGTTTGTGGACAGCGCAACCCACGCTGAGTTGTCAACGTCAGCTGCACTTTCCAGGCTCTACCTACCTACCTACACTTTACTTAATTTTGTAAATACTTCAGCGTAGGTATTTATTTCATAACCATAACACATCATGGAAATTGTTAAGTTGGAAGTAACAAATTATTAAGCTTATTCGCGTCTGTACAGAGATGTCGAAAAAGTTTAAGGTTCTTTTGAAATGTCATTTTTTTTAACTTGAATGCGAGGTGAATTTCGATGAACGCCAGTATTAGGGGCCAGGCGGTATATTATTGTTATTAGTAAATATTTGTTTACTCGCATACCTTCCTATTTTGTTTGATATCATTTCGGTCTGCATGATAAAAAAACATTGCTTATAGATATGCCTGTAACAAGGGTTACGTTGAAACTACTACATATTTCCCTCAAGACACTTCAACAACTTCGAGCCTTTATTACATTACCATTTCACGAAGTTTTCATAAGCTTTCAAACATTATTGTTTTCTTTAACTCGTTACGAAACTGTAGTCTAATTAAGGTGAATTGGGGTAAAGTCGATACATGGAGGAAATAAAAATCGCGATGTTCTTTTAAACAGGGAGTCATTTTATACTCTGGGTATTAAATTATTATGCATGGGTGCATTTACCAAAAATGTCATTTTATTATCTGGTTGGTAAATGCACCCAAAGTGTAAAATGATTCCCTGTTTAGTAGAAAATCGCAATTTTTCCCATGTATCGACTTTACCCCAATTCACCTCAGTTTGTTAGTTGGCAGGATATCATTTGAAAACCGTGGGCCCACGTTGAGATGAAATCATAATTTAAACCAGCCTGATTGCCCGAAAACAAATTCATGACAAATTCAATAATAAAGAACATTTTCCACCAGTTACATAATGCAAATGGCAACCTTCTTTGGAGTTGATGTAAAGTTTGCATAACAGTGATTTGGAAAGCTTCATGGGTTGGAGGCAACGGCCAGCGAGGCGGCGGTGCCGCTGCATTTGGGCTGTTCCCAGTTGTACCCAACTCTGTATGTTTTATGAACTGCTGAAAGATTTTGTTTTAGTTTAAATTTCCTTCTGACGTGCTCTAAGTGCTGAAAACTGAAGGAGATCGCCCAGAATAGATTGCAGTGGCGCAGTGCTGCTTTGTATAGGAAGAGAAGATCCACTTCGAGTCCCTGTGGTAGCTGAAGTAAGTTTTGTTTCCAACTAGAAACATTTGAAAATTATAGGGATTACATACAATTCTACCCCTTTAAACGCCGGTCCTTAATAGAATTAAAAAAAATCTTTTTTGAATTCAATCCAAATTTCATTTTTCTATCTTCAGCGGTTTATCGGAGCTTTAAATATTTCAGTGGATACACCTGGGCTCCGTTTCTGTGCCCCAGTTCCAATGCCCAAGTTCAATTTATCCTAGAGCGTAGCTCTGTCTTACAATGTCATAAAAACATAAAAAAGGCAAACATTTTGTTATAGTCATGTTAAGGTCACACAATTATCCATCTGAGATTGGGGTCTACAATTGAAGACATGTTAGCGTATTATTGACCCAAGTTTTAATTACATCTCAGTGCATCGGTTTCTTATGACATAAGTAAGATAGAGCCGCAGTGGAGGGAAGATTTATCTTTCAGTCATTCATCTAAGGGCTACTCAACCAATGGCGATATGTTTTGCAATCACTGCAGTTGATAAAAGGGAGCTCCTGGTATTGATATAGAGTTGTGGGTACATCTTGGAATACCCCGTGCATCGTACATCGCTGCAGCGAGTGCATCGGCCGCGCCCCGCGCCCCGCGCCCCGCGTTGTACACCCCGACGACATCAATTCACTTCTCAAATAATCCGTACATTGACGTCGCGAATGCACCCATAATCTCGCTTGTACTTCGGAATGGACCCGTAGGGTTACCAGGTGCCAGATTTTTTTGAGCTTGCGTCAGGATTCTTCCGAACTTCAGTACTATCAGGATAATTCAGATCAGAATATTGTAAAAACTATATAATAATAATAGTATTGGTAGGTACCTACTTATTGCTTATTGTACTATATTTTCAGTTTCGACTGGAAAGTTCCATAAAGTACAATATTTCATATTTGTACAGATGTAATTTTTTAACGCTACGTCTTCTCTCTCGTCGTGGCTATGAGAGGCGAGGATACCGTATATATGTTGTATAACAAGTTAGATAAGGACGACTTCTCTCTTCGTCCGACCTCAACGAGAGTGAAGAGCTAGCAAAACAGTGACCAATTAAATTTTTTAATTCCTGAATAACAAACCAGATTCAAGTGATACTTTGCGAATGCGATGGAAACAGTAATTGTGCCTGCAATTAGGTAAATTAACACATAACATAAAAACATCCATACATAAAACTTAGCCTTCCCTTCTGGTGGCAGACGAGTAAAAAACAATATAAAATTTAATCCTGAATATCAATCCAGAGAACAGTGAGTTCTCATCAGAGAACTCACTGTTTTTATTGTTTTTTACTTGCTTTAACTTCTTTGAACTTGAGCACTTTTTTTAGGAAAAGAAACGAAACGAGCATACGGGTTGCCTAATGGAAAGTGGGATGTGGGTAAGTTGAATGAAAACTGTCATTTATCACATAAAAATGACCGACCCTTATCTTGTGTTTAAGTTTAATTCAGTTTGTACTTGAAAAATTAGAAATTGACATTTATGTTTATTGGACCATCCCTTCCATTTTATTTAAAAGTATCTAATAGAGCCACACTTTAGCCAGTTGCTGGTTACAGTGCAAAGAGGCCGGCTTAACCGGGGTAATACCACACCTCTACAGAATACCGGCGTTAAGTGGTAGCTTCCTACTGCAATTCGTGAGTGAGAGATCCGGGACTTATAGGACGGCAATAAATAAGCGATTTTCTTGGAGTGACTGGTTTCTTTGGGCGGTGATCACGTCTCATTAGGTGATTCTCATACTCGTTTATCTCCATTTTCCATAAAAAAAATACATTTTCGTAAATATCTTAGTGAACAAGTATTAAAACAATTTTAATAATATAACTTTCATTAGAACTAGTTTGTTAAAAGATAAACTTTGACCATACTCGTGCAACACAAATATATTTTATTAAAACTCCACAAACATACTTTACTAAAAATATACAAGAGGTATAAACAGATGCAAGATACAGACTAGGCAGTCTTTTCGTTCAACATATCTTTCAAAGTGACCGTTTAGATACAAATACTAATACATGCACCTACTCATCATTGTAATCATTGTATTGGGTGTCGTTGAATAAGCCTTTCAGAATAATTTGAGCTTGTCCACAACCATTTTTCAGTATAATGAACCGTTTACAAAATAATAATCTTTGAAGGATTATTATAAGAATCACGTTCCCCTTCTCTCTGAAATCTTAACCGCTGAAATTTATATGCTTCTTGTAATTTAGGTATATACTAGAATAAATATAATGGTCTTTAAAAGAAAATTATTACGAAGAAGTCTCAACAACTTTTTACTTAAAACATGATATTTTTCAGTTATCTTGAGTTTAGCGAATGAAGAAATAACTTTGTTTTTCATATTGCCTTTGCGAAATACTATAAAATACAAACTGACTTTTGCTGCCGATAAATAAATGCAAATACACTTTTTCCCTTTTTGACTTTCATTTTGTAACCGTTTATTTACATTTTCATTTTTAATGTAGAACATTTATATGATTTAATTTAAATAATAGACACGAGAAAAAGATTTCACTTTGTGTTGCCATTGTCTAACTTCCAAAATTGACTTTTTTTTTTGTAACGGCAACAACGAATGCCTAACGTTTACCGACATGCTCTTGCCCGGTTTTTCTACAACGACGATAGCCTGTCTCATTTACTAATTGGATTTCGCATCCTACCCCAGTAATTGATCTTTGGAACACTGGGAGCCACATATTCCCTAAATTGAAGGTGCCTTCTGGAACGAGAACAAATACAAATTCGGTTTACTAGTTGGGCACAAGGGACTGATGAATATTTAATACCTGTTCGCAAATATCAGTAGATAATGTGTCTGGGTTTATCTTATCTTTATTCAATACTTTTACAAGCTTTCGTTGGGTCATGTTTGTTAGGTCAAATCTTGCAAGCAAATGTCTACCTACTTTCTTCCAATGCTCGATTGTTTTCTAATCTTGGTATGTACTTGTATTTGTAGTTTCTAAGAGAATCAAATAATAAACTATTGTCAGCAAAAAAGCTTGTTACGTTTTATTTCATGGTTTATTACTAGCGATCCGCCCTGGCTTCGCACGGGTACAATTGAGATTTTGTTCAACAAAATCCATTGCGTGGTTTAGAAGGAGTAGGCGGCCGAAAATATCAGGACAGAAAGGAATGAACAGCAACTTTACGTGATACTATGTAAAGAAGAAGATAAGGATAAAGCAGACTGTAGGTACTGAACTAAAAATTTGCTACTGCCATTATTCCATTTTCTTTCGAATTTCATAAAAATTACCATTGCTATACCCAAATGTAGCTTAGGTGTCAAAGAACCCGGTTTTTGTATAATTCCGTCAAAAATATTTCACATCATATCCCCAGCTTATATACCTCCCATCTGCTGCTGGGCACGTCTTCCCTCAAGTGGGCTTGGGCTTAGATGCTAGTTCCCACATACGAGAAGGCCCAGTGCGGAATGGCAACTACAAACATCTTACATTTTTTTTGCACACTTTGTCACGATGTTTTGCTTCACATCGAAAAGCTCCAAAAAACCACAAATAACGTCAAAAATTCAGAGATACGAGTATCCAGTTTTTTAGACATTTGTAACATTGTGATCAAAACCAAAAGGGTTTTTATACGTTTGTAGTATTGCTTATGATAGACTTTGTAGTTTGAATATATTCAGTGCGTAAAAAACTCTATAATGTTTCATTTGATTAAGTTAAGGCAGAGATAAAAAACAACTAGATTTTTCAGGTTTTCAGGGATAAATTATAACATGTGATGCTAATAAAATGTTATATAACTTAGAAACATAGAGTGACTTTTTACTTGCGGTAACAAACTATTTATCTGCAACACAAACCTTTCGTGTGATATATTTTACGAAGATTAGTTAAAGCGTTGAGGTCACTTGAGGTGTGAAAGTGGTACAAACAATTTAAATTAGCACGCAAAGCAGAGAGAGAGTGTCGCGCCGGCGCATTTATGTCATCTTTTTAAAAAAGATCATTTGTTTTTTCTATGATACATGTCTGAGTTTGAATATTTTACAAAAAACAGTAAATTATATTCGTCTCCATATAACGCACACCGCTCTCACTTATCACAACAAATTGTGTGAACGTGTGTGCGTTGTACATTCTACCAACCAATTTTCTACAGCGCACCTCTTAATAATTTGGGACAGCTTATATGGGTACTGTGGAGTATGTGTATGTTACCGGTAAAGTATGTTCTTCGGGTAAACTATGAAATGACCTGAGCATTTAATAGAATACTGACAAATTATAAGTATAACACATTACTCTCCATTGCGTCGCGCAGTCGGGTAAAAAAGGGCGCAACACAGAAAGGAAGCCAATCGAAAAAATGTAAAACTAAGTTATACTCTTTTTTTGCGAAGTAGCAAATTAATTTGTAGGTACAAATTTTTTGATACGTATTGCCTTACAGCATTAATAATGATACGAAAAATTAAGTCACATTATTTGCCTCCAAAGTATTCGTTAGGATGAGTCATCATATGATTGATCGCTCTTATACAAACAACTAGTGCAGGAAAACAAGGCCTGATAACGCATAGTGTCTAACAAAGTAGTTTCGTTTGCAAGAAAATTAGTTTCCCCGGGCGAAACACTCCATTCGCGAATCAAACATAATTAAAATATGTAAATCTAAGCGTCGAATTATTAAGGGCTTATGAGCGTTTACTCCGCATGGTATTTCATGCAAAAAAAAAAGAATTATAATAGATCGTTTTTATTTAAAACTTGTGTTATGCTAAGTAAAATACATAAATCTGGGTCGTTATAAGAATAAAGCGAAAAGTCGGTATTGAAACAGTCTAAGCAAATCGTTAGTCCTCCACTGTATATTTAAAAAAAGGACGGCTGGTTCCAGAACCAGCCGGATTGCAATCCCTAGTCCGTCCAGACGGATCGGTATTTTGTTAAAAGTTGTTAAAACGTATATCTAAAGCTCGTGACTCTTACTTTACCTCATGTTGATCGTTATAAATGTTATGAAGATTAATTCAATTTTTTGTGTTTTTTTTAACCCTGTCCGAAAAGCAGACGCTTTAGGTTAAATATGTAAATTTGGGTTTTAGTTTATACTAAGCGGCTTATGCCGCGGCAACCAACCAAGAGCTCTCAGTGACCCGGTCATTTGAAGTTCATAGGGCCAATGCAATGGTAAAGAAGTATTTGACGACATAATTTTTAATAAAAGTTTTACAAATTAGACTTTATTTAAGAAAAATAAACATACAACATTCTAGCAAAACGCAAAAAACTTAAAACTAAAGAACACCATTCCAACAGCCATCGCAGCAGCATTACCCTGCTGTATGAGCATCAAGATTTGCTGAATTAAGTGGTATTTTAGAACGGAATGCGGATCGCAATCACAGTTTGTATTTGTTTAAACACTATGTACAGTACCCGGCCAAAAAGATTGCACATCGGTCCTTGGAAAGAGACTCGGCTAATTTCGGCTTCATAGAGCGTTGTCACACACTACCTGTGTGATGTTCGTCAGTCGTTGTAAAGCTCCTGTAGGGTACGCACGCATTTAGTTAAAAATATATAATATAGAGTTGTTGAAACCCCTCGACTTTAAATTGTACGATGGCATCTTTAGGAAAAAGAGGAATACCTTTAGGAGGTTCGTTACGTGAAATTATTTATCATGTTTATAATGATTTTGCAACCGAAGCCGATAGATTAAAAAAAATAGGATGACAATGTAAGTTATTCAAGAAGATTTAAGAGCGAGTTTCTAATGCCACTGGAATTTCAAGCAGAACTTTAAACAATATATTACACAAAGTCAGTACTGCGACATCTTCCACTTCAGTTAAGTTCACCACTCCGAAAAAAGGGAGTCCAAAAAGGCAATTTAGATATGGAAAATTTTGATTATGATGTTGTTACACTGATAAATAAATACGGCTGATGGTGACACTAATATTGACCTCATTGCGAGCACAGATAGTAAAATGGAAGGAGTTGAGAATTTTTGGTTTACAATTACTTATTCAAAAACAAAATAATACACAATTATACTACCCTTTTTCTAGTAGTTGCAATAACTCTCTATAGATATTCAAAGTTTACATGTCATCGATTTGACGTAAACTAATTAAGTCTGTAAAGTGCGGTATTTATTTGATATGAAAGAACACTTAATAAATACGATGATTGATGGACGGTTGCCAGTGTTCGGAAATCTTCGTAAACAGTCAAATGTCTCTTTCCAAAGACCGATGTGCAATCTTTTTGGCCGGGTACTGTACAATATCATTAATAAATAATTTATCATAATATCATTTATTTTAGTAATAAATGCAAGTAAACCACAATAACCTATATAAAATTTACATTAAAATACCATTTACACTTAAATATTTTGTAATATTATAATTTACTAAAAATATTTTCAAATTAAATACGAGTATCATAAGAACGTTGTTTGCCATTATGAAATGCCAAAATAAATTAAAGTACTGTAATCTATCAGTATTAAATATCACCACGTTGATAGGGATATGGAGTTGCATGGTATATTTTTAGTTGAATTTATTAGAAGGTTATTATGATTTTTCTTGAGCTCGGTTTAGTTTTTTTGTCTTTAGTTTAATTTCTGTCTTCTATCAAAAAACTGGAAGAATTTGTCATCTAGTTTGTAACGACTAGTTTTATTGTTTACACGAATTCTACTGGAAAATAAATATAATACATATAGTTAGCTTTACCTCAGGTTATATCACTTGGACGATGTCAGACGGAGGTCTAAATATCAAAGACAAGAGAACAATACAATAGTAATTTATTAAATAAAGTTTTCGCAAGGTTGAGCATTCTCTAATATCACCGGAATATGCACAGTGCCGGTAACACATACTGTGCGTCGAGTCGACTGTGGAGTCACGTAATCGACGCGACGCAGGTCGGAGAGTGTCGAGGGGGGAGGGGGGTGGAATTTCGGCGGCCTTCCTAAAGAGCCTTCAGGCTGACGCGACGGACCGTCTAGACGTCTGGCGCCTACCATGTGTCCCCGCACTATTAACTTCAATTCCAAACAACTTCAAACAAGTTTTTGTTTATGCCAGCCAGTTTTGATGCGTTTCAAGGCGTCCGAAGTGTGCAATGTCCATAGATGTTTCGAAATTATTGTAGGAATAGCATCGCGTTTTTATTGTAAGTTTATAGGTTTCGAAAAGTCATTATAAGTTATATGTCGCTCAAGCTTATTAAAATTTAGGATAATAAAACACAGGTATTGTACTTATCTTATTACTAGGTAAGTAGGTTCAAGCGTAGAGCACTTACATAAAATTATAAATATGTATGTACCTATAAGTAGTCCCAAAAAATTTACACTACATACATACACATGAGTGCGAGGTAACGTACTTATGTGAACTTTCAATTTTATATTAGTCAAGTCATCAATTGTTTAGTAAGCACTTTATACCCACTTTACTTTTTTGGGTACCTTCAATTTTTATTATGTAAGTAAAGGGTTGTTTGTGAATATTTGTAAAAATGTGATCTTTAATATTGGGTGGTAAATTATGATAAATTTACGATGGCGGAGGTTGCCGTAACTATCTGGCATATTTAAGTGGCTTGCTATCTACATATTATCGTTATTATCAGTACTTTTTTATCTTTTATTTTGCATTCCGTATCATTTACATTAGGTAAGTAACATACCTACATGAAATTGCAAAAATGTTTAAAATATTTTTCACGCGCAGTAAGCAAGTAGCTAAGGCTTATGTAAAAATAATAATTGGACTAAGTAATTCGCTCATTTTTTCAGTTTTTTGTTTGAGAACTATTTAGCTTCTTAAAATAAGAACAATGTACATAATAGCTAAGTATTAAAATACTTGAAATCGTTGCTTTTATTGATTTAATTGATCACGCAATACGAGATAAATTACCTGCCTACTTCACAGCTTTTGTATCAGCGTCGAAGTCTGAAAAAGTACAGCGTTGATGAAAATTTCAGATAGTAGCGTTATTATTTAAAAGCAACGAAAGACATGCCCGTGTGAAAGTGATCAATGATCATGTTCATGATCAGCAAATAGATGAAATTTTAAGTGATTGCTAGGTGAACTCGCAAGCGACTCACCGTAGCATTGTTGAGTTGGCGCGGCGGGCGGCGCGGCGGTGACGTATCAATAAATCCGTGTCGAGACAAGGTCGGCGCGAGGGCGCGGGCCTAGTTCCCCGCGCCGCCGCGCGCCGCCAGCGCCAAACAATGGCAGACAGCGGGCGCGTGACTCAGCGGCAAGCGACCACCGCGTCTGCGAACGCTAGGTGCTCTACGCCGACTTTGTTGTCAGGATGGTGGTGCCAGACCTGACTCATTTCACTTCTACCCCTGAAGAAGTACAAAGGTACCTACGAGTATTCATTTAATTAAACATTTCTTCATATATTCCGCGGCTTTCCCACTTAAGTTCTTCTTGATTTTACTGAGAATCATGTCGGCTCCAAACAAAGAGTTTTTCCGACTCTGAGGTAGACTTTATGAGCTTCGCAAGTGACCGTCACAAGCTTGAACTTAACCAAGATATTTTTACTTGGACCAGTGATTGACCGGTGCGATGCTATGGAACGCCAAATCAAGCGTAGCGCGACCTGCTTCCCTACGCTTTTAGACCAACAACTAGCGACCCAGTAAATACAAAAAGAGTTGAAGAAATTCGGAACGCCATTTATCACGGTCTTGTAATAAAATGTGAGTCAGACGTGTGGGTAACATCATTCGGAAATTCGGTCTCAAGAACGAGGTGGGTATTTTTATAGTAGTATAGGATCTTCGTTAAATATGCCGACGCGGTGACGGCACAACTTTCTTATCGTGTGCAATCGAGACCTACATTACCAACTGACAGACTACGTGATTGTAATACTTATTACGATTCAAATAAGTTAGCTTAGCATATAGAGTGGCTCTACAATACAATCAACAGCTTTCTAACGATATAGGTTTTGCTCCAACAAAATAATGTTCGGTGTCTATTGTATTCCATACCAAAATGCCGGCCGCTTTTAGATATGTTTATTTTTCAAAGAACGAATCATAAAGTAAATTGCAGTATTTAAGTACATCCTCGCCGACGTTGTGTAAACTGCAATGCAATGATAACACCTCGATAGCGACGGGGAGTTCGCGTTACACAACTCAGGTTATTAGGTTGTCTGTCTGGGCAAATGTTTGTGTTGCGATAAAGTACACAACCTGCTGAAATATTTTCCGACGATGAACAATTCTGATAACAATTTACAGCTTAAATAACGGCTAACTTCCACAGCATACTCACAAATGACGAGTTTTGCATTGACTTTTACATCACACTCATAAAAAATGATGACATATATGGCTGATAAAGAGTTAATCATTTGCCCTGAATGTACCTACTGTTATATAACTGTGACTACTGTCAGAAGTATTTCTTTAAGAAACGTAAATAAGAATAGATATAGAACAGAACTTGCTTCGCGAAAAAGTTAACCAACTTCTTCATCGTGTACCATAATGGTGCAGCACTATTTGCCTACCGTAGTGTTAAGTGTTCGCACGTTTAGCATAATAGTCTATTAGTTCAAACGCCAGTCAAGAACAATGCTTCTGACGATGTATTAGTAGCAAACAACAAAGTAACACATGCGCGTCGGCAGCCACTGTGAATGACCTGAAGAATAGTTATAAAATACCACGGCTATCGTTCGTAGTTTCTGTTACGATTTCTATTGATATTTTGTTGTACAGTAGGCGGTAAGACATTTTTCTCAGGCGACGAAGCGTGTCGCGTAGACGCAGCCCGAAGACCAGCGGAGCGGAGGGGAAGCGGAGGCGGGAACAGGAGCGGGTTCGCTAATGAAGGGGCTACGAGTATACTATTATGGTACTGTCAGACTGTCACCATCAAATATATATTGGAGAATTAAAAAGGAGATGCCCAAAACATCTGAACGTGTGTACCTTTACATACTTTAATAGTAGGGTTAAAGAGATTATAATCATTATATTTAAGAGTCGCGACTCTCATACTTTCAAGCCGATATCCAGAGGACTTAGCATTCTGGTCGTAATAAGCGAGATAAAAAAGTCACTTATCGAGTAATTTTACTACAGCACTTAGAATATATCACGTTTCATTCACTCATTAAAAAATACACCACTTAAACGACAAAAACACCACGGTAACCAATATGATACAAAAATTTCAGTCAAATGTTATGTGAGCCCCACAAAACTCCACAAAAACTAATAATATAATCACACTTTAGTCTGTCAGATTAGTTTTTGTATTTTTTCAATTTGTCCGCCATAGTACATATTTTCTGAAAATGTCAAACAGGTATATTTACCTAAGATAAAGCCTTTTAAAGGTCAAACGTACCGTACGGCGCAGGCTTAAGGTAATATGGTCTCGTTAGCAACCTTTTGATATAAATACCAATCCGAAGCTATTACTAGACGATTTCCCTCATTGACTCCTGTCATTAGTACCTATTACGCAGCATTTTTAAATTGTGGTATAGACAGATGATTTCGCACATAGAAATAAAAACGTAAAACCTAATCAGTGGTTAAGCACGTACGCTCTACTTGCAAGCTAGGTTTGTTCACACTTAAACGTTACTCTGATTGCACACTGTATAGCGTTGTACAGAAAAGTGCCGTTTTTCGCACGTCAATCGCAACAACAATAGAGTTTACAATTCATGTTTAAAACTCAAAACGCTTGAAAATTAGAGCGTACAAAAATCTTACTTTCGCGCTGTCACGGGATTAACTGTTGCACTAATTATTGATTTTTATCTTATCTTTTCCTATAATTGAAGATTAAACTACAAATATGCAATATCATCTAATCCCTCAAACCATTCAACGTATAGTTTAGTGCAGCTCGGCGGACATATACTGTAGATATACGTAAAAGAAGTCTGCCTTTGCGGCATATTATACCGCTAAAAGATAGCTCTGTTCTTTTCTAAGCTATTTAGTATTAGGAGAGGTTGAGGTATACTAAATGACAAATTAAATTGTGATCGCGGTCAGTTGTGCTAGCCGTACCTAGACATAAGTGTGCCCCGGCATTAGTACATGAGTAGGCATGGCAGGCACGCATCGTAGTTACAGCAATTCGAGTCAGCCCAGACAAAGTATCTAGTTTGACAAGCAGCACTGTTGCTGTTAAATTGAGCGCGTCACATTATACCGTGCACCTCGTTTGTTCCTTGATTGTGTAACAATTTATTTCAATTGCTCACAAATTTACTGCGTACATTACCTGAAGGCAAAAGAGCGTGACATTTTACGGTATAAAAAACATATTATAAAGAATTTCTTGCGGAATTTAATAACGCCTAATTATAGATTAAGTAACTGTTTATTATATGCCTCTTATAAAAGTTTATTGCTATGCATTTCATAATTCTTTTTTTTTAAATATTAAGTAGGAAGGAGAACGAGCGTGCAGATTACCGGATGGCAATTAAGTGACCAGTACCACCCATGGCAGCCATCAACCTCAAGACAGTCGCGAAAAGAGTGAAATAGAGACCAAAAGTGTTCATGGTAATCTACAAATTCGTTATTTGATGAAGGTAATACATTGAATACTGCGAAATCAAACCTTGATACTTTACTCAAAAACAAAATCTTTTTTTTACGTAATCTGTCGCGGAAAGTAGGACAGTTCGAAGAGATATATAAGGTTTTGATGGCGGGGACTGCCAAATTCGCGTAAACTGACTCTACAGTATCTGGTTTTACGCTCCACTACTATCTAGATTAGGCACTGTCGAATGGAAGCCCTAATTAATGTCTCACCAAAAATCATTCTCCTAGCGCTTTATACCGTTTATTCAGGGTAGGCTTTGACCATGATCCCAGATTTGGGAGGTCAGGTGATTTATATTAAGGCGATTACCATCTGACCTCCGTGACCCCTCTTACAGGGAAACCGGACCGACAGGGACAAGGCTACACAAGTACACATTTAATTACATGAATGTGCAGGCTTCCTCACGATGTTTTTCCTCGCCATATGTGCATTGATTACTTAAATACTTAGGTAACATACATAAGTCAGAAAAACTCAGTGGTTCACGGAGACCGCTGGGGTTCGAACTCGGTACCTAACGATCACGAGTCCACTTCCTAGCCATTATACAGGGCATCAGCCAACCAAAAATAATGAAGTTAAGTAATTGAAAACTATTCCACTTCATAAACATTTCCATTAAGAAACACCGGAACGCATCCACATGTCCACGGCTCAACGATTTGAAACCGCAATGTTCATTGAATTTACATCACATTACGTGTTCACGGCCAACGAAACGATTCCGTCTGACCATAGCGCTCCCGTCACCGCTGCAACTTTGATCAATGAACTGGACTAAAATTGTACTTTCATTCAGAGCAGGCATTTACAAAAAGTGCCGTGTTTACAGCTACACCGTCCTCCGGGGGCTCTGTTTCACAAAACTACTAGTATTCTTTATGTACAGACAACCAATTTGATTCATAGGCCAATGTAGAACCTTTCATAATAAATGACATAATGACTTCTAAATAACTGTCATATGACACATTGCGACTACGTTCTAGAGTGGCGTAAGAATCAAATTAGTTTACTATTCCGTCAATAGTTAACCATCGCCATGGGCGTACCCAGCTTCTGGCCTAGGGGGGGGGGGGGGGGGCAAGTCAGATGCGAGATTCGGTAATCTACGTCGGCCATCGTCGCGCCCGGCTTTTTGGCAATTGCACCGTGCATTTTGCCAGTGTCTACTGCGCGGTTTATTTAAAAGTTAGAGCATAAGGCCCCGTTTACACTTTGATTAGTAATTAGTCGAGTTCATACATGTTCTGCGAGATTTCCAGATTTCCCCTGGTAATCGTTTGCCCTAATCCTTACATGATTGTAGGGATTTATATGAAACTGGGATTTAAGAAATAATTCCCGACAGTCACGGATCTCGAAAACCGGACAAAAACAAAGGAAAACGGAGAATTTCGGGACTAATAGTTATAATTTTTTTCATTTTTGATAATAAATGCTAAAATTAAAAAAGTTAAGACTTCTAGACTCCTTTATTTTATATATACGTCGGTTACAGTTTTATTTTATGTTATTTGTTAATTATCCTACTTACACTTAAAAACATATGTACTATATTTAATTATTAGAAGAAATTTATTTCATTATTAATAATTGTAAATCATTATTAATCATCATTTTAAAATTAAAAAAAAAACTAAATCTGAATACATCTGTGGAAATATTAGTGGTGGGTTTTTTGAACTACTATACTTGTTTTTGTTAATCATAATTCTTGGGCAAGGGGTGGGCACGGCGGATACAATCGCTTAACAAATTATAAGAACAATTTATTCAAAAACTAAAAGTACCGATTTAAGGCTGTTGTCGAAAGGCAAATCTGTTCGAGTGAAACCGTCTATCTGAGCGAACTTAACACATATTTGAAGTCCATATACGCATAAAGACCACTACCGAAAAGGTTACGCAGGAGATTTATGTACCCTTTAACCATCGACAATTTTATGAAGAAAATTATTATTAGTTATACCCATAATGATGTAAACTATAGGGGTGGTGATCGACTCTAGGTAAAGTTCAGCTGTGGCCCTAGAAACCTCGGTTGCGAGTGTGAGAACAGCCCCCTATGCCACTAAATTTACATGTGCTATTTATTTAACATAATTATTTGTCACATTAAAAAAAAAAACCAAGTATGTCAAATTGTAGCACTTGTAATGTTTTTGGTAAACGGGGCAGGTCTTGTGTCATACAAAATGATGCAATAGGAACCCGATATAGACTACTGTGGCCCTAACATGACCGGGGTAGTTTTAATTTATCCCTCTCCGCGTCTCTGTCAAACACGGTGGTCAAACTAGTGTCACAAGAAAGGGACGTCCATAGGAGGTAAACTAAGATAAACTAAACTTGGTCGGTCATATTAGGGCCTCTGGTCGGTCATGGTAGGAGTGGTGTTTGTGCTGTGAACTACAAACAGTGAACACCCGGATTTCGCGTCATCTGCAGTATCTACTGCCCAAAACAAACGCTGAAATAAAGCCCCGAAACCTATTCGAGATTCTGCCGGGGTTTAAAATATTGGTTAATATTAGAAAACCAATATTTGCTTCAATATTTAATTTGTAATTGTATAGCATATTTCTCTACTACAATTTTACATACATTTAATCACATCAATAGGCAACGAGTTTTTATTTTATATTATCAGCCACTAGTTACACCTACTGGCTTAATTATTTCGAAGTAACAAAGGACGCATCGCATAATACAGTTCATTTGTCGTGCGCCTGCCGCGGCCGTTGAGGGACACCGTCGAGTGCACGGAATTTTGACCAATTTTGTTTCGGAGGTTCCAGGGCAACCTGCCCACGGCGAACATGGCACCGGCGTTGGAGACTCGACGGAGCCCCGTCGTGTTGTCGCCTACCTAATAGTTTAATTTTTTTTTGTCTTGAATTTTATAGCGCATTGGTTTTAACTGTAATGCCGTAAAATTATATTTTTATTTAGTTTGGATTGCTCTGTATTAGGTCATTGATTAATGGCCAGCCACATAGGTTGCGTACACGACGTGTATGCGACGCTGCTTCATAAAGCTGCGTTACGCACGTACCGCTCGCGTAGCACAGCTCTACGGAGCCGGTTTGAGCCGCATCGCATACGCGACGTGTACGCGACCGGCCCAATTCGGCCTTGTTACTTTATACTTCGGTACGTTCGTGAAATGGGCCTCCGATAGTGAGCGGAGCGGCTGCACACGCTGCCATCTCGTGCTGGCGAGGCGCGCGGCGTGACGGTGATAATGATAACACTTCGATGACCCAATCAGAATACAAGATCTCAACCGGTGACAATACATTGATTAGATCTCAGCCTTACCTTTTAAGTATAGACTCAATTTTAAGTATATCATCCATAAATACCGACTAGACTAGGAAAGTCGGTTAAAATCTTCTTGGACGAATTAAATCAAATAAATGAACAATTATTTATATATAAAAAATGTTTTTTGTAGATGAAATCATGCTAATATTAAAAGCCTGCAAAATAGTAGTATAGGTCGTTTCACAAGACCTGCCATCGAATGTTTAATAAAATAGAATAGAATAGTTTTTTTCTTTATTCGGACAACAAGATACAAAAAACAAATTAAAATGACAGTTTTAGGAATTTTTGGTTAGTTTTACGACCCCGAAAGGAAAATCGTATTAAATTTGTGCACAATTTTATTAACAGTGGGTGCAAAAGCTATTTTTTATGTGTCTTCGTAGAAATAGCAAAAAAAACCAATGATAATGTCCAATTTGGTACTTACTAACTCTATAATCTTGTCTAATATGTATCTACTTGTAGTTTTAGTTTACGAAATGCCAATTAACGACCCTCATTGCAGTACATGAATTACACAACGTGAGCTACCACCTCACCGTGCATCCTATCTATATGTTTATGATATGACACAAGTTAAATACAGCTGCATTGAGGGATAAATTATTCTTCTGTTCATGTTATCATTGCTTTGAGGCTAGTATATGAACACCACTAATTATAATCCTTTAACGGTGTGACATTATTATAAACACGTTATTTTCTATTTTTACATATGATTGGTTTTTGCTTAACTTATGACAGTATCTTGCCACTAACCACTAAAGGGTTAAAAGGTTAAGGGTTAAAATCAAACAACGGGTGCAAGCGTGTTACTATGGGCCTTAAGAATGGATGGATCATGCGATCATTGACCTCGGTCTATGGCAGTGTGTTTTACTTCTGGGCCAAATGTTCAGTCAAAGTTTACCTTAACAAACGCGACTGATAAAATAAAAACATAATTATAGAATACGTATGTTTTGCTACATGCATGCTTCAGCATCAACACAGACACACAATGTCCAGATATTTGAGCAGTCTAAAACATTGATTGAAAGAATAGTCGAATGGATTTAAGTGCCAATTGCTTAATACAAAGTACATTATTATAGCATTATTAAAAAAAACTAAGTAAAGTTCATTAATCAGGATAAACATAAACTTAATTAATTCTTATTAATACGTCCAAGTACGAAAGTATCCAAAGTTTAAAGTCAATTTTGTAAACTAACCACTACGAATTCAGTGGATGTTTACTGTTTAATGCCCCATTCATCGCAGCGCTCTACTCACTCATACTAATATTACTAATTGCTGAACGTTCTCATGATGCCCCTGTCCATAATAAAACAGTGTCGACCTAGTCAAGCGCCATATGTAGGTAATACGTATATCTTGGTACTCGAAGATTATCCCATTTTAACGGTACCGTGCTAGTATCAGGCTACTGCCAAAAAACAAGAGAAAACAGTAGCTTGAGACTACCGAGTTATGACTATAAGAATACTGGAATTTGATCAGTTGATGGCAACATAACACTTTAATAGTTGTTATAAATGATTCGAGGAAAGTCTGCCTCAGTCGTCGCCACCGTCTCCTGGGGTTTCCCACATTTGATCATATCCGTCTCCAGTTGAATTTCTTGTTATAAGCACCTTTAGGCCAAACATTCCAAGAGCTTCAAGTGACCATGCATTACAATGACATCTTCTGCGAATTCAGTGAAAGGATTTGCGTTTTATTTACCTCTCTTTTCCATTACGGTTACCGATAATGATGCGTCGGGGTGTGCATTTAGCGCCACCTGGAAGTATTGATTACAAATACGAGCCCTGTCCCATGGGATACAGCGTGGAGCGGCAGGGTTGCCGCTTTGGCGAGCTGGGTGCCATATTCGGTCAGTGCACATTGTTGTTTACCGCCGCGGTATCGCGAGGCCGCGTGACGTAGCGTCTAGACGGCCCCGCGCGCCCGCGCCCGCGCCCGCCCGCCGGCCAGCCATGCACTGTTTCGATCACCGGTTTATCTTTTTAAACGGTAATACTGCAATATACCTAGCGGTGCAATTACCGACTATGTTGTCGCCACTTAGTGTACACAATACACCGTGCAACTACGTGGCTATCAACAGTAGCCACAATAGCTCTCTACTAGTTTTTCCGAAGCTGTGACCGCGCCTATGACGTTTATCTACTTTTGTTTATTTCAGCACCCTAATAGCGGAAATTATTCTACTGTATCCGTAGAAGGCATTCACTGTGTTCTATTTCCTTTACCGAATGTATATCAATGTTATTAATTATCATAACAAAATGCGCATGAACATTGACCATAGGATTAGGTACCCAATTGAAGGCACCAATAGAGTTAAAAGAAACTCTTCGATAAGGTCATGTTGGATGGAATCAATAGTTCTTATTTTGTTAAAGAAATATGGTTTAAAATAGTCGTTAATAGTTTTGAATGTGAATAATGCCGACTGACTTTACACAGCATAGAAAATAGCGGGACCCATTCGAAATTATATGACAACAGTTGCAGTTATGATATTTATGATGTCCGACTCTCAACTTGTTTAATAACATGATCTATCAAATCATAAAAAAAATCACAGGTGTACCATGGTAATCGCCAACAATATAAATCATATGCTAGCAAACTGTCATTCAAATTTGGATATGGAATAAAATCATGTTAAGATAAGATAAAAAAAAAGCTGTTATGATCAATCATTAATACCTCAACAAATTCGTTTAATTTTATAATTACACGAATGTATCAGAATTTGTTAAAAAATAATACATTTATATGATTAATAATTACAATCGTCGGGCAGGATTAAGTTTGTCTCGATGCATGGATGCTTTTCTACACCAAGGTTATCGAATAATAACAGAAGAGTTGATTTATACAATTGGTTCAAGTTGCATTTATTTCATTATTATCTTATTATTTATTTTAATTTAGAGTTGAGGCGTAATTCATAATATGTTTCAAATATATATGGATTAAAATCATTATCAAAGCGGGGTAATTAGGCCAACAAATGAACTTAACTAATGACAAAATAACAAATAAATTTTACATACCCAGTCAATGACGACCGGATAGCCTAGCGGATCTGTTTAGTGAAGTGACCCGACTGCTAAGCTAGAGGTTCGAATCCGGCTCGGCGCAGATATTTGTATGAAGAATTCATATAATTGACTCTAGTCATGGATGTTATTTATATTTAAGTACGTACCTATATGCATACTCGTAAGTTTATATTTATTCGTGGTTTGTTACCCATATATCACAAGCAGCTATAGCTGCTTAATTTAGAACTAGGTCAGTTTATGTAAATTTACCCAAGATATTTATTTATTTAATGTAAGAGTTATTCATGAAGAGTTTTGAATATGAAAGTACTACTAAAAGCTAAAGGGGAATGCTGAGGCAGAAATAACCTACTTACAATGATACGTACCGATACTGTTCGCCTGCCAGGAACTCTGTCAAGCAAATGGTTTGACATGTGCACGCGTAGAAGCATAACCAACCATTTCTATCTATGAACACAAACCTGGATCACGACCTAGAAATTATTATTTATGTAGATCATATTATACCTATTAACCGGCGTCAATCGAAACAGAAATATCTAGTCCCTCACTATATTTATTTAATTAGAGCAACATTCAAAAAAACTTAAAGAAACTGATTTCTATATCGTATTTATCTATGGCAACTAAAGCTAAAATATGATAAAACGGAAACCCCAGTAAATATGGAAGACAGAAACAAAAGAATTGAAAAACTGTGACGGAGGTGATAAAAGAAATAAAGAAAAATACCAATGATAGTCTATCAGCATTGACCTATCTGTACATATATGTATAGATTTATTAGAACTGCGCTACATATAAGTAGGTAGACATAAAACATAGCGCGTCCGATAGACAGCAAGTTATCACGTCTGGCGCGTAATTGTCGGCTAGGCAGGCAATTAACCACGCTCAGTACAGCCCGTGGTTAGTTAGAAACTTGCCTTGAGACTAGGCTTTATCTCACCCAAACAATTAATAAATCTACAGCGCTAAGGAATGCCTAAAGCTGTTTTAGCGCAATTAAATCACACCGGATTCCCACACCGGAACAAATATTTGTATGCATAAAGATAGGTATAAAATTTGTTTGTCTGGCGGCAAGAAATTTATCTGGCGTTAGTTTTGGCTCTCGCTTCTCAGAAATGTAGCAATAGGTATATAAGCATGGATGTGTGTTGTTAGGAACTGATGATAAGCGTCCACGTGATTGCCACGCTGCATGCAATATCGAAATGCAATGCTTGTTACAATCATTAACTTAATTCCAAACTCAATAAACTGACTTTGGCATTAAAATAAATATCTATTTTTCTTTTCAACGTGACTTCATGACGACTCCTTTCTGTCAGTTTGAAAACATACATAGAAATATGTAGAGGTAGATACCTACACAGCGTATTCGAGTTTCCGACCAATAAAGGTATACATTCTACACGTCGAAAACGGCAGACTATAATATGTTAATATCGCCTATATATAAGTGTAAGATATTTTTATTTGGCATTTCTTTCTCATTTCAACTGAATGAATTATGCATAATTCACCAAATCGCCAAATTTAAATCTTAATTATACCTATAACCACAGGTGAAATGTTTATTTCTAGCTTTAGCAAACATTGGTAAATTGGACTCTACATTAATTTAATTTAATCATTTATAAACAATTTTATTACTAACGACAGGTGTAAATAAATAAATAAATTTAATACGGTAGGTGGGATACGTGGCATGATCTCTTTTCAAGTATCTTTCGGAAGGTCAACAAGAATTGACTTTTCCGTCGAAAACTTGAACACTATGAATACTACATAATTAACAACGGATAGCTGAATAACTGGACAAGTGCGAGTCGGACTCGCACACTGAGGGATCCCTTCCACCACCACACAAAATATTTACCAAACCATTGACACTGATATGCCTATATTTCGCACGATATTTCAGCAATAAGTTACTTAATGTAATAATAATAATGGATTAGACAACTATTATTTTTCATTACAAGGCCCATAAAATAAATACCATTTAAATACATACGTATAAATTAAATTAAATAATATTTTTTCCCGTTCCCGAGCCCGTTTCATTACATTGGCACCTATGACGATATGAAATTGGTTTAAAATGTACAAACAACGCATCTTTTGTATGATATATCACGCAACTGTATCGGTATTATTTTACTTAATTTCCAATAAAAATAAAAATGTTTTCAATATTATTTATACATTGTATGCTTTTTAACATAAAATTAATACATTGTATGCTTATTTATTAGCTAATTGTGTCGAATTTCAAGTCGGTTGCTCTCTGGATTCCAGATAAATGTTGCTGTGACAGAAGGACGGACAGTCACAGAAACGAGACCTAAACGGGGGAACCCCCAAAATATAATATATCTGAAGAAATGGTCACTGAATGGTACTGGTTAATGTGGTGCTTTTTAGTAAGTGGGTCAGAAGATTTGTTGAATCAAAAGTGATATGCCCTGTGGTCAAAAATTAACGACTTGGAAATATAACATTAGATATAGACTTGACCAAGAAATAATGGACTATAGACCATAACTGTTGTCCACAAGAAGATATTTGCGAGCCTAATTCTGATTTTGAATCAGGTATGACTGTTTCAGATATGATTTCGGTGAACAAACCTGTAACCTCCTTGTAAAATACTCGTAAATGTGATTACAGAAGATATCAAGATCGATATCTGGTGAGCGCGCGCGACTCCATAGGCTATCGTCCCCCATTCGTTACCTCACCTTAGATTATCGGTCGAAAAACACATAGTTGCAGTGTTACTCATGCCTAAATAATCAACGAGGAATGTCCTGGGTACATAAATGAGTGAAGCTAAAGGTGTTCCTTATAAGGAAACTGAAAACTGGAAGCACCCGCACCCCGCATCGCCAATTACCGACATTCATATAACCTTGCATGTGCGTTGTTAATTAATTAAACTTTCACAGCGTTTCAAGTTGTACTTTAAGAGTAATAACAGCATTTTATTTATCTATCACAAAGCACATACGCAAAATCACACTTCAGAGATAATATCATCTAACAGGTGTGTTTCCACGAAATAACATTGCCTTCAAACACTTTGCTTTCAAATCAGATTCACTTGTCTAGGAAGTAGCAAAGAGTTAATCTTCTGGTTTTCCCTCCCTATGCACCCGTAATTTGTTACTGTCATCGCAAGGTTGCAAGTAGGTGGTATGATGACTCTTTATTTGTATAAGTGTCTACTCATCTAATGACACCAGTGATTACGTAATCATCGTATATTCAAACAAGGGGTATATGTCACCTGATCAAACAGCGCGGCGGCGGCGCGAGCGCGTCTAGCGTCTAGCCGACCATGCACTCCACACAATGGACAATCAGCTAGCAAATTATACATTTTTGTGGGAGGTTCAAAAGCGAGCGTCTCACCGGTCAGTTCATTATGAGTTCAAGGCTGCGTGCTTGTATATTTAACATTAAAAAAGTAAACTCAGCTAAATGTTGCCTAAATTGATTCCTACACGCGTAAGATTAGATGACCTTTTCGTAGCTAGAAATAGGTGGCATGGCATTCAAATAGATACCTACCCACTACCAATGAAATAGGTTTTTCAAATTTAAACAACACTTTAAACTCACTTTTCAATACAGTTGCTCAAAAAGTGCCCTTTTTTTGGCTGTTTTGCGTGCGCAAAGTTCGTTTTTGCGAACTAGTTTTACTTTTCAAGTTTTTTTTAAATTTGTACTTGTTCCAATTCACAACTACTTACCAAAGAGTTTTTATAGTTTTAGTTTGTATCAAGACGTAATAAAACTAAAACCCTATTATTAATGTAAGAATATCAAAATATTGAGATTTTATATTTATTACTAGCCTGTTCAACAAAAAAATATGATATTTTAAATAATAACAGTCCTAAAAACAGTTCTTATTAAGGTGGCTGAATAGAACGGAATTCTCTGAGACAAAAACATTGTTGGGCTGTTTAAAGAGCAAATCGACCAATCACATCAGCACGCTGATCACTGATTCGACCAATCAGAACACGACTTGTGCTGCATACGACATAAAATCGACCAATCAGAACACTGGGTCTTTTCTGGTACCCCATATTTATTTACATTAAAAAAAATAAGGTTCTTTTTAGTTCCACTTCTTCAGTAATAAATGGCAAAGATATTCAAACACTTCGAAGGTGCTTTCAAGCACTTCGAAGCGCTTTGCTAAATTAAAAAATAAAACGCCTTTGAATGACTGGCCACTAAGAACGAAATAGAAAAAAAAGGCGGGAAACTTCGAAGAAGGCGGTCGCGTTTTTCTCGTCAGAATTTTCAATTAATAGTTATCTTGTAAATATTTGATCAGTAGGGTATATTTGTGGTATTTATTATATTAATTTTGTTTTCTAGTAGTTTAGTGTTGTGTACAGTCATTATCTGGTAAGTTTTTCATGTATATATTTTAAAATGGAGTTCGAGGAGGAACCGCCAGACCCTGGCGGCGGGCAAGTTCCTTTGCCTAGTACTTATGTAACAATTGTCTCAAACGAGTCTGGTATGGAGACGGATCAAACTGACTCGTCTGTTAATAGAGCTCAGAAACGTACTCGCTCGCATAAAATGTGCAAGCATTGTAATAAAAGAAAAAGGAAGCAAGGTTCTACCTTGAATACTGAAACCACAGGTTGTCATTGCTCGGGTCAGGAAAAGAATGATGTAGCTCCTGTAATAACCTCTTCTCCTACTTCACAAAACTCATCCCCAGGTCCAGTCACAGAGGCACCCCCTCTTGCTACCACTTCTATGAAAAATTTGGTACCTCAAAAGGCACCTCCTGTTGCCAGAACTTTATATGACTCTGCAGACATTGCTCCATATATTATACATGTGCAAAGAGAGTCAGAATCTGCTAATGATGGTACCACACTCCACCCCATCTCGTTGGGTAAACATTTAAGACGACATGCTTTTCGCAACATCATTGATGGTAGTGTTAAGAGGATAGGAAGAAATAGATGTTCTATTTCTTTCTCCAATTATTCTGATGCCAATGCATTTATGGGACATAGTTTCCTTACTGAAAGTAAACTGAAAGCGTATATTCCATCTTATAATGTGTCCCGGATAGGTGTAGTCCGTGGTGTTCCGACGGACCTCACTCCGGAAGACATTATAGAAAACTCTACTGTACCAACAGGATGTGGAAAAATTCTGAAAATTAGACGCATGAATTTTAAACAAATAATTGATGGAGCTCCTGTATGGAAGCCTACTCAGACAGTTGTGGTAACATTTGATGGTCAGATGCTCCCAAACCGTATTTTTATATGCTATACAGCTTTAGATGTTCAGCTCTATACCTATCCGACCATACAGTGTTACAACTGTTGCCACTTTGGGCACACAAAACTACAGTGCAGGTCTAAACCGCGCTGTTTTAAATGTGGTAGAGAGCACTCCGGAGAGTCCTGTGCAATTGATGAAGAAGACACTTCATGTTGTCTATGTGGAGGTCTTCATTTCGCCACCAATAAATCCTGCCCTGAATTCACCCGACAGCAAAAAATTAAATTTTCTATGGCTGACAAATCCATTTCATATGCTGAGGCTTCTCAAATTCATCCACCAATATCTAAATCATATGCAGACATTGTAACTACAACTAAAGGTCAATCATTTAGTAATAATATTTCAGCCCCTTCGAATTTGTCCTACAGAAAAACAGTTTTTACAAAACCTCGAGCTCCTCCAAAATTGGTTAAGGGATATAATCAGAAAGAACACGAAAATTTGATTAGACATCCACCCTCTTCTATGCCAAATGGCTGTGCTTTAAGAGCAACTAACAATAGTAGTGAATTCAGTATTTCTGATGTAATTGCCCTTTTACACACCCTTATTCAGTCCAAAGTAATTGAACCGTCCAACGTTGCCAAAGTAATTAAAGCTATTAATGTTCTCAATAATCAAAATGGATCACAACAGATCCAAAGCAGTTCAGTGGAACTGCAGGAGCGTAATAAATAAAAAGAGTGAAATTATTTATTTAGTAAATAAATATGATCCATTTGTTATTGCCTTAGCAGAGACCTGGCTTAAACCAGTCTCTCTGTTCAAGTTGAGTGGTTATTCCTGCCTCAGAGATGATAGATCTGATGGATATGGTGGAGCTGCTCTGCTTATTAAAAACTCATTATGTGTTTCACAAATACGCATACCTAGTAATGATAATTTTTCTGCTGTAGCTTGCATTATAAATAGAGTCTGCTTCCTTTCTATTTATATTCCTAAACCTTCTATTCAAACCTTCAGTGATCTTAATAATTTAATTACTAGTCTTCCAAAGCCTATTGTTATTATGGGAGATTTTAACTGTCAACATAGAGCATGGGGTAGTTCCTTGTCAAACTGTTATGGTGAGGACCTCTTGGACCTTATTGACAGACTTAACCTTTGCATATTAAATGATGGTTCCCCTACTCGTCGCACCCTTCCAACTGAAAATGATAGTGCTATAGATTTAACAATTTCATCTCCTAGTTTAGCTTCCTCCATTTATTGGGAAACTCTTCCTTCCACACATGGTAGTGATCATTTTCCAATCATTCTGAGTTTTACAGTATTTAAAGTGAACAATATTCCCAGACCTCCACCACGCATGAAATATAAATTAATTGATGACAAATGGAGTGACTATAAACAATATGTAGAGAATAAGGTCCAAGCTCTCTCACCCAATATGTCACAGCATGTGTCCATTTCTGCAGACCTTTTTACCAACATTTTGAAAGAGGCAGCTGATGTAACTTTCCCTGTTAAAAAGAATCCTACTGGGAAACTCCCATCACCACCATGGTGGGATAAAGAGTGTACTAAAGCTGTTACTGACAGAAAGGAAGTAGAAAAATCATATAATGCCAATATGTCACAAGAAAATTTTAATAAGTTAATTGATGTCATTGCTAAAACTAAAAAAATATTGAAAGAAAAAAAATTTGAAGGATGGAGGAGATTTTGTCTATCCATATCCCCTAATACAAAATCTTCTGAAGTTTGGCGTAGTATACGAAGATTTAAAGCTGGAGTAAGTACGTCAAATCATATGGTTATGCCTCCTTCTTTGCGTAATAGTTTCCTTGATAGTTTGGCCCCGCCAACGGCTCCACAAAGAGATTTAAGTGGCATCTCTATCCATGTCAGTTCACGTTTGTCCTGTCCATATGGTCTTGATTCTCCATTCTCTCTTTATGAGCTTAAAGGTGTTTTATCTCGCACTGGGGATTCCGCCCCAGGTAAAGATGGAATTCCTTATTCATTTTATTCGCACCTCGGCGATAACGCTCTTGAACTGTTTTTAAACATTATCAATTCTGTCATGATGACAGCAGACATTCCTTTACCTTGGAAGTCTCAGATTGTGTTGCCAATCCTAAAACCGGGTAAAAATCCAAAAGATTCAATGTCTTACCGTCCAATAGCTTTATCGCCAGTTATACTCAAAATTATAGAGCATTTAGTTAAAAATAGGCTCGAATGGTACATGGAAAATCAGAATCTGTTAGCCAATTCGCAATATGGCTTTAGAAAGGGTCGGAGTTCGATGGACAGCATAAGTGTATTTACCACAGACATCCGTATTGCCTTTTCTCAAAATGATTCAGTGATTGCAGCCTTTTTAGATATAAAAGCAGCATATGATAACGTTCTAATAGAAGTGTTAATTAAAAAACTTAAGTATTTGAAAGTTCCCTCTTTTTTATTAAACTTCGTCCAAAACATGTTATCTGGCCGTGAAATTGTATTGGACTCTACTGATCTTACGAGAACTGCATGGAAAGGTTTGCCACAGGGCTCAGTTCTGAGTCCTCTTCTTTATAACATTTACACGTATGATTTAGAATCATCTCTAGATAATTCTGCTCACATTTTGCAGTATGCTGATGACTTATTGATTTATACTGTAAATAATTCTCCTAAAATAGCGTCTCTTCAACTTTCTTCCTCTTTAGTCTTGTTGAAATCATGGTTACTTAAACACGGTTTAGAACTTTCAACCTCAAAAAGCACTATAGTTACTTTTACTCGTAAACGCTACACACCGCCTGCAAATATTTGTTATGATAACGAAATTATACCTGAAAAAAGCCATGCAAAATTCCTAGGTGTCATCTTGGATTCGAAGCTTACAGGTTACCCGCATTGTGATTATATAGTAGCAAAATGTGAGAAGAATATAAATCTTCTGAGATGTCTTTCTGGTGTATGGTGGGGCGCACATCCATTTTCGCTAAAATTAATATATAACGCCATGATCAGAAGTATTTTAGATTACGGCACCTTCCTTTTAGAACCATGTAGTGTATCAGCTCTGAAGAGGCTAGATGGAATTCAATCAAAAGCCATGCGGATAATTTTGGGGGCGATGAAATCCAGCCCAATTAATGCTCTTCAAGTAGAGAGTGGTGATCCACCTCTAAATTTCAGACGGCAGTATTTGTCCAATCGATTTTTATTCCGATCTATGCAGTTAAGCACTCATCAACTTCTTCCTAAAATTAAAAAACTCTCTAGCCTTCTACCTTTATCTTCGTATTGGAAGTTTAAACCGCCTCCTCGTTTAATAAACAGCTATAACAAATCTTTAACTTTTCTTGCTCCAACCAATCAAACTCGTCTTTTACCACTTTTTAACTGCCACTTTGGTGCTCTATTAGTAAACCCTCATATATATCTTAATTTAAATATTGATCGCGATGATCCTCATGCAAATGTTCGTCTGAACTCAATTATTGACGATCGGTGGCTTGGCTGGCATCAAATATATACAGATGCTTCTAAACACTCTACAAGTGGCAATGTTGGTGTAGGAGTGTTTCATAAACAGTATGATATCGTTCAAAAATTAAAACTCCCACCAGAAACATCGGTTTTCACTGGAGAATGTTTTGGAATAGTTACGGCTCTGGAGTACACTTTATTGATGAAACTTAAAAAAACCATTATTGTAAGCGATTCCAAAAGCTCACTGGAAAGCCTCAGTAAGTTTCCATTTAGCTCCAAGACGCATTACCCTTTAATTATTGATGCAAAAGTAAAGCTTCTTCAATGTAAGTCTGAGGGGCTCATAGTGAATTTCTTATGGGTACCTGGCCATTGCAACATAGTCGGAAATGAGCGTGCTGATAAATTAGCAAATGAGGCTGTGGAGTGTGGTGACATCTTTTACTATAAAAATTTCTGTCATGATCTAGTTTCTCTTCCCAAGGTATATCTCAAAGATGCCTGGGATAAATCTTGGGAACTCTCCAGTACTTTTAAGGGCAAACACTATAAAAATATCCAAAATACTCTTCCAACAAAGCCCTGGTTTCATAAAATGAAGTTAAGCAAAAGAGCAACAACTGTTTTGATTAGAATGCGACTAGGTCATACTTGTACTCCTGCTCACCTGGCGAGAATAAAAATTATGAATAGTCCTGTATGCGATTGTGGAGATGAGTTTTGTGATTTGAATCATATTTTCTTTTCTTGCAGCAGGTATGACCATCTTCCTTTGTTCGATGATCTGATCTCCCATAAAGTCCCTCTCCCTACCAGTATAAATGTCCTCCTCTCCTCGCTTGACCCCTCCATCTATCACTCTTTAGCATCTTTTATCAATAGTAACGATATTAAAGTCTAAGATACATATATACATTCTCCTTTTACTTTATGTTCCATTTATTTTAACAATTATTTATATTTCTATCCTGTCACTTATCCTACTGATCTTTGTTTTCATTACCTCGCTCCTAAACCTGATTTTCCCGTGAATATGTTTCCCTAATTTTTTATTAAAAAAAAAAAAACAAATTTAACGAAAAACTTGACGAATGGCAATGCATAAGTCGTGCGGTGCCAGAGAAGAAAAAAAAAAAAAAAAAAAAAAGAACGAAATAGTTCAAAAAAAAGTAAAAATAGTCAGGAGAGTGAAAATATTAATGTACCCGGCAAGAATATTTCGTTATCCTTTAATAATTGTCCTAACGCTCATATTAATATCTATTTGAAAAAAAATCTTTCATTGAGTTGGCTGAATAGCAAAAGCCATTGCTCTATGAAATATGACAGCTAACAAAAACGCCTTTAATTTGTCAAAAATTTTCACTGCTAAAGTTTGTACTTACTTTAAATAAGAGCTTCAGTAAAAGTCGCAAATTTATTGTTGTATTTTTTTTCGCAACGGTATTGAAAAATGTCGTTCGATACACGCGCGGAAATGTCATTCTTCACTCGTCCCGAGTCTTGCCACTTGCCTTCGGCTCGTGGCAAGATATCTCGTGACTCGTGAAGTAATGACATGCGTTCCGCACTAGTATCGAAATGTACTATTTTCGCATAGATCAGGTAGGTGCCAGTAATACAGGCATATCCACTTACTTGCAGTAGGTATCTTTGTAAAATTAATAATAACTACTAATACAGTTGTATTAAAGCAACTGGTATTGTCAACATTGAACAAGCTAATCTTGCTAGTCTATGGGCCTTCTCCAAAGTTTTTTTTTAAATAAGAAATTCACATGTCGAAATTCATAGCTATCAAGTCAATGTTTGCATTAGCTAGGCAAGGCGATGTCTATTCCACGTTCCGTTACGCGACAGGTGTTCGCGGTGCCTACTTGATTATAAAGTAGCCCAGATGCCTAATGCGAGTAGTTTAGTTAGGGTGACCATCCGTCACATGAGACGTGACGCTTCATTGAGCGACACCGAGGCCGCTGCTGCACACGCGTGCTGATTATAGACTCGTAACATCGTGATCAGACAGCGGCGGGAGAGATCGCGCCAAACAGCTACCGAAATTGGGGTTAGGTTTTTTACGGTGCGCTCGCGCCGGTGCGCCGAGGAGGCGCGGGGTCGATGCGCTGACGCGTCCAGCGCCCCCGCCTGCCCCCCCCCCCCACCCTTGCGACCAGTTCCACCACAAGGTGCAGCGGCCGCAGCGACCAACCAACCCCACATACCTATCACCTGTCAGACACTAAGTGTGTATATGCAACCTCGACCGATACACTCGACATTTGACTTTTGCAAAGAACGAGAAAATGTTGGTACAAGGCTTCTCGAGGAATGGACTGAGAACTAACTTTACTACCGGTAGAGTTAGATACAGTTGACATTTGAATTCTGACCAGACGTGCGCTATGCAACGAGGAAATGCGTCCAGACTACTCGTATTGGACAGTGGACAGCCTGCTTATAGGGAGCGATTTAAAAGCCATCTGTACGAGTACTATAGGTTTTTATTGGGTTAGGTAAGGTAATATTATATACCACTTTTCTCTGTATTGACTTCTAAAATTAATATTTTACTAAACTGAACTGTTTTGATTATGTTAATTTCCCCAACCTAGTTTTCTTAATTAGTTGCATATACTTTTTACCTGACTGCCGTCAGAAGGGAGGATTGTTTAAATGTTGCATTAACTTTACCTTCATTAACATCATGATTAAATTCTGCGATGGACAGGATTGTGTGTTGGACGCCTCAGGACTAAGATGAGATGGACCCTGGACGCTGCACGTGGACTACCTGCGTCTCAGACAGTAGGTACAATGACTACCATATAAAGCTAACACAGCTAGTCTGCTACCATCAATTTGCAGTTCCTAAATGGAGACTGCGTTTTTCTGACGCTCGTTGTAAATTATTGTTTTTTACCCGTCGCGTCGAGATCGGCCTGCAGATAGACGCGTATGAATGACGCGTCTAGACTCAAGTCGGCCCAACTGTCATATTAAAGTCTGGTGTGTAGTTTTTGTTTTGTACATACCAAACGTGCATCGGTCGCAGCGCGCTACGTCTTCACGGGTATAATTTTTAAATTAAAAACCGACTTCATGCAATTAGCGTAATGATGCTACCAAATACCTCAGTTTGCAGCATTGAGGATTACCTAGATATATATACATATTATGCCTACCTACAATACGAATCGCCTATGGGCTTGGGTTACCGTGAATTAGTATTAGAAAGGCACGCCAGGACCTTTTGCCACACCGAGCCCGTGCGGTCTGAGCGGCTGCAAGCGTGCACTGAATATAAAGGCACAAAATTATATTTATTACTTAGCTTTGCACCACATAAAAATCTTCCGCAAAAATTCTCTAAATGACAGTGGAAATCGTACCAAAATCCGTGCGTTATTTAGGAGTAAGCAGCCGAAAACATGAGAACGGACAAGAAAGGATAGCGGCTTTGTTTTTTATTCTAAATAACGATAACGATGATCCGTTTAACGCCCTGATCTCTAAATACAAATGTTTAGACTTCATTTCATCTGTATGTACTGGATTTTTTTAAATATACAATATTACAAGAGGCATCTGAAAAGTTTTTATACTTCTGAGTTCTTATAGCTCAAACAAGATATTCAAAAAATAGCGTTTGCATCCCGTGTTATTCTCAACGTTTAAGGGCATGGTAGGCACTATGACATAAAATTAAATGTGAAAAATGTATTTTATTACAATTTTGTAAGTGAATTTTCGTTCGATTTTTATTTTTTTATGTTAAACATTCAAATTATTAAATTTAAATGATACGTTATGACAACACAAAGAGCTAGGGTAAGGAAAGGACTCTTTTTCTTTGTATTGTCATTATATAGCACATCAATTTAATTGTATTTTATTTAATATGAAAGGTGTTACACACTTTTTTTCATCACTAAGGCATAATATTTTTGCCACCAGTAAATAACACCTTTATTACGACTTTAATGTCTATTTGCAGCGCAAGAAATTCTGGATTCAAACGACTTATCGAATTCAATTATATCTGATTGTAATGTTATATATATTTTCCTCAAAAAGAAACAATTTGTCTTACTGAATCAATGGCATAAGATACAAAACATGAATTATTATCCAAGACTCCAAACATTAATCAACAGCTTTTGTTTTGCAAATCGTTTAACGAACCTGCACGATCTCATGAGACATTTGGTCCTCAACAAACGGCTTTAGATATAGATTGACAAATATATAATTGAATTGCGGGAATAAATAAAAAAATATTAGTAAAAGTGGCAAATAGTAGGTAAGTACCTATCATAGAGAAAGAGGTTGGTTGTCTACTGCGGAGAGAGCGTCGCGTTGACATGCACTCGAATCTAGAGAGTTTGAATTATTTCCATCCAACTTGCAAAGTAGACGAGAAAATTTCATTACAATTGCATTCTGCACCCGCATGCAGTATAACATCAGTACTCCGCTTATGTCACCACCCTGAGTGCACTAACAAATAATACGTACTGCACCCCCTAGCTTGCCCGTCTGAAGCTAAGTTAGGGTTACTACTAACATCAATGAAAGCTGAGTGCTTTTTAACCAACTTCAAAGAGGAGGTTCTCAATTCGAACTGAACTCGAATTGGTATAGTTTTTTAATGGTTTTTTTGCTAGTTTGAGACTGAGGGTTTTGAAATCGATTTGTATTTTTTTATGTGTTCAGAAACCTTCACCTTCAGATTGGCCCGTTTAGATCGAACTCAAGGTCTGATATTGGATCCAAAAGAAACTAATTGAACTCCAGAAATATTACAAGCACATATGATTATAGAGATTGAACTATTTTTCGCAATAACTGGGGTATTTAATCTATGGCACCATGATTTGCTTAAGTGGAAAGTGGAACTAATGAAAGAGATCAGGGATTACTACTGAAACTCTTCAACAACTAGTAACACATATTTAAGTGTACCAATGATACATATTATAAGAGATATCCTCAACATATTTAAAATATTTAGTATTATTTATCATTATAAAACACTTTTAAGATGACATTTTAGTGAAAATGTTTACTAGTACACCTAACAACGGCGCAGCCTTTATTTAGCTTCTTCATTGCTTATACAGCCACTTAAAGCTTAAATAACTCTAAAACCTGTTTAACTTAGCCCATTATTTGCACTTGTATGGTCTGTATAAGCGCTTTTACGTCCTTTATACAGTAGATTAACAGCATTATAAATAAACAGGAACTTATTCGCAGCTTACATGTACAAGTATGCACCTTGCGTGCTACTCCTTGAGTGAGCCTGAAAAATCTGTCGGCTATTAAAACATACTATATCGATTTTTTTATCATGTTGGTGATCTTTTCGATATGACAAGAAATAAAATATATCACCAAACTTCGTAAACTTTATGTTTACAAAAAATTGCCAACCTAATTATTAATAGACGCTCTTGAATCTTGAATCACGCGGCTTCCTGGAATTGTCGAATAGGGAAAACTTTGAAGTTTATGAAGCGTGACTAAGTACATATACGTATGTCGATACGACGAACCGACACAGCTAGATATTTGTGGTATCACGTCACATTGTAAGCGGAGCGCGTCTAGACAGGCCGCAGACGAATTTTTAATACGGTCACGACCGCAACTCTACCTACTCGCTAAAGCTGCACATGACATGATTGCCTGCCAGCGACGAACGCATTGTGCTAGTGACATCTGTCATATTAATATGCTGTAAAGCTGTAGGATTACACTCCGTATTACACAAATATAGGGAACATTCTCAATTATCATAGACTAGCTAGGTCGTAAAGTTATAGGTTATACATATACTAGATGTCCTGATTTTGCTACATCAATAAGCTCTTTGTTCGTCTATACTAGCAATGGTCAAACTACGGCCTGTAGGCCATCTCCGGCCCGCGAATGTCGACCCAGAAGTAGGTAATAACTAACGAAAATCTCGAAACAAGTCAAGAATTCAAAAACTTACCCCCAAACATAGATTCTGTTTTTAAATATTGGCTCAAATAATAGTATTTTATGCAACTGCTATGAGAGGCCTTAAAACACGAGTGTGGTTTTATGAAACGAGCGTCAGCGAGTTTCATAATAGAATCACACGAGTGTTTTAAGGCCTAATTATATACAGTTGCATACATTACTTTATCTACACACATATCATAACTGCTAAAAACCGTAACAGCAAAAAACCAACAAACGAATGACAACCAGTCATGGCGGCCAACCGATCTATCCGCCAAGACGAACGTTTTTTTAAACCATAGACAAATGAATGAAGTCCCTATGGTCATGTCACTCGAGATCAAATGTCGTGCGTGTTAAAGGTGGAGCCTCTTTAGATGTGATACCTATAATGTTAAAAAAGAAAATTAAGCTGTCTTGTCAGATTGTATGTCGGGGTCAAAAAAGATTATCTTGGAAAAACGTAATGTTTGTACTTCATTGAATAGTTTCTTTCTTCTACCCTGCTACTGCAAGAGCTGATAAAATATACGCTCTAAAAGTGCGTTTAATTAAAAAAACATACTGAGTTGACGTTTCGTATCGTTATGTATTCGTATGTTTTAATATCTGTGGATACTAGAATAGAGACTAACTTGAATTTTGACAGCTGTTCCAAATTTAAATTCATAACGTCACGGGATATCGGTAATGTGATCACCAATAAACACAGACTACTAAGAGATACTACCCAATAAAGAACAGATTTACCTACTACCACAGACAAGAAAATTCTTATAATAACATTGGTTGCAATAATGCTGGTCACTTTCTATGGTTTTTGAACGCGTTATTGAGCACTTATGATATGTGTGTAGATAAAAAAAGTTTCCCGATCCCTGATCTGTACTTTATAAAAATATATACAAAACCGTAATTTCTATTTTAATTTTTTTAACAGTCTACATATTGGTATTAAAGAAGACAAGTAAAACGATTGGAAAATGGCTGAAGAGAACTGGGCTAATAATGCCCAATGCAATGCGCTTTGTCCAACAATGAGTGACGTCATTAGGGTATTTCGGATAGTAAGTTTATATGGAGCGTTACTATACATATAATAGGTACCTA
The DNA here is from genome assembly GCA_963691745.1 of Ditula angustiorana. Classification (NCBI taxonomy): domain Eukaryota; kingdom Metazoa; phylum Arthropoda; class Insecta; order Lepidoptera; family Tortricidae; genus Ditula; species Ditula angustiorana. Next base: position 8,392,501 of record OY829484.1, read on the forward strand.
ATGTTCCTGACTTTACAAAATCCAGTGCTTGACACGCGTAAGACATTGTGTTTACAAGTTGATGACATCATAGTCTCTCGTTTTTATTCGTATGTTTCCTTATCTTACGTGTTTTGCGGGAGGTATTAGGGCCTTCTAGATCGCAACCACCATCTTGCTCGCTAATTTAGCCACTAAGCAGCAGTGCTTGCACTTCAAGTTGGCAACGCATCTGCAAACTCCTTGGTCTATGGCCGATGGTGATTACTTAACATCAGGTGACCCACATGTTCGTTTGCCTTCCTACTTGATAAAAACTATCTTTTCGACAATTATTGGGTGTCAGAGACTGGGACCGTTACCTTTGTTAGCTTCCCGTTTTCTTTCATGTAAAACGTATATAATATTATTAAATTTACTTAAAAGAAAAACACAAAGGAATCAGGCAGAACTTGAACCTTCATCCTCAGCATTTCGTGCCTTTACCAATTGAGCTACAGGGCAGTACAGTAAAATTGTTTTTCTTTCGTTTTTATTTGCCGTCCTCATAGTTTTTTTAATATCGAGTGAGAGATAATTTAATAAAGCAATGGTGCTATACCTGAAGATAGACAAAATAGGATGATAAATTCCGTAGAATATGGAAGCAACAAATTCAATGCCAGCGAAGCAACAGACCCTGTTTTGTAATAAGCGTTCCGTTCGTGAAGGTCGTCGGTTACTTATGAATCCTTGAAAGTAATTTCACAGTATTTATCTACGCCGGCCGATGATCTAGATTATTAGATCAATGATGGTGGCACGGCACGAGTAATGCTGTGACTAACTCTATAGTAACGGATTCTAATCGTTTATCATTACATTGAAATAGGATTGATCCAAATAATGGGTTCCCAATTGCTAGCAACATTGCCAATGTATGTTGCATTGGCTAAATTTAGCAATTTGAACCATATTCCGTTACCTACCGATAATATATATGTAGTTATTTCTAAATATCTTTAATTCAATTTAACTGCACCAAAAATATTCAGTTTTTTTTTCGTATTATTATTTTATTAAAATATTTGGAGCACAAGCTGTCTCTTTGGTTCACAGTTGTTGAGTTCCCTTTATTTAACGTTATTTAAAGTTGAGTTGTGTGAGTTATTGGGCAAGCAATTTGAACCATATTCCGTTACTTATCGACGATGTGTAATTATTTCTAAATATTTCCAATCCAATTTAACTGCACCAAGATGTGACCAGACATTATTGTAAGAAAATTTGTTCCAATAACCTGTTTGACGACACTGACAATATGAAATTGGTATCCTCTCATATTTCTGTGTTATCACTTAAAAACAATTATTTGTGTCATAAACTCGAATAAAAATTACACGATAGGAAGTTGTGTAATCTGTGACTGAAAACAAACTTCTTGTCAATTTGGCTACCGGAAGGGGATGAAAATCGACCTGCAAACCTACAATGACATACAAGAGAAGTTAAATAGAAGCGTAATAAAAACTATACATTGTAATTATGTATATTATTTTTATAGTGCGTTTAGCGCGTGCGTTAGTGCGTGTGTTTTTATTTTTACGTCACTCGGATCCGAATGTGTCTTGTTTTCCGCAAATTTTATGCATTAACAAATATCCGTGTATTATTATCAGGTGTATGCATATACCTACCTAGGCAGTTGCGTTTAGGGTGAAACCAGCCTATTTACCAGTCGAGTATCTAGTCCACGTCTATGTGTCTAGACGTCTGCTCCAGGAGGTCAGACAGGCCAAAGTACTGTTTCACGTGCCGACCGCGCCTCTCGCACGCGCAGTCATACAGCTCTACAATATATACGACAAACAAGCCTAACTTCGTGAAGAACGAACCTAATTCCGGTATCTACACAAACCACACAAATAAAAAATGTTAGGTCACAAGTTGAATTATCTTTTTTTCTGTAAAGAGTGTTTTAACAGAATGCTTCAGGGTCAACATACATGACTGTACTGTAAATTTAAATTAAGACTTAAACACTGACTTTTAGAGCCTATATTGTGTCCCACTACAGTCTCCCCTATCTTTTTCCACTCGTCCCTGGCCTTGACATGCTCCAGCCAACACGGCTTAATATATAAATCGTGACGTTTCACTTGGTGAAAAAACAATGATAAATGAAAGCCAGTAATGGTAATGTTACTAAGTACTTTGCTAATCATACCAGTTGACTAGTGGTTGTTAGAGCCTATTTTCGAAGGTGCAAGCCTACAAGACCAACTGGCTGGTATGAAGTGGTTATACTTATTTTATGCACAGAGCAGACAGTCACATCTCGTTTGTATATTATTTGACATTTTAAAACACAAGAAACCCGGATATATGTTCTTGAAGATTAACACCAGATTGGCACCAGATCAACACGACGGGGTATTCAAGTATATATCATTACTGACAGTGACTGCTATCTTGCGACCAATTGCTGGAAGAACATTCCGCCGCCTTTAAAACTTTTAGCATTCCAACACCAGCCCTTTAAAAAACAATTATTAAGAAAACGCTCCTGAAAAGCAAGTCATAGGAATACCGCAAGGTTACTTGGTTGCAGATTTTATAATGTAGAGAGTGCTATGAGGGTAAATCGAAATTATGGGCTTGATAGTGCGAGTTAGTTTAGTAAATATTTATATTTACCAGCACGTGAGGTTAATTTACAAAAAAAAAAAGAATAAATTTACTTGTATACACCTTTTTGTACACTTTGATAATAATATAGCATACATTCATTTCTAATAATTTATATATTTTTGAGTGATTTTTTTCGTTTATCGCTTCTAGTTTATTGGTTCTGGTAGTGTGCATCAAACACTGAGCAACTTTGACAGGGGCCTTCCACTCGTTCCCTAACTATAGGTTTGACAATTTTGCTAGATTATCAAACAAACTGTTATTACTGAGTACATTCAGGTGTTGCTTTGCAAAGGTCCATTTCAACAAACTGGCAATTTTACCTTGCTACTCCGCGAAACCAGTTCTGCGCACAGCACTGGTTTCGCGGAGTAGCAAGGTAATTTGTTCCAGTTTTAAAACAAAGTGTAGTCTAATTTGTACGGCAACCGGCACTAGGGGCTCCAGTCTATTGCGATGCGATGAGTACCTACGTAACTTAGAACAAGAGGTCGTCTGCCTATTTCCATTACATTAAATTTGTTTTGTTCTAGCCGGTACCTAATGTTAATATTATTTTGGCGTGTCGGTTGTTCAACACGAGTAGGAATCGATTTGATTTATTTGGTAGCGATGACTTTATGTACGCAGGTACATCGAAATAATAAAATTATCAAATTATTATTATTAGTTACGAGAACCAGAACACTAGGGTGTGGTGTGCTTTTTAAATGTTTTATTCATTATATGACATACTCGTGAAAAAAAAGTGCCTTAAAGTTTTGATGATCGGTCAGTCAGTCAGTCAGTCAGTCAATCAGTCAGTCAGTCAGTGAGTGACAAATTAAGAAACTTTGACTAGTTATAATTCTTAATCTACTAGTTCAAATTGAATAAAATTTATTATTAATTTAATAGGGGGTCGAAAATGGCCTGAACTGCTTCGAGAAAAGGATGTTACGGCCGTGGCGCTTTTTTTTTATCGACTTGGCGGGGGCACTGTCGTGCCCCCAGATAGAATGTGAGCGGGATGCAATGTCGGAATCATGGCGCACGTGAGCAGAACAGTGACAGTTCAGTTGACATCGCAATCAATCTTTCCTTGAATAAGATATTTAGGTGATATCATATTTCAAAAACCTCCGGCACTACATTAAACTTATTTTTGACTTTTTTCAATAAATTAAAAGATAAAAGTTCTAAAATGACAGCCCATATAATATTTTAAATAAAAGTTTAAAATAATAGCACCTTTGAGACTGAATTATATCAAAACAATTGTAGTTTTCATAGGTACTGTCCGGTATGCCCATTTAAACTAGTTTTTATTGATCATGTAGTCTAGTTTCTGTGTGGTAATTTCAAGGTTAAATGGATAAGTACTTAAAAATGATTAAAACACTAGATTTTTAACATACTTAAAACTACTGTGAGACTCGGACATACCTATTAATACAAACGGATCACTCGCGTAATTCTCGACTTTAAAATACGTGAGTGATCCGTTTGTGTTAATAAAACACTAGATTAATTGCCTTCTCGCATTTGGTATATGACCCCTTAAGAAATTGACTTCCAACCAATCTCCGAAGCGATGGATGTATAAAAACAAATCTTGAATGTACAAAATTATTGAACTTCTAAAGAAGCTAACAACCCCGTCTCATTTCCCTAATAATATCGCGTGTCGGTACAGACGTTTCATATTTGTATGCAAAGCCAAGTCGTCCCGACTCGGGCTGCTTTAGTGCTCCTACACCAGACTTTACTTCTCGTTATTTTTGATTGGCACATCATTGGGAATTTTATTTAGCAACAGTTTTATATTGTTCGTTTTGCTTATATTTAAATGGGCATTATACGATAAGCAGATTGGCATTTTTTTCGGTACCTATATCAACTTAATCAGTTATTTTAAAGTTAGAGGTAATATTGTTTTCTATTTATTAATTTGAAATTGAAATCTTACCTTTCACCATTTGCGTATAACTTTACTAAAGTAGAACATACACTGTTACTACAGTCGACTACAAGAAGAAATATCCGTTTTTATACCTTATTTCAATGCAATAAGGTATAAAAGTGGATACATCTTTGTGTTAGATTGGTGATTCTCAGCGTTCCAAATGCGTTTAATTATCAAGGGAATACAACCAATACAGAATCTGTACTTTTCAAAATCCAATGAGCAATTATTTTTAAAATTTTAAGGCGTTTTGGTTGTGCAACGATCAAGCTGCTGCATATGTCTTCATACGATGTTTGGGCCTATATTAGAATAAAAATCAATGGACGGTTAAAAGATCTACCTAATACTCTAAAATCTTACGGCAGAGACTATCAAAGTAAATAATCATCAAAATAATTTTCTAATGTCTACGAAAAATGTTGGATAGCGCGCTGTCGTCTAGTCTGTGCCCGGTTAAAGTGGCGCCTGGGTTCCTTGGCGCCCAGGCCCCGTGGCACCCAAGCCAAAAGTGGAAGCCAAGCAGGTGCTCGCCGCTCGCCACGCCACTCCTCGTTTCACTGCACGTAGGTACATTGTAACCGGTGCATCGGCGCGGCTTATTTATTACGTTGTCCGAGCCGCTCGGCTTGTGGTTCTCACATTATCTCGACCTTTTTGCCTGTCTGCAGCTTCACCCCGGCTAGCATTTAGCTACTGCTACCGAATAAACTATGCATATAAGCCACAACCTATACTACTAGAGTTTATCTTTTTTTAATATATAGGTACTTGATGTGGTTTCAGAGTGGTAGAGGGCTACACTGTAACCTTACTACTGTATCATTTAATTCTGTAACCCTACTTACGAATGGGCTGGATCGACCGGGGTAGTACCACACTCTCACAAAATACCGGCGTGAAGTAGTAGCTTGCTGATACGTTTAGTACAGTGAGTGAGAGGTCCGAAGGTCCACGTGAGGAAGGGACCTATAGGGCGGCAACGGATCAGCGATTCTCTTAGAGTCGCTGGTTCCTATGGGCTGTGGTGATCACTTTCCTAAAGTGACCTGTATGCTCGTTTGTCTCAATTTTTCATAAAAAAATGTGTTTCTAAATTAACCGTAAGTTAAAATCGTCAGTTCTATCTATAGCAGAACTATGAGCTCTCTTTTTTTAACCACGCCGATGGGTAACAGGCATGCGGTTCGTTTGATGGTAAACAATTACTGTCGCCTGTAGACGCTTGCAGCAAGTCCAGATTAATCACGCGTGTGTAGCCGACCCTGACCTAAACCTTTTATTATCCCTTTTTTAAAGACCCCTATGCTGTACCTCGCTGGAAAAACCTCTATAGCTAAATATTAATCTACTGTATAAAAGTACAACAAGCAAAGAAACTGGCTTACCACTTTTCGACTGTATTGCGTGAACATTAAGGTTCATTAGTAGTGGTTGACCTCTTTCTTGGCCGACTGTACCTGTATTAAGGCAAAAACACATCATAAAAAGTGCTTAGGTCTGCTTGTGCATATTTTGGCAGCATTTCAACATTTCGTTTGTGGTAAAGCGTTGGTCCCGACACGGCTGAGCTTAAAGGATTCTATCCTGTTCTGTTCTTTCTTCATACATGTACATACATATAATAATTCCTACTACTACTACTTTATTAGTTAAATGGTGCTGAAAAGTATAAATTCTCCACCATCAGTTATTTATTACGACCTGTATGGCACATTGGAACATGTGTTTGCTTCCTGTGCAAGAGGTCCCGGGTTTAAATCCTGGTATGGGCAAATATTTGTGTGACGAACACGTATGTTTGTACCTGATTCATGGATGTTATTTGTATTTAAGTATGTATTTATCTATATATAAGTATGTTTATCCGTTGTCTAGTACCCATAACACAAGGTTTGCTTAGCTTGGGACTAGGTGAATTGGTGTAAATTGTCCCAAGATATTTATTTATTTGTCGTGGCTCGATCCTATGCGACTCTACCTTTTATTGCACCTCTAGAACAAACCTCGACACATCGTAACGCTATACGTAGCTCAGTGCGTCTCGTTCTAACCGGCCCAGTAGGAGAGAGATACACTGAGTTACGTAGCGAGTTACTGTACATCGAAAAGGTTAGTGCTCGACAGCTATAATGAGAGTTATGTGGTCAATATAACGAGAAATACTATCATTGTGATATTTGGTATAATACTCAACTTGATATTAAAAGTGTTTTTCGTTGAAAGTGCTAAGTAACTTGAGAGAAATTGTTACAAAATATTATTATTAAATATTTACGTTACCTGTTTTAAAAGACTAAAGCCCTTAGTGTAAGTTTTCTGTAAAAAAAAAGTTTCAAATACAAAAACGTTGCAAATGCGTACGCGCCGCAAGAGGCACTGTCTTTGCAGCTTATAGTAATTGAGAAGTTAACTCTAACACGTTCGTTGTATTTATTGTAACAAAAACTTAGACTAGACGCTCTGTATAGTTTATTAGAAAATCGCATTACACCAAATGTTACAAATACATCAAATGTTGTCGATGATGGTCCGGAAGCAAAGAAGTCATATAAGTCACATCCTGTATTACATATACGTAAAACAATGTCTCGTCTATAATCTCGAGATTGTAACAAGCATTAACTATATATTGGTGATTAAAATGAATGTTTCGTACATAATTACGTTTCCAGAGTCTTGCACAAGTTAAGAATTAAATAAAATTGTCGTATATGTACTATGGCGTTTGCCTGTGACTTAAAATGCGTAGGTTTTGGATTAAGTATAGTATACAAAATTTAAAATTACTAACTAAATTTTCACCCCCCTTTCAACCCCCTTAATGGTAGAATGCCTGTGGGGTGATTTTTGAATTTTGAGTGCTCAACACTCGCCAGCCGCGCGCTAATAAAGGCCGCCTAAAATATAAGCTCGCGCATTTGATTGGTCCGCGACTGGCTAATATAGACCGTTAGAAATTCAAAAATCACCAACTGGTAAACCTTTCTTAGGGTCGTAGTTTAACTGGAACTTGAGTTTGATTTAAAAAACTACGACCCTTAGTGCACGTCTAGTCTAAAGAATACGTGTTCCAAATTTTATGTTTCTATTTTCAGCGTTTTAGGCTGTGCGTTGTTAGTCAGTCAGTCAGTGACGGAACTCTTTTGTATGTATATAGCAAGATAACAATGTATTCGTATGGCATGTACCTTCATGCTTGATAACAAATTTGATTAGAAAGATAATGTCACGACTCACTCGACTGGAAATGCCGTATCTTGTTTGAACTAGTTAGGTACTTGGTAATCAGCACCTATCTGCTGTATACTTCGTACCACATGAATCTAATAGATATGTCAACAAGCGGGTCCGCAGACTAATTTTAGTTCTAATTAATGGTAGATCAAATTACAAATTGATTACAAATTATTCGATCTAGTTGGATGCACGATTCTACGAGTGAGTACCCATGTATATTTTCATAATTATAAAAATAATAGCGCATCAAATGATTATAATTGTAATATCCGTAGGTATAGTCGACAAAGAAATTGCTTGAACACTTTTCAACCGTATTACTGAGAGTAAGGTTCAAAAGTGGTCAAGCAATTACTTTGTCGACTATACATGTTTCATAATAATAACATTCAATTCAATTCTCGATTCATACCTAAAATATCTAAAAACCATTACAGCATTTTTTATTGAATGAACTGAATGTTTTTTTGTCGCCTACCACTATTATTCTGTTTATTTGAAAATGTTTACTTCATAATTGTGTTAGTAACTTATTTTACTTATGTTAGTGTTATATTATTGTTAGTAGGTCTATAAGTATAGAAATACAATAAAATAATCAATTATATTTTTACTTAAGTACGGCACTTTTACATCAAATAATATTTTAATGTCGATCACATTGTTAGAAAAAGTGGTGAGATACCAAGCTGCAGCCTTCGAAGTACAGATGTTTCTAATTTAATTAAGTGAGTGTTTTTGAGAGTATGTTAACAACATTTGTTTATTTACTTAGATCCTCATTTACTCACTAATGTTGCATTGGCAGGCTGGCTAGGTAGGTACTTACCGTGATTCAGGTATCTAAGCATTTCATTTCTACTACTATATTATGTTTAGATATGTTACTTACTTGTCGCTTCAACTACGTCTACAAATAAACAAATACAAACAGAGTTACTAAGGGCCGGCTACTCATTTGGTTTTTAAAATGTAACCTGACAGCCAAAGTGTGTTAAAGCGACAGATTCTGTGAAAATAGAGAAGAAACTTTAAAGAGAGAAAATACTTTGAAGATTCATCCTTTGGATTTATTGAGAGTATTGACGCTTTGTAAGTTAGTTCTATCGGAGAAGATAGTAGCTGAGCCAGGTACAGTGAAAGGAGCAATGGGCGAGGTGCACCGCGGCTGCGGAGGCGCAAGGGGAGGGCGGGGCGCGGGCGGCGCGGGAGGGGGGGCGTCTAGACAGGCCGCAGACGCGGGAGGCTGCGCCGCCGGACCGATACTCACGCACACACGCGCACGGTGCAGCGCTCGCACGCACACACACACAACCATCGCTGCACTCTGTTTGACTCCTACCTACGGATCAATTATTTAATCTATACATTAAAAATAAAAGACATACGCGTCGTTGAGTTTTAAGTTGCGATGAAGCTTCTATTTATGGACGACGAGCAGTAAGGGTCGATTAGGGGTGATGCATGTGGCATGTGGGTGTCTTTGTTTTCAGTTCCCACACTTGTAGTGAAATGTGTCTGGAACGTTCTCCCCCGCAATAATATTTTAATCATAAAGAGTCTTGCATATTTACGTGCTGTATGCATTCTACCCGCTTAGCTTGTTTTGACTTGAGTCACCTTCAGAGCGCATAAACATTGCACGTAGGTAGATCAAACAGTAAGTACACTTTAAGTAAATATTTTGAAAGTATAGAGGCGTCCGTGAGCAACAGAGGTAAAGCCGCTGAAAGTTATTATATTGTAGCGCTATCTATTAGCGTTATTTATTTATCATAGTTCATGTCGTAATCATAATGAAATGCCAACATTCTAATGCTCCTTAGCATTTTGGGTTATCATTACTCGTAATTAATTTTGTACAACATGCAAATTACACTAAATTCATTTTGGACAACATTTACTTCGAACTTGATTAACGGCAAGCAAATCAAACATACGAGTAGGTACTTAATAGTAGTTTATGGAACTGTAATATAACGAAGGACATTAAATCACGAGCACAAGCGAGTTTTATAACGAAACGAAAACTATGAAACTATGAAACGAAACGTTGATCAAATATGATAAATAAATTTATTTTTTTCTGTTAATTGTACTACATTTATATTTTTGAACTCCGAAATTACTCATCTTTTATAGCTATATAGACTGTGTAGACAGTTTGTATATTAAAGTTCAATAAATTTTGACATCGCACTTTATTTAATATAGCTGTGCCCGCGACTTCGTCCGCTTGGAATAGTGTCTTACTTGACCTTACATATTTCCGTACAAACTTTCATCTCCTGTTCCCTATTATTATTTACACCCTGGAGGTTAAAACTTTTACAAACTTTAAATGCCATATTTACTTATATCGAATTAACAGCCTAAAAAAAAGTTTTAATCTTCTAGCTCTAAAAATGACAATACTTCCATACAAATTTTCATCCCCCTCTTTCAACCCTTTACAACCCATATTTCGCATTAAAATGTAACCTATGTCCTTTCTCAGGCTCTAGACTATCTGTGTACCAAATTTCATTTAAATCAGTTCCGTAGTTTTGGCGTGAAAGCGCGACAGACAGACAGACAGACAGAGTTACTTTCGCATTTATAGTATTAGTAAGGATTTGCTACTGCACCTTATCAAATTGCAGAAGGATGCAAAAGTGACAAAGTTTTACGTTCTTACATTGAATTAATCGACATATATTAATAATTATTAATGTGTAGGTTAGGTATAAATAAATAAGCCTCACATATAATTTTTTTGCGGTCACCTCACGCGACCTCGCTGATAAGTACAATGGTAAAGCTGTTGACCAATGGCAAGTTAACAATAACTCATAATCTTAACTAACAAATGCACACCATCACACCGTGACTTTCAAACGCATGTTATAGATTAAATTTATAAGAATATACTGGTTTCGAAGTAGTAAAAACCGACCAATTGCGATTCGGACTCGTGAGGCGAGATTTCGTACCACACTCACACAATAATTACCATAAAACAACAAGATAATCGAAAAATTCGGAAAATTCGAGATCTTTGCGTGAGCTGGACACACTTGGCCTGTTTTTATAAAAAAAAACTTTAAAGTTACACCTTATATTCGCAACGTAATTTTTACACCAAGTTTGACGAGTATTTCTTTTTTAAAAAAAATTAATTAATCGACCCTCTGCAAATTGGGAATAAACTTTACTGAAATGAAACTAAAACTAATATTTTTCATTTCTGCAGTGGCATAATTTCCTGATGTAGGACATTTTACAATAAAAAGGAATTTATTAAATTTAATTCCTCAGTAGTTACAGTATATTTATACATATAATTTTATTAGCAATTCAATTAAAAATGAGAATGGTAAGACTACTTTCTTTCTGACGTTTTAAACTGGAGCAATAACAAGAAACATAGGTAAAATTTCTGTTGTATCACTCTAAAACATGCTTATTTTACGACTACTGTAAAGCAAAAACAATAGTTATGATTTAAGCAGTCTATATATGTATATACGTATGTTTCACTATAGCGCTTAAACTACTAAGCCGATTTTGATTAATGAGGTGTCAATAGATTAGTTAATACGGTACGGGTGACAAAGGCTACAATTCATATCTCTTCTTTTTTGATGTCATAGCCAGGGTCGGATGTCACATCGACGGCGTCTGTGTTAATAACCTCAGCTACGCTGATGACATGGTGCTGCTGAGCGCGTCTGCCTGCGGCTTAAGGCGATTAGTGGCATTATGCGAGAAGTACGCGGAGACTCACGGATTGGCGTACAATGTGGCAAAAAGCCAAATTATGGTCTTTGAGGCCAGGGGTAAACAAATTGACAATGACCCAAAAGTTGTACTCAATGACCAAAACTTAAAAAGGGTACATAGGTTTAAATATTTGGGCCATGTGTTGACTCCTGACCTGAAGGATGATCTGGAGATTGAGCGTGAGCGGAGGGCGTTGTCGGTGCGAGCAAATATGTTGGCACGCAGGTTCGCACGGTGCTCGAGTGATGTCAAGATCACTCTTTTCAGAGCATATTGTACCTCCTTATACACGTGCGGCCTGTGGGCCGGGTACACTCTGAAGGCATATAGCGCCCTCCGCGTTCAGTATAATAATGCATTCAGGGTGTTGTTGGGGCTGCCTCGTTTCTGCAGCGCATCGGGGATGTTCGCCGAAGCGCGCATGGACTGTTTTTACGCGACCATGCGCAAGAGGTGTGCGTCCCTGGTGCGCAGAGTCCGGGGCAGCACCAACAGCATCCTGAACATGATCGCGAGCAGGTGGGACTGCCCCTATATAAAGCACTGTTGCGCCATCTCCAGTGGGATGGCTAAATAATGTATTTTTAATTTAATATCATAATGTATATTTTACTAACATAGTTTAAGATCCAATTGTTTTTTTAACTAACCAAATGAGTCCTGTTACTTGAATAAATGAATTTAATTATATAGCGAGATTATCGAGTGGGATATCAATAAATATAAATAAAGTAAGTGCAATATTAAAACATACGAAAGGACAGAAAAACAATTTTATTATATTTCATGAAAAGTGACACATTCTGTTGTAGAGCTGTATTAAATAAACATTAACTACGGTTTTCAATGATTCTTAGAAAATTATACACGTTCTCGAAACATTAGCATAAAGTTATTTAATGTGCTCTAGTCTATCACAAGATGGCGCTATGAGCATTTTAAAACGAATAGTAACTCTGGCTATTATTTCGCTCTTCTTTCTTTTGTCGCATGTTAAAAATACCTAGTACTGTAACTCGACTACGGATAAAATTACTATTTATTCAAAGAAAAAAATCTTTTATCTTCAAAAGTTCAAATTGTAGATACCTTTTTCTTGTTCTAAATTCAAAAAAGAATTGCATGTTCTGAGTTGTTTAGTCTATGACAGAAAACGTTCCGTATAAACAATAGTAATAAACAGTGTAATAAAGCGAAAAAGTGTAAACATGTCTTTGACGTCGACCATTAAATAATATTCGTTTGTAATAAGTATAAATCGTCTTCTATCCACACCAGTGGTTCAATGGTCGTATTCCACCTTGTTCTCTTTTCATTGTTCCTACTTTACTGCAAATTCCGTATTTCGTATCCGTATCTTTTCCTATCTTGCTGCCTTTATCAAACAACGACTCATAAGCAGAATCCTCGATAACCGACCAACACCCTTGCAATCGTAACTGACATTTGCACAAGCTTTGGAAAGGAAAGAAGGAGACGAATAGGGATGCCCAGTTTTTTGATTTGAATCGATCTTTTGGATCGCAATAGATAGTAATCCATTGAATCGATCTACGATCAAGATCGCATGGGTTTGAATCGATCTAGCAAGAATCGCATGAATCGAATCGTAATCCATATTTCCATTTTTCCATAGTAATATTTTAAATCCGAAAAGGAGTTTGTTTGTTGGCGACTACATTTTCACTTCATGTAATAAGAAACAGGGGGCCTAGCACGCTAGCTTTTATTGATGACATAAGGCATTTATCCCGTTCTAACAAGTAAGCGTGTGCGAGAGGGACGAAAGCGTTTAATTGCGCGATAAACGCTAGCGTGCTACTATAGCTGATTTCAATTTAAACTTTGGTCAAGGAATATTTACATTTTGCATATCGTACTATGAGAATTTAATAATAACAGTCATTCGATTTTTTTCATCCGATCTCTTAGGCATACGATTTGATCTCATGGAAGATCGCATCGAAATCAATCGATTCAAAAAATCGGAGATCGTATTGCAAAAGATCGATCTTCCAAAAGATCGATTCAGATCGGGCAGAGGGCAGACGAATAATAAATACAAGGACTTTTGAAATTTCTGATGTCATTGAGCAATTTCCTAGGTGTCCGAAAGTAATAATGCTTGGATATTTGGCTGATATTGTACGGTTTTGTTTGATAGACATCAAATTTAATAAGAAACGATATAAAACAAGTTTTTAATAATGGCCAAACCACATATTCCATCCATTCAGTCGCAATAGAAAAATGTAAAATGACATACACAGACAAGACGGATAGGACGAGGTAAAATTATAAGTATTCCATTTTTTTTGCATTTATTTTTGTTTGGATGTCTTTTAAGTAGGGTGTCGTTCGTAATAATCTTCACAAATGCATTATCATAATTCATTTGTAAATAAATAAAACACAAAATCTAGTCTACCTAGTCTAGTCTAGGACTTACATGTATTATACTAACTATAAGCTCAGCGATCAAATAACGAAGTCAGGCACCGTCGGAGCCCGGCAGGAAGTCTGCTGTCCGTAGTCTTTTAGGGTTCCAAAATGGTGATAACGGAATCCTCAGACTGGGTTTAAAAAGATCTTTTAGATAAAATTTCGGTAAGTAATATCAAAAATTGTACTTAGTTACTGAAAAAATTTGATCTACCGGGCTTTTATAAAACTTTCCCTCCGTCTGTTTGTCACAGCGACAAATTTCAGCACCTAATAATGCCGATTAGATGTAGCTGTTTTGCACGTTAGTACACAGTACTGGTTTAGAAGAGTAGCAAGGTAATTTGTTCCAATTTGCTAATAGTTGCGAATTGACTAGAATTTTCGAAGAATATAAAATATTAAATTGCTTACACAACGTTATTGCAAATTTTTGCGAAGCAGGTCGGAAGGAGAGCCTAAATTTGAACATTCGTTTTAATGGGGATATCATATGAAAGGACTACATTTTTTTTATACCGTGTAGTGGTAGAATAATTGTAAAGATCACTAAATAAATCATCACCCCCTTCTCATATACTCGTATCTGAGAATGTTAAATTATTGAACTAAAACAGTGCCTGAAAATCAACATTACAGGAAAAGTAAAAGGATGTTGCTGACTAGCACAGTTTTAAAAAAATCATCATAATTCCTTTTCAAACAAACGTAGCTTTCTTTCCATCGGGGATTGTTTAGTAAATACATAACACAAATATATTATGTGGTATACGGAACTCTTGGTGCGCGTCTGACTTGCACTTGGCCGGTTTTTTCGAAGTGGTTGCGCGTCGAGACTCGAATTGCAACTTGCAGCCAGAGCAACTCGACCCCGCCCGCTGTGTACGTCCACAGTGTAGAGCGGGCTGATTCTCTAAGCACATAAGCAGCGGACTCGACGTCGAAGCAACACGTCCAGTCACTCAAGTTAGGCGCGGATAGAGAGTGGACATGGATGCAATCGCTCCCTCTCCCTGAGTTACGACCGAGGCACTTTATTTTGACCTATTTAAAATTTTGAAATCCTCATATGGACCGACCTTATTAAAAATCTAAAAATTTCGTCCCCCTATACGTCGTTATTTTAAGTTGAGAAATATTGTACACAATCTTGGTAAGCATTTTTTTGCAAAAGTGCTATTTTAAAATAAATAAGACCTTTAAATAAGGCTAACAACAATATTAAGAAATCATCTAATTTCAGTATAATCTATTTGAAAAAGTTATTTATGTGGGATCGTGTGAAGGAAAAACGCGTTTAAAAACGAAATTAAAAGAGTTTCATTAATATAAAATAAGGAATGAACAATAAATACTAGTGGCAGCTATTCGATCCTCTAACGCATTCCCAGTCGCTCAGTCATACCCGTTCATTCACAAAATCTCTTTCAGTCATTCTATCAGCTCGTATGCATCAGTCGTCCATCCACGTTGTTTGCTAGTATTCCCACATTTATTTATTTTATTGTAGCACTATTGCAAAACAATACATACTTACCAAAATTGCTAACAACATCACATCTTTAAAAAAAAAGTAAACGCAATTCTGTTTTGGCGCCTGACTGAAGTCCACTACCACACGCGAGTGAGACCAAGCGATGTTGAGCGATGAGATGTTAGAGCGAGCGTCGAGCTCATCACTGTAGCGCTTAGAGAATAACAGGGTTGAGAGAGGAGCGACGCGACGCTACGCTACTTACGAAAAATAAACTAGACTTGCATTGGGCAAGCTTATACGTGGCCAATAAATGAATGTTATTCCATGGTTATTGCACACTTCCAGATTTTAAGAGTTCCCTGAAGAATCGACAAACTTGAAAGTTTTGCAGGTTGCACATCTAGTCCGTTAGACCTATCTTAGGATGTACAGTACAATCGCCATCAAATATATCGGTGCGGGCAAGGTGTTGAAAAATATCTGAACACGATCGAACGCATTTATATATTTATTATTACTAGCATACAATAGCAATAGATGTTTTTGAGCAACTTGTCCGCTCTAAGTAATCTTACGCGAGCGAAGCCACGGATCAAAGCTTTTTTATATATAAATTATAATTAAAAGTAATTTTAAACAAAAAAACTTATCTAAATCGATGCCACGTTGTTTCCAATAGGTTGCGTTGCCTCATTATGCAGCTATACTCAGCTGATGGACGAAGTAGCTGCCAGCCTTATGGGCACCTGTGCACCTAGCACGAATATTCTCGATACGCGTTAACTTGCTACGTAACTCAGTGCATCTCTCTCCTACTGGGCAGGTTAGAAACAGACGCACTGAGTTACTTAGAGAGTTAATATAATATAATAAGCGTATCGAGAATATTCGTGCTAGGTGCACTGAAACGTTGATTAGGGGTATCAACAACTCTTTATAGAACCCACGTCCTCACGGCCCGAGGGTCTCTACACCAAAAGGTACAAATAAATAGACCTCATCGAGGGCAGCCCATTTGCGCCGCTTCAGCTGCTAGGTAGAAATGTTTTTTCCAGTAATGGGTGCAGTATGAACGATAAACACACCTTTCTTGCTTCTCCTTTTGTCACAAACGATGATTCATATGTGCTAAACAAAGTCGGGCCAGTAGGTCCACGGTTGCGGTCGTTGAGAACATTTCAAGGACACCGGTCAACACATTTTAATTATTTATTTAGTCAAGTCTATTATAACCATAACATTATAGTATTTTATGCAACTGCTATATAATGAGAGGCCTTAAAACACGAGTGTGGTTTTATGAAACGAGCGTCAGCGAGTTTCATAATAGGATCACACGAGTGGTAATAAAATATCGCTTATCGAGAAATAAAATATCGCTTTCAATTTTAATTCTCTTTCTATGCTATACTATTTCTATTGCCTGCTCTTAAAAATCGATCTATACCTACTATACTCAATATAGTCCTCTAAGTCAACCAATTTCTGTACCGTTTTTCAACCGTATTACAAAGGGATTTAGTGCAAAAGTGACAAGGCAATCACTTGATATATAAAAGTAAAACAAAATACATGCACGAATTTGTATACATATGACTATGCGGTGCAGAAAAACGGTCCAGCGCTTGTCAATGACAGACTATAACAAAGTTATCTGACTTAAAAAAAAGGTCACGGTGAGTTGACAGTCGATATTGAAACTGCACAGTCATAAGTCATCGCGTATTTCGGCAGTTGATAAGTTGACGAATGACTATGGTGTATAGTGTTACCGAATCATCGAGGTACGACAGAAAACCGCATAAGGATGACTTACATCATCGCGGGTCTCATGTTACCTGCGATTTTTGTGTGGTTTTGGGGTAGTTTTAGATTACACCCGGAGCCAGTGGGCGACAACCGGTAGGGCAGCCTATAGCGTGGAAAGTTGATTGAGTACTGTCAAGCGCTTGACAGTAGAGGCCGTAGGTAATGACATATAGAACGTGTTAAGAACAAAGAAATAGTATAGCATAGAAGGATTTTTAAAATGGGGTTTTACTACCTTGACGCACACCAAAGGCAATCATTTTGACAGTTTCGGGTGTGTACGCCTGACATGTACCGAGACTACATCCATGCTTTAGTTATTCATCTAAGGTAAATAATCCTAACAACAGTTTTGTACAATCTGTCAACTAAAGAGGTCACTTTAAAATCTCTGTGTATAACAAAGCCAGAGCGGTAATAAACGGCTTGTACACATTAGCACATAATTTTGTAAATTAATATTCATATATATGCGAATAATATAAAAAAAAATGTCTTAAAAGTATAAAAGACATTTACATGATATCCTAGCTTCTTAATTTGTGTCATAAAAACGATACAAGGTAAAATGAATTCTTTGACATAGGCCAAATGTACAAGTAGGTATCACTTTTAAAAAGATATTATTAATTCAGTAACTGAGAAGTCAAATCACTTATTTCTACGTTAATATTATATGCAATCATTTTGAATATCAGCAAAACTCTAAAGTAATCAAAAAACGAGCACTCAAAAACCATCCGTTAGAAATGTCCAAATAACCCTTGATACTACGCGTACTAGGTTTTATGCTGTATTTTCGTAAGGCTGCATACCAACAGACATATTTTTTTCAGAAATCCATTACCTACGGGGTGGGCTCATGCAGTTACTCGATGGGTTCCGTCACACGGCCAGTGACCAGGCAGACCAAGAAGGCGATGGCGGGATGACTTGGACGCTAACTGGCCTGATATTGCGCCAAACAGGGAGTTGTGAAGATGAAGAGGAGAGGCACTTGCCCACCCACCAGTCACCCAGATTTACTTTATCTCGTCAAACGTCAAGCGTAGAGACGCTAGTTAGTTTAACAGAGGTCAAACTAATGTCACAAGAAAGGAATTAAAATTGAGATAAATTGAAATTGAATGGTCATGTGTTAACTGAATAATGAAATACTGTACAGATACACAATAACTCAGATTTATTTGAAATAAAGGCAAAGAATCATACAATATTTTTCCGTTGATTTTAGTCTCAGACACAAAGTGAGAATGCCCGCACAAAGCATGTCAATCATATTTATATTGGAGGTGCAGCCGTTGCAGTTTGAATGTCACTATCTGCGTCACTGACAGATGGCGCTCTGGTGTTGCTAACACGGCCATGCTGCATCGTGCCTGCCCTCAGGCACGTCGCTCCCGGGGCTAGAGTCTGATCATCGCTCATCACGTCTCTTCTGTAACATTTATAAAACAAATGCTTAATAGACGACATTAGCAGTTTCGTTTGCCTACCCAGTGCTCAAAACCGACTCGGTCATCATGGCATAAAGTTCAATTGCTAAGCTCCACTCGCATGTGTATCACCGTCCCTTTAGTCTTAGGTTCGTGTGAAGATGCGAGGGAACTACTTACAAGTATTTTAGATAAATGGTTCACCTTTAGACTTAGGACAAACCAACACTAACGTTTCAGTACCATTCCTTTAGACTTAGGCAATGTCTGAGTTAGGTTTCAATTTATCTAAGATACTGGTAAATAACTTTTAATCTAATGATATAAGAGGGAAGTGAATCAGCAAATAATAATTAATAAAAAAAATAACGCAATCTTCTTTATCTACCATATAACGCTTTTAGGCTTCCGTATGCTCGTACAAGTATATGAAGCTAATAAATGTAATAACAAATAATTTTGAAATTGTACCTCACCTTCTACACAATCAATCAAGATACTTGCTAACATGGTCCTTCATCTTATTCCCAATCATTTATGTTAATCCATGGCTTCATGCTCTCAGCCGCCGTATTTCCTATATACAACTTCGTACTTCTCTCGCTGCCTCTCAGGTCACATATTTGGTATCTATCGTTTCCAAGAATACGTTTTACTTGAAACGGACCTTTGAATACTGGTAGTAGTTTCTTGCTTTGTCCATCATTAGATTGACTACCTATTTTTACCAGAACTAAATCACCTTCTTGATAATGTTTAGCTTTAGTTCGGGTACTATCAAACCTCTGTTTTTGGTACTCTGCACTGGCTTTTATGTTCTCTTCCATCTTTTTACGCAATCCGGTCACGTCCGTAGTATGCTCCGCATCAATCTCTACTGCTAGCCTATCATTGTCTGCCCTAAGCCTATAGCCAAACAAAGCCTCACTCGGAACTGCCTTAATGGTTTTGTGATATGTGCTATTAATGGCATGTTGTAACGGCTTCACGCATTGATCCCACCTGTCATCGTCTATATTTGCGCCCATAGTTTTCATAGCGTCTAAAATCGTACGGTTAAATCGTTCTGCTTGGCCATTGGAACGCGGCATTCCCGTAGCCACGTTATGCAATCGAATATTCCTATCTTCACAATACTCTTTAAAACTATGTGACGTAAAAGCAGACCCAGCATCTGCTATTATACGACGTGGATTACCAAAAATCTTTGTTATATGATCAGTTTCTCGAATGACGCTTTCAGTATCAGTGTTCCTTACTGCGCAAACAAACACAAACTTTGTAAAAGAGTCCACTGTAACTAGCAAGTATTTGTTTTTGTTAGTGGTTTTCACGAATGGACCCAAATGGTCCATATGTATCGTGTGGAACGGTTGTGCGTGTTTGGGCAGTGGGTACAATTCTCCTTCTTTGGGGCCACCTTTGCATTTGTAGTAATTGCAGTTAAGACAATTCTTTATATACTTTTTTATTGTTCGTCGCATTTTTGGGAACCAATACTGATGAGCGATTCTTTCGACTGTTTTATCCAGAGAAAAATGACCTAAATCATCATGATTGCTCCGAATAACTTGCCATACGCATAGTTTTGGTACAACCCAACGACGGCCTTGGCTTGTTCGTCTGTATACCTTATTCCCCAAGAGTTCATAGTTATTGAAAATATTTTTGTGTTTATCAGCTTCGCCAGATTCTAATGCCTTTCTTATCTCGACTAAACTGGGGTCTTGGAGTTGAAGTGATAGTATCCAATCCGCTTCCGTGATAGACATAACTATTTCCGCTTCGGACCGTTCGCCAGTACAGACTGGGTTGCGACTGAGCGCGTCTACGTGCTGCATGCGAGTTCCCTCCCTATGTATAATATCAAAGGTAAACTCCTGGGTTGAGAGAACCCAGCGTGCTATGCGTGGGATTATCTCCTTCTTCGTGAGTGCAAACCGGACCGCGTTGCAGTCGGTTACTATCTTGAACTTGCTACCTAGTAGGTAAAGCCTAAACTTTTGTAGGGATGCAACAATTGCCAGAAGTTCAAGCTCAAACGAGTGATATTTCTTTTCATCTGCGGTCGTTTGACGGCTATAGTAGTGAACAGGTTTCTCTCCCTCGTCAGTGACCTGCATTAGTATTCCTGCTAATCCGTCCCTACTTGCGTCTGTGTATAGAATACAGTCTTTGCTTGGATCAAAAATGGTGAGCACGTTATCAGATGTTAAGGTTCCCTTTAAGCTATGAAACGCACGCTCGTGGCTATCTTCCCATACCCATGCGCTATCCTTTTTCAGCAAATGTGTAAGGGGGCTCGACAAGGTGGCACAATTTCGAATAAATTTGCGAAAGTAGCTAATCAATCCAAGAAATTGGCGCAATTGATGTATATTTGTCGGGGTGGGAAAGTCTTTTACTGCCTGCACTTTCGTTTCACTAGGCATTATACTGTTCTGCTTAACCCTATACCCAAGAAACTCAATTTCGGTTTTTAAGAAATGGCATTTCTTCAAATTTAGAGTAAGGCCGTTTTGTTTAAATATTTTCAGAACCTGTTCTAAAAGCTGCAAGTTCTCTTCAACGGTTTCACTAACGATCATTACGTCATCTAAGTAGACAATTACCTTACCGAATCGTAGGTTACCTATCACCTTATGCATCATTTGCTGAAAACATGATGGTGCATTAGCCAGCCCGAAAGGAAGTCGCAGGAACTCATAATGTCCATCTTCCGTAATAAAAGCAGTTTTAGTAATGGATTCATCCATTTCACTCATTTTAATCTGATAGTATCCACTTTTAAGATCCAAACTTGTAAATACACTACACCCTTGCAGCCGGTCGATAAGATCTTCGATGCGCGGCATAGGGTACTTGTCCTTTACTGTCACCTTATTAAGGGCTCTGTAGTCTATACACAAACGTTTTTCACCGTTTTTCTTATTTACTAAAAGGGCCGGGCTAGAATAAGGGGAATTACTTTCTCTTATTATCCCGCTACCTAAAAGTTCGTCAACCATTTCTCTGATAATCTTTCTGTCAGAAGGGGAAGCCCTGTATGGTCGGAACTGAACAGGCTTGGAATCATTTAAGTTGATAATCATTTCATGACAGTTGACCTTTCCTAATTCTTTAATAGTAGTCGCAATACATTCGCGATATTTACGGAACAAAGTCAATAGCTCGCTATGGTGCGACTCAGAATCGAATTCGAAACCCGACTCACTAACGACAGTACAAAATTCATTATAAGTCGAAGCATAATCAAATCTTAATGCATTGCCTACTCGCGAATACATGAGGTCTGGGCGTTCCGTAATATTTCGTCCTATTAGTATGTCACAGCCGGATAATTCATTCAACATGTACATCTCCACATTTTCCAAAAATACTGAATCTAATTTAATATTTACTTTCACCATGCTGTTCACCGTTTTCACGCTGTCATTAGAAAAACCTTGCAATGTCACGGGTTTTGGGAGTGTAATAATCGGCAAAGAGTACTTGTTGACTAAGCTTTCTTTAATAATCGAACAACTGCTACCCATGTCAATAAACGCATCGTGAACAAAATCGTGAATAGTTATGCTTTTACAAAATTTATCTTTTGTGTTTGGCAAACATATAAATTTTGTTTCTTGCTTTTCCACTTTTTCGTTTTTATTCACGGCTGTGTTCGTATTTCCATTCTTTTTAAAACAGACTGACTCGGAATGACCCCTTTTCCCACAAAATTCACATTTGATACTACACTGTATTCTTTTGTGATTACCCCCACAGTTAAAACACTCAAGGGGCTTGCGATGCTGAGAAGGGCCTGAATTTTGTTGGTTTATGGCGGTAGGTACCGAAGTCGGTTTGGTCGAAACCGTAATAGGTGACAAGGTTTGATTTTGAGAGGGTAGTTTAGCAACATTTTCACGGCTTGGGCAAGATTGAGGGACGACGGTTTTTAACCCTTTTGATTTATAAATGCGACTGTGTAAAAATCCTGCTAAACTGTCACATGACTGAAAATTACTTGCTTCTACTGACGCACTAATGTTACTGTCTCCGATATTTCCGATTATGATCGATATAATGTCATGATCCGAGAAGTTAAGGCACAAGTTATCTATTTTCGCTTTTTGCTCAAAGAAAAACGCGTACAAGGACTGGTTTTCAGATGGTTTCCGATCAATGATTTCCTTAACGAGTTCATACATGTTACGTTTCACTTGAAATGTTGATCGAATTTTCGTCTTCCAATCGGCCCATGTCCAAGTAGTCCAACTATGATCGTTACGTAAGAGTGAATCATACCATGTCTTTGCTGACGCTTTTAATTTATTAAGAGCTTGATAACGGATCATACTGTCGACCCATGAGAACGTTTTTGCGTAAGATTCTATCACATTTAGCCATGCAGTAACGTTGTCGTTCAAGGGGTCGAACTCGGGTATCATGTTATGTAACGTAATGGCACTTGTACTCACAGTTTCGGTTCCAGCTTTACGTGGTACCTTTTTTTGTTTCCTTTTTGAGTGTTTTTTCTGCCGTTTACGTGGTGGCGGCGATGGAGTTCTTGCGCTGGAGCTGCTGGCATCGGAACTTGAGCTTGAGCTAGAACTCGAGGGCGACCGCGCCCTTTTCCTCTTACCCATAATTTGTGAGCGTATTTTTTTCTTTGTTACACACTTCTGATGTTAACTGAATAATGAAATACTGTACAGATACACAATAACTCAGATTTATTTGAAATAAAGGCAAAGAATCATACAATATTTTTCCGTTGATTTTAGTCTCAGACACAAAGTGAGAATGCCCGCACAAAGCATGTCAATCATATTTATATTGGAGGTGCAGCCGTTGCAGTTTGAATGTCACTATCTGCGTCACTGACAGATGGCGCTCTGGTGTTGCTAACACATGTCATGTTTACAAACCAAGTACATCGAGGATTTCTGATAAGTATGTGATACTTAGGTGACAAAAAAACGGTGTTATCGTTTAAAGTTTATTTAAGCTTAAATAATAATAAAAATCTAGGACTAGGTAGGGTAGGTCAACTTCAGCAAGAATGTCGTCTGTGATAAAAACAAGTAGGTAGTTAAAGATAGTTATCAACGTCAACGTGTTATCTTGTATCAAGCGAAACAGCCAGCGTTCCTGCTTAGCTATCACGCGACAAACTGCTGCCAATACATTAACTTGTAGCTGCCACATCTGACAACTTCAGTGCAACGTTGTTGTGACAAATATAGATGAATTTATCTAGACTATTTGACTTTGAACATAGTTGAGAAGTTGCTGGATTTTTAATAAAACTAGCCCCAGACGAAGGCGTGAATCCATACCCGAAAGATATTGCATTTAAAAGTAAAAATGTCAGTTCAGTTATTTGCAGCATTGTAAAATATTAGTGAAATATTTTTTAGAACCAGTTCAATAGTTCCAAATCCCATGCATACAAACAACAAGATAGCAACAACAAATCATAATATCATTCAGATTGGAGTGCAGTCACAATCAGTTTAAGGGTGCATCCTGACGTACGTTTAAAACAATATTAATTTACGGTAACATTGACATCAAGTCCATTTAGATTTAAATGCAGGTTTAGCCAGACCATTAAATGCAGTCTATTATGAGTATGATCGGTATAGCGCGGTGGTATGTCAGTGGTGATGTTATGTAAACAACGATAAAGGAGAACAAAGCGGAACACCGGGTGCACGGGCGATAGCGCGCCCGGCGCGGCGCACACAGCCCACTGCGCACGCGCAGCCGCCGCACTCACACATAACAGAACATCCGGTTCCAAGGACCAATTGCGGTTCTTTTGCTTGCAGAGAAAAAAGGTATTGCAAATTCTAACCTTTATTTCTGCCGTCTCTTCGTTATTTTTTATAAAACAACGAATACTTTTGACGTGTTCAATCGATCAAAAATTGTTTTACCTCTTTTCGACCCTATTTAGAAGGGCTATTAAGTTTATAAAATGGCAAAGTAATTTCTTGGTCGACTATACAATCACAAACAGACCGTAATCCTTCTCATTGGTTTTCGCATCCACGATACGCGCTAGCTTAATGTAGAGTCATTTTTTTTATATATGTATGTATACTTACCGAGCACTATCCGACATTCGTGAACAAAGTTCAGATTTCCCTCTCTTAAAAAAACACGATATTTAATCGTTCCTCCATAATGAGTTGTCTTTTATTAAATGCTGGTCATTTTGTAATATACTTACATACGATAAAATCACTAAATGCTAAATTCATAACTCATGACGAATTGATGCATGCTACCTAAATTAGCGCCTTAGCCGTTTTCAGTATTACTTTCTTGATTTAATAATAATTTACTTCTGCCATAGAAAAGCTCCTACGCACATTGTTCAAGAAGAAATCTAAACAAAACTTTCTACGCAGCTGGGAATTATCTAGTTTCTACTAACCCGCTCTGCGCATAATTATCAAGATTATGATTGCATTTAAGTAACGATGCCCAGTTTTCTCCAAAGCGGACCAACATCGTGATGGACTTATTTAGGTTTATGGACGTGCATAAGATGGTTGGTTACATATTAGCACAGACTCCGTATTTGTGTATGGAATGAACAGGCGGTATGCAGTGAAAGCGCTGCGCGTGCTGCGCTGTGCCGAGGTCGACGCTCGCCGCGTAAACAGATAGCTCCGATTGATTACGCTGCCCCGCTGCCCACTCTCTTACCTCGATACCGATGCTCCTGCAAACAAAGCAAACAAAATCCTTTAAATTTCGGTCAAAGCACTCGAACGCGTCTGGCATTTTACTCGGTGCAGGCGCGGCGTTACGATCCCTCGAACTGTGTTTTCAAGTCGACAACAATTATTGTCGGCGGACGCTGTCTTCGAAAATTGTGGTCACGAGCTCACGACTCTAGTTTTCCGCGCCAGAGCGCGAGCATTAGATAAGGAGTCCAATTAATATTTAATACCATTGTTTTTTAAATTTTAATAGATTTTTTATGGAAAAAGAATATCTAACCTGAAATCTGGTGCATTTTAATCTTGATACGCCGCCTAGAAGCAGAGTTATTAAATTACTACTAAATTTCACGCGTACGCAGTCGCGGCCAAAAGTTAGTTTACAAAGATGAATCACAATGATATTAGATTTTGATTAAGAATTAGTCTACGCCAAACTAAACGGACTGAAGAGGTTTGTATACATGAAAAACCCAATATGTTGTCATTTATATACATTGTCAATTTTCGATAAGAAGCATAGATTTTATAATGTCTGTGATAATAATAAGTTCCAACTGGAAATTTTTGATATTTACTCTAATAATAGGCTATTACTATTACATGACGTATATTCTCAACAAAAAAATCTGTAGGTGTCTCTGTTTAACAATACATAAAAAAACAATATTTAAGTTAGACTTACATCTATCTATAATTTTTTTTATGACAATTAGTAGGTACGATTATAAAACACATTTCGGAAACATATTGTCAACTACTGCTAAAAATAATATCCTGCGCGTGTCAAACACTGGTACAGTTACCTTAATATTCACAAAAAATATTAGAAACAAATCGATTCAAGGGCCGCACTTATATGGAAGTCCGACTATAGCCTTTAAACACTTCTTTCCTAATCGTTTCTAATTAAAACTCGCAATTCGCTTTGTCACAATCTAACAAGTTTGCCCATTTAATTCACCCCTTTATTAGCTCGGCTATTATCATAAGAAAGGACCACTCTGAGAGATAAATTGCACTTAGACGGTCAGGTAAGGGACACAGCATCCCTATCTAAGAATGGTATACAACAGGGTTCCAAATCTCTTGGAAGCTGTAAACCAGTCTGTTCATCAATAAATCTCTACTAGTGGTAGAGCTCTGCACTTAGCACGAACATTTTCGAGACGCATTAACTCTCTACGTTACTCAGTGCGTCTCTTTTCCACTGTTCTAGTTAGAACGAGACGCACTGAGTTACGTAGCTAGTCAACGCTTATCGAGAAGTTTCGTGCTAGGTGCACTGCACACCTAGCACGACTACATAGTCGTCGCTGGTTGTAGTACGACTGGGCTGGCCCGACCGGGGTAGTCAAGTCAAATTCAAAGTATATTTACTCAGATTAGGCTTACATTTATAAATGTCAGGAAATTTACCACCGGTTCGGAAAAAAAATCTAACGAACATAGCGGCAACTCCGGCAATCGACTCAACAAGGTTTTTTTTTAATATATCAAAAGCATAATGTTGTAGCATAATCATACAGAATTTTATGCAAACGTACTGGGTTGATGTCCTATCTAAAATATGTATTTTTGGAACTATGTAAAGTCCAGAATGTATTTGATACTTGTAATTAATGTGTTTTGTTATTTGTATTTTAATGTATGTAATACTCAATTGTTAACGGAAATTTACCGTAATTTTTAAATTTTATTACAATTACCAAATGTATTTTGTTAATTTTGACTATGACCGACTGTTTGACAATGCTTTAAGTAATGTATTTATTGATTATAATCAATAATGCTAATTCTAATCTATGAAAATAATTATAATTTAAAAGTTAAACAACGAAAATATTATAAAGAAATTAAAATTCTTTATAAGTTACAATTGTATTTGCATGCATGTTCAATGTTTTACGCAAATAAATCTTATGATTATGAAAAATACCGGCGTGATGCATTTCGTTCGTTGGTGAAGTGTGTTCAGCGGCCCTAACATGACCGGCCAAGTTTAGTTTACATTTTTATGCGTTCCTTTCTTATGGCACTAGTTTGACAGAAACGTAGGGAGGAATAATTAAACCTGGATCCGTCACGTCTGTTTATTACAGGAGGGGTACATAAACGGTGGCAACGGATAAACGATTCTTAGGAGTCGCTAGTTCTCACAGGAGGCGGTTTAACTTCCCATGATCCTCATGTTCGTTATCCGACCCTATACCCATAAACCTCGTTTATTCCGTCGTCTTATATGGAAAAGTTACCTATGTAACCTAGTATTTCACTTGTTGACATAGCAAGTAGTGTTATTGTTTAATTGAAACCACCCAAACGAGTAGAAATCCTCTTTTTGATTTACAGCGACGTGGACTCCGCTTAGTTGCGCGGGTGCACGGAGCGGGTGCACGCCTTTAGAAAAATAGTATGAGAGCGTTCGCTAACTCGCGCGGTTGCGGGTGTGGGCTCATACTATTTATTCGATAGGCGAGCACCCGCGCGACGTAACGGACGCTCTTAATTACAATCACAAAAAGAGAAATTTTCGATTAAAACATTGTCCGCCACTTTTCGAAATAGGCACCATATCTTTTTCAGTTTTCGTAGTTTTATAATACATACTTATTTCTTTTTTACCAATCTAGCTAATCCAAGCTATTTCAGACTAGGATTTTAGATTTGTAAGCTTATTTTTCTCTCTAATTTTATTGTTAGAACACAATTGTTTTATTGCTACACTTACTTGAATGAAATTTAGTTGTAAGTATTTCTCATAGGAACTTTTCTAGCAAATTACGAAACTAAACACTTTCGTAGACTTATTTCTTCATTTTGAAAGTTGTTTAAATGATATAGGTACATAGAAGAGTTGTTATAAAATTATAATGTAAGTATTCTGAACTTCTCCAAAGAAGGCGTTTTACCAGGATTGACGACCGGCGGAGCCGAAGTCGATGGTTTAATTTTATAAGATATTCTATAATATTGGCTAAAAGCCATATCGCCGACCAAATCAAGCTCGCTTTCATGTTTGTCCGTTTCTTTCAAACTTTGGCTTTGGCCGAAACCGAAGCCGAAGATTGCATCGAACACTAGTTTTTGTTATGGTTTCATTATCCCACCGGAAACGTTACATTTTAAACTGAAATATATGTATTTATACTTCTTTTTCAATATAAACAAACCAAACCAAACTTAAAACATAAACTTCATTATTATCACCCACAAGTACTTATTAAATCTATTCAATCATAGAAAGATACAACTTCAATCGTAAATTTTAGGCATACAGAGGAACAGATGTTTTTATGCTTATTTAAGTAATAGCAAAAAGGGAAAATTAAGCAGCAAATAATTCACGAGTTTGTATATTTGACTTTCTTAAGCTTTATGATACTACTGTGTAATTATATTCGAAGAGCTTTTATGGAAAAATTCAAATAGATCCTTAGGATCTCGTATAAAAGACATCAACGCGTAATTTTGGAAGAAAATTTTAAAATTAGGTAAAGTCGTTAACAAGTTAAAACAAATTAGATTCTTGTATTGATAGCCCTTGACACCTGGTCAGTTTAATTTTTCTTTAAACTACATTTATCATCACGTAAGAACTCTTAAAATAATTCTCCAATCAAAATACGCTTTAGATAAGTTAAATGCAACTTAATATACCTTGCTTTGTGTAATAAAAAACAGGCAAATAGGTAGAATTTATGCAACTTTACAATGAAAAATGACATTTTAATGTAACAACAAAATCTGAACGATAAACGTTTAGAAAAATCATTGTTGCTCTTTAGAAACAGTAACAGAATCATTTAGCAAATAATTTTGAAAAAATCAAATTTAACGTAGTAACTACGAACTACGCCATGGATTCCATCGTAATTTCTTGCTAAAATTTAAACTTTAGAAGTGTCGCCTTTCAGATAAAAATCGGTTCATGGTTAAAAGTTAGCGCTAATGAAACAGAAAAAGTTACATATTAGAGAATTAAAAACTTCCTCTTTTTCTTGAAATCGATAAAATTTAAGTACCTGTTGCTATTTGAATCACTCAAAGCAGCAACACTTGAAACAATTAACTTTCCCTTGTGTATACTTACTTAATTTAATTAGTTTTTTCAGTGCAAACAAGTCTGTATGAGCAAGGCGTCGCATAAAAAGACAATTTATAAATTACGAAATGTAATTGCAGACGGCGGGAGACGCGAGCGCTAATGAAAGTTTAAGCAACCGGCGACCGGCGCGAGCGCTGGTGCGACTTATGGCCGACGAGCGACAGTCGCCACTATTAACAATGTTGTTGTTGCTGTACTAATTGTAGTACTCCATGAACGTTGCTAAAATACCCTATTGACGGTCGGGTAATCTAGTTAAAGACCCTGCATTCGAAGTTAGAAATTACGAATGCGAATCCCGCAAGATGCAGACATGTATGATGACTATGAATGTTTGTAGATGGGCACCCAAATAAGGGTCTGAAATTGAAGAAATGCGAGTGTGGTTCCTATGAAAGAGAATTTGTCAAAACTATAATAAAAGGAACAACTATTGTAACAAGTCATGAATCTAATAAACAATAATACATTACGACACGCCATTAGTTACGTTAATGGAGAGGGAAGTTTCGGAATTCACAAAACTCGCCAAATTAAGCTACTCTTTTATAATTAACTCTTCCAAACCCTTTGTGCGCGAGACAAATGTACAATAATTTGTACAAGTTTACTTTAATTATCAGCCTGTAGATGTAAAAAGTTGGAAATAATCCCTTTTCTAGATAGCTTCAAACACTAATGAATCTTAATTTTGCCCATTGAAACCAAACTTGAATTAGAAATTTGTGATCGATCCTCCTTAATAGGTATTAAGGTATACATAGGTAAAATAAATGTGAAATTAGAGTATGTTGAGACGTTTGGATCTTTTACGTCTTTGAAATTTGATCATGTCCTTAAAAGCGTCCGACCGAAAGGTATTTTTATGTTGTATAGCCAGCCGCAGACCAATCATGAAAAAGTTTGTAACTCTAAAGTGATTATTAGGTTATTATCAAAGTGTTTGTTTGGCTTTAATAATGACAATGTCACCAAAAAATATTTCTCCTCCTTTTTTTACTTGGCTGGTACATAGCATCAGGTACTAAGGCGTTAGTCTTTATTCATAAAAGTTTACCAACCTCGTTTAATTTTAACATGTTTTGTTGCTTCTTGTTGAAGGTAACAATTACCGTGGACCCAAGTCCTTAACAAATGGAGGTTTACTGTTCGTTTTACATTAGTCTGCAGTTTTAATTACAATATTGTCCAATAAACTTCGGATACAAAAAGAAAGTTTCGCTTGTGCATTGCGTCAGCGAAGGCTGCAGCGGGCGCGCCGCATGTGCATCCCGCGGTGCAGTGACCGCGCCGTCTAGCCCGGGCACAAACCTGAATTGTCCAGTATTCATGCAGACTCGTTTATACTCTGAGCTTAGCTCAACTGAAAAATTGTGCTTCTTGCTCTTAAGACGACTGTGTACTCGTATCCAGCCGCAAAAAGCGCTTTCCATACAAACGGCCATAACGTTCTCCACGCTGCAAAACTTAAGCTATGACTGAATGTTGTCATTATTACTCATTATGCGTTAGAACTAGGTTCAAATGTTTTTATTTTTTAAATATGTTTCATAGATTTGACAACATTTGCATTTTACGAGTTTATTACAAAAATACAAACCTATTATTGCATAATGACAACATATTTAAAAACCGTAGCTAAAGGTTAAGGTTTAAAGGGTTTTGCAGGCTTTGCAGAACGAAACAGCGAAAATTCTTAATAATCCCAGCCTTCCAGTGGCAACCGACCTTTTGCACCCGCCACTGCAGCGTCTGAAATCTCGCAACCCCTCCTATCAATCGGCGCACGACCTGAATGAGCGGGGCTTCGATATTGGAAAGCAATGGCAAGCAGAGTGGGCATAAAAAAGTTAAAAATCTAATTAAAATTAAAATTAAAAATGTCACCCAAGCAGCTGTTTCTGGGCAGAGTGCCTAAAAGGCTGGCGGCGTTACCTCTCTAAATGGCAATGCCAATACGTTGGGCGAGGAACGCGCCAGCCCTTGGGTCACCGGAGTACATTATTGTGAAATAATTTAATATTTTATAATAGTTACTAGTAGATATAAATCAGTTTACACATAATTGTATTCATTGTTCCTTTGTTTTATTATATGTTTGGATTATTATTTATCAATAATAAAAAAACAATATGAAACTGATTTGAACTTTTGCGACAAAGTCCAGGTCATTACCTAATTTATGAATATCTGAAATATTATTTAGATTGTTACGTGATTTTAAAGTCTGTCATAACTTGGATCTTGTATAATTACCAGTATTTCAGATTTTTCGTTTTACAGACTTCGGATATAAAGGGTAAGGGTATTATAAAAATAAAAAATCATTTTATTATTATACTGCTGCGGTCGGTGCTAAGCG
This sequence comes from Ditula angustiorana, assembly GCA_963691745.1. Classification (NCBI taxonomy): domain Eukaryota; kingdom Metazoa; phylum Arthropoda; class Insecta; order Lepidoptera; family Tortricidae; genus Ditula; species Ditula angustiorana. The sequence goes on from OY829484.1 coordinate 8,424,453, forward strand.
ACACCGGCACCAACAGCCCCGACTTTTAAAGGTGATTAAAATTTATGAAATTGTATGAATAAGTTTGATTTTATGATTAGATCGGAAGGCAGTTTTTTTTTTCAATCTTTTACAATAACTTCTTGCTACTTACACCATAGAGTCCACCGCGCTTCAGGGTAGGCCTAAGGTAGACTTTACTGAGGGGTTTACAGCGTAAGAAATAAATCCTTGAAAAGATTACAACTTTCCTCTGCAGAGGCAGAGAGGTTCGATGCATGTCTTCCTCCTACGCTCTCTAGTTTGAACATAAAAATAGAATAGCATACAAAGAGTAATACAATTGAAAGCGATATTTTCATAGCTGATCTTTACTTTAAATTGCAATACAATGTGCGAAAAGAGACGACTGCATACTCTAAACCTCATCTCCAATTGACATCCTGTACACAAATGAAACGTCAAAATGGTTACCTTTGATGTACGCTAAGGTAGTACAATCTACGTTTTACTTTAATTAAGTTGCAGGTTTTACTACCTTGACGCAGACCAAAGGTAACCATTTTGACAGTTTTGGGTGTGTAGGCTTGACATGTACTGAGCTGTTCAGTTCATATGTTCTTCATCCAAGAGTTTTTCGAATCGCTGACAGGACTATGCCATTTTGTTACGTTACCTGTCGAGACTATCCTTGAAACGAACAAAGCGGCTGGCAATACATCTGTTTAAAAATTAATGAACTTTACTTACATTATTCATATTTAACCAGACTGCTTATGCAGGTGCTGATTCGACACGCCAAGAATCTGAACGACTTACATTACAGCTGCAAAATTTAAATTCAGGTTTATTCTCATTCATGCTCGTTCTACTAGATGCCTACAAATCTATGTTAGCTAGAATATAATTTAACAGGCTTCCAATGTCCGTACTAAGGCGTACCTAAAGTAACAAATACAAGGAAATAAAACTAACGCAAAATAAATATTATTGAATCGACATGAAATATTGCATTGGTTGCATCAAAAATGCTGTCCAAACTCTCGACTTGCGCAGAATATTTATCCAGGTGGAGCTTGCCGACGTAGGTATGAGAGTTCAACGTAATGTCAAACACCTATCTATATCAGAAATAATTTTACGCCTAAATATAAACCGTGCATAAGAATTCACAACACAGAGAGCGCGAGACAGTGAGATAGTGCGCGTCTCTGTTTCCTTGCCAATAGCTGCGACATTGTATCTATTGACACGGGCCAGCAGCACGTCGCCGCAAACTATTTTGAGTGGACGGGCAGCACACGTGTCGCCGGCGCGGGCGCCGCGGCGCGGCTCGCGGGTCCGGGCCCCGTGACCCGTTGGACCTCCTCAATGAAAAAAGGAAATGCTTTAATTAGCGCACGAATAGTGCAGATGCAGGTGGCCGCAGTGCAGTACATATCGCATCACCGCCCGCCCGCAATTTTGCGTAAAATTGGCAGCGTGCGGCGGGCGGGCGGCGGCAGCGGCGCGGAGCGTCGCTCCCGAAATAGTGTTCGGGCGCGGTCGTGCGCGGTCGGAAGAGGCGCTCCAGTCGCCGTGTGGCCGCGCGCGCGCTCCCGCGTCGCCTCGAACCTCGAGCCATACGTACCCGGGTAAGAGAGCGAGGTGCGCCGGTGCACAGATTCGTGGGTGCGCGTATTTCGGTCGCGTGAGGACCCCGGGCCGCGTCGGGCGCGCTGCCCGCGCGCTGGCCGCCGTGCTCTGGTGGTGGTGCGTGGCGCTGCTGCGGCTGGTCGCGCTCTGCGCGCCTCCCCCCAGCCCGTCCGCCGGCGCGCCGCCGCCGCTCGCCGCCCGCGCCGCGGAAGATGCGTCGCCGGCGGCCGCCTGCGCCAGCGCGCCCTCCAACGACACCGGCCCTGCGCCGCCGCCCCCGCCCCGCCTCCCGCCGACTGCGGCGCCCGACCCCGACCCCACGCCGCACACCGGTCAGTGCACTACCGCCGCCGACACCGCCCCGACCTAATACCAGCCTCAGTGGACAACCAACGCACGCCATCGGAACTCTATTATGACATTCTGCAGGTCACGGTTTTTTTATCTTCCGTATCGGGTACCTAAATAATTAACTTCTGTTGTGAACCACCGAGTAACAAATTGTATTATTTGTGATAATCAACAAGTAGACATGTGTTTACTCACACGTCGTAGTTTACTCTTAAGTTATCATGAAACAACTCAAGACATATAACGAACGTTCGCTTCTACGCACTCATTAGCGATAAATATTATGTCCCGCTTTAAATAGCCGATAAAAACGAAACAAGTACAACGTCATAAAGAACGAAATAAAATAGTTAGCGGATAGACCCCTGCAATGACATACAATGAGAAGCGCTAGTGGAAATAAACATAATATAACATAAATAGATAGGTACACAGTCTACTTACTAGTCAATTTTGTCAATTTAGTCAACTTTGCCTTTAGCGAGACTTCGGTCCAGCACCTACAACTAGCAAATCCATGTGCCTACCGTGAACCTACTACCTACTTACAAATTAAGATAGCCACTGTCACCATATGCTTAAAATAAGACTCTCCTATTGAATCCCTTAAAAGGAATATATAGATCATTTACAATGTCATAAAAATTGTCAAGTGAAGGTGGGTGTGTTCATTCAACGAGCTGATATTATAGTAGGGAGGTAAAATTGACAAGTGGACACTATGCGTCTGAAAAGCTCTAGTTCGACTGAAGCAGATTTGTTAACTCCAGCTTATATGTACTAATTACTGAACCTTGGGACTTAAAAGCCAAAGTTAAAATAATATTTATGTTCATAATTCTGAATAGCTGTCAATTATCAAATCAGAGTGTCACTAAACCCATTCACAATTATTTAGCTGGCTATTGATAAGGTCTAAAAAATTGAAATTTGGTCGTATAGGACTGTATTATTCGCCAAAAGTAATTCATAATCATTAGATATTTATTGAAATGAGATAAGTTTTCCAAATCAATTGAAAGCTGCCCTGGAATACATCAATACATTTGTTTATTTATTGATGTCCTAACTCAAACATCACAAAACAGATTTTGTAATGTTTGATATATTATTTGAGTTAGGGAGTCTACATCTAGACCTAATTAATCAAAGTCATTCTGTAGTAAGGCGGCATGCATGCAAAATTAAAAGAATACACAAATACGACGCGAGAGACAGTTCATGTGCTGGTCTACCCACGAGTAAACTGTGATCCCGTGACATGTGAATGATTCTGTTTGAAGGTATTAATACAATAGGATCAGTTGCGAACAATAGCAGCCATTGATATTTTGTATAGAAGTAATCTGTTAACCCCGGCAGTGTGGGTAGACTGAGGGCGCGGCGCCGGCCGGGCGCGCGGCGCGGATGTGGGTTATCAGAGCGAAGGTTCCGTCGCGGTAGCCCTCGCCCTAACCTCCCTTACCTCCTCCACAGCTTTCCCTCACATTCAGCGATAGGTAGCTATGCGCTCCGTGGCACCCTATGTCAACCTCAACTCACAACGCTCACTATTCCGGCAGCACTACCTGAGTAGGCACTCATGCGCTAGACAAAATATTGCGTCATATTTCTCGGAATTTAAACCGTGCATCGTATATCAAACAGACAGGTCACAGTGGCAGTTGAACTGGTGATAAGCGAACGTATACGAATAGAAATTACTTACATAATTATTTATAATGAACGCTTTGCGATCAAATGTTAATTAGGCCAGCTTATAACACGATGACAGCGATCTTAGCAAGTGTGGCAAGTGATATAAAATTATCTACTCCGTAGATTACTTTTAATTAAGTCTTTATTTCAAAGGTACGTAAGTAATTAATTATATCATCGTATAATTGGCAAGTGTCACTAATTGTAATAAAATAAAACACGCCGCTAAAAAAAACTGATAACACGCACCGTCTGCACTGCGGCGGGCTACGGAGTAAGCCGAGTAAATGTCATTCATTTGAATATTTCATCATGGCGCGCGGCGCGAGATAACTAAATGCGAACACCATTTACACAGGAGGAAAACAGAATTCAGGCCTCTTCAATAATCGAATTATTATCTATATCGATTTGAGATCGGTTATACAAATCACGCCACGTCTCTATGCCATCATAAAGTTATTCCGTGATGTGATATTTCACTAATACAGTTAGGTTATGGCTAGAGCCACTATGCTTTTTGATTATCTGATTACTTTTTAACTCAACACGTTACGAAGCAACCCTAATTTCCGTTAACCTGTTTGTATTCAACAGATTTGTCTCTACTACACTGCTCACATAAGATAAACATCAATTCCTAGCCCCAAACAAGAAACTAAAGCTACTAAGTGTGTTTAATAGGCAACGAAATAATACGTACTTATAAATAAATAGTTAAGAGTCAATTATATACATATTATCACCATTATGTCGCATCATGCTACAAATCCTTTTTCCTCGCAAGAATCGAACCCGTACCCTCTAGCGCCGTTGTCAGGATTACTAACCATTGGGCTATTCAGTTTTTGGCACAAACTAAGAAAACAAGTGGCTTTGTGTTAAAAGGCGCGGTCCTTTGGGGTGGGTTGGTTACGCAAGAAGGCCCTGAGGGGTTGTTGAACCCGGCACGAGGTAGCGACAGACTCCAGTATCGCTATTCGACACTGTCGGCCGGGGTTCGACTGACACATGGCTGTCGAATGACCTCGCCGGTTCATTCCCTACCAAGTCGTAGGAATATTCGGTCGTGTTTACTTTAACCGCGATCTTTGATCATTATACTTCAAGAGCTATATGCATGGATTGTAGTTAATCCCAATATGAAATTAGGAATGACAATTCTAAATGGACGGGCAAAAGTTGGAAGCCTACGTTGGTAAAACCTTGGTCTTGCGGGGGTAGGACCTTGTGCAAGGTCCGTCCGGATCGCTACCACCATCTTGCTCGCTAATCCTGCCGCTAAGCAGCAGTGCTTGCACTGTTGTGTTCCGGCGTGGAGAGCAAGACAGCCGGTGTAATTACTGACACAAGAGGTATTCCATCTTAGCCCTCCGGGTTGGCAACGCATCTGCAATTTCTTCGATGTTGCGGTTGACTATAGGCGGTGATATACACATACCATCAGGTGACCCGCTTGCTTGTTTGCCTTCCTATTTCATAAAAAAGTTTTATTTGAATATTTTTCACTTAGACGTTTCAATTTTTTATAGGAGCTTGGAGTGCGAAGGATTCCTCTGCAACATTTTTTATCTCAAAAAGTGATTTTATAAACAAAAAAATTCTTAGGAATTATAAAAAATATATAAAGCAGCACTTAAGGTACATAAAATAAAAGATTAACTTTGTAAATATTATTATACATATACTAGCGTTTGAATTAAAAAAACGCTCATTGATGTAAAAACATTTTTTGATTTGTCAAAGTGCCAAATAATGCGATAGTTTTTACTAAAGTGGGCTTACATGGGGTTACATGTCATTCAAAACAGGTTACAATCAGTGTAGCTTACTTATGCAACATTGCTTTCTTAATTGCCCACGCAGAGTAAGTTTACAATAAAATCATCTAGGTAAGAATTCACTGAAAGAGTCAAGTCTTTTTTTATTCCTATTGTCCTATAGATGGAAAACAATGAGGGCCCGGCGGCTCCGCAGTATCGAATTTTATCTTTAACTTTCAGGAGACCTAGATAAGAGTATACAAAACCAGCATACAAAATCGTTTAGTTCCTAGAACCTTACTTTGTCAAGCATATTCTATTATTATAATGATAATTAATAATATGTCAGTAGTTATTACAAGCGTTGGTACAGTCCGTAAGATGTTAATTAAAAGAACTATTTTATGTTTTACGAGGATAGTTTATATTCTGGATCAGGTGGATGCTGCAACCCCAACTATTTTAATCAATGCTTTTTGTAGTTACCCATTTTAAAGTATAAATATATTGGCTAAAAACACACGCGTGGTTGCCTTTTTTTTACTGTAAACTGTAGTTCTCATAAACAGACTAAAAACAAATATACAGGTCGAATTGAGAACCTCCTCCGTTTCTTTTTTCGTCGGTTAATAAGTCTAAACGCATTAATTGCTTTAGGTACCTTTACGTATTTCTTGATTGTCTGCGTTGATGCGATTATAGGTGGTGTCATAAGGACAATTATACCAATCTTCGTATCAATGCATGTAAATATCTTTTCTCCACATAGGAATTAAAAAACAATAATTGACATAAAAAATACAATAACATGTACAAAAGCGAACTTACCGCCTTTACTTGTTACACGAGTCTAATCGAAGCACTAGAACGCTAAAACTTTTGTGAGATCTCATGGATTAAAAATTTGCGTGTTTTTTACACAAATGTTTAAGGTAACGATACCAGTCTTTGCTGGTGGTCTGATATTTTGTGAGAAGATACGGCAACATACGACTAAAAACAAGAGACAATGATGTAACTACTGGTAAACACCATGTCCTGCGCGTGTTCAGTACTGGGCTGGTTACCTTTCCTTACACCAACATTAAGCTCCATAAGATAGGATGATTAAGGACATTAATCTACAAATACCTAGTCAAAACCCCTAACTATCTGTAAAACAATCGTTTTGTAACTTTATACAACATTTGTAAACATTTTACAATTTACACGTCAGTTAATTTTATTGAAAACAAATAATTTACAGTACCTAAAGCTTTTCCTATCGTTATAACTGTAAACAAAATAATTTGTTAGAGCATCAAGTTTCCAATTAGTATTCCGTTTCACTAACTCCACAGTTCTACGATATGTTTTATATTAAATCCAGTTTCGAGGTAACTTTAGTACCAACAACGATTCCGTAACATCAATTTTTAATGCTCACTGTCCATCAACGACGTGGGAAGCGTAGCAAAATCGTAGCCAAAGTCGTAGCGGTATTAGTCCGCCTACGGTGCTACGCTCCGCCTTCAGGTTTACTAGCTTCACTACCTGCCTCTAAGCGATCTAAACCTGCACTAAATGCCATTAATTTAATGCCAAATCGGCGTCAGTTGACAGCATTCGATGCAGGTGTGGCACAAGAGCGAGTTTTTAAAGTACGATAGAACAATTGAATACCTACATTCCATACGCGAATAAACTCTGAGACAACAAAGACAAATACTGGGTTGAACTGTTCTTGATATCGGGCTGATAAGGCGCGGGTAGGCACGCGCATGTTCGCGGGAGAAAATGGGTCGAGGGGACAACGAACCGGCGGCCCCGACGCACAGCATATTACCCCATTCCTCCTTGCCCTCCAAATAAAGCGCGTCGTCCTACGAGATCAAAATCAAAAGGTTGGGTATAAAAACTCTCCAATCGTATGAAAGTTAGGTCTCCTCGTTTATGTCAGGCAAGATAAGAGGACGACAGAACGACTTAAATTACGTATTTTAATAACAGTTTACCGTAGATTTTTAAATATTTAAGATACTTTCTTACACCTTCGTGTATTTCAATTATGCTTAAATTTTTACATAGAAAAAACGTTAGATAATCATCTGGAGTCTCATCAGAGTCTGCTCGTGGCGAGGTCGTTACAGTATTAGCATTGGACTTAATAAAACATACACTACTCTACAAATGCTCTTTATTTAATACCACACATGAAAACAAAGGATTTTAGATTAAAAAGTTCACGCCCTAAAATGTATTTAGGGAACACATTTTTCAACGTTTGGCTAGAATAGACTTAATTTTTTGAATTTAAGAGTCAAAGACATCAGTGAAATAATTAAGTATGTACCTAGTTAGTCGGCATGCCTCTTTCATTATCTGCTTATCCTTTCAATTTCTACAATGCAACACCCTAATTTCCGTGAACATTTTCGTAGCTTAATTTTTAATAAAATTATGTTCTTCTATTTTCCCCTCTTAAAAAATCCTAAAGAACTAGAGTCTTGTTAAAACTTAAAGAAGTTACTTAAATATCAAAGTATATTATCATGTGAAGTTAACATCGCCTCAGTGGACGGTACGCAGTAGTTTGCGGGCAGCCGTACGCGTATGCCTGCTTGCGGCACGCTCCCGAAATACCCCGTAACACGACGAAAACAATCGAGCCACGCTAGCCCTCAGGCAAGCGCAAAAATGACGGGAAAACATGTTCGCGCGCCACCGCTGTCAAATAAATGCTTTCTCTCTTCACCCTGTCTTCAATAGACCTCTTTATGAGTTATCCGAGCACAGCTGCCTAATCAAACGTTTTTAGGTTTCCTACCGTCGATATGAGTCAATCAACACTAGCACTTCAGCGAAAAGTTACGGATGCTTTAAGACTGCAATAAAAACTAGTCTGCGAGGACTTTAGACCTTATAAATTATTTGGACTATGTCGGCCTAGCTACTCTACCTCATAGCCTTTAGACTAGCGAAGCGCCAATCTTGAGTTCAATCTGAACATTCTCAGATCAACATGGCTTCTATTCAGTGCATTGTTTCTTTAGAACCGACGCAATTTGATCCAGTTTTTAAGTTATTTTAACAGAGGCTTAACAATACTGCCCTAGTTTCATTTATCTCTCTTTGCGGCTCTGTCTAACTACCGCCATTGGAAAGGGGCGCAAAAAGACAATTTTTTGAAGACTTGGGTGATCTGTTAGGGCCACAGGTGAGGGTAAAAACGGAATAAACATTTCTGTCTTTCGCACCCCACACTTCAGACAAGAGAATTCCTACCTAGCATACATCGCATATATTAAGCTTACTTATATTATCCGTCTTACTTACGGGGACCCATGATTCCTAGAATACAGCTTCCATGGGAGCTATAAAATAATGTCTACGAAGAACATCATTGTAAAAAGAAGTAAGTTAAATGAAAAACAATCTTTTTCGGCTAAAACCGAAGTCACTTCTTGAAATAATTGTTCTGTAACAAATTCGCTGCTATCGAACCAAACCTGAAATCATACCTCTTTATTTGTGTCAGTTTTGGCAGCTAGGTCAGTCAGTGTGTGTTCCATCATGAACACTTTACGTTTTCTTCTTCATAAACTGCCTGTTATCGGATATTGGTTTGTGTAGGTAGGTAATCACCATAGTGATCGATCTGTGATCCTTTGTTTTCGAAATCACCGCTCCGGAAAGGGTTCAATGGGCGAGTGCCTCTCGCAATCTACTTATAGTTTATCTCCATAACTACGGAAAACAAGTTGCTCTAAGATAGTTTACTTTGTCGATAGTACATAAGGCAATTTTATCCTTATGTATCCAGTGACAATAACAAAAGATTAACAGAATAAGAAACGAGAAGGTTCTATACGTTTCTAAATATGGTTTTAAATTTTCCTGTGTGCACACAAAAATGAAAGAACACATGTGTTCTTTTATTTTTGTTTACTTCTGTGAATCAGTAAAAAAAACTGACTGATACTTTGTGAGTATTTGTTGTTGATGTTGTTGTTGTTTCTAGTAAGTTTATATCAGGTTTACCTGACATGTTTCACCAATTTCAAAACTCTGTCAAGAAACTTCAATATTTAACGATTTTTTGTATCACAGTTGTTTATATCATACCTATAAAAGGAATGGCGCGTTTGTAATTATTTTTAAAGGGGTGAGTACTTGTTGCAACATTGTCGGCGTCCGCATACGGGATGTTTTGTTGCGCCGCGCCGGTCTGACCGGGGATGATGGAAATAACCGCGGTTCGTTATATTCTCACTACCAGAGTCGAGTCCCGTGTTATGGGACGCTTGCTGCATCGATTGCGTTTATGAGGCCAGTTCATTTTCACGAGTCTAGTTACCCACTCATTACTTGCATGCACATTGCTAACATGCTTATTGGGGTACTTTCGAACTCTTAGACCTTTGATGTCATTTGTATGGAACTCTTTTTGTATAAAACAATATGGAAACGGCTATAATTTCAGAATGTATCCACTGGTTCATGCTTTAGAAACGCCTTTTTCGTAGATACGCTTACCCTCCATCATCGCAACCATGATTTAGCAAAGAATAAGACGACATTACTAACACCAAAGTTGACCAAAGTTGCCAATTAACCCATTAAATCATGTTTGTATGATTATTGACAGACAAGGAACCATGCCTATATAGTTTAGTGAATCTGAAGTTGGCCCACGTACTCGTAACAATTAAAATAATGAACAAGAGTTGGCAATAAAATATATAAAATAGAGGTGTTTATGTATTATACATATGCAATATGGCGGGATAATGGTATCCACCGTCCGGTAATGAAATACTAGTTATTGATTATGTTTATTATGTCTAGCCGCAGTTAAATACGAGTAGATGCAACTATTGAAGATGTGGCATACAAACCCAGCAGTTTATCTTACTTAATATATCTGCTGTGTTGTTAGTCTTAATTTACCTAATTAAACAAGCTCAATTATCTTGTATATGTCTACAAAAGCTGAGCTTAATCAACTTTTAAACAAAGTAACTGAGATAAGAGCACACGGGAGCGATTAATTGTCTATATAAACACAGTCCCGTGTTCGTCACTAAATATTCAAATGAATAGGGAAATGGTTCTTGAATGCCTATGTTGGAGATGTCCATTACACACATGACCTATGATGGACGTGTCTCTTTTTTTTCTTCGAAAAAACAATGGTAGGTATGTAAAATTACGTATTACCCATTCGACAGGCTTCGGGGCTTTGGGACTTTTTTTAATTTAAAAATTAAACCTACGGGCACAGACAAATTTTATGTCTTTCTGATTTCGAAACAATGATCAGAACCGGTTACGTTTTGGAGGCGATAAAAGGTGGCATAAAAAACCCTGAATTGCACCGTTTTAAATAGAATTACCAAATTCATTTATATCTTGTGATAAAGTTTTACGCAATAATATAGGATATTGTAACTATCAACATTGACGAACATTAAAAACGGGCTTCCGACGATTTTGTCAGTTTAAAAAATATACAAACTCGAGTATACATCTAATAAAAAATATGTATAATGTAATGATAAATGTAGACATTTCTTTGAGCTTTTTTACTTCTCGAAAAAGATGACTTTTTGAGAGATCTTAGTTTACTGAGTATTAAACATTGGAGGAAATCGTTCTATATTACTTATTATTTTAAACAAACACATTTTTTTCTAACTTACGTCATTCACTTCCATACGTAAAATTGTATTCTTAAGCAGCACGCGCGACTTTGAGCCCTGTAGCTACACCAGCAGGGTTTACCCCCGCACCGTCCGCGCGGACACAGTCACTTTCGTACACAGACTACTAAGCGATATGCTTTCATATCATTTCTAGACAACTTCATCTCAACAACAAATGTTATAAAAAAACGAATCCGCCAAATCAGCCAGCAAAACATCTCATTTCCCAATACTGTGCAAAACTTGACCATTAAAACCTGTTCTCCAACACACTGATGGTGTTGACACAATGTTGACACGACGTGTCATCACATCATACGTGACGACACACGCCATTCATCGTAGCAAATGCATTTACGTCTCTGAATACAGTAGTCGGAGCGGTATTGCATTCACATAGACAATGGCGATTGTATACGGCGTCGCGTCGCGAGACGTTTTCTCAGCACTGGCGGCACGCGGCCGCTGTGTTATTATTAATAGCAAGCCGTGGCAACTCCGGCGACGGCGACAAACCCTAGCACCCAACGCCGCGCCTTTACGAACTAGCGATCATTACGGGACGCAGGGAGTACCACATCCTACTAGGACACCGGTGACCGGCGAACGGCGACCGCCACTCTGCGCACGGCTGACCTTCAAGCCTGAATCCGGTCCGCTATTAGGGACACACGCTTGACATACTGAACTGAGTGAAATAATCACTTGTTTTTTTTTTCGTTTTAAGTATTGCTTCCTTGAGAAACAATTAGTCAAGTGAGAGTTCACCTCCCACGCCGATTATTTCATATCTAGAGATGCCTTATTAGCTAGTCTCAAATAAAGCGCCATCTAATACAAAATATCGTTACTAAAATGTATGAGACGGTTGTATTTTTTGTCCGTATTAACTTTTTACATGTTCAACCCCCCCCCCCCCCCCCCGAACTACGAGTAAGGGGAACGGTAACGGGGAAAAGCGCTGGGGGAATGATGATTAAATTTTTAAATGGTACCTTAAGCTGTCATGTCGCTAAGTTTGACGAGTTTTTAGACTCCGTAAAAATATTCACTTAAAGCAACGTAGAACCGTATAATATGGTAAAGAAAGTATGATTTTTTTTCTCGGATGGAACACTAATCAATATTACAACGAATTTGAAAACCAATTTTTAGGTCTCCATAGTTACGAGTATATTATGCATTCCGAAAACATATTCTAATCACGACCAATATTTACGAGTAGGTATGTATCCCGCTTAAACATATAAAATTTATAGAGACAGTTTATATGGTTCCGCTTAAGTGTTTAACTTCGAAATTTTCGAAAAAATATCGATCGAAATGCCGTGCAGCGAGAGTGTCTATGAGTATATAATTAAATGACTTGTTTTTTAACTTTTTAAATTCTGGTTTTTGGGTAGATATATCCTCGACATAGAAAATTTATCAGAAACTCCACGTGAAATATTTATTTAAGTGTACGAGCCTAGGTATATTGTGTAGGTATAGCCAAACGAGATAAGAGAGATAAATAAGAAAAATCCGCAGAGTAGGTACGTCATTGAACCATTTCGGGGGCACAGACCGCGATACAGCGATCGTACGGACAAACAAAATCCTACACTACACTTTTAACTCCCGTATATTAGTTAATTTAGCTCAATTCGTGGAGATCCCGCGGCGGGTCCAACTGTCGCAAGTCATCTCTGCGTTTATGTCACCGTTCAGTAGATCTTGCGATCTGAGGGCGACCGACGACCGCATAAAAATAAGTTAAGTACCTATAGGCGAAAGATCATCAATTCTGCAGGTCGTCAGTTCGGCTCTACTCGTATTTATAAGTGTCCACGCACGCTACGAAACGCTACGCCGGTCCGCTGACATGATACTGCACAGGTTTTTTTTCCTTGACCTTGTCGTTCAGTTTATTGATGTCTGAGTTTGCTATTGACTGCAAACTACTGTGCCAATGATTCGTTTAACTTATAACCTATATAATAGTATACGTAATACGTAAATATATAAAAAAATGTTACTGCACAGGTTATAAAGACGCGCCTTACGATATGAATAAGTTTATGATTAGGCTTGATCAGATGTAGATGATAAACGTCCCCACGTTTAAGGTTAAGGTTATCGAAAGTAGTAATTTCGCATATTCTGATTTAGTCTTATATAGGCTATAGAGTTTAAATAATTTCCACTTATAATTTTACTATATTTTGATCGTGATTAGGCAATTTACAAAAGGACCCTGAACTGAACCTGATGAGACCTATGACAGTAAGTACTACAGCCCTGTCCCTCTAATTATGAGGGCCTGTACCCAGCAGAGGGTATACTGGCTCGATACTGTACGTTAATATGATTATAATTATCAATATAGTGATTATAAAGTAAATATTGGGCGAGTCAAGTAGCGTGGCGCCCGTGCCAGAGTGACGCAAGGCGCTAGGCCGCTGGGCCGCGCTGCCTACCGCGCCCACCTTCTAATTACGCTGTTTACACTTCGTCTAGACAGACGACGTCCCCACCAAACCAGTATCCCAGTAAAACCCCCTTATCACAAAGCCGATTTTATTGTTGTGATCGCGTCTTTGTCATAAATCGGGCAGCGGACTCGATTCAGTCGTGGATTAACATGTCATTCACAACATTTGCGAACAATTCTACTTATAGTTAGCAGTAGGTATTCTTATTTCTTATAGGTATATGATCAAAACCTTGGTTGTTATGCTTTCGATTTTAATGTTTGTACCTTTTCCTTAATTATGTTCAAAGAAGAATGGTCGCGACTTGCTTTTGTTATGTTATAAGGTTACTTCCCTTTCCGAGCAGGCAGGCTAAGCTATTTAGATCACTTGTTCAAACCATAAATAGACTCCGTGTAAGAAATGAAAAACCGACCAAGTGCATGTCACACAAAAGCCTAGGGTTCCGTAGAATACCGGCTTTTAACTTTATAGTTTTGAGTAAACGCTCATTTTAGAAAACGTAAGTTATAAGTTTGTTGATTACTGAAAACTTCGAACATCTTAGATATTTGTTCGCGCAGAATCAATTTTGTTGAATATGTTTATAAAATTAAATTATAGTCAGTCATAATACCTACAAGTGACTGTGACTTATGGACTTACAAACAGGACAAATAAGCAGAGTTTTGTTTTTTACATTATTTTAGCTTCGGAACCCTAAAAACGTGTCACTGCATTTAACAGTAACTTATGCAGTGTAAGCTATTAGTTAAGTGCTTTTTTATGGTAAATTAGGAACCTTTACCTTAGCTATGTCTGTCCTTATATCTGTATATCACAGACACTTTTTCTAGAAAACTGTCAGAGTTACAAATTTTCTAAACACATTAATAAGTATAGTATGATCCCGCGCCCAAGGCCCAAGAATAAAATTAATTAAAAACTCTGTGTATTCTCTCATATTATGTAGAGGGGAATATTTTTTATCCAACAGCATGGAGTGAGGAATCGATATATCTATAGCCGTTTAACATCCACTTATAACGTTTACTGTCGTTTACTAGCATCACCTTTAAACGTTTACATTTGCCGCTTAGTGAAATGTAGAGCTCTAAATGTCTATTTTGCGTGTCCTTCGCCCATCTTCTACAGCTGAAACTACGAAAATATCTTAAATATCTTAAATTATATGTATATATGACAAAATAAAAAAGAAAACTATTATTATTTGATGCCTTCATTGTTTTTGAGTTATACGCCACTATCGAAAATCGTCTAAAACCGAATATGTTTAATAGAAAATCAGCCAAACCTAGAATAAACTCGTTGTTTCGAAGGAAATCGTTTTTACCGTTTGCAGTATTAGGCTACGGAATCTTATAAGGAGCATAGCCTAACATGCACTTGGCTATTTTTCTAACTCTACAACGTATGATGATATTTTGATCATAACTTACTTAGTTACAGACTTGTTTGTTATCATATGGACTGTCTTTTCAGCCCAGATCTATCTAGATCTATCTAAACAATTTGCTATCTTAAATTTAATGAACTCTCCAGAGATAGCCTCTCAGGTACTTTTCTGATAACACTATGACGCACCTATTTTGTTTTCGCTCTTATATAACTGCAGTTCCACAAACAGTATGTGGTTCCGATATCACGATATTTGATAAAAAAATGTTTTGTAATATTTTTTGAGGACCGCACGTGCCGTGCCTGGCGAAATTGTCTGTTATGTAAGAAGTTATCTCTATCTAATCGAATAATTCCCACTATATTTTCCATGTGTATATTTTGTTTGTGTTACAGCAATTGTTTCCTTGTTTCAATTAAAAATATATCTAGTACCGAATACCTCAATAACTGCCTTAGTTTTACGACACAGTTGACGCAATTGGCGTAACTCCCTGCCAAGTGGAGGACCCTGTTTAAATTCCCGCGCGAGACAGTTGCGTATTGTCTGGGTGGCGCGTCGCAGTCAGGTCTAATAGCTTCTAGTGAGACAATATGTATCAAACCGCTGAATAGTCGTACCGCATCATTATATAAAGAAGACTGTATTTTTACGTAAGCGATGTTTATCTTGCGTGATTACCGACAGTTTAGCCAGGCGTGAGGGTGGTAACGGCCAAAGAGCACCGCAGGTCAATGGGGAAGGAATACAGGCGTTCCTGCACGTGAAATGAAGAAAGGGGGCATATAGACTAGGAGGTCACGACAAATTTGGCAACGATCACCAATATGGCTGATCGGAAGCTCACAAGATAAAGGGCAACTCCGTGATGCCAAATATGTCGGTCTGCCTGCGCTAAGTGGTTGCGTTATCGAAATATGGCGCCTGCAAAACCAGTTATCGTTCCCGAAAAAAAAACGATAAGTAAAATGGCTGAATAAAGTACAGAAAGGAAGTACCGGTTGCACTCATGTGAATTCTGCTAAAACTGAACAAATATTTGGTCGCGTTTCGAAGTTCAGCTCGTTTAAAGACCCTTGATCGTTGCCAAAAAAAAACGATAACGGAAATGGCTGAATATGACGTGGTATGAAGTATCAGTATGTACGAGCTTAATGCACCAAAACTGAAAAAATCTTTGGTCGCGTTTCGTAGTTATGAAGCGGTCTAGGTTACAATATCTCATACATTGTTGGAGTATTTTTTCAAAAGCATTGGATAAATCAAGTTCAAACATATTTTTGGGGAATAAGCACAGTGTCAAAAACATCCTCCTACACTTCTTTAGCAAACCTACCCTCCTCCGGTTAGGGGTAAGTAAGATCTGGTATCCAAATGGAAGACAAATTCTTTCTCACCTGCTGAATCTTATCAGTTTCTGGGGGCCTAGCACGCTAGCTTTTATCGATGACATAAAGCATTTATCCCGTTCTAAGCAGTATGCGTGTGCAAAAGGGACGAATGTTTTATGTCCGCGATAAACGCTAGTGTGCTAGAGGGGCTGGATCCTATTCATTTCTTTTTCATCCACATCGACATTTAACGAAAAACAACCCTTAAACTTAACAGTTGTAGTTACGTTCTAATGAACGTAACGACATCATTACATAATTGCTACCGTCAAATCGAGGTTTGATGATAATAATTATAAAAAGGCTTCGTTTATAGTTCGAAAGTGAGTTTATTTTTCAAATGCTGCGTTTCTTTTGATTTATGATGATGATGATGGATTTGTAACTAGTTTCACCCCCAAAGCTTTGAGCCCTTTTCAGATCTCGTGTTTAGTGGCAGACTGATATAATAATAGCCTATGTACGAGTATGACCAAACATTAAAAAAATACATACTTCAGCTTAAATTCAATAATAGACAAAAAAACACCCTGCCAATCTGCTAAATATAAACTGATTTTATTTGATCCTTACGTCTAATATTCCTGTTATCAATAAAGAAACTTCTAAAAGTATAAACAAGCTCCATTTGTTGGCGTATCATCGGTATCTTACCTGCCGCTCAACGACGCCACTTCGCATCGCGTTGCAAAAGCGCCACTGTGCGCTTAACGGGAAAGACACAAACTATTCCGGTAAAATGTATACATGCGTGCCGCGCAACCATGCGGATACAGATTAGTGTGCATTCCTATAGATAAGTAGCACACAATGATATAAATAACGCATACAATAGCACAGAGTAAACAGTGTCTTTCTCAGCTTGAGCGTCAACAATTACCGAAATTTTCCGAACAGTTAGCTTGATAGTAAATGGCTTTTGTACACCTGATTTGAAATTAATGAAAACCAAATGCAAGTTAAACCGTCACTTAAACGTCTACCCTGTCTAAAATTTCTATGAACAGCACTGAACGTCAAAGCAAGACTAGAGGTGACATTTCAAAAAGGAAAAGCTTCGGTAGATGAGGAAGGACTTGTCTTCTATTTGGATACTAGATCTTACTTACCCCTAACCGGAGGAGGGTAGGTTTGCTAAAGAAGTGTAGGAGGATGTTTTTGACACTGTGCTTATTCCCCAAATATATGTTTGAACTTGATTTAGCCAATGCTTTTGAAAAAATACTCCAACAATGTATGAGATATTGTAACCTAGACCGCTTCATAACTACGAAACGCGACCAAAGATTTTTTCAGTTTTGGTGCATTAAGCTCGTACATACTGATACTTTATACCACGTCATATTCAGCCATTTCCGTTATCGTTTTTTTTTGGCAACGATCAAGGGTCTTTAAACGAGCTGAACTTCGAAACGCGACCAAATATTTGTTCAGTTTTAGCAGAATTCACATGAGTGCAACCGGTACTTCCTTTCTGTACTTTATTCAGCCATTTTACTTATCGTTTTTTTTTGGGAACAATAACTGGTTTTGCAGGCGCCATATTTCGATAACGCAACCACTTAGCGCAGGCAGACCGACATATTTGGCATCAAGGAGTTGCCCTTTATCTTGTGAGCTTCCGATCAGCCATATTGGTGATCGTTGCCAAATTTGTCGTGACCTCCCGTAATAATAGTAAAACAGTCTGTGGTCATCGTATGTCAATATTACTGAGTGTCGGGTAACCTTAGAATGCGCGAGAGCCTGCCGAGATGCCGAGGGCAGGTGGAGCAGCTCGTGAGCGGCCGGCGGCCACGTGGCCAGGTACCGCCAGCTGGAGAAGCTATTTCGGTGATCGGCGACAGGCCCCGGCAGACCGACACCAGACGTCGCCGCCGCCCCCGCGCTTCTCGCATACACTAAAAATAGCATCACTGTGCATTCTTGGGCGAACGATGTCGAATTTTTGTCGAGTACGCGCGACCACATGCCGTTTGTTTGGGCCCCCGTCGGCAACTCTCGATCGATGCATAAGGGACGTTCTATTGCGGCTGCGGCCTCCGTACTCTGCGTCAATGACTAACGCTCTCATTCGGCACAACAACCAAGAATAAATTAGGAACTATCAGTGCTCACATCCCTGAAACCATAGTCGAATTTGTATCTTATGTGCTGCTTACAATGAAACATTTTACTTAGGTAGTTTTGTTGGGCATTTCACTAGTCAATATATACATTTTTAAATCTAGGACCAGACCTTTGACTTTTCAGTATTTATTTATAACTGGTATATATGTATTGTATTTAGTATATCGATATTTTGTCTATTAGGTAAATGTTTTGTATTTATTAGTTTATTATATGTTAATTTACCTTTTTTTAGCTCTTGCTCTTTGTCTGTCCCTACTATGATACTCCTTTAACACACTCAAAGGTTAACTGGAAGAGATCCTTTAATGGGATAAGTTCGCCTTTGTACATCACTGTATCTCTTTTTGTAATTTATGTTTTTTGTACAATAAAGAATTTACATACATACATACATACCAGTGCGCTGGCAGCTTATTAACGAACTATGATAGTTGGAATCAACTGTGCCCTAGCATGATCGACCAAGTTTAGTTTATCTGCGTTAACGTTATGTGGGCCGGTCATGCTAAGGCCACTGGTAGTTCATGCTGTCTTCAATATAATACAATTCGAATTTACTAATAATTTGACAAAGCTCTCTTTTTTTATATTTTACCAGTATATCCAGAGTTGTTCGGCTTGCGCAGTAGGTACCTATTTAGAACAACACAGTAGAGTTCAGTGAACAAATTACATATACGTAGATCGCCATGATAATTATTGATCGTCAACCTCCGTTAGGAGAAGATACCGAAAAAGATACGTCAACGGAAGAAATATGCTAAAATCACATAAGGAAAAAATTCAGATATTCTTTATGTGTCTTCGAATAACACTTACTTATTGTCCCGCGTAATCGTTTTAAACTTGGTCCATTAATAAGCCAAGCCCAATTTAAGCCCAATGTCTAGTTTAGAATTTTTAAATGTATTACTATTGTATAAATAGCCCAATTTTATTTAAATATAGAGCAGGGAGAAATCAAAGTTGAAAAATACTACATTACATATAGTTTTTATAGTTCTGATATCTTAAGGATTTAATGGGGAATGAAAGAATCTCGTGGAGAACGCAGTGACGGGCGCGGCGAGCGAGCGGCCGGGCCAGCCGGCTTGCGGAGTGAGATATTCTGATTAAGGTTCGCTAAAATTAGCGCGACCACGCAAACAAACTCCTTTATAAAAATAGAAATAATGCACTCTGGACCAAAATATACAAAGCAACACATATGTAGGCAAACAATGTACATATATATGCAGGAATTTGCCTTGGAAATACTGAATAGCTACTGAATTATTTGACTGCGATACTAAATACGACTGGATGTTTACGTAACTTACAAAATTGAAATCTCATGCACTCGATTCAATCTATCTTTGATCATTAGTTGGTACTGGCAGTTTACATTGTATGTATAAGTATTTAATAGGCAGAGTTCTTGGTGAGCAATTTTCCTACGTAGATGCAATTTTAAATTTGTTTCTTATTGATACCTAAATAAAAAAGTAGGTAACTACTTATACAAATACTTGAATATTTATCGCGACGCAGCCACTTTTTCACTACCTACATAAGAATGACTACGTAAATCCTACTACATTCTTAGCAGCTAAAATATGCAATGGAGTTGAATGACTCCAACACGTGTAGTGTTATGTTGTTTCTATCCCGTTTTACATAAAGTTTGCATTCGATCTAAATAAAAATACAATTGTCTGACACACTTGCCTTCTAGCCGACACAGATGTTTATCTTAGGCGCTGGTTTACCTGGTATCTGTCAAAGACCCTAGCTACTCCGCCCCCTCCCCTAGCTTTTATTTAGGCCATTTTCCATATTTTTAGCACTTGTAAAAGTAGGCTCTAAAACGTCTAGTAGACGCGAAAATTTTCTATTTATAGCTCTATAATTCCGAAACGGTCCTAAAATGGATCATTACATACTGGTCATCATTTAAAAAGCTATCTTACGATACCTCATTCGATGTTCTAGGCTAAGCAAAAACATTTGTCCCTGCTTTACATGTACCCTAAATGTATATTTTTGTTAATTGATAAGATTTTCAGCTTAATAACTTTTATAGTTATTGAGAAAAAGAGACTGTGACATACATACAAACAGACAGACTATATGGGCCCCTAGTTTGACGATTTAACTTCAGATAACGCAATTATTTAACATATTACAACAACATCACATTCTCACATGTATTCACACATTAAAACACAAGGAAGAATACAGAAAAACATTTTTGTCGTCCGACGTCAAAAAGACGTTTATTATGATAGCGGTATTACGTGCTATTAGTATTTGTTTCTCGTATTTTATACTATACTAGCGACCTGCCCCGATTACACATTACACACACGTACAATTGACTAACGAAAACTTAATTAGAATACATAAAAACCTTCCATCATAATAAACAATTTATAATGACTGAGAAAGAAAACCGTATCAAAATCCATTTAGAAGAAGTAACCGGCCGAAGATACGATGAGGACAGGAAATGGATAGCAACCTTGTATTATTTTATTTATACTATAAATAATAAAAAAATAAGAAGATGCATATTTAACTACGAGTATATTATATTCTATGAAGTGTATTGCGTAGCGTTACGTATGACTTCTGTTTTGTCTAAAGGTTGACTGATAGAAAATGCCTTAAGACATTAAATCCATTTTTTGTATATTTAAGTGTATTTTTGTATTTACAAAACGGCTTTTAGCCACAGCTACATATAGGTGGTTACAGCACTTTTTGAGTGAACACGGGCAAAGCGTAATGAAAACATTATACTCGTATGTATAAATTAACAAATTTAAGGGTAACCTCATCAAATCTATTTCAAAACGCAAATAATTACCCTAAATTATCTGTTTATTGCAACCTAAACATTATCTTGACCCGTACTTACTGTCTTGACTTGTTAGGTATTAGCATATCCATGAAGTAGGTATTTAGCTTTTCTATTAGGGAGATTTCTCCCTTTCGGGTGTTTCACATGTGTGTGTGCGTGTGTGTTTGTGTGTGTGTGTAACGAAATTGGTGGCGTGACGTCTTTTAGGGACTCAGTTTTTAATGTAATGAAACTTAGTACAAAAATACTTTAACAGAAAATCATGGATGAGATCGTTAATTTTGTTTTTATGACGTTTTACTTAAATGGACCGGATCGAATAACTACGCATAAGATGGCAGCATAATGAAAACTTGAACAATTCGTGATGTATTTTTACGACACGAATTCGAATTTGCGATCAACCGCCGATAGAAAAAAAAAATGTTAAAAATCTCCATACAACACTTTACGTATTTTCCAAAAAAAAATACCACTTGTAATATATTGTGTGAGTAAGGATTTCTAACTTATCTCCCACATACGGAGCCTTCACGACCAAGTTATTTTTTTATCACGAGACTACTAACCTGACGCTGTACAGTATTGTTCATTTTACCAAGCTACAGCGTAGCAATGACGAATAGCAGAAATAGGTGGAATCTGCTAATTCCACAATGTGGATGTTTACATACTCCCACAGTGTACTTACTCGCGCCCGTCTCGTTGCTATCCGCCCATTGCGCCCATTATCATTGCGAGCCTTGAAAATTAGGAAATGGCAGAATGAATTTGCAATCTATGGTCCTGACCTCAGACAGCCGGCGGCTAAACTAGCAGCAACCACAAGGTCATGTTGTTTGAATTAAGATCGCGTAAAATCACATCCGTTACCTCGATGGCTTTATGTTCTCTTGTTATTTTTCATCGAACTTGGGAATAGTACAACTTGCTCAGTTCTAATCATTTTCTGTGCCATCGATTATTAAAGAAATCAAGTTCATCCAAGAATATCAAACGTAGTACATACAAGTACAAGCCACCCTAGGATTTATCCTTGAGGCAAGCATATGGATTATTAAGGAGCTCTCGGTGCGATAATGTAAGGTTCTTGGAATTTGCAGTAAGCAAACTGCAATGGACGCAATTGTTTTGAATCCCTATCACATATTGCAACTTTTTGAGAATTTAAAGTTGTGTGGACCCTGTTCCTGGAATATAAGGAGGTACTGAGCCTTATCTGGTTATATTAAGACCAATTAAGTGTATTATCGTGGTGTCAACTCAAGAACCTTTCCTCCCCAACGCCCTACCGCCCTGCCATTTAAGGCTAGGCCACACGTTGTGTATGCGACACGGCTCCAGCTAGCTTCGTAGAGCTGCGTTACGCAGGCGTTACCCATGCGTGACGCAGTTCTACCAAGAGAACGGCACGGTGTGGCTCGGCCATTCCATTACGGTTTAAGGTTTGCAACCGACGGTTGCGAGCAGCACAAAACCGACAGACGTGAAAATCCAAGGGCAAGGTGCCCAGCAGTGGGAGTCTTTCGGCTAAGACGATGATGATGGTGAAGAGTAAAGCTTTCAACAATTAACAAACGAAATAGGTACTCGTACAATCCTACGCAATTCAGTATTGAATCTCCATTGTCGTCTTTTTATCGTATACCTGCATTCTGAAATTAGTCGCTTTATATTCGAGAATAGTGTACGTAGTAAATACGACTAAGTAAAGTTTAAGTCAAGTTATATGGTTAGTTTTTCGTTACGACTTCTGTTCGGTGTAGATACTCGTATATGATTCGTAGTATTGAAATAGCGCCCTCCTTGACAAGTCGACTCAGTGTCTGATACCGATTTCGGTATTATTGTATATGATAAGTTTTAAAGGTATAAATGTTGTTTCCAGAGTGGTGGTGGGCGGGCGCATGCGTTGGCGGCGTGGTGGTCGTGTGCGCGGCTGCTGGCGCGCTGGCCCGGCCGCATCTGCGCCGCCGGCGCGCTGCCGCCGCGGCTGCCGCCGCCTACCCCGTGAGTGGACCTTCCATCTTTATTTTCAATGCTTAGAAAATATGCGAAGATCCAAAATGCGATGCGAATTGACTTCCAAATACACTAATCATTATTTTTGTGGCTGTCTCCAAAAACTTGCTGACGACTGCCGTCGGATTAACCAAGCCGACTGCAGATAAGACTTTAGAAGGCGGCGGCAGATTTCAGAGGGTTGGACACTCTTCATGTACTCATGGAATAAAAAAAAAGTATTCCAACGAAACATTTCGATCTTCATTATAATCATTCAATCTTCATTGTGATTCATATTAACAAAATAACGCAACCTTACACTAAGCACAACCTTACACTATCGCGTAGCAAAAAAGTCAAGGTATTTACCAAACTGGTGAAAAAGGAAACCTTATTTTGCTGCAACTCCGTCTGTCTGTCTATCCATCTGTGACACACCGGCATTTTTCAAGACCTACAAATATTAGCGATCAGAAATTTATAACTATTTTAAAATATATAGCTTCTTTACCCAAGTTGCATAGGAAAAAAATCAAAAAGGGTGTTCAGTTTAAGAGAAAACGAGTCGTGTTACTAGGCTGAAATTAAAATTAAAATTATAAAATGTTTGTAAATGGCATTTCATTTCTTTTCGTAGAATGCTTGTTGTTTTTTATTCTTTTTATAAAATATGCATCAAACCTATAAATTCTGCTAAATTTAAATATTTTCATTGGCAAAATTTGTAATGTTAAACTGTTATCCGGAATGACCGGAATATCCGGTCAGAGGCGATTTATCGACCACGTACACATATAAATATAGAATTTGGACCTTAGTTACTATGTAATAAAAAATTCATTGTATTTTATTACGTGATGAATATTATGTTTTTAAATGATTCTCCAGTGCGTTGCAAACATGAAACTGCATTTGAATTATTGTACGTATCATATCGTGTGTATGTGGGACTCGTTGCAGGGGTGGAAAAAACTTTTTTTTAATTTTCACTTGTTGTACTGTTTACTTAGTTATTACTCTTATTACCTTTTCTTTTTCATCTTTACATAGTATAAAGTCGCTATCCGTTTCTGTCTGTCCTAAATCCTTATAGTGTATCTTCGTCCACCTTCTCCTTCTAAACAACGCAACGGATTTTGATACGATATTCACTGTCATTTAAATATTTTTTTACGGAAGGTTTTTATGTAAGTACATTACATCCCGATGGTATCCGAGCGAAGTCCGGGGCGGGTCGCTAGTTATATAGGCATATTATATTATTATTACTAGCAAACCCTAACTTGCACCCTGGATTTCAGGATAATTATGTACCCATCCCTCCAGGGTACGAGGGGGAAATCCTTGTTTTTTTTAGTTTTCTTCTTGTGCAGTCAGCAGCAGGGGTGTTATTCTCTAACATAACATCGCTGTGCTCAACGCCGCGCCAGCCCTTTGTCTCGCTCGCTCGCACCTAATTCACTGCGTATGGATTTAGTCTTTATCGCTGACGTATCGAAGAGTAATCGAAGACTTCAAAAAGAATTACACACGACTCTATTGTTAAGAGAGTAACAGCTTGTGCAGGTATTTTGACGTCTTTGAGTCAAGCGTATTTGTTTCTAGCATTCTTATGACTATAGTCATAAGAAATTTGTGAGGGTAATCCTTTTTGTATTCGACTGTACCATTTACTACTAAAATGTCGTTAGTAACAATCTGTATGCGTTGAACTAAGTTTTGGTAGGCACCTTGATTCCTTTAGGACCTTAATTTAGGAATGGTTTGAAATGGATCAGCGATATAAAAATATTCACCATAACTAAAATGTTTTCTACCTGACTATACAGTTTACCACATGTTTACTTCGCTTGTTGTTTGTCTTGTTATTTATCTGTTGATTAAAAGAGAGGTTCAGTAAAAAGTTTGCAATCGATTTTATAAAGAATAAATCAATAGATATGGCCAATGTAGAGCAATGAAAACAGCATTTATTATGTGTTATCCGTATTTATTTTGTGCTACCTACTGTTATTGCTTAAAGTATTTTGAAGTAACTAATTATTACTTAAAAATAATTAAGGCAGTGAGTGTAACACGGATGGGCAATACATAATAAACGCTGTTTTTATTGCTCTACATTTTGGCAATTTCTATTGATTTACACTTACTTTACTTACTATAAGCTATTTAGACACTTGAAACTTTAAACATTATTTTAGAACTAGATGAAAATGCAATATTCAGCTTTACTGCCACCCCACGTAGCGCTACGCTTGTAGCCCATAGCTGGGTTTTTCCGCTTCGTAGCTCATCAAGACGTTTTAGATAGATAGCAAAATTACACACACAGGTCAATTTTTTTTTCGGTTTAACCACGTGTTTAAAACGGACTAAACAGCAGGTATAACTACAATTTCTACTACTCATACGCAAGTCACAGTAAAAAAAGTTTTATGGTCATATAAAATGACGATCTGGTAATGTTTCTGCACTTCGCAAGTGTAATGAATAAAAAAGTTTTTAAGTATATGTTACACGGACTGTACGTTACAGCAAAATTGCAAACATTTGGGCCATTAAAGCCCTTGTCTATGGCTTGGGCTTTGTAATATCCCTGTTTGTAATTGCTTGTCTACCACCCTTATAACAAAAAATCCTTTAGGTAAAGTTAAAAACCTTTATCATGGCTAAGTTTTGTGACATTGACACAAGATCCATTTTTGTTCGATTCACATAAAATATTTTCTCACCATTACTATTCTAGCCAGATAGCGCGTGCGAAAGGGATGGATGCTTTATCCCACAGTAAGTGCTTGTCTGCTACCAACCTAGCACTTGAAGTTTAAAGTAAAGCGGCCATAATGTGGTTACTTAGGTAATTAAAGACAAGTAATAAGTATAATCCAAGTAGATACCTACGAGTACAAGGTAGAGTTTAAGATCATGAGCCGTCCGTGTCGTAGGTAGGTAGCTGCTTCGATTTTGTTACGACTCTTACGATTACCTCGATCATTGAGCAATGCCAACCGTCTCGTCTCGTCTCGCAAGCCGACAAACGCGTCATCGCATCGCTGCTTATACCTACATATAGGTGCCCATACACACGACGGCGCGGCGCGGTAGCAGCAATCGAGCTTCTTTTACATGTGTGCCAAATCATATGTACGTTCTCATACCCACATTATGCACACTCTTACCTATGAACGCACACAATCGTTATATTGTATCAGCGAGCGAGCACACAGGGGCAGCTAGACATAGCCGCTACGCTGTGTGTCGGGGTCGACGTGACACACAACTAAATGCGCAAGTGTGCGGCATCGGCGGCAGCCGGTGCACCGCCGCCGCCGCCGCCCGCCCGTTCTCGCCCCGCTACGCGACTGCGAACACCGTGCCGTGCCGCGTCCGCGTCATTGAATAACAAGACTCGCTCCGTGGCAGGCGTCTTCCTGCCAATATGAAAAACAACTATAAGACAAAGTACGCGATAGTGGAATTTATATGTTATTCTTATTTTAAAAGTAATTTATTTTTATAGTGTTATTGCATTTAAAAACATATTTTATTTATTAGTGAATGATAGTTAATTATTACAAAAGCGCTTACGGGTGTTGTAGTCTCCGTCTAGTGCCCTGTGATTGTTTTGTTAAGTCAATGTTGAAGCACTCGAAGAAAACAAATTCTTAAATGTCAGTGGCAGTGTGGATTTATCCTCAGCAAGCGTACAAAATCGAGTGATCGATTCGATTTGACTCCTCGGCGTGTCATCGTTAATCATTGGATACAAGCACATCACTAACTGTCATCCAGGTGAAAAACCTACAAGAATTGTGGACGACAACGTTTCAAATAGTGAGTAGAGTAACATTAATATGAAACATAAATAGTATGCACAGCCCGCAACATAAGCTTCAATGCCACCTATGATACATTGTAAACATGAAGTATTTTCTCGTTTGGTATTGATGGCAATCAAGACTACTGTCAACCGATGATGGTGTAGGGATAGCACAGAATCAATAATATTAGTAAATGAATGTAGGTGAGAGAGAATATTCGAGTGTTAGATTTGTAGTGGAAGCGAGTGAAGTGAGGCCCGGAAGGCGCAGCACTGGCGCGCGGCGCGAGACGGCGGGAACATGCCAAGTGATAAGAGGCGCGCCGATAGCGACGTCACACCCAGACGTTGTTTGTGTGAATTTAAATAAATTTTCATGACAGACAGTTCCGTAATCACCTCTCGCCATAGTCGTGACAAGTCCACTGATATTTGCACCAGTCTAACAAATATGTTTATCAGGAGCAAAATACAATTTACTTGGGTGATTTTATCATACTATTATGGACATGTTTTTTTTTCTGTAGTTATTGTGTATGCAAACATTTTTAGCATTTATCATAATTTACAAATCATAAATATATGCATTGTGATTTATTCACTTAGGTGGTAGTTATAAAGTGCACACAAGTTCCACTTTGATACTGATCCAGTAAGAAACTGAAAATTAAGTTCTGTTTATAACTACCACCCTAAGTTCAACCAGGTCACTGACTAAACTTTTAACTTCTAAGCTGTAATAAAATAATTATCCAACCAGCCAGCACTTTATAGTAGTTAGTATTAAAAAGTCTAAACCTAGGTATTAACATTGTAATGAGAATGGAGACTTTAAAATCTAGAATTAATTAATGAACCCTTGTTATCAATACCTCACAATTGAAACTAAATGTCAGTACTGAAGCAACACAACACTGTCTAGTTTATATCTTTGTCTGGGAAAAGCGTAACAAAATGGCTATCCTTTCTCAGATAAAGTCACATAGTACCTTCATACTCAGCTATCTGCTTACTTGTCATCAAGTGGTCTATACGTATCTAGTTCGATTTTTATCAATACATTTTTTTTTAATGTGAGGAAATTTATGTGAATTATATGGTACTAGTTTTTACCCACGGCTTCGCCTCGCGCTTTATTTTTATGGTAATTAAGTAGAACTCTATAAGATAATCCAATTTACTAAAATATTCAATAAAAACCATGCAATTAGGTTCAGACGTTATTAATTTATAGGCGTTCACGTTCATACATTTTGAATTATATTATAGTACATTATATTATCTTCACAAAATAAATTGACATATTTTTGTTTGAACCAAAATTTTACATAGAATAAACATGATTCTTTTTTAACCACAAGAGATTATAATCCTTGTCATATAGATTCATATTGACACTATCATTTCTAACAATCTTTTCCTTGACTTCTATGTTACACTTATCTTTTGTCCATCTCCAATCTATATGTATAGTCCCACTAATAAAGCCTCATCTCACTATGTTTTGTTCATATTTGGATATAAATATACATAAAATAAAATAAATTAAATACAAGATTAAAAACTTCTAAACGGCTTCTTGCCTTGTCCGTTAAGCGTGAGATGGAATTATAAAAGCACGATTTACCTCATTTTAAATATTTTCTTTAAAATGATCAGAGAAGCAGATGAAATTAACATAAATTTAGTCAAAACCCTTTCAGTGTGAGATAAGGCTTGTGCTGTCACAGTACTGCTATGCCCCGCAGTGGGATCTACATTGGCTGTGTGATGAATATGATGACGCATTTATAAAATGCAATAAAATAGCCACTTTTTCAGCACATTTCTTTTTACAAAATTCGATCATTTGGAATATAACAATTTTTATTTGTAAAGACCTCTAACGTTTCATTTTGTTTCAAGTATAATTATTTAAGTATCAGTATGGTGAAATGGTCAACTCGTTCCTCAGCATGTTCCTAGTATAGAAGGATGAGTTATGGATTGCAAAGGCATCAGCGAAATACAAAGATACAAAGGAGAGCTAGGCTAGGGGGGACTCGTGATTTTAAAATATAGAGTTTGATCCCCATCGCTCTCTTTGGGTTAATTGATAAAACCTTTGACACGTCAAAGTCCTTGTAACATTGACAAAAGATTCATTTTTGCTTGATTCAATGGCAAATGCTTTCTCACCAGTTCTCACCATATAAATGTACCAATAAGTTTTTCTAACCTTTGTACATTAGATACCCTTGCTATTGGTACTAACCAACCTTTATGATGATGTAAAACACCGTCAGGAAACCTAAGTACCATGTAAATGAATGAGTTACCACGATCTTATCACTCTGGGTGCCCTTCATAGGGGTCACGAAGGTGAAATGGCCATCGCTCCAATGTATGTATAACCTGACCTAGCAAGTCTAGGATGATGGTTAAAGCGTTTCCCCGAATGAAGAAACGGGAAAAAGCGATCGGAGGATGATGAGTATAATGACTGATGACTTAATCAGCCATAACCATACAGCCTATCTATATAGAATCCTCTGCTGTACTACAGCACAGACCTCCTCCCACAGTTTTATTTAGAAATATGGACATAGAGCGTACAAAGTCAAATTTTACTGATAACTAAACACCATAGTGAACATTTAGTAGATTTGCTTGTATTCAATCAACGACTAAGCTATCAGCTAAAATAGTAAAAATACTAATTGATCACAACAATTGCCTAATTGGTTACAAACTAGAATTCTCTGTATTTTGGTTTTTTGCGTAAAACGTACAGTCAAGGAATTTAATTCCCTACCCATTTCGTTGAAATGTCGTCTGACATTCGCAATGCATTAAGGTCGATATGTCAAACTAACGTCTTGCTCTATAGCTCTTATGGTGACAGTTTGCTATATGCTATTGAACCTTAGGTGGGTTGGAAATTTAATTCCTTGACTGTACCTGTGGATTAACCTATCAATTCGGACCAAATATATTATGAAATAAACTAAATAACTTTTATCTAACTCTGAGACAATCCCAGGCCCTTGTCTAAAATAAGTGGTATCGACAATGTATTTGAGTACTCGCCTTGTCCACTTCGGTGTTATACTTAACTTAATTGACACCTAACGCACTTGGCCTTAATTAATACATAACTATAAATTACATTTTAATTATTATTTATTTATAACTAAATGGTACACAACTTTTACAAAAAATTCGCCAAACAATAATGGTTATTGGCCAGTACTGCACTCACTGCCATACCTACTTAATTAGTACCCTGCTCACAAAATAATTATTGTAATTTCATAATAAGAACCCATCAATAAGAGGGTTGCTTGCAGTTTGAAGCCTCTGTCAGCTAGCTACGGATCTGATGAACCGATTTTAATACTTTTTTTTCGTTTGGTACCTGAATTAAGCTAGATGGTTCTTACCCGTGTTTAATGGCAAACAGGTTAGCAGTTCGGGAAATATTTAAATTTTAAATAACGTTAATCAGCACCGTGCGTACAAAGAAGTTTTAGAACCGAATAAGTCCAAAGGCAAAAACATTAAAAGCAAAGTACTTAATCAATTTGCTTGCAAGATAAACTTTTTTCATCACTCTGGAAGAACACTTTATTTATATAATAATTGTGTGTTTCAGTTGTTACAAATTTTTGCATTTATTCATTTAACTTATTTTGTTCTACCTGGTTCTTTTTTATTGTGTACAGATTGCCCAAACTAGGAATACAATTTATGATGCAAGCTTAAGTATAAAGGGAATGCAACCCTCAACCGCTAGGCTTCATAACTATGAACTCATCTATGTAACCACTGCACCGAACCAAGGGACCAACTGTGCAACATATATGAGTTAAATATTTGAATACCACCTATACCTCCCATTAGGAGAACACTGAATACTATATTACGCGAAACAGCATGCACTTTTCCGGGGTTTTCGATCACCCACTTGTTATATGGAGATATTTGTTGTGATGACTTAATGTCCATCATCGAACCAAGCAAGACTCAGTCTTTCTTATATTTTATTTTATTATATAACTTCTCACCATCTTTACTCATTTCTATGATGCTAGCACTGTGTAGACAGTGCAGGCCAGCCAGTGTAGCCTATGCCACTGTCTGTGTGTACTCTGTCAAACCAATTCTCATTTTTAATTTACCATTGTCCCGCCAAAGAAAAGAACAAGTAATAAAATGTTTCGACCAATCAGAGATAGCAATAGCGAAAATCCATCTTTTGCCAGTGTTGGAGCATAACATAACTCTGTCTATGGCCAAAGAAACAAAATAAAGAAAGAAATACACCGCGGCCACGCGGCTTTTGGTCAGTGTTGCAGCGCATCACTGCGTTGTCTATAGTCTATGGCCAATTCACTGAAAGAAAAGTAGGTACCCTACCTAGCGCAACTTTAGCTAGTGTTGTAGGGTAACGTAACTATGGCACTGCCTATTCGATTTATTTTAATCGATTTAATAATTTACTTTGCAATGGATGGCTTAATCGTGTTGTCTAATACCTATTTATTTTATATCGAGCTTGATATTCAATGAAAAATATGTAATGGTATTGCTTTTTCGATTTTTATTTAAATATCAATTATAATTGTCGTCGCCCTATGAAACGCAGTTTTGTTTATCCTTTAAGGTGGAGCGCTTCGTATGAAGCGGTAATTTTGAAATTATCACAGTTTTTAATTTAATGTGGCTAAATGGTGTGATTAAGGCACTGTGTTTCGTTTTTGAAAGTTCAACCTACTGACTTGAAATAATTGTGCATTCAATGCCTAAAAGTCCGTTGGTGCATAAAGAGTACAATTATTTAAAATTAGTAACTTGAATTTCCATAATCATACCTAAATGGCATAAAAAACAGTGTTTTACCACCGGAAAACTAGTTGAATTGATAAAAATCACACCATTTGGCTACAATAAATCAAAAACAATTATGTAGCTATTCTTGTATAACCGAAATGATTTTCGTGCTTAATAGATAGATGGCGTTATGAACTAAAAAAAATCAAAAACTAAGAAAATTTTGGAATTCCCGCCGCATACGAAACGATCCACCTTAAGCCAAAAGTTTTAGCACTAACAAAACTGATAAATATTGCCACTTTATGTGAAGGTATTTCCAGAAATTATAGCATAACATTTTGCTGTTACTAGTAGTTTCGTCAAAAAAGCTTCAATGATTGAATTCGCATAAATTTTATGGCCTCAGCTAGTTGGTTTGAATTACATATGCAACGGTGAAATATATTAATAATAATATTACTTTATTTTTATACAACTTTAGCCACACATATTCTACACGTTAATGCTGATACCTAAGAATGCTGATACTTCGTTCGTAAATAAAAAAAACCGTGATAGAAAAGGAATGAAATCAAGCAAGCGATTTATTTTTATTATTTAACGAACTAGAGTACCTAGTTAATAAAATTTACAAGACATGAAGATTATAATATAATAGATTAAAGTGAAAAATTTCGTTATTCTCGCCTCATACAGCGTTCCCTTTGTGGCTACAATTTCGAAGTTTTTCATTTATTGTGGCAAAATGGTGTAAATACATTAATGTGTAAAAGTCGCTCAAAATATAAAGTGTATCATTCATTATTTAAAATGAGTAAGTAACTCAGACTTACAAAATAAAAACACAATCGCGCAACAAATAGTCCTTCATTGCCGCAAAATCATTTAGTGGCAATAAATTAATTACTGTTTTTTTATTCACATCTCAAACTTAGCGATTCATCTAGCGCTTTATTGTTTCTTATTTTTATTTAAACTACTAAATTTAAAAAAAGTTTCTTACTCACTGTAAGTCAGGCGACCCCCAAACGATTTTGCGTCAAAGGGTTGAAGTTTTTGGTGGCCCATGCCATGTTACCGTATCGTTTCCGCTAAAGTAGTGCTAATCTAATGTATTGTTTGCCATAAATAAATAAAGAAATTAATCTTTACTCAATTTTAAATGCCAAAAGGAATGACAAGCCAAAGAAAAATTATGGGTCATCGAAAGACATTTCGGTACCTAACAATAATTTAATTAAGAGGAGTGTGTAGAGGAGGAACCCAGCCCCAAAAAGATAATGCATTCCGCCCCTTAACCTTGACGTATGGCAATGATTTTTTGGTATGTTATCGTTATGCCTTAAAACTAGGTATGTGTGTTTTTATTCTTCATGGATTTGACAATATTTGCATAAAAAGTAGCGCTATTTGTCGTCAGCTTGAGGTCACTGGAAAGTTTCACAGCTGTTTACTGTGAGTAAATTCATTAATCTGAGGTTGTTTATGAGATATAAAACATAGTTATACCTTAAAAATCAAGAATGCAATGACCGCAAAAACGAAGCACATTGAAAAATTTCCAGTGACCGGCTGGCTGGTCTTCTGTGGTTTAACTGGAAGGCTCATGGCGCGGGATGACGAGATAACTAGTTCTATAAATTAAACCTAGCCTCATGGACTATATACGATGATATTATAAGAAATCCAGAAAGCTGACGGTTTCAGCGAAAAATATTT
Organism: Ditula angustiorana; assembly: GCA_963691745.1. NCBI lineage: Eukaryota > Metazoa > Arthropoda > Insecta > Lepidoptera > Tortricidae > Ditula > Ditula angustiorana. Next base: position 8,458,160 of record OY829484.1, read on the forward strand.
AAGGATTGATTAGGGGAAATGATACATTAAAAAGACGTGAGAGGATACGTCTCTAAATGAAAATAAAACATTATAGAAAACGCTGGTTGGTCAAGCGTAGGGTACTGTTCATGGCAGAGTCGCACCGGATACATATGCACGCTCGTTTCATAGAGCTGCGTTACGCATACGTAACGCAGCTCTACCAAACTAGTTAGAGCTGCATCGCATACGCGACATGTACGCGACCGGTGTGGCCTAGCCCTCAATAGCGTCGCTGACGTATTCCGGGCTATATGCGCCTCATGCGAATAGATTGTAGGTTAATAGTGAGGCGGACCACATAAGTGAGAGCAGTGTGTTGTGATTTGCAGATGCTCTCGGTGCAAGTGCCGGGGTGCGCGGGCATGGAGCGGCTTGGCGCGCCGGGGGGGCCGCGCCTGCGTCACGACCACAGGCATCACCATTCCACGTGAGTCTAATACTTACTATATCTAGACCTAAACAGATACCGGAGCAGACCTGTCAAAGAGGGCGCTGTTACTGCGTTTCATATAGCAACACCGAACTTACATGTCATGGCACTGCAGGGCAATTCTCGGGTCAGTAGAGATGGAGTCACATTCGAGATATGTCAAAAAGAGCTGTCAGATCCCTTCAGATCTATAATTTAGTGACACATCTCGATTGTGAGATGAATCTCGACGAAAATGGGGACCTGTGGGGCAATTCTCGTGTCAGTAGAGATGAAGTCACACTCGAGATAAGCCAAAAAGAGCTGTCAAATCCCTTCAAAATCTGTCATATTTTGACACATCTCGAACGTCAGATGAATCTCGATGAGCGCCAGAATTGGGGGCCTGGACTGAGTCTGATACTTCACGTCCTGGTATGACATGACACTTTACTCGTTACACGCATTCACCGCACTATTTTCGAGTGTAAAACGACTAATTTTATACGGTCTGCTATAAAGAAGGGGCCATATAACGAGGTTGACTACTGAATAACGTAGGGTTGTATTATACTTTTTTTGTTGGCAGCTGAATAATTTAAAACACTTATCTAGTCGCAATAGGCCAGGTCGACATAGTTCATTTCATGATACTTTTTTAATTGTAAATGGTTGTTAAAACTTATCGGTGCGGTGTTATACGCTCTGTACATACCGCACAAGTCAGGGGGGCGGGCTTGTTGAAATAGAAGTAGGCGCTCGGTTAAGAATCTGTGATTCTACTTATACCGAATCGGTAAAGAGCGTATTGAGCATACCGATGCCATACTGACAAGTCAAGGAAAGCCTTAGAATCTTTCCACATCGCGACTTTTTATGTTTTTATTATATGGCAACACAATAATATGTTGTTGCCATATAAAGGGATTGCCCTTATAGATATCCTCTCTATTTCTTTAAACAGGCAACAAGTTAAATTTATGTTAAACTAGAATTACCCAGCTTGCGTTCAAAGCTTTTCTTTGTCGTAACCAGAAACCTCCGCCAGACAACCTTACTAAAGTTTCATCAAAATCGGACGAATGGATCAAGAATACGTAAAAACGAACAAACCCATCAAACGAACACAAATATTATATTTATATATTTTATGGAGTAGCTCAATTCTACATTTAATCACGCCACCTGCGAATGTAATAAAGCGATAAATAATCAATATACACAGTACAAGAACAGGACCCCAATTCTCGGTTCATGCGAGATGCATCTCGCGTGCGAGATACGCAAAAAATTACAGATTTCCAAGGGATTTGACAGTGTGTTTTCGTGCGAGATGAATCTTACATAAACTGAGAATCGGCCCGCAGAGTATAAAATGTAATGTCATATTCTTGATTTTTATCACGAGAACACTGAAGTGAACGGTAAGGTACCACCCTGGACCCCAATTCTCGGGTCATGTGAGACGCTATCTCGCATGCCACATACGTCAAAAATGACAGATTTCCTTGGGATTTGACAGTTATTCTCGTGCGAGATGAATCTCGCATGAACCCAGAATAGGGGCCCTGGCCTTAAGGTCTCTGCAACCAGAACATAGAATACAAAACAAAACTAACGTACCACCGTCTACCGTCACTCGTTACTCGGACTACCCGTAAATGTTTTTGTTAAAACGGATATGGCTGACGAAACGCCGAGGTAAAACATATTTTTTTATTTTTCTCAATCTAGTTTATTATGCGAAACTTAAGGCAGTTTAGCTTTTCATATTCGCTTTAAGCAGTGAGAATCATAATTAACCTACTAGTTAAATGATTAATTACAAAATTGAACTACATTATCGCCGTATCTGTTGCGCAGACTACTTACACATCGTTTGCACGAAGCATTCACGTACCGCGCGCGTGCGCGCATGCACACGGCTAGAGATTTAATCAAACATTCAGACTCCATGCAGAAGGCTGTACTTAAAGATCATGCTTGCCGATTTCACTTGCACTATCTCCTTTAGACGAAACAACAATTTCATAAATATTACAATGTGTCGTGGCTGTGCACTTTAAATGTCTTGCTTAAACATTTTCTTGTCTCTTGCCATAATAACGTTAATTCAGAGATAAAGTCTGGAAAAAATCAAAAATAATGGATGAAGTCTGTCTGGAAGTTGGGAGAAATACTAAAAATACACTATTTTTACCGTATCTTTCTTTCTACCGTATTTATAACGCGGTGTTTTGAGCTCTTTGTAGGTGTCATGGTCACGGATTAAAACAAGATAAAATTAGATAACAATGTATTTAGCTTGCGCCTGCGTCCCTATGTACTGGTTAAACTTTGTTACCTCTAGAATGTTAATCCAGTGGTTTCATTGTGGCACACAAAACGGACAGTTATAAATCGATTTAAATGGATTTTAACACGGCTTAAGATGAGGATACCTCGCATCCATTAATTATTTTTGCACCACATAACAGAGATACCTTCAACGCCGAAAGCAAGACAGTGACAGACTAAAGTTCATGCAGATGAGAGGTGTGGACATGAATTTTGAAGTTAGTGCCATATCTGTGCACTTCGGACACATAGTACAATACATGTCTCATGTGCACGAACTTGAGTCAGCCCAAACAGGCTGCGCAGCCTGCTTGGACAAATATCGGTGTCATAATGGCCAGCTTTCAAGCGCTGAATTTAATTGCATAAAATGCGCGTAGCTTTCTTTTACAGTCATTTACAAAGTGTCATCTTACTTTTCAGGGAATGGGAGAAGCAGCAGCGAATACAGGCGATGGTGGGGCGTATCCAAGAGATGGTGGAGCAGGAGACGCGAGCGCGGTCCGCCGCCGCGGCCGAGCGGCTCGGCCTGCCGCCCAGCATACAGCTGCCCGACGGCGAGTACGGACAGGACGCGCACCTGCAGCTACGAGTCCCTTATCAGGTAAGCATCGCATTGCCACAGTGAACATACAGCTGTAAAACAGTAAAACAAATCCATATAAACATATGAACAAGACCTATGCGAGCTTCGCCATGTCAGTCATTCACGGTGATGTAGCGGTTACGGGGGGGAAGTATTTTAACTGTGTGTAGGGCTAGTTGAGATATTGATCTATTTACAGTGGTAGAAGGGCAGAACCACGCGTAGCGAGACACTGGCTGCAATACGAATCGACCTGATTAGTAGGTGCCACAGAACATCCCAGCACAAAACATCGCCGTACGTAACGCTCTCCGTACTCTCATTTTCATAAAAGCTATCGGCAACCTTCGTGTATCCTATAAAACCCAAACTTATTGACAAATACATACTATACTGTTAGATGGCAGAGCGATTATGATTTATGATATTATACAGATAAAAGATTAGAAGAACTGGTAGTATGTATCGGTCAGGCGTTTATCGTTTTGTGAAATCAGTAAAAGTGCTAAAAGCCGATTTTCAACGTACACCAACTACACGAGTAGCTGCGATTCTATTTCTCATCTTTCCACTCGCAAAGTAGAATAGAGACTGCTTAAGCGACAATCGAAAAGATGGCAAGCTGGAAGCCTGCTACCTATATAATCAATCCGAACTTTATAGAGACAAAGATATATGTATAAGATAACATATCTTTGTAAACTCAGTCGTTTCGCTATCGCCAATTTAAGGACATTGTTTTTATTCAATTATTGACGCACCACTGTAAACATGACTGATTTTCCACGCATTAATCATGTAACACATGCAATCTAATCCCCTGATTGGCACTCCGCTTATTTACAAGCGCTAAAACGTGGTTATTAGAATTATTCTATATGATTATTTTTCGCACATCAAACTCGTATGTACACTCTAGCATACCTTACTCGTTTTAGTGATGTGAGGATGTGATTCGATAGTGCAGCCAGGGTGCAGTAAAAGTAAATATTATAACACTTAAGGTACCTCAAAATATTAAGTAGGTAATTATATAATTATCAGACTTAACCCGGGGACACCGCTTTATGTCTATAGTTATATATTTTTTATGTCAAATGTTTTGTTTATCACTATCACTTCAAATTCATTCAGATGTTATAGCCGTAATAATTTAATCGACCTATTTAATTCAGTCGCATAGCATTCAGTGACGTAGCATGTCTTAAGGAGACCCTTTTTATCCTCCCTGTCTATTATGCTTCCTTCTATATTCGAATTGCTTCAAAGTCATTATTCTCCTCCACTGTCTGTCTATTAAAACCTCTGACTAACACTACGAACCGATATGATTACCTCTTATTTATCATTCAATGACGCGTGTTTCGCGAATGTGATGTTTTTCATAATTTTATTAGACATCGCTACCTTAATAAAATAAGTTGAGTAGAACATTGCTCGCATCTGTGTATAAAAGATCGACACTTTTAGTACCAATCTCGGGCAGCAATTTAGAGCAAATAATATATTTCTGGCAAAACAGTCTCTAAGCTCTGCCTTTCTTTGTTTATAAAATCTTAGTGGTGTAATTGCGGGTCGCAAAATAAACCGCTCTCTGTTAACACAATCCAAAGTTGCCAATAGGCATTGTGAAGCCTAGTTACCCAATTATTTTATTTATTAAAGGGTAAAGCTGCTGAATATGAATAAACAATTAGGTACCTAAAAGATTTTTTCGGATTGCGCCTTATACCTGGCTTCCTCTACTTGATATAACATACCCTTACTTGTAGTTGTAATCTGGTTATAACAATTTTGATAATGGCGGAATTATACTAGTAAAACAACTAACAATATTAACTAAGTTTATTTCTAGTCTTTTTTCAGTTTTATAAAGTCGATTAATCTTGAGACAATACCGAAGTTCTGTTCCCTTAGACTAGCCTAATAATGAGTCTACCAATCTTTATTACACGTCAGGTTTATCATATCCATGGCATGTAAGTTTCCTATCTATTAAGTTTAGTTTATCTCTATGTGCGTCACTTCATTATGAGATTTATGAGCTTATGACACTACTGTCACTGGGTCGGTATTGTTAGGTCCCATGGGAGGGACGATAAATTAAACGATGATTTTCAACATTTTTTTGTTTTGTTTGTTTCTTCCTGTATATGTCCATTTATTAAGCTTATGGATTTTAATAATTTACCTCATTTTGCATACTTGCAATATGCGGACGTTATAAACGGTTTACTTAGTAACCGATGTTTTTTTTAAATATTTAGCTGTCTATTTTGAATCCACAAGCGTAAATAAAATAGTACATAGTATTTTATTTTTATTTGACATGAATATTTTTATTCTTATTTTAATTTTGACATGCGGAGACTATACATCTCCAAGTAATATTGTACAATTTGACCGTGGAGGCGTTTTACAACTCTGCTAAGCATAGTACTGGCCCGTCATGTTAGAGCCGCATGCTTGGTATTGCGCTCATAAACTAATTGACTTAAAAGTGTAAAATTGTTGGAGATCATATTTATTTCCTGAAGAAATCTTTCAATTTTGGACATTAATACGGTCACTAGAATTGAATGCATGTTGATCAGAGGTGCAATTTTTGAATCTCACTAGGTGACTAAAGCTCACCAAAACGGCTAAATCTACATGAAAAACGGCCGTTTTGATGAGCTTCAGTCACCCGGTGAGATTCAAAAATCGCACTCCAGGCTCAATATTTACTCCTCTTACTCATCATACCCGTTCATCTGTTTCGCGTGTCAGCGTTACAAGCGCGTATTGTCTACTTGGTGTTCTAATGCGAGCGCATGTCGGTTGTTCCAGCAAGCCGAGTTGATGCGAAGTTTCCAGCCTCCACCGAACAAGTGCGTGAGCGACGTGCCCGAGTGGGCGGGCGCGGAGGCGCCGGCGCGGCGCGGCGCGGGCGGCGGCGGCGGGGCGGGCGCGGGCGGCTCGGGCAAGAAGGACGGGCTGCTGCAGAAGGCCACGCGCTGGTGGGGCCGCATGGGCGCGCGCCCGCCGCCGCCCTTCCTGCCGGCCAGCGCGCCGCCGCCGTGCGTGATGGTGCCGCGCCGCGCGCCGCCGCCGCCGCCGCCGCCCGACGCGTGACGCCACACGGCCGCACCCCTCTACCATATCACGCTTACATTCCATTATCGGGACGATCAGACTCGCCGGAGTGCCCGCGCGTCCCGGAGTATTATAGACTTGGTATTTATTTATTTGGGACTGGAGGCGCGCGCGAGTGACAGTGCCGGCAGCGCGGACTGCGAGTGACGATGGGGCGGTTCCGGCCGCCGCGAGCGTAACTAGTCTTAATACTTTAATCGGTTTAGACATAGAGGTAATTGTTTCTATTGAGAAGTTATGTTCATAAGACGAGGTTGCACCGCCCGCTCGTTGTGTGTAGGTGTGTATCGTTCGTAGCGTGTGCGTCCGTGTTCCTCGCATTGTTCTTGAGTTTCGCAAAAACTAAGACTGAAATAAATAAAAAGATATAACACTATAAAGTCTACATTGAAGTATGTTGTCTTAGGTAAATTTAATTCAAATAGAAACAATTAAAAGTATATAATATTTAATGAATCTTTCGATTGTAACCTTGATGATATTGTATATTATGGAGAAGGTCAGTCAATAAGTTAATGTCTTTGCAGTGTACAGTCTCATGTTTAAGTAACCTATTTTAAAAAATAATTTCTATACAGCAGCTATAAACCTGTCTTTAAACAACTTTTATATTTATTTATAATGGTGTATAAAGAACATATCGTATATCAGTACAGTAAATGCAAGGAATATAATTTACATAGCATAGTGACTATTTTATTGTAAATATTGTCTCTAATTTAATATTAGATTAATAATGGCCAATTGCCAGAATCCGAGGGTCTTTTCAATTGAGTGTTTGCTACATTCCATATTTATGTTGAAATCTTCTCGAAGCTGCTTGCTGCCGCCGCGGCCGTTCGGCCGCGCGTGTCGCGTTGCGGACCCGACTACCGACCGCCACGATCACTTATTAGAAATCTCATTAGGGATAGACATTGTTGATTAAAATATTGGTTTTCTAGGTTTTAATTAGGTATTTATTGTTCATAAAACCAGGTACACGTGTTCTGTTTCGAATTTTAAACTCCGGGCGTATTTACATATTTTCTTTTAAGTAATCTATTATTTCTTGTTTGAACTGCTTTAAATTCCTACCCAAGTGCGCCAGAACATGTGTGCCTGCGTCAAATTGGTTTGTTTGAAAAGTTGTAGCCGAGCAGTTGGTCATGTCTAGCAGCTAGCACGTACTTAATAAATGTGCTTGGTGGCAAATTCTATGTACAATTTTGGTATATTTGTTAGACATTGTGTGTTTGAGATATGCTAGATTGGGCCACTGGTGTCAAAAAGAACTGAAGTCTTACACATAAAACCAAATGCACTCACGAAATCAAATTTATAGAAAAATTGGAGTTACTGAGTTACTCGAAGTCGAATCTGCCCTATTTACGAACTTGTGGGTGAAGCACAAAGTTTTATTTTTCTTTATTTTGTTCCACTGTACCCGAAAGTGACGGAGATAGCCTGCTTATTGGCATGTGTCAACAAATTATATATTCATTTACTTGCGTTCATGTACAGTCAACCAATCAGAATTCTGAGCCACCTGTCGAACCGCGTCGCAGTGACAAAGCGCTATTAAATAATAGCGCTTTATTATTATGACATTTACTATGAGAAGCCATTATGGCATATATTGTGACAAGGTTCTACATTGGGCCAGAATTAAGATTTGTTGACTGTACAACGTTCGAAGAATCTAAAGAATTGAGGAGACAAAATTAAAAGAAAAATGTACTGCGTGTATGACCCGAATCCTATCTTGCCAAACAGCTAATTTATACAATTCAGTCTATACCGACACTGACAGTCTATTATTTGTGTAACTATTTATGCTTATATGGCGTTAATTATTAGACAACAAAACCATGATGAATATGTTACGATGGTTCCTTGCAACTTTTTATCAATCGGCTCGCCAATTTTTACACTTGGCGCTGCTGGCGTTGTTGGCTTTGATTACTGCAATTACACCAAAATTAGTTAAGTGATGTGTTTTATTTTTGTCTCTTGTTTTCTAATTGCATTTGTAATCAAGCTACTGAGCGCCGCACTCGACGGGTAGAAAGTTAGGGGAGCCTCGCGAGCGCCATCCGCCCGGCTCCGGCATTCCTGTCATACAATAAATAGTAGCGTCGCAACCAGGCGGCGCAGCGGTCCTGGTACAGAATGCTAACGAAATATAAAAGTTGTTTAAAATAGTTTCAGAATATTAATTATCTAGATACGAACAATATTCCATTGTCATATTAAATAAGTAAAAGCAGAAGCAAATGTTACTAATTAAAAAAACTGCATTAAATTATGACCTACCAATAATAGAAAGTGATTTTTTATTTTTTTTTTCAAAGCGTGATCTCACGACAAGCGTTTTATTCCTTCTTTACATATGTAATCAACGATAAACACAGCCAGCCCTTTAATTGAAGCACCCGATGAACTAGGTATTTTTGTAGCTGGCTCTCCCACTACTATGCCCTAGTAAGCGAGTGCGACTCGCACTTGGCCCGTTTTGATATTTTCAGTTGTTCAGCTGCTTCTGCTGACTCTGCCAAGTGAAAAATTAAAGCAAAGAAAAGTAAGTCCATTACTTAGGGCGCAAACTCGAGTTTTCATATAACCATATAACACAAAAAATGGTTCTTTGTCCAATAAAGATTCAATAAATAATTTAACTTGTTTTCAAATTATGAGAAATATATATATCTAGTCGCGCCATCTATTGGGAACCCAAAACAATACAAAACAAGCGACTGACAGCAAATGACCGACCACCGGCAGGCCTCATGTCATGATCTGTGATGTCATGGCAGCACTAAAACAGCGTTGAGCAGTTCAAAATTAAAGTGAATTCATCGATTTAAGTAAATCGTGTATTGATCAACAATGCAGATATATATAGACTGGTATGTTTTGCTTTTTGTTTTTAGATGGTAGTCAAAACAAACGAATAATAATTTAGGTTATCGTTTGTTTGTGTTTGATTGCATGGTGGGTGAACATTATCAAATCGGTACGTTAATTTGTATATCGATTGGCGGTGTTTGCAAAATTCGTTTTTATTGTTTGCATGCATTAACCAGAAAAACAAATAAAATTATAGACATGGAACTTTCATCGGGTCCGTTTCGTGAGAAATAATTAACTAAACTTGACTACCAGTGTGACCAACTTCAAATTAGAGATCCTGCCCTACTTAGGCAAGAAAACTGACAAATCCTGCCAAACTCCTATGCTCAAAATGTCGAAAACCTGCCAAAATACTTTTAAGATTTAAAATTGATACACACATATTTTTTTATACTATTACTTAAAACAATTAAATTCAAGGAGAAAAAAGGGAAGAAATTAAATTATTACACACAACCTAGACACCAATTTCGAGTTACATGTTTTACAAAATACAAAAACTTCATCTTTCACTTTAGCTATCCAGGGCGAAAGTACCGGATTCTGCTCCCACTCTGGGCGATATAATCCTTCATATATGCGTTTCATGATAAATCGGCAAAACACGAAAACTTAAATGACAATAAATGTGTAGTGTTTCCGACTAATTAAGAAAACAAGTGACTGTTGAAAATTGAATGAGCTACAAATACAATAAGAAATGCTAAGGGAAATCCCCAAAACCATAGACGACGAAAACTAAGAATATTTATAAACTCTAAGCCAAAACAGAGTTCTTTAAGTTTCTTTTTTTCTAATGTCGATACTGCAACCTACTCCTTTAAGACTGGGTTCACAACTAGAGTTTATGAGCGATAAAAACGCAAAAACGCGGCAATGGCTGTCTCTGGTTGATCAATGGCCCAATCCCAACCCAATCTATATTGGCTATAATGCCAAATGTGCCAGCTTATATTGCTATCCTGCCAAATACTGCCAGATTTCGAAAACTTCAACCGATCCTGCCAGAAGTCAAAATGACGGTCTAATCCTGCCAAAAAGGCAGGATCCTGCCACATATGGTCACACTGTTGACTACATCGTATATCTGGAAGGTGCACGATCCAGTAACGCGAGCTGAAAGAGATATACTCGGTCCCATTCTCCTAAAGGTGGATTCACATTTAGAAATTTCGAGCGATAAAATTGCAAATACGCGACAATGGTTGTCTCTGATTGGTCGATTGGTTTTATCGCTCGAAACTTCTGATTTTGAAACCAGTCTAATGAGAAGGAACTGGGAACTGATAATACTAACCACTGGGCCTCTATTCTGGGTTCATGCGAGATTCATCTCGCACGAGAATAACTGTCAAATCCCAAGGAAATCTGTCATTTTTGACGTATGTGGCATACGAGATAGCGTCTCGCATGACCCGAGAATTGGGGTCCAGGTCATTTTTCTAAGCTCATTGATGTCCTGACTGAACTTAGACTACGTGACCCCCTTGATGTGTGTGTCCCTTTCGGACGTAATAACAAAAGGGACATTGTAGAAAAAAGATAATGCAAGTAAAACCGCATTTTCTTTGTGGAAAAGCCTTTTTGCCGTTACAAGCTTCAATTTTTACGTTTGTGCTTCTTATGCATTGCGAATTTACTCGCGTCAATGTGAATTTAACTCTACTGAGGCGAGAATTGCGCCGCAGCTTGGAATTGAAATTTTTTCCATTGCGTTATTAATTAACGAACAACAACGAAATTCATCCATCAATTCGGCTGCATCATGAAAAAAAAACCAAAACACTTGTGTCTTACTTATTATTACCTTATACTACTCATATGGCATGGCTGTATAATCTTAATGCCTTTCTCAGCCTTAAAGTGGGAAAAAAAATGTATTTCGAATCGTCATATGTCATATTTGACACTGACATTTTAGTTCTGTTCTGTTTGTGAATGAACGTGAATGCGCCTCGCTGTTTTGTATAGGATTTGTGCTCGTGTCGTCGTCAACTTTATTTTGTTTTGATTTTGTTACGACGATTATATTGCCGTAGATCTGGTAGTAATTAACAAGTGTAATTGCAATATTCAGTTACATACAACTTAAAATGTAGCATATATGCTTTTGATAGTTTTCCCGACAACAACACAATCTATCTGTAGATATTTGCAAAAAGAAGCAAAAATACCGTTATAAAAGCATAATAATTAGTGATTCAACATGGGGCCTACGAAAAAAGTAAAAAAGTATGACTCCAAGCAATCCAGCAGCGATAGATCAAGTAAGTAGCAACAAATATAATATGCATGCTCTTTACAAGTCGATACGTGTTCTCTTATAGTTATATATATCACATCATTAAGGGTAATTAACAATAACATTAAAAACACAATTTATTTCTCCTGTGGCCAAAGGTTAACATGGATTTTGAAATTTCTTTAAATAGCCCAAAACTATACCTCCTTTTTAAGTTGAGAAATTATGTGACCTAAGTCTTTTTTGACCCCTAACTTTTTTGTTTTGCTTTTGTTCACAACAACTACATAAACAATGGTGGACTTAATTACCTGTCACTATGACTTAATACCAGCATTAGTCAAATTACTAATAACAAACAGATACTATGTGTCTATTATGTATATTCAGGCAAGAAAAAGAAAGTAGAAGAAGATATGACAATAGACTTGGTAGAAGATGACAATCCAGACAATGTTGGTGTGCCGGGGGCTGCCATGCAGGACGCTGAGAAGAATGACCAAGTACCGGAAGATGAATTTGGTGCCAAAGATTATAGGTAAAAGTATATTTTATTTTGTTCTATGTTACTTTATTGCATTTCATTATGTTGCAGCAGTCAGTAGATAAGTTGCTTACTTATACTGACAGTTGAGGCCTTGCACTGATATCATATTTTTTGAGTGGCTCGTAGCTTGCTCACAATTACATTATTCAATTGCATATCCACTAAAATATCTTGAACTCTTTACTGAAATGAATACCAGAATAAAGTATTAGGTAGCTACTACATTTGCTATGGTGAGTGAAGAAATGTGGACGCTCAGAGGTGAGGGAACTTTATGGCTGCTGATGGACCAGTGACTCTTGGGGTTACTTGCTTTAATGGGCGGCAATAATCAATTTATAGGCATATATGGGTGTCCTTAACCACGAACTTAGCATCACAGTAATCTATTGGTAGCATGATCCCCCTAGATTATGATGCATTATGTGCCTATGGATCAATTCCCATTAAATGACTCACTTGCTCATTCACCTCCCTTGTCCATACAAAATAAATATATTTTTTTTTAATTATTATTGTTTTCAAAACATTACACTCGTTTTTTTAGGAGTCAGATGGCTCTGAAGCCAGACAACAGCAGCAGGCCTCTGTGGGTTGCCCCAAATGGCCACATATTCTTAGAGGCCTTCTCACCAGTCTACAAACACGCTCATGACTTCCTGATTGCTATTGCAGAACCTGTGTGCCGGTATGTATAATGTTGTGCAGTTGACTTCAAACAGAACTCTGACACATATACTGACACATATTATAATACACATTTAAACTATTTTTGGGTTAAAGCACACACAACAAAACAGATTAAAATGGTGACTAATGAACCTTCTTTTTAATTGTAGTTGTTTTAGAGGATGAATTTTTAAATATCAATGCTAATGTGTCTGTACAAAATGTATAAATGTTATTGATAATTGTTGGAAATTATTTTAAACCTTAGTTAATGCACTAAAGAATAGTGTTGATAGAAGTGAAATCTGTCAATAACTTTTTTATTTGGATATAATTTTTTTAGGTCATGTTTGTGTACAAACTCTAAGAGAAAACATCAAGTATTTCTAATTATATGACCGCCACTGTATCCTATGCTGATTATACTCAAACATGAAAGCTGAAATATGTTTTTTGTTACTTTGCAGCCCTCAACATATACATGAATACAAGCTGACAGCATACAGTTTATATGCGGCAGTATCAGTTGGGTTACAAACTGGAGACATCATAGAATACCTGCAGAGACTCAGCAAATGCGCCGTACCTGCAGGAATCATAGAATTTATAACACTTTGTACACTGTCATATGGAAAAGTGAAACTTGTTCTCAAACACAACAGGTAAGGTAACACACAGTCAACACATAAACCAAGGCCATGCCAACACAATAGGTCATAGTCCCAGATCAACTCAAAGTTGATGACTGATTTTGCTAGTTGAGTTTGTTTTCTGCATTACAAAGAATGCTTAAGATTACCTTTGCTCTTGTATTTTTGCTTAAAGACAGTAATGATTTAAATATCTGGTAGTTTGGTAAATTTTCATAAATTTTTAAACCACCAGATATGGCTCACTATACAGGTTCTATGTTTTTGAGAAGTAAATCCTAACATTATGAGAGGACAAGGCAAACCTTAGTTATTGAGACTTACACATAGCCATCTCCTTGAAGCGTTTAGCGATTAACAGCCGTGATACGCGCAACGCAAGGCCCGATTTGGAATCCTGAGATGGCAAAGCTTCTCTTTTGATCATCCAGCTAATGATCTTGTTAGGTATCTGGTGGAGAGTAAGCATGTGGAAGTGCTGCATAAGCTGCTGCACGACCCGGTGGTGCAGCAGTGCCGGCTACGCCGCGACGGCGACGACGCCCTGCTGCCCACGGCGGCCGCCGCGGCGCCCGCGCTGCCCGCTCAGACTGGTCAGTAGCAGAGGACCGTTGCTCACTGCTTTATGCCCTATGAGTCAGTAAGAAGTGTCCTGATGATTATTACTTAACGCCCCAACCCCCATGATCAGTAAATAATTAACCCAGCCACTGTGGTACCATCTTATAATGAGTAACTGCTGTGGCATTATGATATTTCTTTTGAAAAGTTAGTATTGTCAAAAGGTTCTACTGTTTCTCAGCTATCAGTTTGGTTTGAATGTACACTATGGTGCTCTGCTCTGGTCTAATTCTAACAATAGAATTAGACTGCCCTAGTATTATTGTATTAGTTTGGTCTAGCCCTAGTGGTAAGTATCGAACTGTTGCCAATAGCACAAGTTTCATACAAAACCATTTTCTTAGATACCACTGTCCTACAGGCCCTACCCCATAGATTGATGGAAAATTGATGACCTTTAGTTTGGCGCGTGTACAAACGTCACCTTGCTCCTTGCTCATGTAGTAGTAACTACATGACATGTTATGAATAGCGTATCTGTCCTGTGACCGAACGAAAGCTTTAGTTAGACACATAAGCATAGCAGATTGATTGCAGCGGTGGAGGACAAGCCTGCCACGAATGGCGCGGTCCCCGACGACATCAGCCAGTTCTACCAGCAGCTCGACAAGGACGATGACGAGGACGAGGCCACTGACATCGCCGCCAACACCGCCGTCGCCTTCGAAGTTGACCCCGACAAGATTGAGGTAGCACACTATATCCTACACGTGTAGCCACCATAGATGCAAAAACTGATCGTGCAGTTTGCACTGACAGTCAAAACTAGAGATGCAACGAATAGTTGTTTGGCCGGATACCGGATATTCGGCCTGATCACCAGCCGAATATCCGAATCCGGCCGCCGAATATTCCGCGGGCCAAACGATACCTACATTTTAGTTTGGCGGCGGGCGCGTCGTGCAGGTTTCAACCTGTTACGTATTGTAGGTTTGCGTTTTCTAGCCAAGAAGCGAGTTTTATTAGGTCAGTGTACGGAACTATTTCGTTCGTATGCACTACACGTGCGCCTGCCTATTTTGCTGAATAGATAATTTTAATTAAATTGTACGTGAAAGGTAATACTAATAAACGAATATTGATAATTTGTTGTTGTTTTCTTGTTTACTAACCATTTTTCAAAGTTAAATACCAAACAGAATCACTATTCGATATCCGGCCGAATAGTAAAATAATGGCCGGATAGCAACCGGATATCCGTTGCATCTCTAGTCAAAACTGATTGTGTCATCGTGTGCATTAGTATTCAAACCGCCGACTTGATATTATCTTATCTATAGCATTTCCCCGCGGCTTCGCTCGCATAGGCCGCTTGCCTACACACTTTGCGTATGCAACACGGCTCCAGCTACGCATATGCATCCGGTGTGGCTCGGCCATTAGGCTGTGGGTTGTCTGTCAGACAGTCGCAGAAGCCTTCTATATCTAATTATGTATACAAGATCATTTTTACGATGACTGGAAATAGTTGAAATTTGGGTTGGAAGATTCGACCTGAACATACGCGAAGTTAAACAAAAGCTTGTAATATTTAAATGTCCCCGTCGCTAGGTGATACAAAAGCGCTGCATCGAGCTGGAGCACCCGCTGCTGGCGGAGTACGACTTCCGCAACGACACCGTCAACCCCGACATCAACATCGACCTCAAGCCCACGGCCGTGCTGAGGCCCTACCAGGAGAAGAGCCTGCGCAAAATGTTCGGCAACGGACGCGCCAGGTACGTTACACATTAATGATGTACTGCTGTACGTCTATTGTCCCTTATCGAAGATCTTGGGCGGCAACCTCCTACTTGGTGCAAATTGTGCGATAGCATCGTCATTTTCCTTCTGTCCCTCAGCAGGGACCCAGGGCTCTTTGTACTTCTGTAGACGACAGATTCGGGAAATGTAATGCCGTACTGTTCCACCGATTTTGTTGTCAACGGAATTGTTAATTGACTACATTCTCGCTTAAGCTCGCTTTGTGGAGCATTTGCGGCGAAATAGTTAATTTCCACAACCTTTTAACACTTTCAGTGGTCGCATTGGCTTGAATTTTGGTATGTTTGTGTAGATACGATGAATATGCACTGATAAACTACCATAAACGAACGCTGGGAGGAAAATACTTTTTAACCGACTTCAAAAAGAGGAGGAGTTTCTCAATTTCATAAGTTTTTATCACTCTTTGAAAGAAAGAAAAATCGTTTATTCAGCTTACAACACAAAACATGACAGAAATAAAACAAATATATCTCTGGAGTCGATGCCAAACGACACCGCTTCAAACGGTGATTAAAACTTATGAAATTGTTTGAATAAATTAGATTGTATGATGGAATCGGAAATCAGATGTAGATATAGGTACTTCACGGATTATGTTTTGCTTTTTAGTTTTTTGGAAAACAGGAAGTACACACTAATTTTAAGCGCTGAAGCACTGCGTAACGTGCCGTGGTCGTGTTGCAGGTCGGGCGTGATCGTGCTGCCGTGCGGCGCCGGCAAGTCGCTGGTGGGCGTGACGGCGGTGTGCACGGTGCGCAAGCGCGCGCTCGTGCTCTGCAACTCCGGCGTCTCCGTCGAGCAGTGGAAGCAGCAGTTCAAGTGCTGGTCCACGGCCGACGACAGTATGATCTGCAGGTACACCCCGCTGCCGCTACACTGTGTACATTCAGGAAATATAATCGACCAGTATTTACGCTTTAAATGCTCCCTGCATCGTCACGTTGAAGAGCGGTAGTTCATCCATAATCGAAAGCGAGGTACAGTTTAACACAACTAATAATTTCGATGCACCCGCGTAGTAGACTAATTTTAGTAACAAGGGAAACTTCGCCAATGGCAAAGAAGAGTACTACGCGCGCTAATATCTGGCGCTGTTTTTAGTCGATCGATTTCGTGGCAAAATAGCGGCGGCAGGCCCCCCTGCGCAATCTTATTCGTTAAATCACGTTAGCGGGCAGATAAGAATTTAAGAATGCATAGCATATTCTGCCATTTGCGCTCGCAAATAAAGTTCAAAGATTATTTAAACGTTTGCACTTTTCTGCGCAAACGAAAACTACAGATTGGAGTTATTAGTTGTGTAAAACTGTATCTGGGCGCGTGATGTATATTCGACCAATTAATTGCTTGACCACTTTTGAACATCATCGACTATACCAGCAGACCATCCACAGATTCACTTCGGAGGCAAAGGACAAGCCGATGGGCGCGGGCATCCTGGTGACGACTTACAGCATGATCACGCACGGGCAGCGGCGCTCGTGGGAGGCCGAGCAGACCATGAAGTGGCTGCAGGCGCAGGAGTGGGGGCTCGTGGTGCTGGACGAGGTGCACACCATCCCCGCCAAGATGTTCCGCCGCGTGCTCACCATCGTGCACTCGCACGCCAAGCTCGGTGCGTGCCGCACTCCAACCCATAGCTCATTGTGGTGCAGGATGATTCACATCACTCCGGTGATACGATGATGAAGTGTAATATGAACTACTTTACTATTATAGACGTTTTGACCGTGCCCTATCCGTGGCACGGCCCGACCTCGGCCCGAAGTAATGTGAATCATCCTTAATCAATAGATGCCTAAAGTCGTATTTTTAATTAGACGGAGTAAACTGATGGAAGGCCCATTGTTGGATTGTTTCATTCAAATGTAGGTTCAGAGATTAGCAGTTTAGTAGCCGTAGCTGTAACATTTCCGAGCAGTGTCGTTAAAAAGCATATTCCGTTTGAATTTATTACGCATATTCCCTACTGAAGTTCGGGCCTATCTGATGCCTGAAGTTCCCTTGAGCTATCTTTTCCTAGCGATTTATCAGGTCTACACTGTTGCGGGTGTCTATAGGCGATGGTGATCACTTACCATCAGGTGTCCCACTTGCTTGTTTGCCTTCCTATTTTGTGATCTGACTATAAAATTCACCAGATCCTGTCATCAGTAGACCCTTTTGATCTTGGATTTCATATCAGAGTTTAAAATAACTGAACACTCACAAACAATGAACAATTACACCCTAACGTTATGTTTTACTGCAGGGCTGACGGCGACACTGCTCCGCGAGGACGACAAGATCGCGGACCTGAACTTCCTGATCGGACCGAAGCTGTACGAGGCCAACTGGCTGGAGCTGCAGGCCAACGGCTACATCGCGCGCGTGCAGTGCGCCGAGGTCTGGTGCCCCATGACGCCAGAGTTCTACCGCGAGTACCTCATCCAGAAGTGAGCATTCCCGTATGCGAGAACCACTGCATAACTTACTTTCTATGTATCTATCATGACAGAAACTTTTATAACCATCAGATGTGTTAGAATAGGATGAACACCCCTTTTATTGGCACCAGGTACTAGACGTTGGTATTGGCGGCTTGTGCTTGCGAGATTGTCACCACTATTAGGGCATATCTATTTAAGTTGTAACGTTAACGAGCGTTTAGTGGTCGTTACCAAATTGACAATTAATGTCAAATAACGTATATTTCGTAACAAAACTGACAGTATTTAAATGTAACTTAAGTTTAGGTTAATGGTTCAACATTAAAAACAAATAATTTGGTAACTTGTGGTTTTGTGAAATGGGCGTCTAAGTGCTTACTTACAGCGACCGTTTAATTGATGTGATCCCCGCGCGACAGGAAGGGTTGCATCCGGCGTGACTACACGGCCTTTAATATAGACGCGTGGGGCATGTTGCTGTCGCCAGTATGGCAGATGTTTCCTCTCGCCCGCTCTTCGCCCCGCGAGCGTTCTATCCATTAAAATAAAACTGTCGTTCTGCGTTTTGTAAGGGGCACATTTTTAATAATACTTATTTACTTGTTGCAGAATAAACAAAAAAATGCTGCTATACGTAATGAATCCAACGAAATTCCGCGCATGCCAGTTCCTAATACGGTACCACGAGCGGCGCGGGGACAAAACGATAGTTTTCTCGGACAATGTGTTCGCGCTCCGACATTATGCCGTCAAGATGAACAAGCCGTATATCTACGGACCGACGTCGCAAAACGAGAGGATCCAAATCCTCCAGAACTTCAAGTTTAACCCCAAAGTGAACACGATCTTCGTGAGCAAAGTTGCGGACACGAGTTTCGATTTGCCGGAAGCAAACGTGTTGATTCAGATCTCCTCGCACGGCGGCTCTCGCCGACAGGAAGCCCAAAGATTAGGTAAATCAAAATCTTAATCACCTTAGGTAGGTACCACCACTTTTTCAAGTCACCCAATGTGACCTACTTGCATTTGGATAACGTTCAACTTCGTTACTTACAAGGAAATGCTTGGGGTATGAATGACGATTGACGACGTTTGTATTTGACGTAGCGTATAAAAGTTAAGTATCGCTAATTGGTACTAATGGTATCTAAAATAATGCCAAAACGTATCAGTTACTATCGAAGTTAGTTCACGTTCGATAAAAAATACACATAACGATTTTGGTCACGGTATTTACTATTGGTATCGGTATTAAGTAAAATAAGTTTATGTTCTTTTTTGTACTAATTGCTTACCCCCTTATTCATAAAATGTTAACAATCTTTTTAAGCTAACAAATGTTTTGTCCCTTTTATTCGAAGGTAAACGTCACAATGACAGATAAAGACATAAAACAATGTTAACTATCAAACGGTTACGAAGCGTTTATGAATAAGGAGGTGAGGTTTCATGTGGCAATAAAATACAATTTTTTTTCTCTCTTTCTATTTTTTGCCTGGTGCGTAAAGAAGAATGTTGTGTCTACTGTCTTAAAAACTAAAGGGTGCAATACTTACGTTTTTTTTTTGTTTAAACAGGTCGTATTTTAAGAGCAAAGAAGGGAGCCATAGCAGAAGAGTACAACGCTTTCTTTTACACGCTAGTGTCGCAGGACACCCTGGAAATGGCGTACAGTCGCAAGCGACAGAGGTTCCTTGTCAACCAAGGCTACAGTTACAAGGTACACGTGAAAATTATTTTTTAGCCTGGCTTTTAGCATGGGCATGGAACCCTAAAAATAGAGTTCCAGGCCCAAGTTTCAAAAAAAAAATGGGGCCTAAACAGAGCCCTATTGCTCTTGCTCATCCGTCCGTCCCTCTGTCAGAAGGCTGTAGCTTTTGAACCGTAACATAATCGTAACATAAATTTTAACAACTCTCTCTATAGGGCATCAGTTCAGTAAATAAGCATTTCAATAAATTAAGTTTCTGAAATCATAATTATATATTGGAGCCAAGGAAAAGAGTGGTGTGATAACAGTAATTTGATTGTTTCTTTCTTCCTAGGTTATTACAGAATTGAAGGGAATGGACACTGAGCCGGATATGTTCTACGGCTCTCGTGAGGAGCAAGGGATGTTGTTACAGCAGGTTAGTATGTTGTCCTAAACTTACAAATGTTTATTGGGACAAACCTGTCCTACGCACTAGGATTCCCAATGACCTAGTACTTACATATAGAAAATATAAAAATACGAACCATGTGTTAGAGCTGAGCTTGGTATTAGTAGCTGTGGGCAATAGCCTAAACAAGCTTTATAAAAAAATAAAAATAATATGAGATGAAAGTAGTATTCATTCCATGTTATCATATTGGTATAGAGGTCGCCTATCCTCGACTACAGCAAAGTGGAGCGGATCAAGAGGTTCCAAAAGTAACTCATCATCCCATACTAAAGACCCCTTAGAGTCCTGCTGTCAGGTGTTGTCAGTGTATTTGAAATTTTGAATTTAAGCATCAATATAAATGATTACTATCCAATTTTGACTTGCATAATATTGTCGGAAGGGACCAAAGCGTTTGCTCTAATACCGCATTTCTATATTCAAACAACGGATCGTTTGCTCTATCAGGCGTTACATTTTAACAGATTTCCCATGAAAATATGTCAAACTTTAAGTGTTCGGAGGCAAAGTGATCCGTTATTTGAATATAGGAACAGGCCAAGAGACTGTTAGCGCACAACACCGCTATATTCATATCAGTGGTAACCAAGCGAGTGTCACGTGTGCAGGTCCTGGCGGCGTCGGAGACGGAGTGCGAGGACGAGCGCGAGGGCGGCGTGGGCGGCGCGCGGCGCGCGGGCGGCTCGCTGTCGTCGCTGGCCGGCGCCGACGACGCGCTCTACCTCGAGCATCGCCGCACCGCGCAGCACAACAAACACCCGCTCTTCAAGAAGTTCCGCTACTAGACGCTGTACGCCGCGCCCTACACTCTGACATACTGTAGCGCCACCCTGCCCTCTCAGTCTGCGGGGCGGTACCGTGACGAAATTGCGTGGCTCGATAATATGTATAACTTTATGATTCCGCAGGGGATTTTAGGGGGGTGTGATGCGTTTGCCCCGTACTAATTGTCCTGTCACGACCGGCGAACACACTATACGTACTTACACTATGCCTTATCGCGCACATACCGCATATAACACTAGGCTTTTCACTAGACCTGTGCAAGGAAACATAGCAATTTGCAGCGAAAAAAATCAGACAAAGGCATCTCCAGGCTGTACCAGAACAGGAGAATGATCTTGAAGAATGATGTGAATGATTGGTACATTTTTCCCCGTTCACAGATCAGCCCTAGTGGAAAGCCAGTTTTATGGCGATAACAAAAAACTAACTCATCCTGGGCCACACTTAAATCATTTTGGTATATTCTTCATATGGCACAGACAGAATCACCATAGCTGGTTTGATCGCAATGATCGCGTATCGTCCAAACTGGCGATTATGATGCTTTCCCAAAATGAAGTGAAGATGAGGACAGAAATATAGCTTGTCAGTTCAGTTTATTTGATCCAGAGATTTCTATGTCTGCTATAAACACTAGTAAACTACTATTTGTGTCATGGCACAATGAATCTTTAAGTGTTATCAGCTATAGTGTAAATAAAAAAGTTTTGAACAGTTCTTTTTTGTTTTCCTGAAATACCTGTCCATTATACTTAAAAAGAATTATTGTAACAATAAAAATCTTTAAATTTTTTACAGTAAAACCGAGAATGAGGTTGGAGTCCCAGAGTGGGCTATAGTAGAGCTGCAAGGACTTATTCAGATAAAAAAACAGTTGCAAGCCGGCCCTACTGTTATTGGAGATCTTCACTTTAACAACAGGAACAAGCATCCAGTCCTGATCCTCGGACACCATGTCCTCAGTGGAAAAGAAGTCAAGCTTGATCAACCCATGGCTGTCATAGAAAAACAAATGGACGATGGTAAAACACAATACAAGGTGAAGGCTGTGGTCAAAAAGAAACTAATATTCAAGTCTAGACCCAAACCTATTATTTCTAATGTCGCTGAAAGAGTTTGATTGAATAAATAATTGTAAGTGTATTAAACTTTTGTTTTATTTACTTTATGATTTCTGGCAGTATTTGTTATCACTGGCAACTTACACAGAATATATTTATTACATTATTGATACTCTACAACAACAGGGTCCACTGCACCGAAAGGGTGTACGGTCTCCAAGTGGATTTTTAAATTATTTGCCTGAACAGCGGAATAAGAGCAGTGCATGCATTTGTGTTGCCTTCCATCCTGCAACAATAATATAACAACTATTAGAATATAATAAAAGATAATGTGCTTAGTGAAACTAAAAAATAAATTATGATGTTTCTTACCAAGATCAAACATTGGTCGGTAATAAACATAGATAATAATGGTAATACCACGTAATACCAAAATTTGCATTTCAGCCCAAGATGTTGAAATCATATGGGACAAAAGGAATAAAGGATGTTTTGAGAGAATGAGAGCAATGACTTAGCAAACCTAACTGCTTTAGTGTTTGAATCTAATAATTGGGAAATTGCCACAAATTAGCAGGGCTAAAAGGCAAAATGTTTTTTAAAAATATTAACTTGATAATGAATTTCTTACTTTTTCATGAGTCAACAAATGTCTTTGGTATGTAGATCGATACACAGTTTTGTAATTACAAATATCACAGTAAAACTCCATTCCATATTTCCTGACCTAGAAATAATAAAGTAGGTAGTTAGGCCAAGTTGCAGATCAAAAATTAACAGTAAAGTGCAGTTGCCATCTGATTATGTTGGAGCAGGCAAGGTGCTGAGAAATATCTGAATATGCACTTATGCCATTGGCAATAGAATCATGTTCACTCTTTAGCACCTTCATTTCTCATATATATAATTTGATGGAGACTACACAAGCAATAGATGCAAACCTTGCACTCTCGATCTGAGCTCCTTGATTTTTTTGCAGTTTTACTTGAAGTTGGTGGAGTAGTATTTTTTCTGCAACAACATACTTATTATAGACAAATGAAATCAGTATAAATTGTCCTGGAACCTAGCTACTCCACATAACCAGTGTCATGCCAAACAGCTGTGCCCAACATTAATTGGTAAACAAATTGCTGGCTGTGCCAGCAGGTAATTTGCACCAGTGTCTTAAATTGCGCTTCCCAAAGTTATCTCTGATTCTATTGATGATTATTAATCTGTGTTAATACTTTTCTTTTATGCACTATACCAAACAAGAAATACACAAGAACATTAGCATTAGGTAAACAATACGTAGTTAGGAATAATACTTACAATTTCAACTGCTTCCGTAATTTTCGAACACTCGTGATTTCACTATGAGCATTTAATATATGGCAGGTTATAGCATCATTATTTTCAAATAGCTCCTTGCAAAAACTGCACACAAAAACTTCTACCTCTTTCATGTTGCATTAAATTGTAAATGTAAACAATTTTTAGTTGCAGTATAAGTATTTATAATAGTGTTTGTTTCCTCCGCCAGTAATGGAAATATTTTCTTCAGATAACGATCATTGTTTGCCTGTCTATCTTCATTAATGATTTCATAAGATATACTTGAAACTAATGGGTATGAGTTAATTATTTACTCCAAAATAATTTACGTTATCCCTTGTTTCGTTTTGTTTATCACTTCCTTTTTTTCCAAATAGCGTAGTTACTATACTAAGACCATGCATGCCTTATGTTTAATTGAGTAATAGTCAAGTGGTAATAATATTATGGTATGGTATGATGGTAATGGCATTTTATGGCTCAGTACGCAGTACAGTACAGTACGTACGGTAAGTAATTAATGAATGGTAGTTTGTAAACTACTACTACTGTCACTTCACTTTGACAGTTTGGCGCTGAGTTGTCAACGTCACAGATAATTCATTGAATGACTACGCACCGCCTGGCACCGAATTCAAATACCACGCATATTACTTTTTTATCCCATTTTAATTTTAGTAAATTTAAAGACCCTGCTTAAACTTACAATTCAACCGGTTAGTATATGCAAATTGCCGTTCATTTATTCCTTACCATTATTCTTTTGGTGAACCAGAGTACCCTACATGACCGCCAAAGTTAAAGCTATCTCGCAGTGCATCATCCCACATCATCCCTTTGTTCCTCCATAGGATAGCCTAGTAGTTAGTGGACTTGCTTAGCTTCAAAAGTTGGATTAGGTCAATTGTTAATTGGTTTAATTTTTTCCAAGAAATTTATTTATTTCTATGAAACTAGTTAGGTAGATAGAGCCGCACTGTGTGATACATTTAACTGGGGTGTAATTCTTTTTAATCTCCGTTAACTTTATAACTAGTCAGTCAAGAGAACTAAAGTTTCGTAGAATTTAGACAATGAAGGTTTAGAAATAACGTTCTTCAAAGTGATAATAATAAAATATTATTTATTTAAACATATGATTCGAACCAAGTGCCATACAAGAGTTAACTTAGAAACGTATTTAAGTCGGGTTTCGTGTACAATGCTCAATTGGTAGTAGACGCCACCATTGGTAGCTTATTACTTTTAACTATTGTTCTTCCTATATTCAAATTATTCAATCACATAAAAAATGGGTTAATTACCGGAGCTATTGTTCAAGCCCTGACTGTAGGAATTACCAAATGGGTTTTTCGCGAAGTATCAAAACATTTGACATAGGTATGTACCTATCAGTATCTTTAGATAGCGTTGACTTAGAAGCTTGAATTTTTACCGATCCTAAGAAGTTTTGCTTGACGGACGGAGACGAACGGACAGACAACGACGTGATTCTCTATAAGGGTTCCAGTCTTTTCTTTTAAAGTACGGAAATGAACTCAGTACCTACTTTCGAATGGGTTGACTTTGAACTCCAAGGAGAACTTTAAAAAAGTAGTTTCAAGGCCAATTTAGTCATTTTTAACTGTATTATTTGAATTCAGTTGATTTCTTCACGGGTTGTATAGTAATATGACAAAAAAAACGCTTAATAAGGACTGCATTGATTTCATGAAGATTTTTTTTAGTCAACCCATTTGACAGAATTTAGTGCCTTTTTGGGCAAGTTTTACAAAAGTCCCGATCAAATTATGGCAAAGCGTTGCTGTGCACTTTAACTAGGTATTTTACTAACCTAACCAAGACCTAACCTATCTACGTTGTTAAAACAAATATATATTATGAAAGGCACTTTATTTATGTTCATAAAAAGAAAGATAATAAATTATGGCTACATATAGAACTCATAGAATTAACTAAATATGTAGAAACTGTTGATAAGAAATCATTATAATCGCAAAAGGAATGCACTACTTACAATAAAAGATAATCCCCAAGTTCTTGGTTTGAAGGGTAGAGGAAGTAATTTAAACGGATCCAGGCTGATTGCTCGTAAGATAAATATATTAACAAGTTCACAGGCCCTAAACAAAATTATTCAATGACATTGAAATTAGGACCAGGTCATACCTATGCTCTGCACATTGTAAATGAATACCATAAACGGTACTCTAACCTGTTTAACCATGCATTATACACATGACTTTTAGAAACTTTCGTGGTGAACCATAAATGGTAAGTAAGGTACACTAGGCCGTACAGTTTCATTTAGACTGTGGCACTATACACGGTACACTCGGTGTAAACACAGAGTGTCTCTGTTTGACCGCGAGCGTCTCTAAGCGTTCGAATAGAGACAATCAGCGTATACATTGAGTGTACCGTGTTTAGTGTCGTAGTCTAAATGAAGCTGAAAAGTTTAAATGATTTTCCTCCTTAACTGGTCAAAGATGAAAAAACAACACAATAGGATATGGATGAAAAGATTTTGCGCTGATATTTACTGTTACGCAAATTGGCGTAGTATAGCCGGACCTCCGATATATGATAGTGTCTCCGAAAGAACTTTGGTTGTGTAATAAATTAATACTAAGTTTTCTTAACAATTAAGGAAATGATATAATTATTATTTTACAACAAAGCACTAACTTGATTATGTCAGTTAGTTCTAAGTTAGTAATAGTAATTTAATTAATTCCAAGTAAAAGCATAAGAATAAATACTAATACAAAAATAAGCGAAACTACCCGCTCAGGCTTGGCTCATCCCTGTCAACACACTAGACAGCCACACATTGCCTCGCGGCGAATGTTTAGTGGGTTTGTGTGCCAGGGATGCATATACTTATCAAGGCCAGGGGCCCTCTTAGGCAGATTATGAGTTAGAGGCGGGCCGCAATAAACAAACTTAAAATTCACCTAAAAAATTAGGGCTTTATTTGCCTGCCTAGTGGTTCCAGATTGATTTAATTCGGTCATTTTTCTTGTATATACGATTTTTATAATAATTCGTTGTTGGCGGGCCGCACTAGGATTGCACTAGGTGATTGTTTGTTGCTATCGGTGCCAAGCTAACCGCAGAAGTCGCTCGTGGAATAGTATTTAATCTTATGCTGAGAGTCCCTCTCCACGCGGATGATTATGCATTTCCATTATTATTTATTTATCTAACGTCCCGAGGGTGATCAAGGAAGCGAATGATTGATTGCGTTTTGAAACGTATTCGTTTCAAAACGGCCGCGTGAATGTTGACTTGGAATTAATCATAAACTCAAACATCTAAAACAAACACATAAACAATTTCATCTATAACATAACCATAACATAATGTAACGCAACTAAAATCTAATAACACCCAGTTCTTCGAAAACTGCTTCATTACGATCGATAATCCGTGAAGTAATTTAAAACTTAGGAACGGATATTTTGAGCTTATATCAATGAAACAGTTTTATCCAGAATAGCACTTATTATTTGTAAATTATTCTAGGTAAGATAGTGATCCAATTTTTTTATTTGCACTGACATATACATAATGTATTAATAGTGTATTCGTAATAATCACAATATATAATAATATGTAGAACGTACACACAATGTATGATCAACATTAATTCTTAACAACGTCTACAAATCTGGCTCATTAATTTTAACTAACCTAGTAAATACATTAATTAAAAACTCAAGTTATTCATTACATTTAGGCTTGCATGAATATATTCTTTGAATAGTCAGTTGATATTGTATAAGGTTTTCACATAATATACCACTGGCCTTAAAAGCTCATAGTCATAAATAAAAAAATGTTTAACTTGATTGCAAAAGAGCAGCCCGAGAGAATACAAACAGTCATTGATATAAAGAAAAATATTTAAGAGCTTTTACTCTTGTCTGGGTTAATAGGACCGCTCTGCATGAAGTATTTTGTCAAATACTACTAAACTGAAAATTATTATTATTTTGTTTGTCTTCGCTACCAATAATCATTCGAACATAGATTTTATTCTCTAATACATAATTCATTAGAACTTTCATTCAAAAACAATTGCAGTCAAGGAAACCACCTTAACATACTAATCAACGAAAAATTTACTTTTCACAAATTAATTCATAGGGATATTAATTTTGCCAAATTCACTAATATAACGAGAACAGAAAGTCCGAAATTGTCAGAATTTTAATAACTATTTTATGATTTTGTATCTTAATTATTATTTAAATTTAGATACTTTTATATACTCTTATTTATGGTGCGTCTCGGGCTGCGCGGAGTAGTTGCTGTCCTTCGCTAGACACCCAGTAGTCGGCGAGCAAGTCCCGTTCGACTTCCAAGCACGATTGGAATGTTTTCTCACCTTTGTTCAGCGTAAGAAGTTGTTTCTTTAGAAGAAGGCCCTGCAACAACATTCGTTTCATTATAAGTCTTGAAATAGCTTTTATTTACGAGAGAGAAGCTAACGAACAAAATTAGTTTAACTAATGTTAAGAATGGAAAAGTCATTGATAATTGTACTAGCGCGTATAATCATATAACAGTTCGTGGGTTAGTGTATGTATACTAAATAATGAGAAAAAACAACGTAATATTTCGACAGTGGAAATCTCAAATGTCTTAAGGGACATAAAGGGACATGTCCCTTACGACATTTCAGATTTCTAGTGTCGATATGTAAATGCCGAAATTTCTTGTTTCAAATTTGTTGTAGAAAGAACCAATACGTACATGTGTTATAGTTAAATCTCTAAGTAAATAGGACTACACAAGGTTATGCTTTATCTATATCGGCTACGACTTCCGACCTCTGAGCTGCCTCACGGCGTGAACAACCGCTATAGTGCCTGTACTCATACTCTCAGTCCCGATGTGGGGTCGAGATTTAATGTTAATTTCATTGTTTTTGAGCGTCACAAGTGAAGACAGTAGAGAAGACCCTGTTTTGTATTATTACGGCTTAGTGAGTATCCCTAACCTCTAAACAATATTCTATGCTTTTTCACTAAAGTGCATACAGCTTCCAAATTTTCTTCTGGAAAAATCCGTTTTATATGTACATAAGAGAAATCGCAAAAGTCCGAGGAAACTAAAAGAAAGTAGGCTCTGTAGTAGGATACAACAATACTTAAATAAACTGCCCAGTCAGTGTTGATGGATTTCTATTGAAACATCCATGAATTATACGACTACATTATGCATATTATTTATACATTAAGAACATGTTCTTTGATAGGGTGGAAGCATTTTCTTCACTAATTATCCCAAGGCAACCTGTACTATATATTCGTCTATAGATGTATTTTTCTCAAATATGATAATGATAACAATAGTGTAAAGTAGTAATGCGTAAAAACAATACTGTTACGGGTGTTTATTCAACAGAGTTGTACCAGGAAAGTATGCAGTGCGAGGACAGAATAATGGAGCAATTTAATTGGTCGATTTCTGCCCCAGATACCGTTACGCTGCCTCGCTGATCTTTGCCGGAACGATGATTTATCAGAATTCCTTCTAGACACGCACTGCTGCGGAAAGGACCTTACGGCTTGCTGTTTAATCTGCTGTTAAACAGCAAGCCGTAAGGTCCTTTCCATACTAATATTGGCAAAGTATAGCGACATATTATAGTCTAGGCCACTCCACAAAGCAAGGATGGGGTGCAATATCAAAGAGAGCGGGGTTTCACCTTCTCCTCACGAAGCTATACTTTATTATTTTGTGACAACTATAGCCTTTGTTTTTTTTCTGCACCACCTGTCGGCGGAACCCGGCTCAAAGTTGCGCTACGGCAAAGGACTGCTCACTGTTTGTCTAAAGGTTTAAATGATTACAATATGATATTGGTAAAGATCAGAGTATTTAACTTCAACGTTATATCGGTCCTATTGTTCGGATGCGAGACATGGCTCATCAAAAATGATGCCATCGGTAGACTCCAAGACCAAAGAGATCCTTCTAAGGATATAGCGCTAGATTGGACCACGTGATGTGGAAACCTGACAACCACTTGTCCAAATGGCAAACCTACGGAAAGAGAAGGTCGGATCAACAACAGCAACAAATACTCTATTGATTCACACAAGTAAACAAAAATAATAGAACACACACAGGGAAATTTTACATGGGATTCAACAGGCGGTCTCATCGCTAAGCACCAATCTCTTCCAGACAACCTTAGGAAAGAGATACGATGAAAAATAGCCGAAGTACAATGGGAAGATATCGTCACTTGGATGGTAAAACTACTAAAGCGACAGAGACTCACATGTCGCTTTAGTAGTTTTACCATCCAAGTGACGATATCTTCTCAAAACCCTATCTCCCCGATAAGGGATAAAAGGAATACATATTCGACAGTCCCAGTGAACCGAGTTACATTCACAGGAAGACAATGTGTTAAATTTGTGATTTATTTTATTAATAAATCAGAAATTTAACACATTGTCTTCCTCTGAATGTAACTCGTAATGTATAAGTAAATTACAAATGTATCTTAGCAACATTTCGAAGATACGAGTCTGTTATTTGGAACGGTCGTAATGCAGGACGAGAGCGAGCGCAGCCTGCCGCCCTGCGCGGCGCGGCAGGCGTGCGCGGCGGTGCTGCAGCGCTACTGGCGCGCGCCGGCGCTGGTGCGGCTGTGCCGCTGCGCGCGCCGCCGCCGCTGCGACGCGCTCGTGCCCGCGGACCGGCGCCTCGAGCTCAACAACAGGGCGCACTTCCAGGTACGCGCATAAAATGTCACCAGGACCTCCCATATAAAGAGTTCATTGTACATAAAGCTCACTTTTGCGGGGATGAGTAGCGTGTCAGTAGGGTAGTAAGCGAGATACGCGACAGAGAGGATAATGAGTAAAAGGCACTGTAGTCGATTTCAAAAAAAAGTAACAGAACTGTAGACACCTGTTCTTTCACTCCAATCAACCAACGTCGCCTTGTTGTGTTGGGATAATATAACAAAGTTACACTCTGCTTAAAGTACTAATTAATTTGTTAAGCAATATTTGTGTAAGATAAGGTATGTATTCCCATAGGTTTGTGCTTAACCTGATGGTTGACTGCTGAAAATGTACACTATTTTAAATATTAAAAAAATGATTACGATATGAATTGAAACATTCATAACACGAAACTATGTTTGTTATTTATATGTTTAGCACATAGTTTAGTCATTACACGCAAGATTTTAAAGATTTTTTTTGATTTCTTAACTCGCCTTTCCCGGAATATCTTTTCTAACAATTGCTACTTAGTACCTTCATTTGCTAAGAGTTTGCAACAGTGGGTGCTATATGAAGTTATTTTAAATTAAGAAAAAGTACTAATACTGCTACCACCAATGTCATTCCGAGTGTACGAACCAAGAACGCTCACGTGCCTATATTAATCTTTTTTTTTTCAGTTTTGTAAACCTACCAGCGAGTGGCCGATGTGTACCATCGACGACGTGCCCCTGACCGTCGAATCCGCTTACGATCGCATCGACCCCGATGAGATGGAAGCCAAGCACCACGACAATATTCAGTTGACACCGCCAAAAATAGTTTTTAAATGTCAATGCCGTTACCCTAAACACTGGAAACTGATTGCCACAACGGAAAATGAAGATATCCAGGGTTACCAGTGTGCTTCGTTGCCATATTGCAAGACGGGAGAGTTCTGCGGGAATATTAGCAACGACTTATACGCGCTGTACCAGTCCTGCTTGTGTCCCACGCATCATATTTGTGTGCACGACGGAGGATTGCCGCAAGCCGACATTTCGGAGTTACTTTACCGAGGGAAGGGATGGAAGGCGCATTGTGTACGCGTGGGAGAAGAATACAGTTACGAAGATTATTAATATAAAACCTTCAGTACCAGTAGTCTACTAATCAGAAGAAACCTCTGAAACTACACCTGTATCGCGCGTCTATCTGCTAGATGTATACGATTCAAAGGGTTTAAGTAGTAACATACACCATTAAGTAAACTTATTTGGCTTATTTCATACCCTCTCCTTATGTATGTAAACCAATCTAAATAAAATAAAACCCTTTCAACGCGTATGATTTAGATTATGTGTATTATTATACACTAACGTCCCGCCCCCCGGCTTCGCACGGATATAATGTAATTTACATAAAAAACCTTCTATAAGAAGTTTTCCAATGACTAAAAACGGTTTAGAAGTAAGCGGCCGAAGATATGAGGACAGACAGGAACGTATAGCGACTTTGATTTATGCTGTGTAGTGAAGTCAAACAAAGCTGTATTTTTTAAGGCAATCGAAGGAAACGAGGATGCGGATCACCTGATGGGAAGCAACCACCACCGCCTACATATGAGGTAATTTGTATTTCGTGAATCTTATAGTAGTAAGCTTACTATGGGCCTTATAAGAAAGCTCAAAGTCACGCAACGAGCTATGGAGAG
This sequence comes from Ditula angustiorana, assembly GCA_963691745.1. NCBI lineage: Eukaryota > Metazoa > Arthropoda > Insecta > Lepidoptera > Tortricidae > Ditula > Ditula angustiorana. The sequence continues at coordinate 8,490,248 of OY829484.1, forward strand.
GGCTATGCTTGGAGTTTCTCTGCGTGATCGAATCAGAAATGAGGAGATCCGCAGACGAACGAAAGTAACCGACATAGCCCAGCGGATTAGCAAGTTGAAGTGGCAGTGGGCAGGGCACATAGCACGGAGAACTGATGGCCGATGGGGTCGGAAAGTTCTCGAATGGCGGCCGCGTATTGGCAAGCGCAGCGTAGGACGACCAGCCACAAGATGGTCCGATGACCTCGTACAGGTGGCAGGAAGGCGCTGGTTGCATTCTGCTTCCAACTGGCCACTTTGGAAATCCATGGAGGAGGCCTATGTCCAACAGTGGACTTCTTGTGGCTGAGATGATGATGATGATGATGATGAATCTTATAGCGCATTGGTATTAACTGTAATGCTGTAAAGGTTTATTTAATAAATAATAAATGAGAACCACCAACCCCAAAAGAGTTGCTGATCCCCTGAGCCTCTGGATCTTATCATTCAACATACGAAACGCAGTTGCAAGCTACTACTGAGGCTTGTATACTGTGAAATCATCATCATCAACATCAGTATTGTACACTACTACATTCAAAATTGCATGCAAATGCAGTTACCCTGCTGGGTTGGCCGGCGATGTCTTTGGCGAGCTGGCGCAGCTGGTCAGGGAAGCGCGCCGGCCACAGGACACGGCTCAGTAGGCCGCCAGCGAGCGCCTCCGCCGCCGACAACTGCCGCCCGAACACCACTAAGTTGTCCACCTGGAAATTCAATTTAGTTTTAAAACTATCTCTACAATAGAACAATACGCCGATCTGCGTGAGTCGCAACAAGAGCGTGATCGTGTCAAGAGCTAGCCATAAAGATTAGTAAACAGAGTAAACTCACTATGGGTTTGGGCAGGCGGCGGGCGTGGGAGGTAAAGGCGGCGGTGGCGAGCTGCAGCGGCGCGCGCTCGTGCTCGAGGGCGAAGCGCGCCAGCTCGGACGCCACGGCTACGTCGCTCAGCGCCGCCAGCGCCAGCCCCACGCCCGAGCACTCGCCCCACACGCCGCAGCACAGCAGCTTGCTATGTTGCTCTGCCGTGCTCAACAACGATCTGTGACATGAACACATTATAGGTAAAAACTTTACAAATAAATATGTTCTATTCATTTTTGAAAGAAAAGCAGGGAAGCGAACGAACATGACGTTCCCCTGATGAGAACTGATCGGTCTGATCTAGTATTATTAATAGTAGTAGTAATAGGGTACCTGTAACAATAACCCTAATATTAAATAACTTTATCGAATTAAAATCCCACATCAGATATATAGATGGCGATTCATCCCTTAATTTTCCACCCTTAGTTGTGGAATATTTTCTTGCAATGTAAATGCGACCAATCTAGAGTGTATACATATAACAAAATAAATTAAAAAAAAGAATAATTAAAATAGGTTGACGCAGAATGCAAAAAAATAAAAATGTTAGTACATGTTCAGATAGTTTAGAACACCTTAATTCCTCTGATGTATCTGATGATGACTGTCCCACATTTCATAAATCTACAAGCTTTTTGTTTTGCCAAAATGGAGAAATATTATTAATTTATTAGATTAAGTTGGGCTACAAAACTAAAAAAATAAATATTTTTACTACAAATCTCCACTTGCTGGTACCTTATAGTTTCCGCAAAGCTGAATGCGTTGGTTGTCCTTATCTCCATATCATCATTTAACATGGCACTTAAATCTAATGATGAGCATAAAGTGCCACATTCCGACGTGAACAGTGTCACAGATATATCTTTCTTTCTGTCAACATATGCCAAAGCTGCATCCAGATCCCTTAGTGTCTGAAAGAATATATTAACAGTAAAAAAAAACTCTTTTATACAAAATATACAACTTCAACTTTTTTATTATTCTACAAACCTGAATACTGTACTGTTGCTGGTCTCCTTTTCTTTTCACACAAATCTCAGCTAAATTATTATCAAATGTAACTGTCAGACTTTTAAGCTTAGACAACTCAAGATCATCCTCAGCTTTAACATTAAGCTCCCTTCTTTCATCATGTTTAGCAGATAGTCTCTTCTGTTTTGCAGGTTTTTCAGTCTTTGTGCTTTCGCGTTTTCTTTTGCTTAGAACATGAGAAAGCTTTGAATTCAATTTCTGTTTAATGGACAAACAATCTGTTCTATTTATAACTTCATTTGGTGACGTGTTCATTTCTGTCATAAATACATCAGATATTTGGTCAACTGACTCTTCATCAGCAATTGAAAGGTTTAGTCTGTCAGACGGCTGGCGGGAGACGCGCGCAGCACCCTGAACCGCGCCAGACTCCAGCTCACTTACCCGCAGAGGGCTCATACAGTTACTGGAGTACGAGCTTGAAGAATGGCGGCGATAAATAATCGAGTCATCTGCACTATGAGCTTCATAGTCTTCACATATGGACATTGACTTCACTGAGCTACTCAGGGACCCTCTTTGTTTCCCGCCTGCTATTTTCTTGGCTTCTGTTTCTTCACTCTTGATGCTTTCCTTCTTTCTCTCCCTAAACTTCATTTCTTTAGTCTCTGGTGTGGAGCTTTGAATTTTCTTAATAAATTCTGCTTTAGTCCGCATATTTTTTTTACCTTTTGGTGCTTCAGGAGTGAGCTGGTAAATCATGTTAACAGCTCCCTCATCCATCAGCAACCTATCCACTTCTGTTAGTCTTTTATTTTGTTTACTAGCTTTTGGTGGAGGCTTCTTCCAGTGTAATTTTCCAGTAGGAGACTTGGCTTTTGGCAATGGTTGAACTTCACTCTTGCTTTTTTTAGGTATAGAGTGTTCTTTCTCAGAAAATGATTCTTTGTTTTTATTACCTAATTTGCCTTTTGTAAATGTATCTGGATTATCAGGATCAAATATAACTTTTTTTTTTATAACTCTACCAAGTCTTCGCTGTGGTTGGCTGTCATCTCCACTCTTATTTAAGGCAGCTTGACCTTCACTTACAAAACTTGCAGATGAATCCATAGAAGATCCATCAATGCGTTCCTGGTCTATAACAACCTCTTGTGCTACTGATGGTGGTTCAGTGGACTTGACAAGATTTTCAGTCTCTTCTAAAAGTTTCTCAGTAGCAATATCTTTTAATGGTTCATGATCATCATCTTCCCAGTCTCTAACCAACACATTAACAATATTCTCCTTTATGTTATTTGGTTTATTACTCTCACTCCCTGATATATCATCCTCTTGACTTACTTCAGCATTACCTGTAGCCACTGTGTTGCGATTTTCTCTCTTTCCCTTGTTCTCTGCTAAAGAGCTTTCTGGTACTTTGGAAGAGGCATCAACCAATTTTCTATTTCTCTTGCTCTTTGCATCCACTGAAACAGATATAGATTCGTCTACTGACAGTTCTGGTTTATCTTTTTTACTCTTAGCAGGCTCTGCAGGGACAATTTCTTCTCGAGCTGCTGGTATTTCTAATGCTTTTTTATCTTTCTTATTAGTCTTACTCTCTGGAGTTGCAGTTTCCGAGATTTTTGAAGAATTGGCTACATTTTTTTTATCTTTCTTTCCTTTATTTTGTTCAGAGACTGTTTCACTATCATCAGCAGATATTTCAGATGTATTATCTCCTTTAGATTTGACATCAGCAGTACTGCTGTTGCTTTGTAAGAGTTTTTTCTCCCCTTTTTTTCGGCGCGGTAGTCTTTCAAAGCTTCTTCTAGTATTTTTTGATGACTTCAATCTAGTCAGCTGTTGTAAAGCCAATTGTGCTTCTATAGTTTTTATATTACTATGATCAACTTGCATGATCTTCACATACTGATCATCAGCCTGATCAACATCATTACCTTCCAGTATGTCTAGCAGCTCCTCCTTATTTAACACTTCTTGCCTTGTAGAACTGTTATTGTTTTCCAAATTGTCAACAACATTGGAGTGCAGAACATCACTCAATTCTAGATTCTGCCTTAGTTCACTAAGAATATGCTTTGAAGCATCAAGCTCATCATTATTTATATTAGATTGATCAGTCTCATTAGCATCATTCTCATTTCTTTCAACTAAAATTTCGGTTTTAAATTGCACTGTATCAGTAGGTTCGGTATTTCCATCAACCAAACATTCCTCAGTTACTTGCAAATCACTAGAGATGGCGTTTTCAGTGCTTTCAACAAAAAGTTCTGATATTTCTTCAGCTATTTTAGAAGTTAGTCCATTGTCAGGTTGTTTTTCAATGTTTTGGTGATTATCAGTATCTGTAGTAGAGTGCACTGCCTCAGAGGTGTCTTCAGAGGGAATAACAGTCTCATTAGTTGTTGGTTGGCAACTCTTGGTTGTCTCTACATACACAACCTCTTGAGCTGCTGTGGTATCAACACTTACTAGGTCTGGCGCAGCGGCGTCTGCATCAGGCAATAAATCGGGATTAGCCGTGGCACCAAGTTCGGCGATGCCGTTCGACTTGTGGCACTCAACCGCGTCGCTCGAGATCTCAGCGGACTCGTCACTCGCATTCACTTGCACTTGCGCCTCTTCAACTATAGAATTGTGACCTAGAGGTTCTTCAACAACTTCCATGTTTCGTTTCTCCCAAGTTTATGTATTATAACCTATATGCATAAATAAATCAAACAACTCGATAATTCAGAAGTAACACAAAATGAATGCCAGAACTTCTATTAAGTTACATGACTTTGCTAGTTATAGTAAAACTGGTAATAAATTGAATTTACAAACAATTAAAAGTTAATCTTTATAGGTTTCACTTAATTTAATGTAACTCAAGAATCAAGCTAAGTTTTTTCGCGTCCATTTTATGCGTATACGTTAACAAGCTTTACGTTACTATCCACAATTATTTAAGCAAGATTGTTATTTACAATATTTCGTAAACACATATGAATAGAGTAGTTTTTCAAATGGCAGAGTCCTGTAAATGAAGCTAAAAAATCGTGTCAATTTAATAGCAGAACCTGACTGACTGAGTCAATAGCCATAGACAAGTAAGATCTAGGAGTGCTAGGTGTATTGCCAGGATTAAATATTTTCTAAATAAAAACTACATTTTATGCACTTTTTACATAAAATAGCAGAATAGCCAACATTACGACTTCAACTGTAGGTTACGAATTGAATTGTTTTTTTTTAGTCTGTTCTTGGCCACAGGTACAAAAAAGCCCTTTAGCCAATTGAATTGGCGTGCGAGTGTTGCCAGGCACGTAAAAATAATCGTATATCTGCGATATTTCTGAGTAGCATGCGATGAAAAAAAATAGACAAAGATAATTTAATTTGTCTGAAAATAAGCAAAATTACATTCTGTAGATATTCTGTTGTTTGTTTTCGATTTGATTTGTGATATTACATAGATGTAGTCGCCCACACAATTTATCGAAATTCTATTATAGCTTCTTTAAATATACTTTAATTTTTGTATCGAAATGAAATCCGTACATTCAAATGCCATTTCGCGAAACACCACCAAAGGGCGCGCGATCACCAAATAAAGTCACAAAACAACCATTGATCAAATTACTTAAAACTCACTTCAAATTGATGTTTGGCTATGATAAAATTATAAAAATAAGTACTTGGTACAAGTTACCGCCGTATGTAATATATTTTTCAAGTTCAAAAATTAAGATAAAAAAACTATTTTTTTTTCTGTAAATCCAAAACAATTCTTAACCCAAGGCTCTGGCAGTACTGCGTCCACAGATTAGAAATATATCAAGCTTCCGGCTCATTTGATTCGTTCATTCGTTCGCGACTTCGTGTCGAATTTAAAGAATTTAAGAAAAATTTCGTGTCGAAGTGTCAATGTCATTGTCCGTCATCTAATAATCTAATAAAATAAAAAGTTTAATAGCACGATCCAGTAATAAAACCATACGTATTCGATGAATATCCTCCCTAAAAAGAGGTAAGTCGTCGGACATAACTAAAAACATTGTTATCTGCTCATTCAGAACTGATAAGATTCATACTATTTATAGTTATAAAATAATAAATAAATGACAAAATGACGGGTTAGTTGTACCACTTTTTTTTATTACAGTTGCTATATTTTTGTTTCTTTTAAAGGTGGCATGTACGGACGAAGGAAAATATTGCAAGAGTGAGAAAGGATGAAGCTGAAGCAGCAGAAAAAGAAAGAGAGGAGAGACTTAGAATTGAAAATGCAGACCGGGAAGCTCGACTTAATGTGCTTAAACATAAAAGTAAACAAAAGTTGTCAGAATTGGGCATCGCCCACACTGAGCAACCACAGACCAGTAAAGCACCTGAGCATATCAATTTATTTACTGACTCTGAGCATGCTGTTACTACATCAAACAAAGAGCATGATAAAGAAGTCAAAGATAAAAAGGAAGAATATGAAAAAAAAATTGGCTATCTCACATATCTGGGACAAGACACAAATGAAGCTCTTAAAAAGAAAAACTGGTATGAAGTTTTACCAGATGCATCTAGATTTTCAAGATCAAATGAAATTAAAGATACATATGAAAAGTTGGTTCTTCGTGATAAAGATGGAAAACCAAAGACAAATGAAAGTGATATAAAAAATGGAGAAGTTGCATGGAAGTCAAAGGCTAAGCTAGACCCAATTAATGCATTCATTAAACATTGCCCTGTAAAAAGCAGCAGTGAACTTAAGTCTAAGACTACCAAAATTATTGAAATAACTTCATCCAAACAAGAAAGAAAAAGTAAAAAACATAATAGCAAAAAGAACAAACACAAGACAGAGAAAGATGATAAACATAAGAAATTACTAAAATTAAGAGAAGATCGCTTAAAACGAGAACAACAAGAAAAATTCAAGACAGAAATATTCTTAAGTGGTCTTAATCCCACTACAACACAGAAACAACAAGATCATGGCAACACCAAAATAAAACCAAAGTATAATTCTCAATTTAATCCAGAACTTGCAAGGCAAAATTTTGTCTAGTTGCTGTTCATAACCAATCGGATAATATAAAGTAGCACTCACAGGTTGTCTTACTAATCCTACTATCCTATCCTACTCCTATATTATAAATACGAAAGTTTGTTAGGATAGATGGAAGTTTGTTTTTTTTCCTTGTACTCGTAGATATGGCTTTTGCAGCAAGGTACCTACTTTGCCAATGTCAAGTGTGGTAGATGTGTACACACAAAATGCTCACAAAAACTACCAAACGGATTTAGATAAAACTACACTTACATAGCTTATACATAAAAAATAAGAATAACATAATATAGGACATAATTTATTTCCATGACGTATGGTATTTGTGAACTTCACGTGAACAAAGACGCGAGCGTCCACTAGTTTAGTAATATTTATGCTGTAGGTTTTTCTTAACTCAATACCTTAAATCAATATATCTTGGAAATGCGATCTAGTCTGATGACTAAGATGAGAAGCATTTGAAATTTGACCTAACTAAAGAAAAAACTCTCAAAAATATAATTATAAAGTTTATTTTATATGCATAGTTCCACAAAGCCTATCGAGTACTTATTATATTTATATATCTTTCTTAAAATATGGTTATAAAATATATTATTTTATTTCTCATAAGAATCTATATTTATTTCCTACGTACCATCACAATGCTTGTAAATTCTTAAAATATAAACTATTTTTGGAATGTTTGTGTCAGCATTGCTATAGGAAGTTTATCTTCAATTTTGTTGTAATTGTATTTGAATGTTTCACAGAATATTTCTAGAACTCTTCCAACATATGCACCTTCATATGGCACTTCAGATGACTTTGACCTGAAATAAATCGTTTAAAACTTAAATTGGAGGCACAACTTAGCAAGCAGATAGGAAATTTACAGGATAACAAACTCATACAAACAGCAACAAACTTAGCCAACCATTAAAGGGGGAACTGAGAGAAATTGTCTATGGTCGAAAGGGATAGATATATCAACTTCATAGTGCATACTATGTGCCTCTCTTTCGGAAAATGACACTTTCTCGCAGTTCCGTCTTTAATGGTGACTTATGTGTCTTCGATTGTATAACAGCAAAAACAAAAGGTTCACAAACATTGTCATTGTACTCACTTTGAAAGAGTAGCACTCTTCATGTAGGCACTCAAAAAGGCTACGAATGTATCAATATTATGTTTTCCAGTTTGGCGAAGAAGCGTGTAAATGCCCACTAAAAATGGGTAGCCATCAATGTTTTCCCCAGCCTTTCTTGATAGTAGGTCACCTGTAACATTTGAAATCATAAAACACGCCCAATAACATGCAAATAGAAGAGGAAGATATATAATAGTCTTAGTAACCTGTTGAATGACAAAACTGCAATTTGGGTAATTGTGATATCAACAAAATGGCGCAAAGTCGACCCATGTCAACCATCGAAAATTCCAATACATTCCTGATGTAGATTTTTTCATATGGCTCATATATTCCACAACGCACCAGGTAATCTTCTAAGTACTTCAGAAGTTCTGATGTGACTTTTGGTTCTGGTTCAGAATTATTTATCATTAATTCGTTCAGCAACGATCTGCAAATTATAATTCTGTAAATCGCGGAGTTGTCATACAAATGTTCATGTCCATCCCCTATAGTCAAGGGCACTATTATTTTCAAAATCGCTTAACCAAGTATCTTAATTTTAAATTTATACCGGAACTGTAAGAGTAACTTAGTTCGACAAATTACGGTTTTTCATACAAACTCACGAACACTTCCACAGAAATCCGTAATCCAAATTTCAAGTTTCTAGACCCAGTGGTTTGGGTTGTGCGTTGATCTGTGAATCATTCAGTCACTTCACCGCGCCAGTTTATCACCAATAAGTATCAATTTATAGAACACGTTTCAAGGCCTATGCATAAAATTTGATTCACTTTAATGCATTTTAATTCATAAAAAAACATTTACTACCTAATTAATTTGAATGCTTTCAACAAAGAATAAAGCTACCTACTCATTCATCGTCTGCAGGGAGGATTCTAAATGCGCCGAGTCGAACTTAGCCGTGCTGTTCAATTGATATGCGATATGTCGTCTGAGAACTTGCAGTGTGCCAATGAGCACTATCACATCCGTTAATTGTTGTAAAACCTTTTGCCCTTTGGATATGGCTAGCTCAGTATCTTTGGCGTCGGCATTCAAATTGCTAACATTGATCTTCTCTTGGCCACTCTTTAACATTTGTTGAACGGTATGCAGCTGGTTTTTAATCATGAACGCGTATAACGTGTCTAGCCCGTGCAGGCCCACCACTCCGATGGCGTCGTTTAATTTTGCGAAGGTTTTTGTATTAACAATTTCACTTTGACTTTTTATGTCGAACCATGCTGTGCATATATTAATGTAACAGCATACTCTGCAAATAAATGAAATAATATTACGTAAGATTTAAATACAGATAAAGTTAAAAACTTTTATTTCTTACTAGCTTTTTCCAGCAATTTCGTACGCGTGGAATCTGGAAGTGAGTATCTAAATCAGTTTCTATAGTCCGACAACTACGTGCCCGACCGTCCTACGGGGTAACAGAATATATATCAAGACATTCAAGATGAAATATGCAAGAATGAACACAATGGTATTTGTGGTCGCAGTTACGAAAATCGCGGAACATACCTACCCACCTACATGAAGGTCATTCGAATGCCCCTTGAAGTGCTCTACCTCTGGTCTAGAACTAACCACCTAGTTAAATAAGGAAACGGAAAAAGCTCTAGGGAGATGTTTTATTATTTTTACCTGGCATCTGTAAGCTGAGCAATCTGCCTAGCGAGGCTTCCCATGAATCCAGCAGAAGGGCTGTACATAGTCACTCCTTTACGTAGACTGATCTCTTTAGCGACATTTTCCACAATAATCGCAGACACCTAAACATAAGTTTTAATGTATCATTTGGAAGATCTTCATACTTTGAATTTCAGCTATGATTTGATTACTATGCATTTAAATACTTACCTGTTTTTGCCAAATTCTTAACCCATGTATGTTTATATAATCTTGAATATACTCTAAGGATCTCTTGTAACCGTCCATGCTTTCTGCTAATTTCTGGAGTCGTATCAATAAAGTATTCGGAGCAAGAAGCTTCCTACTTTGAGGTTCTAGAAATTCTATAAACTTCTTGCTTATGTGAGTATCTAGTTCTCTTAGCAAGCCTTCTTCCAATAGTTCAGCTGGGTCCACTCTAATGACACCCACCAAAGTAGACCGCATGTCCAAGATCCCTTAAATCAAAACATTTATTAAAATCCCTTTCTTCTACTTTCTAAGTTAAAGTCTGTTTAACAGTTTCACCTTACCAGTTGTAAATGTGGATGCTGAATGGGTGAGTTTTGCAACTTCCATCCTGTGTTCCAGTTGAGCAAATTCCTTTAACCTCTCCTTATCTAGTCTCGTAGGTATCTCCTTAATAGTCCACGTCTGAAGATCAATTATTTTTTCTACAATACTAAACACCATCTCTGGAATTATTTGCAAAACTTTTTGAATATATTTTATCAGTTCATTGCTGTAATATTGCGACACTGAAATCAAGTCATCACTGTGAGCCTGATTTATTCTCAGCAATGGTATTTCCATAGCACTGGCCAGTTTAAGAAACAATGCCCTGAGCCTGCTGGTAACAGCTGGATCATCTTTTATACTTTCTTGCATAATCTGTGTGTATGAGTCAATGATACACCATGCGTAACTGACGTCAGCTGCAATTTCCAGGGTCACAAGAGAGTCATCCTTTAGAGACGCAGTTCTCAAAGCATTCCTTAACGCATCTTTACTTTCCGAAAGGAATTGAAGAACAGTTGAAGCACTTTTAATGCCATGGAATTCCTCAACTTCATCTAATGCTTGGATGAGCTGAGTTATTTTCTTCATTGATTTAGTGGTAATTGTATCTCCAACTGACTTTATCTGATTTGCAATGTTGGTAAACCATTGCTTCAACTGGTCATTTCCTTTAACTTTTGTAAAGGACTTATCGCCAGAAAAAAGTTCTGCTAAGTTGTTGAGAGCTTCTAGTGCTTCAGACTTGCTGGTGTTCCAAGTCTCATTTCTGTGTTCAAGCAGTCTATTCAAAATTTCCCGAACTTTTAACTCCAGCTCAGCAGTACTTATAAGCAGTTCTAAGATTTTTAATGGATCATGATTGGATTCTTTCAATACGAGTTCTTTCAGTTGTTTGCTTTTTTTATTGGTATCATAAAATATGACATGACTATTATGCAACAGCAACCAACGCAAAACAAAATTCGAATTTATTAGCAAATTCAATATTTTATTAATATTATCCAAAACAAAATCATCAGTCATTACACCTTCTTTTAGCAATTGATGGGTCTTGTTTATCAGCATGGGCACAGCACTCCCTCTTTTGGAGAAAACTTCTTTTACCATCTTACTGTTGCAAGTGTTACTCAATGCCAACTTAGCAGCCTTAAAATTTTCCCAATAATCAATAACGTTTATTGTAACTCCCATATAAACGGGAACTATCCAATTGCTTGGAAAAAATTTATCTGCTATCTCACGCATTTTCGTAACATCACTATGCAGATATTGCGGTAGGAAGAACAGACATACCACAAGCATGCTGGCCTGCGTTGCCAGAGCAGAGGCTTGGTGCTCAGGCGTGGTATACACTGCCAGTTGATTGTAGATATCCTCAGATCTCAGTTTCCCAACAACCTTTTCGATGAAATACGGATGGATGTTAATACGCCTAAAAACAGTTTAAAGTACATTATGTAGAATATTCAACAACTAATTTATTAATTAACTAGATGTATCTACTCTGACAAAATCCAAATTATCCCTCATGCATCTCTTTCTTATGAAAATTGTTAAACAGAGTGACACTAAGGTTAGTAGTATCAGTCATGAAAGGGCCAAAGAGAGATATAGAAACAGGATGTACCTACTAACATTATATTAACTTCATTTTGAATTAGTTATTTAAAATAAAGTTTGTGATTGATGAATTTAACTCATTAAAGGATGCAAAGACATCAAAAATACTTGGCAGAAACGCCACCTTTTAATTACTGGCTACATGCAAAATATGATTATTCATTCCATTTCAAACCAATGATAAAAATTGGCATACCCAAAATATTCAACAGGATAGTCGGCAGGTCTCTTTTTAAGTTGCTGATTATAGCCAGTATCCCTAAGTAATTTGCAAACATCATCAACATTGGACTGTGACTGGCTTGTGCTGTACCGGTAGAATGCTACCAGTAATCTCTCTCTGACAACACCAGGTATGTACAGGTCACATATCAACAGCATGGCTCCATACAGGTAGAGGGATTCACACTGCAATCAGAAGTGCATGAAGTTGTATTGTCACACGTAAGAATAAAATAAAAGCATACTTTTAACTTGCAACCTGAATGTACAAACTGACAAACAAACTAAGACAGCAAGTTAAATATATCTTTGTAAAGAATTTATACTATGTAAAGATAAGTGGCAATAGCATTTAGCACTAACCAGAAGCTGCTTTCCTTCGACATCTTTCATAACAGTTTCAATGTTTTGCTGTATAAAAGCTCCATCATACAACTGTTCTACAAATGAGTTTAAATCTATAATGTACTGATGAACATTCTCAAAAAGCAAGTAAAACCGATTCACTATTTCCAAATACTTCTCTTTGAGATCATCATCCAAATCTTGTAGTTTCTGGAACACATAACCAAATAAACAAGACAACACAATCTTTCTAAGCTATAGGATTTTAGGTGACAATGAAATTAAAGATAATAACTATGTAAAGCAATAATAATAGTATCACTATGGAACTTTTGAATAGCTAATTTAGACAACCCACTATTATTAAGTTTATTGAAATGAAAATTACAATGACTACTATATATTTACCACATTTGCACTGATTTTCTTTTCCTGATTATCTGCAATCTTGAAGTATCCAAAATCCATAATAACATCCTGATACTTTTGCTGTAGTTCTCTATTCTCTAAGCTGTAATACCATTGAGCATCACAGGTTACAAATAAATCACTACATTAATACTTGAATTTTAATCATTATAGTACTCACGAGAACATTGATGGAACATGATCTTTAAGTCTAAGAATTTCAGCTATAATAGCATTTCCGTGTGAAACTAATTTCAATAAATTCTGAGCACAGAGATTATCTTCTGCCATAAAAACTCTCATCCTGCGGGCTTCAGCTTTGATTGTTTTAATTACTGAACTGTGTTAGTAATCTAGATCACGTTTCAGAATTCATGATTATAAATACACATTTAAGGCATTTAAGCAGATGAATATGATTGACTTCAATATTATTAAATAAATAATACCAATATTTGAAAAAAAATTATTCAAATCAAAATAACATCCAAAAACCGCAGTATCGACATAAATAACAACTTGTGACTTGTGATGTGACAGTTGTGACAATGACATGACCACAGAGTACTCCACTCCACAGATCATAGCTAGTCGTCATGGGCTAGTCCATGGCTACTATGGCTAGTCACCTAGTCAAGTCAGTCACTCAGTCACAGACTACTAAGAGATACTACGGCTACGGCTAGTCTTGCTCACAAATTAGAGAGATATGTCTTGCTTGAGCCAGTCATTGCATACTACGTTACGTAGATACGATATTTTGTGATATTTTGTTATCTTGTTCCCAGTCGCTCAATTTTCAGTTACGTGTATCGACAGATGCATGGTGGATGTGTGTGGTTGACCAGTTTTGTGTTCTTATAAGAAAATCTCCGCTTTCAACATGTAACGTAAAATTAGTCAATTAATACTGCTGAAAGTCTAGTCTAATACATCTAAAGATTTTAGTGAAAAAAAAACCAGACGTAGACGTCCAGCCGAAACTAAAATTTAACAAACGTTGCGGCCTACCTAAAAACTGGATTTCAATAAAACGAAGAGAAAAGAAGCATAAATACTTTAGTTGGTCGGTTAATAATTACGTAGAAAATGGCACCACCAAATCCCTTATTCAGCTATGAGACCCTCGTTCATGCCATGGCCGGAGCTACGGTATGTCGCCTAATAACACTATTTATTTTGCCATATTATATGTAAAGTAAGATTTGGCCTCTTTAAGAGACTGTTTGTTATAAACAATTTAATTTTTTCAGGGTAGCGTCGCAAGTATGGCTGCATTTTACCCACTGGACACCCTGAGATCAAGATTACAAGGTATTTATACCACTTAATCCACCAACATGTTTCACTTTTCTTATCAATCACACATTATTCATTAATATTATTTTTTGCAGTTGAAGACTCCAATAAATATCAAGGCTCGTCATCATGGGAGCTACTTTTAAAACTGGCCAACGAGGAAGGTATAGAGTCCCTGTACCGTGGCCTAGCTCCAGTCTTGCAATCACTCTCAATCTCCAACTTTGTGTATTTCTACACCTTCCATGGTTTACGCAGATGTGCTGCTAATAACACTTCAGCATTACAAGATTTAATGTATGGTATTGCAGCTGGTAGTATTAATGTTCTCATTACTTCTCCGCTTTGGGTTGTCAATACGAGAATGAAGTTGGAAAAGAATTCATTTGATAGCCTTTTTGAAGGTTTAATATCCATCTTTAGGAAGGAAGGAGCCAAAGGATTGTGGTCTGGTACTGTTCCTTCTTTGTTGTTGGTTTCAAACCCTGCGATTCAGTTTATGGTGTACGAGGCTTTAAAACGACACCTTGTTTCAAAGGGGAATTTCAGCAGCTATTATGCCGCATTCCTGATGGGTGCATTTGCAAAGGCTATTGCGACCACAGTCACATATCCCCTGCAGCTGGTGCAGATGAGGCTCCGCTCGGGCACCAGCATGAAGCCTCTGTGGAAAGATGTCCAAGCTAATCCTTGGCTCATGTTTCGAGGGCTTGAAGCTAAATTACTGCAAACAGTAATGACAGCTGCTTTAATGTTTCTAATTTATGAGAAGCTGGTAAAGGTTGTATTTAGCATAATGAGGGTAAAGGCCAAACATAGCTAAGTTCTATTTACCAGTGGTTACCAGTTGCCATGACAGAGCAAGCAATATTTCCATTACTTGGGGTTTATACATTTTTATCAATATTTTCAGTGATTAATGAATGTATTGTTTAAACATAGCTTAATAAGGTCTAAATTCTCATTGGCTATTTCTATAAATGCTTATTTCTTTTAATACTGTCTGAACCGCCATTAACATTTGTTGCACTTTGTACCTGATTGATATATGTAATACTTACCTAGTGTTGATTTCATGATGTATTTTTAATATTTGAAGACAAATTACAGAGCAAACAATTTAAAATTATTCATGTAATGTTGTTGTTGACCTTTGTGTTAGAATACTATTTGATCTAAAACTCAAGTAGGTATTTAAATACGACTTATTTGTCTCACGAACAACAAAATATTCTTATTACAACTTGACTTGAGCAAAATAGGAGTTAAGCCGGGCTTGCAAATAATGCATTTTGAAACCTTTTTAGGTTTTTATTATTATTACATGTACCTACTTACTTTACTTTATCGTAAGAGCGCGTTCCCACTGTTTCGAAACGATAGATACTGGCTTGTATATTAAAATGGAGTTGTTCACATATAGCACGACACGATTAACTGTCGTCAAGGACATGACGACAGATTGTGAAGCGAAACAATGGGCAGATACAGCACGGCACGTCCACGATATGACGACTAACTGTCGAGATAATGGGAAAAGCAAGAATCTACAGTGGTTCAACGATGAAAAAAAAACCGTTACGACATAGTCGAGATAATGGGAATAGCTAGAAACAACAGTCGTTCAACGATGAAAAAACGTTAAGACAGTTGGAACGCGCCCTAAGTGACACGGATTAGTACGGTTTATATACGACATTAGCAAGATAACAACAAGATTAGTGATATGAAACCAAAATTTTGACACCTTTGCAAGTTATATATGATTAGTGTGTTTAACATGCGTAAAGCGGATGTTGAACTTTAACAACATTCTCATCTTTATGCCAATGACTAAAGGCTTACAGAATCTTCAATGTCAATATATTGTAAACAACACTCCCAGTGTTTGTTACAGGGTGAAGGTTATTTACTTAGTGTACCTAATTTAAACTACGTGAAGGTCATTTTGTGGCGTCCTATATTTCTCATTAGTGACCATACCATGACATCCTTTACTCTAGGTGCCTTTGCGTTTTGTTTTTTCGACAAGTGGTAAATTACAAATGTATTATTTATGAATGGCCAACTCTTTTCCTTCTCGGATAGACTGAAGTGTAGTTAGTGTACTTTTGACAATCAATGACTATTTGTGCAGTATGATGCTGTTGTTTCATAAATTACGCATTTACAAATAATGTTAATTTATTTAGCGATACGCTGAATTGTCATTGTACTGGCGAACATGACCAGCTATGTTTATTATCTGTCATTGCGTTTGTTTTTTTATACTACTTAGACAGAGCTGCACAGAGTGATAAAGTGAACTAAAACGATCATGTTAGGGCAGCTATTGTAAAAGCATTTTGAATGCGAATCATAGACCAAAGGATTAGTCACAAGATGTGCTCAAGTTTTCAATAAACCTTTACAGTTACATAAATTAAGGCAGGATCTCGATTTTGCAAAATTCTAGGTAAACTGGGATAACTTATTTATTTATTTTGGTGGTGTCGGTTGGTTGTAGCGTTGTAGCTAAAGTACATGACATTAAATAATAAAACATGTTTGTAAAACTCATGAATTTTATTTATTTCCTGCTTCACTTTTACTTGACCACCGAATAGTTTAAATGCGCCAGCTTCATGTCTTCTGATGTTCTGACTAGCACAGCCGTGTACTCATTTACTAGTTCGTTCAACTCTTCATATATCTGTAAGCAAAAAAAAGCTGTGGTCGAACATATTTTGGGTAATAAATAACCTTTTTTAAAGCCAAGAACACCTAAAGGTGTCGTGTGCCATCGAGCGTACCACATCACACCACCGTGTAACACCGTGTATATGGCGTAACAGCGACCTACGTGCTTAAGCTTATGCTTCAAGTTCAAGTTCGCGTTTAATAATGACGACTGGCGTGTGTACGACAGTGTGTCTCTGCATCGTTGACGTTGACAAGGTTAACAAACTAATGAAGCACACAGTATAGGCATAGACTTGGTGCAATGCAAAATTCACAAGGCTATGCCATCAAAACTCTTTAATGGAGTACTTGCATTTGAGCGCACTATTTGCGGTTTGTGTGGCTTTACTCCCACCTCAGCCTTGGTAAGACGTGGCAAGGTTCTTGTGTACTAACGCTCGTGAATAAGTTATGAAACTTAAAATTTGTTACCCAAAAGGAACAACACTATTAAAATTATGAGAACATAAATATTAAACAAAATGTGAATTATAAAGCTTTTAGGGTTGTATTTAGACGCACAACAATCAATAGCTTAATAAAATACGTAAGGACGTAAAGTACGCTGGACTCTTTCGTTACAGCGATAAATTCCGATGACTGGTTGACAGAAAATGCAGGGGTCGTCACAAAAATAATTAAAGTACCGTCCGGGCATAAGTGTCGACCCGGCTCTTGCACGCGTCGCGTGACGGGCGAAACACCCGCTTTCTTTCATGCCGCACCCTCTCGTTGCTGCGTGGAGTGACCAACTCTACCTACTTTATATCTCGTATTTTAAAGATGAGATTATTGTAAAAAAAATGGGTAAGTCTTTTTTGTAAAAGTGCTACAATAATAGTAGTGGTTTCATGAAACGATCGTTAGCAAATTTTAATATTAGGATCACACGAGTGTTTTAAGACCTAATTATGTACATTACTTTATCTACACACATATCATAACTGCAAAAAACAGTAATTTTTCTTTGTGTTGTCATTACAATTTTAATTTAATAATTTGAATGTTAAAGACATTTAAAATAAAAATCGAAAGGAATTTCGGTTACAAAATTTAGCTCTTATTTATTTTAAAAAAGCACTTTGCAGAAACACCTACACATTTCTCATCTTAAAAAAACGAGGTGCTAATGCTTCGGTAACAGGGCGCTTCAGATTACTTAACTCGTCTTTTTGCTTCAAAACATCCGAGCGTTATTGTTATTACAGCCACCTCACCTCTCTGTATTGGGAGCGCGAGTCGGAGCGCAGCTCGGCCAGCACGTGGTCGGCGGCGGCGAGCGGCGCGGCGGCGGGCGGCGCGAGCGGCGCCAGCGCCACCAGCGCGGCCCGCAGCGCGCCGCCGCACGCCAGCGCGGCCTCCGCTGCGCGCCCGCCGGCCAGCAGCGCGCGGACGCACCCGGCGCCGTCCTTATCCTGATTCAAAAAAAAAACGCTGATATACGCAACGCGACCAGCGTTCAGGTCACGCACACTCATAGGCGTACCCAGCTTCTGGCCTAGGGGGGGGGGGGGGGCAAGTCAGATGCTAGATTCGGTAATCTTCGTCCGCCATCGTCGCGCACGGTTTTTTGGTAATTGTACCGTGCATTTTGCCAGTGTCTACTGCGCGGTTTATTTAAAAGTTAGATCATAAGGCCCCGTTTACACTTTGATTAGTAATTAGGCGAGTTCATACATGTTCTGCGAGATTTCCAAGGGGGGGAGCTGCCCCTCCCTGCCCTCCCCCCCTGGGTACGCCCATGCGCACACTGCTGCATGTCATGTCATGAGTGTACCGGAGTTTAGTTCTAATTTAAAAAAAAAAAGTTTTGTTTTGTATGGCGCTGTGTAGTCGTGTGTAATCGTTCACACAACTCTCATTGCGTTATCTATACTACTATGTTAAAAATACAAACGAGCAGTGGACCGTAGTTCAGGTATCTGAAGAGAAAAGAATGTCGAGTTCTGGAGCGATGGTCTACGTATTGAAGTTATCACTAAATGGAAAATGACTTAAAGCAAGGGCAGACCAAAACAAAGATGGCGGGAGGTCGTAAAGATAATAAAAAAAAGATGGCTAGAGGAAATTGGTGGCTAGGCGTCACAGAAGACTGGTGTAGAAGAAGAGCCGAGGACCGAATGTGAGTTAAAAAAAGGTAAAAATACGCAGTTTTTACGTGCTACAACGTAATTTTAAAAGGGTACTTGTGTGTACCATGTAAGCTTGTAGAAACCACCGCGGTAGGAACTGGTCAGTGCTGAGCGCGCGCTTGGTGACTGCCAGCAGAGTTTCCGCGTCCGCATCTTTTAAGTTTGTGTAAAGACTGTCGAAATCGATGCTATCGCCTCCTAAAATAAAGAATGGTGAGGATATTATACAGATCAACACAAATATTTAACATTCGTTATATTAGTTTTATTCCATATTCGTGAACTTTCCCTGTGGTTGCTGTTCTTTTTCGATTAATTTGGGTTGCCCGTGACATTTAATGACAATTATGACGCACAACAACGACGACAAAGGTAAACCTGCGTAAAGTAAATTGTGCTGTGATTTTACATGTGACGATTTTTTCAATAATATTGAGCGGTTTCAGAATAATCATTTGGGTAAACTTCGTTTGCTTCATTTCGATTTCCTTATTGATCAAAGTCCATAATCGCCCGAGAAAAATTCTAGACAATATGCAAATGTAATAAATAAATAGTTTACCGAGTAAAGCTTGCTGTACGGGGTCCAGCGAATCGGGAACCTCTTCTCTGAGTTCCGCTGCTAATTCATCTGGACCGATTACCTAAAACGTTTCAGTAATTTTATTAATAAAATTGGATGTTAGCAGCATTTGTCAGTTTTTCGTGGGCTTTGATTGGTGTCGTCGTATAGCCAATTTTGCACCTGATGAGGCGAGAGGTCAGATCGGCCCGTGTGTCACTCGGTTAGGTTACTACTACCACAAGCACAAGCGGCACACGCATACCAGAAGATGTCGCATACGATACGCATTCAAGTCGGACCGATAGCCCGATTGATTTGTATATCAATCACAGAGCGGAGTTGGGTCAGTGTCGGATCAGCGCTGTGGGTATGCTCAGTGCATTATTTACTCTAGTAATGGTCGTTTAATGGAGTTACCGTCGAGCAGAGCCAACACGGAGCCGTACCACAGATTAAACAATAGTATTAACGCACAGATGCTTTCCTTCTTTAGCCGTATTCCAACGAATTTCAACTTTATCGAGACCCAAACAGTTTGTATTATTTCACACACTTTCGTCAGACGGCTCGCCTCAAAGGGCTCGCGCCACCCTGTTCGCCTTCCCCCGCCAAAAGTTGGCGAAACGTTAGGGTTGGGAAGCGTTCGTTTTCAATTATATTGATACAGCGACAGAAAGCGAGCGATTGCGCGGCAAGCCGACAGCCTACTGCGATTTGCCAACCCGGTTGGCAAGGCGGTCGAGTGTACGTAGAGTGCGGAGTGAACCCCTGGCCGTACCTGCAGCGCTCGCGGCGCGGGGCGCGCCAGGAAGGCGTGCTCGGGACGCGCGAGCCGCAGGCACGTGAGCGCGGCCGCCAGCCAGCGGGCGCGCGCGCCGTCCACCGCCGCCGTGCGCTCCGCCGCGCAGCGCGCCGCGCGCTCGTACATTATCGACGCGGCTGCCAAAAACGACACAAGTATCATTTAAAAATAAATCAGTCCACGTTGTGTTCAAAGCCAAAGCGATTCATGAAACATTGGCATAACTGGTTAGAGTGGTGGTAAAAAAAATGCTAGTGGCACTATGTTTAGCCTGTTGGCGTATAAAATCAATTACGTAACAAAATTGAACAAATCAAGGAATACAAACACTATACTGTACGTTGAGCACAATTAAATCAAATTAAAAAAACACTTTATTTCGTACAAAACGTGGGGTTAAATTTGTCTATAAACATTAGTAAGGCTAGTGAGACACAACGCTACTAACCCTTCCGGTAGTGCTGCCGCGAGATGTGCAGCGCGTAGAGGAAGTCGTAGTAGGGGTTGTCGGCGTGCGCGTCGTGCAGCTTGGCGCGCGCCGCCGCCGCGCGCTCGGCGTCCGCCGCCAGCGCGCCGCACGACACCAGCGCGCTCAGCTGCTTGCGCGACGCTGACACAGACTCCACTTTAGACCTCGCGCAGACTGGACGGTCCGCGTCAAGGAGCGCTCTTTGTGTTTTAGGAATTTAATTCTTGCGAGCTGGCAGCGTGAACGCTGAACATCACGACGAATGCGGAAACCGAGTCCCACCGATCATCGACCGATCGCCGTTTTACCCCGTTTAAGATTTCGACCGATCTCGTTCTCTAATTTAACGACGACATCGGTGCGATCCGGTCGAACGGGTGTAGTGCAGGGATGGGCAAACTGTTCAGTTTCAGGGGCACGTTTTTGACTGCAATGATGTGATCGTTTCGTGAGTGATTTTAAGTGATCGTAAATCACGAGTTACCGAGCGTGGTGAGCAGCGTGGCGGCGGCGGAGGCGCGCGCGTGCGGCGCGGGGTTGGCGGCGGCGGCGCTGAGCGCGCGCTCCACGCGCCCGCCCGCCAGGTGCCATTTGAACACCACCCATTGGAACATCGGCTGCAATGCGACGCTGCGTTACACACCACACGCTTCGAACGGGCGGATACTGAGTGACGCGTTCCTATATTCGACCGACGGATCGTTTTACCTACCAACAGTCAAAACTTGACAGGTTTTCTATGGAAAATCTGGTGGTGGTATCAGTTATTTGAATATAGGAACGCGGCATGGACGAGCCGAGGCACCGCTTTTGGCTAGATTGCGAACCCTATGCCGTACTAAATCGTGCTTAATGCGGCTGCTTCGCTCCGTCAATACTCAGTTAAAGAGATGCACGCGATGCGTGGCTCGCGCCATCCTGGCTTTAAGTTGCCGCAGCAGGACCGTTGGAATCAGAAGTGTGCGAGTTCAAAGGTAATGTATATAAAAACTCAGAGCAAACGTTTTGATATCAACACATTTTTTATGCAATCGTCTAAATAAAATTTTCAGGGGCTTAATAATTTGCAAAGGCTATTGTGACAAACATACATACAATGCATGCATTGAAAATATACGAGTCAAACTGACAATAAAACTCATTAAACATTGAGACTTACCAAATTCGGGTCATCTTTGTCAGCGATGCTAATGGCCGTTTCTGCGAGGCGCACCACGCATGCACCAGCGTCATGAATTTCGAACAGTTTTATAACCTGTAATAGCAATACATTTTTTTATTACTTTCTTAAATACTACAGTTTGAGCCCTGGCTAGTAAGAAGAAAGTATGATACTGATCCGTTGCTGGCCTTTAGGTTCCCCGCCGAAACCCCAGGACCTCGTTCCTCAATGCTACAAGCTACTACTTTAATCAATTGCGTCCCGTTTCCTTTAAAGTGTTTTTGTTTTCTGTAGTTTTGGATTTGTTTTTGTTCCCAGTGTATAACTTGTTTTTTAAAGATGAGAAATGTTGTAAACATTCTTGGTAAATCTTTTTATTGCAGAAGTGCTATATTTTAAAATAAATAAAGAGCTGATATCAAAGATATAACAAATAAATCAAGTTATTTCAGTATAATCTATGTGAAAAAAGAAAAACGTAGCAGTATTTAATAAAAAGATTTATCAAAATTGTTTACTACATTTCTCATCTCAAAAGAAAACGACGTAGAGTGATGGATTGTTTCGGCCTAGGATTTTGATGCACAGTTCCATTACAAAGAGTTTGTTTGAGGTGAGTTTTCTCAAACAGAAAGCTAGGGTTTCAGATTTCGGTACGCTGTATTACACCCTGTATATGTAATTTTCTTCTACTCGGTACATTTGTAAGACTTCGGTTACACGCTCATTCTGTCGTCAGCTTAGTCCATCATTCTGGTCAGAATGACGGGAGAATTATCGTGTAACCTGTCTTGTGTCGTGTCAGTCTGAACTGATAACCGTAACCGTGTCCATTTGCCATAATTCTGGCATCAGTCAAACGGAATGATGGACTGAACTGACGCCAGAATTAGCGTGTAACCGACGTCTTACCTTCATATAGTAGAGCACGAGCCCCTGGTGCTGCGTGAGGCGCGCGTCGGGCGCGGCGACCAGCTGACGCAGGAACGGCTCCGTGCTGACGCCCTTGGCCGCCTTGCAGAACGCCGTGTAAGCGCCCTCCGCGTCCGACAGGTCCAGCAGTGAAAGCCCGAGGATGAATTGACCTGTACGACCAATTTGATTCATAGGCCACCAGGCCATGTAAAACCTTGGGGACTATCTATTAACTATTTAAGACGTCAAGACCCCCTCCTTGTCACGTCTTTTCTCGTCTCTTTAACACGGACTGCCATCACGTTTTTCTAACCCCCCTTCCCCCTCCTAGCGTGACGTTATTTATGGATGCCCTCTCGTGTTACAATAAATGACATAATGACTTCTCAATAATTGTCATAATATTCAAGCGATGATACATTGCCACAATGTTCTACAGCGGGTTATTAATCAAATTGGTTGACTGTACGTTTGACAGTTGAAAGAGTATCTCTAAGGTGTCGGACGGGGATTGGTGTGTCTTCTTTAAGTAGTATTAAACAAAGTCGCTATCCAGCTCAGTCTGTTCTCATATTTTCACCCGTTTACTCCTCAACCACGTAACGGATTTTGGTACGGTTTTCTTTTCACTATCATTTAAAGGTTTTTTTACGAAAGCTTTTTATGTACATTTCATCATTGTAGCCGTGTGAAGCCAGGGTGGGTCGCTAGTTGTTATTTAATCAGACACCATAGACATCCCCGTGTCATTTTTTTGACCTGGAAACCCTGAGCTGAAATGGTACTATAGGCATAACAAAATAATAACCTAAATGTAACACTAAATGTATACACAAACGGCTCAAAACACAATAGGGCCCATGGGCTTTTCACTGTAAAATTAAAATATGAAAATAAGTATGTGTTTCTAACATTGCACGTTTTGAAAGTAGGGTTTAATTTCATTAATTTGATATATAAACAAGTAATAAACCTCTATTACATAAATATGCTTTGGACCATACATCTTTTTATATTTTCGTTTTATGGAATTTTTGATTAGTAAAAAAACATGCTATTAGTTACCCGCGCTTTAACAGTTCACTTACCGCGTAGTCACATCAGCAAAAAATATTCAAGGGTCGTTTTCTCAAACTATACTGTCTAGTACAACTAGTGCTCTTGTTGAGGATGCATTTAATACTAGATTCGTATCGTTTAGGAAAAGGGGACTTTACTTACGTGAGCAAGCGTTCCATTCGCACCAGGGCTCCAGCATGGTGACGTAATTCTGAACGAGGCGCGGCTGGTTGATGGACGCCAGCCACCAACCGAACTCGAAGCCTCCGCTCACCGCCCATCTGAATTATTTTGCTAAAGAAATTGTCGACTAAAATGACTTTTACAAAACATTCGGATTGGCTTAGCAGCTGGGCAATCTACACTCCATTTAAAACCTCAATATGCTCAGTGGGGTTCGTACGGGTGGATTTCGAGATGAACATTGAGAGAACTCCAGATGTTTATCCTCAGCCGTTTCCTGCTGGTTCAGGAAGGCAAACGAGCGCGTGGGTCACCTGCCGGGAAGTGATCACCGCGGCAAGTCGGCCCATGTACTGTAACCAGCAATCCGCAAGTGCGGCTTTACCACTATGAAAACGATGCACAAAACATGCTATGTAGTGCAGCTACTAATATTATAAATGCAGTAATGATATTTGAATGTTTGTTCTTTAATCACGCATTAACGGCTGGACGCATTTAGATACAATTTGGCAGACAGACAGGTTATAGCTTGGATTCAATCATAGGATACTTTTTATTCCGTAAAGTGCATAAAGTGAATCATGCGGGCGAAGCCGCGGGTAAAAGCTTGTATCATAAATGCGAATATTTGGATATTAGGATGTTTACAGAGGGATTTAGATACAATTTGGTAGACAGGTAGATCATATTCCGAATTGCAACATAGGTTACTTTTTAACCCATAAAATGCATAGAAAATAACATCACTCGGGCGAAGCAGTGGATAGAAGCTTGTCTTCTACATGAATATTATTCTTCGTCTCCTTCTTCTACATTAATAAAGAGGTAAACTTTGTTTCTTTGCATGTAGGGGGTAATCTCCGGACCTACCGGACAGACTCCAAAAATTTTTTCACTAAAAGAAAGCTACACTATCCCCGACCGACGTAAGTTACTAATTTCGCGCGAAAGTCGCGGGCGTCCGCTAGGAAGCAAACAAACAAGACGAAAGGGATACAGCTGATGCGCGAGATGGTAGGCCATGAGCGGCAGCGCCTGGTGCCAGTGCGTGGGCGCGCGCGCGGCGGCGAGCTGCGCGCGCGCCCTTGCGCCGCCCGCGCCCGCCGCGTAGGCCGCCGCCGCGCCGCCCGCCGCGCCCGCCGCGCCCGCCGCGCCGCCCAGCGCGCCCAGCTTCAGCCGGAACAGCTCCATCGAGCCCGCCCCGCTGCGGCAGAGGGCTCACGTGAGGCGGCTACGCGGGAGGAGGTAGCTCCGGTTTTGCAGGCGGGCGTTTCGAGTCACGCCGGAAGCGCTGTCTGAGGTTGCTTTTTGCGTTAAAAACGTTATATTTGAATCACTGACCTATAAGTGATGGACTTCTAGTCGGCGTTTAAAAAATGCCCGCATCAAAAGTAGGAGAAAAGTAAGAAAAGTACACTAAATCGACGATCGCTCGCGCTGTCAGTCTGTCGGACGGACGGCGCTGCTGTCAATGTTATTATTTTGTAAAAAAAACCTATTTGCATTGAAACTTAAATTATTATTTTATTCAGTTAGACGTAAAATTGTAAATCCAATGACAATACCTACATGGTAAACTAATAATTTGCATTTGTAACATTGGCGCCAACCTATATTCTTATGTCGGGCCGTTTTTCTGGTGTCATTTAATATGACACTGTGCATCCATGCATTATGATACCATTGATTTGAATGCTTTTTAATGACAACACAGAGAAAAATCTAAGGTAATGGCGGAACTTGAGCCACGACCTCGGCGTTTCGGTGCCGTGCGTTTGCCAATTGTAGTAGAGATAGCTTGAAAGTACCCTGAAAATCGATAACGTAATGATCATAAAAAACGAAGCACATTGAAAAATTTGCAGGGTACCATACCCTATATGGGTATGGTAGTCGGCAATGTGAAACTGGCAAAAGCACGGCACAGAATCCTAAAATTACACTAAATTATGTAGTCGTCTCTTTTTGGCACATGCTATTGTCATTGAAAATAAAGAGGTCACATCGCTTTGAGTTTGACAACAGTTTGTCTGCTATGCTTAGTGTGGGCGGCACTCACGCGCGCTGTAGCGTGGCCGCGCGCAGCCACAGCAGCGCGCGGTAGGCCTGCCAGTGCACGGCGCAGTGGCCGGCACCCGGCACGCCGCCCGCGCCTCGTACCACGCCTAGCGCCACCAGCGCCCCGCGGACTACGCGCAACCTAACAACACAACTCTTTAAAACATCTCACACTCCTTTTTATTGAAAAATGAAGATTAATGGACGATCCTCGGACAGACGGTCGGAATATGTTTGAGCCCATAAAAACATGCAAGTAGCAAAAAAGATTGGGAAGCATATTCCGACCTCGTTGCGCATCCGCTATGCCCAAAAATATGGGCATAGACAAATGAAAAAAGAAGAGTCACTGAAAGAAAAATTACGTCAATTGCGACGCGGCTGCTACAAATATCTCTCGCATAATACTTTAATTGATACCGCACTGTAGCGCTGCAAGGACACGCTGATAACAGAACTATTACAAATAACTACAAATCACACATCGCTGCAAAGAACGAATTTAAAGGTGAGTGCCGCACTATCTTTCTTTAAAAATACATTTCTAGGTTTTATAGGAGACCTTCGAGGAGGAAACAGCGAGATACAGTCCACTAATCTAAAACTAGTCATCATAATATAAGCGGTAGTAGTACATCCATTAACTGGCACCTGTTATCTTCCTAGTTAGACTTCCACACAAACCCTAGACAATGTCGCAGTGAGTACAAAGCCTATTACAGAGTTTTCGAATTGAATAGTTAGATCGAGTTTTTTTTTAATACCACAACAAAGTATATAACACTATACTAGTATACCACTGATCGAATCAATATAGAGTTATAGGAAAAGACACTAACCTCATTTCGGCCATTTGACGAATTGCTTCTGTGACGATCGAAACGCCGAGGTCGCTGGCGAACAAACTTTCATATTCACTTTGATCTTCGTCTTCATCTACAAAAAACGTATAAACAGAGTAAATCTAAATGAAAGACGCGACATCTGATTATATTTTTAATCAATTTTGCTTTATTCTACTCACTTTTCGTTGTATCTATTTCGGGGACATCTAATCTCAAAGCATCGTTAAGTTCCAAAACAGCGCTCTGCAAGTCCTTTATTGGCTCTAAAACTGCTTCCAACTCATCTATTTGTTGAGGAGTTAGTGTCTGAAAATTTACAAGATTTCAAGTACACACTTAAACTTGAGCATTTTCATTAACCAACAATAAAAACCATCACATACTGAAGAGAAACTATCTTTTACCAGCGTGAAGTGTGATGCCGTCGATACACACCATCAAATTGTCCCGAAAAAACACAATAAAAAAAATCTTTCGTCAAGTTAAAAGGTTGTAGCAATTTTGGTCACAGATTAATATCTGTAACCGAAATCGCTGGAGGTATAAAGACTGCATGTCAGAAATCGAATATATTTGCACCCTAAGCAGAAGGATGGCGAGAGCGGCGTACCGGCAGGCCGTGGTCCGGCTGGTCGGACTGCGGCGCCAGCAGCAGGTGCAGCAGGCGCGGCAGCAGGCGGTGCTGCGGCGCGGCCACGGCGAACAGCCGGCGCTCCAGCTCGGCCGCGCCGCGCGCCGTCGCCGCGCGCTCCCACAGCGCGCCGCCCGCCACCACGCGCACCGCGTCCGCCGACAGCTCGCCCGCCGCGCCCAGCCCTGCCCGGTGACACGTGTTGCTTTGATCTAACTTAGTAATTCCCAAAGTGGTCCAGGTGGACCCCTAGGGGTCCACGGGAGACTTGCTGGGGGTAGAAATGTAGCAACAGGGGGTCCACCGAAACCAGTAACATTTTGAAAGTGGTCCACGAGAAAAATAAGTTTGGGAACTACTGATCTAACTGAATAGCGGAAGATAGGCGACGTCCTGACATCGTTGTCGAACTATGCCTCTGATTCGTTCCTCCGTTATTTCTTTTATCCCCGCCCAAATTCCATATCTTTTTTATGGCTGAGGGCAACATTTAGCCCGAGTTCGAGAAAAAAATGGCTGTGGTACTACCACAAATACATTTACTAACACAAACCATAACGCCACCAGATGAGAGAGGGAGAGTGAGACTAGCAGACACAATGACGCCAACAGATGGCGCGCGAGCGAGACGATTTGTAGACATTTTTCAGAACGGGACAGCATATACAATACTTACACGTACACGAGTAATAACGGAGTCACGCCCCATCTGTTTGCGTCATTGTGTCTCTTTCTCTGTTGGTGTGTAATATTAACCAGAGTAAATGTATCTGTGGTAATATCAGAGGCATTGTTCGGGTATGCAGTGTCAGGACGTCACCCATCTTTCGCTATTTTACTTCAATCTAAGGTTTATGGTGCCATCTACCCGGCGTCGCCGACTCGGAGCGGCACTGACCTGGCTGCGCCGCGGGCGCGGCGAGCTCCGGCGACAGCATCATCCGCTCGAGCGGCTCCAGCTCGCGCACCAGCGAGATGCCGGCGCGCCGCACCACGCCGCACCACCACCCGCTGCCTGCTGACCGGCTCTGCGACACCAAATTACTTCTTCATCTTTACACTAGCGACCTGCTCCGGCTTCGTACGGGTACAATTAAAATGTAATGTAGGTACATAACAATCTTTCGTAAAAAATCCTCTATGACCTTCCGTAAAATAAAACTATAAATGACAGTGAAAACCATATCATAATCCGTTGCATAGTTTAGAGAGAGAAGGCAGCCAAAGATATCAGGACAGATAGAAACACGTAGCGACATTGTTTCATTCTACCTTTCTCTTTACATAGTACAAAATAATCCGGTTTTCTGTCCTAATATTATCTTTTTCACTGTCATTTAGGGTTTTTTTTATGGAAGTTTAAAAGACCGCGAGTGTTAAAAAACCTAAGCATACATCAGATTCATCCAAAATGACATTAGACGTATACAGGAAAACTGTTATCGCATTTGAAGCAAAAACGAATATATCTACTTTATGGCCATCCACGCAGTGCATTCACGTCATCACCTAACAAGACTCCTGCGCGTTGTTCTAAAACGCGAGTAAGTTCAAAGACTGCCTCTTTTAGCAAAAAGACAGCCTATCGCAGAGTATTGCGGTCTATGTTAGAACCGGGAAGGCCTGAGCCCAGCAAGAGAACGCATTTGTATAGACTGAGGTATTATTTTAAGAATAACAAACAACTCACCGCTTTGGACACCATTAAACCCAAAGGCTTTTGTAGTCCCTCCATATACTGCATACACCAACTGTATAGATCTGACCAGCATCTAAAACGCAAAGATACAAATTTTCAGCTTCAAAAGGTCATTTTAAGTGCAAGATTAAGCTATTGGTATTTTAAGGGCCTGTTCCACCACTCACTGCTAAGTTCCTGGTATTATATCGAACAGATATCTGTGATGACGTCATGTTTATTCTATGGACAAAAACAGAGAAGGTATCACAGATATTTGTTTGATATGATATCGGGCACTTTTCAGAGAGTGGTGTAACAGAATATAAATTGCATAGGAGGTTATATGGTGGCCTCACTTGTGCATCAGATGCGAATGGTCCGGAGTGGCGGCCCGAGCCGTGAGATGTCTGAGGCGAGCTTGCACGGCGTTCATGGCGGACTCACTGAGGTCCGACTCTCCGACCGACTCGTTGCTGCCCCATGTGCGCCGGTAGATCTGTGAGGTACGATAAATGTTAGTTAGGTACAAGAGTATCAATAAATAGTTACATCATACAATAATGTTTTTTAATAAAACAAAGTGTCAAATAGAATGACAAGACACGAGTGTAATGCTCCAGCTACTCGTTCCGTCTTGTCTGCGAGCATGTCTGTACAAACCACTACACAAGCCAGTAAAAGTTGCCGGTTTCAATTGAAGTGTTTACAGGGCGACACTCTTATCTTGTCTAGAAAGTAGATACATAAACAAAGAATCGCAGATCTGGTGTATGCTGTAGGTATATTTAGCGATAGTAATAACGCAAGTACAACTGTTTGACTTTGTAAGCTTGGGTCCACGACCTACTCTTGGCTATAGGGAGTCTATTGGACATGTAGCTTGAGAATGCATAAGCCACTGACCGCGAGAGCTTTCCTGACGACGGCGGGCGGGAACAGGCCCGGCGTGAGCAGCCGCTCGCGGTACTGCTGGTGCGAGCCCAGCTGCGGCAGCGGCGGCGGCGGCTCGCGGGCCGCCACGCATCGCCACGACACCTCCGCGCTCAACGTGCTGCCTGGTTTCACGGAAAAAACGCTTTTTTTTATTATAGGAAGTATCATATTTATCAAAATGAAAGATGTATTTCTTTAGTGTCTGTTTGTGTTTAGGTACTGGGGTGCAATTTTTGAATCTCACCAGGTGACTAGAGCTCACCAAAACGGCCGTTTTTCATAGAAATGCGTTCATTTTGGTGAGCTTTAGTCACCTGGTGAGATTCAAAAATTGCATTTGAATCTCACCGGGTAACTAAAGCTCACCAAAATTGCCGTTTTTCGTAGAGATTCGGCCACTTTGGTGAGCTCTAGTCACCTGGTGAGATTCAAAAATTGCACCCCAGTTGTTTATTTATTACCAAGACAGGTATTAATTAGCTGCAAGATCATTACATCAAATGCAATCCCTCTTACTTGTAATAATAGTGTCTCCATCAGGTTGGCTCCAAAGAGCCCAAATGACGTCATTGTCATCTCCATATCCGATTGTGTAATCCAAGAGATCCAACTGAAACACAGGGTAAAACTTCTATTGAAACTTTTAAAATACCGTTTGCAGTTACCCAAAAGCAATACGTAAAAAAACCCCGACAAATGCGAGTTGGACTGGCACGCCATTATCCATTATCCGAACACATGTATTTATTTGTGTTACGTATTTGCCAAAAAACTGTCTCATAGATGTTACAAATTAGTTTTTATTCTCATCCTTTGTTTTCATATATTTTTTACAGATTGGTATCAATCATTTTTTAAGATAAAGGGCGGGAGGAACGGCTCACGTAGTTACCGTTACGCAATTACCTCCTAAACGATTTAATGAAACAACCTAAAAAAGCAAAAATATGTTTACGCTACACAATTTTAGAGGTTTTAAATGACGCTGCATGATGGGCAAAGAAGATTATTATGACTTGGACCATGTTTTTTTTAGGTGGTCTCTGATATTTTTTTCTAGTTGTTTTATTTCATGTAGCTTCTAATTGCTACAGCCATATCAAATTTTAGTTAAATGCGTTATAACGGATCCTGAGAAACAGAGTGTTGACAGAAAAACATACAACAAACTGATTGTATAAGGGTTTCTTTTTTTAAAGATACGGAACCCTAATGACTCTTAACGATACTCATTTTAATAATACCTTATTCATGTACTTACCTGTGGTCCAAAGATGCGGCATACGTGAGAGAACTTGACTACGCTGGCGCCGGCGTCTAGCATTTTCATGACAACGAATTCGCATTCGTTGGGGAACGAGAGGTAAGCGACCAGCGTTACGCCGCCATTTGAACCCGTCGTCTTTTGTAACATGTGGCCATGTGCTAAAACAAACAGCAAATATATACGTATATTTATCTTCTGTAACCTCCTGTCTATTGGTGTACTGGGTATTTATTATCACAACTAATCTTTTTTAAACCATGTGTATTGGGGGCTTGCTGACATGTTACTGCAAGCATAGAGAACAGAACATAGAGTCCCCCTTTTAGCGAGCACAATGCGGTTTTTAATTTACTTACAAGTAATTGGTCTTTCCTACACGAAAATTCCCAAGATGGGAGTTTGATTTATCAAGAAAAAAAAACACATATGTAGTCCTAGATCCAGTATAAATAGTAAAAATTTAATGAATATTTATTGAAGTGTCAAACATCTGTAAACTGGTAAAACTTTGTCTGGTTAGTGTTCCTCTGAGTGCAGTCTCATGCAGTCTACTGATCAATTACCCCAATGGCCGTTTTGCATACCATTTGGCCAACTACATATAATGAACATCTTTTTTGGTGACCCCCGAAAGGGGAATATCCAAAAACTTATGCAATGGGCTCACGTGGTGGCTTCGGGCGCACGAGCGTCTGCGAGAGCGGGGGCGTCACGACGGCTGGCGCGCCGCCGTCGTTGATGGCCCACGCGCGGAGGCACGCGTCGCCGCATATTGCTATAGCTAGTCCATTAGTCAGCACCACTCCATATGTCTCTATGCTGTCTACATTTTTTCCTCTAAAAAAAAAAGACAATACATTTTTTGAGCACATTGTATGAAGTTATTAATAGTTTAAAGACATGGTAATAACATATAACTTGACAGGTTAGATATTGGATTGGGATAAATGAATTAATGGACTATCAAACTTGATGGCGCGGCGTGTAGTTTCTTGAGGTATTAAGAAGAAGAAACACATTACCTTCCTTTGCGTCGCGCTGTCGGGTAAAAATACATTTATTTTACGCATTGGACAACAACATCACAGAAACTTAATAACTAAACAAAATAAGTAAGTAAATTGTAAATGCTTGTTGGTTAACAACAAAATTGTTATAGTATACATGCCACACTTTTCGCTTTTTTATGATGTAGTAGTAAAGTGAGAAAGTGTATTATTTATTATCTTTCCCTTTGACATTACTGCCTTTGCAGTACTAGAACAGCTATGACTAGTATAAGGAAATAATAATTTAATGGCTACTTTGAATGGAAGTTTATAAGAATTTGTACTGTTAACTTACTATAATTATGAGCAGAGCTCAGTCAACTAGCTGATACAATGACCTTACAAAATAAACTACCTGTTATATTGAGAAAAATGTAAGGTCAATCTTACCTAAGTGCCCCGGTGATTCCAGATAGAAATCTTGGAACTGTGGATTCCCGTTTTAGTAGTGTGGTGACAGCAGACCCCGCTACCGGCAACTTAACAAGTAACAGCCCTCCTTCACCTCCAAAGCCGAATGCAAGAGCAAATACTGCCTCTCCATTATCCAGAAGAAGGGAAGCACAAGTGTGCGCTACTCCTGATGCTGAAAGTATTAATCAAGTTCAGTTTCAGTTTATTATTATCCTACCAGTGAAAAAGTATAAATTGTATTGACTTCAAGGCCGTCCCGTAAAAAATAGGTAATATCTTAATATTTAACTAACTTACTTGGACTAGAATACTGGTTGAGAATGAAATAGTTGTTAGGATTGTTGACAGCACTTGTGTCGTGGAATATTGATGGCGTAGAAGTGCTCATAGATCCAAAAGTGGACTGAAACACAAACATTAATATTAGCACATTTTTTTTTACTGAATAAGTTAGATCAAAAGTTAAGGATTTGAACTAAAAAAAAAACTGAATAATTCAGTTGTTTTCTCTTCAACATACCCCTCTCATTTATCTATACAATACTTAGAAAATGTTCATAAACATGGTTCTAAAAATAGCTTTTTCAAATTAAAAACAGAGTTCATACATAAAGCTTCCAATGATCCTCTTATTTATCCTTTTAATTATTTACCCATTGAGGTGAAATATTTTCTCCTAATTAAAATGGGACCAACCTCTAGTATTACCAATTCAGATAAAAAAATAATCATTAAAATTAGTTAACAATCGACAGATGTATCGCACACAATAGACAAAAAACTCCTTTTATCAAATTTCTTAAAAGTAGGCCAAATGCAAGCCATATTCACGCATCCAGGGTACCATTTCATACAACTGCACAATTATTCTGTATTAAGAAAGCCTAAAAATACTATCTCTATTTCCATGAAAGAATAAGAGAAGATTATAACAAGTGTGTATAGAGACAACAAATATTAGTTAGAAAAAGAAATAAAACTTATTTTTTTACTATTACTATTTATAATTACCTTTTTATCTATGCTTTCTGGATGTGGAAATATGAGCCTGTGAACTGAGGATACAGTAGCAGCTAGAATCACAATATCCTGTGAAGCAGTTCTCTCATAAACAGACATGCCACTGAGAGGTGGAGTCCCTGGGGCCACCTTGCATCGTAAATTGGAGCCTGTGAGATTGACATCCAAGGATGCTTCTGATAGCTCAATTGCATCTGATGTTGTTTGCCTGAAAATGAAACATTTGTAAATTAATGTAGGATTGTGATTCTGCCTTGTTTGTCATTATATCTGGCGTAGTATCCATAGTATTGAACATCCTTCTCTCATAAATAAGAAAGCAGCAAAACACTGGCATTTAAGGAAATGTGGGCCATTTTTTTTCTGTTGTAACAGTCTATTCCTCCCTGGATATTCGCTCCAGGAGTATGATATATTTACAGTCTACATATTTTGATCATAGGCATGTCTGTTTGTTTTGATTTCTTTGAAAAAAACTTTTAATAGATTTATTTTTCAAATACCGAAATTCAAAACAGGAATTTAAAATAAATATTTTCTTACCATACCTATGCATTTATGATAAAAATTGCACTTGTAATAAAACATCATTAAGTTAAAGCCAAAATCCAGGGAGGAAGTAAGAGACAATGATTACGAGAAGTGTATGGGGAGCAAAAAAGCAATGCAGACTCTATTTGCAATAAATTGTACCAATAGATAAAGCGATTTCTTGTGTTGGCCTTCTTTGAATCCTTGTACCAATATCCTCCAGCTCTTTGCGGCAATTTGATGTCTTGTAAAGTACTGTGTGTGCCACCTAAAACAAATTAGTATTCAATGATTCTATGCTATGAAAAAGGTAGAATTCATATTAATTTCTCAATAAAACATTATACATATACATAGTTCACACAAAGCAAATCCCTAAGCATGGACAAAGAGGGTTTGTATAAAACTCTAGTGAATATTATATTGTTATTTACTTACCTGTGTTCAACGCGACTTCTTTCCATTTTTCAGGGACATTACTAGTTGGCGTTATTTCTTTGAAAGTTACCGGTACGGCGTCTATGAATTCCATTATTTAACAGAGGATGAAGGTCATAAAGAACCAAATACAATAGAATGAACTAGGCAATAGTGTGATAAAAAATATTTAAATAAGAGAAACCAATATTTATAAAAAGTAACTTAGGTTATAATCATTTGATAATAATAAACGGCAGGTGGAAAGCGGCAAGCAGCCCAACGTTCATTTGACAGTTGACACCGAAACGAAACTGACAACTGACAGAATCATAGACTTACTATTGAGAAGACTAACGCCGAGCGTGTCTCCGAAAGGGACAGCAAATACACACACATGAATATTTAGGGTTACCATCTTTAAGGCAGTTTTCCCTGGGGTCATTTACGATGTCAATAAAAAAAACAATATTTTTATAAATTGAAAAAAGAAGAATTACTTTTGGAAAATGTTTTTAATAATTAACAGGAATTTATAAAATCACTCTTAATAATAATAATAATGGTTAGTTAGTATCGACCAACACCTCAAAAGACTCTCGCTAGAAGGTTGGATCAAGGGATACAGAAGGCGGTACTCCTGGAC
The DNA here is from genome assembly GCA_963691745.1 of Ditula angustiorana. Classification (NCBI taxonomy): domain Eukaryota; kingdom Metazoa; phylum Arthropoda; class Insecta; order Lepidoptera; family Tortricidae; genus Ditula; species Ditula angustiorana. The sequence continues at coordinate 8,525,886 of OY829484.1, forward strand.
ACGTCACGAATAGTGAGGAGATTCCTCACTCTGCAGCCCTAACCACCGGTAGCTTGAGCCCTGCCCCGCTGCCGGCGGCACTCCAGGTTAGGTTTTTATAATGTTTGTATATTCTGTATTGATATTGTTTTATTACTTTTTATAGAAAACCTAAGATTTTAAATAAATATACAAGAATAATAATGATACCTAATTGTAGCGAAAAAGGTTGGAAATAATTATGTAGTAAACCCACACTGTAACAATAGATTTCGGTCAAAGTGTTAACAACACATTCTGGAAGATTCCAGTAGGTGCAATCCATGATTCCCGTATATGTGGTTCGTAGGGGAATTTGGAAGTTAAATCCAGAATTTCCATTTCCATCCAGCATTTGAGTCGACCGCCGAGTTATACTAGTGCATATTTTATCTGTGTACTAGTGTTTTATGTCGTAAAATAAACGATTAATGAATAAAAATACTAGACTAACATGCTTTACGAAATAGGGTCCTGTATAAGTTTTTTCTATACCAATATTTCATCAACGTACTATTTACCCCTTAACGTGGGGTAATATTCGTGGGAAAAAGTGACAACACTGAGTTTTAAGGTTATGTAAAAAGCACCAACTAAAAATGCATAAAACAGCTTTTATTTGATCTTGAAACACGTTAGGATGTGTATGTAAAGCGGGAAGGAACCACACAATATGAAACATCTGTTCTAATAAGTCAAATAAGATCAAATTTTTCATAACTTCCGAGTGAAAAGATAGTTCATCAATTTTCGATTCACTGTCACTTTTGCAGCCTAAAACAGAACATCGCACCATTCTGCAGACTCGTTATACTGTTCTTAACGCCTGTACAAAAAAATAGTCCACGTAATTTTAAATAAACCGGGCACTCTTTGTAATTTTTCCGGTGACATGGACTGAACTTGTCACAAAACGTCAAAGTCTGTTTAGCATAGAAGTATGCTAAGCAAACTTGACCTTGAAAAAACTAAACATGCCATGAGGGACAAAACATATCAAGCTCTGTCTCTTTTTTTCACAAGCAAATTCATATTTATATCTTATTCTTGTGTGAGTGAAAAGGAAGACGTCCAGCTTTCTATAGCTTTCTCTTTCTACGGACAGAATGAGTCAATGACAATGAGTGAGTGACAGATAAGGTTTTTTTGGTCGTAATTTGGATTTGAAAGCTGGAAGCACTGGTTAAAATGGAATGTGTAATAAATTTTAAAAAGCAGCGTTTTATTCAGACGGTTAAACACTCCGAATTGAATTTTTTTGGCAGCCATAGACAAGACAAAAACAAGTGTAACCAAATTATTTATGAAGAACTTGCCTTTGACGAATTTGTTTGTTTGCAATCAACTTTTCTATTTAGTCGATAAAATTTTCTTGCAAGGTGCTCAGCTAAACTAATTTGAGCTTCTTATTTTTTCATTTTTGAAAAAATACTGAATTACAGTCGCTAATGGTCAATAGTGCTAAAATAGAAGACATCAAATGTGCTGACATAAAAGTGATAATGGTGTTTATATGGCTGTTTAAACACATATAGGTCTGTAGAAGATGCATCGATTTTTTTGTTTATTTCATTTTTATAAGAAATAAAGTAAACGAATAATTTGAATAAACCCTTTGTAGCTTCGATATACCTTGTAAAAATTTAATTTTTATGCATAGTTTGGTTATGAGTGCATAATTGAAGATAATACTTGAATTAAACCCTAGTGGTTAGGGTTCAACTAAAAAGAGAATCGTGCATCAATAAGTCGTAACAGCTGGAAAAGCTTTCAGGGAAGTTATAAGAAAGTTTCGAAAAAAGTTTAAGAGAGTGGCAGTAGTGATTTTGAGAGTGCGTACTTGAATATCTTCATTCTTAGGATTCCTTATTTCGCATAATGCATCTAATAATATTAATATTAAAGTGTTATCTATAATCTTTTCTTTACTTTAGTGTAATGAATAATCATAAGACGGGAAATGAACCATGCTTGTGTGTGCAGAATTATTTGACATTTAGATCTATTATTATTATAAGATCACGCCTTTGGGCTAGGCAGAGACCACAGAACTAGATCTACTGTAACTATTAACCAGAAGACATGCACTCCATTTGTCAATTCCATTGATTTATAAAATGTATGTATGTAAACTCTTTATTGTACATAATCAATTACAAATACACAGAAAAATAATATGGTCATACAAATTTGTACATGAAGGCAAATCCTTGATTGTGGGAAGTTTCTTGCAAGTTTCATTATTGCATACTTACTGTCATTCATCCAATGTAATAACCTGACCTGCCCAAACTGGGATCATGATAAAAGTATACTCCGAACTAAGAAACTGGCTAAAATGATAACGACTTATTCATATAACATCACTAGTGCATTTTAAGATATACAGATTCTGATTTATTTGTTTATCAACTAGCTGTGCCCCCTCCCCTTACTTAGTTCCAGTACTATCCTGATTAAAAATATTTTCATTCAAATAAAAGGACATTCCAAATGTTCCTATATGAATGCAGTATGTGGATAAAAAATATCTTAAAAACATAGTCAAAGTCAAGTCAATAAATCTTGTGAGTGAACCAAAATAACCAAATAAATTTAGGGCCATTATGAAACCTGTTATGAATGTAATCGTACGCAGTATCGCGGTGGCGGGTTGCGAGCACGGAGCGGGCGGCGGGGGCGGGGGCGGCGGCGCGGGGTCGGGCGGGCGCGGCGCGGACACGATCCGGCGCGTGAAGGTGAAGATGTCGTCGGTGTCGGCGCAGGGCGTGGTGGAGCGCGCGTCGGCCGAGCTGTCGCGCCGCATCACCGGGCTGGGGCTGCGCGGCCGCCGCCGCTCGCCCGGAGTCGTGGAGCGCGTCGCCAACGCGCTCTGCGGGCCCGCCGCCGCCGCCGCGCCGCGCGTCCCGCGCCGACGCAGACCCTCCCCCAGACCGCTCGTCTGGGCGCAGTACATACAAGAGGAGAGATTCCTGGAAAAGTTCTTCCTGTATTTCAACTCGAACGACCGACGGACTCTCGCGCAAGTGTGCACCAAGTGGCGCGACACGCTGTACTCGTCGCCGCGCTGGTGGAGCGGGCTCGTGGCGGTGTTGGATTGCCGCGAACTCCGCTCCGCGACCGGCATCTGTATGCAGAGGTTCTATAATTCCTTAGTTAGAAGAGGAATCCGCGGGGTTGTGTTAGTTTCGGCTAGTGATGATGATATTAATGAATTTATAAGACAGTTTCCTCTATCGGCTCACCACGTTCATGCTATTAGCCTAAAAGGATGCACTATAACAGACAGAGGGCTTGAAGCGATCTTGGATCACTTGCAGGTCAGTTTCTGTACTAACATTAAGACTAATTCTTATTTCTAACTTGATTCTTTATATATTGGAATACTATTGCTCTTGATTCTGTAAAAGTGTATATGAACACATTTATTTATGTTTTAGGTTCTCTTTGAACTAGAACTAACTGGTTGCAATGAAATAACGGAAGCTGGTTTATGGGCATGCCTAACTCCACGAATTGTCTCACTCACGCTTACTGACTGCATTAACATTGCTGACGAAGCCGTAAGTATTATCAATACAACAACCTAACTACTTAATTGGATTTAATGCTTTAGGCTCAAAAATGAACAGCTGACAGCATTCAGGTCAAGGCCACTTTTGTTGTTATAACAACATCTCCAAGAAGAAACATAATTTATAGATAGCAGCATTGCATTCTTGGAACACTAACTCATACATATTCACATAAGCAAGAAGTTTCTACAACGGATTTAGGCTAGTTTTTCATTGATGTTTCACTTTTCATTTTAATAATTTTGAGAAGTTTAAATCCATTGATCCAAAGCACAGCCTAATATAAGTTAAGGATAAAAACTTAAAGAGATTTTTAGGAGCTCTGTGGGGCGCTTTTTGGCTCTCGAGCGCATGACACGCGCCAGCCTCGCGTTAATCAATGCTGGATAAAATATGCGCTCGCGTCTTTGATTGGCCCGCGTCTAGCTAACGTCGAGCATTCGAAAGTCAACAATCAATCCGCTGAATTAAAATGCTATGTAGTTACAACACAAAGAAAAATTAGGGTAATGGCAGGACTCGAACCTGCAACATCAGCATTCCGTGCCTTGCGTTTTCCAGTTTCGCCACATTACTGCTAACATCCCCTGCAAATTTTTCAATGTGCTTCGTCTTTACGATCGATGTTGCAGGTTCGAGTCCTGCCATTACCCTAATTTTTCTTTCTGTTATCATTACATAGCATTTTAATTTAATAATTTGAATATTAAAACATTTAAAAATAAAAATCGCAAGAAATTTCGGTTACAAAAATAAGATCAATCCGCTGATTCTGTATGTTTTAATAAAAAAAATGCATATTGTTTGTGACAGGTGGGGGCCGTGGCACAACTCCTGCCGTCGCTGTACGAGTTCTCGCTACAGGCGTACCACGTGACGGACGCGGCGCTCGGCTATTTCTCGCCCAAGCAGAGCGCCTCGCTTAGCGTGCTCCGGCTACACAGCTGCTGGGAGCTCACCAACCATGGCGTCGTTAATATTGGTCAGTCTTTCTAACATATACACCTAACTCTTCTTTCTAACGGTTGTCTGGAAGATATCGCTTATAGCGATAAGACCGCCTATTGAGTGCCTTATGCTTTCTCTCTATGTAATTGTCCCTTTTTGTGTTTGTGGTGATCAATAAAGAGTTATTGTATTGTATAATTAAATTATGTTTTAGCTATCGACCAATGATATCTTTTCTCGACATGGCTAGGAAATCAATGATGAGTAAAAATACGGGGAGGAGTTAAACAAATAGCGAAAAAATGCGAACAGAGAAACAACCGACCGATTAATTGGTCAATCTTACGATTGGCTATCGATAAATAACGAAACATAAAAAGAAGCTACGCGTAAAAAACCATCTCAATCGATCAAATACCTTTATTCCCTGACATACTTGGTTATACATAATTTCTACTACATTTACGGAATCTTTTGATCTGGTAGCTTTCTTTGTATTCTTACTAGGGTTTAAGAGTCAAAAAGGCGTCTTCTATATAATTTTGTGAGAAAATAAAAAACCATGGCTTAAAATACAAAACGTGTCTCTTCTGCATAGACGGTGAAGCCGCTGTCGTGGTTTTTTATTTCCTCGCGCACTGTAACTTTTTCCCGAAAAAATCTAAAACAAAAAATTTAATTTATAGAAAAACTGTTTGACGCTTCCACTCATAAACCTGAATCATTCTTCACCCATTTAAAACGATAATAAAAACATAACAAGTCTCATTAGTCTGTGAAACAGGAATAGAAAAATGTTCATAGAGCATGACAGAGCACATCCAATTAGTCCAAGTGAGTGTTCCAAATATATTCGTGTCAAGAGACCAATCTTACATTGTGCTCGTTTGCAATGCGGGCCTCACATGCTCTAGTCTAGTGCAAATCTATATATGTAAAATGAAATGAAATCTATAGGTATCTATGTATATGTGAGACGCTTTAGCCTTCAATAATCGACACTGACAACTTTGCAACAAGAGCTACATTGACATAACGTCTTTCCTGAGGCGTAGCGTGGCATAATTAAACGATTCGAGGCGGTCGCTTTATAATCTGCATTCTGCATCACTAACTGTTTTCGATATACTTGTTATAATATTAAAATAACAATCTCGAATTCTTTAATTTATTTTATTCCACTATGCATAACAAACCGTATCAAAATACGTCCAGCAGCTTGTGAGTTACGATTCTATACATACAGACAGACGGATACACACGTCAAACTTATAACATCCCTATTTCTTTGTCGGGGGTTAATAATAATCATAATTTAGCTCCGATGTCTTTCACAAGGGTAAATATGCGAAAGGACAGACATAGAACGTCGTAAATATTATTCATCTAAGTTCTGCCCTCGTAACTGCGATGTGCGACAGTTGCTGAACCCGAGATCGTTGCCCTGAATTATACGATGTCAGTATTCACCGATAAGCCTTACGACTTCTGTCGTTAAACAAACGGCTCAATAACGTTATAGTGGCAGGCAACAACTTGAGCATAAATCGAGTGGAGGGGGTAAGTTTGCACATACACATTTGTACTAGAAACGGCTACTGCGCTGTCAAAGTCAATGCTCAAGTTGTTTGCGGGCCTTTGTATAACTAGCTTGCTAGCAGCATTGATATTTCAACAATCGATAAATTAATAAGTGGGTATTTGCATGAAAAACATTTCCCAACCTTGGCGTGGGCGTATCCAGACGATTTAGTACTGGCACGTACTGGGTAAACTGAATGCTATTTTTAGACTGACTCTAGTGAGAAGGGGGGGAAAGCTAGGGTTGCCTGATCGGAAAACGAAATTATCTGGACAATTTCTCAAAGTGTCTGGTTGGTAATGCTATTGTTTGGAGAAATATATAGGTATGTATTAAAATTTTACCATTTATTTTTCAAATCAACAATCTAGTCAAAATGAACATAATCTTTTCAATAATCGCGACATCTTACTTATAAATTTACTTTACGATAAACTGTTTGTTTATTAATTCTGTATTTTGTCTAGAGCCTGGAAATTATGTAAAATATGTGTAGATTCCAGACGAATCCACATCATCCGGTAACCCTAGGGGTAGCGACCCCTCTTGACCCTTTGTATACTCTTTTGGAGTTTAGCCAACTATTCTCGCATATGCATTACAAGTTAATTTGATTAGACATGAGAATAATCATAATCTAGTGCGTACGTTAACGATTTTTCTGTTAGAACTGTGTCAGAACTGGCTCAGCGACACCCGACATGCTTGGTGCCAACGCGCCCTGTTATTTACGACTTCTAGTTTTCTGCTAGTCTGGGGCGTAAGGTCTTTGTCCATTTCATCTTTCTGGCGTGCAGCTGTCTTGGGTCGACGGACCGGTCGTCAACGAACTGTTACATTCAATTAAAATATCTTCACTAGATTTCTTGTCTAAATTACTTCACAAAGACTACTAATTCCACTCGAATAAGGTTGCGGTCGCCTGCTAGTATAAAACAAGTTCATTTCCAAATTATTTTCAAGTCCTTTTTTTAGTATACTTTTGCATTGTCATTTAATTTTAATTTGCATGCATGCAGCGATTAAACGAATTCCAACTTTATTAATACATGCAAAAAGGTCGTATTACTTCATACACATTCTCTACGTGGCTCGCGTAAAATGAACAGGCCCCCCGCTTCCGCCTTCCCCCTGTAACTCCTAACGAAGCGTTAGGGTTACGCTGCATTCGTTTTTAATTACACAGCAACACTGACACAGCGAGAGCGAGCGAGCGGGCGCGCGGCAAGCACACAACCAACTGCGATTTGCTTACTCTGTAGGCAAGGCGGCCGAGCGTACATACAGTGCGGAGTGGAACTCCCCTGCTACGAGCAGTAGTGGCGGCATCCACATGATTTCACTCACACCGTGTCAACGGGCAATAGGTCCTCATTTATAACGTCCCGGAAATACAAAGGTAACTCGTTACTCGCTCTCTAATTGCAGTGCACTCTCTCCCCAACCTGACGGTGTTGTCGCTGAGCGGCTGCAGCAAAGTGACGGACGAGGGCGTGGAGCTGCTGGCGGAGAACCTGCCGCGCCTGCGCAGCCTCGACCTGAGCTGGTGCCCGCGCGTCACCGACAACGCGCTCGAGTACATCGCCTGCGACCTCAACCACCTCGAGGAGTTGACTCTCGACCGGTAACCTAGCACCACACTTACAACTACAGTACAGTAAGCAGAGAGCGGTCTACACACGACTCTACGAGTATTGTCAAGCTCTTAGCTTGCGATGACTTTTTGACCTCTTCGAGTGCCCTGTAATTTCTGCTGTTGACGGTTCTATTAGTTTATCGGTGGCTTTCGGTAATCTTCGTTCTATCACAGTCACTCTCGTATCAGAAAGTATATTTGTCACTTGTTTCTTGGTAAAGCGATGATCGCTGATAACGCAAAGTAATTCCCGGTTAAGGTTACCAAATGGAAAAAGAGAGCAGATTTCCAAAAAACAAGGATTTTAGAAAAAGAAGATAAAATGTATGCGTGGTTTTTTGTACAAAGCATACTTTTCACACTGTAACATACGACATCGCGAAGTTGCACGCGATTTGAATAAGTGAGTGTGATAGCTATGTCTCGACTCCAAAAAGGAAAACAGGTCACAAATGTGCGTTTTGCTTCATTTACTGCGAACTTCACACTGCTGGAAGTGTCTAGTAGATCTAAGTTCACTATGTTGTAGCGGCAAAGACGACGTAATGAGTGACGGAGGACAATCTTTGGGACAATATGGCAACCGTGTGCCTAGTATACTTTATAGATGTAAGACCCTGACGTGGTGGTTCCAGTTGCGTGCACATAACGGATATCGGCGTGGGGTACATCAGCACGATGCAGTCGCTGGTGGCGCTCTTCCTGCGCTGGTGCTCACAGCTGCGGGACTTCGGCGTGCAGCATCTCTGCGGGATGCGTTCGCTGCAGCTGCTGTCGCTCGCCGGTAATATTTCCGTGACGATAAAGTCTCGTACTCGTGCCGTCGACTGACCTGACCTGACCTGCTTGTTGACGATATTTTACTTATTCTACTATACGGCACCAATGCATGTAGCACGAACTTTCTCGATACGCGTTAACCCGCTACGTAATTCAGTGCGTCTTTCACCTACTGGGCGAGTTACAACGAGACGCACTGAGTTACGTGTCGAGAAGGTTCGTACTAGGTGCACAGCTAATCATGTATGCCGAAAGTTTAGTCGAGAAAGAACTAACTAGCATCTGATCTATAATCTATGCCTTGATCCCTCGCACATGCCTCATGCAGACCAGTACCTATTACGCCCCATTCAGAAGCTCACTCACGAGAACAATCATGTCAATAGTACTGTGCCACTATTTATAAATGTTGTTAGATCAAATGGAGTCGCGCAACTTTCTCAAAAATGTCTTATTCATTGTGGTACAGCCAGTTGCCGGTTGCAGTTCTAATGGGCCGGCTTGACCGAAGTAGTACCACTTTTAAAGTAGTAGCTTGCGTCTGCGTTTCGTACGGTGATAAATCCGGAGACCCACGCCCCTCCCCCCCATTGTGGCCTAAAGGCGGGCAACGAATCAACGATTTTCTTGGGAATCCCATCTGGTGGCACGTTTTCTTCCCTATTCCGTAAATAAAAGCATAAACTAAGTAAATGCTAGCGTAGACATGGAAAGATTTCTCAAAAATCTTAATCTGTCAAAGTGTTACAAGTAATGCGAGAGTTCATATTAAAGCGGGTTTGCTTGGGCTGATCTGTCATTCAAAATGCAATCGCAGTAAGTCCAGTATAATCTAAGTTTATGGTTATAAGACCTGTAGACCTGTGCATAGGTTGTCCGCTGCTGACATCGGGAGGTCTGTCGAGCCTGATCCAGCTGAGGCAGCTGAGAGAGTTGGAGCTGACCAACTGTCCTGGCGCCTCACCCGAGCTGTTCGACTACCTGCACGAGCACCTGCCGCGCTGCCTCATCGTAGAATAACGGCCAACGGGTCACCGGCCCACTCCACCGAGCCACCAAACGGTTTGCCAACACCGCGCACCGAGCTATTCTATATCGGGAGGTCTCTGGTCTTCTGGCAAGCAAGAAAAAAATACTTTGACATAAACTTTTTCCCCATCTTTTTTTACTGTGTTCTGGTCCAAATTTTACGTTTATTATTAATTTTATCATAATCGTATTCTTTAATACTGGCATATTTTTGACTGTGTTTATTTATGTGCATAATAAAACTAAGTCAATTGTTTTATTAGTTCTCTCATTATGAATGTATAGTTATGAGATGGTAGATATTATTCCTGTGAGTCCGTTTACATATACTAAATATATACCAGATGATGCAAAACCGCTAAACTTTGCAGCGCTGTAGGTGGATGAATCGAAAGTGGATACAGAATGCAGTGTAAACAGGCTCCTACTATTTGCTCAAATTGTTTTATATGTCATATCGGGAACAGTGTCTGAAAGGGATTTTATATAAAATTTATTTACTTAATTGTTTGCTGCGATTTATCAGCTTGTACATATTTTAATCGAATCTGATTGTTAATAATTTTATTGTGTATTAATTATTTGTGTGGTTTATTACAGATAAATGAAATTTTGTGCTAAAATAATATTTCTTTATACAGAGCCTAATCTTGATCGTGGTGTGACATTGATGTTCATTATTATTTGCTCTGTGCAAATAATTTCTTCACTTTTTTTTCTTAACTGAAATATGTCTATTTATTTGGTGACCAACATTAAGGGGAAATGCGGGCAATCTCTTCTCCATAGAATAGCTCTCATCTATTTATTTTCCGGATTTTGGCTCTAGAAGTATGAATCTTTTAAAGTTTTTATTTATTTTGGTCATAGGTGTATTTGAAAAAAAAAAGACCTAGGAACGTGCATACGATAAAAACATAAATATAATAAAAAAATCCTATTTGTATAGCCTAGATCAGGGGAGGAAATAGGGGAGACCGCTTATGAAAAATGTATGAGGAAAATAAGAGAAACATTGCCGATTGCATTTCCTGTTAAGATTGGTAACTACTGGTTAGTAAGATTTTCGAGCTATTTTAATACTTTAGTCCATCGTCCTTAGCACGACATGACAGCAACGTGGCTATCAAGCAACAAAAATCCATCTATCGTCAAAGTTAACAGCGACCTGTAGGGAACAATTTTACCAGCAAAAAAACTAAAAAAAAGCCATTTGCTTGGTTTTATAACCAATGAAAAAACTTATTGCATATAAAATTATATCTTTGGAATACTCTTCGCACATCTAAATATTTTATTATGTTGTTTGGGTTTATGCTGTGAAACATCCAGCCAAAAATTTGCAAAAATGTTCCGTTCATAAAAAAGCGTAACAGAGCCTTACTCACATTACATTTTCTAGACAACCCGTTTTGTGTCAAGCTTTTCAAAATACATTTTCGACCCGTAATATCTCCATTAATTGGATAGTAAACTTTCACATACCGCTTATTTGCTACAAGTTCCCTATTAGATGGATGGATTGTGTGGCATACATGGTTCATCGCTGCTATGTCGCTCTACTAACGAAGGGAAGTTTTATTTCACAGTTGCCACTACTGTCCCATTTGTCGTTACTAGGTTTGTCAGATAGGGACGCGTATATTGATAAAGATATTCGCGGCCACTCGTGCTAACCGTTGAAGTACTGTGTAGGCTTCGTAAGTCGAATTTATGTCCCCCCCCTATTAATCGGTGACGATTTTTATTATTACTTGTCATGTCACCTCTTTGTAAATAAGATCTGCTGTTTTATATCACTATAATGTGTGATTGACATTTACAAATACGTCTATTGAGCCACAAGACTTCAAAAATGGCCTCTGTAGGATATAAATAATTTAACCTATAATATACATAATACATACTTCACAACTTTACTGTACTGCTAATAATAAATTCTGTTTCCTAGTCCTTATGCACTGAAAATCTAGTCTATATTATTGATTGATGGAACTATAAAATCTTTTATGGCAGTATATTTTGTAATGAATTGTTCTTTTTGTAGTTTTTATAGGATTATATGTATATTGTATCAGAAAGCAGCAGTTAATTTATAGAGATTTGAGTTAAGATCGAAAGTTCAATATTTATATTCTAGACATAATACATATATTAGGCTACAGTACAAAGTGGATTTTGGTTTCAGATTACAAGTTATAGGTAGAACATATCTGTGGAGGTAAAACATCCTAATTGTATATCTTAAAATTTAACCTGAATGATAAGGTTTGTTATTGTTTAAATTTATTTAAGCTTTTGAACTATTTCACTTTACTATGTAGCCTAATATTTTAGTCACCTATTTGTGCTCCTTGCATTTATTTTATACCAGTATTATACAATTTTGGTATTAATGAATTGCGTTTCAAGTTTCACGAGAGAGACAACGCGTAACATGCAGTTAAGTATTTGTCTTTTTGGCTAATGATTTATTCTAAACAAATGAGCGTACAATATTTTTAGTTGTCGCTATACCGTCCGAAGTGGTGAGTTTGAGTGTGTATGTGTGCATGTGTGAATTAACTAAGCTCGTATTCATGCGACGAAAGAATGCTCGTTACCTTGTGCTAATAAGAGACCTTACTTCTTCCTTGCAAGGTACCTAACGTTTCTATATGTTCGTGTGTTTCCGGCCTTAGAACATTAATTTATTTAGTGATAAGTCTTGGTACTCTGCACTGACCTGTTGTGTCCTAGAAAACTAAAACACCAAATGGTACGTTTTTGTGAAACAAAAGATGGATTCAATCGTAAGGCAATATTGTTCGATAGCAACTAGTAAACTTAATTATTAGACTACTAATTTTTTGTCGTTTTTTTTATTTCTCGGTGGTATGTCAGGCACAGTTCTTTCAAATATCTAAGCTACCGGCAAGACATATTTCGATATCCTTGTATCAACGTTTTTTTTTTCATAGCAATATTAGCAAATGCACGTTAATGGGATACTACGCCTGAGATACCGCCAAACAGGTACACTCCAAAAAATCAAAATATGTAGATTGGACTTTTCTAGTCATGGAATTATTTGTACCTAACCAAAATGTTCTAGTTTTTAGCAAATCATGTGACAGTTTAAAAGTAGTATGTAATGAAATAAAAGAGTATTCTTAAAGCGCGTAGTAAGAAAAAGATTCGCAATAACTAATTAGACTGGCGACTTCATGTAGACAGACTGTTGATAGATTTATATACTTGCCGTAGCATCGAGTCAAGACAAAATAATATAAGACAGCGTCACTAAATAAGTCCACTAAATGTGCGTACGGTTATTTACATCTTGGATGTTCATTCGAGGGACAGATACATTTGTCTCACTACTTTATCTCAGTGATGATACAGCGACACTAAATGACACTTAAATTGTTCATTTAGAGACCATTTTCATGCTAAAAATTAAGAAAGGGGCGAATTAAGTAGTGTCAGACCGAAACTACCTTTTACAATCGCCACTCATTGGTACAGTTAGCTCTCAAATATATCGAAGCGGACAAGGTGTTCAAAAATATCTAATCACGATCGCATGCATTTGGCAATAGAGTCGTGTTCAGAAGTTTTTGAGCAACTTGCTCGGTCCAATATATTTGATGATGATTGTACATCCATACACCGTAATTGTACCTGCGTCCTCACTGATTAGCAGGATCTAACTAACTTTTATATTTGAATTGACTTGTGTTACGTAAATAAAATAAAATAAATACATAGCTACATATAAAATATAATAGTAGGTACGTAATTGAAATGAAGTATTGATTTGAAGTTGCCTTTTAGGATGTCGTATCATCTATGGTGGAGCACCGATACTGTCAATTGTAATTATGATAAACGTGCCAGCAGATTCTTCTAGTTCCCAAATACTAAATTGTATTGACGTTTCTTAATACTTTTCCCGTATGTATTAATATAACTTAGCTACAAAAAATACATCCATTAGTAAAATCTAGTCAAAATTTGACATAGGTATGCTCAAGACTGGGTTACTAAAAACAACTCGATTTGATTACATTCAATATATAGAAATACCGGACCATGGATGATATAAATACGTCGTGTTTTGTATATAAACAATTAAATTAGTAAAATAATATTATAGTGTGTTACATATATAAATCTCACATTGTTGATGAGACGTGATTCCTCCTCCATTGCTTTATATCGTGGTTGTAATGAGATCTGTACAAGCAATACAATATTATATTTATCTACTATTAGATAACAAGTGATTTTCAAATTCAGTGCCCTGTAACATTGTTTGTCTATAATCACCGCTATGGCGCTATGCTGTAAGGTTTGTATATTATAAATGCCGGAGATATTTTTGTACAGCTTCTAATCTTCAATTAGTTGTAAGAACATGTTTTCACTCGAATGAAATACATTGTAACTATTTAGTAGACGGAATGTGTCTACGTTTACCCTGAGTTAAAGCACCCGCTAGACTTTAATTGGCATCAGTGTATCTTTTCCATTTAATGTATTGTATTTAGTGAATTTGAAATACCTAACACCCGACTTGTACAATACCTAAGTGAGATGTTATAGTGCAATATAGATGTATTGTTTTACCAACTTTGGTTTTTTTTTATTTACGCTTGACGCGCTGGTGAAGCGCGTCAACGCCGCCAATAGGAAGCTCCGAAGCTCCCGCCCCGCGCCAGTAGGAGCTATAGGCGTGCGCCCGATCCGTGCGCTCGCGCGACTTAGCGGAGGCGAGGCCCTCAACCTCTTGAATGCCACACTACAAATGAAGTGACGTGCTCTGTACGCCACGGATTTGCCATATCATGTCATGTATTGAGGACGTTGGCGTGTGTACTTCGTGTGTATACACTTATTTATACAATAAATAACAAATAATAATAAGTGACGAATATATCGTTAGAATTAGAAGTCGATAAAATTATAAAAACCCTTTGGTTATTTAAAACTCACGAGAATATTAGACCCTGAATTTTTGTCATATTGACGAATAAGACGATTAGATTCTTGTACCATTTATTGCAATAACACAGTCTTACAAAACAATTCAGCATGACAGCAATAAGAGACTAATAAACGATGGTAACTTCATTTTATATTATTATAAAATCACAAAAATTTTGACTGAACTTGCACTCCTCCCCTATGGTTAGTTTTGCTACAAGTACTTACCTAATTTGTATGTTTATGTGCAAGATACAATGGTACGTGACATGCGACGCAGTATGAAACTATTGCACAATGTAAATAAAATAAAATATGTTACTTCAGTTTGTTGTCAGTATGAGCATGCACTATTGCGATAGAAATGTTGTACTCCCCCAGAATAAAGACAAACAAAAATAATGCTCTCAGCACCAATATTACGAAACTTGTAACAATCTAAACATAAATTAAAATAATATTTTACATATTATAATACATGTAAGTCCTGTAATTATAGCTTCTCTAAAACAATAAATTTCCCAACTTCTCTGTGGCCGACAAACAATCATAGACACATCATTTATTATCCATTATCTTGGAGTTCATGTTACTAACATCTGACAATTTTATGGAAATTAGTTAGGCACGTAACTATATTAAATCTATTGGCTCATTGTAGCTCCACTTCTCCCTAAACTTCTCATACAAAGCGACCCAATCAATCTAATCGTACTCAACAATGAAAATTGAGAAAGAGAGTACACCTTGGCTATTATGCTGTTTGTTCACGCAAATGAATATTATTTAGCGCAAACTCGAACTTGCATGCCGTGCAAAGCAAAAAAAACATGAAAATAAAAAATTGACGTCAGAAGCAAGTGCAATTTGATACAATGTTTTCAATTGCCAAGTTTACTGTGAAGAGTAGAGACGTACGGTACACAGCGTCTAGTTGTACGTATCTACTTATATTGTTGCGCAGAAATCGCACCATAAACTAAATAAACTGTTGTATAATTATCTGCACTGACAAATATTTGTATATTCAATTTAAGATGTTGGAAATAAAACTTCGTATTAAAATATCCATTGTAAAAAGTTCTCATGGCTTTGACGTCCTACTTGTACTTCGAAGCATCTGAAAGAAGGTGCTCATATTATAATCGTTCGAGAATTCAAACATAAATAGCAGGCGGTAACAGTAACTAAGAGGTGTCATTCTCATTATATGAGTTCATATTTTATGATCTTATTCTGCTTATTTGACAGGTCCCACCTGCTACTACTCTTTAATTAGTTATAAGTAAAGGAAATAGTGTAAAAACTATTAACATAAATATTTAAGAATACTATTTCACAGTGGCACAGTGTACATGTCAACAATGTCACTGGGAAATAAACCACTCAAAATGCTCGCTCAGCTCGGTAGATAAAGTTATATATTGAGATGTTAACTGGATTTCGTTGTAGTTTCAGTCTTGTGTCATTTGGTCCTGAAACAATATGAAAACTACTTTAATATATAATTATTTTCAAAGGATAAAAAAATACGGCATTCAAATGAAATCATCAGACAGGCGGTTACATTTACTGTCGGGTAGGTAGGAGGTGATGGAGGACAGACCGCGGGGCCTGCTTCAATATGGTTGTTACCGGGCGCGTCAGTGGTAGGACTGCAGGTAGGCCGTGGTGGAGGCGAGGTCGCGCCGCAGCCAGGCCGCGTTGAGGCGCACGGTCTCAAGCGCCTGCTGGACGGAGCGCTCGGTGCCGGGCGACTGATGGTCGCGGAAGAACTCCTCGATCTCCTGCGCGGCGGTCTCCGACGCGAAGTTCTCTGTCGTCGACTTCACTAGCCGTGCTAGGAGGAATCCGCCCTAAACAGAATTAAAATGCAAATGCTAGCATATTTATCACATAGTGGAAGCTGCCACAAGACGAGTTGAAAAGAGAGTTTATATGTAGAAGCTACTATAGAAATTAGTTTTTAAAGAAACCTACAAACTTCGCGAACATCGCAGCGCGCGGGGTGAGCGGGCGGCGCGAATGTCATCAAACGTTTTGTAACCGAAGGAGGAACAAAATTACCCCTTTATACCACTTCCACCTGTGGAAAGGTTGCATAAGTACTAACACTCTGAGTAATCTTTCATCGTAATTTCAAATAATAGAGCAATTTAACTTAATTCTAGTATTTATTGCGGGTGGTAAGGACCTTGTGCAAGGTCCGTCCGGATCGCTACCACCATCTTGCTCGCTAATCCTGCCGCTAAGCAACAGTGCTTGCACGGTTGTGTTCCGGCGTGGAGAGCAAGACAGCCGGTGTAATTACTGGCACAAGAGGTATTCCATCTTAGCCCTCTGGGTCGGCAACGCAACTGCACTCTCTTTGTTGTTGCAGGAGTCTATAGGCGGTGGTGATCAGGTGATCACTTACCATCAGGTGACCCACTTGCTTGTTTGCCGTCCTATGTTGTATAAAAAAAAAATAGTATTGTGGTACTCATTTTTGGCTCCTTAAAACTTAGAATAAGTTATCAGACGTCCAGTGTGTACAAGTGAGAAATAACAGCCGAGAAAGAGAAAACAAACACTTTGAATGGCAGGTCAGCCCAAGTCACCTCGCTTTGGTATGATCTTTCGCATTATTTGCAACCTTATAGTATACTTTATTCGATCAAAAATGGTTACACTCCACTTAGTTTGTACGTTAGTATTAAGTTTATGATTGGCTTCATGTAAAGAGTTACAGGGATTTCTAGACTCAACATTCGGGCAATGACGAAATCACACGTAAACCGAATGCTAGGATACCTGGTAACGATCCATGAACTCCTGCCAGTGGTCCTTGAAGAACTGCCAAGCCAGGTCGCGCCCGTTCCGGCTCACCGCCACCGACACGATCACGAACACTGTGTCCTGAGCTCGTACTTCGTCCTGCGGTAACAAACAACAAGGTTTTTGTAGAAGAAGTATCAATTGTGATAACATTGGTACTAATCGAAGCCTTCACAATGTTCATAGTCGCATTGTTATTTTTCGGCAACATAAATAGCTCAAAGACAAAATAAGGGTCATTGTCGGGGGACAAAATTTAAAAAAAACTATTTTCAAAGCTTACTGAAATAAAATGAAATGAAATGAGCCCTTTCATTTGAAATGTTATATTTCAAATGAAAGGGCTCGTAATGAGGATCTCAAATATATTTTTGTTATTATTGTAAACGTAAATAGTTTTGATTTTATGCATGAACGTAGACGAAAATTTACCATCCCCCCCCCCCGATCTCCGAAACTACTGAGCCTAAAATTTTGAAAAAGGAAACCCATAGGAATTCTATCAATTGAAAATAAAGTGGAAAACTCAATATAATACGTTCACTTACGAAAATTGAAAGGAATCCCCTCCACACGAGTTCAACTCGCACTTGGACGGTTTTTTTTATATGGATTAAATTTTCACAGAAAAACTAGTGCTTTTACAAAATTAATAGTTGCAGAATAACTAATGCGTTAATCTACTCAACGGGATCGCGGCCATTCTGATCCACAGATCGAAAGTGAACGGGTAGGGGCCGCAATAATGGTCTCACCGAGACGGCAAAGTCGAGGACTTTCTTTAGCAGCTGCGGGTCGCGGACGGCGCCGAGCGCGCGGCTGATGCGGTCCTTCTCCTCGTGCAGCTCGGCGGAGCGGTACAGCTGCAGGAACCGCTGGAACGTGGGCTCGTCCGCCTCCGCCAGCACGGCGCGGTAGCACGCCGAGCGCAGGTCCGCCGGCAGCGTCGCCACGCCCGACACGTGCTTCTCGAAACTGCAACGAGCGCTCATCTTAGGGCACGTTCGCATTATAGGCACAGTATACATATAATCGGTAAGGAATCTACGTACAAACGCTCGGAACCGACGCACTCACACAGGCGCACGCTCAACACGGCCGTTAAGGCTGCTAAGGAGTCGGTCAGTCGCGGCTGCCGCGTCGAGACGGGTGGACGCGCTTTGCGTTTATCGTTATTGCGAGCGCCCGAGACAATGCGCGATCTTTTTAAAGATGCCACAAAAGTATTGCGTCGTAATATGGCTGCTTGAACTAGAGTTCTTCAAAATCGAAGCTCTAATTTTTTCTTACTTCTTAAAATGTTGAACTTTTTTAATAACCCAATTTTATTAGTAAACTCATTAATTCATTGTATTATTTGATCGTTATAGAACCCAAGTAAACGTTGTTATGAACAATAATAATAATATAACTTGTCAATTTTACAAAAAAATAAGAGGACAACCCTAACGCTCCACCGGAGCGTAGGTATCTATCTCAACAAACAGGCCCAGTTTCGGTACTGCTGTATTTACTGTGTTATAGGCGTCGAATGCGCGTTGCCACGATTTCAGTGCAAGTTAAGATGAGCACTAATTATTTTTGTGAGGTACGTCATTCACTCTCGTGCAAATTGTACACCTATTGAACGGCACACGTGACCTTCAACCTTATATAAGCCTGTGCCGAGCTTGACAGGGGCAGCAGAATCGTTAAAAACACAAAAGACTAAGTTCTTTTGCTTTCGCAAATTAGGAGTTCGGACGACAGAGCTAATAAATTTCAGTCCACATTCAAACTAATTCAAATATATCACAGACTATATAATACTATACTAGTACTAATATCTAAATACTTTATACTTAACAATTTAACTCTATGTGCGACCTGTTTCTGTATCACTATTTACACAGAGCCAATTTGTATAAGCTGTATAAAGCGATTGTTTTTCTTAAAGCGCTACCTTGTGTTTTCTGACTATTCAATTTATTGTTTGTTTAAAACCAAAATTTGATTAAATTTTCTCTTATCTACGTATCAGTGTAAACCGGGTACATACTCGTAACAGGCAAGTGTTGTTATCTACTTTATCAGTTACAGGAATGTGTAAGTATATTAGTATTCATGCGAATTTCTTATAACTCTGCTCCAGTAACAGTAAAAAATACGTAGGTATATAGTTCTCTCCTAGCATAGTTCAACACATTCTGTACCAGCTGAAACTTACCAAATAATACACACCTAGCGGGTATTGGTATTTATGTCATTTTCTCAGTCAGTATGTGACTTAAAATTATCGGGCTGATTCATTAACATTCAAGTGATGACAAATCAAATTCTGCTTTGGTCTCCGTGTTTTTAGTCGTTTGTAGTTTTCGTTAAATGTATTAAGTATTCCTCTTCTACTACTTTCTTTGTATACATTTTTATACAGTAACACAAAAGTCAAACTACCTACATTAATATGCGTCACACTCCCTTTTTAGAAACCTTACAAACGCTAATAAAATTCCGATTACATTGAAGTTCGTGGCAATAACGCGAATCAACGTTAATGTAAAATTAACTCATCAAAATGCCATATTAACGTGAGCAAGTCGAGCTAATGATCGATCGAACTTACCGATTCTTAGCCTCCTTAATGGTCTCAGGATCCTCGAAGCTGATCATCTTGTTGAGCACGAGGCTCCGGAGCAAGGTGTCCAGGTGACTCTCTTTCTCCTCTGCCTCCCAGCCCAGCCGCCGCGTCACGGGGGTAAACAGGCGACGCCCGTAATTCTTTAGAGGCTTGTCCAGAGCGGTGTGCGAGAACAGAGCGCTCAGCTTTGAGAGGCAGTTCGAGATTGACGACCACACTGTAAAGTTGCTCTCGTTGCTGAATGCTTCGATGAGTTTCAAAGACTGTAATCAATTATTAACGATTTTAGTTTGTCGCATGCCCAATTTCAAACTGAATCGGCGTTTTTCCATTCGCCGGCTCGGCACCGGCACCGGCACCGGCGCCGGGGCTTCGTTTTTCCACTGCGCAGGCGTCGATGCCGATTTACGCCCGGTCTTTCCCACTGCTCTGCGTCCTGTAACCGCCCCGCGCACTCACACACGCACACGCTACAATTCTACAACAATGCTACAATTCATATACAAACACATGCAGTTTTGCCGGGCCGGTACCCCAGTGGGAAGCTCACCGGCGACGTCAACCGGCGGGACTCAACGCCGGGCCGGCGCCGGCGCCGGTAAGTGAAAAAGCGAGCCATACATTTTCATACATTTTTGCTTCCCCGGCACCGGCACAGCACCGGCGCCTAATGGAAAAACGCCCAACACTATAGCTAACAAACTAAATACAATGGCTATAGTTCAGTTTAAATAATGTAATCGGTGCTATAAGTAGAAGTGGTAGATGCAGTTTATTGATATAGTAATGCCTTATACAAGAGCGGATCCAGCCTTCGGGTCACGCGTAATCGAAGTTCAGTCAGGACAGGATCATTAATGAGTTTGAAACACAGAGAGTGGTCGACCGACCTGGACCCAGCCCAGGGGGGGGGGGGTGTCATGAACCCCATGCTTTCCCCCTTGGATCCGCCCTTGGCTTTATAAAACAGGTTTCCTTCATATTTACAAATAAAAAATTATATTTATATCTGAAACCCATTGATACAAAGAAGTATTGCAACTGTACATAGTCTGGGTACTCTTTCCACAAAATTACTATTATTGGACTCAGTTACTTAGTAATAAGGGTTATTGAATTGTTCTACTAGAGTGATATTACATTATTTCTATGTGGCTTTTTAATTAGCCTAGCTCAGGCTCGCCGTAAGCGGGCGTGCAAGGCGTGCACCGCACGCGGGCGGCACGTCCAGGGGGCGGCAGGGGCGGGGGCTAGCAGTCTCTTATTACATCAACGTTACAGGTGTGACATTCCTAAATCGAAAGAAGAAAATGTTCAATTTTTGCATTAGAAACTTGGTAACAACAAAGCCTTGATTATTTCGTCAAGCCACCCGGTACCATTCGGTACTGGTGGCTGCGCCAGCATCGGTATATCGTGCCGCGTGCGGTGTACCCAGCCTGGCCACACACCATTGTGTTACCTCATGTGTGTGCGTGTGCCCCGCCTGCACGAGCGCGAAGCAGTCGTCAAGCAGCCCGAGCCGGTCCAGCGGCGGCAGCGAGCCGTCCCGCACCGCCACCACCAACTGCGCCAGCATCGGCGCCTCGTACCGCGTGCGGTAATACCCGACCTGATCAGACGCCATTGTTTTAAGTTCAGTTAGGGCTGCCACATTACACGAACGAAAAAACGGTGCAACCCGATCTTAACATAAGGGTCAGGCCACCCCAGTCGCGTACACGTCACGTATGCGACGCGACTCCAACTAGATTCATAGAGCTGCGTTACGCGTGGGTTTCCCGCGTAACGCAGCTCAACGTTTTGCCACATTTCGTTCGGCATACTTAATCGTTTTTCTGCTGAAACTATAAACTAAACTTTAGCTTTAAAAACATAGCTGTTACTATGTTTTTTTCACATTTCATGAGATGAGCTTGCTTGTTTGAATTTTAAGGTTTTAGATATTTTATGTAATGCAAGGCAAAGCCAATTTTTTGTCTGTTCATCTGAAATAGTGATATGTGAGTTTATTAACTAGCTTAGGGAAATCCACTACATTATTTGAATAACTTACTGTGCCAGGGTTAAGTTTGACCCATGAAGATTCTGAAACATTCTCTAATACGACTTCTTGACTTTTCTTTTCCAAAACAGTAGACAGTGCCACCTGAAAAAGATAAGGATTGTTTTAAATAAAACTTTAAAAATGCTTAATACTTAATGCAAGTGTAATTTTCTCATAGATAGCAAAACAATGAACTAAGATAATGAAATTATCTAGTGTAAGTGATATCTAGAACATTTATTGTGCAGAGTATTATATTTATTACAATGTTAACTATCACCATGATTGAAAATATTAAAAGCCTTGACTGCTTGTTTACCTACAGTACTGTATTTATTTCAAAATATATTACATTATAATCGGCTTTTTTGAATTTTAAATTGGGCAGGAGTTCAGAAGTCAGACATCTGCAATCTTCATCTGTACCATCCAACAATGTTTGTTGCAACTGCAATTCATTGAATTTTAATATTTTTATCATGAAAGGAACTTGATGCATGGTATCAAAAAGGAAGTACAGTTAATGTAGGTCAATGATACACTCCAAAAGTATTGCTCACTGATAAGATAGCCAACAATGTTTTGATGCTGTCTGATAAGACATTGAAAAGTAGGGTCTCCACTTTTCCACATTGATTCACATTAAATCAATTTGCATAAACAATATTGTTTATACAAATTGGTAGCAGTTTTCGTGTTTGTTTACATGCATTTATGTGAATGTTTTTGTGCAGACCATGCTTAAGATTGAGTGATTGTAAACATAATCTCCTGCTTACCTTGGCAGGGTGTTCCTGTGTGGAGATTGTGATTGGCACCATCCAAAGAATGTCATCTCCTTGGCTACCATCAGCACAGAATTTCTGCTGCGTCAGCGTGAGCACCCGATCAGAACCCCTTTGTTCTGAGTGCACCTAGAAACCATTACAATAAATATATTATACCTAAAGCTAATAATACAATTATTATTTGTAATGCGAGGTATGTTGACTTGAGGACAATACCTGTGCACACAATAGGCAATGAATATAACTAACTCATTAACACAAGACAATTGTGTTGAAGGTTTTTCATGATTAAAACCTATTGTTACAAAAATAGAGTCATCAAATATGTAGAAGGGCCTGTCATTTGTCACTATAATTTCGACAAGTAATGCATAAAAATCAGGAATAAGTTTAAAGTCTGATACCAACCTGAACAACTGGGAATCCCATTTGTTTGGTCCATGTGGACATCACAGCCCCAACAGGTTTGTTTGAAGCTTCCTCTAAAGCAGCCCAAAGATCCTCAGTGAAAGTATTTTTATACTGAAAATTTGAAAAATTATTAACTTTCTTTACTTATGATTGTTTCTTACAATAGAGTAATGCTTACAACATACTTCATGTTCTTTGCATATCCCAAAAAGAATCAGGAGTGAGGTTATGCATGTATGTAAATATACCCTCATTCATGGTTTTAAAACAAATAATTAATTCTCGAAATGTTTTCTCCTACCACATTAACTGTTATGGTAAAAACATAGCATTTACTCATAATTGAGTGCTTTTTGTAAATACTGTTTCCATGAATTAAATTTTTTTACAAAACAAGATATCCACAGAGATTTATATCTCAGCATTCACATTTTTAAACACAAGGTAGTTGAGATAACATTTGATAAAAACACTTGAAAGTCAATGTTAAGACTTTTATAACATCTGTAAATCTTTATCTATCTAAAAAGCTGATTAATTCACCTGATGTCTGGTGAGGTAGATGTTCATTCCCTTACGAAAATCATCATCACCAATGTATCTGTGCAGCATGCGGATGACAGAGGCACCCTTGTTGTATGAGATATCATCAAATATTTCATCAATTTCTGAAGGGTGGCCTACAGGCACTTCAATTGGATGTGAATTTTTCAAACAGTCTAATTCTAGAGCTCTGAAAATGCATGTTTGTGTTAATAGTAGTGTAAACACTGCATGGAAACAATAAAGGTGACTCTACAGTATGTAGGTACTTATGAAAATGCTTGGTCATGTATAATGCACTGGAAGTGTGCCAATTCTGCACTTTTAACACAAAGTAACCTAAAATTAGTAAGACATGCCAAAAATACACATTTCTTTTATTCAAGTGTATGTGCAAATCAATTTGAGTGTGTAAATACCTGATGTAAGTCTCGGTGACAAACTGTGTCCAGATGTCATATTCTGGAAATAGATGGTTGACACACAAAAATTCCACAAAGGAGGCATAGCCTTCATTTAACCAGAGATGAGTCCACCACTCCATAGTGACAAGGTTGCCGAACCATTGGTGAGCCAACTCATGGCCAACCACTAGTGCAATCCACTGCCTCCTGACAGCAGATGTGTGCTCTTCATCTACGAGGAGGCAAGTCTCTCTGTACGTCACCAGCCCCCAATTCTCCATAGCCCCAGCTGAAAAGTCTGCTATAGCAATCAAATCTATTTTAGGTAAGGGATAGGCTATGTCGAAGTACTCTTTGTAGTAGGGGAGCACACGGGCAGCCACTTCAAGTGCAAACATGCCCTGTTTGCTTTTGCCGACAGGCGTGTAGACGCGCACGAGCACGCCGTCGCGCGACGTTTTTTCGACGTAGTCGTACTCGCCCACAACCACGGCCACCAGGTACGTGGACATGATGGGCGTGGTGTCGAAGCGCACGTGGCGCGTGCCCTCGGTCACCTGCTCCTCACGCACCGGCATGTTGGAGAGCGCGACGCGGTCGGCCGGTACGCGCAGCGAGATATCGAACGTGGCCTTGATGGCGGGCTCATCCCAGCACGGGAAGCAGCGGCGCGCGTCTGTCGCTTCGAACTGCGTGACGGCCGCGTGGCGCTCCTCGCCGGCTGGCGTGAGGTACTTGCTGCGGTACAGGCCCTTCATTTTGTCGTTGATCTCGCCCGTAAACTCGCACAGCAGCGCCGCCTCGCCGGCCGGCAGCGGTTC
Organism: Ditula angustiorana; assembly: GCA_963691745.1. Lineage (NCBI taxonomy): Eukaryota > Metazoa > Arthropoda > Insecta > Lepidoptera > Tortricidae > Ditula > Ditula angustiorana. The sequence goes on from OY829484.1 coordinate 8,550,870, forward strand.
CGCGAACGCGACCGTCGCGGTTTCCTCGGCAGCACTCAGCCGCACCTCAACCGGTGACAGAGCCGGTCCCCCATCCTCGTACTCTAACTTCACGCTCTTCAAATCCAAATCCAAACAGTTGAGCACTATCTCTTTGGTAGGATTGACGATCTGAAAGTGAATACGTCACATTGAAGCGAAACGAGATAATTTGCGACAGCCGGACGAGTGATGAAATTGCCTCTTACCGATACTTTCACTGCTGTCTTTCCCGCGAACGTTAATTTCTCGAGATCCGGCACCAATTCTAGATCGTAATGTTTAGGTACAACATTCTTGGGGAGGCGCTGAAACGGTTTGTTTTCGGGCATTGTCACTTTTTCTTTCACGATCGTAAATGTGGGACGCGCAACAGAAAAATACCGTAATGACCGAGTGACAGAGTGAACTCGCCGCGCTCCCGCGCCGCCAATACGTGCCCCCCTCGCGCGTCCAAGTCTCAGCCCCCACTCCGAATAACGGTATTCGCTCGTACGTAACAACTTGCAATGGCGATTCGAATTATTAATGCAATTTTCAAAGCCAAATGCAAATGAATTACGTATGACGCGTAGTAACTGCAGCGTCATGGAAAGCGGTATCACGATGACGTCGAAAGTGAAAGTAATACTATACGATAGAATAGAGTTGCATTTATTTATGTATGGTTGGCTAGACTGAAATAAAAAGATTTTGAGGTTGGATTGGATCGGAATAGTGAATGAAATTCTTTAGTTTCTTTGACGTATGACGTATACCAAAAGACAGATAAGGAATGGAAACAATGGAAATGAACGGCATCAAACGGGATTTAAATTAAAGTGGAAAGCGTAGTGGAAAGGGTGTACGAAAATGAGTTGAAAGTTGGGCTTGGGAGTTGAGAACAAAGTAAAATCAGGATTTTGTTATTTTCTCAGATTTCTCAATTTATGAAGTCGCAAAGGAAATAATTATAATAGTTGTTACACACCTTACGCCTTGTTACATTACACTTGTGTGTTTATATTTTGCGCACAAAAATTTTTTTTTTGAAAAAACTGAATTTCTTTCGAAGACTTACTCTCGATGGTTTTTCTTGTAGCTGAAACATAACTGACGTTTAAATGTCAGCAGTGCTCCAGCTCCATAGCCCAGCATTCAGAATAAATAAAGTTTATATAGTGTATTTATTGATTTTAAGCTTCTTACAGTAGTATTAAGTAAACTAGTATTAATTAAGAGTACAAAAATATTTTACTTGTTGCATTGAACATTATACATTGCTTTGTAAAGTGTAGGTTTTCAAAATGAATAATTTAATTCGAATTTGGTTGTTAGTTTTTACAGGTTAGTATGTTTGCTTTTTGTTCTTCACCCGTCTATTATAAGGAATTCTTACTGTCTGCTCTTTAAAATTACAGCGCCGCCGCTGCATACCTAAGAGCCTATCCCTAAATTAATTCTGTTTTATACTTTTAGCGGTGTATGGGGTAACATGCTCAAGAGTGCTGGAGCTAAGTGATAAGTTTATAGACATTAGTAGCGATGGAATGTGGTTCGTCAAGTTTTACGCTCCGTGGTGCGCCCACTGCCGCCGCATCGAACCCATCTGGGCTCACGTAGCTCAGTCACTTTACAGCAGCCACATCATGGTGGCCAAAGTGGACTGCACGCGGTTCCCCGCCTTGGCTAACCATTTCAAAGTTCGTGCTTATCCCACGATTTTATTGTGAGTACATAACAAATTATACATTTTTTTGCAATATCTTTCTTTTTATGCACCCATACTTTTCATTCTCAATACTTGACTAAAGATTGTCTTTCATGCCTGCATGTCTGCTTTAGGTCCAGATATTTTATTGTACTACAAAGTCAATTTTGTAAGTTTCATTAAATAAAAGCTTTACAGTCTTGTTTATTTACAGAGAATGATTTTTTTCCTAACATTGTATAATATCTTATTAGTATTTTATGCAACTGCTATATAATGAGAGGCCTTAAAACACGAGTGTGGTTTTATGAAACGAGCGTCAGCGAGTTTCATAATAGGATCACACGAGTGTTTTAAGGCCTAATTATATACAGTTGCATACATTACTTTATCTACACACATATCATAACTGCAAAAAACCGTAACAGCAAAACACCAACAAACAAGTATGGCGGCAATTCGATCTATCCGTCAAGACGAACGTTTTTTTTTTAAATCATAGACAAACGAAGGAAGCCCCTATTGTCATGTCACTCGAGATCAAATGTCGTGCGTTTAAATTAAAAAATCATACTGAATTGACGTTTCGTAACGATAACTGTTTTAGTATCTGTGGATACTAGAATAGAGACCAACTTGAATTTTGACAGCTGTTCCAAATTTAAATTCATAACGTCACGAGATATCGGTAATGTAATCACCAATAAACACAGACTACTAAGAGATACTACCCAATAAAGAACAGATTTACCTACTACCACAGACAAGAAAATTCTTAAAATAACATTGGTTGTAATAATGCTGGTCATTTTCTATGGTTTTTGAACGCGTTATTGAGAAATTATGATATGTGTGTAGATAAAGTAATGTATGCAACTGTATATAATTAGGCCTTAAAACACTCGTGTGATCCTATTATGAAACTCGCTGACGCTCGTTTCATAAAACCACACTCGTGTTTTAAGGCCTCTCATTATATAGCAGTTGCATAAAATACTATTTTCAAATAGTATAATAATGAATGAATGAATGAATGAGTTGTTTATTCACAAGAATATATGGTACATTCCAAGATCTTAAGGCCAAGATGGCAAACAGTGCTTCCCACAATATATTCAGCCAAGGTTAGCATGTGAAAATTTTGTCTTAAAAATAAAGCAAGTAAAAGCAATTTCAACTATATGACATTCCATTTCAAAATAATGTCATTAGTCGTGTCAAATTTTTTAAATAATAAGTAAAGCAAAATCAATAAAAACAGAGATAAAAAAGCAAATGAGGGCATTAAACTATTATAAATAACATATCAATTTAAAAATAATATCATTATTCTATACATAGCATGTCAAAATTTAATATAATAAAAAAAAAATAAGTAAAGCAATATTACTAAAAACAAAGATAGCAAATGAGCAAATTAAACTATATAACATTTCATTTTAAGTAATATCATGTTTGTATATACAGGATGTCAAAATTTTAAGTTTAAAATAAAAATAAAGCAGTTTCATCAAAACAGTAGTATCACTAAAACAAATATCATTGCATTAGTATAAGCAAAATAGAACATGTACATTTAAATTCGGTCTAGATGCAGAACAAAATAAAATAAAATAGATATATTCCGTGAGGTGAGATCATCAAATAAATCAAATGTCAATGCTAACATAGTCAAAATGTCAAAACTTATGCCTAAAAAAATCATCTACACTATAGAAACAATTTTCACATAATACTTTGTAAAGTTTTGTTTTAAATTCCTGATAGGATACAGATTTAAGTGTTGCTGGGAGTTTATTATAGATTTTTATGCACATGTTATAAGCGCTTTTCTTCCTAAGTGCTAGTTTATTGTTGGTTGGTAATACCAGTTGGTATCGTCTTTGGGGCCTAGTTGTTTCTTTATCCGCAAAGGTGAAAAGATCTGTATGTTGCTATAAAATAACTGTAGTATAATACTGAAATAACATGAATTATTTGTAATTTGTTAACAGCTCTTATTTATTTAAAAATAGCACTTTTGCAAAAAAATACTAAAAAAACGAGGTATAGTTATATCAGCGCAATTGTCAAATGATAACACTTTATATAGCAGTGTTGTTTTGTTTACAGCATTAAAGGTTCACAGCACCACGAGTACAATGGAGAGAGAATGAAAGATGACATGGTCAACTATGCTGTGCGTATGTCCCAGCCCGCAGTCCAAAGGGTGACTCAGGAGGATAGCTTCGGATATTTGAAACAAACACACCCTGTGTTCTTTGGATTTGTTGGAAAACAACAAGGACCATTATGGGTAAAAAACATAACTTCAATGTCATTCATAAATTAAATGAAACATTAGAAAAACGATTGTGCTGTAAGTCTTGTAACTTGTTGGACATTAGTTTAGTATGTTGTCAGTTTTAATTGACTTCAAAAAAAGAAGGTTTTCAGTTCATTGGAGACTTTATTTTTTAAAGCAGCTGTTAAATTTTTTTTAGCGTCATTAAATTGATTAAATAGTAAAGGATACAAATAATACAATTATTACCCAACCCGCAAATCATTATAATTATTTTTTAACCTTAGATACTCCTAGCGTGTTTAATGGTAATCTTGTTATTGGAGAAATCTATTTTGATACTGAGATGGTAAGCCATAATTAAAATTAATGTGAATGATGAATATATTTTTATTCTTATAGGATATGTTTATTATCCATGCTGACAAGTATCAACCCCACACTTGGTTTTATGCCATGTCACATGATGTAGTCAAAAATGATCTCAGTCCACCAAACGACTCTACGGTATTTGTTTATAAAGAGGAAGAATCATACTTCTTTGATGGTAAGATTTGAACTGATGTAATTTATTTCTGAAGGCATATGGACAAGTCTTTTTTTTAAATGATAGATACAATGACAACACGGAAAACAAAGAAAAATCTTGGTTGTCTATCAGGACTAATATAATAATAACAAATTTCAATATTTCGTATTTTTAATATTATTTATTTCATTAAATAATACAAAAAACATTTAAAAGTATAATTAATAGCATTACTAAACCATAAAAAACAAAAACAAAAGCTTCATTTGGTTAATGTCACTGCAAAGTTACCTTGTTGATTGAGACAACTTGAGGAAGCTTGTATTGAATTGTACAAATCAAAAGTCCAGTGTAAGAAAAAAATGTAGCTCATTGAAAGATTTGCGGTGTCTAGCAGGGTCACTTCTGGCTCAATTGATAAGAGCAGGACACGGAATTCCAATAAAACACAAAGAAAAATGAGGGTAATGGCAGGACTCGAACCTGCAACATCAGCATTCCGTGCCTTACGTTTGCCCGTTTCGCCACATTACCACAAAAAAATAATTAATTATATATTTAATAATTAGTGGTATTGTTTCGAAACTGGCAAACGCAAGGCACGGAATGCTGATGTTGCAGTTCCAGTCCTGCCACTACCCTCATTTTTCTTTGTGTTGTCATTATATAGCAATTAAATACATATATCTGAATGATTAAAAAAAATTAAAAAATCGAAAGTATATTTCGATTGTAAAACAAAACAGAATGACAAGTTTGCAGGCTTATGTTCTGCCAGATGGCCTAGATTTTTCTTGATGTTGTCATTGCATCTATCATTTAATTATGGGTAATATAAATGTTCTAATATAAAAAAAACTAATAATATTTTGGTTACAAAATTGAATTGTTTTTTAACTTACTTTTTAGCTCATCCTGCTTTGATTGAAGATAATGAAGCCTTAAATAAAACTTTAGATAAATGGATCAATGCAGAAAGATTTGGCTTTTTTCCCAAAATTACTAGATCTAACATCAATCATCTAATGGACACCGAGAAGTACATAGTAATTGCTGTGGTCTCTGAGAATAAACTAAGTGAGATTAGTCAAACAGAAAGAGATTTCAAAGATATGATTGAAGGTATTATTAGGTATGTAATAAGTTCATAAATATTTATCCAGTTCCCACGCAGCCACAGTGCGGATTAGAAACGTCACATATGTACACGCAATTAACTTGCTTTGTAGAACAGATCTGTGTAAGTTTTCTGACGATGTTTTCCTTCCAAAAAAGCTTATAGTAATTTTTTAGCATAAACTTACAGCTTTTAACCTTTTCGACGCCACCGACTCATATATCAGCACCGCAGGTCCAACGCCAATGAGCTATATACATATACGTCAACTCGTGCAATATAAAAGTGCCCTACGTGCATTCGCGTAAGGTTCAACTTCGTAACTTACAAAAAAAAGCTTGGCGTGTGAATCATGTCTTATGTATTAGACGTGGCTTTTAAAAGGTTAACATAATTTTTAGTCTTTTGTTTTTATTTGAAATTTTCAGGCAAAAGAGAAAAACGCTGCACTCTCGTTTCCAATTTGGATGGATGGGGTCCCTAGACTTAGCCAACTCTATAGCTATGTCTGAACTGACCGCACCCCACCTTCTGGTCCTCAACTCCACCACCAGCCACCACCACATGCCAGACGACGACCCCGTGCTCATGACACCAGAGGCTGTTGTCATGTTCCTTGATCAAATCCATAATCAAATTGCACCGGTAAATAGCTTAGCGAAACTTGTATTAATTATAAGCAACGCACAAGTAACGCTGTCTAGGGTCGGTAGATTTCAGAGGGCACTGCAAAAATTGCAAGTAAAACTGAACGATTCTTCATTTCGAGCCACTCTAGGACCTTATAGCAATACAATACAATAACTATTTTTTGATCAGTACAAAAACAACATGAAGATATAATTTAGAGAAAATACAAAAGGCACACAATAGGCTGTCTTATCGCTTTAAGCGATCACTTTCAGGCAACCGATGATAGAAAGAAGAGGTGAAGGAAAGAACAGATAAGAGCATGTGGGCAGGCAATAACATGGCAACACATACTATCATAAACATACACAGTTAAATAAAAATATATGCAATGTGTGACTGTTATTATGACATAAATTGTGAGAAGCCCCAAACTGGAATGTTTGCTGTATTGACTGTACGAACTTCACATTGCTAAACAGCGAATACACGCATTTTGTATGGCGTGAGCGTGGCCGTCCGATGGTTATGAGAATGAGAATAAATTTATTGTATCTACGTAAATCATAGTGTGCAGTACACAGTGTGTAGTGTGTTATAGATAAGTTTGCTGTTATATTGCAGAGCTACGGCGGCAACAGTTGGCCTGTGCGCGTGTACAGAGGCATCTTCGAGGCGCGGACCGCTCTGACTAGGATGTGGCGCGGCAACCCAGTGCTCACCGCGCTATTGTTCGGCCTCCCGCTCGGCTTCCTGTCCCTTATTTGTTACTCGGTGTGTTGCGCTGACATACTAGATGCGGAGGAAGAGGAAATTGCAGGTAAAGTATTAACCCTAAGTTATTATGTTATTTGTTTTAGGTAACCTACCTGAGTCTCCTTCGAACCATCAAAACGATCTAGAACTACCATACAATATTCCATCGGCGTGACTAATGTCAAAGTCGTCTTTGGCAAAATCCATTTCAACCCAGGGATGGGAAAGCCATAATAATAATTAAATAAAAAAAAACTCTAAGCGGCTACCTTCGTTAATTTCGGTAATGTTTGGCGATTGATGCGATGAGCAATAAGATCGGTGGGGTGATTTTTGACTTTCGAGCGTTTGACACTCGCCGGCTGCGCGCCATTTAGTTTCGGCTAAAATATACGCTCACGTATTTGATTGGCTACGACTGGCAAGTGCTCGAAAGCCAAAAATCGACCCGCAAATCTCGGTATTTACGTCGACTGAGTATTTGAAATTTGAATACAAAAACTTTCAACAAAAAGCTACTGAAAAGCAAAAAAATAACATATGTATTAGCTCTTTAACTAGTCTTTAAGGCCTGGCCACACCGGTTGCATATGCAGCACGGCCCCAGTCCTCCTGTCGTTCAAGCGTGATTGATTGAATAACATAAGTACTTCATACAAACATTTTCACGCAAAATATGCGCTTTTTAAAACGTCGAGTTGTGGCAAACTAGTCCGCGAGAACCTATACATGAGACACGTTGACATAGTTTTGTATTAGATAATTGAATCTTAAGAGGATACGCGTCACAACTTTGCAACGTACAATGTACTTAAGCGAGAGAAGAGAGGCGGGGCGCGCCTTCGTGGATTGAACTGTGTAATGTTATTAGTACGAATTAGAAGAATTATACCTCATTTAACACCTACTTATACGGTCAGCATCATAGATATACAGCATGTAACAAAACCCTGTACGTCCGATTAAGGGGATGTATATTAAAATGTGGAGATACCATTTCAATTGTTTAAAAATAAATATGTCCAATAAATAAAAAGTTACATAAGGAAAACCATTTAACACTTAATGCTTAAGAAAATGTTTACAACCCCTGACGTAGATTACTACACGCGGAAAACTAGGTCAAAGGTCAAAGCGGAACACGCGCGGCACCAATCAAAGGCGGGTGGGCGGGGCTTTCCTTTGACAAATTCCGACCACCGCGCGCGCCGATCCTTTTTTGGTAATACTTTTTAGTTCAGTCACCCGCAAACTTTGCTTCCGGTCGGATGTGCTAAATTTGCACACGCATCACTTTACGAGTGTTATTTTATTTTGTGTTGGTCAAAATGTTGTATTCCAATCAAGAGTATTTTAACATGCTAATGTGCTTGGGAAGGAACGACTGTGATTATGCTGACGCTTGTAGGGAGTACGAGGCACGGTTCGCAGCTAAAGTTTTGTTTAGTCAGTAGGTTTTTAGCAAAGTCGAGCGAAACGCGGAGTTTTTGAAGTGTTCTGTTCTGTGTTTAACTACGAGTGCTTGTTTCATTGGCCGTCCAATGAAACAAGGGTTTTCAATTTCAACTGCCACAACGAGCACGTATGGTCAATTGAAAACTCATACGCTAACCAACCAAGTCACTTTCAATACCGTTGGCGGACTAACTTGTGGACTGGGATCGTAAATGACCAAGTAATTGATCCTAATACGTTACAACAAACCACGAACGGTCCAAATTACTTGCGATTCCTGCAAGAAGAGTTGAGCGAGCAGTTGGACGAGTTGTGAGGTCGATGTGGTTCCAGCACGACGGGGGCCCGTCGCTTGGACTCCGGTCTCCGGACCTCACGCCGCTCGACTTTTATTTGTGTGGTCACGTATTCGTATTTCGTAAAAGTTGCGAGAGTGAGGCCGAGATCTTCGTCGCGGCCGTAGTGAACAAGACGTGTACGTAATAATAAGTTAAGGTGTTAGCATCTACACATTTTTAAAAGCTCTTTTAAGTGCTATAAAATAGCTCTTATCAGAGCTGAAACATTTCATTGTTTCACAAGATGTCAATCAAACCTACTTTTAAAACAGCTGATCGGTCGATCGCTGTTTTAAAGTTGCGCGGACGCCGGATGCTCCGCCCCAAAGCCCCCACCTCCCCTCCCGCAGGCTGAGCGAATGAAAAGTCAGCAGGGCAGTTGCCAGGGCTGCAAAACATTTTCTAAACCATTATGCTTGTAATTTTTTTTAATGACCTTTTTTTAATGTTCTTATTTAATTGAAATAAATACATATTCGGTATCACGACTTGATACTGATATACGCCTTTAATGGACGTACAGGGTTTTTGTTACATGCTGTATATACGTTACCAAGACGTCAAAAATATCTATACACCTTTATGCCACTAAACATAAAGTCGGTCTATACATATTTTGACGCTATGGCTGTATATATACAGCTGACTGTACGTTTAGCCTCCAAAGTAGCTTAACATTTTAGTGCCTTGTGGCTGTCAGTAATCTGTCAAATTCAAACAACTCTCATTTCATACTTTACTACGACAAGGTTCCTAAGTGTTTAGCTACTTCTGAGTATGGTACTTCTACTAGTATGGTAAAGTTAAACATTAATCTGACGTACACCTTGTTTTTTTAAACAAAAAATGTAGTAAACAATCTTGGTACTAAGTTTTTTTTAAAGTGCTACAATAAACATTTATGAATAGCATTTTTCAAATGGATTATACTAAAATAACACGATTCCTAACATCTTTGTTAGCAGGTCTTATTGACCTATTTCGAAATAGCACTTTTGCAAAATAAGACTTACCAAGATTGTTTACAACATTTATCATTAAAAAAACGAGGTATAAAAATGCAAATTGTCTTATTTATTTGTTTAAAAATAATACTGGTTGTTTTATTTTTCAGAAACTCATGAGAAGAATGATTAAGTTTCCATCAAGAGACTAATTTTGACTCATTGATCAGTGACTGCTGAATACTGCGTCTAGTTCATTAAGTTGTGTTGTCTGATTTTATATAGGTTATCAAAACTTGACTTTTTGGGCCTACAACTAAGATCTCTATTTCCGTCCGTCTGTAAAAAAGGCACAGAATGGACAACTGCCCAGTTGTCAGTGCAACATAATAAATTATAACCGAAGTGTAGTTCAATTGCAGAGTATAGAGACATGTGTCATTCTTACTATTTAATTTTGATGTTTACCAAAGTATTTTACAATAGGTAGCGAATTTTAAAAACTACTAATATTAACTTTTCTAATCAATTTTAAAATAAATATTTTATTTATTATGATAGCTAAGTTTTTTGTAATGTGTTGTCAAATATAGTATAATATAGATTAATAAAATATTTGGATAAAATTATGCGTTAAAATCTGAACTTTTTGTTATACCCTTCACAAGGGATATCCCAAAGCATTCCTAGATTTTCTTAACTCAGTCTGTATTCTATGTTATACGTACTTCTATAAGATAAACTTTGTGGACAAATCAAATAACAGTATTTATGATGTTTCTCAATGTATTGTTATTATAAATTATGTATCTAAATTTTCTACACATGAGGATAGGGCTTGTTTATAATTTAATTACACATTGACTCCACATTGCCTTACTAATGTCTCGCTAAGCCAACTTAAATACGCGTAAACACCGAAATGTGCGCCGGCACCGCATGAGAAATTATGGCGTCACGCTGGCTGTGTTTCCCGCCTTGTTTGTAGGTAAAGAGAACAAAACGTTTTAAGTGAGTAGTTTCAAGTTTCATCTTTGACGTGCGTAATGTAGTGGTGCTAGTGTTCAAATTATTGATACAATTGTAGAAGGAGAATTAAACTGTATAAATCATTTGATGCCTCGTTCGAACTGCGAAAATGAGTACCAACCACATTAAGTGTCGTTGGCTAGTTTAATGTATTCACTACTTGCGCCTGCATTATGTTTCGTACTTTAGCCAGGTGCCGTAAACATGTGGGTTTAAATGACTGAAATAATGACAACGGCACTGTTGTACCGAATAGTACGTGATAGTACCGGAAATGTGTATATGCATTACATATTAGGTTAATTAATGGTGTGGCGAATGTGAGGCAAAGGGAGAAACCTATCAGTTTCACAGTCTAGTACTATAAAATTGGCACAGGAAAATAAATTACCTGCTGGTGGGAATTAAGAGCGTACAAACAGAGATTTGGCAACGTCGCCTATAGCTGCCAAATATTCAGATGTTTTCATGGAATTATCAAAATTAATTAATTAAAATATGGAATATAGCAACGGTATGTACTTAAATATTGATAATGCATTGCAATAGTTAATACAGTTATACTAAATAGTTATAATTAAGTGTAAAAAAAGCATTTGGAAACTTTCCATTTGTTAATGTGTACATTTCGGTATAAGTATGTAAAGTTTACTACTTACCAACAAATGTAAGAACACAAGTTCTAGTACATACCGTTGCTATATTCCGTATTTTAACTCATTAATTTTGATAAATCAATGAATACAGCTAAATATTTGGCAGCTATAGGCGACGTTGCCAAATCTCTGTTTGTACGCTCTTAACTAATTAGTTACAGTGTAAAGCCAGCCACACACGTAACGATATGCTAGACTAGTACTTAAAGTAAAGGTTCGGTTACACGCTCAACCTTGCATGCGCAAACTGCAAAAGTTGCAAATATCTTGGTACACTGTGCGGAAAATTAGTTCATTATACTGTTTTGCTTGAGCAAATTCGAATTCATGAAAGTGGTATGGAGGGTCTAGCCGGACCTTGACGTACTCTAAAATAGGGCCTACTCGACTTTTCCCAGTAAAACTATAAAAATATGTGTATGCCAAAGCATATTTTTAAATTACGGTCTTATTAATTGTTTACACATAAAATTAATAAAATAAAACCCTACTTTCTAAACCTACATGGGTAGAAACACACACTCATTTTTATAATTTCACTTTTTCGAGAAAATTCAAGTGTGCCTTTGTTTCGAGTAGTTTACTTGTGCAAGTCTAATAATCTTGTGGTCTGTCGCTACGTGTACGACTAGCTTAAGGTTAGGGCGCGTAATTAACATGCCAATATTGGAAAGTATTCCTTGATTTACCGGTTTTTATAATGTTTACATATGTATACCTATAAACTGTATTACATTTGCATTTAATTCTCGTTTTTGATGCCTTTTAAAAGTTACTTGAATTTTGTTATTTTATGGTATATCTTACATAGGATTGATTTTATCTGTAAAATTAATTTCCCAAGAATATTGTATAACCATTAAGAGATAAGGGGCAAAGTATGCTGTACATTTTCCCATCTCATATAAATCAGTCTTAGTATAAGCCCTATTTGCATTTCTAGATTAAGTATGTGTTTGTTGTATTTATTTTATATTAAAAAGTGGATTCATTTATAGTTATAATTGAATTTTATTCAAATTATGATCAATAAAAAAATCTTTATTAATAACTTTTTTTACTTAACACTCTGTACTTAACTCTAGTTTACAACTTTGACATTTCATTAATGTAAATAGCCATTTCAATTTGTTTTGTTCTGAATTTTATGTAGTTGTACCAATTAATGTAATTCTTAGTATACCCATACATGTTATATTGATGCCCTTTACGAGATTTTTCTTTGTTGGCATTAGAAAAACTGTAATAACTTTTAGTAGGAACTGTAAATCTTTCATTACTGGCAGAATTACACTGAGACCTTTTGTAATCATAAGATGCAGTGTTATATCCACAATCGTTACTGTCATCTGATGTGATGGTATCTTTTACATAAGCGTAGTACGATTTTTCCGGATTAGCCTCAACATGTTTTTTCTTATTCTTTTTATTAGTAGCCCTGGCAATTTTAAGAGGGAACTTGTTTTCTCTAACTATAGGAGTAGGTTCCTCTTGTTCAAAAGAAATTTCAGACTCAGTTTCTTCAGTCATATTTGAACTGTGATGATAATGAAAGTTTTCAGGTTCAGGTGTAAGGACTTCACTGAGAGATTTGTGCATGTATTCTTCAACAACTTCAGACTGTGTCTCAGGTTGACTAATTGTATCACTATCATCGTTTACTTGGAAATTTTCGAATGACTCTAATAATTCAGTAAATGTTGGTAGTTTATTAGTTGTGGTTGGAACTGTCAAAGCATCCCACAAGTCTGTGTACTCATCCTTCACTGCTATTTCATCGCCAGAGTTTAACAAACTGTCAGTTTGTTGTTCTGAAGTGTCAGGAGTTTCAAAGTCAGAATATTCATATTTATCATCAGTCCAAAAATTTCTGATGTCTATTTGAAATTGCAAGGAATTTAATAACTCTTTAAACTGTTTTTCTTCTTTGTTGCTGAGTATAGTGACAGCAAGGCCGTATGATCCAAATCTGCCTGCTCTTCCTATTCGATGTAAGTATGTTTGCCACTCTCGAGGAGGTTCAAAGTTGACAACCAAGTCAATATGGGAAGAGTCCAGCCCCCGTGCTGCAAGGTCTGTTGCTATCAATATTCTGCATTTGTACTCTTGCAGAGTTTTGAGTGCCTCTAAGCGGTCAGTTTGTTCTTGCTGACCATACAGCTTGTCTACAGGCCACTTGGCCTTTTTCAACATTCTGTATAAATCTGTGACTCTGGCTTGGTAATTGCAAAATATCAAGCATTGTTTAAATTCTTTTTTTGATAATATATTCAGAAGTTCCTCAAATTTATGCTGTGTTTGTCTGACTATATTGGTGTTATGGCTTACAACTGTAACTTTCTGTAAAATACCCAACAAGACATTATTACTGTCAGGACAAATGTGTTGGTGGAGCTGGACATACTTATTGATGAAAGGCTTTGACTCTTCCGGAAATGTGGCACTGCTAAAGATAATCTGTTTCTGTTGTGGCAATGTGGAAAAAATAAAGTCAATGTCTGACCTGAAACTTTTTTCCATTAACTTGTCTGCTTCATCAAGAACCAAAAGCCTGACGGCAGATGTATCAATATGTTTATCTTTTATCAAGTGATGCAAGCGCCCAGGACTACCAACAATGATATGAACTTTCTTTTTAAGTTTTTCAATATCATCCTTAACAGGCAGCCCTCCCATAACAACTTCTACACTGAGACCTATAACAAAACAACAGTGGATCAACATGAATTTTAAAATGTTCCCTAGTGAATAATCTACATCAGTGTTAAAATATTACAGATATAACTTTACCTGCATATTGTGATCCAATTTGCTTAATGACATCACAAATTTGTGCAGCAATCTCTCTGGTTGGTGCTAAAATAACTACTTGTAAGCCATTATTCAAATTTATTTTTTCTAAGGCTGTGACAGTGAACACAGCTGTTTTTCCAGTTCCAGATTTAGCTTCCAGCAACAGATCTAAAAAAAAGATGTAAGTATATAACTTATTTTTATTACGATAAAGAGGGTACATGAATGATCTTTGAACAAATTTACAAATGGTACATACCAAATCCACATTTTCCTAATGGAATACCATGTAGCTGAATAGGGGAAGGTTTGTAAAATCCAGAATCTTTTAAACCTTGCAATGTAATATCATTCAAAAGCATTGTCTCGAATGTTACGTTTTGAGATATTTTTACATCCTGCGTCCGGTGACTCTTCAAACTATGTCCCAGCAGCATCTTTAGGTTATAAAGTTCAAAGAATTATTATAAAAATGTACACTGCCGGATGAAGTTTGTTTGGAATTGCACTGCACGCGAGAGGCGCGACGCGATACAGAATTACCAAACGCTGTAGAGCAAATTCAATTTACTACGTCAAACTGACAGACCGCATGCAGCTGACATTGACATTACCATAGCAATACAAAAACCATAGAAAGATAATCAAAACGCAAGCTTGATTCTTATTTCTGTCTCGAAATTTTTAAAACGTTCATTCAATAAGAAAAAAAAGGATAGAGTAACGTTTCGCGTTCTTGCTTAATCGCTATGTACGAGGTTGTGCTGTCAAATTGGTCGCCTTTGGTCACCATTATGATAACAAATCAAAAAGCTCCAGCAGTCATCTATGGTGTATTGAGTTACTGTTGTCTTTGTTAAGTCGTGTATGTTGTCGTTCACTAGCGGTACGCCGTCCCGGCTATTTTGGTGTTTTTTTAGTTTTAAACAACATAGTTTCAGTGCTGCTTTACAGGAATATGATCTCCGATATCTAAAGATATTGCGTGTGTTGTTATGTGCAAATCGCATTCTTTTCGCAAGGAAAATGAAGTCGAAATTATTAGCTTTCACCGGTAAGATGCAATTTTCAATGTATAACAGATAGTAACTGTCAGGTTGCATTTTTACGGCGTAAAAATGCAGAATAACATTAAGTGAAGTGAATATGTGTGCTTAAATATCCCAAAAGCAATGTTTTTACAGAATATTCTTAGTTTTTTATTATTTTGTTATAGGTTACAATAGTGCTGAGATATATGTTATCGACAAATTAGTAACGGAGTGTTTACCTATTTTATTTATTTTGGTTCTCATATTAATTTAATATTAGAACTAAATAAAATTAAATTTTGTTAAATAAATCTTTACCTGGGCCACATAGTTAAAAACATTATAAATATTTGTCGGAGACCGTATGGTCATTAGTACAGGAGTTGAACAAAACAAGCGCGCCATTGGAAGGCGCTACCAGCGCCCTCCACATCCTTTAGCGCGGTTGGAAGCCTCGGCGGTGACTGGAGGGTTGCATCACGGAAATGCGAAGCATTCTGCTTGCGGCAGCCAGCCAACCCGTAAACAAACGACTGCCTTGGAACTGACCTACGTTTTGTCTGGCGTTTTTAATTGAGTAAATTAGAGTCAGTGGAATAAAGTCCAGGTGGATAATAATTTGTATCTTAATAAAGAAGTTAAATGCAACCTCGCTTACGTTGTCTTCTCTTTACCTCGACCATCAACTGCTTAGCCCACGAAATGCCCGACGATACCGTGAATATATTCCTTCCACGACGAAACAACGCGAAACGTAGTTATGTTTTTTTTGTGGGAAGTGACATATTTCTTAATTAAATTCAGGTTTAATTCACCAATGTATTATATTTTAATGTTAAACTACTAATCGAATTTATCTGAATCTCTAATTCTGCACAATATCTTAGTAGCCCCTTCGAAGACGAACACAATGAAATCTTAATTACGCGCATGCACAAAAAATATCTTTCCCTTTAGCGATAAAAACTAGTGTGAATTTGAATCCATTCATTCTTGTTCTATTTCTTAGAAAAAACTCTAGATACGTATTTAATATAGGTAGAATTTCAAATAATGCCATCATGTTTATCAATACATTCTTGTACAACTTGAAAATATATCGATAATATCGATATCAATGTAATTGTGTGCGCAACCCTGTTTTAAATTTATGTAGTCTATGGTCTATACAACATATCTATACATTAACAAAGTTTCTATATGCAACAGTGTACAACCATGTTATTTTATCACCTATAACCATCTCTTTTTGGCACACTGAATCCCCAATAATACTATAGAGTTCAGCTATACAAATGAAACTTTTTATTTTAGTAATCCTTCTATGTCTGTCCTTGTTCTGAGGACATTACCGACTACTTTTTTTACATGTTTTACGGTTCTGGACTGGATGCGCGTCGTTCTAAGACGAGCTGCCAACATCTAATAATTTTTTTCACAATTAATTATCCTAAATCTTCCTAAATAGAACCAAACACTACTTTTGTTTTATTTTAAGCGTATAGCTTTGCTCAATATTATAAATGTATAGTTTAGTTTAGTATAGTTAAACAAAGTAATCGTTTGGTTAGTGAGAGATTACCTTTATAATTTTCGTTTAAAAACCTATTCTTATACGCCTAGATAAGAAAGAAACCCAACCAAAGCAACCAAGTTTCTGAACACATTTTGTGAAATGGCGAAATTGTGATTTCAATCAATTTTTAGTTACGTTCGATATTACCATTTTATAACTAAATAATGCAATTTTGCTGTCTTAAATGCTAATTAATGATATAAATCAAGTTAGTGTCGCATTGATATCATTTAACTATGACATGCAAAGAAAGTTGATTGGAATTTTACCTTAGTGTTGGTTTTCTATGGTGATTTAAATTTATACATTTTCCACGCAGGTAAGCAAGTATTTTATTTATCTGTTGGCATTTCTATATATCGTTTGTGATAAGCTATTACCTAGTTAATCTGCTGAATCTATTTGTAATAACTTAAACTAGGTCATGAAGTTAATGCCTGCCATATATATTTTTTGGGTAAACATGGATTTGACTTATCAACAAACACATTTATTTATATTCAACAATAGCAAAATTTTCAGTGAAAATGCTTATTGTTAGAAATTTTGTTTCTTGACAGTTTGTGTACCTTTTTATTTTCATTATCTAGAGTTGCTACAGACAGGCTAAGTCCCTGTGTCTGGTTAGTGTTTTTTTATTTGTTTTTGTCTTAATATCATAATAAAAACAATCATTAGATAAAACCAGCTAGGCTACTAATATACATGTTAATTGTGTAAGAAATTTAATTTAAATTATAGTGAAAGTTATTGGAATCACCTTAATGATTGTATAACTAGTTCCACTCTACTTTGTGGTAAATTGATGCATGTCCATGTCCGTGTTGCGTGTGCATGTATTGTACAGGTGTTGTGTTGTTATTTTTCTATCAAATTCAAACCACAGTATTAATTTTACATTTTATCACAAATAAGTTCAAAATTGACCGGTTTTACAAGAGACTACTCTATTTTATTACACAATGTGCTACAAAGAAGTTATAGGACTAGGTTCATCTAGATTTTGTATTGTGTTAACTGTGGTAGTGGTATGTATAGTCAGCAGCTGATGTATCTACATGGTTGAAGCGGTCAAAACATGATTAATATTGTCAGTATTAGATAACAATAAGATCTCTTTAACCAGCTTGACTCTATAAAAATACTTGCTGCTGACTGTATACCACATTTTAGAAATATGTGCTTACCATTTTCCTAACTTAAGCAGCTATTTGTAGCTATGTATTTTTGCCTACTAGATACAAAATCATCCTGCCCTATTAAATATGTTGTAAATGATGGGTTTTTGGCTGTAACAGACTGGACCTTAGTGGATGTAGAACTTGACTTGTTTATAGCTTAGAGATTACGTTTCTAGAACTGTCTATTGACAGTACTCATATGGCAAAATATATCTTAGTCAATATTGTCCAGTTTGCTGTAATTTATACAGCAAAGTGTGGTGTTAATTACTTAGTTAAATTTTATACTAAGGTCGCCTTGTACCTTGTGTTGCCAGGTTTAAAATGCTATATCGAGATTTAAATACATGGTGGAAGCTGTCTGAGCTTCTGCTGTGTGTAATCTTGGTCATGTTATTGTTTCAGCAATAAAATGAATAACAATGGAGGTGTAGCCGGGGGTGGGGTGGGAGTGACAGGGGGACCGTATGAGACCAAAATAGCGGGCCTGTATGACCTCCTGGACACCCTGGGCTCCGGACACTTTGCTGTGGTAAAGCTTGCTCGGCATGTATTCACAGGCGAGAAAGTGGCTGTAAAAGTTATAGACAAAAGCAAATTAGATGAGGTTTCTAAATCTCATTTATTTCAAGAGGTAATGATTTTTTCATTGTTAATAATATAGTAAAACATAAGTTATCTTAACACTCCTGTGGGGTTTCTAATTATCAAGAAAATTACACTACTTTATAATTTTTAGATTTTTTTTGTAATTAGTTGATGTAATTATCATATAATTGTCACCTGTTTCATAAATGTTTGGTCTTGATACAATGAAAGTACAGCTACACATCTTTATCCTGAGGTATTTTCTAAATGTACCAAAAAAAGTTGAATTAAGTTCTTATCTGAGTGGGAATTCCCTCGGCATGTTGTACACTTGTGCATTCTGATAGTTTCCAGTAACATTAGACAAATTATACACATTCAAATTTGGAACCTTTTGTGTGTTTTTTTTTGTTATTTACTATTCATTGATAATTTATATACTATTATTATCACAACAGTTATCAAGAGAATTTATCAGTGAACATTATGAATATATTTATCATTGTCATCCTGTAACCTAGCAGATATAGAGCAAGTCCAGAGGTTAAGTTTTCTACTTTCAGGTTCGTTGCATGAAGTTAGTTCAACATCCCAATGTGGTCAGATTGTATGAAGTAATAGACACACAAACAAAATTGTACTTGATACTAGAGTTGGGCGACGGTGGTGACTTGTACGACTACATCATGCGGCATGAGTCCGGTCTCTCAGAATCTCTCGCTCGCAATTATTTCCGCCAAATAGTTCGCGCAATCTCATACTGCCACAGGTAAACTTTGTTATAAAATTTGTAACCGAAATTTTTCTCGATTTTTTATAAATGTTGGACATCCAAATTATTGAATAAAATAAAATTATATCTAATGCCAACACAAAGAAAAATCTAAGGCATCGGACAGGACTTGAAAATGCAACCTCGGCAATCCGGCCGGATGTTAACCAATTCCGTTTGCGTTTGCGTGAAGTGCGTTTGGTTAACGCATGCCACGAAATGCTGAGGTTACAGTCCTGCCAGATGCCCAAAATTTTTCTTTGTTATTAAAATTATGTTATACATTTTAATATATATATCCATAAACCTTCTTTAGTTTTTCAACTGACTTGAGAATAAAATGTGATTGTACTATGAATAAGAAAACTGCTTATTTAAAATACTGTTATTATGAACTTGCGTTTCCATTGCAGGTTACATGTCGTACATCGGGACTTGAAGCCTGAAAATGTAGTTTTCTTTGAAAGATTAGGTGTAGTGAAATTGACTGACTTTGGTTTTAGCAATAAATTCTGTCCAGGGCAAAAGTTAGAGACTTCATGTGGTTCCTTAGCATACTCTGCTCCGGAGATACTGTTAGGGGACTCCTATGACGCGCCAGCTGTGGACGTGTGGTCGCTCGGGGTTATTCTCTACATGCTGGTCTGCGGCCAAGCTCCGTTCCAAGAGGCCAATGACAGCGAAACCCTTACTATGATCATGGACTGTAAATATACAATACCGCCGCACATATCCAAACCATGTAAAAAGTAAGTACATTTTCAGACAACTAAAAAAATTATACATTATCAGGCCTCCAGCAAAGGGAAAAAAATGAGAACACACACGCAAAAGTGACACGCTTGTCAAAAACATTGATTTCTTTTTTAATCCCTGTAGAAAAAAATATTATCTGGATAAAAAGTATGTAAATCCACTTCTCTTTGTTGATCGAATACCCCGCGGTCTATTCTATGACGCCATCTAAACCAACTGGATTAAGGCATACAGCTCTCTTACGATTTCCCGATTGTAAGTCTAGTAAATTCTCTTTGAGTCTTGAAGTCTGGTCATTAAACTACATTCTAATTTCTGCTACAATATCGAACATAGTTGAGGGTCAAAGTCATAATAGAAACCATTTATTGTCCCGTTTGCAAAACGTCCTTTCACAAAAATTACGTCCTTTACGCAGAATGCCGTTTTCGCGACGTGTCTTTAGCAGGATATCCTTTTTGCAAAACGTTCCTTTCACAAAATGCCTCGTTCGCTTAATACTTAATTTAATGAAAATAAAAGTAGCATGTGAAGTTCATTTACAAGAAAAGGGCGACGACCTTCTAAACTGATGTAGTTGAACGAAGGAAAAGGCCTATAGTTTCGCTGATGGGACGCTTTGCGCGAAGTAGTTTAACAGAAGGGACATTTTGCGAAAGGGACGTTTTGCAGAAAGGACCATACGAAAAGGGGACGTTTTGCGAACGGGGCAATATGCGTCTTAACCCTCAGTCCCACAAATCATGTGTATCTCGTATGTGTATCACCATCACTGCACCCCATCACCAATCCCAAAAATAGCATACGTAATACGGAAATTCTCTCGCATTTGCGGAATAGAATCCCCTACTTAGATTCCACGACATTGAAGTTTGTTTTGTTAACAGACTGATAGGAAGAATGTTGGTCCGGGAGCCGGAGAAGCGCGCGACTTTGACCGAGATCTCGGCCGACCCGTGGGTGGCTGGCGGCGGCGCGCCGCACGAGTGCGACACGCCGCTCGTGGCGCGCGAGCAGCTCTCCGAGGACGAGCACGCCGCCGTCATACAGAAGATGGTCAGCGGACCTATCGCCACCAAGGAGCAGATACTGGAGTCACTCGAGAAGAATGATTACAACCATATCACTGCCACCTACTATCTGCTCGCGGAGAGGAAGCTGCGGGCTAAGAGGTTTGTAACATTTTTGGTGTATTTGATTTGCTATGAAAATTTTCATAACATTGCCACTAACCGAAGTAAAGTCAATTGCATTATAACTCGTAACTCGGCAATCTGAGTGAATCGATTGCGGGTTTTTATAGATAGAGTAAACCCAATTTTGTCCCATTTCGCATAAAATCAAGATCTAATGATGGGATCCAGAATCCAGACACTGACACAACTCCACAAATATTATAAGCACACGTAGTGATTGGATTGCTTTTGTTATTACTGGGGTAATTACTCTACGGTAGCATATATTGGTTAACTGGAACTGATGATGACCAGCTATGGTTTCTGAATCACAATGTCTAGTAGCACATAGGTGTAACAAAGAGACTTGGTAGGAGGCAGTTGATTTTTTGATGTTTATTTGAATATAATAAAATTATGAAATAAAAGTGGAACTTCTGAAAGTTTAGTGGAACTCCTTAACGAATAACAGAAAGTTAGTAATATTTAGAGATGGGCCGAGGACTCGGTTGATACTCGGTACTCGGCGTACTCGGCGGGTTATTTGATACTCGTACTCGGCCGAATAACTCGGTTTGAATGCCGAGTATACTCGGTTTAAGAAAGCAATATATTAGGTAGATATAATTAAAACAACAGTGTTAATCAAAATCAGGTCATCACTGATCAGGTCACACACAGTCAATCGTTAATTACCAAACTTTTTAAATTATTTATCTACTATGACGCGCAACGTGAAGTATTTGTTTGCAAACTATCAAGTGACTGGTAGTTGAAAGGCGCGGGCGGGGTGAGGGGTGTATCAACGCGGGCCGGCCGCTCGACCGGCGCGAACCTGTTTGTACTTGTTTACGCGCGCGAAATGGGAATTTGATTGAACCGAGTTACTCGGCCGAGTACTCGGTTGAAAAAAAATTGAACCGAGTAATACTCGGTACGCGTTACTCGGCAAAAGTGTTACTCGGCGCATCTCTAATCTCTAGTAATATTGCAAAATTACTTTAAAAGTAGATACCAAACGTCAATAACGATTAAAATTAGAACACACCTACGAAATCTTTAATTTTACCCAACATTCCTATTTTGTTTATGTATGTACAATCATTGGTAAACAATCTGTTTTACTGAGTATGTTTTAAAAATAAAAATAGGCTCAGAAATATCTATTTGCAGGAATAACATATTAAAAGGACCCCATGGTCCGCTTGATGGTAAACAATTATAGTCAAAGTCAAATTCAAAATATCATAAATCATTTATTTAAATAGTCACAGAACAAAACATAAATGGTTAGTAGTATTTTACACTTTAGTATATCTATATTAGAACACAATATGCTGAGTTCTATAATAATGACAAGACTTAATTTTACATGCGCTTGCGCGTCTACTACAATAAAACTCTTACTGAGTGCTAGTTTACAATTTACTGCCTAAACTAGGATACAAATGTAGCCTGTATCTTAGGCAAAAGATTAGTGCAGACTGGAACAGTGCTAATTAATAATATTATACTTATTTATTACAAATTATTATTTTTAACGAGCTATGTTTACGTTTTAATGTGAAATAGATTAAATTATTAAACTACGAGACTAAAGTCAGCAGATTTTCAGTTTCCTCGTAAGACAACTTTTGCAGCCACTCTGTCAACTTAATTTTACAATTACTATAATTAAGGTCATAAATATTCTGGAGTCTATGATTTTGTTGTAGAGGAAAGGGCCCAGAAACGAAGCGAATTTTCGCATAAATGCATGCTTAGGTCGGAATGTCTTAAAAACAATGTCATAGCGCCTTTTGTTATAGACACTGGGGTTGTAGGGAACGGATTTGTGCTGATTAAGGGTTGGGACATTTAAAACAAATAGTTGGCGCACGGTTAGGACTCTACATGATTGGTAAAGTTCTTTTGTAGGAAAAAAGACCGGGCGGAAAGTGGATACCTTTAGAATAGCTCTTTGGGCTCGTTCTAGTACCAGGAGAGATGTCTTCCCGGCACCTCCCCAAGACGATATACAGTATGATAATAATGATTGACACAAAGCTATGTAAATTTGACTGAGTAGTTTCGGGTTGGCGACGCTACGCAGATTTTTAATAATAAATATTAACTTTCGGACTCTGGTAGCAACTATGTCTATGTGGTGACTAAAAGTCAGGTTTGCGTCAATCATTACACCCAGGTATTTTATGGAGTTTGTTTTGGAAATGACTGGACAGGTATTACATTCTAACTGGTTAGAAAGGGAACACTGGTGAGCTTGGATAGTGGATTCACTGGTCGGTTGTTGAGCGTCTCTTATTGAAAAAGCGATGTGCTTCGTTTTATCAGCATTTAGCGTCAGTAAATCGCGTTGAAGCCAGATAGTTACTTTGGAGAAGCCTTTTTGAGCCTGATTGTAGGCATCGTTCCATGTGTTTCCTGAAAATAGTAAAGCGGTGTCGTCTGCGTACGATATATATTTTTTTCCAAGACATTTATTTAGATTTTGACAAAGCTGAGTTTGCTACATTATACAAACTACTATGCTTAAAGCACATAAAGGAGCCTTAGTGGCATTATAAATTATAGAGGTATAATAGTAAGTGTTTTTTCTGCGTACGATATTAGTGTGCTATTAGTTAGGTCGAGCTTGCACAGATCATTAATATAAACTAAAAAGAGGGTTGGGGCTAAAATGCTGCCTTGGGGTGTTCCGAATTCGATTTTAAGGTCTGTACTCGTGAAATTGTTATCATTATTAAGATTAGGCCTACATGAAACATTTTTGAATGTCAGGAAATTCACGACCGGTTCCCAAAAAAACCTCTGATAGTACAGTCAAGGAATTTAATTCCCTACCCATTTCGTTGAAATGTCGTCTGACATTCGCAATGCATTGGTCGATATGTCAAACTAACGTCTTGCTCTATAGCTCTTATGGTGACAGTTTGCTATATGCTATTGAACCTTAGGTGGGTTGCAAATTAAATTCCTTGACTGTACATACCGACAAGAAACTTGATAAGACGTAATTTTTAAATAAATCAAAATTGCTTTTAACGGCTACGGTTCAGGGTACTTTTCTTTCTGTCACTACTGGTGGCGTTCAAAATATTGATCATCACGGTTTCCATATGCAGGCAAGAAGAGAATGCGGCGCGGCGGCCCGAGGTGCTGAGCGTGTCTCGCGGCAACTCGCGCTCCTTGCTGGCGCCGCCGCCGCACCACACGCAGCCGCGCACGCCGCAGGATGCGCCGCCGGTAACACATGCTAGACACACAGCGAGCAACAGAGAGCAGGGGGATAGCGCGCTGGCCCATAACGACCCACTTAATTTTAACGGGCCTACGCCGTTTGCTTCAAAGCAGCTCTTAGCGTTAGTTAACTTATCACGTCGATGGAAACAAAGGACAAAGGGTCTTTTGAGCCAACCTCGGACTCTGGATGTCAAGGAGGGATAGCAATTTATCAATCGGATTACTTACAGTTTAACTGACTAAACTCGTCGTCCGACTGTTTAGCGAATACCAGGGAACAATTTTTTACTACAAAAGAACAGTTTTGTATTTATTTGAGGGAGCCGTATGTGAGACAGTTTCGGTTTACATTCTACGGCAGTGTACCCGAACGAGTGTTATTGTTCGGCAGAGATCGCGCAAGTGCAGTATAGTGCGCGAGGAGGAGGACGACGAGGAGGGCGGCGGCGCGCGCGGCGGCGACGCGCGGCGCGGCTCGCGCTCCGAGGGTCGCCTGCACCTGGCCGCGCGCGCGCAGCTCGCGCACCACCTCACCCGGGTAGCGCACCTCACCCCTACCGCGTGTAAACCGACAGCGGAACTGGAGCGTTCGACTCTAGCGCGCGTCACTCGTTACAGGTGAACCTGGACGACGCCGTGAGCGTGAGCGGGGCCGCGCCGGCCGCGGGGCGCGAGGAGCCGCGCCCCGCGGCCGAGGCGGGCACGCCGCGCGCGCCGCCGCCCGCGCCGCCGCCCGCGCGCCGCCAGCGTCTCGACGGCCGCCGCCGCCGCCCGCGCGCCGGCTCCTGCTCCTCCTCCGACCTCTCCGACGACGACTCCGAGAAGAAGAAGCGCGCCGCCGAGCAGAGCGACGCGCCCGCCGAGCGCGCGCGCCGCGACTCGCACGACGACTCCAGCGACAGCCAGGAGCGCGGCGCCGGCGCCGGCGGCCGGGCCGCGCGGCCCGCGCCCCGCGCCGCCGTGGCGGGCGCGCCGGGCGCGGCGCCGGGCGGCGCGGGCGGCGGCGGCGCGGCGGGCGACGCGCGCGGCGGCGGCGGCGCGGGCGGCGGGCGGCGGCGGCGCGCGGCGCGCAAGGAGTCGCGGCTGCGCGAGTCGCGCTCGCTGAACCGCATCGCGGAGGTGGAGGAGGCGGCGGCGGCGCGCTGGGCGGGCGCGGGCGGGCTGGTGGCGCTGTGCGGGCGGCCGCTGCTGCGGCTGCTGGCGGCCGCGCGGCCCGCGCCGTCCGCGCGCCGCCTGCACGGCATCTGCTAGCGCGCCGCCGCGCCCGCGCCCCCGCTCCGCCGACCGCGAGCTCCGAAGCTGTATCACGGACTCGAGTTCGTCTCGTGCTCGTAGCTCGGCCCGATTCTCGAGTATATAGTACGCTGGTCGTCCTACTGCGAGAATTACTGCGGCGGGCCCGGTTAAAACTTTGACGACGGCCGCCTCTGACCGGCGTGAGGTCACTCGAGCCAGTGTCGACTGGTATCTCGGTCTATCACCGTCCACCGAGTTTGATGGGTTGATGCGTTAAAAAAATGCGTCTCGCGTCGAGGTCGAGTCAGATGACGGCGGTGGCCGTTAAAAAAATCAGTTGATATCTTCCAAATTATGGTCCGGTCGAACTTGTTGACCGAGTTTGACTGCTTATTGTGCGCGTATTTCTCTTGGTGCTCTGAGCATACGTACGAATATTCATCTTCATTAAATCGTAACGTAACTTACTCGATTATAGTACGGTTGTAAAGCCTGCGATACAAAGAAGGATGCTCTGCACGCCGCCAGAACTTAAGATTTGTGTGATGTTTGCTGCATTATTATAATCGATCACTTTTGAACAGATAGTGTTGTCGGGAAGTGTCCAAATTATTAATAATAATCCATGTAATGTTATCTGTCTGATTGAAGTGTTACATGTCGGCTTAAAATATTCTCATTATTATTATGTGATTGGGACAAATCATACTTAGTTTATCGTGAGGTCCTGTAAACTACACCCTAATTAAAATGTTAATAAGATAAAATTTAATATGACGTAATTTTGGTCAGTTCCGCGCTACCCGCCGACTTAATATTGTCATTTTCATATTTATTATCACTGTATTTGCGGTAACCCCAATCAAATAAATCATTTTTCTACATACTTACACATGTGGTTAATAGGTCAACAGGGTTACTTCATTTCAATTCATAATTAAATATGGAACCATTCACCATCATCACATTCAAACGTACTGACTAATTTTTATAACACAATAAATAGGGCAGATTTGATAAAATGGTTGAACCATTTCCATGTAGCAACCATTTCAATCAATATTATAATAATGACGTCTTTACCTGCCATAAACCGTTGATTGCTTGTTTGTTTCTATTAAACTTGTGCATTTCCTACTTGTTAGTTACATTAGACGTGTTTTTCTGTTAGGTTGTTTGGATTTTGTAAATTGTATGTGTCTTAAAATGGGAATGTTAACTATGAAAAGTTTTAAATGTATATCACACTATCTATGTACATAATATTAAATTGTTGTAAATAAATAGTCTATCTCAATTATAACTTAAATTTAAGTACAGATTATTTTAGTTTGGTTTAGTGAGTTCGTATAATTTAACTTCAGAGGTCAGGTGAACGCTGCGTCTGTCACGGATCTTCTCATCCCTACATTTGACACTGCCGCGCGAAATCCGTCATGAGAAACGAAAGCCTTCAATGGTTCAGACAAACTAACTCTAGGCGATTCTTTCACTCTTACACGCGTAGCGACGAACATTTCAGCCACGCAGACACGCGTCGTCAGTGTGTGGTGCCGTGCGTGATTTCTATACAAACTGAGATACTTGCATACAATTTTAAGTACGTAGCCCCGTACGTCAGTCTGAGAATCACCTAAAACTTAATTTCCACTGAGGCGGAGGGCGCGGGAACGTGCAACGTTTTCATACATGTGGAACACAACGCCATACGTCGGCGATTTGTTCGTACTCAAGACATAATCTTTCAGTACTGTCAAATCGTTGTTGCACCCGCAGTATGCACAACACCGTTCGACTCCGCGTGAAGTGTGAAATTCAGAAAACATCTTCGCTTTACTCAGCCTCTGCGGAAAGACATCCTTAGTGGATAGTGGCAAGATATTTGCTGTTATAAATTAAACAAAAATCAATCGTATGTCCATAGAGAAAGTTTAATTTAAAATATGTTTATAATAATTATACCTACTGTCAAACCTCTTAAGGGTAAAATCAAGGTTAAACCATCTCCATACTAAGTGTTACGAAAGTGAATTCATGGGTAATTTTGAAGTATTTAGAAGATCGACGATATCTTTGGTTCGATTTTAATTAAGCATGTTGTGCTACAATCGCGAAAAAAACCGAACCAATGCGATTCTGACTCTCACACTGAGATTTCCGTACAAATTTGTATGAAGACTGTTCGTCATGGCAATTAGGGAAATCGAGTCTAAAGATTTTTGCCCGTGTTATGTCTTGTTTCCTTTGTATGATATAACTACAAATTAACGACTTTCGGATATTTCTCCCTTATTTGTAAAGGTCTTGCTTTTAGAAAAATTGCATGATTATGGGTTATTTACTTATTTTTGCTTGAGAAAGAAACGGACTACGAAGTGATCCTATTAGGGCTCCTTTTGAGCTACAGAACCCAAAATGAAGTACCTATGGTTGAAAATTGTAGCACATTTTGGCGTTTAAATTTTTATAGGAATCTTAAGATTGAAAACATGCAAATGTTTTTTTTTCCACACGTGATTAAACTTATACAGTCGTAGGATATCGAAATATCAATAGATTCAGACGTCACTTTGCGGAGGTCCATGAATATCAACAAATCAGAACAGTAGCAAGATAATTTGTTCCACTTTATCGAAAAGTTGTAAATACTTCAAAAATTTAAATTTGAAACGCTTACGGTTGCTATCCGCCACTATGGCGTGACCGGTGAAGATTTAAGTAATAGTAGATAATGAATGCGTACGGACGGCGCGCACTAGGAAGATGGTTTACTTTTTTACTACTATACGAATATGTACATATTGTACATGTGAAGTAGGACACATTGTTACAGGCTTATTTTTGTATGGCGTGTTAAATCTAAGGATTATTTGATTAGTGACATGATTACATGTATAATTTCATAGAGGATCGTTTTTTCCGAATCAAAAAATGAAGTCTCATATAACAGCATGTGTATTTTTATTACTTTCCATTTACTGTGAGTTACTGCGATATCTACAGTAATAGTATTTTATGCAACTGTAGCATAATGAGGGGTCTTAAAACACGAGTGTGTTTTTATGAAACGAGCGTCAGCGAGTTTCATAATAGGATCACACGAGTGTTTTAAGACCTAATTATGTACAGTTGCATACGTTACTTTATCTACAAACATATCATAAGTACTCTATGATGGGTTCAGAAGCCACAGGGCAATGACCTGCATTCCTACTAGCTACTAGTGCTAGGTACCTATTAAATATCTATAGAGTATAAACATTAAAATAATGTAATAAAAAATGAAGTTGAACAAATATAGAAACAAATTAGAAAAATTCTCATAATAATATTGGTTGTTATAATGCTGGCCATTGTCTACGGTTTCTGAACGCATTATAGAGCATTTATGATATATGTGTAGATAAAAAATATTTAATTTACATGAGTTTTGATAGTTGCCCTTTTAGACTTTGAATTATGACGTGTGTGAGTTAACGTTTGATATTTTGTTAACGTAACTTACATAATAATTGTTTCAAAAAATGTGGCATGTCCGGTCGATAGGGATCGACTTTGCTTGACCACTGTTTGTTGCACATGGGATGCTTTAATATCGCAATAAAATAACAAGACCAAAGATTAAGAAATTGTTTGTTAACGAACAACGTTTTGTCCTGGTTGGTGCCAACGTCTATACACTATTTAAGATTTGTTTTTAAATCTTTCATAAATGATGTACTTTGTGATTGGACTTTTTATTGGTGCTTGTTATTTTGACTTTATACAGTACAATTTTTAAGATGATTTTTAAATGTAAAATAATCTAAATTATATTTGTAGATCATTGCAATGGGGTGTATTTAATCGAATTATAATCCTATTACGTAAGATAGGTAGTCACTTAGCGCCATGAACAAAATTACTAACGTATAAATATTTATTACATTAACTTGGATGGATGTTTAATTGTGATATCTAAGTTCATGAATGCCTTACAATATTTAAATTTTAAACGAGTGCGCACTTTTATAATTTAATCAACTATAGTGTTTTCCTTTTGCTCTTAGTTTTACAGAGTTATATTGATTAGACATGTAGATGCCTCGTGTTATTAAAACTAAAACGAACGTCTAGTCCTTTGGGAGTTTGCCACTGAAATCTGTAGTGAAATGGATAAATGCTAAATTATTGTATTGGGTGTATTTTGATTGTTATATGCACCTTTACTTAATAACTCGTATTAGATTTATTATATACTTTTTAATTATTAATATAGTTTGATTACTAAATTTGCACCACTGTCACGCATGAGGCGAATGATCGGACTTGTATGTCTCGTGTTATTTTTTTGTCTAATTTATATTAAATGTATACGTATTGTATTTATTCTATCAAATAGTTGGCAGATGTAATGATGGTTGGAAACGGAGAAAATTTCAGTGCAATAATACAGATATTATCCGAGCTTTGAATTTATACATTTATATTAAATTTATACGAATGAACGTGGATAGCTTAAGGCATTTTTAACTGATATTCTAATAACTGTGTACCTGGTTGCCATCTGTATTTGGCGTTAGTTAAGCTTTTGCAAATTGTCCACGACTTGTAGAAAATAGATATTGTATGTATTATATTGTAAAGTTTTATTTATAGAATTGATTATTTTAAATTGACCCTGAAGTGTTGCAAGTTAGAATGATCTATCCAAACCTGGCAAGGTAATTTCTCAGGTTTCCTGCGCGAATTTAGCTCCACACAGGCGGATGAAAAATGTACAGTCCGCATCCAATATATCGGAGCGGGCAAGGTGGTCTAAAATATCGGAACACGCCCGAATGTATTTGACAATAGAGTCCACCACCTTGCCCGCCTGGTATATTTGATGTTGACTGTACTTAACACATTCAGTTACTCTTCCAGGCGGGTAAAGAGGGACAACTACTGCGACAGCCATTTGTCTAAAAAGACTATGGGTAGTGCACCCTTTGCAGATTTTCAAGATGACTTCATGGAAATCGAATGAGACAAATACGTTAAGCCGATTATTCGCGCAGGAAACAAAAAAAAATTACATATGCTATCAAAAAATCTTCTTAAATATTCATTGGCAACTATAATGTGAAATATTTTTTATTAAATGTATTTGTCGAAATATTTCGTTTTATAAGCACAAACACTTACGTCTTTTTTTAAAAGCAG
This sequence comes from Ditula angustiorana, assembly GCA_963691745.1. NCBI lineage: Eukaryota > Metazoa > Arthropoda > Insecta > Lepidoptera > Tortricidae > Ditula > Ditula angustiorana. The sequence continues at coordinate 8,581,851 of OY829484.1, forward strand.
TCAGGAACTCGGGAGGGATATTGTTGGAAATCGTGTTAATGTTAATGCAAGATGGAAAATAATAATAAGCAAGTATGACAGTTTTGATTTATTCACCTTTGCTAGTTATACATTGGTAAAAATATTAATGCTATAGAACATTTGACTTAGCATTTGATTGTCACAATAATTCATGAATAGTGGTTAAATTGGCGCTAATGTGTAGATTTAAGTTTACAAGCTTAACACTGCCAACCGGTGGCCAGTAACTATTATAATAATGCTTGTGTATATTTAAAGAAACATTTAAAATATGCAAAGCTTTATACTTTATCTTATGTGCCTAAGAAATAAAACATTTCCTTAAATATTTTACACTTGATCATGTGATTACAAGAAAAAATAAGCTATTTCTTCTGGCATTATTACTGTTACAAGATATTTAATTTTACAAAAAAGACAAATTAAACTATTTAATTTTAAATACGACATGAGATAATAAAAAAGCAATTCTAAAATGCCTTTTCTATGAACAAGTTAAGCCGCTTGAAACACACACATCGCTTTAAACTCCATTTGTTCATAAACAAAGGTAAAAATCACATACCTAAAATATAGATGGTAAAACTAGCCTTAATAATACCAAAAGCAAGTTTAACTTTTTAAAGGCCACAATAATTTAGGTAATATGATAAATAAATGGGTGTCACCCTTTACGTGGGTTCTTAAGAGCCACCTAAAATGATCCTTACAAGTTCTATCCACCCAATCTACCTTTACCTTGAAATACAAAAGTCAACAGAGTCAAACGAATAAATGCATGAGATGAGATACCGAACCTGCGAAATGTCATAGTATAAATTATAGAACCACATGAGTACAGTAAAATGGATGGTGGCGAACCATGCCTAAGAACAGAGTAGATTGGGCATGTTGAAACATGGATAGTGAGAGGAACTAGAAGGTGCTGCCCTCTGGCGGCTGCGACAGCTTCATGTTTTCCTTCAGGGTCATGAGGCGTCGCAACTCCTGCAGCACGGTCTTGATCGTGTAGTCACGCTGCCACCGCGCAAGAATGGGAACTTGTCTATTATCCACCTGGAGAATCCATACAAAACATTATCCTCTATTCCTGCACGCTATATATACTGCTCGGTGGCGCCGCTCTCACATGTCAAAATGTTGTTACTACTGGGACACGTTGCCCTGCAGTTCTTCGAAGGGAATTGACGCCCACAGAGTAGGAATTACTTATTGTACTCGAAAAGAATTTTGCCAGCAAGTCTCCAAAGTGGCGGCTCTATAGGGGTATCTAGACCATGGGAGATATTTTAAGTTTCACCAATGCAAGATGTACTACTTAACCTTCTATTACTTAGGTATTATTTTCACATCAAAAAAATTTTAGTACCTTGCTATAAAGGGAGAAAAATCTAAAATAAAATGGATAACCCGGTAGGTGAACTACATACTGGTTCACTTACTTGTGAACCACATTCCTGTTCAACTACTTGTGGGTCAGGTAATAGGTTTTTTTTCAGATTTACTTCACTTACCAAAAAAGGTAACAAAGTTTTTTTTTGGACCATTGTAGGATTTATTATATTTCAAAATTAGCATCAATAGCCATAATTTATTAGGGTTTTCCACCCCTTATTGTGTTGTGCAGATACTTGCTAGACCCACTTGAGATCCATAAGATGATGCATTTGGATTTAAACAAAGAAACACGAAGATCGCAAAATTGGTAGGTAAGTCGGTTTCAACAAATGAGCTGATGAATGTACTTGCCAAGTGCTAAGTGTATCAGAATCCTGATCAGAATTTAGAAAAATACTTTTTTTAGTAAATACTGTGAGGTGATGCAGAGCCCTTGGTAAGCAAGTCTCACTTGTAATTAGCCAGTTTTTTCTTAGACCTAAGCTAACGCCAACTTTTAATACCTCCAAGTTCCTACAGAGCACAAAACGTAAGTATAACGGTCAGGTGTAAGAGCATACTCACAAGTCCAGTCTGACTGTTGACACAGTTCATGTTGATCCTAGAAATAAATCTAGCAGTTGGTGGTTCATCAGGGTACCGAGTGCCACATTCAATCTTAAGTGAATACATCCTATTTTCATATGGGGTCTGCAAAGAGAAGAACTGTTAGAAGACATATCATTAACATGATTAATACCACATGGGTTTATGAATTATAACTTATATCATGTAAAATTAGACTTAAACAATAAAGCACCTATGGTCTAGTTACAAAATAAATATTTTTTTGAGTTTTTCCATAATCACAATGATGGCTACACTTTATAAGCATTAACTGTTGCGGGAAGAGTTTCTGCAACGTAATTGCCAACTCCCTAGATCAATATACTGAATTTACTAAATAGTATTTAGTCAAAGCTAAAAAAATTTAGAATCTCAGCAGTTAACCTTACAACAGACAGATAAAAGTAAAATTCTTAGAATCACATTTTTTATCATAGCATTCAGCAAATAATGTAATTAGAACTGTTATGAATGAACACTCATGGTGATTACAAAACAAAATAGAAAACATATGAAATACCACCATAACCTCCAAACATACTTAGTTCTGTTTTAGGTTTGGCAAAATGTGTATTAGATGTCTGTATAATGACTACTTTGAATAGTTTGTGATGTTATAATGTATACTATTGCAGTAATTAATGATTCTAACATAAATTAACTCAAGAGAAAAATTACCCTAGGGGGGCCAATAATCATGCCAGTCCAGTGGGTAAGAGTCATATCATCGTCGCTTTCCAGGCCCCAAGAAATAGTTCCATCGCCCACTCCCTTCTGACCTTGCTCAAGCTCTTCGAGAAGACGAAAGTTCCTCGGAACCACTGCACAACAAAAAATAATAATAGTAGATCAAATTTACGAAGAAAGAATAACAGCTCTCCACAAGTAAAAAAAAATATTTATCAAAAGAAAAATTAGATTTACTTCTGTAAAAATAAACTAAATACATACCAACGCCTGATGACGGATTCGCCATGATCACAATTTCACCGGCGCGCACAACTGAAACAGCTACTTTGATTGCCTATTTAGTAATGCGGCATTTACTAAACAGATTCAAGTAATGTTCCCTAAAATAATTACTAAGTGCCTTCCGATATTTCAATGGATGAAGATATTTCCATTCATGTCCCAATAATTTCTCAATCAAAGAAAAGAACAAGGTGACGGGAAGCAATTTTGCTGACTTTGACAAATGTCACTACAGACAGAAGGACAGAATACTCTACAGTCTCTTTAGTCTATGGAACATGTTTGGCCAGTGTTAAAAAAACTTCCGGTACAGTATTTTTTAAATCACCACACCGCTTTGTGGGGCAGCGTGTGAAATTGATTTTATAAAGGCCGATTTACATTCGTACTTCAATAGCGTGAGAATTCAGACTCGATTTACGTAGTACTTTTTCACGGCTTCGCGCATTGTTTATTGTCACTAAAAATAAAAACAAAGGGACTACGAAACGCGAACGCAACTACTGTTCACACTCGCCCCTATTTAGTTAGTCGTACGCAAAGAGGATCGAAAATAAGTTGGATTCACAGCCATAAATTACGAGCAAAAACGTGGTAATGTGATTGGTCGATTCCGGCGTTTCTGCGTTTTTATAGCTTAGCTATAACTTCTGATCTCATTGTGAATCCAGTTTGAGGTTTCCGTAGCCACCTGTCTATTCGGTCGGAACACCAGTGGCCCGTTTCACTAAGCTACAAGTTACAATTTTACAAGTCTAAACCGGCAACATTGATCAATAATGACCAATGGCAATGGGCATAATGACCAATGTTGCCGGTTTAGACTTGTAAAATTGTAACTTGTAGCTTCGTGAAACGGGCCACAGTCTGGTGGCTACGGAACCCCTTAAAAGTACTAGTGGATTAGGAAGGCTTCTTTAAAAGAGACACCTAATGTGAATAATATTTACGGACAATGATGTTGTTTTTGAAATTATAGGATAAAAAAATTAGAACATTTTAAAATATTCCAATCGAATATGCGACCGGCGGTAGTGTGTAACCTGTAGTACGCCTATAGTATGAGACGTTATGTGATTGGTCCGTTCCATCGGTGGCGATCGCGCTCCTCTCGACCTTACGCTTTCTTTCGTGCGCGTGTGACAAATGACGTTGGGTTGTTCTTTTCCTTTCCGTTTTCAACTACTGCTTATTTTTTGAAATACATATGTTTTTACGAAAATTTAATGCGTACAAAAACATGTTTGGGAAAGACTATTAGTGGACATGGCTAGAATATAATGTACTGTGTTGTATTTTGATGAAGTGATAGTGCAGTTTTGGAGGTAAAATGCCCGCTTCCATTTGCGATCCAGTATCAAGCGCATTGCGTTTGTCTCTTACCACGGACGAATCCCAAAGCTCTTCATTACTAGACAGCAGACTGTATTCTTCCGCGAAGAGTGTGCTTCGTTCAAAGATAGAATTTGAAGAATCTGGTGATTACCAAAGCAATGTTCTCGATGGACTGAAATCTAAGTACGTGGTGATCCGACCTAAAAAACCAGTGTTGGATGGTAAATTACTAAAAAAAGATGGAAATACAGGAAATCAGACTTCAGGTAATTTGTCGTTACGACTTCTGCACATTAACTGTCAGTAGGAATGTTTGTATTCTGCATGTGTGATAATGATAAGAGCCGTGAGAGGTTATATTTTGCGATTGGTGTCACACTGTATATTTACAATTACGTCGACGATCACTCGCGCCAACTGTTTATCAGCCTGTTATTTAAAGGAAAGTGATAATTTTAGATAGTACTGATTAAAGTGATACATAGTATTTATATAATTGTTATATTTATTGTTTTCAGAGGGTAACAAAAGTGAAGATGGTTTACCGAAACCGAAACGTGTGTTGTTTCCTGTTGAGAAGCTGCAGCTGGGCTGGCAGGGCGCGTGGGCGGCGGGCGCCGGCATGCAGAACGTGGGGAACACTTGCTACTTGAACTCCACACTACAGGCACTCTTCCATGTGCCTGCCTTTGCCAATTGGCTGGTCTCTGAGGGAGCCCATGCTGACAAATGTAACCAGCAAGGTAGATAATAATTTTATTAATATGAAAGCATCATACTTCAGTCTCCTCATGAGGCTGGCGTAGTCAAACAAATGCATTAAAGCCTCAATAAACTTATAGAAAAAAATAATTGTACAAACTGTTAAATTGGTCGCTTATAAGATTTGTGAGTTGAGAGCTGATAAAACGACTAGTTTTTTAGCCATTAAGGTGCGTCATGTTTTTGTCGTGTCAGTAGTACTATAAATTGTATGTATGTATATGTATAATATTTGGCCGAAGTAAACATATATAATGTCAGTTGCACAAAACACAAATATTGTTTTCATAGAGAATTAACCATTGCATTGCATTTTTGTTTCAAATTAAGACCATTATTGCTTTTGTATTTCAGAAGCCTGTGTTATTTGTGGCATGCGGGCCACTTTAATTGCCACACAGAAGAGCGGAGGAGCCCCTATCAAGCCGTGGCAGGTGTATTCTAAGTTACGGCTCATCTGCAGGCACCTCACTCCCGGCCGCCAGGAAGATGCTCACGAGTTTTTGAGGTATTATTACTGTATTTAATTATTATATGTATAGATTGTAATTGTCCGACTCAGAAATGTTTAGCTACCGTTATCTTGTACCTTGCTTATAGTTTTCATTTTCTATGAGAAATTGATGCAAAATAACAAAGTTAATTGTATTTTACTGTCTCTAAGTAGGTTTACTAATGATTTAGGTTGTTCCAATTTCAATTCATTCATTCCAATGTTTTGTAAATGTATCATTTTATAAACTTCTTTTCCATTGAAACTTGACTTCTCAGTTGTCATACATCTAACCTAACCTACTTTTTAAGATTTAGTATGCCCTGAAGGGTGATGTTTTTCAGTTGAATTGAAATTAAGAATGATTTTTGACCAAGTGATGAACATACTTTAGGATACCCAGGTATGCTGTCACGTTCATCTAAAGAAAAGGTAATTCTGGAAAATGTGTTTTATTTTCACAGACAACTGATTCTTGATGTTGCTTGAATGTAACAGCATACCTTAATGGCTACTTCTGCTTAAAGGAAATAAAATAAATGATTATTAAATGTGTTTCATTAGAGCTTAATTGATTAGATAATAACTATGATTTGTTTCCAATAATGAATAGATACATTTATGTGAAAGGTTTGTTTGTCACTACAATTCATTAAGCAAAAACATTTATATTATTTAAGCATGTAATTTTTTTAGTTAGGGATGACAAATTGTAGAAGTTATACAGGCCTATCGATTGTCATATGTCTGAAACTATTTTATCATCTGTACTTTTAATATGCGGCTGTCACCTCCAACTGTCTTTCCTTTTCTATTGTTACGATTTAAAACTGCAGTTGAGATGTGGGCATATTCTTTATAAGAGCGATCTTTTTTACAGGTACCTTGTAGAAGCAATGGAAAAATGCTATTTGTCCCGCTTTGTCAACTCTGACAAGCTGGACCAGTTCAGCAAGGAAACAACGCCCCTCAACCAAATCCTAGGTGGATATCTACGTTCCACAGTGCGCTGTCTGGCATGTCATCACCTCTCAACCACTTACCAGCATTTTCAGGTGAGCCCATAATATAAGTTGACTTATCATCAATGAAAACTAACTTTCATATAGGTTTTCTTGCAGCCAGGCAGGATTTTAGTTCATGACTGAAAGTAATTTTTTTTTCATTTCAGGACTTACTATTAGATATTAGGAAGCATTCAACATTAGATGAAGCATTGGATTCATTTTTCTCAAGGGAAAGGCTAGAAGATTTAGGATATAAATGTGAAGCATGTAACAAGAAGGTAATTATTTTTTACTAAAAGTGTTTATTTTGGACTATTTTACATAACAAACAAAAATACAATGTGTACCGACCGAGAAACTAATATTCTGTGGGTCCCTTGAAATACTATTAACCAATAAAGAAAATGACAAACTATTGTTAAAGCTTACTTATCTCTGTTTTAGGTATCAGCAACTAAACAATTTTTCGTCGAGCGCGCACCCATGGTGCTCTGCATTGCTCTAAAAAGGTTCTCCTTGGTGGGAGGCAAACTATCGAAGCATGTGCAATTTAGAAAGAAAATTTCACTCAACAAGTACATGTTCAACAAAAATAGTCATCAACAATTGGTATGTTTTTCGAATTTGCATATTTACAGTATAGGGTCTACTAAGGGTTAAGATCAGACGTGCATCAGGTCAGAAGGCCACTGCAGTATTGGTCCAGGTTGATGGTTGACCAGTATGATGGACTGATTTGTGTCGCGTCGATGCCGTATCGTTCTATAGAATGATTGGTACAAGTCAAATTGCAAATTGTTCATATAATTTAGTCTTTTTTTTTATGAAATAGGAAGGCAAACAAGCAAGTGGGTCACCTGATGGTAAGTGATCACCACCACCTATAGACACCCGCAACACCAAAGATATTGCAGATGCGTTGCCAACCCAGAGGGCTAAGATGGAATATCTCTTGTGTCAGTTATTACACCGGCTATCTTGCTCTCCACGCCGGAACACAACAGTGCAAGCACTGCTGCTTAGCGGCAGGATTAGCGAGCAAGATGGTGGTAGCGATCCGAACGGACCTTGCACAAGGTCCTACCACCCGCAAAAGACTATCTATAAGTGCGAAGATGTTTTAAGGCTGAGCTTTACCGAACGTCGGGTGACGCGCAGGACATTTCTGTCTCATGCTAACTCTTGTTGCTCTCGCCGTCCGGCAATCATACGTGAGAACGAGATAGAAAGATCGTCTAGTGTAACTGTAACTCTTTCGTTTGGTCGCAGTCGTACAAGCTGGTGAGCCTGGTGACGCACCTGGGCCCGTCGCAGAACTGCGGGCACTACACGGCGCTGGGCCAGGCGCCGGGCGGCCAGTACTGGCAGTTCGACGACAGCTGCGTGCGCGCGCTGCCGCTGTCCGCCGTGCTGGCCACCAACGCCTACATCATGTTCTTCGAGAAGGACGCCGGCGACGACGCGCCGCACGCCGCCAGCTCCAGCGCCGTGTACGGCCCGCAGCTGCCCGACGCCATCCTGCACAGAGACAAGAGCCCGCTCAAACTCACCTTCTACCGCAGCGACGACAGGAAACCCCTCGGCACCACCTCCACGGAACCTCCCAAACCCGAGCCCAAACCCATAATCCTGAACAGCACCCTGAGCAAGTCTTCGGAATGTTCCGCTTCCAATACCGAACCGTGGGTTCTGAAACAGAACGGCGAAGTGGAAAAAGTCACGCAGCCGACGAAAACATTAAACGGCGGAGATAAGACGAGCAAACTGGACGACGATAAAAAGATAAGCTTCGTGATAAAGAGGCAGAACGGCGAAGAGAACGGTACGAAAAAGCTTCCCAAGAGCGACTCGGACCTCAGATCGATGCCCAGTATTAGTGTTAAGTCCCCTGAAAAAACAAGTAAACTAGTTAAGCAATCGAAATCGCCTTTAGAAAAATTGGAAGAGCAGATGAATAAGAATGATTTCTCGAATCACACGCAAAGAAATGGTAGCACCGGTTCGAAGCTGGTCCCATACGACTCGGAGTCGAGCGGGGATGAGCGGTGCGACCGAGTGGGCGAGGACAAAGTCCGGAAGGACGAAGGGCAGAAGCCGAAGGCGAGTCTCGCCGTCGCCACCAAGGCCACGCACCACGTGTGGACCGTGTCCAGCGAAAAGAACGGACCCCTGCTCAGCCCCAGTTTGAACGGTGTCACCAATAAAAAGTAAGTTCTGAACTGACTCATCGGCTCATTCTCACCTGATGAGTTTTTTTAATTGCATCTCATAATTTCTTAAATATTTTCGGCCCGGCACACATAGAGCTCTCACGTAACTCGAAATTCCTACTACAGATTAAAAGAAAAGGAGGAGAGGCGGACGGAAAACGAGCCCAGTCCGAACACGAGCGTCAGCAGCATGTCCCCGCTGAGCGACCGCAGTGAGCCTGCGGGCCCGCCGCCCGCCGCCGCGCCCGCGCCCGTGCCCGCCGCCGCCGATACCGGCCCGCTGGCAGCGGCCGAGACCGCGCGTCAGCTGCAGGTGCTCTCGCACCGCGGCTACGGCGCACCCGTCAGCACCTGGAACGGGACACACAGCGTCATGTCGAGACAGGTAAAATAATTGGAACTCGTATCTTCAATCAAACAATCAATCGATGAAACATCGTTTCGATATTCGGCGAAGTCGGTTTTAGTTTTAATATCTGTATAGTTCTCCAGGAAGTTTAATCTATTAACTTATTGTACATCGCTATCAAACCCGCGCAAATTGCGCGAAATCATAGTCAAACAAGAAACGCTTATATTTACCAAAAATATAAGCGTTCCTTGTTTGACTATGGGGCCCTAGAAGTGTCATGAAAAGCGGGGTCAGTCTTACATGAGGCGGGTGTTATGGTGTTACGGCTCACCAAAGTGTGAAAGATGAGAGTTGGAAAGAGTATTTATTCATTTGCGTTACGAAATTTCGTAAGAGAGGAGCTTAAGTGATGTAGCGCATGCAGTTGCAGTTTCATTCGAAACTAAATGGCGCTAGGAGTCGTTACAGTAGGTTATAGTATGCATAGCATTATATATATGTGCAGAGGCTTTCTAAATGGACTAATTGCCAATCATCTATCAAAGGAAACCACAATAAGTTACCTCTGCCCACTTGATAGATGCGTAGCGAGCTAGCCAGTACGGAACAAGGGTTCGCATAATCCCTGCTGAACTGATTTAAATTGCAATGCTTCTCATGGTGTTGAACGTTATTGCGAAGATAGACTTGGGTTATCGTGTACCGATTGTCTGGAGTCTGCAACACTATGACAGATAGTTTTTGAACATTTATATGGTTCTTAGGTGTTCGAGGAGCGGCGCGAGGAACGCAAGCGCGTGCTGGAGGCGGCCGACGAGATGGACCGAGGCCGTGCCAAGAAGCTCAAGAGCTTCCACCATCACAACCGGTTCAGCAACATCAGGCATTACAATCCCTTCCAGGTAAATGTTTACATTAGCAATACTTTGCTTTGATGCTGGACGACATTTGTTTCTTATTTTATTAGTAACACCAAATTTTTTTTTGTTCTTTCAAACATTTTTAACTCGCGTTAAAATAATTTAATATCTTGACAATCTCTAACCTACTTGCAATCAAACATGGTTAAGAATTAAAATAAAATTCGTTCAAATTAGTGCATTTACTGACACGAATATAGCGGCCCTGTACGATTCTAAGCTGAACAGTTCTTAGAAGTAGGATGACAGCTCTTGACTCGCGTTGTTATGGCGCTGTACTCGAGGTTATGTTCAGTATAACTTAAATCCTGTACCAATAAGTCAATAATGTCAGTGTAACTCGCACTCGCTTTTGACTTGCGCTTGAACCTTAGCGGCAGTTACGTTAAAATGCAATTGATCTTGACAGGAGAAGCAGAACAAGCCTCACTGGGGCGGCAATTTCAAGTACCGCGGTGAGCGTCGGCCGCCGCACCAGTTCAACAAACACCACAACAACAAGTACAAGCGCTTCAATAATAGGTATTAAAACTAGTTCCAAATACAATAAACTGTGCTTCGCTTCCGCTGCTCGGTATGGTCAGTTTATGTTCTTTCTCCCGACTGTTTCAGATACAACAACGGACACCACTACCCGCGACACCATTGACCCCGGCTGGTTGGTGCGCTTCATTATGTATATATAGCATACGAACTTAAATTCCTAGTTTAAATTATTTAAGGCCCATTATTATAAAAGTCTAACATTACCTTCAAACGTATAACATTGTCGCGCTGCCACTTAGAGTCCAAAAACTAGAAACGATTATGTATGCAGAGATTTATATAAAAGTGATAGTTACTGCCAGAGTCAGCCTTAAATATTATACCGTATTTGAAAATCTTCATTGTAACATTTGTAACCCTTAAGATCGTAAGGCGTACCTATTAAAGTTTTAGTCGATACACCAGTTGTGATGTAACCATTACAAAACATTTTTGCCTCAATAGCAATTACTAATTGAATAGAAGAACTATTTTCTATCTATATATATTAAGCAATAATTACTTGTTAAACTATTAAGCTAATTGTTACCTCTCTGGATTAATGGCGCACTTTAGTGAGGCACTGTGGACTCGACAGTCGTCAACTCGAGACGAGTTGTTAAGCTTGAAAAGTCATGGCTAGGTGAAGAGATTTGTTTATTATCTATTAGAAAGGCTGGCGAACGTTTGGTGAAGTTTATACGTACCTAAATATTATTTTCAAGATTTGATCAGAATAAGTTAAATCGAATGAAAAAATAATTAAGTAATTTAAGCAAGTATACAACTGATTTATTTTGAATGCCATTTCTGGTTGAGAAGCAAGGCAACAGCAAAACTAACGGTGTAAGATGCCTGCATAAAGCGTGGTGTAATGATGTTATTATAAATGCACTTGTGTTTGTTCGAATTATTCGAACTTGTTTATTGTATTCAGAGTTGTCTGTTGAGTGTTAGCTCTTGTGATAGGCTAATTTGGTTTGGTTCAGAGATTCATTCATCAGGCAGTGTACAGTTATAACCGTTTATAGTTTGCAACACGGTCGCGTCCGGGACGCAAATGTCTATGAAAATGCGTTACAGTTGACGCGAATGAGTTGAACTTTGTAAATAAAAAAGAGCTTTTCCATTTTTTTAAGTGTAGTACATTCAAGACGAGGCAAACAGTAACTGTAAAAATAATGGCTAAGTGTGTCGTCCTTCCAGTACCCAATAAGCAAAAATTGTATCTTTGCATTTATGTACACGAACTGCAATGTCTCTCGACGCACGAGTTGCGTTGCGACACGTTGTACTGTGCGTGGCGTATTAGTAAGTTTGAATTCCCATAACCTGTATTTATTCTGTCTCGCGGAGATTCCGTGTCGTGTATTTAATATTTTTTACTCGGAAGTTTTGTTAAGTTAAAAAATCGTTCTTATTGAACATTTGACTTGTTTCAAATATATTTTGACGTAGCCCTGGAGTGGAAACTTGAGTTAGTCGCACACACTGAGTTGTTTGTAGTGTGTGGGTATAAAATAAAATATTGTTTTATTTCATAAAAAAACTTGTCCTTTGGCCAGTCCATTGTTTCAAACTTTACATTATCGAAACAATTTATATTTCTTAACTTTGCACGGACGCATTGTCGCGAAGCTATCGTGAAATGGTGCACCTTTGCCTACCGGCTCAAATTGCTTGATTAAATTACGTTGGCACAAAATATCTATAATTATCTTTTTTTGTGTTATCCATTTGGGTAATAAATAACAACATAAGTCACGTCATGAAAAATCAATTCCGATGTTATTCATATTTCATTTAGTTCTATTGTACTAGTATTTATCCTAATTAAAGAATAAAATGCGAATTTAGGTATAGCTCCGAAATTACCTGCTATAATTTTATTCCAACCAGGGGGTTCAATATAATTTATCTACAGTTTAAATATTGGGATCGAAAGTATTTCAGTGTAAGAGATTCTGCTAGGCAATGTTGCAGTAGCAGTCCACTAACAACCCTGGATTGTGTCATGACCGTCATCATTATCAGATCTGCGGGAGCATTCGTGAGTACTTAACTGAGAACAGACTTGCACTTGATGCCATTCGTCAAACCTGAAGTAGTCTTAATGTTTGATGCTTTTTCCGATTCGGTCTTTGACTAGTGGCGTTTGTGCATATTTGCTCTCAGCATATGCGTGCGTTGCAAAGTTTGGAGAAGGGCTGCATGGTGTAGTTAGATAGTCTTAATTTGACTTCAATTATAGAAAAAAATATTAAAAGTAACTAGGCGTTTGAAAGAATCGATGTGGGTTAGTTACACATTTTGTAATAATATCCAATGAAACGCATAAAGAAGTAAAAATACATTACAACCTGCATAGTGTTTTATTTAACATTAATCACACCTGTAATAATATACCACACCTTGTGGTCAATCTCTCGGCGAGTCGAGACCGTAGAGCCTACACTGCTAGATAGATACGACACATCGAAAGGTGCCGTGTGCGTCCATATCTTAGTAGATATGGACGTGGCGTGGCGTGGTCGCCACTGGCCCATATTAGTCCAACTAAATACATGGTGAAACAGCGACCCACGTGCACATGGTTAAGGTTCAAATTCGCGTTTGACATACGACTGCCTGTGAGCGACAATTTGTCCATTCTTTCTTTTTTATGAAAATTGTCAAAGAGCAAGTGGATCACCACCACCCCAAGAAACCTGCAATACCAAGGAAATTGCAGATGCGTTGCCAACCCAGAGAGCTCATATGCATTAACTCTTATATTAGTAATATCACCGGCAGCCCCGTTTTCCATGCCGGAACACAACGGTGCAAACACTGTTATTTAGCGGCTGGATTAGCGAGAGAGGCTTTGCATCGTTGGCGTTTAAAAGGTTAAACAACTTTGCCTTAATATTTTCTTATTTTATGTTTTAATAATATTCGGTAAGGCTCCATAGATAAGTGTTCACTATTACTGTAGATATACAAATACTCGCCTGACACAGGCTGACCTGAATTCTCAGTAAAAACAAAAAATGGTAAAGTCAGCAATAAAACATTAAGAAAATACATTGTTTTATTGGTTATAAAAAGGAATAACACGTTATAGTAGAAATACAACTATTTGTTAACTAGTATCTAACAGACAATATTCAATAAGTTTACGAATGCAGAAAGAAATAGTTCCTACAGTACGCGAGAAGACGTAACAGAGCAAAATTTGGACGAAAGCGTAGGTATCATTTTTGCATAGACAGTGGCATAATTGTAGTGATTTTCATCTTCTCGTGTACGGTCTTAACAAAAAATTAAATTAATGATTCTCGTCGTAATAAAGTTTAATTAAAACGAGCATTACTGGCACAATAACGTAAAATATAAGCGTATTTTTTTTAAACATATGTAGATAGAAATAGGTATCATCACAAGTCTCCGTGTATCATTTTTACCTTATATTATAAAACGAAACTAAAAGACTAATAGCTAGTTCCATGGCTGTATTTTGACCATACTACAATGAAAAAAATAAAGAACCCACCCAGAGCCTTCATTACCTACTAATAACATCACTTCAATCTTATTGTATCTATCTTGCTTTATGTTTTGCATACGTCAGCACGGTATCCCGCAGATTTCCTGAACGAATGTAACAAAATAGCAATACCTATAGGTACATACTGCTTTAAATTACAAGTTAAAATACTTAAAGAAATGCACTGCGACTGGGTTGTATGCTACATCTTTATATGTATTGTTTGTTACGATAGGCTGCTGGCACCCAGCTTCTCCCTAAATCTAACAGAATTTATGGGTAGAATGTTAAGATGGGGTCAGTAAGGGCAGCCACTACAACCTGGCACCATCTGGAAATTTTATTAGGTGACCTTCCCCTTGTATAGTGAAGAACAGAGGGCACCCATAAACTTAGTAAATACTAGCGTAAAGATAGGCGAATAAAGAGTTCATTGCCTTGTTACGATGTAGGTTCATTGCAATGTAAATATACTCATACATAATATTGGACGAGATATGTTAGATCCAACATTTGACACATGACAGCACCCATATAACGCTAATATGCATAATCCATTGAAGTTATAAATAAAATATTCAACAGCTTTTGAGCTTTAGAGATACCTAAAAGCTATACATGTGCTCTTTTGAGGTGCAACTAAGTCGTTATTACATTTATTTCTAACGTAATAATGGAGCATTTAGTACTAAAAACTCAACACGCAAACAGTTACATAGTAACTCCTTTTTTTCTTAAACTAAGAGTAGTGACCAAGTTCTTAGTCTCGATTCAGATGACATTTTCATTTTGCTGAAATCGATTAATTTATCACAAAAGTTTTTGTTTTTTTTGTACAATAAAGAATTTACATACATACATACATAAGTCAAACATTAAAATAAACTAATATAATGCCCTATGAGTATGAACGTGCACTTTTTCATCGTATTTTGAATTCTCAAAGCATAGATTTCTGAACGAAAAAATATCGGATGGTGGTACCAATCCGGGCGGAATCTGCATGATATTCTACCGTCTTAACTCAGATAAGAATATTTTTAAAATCGTCACTATAATCGATTGCAATAACCTGCTCCTGCTATAGTAGCACGCTAGCGTTTATCGCGCACATAAACGCTTCGGTCCCTCTCGAACACGCATACTGGTTAGAATGGGATAAATGCTTCATGTCATAAAAGCTAGCGTGCTAGACCCCCTGCTACCCTTAGTAATCGGTAGATACGTGTTTCAACACGCCTTCACCTCATCACTACTACCCCCAATAGACAAATCTCAAATATTGGATCTTACATATCTCTTTTAATAGTGTAAAGCGTAAAGCTGTACATAGTAATGCATAGGTTAATGATAGTTTTTAATTCTAACTTATGCAACTTCCAAATAAAATACACTTATCTGGCACAGTTTTTAATGCCTAGTATTTTCTTAGTAATCTAAGTCTATGAGGGCCCTATGTAGTGGTCCAAGAATGATAACCCAGAACTATCACCAACATGTATAGGTATGGGCATTGAGTTGAGGCCACGCACACTGTAGCATGTCACGTGTGTACAGGAGTTTTGTTTCAGTTTTCAAATTACCGTTTTATTTTGTATGGAGTGTGTAGTTCTGTGTTCACTTCAACTCCCGTTGCTTTACCTATACAACTGTGAAGCGCTTCGGATGCGTACAATACATTATTGTTGTACAATTTCGTTTGTATGCTAAATACTAACATATTTGGTTTTAAAAGTGACCTTCTTCAATGCTAATACTAATGCTAATAAAATATCCTGCTATTTCTCAAGAACCTCCTCTTGAGAAATAGCAGGATATTTTATTTACAAACTTAGCTGGATGCTTTCTGCAGTACCTAACTGTAACTCTACACGGGTCTCCATAAACTAACACCAATTACAGAAAAGTCGTGTAATTCTGTAAATGGTTCGTAACAAAACAAATAGAAATTGTGGCATAGTAAGAATTCAAAATAATGCTTATATTTAAGACTATGGCATAAATTTGCCGTCCAGTACCCCTGCGTTCTTGAAATTTTATTAATTTTTATTCATGTGCCGACTATGGCACCGAAACTAAAAGACTAGTTTTTTTCATTAGAAACAAATTGTTTAAAAGTATCACATTCATACTTTTTACGGGTACGTGTCCCTCGATTAGATTCTGTGCCGCCCTAATACAACGGCTGCATACTTCGTTACCATCAGTGATGGTCTCATTGCATACTAAAAATCATTTGCAATTTCACAAAAATAATAGAAATGAATTGAAAATAATAAATCAGCAAGTTGAAAAACTTCATGCGCGATTAATGATAGCTATTCGTATAAAAAAAGAAGATTCTTATCGCACGGGCTCTTCCTGAACGCGCTAGACGTTGGGGCGAGGGCGCCGTTGTTATTGTACAGTCAAACACACATATAAGTGACCATTGAAGTCGGAACTGAAAGGAATCATTTTTAGAAAGGGAGGCAACAATATGCACTTCGAAATTGATATATCTATCCTTTCGAGCATAGACGATTCCTCTCAGTTCCGTCTTCATTAGTCAGTTAAGTTTGTTGCTGTTTGTACCGTTATGTGTGAGGTGACCTGTTAGCAGTGAAAGTTTAAGGGCGACGGAGTTAGTTCCTTAACAGACGAATGAAGATTCCAAGATGGTCGGGTCGACTTGAACTTTTGCTACTGTGAGGTTGCTTGTGATACTGTGGCTAAAGTCACGTTGAAAACGGCACGGGTCAAACTAGTGCTTTGATAGCCACTTAGATGAAATATCCTAGTGACCAAACGTATGATGGGCGTTAACGCTGGCCACATATCGCGCTGGCTTTCCACTGCGGCGGAGCGGAGCGGAGATGTGCAGCTTTTGCATACACTTCACATTCCAAGTGGAGTCGAGCGGTGCTTCAAATGTATGAAAACGACGCACATCTCTGCTCTGCTCCGCCGCAGTGGAAAGGCAGCCTTATGGAACGCTACGCGCTTTGACTACCATAAACACAAGCATAAGCTTGCTTCTGCTTGCTAAATTCGACATGGCCTTAGGCTAAGCATTATTTGATTGTGTGTACGAGTTTGGAATAAGCTGACCTGGCTATTTTCCAAATATTCAGCTGGCAACAAAATAATATTATTCAAAACAAAAGTTACATATAAGCTTAAGTTATCCGTATGTTATTCAAAACTCATATTCGTTTACTGCGTCTCTTTTTAACATAACAAAGTAATGCGTCTGTCAAGTATGTTAAGACATCTAAGGTGTTGCCATATGAAATACAGGATTACCGCTCTCGTTGACATGTCGGCTAAGTTTCTAGTAGATTTAAAAGAGAGCTGCCATTGTAACATTATTATCTGATGTACTGGAGTATGTCGTCGACGGCTTGGCCCGGCGCGAGGCGCTGGCACATCTTGTTGGGCAGATCCCGCAGAAGCCGACGCTTTTGCGCGTCTTCCACCAGCGTTCGCCATTGGTTGTTTCTCTGTAACATTTAATTGTTAATCAGTGATTACGATTTCATAACTCACTCGTAGATTACAATATAACAAGCTTTTCAAAACAGTAACTCGCTGGTTTAGTCAGGATTCAAATTGGGGATGAAAGTGGACGGAGTTGGAAGTGGGCGACCCAATTCACGACGATTAAATCGGGTGTGTGAACGGAAGCAACAAAACAAAATTACAGTTATGTCCCAAACAGGATTTAGTCTCCCCTGCCTAGTGGATCATATCTAATGAGAACCAAAAATATTTTAAGCAGCTATATGCATATGGGAAGTTATAAGCAGGTAGGTTGTTATTTGGATTCAATTTCGAACGTAATCGTGACGTGCAAAATTAATTGGACCTTCTGTCTTCCAGCTTTCGCACGTGAAAACAACATCTAACTGCTGACTAATGATCGCGATGCCAAGACAGATGCCAATGCCACGCTGCTAAGAATTGCATACAAGGGAAGACCTGATTGCAAGGGTGGATCCAGAGGGGGGAAGGTTATAGGGGTCATGACTCGCCCCCCCTGGACTGGGTTCAAGTCGACCACTGGTAATTTATCTAGTCTCATTGATAACTCTGTCCCGACTTCGACTACGTAAAACCCCCTGACTCGAAGGCAGGATCCGCCCTTGACTGATTGGAAAAGTTTTTCCCGCTCTTCGTTTACCGAGCAGATACTGATTTTTAATGCAGACTAAAATGACATTTTTTCCTGAGAATTTGACGATTCCCTCATCAGTTACCAGTCAATGCAGTATCCGCATCAAAAACAGTTTACACATGGGTGCCTTAATAACGTGGTAGCAGTGTGCAGCGGCGGCACTGACCATGACCGCGCTGGGGTTGAGCGCGACGACGAGCGCGTGCTTGGCGCGCGTGAGCATGACGTTGACGCGGCCGCAGTCCGTGAGGAAGCCGACGCCGTGCGAGCGCGCCAGCGACACCACCACGATGTCGCGCTCTTGCCCTTGGAAGCTGTCCACCGTGTTCACTTCCACTGCTTCGTTCTCCGACCTACAACGTTTAACCGGTGAAGTGAAAAAGTGTAGTTAATAGTATTTTATGCAACTGTTGCATAATGAAGGGTCTTAAAACACGAGTGTGGTTTTATGAAACGAGCGTCAGCGAGTTTCGTAATAGGATCACACGAGTGTTTTAAGACCTAATTATGTACAGTTGCATACATTACTTTATCTACACACATATAAGTACTCTATGATGGGTTCAGAAGCCATAGGGTAATGACCTGCATTGCTACTAGCTACTAGTACTAGGTACCTATTAACCCGTGGCGCGCCCTGTGAGCACAGGTGTGATCATAACTTTTTTGGCCTATAATATCATAGGTCGCTCCACGGGTTAAATATCTATAGACTGTACACATTAAAATAACGTAATAAAAAATGCATTTGAACAAATGTAGAAACAAAATTAGAAAAATTCTCATAATAATATTGGTTGTTATAATGCTGGTCATTGCCTACGGTTTCTGAACGCATTATAGAGCATTTATGATATATGTGTAGATAATAGTATTTTATGCAACAGTTGCATAATGAGGGGTCTTAAAACACGAGTGTGTCAGCGAGTTTCATAATAGGATCACACGAGTGTTTTAAGACCTAATTATGTACAGTTGCATACATTACTTTATCTACACACATATCATAAGTACTCTATGATGGGTTCAGAAGCCATAGGGCAATGACGTGCATTGCTACTAGCTACTAGTGCAAGGTACCTATTAAATATCTATAGACTGTACACATTAAAATAATGTAATAAAAAAATAATTTGGACAAATATAGAAACAAATTAGAAAAATTCTGATAATAATATTGGTTGTTATAATGCAGGTCATTGCCTACGGTCTCTGAACGCATCATAGAGCATTTATGATATATGTGTAGATATAAATATAAGTCTGCGTTAGGCGAAACGCGCCGCGCGGTTTCGAGCATAACAGTGAAACGTTATGGCGGCGGAGACTACGCTTGCCCCATGGAAAACGAAGCCGGTTCGGTCCGTTAACAGCGGGCGTGGCGTGTGCCGCAGTGGGGTTTCAACCTAATCGATTAAAGATGTTATATCGACTTGGGCACTCACGAGTCCTGTATCGCGCGCAAGTTTCGTTTGATGAGCTCCTTCTGCGCGTTGTAGGGAGTGATGACGGCGAGACTCAGCGCCATCCGCTTCGCTATGTCGCGCAGCGCCGTCACCAGCCGCGCCACGCCCCACGCTTCCATCTCGTTGCTTCCCGAGAGACCTGTCAAACAGCGACCATATAATATCAGTCTCTTTAACTAAACCACGAAACATGTAACAAAAACTAGTGTCCGATTGAAGTTTTCTTTTCGGATTTTTTTGGGGAATAAATAATGATTCGGCCTTCGAAGTTTCAGCCAAGTCGAAAGTCAGACGTCTGTCAATTGTCGCGCGTCATTCGGCCTAGTTCGTACGCTCGGCAATATCGGGCGACGTCCGGCTAACTTCGGGGCGAATCGGGTCCGCTCGTGGTCGCACTCGGTCGATTTAAACGAGCGCATTCGTTTCGATTTCAAGTCGCGAAGCGAGGTCACGCCGTATTTTAAATTTAATAAACAAGACGTCTAAATATTCGTTTTCGGCCAAAAATAAGTCTAGCCGAAGCGCCTTATTCGTTTTCGGCCGATTATGCATTTTCGGTCGGACACTAACAAATAACACGGTACCTTGGCCCTTGTCCCCGCTGGCGATGGTGAGTATGGTGTAGGGCGCGACGGGCAGGTCTGGCCGCGGCGGCGCGGCGGAGCGCACGCGGTTGCCGTAGAAGGTGCGGTTGGGGTAGTCGGCGATGGCGGCGTGCATGCGGTACTGGTGCGCCAGCAGCACCACCGGCCCGCGCGCCCACGCCTCCGCCGCGCCCGCCAGCCGCGCGAACAGGCTGTCGCCCAGCCCGTGCCGCTTCGCGCGCTGCGCACGAACGCGACAGATAAAGTTTCTCGTCGAGTCTGTTGCCGGTGCCTTTCTCGTCGGAGGTTCTTTCCGAACCGTTGGTAAATTTTATGACGTTCACGAGCGCTTCCCGTGAGCCTGATCTGAATGAACCTGTTTTGAATTTGACAGGTTCGAAAGCTACGTATGAAACTTATGAGAGCGTGCAGTGCGGCTCGTTTGAAGCGAAAAAGCTATGAGACGCGGTGTCCGAAAATTATTAATTTACGAGATATTGGTTTTTTTATTTCAATTATGATAATTTTTCTATGGGGCACCGGTATCACTACGGAAACTCCTCATCTTCATGAATTATTACAAAGAATCTTGTAGAAACTTTTAGAGGTACAGTCGCCGTCAAATATACCAGAGCGGGCAAGGTGGTCAAATACGAATACAAAACAACTTGTTATCATCATCAGCATTTCAATCCAAAGACGACCTATGCTGGGCGTCGCCTCCCCTGGCTGCTCGCATCCATCGGGTTCGCGTAACGATCACCAGGTCGTCTATAAACCTTGCGGTGGATCTGCCCACGGTCTGTCTTCCGGTACTCGGGCGCCTTTCGACCCTTACGTCATTCAGTTTAGATAATGTGTGGAAGACGAATTAGAACAACTGTCGAGGACGAAAGGTATACCCGGACCGGAGACTGCTTTTAATCCCTGATCAATTGACGCTGATGTTTATGATCGAGGCTTAACCGTCTGTGACTTATTTTAAATAGCCAATGAGATGGTGCACACCTGCGAGCAGATGTAGCCGGGCAGCTGCTGCGGATCGCCGATGAGCGCGAGCCGCGTCACGTCTAACGTCAGCGGGATCAACGCCTCGGGCTCGATCGCCTGCCCCGCCTCGTCCACGATACACAGAGCTATGCGCCGCTTCAACCTGCACACAAAACATCTCGCTGAACAAAAAGCTTTGTTCAAGGAACTCTGGAGTACCGTCCGCAATTCGTGCGGCAAACTATCGAACATTGGGCCGCTCGAAACTGCCGCGCGATCGATGGATCGGTATTCTCTATTTGGTATAAGGCGCGCGGTAAAGGAGCGTCAAAGCAGTGCGCTCGCTTTCGAGACGTGTCTCGTATCATCACGTGCAGCAGTATTGAGTCCAGTAGTGGGCATATGCCTTCCCAAACTCTCGATATCGGGTTCTGCTGGTAACTTTTATTATTATTATTAAATTTTTCGGACACCGTCAGAGCGGTGCGTCTCGCTATTGGTCGGCACTCTTTCGGTTTTCAATTCGGAGGCGCCACTACTGCTATTAATATGAAAAAGCTAGGTATCGTTAGTAATTATAATTATCGATCGCATTGGATCGCACGGCGGGAAGTCGAGTCAGTGCGCAAGGAGGTTATGTCAATATTAAATCGCGGGCCAAAATGCAGGTTAGTCGCGTTCCGTTAGACGCGCATAGTTTTGGCAAAGTTTCGCAGCGTGCGTTACCCGCGCATCTTCTGGTGGATGGCGGAGGCGAGCGTGGTGAGCACGATGTCGGCGCCCTCGATGATGCGCCGCTCGATGCGCGCCACCTCCTCCGGCCGCGGCTCCTCGCTCGCTCCCGCCATGTCGCCGCCTCGCAACTAAACATTATAAATGTATGTCTCTTTATTACACAGTACAGTACATAACACATAAAATTAACAGGTTACGGGACAAAAAAGTGCAGCTAGCACGACATTTACACTAATCTACACTTCTAGACTATTACAAAAACGTTAGCGGTTCACAGTGTAGCCAACCCTACAGTTTTAACTGTAGATCTACAGTTTTTGGAAATTCTCTCAGTTTTTAGTTTAGGCCTCGAAATGTACAGTTTTTTGATGAAATGGAAAATCAAGAAGATTTACAAATTGAAAACGAGATAGTAGCTAGTGATACTATCTAACATGTGTCATCAGCAGCTGATCATCGGCTGCTGATCAGTGGCCCGTTTCACTAAGCTACAAGTTACAATTTTACATGTCTAAACCGGCGACAATGGTCAATAATGACCAATGGCAATGGGCATAATGACCAATGTTGCCGGTTTAGACTTGTAAAATTGTAACTTGTAGCTTCATGAAACGGGCCACAGGTACTATTTCGTTGTTATGAATGGACCTTTATAAGCAGATGTAATTAAACTTCCTCGAAAATCGCTAGTCACATTTCCTGAAGTGTTACAATACTAGCTTTTAAATATTACTAATTTTATTTGACATAATGTATCTTTATGACTTTTGATATTTAATTTGATTAAAACTTTAATAATCACATGATATTTTTTCTTTGTTTTGAAATCCCTCTCTAAAATGTATTATATTTATTACCATCATTAAATAATAAAAAAGATAAAGCTGTACATTTACTGTTTTTTAATTTGATATTTACAGTTTTCTACAGTTTTTTCTGGCATATCTACAGTTTAGCTCTATGCTGGGGTTGGCAACACTGGCGGTTCGTTACAAAAGACGCTGAGTCAAGAGATCGAGACCGCCACTTGACAAGCGAGGTTCAATTTTTCAATGTTGCAAACACTCTTAGTTCAAGATTCCAAAGAATGACCAGATACCAAAAAAACTACTGTAATATTGATCAATATGATAGTACGTCATACCAGTGCTATCTTAGCGGTGATCTGGCGAATGCGGTCCGCGCAGTAAGCCTCGCGCGACGGGTCTTTCGCATCGCGTTTCATCGTCTTCCACATGTTGATCTTGGCTGTCAACCGCGAAATCTGTATTACAACGATTAGTTTGTTAAATTTATATTTCGATGTATGTCTTGCTCGCTAATCCTGCCGCTAAACAGCAGTGCTTGCACTGTTATGTTTCGGCGAGGAGAGCAAGACAGCTGGTGCAATTACTGGCACAAAAGTTATTCCATCTCAGCCCTCTGGGTTGGCAACGCATCTGCAATCTCTTTGATGATCAGGTAACCTATTTGCTCGTTTTCCTTCCTATGTTGTATAAAAAAATTGTAATGAGATTAATCCTGCCGAAACGGTAAGTTTTATGTACTACCGTGACGTAGGGGAGAATATTTTTCCATTGCAAAACATGGTCATTTTTTTCAATGTATCACGGTAATTTAAACGATTCCGAGCATGAAAAACAAAAAAAAACTCTTTCTGAAAAAAAGGGTATGTTGAGTTTTTGAAAACCGCTCACCTCCTCGAGCACGGCGGGCGCGGCGGCCTGCTCGGCGCGCGGGCGCGCGTCGCGCTGCGCCAGCGTCTGCGAGCTGACGTCGCGCGCGCGCGCGTGCATGGCCTCCGCCCGCCCCACGCGCACCATGCGGAACCGCTCGTCTGCAACCACCCCGACAGCTCAAACTCAACATATTTTCGTTCAGATTAGGCTTACAGGCAGCACTTATGAATGTCATAAAATTTACCACATTATACATCGACAGCCCACTATGCCCAACTAGCACAAGAGCGCTGTCAAACCTGTATGTACCAGAATTTGAACACACTGGAGGAGTTTATAAAGCGACGTGACCTTATTGAAATATAAAATACTGCACGTACACACGACGTCCAATACATGAAAGGCCTGTTTAAGACGAGTTAAAATACATATTTGAGAGGGCATTCTATGAAACTGACTAAACGTCAGCGCAAGCAACCCTGGGAAACACTTCCTACCTAACCGCGTTGTAAACTCGTGGAATGCACTACCCGAACTTGTGATTAGTGCGCCATCAGTAAATTGTTTCAAAAATAGACTAGATGAACATTTAAAAACTATGAAAACACACGTGCAGTGATTTAAACGCACCGGCTCGAGAGCTACTAGTGTATCAATTTTAAATATTAATAATAATAAAAAAAAATAATAAAGAAGATAATAATATACAGCTAAAAGGCGGTTAGTGTGCTACTTGGGAGGTCCATTGCTGGACCGAGCCTACTGTTATAGTGATTAATGGATCCTCCATAAAACTAGGTAGGTAATCAATGCAATAAAGTCGTCAAAAATAATATTTATCAGTTTGAGTCAACGCGTATTTCACTGTGTGCGGAATCTCAGTGGGTGTAATATTGCCCGCAGATAACTGGAATGCGGAAACTGTGCTCTGATAAGTGACTTTATTGCATGCTCGTGCATAAAACTAAGTGAAGTCGAGGCAATTTTTAAAAGCCTGATTGCGGAAACCTTGATTTTGTTCCTCATTACCATAATTGGTCAATCAAGTCTTTACAAGCGAACTTTAGAAGCTCTTGACTGATGTTTCCAATTAAACGGTTCTTTTTTTATTTACATTTTCTCTTACAGCAAATGTGATTAATATTTAGTATCAAAATAAGGTATCCCACGAAACAGTTTTAGCCACAATTTTGATAATGATAGCAAGATGTACATTTTTTTAACGACCTCCCCCAACTACCGCAAACATACCAGTTTAAGACATAAACCGTTCTTTTCGGCGCCGCCGCAGTAATGTAAAAAGACAAGCTTACTTTTAGGCAGGTTCTGGCGTATGTTGAGCAGGCGGAGGACGAGCTCGTCGACGGCGGCGTTGCTGGTGGCGCAGATGAGGATCTTGCCGCGCTGCGGCCGCCGCCGCCCCGCCGCGTCGTAGAAGTACGCCATCACCATCGCGCAGATCACGCTCGACTTGCCTGCCGACACAGACACCATCAGAGGCGGATTAAGTACCAAGAACGCCGTAGGCTAGCACCTCATAGGCTAGATCTCTATACAAAGTATGATTTCTTGTAATTGCGCGCCTTTTTGTAACCTTGCGCCCCTAGGGCACGTGCCTTGTTTGCCTGAAGGATAATCCGCCATTGTAGCCCATAATGATGTAAATATATGTACTCTTATTCCCATCCATTAATATTTCATTGACACGAATAAAACTACCCCAATCGATCGATCGTCAATCAAAGTCAAAATCGTAAGTCAAGTCTAAGAAATGTATATTATTGTTTAACCACGGACCCATTTCTGCGCAGACATAAACGCGAGCTAGTACTAACATAACATTATTATTAATTAATGTGTATAAGACATTGAAAACAATAAAACAGAATGGATTATATTTGTCTCTTTATTTAATTAGTTACGCTCCTATGATCAAATAACTATTATGAGACGTTTAAATGACAGATTAAAAATAAATTAAGAATGGCCTGGAACTCTGCAGCGGCCACGAAGTATGTACAACAGACGGTATGGCTGCGATTACCTGTGCCGGGTGGTCCCTGCACCATTTGTATGCACGGCCGGTCGCCGAGCGCCGCGGACACAGAGGCGCTCACTGCTGTCTTCTGACTATCATTTAAATCTTTGGTCCACTGAAACGATACAACACAAAACATAAACATAATACCTAGCAGTAAACTTAGAATTATCGTTGTTTGCTCGTTTGAACATATTTAAGGTGTCCACTTCGTTTGCGTGGATGTTTTTATCGCTGTCTCGTACGAATTTATGTGAAAAATTATTTCTTAAAACGCCCGAAGCTTTAGGGTTTTCGCAAGATGACACAGTTTAAAAAAAAAAAAAACAAGTTAGTATACTATCAACAATTACAGTGGTCGGATTTGGTAATGCAATTTCCAGGGATTTCGAGTAGTTATCTCAATATGGATATGACCCATAATTCCGTGTTCCCGTTGTAAAGAATTTGCTATTAGATACATTCTGTGCATTCTATGAGATTTTATTTTATTAAAAAAGTAAACATACCGTAAATCTTCTATTTATATTCTCAAATAAAGGCTTACCTATTAGTAATGTAATTTACTTGAACTTCAATTCAACTTTAATTTTATGTAATATGTAAATAAGAAACAACACGATTCCCAGAATCCCGGGGCATATCCATATTAGCATAATGTTAAAGGCGCTGCCTAAACCAATCATGGATTATATTCGAAACTCACTTAGCAACAAAATAAATGATTGACTTGACAGACAAGCTAAGTTACCTGAGAATCCATACTGCACTCCACATTATGAGCAATTTCAGGAAAGTGGTGCGGCTTGGGTCTCAAAATAGCTTCACTGAGCGGTGACCCCGCTAGGTACTCCATTGCCTCAAAAAGCATTAGGTCATTCTGTATGCGTGTTAGACTTTTTCCTACCATAGTGTCACCGGGGCGCAACGATCTCATATTCTGAGTAAAAGTCGCGTTACAGTCAACGGTAAAGAAAGGGCGTCTATTATCTGGAATAAAATGGCATTAAATCAAAAGAATATGAGGATGGTACACGTTTAGAATGACCGGGCTAAGGCTTTACTCACTTGGTGGTTGCACATGCGTCACAAATAGAAATCTGGAATTTTTTGCATTTTCTGGTCCGAAATAGACAAGCATTATTTCTCCCATACTTGGTAAATTCCTCATTTCAGACTTTTGAAGTGCGACTGAAAGCAAAAATAGTCTGAAGGTTTTGTGTACACCAATAATAATGCTTTTTGATTTGCTGTGAGGTAACCAGAACAATGTAACATTTATGAAGATCAATACATCTGATTCCTTATTCTGAAATTTTAATGAAATATGTGCATCTGCTGCCTATATAACGTGTCCTAGCCTATGAACAAAGAATAAACACCCGTGTAACACTAGATTTAAGGAATGCTATGACACAGTTGTTTTTTTAGATAGAGGCAAAAAAAATCTAGCAAATCTGTGCTGTCTAGTATTAATTTTTGTCCATAGGGCAGGGACAGGAGTGCGATTTTTGAATCTCACCGGGTGTCTACAGCTCGCCAAAATGGCCGTTTTTCATAGAAATGCGGCTATTTTGGTGAGCTTTAGAATAGAATAGAATAGAATTCATTTATTTCAAGTCATTTCGACTCAAAAAGTTACAAAATAGTCATTACAATTTAAATTTACATAAAATAATAATACACAATAAAATGTCAGACAAACACAATTCAATAAAATTTAACACATAAACTCAAATTAATGTATAAGAACATAATAAAATCACATCAAATAAAATAAAACAACACGGATTAAACAAAATTAAAATTACAAACACACAATTAAATATACACTCTTGTGACATGCCTATCGTTGCAGTGGCGGATGTACGGGCAGTCCACTCTACTCACCTGGGGAGATTCAAAAATTGCATTTGTATCTCACTGGGTAACTAAAGCTCTCCAAAATCGCCGTTTTTCATAGAGATTCGGCCATTTTGGTGAGCTCTAAACACCTGGTGAGATTCAAAAATTGCACCCCTGGTTGTATAAAATACTAACAAGCTGAATGTACATAAAATCCTTCCTTAAAAAAATCTTTAAATGACAGTAAAAACCATATTAAAATTCGCTGCGTGGTTTGGAAGGAGTAGGTGGCCGAAAGTTTGCGGACAGACAGAAAGGGATAGCGATTTTGCTGTAAATTATCTATAGAAGATAAAGATAAAAAAGTCGATAATTAATTTGAATCCATAGCTAACAACATCATTGTGCCTATACTTACTTTCCACAGTAATATTAAATAATTCATAGCATCGATCTTTAGGTGGAGCTGGAGGCAGCGATTTAATTTTCATGGAGATTCCAGGGTTTTGCCGTACCTTCATGTAACCTTGTGTGATACTATCCCATATTTCCATTAGAAGTAGGTCCCCAACTTGGCTGTGAAAATTTGACAAAATAATCTATCAGTTAATCTAATTGCTTTTACAAGCCTTCATATCGACAGCGGAAATCTCAAATGTCGTAAGGGACATTACAGGACATGCCCCTTAGGCTGCGTTTCCACCAGAGATGTGCGAGGATGCGTAGCGAGGGATGTGTTTGTAAAGAACCAATGAGCCGTTTCCACTAGAGCTGTGCTGACCGAGGCGAGGTAAATGAAGCGATTCTATTGGTTCTTACAAACACAGCCCTCGCTACGCATCCTCGCACATCTCTGGTGGAAAAGCAGCCTTACGACATTTGAGATTTCCACTGTCGATATAGGTACATTTTAGTTGAAATCTTCCAATGAATTTGTTTGCACCACTTCTAGTGATCTGATTTACTTAAAAGTTCGTACCTATGTACCTACAGGTTACGACTATAAAAAAGTTTGCATTAAAAATGAAATAAAAAACGAATTTCTTTTTTACTTTGCAATAGAATAGTGTTTGGCCTAAGTTACACAAAGTGTCAACCAAGACAAAGATGGAGCACATGCACAAAAGAGACTCTAATCTTAACTCCTGTTAACTACCTACTACTACGTTAACTACCTACTCAACTTACCTCACATATTGATGATGACTTTCAAAGGCTTGGAACATCCCTAATGGTGGATTGCTGTGACCTAAAATTGGTGGTGGTTCATTGTTGTTTATCTGTTCGTTTAGCCACTGAGGATTCCATCTTAGAATATTCATTAATGTTATTTTTTGTAGAGAGAAAGTTGGCATTTGGCGTGAGTCTACCAAAGTCATTTTGATTTCACTAGTCTTATTCATTCTGTTCCCAGGTTCAATTTCAAATACACGCACTGCGGGAGGTGAATCTGAAAAGCGTACCGACTTTTTGGCCTTTTTTGGTGGCAAAGGATCTACTTTAGATATTGGTTTTCCACTCTCTTCACTCTCTGACAGTGGTTTAAGGCTTTTCAGTGGTGTTCGTGTGTCTGGAATGGATTTGAGATTTGAGTTTTCACTGATACTATCTGAGACAACTGGATCTTTTCTTTTTTGTTTCTTGGAGTTTTTATTATCATGTAACAACTCCAGTGCTTGTCTATGTGAACTTTTGTGTGAAGTTTCTGTTTTCTTTTCTTTTGGAATGTGGAGTGTTTCTGGGTTCTCTTTTCTTGATGTTGGTTTAACCACTGCTTGTGCAACATCAGTTAAGAATGCTCCTCTGTTAGATGATGTCACCTTAGCATGAACTTTCGCTTTGTTTGATTGGTTATTAGATGTATTTGATGTGGGTTCTGCATCATCTTTATCTTTAGTAGCAATTGCTTTTAGTTTCTTTTTCCGTTCTTCTTTCTGTGTCTCTGTGATGTGAGATTTAGAAGAATGTTTTGATGATTTGCTGGTTCTAGAGGAAGATGATGACATTCTTGTGATGTGAGTTTTTGATGAAGTACTTCTAGGTTTGCCTAAAAGAATTAACAAAATATACAAAAAGAAGATTATTTAAGTCATGCAAGTTTCCTTCTGATGAGTTTAAAGATAATGCAATACATTAATAATATTCTTTTTCTAAGTCAACTACAAGATAAGACAGCTAAATGTAGGTCCTTATATGTACATTACTTACTTTCGGAGCTAGCAGCACTATGAGCTTTTCTTTTTGGTAACTGCACTAGAGGCTCAATCAACTGTGCTCTCTTTCCAGTATCAAGCTGAGTTTCTATAACAGGTTTAGGTGGCACCACACTGGCTCCATCAACACTGTCTACACTTTTTTCTTTTGAAGCATCCAAATCTTTAAATGTGGTTGATTGCATATCAAATGATATTATATCATTTAAGATTTCTTCATCCTCAGTGTCATCCTTTATAACTTTTGTTGCCATTTGAGCAGATTTTTCATTTTGAGTAGGTTTCGTCTCATCTAACTCTGGTTTACGTGGCTGGGGATGGATAGTAATGATGTCTTCATAAAAGTCCTCTTCCTCAACTGGTTCTTCTATTTGGCTGTATGAAGTGTTATCTGGCTGAGAGACCACTTGGTCATAGCTGTGCCTCATGAATGGCTTACCAGGTGAGCTCTGGGACAGCCTTAGATACCAGTGCTCTGATTCACTGTCACTATCACTGTCTATTTGTATAGGCTCATTATCATCAAAACCTAAATATTCTTGTTTGATATCAAACGCTTCATAATCGGGAATGTCATTTTCGGCCTTGATCGCTTCTTCCTTGACACATGGCTCTGGAGGCTCTTCAGGGATGGTATCCATTTTTGTCTTATTTGCAGGCAAATTATTTACTGTCTCCTTTTTTGTGCTTTCATTGTCACTGTCTGATAAAAGATTGATAACATCTGCATCTTGTCTGGAAGCTTCACCTATAGCTTCTAAAGCAGATTCTTTCTTTAATTTTGTAGGTCCAGTATCAATAGTATCATAGGATTTTCGTTTATGAGGTCTATAATCAAATTCTTTCTTGACTTTACCAGAAGCTCCTCCATCTAAAGAAGCAACTTGGTCTTCCAGATTATCATCGCTATCACTGAGGTACTGTATCCTGCTAGCTATTGATTCATTAAACTTTGCCCTTACTAACTTGAAGACATATTTGTCATTATCAGTGATATCACGAAATGCACCAACATGTGAGGTCCATCCAAATCCTATTATATCACCATCTGTTGCGGTGAACATAGATTTTGTAGGTATTTTCTTAGTTCCAACATATGTGCCATTGGAACTCTAAAAATATAAAAAATTTAGTAATAGTAAACATGAAACACAAGTTGATAATTAAATAGACAAAAACATAACAAAGGTACAGTCAAGCAAGAAATTGACAGCTATTTAATTGCTTAGTGGAAAGACCAACTTAAGGTTTAATGTTATTTGCACATGATCATGTACCATCAAGGCCTAGGCATACAACAGTTACAACTCAATGTGAACCTTTAAATAAAATTCATTCAGAAAAAAATGTTACCATAACTGGCGGGTGCACATTTTTTTACGTAACTTTTTAAGTCTTATTATCGGAGTTCCGATAATATTTCTCATACCATTTTACATAATAATGATCACTCTTCATAAAAATATTAAATACTAACAATCGAAACTCATAATCATCAGAATTCAAAATATCGCTAACCATACACCTCCTTTATACTAATATTTGTTTTCATATATTATGAACTGAAGAGTGATTATAATGAACAAAAATAGGAATAAGAATTTTATGTGAGCCAATATGGACTCTAACCGGCAAAAAGCACTTTTTTAGATGACTTTATTTAGATTTGTAAGGCAGCAAAGAATGGATAAAGTAATGGAAGGGTAGGCAAGGCTCTGGCTCAGAAGAAGTTATGTAAAGATATGGTCTAACATAATGATGGCTTCTAGAAATAATTGTATTATGTCTTTCTTTTTTTCATATAAATGTTGAATGAAACACAGTGACGTAACAAAGAAAAATGTGTTTCAAATGGGGTTACACATTTTATTTTTTGTTTGTTAAATTTTGCTTTAGTCAGATAAGTATACTTAGATGATCTCTTTCATGACCAAGCATTAAAATTTAGACAGGAGCTACAGGTCTATTCCAATTAAATTTTATTTTCTTTCCATTTCAGTGCAGTAATAATAACGTGTTGGCTTCGGCTCTGCGCACGCCTCCCAAAGGTCCGGGGCACTATTGCCCCATGAATGGGCAAGACATACAATTAAAATAGAGTTGCATCATCTTAACAAAACAGTACAGTTCAATTCTTAGAGACAATTATTAAAAAGAATTATTTGTATACTAATACAAATAATTCTTTTATATATTGTCTTCATGTTGCTTCCAGGCATATTTCTCATAAAGGAGTTGTGGCATGTCAACCATGACTATGTTGTTAGCTTGGCATAGCTTGAGTATCGCATGTGTTTGGCGGCAATCGCAATATATATAATATAATATATTTTTCTTTGTGTTGTCTTTACAATTTTAATCGCAATATGCTCAGTTCCTGACTAAAAAACTACTCTGCTTCCTCATCATCTTCTATTCAGATTTAGTGTTGAAAATAATTATATTTTCTTTTATGAGTGTAATTTATAAACTTTAAATACTACCTACTATATGAGACTCTGTAAATAGTAGACCATATTTTCTTAGTGAGGACAATCGACAGACATTCTTCTAGGACACTTTCTATATTCACAGGGAGCGCTTTGGGAAACATGAAATAAGTTTAAGGTCTAGTATTTTCTTCCTGTAATTAGAATTGGATAAGACTAAAATTTGTCTGCTCTTCCATGAAAATCGTAAATTTGACTTGATAGCATTTGCATTAGGGAATGCAAACCGGTTTTTTCTTCAGTATTTTTATTTTCTTGAAAATACTCTTTATTCATGGACGTAAACCCGAATTGCATTTCCTAATAGGCATAGCAGACCTAGTAGTTATTGAAATTACTTACATTTAAGTCTGTAATCAAAACGTTGTCCTTTTGAATTTTAATAGTGCAGTGATTTCGAGATACCACAATACTGGACAAGGTTACTTTGTTGTCAAACCCTCTGCCGACAGAAATCTCTTCACCTTCCCGGAACGAAAACTCTTCATTTCCATACTCTTGTCGGCATATTTTCCACATAGCCATTGTGATAGTGATAGTGTACGAACTTTTTAATTTAGGAAACTTGGGGCCAACTATCTTTGCATTCGCCCATTTCAAGATGGTATATAAATCAAGGTTGCTGAAGCCCACTGGTGAATATCAAAGATGAATGCACATTAGCCTCACATTAGGAAGGTACAGTAATATGATAAACACACAATAACACAAAAAACAAATGATTAAAACGGTTCGTTTTCGTCATAGAAATATAGTCCTTTATCCAAGGTTTTCGTTGGTCGTTATTCTTGATCTTGACAGCACAGAGAAGAGAAAGAAAATAATCTACAGCATGGACCACATGGACACAACACGGACAAACAAGGACTGCGGTCCGAATCAGTTTACATTGCTCAGAGCGCTCACGTTTTCGGATCGAATCTCGCTCACAAGACTACCGTAACATCATTGACGACGTTATGGATTTTGCTTACATCGCTAAGCTGCCAAGTAATCGTTCACAGTGCTAACCACTGTCAACGTTTTCGTTCACATTGCTTCGCCTGGCAGTGTTAAAACGTGAGTAATCTGAGCGATGTATACTGATTCGGACCACGGCTTAATCACTTGCTTGACAGTTCACTTGACACACATCGTAAACAGCATAATCGCCCGCCAACTTTCGCTGTCAAAGGCGTTTTTAAATAGTTGTGGTACATAGGCCGGTGGCACCTCAGGGTGGCACGAACATTATCAAAGGATAAAAATATGATAAAAATTACGTGAGCCAGAAAAAGCCACCCTTAAAAAGGATAACATCCTAAAATGGCCCATTGATTTTGTTATCTTCACTATCACTATCATTATCACTATCACTACATAGTATAATGTAAAGTCCAGTGTTGTAGCTTGCCCAGGATGGGCTCTGTATCAACATTTTTCGGGGGGGGGGGGGCTTCTACTCGGTTGCGGCGAAGCCCAAATGGAGGGTAATGATCTTATGGTCCTACAAATCGAGACCCCCTGTAACCCGAGGGACCTATCACTATCACTACGTAGTATAAAGTCGCTATCCGTTCCTGTCTGTCCTGATTTCTTCGGCTACCTAGGTACTCCTTTTAAACCGCGCAATGGATTTTGATGGGGTTTTCACTGTCATTTGGAGTTTTTTTTTATGGAAGGTTTTTATGCAACATTACATCTTAATTGTGCCCGCGCCCGCAAAACCGGCAGGATACGCTAGTTGACTATTAATAAGGACACATATACCTAGTTAGAATTTTGCTTACCCCCCTAGAGTTTCAAATAAGTGAGTAGTCTACCAATTCATGTTCATCAGTAGGTACGTACTAAGTAATGAAGTCTAAGCTTCTTTCTACTTCAACTTTCGTCACCCTCTCAAATTTTGCCTTGAGTAGTAGGTGCCTAAGCGCGCCAGCGCTGCGTTGGATGTCGAAGCAGCGCTGTGTCCCGCTTGTTTGCACGCTAACTCGCCGTCGAGGGCAACGCTGACGCGCTTATAGTAATATCACAAGAGCACACGAAAGTATCGAGAGCATCACCCCTTGATTTATCTCGGCTACCAGTAATGTCATTTAATTACTGGAACATTCATATAACACATTTTTTGTATTTTTGGGGTGCCTTACCAAAAAAACCGACTAAGTGCAAGTCGGACTTGCCAACCGAGAGTTCCGTTCAAAAATAAGCATTAAACATTGCTTTAAAGATAAGGTAAACTGAATTGAGGTTTGACGGAAAAACTTAACTTTGTTATGGAAAAACTGTAGTACTTCGGCATAGATCGCGGTCAGCTTACCAAGTTCAAATATAAGTTTGTAATCGCATTTTTGATTTTTTTACAGTACCAAGGGACTGCAGACATGAGTTTTTGATATTAATTTCAACTCAATACCTTTACGTGTTTCTAAGAAAAAAAGGTCTTGACAGACAGACAGACACAGGTAATGAAGCGATCCTATAAGGGGTTCCCTTTTCCTTTAGAGATACGAAACCCTAAAAATATTAGGTATGTTTGCCTTTATAGGCTCTACAATGAAGCTATAATATTGGCAAGAGTAATATGCATAGGAAGGATATTATCATCAAAACGTTAAAAATAAAAGTTAATTTAATTATTTTATAATTTAGTGTGTGATGAAAGTGTTTTTTTTTAATCTCGATATTATTTTTCATCCCTTGCGGTTACGATATGTATGAAACGCTACTATTGTTAATATTTCATTTCGTAATTTTGTTACTCCATGGTATAGTGGTTCATAGAAGACACCTAATCTCCACATCCAAGTAGTAAATATTCTTCGAGTAAAATGGGGTTGTCATACTACAACGGACACACGGATAGACAGACGGACAGAACACAACTATCGCAACTGCCATCTTCGTTATTTGTGTCCGGAACCCTAATAAAGGTACAGTCAAGCAATCTAGTGTTTGGGTTGTTCTAGAACCTTGTCGCAGTGGGTAAGAAATCGCTGTATTATTATTGACATTGTTTATGAAAAATCAATACGTGATTTAATATTATTATAAAAAGTTTATACAGTGGCCTAGAACTCAAATTGGCTAGCAGAGCCTGGTTTAGAGTTCAGACAGCTTAGGCTAACTATGAACATGAATCCCCCCACCCCCCAGCCTGTCCTGCCCGTGCCCGCCCAGCGCTGTATTCTGTGAAAAACTGGCGCCCAGCGCCCTCTCTTGGTTCTTGCGCCTTAGGCTCTATAAACACTTATGAAAATTGTTATTTCGGTATTTTTAGTACCTATAAACAAATATATTTCTGTAAAAAAAATTTTTTACAGAAATATATTTGTTTATAGGTACTAAAAATACCGAAATAACAATTTTCATAAGTGTTTATAGAGCCTAAGGCGCAAGAACCAAGAGAGGGCGCTGGGCGCACGCGTTTTCTGCCTTACGCAAATGCGTAAGGCAGAAAACGCGTGCTCGAGACAAACTTCGGCGGTTTTAAGTAAAAAATATACTATATCCAAAACTGGTGAAATCGATTGGCGCGAAAATCCTACGGTCTAGACCTATTTAATGGAAATAGAGGGACTACTTCTACTACTTCTGGAAAAAATATTTCGCATGTTAAACAAACATCAAAATCGGACTTATTGGGTAAGGATACGTTTCTGTGATGATATTGAAAGAAATATAAAATTACGTTTTACGCTGGATTTACTTTATTTTTATTATTACTTTTATTTTTACAGTTAAGTTTGAAACCTTGACCTCTTGTTCACGTCTAACACGCGGTTGGCCAAAAGTTTTAAAAGTAGGTAGGTATTTTACTTACACTTTCTATCTGATCGTTTTATCGGCTTTAAAAAAACAAAAGACAATTATACGGTGATACAAACTTATGTGGAGCAACAAAAGAAAGTTGCGTGCTTTGCGCAGAGAAAGCTCTGGGCGGGCGGGCGCCGCGGGGCGGGCAAGCGGGCGCAAATAGCCGGCGCGGCGCAGTCGGACTCCGACCGGGGACCCACTTGCGCGTCCGCGACCAACCACCACCGACCACGAACGCCGACCAGACCACGGCTGCACCGGCCCACTGCCCTCTAACCCCCCTTGGTGACTCGCTAACCAAACCCTTGTGCTGTGACTGTGATCTCCTTACTCAACCAAAAATCGAGCTGATCTAGTGTTCTCAAGATTGTCACGGTTCCAAGCTACACCACTGCTTCACCACCATCAAGGTTATACGGAAGGTAAACAACAACCACTTTCATTCATAGTTCGATAGTCATTAACGATGCCAGAAGCTAATAATTAATGATGCCACATCGATTTCGCCGCGCAAGGTGTTCAGGTTTGTTCATGTCGTGTGTTAATGTTATTTTTTTAGTAAAATTGTTCTTAATAACCTTTGCAGCTAGATTTTTCTAATTCAGAGAGGGTAATTTTTGCTCTTGTGAATACATATTGAACTACGATTCCTCCAGGGATTATTTTGCGGAGGACAAATTTCCTAACTACTCCATGAACAAGTTTTTCTACTTATGTAGTCAAGTTTCGCGAAGTAGCAAGGTAATTTGATGCAATTTGCTTGTAGTTTTTTTTTACTCTTACTTCAACGTGCTTTGTTTTTAAATCCTGTAAAAGTGACAAAGCTATTTAATTAACACACGAGGTAATAAATCGTCTTAAATCACCAACCGTCGGAACACTCGTGAGACGCACGTAAAACTTTGTTTGCGCCGATGGTATGTGGGTGCATGACACCCCGTGACCCATTTTCGCAACATCGACATTCGACAACTGAACGTTTGGCAATAAGTCGGTGGGACACTTGGTTATTCACGATTTCTTTGAAGATTATTTTAAGAATGTTCCGGAGCCGCTCACGTGTGTGAAACAATCGCTTTAATGTTTTAAATACGTCGGAGCTATCGATCGCATCGGACTAAGTGGAGCTTTCTTGCGGTACAGTGGTGCAATAATTTCGGTCTGCACCTGGAATCTGAGAGGCACTGTACGTCTGACTCTGTCGGACTCTACCCTAGAGGCGATTTTTGTGTGTCGAGCGCAAGGAAAAAATAAAAATAACATTTGCATTGGACAATCTCGAAGGAACATTCAAAGATGTGACAGGCTAGCACCCTTTTTTATTATCGCTTAAGCTTTGCTTTGTCTCCTAAGCCTTTTTTTTCAATACATTGAGGAAGGCTTGGTGTTTTAAAATGCTCTAAATTAGTTAAATATTTGACTTTTTGAAACTTGTCGGCTAATATCAGTATTGATTGAGAAATAAATGCCAATAGATTCTTCCTCTCGAGGCCAGCGTCGTTCCGTCTGATCTGCAAATACTGCTGATCAAATACACCTCGGCCCCTCGAGGCAACCGCACCCGACTGTTTACTCGTGCCGTGTGCCCACTTCTTAGCAATTAGGCCCCTACAACCTACATAGCATTAAGCGATTGACATTGCTCCAAGTAGTTTATTGTTAATGGTATTAAGGTTGCCCTTCTACAAAACGTTTGTGCATAGATTTAAATGTGCAATTTTATTTACTTAGTATTGTGTTTAATTCTTTGCGTAATATTCGCAGTGAATGTATTAAGTTTTCAATGCGCAAATCAACTTCAAGTCAAAGTAACTCCACACTGTATGCTCATTATTGTAGAATCCCCACTGATAACCAATGTGTATGTTCCCCCATTACAATGGCAAATAAAATAAAATACCTGGGTATTATATTAGATGAAACTCTTTCATTCAAACATCATATCGAAGCTTTGTGTAATAGAACTCGTAAGTTGATATTTGTCTTCAAAAAGCTACGCTATATTGCAGACTCGAAAATAATCCGACAAGTTTACTTTGCTCTATGCCAATCAATCCTAACTTATTGTATTACCACATGGGGTGGAGCGGGTAAAACCTTGCTACTAACCATTGAGAGAGCGCAGAGAGCTGTTCTTAAGGTGTCTACTTTCCGCCCTTTTCTTTTTCCCACTAACCTTCTCTATAAATCATGTCAAGTATTAACAGTTCGACAGTTATTCGTAATGAACATAGTACTAAAACAGCACGCAGCCCTTCCTTACAGCACCGAATATACTAAAAAAAGACGGAAAGATTTAGTTTGCCCTCGAAACATTGTCGCTAAATTCGTTTTCACATCAAAATTTTATGTAATATTAGGACCATTTTTATACAATAAGCTAAATGCAATGGCAAATATCTATCCTCTAAACTATAGTAATTGTAAGAAAACTCTTCAACAAGCTCTCCAAACAATGACCTATGAAGATACAGAAAATTTGCTTGTTGTGTTAAAGTAATTAATAGTTGTATTTTATTATAAGTTTTTATACATTGTTAATTTTAGTTATTTAAATTTAAAAAACCAAAATGTTTACTGATGCGCCACCAGTATGGAATGTGTATTTATAAGATTTTGTATGATTTTGTTAGCTCTTCTAGCCTGAAACACAGGATCTCCTAGTTCAGGCAAACGTGTTACATAGATTGTACTTAAGTAAGTTTCTGTATTAATTATGTTTTCATATAATTTAAAGTTTTTATGAATAAATAAATTATCTTATCTTATCTTATTGTTAGAACTACATAGGTAAGTTAATTAAATTAATGATATTTACGAATTTACGAGTTTTATCAATTTCACTAATATGTTGCCAATAGTTGCGAGCTATAAAGATGATATCAGAAAAGCGAGGCAAGTTACCACATTATACATTATAACAATGTCAACGGTTTGGTTGCGCTGTAACTTGTATTTGGCGATTAAATAACTTACATGTGCATTGAATGTGTTATCCACATGTATATAATTTCCTTATTAAAAGTTGCATTTAAGTAATTAAATAGCTCCTGTATCGCTAAATTAAAATAAGTTCTTACAGGACCTTTGGTTAAAGTAGGCCGTGGATGGTTTTAAAAACAATAATTACTATGACATGATAAGGGGTAAACATATCTCTCGTTTAATTGTAAAACAGTTTGATGCAATAAACATATATTTGGATATCTGTAGATAGCTATAATCAGTCAAAAACACTGAAGTTTAAATAAATGTCTTTCAAGGATGGTAGGGTAATTTCATTAATGTAACAAGTGTCGTATTATTAAAAGTATAAGCGTGGGCGCTTGCCAGTATTATCAAAATAATAATTTCCTTTTAGAAGTGCTGCCGGTGGTGAGCCGCTTATTAAAGTAAAAGCAATGTGTCAGTCTTAACAACTTGAAGTGGGGCGTCGTAGCCGTAGCTCGTAGCATTATCCTTAGTCGTAGACGTGCTACGAGGAATTAATTATTCATGCCATTATTGGGAGGTTCGGTGTTGTCGTCACCACTAAACGAGTATAACATTTACGAATTAAATTCAAAAGTGCATTAGTTAGCGTACATTACTTATTTTTAAGAAAATACAGCGGGTTTATTTCGGGTTTTAGGCTACGGACCAGCGCAGTGAAAGTTTCATATCAGCACACGATATGTTTGTGCTATGTACAAATCGAATAGCTAAACTAACTTTGTTGGTAAATTGATTTTCATGATTTCTGAAAACCTGTAAATACAACTACTACTACTACTATTTAGAAATGGAATGGAATGGAAAATTCAAAAGTATAAGTTATCATCAGGAAGCCAGAGACGATAAAGAGTCAACGAAAATTTTCCTAAATAACCTTTTCTCTCTCTTCACTTAAGACCTTGTACGCCCTTGGCGGTGGAGTAGTCACTAGTCATTCCTGTCCTACGACGACTGCTTCATTTCCTGGTACCTCGTCGATTTTACTAAGCCATAAATGTCAGAATTCCCCATACCGAGCCATTTGGATTGATCACCACGCATTACTTATGCCTCGTTTTTTTAAGATAAGAAATGTAAACTATCTCAGTTAGTCTTTTTTTGCAAAAGCGCTATTTTAAAATAAATAAAAGCTGCTAACAAAGATGTTACAAATAAATCACGTTATTTTAGTATAATCTATTTGAAAAAGGCTATTTATATATTTTATCTACACATATATCATAAATGCTCTATAATGCGTTCAGAAACCGTAGGCAATGACCAGCATTATAACAACCAATATAATTATGAAATTTTTTCTAATTTGTTTCCATATTTGTTCAAATTCATTTTTTATTACATTATTTTAATGTGTACAGTCTATAGATATTTCATAGGTACCTAGCACTAGTAGCTTGTAGCAATGCAGGTCATTGCCCTATGGCTTCTGAACCCACCATAGAGTACTTATAATATGTGTGTAGATAAAGTAATGTATGCAACTGTACATAATTAGGTCTTAAAACACTCGTGTGATCCTATTATGAAACTCGCTGACGCTCGTTTCATAAAACCACACTCGTGTTTTAAGACCCCTCATTATGCAACAGTTGCATAAAATACTATTATTGTAACACTTTTGCAAAAAAGACATTGTTTACTACATTTCTCATCTTAAAAAAACGAGGTAGGTATAGCTTGTTAAAATTTCGCAGTACAGTCATCCAATTGGAATTCTGGAATACTGCAGAATCTTGTCGCAATGAGTAATCGCTGTTATTATGACATGTAAAACGGAGCGCCTTTAATAGAAAATGGGACTCCTTTGATAGTTTTAAAATCGTCATAATATTAATGCTGTCCTAGCATATAGCGAGTTTTTGTCATATGTCGTATTATACTTATATGTCATAGCTAATCAATGAAGACATTAAGTGGATTCATTAAATATGATTCAAAATAATTTCATTGG
This sequence comes from Ditula angustiorana, assembly GCA_963691745.1. NCBI lineage: Eukaryota > Metazoa > Arthropoda > Insecta > Lepidoptera > Tortricidae > Ditula > Ditula angustiorana. Next base: position 8,622,913 of record OY829484.1, read on the forward strand.
CTTTGAAACTATTTCAAACGATCGCCCCTGCATTTCAAACTCTCCCCATTATACGTGTTATGAAAAGACATTGATACATTTATTATGAAAAGGTTCTAGAGTGGCCCCTCACGTCGCTGGTATGTAGACGTGTGTTACGCTCGTGATAGTTTGCGCCGCGGGTTAGTATCTTTGTAAGTACCTCCTTGTTGTTATATTACCGCTCGTCATTCCCACGCGCCACCGGTGAGCGCCGTCGCTAAAACTCAGCTGTAACTTAAACCATTGAATTCCCGCATATTTCTTTCAGTCGCGTGTCTGCATTACTGAGTGTTATAGAGGTACTCGCAGTGTCTTGTCTGTTTTAGCTTTCCCATACAAGGGTTTGAAACGAACGCAACACGGAAAGCGTGCCAGTTAGGGTATCTCCCGTACATGTAAAGCAAGGGAAAATATTGTTTTTACTCTAGTAAGGTATCGTTAGATCATAATTATCAGTATGTTATTATCCATTTTTGGATTTGATGTACCGTTTCGGAATTATTGAACTCTAAAAGGAAAATTGCCGTGTCCCCCGCCCCTTTTAGAGCCAACATCTACATGTGCTACAAATTATTTAAATATCTTAAATGAAATTTTATGACGTGATTTTAATGAAAAGAAAAACTACTAAAACAGCCTTATTAATTTTCTAGTTATACGCGACTAAAATGTTCATACCTGCTGAAAATCACCAAAAGTAGTACAAAATAAATCTTGTTCAGAGAAAATCGTGTTGGTCGCCTGTAGTATGACCACGGAACCCTGCACACGCACAGAGCATGGTCCGACATGCTCTTGACAGGTTTTTGACATTATATTAGACTATAACATAAAGAAAGTTATTGCCACACTCTTACAGAATACCGGTGTGAAGTAGTAGCTTACTACTGCGTTTCATACAGTGAATGAGAGATCTAGGAGACCCACGGGGGTAGGAAACTTAAGAGACCGGCAACGGGTCAACGATTCTTGGAGTTGCTGGTTCCCATAGGCAGCGGTGCTCGCTTTCCATCAGATGACTAACATGCTCGTTTGTCTTCCTTGATTAATACATGTAAGTGTTTTTTAGTTTTCAATACACATAAAAATTTCGAAACGAAAATGTATTTTGATATCTTTCTTCCTTCTTTGTATTATTTGAATGTTTCAGTGGGTGAAAATCGACTTACAAGATTTGATCTAAACGTAATAACGTGAAGTTAAATAAACGCTTGTAGGAAATATAAAGAACTAAGTATTTATTTTTGCTAGCGATTCAAATTCATTCAAATGGTAGCGATGTTATTCTTTTGTTTGTGTGTTTTAAATATGTTTTTGATATGTAAACAAACAGTTAAACCACAGATTATATACAAGTTACTTCATAGCTAAACTAAGTATATACATATGTCACAAGCACACGGTATCGACCGGTGAAGCTACAAGTTACAAATTACAGGCAATATTGATCCGACGTCTTATGTGCCGTACGTACCTGGCTGCTCTATCTATTATTGATTGGTTTTATTCGCTTAGGAAGTTTCAAAAAGTGGATAAGTATCTTTCGGCGCTATGACCGATCATACCTACTGAAGAGTGACATTCGGATAGTTATTGGTAGTAAGTTCCTACACTATTTTTGATTTTTAGGCTGTCTGTAGGCTGAGGCGGAGTGGAGCGGAGTGGAGATGGTCAGCGTTTCCACACATTTCACACCCCATGCGCTATCAAAGCAGTGTTTCAAAAGTATGAAAAGTCGCACATCTCTGCTCTGCTTCACCTAGGTGGAAAGACAGCTTAAAGGTCCTTCTCTGTCTACCCGCTAGTTCCAAGTTAAGTGCTGTCCTTGACGTCAATTTTGTGTGCAATAATACAATTATAACAAACATAAATGACACAAATTACACAATTTACAATTTAAGATGTTTTGTTTTGTGCAGTAATCTGTACACTTGGCACGAATCTTCTCGATACGCATTAGCTCGCTACGGAATTCTATTCGTCTCTCTCCTACTGAGCTAGTTAGAAAAAGATGCACTGGATTACGTAGCGAGTTAACGCGTATCGAGAGGATACGTGCTAGATGTACTTGACCATTTGTGACATAAACACTTTAAATTGTTTCCTAAGTGGTAGTACGGTCTTAGGTGAAATTCAGTCGTCGTTACAGAATAATAAGAAGGCAAACTGCAAGTGGGTCACCTGAAGGTAAGTGATCACCGTCGCCCATAGACACCCGCAACACCAAGGAGAATCCATGGAGAATTAATGCTATCATGATGACATTTGCAAATCCGGGCAACGAATTTGATAAAAATTACAAACAATTGTCATACTATGACAACGTCCCACGTTTAAAGGCTGCGATGGTACAGTCAGTAGCACATGTTCATGCATATGTATACATGTGAAGAGGTAAAAAAAAATGTAAACGAGTCTAAACACGACTGTATTTTAACTTTTTTCAGTGTTCAACTACTTTTGCTGCTAACTGTACGTCCGAAGCTCACACAAACGCCTGAAATATGAGAAAATATGAGTACTGAATTGGTTAAGAGGTCTATTTTCCACTGTGAAATTAATCTGAATCGGTCGAGTTCCGGCGCGGCGCCCGTGGTCTGCGCTAGTGGAATAGCGGACACAGACTTAGTATTAATTCCTGGAACGAATCTTTACGCACGCTCATGAACTTGATAATTATAACTTACTAGCGAGTACAATTAGCATGTAATGTACATAAAAACCTACAGTAAAAAAATCTCTAAATGACAGTGAAAGCCGTATCAAAATCCGTTGCGTGGTTCAGAATGAGTAAGCGGCCGAAGATATGCGGGTACAGGAACGGATGGCGACTTTATACTATGTAGTGAATAATGATAGTGATAATGATAGTGAACAGGGTGTAGGGTTCCGTACAAACGGCAAAAAAACGAGTCTGTTGAATGGGAGCCCCCTTAAGAAATGTTTTATTCGGTTTTTAGTATTTGTTCTTATAGCGGCACCAGTAATACATTATCTGTGAAAATTTCAACTGTCTAACTATCACGGTTCATGAGATACAGCCTGGTGACAGACTGACGGACGGACGGACAGCGGAGTCTTAGTAATAGTTCCGTTTACCCTTTGGGTACGGAACCCTAAAAAAGAAGAAGTTTACCGACCCGCCCGGACTTCACACGGGTTAAATTAAGATGTATTAAAGGATTTCTTTCTTACTAGTCAAAAAGGAATGCGTGTAGCAACAAAGCGAGTGGTGGTAAATTATGGTGATTCAGGCTCCTAAATTAGGTCATCTTGCGGCATCTGTTCCCTCTAGGTCCGTGGCGCGGGGCGGAGGATCCTGGCCGCCCGCCAACTGTCGCTCCCTCCTCACGATATATTGAAGCCTTTTTATCTTCATCTTGGTATTGGATCTTCGTTTAGATACACTTTATTTCGTTGAAAAGCAAGTCACACATTTAGGGTAAAGGCACCAGTGGCCAGCCAGGGACCAGTGGTCAGCCTTTTGAGACGTTTATTGGTCATAAATATCTGGTATATTCGTTTTAACAAATCGCGAGTATTTCAATTGTAGCTCTGATTCCTTATTAGTCAATACATCATGCGACAGTTGCGGTGAGGGATCGGGGGGAAGAGGTATACTTGTTCATATAGGTGCTCTTTGTCGGCGAGAGCAATATTGTCATGTCCGCCATATTTTTTGTTGCACGTGGTGTTCTCTTAACAGGTATGAAAAACCATGTTTTAATGTTAAGAGTTAATACTTTTTGTACATGATTGGTTTATTTATTAGTTTATCTATTAACTAACATTATATGTTAATAAAAATATAAACATTTAACCTATAAATTGAGGGGGCTGACTACTGGATACCACTTTTTTACAAAAAATCCAGTGTCCAGCCTCCCGCGGCTGACCATTGGGTTATTCATTTTTATTTTTATTTTCGAGCCGATACAACCATTACGACCGTTAGATTTAAATTTTCAAATTTAGTTAAGCATGTTCTAGTCTATTTAAAGTAAAACCCAGTAGTCAGCCGCATTTGAAATAACGGTTATACGCGGCTGACCATTGGGTTTAGCGGATCCAGTACTCAGCCATTATCCTTGCGTGGTACATCGTTTTGAACTCTATCTCATTGAAATGAGGTTCAAAAATGTATAAATATTTTTGACGTTTACTGTACATAGGTATTGTTTGAATGATGGTCTTCTTAAGTCTGTTACGCAGACAAATGTGAGTAAAATGTATGTATCTTGTGTATTCAAATAATTGAGCTACCTACATAATTTTTTTTCTTATTTGTAGTAAAATGCCGAGACAGATACACATATACCCTCCAGAAAAACTCACTTCTGCCCTGGAAGTCATACGAAGTTGAATTGGGGCCATATCCTCTAAAGACTGGAGGGAGTTAATGGGTCCCAACTGTAGAAGTTCATGAAACTATTGAGTTTCATGAACTTCTATAGTTGGGACCCATTAAAAATGTAGACCGGCTCAAATGGTCCCAGTAATGGGTCCCGACTGTTGATTGCAATGGTGTAGGTATTCAACATTACTTAACAGAACTTCAGGCTACTGGTCTTGTTTTAGTCTTTTCAGTCTTGATTTACTTTTAACGCAGTTGGGTTTTTTTTTTTTACTTTTTTTTACACTTTTTAGTTCGGATTGCGTCAGAATGGTTGCTAATCAACTTTAAATCGTTATAGATTCTCAACGGTCATTCAAAATGAAAAATGATATGAAAAACCTAATAATAATTTTCGAATACGTATCCAATGATACCCAACTCAACATAGTTCGTCGACTTAATTTTTTTTCTTTTTCACAATAGGGCATCTGATGGTCGCCATATTGAATTTTGATTATTGGCATGTCTTTAGTGACACTCGCAAGATTAAGACAAATCGATTGATATAAGAATCATCAAAATCGGCCCACGCATTTGGTCTCTAGATCGCTACAAAGGAACAAACATACATACATAGCTGATAAACACATTACCCTCCTTTGCGTCGCGCAGTCGGGTGAAAATAGACATAAGGGACAATAAATATTAGGAATAATATAGATATCGTTGATTTTGATATTATAAATATAATATATTTACACATATTACGTGATTTTGATCTCATTATGTTTAATAGTTTGTAAAGGCCGAGTACTGGGTACACCAAGGCTGCATACTGGATTTCGGAGGCTGACTACTGGAAAAAAGTGCCATTTTTTGTTTTTACTTAATTATAGATATAATAAAGAAGATTGTTACTTTTTTCTATGTTTGGTTTTGAATCTTTAATAAGCAATAAATTTAACCACGTAATGCGTTTATTTATCCGACTAATCCTGTAGAAATGCCGACCGTTCAAACTTCAAAAAGTCGTTATGAGGCTGACCACTGGTGCCTTTACCCTAAATACCTCGTGGAGTTTCTTGCTAGTATCTGCTCATTAGAGGTTTCTTTCGCATCGGTGGTAAGTTTTCTGACATTCATAAGTGCTTACTGTTGTACAGTCAGCAACGAAAGTTGCCGAACACAATAACGTTACAAAAGTCCCTAAACAGGTCATTTGTCCATAAGTCTTTGAACTGCGTTAAGAGCAAAATTACATTTACACCATGAAATACCAAAAGTCGCTGAACAGCGCTATTCCAAAAATTACAGGACAGCATCATTCCAAAAATTGCTGAACAGCCTAATTACAAAAGTCGCTGAATAGCGTAATTTCAAAAATTAAGGGACAGCATAATTCCAAAAATTGCTGAACAGCTCAATTACAAAAGTCGCTGAACACTACCATTGTTTAAATATTTGGAAAAGTCGCTGAATAGTATATGTATGTATATTTAGCATAATTACACACACAAAGAAAAATTAGGGTAAGGGCAGGACTCGAACCTGAAACCTAAGCATTCCGTGCCTTGCGTTTGCTAGTTTCGACACATTGCCACTACCATACCCTGCAAATTTTTCAATGTGCTTTGTCTTTACGGTCATTACATTATTGATTTTAAAGGTATTAAGGTAAACTGAGCTTTATTTTAAATGACATAAGGTTTTATTTAATTTTATCTCCTGTCAATGAATATGTTACTTACTACAAGTAAAGTGAGAAATTGACATAATAGAACTGGTATGACATTGACGATACGCCATAAGATTCAATTTATTTATTTTTTTACTGAGATATGCTCATCTCTTCGAATTTTGAATTTTGACAATCACTGAGAAGAGTACTCACTTGTCAGTTAGCTTGTTATCTCTTTCATTTGGAGTGTAACCTTAAACTAATTAATCAATCGGACATGTAACTATTGATAATTTATAGATCAGCTAATTCTGCAGTCAGACATGTTCAGCGACTATTGATATTGTACAAATCAGCTAATTAGGTAGTCAGACATGTTCAGCAACTATTGAAAAATCGATGTTTATTGACTTTTGTTATTCTCAAATGGCCACAGACATTTGTACATTAGCCTGTTCAGTAACATATGGAACTTTATAGTGTGCAGGTGTTTTGGAAATCAGGATGTGTTCATGGACTTTCGTTGCTGACTGTACGACTCATCAAAATTGAAAAAAAAGGGGATGCAAAGCGCAACTATCTGTAATGCTCTATATCGACTGCCATTGAGTTAAAATTTCGATATTAATAATCCATAACGTTTTTAGTCATAATTTGTATTAGTCATAATATTGAAAGTCATAATTTTGAATAGTATATATATTTCATAAAAAACGTAGTCATACCATAATATGTCATATTGTTTTGAAGTTAATAACTTCTAAGATAGTAATAGTACTTATCATAAATATTATTACGTCCTAACTTCGGGTTACGCTTTGCCTATGATCAGTTTTGTCTGGTTAGGGCATTACATGGGTATTACACTGGAGCGACTGTCATCTGTCCGTCGTAACCCTCTTACAAGAAAACTAGATCGATAACTTCATGGTTACACATTCATATACCTGGATGCACAGGTTTCCTTACGATGTTTTCCCTCACCGTAAGAGCGCGTGTCTACCAATACTTAGGTAACGGACATAAACAAGAAAAACTCATTGGTACATGGCGACTGCTGGTGATTGAACTCGGAAGGTACTTTACGATCACGAGTTCACCCCCCATAGCCACTACACCAACAACGTTATATTCTGAATGTTAATTAATCTGCCAAATACTCGGTAACGTAACGATAAGTAGAAATTGACTGCTAAAAACAACTTCCTACATATAGTCCGCAAAATTGATTGCTACGTCGTCTGTACATTTGTTCCTGTAAGTACGTGATATCAACTTCGACATACGATAGACTGTATCGATACAAAATCAATTTCCTCTTTTGCCTTCGATACGCTTTCGGTTGGATGAATTGTTGTTCTACTTGTTCTTGAGATAATTTTTAATTTTTAAACTGTTACAACTTTGTAATAATGGGATGTCAAAGTTAAAGTCTTAAGTTAATCATTGTATATATAGAGACATAAAGTAGTATTTACAAAAACATTTATTAAGGCATATCCCGTACCAGTGAATCGATAAGATAGATAGCTCTGTAGATAACATTCATGAAACTTGTTTGAATAGGATTTTAGTCTACTTATAGACAAATACGCACTGAAAAAACAGTTTTGTTACATGTAATCAAAGTTTTGTTTACTTATTACGCAAAAACGTGACTACCGAACTATTTGTTACACCTTACCGAACTCTTTATTTGTAAATAAATCGTCAAATGTTTATAAGTAGCAAATAGTTTTGCTAATTTAAACGAACTTTGATTATCATTAACCAAAATCTTGAGTAACCAAACTAGTTCGGTTGTCCCTTTTTTTCAGTGTGAGTCGGACTATTTGTCGGTGTGTTGCCAAGGAAACCCGTGTAAGAAAAATAAAACAAACTGCAAAACTTATAGTTTGTTTGTGAGGAATTTTAGATACTTTCTTGAAAAAGAGTCAAGTTTGAGTCGTATTCGCGTGCAGGGGTGCTACACCATCACATATACATACATATAGTTTACGAGCATTTACAACGCGGCTTCGCCAGTGTGATATTACTTTCTAGGCATTTTACGGGATAAAAGTACCCTATGTTTTAATACAGGACATGATCTATCCGTCTGCCAAATTTTAAGTAAATCCGTCCAGCCGTTAGTGTGTGATTGAGGAACAAACATCCAAACATCCAAATAGCCAAAGACCATTACTTTCGCATTTTATAATATTAGTAGGATTCTCACTGACAGGGGACGAACGAGGCGGTTTATTTACCGTGTCGTAAATAATCTACTGCACGATTTAATTTTAACATCTGCAAAAAATATATTTTAAGGTGAATAATCTTGGTGCTTTCGTATGAAATAACGCGTGATAGATAAAGAAGATTAGTTTTCGACCTCCTTTGCTTTCCTTTGCTAAGTACCAAAAGGTAAGAAGGAACCCCTCCGTCTCCGACCGGAACTAACTCCGATCATTCATCTGTTATGGTAAATTTCAGCAACTACTACGTGTAATACCTACTATTGACTTGAACTTTGGAATAGTTGTAAATAATGCTTATTCAAAGGAAGAACGGAGTCGCAATAAAAGGATTCCTATTCTATGAGCCCTAAGAATACTCTAAACCTAAGAATTTTAATGACTGCGTATAGTAGTCAATCTTCTAAATACCTCTCTAATTTAAAACCAAATCATGCAATAAAGCGAAAATCAGCCAAATCTGCTAGCCCTGACCTTAAGACTACGACAGGGCTATACTTACCACAAACCACATCGAGAATATTTAATTAAAAAAATAAGTCGTTTCTGTGTAAGTCAGTAATTTTAAGGTGCAAACCAACTTTCATTCCCGACGTGAAAAGCAAATTTGTATTCACATTTTCCGGGACCCGCTCAGGTCCCGTTTGGCAGCGTTCCACCCTCGTGCGCGCTGACCCGGCTCTTCGCTGGCGCCCGCATTCCCGCTGTAATTGGAATAAAAACTATTACCTTAGCAAAATATCAACATAAATATACTGTTTACGACGAAGAAGAAAGATTGACATAAATATGTTATATTATAGGCTCAATACATAATATATACGAGTATGTATAATCGACCAAGTAATTGCTTGACCACTTTTGAACTTTACCCCTTTGTAATACGGTCGAAAAGTGGTCAAGCAATTTCTTGGTCGACTATACATAGGTAAATAATTTAAAAAAAGCTCCTTTTGCATGTAGTAGTAAAACTGATATGGAACTTACGTTATTTTTCGAATATGGAGCGTCAACTTGTCTTATACGGATACGTTACTACTACATGCAAGAGAGGCTTTACTTAAGTTTTTACCATACCTAGGCTTGTGTTGAAATGAGTTCGTAATATTTTGCACGAAATAGGTGCTGGCTGCTGACAATTTATGAATACTTAGTAGTTGAAAAAACAAATTTGCTATCGAACACTGTTATGAATGTAATGTAATGGTCGAACGTAAATAAAACTATAGTATTTTATGCAACTGTTGCATAATGAGGGGTCTTAAAACACGAGTGTGGTTTTATGAAACGAGCGTGAGCGAGTTTCATAATAGGATCACACGAGTGTTTTAAGACCTAATTATGTACAGTTGCATACATTACTTTATCTACACACATATCGTAAGTACTCTATGATAGGTTCAGAAGCCATAGGGCAATGACCTGCATTGCTACTAGCTACTAGTGCTAGGTGCCTATTAAATATCTATAGACTACACATTAAAATAATGTAATAAAAAATGAATTTGAACAAAAAAAAACAAATTAGAAAAATTCTCATAATAATATTGGTTGTTATAATGCTGGTCATTGCCTACGGTTTCTGAACGCATTATAGAGTATTTATGATACATGTGTAGATAAATATTATTTCTGTAAGTCAGTTTACTCTATATGTATAGGTTTGTACAGTCAATTTCTAAAGTAAACTTCGTAATCTCAGCAGCTGCACGGAGTATTATTGCACAAACTCATTAAGTTTTTAAATAAAGAACTTCACTTCATAACCTGATTGTTAAACTTATAGTGTAAAACACGTTGTTCATTATTTAATAGATTTAGGAGTTACTTTGCGGAGATCCATATCAACAAATTGGATCAAATTACCGCAGCATCACGGAGTAGCGAGTTAATTTGTTGCAATTGAATGTTGTTCATTGTAAATAACAGGACCTGTTTAGTTATGTTATGCATAAGGGATTTAAAAGCATCCGCTAACAAAATTATCCGTGTAAGTAAGAAAGTGATGTCTGTTATTTTTAGAGTACCTAATCGTGACGAAACTGTAAACTGTGTACGGTTTTGATACATTAGATACATTAAGTGTAAAATATATATTAGCGAGTGGGATTAATTAGGAGCTACGTTATGTGATTTATGTGTTGTATATAGCCTTCCAAAACAATAGAACCGTCTTACGTCATCACTGAAAACTTTGACTGGTCCACTAAATTTTATGGTCAGTGATTTGTCACTGAGTAGATATTCGTAATGTACAGTCCGTGTCACCGAAAAAAACTTTCCATTAGAAAATATTGTTATCTCACTTCCACTCTACAAAAGGTTGACTGGTAGAGAATGCCTTAAGGCATTAAGTTCGCCTTTTGTACATTTCATTTTTAAGTTTTTGCAATAAAGATTAAATAAATAAATAAATAAAATCGTATATCACAATTTATTTAAAACATTTGCAGAAACTGAACGATCATTTTTTTAAGCACAACCAGACTGCAGCGTAGCTGCTGAGCGTAGCGCAAGGATCACTGTTAAATAAATCATTTAGACTTAACTAGTTGGAAGTTAAATTTAAGAGACAATCATTTGGAAAAGTCTAATTATGTATTACTCGAAAAGAAGGTAGCATGTATACACTTACCTCGTTCCTTAGACATCGCGTCTGACACGTAGGAAAGGAAAATAAAATTAGCATATTATGTGTCTACAAATTTATTCATACAGCGGTTGTGGCAAATATGCTTGTTCTATTGCATAAAAGCACTTCATTAGCAGGCGAGGTTATACATTAGATTGGTGGTAATAAACTCGGGCTATGCTATGGTTTAAGCATTGTAAAATACTACAGTTTGATGATAACTTTGCACGAATACTGGCCAACTCGCTCGCTGCATGCCAAAAAACCTTTATTTAGGTATATACATATATGTATAAGAGTAGGTATTAAGTGATCAGTGGTCCTAACGTGACTAGTCCACGTTTAACTCATTCCTCCTTGCGTCGCTGTCAAAGTAATGTCATAATAATAGAGCGACGCACACAGAGATAAACTAAACTAGGTCATGCTAGAGCCCCTGGATGTAAAAATTTACGTATTTACAATCAGTGATATTAAATTATCCTATAAAATTACCCATTTACACTACGGTTATCGTAATAAGATCTGTGAAAAAACTTGCCCTTTGGCTCCCTAACGTCCTATTTACATAAACGTATAGCGACTATAGCGCGTCGGTGATGCTACCTCCGATATCCGTTTCAGAAGTAGAATAAGGAGCTGAAAGATCCACCCAGTTACCCGTGTGATCATTCCACCGTGTTCTTGATGAATGGAATCGTCGCAGCAATTAATGAAGCTTTTACTAATTAAGGTCTAAAAGGGAGACGGTCGGGATTAGTGGAAGATAAGATAATAATTTAAAAATTACTTAGAGGCAATTTTCACTAAGGGAGAGAAGAATAGCTACCTGTGCACCTAGCACGAATTTTCTCGATACGCGTTTACTCGCTACGTAGCTCAGTGCGTCTCGTTCTAACCAGCCCAGTAGGAGAGAGACGCACTGAGTTACGTAGCGAGTTAACGCGTTTCGAGAAGATTCGTGCTAGGTGCACTGTTTTTTGATGTCACGAGTGCAGAACGGATATTGATCGGGCGGGGCGGCTGGCTCGGGCGGCGAGAACAAAGGCTGGTATGCCACGCCGCCCTACTGTTTTGGAATAGGCATGTCCGGTGGTCAATTGTTACTACACACACAGGTGATTAAACTAATTGTCTATCGAGATTTTTTAAGTATTTGCAATTAACTTCCGTACGTCCTTGGCTCTGCAATACACTCTACGTGCAGAATAAATCTGTAAGTAGAGCAGAGGTGAAATGTTTGTGTTACTGATTCATTTATTAAATCTTTATTGCACAAAATGGACAGAAAAATGTACATAAGGCAGCTTAATGATTTAAAGCATTCTCTACCAGCGAACATTTGGCAAAGTAGAAATAGTTATGGGAGTGCAATATGCCAATACATATGTTATGGCCTTATGGTTAACATGGATTTTTTTAAATATAAAGTTGTTTTAAATAGTTATTATTATTTACAACATGGGAATTACCTATAATACTTCAATACTTAAATTTTCGAAGTTCAAAAGTCAAAGTATTTATTGTTACGATGTTATATATATATCATATACCGCTATGTCGTGCGATTACTGCAATTAAACATGCAAATAGCCACAGTTTAGCATTAAGCATGACTATACTTAATAACAATTTGAACCAGCAATTTAACAAATAAAAAAAAATAACATTACTCTTTGCGCATTGCTCAAACTTAATTTTGCCATTGTAAAACTGTTGTCCCCATACATACTAAATGTACATAAGTTTGTAATGACAAAAAAATATTTTTCTGCGACGTAACTACAAATTTACGGTTTCCAGATTTTTCCTATTTTATGCTCTAAAAACTTACTTTTTGTCAAATTCCGTTTCGAGGTAAAAGTTTTTGATTCCTTCAAAGCGTATAAAATATGCGGCAGAAGCGGCCGTATGTTTTGATTGCGTAGCCGATTTTTCACAACTCCAAAGGACTGCAGACTTGAGTATTTGACATTAATTTCAACTCGATACCTCAACACGTTTCCGAGATAAAGGGCATTGACAGACTGAAGAACAGACAAACAGACGGCCAACGAAGTGAGCCTATAGGGTTCCTTTTTCCTTTTGAGGTACAGAATCCTAAAAAGAACGTATTGTAGATAAAAAAACTGTATAAAAATCTTTAAATGACCATGAAAATCGTATCAAAACCCAATGCGTGGTGGTGCGAATATACACGATGAGAACAGACAGGAACGGATAGCGACTATGTTTTATACTATGCAAAGATGATGAGGGGGGGGGGGGGGGAGGATTTCATGACGCCTGTGATCCCCTCAAACCGCGTCTGATTTAATCTCGCTGGCATAAACTTCTAAATGCCAGGAATTGTGCTTTCGTTGGATTTTACATAGTACTCGGCTTCATATATGTTATGTGGTAGAGTAAAGCAAAAAATACTTTTTCCTTTTTAGGGTTCCATGCTAAAAAGGTGTCATCGGGGCCCTATTATTAAGCTTAATTATTTATTTTATTTTAATCGTTAATTCTGTCCATATTAGTAGATTATGTATGGTTTATGTATGGTTAGTAACAGTTTTCTTAGGAGCCAAATAAGTAAAAACACTACCTATATTTTTAATAATTGTACAGGTGTTTGTCAATAAAAAAGGAATCTTTTGCTAACCAAACATTTGTGTTTCTACTATGGTAAGTATGGTAACATGACCGGCCAAGTTTAGTTTATCTAAGTTTATCTCTATGTGAGTCTCTTTCTTATGACTCTAGTTCGACAGCGACGTTGGTCGGGATAAAGTAAACCTGGGCAGGTCATGTCAGGACTGCTGTAATTAACGCCTGATCGGGTCATATCTCTCTGCCACGATCTTTAGGATGGTGTTAGTGTAGTCAGAGATGGTGTTAGTGTAGTTAGAGAGCTTTATTTTTTGAACCGTAATCGATAGCCAGCTGGAAATGTTACAAAACCCGACATCCATAGACATCCACCGCACCCGAATGTATTAAGCTTTATTGAACGAAACAAAACATGAATAAACAAATGGCGGATTTATGGCTACGAATATTTGTCACTATGACCCTACAAAAAAAAAGTTATGCGCTCCCGATACAAGAAATACGTTAAAAAAAGTTATTTCCTTATAGCACCTTATAGTAAAACGAAACCGGTCAAGTGTCAGTATGGATCCCAATTTATTTTTTGGTAAGTACAAACCAAAAATGTCGTGGTCCTTGGTGCGCGATTCTGGCTCGCAATCGGCCGGTTTTTTATCCGTTTGTCTTTTTTAATCAAGGCTGCCATATATGTACACATGAAAGTTAAATTGATGATTGATACTGTTGTGTTGCTGAAAGAACAGTATGTTACGTAAATAAACCATGCTTGCATCCATCAACGTCGCAGGGGAATGGTGGAGTATGTAAGCTAATTTGATTTATAAGCTGTACGTACTTTTATGTAGGTATATGTATGGTAAGACGGGACTTAATCACGTAAAAATATATTGTTTCTTTATTTATCTCTACGTTTCAATAGCGTGAAATATTAAATCTCCGCTATCATACTAATATTATAAACGCGACAGTAATGATGTTTGGATATTTTGATGTTTGTTACTCAATCGCGCGTTAACGGCTGGACGGATTTAGATGAAATTTGGCCAACAGATAGGCCTGGATTCAAATATTGGATACTTCTTATCCCGTAAAATAGATAAATAAAAGCACGCGGACGAAGCCGCGGGTAAAAGCTCGTAAAAAATATAAGTGAAAAACAAGTTTTTAAAGCTTTATACTTGCTTTAATAAATCAATTTTGTTAAAATATAAGAAAGGCAGAAAGAAAAGACAATGACAACAACTAAAAACTAATAGAAACACACATTATTCATCCACTGAAAGGAACTACCACTCAAAAATGCTTTTTTACTTATATTATTTTGTACTGCTTAGGCAAACGTATTCAATAAATATTTAACTATGTCTTCAAAATCCGGTTACAGATTTTCAAATTCTCTAAGATTTTAGACTGACTGGCTGACTACATAGTCCACAACGGATATACATATATCCGTTTTCTAGTACCCGACATACACGCTTCGCTTAGTTTGGGACTAAATCAATTAGTGTGAATTTGTCCCGAGGTATTTATTATTTTATTATACAACGCACAGCCTAAACCGCTAGTGATACCTAAAAACATGAAACTTGGAACATAATATGTTCCTGAGGCGCACTAAAGAGGATTTTTGAAAATATCATTTTACCATATAAGGGATTAAAAGGGAGGTGCAAGTTCGTATGTAGTCCAAAATGTATCTAGACGACGTAGCGGGCAAAAGCTAATACGTGTTGTATAATTTTGACAGTAACATTTATATAAAGATCTGTGAATATTTTTAATGCACGTAAAATTTCACAGTTGTATTATCCTAACGCCGAATAAAATTTACGATTTGTAGTTCTAGTAACAAGATCTTTTAAATGAAGCGTGTTCGAGAAGATACTACGGTTATTAAATCGATTGCCAAAAACTATATAACAGTTTCTCACACAATACAAAGAACTATAACACGAGGTCGTTTGCATGGAACCTTGAATTAGTTCGAAAATTAGTTTCAGCCTGCTAGAGTAAACAAACTGAAGTCTCATAAAATTTGTTTGCTGGGGGTAAAATATTGACGTTGACTTAACGTAAGTGGTCCTGGAGTAGCAACTAACTTCCAGGAATTACTTATAAGTATTAGTGTAATTAGGCACCTCCGTTGTTTGCGAGGAAGTTAAGACATATTTACGACGACACAAGGAGATGAATGGAGCGGCACGCCCTGAATCAAAACAAATCGTCGGCTGAGAGCGAAATGTTAGATTAATCTATTGTTGAAGCAGTGAGCGAGAGAAGCATGCTTACCTGATTAAATTTGTTTAAAATTACAACATCTTGAAATTAATTTAAAGCTAGCGATCCGCCCCGGCTTCGCATGGGTACAATTAGAGCGAAATGTACATAGAAACCTTTCTTATAAAATATCAAAATTACAGTGGAAAATGTACTGATATCAGTTGCGTGGTTGAGAGGGAGTAAGTGGCCGAAGTTTGAGGACAGACAGGAAATGGTGGCATTTTGAAAAATCCTTTCTTAATACAGCTCTAAAATTGTTTACCTTGTAAATTATTTATGAATGGAATTTATATATGTATAAACTATTTTCCATGTGGTTTTCAATAAAGATTATTTGTCTTGTCTTCTCTTAAACCCCTTCATAATTTTCTTTGTTTCTATCTTCAGCGGTTTAGTTTTTGTGTTGTCTCTCAGTCAGTTAGTAACGGAACTTCTGTATATTTGTATAGATTAAATATATACTTTGAAACAGAGTAAAACTTACGTCCTATTAGCACTGAGATTGGTATGTTATCTTCCTTAATCGTCCGATATCGACTTGTATTCAACAACTAGCAATTCTCGTTATCGCTATTGACTAACTGCATGCTGTGCTTAATATGTTATATATTGCCTTTACGTCATTGCGATAAGTTAAGTAGCGATATGTTTTGTTTAATAAATCACGCAATGATAAAAGCAATCTAATTAGCCATAGATGCTTTTAATGAAGATACAGGAAAAGTGAAAGATGCTATTTCGATAGCTTTATTTATAGCACTGGCATCGACCTCCTCAATAGAATGCGATTAAGAGCTGCAGCCTTGGTAATCGCGGTGGGTAATCCGGCGCGGGAGTTGGCAGCCGTCGCCTTCGCTCCTGCCATGTGCAGATTGTGCAGCGCTAATAAGATAGTCTATTACGCACCCACGTTGACATATAAGAGAGTAATAAGTAAACAACTTTAGAAGCTTTAGAATGATAAGTCTACTCTTATTTTGTAAGTAAGGGTAATTTTTTGTCGCGGAAAGAGATAGGTATAGTCGACCAAGTAATTGCTTGACCACTTTTGTACTCTGAACCTTTGTAATACGATCGAAAAGTGGTCAAGCAATTTCTTGGTCGACTATGTAGTTTTAGGTAATTGGTTCATTATATGTTCTGGATAGAAACTACGATTACTCTCTATTTATTTAAATCTATTATACCCATACCTAGATCAGTCAGACGATCAATTGAAATATTTATGACCTGTTGAACCTTTTCACAACTTTTTTTTAACGTTTCTTTGCGCTGATTGCATGTAATTGTATAGATTTTAGTATTAAGTTCTCATGTAAGTGATTGTAAATTTTTAATGGGAATAAATTATCTTTAAACCTAAACCTAACAATAAATATTCAAAATTTTCTTCATAGGCATGTTTATGAGTAATTGTGACATTTGTCGTAAAAGGTTTGGGCAATTTACACCAAATAAACAAATTTCCAATAAAGAATCTAAGGCTGCTTGTCCGTTGGGAACTAGACAACGGATAAATATACTTATACATATAGGTATAAAATACACTCTAGATTAAATACACATATATAACATTCATAACTCGAGTCAAAACATTCGTCGAAACATCATAAAAATGTCTGCCTCTGGGGTTCGAGCCCGTAACGTCTAGCTTCTAGGTGCTTCTAGTAAGGTCACTAACCACTAGGCTCTACTAGACCATCTCGTAGTCAATATACGAGTGACTAAATTGACGGTTAATATCAAAAACTAACATATATTTGGTAACCAATTTAACAGTTTAAGACAATATTAAAATATAGTAAAACTTAAATAAAAAAGTTATTACGGAATATATAATAGAAAAGATATATTTTAATTAAAATTAATGTGAAAAATGTCGCTTGCCGCTGCTTCTGGGTAGGGTGCCCAAAAGGCTGGCGGCGATACCTTTCTGAATAGCAATGCCGCAATTATTTCTTTAACTTAAATTGCTTTATACTTTTAAGATTTTCACACATGTTTATAACGATAACGTCATAAATATAGTAAAACTTAAGTTTAGGCTACCCAGACTTTTTATATAGGAAATGCTCACCTGTTTCTACTGAACAGAACAATGGTTGCCTATACTCTTGTAGTTGTGCACAACGCGTTCAACTAAAAGGTTGCTTCGTTTGATGTGGTGCAGGTTCACTTCGTGGACACAAAACTGATGGGTTTATAATGGACTTATAACGTGTCTGACCGCCTTTGAACTACTAGCAATGGTTTAGACCAACACACATTTCCTCTAGTCTAAGCCTAAAAGGCACTGTGCTGTGACTCCACAAAGCACTTAACAATTTTTGCATGTATTATCCAGAACGCACGTATGGTGATAGATATCTAAGCTCTTTCCATATAAAAAACTCGCCGACGCCCGCGACTTCGTTTGCATGGAAATAGTAAGTAGCCTATGCCTGTGAGAGACATTTAGTGTAGCTTTCTATTAGTGAAAGAATTTTTGGAATCGGTTCAGTAGATCTAGAGATTACCCACTACATACAAACAAAATAAACTACCTTTTTATTATATTACTGTACATAGATAAAACACTATCGACGTTTTTAACCATTATTTTAGTCCCGAATTTATTAAAGTACCCTTGATACTTACAAGGATAAGGTTCAAGGCTTCATGGAAGATCAAGATTAAACGCTGAAGAGAATGTCGGCACGTCATCCTGGAATTCCTTCATCATGATAGACGCTTTTGTACTTTTTCATTTGTGTTCGCGTTCCGAACGATGTCGATATTACATTGGTATGCTATCTGTTGTGCTTCTGCTTTGTTCTTATGTTGTTTTATTTTAATTCAAAAGATCTTTTAATATGAGCATTCACTTAAAAACAATGTAGCTTTTACAAAATATATGTTTTCATCAACATGCTTAGGTAAATAAAATATTGAAATTTGAGCTTATTTAGTGTACAGTCAGCCACAGAAGTAGCTAAACACATAAGATCCTTATCGTAGTAACGTATAAATAGAGAGTTTCGCGAATTTGTCACATTACTGTCAGCGAGAAGATACTAAAATGTTCAGCTACGTCTGAGGCAGACTATTTATTTGTAAGGCACTTTTCTCTTGGTCAATAATGATGGTAACGTGATGTGACTTGTGAATGACAACTGTTTATGTTTAACCGCCCGAATTCTAACATTATCACTACCATCATGATGTTTTACCATTAAAATGCTATATAGTTATTTAACTAAAGAACAGATTTAAAAAGTTGACCCATATTTATCACATACATATAACCTGACATAACTAGCTTTATCCGTAACAACCTAGTTTTCGTATTTTTTACATAAAAAGGGATCAATAGTAAGTCCTATTTATCTCTGTGATATAACCCAACTTCACTGGTTTGAATTGTGGTGCAATACTACTAAAAGCGTACGTTGACATTTACTTATACAATGGGTACCTAAATCCGTCCTACATCTAACTGAAACCGATCCTAAAGCCCATTGTAGTAACCTTACTTATTGTGTAATACTACGTGATTCCAGTTGATTCCCGTGTCAGGTTGCTCGCGGGAGTTGGCGGACTTAAAATTCCGTCCGTCACTTACATTTTATATAAGGCCGCATTGGTGAGAGCACACAGAACTTATATGAAGTAACTTGTTTCCAAGGATGTTTTATTCTCCATTCCCGTGCATTTGTTATTTCGTCGGCGCCAGCCGTGACCCATTTTCGAAGGCCCTCGGTGATGTGCGCCTCAGATATGACCGTACAAATTTATTACCCTTTTCCGACCTGCGCTACAACTGTGAGCCATAGAAGCTTTCCGACTGATCGAAACCAGCGTTCGTAGATATGAGTGTATTTTTTTAATGAAGTTGCTTCTGTTGATATTTTTATTAATCAACCAACTACTATTTGTAGATTCCAATTTCTGCACTTTAAAATCGATTAACGAAGCCTAGTCTAAGTTTTAGTATGTGTAATTATGATTTATTTGTGTGGATATGTGTTTTTTTTTAAATAAAGTAGAGTTTATTGGATTAACCAATCGAACTAAAGCAGTCTTATTTAAAGGCGCACTCAAAATAGTCGATAAGACGATTAAGGAAGCGAAAAGCGACATGAAAGTGTTCTAACGGAAACTAATTAAGCAGTACACGTATTTCTCTAATTTTTTAAATGGAAAAAACATTGCTCATGTAGCTGTTTACCTATACCTAAATATGTGATTGAATGATACTTAAATAAATCAATGAAATAAAAAAACGTGAACGTTTACGACGTATACCACGTATTACTAGTTCATAGGACTATATTCTACGTTACAATCATTATAGTAGTACAATGATTGTAACGTAGAATATCTTGTAATACACTCTAAGACTTACCTATGTATAGAAACTTGGGGGCTATAAATCGATAGTGTGGGCCGCAGACAGGTCGACGCGCCATCGACGTCGGCTGCAAGTACCTACTCGTACACGCGGAGTTCACCCAGTTGGCACTCGGGAGCTGGCAGTCCACCAGCGTTGCCCCCAACTCTTCATAACTCCAGTGCGAGAGCAGGACAAATACTCGCTAAACGATTAATCGCAGAAAATAACTGGCCTCTATCTAACCAGCTGCGCCCAGGGCCTAATGTCACTGCTTCATATTTATTTCTGGGGGACGCGTCACCGCTAGGGCAGATGCGTTCCGTAACGCAGCACACTTGGCAGTACCTAGGACACTATATGCGTTTATTGCGTCATTATAACGCGACTGCACTTCAGATGGCTTGCACTGTGTATCCTATACGAAAGCTTCGAATAAACATTTCGAGGAAGACGTCCGTGAGCAAGTTTACTATATCCGAAGTGCATTCGGGAAATAAACACAGATATACACTTCCCACTTTCTTGACGCAATCAGGTTATAAACAGTTATAAATCTGACGCCACAATTAAGTGGGTGACAAGACAAAGTGGCCACGGTTCCTTTTACTTTTAAGTACGTCTTTCGGGTTTATGAGAGGCTCGTTCTGACGGCGCGCGGCAATTCGGCGGGCATCCGCCGCGCCCGCCTCCGCTCGTGCAGCTTTTCTCCTTACAAGTACCGAGGCGGTGCATTTCCTTTTATATATTTATAAAATACTAGCGGACGCCCGTGACTTCGTTCGCGTGAAATTAGTAGCCTATGTCAGTCAAGGATAGTTATTGAAGCTCTCTATTAGTAAAATAATTTTTGGAATCGATTCAGTAGTTCCAGAGATAAACCTCTACATTTAAACAAAGTTTACCTCTGTATTATATTACAGTAGATAATGTATTTAGAATTATAGATGAAAGTACAGTCTTAAATGTATGTTGTTTTTTGTCTTGAAAATATTTTTTTGTGTCAGTTTAATTATGCATAAACTCCTAGATAGACGAGTTCCTTTTCAAAACTGTCAGATGTGGTTTCTATTTGATTTTGACTTTATATCACCTTCAATTGTTTCATTAGAATGGGATGCAACTAATTAATCTACTTACTTCTAATGAAAAACAACCATGTAGCTTATGTCTGTTTTTGTTCTATCACGGCGAGTGATCGGTGATAAATGTGGGGTATTCAGGAAAGTTTCCGTTGTGTGGATGCGCGCGACCATGCGTGCTGGCACAGCGCCAGGGTTGACTACTCGCTGGCTCACTTCCGATGATACTTTTCCGTATTTCTTTCTAAGCAAATAGCTGTTTCAAAGTAAACAACTGTTTAGTAACCCACTGCTAACGTTAAGTACAGTCAATGTCAAATATATGAGGGTTGTAGAAAAGTTACTAAGTAATTAATGCAGGCTACTCCCTGATATATCCTGAACGCACTGTCTTAGAGCAGGGCTGGGCACATTTTGCCCAGTTCATACCTATTCTACAGTATTACGCGGTATTCATCACTGTCCTGACCTTATTTTTAAGAGTGACATGAAATTGACAAACTTTTGGACTGTTGTAATCGATTTTTTTTTAATTTTTTCGATTTTCTTTTTGTAATTTTTATACATTCAAATTGAATTTAAAATGCTATATAATTAGCTAATTTAGCGGTAATTTGGCGAAACTGGTGGACGCAAGGCACGGAATGCTGATGTTGCAGGTTCGATT
Organism: Ditula angustiorana; assembly: GCA_963691745.1. NCBI lineage: Eukaryota > Metazoa > Arthropoda > Insecta > Lepidoptera > Tortricidae > Ditula > Ditula angustiorana. The sequence goes on from OY829484.1 coordinate 8,644,813, forward strand.
CCTGTCATTACCCTAATTTTTCTTTTGTTGTCATTCATTGTATAGCACTTTAAATTAAATTTAAACTTTTAGACGTTTTTTACATTTTGATTTTCTTCCGTCATTGTTAAGTTGATGCGAGTGCGGGTGACTAAATATGTATTCGATTTAGTGTAGGTCCCAAATTAAATGCATTGACTATTGAGAAGCATTTATAAGCTTGGTTTGGAATGCATAGAGATTTGTGGAGCAACCATTTAAATGGCTCGCTGACACGCTGATATCACCTGCCAGGCAAGTGAGAGCTTAAAGCGTTTAAATGACATCCAAAATGTCGGGTCAGGTTTTACTTTAGGTTGGTGCTTTTAATAAGCTTTTGTTGTATTATTTTATTGGGCATAATTTAATTCTTTGTTTTATATTTAATTGAAACTTTGCTACTATTTATAGCTCCATAAACAAATAATATAATAAGGGGTAGGGTAATGTTTTTTTTTCTGGAAATAAGGCTAAGGAAATAGACTTAAAAGTAATTCAGAAATTGTTTAAAATGTACAAACAAATCCCCTTTTATGCTCGCCCTAGCCACATTGATATTCTGTCACTTTCAACAAAAAATGTAAGTATTTAAATATCTTCCAGTGCTTCCTTATATGTATACTGGGTGGTGACTGACGGTCTGACGAACGGAATTCCTTTTTATTATATTATTGGTTTCGAACCATAAAAAGGATGTAATAATTAAAACTGGACATGAACATGTCGGACCATGCTCATGTGTAGCATTTCGAAACCTACTACGAGTATATAAACAATGAATAAAACCGATTTACTTCAGCTTTATCAGGGTGTAGTTAGTTTTCTATTCAAAGCTATTTGGTGCTTGGTATGGGGGTCGCTGCTACTTTTTCTTAAGAGATTAAAAACTCACATGGTTTTTAATAATGGACTGTATTTTTTATATAAATCTTACATTCTGACGATGCACGCACGGAGATTGATAAATTGCAGAAGAGCGCTCAGGACGCCTTTGTGATCAAGCCGCGTAACTAGCACAATATTGCTACATTAAATAAATAAAAAATTGTAACTCAAAACTAATTAAGCCATTGGTCGTAACAGTTTTTCTTTTTAACTACATTATAAAATCATTTATATGTATAAGAGTATTTAAAGAAAAAACCTTTAATGTAGAATACACAGAAAATTCTGAAATTAATAATAACAAGCAATTATTTATTTGTAAAGACTTATATAATGATACCTCACTGGATGTTGTAAAATAATTAAAATGTTTCCCGTTTTTATTCTCGTACTTACGTGTGCAATATTTATTTTTTGTAACATTTATAATTTTCAAGAAAAAATTACAGCGACAAACGGAACCCTAAACAGAATACATAGCTCTACATAATTAATTGGCAATAATAATTGAGACTTTAAGTTGGATCTACGAGTATTTCGACTTTTTGGATTGAAAATACGGTTGTCAGATCGAAAAACAAACTTATGGGTAATGTATGTTTGCATCGTTTGTAATAATGAATGATCATATTTTATCATATCATTTAGAATCTAGTTTATGATTATAACAAACAGTAGGTGTCTAATTAGAGCTCAAAGGAAGCAGCTTGCCCGGCAATGCCAGTGAAAACTTTCATTAACGAAAATACACGAATAATTTTATTTTGATTTGACACGTCACTTCCATCCATTTTATTTTACTGGTGTTCGGTTCGATTTATCGACCTCGAAATGGTGAGTCAGATTGCCGATGAAATCAATTTTAGATTTGAGAAATATTGTTTATGTTTGAATATTGAATTCTGTCAGTATTTACTCAGGAATATCCTGCTGCGAGCCCGACCCGCCCAGAATACAAAGGAGCTATTTCCGAAGCTTTTAAGAGGCGATACACACGACGAATTTTACTCTCTTGTACCTATTCTTAGGCCATATTAGTACTTGGCATAACTTTATCAACTATTTGTCGATTTTTGTCTTGTCGTGTTCAAATAGATTCTTCTTATAGATTTTTTAGCGTAACTAGATTCGAGAGTGATATGTCCACATTAGTAATTTACCGTCGCTTTGTAGTAACAAATTAGAGACTAAGTATAGTCTCTCCTTATTTCTAAGGTCTAAAGTTCAGCTTTTTTTTTGCCAGACTTTCGTTTCAAAATGATATACCGCTTTACCTATCAGAAATACCTGCAGTCATTACAATTTTAAAACGAAATGTAATAGAACAAAGAAAAATGTAGCACAAAGTATCCGGCGAGTTCGAAGGCGCAATAAAGCGCTTTAGTGCGTAAACAATGCTGAATCTACCGGTCGTTATCTTGTTTGCAGAAAATACGAGATAATTATGATGTGTATAATAATAAATGTGCTAATTCGAGTTAGTCGTGCTGCGGTTGAGGTGATAAATCCTCATTAACGACTCCAATCGTCCGCTACGCGAGTTCCATAAACTTGGAGCCGCGAAAACAGAATGTGGTTTTCTGTTTTGCTAGTGGAAAAGCGGCAGTAAAAATGATTTTAATTAACTCGGTTTAAGTGGGCATTTAAGTAGAAATGGTAATCATTTCATTTTATTACAGAAAAACCGCATGTGATCCAAATTCTTAGTAAAATGTTCAGGAATTTATTTGCTCAATTACATTCATTTAAGTGGATGCACACCATGCTTTTTTGGTGGTTATCCACTAAAATTTGTATGACATACGGTATTTGTACCAAAATACACTATTATAATAAAATTGATGAATAAAAAAACTTTAATTATATGATCAGTGTTCTGACATCCTATTCGTATTTCTTACATTTTTTTGTATTTCTTATAAAGAAAACTCGTCTATTAAACTGTGCGTGTAAATCCACTTTATAGCGAATGAAGATTCCCGTACTGCTTCCTCCTAATTAAAAAATATAATAAATGTAGGATGAAAATCTAAGCTGCAAATTATCTAGGATTTAACTACGATTTATAACCGACTTAAAAAAAGAGGTTCTATGTTAGTATTTTCACCGATGATTTCGTCACTTGTGAACCGATTTCAATTATTCTGTTTCTTATTTTAATTTGGACAAAATATTCTGCCTTTAGAGGCGTACGTATAATTTCTTAATTATAACTATACGCACGAGGGTGATCAAAAGCTGTGTGCGTGAAGTAGGTCTTCAATTTAAAAAAGTTATTCATATTAAAACTATTTTTAACACATTTCAAAAAACCGTAAGAGAAGGTTCTCAATAAATTCGATGTGTGTATTTGTTATTTTTTTAATATCTTAAGTAATTCGCATTTTCACTGATTTTTCGGAGATGGCTGAATCGATTAAGAAAATTATTTTTTTGGCCGACATAAACAGTAACAAAAAATATCGTTGTATGGCCCCAACCATTTTGGAAATCCATCTATCATTCGAGTTTTACTAAACTTTGGTCGCTTAATTTCGAACAATTATAACCTTTGGGCTGTCGACAAATAAACTAATTTTAAAACGACTTAATATAAAACAATATCAGACAGAAAATGCGTATCAAGTCTAGATTTAAAACCGTTATTCTATTTTGGTGCGCGAATTCATTTAGCACTCGTAGGTAGTAAGTGGGTTTATTGAGCTATGTATTTTCGATGGGTCAAAATAGATTGTGACACATGTCTTTGACTCATCGCAAGATAATAAATACAAATTCCATATATTCAGGCGGTGTTGTCCTAGTTAATGCGTAGGGATTGTTTGCAGGCAGGTGTATTTACGGCAGACCACGAAAAATAAAAATGATTAGCTAGCTATAGTTTTCTTTACGCAAATGCAATGCAGAGATTCAATTCTGCAACAATCTGTATTATTCACTTAACTTATTAATCTAAGTCCAATGATCCTTTAACCGTCAAAATATGTTTACCCAGCAATCTCCCGTCATACTTAGTGTCGCCGACATTGTTGGCGAAATAAAAAAATATTTTGGGGCAATTACCATCACTTGATCTAGTAAGGAAAGCTTGTATCAAAAAAAAAACAGATATCAGTTCATTCATATTATGATTAGCACTTAATTATTCTTCTTATATTTTACTTGTTAGTATAGAAGATGTATTTAATTTAACTATGGGTATTAGACAACGGAAGCGAAAGAAAGATGTGTTATAAAGGGAAATAAATATGTTTACTTACTTAAATATATATTACGCCTAGACTCAGGTACAGTCAAGGAATTGAATTCCCTACCCATTTCGTTGAAATGTCGTCTGACGTTCGCCATGCATTAAGGTGGATATGTCAAACTAACGTCTTGCTCTATAGCTCTTATGGTGGCAGTTTGCTATATGCTATTGAACCTTAGGTGGGTTGGAAATTTAATTCCTTCATTCATGATGACCATTCACTATAGCGACGTTTGCTGTTTTTATGGGATTTAAAGGCACAAAAACTAGCTTCGCAGTCAGGGAGTGGTAACTACCACTAGGGTCGTCAAACCAGTCCATCCATTTCAAACCAGAGATGGGAAGTTATTCTGTGTAGATGCAAATGGACATATATGCCTTCCATGCAGAAAAAAAAAGTTAATGACACTTCACCGTAGAGAGTGTTTTAAATGGCTTTAGAGCTACCACACGTTAGTAGGTATGTAGGTAGAATAAGTTAAAATTAAGTAAACTACTACTACTAATATGATTTCAGGTAAAAGTATAAGCAAACAAAAGCAGGCCGCATCTATAAAGATCGATTATTTAATTAAATCTTAACTTCCCCTGTAAAAACAGTGTGAAGGCAGCTGTTAACGAGCGTCGTTCACCGTGACACTTCATTATAGCACGAGCGCGGTGCGCTGGGGCTCGTCATCGGTCGTAATGGTCGTCGTGTTGTTCCGATTAAGCCTGCTGCGCGCGACATGCCATCAGTGGAGGGATGATGTTAAACACCTACCCCCTTTTTTATCTCTGTTTAATTGTTGAGCAATGCTAGTAGATAAGAGCAAATAGTGATGACAGAAGATAAATACTTGTATTTTTTTATTGCATAGCAACCGTGGTAGTACTTTTTGTTGGCAGGGCTGTTTTTGTTAACCTATTGAACGCCCTGGACACTTTAGAATACTGGGATCCTTTTGACTGATACGAGTATAACAAAGGTCAATTTTACTAACAATAGGCAAAAGAAGTAAATAGAGATTGATCGCGAAGCCCCCAGACCTGCCCAGAATCGCCAATAGAAAAGAGAAGCTTTGTCATAGGTTATCACCATGAATTCTGAACGTATCACCAAACAAATTAGACACATTTTATGTATAAAACATTAAGTGGTATACAAAACTTGTAAGAGGCTTTTAACACCAGTATCGAGGATCAACTTGAAGTTAACTTAGGTACGGCATTAAAGTAAAAAAATTAAACACGAGTGTCGATTGTTGAAATTGTTCATCATTGTTTTTATTAAAGCTTAACAATGGTTGTGTCGCGCCAATGTTTTGTTTGTCGCTGAAATAAATCCCTGAACCGCTTCTTGTCCTTACCGCGGGCTTATTTATCAAACGGAATAGTTCAGATTTAGAAGACATTCACACTGACCGTCGTCGTAAAGATGTTATAAATATTTACGACTACCAAGGTCGGCTCTATTAGCGTTCGAATTACCCTAGTAGTAGCAGATAAATTAGACGGAACCGCTTAAATTATTGTGAATACGTTGAGCTCGTCAGACGGCCGTCAAAGGCGGCGCGGGATACCGTGTTTACAAGTAGATTGTTAATGTGTTCGGCTATACTTAAACTGCAAATCTTGGGCTCAGATGGGCCGTCTCTAGATATCATTATGATTGAGAGTTTCTGTGCAAGTTCAAACCCGTACTTGCATCTCTAAGTTTATCCGGTGTAATTACTGCCATAAAAAGTATTCCATCTTAGCCTTCTGGGTTGGCAACGCATCTGCAATCTCTTTGGTGTTGTGGGTATCTATAGGCGGTGGTGATCACTTACCATCGGGTGACCCACTTGCTTGTTTGCCTTCCTATTTAATAAAAAAAATCTTAATAAATAGTGCCCAATTGGCTCAGAATTTTACCGTATATATACTGTAATTTGACTGTGAGCTATCCCTTAAAAAAGAACATCAGACTCAGAAGCAGCTCTGCTCATCTGCAAAATAATTCGATGTTATTATGAAGTTTTGCTACGATGCTATTAAATTCACCGTGCTCATATTAATTTAGACGCCACAGAACACTGTTTACAAAACAGCTTGAGAGCCGATTGTCCTGTCCTCATCTCGAGGGTATCGCGAGAAGTGTCGGCCTTGACAGGCTCCGTCGAGAGCTCTCAATGCCTTATCACCGACCGTTTCATGACTGGAGAATACTATTGAGCTACGGCTTAAATTGTGTGAGCGTCAAACTTAAGCCATTCATTTCCCCATTTTTTTGATCAACCTTCAAGTAAATTTGATTCTCGTACCGTGGCGTGTATATCATATCAGCTTTTAAATACCTAAAAATTCGGCGAATCATTAAACGATTCTGGTAAAGTGCTTTGTTAAATTCCGCTCTGATTTTTAAGAATACTTCAAAGTAGGATGTGTTATACTATTCGTCGTAATGTTCTGCGAAGACATTATCAGTTAGTTTTCTTTCATCAGATGATTACGAGCTCAAAAATAAATGTTAACCCAAATTACGGATACTGTATACTATTATAGGCTAAGGAGTTTAAAAATAAATTTGTCAAATAGGCGCGTCTGACGGAACAATGAAAATGTAAAAGTCTGTAGTTTTAAGTAAAATGTAGGAAGGCTATTTTAGAAGGTAAACTATGTCTACGTGACATCGCACTTAACATTAGTAAAAAAGAACATGGTGGATGGATCGTGGCCTTTTATGAACTATAAATCATGGTAGTTTACGTAAGGATTTCTTACCGGTCGCATAATAATTCTTAACCGCGCATGACCTTTCAGAATGAATTCATTGACATAAATAACCGAAGAGAGGATATTACGAAAGTCTTACGTCACTATCATTCTAAATTTAGCTCTAGCCGCTAACTGTTTTCTTAGCATCGGTTTACTGATTTATTTTGCTTAAATCATCTTTTTTTTGCAGAAACCTAAAGGATCATCACGCTTGACCGCTGAGCGATCAGCGTCTGGAGACGCTATAACTATCACACACAAGCAAAAATACTCAGTCAAGATTCTACCGAAAGGTATGTAGAATAATATTCAATTTTGTTGACAAAAGAGGATGAAACTCGCTTACCTAAGTCGTGATAGGTAGATCCTAAAGTACGTAATGTACCGGAAATAGGAAGGGTCGGACTAGTCCAATCCTTAGAAAACAAAAGTGGCCTTAGCATTTCATAAGTTATGAAATAAAAAGATTTCTTCTTGAATTATATTTATCTATGGTCATGGGATCAGGACTCCCAAAGAATTTGGCCCAAATATAATTCTAGTCTACGTCTATGTGCATATTAAATACATACAAAAGTACCTATACGAGTACAATACAAATCACCATCCTACTCTATCCAAGGCTAAATCTACAAACGTACATCATATGAGTAATTTCAACCTATCGATTGTTTTGACGTTCTGGGTACAGACTAAGCTAAACATGGCTATGCAATTTATGACTACGACGACGTTTCCATAACCCAAGTAGACAATCGGATAAGAGCGGATTTTCTCAAGGTTTAACTAGCTAGTATTTAATTCAAAGCTACCTTCAATAATTGCCTGCAGGTATAAACTTTTTATTCACCCATTACTCAAGATCCAACGATGCCTAGGTACGTAGTCGTGATAGTTGTCGTTTTGACTTCGTTATATGCTTTTAAGTTTTTGTTTTGTATCAAACATGACCTACTCAAAGCTCGGTATTTCCTATACGGTAAACCAAATCTTAAAATTGACAATAACAATTAGTTACCTAATAGTGTTCGTTAAGGGCTATCCGGCGTCACACCATTATGTTATAAATTCTGTGTGTACAAAATTTCAGTTTTAAAACTTTAAAAGCTTCAAGGAGTAAAATTTGTAACGTTTAGCCAACAGACAGATGGACATAGCAAAACTCAAGTGTAGCAAAACTTGGAATACGGAACCTTAAAAAGGGTACTGGGTGTATAACGTAGTAGTGGGTAAGTTTTGCTGTATTTGTTCGAAAAACAAGCTCAGTATTTGTTTGGGATTAGATTGCTGCGGGCGGATCAACTTCTAGCCATTTGGCACAGAAATCAGTAGACCCGATGCCAGTATGACCGGCGGCGCCAGATTTCTATTTGACATAAAAAAAATGTTTTCGTAAATACCTTGGTATTTTGATTTAGCTACTTCTATTTGCTACGACAAATTGGATTAACATATTGCCGATAAAAGTAGTTGCATATACGGCAATAAATGTCATAGTGTGTGTAGCCTCAACTGTGAGAGTGTTAAAATAGACTACACATACATTGCAAGAGCATCGCCTTCTAAAAACTTATCTTATAGATAGAGATTTCTTTTTATACAATGTAGAGTATCCGTTGTTGTCAAGTCAACCCTTTTACCGGCTGGTTACTCTTTTTAAACCAGGTAAATTTTGATACCGTTTTCACTGAATTTCATTCACAAACGAAAATGGTAAAAGAAGATAAAAAAAAGATATTACAAAAAAGCCGAAGAAAAAGGTTTTTTTTTACATACGGTTAGTCGAATCTAAATAAAAATATACAAAAATGTTAATATGAGAGTAATTATGTAGTAGAACTATTAATATAAACGCGATTTAGTGTTGGCTAAACGCTATTGATACTATAACGTGTCATTGAAGTTGTATGCAGCGTTTTCGCAAAGCTTGCGCGCTGCCATTTAAAAAATAGTGATTGTAGAAAGAAACCAAAATAACAGGGTTACTTTTTTTATTAAACAAAAATTTCTTGAAATATTTTTTTTATAAGAATACCGTATAACAGTCTATATTATTAACCATATTTTTAAACAATTTGTCTTCATTTGTCTTGTATCTACAATACATATAGCGTGCATCTGCGCTAACGCGGTAATATTCGGTACTAGCTGTGCCCGCGACTTCGTCCGCGTCGAATAGTGCCTTTGGGTAGCATTTTTAATTATTTTGGCATATTATTTTACAAATAAGACACACGTATAAATACTGTAATGACCTATTTGCAGTGTATTTGCCGTTAAGTGTCTGCCCGTTCGGGTAAACACACTTAGGCATATTTCCCTACCTAAACCGCGCGATACCACGCCGCGCTCAGCCCCCCCCCCCCCCCCCACTACGCTATAATGATTCCATCAATGTTACATCAGAATAGCTCTAATATTTTGTCTCTGGTCGCAAACTTATGAAACATTCACAGAAACCTTACATATTTCCATACAAACTTTCCTCCCCTATTACCTATTGTTATTTTACACCCTTAAGGGTAAAACTTTTACAAACTTTGAATGTCATATTTATTGATATCGAATCAACAGCCTAAAACGTAAGTTTCAAGCTTCTAGCTCTAAAAATGACTATACTTCCGACAGACAGACAGACAGACAGACAGAGTTACTTTCGCATTTATAATATTAGTAAGGATTTGACTGGGGCACGTTTTTGTGTTAGCACAAATTTCAGAATCGTAGACAAAAGTGACTGACTCGCGAGTCAGTTCGTTCAGTCAGTAACTGGCTTTTAGGTTATTACAGCGTTTTTGTAAGTGTTCGCATATACAATGAGCACAGTTACTGGATCGGCTGGTTGCCAATGTGTCGTAAATTGGTAGTAGGTAGGTACGGCTCGTAAAGTCGATCATTATTGATAGCCATTAAATTGGACACTTTATGGCAGCGCGTGGTGACGGCGCGGGCTCCAGGGACCGAAGTCAACTTAAGGATTCCTTTCTTTGCTATTAGAACACCATTTATCATATTGAATTTCCTTAGTCAATTTTTTGCTAACGTCTTTTAAGTTTATGTTATTTTTGTGTTAATTTATCGTGCGATAAGAGCTACTTGAGAGTTAAAGAATGTACGTCATAGAAATAAACGGAAAGAGTTACTGACTTAAAATAGAATGAAAGTATTAATTACCACAAATTCTCCGGCAAAATGCTTACTTATAGGAATTTAACAAAAAATACGTATTTTAAGGGAGATTTCATAAGTTAAAGCTGTATTTGACTAGGAGGTTTTTTAATGTAAAGCGACATATTGATAAATTATACTTCATTGCTGCATCCTAGGAGATTTAATAAACCATGTAGTCCGTTTTCCGTGGTACTGCATCTTCACACGATTTTTAGAAAACCTTTTAACAAATCTAAAAAGAAAAAAGGCTGAATGCATATCAATTCCTTTACCCCTTTCCCAAGTGTCGCGTAATAGAAAGTGCGGCTGTCATTCGTCTTTTCGTGTGTGCATCTTGCACATAATTCGCGTGATAAATATTGTGTTTTTTTATGAAAAGCTCAATATGTTTTCAATTTTTTAGCAAGCATTGCGTAAACAAAGTCGTGAAATGACAAATAAAGAAACAAGCCGAAAAATCGAGCGATCAGAAAAGGAATTAAAAACAAGAAACCGGCAAAATGATACGTACGTAACTGGATTCTTCTTACAATGTTACAGGTTGACAATAGAATATAAAACGGGGCACTCTTCTACAAAAGTATATTTTTTTATTGCGTATACGCACTATCTCTTCAATTAAGACGCAAGTTGTCAACACAACATAACCTACATTTTCATGCCGTGATGGTACAAGATACCATCCGAAAATGTGCAACTTTGGGCCTGTAACCCTCTAATTAAAGTCCTGGGACTTTATTTTTCTTATTTCCTAAGTGGTAACACACGATGTTATCCGGAAATAAAATTTTAACTTTCTTCAAGTGGTGGCACGAGATGTCATCTTGAAAGTTAGCTATGGCTTACTCAGCCTTTTTTGCCCAAACAGAAATCGAAGACGACTCTGTTTTTTTGACGACTATTCCTACGACGTCCTATGACGTATGATGAATTGTGAGCCTCTATAGGCCATGTAATTCGAAACTTCCGCCGGCGACCACAGCACAGGGGTATCCCCGACTAACTCGCCTGGTCATTAGCCGAAGATAATGGTGATCACGATCACGAAGAAGGCGACGTCGAATCACTGCGTTAACCGGATCCTAAAGTCCCACTTAATAAGAAAAAATTTCTCTCTGAAATATTAACAATACTCAACTTAAATTTTTTCTCTGGTTTAACAACAACCAACCAGCCGGAATCAATAGCGACCATTACTCCAATGACTTCTGAAATTAACAATACTCGTCAAGGCAAACATTGCAGACAAAGGCACTGATACCCAAAATATTGTTCGTTGAGAATTTTTAAAGCATCAAAGGCCCTAAAGGTAAATGCTACCAGCAACATAAATAAGAAGTTGGAAAAGGCAGAACCAGCTAGGTGTTGGTATATTAAACTGGTCAACCTGATATGGTAACTGATAATCAGAAAGATTTTAATAAATTTGGAATTACTAAAAACATTCCAAAAATAAATTAGACTTTATACGACCTACACTAAAAGAAGACCTACACTATAAGAAGACCATGAACTGCAGATTTAATTTCAATGCTGGACAAAAGCTTCATTAACATTATCCAAGCTGTAATGCGGGATAAATTTATTTTTTGAAATAATTTAGGCGATAACATCAAAACTACCAAGTCAATTTCGAAGACAGTCTTCAAATTATGAAACCAGCTCCAAGACTCAGCCTGGAACAGCGCGAGCGCGTCCTGCGTCCTCATGCTGCTACCCGCCCTACCCCGCCACTGCGGTAGCCGCCCGCACGCCGGCACCCAACAGCGCAGGCGAACCGCCCTCAGGACTTCGAGGCTGCCGCTAGAGGTACATACCAGTGGTATACAGTACTACAGGTACATGCTAATTGTATACAGTTTTATCTATATAATTGGTTACATATAACCGTAAATTCTGGAGATAGTTTGAAGGAGGTGAATTACATTTTGCACAAAAATGTAGATGTCTATTAAAAAACTGAAGTGTTTAAGTTGGATCAAGTCATTTAAGGACTGTAGAGGTCAATTTATTTATATTTTTCTAACACCAATAGGTAAAGGAAATTTCCGATTTATTCTTAATTTAAAAGCACTCAACAAATTTATTTTGCATACTTATTTTGAAATGGAAGACTGACACTGCTGCTAATTTACTATCCAAAGTTTTTATACATGACAACACTCAATATTAAGGATGCTTATTTTTCTAAAGCCAATGCATAAATCTTGCAGAAATATCTGTTTCTGATTGGATAATAATTCAATGGAATTCACTTGCATAATAATTATGGTTTGTCTGTGCTCCGCACCATTAAAAATTTACAAAATTGGTAAAACCTGCACTTGCTTTCTTACGTGCCAAAGGGCACAAACTATGGGGCTGTTAAGATGGCACAATGAAATTAACTAGTGACACTAGAAAACATGGAATTTTAAAATCAATTAGGAAAAAAGTATTTTCATACCTAATAGCACTTATATGTTTTTAGGTTTTATCCTAATTCACAATACATGGCCTTAGAATTACCAACAAAGGAAAGAAACAAGATTTATGAAAGTATATATATATATATATATATATATATATATATAGGTCTAGACATATCCATAGGTATAAAAATCCTTAGGAACAATATGTAAATTTAGATAGTTTATAGGAACACTCACTGCTGTTTGTCCAGCTACATTATATAACCATATAATGTAGCTGGAAAAAGTTATGTGAATGGCTAACCAGCCATACATAACTATATATACAATATATACATAACTTTTTTGAAAGCAACAAGAACATTGCATTATTAAAAAATCAAAAATGTGACTCGAAGATAAAAGTCAGCCCAGTGATTGCAGATAATTTAATAAAAGAAAAGTTACTCAACAACCCTGTTCGGAAGGATCATTTCTAATTAGAAATCTACTACTCTGACCAGTCTCTTTCGAGACGGGGAAGTTTCTATATCACAATAAATTGTTAGTAAAAATTGAAAATAATAATACTAATAATTTTAAGAAGATAATAATAATAATAATAATAATAAAAAAAAAAAAAAAAAAAAATAACCTTAACCTATTTGGAGTTGTTAGTACCTTCTATAGCATTAAAGTATTTCCGTCAAAATGTGAACAGCTCAGAAATTTTATTAAGGATTGACGACACCATACTGGTATTAGTTATTCATTTAAATAGGATGGGCGGGAGACAATTCCTACATTAATACCATAAATATAGAACAGAATAAATTAGAATCTGGGGGGCACGGTAGTGCCCCCGCCAAGTCGAGCAATTATTTATTTCGACCATCAATATAAAATAATAATAATATATGAATAAAAAAAAAAAAATATATATATATATATATATTATATAGTAATTTGCGAAGTCATTCATACGATCACAGAAAAAACTAGGAAGCAGTAAGGTTGGCAGTAAGCTCCAGAAGTATTTTTCTTTTAAAAATTGATACATTTAATCCTCAATTTTTTTAACAGGAACAACAGTTTCTTTCTCTTATGTTTTTTTTTTTTTCCATCCCCTATCTTTGTGTATTAAGAAATCATTATGATGAAACAACTGGAGTATAAATAGTTCTTTATTGGCCAGGCCAGCCATGGCTTCTTCATGTCCTTTAAAGTATTTCAAAGGTATTATTATTATTTTTACTTTTAACACCAAATGAAAATAATAGTTCCCCCACACTTTTAGAACATCACATCCATTCTTTCCCAGCATGACACCTTTTAAAGCGACTAGGCCAGAAATGTAAAATTTCTAATACTAAAGTTTGTTAAAAATGGGGCCAAATGTGTCACATTGAAATCATTTATATTAGATCAGCATCATCGCTCAAATTAGGTACCTGTTAAAGAAATCCGTACCCATAATAGTGTTAACAGATTTGTTTTTTCTAATTAGGCCTAATGTACCAAGATATCAAAGTGGTTGGGATTTTGGCATTGTATTATCTGACCTTTCTAATCATTCAGCGAATGAGTCATTGTCTTTAGAACTAATGACCAAAAAATTTTTGTTATTTGTTTTTTTTTTCTGGGCTTATCAACTGAAGGTACAAAGCCTTTGAATACAGACACTGTGGTTTGTTAAAATCAAAAGTTTTGTAACGAACAAGATAAACATTAATCTCACAATAGACGATGTAATCAAAACATCAACTGCTAATAGAGCTAATCCAAAGAATACTTTCTAGGAAATCCTAGCATTCGCCCAGTAAAACTCTCTCTGCCTACTTAGACTGAACACGTCTTTTTTAACAGTCGCTGACCGATTCATTGTCAACCCCTTGTCGAGGTTTTTTTTTTGTTCCTCTAACAGCATGCGGCAATGTTGGCGGCTCGCTGCACTAGCATTGCGACAACATATCTAGCGATGGTATTGGATTTTAATAACTATCGATGGTACCGATGCTATCGATGGGCCTATCGGTATTGTGATACTTTTTTATTTATTTGCAATATATATTTTTTTGTTTCGAGTTCAACTATAAATAGTCAAACTGTCGATGGTTCAGCAACGCTGCGCTGCGCTGCACCGGAGTCTCCATAGACGCCATCAAACACGCAGCTGGCTGGACCAGGTCTTCTGTCTGCTTCACTATATTATATGATTTACCGTTAGTAGACACTACGCGAGGGTGAGTTTTTTTGCTGAGGTTTTAATTAATGGTGTAACGTAGCTATGTTCAGTAAGGGTTACTTTACCTCTTACAACCTGACTGAGTTAAGTACACATGTCTTTCTTTAAAACTGCCTTTAATTCTGCATTGGAGCGCTAAACATCTACATGGTTTATTAAATCTCCTAGGATGCAGCAATGAAGTATAATTTATGGTTAATTGAACTTACCTAAAGTGAACTTCAACCAAAATTATACGAGTTGCTGCATCCGTAGAGATTTAAGGTCCCTACCCTCCCTTAGGTTTGCTAAGTTGCCCCAAAAATAGCAGAATTAAGAAGATATTACTCTAAAACGAATGACAGCCGCACTTTCTATTACGCGACACTTGGGAAAGGGGTAAAGGAATTGATATGCATTCAGCCTTTTTTCTTTTTAGATTTGTTAAAAGGTTTTCTAAAAATCGTGTGAAGATGCAGTACCACGGAAAACGGACTACATGGTTTATTAAATCTCTACGGATGCAGCAACTCGTATAATTTTGGTTGAAGTTCACTTTAGGTAAGTTCAATTAACCATAAAGTATACTTAATGTTTGTTAATAGCTTTCTAATGTTTATAGTCTATTTTCATTACTCGAATTTTAAACTTTTCTTCATACGCACTTGCACGTAATAATCCACTCCATTTGCATATAGTGTTAGATAATATGCATGCATAAAATATTTATAATCTAATTTAATATTTTATCTGATAATATTTCTCACGTATTTACCTACTTTCAAATTAAAAAAAAACTTTTTAGCTAGCATCTCGAATCTATCGATGAGTGTGAGGGTTTGTTGTATTGTACCTTAATGTTTTCACGAGAACTACTATTCTAAAGGGATTACGAAACATCTCAATTAGGAGTGAGTAGTAAACCGCAACCAGACAATTGATTTAGTACAATGATTTTAAATACCGCACCGTCAAGTAAACGTAAATAATGGCCGGAAAGCGTTAATGTTGGGTTTTATGACGATTCGCAAAGTTCACATGGAATATTACGTTGCGCGGGTAATGTAAGATCGTATCTGAAAATCAATGACTTATTTAACTCAAACATATTTTGTAATACTTCGATGCTTTGGAATTAGATAAACTTTGTTAGATTAATTACTTGAGGACCATCTTTCGTCGAAGAATATTAGCGTAATTTTTAAAGGGAACATCCGGAACAAAGCTCTCGATTGAGCAAGCTTAGTGCATTTTAAATCCTGTGACTCAGTACGAATTCTTTTTAGAATGTTAGCTAATATTCTCGTACTAGTATTCGCCAACCAGTCAAAACGATGCTATCGGAGTAAAAAGTTACACAATAAAATTAGTTACTAACTAAAATGCAGTCATGTAAACCAAACAACCTTTAGAGATTTATTTCACACTGCAAAGTGATACACCTCAATACTTTTTTCTAACATCAACAAGCTCCATTCTCGACTCACTCGTAGAGGAACAACAAACAGCGCGGTTTGAAGAAGCTTAAAGCGCTGGTAAATATTTTTATTGCGCATGCATGCGTGAGGTTTTCCGCAACTGACTGAGAATTAACTTATATTAAGCCCGGTCAATGTCAAATAAGAATTAAGCTCGTATTAAAATAACAAAAATGTTAGTTTCACATTATATATTAACCTGGAGAATGTTGCAATGCCGACTGCCAAGGTAAAAAAAACCCAAGAAGTATATAATCAAATAATCACAATAAACTGTAAAGCTTGGTACTCATCGCGAGCATTCGTGTTTACTCAAAAGTGTGCCGGCAGCACCCAAAAGCACAATATTTTATTTATACTACGACATTCGGGCTATTTATAATCAGATTATAATTACATGCTTACAGTCCGCAAGATCTTAAAAAGTCAACAAATATCTCATATCTTGTGATACATAGGACATCTTTAAGTATAAGTTTAATAAAAATGGACCTTAAGGCGGGTACTGAATATGGCAAAAAAGTAACATTAGATACATTAGGTACAATCAACTAATCTGAATTCAGGGCCAATGTACAAACTTTTCACAATGACTGTCAAAATACTGACTAACTGCGACGATGGCCTACAGTCGCCCAGACTTCAGATTGGTTTACTGTACATGTGACAATTTTTGTACCTCGATGGCTATTCAATATATTCATAGCGCAATGCTTGGAACTAAGCTACAATAACATATCGAAACCCGAAGGCAGTGTTGATTCTAAATGTAGAGATTGTAAACAATAATTATTGACGTGAAAACCCTAAGGAGTGCGCACCGACAGAAAATATAAAAGTAATATGTATTCGTTTTCATATATACTGCATTTTATTAGCTAACAAAAAAGTACGTTAGCACTAAAGTGATTGCGTCGATCTACGTGCCAAATGAGTGGTGGTCGCATCTGACAGCTGCGCCGGCGAAAATATCTCGCACTCGGCATATATTCGTAATAGCTTGGGGTACGTACCGTAGCCGTACATGCGGCTAATTCCAATACTAGCGCGAAGAGATAGGTCAATGTCTTGTTCTCGATCAAGCACACGCCTTTTCTGACATCTTCTGTCCATCACGTTATCTTTAGGTACTGCCATTGAAACTGTGCTTCATCACATGACACGAGAGAAATACTAGCGACGTTTTTTAAGACTTAAAATTAAGTGAGACAAATGGAATAAAAGAGAGGCAGTGGGACACCATAGGCTGAAAAAAGTCAGATGCATTTTTGGCCATAGGAAGTAGATATTGTTTAATTTATCCAACGAATTCTAGTTGGCAGACAAAGACAGTTAATATGAGCCAATATAAAAACGAAACTCTTTGACGTAACTCATAACGTGGTCATAATGTCTATTTAATGGATGTAGAATATGTTTCATCCATGTGTTTATTCATTGCTGTGATGTCGATATTAATTGGTTACATTACGTTTCATGTTAATAAGAATATAAAACATGAAACTGATCGCCTTAAAAGTAATAAAATCATTGAAAGTGAAAAGAATGATAGCGATCAAAGAAATACTCATTACAATGTAAATTTCTTTTTAACAAAAACCGTGTTTTGATTTGTTTGAAACGAAACGAAATTCGAAAAGCCAATCAGAGACTGTGACGTCAGTCACACAGGCTTTTCAGGGAAGGCGCTACTATACGCCACATCGACACCGAATTTAGTACATTCCACATAATCTCTTTCACCTATATAACAAATTCGTTTCATTTTAAACATAAAAGCAAATATTTTTGTACTTATATGTTTTCAATTTACGAAACTAATATTCGAGTATAGAAGAGGTCATTCAAATTAGAAGTAGCATTAACGAGTACGCAAACTAATTCGTCTGGAAGTCGTCACGGGATCAGCGTGCCAATCGAATTCGACGTCGGCTCTTGCGAGTTCGGTGACTGACGAAAGAGTTAATATTAAACTGACGCGTATGATATGCGGTAGCCCTGTATCAAGGCGAGCACGAAAATACTCGTCTTGACCTACGGCGGCGCCATACGGCGACTCGCGTTATTTCGGAGACGAGAAACAGCTTGCTTCCTGCGCTGTTTGTGTCACCAAAGCGTCCGCTAGCGCCGTGTCGACGCCCTTTTTCGCCAATTTCTCATAGATACATAAGTAGGTATAGTATTATACACATAATGAACAGAATATTTTCTAAAAAAGTCCATTGAGTAAACATACTTGTAGATATATTCCTAGTCTACTTTAATGAATTTCAGAGAGCCATTGACACTTTTGCCGACAATAAACGGTTATTGCCTTTAAAACAATAGAACAATCTATTGTGTCTGGGCAGCGAAAGTTTTAACAAAATCATCGACGCATAAGTACTGGCCGAAATAAAGTCTCTCCGTATCCGCCTCACGCGTAATACATAACAGTGAATGCGATGACAACGCCGTTAGCCGCAATTTCATGTATGGAATCAACAGTTGATGGGTACAGTTATTGTAGGTTGAATAGTCATTAGCGGGTGAGTAATTCGGGCGTACGGCAAACCTGTTGAGGGTGCCGGTCGCCGGCAGTGACAGGCAAATGGCCGACGCGCCTCTGCGCTTCGAATAAAAACCACTTCCCTTCCGCGGTCGAGCACGCGAGCAGTTTATGCAGTCGTTATTCCGACCCCGGACAGCCACGAACGCGGGCCGATCGTTAAACTGGACTGTCTACACAAAACTTGGGGACATAAAACTTTTGACAAAGCTGAAATATTAGATAGGCATTCAATATGTTTTTCTTTTTTTGACGGTACACCAAGCGCTTATTGGAATTAATATGGAGTTATTGTCTAAAACAATATCTTAACTTATATGAATGAAGATGCAATTTAAATTTATCCATAAATTAGGTATACGCCTATACTAGTGTATAGACGAATATAAAGCGTCTTTGTGGGTAATCGTTTTGGTAAGTGTACCTACAAGTACCTGCATGTATAAGTACATAAGGTTGTAAATAATGCATAAATTAATACTTAAGCGGGCTGATTTGAGGTGACCTGTAAGTCAAAACAAATTACAATGGCATTGTGTTCATTTTCTTTTTCTTACTTCTGCAACTGCCATAATAGATTACTTCCTGACTGGCACCCTCACTGCTTGTGTAGTGTTAATGAAATCATAACATAACACAACTAGCAACTGTACTGAGGCATATTGAGCTTAGCCATCGCTTACCTCCAGCTACACATAAAGACATAAGTGGCCAGCTATTAAAATGGGTTTGGCCGATGTTCCTGAAACTAGGACAGGCTTCAGTATTACGCAACAGTATTTTTCAACCCGGGACGGCCACGTCCGTGGCCCGATCGTTAAATTAAACGACATTATCTGAATATAAATTGTGAACATAAAGCTATTGTGTTCTGTTTAGACGTTGTAAAATGTTCACTGTTCGATATGAATGCCAAGTATTTTAGTGTCTTTATTAAATTCATTCCAATACCAGATGGCTCATTGCCTAAAAGCATTATTTAGAATTTTACGCCGCAGATAGCATGCATAGATGAAGGCAACCCAAATATTTCGTGTTTCATTCGGGTTAAAGGGTTATCATCGATTCTGAAACTCATTACAAAAAGAAACATCACTGGAAAGCGACGTGTAGGTCGAAGAGGAAAGCTCCGGCACGAAAAGTAGTAGAAGAAAAATGGCAACATTGTTGAAGTTGTTAGATATAGTGCTATAAACCGAAAATTACGCCTGAACGATATTTTAAAGTTGGATTATGTTACGCCAAGGTTTAATAACGGAGGAAACTCAATATACTGTAGAACGAGGGCGGAAATCATATGTTAATACTTTGTAGTCGAATATTAAGATTTATCGCAACTCCGATTATACAGCCAACATAGTTGCCTCTTTTAAATTTTATGCTATAATTAGATATAATAGCATTGCATAAAATCGCTTGCTTTATTTCTTCAAATTACTTACTAGTGACGCTTTCTGTGATGTTAGTAATATATTTTTTCTTTATTACACGATTCATACTAAAATTTCGCTAAATAGCAATGCCTACAGCAAAAAAACTTAAAAACCATTGTGTAGTGTTTGAGTAGACACCTAATATAAGCACCTTATTGTCATTGTAACTTATGAATTGAGTGCCTATGTTAGGTGCACTCACCCCGTGGCATATGACGCATCAAAGTGAGCAATAAATCAATAAGTGAGGGATAGTTTTATTTTGTACTGATGTTTAATTTTTCATTTTTTTTTCAAAAGTTTCATGACCGTCGATATCGAACCATGTCCGCCTAAGAGAGATATGCAAGCAATCACATTTTCAAACAACTGACGACCGGGGTGAGAGTCCGGAGGCCGGGAGACACGGGAAGAGCCCGAGCGTGAGCCATGAGTAGCGCGAGCGGCTGCCAAAAACACCCGCGCTAAATGCGGCGCCGCGTCACTCGCGAACTGTCCCGCTGTCCCTCGCATGCCCCTGCAGTTCATTCGTAATTAGTAACGTGTTTATTTATGTCATCTGTTGTCACTGATTGTAAAGTCAGTTTTTGAATATATAATTTAACTATATGTGGATACTAGAGAAAAATCAAAACCTGTCGTTGAGCTGATTGAAGGAGCATGCTGTAAAATAGTTGATTTTGAAGAAATGTTATTTCAGAAATCAGAATCTGACATGGTTGTTCGCAGGCTTATTTTGACTTTCCTCATTAGTTTCATTAAGCTTGTCAACCACACGGTGTTACATGGTTTTCGGACTTGTCGGCGACTTCGTGTCTCCAGGTCAGCGCCGGCGCCGACTTCGGACGGATAAACAACGCCATAATTGCTGTCGTTAGCGCTGACATTCGCTCTAATTCGGCTCAGTTTGATGGGCTAGAAAATATATTCTATTGCTTCACGCATTTTAGGCCAGCGATCATATCGCAGCCGCTAAATTAAATTAATTTGGTCAGAGATAATCTTTAGTTTCGTCACCCAGTTAGACTAAACATAATTTAATTTACTAAAAAGTATACGAGTATGAGTATTATTTTGCTATTCATAAATAATTTTTTGTACCTGTTAACTGTGACTTGGTAATCTGGTAGATATCTTAGATAAGGTTAGGTTAAAGTCTGTTAAATCCACCATCTTGCTCGCTAATCCTGCCGCTAAGCAGCAGTGCTTGCACTGTTGTGTTCCGGCGTGGAGAGCAAGATACCCGGTGTAATTACTGGCACAAGAGGTATTCCATCTTAGCCCTCTGGGTTGGCAACGCATCTGCACTCTCTTTGTTGTTGCAGGTGTCTATAGTTGGTGGTGATCACTTACCATCAGGTGACCCACTTGCTTGTTTGCCTTCCTATGTTGTATAAAAAAAAAGGCTGCTGAGTCATGATAAACTATGGCTCATTTGAATTGATAGTTGAAAAAGATTTCACAACAGCTAAGCGGCATGGCGTGCACAGCAGTTCAACGGCCACATGAAACCGAGCTTATGTACACTGAAATTCTATCGCTTTTGATTTCCTATCAAACTAGCCGTGTTAACGATCGGCGTAAACGTCAAAGTTGAGAATCAAAGTCTGGGTTACTCGGAAACGATTACATTCTACTTATGAGTTGGAATCGGCCTCCAGAGCTGTTAAAAATGTGCATTAAACACCTTTAACAACAATCTGCTATTGTATTTAGAGTCCTACAATTGCAAGTCGAAATTCACGATATCTTAAGCAAACAATTAACAATAGCGGTCAGTTGAATGATTGACAGAAATGTTAATTTAAATTTACATGATTTTACCGTAATATGCTCGACAGCGTGTGCACTGCATACATGCACCAAGTTCATTGCCGCCCTGTTATAAACGTAACATATCCTTTCCACTCGTTGGTTCATCGACAGTGAGCATTAAACCGATTAAAACGCACGGAAGTGTTGTTACTTTATTAGATTTATGAGGTGATGAAATTTCGGTGAAGAGAACTCTGAATAGGTTTAAAAAAGGCAATCACATGTCATGTAAATTTAAGAGCGTTTAAAAACGCTCGAAAAAAAAATGTGAGCGAATGGAAGGATGGGATGGAATTTTTATGATAGCTTTCATTATTATTCGAAAACTAAGTAACAAAAGTTATTAACATGAAGAAAGAATTGAATGAACCAACTTGACCGAGTAGCCCTCTTTGTTTTGACGCCCTTTGGACCACGTTTGCAACGGAACCAAACGTATTTTTGCAAATGTATGTTCGGTAAGACATTTAATAAGAAGAAGATGACATAAGAAACGCATTTCCATTAAATGAGAATTTTTACAAACTAGATTGGGAGTTGTATATATATGTTTACAATAAAGTTGGATATGCATTATTTAAAACTATTCCTTTTAAGTCAATAGCCTTAGTAGTTGCTACTGTAACACACAGATGGACGGAAGGACGAAGGTAGTCAAACTATAAGGGTTCTTTTTTCCGTTTTAGTACGAAACCCTAAACACGACGTAAAACTTTAAATAAGCCGATAAGTCTTCGCCGTAGATTTTATAAATTTAATACTCCATGCTGACAAAAACCTTCCCTCACCTAAATAATTTGTTACAAATTATAAGCAATATTAATTTAATGGACATAATGGATAAGATACACATTAATAACTAATAATTAACAAAATGACTTTTGTAGATTGTGGACTTTGACGACCATATCTATAGGCACATGTACATGTGTATAGTACCTGCCTGACTGTGTCCCATTCGTCCCATTGCCATCTCACGCTTAGTTATTTTCTGTACTTTTGCAGGGATCTATTGTCAAAGACAATCTTAACCGACCATCGCGCTCACCGTTATAAAGGGAACTGAGAGAAATTATCACTGCTTGAAAGGGATAGATATATGAACTTCATAATATGTACATTATATGCCTCCCTTTCGAAAAGTTATACCTTCTCTCAGTTCAGTCTTTAATGAGCACTTTGTGTGTAAATTTTCAGCATGTTTGTCGGATATGCCACACCCCATTTTTTAAACATGACGATGAAACTTCATTTTTAATATAGTCTGTTTCTTCTCTCTGTAACGGCAGCCACAGGGATTGCTCCAATGTCAGCTGCGGTTTTAAATATCGAATGACTAAACAAACAAAGACACACATAAGTGTCCGGTAAAGACTGAACTGAAAGAAGGTGCCATCTTTTTCAATCAATCAATCAATCAATCACTTTAATGTGTGTCACAGGTAAATAATACAGGTGTTGTAACTTATATTATTGTATTTTTTGATAGGAAGGCATACAAAATATACCATGAAAGTGGCATGTATGTCTGTTTGTCTTTGGAGCATGGACAACTATTCTTTATCCCATCTTCAATGGTCAGTTAAGGTGTCTTCGACTGTACGAATTTATATAACCCTGTTACGGGAAAACCGTAAAAAATAGCCAGAAATTTTAATGACAGTCTAGGCTTTTCTGTGCCAACAAACCCGTCACAGGCATGACGAGCAGACAGTATAGTTTAAATGGATGTATTTATTTAACTTACGAAAAGCAAACTGTGACGTGGAACTGTAAACAGGAAGAAGTTATATTCGGAAACGCATAATTTGGAAAAGTTACTGAAACCTTTGTTGATTTTATTGAAGCTTGGTACGTAAGTACATAATGCTAAAAATAGACTGTTTGAAGAGTAAATTGTGAAAGCGTGTATAAATTTAGGTCTCATTATTGTGAGGCGAACATTTTGCCATTAAAAATTTGTACGCAGTTAAATATTAAGGGCCCTTCTTTGATTAGACTTAATTATCGTTTCTAAGTTTACTCTAAATGGAAATTGCAATCATATAGAATAACGACTTCAAAAAATGATTTTGCGTACTAATAGTTTGACAATATTTAATTTTATCTATTGATATTTAGTAAGTATAAGCATGAAACCGTGAAATGAATCCTTTGATGCAATAAAACAATATATAAATAGTACGTTTATTTTATTTATTTATTTATTTAAACTTTATTGCACAAAAAATACAAAATGTACAAAAGGCGGACTTAATGCCTTAAGGCATTCTCTGCCAGCCAACCTTTGGGCATAAACAGAAAGGTTGTGGGCGGTGCGGATAGAGAACGAGTAATAGAAACACAATGACAAAATGCTACTACATACATACAAAGCCTATAATACAATACATAGATATAAAGATATACACATATTAATATGTATACTATACATAAACTATATAAATAAATATACATACAATCTGTCCAGAAGAAAGCTAAAAGGAGTTCTGCTTAGTGAGATGCAGACGAACTAACTTTTTGAAAGAGAGTTTGTTAGGGGCTTGTTTAGTGCTAAGGGGAAGAGCATTCCAAAGACGAGTAACCTGAAGAACATAAGAGTTAGAGACGAAGCCAGTACGGTGAGGTAGGACAGTAAGTTGAGATTGTCAGCAGGGCGAAGCTGACGAATGTGAGGGCCTTGAGAGCCGTGAAAGCGGAAGTGACATTTAAGGTAGTTAGGTGACCGTGGCTCGTTTAAAATAGAGTAAAGAGAGGAAAGCAGTCTAAGGTTACGTCGCTGACGAATAGGAAGCCACTTAAGCTCGGAGCGGAAAGATGAGACGTGATCAAATTTACGAAGACAGAAAATGAAACGGATACAATTATTGAGAAGACGATCTAATTTATTCAGGTGCTGTTTATTCAAGTCCGGATAACACACATCACCGTAGTCGATTATAGGTAGGATCAAGGTCTGCACCAGCAAGATCTTAGTCTTGGTTGGTAAAAAGTTTTTAAATTTATTCAAGGCATGTAACGAGCCCATGACCTTACGACTAATATTAGACACTTGAGTGTCCCAACGAAGAGTGTTGTCCAAGAACAGGCCGAGATCTTTGACGCTAGAGCTAGAGCTATAATTGAATTATTTATAAAGTAAATTATTTGCTTGATAAATGTCTGCCAAATAAATCGTAATTAAATTGTTTGTTGTGTTTGTATTTGTATTAAATTTGAGAATAAATATTTTATTGGAATTAACAGTTGTTATTTGGTAACAGTGGTAATTTTCCGAATGAGTTTTGGTGAAATAATAGTAAACTCATTTTTAGGGTAACTAACCACTTCCAAATCATTGTAATGCTTATTTGTTTCCCATAGCTAATAGATAGCAGCTCGTATCACAATATTATTACGTGATTAAGGCCTAGCCAGATAAGAGTCGTTATTATTCAGCTAATATGGAAAATGACTGGACAAGCTCGGAGAACAATGGTAATAGTGCTACGTGGGTGCGTAAATTCAATTAAACTATGAAATATGGGCATGTAATTGGCGTGCGATCGAGTTCATTATGTTTCTATTAAACTGTGTCGCTGAAATAGACTTAGATTCATGCAAGTGCTACTTTATATGTAGCATATCAGCCTTTACGTACATCTTATAAACTGAACCTACTTACTAAATAAAAATTTGTGAATACTGGATAACTTTTAAGCAAGTACCTACACATTTTTTTTCAGATCTCAATTTTGTAAACTCCTCCCACTGAAAATTATTATATAAATACGTATTTAAACACATGTAGAGTGGCGCGACTGCATGTAGGAACAGATCAGTACTATGTGTTTGATTTACTTTTATTTATTTACGTCAAGTTGGTTTTGGATTTTATATTTTGTAACTATTGTATAATGTATGTCATCTAAACAAGACGATGAAATGCATAAAACAAGAAGCTATGAAATATATCATTAAAAATAGGCACGTAAATAATTTTGATTTAACACATTCACAAATGAAAATGTGTTCACTTTCTGAAACATTATTCTGTATTTACTGCAGTTTTTTTAAGTCGAATGACCTGAAGTTTATTGAAGATCATTATAAGAACTAACAACAACACGTACCTACATAA
Source organism: Ditula angustiorana (assembly GCA_963691745.1). Classification (NCBI taxonomy): domain Eukaryota; kingdom Metazoa; phylum Arthropoda; class Insecta; order Lepidoptera; family Tortricidae; genus Ditula; species Ditula angustiorana. Next base: position 8,670,884 of record OY829484.1, read on the forward strand.
GTAAAAAAAAAATGTTTCTTAGGAACCCCTAAGTAAACCCAATACTCGTTTCCAGTCTAAAAATATATACACAGGAACTTCAGTTACTGCCTTAGAATATATACTGTAAATTTGAATACTAATGATAATTGACCTTTTCATAACGTCGTCGAAGCTGAAACGACTAATCGAAGTAAGATGAATTGATTTCCAATTTAAGATTTGTGAAGCATATTCATGCTAGTTCATTTCAGTTACTAGGAGCCTTCGGAATAAGACTTAATCAAACCACATATTGAAGCAATAAACCGAGACATGAGTTGTGTGTGAGTAGCGATCCCTTACAGCATTACTTACGGACCCCCAGACACCCGTAACGAAATCATATTTCAGTACCCAAAGCGAATAATTAACAATTGTCTTTTATAGGTATACATTAATTATAGATATTATTATTTTGAATTTATAGTAGGTCACAAAACTTTACCGTCAACACTACCGAGAAACGCACGTTGACCTTAAAATAGTAGTTTATTTAATAAAAAATTGTGTTTTGATGAAGCAAGGACAAAAAAAAGATACCGACGAATAGTAATTTATCTACGATCCCAGCTAAGGCACCATGGAGTAAAAATAAGACTTTTATTCTATAGAGGTCTAGTCAATCTATCTTTAAATCACATTTAAATACTTACACTGTCAATGTTTATCTTGGTTACCCAACGTAAACATGTCATTGACATTATTCTACGATTTTGTAAATGCCATGAAACATTTAACACACACAACTATACAGTGCCATACAAAGCAAAACTCTATATGAAATGAGAACGAAACTCACACACATGACATGCTGCAATGTGTGAATGTGTGTGACTTCAACTTTGATACCCATGCCTAAACAGATAAAAATTCTCAAATGGTTACCGTAGTTTTGACGTAACCTACCTATTGTATAGTAATTTAGCAGCAAAATGGTATACTATTGATCCCTGAGTGATCCACTGATGTGCGTGAAAGGGCAGAAAGCGTAAATACTCGTGCGTGATGTTAAAAAAACCGGCCAACTGCGAGTCGGGCTCGCGCACCGAGGGATTCGTACAAACTAAATAAACACCAAACATTGCTCTAATGAGAACTGCTGCCAAAGGAAAATTGCTGTCCCGATACGTCGGCATGGGTCGCGTTCAGTTTAATAAGTGCAGATATAAAAGTTTATCACAAAAACATATTTTGTGTTGAAATTTTAAATTTACGGTTTTCGGATTTTCCCATTTACTTGTGTTTTACATTGCTACGTACTGAATTTTATGATTCTAGGTCAACGGGAAATACCCTACAGGTCTTAATTCCCTCGCGAGTGTTTAATCTGAATATGCGGCATAAACGGTCGTATCTTTTGATTGCGTTGACTTAGAAGTTTGATTTCTTCACAGATCCAAGAAATTTCAACTTGATACTTCTATGCGTTCCTGAAAAAAATGGTCAGACAGATAGATAGATGGACAACGAAGTGATTCTGTAAGGGTTCCTTTTTTCCCTTGGATGTACGGAACCCTAAAAAAGTAGGCAGTAAATTTTTGTAGGCAGTCAATGCGGTAGTTTCGCGTTTGTTGGGCCATTCGCGCGTGAATCGCATTCGCGCACGATTGTGAAGGGCCTGTTTGCGTCAGTTGTTCGACAACTCGTGAAGTTAATCGTAAACTTGACGCGGAGGTTTAAATGGAAGTTCTCACCAGATGCGTTGGCTTTGCTAAGTTTCGTACAACCCATATATATTCTTAGTCTTATAGCTGGTTAGGTATTTGTTAGCATTGTGTTGAAATACTATGTTTCGTTACATAAATGGTTCTTTGCATAATATTATTTTGATCGTACATGTTGCTGTTTGTATAACAACGACCTAAGCCAAAACTCCGCATTAAATTCCTCAGAATAATAAGTGAGATTACATATTATTATGTGTATGGTCAAGATCAAGTCAAGAGTAAGAATATATTTATTTAAAAATTGTTTCCTTCTTATAATAAACGTATTAGAAAAAAAATCTTTCATTGAGTTGGCTGAATAGCAAAAGCCATTGCCTTATGAAATATGACAGCTAACGAAAACGCCTTTAATTTGTCAAAAATTTTCAATGCTAAAGTTTGTACTTACTTTACTTTAATTAAGAGCTTCAGTAAAAGTCGCAAATTTATTGTTGTATTTTTTTTCGCAACTGTATTGAAAAACGTCGTTCGATACACGCGCGGAAATGTCATTCTTCACTCGTCCTGAGTCTTGCCACTTGCCTTCGGCTCGTGGCAAGATATCTCGTGACTCGTGAAGTAATGACATACGTTCCGCACTAGTATCGAAATGTACTATTCTATCTATTTACTAATATGTCTTATCTTATAAAGTATGCAACTGTGGCAACTTTTGAACTTTTAATTGACAGATTATTGTGTATGTATGAAGTAATAAATGGTTTATTCATGTGCGTGTATTCCAGATTTAATTACTGGGAGCACAGAGCTAGCGCTGCACACCTTACAGCTAGGTGGCGGAATAATGTTTTAAAACAAGATAAAAATAAATACATGTAGTATTCCGATAGTCCGTTTGTCTGTACATACAGACAAAGTCACTTGTCATTTCCTTATTTCCTACGCCGTAAAGACTACCTCGAAACGCGATAGACTATATGGTGTAAGTTGCAAGGACCCGTCGAAAAGAAAATAAATAATCCTCCAAAAACTATAGTGATGAAACCCTTGTGAAACGTGTGTATGGCAGCTTGCGTAATACAGGATTCTCCTAGTCGGAAACACCATGTAACTAAAGGCCAAAGGTGAGGCGTAGAGAGTGCTACGTACCGTAGCAGCCTGCTACAACGCTACGGGTCGTAGCACGTAGCGCTTCGTAATATATGGCCTCTCTTAAATTGGTTAACTTTATATTTTGGTTGGGGAACGTTCGTAGCTTGAGCTAGATAAGTAAGGAATAGCCTAATTATTACAATCTTTTACTTACTTGTACCAGTGGCCCTGACATGACTGCCTAAGTTTAGTGTATCTCTCAATGCTTCTCTTTTTTATGACACTAGTAAGACAGAGCCGTAGGTAGGATAACATTTTATTTGGGCAGTTTATTAGAACCACTGTACTATGCTGAGTGCACTGGTACCAATAGGTAATAAAATCTAGCAACCTAAATGTGAGCAACTTCCCAGTATTCAATTGAGCTGAAATTTTGCGTACTAACGCATGTAATTCGGGGTATAATGCGATAATAAAACGGCATTTATACTGTTTATTTTTATATAAACTAAATTGTAACTCCGACGTAAGGCAAAATAAGTATTTGATAAGATTGAGGCCTATATGTACAGGGTTATGGCTGTCTGTCAGGGGGCACGTAGCTCAAGATCCGATGAAGTGGTTTCAACGCGGCTTTCATTGTTTGGTAACTGAATTAAGCGAGAGAGTTCTTAGCCATGCCATGCGGATAAACGATTTGCGGTTTTTAGGGTTCCGTATCTAAAGGGTAAAACGGGACCCTATTATTAAGACTCCGCTGTCCGTCCGCCCGTCCGTCCGTCCGTCCGTCTGTCACCAGCAGGCTGTATCTCATGAACCGTGATAGTTAGGAAGTTGAAATTTTCACAGATGATTTATTTCTGTTACCGCTAAAACAACAAATACTAAAAACCAGAATAAGATGAGTATTTATTATAATGGTACGGAACCCGTTTGCGCGTGTCCGACTCGCACTTGGCCGGTGTTTTATTTGGTATGTTTATCTTATAAAATACAGGCGGTGGTGATCACTTACCATCAGGTGACCCACTTGCTTGTTTGCCTTCCTATGTTGTATAAAAAAAAATATATATATCGGTTGTTTTCGAACGCGATATTGGTATTAATAAATGGAAAACCCTCTAACATGTCAACAACGCGCATCATCTGGGTTTACGATTGTAATTTTGTTTATTTTGGATCTCCAAGAATAACGTTATACATTCTATTATATCTGGGGCACAATAATGTTAAATCATCCGGGAGTATTTTCCCGGTTCTTCATAATTTGACGCTTTGACCATGATCTTAGATTAAACAGGTCGCATTATTACTGATTTCCGTAATTCCAGGGAAACCAGACCCATATGATCACGGTTATACATACGTATTAATGCACATTTCCTCGAGATGGTTTCCTCGTGAACGCTAATCAATACTTAAGTAATACACATAAGTTAGAAAAAATCATCGGTATCGGGTCAGCTGGGGATTGAACTGGGTACTCTTGATTACGAGTCCACCCTTAGTCCACGAACGCTCTAATGGTGAAAGTTAATGATCACAGTGTATTCGTAGCTAGCTTTATTTGTATAGACATAAAAGTAAAACTTTTGCCATAATAATACAAATTAGTATAAACGACTTTATAGCGTGTTGCCAAGTCCGTAATTCTCGGTACGATTCAGCAATATTTATTTACGTACATTCTATAAAGGCTTATAACGAGCAATTGCTGACATTACCTGTGAACAATAAATTATTTGATTAGGCACGTGTGTAGATAACTGCGGGCGGTAAGTGGGCTCGAGAGGGTAATCATTTATAGCTTAGGAGCCATATTTTTACATAATTTAGTGGTCGATAATTTGGAAAATTTAAGTCTTGCCAGCACCACTCTGACGCGTCATCAGCCCATATCCATTCATTGCTATAGGTGCAAATTTGAGTCACATACCGTAAGTCTTCGGTATTTCTTTTCATTGGTTTTTGGCGTCCTTAATACAGGCTTAGCCTAGTGTTGAGTCACTGTAGTTCTTTAATATGTACTTTACTTCTTATGGTTTTTTTTTACTTTGCTTTACTCTTTGTTATACGAATACGATGTTACCTTCAAAATTATACGTTTTTGAGACAGCAAACAAATATGTTGAAAAACATTTGTCTAATTATAATTAACTATTCTTGTTTATTACTTCCAAGTGTGGAATTGGACATTTTTCTTAATGCTATATTCGACCCATGTAAAGACGTAACGTTTCTTGGGACAATTGTAAATGTTGACCAACTCCCATATTCAGTAAAGTTGCTCTATAGGTACTAGACAAGAGATGTACTCGTACATACAGAGTACATGCCTATATGTTCATAAATATTTGCCTTGATTACATATATGCAGCATCTACTACTTAGGTATAAATTAACATCACACAAATAATCTCTTACGGCATTCGGTTCGGCTTTTCAGATGTTTTTCAATGAGGTGGGTCGATGTAACGCACAAATAGGGTTGGACCAAATTAAACTTGTTTCCTCCCCGCAAAGTCTTCTCTGGAGCCATGAGAGTAGCAGCCGATAGTCTCAAAGTCAATCTAGTGGTGTTATTTAAATAAGATAATCCCACGCGCCAACAATCCTGAATATTTTAAAAGTTTGTTTGGCTCCACGGCTTGTTTTGTTTGCGAGCACTCGGCGCCGCGCCTTAATTCCTAACAGGTGCTTCGGTTCACACATATACTTTATTATTACGTTTTGCTATTGAAAATGAATAAGTAATGAGCTATATCGTAATTATATTTTAATTATCGTTTTTTTTCTACTTTTACGAATACCGAAAATTAATACATCGACGATATTAATATCAAAAAGTTTTTCTGAAAGAATAAACTTTTCAGAATTGTTATGATAGGATGACTTCTTAAAAATGCCTGAAAAGTTTACGGTTTCTAAAAAAAATTACAGTCGATATTCTTATGCATTTGATATTCAGAAGCCCCTGAGGTCTTTTTGGGTAAACTTGGGGTGTACAAACACTGATTAGGGTTTTTTTACGGTAGTCGCCTGTGAATACGTCAAGGAGATTAAATCATGTTCATTCCTACTTGTCTTAAGAATTAAAAAATATTCTAACATAAAATGTCAGTGTTTTCCATCAACATATATTTTATCGTTTAAATAAATCGTTCTAAAGCAACAAATTATAAATCACCTCTACCAGTTACAGCCTCGATTTGTTTTACTGGCGGTAAGCGGTGTTTAGGAGACAATAAGTGAAACTTTAGGTTAGAATTTTGTTTAGGTACTTGAAGAGACAAGTATGGATGAACAGACTTTACGGCTGTCAAAGTGTAATAAAATATGGTAGTACAGGGGCTCTAGCATGCTAGCTTTTATCGATAACATAAAGCATATATCCCGTTCTTACCAGTAAGCGTGTGCAAGAGGGACCAAAGCGTTTATGTGTGCGATAAAAGCTAGCGTGCTACTATAGCAGCACTGTATTCTTTAAGTGCATCAGTGTCGGACTCGATCGCCGTATGTCGCTCACTCTAGTGCGTCCCTTTCTAATTGGTGCAGTAGGAAACAGACGCACTGAGTGACGAGCGAGAAAATATGCCAAGTGTAGGACAGACTTTCAGGTCGACGTAAGTGAGCCTAAAGAGCACAATGTGCCTATGGACATTAAATACTTAACAATTCCACCCTTTACGAGGTATAGTTTTCAGACTCTCGGCCGTCTACAGTAAACACTCACATAGCGGCTTTATGACCGAACTTGCGGTGTCCATGAAAGTCGTACGTGAAACTAATATGTAGTAACGCAGTAGGCACGAGCTCATTGCGATAAGATAAAGTTTGGGAATGTGGCGATGTTTACCGGCGGCGGCTCAGATCAATACGGAGGCTGTCTCCACCCTCGCTCGCAGCCTATTCACCATTATACCCTGATCGCTCTATCTCGCTCACAAAGCAGGTTTTTGACGAAAACAATGTGACTTTTGCAACTTTAGGTGCGCAGTCCAGGCGCTATTTGTGTTCTGTCAAGTAATAACTTAATAATAAGTTTTATTTTTGTTTGCGTTTTTTTGTACCTACATAATTTGCATCCTACATTTAGTGTTGCAAGCAAATAGTATAATTAGGTAGTATGCTATTCAAGGACAACAATGTGTTCACGTAAATGAGTCGTATTACATACATTAGCAAATGAATGAATATATGAATGAAATCATTCATAAGCTTACAGGTTCAGTTCGTGTTTCTGCTTAATTACTAATTATGTATTTCTACAACAGTTTTAACACAGAGTTCTATTCTCGAAAGTTAAAGAATCTTCAACATGATTTTTTTAGGCACTAGTTTAGGTACAGCTTTGATTGAAACAACTAGTATCTACAACTGGCTCCGACTCGTGTTGTCGCTATTTATGTTCTCTTTATAATTAATCTGATAGGAAAGAGGCACACAGAGCAAGGACGAAGAAAACGGCAAGCTGCTAGCTTTTTAGTATTAAACAACCTATAATTAAAGAACAGTAGAGGTGTAATTCAGAAACGTTAAATTTTGCTCGCTGCGTGACATGTTAATTACGTAGCTCTAGATATGTCACATGTACTCGTGTTTACTTTGCATGGACATTTTAAGTACGACTGCGAAACTGTTTCATGCAGCTACAAACAACGCTCATAAAGGCTTTTATGTTTGCAGTTGATACGCGGCAGCGAAAACAACCGCTTTGTGAAAAACATCTCGCGCAGTACCAATCTACCTAATTCCCGGTTTGACCCAGTTCTATCGCTAAGGAAGATGAAAGCGGTTCGTCATACATAGCAGGCCAGACCGAGTGGCGCCGCAGTAACGAGCTAGCTCATTTGCACTGAGGGTGGTTTCGTGCCGTGGCGCGCCGCTACTCTACGTCCACGATAATGGTCTTGATAGTACATCTACTTAAATAAATAACTACACCTGTCGCGTGTTGTTAAGTTGATGTATGGAAAGTGGCTTTTCTTCGCCGAAGTCGACGAACCGTGTTTTTGTTATACTATCCCACTAATATTATAAATGTGAAAGTATATTTGTATGTTTATTCCTCAATCGATATTTTTTTCAGACACTCTACTCTATGTCCTGTATTGAAAGATAGGACGAAAATGCAGTTCCCATGAGATTGAAATAAACGAATTCAATGCGAACAGACCGAGTCGCGAGCACATCTAATAATATAATAAACGCAAAAGTATTTGAAGATGTTCGGACGCTTATTGTTCTTGAATCACGCGTAAACGGCTAGACGGATTTGAATGAAAGTTGGCAGAATAGACCGTGCTCTAAACTAAAACAATACTTTTGGTCCCGGAAAAATGCATAGTTTCTGCGGAGCCACGGACTCATACATACATATTAAGTATTCAATTAATTGTCTTCATTGCTTTGTGTGTGTGTGTGTGTACGTAGGGTACCTACTTGTTTTCCCACAGTAGACGAGCCATTTCAACAAGGAAATGTACATCATCTATTTAGTAATTCAGTATCATGAAACTGGTACTAGCTCTCTATTACTTCTAGTTTTCGTTATAGAGCGGAAAAATATCGCTACGCGCTATGAACATATTATGCGACCTAAAATTTCAATCACTTACACGAACATAACTTTTGTTTTCATTAAATGAGCAACTAATTTAAACGAAATTGTGGTGACTTCAATCAAATCAAAATTAAAAAAATAGCTGTAAAAACATTATATTCCTTTTATGGTAAGTCGTTTGAATAAACCGCACGTAGGTACGTTACTTTTACTCGATTTGAAATTATTTTTTATCACTTTACTGATTCATGTCAAGTTTAAAACCCAAAGGCATATTGAATTTAAAATGCTTTATAATGAATGACAACACAAAGAAAAATTAGGGTAATGGCAGGATACTGCCATTACCATACGGGAGTCCATACGGGAATCGCAGCCCTTCGGCACTCGAGAAGGAAACCCGACACGCACCCCAAACTCGAATTCACTATTAAATAAGACTCCCTATCTTGATGACTTTCCGAATTCAGTCAGGTGTCTGATCCAGACAAAAGAATCGCGCCTGTTACTTATCTATACAAAACGTTGGATTATAGCGTCGAGTGTGTAAAGGTTAATCTTCAAAGGTTGTTGAAAGGTTAAGAGCCAGAGACGGCGATTAGTTCTTTATAAACTAACAATTACTCTTTAATAGCTCGCTTTTCAAAAATCAAAACTAACTAGTCATAGCAAACCGATTAAGGGAAAAGATCCGGTAAATTGTCTATTAAGTGCGAGTCGACCTTCCGCATGAAGAGTTTTACACACCGACCCAATAAGCATGTAGAGTCAAAATGTCTTTATTCAGATTAGGCTTGAAAACTTTTTTTTGTATATATTGTAATTATCGCGAGTTTCACCTCAGTTAAAATCAAATATGTCGAGTTTCTTACTTGTGGATCGATTTTTGATTTTCGTCTCCTCGACACTCTAGCCACGGGCCAATCAAAAACTCGAGCGTATATTTTAGCCGGCACTGATTGGCGCGCGGCTGGCGAGTGTCGCGCGCTCTAAAGTCAAACATCGCTCCGCTGTACTGACTTCCGTTGTACGATATCATAAATCATAAATATACATATATACGTTTCCAAGATTACAATTAAATAAATATAAAGATCCTATAAATATCTACACACCTCTATGACACTGACAACAAGGTCAGTGTTTAAATAATATATTTGGCCAAATGGCTGTACAGTTTATTTATGACCTTGACTGCACAGTGTGGTCATTTATTTATTCTATACTAGCGATCCGCGTCGGCGTCGCATGGACGGGTACGATTAGAAAGTAATATACACCAAAACTAAAAAATCTCGAAATTACACTGACAACCGTATCAAAATCCATTGCGTGGTTTAAAAGGAGTAAGCAGCCGAAAATATGAGAACAGACGAAAATGGATAGCGACTTTGTTTTACTACGAGTATATGTATGTATAAAATAAAGATTCTACAGCTACACAATAGTTTTACCTCGGACTGGTTTCCGAGTGCAATGAGTGTAGGTTCTATTATTAGATTAGGGTCGATCAGGCTAGGGCTTGATAGCGGGCCGAGGGCGCGCCACGCGATCCGGTAATCGATTGCCGCCCCCGCCCGCGACTCTCTTGATGCTCCCAGAACAAATAACATCTAGGTAGTAAGTAGTTAAGGTAGTTCCTTTTGTCCGGTGGGCAGAACTAGGGAACTGTGTTTGACGACCGAACATGTCACGTGTATTGTCAGATTCCGTTGCCGCGCCTCTGTGTTATTTTTAACGGTTTGCTATTAAGCCATATTTTTATGGAGAGTACAATTGGATTCAGTGGCGGGCCGAACCTGTAGTTCCATTTACAATGTGCGGAAAACAAAATGAATTTGTACCTATAGATTGATTTGGGTAGATTTTAACGCATTACTAAGATATGAGAGGCGTGTTAAGCCAGAATTTGTCTTTGGAATTGGAATGTTTATTACGAAAAATATTCCGGTATATTAATTTTTTAATGCTGATTTTTTTGGACTTAATTAGTAGGTATAAAATGAACGTTATGAGACACTTTTCTACACATCATCTAAATATACTATCTCATAGGTAGGCGCATACGAGACTTTGTCTTGTTTATATTACGCGTCGATATTTTCGATTGGATATTACCACATAAACTTTTGAAAAATTAAAAAAACGTGATCGCTAAGGCTATATCAGTGCCATCTAATGGCGACAGTATTGAACGCATTCGACATCGATTCTCTGCTGCGCTGCGACATGTTATGGCTTTTTAATAGCCAAGCATTAATCAATCATTCATATAAAGTTAATGGATATTCAAAATTCGAAGCGTGCAGCGCAACACACGCAACCGCTGCGGACGCAGGCTTGCGACGCTTGTATGAACTGCCGAATTGACATCAAACATAAATAGCGGGGCACGCTATAAACGCCGCTGCCATGGTTGAGGCGGGGTCAATAAATTGAAATACCTAGTAATAGGTGTGGGATGACTTTATATGCGACTGTAAATTAAGAGGGCTATAACGAATGAAGATGTTATTCACATTGATTTGACTCTACATCGACGTATCTAAAATCATTATACAAACCAAACAGGGCAGGGGGAGAATTGAAAACTTTGCAAAAACAAATTATAACGCATGTAGCTTTCGCACTCGAAAAGCCTCATACAGATGTACTACGAAACATATGGAGCTCAAATAAAAACGATGCTACGTGGCGATGAAAGGGTGAATATTACATTGTCATCCAGTAAAATTGTGATTTATATTTAAGGTTTCAAGACGCTAGCTCTTGGAATTTGGTGTAAAATCGATTGGATTTATTTTACCGGACAGACAGACAAACAAAGTGACAAACAAGTAACTGAGTTACAAAAAAATGGTAATACTACGGAATTCAGCTAAATATATTAACCTCATAAAATATTGTTATTTATTAGTCTAATACCTGCAACGAATAGGTAGAAGCCAAGTTAACCTTTATTCTTGAGAGACCAGCATGCGAAAGAGCTGGTATTTTTTTGGTATTCCATATTCTTGTCGCTATACTGCAGTAACTAACTAGCGCTTATTGCGACGTGAAGCATCCATCCTCTTCAAACACGCCAAGAAAATATTATGCTATGCGTTATGTTTGCTATAGAAACATGTCATTACTCAAGTTATCAGCTATTTAAGCACGAAAACGACAGGTTGCACGTCAAGACTCAAGGCCAAATAAACAAAATTCAAGGTTTTGACCCATCATCATCTCCATAATATCCATATCCTCTGCTGGACAAAGCTAGGCCTCCCCAATGATGCCACAACGACTGGTCCTGCGCTGTTCGTATCCAGCGGGCCCCGCAACCATCTCCAGCTATTATAGCACGCTAGCGTTTAAGCATAAACGATTCCGTCCCTCTCGCACACGTATACTGGTTACAAAGCAAAGGGACATGTGCTTTATGACAGCGATAAACGCTAGCGTGCTGGGCCTTCTGGTCGTCGATCCTCCTTTGGGTGGGTCTGCCCAAGCTACGTGTTCTGGTACATGGTCGTCACTCGAGAACTCTTGACCCATAGAAATTCACAATAACAAGTACAAGTTAATATTATTCAAAATTTAACTTCCAAGTACTAGAGAGCTTAGCTAGTGCAACTCCTACATAATAATAGTTTCCATTTTTCTCGCCATCGATTTTTTGTAATATAATGAAACCAACCACCCCAACAACCTTATTGAATTTTAGCTGACTGCAGCCAGATAATAAAGTAGTGGTTATAATGTCATTAGTGCTTGGGGTGGTATCATGATATTATGTTATAAGACTCACGTGGTTTAGGTCTTTATACTTATGGCGAGGAAAGTACTGAGAGGACGACTTTCCTTGTTCTTGTTCCTTGTCAGTTCAATGCGAAAGAAAGTTTCATTGCTCTGATAAGTTTCCGCAGAGCTCACTGCTCGATAACCACGGAGTCGATAGTCTCGGAATACGTGCTTAGTTTAGTTAAATAATTGGTAGAGGACAAATGTATTGTTTTTCATAATCATAATCGTAATTGGTCAGAGCCGTACCAGCACGCTCTGCTTTTTCATACAAACGTAGTTGCGTTTTAATTGGGATGTTGACTAAAAAATAATAATTAGTCCATCTTTTAGAACGCCAGAAAATAGTAGATACGTATTTTTTCTTTTGCTTCTAAAACTTAAAATAACAAAGTTACAGAGCGGCGAAAGTTCGCGCTACGTCATTATATCGTAATTTTTTTACGAAAGAGTGACGTCACGAGCCCCTACTCCTGAATTTGAATGTGCTGTATCTTTGTCAATATTATTCGTATGGACAAATAAAAAAATACGTATCGAGTATTTTTCTATAATCTAACTGACGGACTAATTAGAATCTTGTTGTTTTAACCCAGGAGACATCCCTATTTACAAAAAGATTGAAGTAAAACTTTCCAAATATAACGACACTATCCGTAGCGATGTTTAAGTAAGTTCATTTTGTCTAAGAATTGATGAATCAGAAAAAAATAAGTTAGTTTTAATTTTTTCATACAAATCTTTAAACCGAACTTTTTTGTAATTACAGTATTTCATTTTTCAGATAACCTGTTTCTTGGTCATAACTCGTACCTTTTTCATATTTACAAATAGTCGTAGAACAAAATTCCCATTTACTACACGTTCGTTAAAATATTTTTCTTTCGACTGACACAATTTTCAGTTATCCCTTGGTGTGTGCCTTTTTACAAAACTTCCTAGTTAAGTATGTAGAGCCGCTTTAACGGGTAAATTAGCTTTGTGTCAGTCTTGTCCCCCCGTCCCCCGATTTCGGTTTGGCACTGGGTACTATACATATACACAGATACTTACATGATTGTTGATTTTACAAATAAATTAATATCGTTTTTTAGTCTTGTCAGCCTTTTCCCGACTACGACAAAGCCAAAAGGAAGGGGTATGAAAACGTAGCATACGACAGTTAGTTACGGGGGGGGGGGGGGGGGCGCAGTCGGTGTAAACTTCAGCTACGTAATTTTAGTTTGGGTTATTTCTCTTCTGACGTTATTATTAGCACACATGGCTAATTTAAACCGTTTCACGCGTAGTGTGCAAGCCTCGGTTTGTGTGACGCGGGTAGGGTTTAAATCCGACAGGTAATTATCGCTCTTAATGAACTCATATTTAAATGGACCAAAGTGTGTCGGGGCACGTTGAAGGTGAAAGGTCAAGGGTAGTAGGGGGATGCTGCCTCCCTATCAATCCGTAGCCGTCCGTCGGCCAAACTGTCAATAGAAATAATGGATTTCGTGAGCTATTTAAGTTCCTGAGGGTTTCACATTAAACGATGAACACTTTAATGTCCGTACATCTATCTTGTAACGGTCGACTGACTACCTAAAACGGCGGATACATAGCTGAATATTTTGTAAATGAAAACAAATGTATTAAATTATCATGATCTTCTGGAGAAAAAAATTGGGTGAGTTCACATGACTGCACAATTTACCATGGCAAATATAATTCCTATGTAGAGTAAAAATAATAACTTTAATAGTTTTAAACGTTAACTAATGTCATAAGAGCATCATTTACAGCTAAGGTTTTTTTATGGGATAGATAAGGAAACAAGCATGCGGATTACCTGTCGGGAAGAGACCATTGTCGTGCATGGAAATTGAACCCTATTGGCTAGCCCTATAGCTTCATCCCCCCACCGTGCCAGTATTGCTGGCCCATTTATGCTGCAACCAGGAATAGACGCGTAGCGCTGGGTTTTGAGGTTTCAAAAATACTAATGTTAGCTTTTTTTCGTATATAGTTTCTTGACCATTTACTTAACCTAACACATGAGTTTGTGTCAGTTTAGGGTTGTGCATAAGTAGTAATTCAGGTTTTTGTCTTTTCTAACAATATCGGATGAAAAGAAAATTAGAGATGAAAATTTTACTTTTATGATGATGACGAAGTTGTAACCGACGTACATGAGCCTTTTGTGTCATCTCTGTCAATGGAAATACAGTTATTTAGCCACTACCTAAGATGTCACCTTAGTAGCTTTAAAAGAATATTACAATTGGTCAAATAAGTGTTAGATGTTTTAGGTCAATGATATCTGTTGTACGAAGTATTCTGTGTCGAATTCACCCATGGTATTTCTAGCTACTTATTTTTTTTTGTAAAACACCCTGTAAAAGTCACAAAAGAAAATTCAAGTTATTAGAGTTTATGTCTTTATTATTATTACGGTGTAACGAAACACTATTCACAATTTGTGTCGTTTTTATTCATGAAATCTTATTATTAAGATACAGTTGAAAGACGAAAACTTTTTAGCGCGAAGGACGGAGAAAGCATACACGCGCGGGGAACGGGGGGCGGGGTGCGGCGAGGCCGCGTGCCTGCTGTTTGTTTACATTCGATTGCGAGTTGCGACAAGTGCGAAGTGCAATGTGGCCGCGTTGTGAATTAAATATGAAGCTGCGAAATACTAAAATGGAAGTTGAAAGTAATAAATGTGTTGTATGTGGGCTCATACTGGACGTAAATATTGTGATCGTTAAAGAAAAGGAATATTAAAGTTCATTGACTCGAGCGTTGCTAGCGATGACGGAAAAGTAGACTGTTTTAAGGACCGTGCCGAAATTTTAACTACTTAAGTTCGCTTTACAAATGAGACTGATTAACGACACTTTATAATAAATAATTAAAAATGAAAGTATTAGGTTACAAATAATATTATTACAAATTGTTACAAGTACAAGGTATTACAAATAATAATCTCCTAAGGCTGATACAAATTTGTACCAATATTACTAATCAGGTAGGTATCTTATTCAAATATTAAGTTGTTTTTTATTAATAAATCTATTAAAGCTGGTAAAAAATTGTACATTAGTAGTTAAGAATATAAAAATAATGAAAATGATTGTAATGTCAAATTTATTGGCATAAATAGTGAAGATATTAAAATATGTGATACACGACATATTAAGATTATGTATAATTATGTGAATATTAATAGTTTATGAAAATGCCCTAAAACTTTATAGGTTTTAAAATAATGGTATACTGTGATTTAGTTCTTAAAAGTTTTTTGACATTGTCATAGATAGTATGTGATTGTTTTGTGTAATTTAAAAGTAGTGTTCAAGACTAAAAGTGATTTTAGAAGAAATTATTAGCAATGACGGCCTCTAATTTTTATGATCATTACCGACAAGTATGAACACAAAGAATAAGTGTATCAATGTCTGACTTTCAAAATTCAGAAAAAAATGGGAATGAAAGTGATCCCATAAAAACTACAATTATGACAATTAACAATTATTACGGCGAAGGCGACGGTGGTAAAATTATATTATGTGTAAAAGAATTGAAGTGTTTGTAACACGGACCTAAAAAAAATTTCTTATGTAACAACAAATTATACCTTTTAAGGCTTACGATTATTTTGTGCTTTATATATTATTAATTATAAAAATAAAAATATTGTATTATGATCCACAAATTGTTTTTACCTCTTATCACTGTTAATACCTTGAAAACAACGATTGGCATATTTAAGCCTTTGTTCCCAACGAGTCGCAACCTCAACTGTCACACTGTGACTCGTTGGAAATATTTTTGCAAAAAAAATCCCAACCAGTCACACTGTTACTTGATGGGACAGTATTTGATATTTATTCTCAACGAGTCACACCCACTGTGACTCGTTGGGAATACTTTTTGCTACAAAAAATCCCAACCAGTCACACTGTTACTAGATGGGTCATTTTTTATATTTGTTCCCAACGAGTCACACCCGCAAGTGTCACGTTGTGACTTTTTGGGAACAATTCTTGCTGTAAAAATCCCAACCACGCTGTTACTAGATGGGTTAATATTTCATATTTGTTCCCAACGAGTCACAGCCGCAACTGTCACACTGTAACTATAGAAAGGTATCTTAGTATCGAATTTCCAATCAATTATCACTGTTATTCGATCAGACAGTTAATTTTATTTGTTTCTAACAATCATATAAGTTTGGTGATGAAATAAGACTGAAATGACAGTACTCACCTAACATAACCTATTTTCCTAGCAGCAATTCCTTTCTAACCTAACCTACTTTTTGTAGGAGTCGCAGTTCTAACCCAACCTAACCTAATTTTCTGGTAGCAATTTATTTCTGTTGGGATCGCAGTTCTAACCTAACCTACTTTACTGGTAGCAGTTCGTATCTGTTGGGGACGCGGTTCAAACCTAACCTTACCTACTTTTCTGGTAGCAGTTCGTTTCTGTTGGTGATGCGGTTCAAACCTAACCTAACGTACTTTTCTGGTAACAGTTCGTCGTTGTTTGATTTGTCTTTTCACAGTCTACTATTAGGTAATGATTTATTGTAGCAAAAAGTGTTCCTAACGAGTCACAGTGTGACAGTTGCGGGTATGACTCCTTGGGAACAAATATAAAAAATGTCACATCTAGTAACAGTGTGACTGGTTGGGATTTTTGCAGCCAGAATTGTTCCCAACGAGTCACAGCGTGATAGTTGCGGGTGTGACTCGTTGGGAACAAATATAAAAAAATGTCCCATCTAGTAACAGTGTGACTGGTTGGGATTTTTTGCAGCAAGAATTATTCCCAACGAGTCACAGTGTGACAGTTGCGGGTGTGACTCGTTGGGAATAAATACTAAATGTTGTCCCATCTAGTAACACTGTGACTACTTGGGATGTTTTGAAGAAAAGAGTATTATTGTAATCGAAATTATTTATTTTTTAATTTTTTCGATTTTCTTTTTGTATTTTTTTTTACACATTCAAATTAAATTTAAAATGCTACAAATAAAAATTAGGGTAATGGCAGGATACCCTAATTTTTCTTTGTGTTGACATTCATTATATACATATAGCATTTTAAATTTAATTTGAAAAGAGTATTCCCAACGAGTCACACCCATTGTGACTCGTTGGGAATAAATATTAAATACTGTCCTATCTAGTAACAGTGTGACTGGTTGAGATTTTTTTTTGTAAAAATATTCCCAACGAGTCACAGTGTGACAGTTGAGAGTGTGACTCGACGGGAACAAACCAACATATCAAAAAGCGGTATAAGTAAAAAACAACCAAAAAACTGAAGAGCAGAGAATAACATATTAATAAAACAGATTACTCACGTTTTATTAATAAGTCCGAGTTTCACGGTAGTTTTATGTTAAAAAAAGCAGAGAATAATCCGTTACATACATCTTCATCCGATTTCCGATTCTATCATGAAATTGTATGAATAAACTTTTATTGCTAGATCGTTAATCGGATATAGATGTACTTAACAGACTGTTGTTTGCTTTTTAGTTGTTTTTGATGTCAGTTTTTTTAATTGTAATCGAAATCATTTTTTTTTTCGATTTTTCTTTATGTATTTTTTTTACATTCAAATCAAATTTAAAATGCTATATAATAAATGACAACACAAAGAAAAATTAGGGTAATGGCAGGATTCGAACCTGCAACATCAGCATTCAGTGCCTTGCGTATTCCAGTTTCCGCCACATTACCGCTGCCATACCCTGCGAATTTTTCAATGTGTTTCGTCTTTACGGTCATTACATTATTGATTTTTTTTTCTTTGGGAAAACTACCCTCGATGTCATCTATGAGAAACTTAATCAAGTTACTGATTAAGTTTCTCATAGATAGGAAACTGGAATACGCAAGGCACGGAATGCTGATATTGCAGGTTCGAATCCTGCCATTACCTTAATTTTTCTTTGTGTTGTCATTCATTATTTAGCATTTTAAATTTAATTTCAGTTTTTTTTCTCGCTTTTTAGTGGGTCGGTTTATTTATCTAAGTTACAATTGCATATTTAATGTAAATTGCTCACCACCTTTTACAAAATATTGCTTTTCCCAATGCTGGGGCGATAATTGTTGAGGAGTTCTCCTGGTACTTCAACATCAGCTCCACTTTACCATATGCCTTGCAACGAGCTTAAACTGCTAAGCAACTATATTTAAAAAACCGTATCGCCACTTGTGAAATACTTATTATTGAGTAGTTCCGGTGACCGTCTGTGGTCTTTATCATCAATTCCACTTCACCAAATGGTGTTTTCTGAGAGCAAAAGCACAAGTTACTATCTAAAATATCCAAATCGCTACAGGTGTGCATACCATTTTAGAAGAGTTCCCTCGATTTCCCCAAGATCCCATCATCAGATCCAAACTTGGTGGCAGTGAGACTAATTTGGAAGTATACCCTTTCAAATAAAGAAAGAATTTGTCAAATCGGTCTAGCCGTCTTCGAGTAATCCGTGAACATACATAAACTTCCTCCTTTTTTTGAAGTCTGTTAAAAAGGGAATGTAATTCAGCACATTACATTAACGCTTCGCGAAGAAATCATGCCAACCCGAACGAAGGCGCCGCGCGTGTTCGTTTGTAAATAGTAAGTATAGTACCCGATCGAGACGGACCGAATGTCGCGCCGCCCGCGCCCCGCTGCCGGTTGCCGCCACCTCTCGCTCGCTCCTACTCGCTTCGACCGCTGACTTTTTTGTTTTTATTTTCATTAATATATCATGCAAGAAAATGACACAAATTCACAGTGTCGATCTTTTATGCATTTATGATATTGGATATGTAAACTCTAATAATTGTAATATTCTTTTTAAGTATTTATAGATTGGAGAAGCAAAAAAATCTGAAATATTAAAAGTTCGTGTTTTAATTTGGCACAAATTTATTTAATAGAGATATTTAAGTGATCTGAGGTATATGGTACTAGTTTTTGGAATTGTAATTTTTTTTTGTCGCAGTTTTTAATGTACTGACCCCAAGTCAGTTTTCGCTGGACGAAGATGACACAAACTAGGTTTGTACACTAGATAGGCTATTTAAAATACAAAACCATTAAATCTTTGAACTCTAAATCAATTTTGTCAGTTTTGATTTGAATTGTTTATATCCACTACAAATAATCAAATTTCTAAAAATGCACAACCGGGATGTGACACAAAAACGCAAATATATTTTGTTTATATGCAAATGTATCCACAGACAAGATTTTATCAAACATTAGAATTCTTGAAGGTTTTGCCCTCAAAATAATTCAGCGCTACGGGTCTAGAAGGGCGGACTCCGCACTTCTACACATCGCACCCTATCGTTGCTCGACAAATAGCCGATTCTGCATACTCTATGTCATTTTACTTTGGTATTTATACCCCATAGTAAAATATATTTGTACTGTAAATGTGAAAAGATGGTTATTTCCAAGGAGTTTTCAGCAATAGTTTTTTTGTGTATTTAACCAGTTTTTTTTCCTATCGCATAATCTCTATGAGGAACTTTGGAAACTCAACTGATTGGTTTGAACAAGCTTTCATTTTTTGTTACAGGACCGGGTGTGTCGCGCCGTGGCAGAGTCGGGTCGCCGATGAGGCGGCGCCGGGCGCCATGAGCTAGCGGGCATGGGGGGCGAGGGCGCGGGCCGCGGCGCGCGCTGGGACGTGGGCGACTCGCCCCCGCGCGCGCCCATGGGCTTCGCGGCGCCCGCGCACGACGCGCCGCTCGACCGCGGGCTCGCGCCTGCGCCCGCGCCGCCCGGGAACCCCGCGCTACAGCGGACCCACTCCAGGTAATAGTATTGCTAGTTACTTGTGTAGCGCGTGTGTATACTCAAATCGATGTTTTTGTTGCACCCAGCTCGAACCTTCTCGTTAACTTGCTATGTAGTTCAGTGCGTCTCGTTCAAACTAGCCTAGTAGAGAAAGACGCGTTGAGTTACTTAGCGCGTCGAGAAGGTTTGGGCTAGGTGCAATAAAAATAGGTTTTGTCTTATATTTTTCCTTATAACCTTAAACTTGTAATATTTTTCGGCTTGTTGAAGTAAAAGTTACTAATATTAATCGAGCAGTTTTGACCATTTTGCTGCTCTCCGATGCGGACTAGAGGTCTGTGCCCCGGACCCCAAAAGAGAAATTCTACTATACTTTTTAAAACTCCTTATTATCCCTAATGTATAAAACTGGTCTCTACAGACGAGTAGTCCTCGTATGTGCGAATACGCTAGGATACTAACAGTATATATTATGAGTTTACATTTTTTTAGTGTTTTGGTATCCCACGTTTAATGTTGACTCTATATGCTGCGGATATAACCTACGCCCTCAATCCCTTTTCTCATTTTTACTCTATTTATCTAAAAAGAGAACTAAAATTGTATAGCTGATCGTTGGCCCACAGACCCACGATGGACCTTCAGTATTCGAGGTGCGATATATTTTTGATACTCTCTTAAGTAGGCTAATTCAATGCACTTGTCTTTACTTAGACTTAGTTTTCGATAGTATGTAAATAGAAATGTAATCAAGTATGCTTACTACACAAATTATGCATTAGATAGGTATGCACATGGAGAAAACAGGTAATAAGCTTAAAGGCCTCTATTAATGCTTGCTCTACACTGGGAGAAAAAAGGGGCCATTTATCGGCTCTGCAGAGCCGTGTAAACCCGGTACTGCAGTTGCAACCGTGTCAACACGGCAACGGTAACCGTGTATCGCTGACACGGCTACGATGTACACATGGTTAAATTTACACACGGTACTGCGGCCAGCCATGATCTGACACGGCTAGATTTGCACACGGTACTGCAGTTGCAACCGTGTCCATTTATCAACACGGTTAAGATCAGACACGGCTGGATTTACACACGGTACTGCAGTTGCAACCGTGTCTAAATGTCAACACGGCTATGATCAGACACGGCTAGACTTACACACGGTACTGCAGTTGCAACCGTGTCAATATTTTAACACGGTTATGATCAGACACGGCTAGAATTGCACACGGTACTGCAGTTGCAGCCGTGTCAAGAGTGACACGGTTACGACCAACCGTTTTGAATAACCGTGTAAAACGGCTGTCTAAGCCATGTGTACACGGTTGCCCAAGCCGTCTTCCTACGCTATGGCATGGTTGATCGAGCCATGTGACATGGCTACCTGAACCACGTGAACACGGCTGACCCAGCCGTCTTCCTACATCTCTACGCGGCTGGCGGAGCCGTGTGACGCGGCCTGAAGAATCCGTGTAAAACGGTTGCCACAGCCACGTCAACACGGCTGACCTAACCGTCTTCCTACATTCCTACGCGGCTAGCGGAGCCGTGTGACGCGGTCCGCAATACCCGTGCAAAACGGTTGCCTCAGCCACGTCAACACGGCTCACCCAGCCGTCTTCCTACAACCCTACGTGGCTGGCGGAGCCGTGTGACGCGGTCTGAAGTACCCGTGTGAAACGGCTACCTCAGCCACGTCAACGCGGCTGACCCAGCCGTCTTCCTACATCCCTACGCGGCTGGCGGGGCCGTGTGACGCGGTCTGAAGTACCCGCGTAAAACGGTTGCCTCAGCCACGTCAACACGGTTGACCCAGCCGTCTTTCTACATCCCTGCGTGGCTGGCGGAGCCATGTGACGCGGTCTGAAGTACCCGTGTAAAACGGTTGCCTCAGCCACGTCAACACGGCTGACCCAGCCGTCTTCCTACATCCCTACGCGGCTGGCGGAACCGTGTGACGCGGTTGCGGTAGCCACTTTACGCGGTCGTTTCAGACCGCGTCACACGGCTCCACCAGCTGCGTAGGGATGCAGGAACACGGCTATGCTAGCCGTCTCCCGCCCCTACCGAGCTGTGCGGAACCGTGTGACACGGTTTGAAGTGACCGTGTAAAACGGTTGCCTCAGCCACGTCAACACGGCTGTCGCAGCCGTCTCCCTAAATTCCACGTGGCAGGCGGAGCCGCGTAAGCGGTTGCGGCAACCATTTTACACGGTCGTTTCAGATCGCGTCACACGGCTGCGTTAGCTGCGTAGGGATATAGGAACACGGCTTTACCAACCGTCTCCCATCCCTACGCAGCCGTGTGGAGCCGTGTGACGCGGTCAGAAACGACTGTGTAAAACGGCTGCCGCAACCGGTCACGCCGCTCAGCCGTTTTCCTACATCTCTTCAGCTGGTGGAGCCGAGTAACACGGATGAGGCAGTCGTTTTGCACGGCTACTAAAATCTGCGTTACGCTACTCCGCCAGCGCGTAAAGATATAGCAAACGGTTGTCTAATTGTGCCCTTTTTCTATGTGAACAACAAAAAAATTGCATTAATGAGTAGTCGTATTGACACGAATGAGTCAGGTCCACCAAATGTGCGCAGCACAAAGGTTGAGTGACATAAAATAAACACTAAACTAAAAAAACTACACTATAAGATACAAGAAATCTCTAAAAATAACCTTAATATAACTTTCCTTAACATATAGGGTTTGAAAATGGATTTGTAAATAATAAAATTATTCCAAATCAACTGATAAATTTATTCAAAAAAATTTAGAACGCAGTGATCAAATCTTAATAATATGCACATCAATGCAATGCTTCGTATACACGTGTAAATTTAGACACATCTTTTTGTATATTTTTTACAGAAACGTGTTCTCAACGAAATTTTAAGTTTGTTTAAAAGCGAAAAAGCTAGCAGGACTTGAACCTGCATCTTTAGGCCACGCGTCTTGAAGGCGTATGCAAGCGATCAAGTTTTCGGACAAGTTAGCTAGACGTGCTATAGTGCAATTGGATTAAGCATACTTGGCTCAGCAAGCCTAGAGATGCAGTTTGAAGTCCTGCGGGCGTGACCAAAATCCATTTTCGCTTTTAAACAAACTTAACGTAAACACATTTAAGAATAAATAAGAGAACCTCATGACTCGTTAGAATTGAAGTCACAGCTGAGGTCTGTCATTAAAATCATTAATTATAATTAATTTACATTTTTGCAATCTCTGTGAACACGCGAAGTTTTTCAAGCTGTTTGAATGGTGTTTTATCTTTTTACATTAACATTTACATTTTACGGCTGTCATGTGAATGCAGTGTGGGTATTTAACTTGAATTACGCTGACTACAGGTACGGTATTAGCCACATTTTCTTTTAGTAAAAAGTAATGAGTAAGTTGAATGTAATGTTTATTTTGAGTCTTGTTACTTGACATAAATGATTTTTTATTAATTTAATAAAGTTTACAAATCACCTTCTATCCATTCTGCAATGTTAAGTATGTTATGCATCTTACAATCACGTCACCTAGTATGTAGAAAAGATAAACTGTAAACTTTATGTGAATACAAAAAGTAAAAGACCATTTAAACAAATTGCTAAATTTCACTGACAGACTGGCTGTCTGACTGACTGATAGACTGACACACTGACGGACTGACAGACAAACAGACACAATGACGGACTGACAGACTGACAAACTGACAATCTGACTAGTCAGATCAGTCAGGCAGTCGCCTGTGTGAAGACTAAAAGACTAACACACTGACGGACTGACTGACAGAGTGACAGACTGACAGGTTAACAAGACTAACTGAAGGACTGACACAATGATGGACTGACCGACTGACTGAGTGTCTGATAGACTGACTGACAAACAGACAGACGGAAAATCTAATAAACAGTCTGATATGATAGACTGACTGACTATTGACTGACTTTTTAATTGTTTAGTGTCCAAAACTGGTTAAAGTATCTTATCATCTTTCTAGAACATCATTTTAGTTTGGGCCTACCATTTGGTCAGCGCAGGATGGTAAAGCGGCCATTTTGCGGATGTAACTTACTGACTTGATTTGCAAATATTAAAATATAAAACAAAAAACTTTTAAAAATCAAAATAAAATGTAGCCTATGTCCGTCATGTTGAAATCGGTTCAGTAGTTCCAGAGATTACCCCCCCCCCCCCCACCTACAAACAAAAGAAACAAACAAAGATTACCTCTTTATTATACGAGTTAAAATTTCACTGAAAATCGTTTGGATAAAGTAATATTAGTTTTTGTTTGTGTGTAGGGGGGTAATCTCTGGAAGTACTGAACCGATTCAAAAAATTCTTTCACTAATAGAAAGCTAACTATTCCTGACGGACAGAGGCTACATTTTATTTTGTTTTAAAAAGTTTTCAGTTTTCAATTTTAATACTTGCAAATCAAGTCAGTAAGTAACATACGCAAAATGGCCGCTTTACCGGCTTGCGCTGAGCAAATAGTAGGCCCAAACTAAAATGATGTTCTACAAAAACGATAAGCCACTTCAACCAGTTCTGGACACTAATCAATTAAAAAGTCAGTCAATAGTCAGTCAGTCTGTCATATCACTCAGTCTGTCCGATAGTCTGTCTGTCAGACTGTCCGTCTGTCTGTCGGTCTATCCGTCCGTCCGTCCGTCGGTCTGTCTGTCTGTCCGTCCGTCTATCCGTCAGTTTGTCTGTCTGTCAGTCAGTCTGTAAGTTTGTTCGTCTTTCAGTCTGTCAGATAGTAATAAATAATTACACAAAAATTTCAACACAATAAATAATAAATAGAGGATCTCATGCTTATCATCATTAGAATCAAAGTCACAGTTACATAGCAGACATTAACAAATTAAAAAAAACTTATTAATTTATATTACTTTAAATAGAAGTTCTTAAGTGATAGAGACCAACTCTGTTACCTTTTTTCACAAGACTATTACTCGCCCACAGCCGCGCCACAGACACGGCTTTATTTGACAGATAAAACCGTTATCAGTCATTTAAATGTCAGAAAATAGAAGAGATGTACAGACAGGGTGTTTGGTAGCTAGGTGCAAACCTTTTAAGGGGATATAGTAGACCTCATTTAGAGTAAAAAAGGTCATGGTCCCTGTTCAAATATTATTAGTTTCCGAGATATTTATCATTTTAGTTTCAGTTTTTCTCATTTTCCTTTAAGACACCACAATGAAGAAATATTATTTGACTTATTCAATGTATTTTTAATTTTTTAGTGAATAACATTTTAGCGATCACAATGAACATGAAAAGTTTTTCAAGCTGTTTGAATAATTGTAACTCCTTTTGTATTCAAATAAAGTTTATAAATCAAATTTTCTCCATACTGCAATATATCTAACAATAACGTAATTATGAAGAAAAAGATGATGTGTCAACTTTATTTGAATACAAAAACGTAAAAGACTGTTCCAACAGCTTAAAAACCTCGCATATTCACAGAGGTTGCAAAATCTTAAGATTGCACTGAAAATCCTTTGGATAAAGCAATGTCAATATCTCGGACACTAATAATATTCGGAAGTCTTTTTTGGATCTTTTTACTCCGAATAAGGTCTTCTCTCAAAAAGTTTGCACCTAGCTACCAAACACCCTGTATAGTTTTTATCTGTCAGATAACGTAAGAACTTAGAAGACAATAATTACTAATTCCACATAAATTTACACATAAATAAACAAAGGACTCATCACTAGCCATCACCATCAGAATCAAAGTCACAGTTCTATTGCGGACATCCAAGAAATAAACAAAGTATATTTTTTACGACTTTATCATAAGTTAAACAAAATCACCCACTACAAATGTCCCATTAATATTAGCCAAGCCCTCACCATTAGCAATAACTAAAGGCTGCACTCCGACACCTGAAGATCCTGATTCTCTTGAAACTTTCTCTCAGAGTTCATGTAGATGAGACTCCCTCGCTGCGAGTTTTTGCAAAAAAAAATGATGCGTATGGGTGCGTCGAACCGCGAGGCTTTAGTTCGAACGCCGACCTTCTCTCCAACGATTGCAAATGCCAATAAAAGTAGACCCGCAGTTAGTTTCTGCAGCTCTGTATCTGAAAATTTGAATTTAATGTTAATAAATCAAATTAATTTCTACACAATAATTTATTGTCGAACGGTCTTAGTCATAAAAACTTTCTTTTGTCAGCGATCCAAAATAGCTATCAACTAAAACAGCTGATTATTCTCATTTGAGATGTCAAAGTTACAGCGGCAATTTTATATGCAACTTGTCAGTATGAGAAATGGTAAATTCAGAATAATTATTAAAAAAAAAAACAGAATATTGACGTAAATTTTACCTAAATATTGTAATTATTGTTAATATTAGTATTTTAAATATTCAATAAGTATTATTATGATACACTGTGTCAATTTGTCGAGGAATGAATATATTTTACTTATTTTCAGAAAAATTGCGATCTGAAATGTAATTTTAATTACCTGGATTTCACGGTTGAGATCCAGGTTTTTAGCCAATTTGACAGAACAACAACTTACAAAACGAATTTTACGAAACGAATAAAACGAGGAAGCCACTGGGTTTTAAAACTACATAAAGTTACAAAAACACTATCATTCAATACCTTTAAGGAGATTGTGAAGCTTCGTTGCAGAGCCCTTAACGGCTTTGACAGTGGTCGCAGCTTTGAGTAAGCTCTATTTTCAATCAAATCAGAGTTTTTTCTTAATCCAGTGTACAGCGCTGAGGAGCTAGTGTTTGAATTGAGAGCTGTAAAGTCAATGTTGATCTGTGAAGCAAAAACACAAAAGTTAATACAGAATACTCAGGCTTCAAAATCTTGAATGGTGTAAAGCTCTCATATGAATCACAAAATTGGAAACCACTTACCAGGTGTGGACCAACGCTCATCAAGCAAAGCACAGGGACCTTGTTCAAGTACTGCGCTGTTGAAACAGACATTGTTCTGCTTGCGAAGCGACCACGTGGCCTTCCAAGCTGTTTCTAGTATAGGTAAAGATTGTAAGCCGCGGTACTTCGATATTGTAATAATGTCGCCGTTTGTTTTCAACTCCTCTGTGGAAAATTATGGAGATATTTAACATTTCATCGCGTCATCATTCACGGCCTCCGTGGAAGAATACAGACCTGTTGATGTCTCGTCTTAGTATGCGATTACAGGCTGACGGCAGTAAAAAAATACAAATGAATAATTGGTCTATTTGGCTGTCTTTTAGTAAAATTATTTCATAAAACTTGGAGGGGGCGTGCTTTCGTGAGTGAACAGTACTATAGTCGAGTGAAAGAGACTTAACAGTATTACGTCAAAGTCAACAGAGTTTCTAGCTTATTACCTTCTAAATGATGGTCCTGATTAAATTCTTCGTCCCTCAATGGCAGCTCCTTCTCCGCTTCCGTAGCGTTGGATAACGCCTTTTTCGGTCCAATGGTCTTCTTCTTTACTAACCCTCTGGTCTCCCTCCAAATAGCCTGCGTATTGAATCTTCATCCGAACATGAAAATAGAGTAACAAATGGGATTCAATCATTAAATACACACATTTTAATGTCGATGTTTCGTTTTTAAAAAAATAGAGAAGTAGAGATAGAAAACAAAATTGGTTATACCTACCATGCAACTTCCCATGAGGTCGCGCTGAGGCCAATAAAACCAGGGAAAATAAGTCATGTAGTTTTAGAAATTGGCACAGTTATACCTTGAGGTGACCAGATGATTTTGCGGGTGGTAGGAACTTATGCAAGGTCCGTCCGGATAACTACGACCATCTTGCTTGTTAATCCTGCCGCTAAGCAGCAGTGCTTGCACTGTTGTGTTCTGGCGTAGAGAGCAAGACAGCCGGTATAATTACTGGCACAAAAGGTATTCCATCTTAGCGCTCTGGGTTGGCAACGCATCTGTAATTCCTTGGTGTTGCGGGTGTCTATAGGCGGTGGTGATCATGCCTATAGACACAATATTCTATAAAAAAAAGATGAACATAATAAAAGTCCTCACTTAAATACCCTGTAGCTCCCCCCTCCTTCACCCTTAGCGCACCTCCTCCATAGTGAGGACATCCTCCATAGTACAGCCAGCGTCAAATATTGTTGAAGGCAAGAGCATAACAAAAAGAAAGACAAACATTGTAACTATTGTAAGTTAAATAAAAGCTTGTAAAAAAGCTATCACCGGGGCCTATTGCATAACAAAGTACAAGCTAATACTATTAGTGGTTTTGATTGTAACTTGTACTTTCATGTTGCATAATAAAGTACAAGATACAAATAAACAACTTATACAAGTATCAAAGTACAAGCTAATGATATTAGTAAATTCAACCTATAACTTGTAAATTTCTGTTGCATAATTTATTATGCAACAGAAATAAACTACAAGTGGCAAAATATCAGTACTAATAACTAATATAATTAGTGAATTTTACTAGTGTCTGTTGCAATATGAAGCTCAAAATACAAATAATTAGAAGAAACTTGTAATTATTTCTTCCCACCTAAGGGGCACCATATTTTAAAAGTATTAGTTGTAGAATTCGTTGTAGTATACGTTGATCGAAAATGTACAGTTTATTGTATTCATCAACAGACGAAGAAAAAGATGAATTGCTCCTACAAACAAGGCGACAGCGTAAAATTTACAGAAGCCAAATAAATTTCGCTTAATATTAAAATGCTTTGCAATGACAACACAAAGAAAAATTAGGGTAATGGCAGGACTCGACCTGCAACATCATCTTTCCAACGTCATTGTCAGCTTCAACTTAATATTAATATTAACAACTTAATTAATACCAAATTATTTTAACTTAATATTAATATTATCAATATTGTTAACAATATTGATATTTTGTTAAAATAGGTTGCAATTGCTGCCAACAATGTCAGTATTCAAATTACCAGCAAATTTTTTAATAAAAAAAGACATGACTAGGGCAAAAGCTTCACCCATTCAGTCAAGGAATTTACTTGTGATTTGTAAAATTTGCTGATTATATTAGCACCAATATTACTAGTTCGGATAACTATATTATGCAACAAAATATATGAGTACATACTAGTAAATTGAGATCATATTACTTGTAGTTTAGAAAAAATATTAGCAATTTATGCAACAGTAATATTCTTGTAAAAACGAAAATTGTTATGCGACACAAATTAGTACAGCTTGTAAATCATTAGCTTGTAACTTGTATTATTTTCTTGTATTATAAGTAAACTTATGAAATAGGCCCCTGGTGGTGTTATATATGATATTATTATATTAAAAGAGCGACAGACAGGCAGACAGTCCACTTGGTGGAAGGTATATAACCTTAGAGGCAGAGCATCATTAGTAAGAAAACCATTCAAATCGAAATTCATATTTCTCATAGTTAAATCATACCTTGGGTTGAATGTCGATTTCGCTTCCAGAGCTGCTGTATTGTCCAAGTAGATCAATTTGGTTGTATTTCCCCTTGGTGCAGGAATCATAGTTCTTTGCCAAAGGATTTGACAGCTTTTCACCCTACAGTTAAAAAAGTAAGCTCATTTTATATCGACTTAATGCCAGTTTTTTATAGTACTAGCGGTACGCCAAAAATAACTGAAATGGTGTTAAAAGCATGAAACACTCAATACGGATACGCAATGAAATAATCACCCATATTTTTTTGTTTTCTACACATTTTTTATTTTTATTATCACTACCGGTCAAAATGATTCATGACCTAAAGATCAATCATTGTGATTTTCATGTTTTTAATTTAACACAATTTCCAGCTTTTTAGTGCACATCGGGTTGTTCCGCTAGTACTATAAATGTCTGAATAGAACGTCTATCTGACAGATAAAAACTATATCCTTTTTTTTACTTGTAAATAAAAGATATTGTTTTTATCTGTCAAGTAAAATTGTGAAATTGACCCTTAGCTAGGGCTGCCACCTTTTAAAAAAGTCAGGTATCCCAGAGTTTTTAAAAATAGGTGTCTTTACATTTCAATTTATATATTTCAAAATTTTAAAATTAAGTATCAGATAATAATTTCTATAAGAGATACCTAAAAACATTAAAAAGGCCAGATCTTAAGTATATTTGATCTCACTTATGCAATGAAGAGAGGATTATTACATACATATACAATTCTAAACCAAAATCAAAAACTAACATGCTTCCATTCGTTTACCCATTGTTTCCATTTCTTTGCATACATAGTTTGATCGGGCATGTATGCGGAGCGCTTTTTGGTTTTTGCTTTTTGTGCTTTTTTTTCACACTCTTCTTAACCACCTATATCACAAAAGATTTACAAATAAGTATTTATTTATTTTATGTCACTTCGTGGCCTTGACATAACACACAACCCTAAAAAAGACTCCAAAGAACGGAGATAAGCTTCTGTGTAGGTATTGTCGACCAAGTAATTGCTTGACCACTTTTGAAAGTAATCCTTTTGTAATACATTCGGAAATGTGCTCAAGCAATTTCTTGGTCGACTTTAAAATTACCCAACCTAAATAAAAAAAATCGGAACGGAAATAGGCTCCAGGTGGTAGATACTTTAACGGATTACTTTTTGCTTTTTAGTTTTTTGGTTGGTTTTTTTATGACATTTTTTTAATTATTATTTTTATTTTTTTAGGGAGTCGGGTTGTTTACCTAAGTTACAATAACCTAATGTCAATTCCTCACCGCCTTCTACAAACTATTGCTTTTCCCAATGCTGGGACGTTAGTTATTGAGGCGTTCTCCAGGTACTTCAGCATCAGCTCCACTTCACCCACTTCACCATATGCCTTGCGACGAGTATAAATTGCTTAGCAACTATATTAAACTAACTGTATCGCCTCCCGTGAAAAACTTATTATAGAGTAGTTCAGGTGACTGTCTGTGGTCTTCATCATCAGTTCCACTTCACCAAATGGTGTTTTCCGAGAGCAAAAGCGCGAGTTACCGTAAAAAATACCAAAATCGCTATAGGTGTGCATATAATTTTTGAAGAGTTCCCTCGATTTTTTGCTTTTTAGTTTTTTTGTTGAGATTCAAAAATTGCACTCCAGATGTTTAAGAATAGAATAGAATAGCATAGAATAAACTGATTGTGATTAGATAACATTTTAATTAAGGACTTTTGACCCTAGTTAAGTGAGTACACCTGATTAAAATTAATTATTTAACATCTTATTTAAACAGTGCGTATTAGAATAAAAGTATCTTAACTTAGAGAATTAATCTTGATTTGACCTATATTTGGAATGCTAATCGGAATTAAAAAATACTCGGTCTACTGGGTTGGGGCATAGCAAAGGCAGAGGGGGGACTACTAGGTTTAGGTTAGGTTAGGTTTTTTAATTCCTATTATATGGCCCCCCTTTGCTATACTCTGACCCTTTTCATTTGAAATCCAAACAAAAGAACAAAGAAGAAGATGAAATCATATAAAAACACTGAGTCGAGATAATAATGCGCAGCGAGTCCCGACCTGTTTGAAAATGGCCACCATTAATATGCATCACGACCCCATTCTAACAAAATAAAGGAAAAAATGGTTACACTTCTTACCAAATAACATTTATAGCGTATCTTCCAACATTAGATCACTCACTTCACTTCACTGTCGTAATTTTCCCTTTCATTCGGCCATTATTATTATTCCATCCGAACCGAATGAAACAAACATGGCGACTGGCGCGCGCGACTGTTGGCTCTCGTGCCTCGTGCCTCTAGTAGGTACCTACCCGGTGAGCGTGAATCCAGAGTTGCCAGTTCTATAACCTAAAATATCTTGTCAATAATTTGAAAAATCTCGTATACCCATAGAAAATTAATAAAAACGTGGCATCCGGTACTATGAAGTCGTTCTATACGTTTATTTATTGTCTTGAGGATGAAACGTGATACCAATTTTTCCCGTACACGACCATAAAAATATCGTATATGTGCGACAATTCTCTTGCGTCTAGCACGCGCGACCTTGAATGAGGAATTTCTGAGAATCTATACTACCTATATATATAATAAATGAAATCGTTTTAGGCCAAAAAAGTTTGTAAATACATTGAAGAGTAAAAAAAAACAACCCAGGGCGATTTAAAATTAGTAACTAAACAGGATAAGATAAGACCCTTTAAATATTTTACCCGACTGCCTCCAGAACGGAGGTTTATTGTTTGTTTTAACGTGGTTTTATTTAACGCACATTAGGTACGTAAAACCGCTGAACGGATTGATGGGAGGTTTGATACTTTTTTTTACAACATAGATAGGAAGGCAAACGAGCAAGTGGGTCATCTGACGGTAAGTGATCACCACCGCCCATAGACACCCGCAACACCAAGGAGAGTGCAGATGCGTTACTAACCCAGAGGGATAAGATGGAATACCTCTTGGGCCAGCAATTGCACCGTCTGTCTTGCTCTCCACGCCGGAACACAACAGTGCAAGAACCGCTGCTTAGCGGCAGGATTAGCGAGCAAGATGGTGGTAGCGATCTGGACGGACCTTACACAACGTCCTACCACCCGCAAAACACGCGAGTTTTCACAGATCTATTTAAATAAGTCCAGAATACCATTTAAACCATAAAGTTTAAGTTAAGTAGTAAATAAAGTTTCTATGGAAAAAATTAAAAGATTATTCCAAAATCATGAAACTCAGAATTCATGCTTATTATTGAAAATGTAGAAACACCTGTTCCAATAGGATGATGCTATGTATAAGTACATAAAGGAATGCTACGCGGACGAAGTCGCGGGCAATAGCTATTAATAAAAAAACTGTAACGAGGACGTGTCACGTGTCCATAGATTGTCCAGAGATCCCAAGATTTAGGTATCAAATTTAATCCCGAAAACTTCGGGATTACTTTTGACAAATCTCGGGATAATTGTTAAGTAGGTATTTAACCATTTCAACGCCATGCCTCCTTTTTGTAAGTAAAGAAGTAAAGTTGAAACTTCCACAAAACACGTACCGGTCACTGTTAACTGTACGCGTTGACGGATATATCCGTGTTTGGCGTTGACAGGGTTAAAAGAACTCTGACTTTTAATACTACCTGTCTACAATCCCGGAACTTTACCGGGATCCCGGGACTATCTGTAGACAATCCCGAAATCCCGGATTGCGAAAAAGAGCCGGGATCGAATTGATGTACGTGTCATTGATGTACTTATATATATATAATATGAATTTTACGCGAACGGTCGTATTATTTAAGATCCCGTCGATGCATATTGCGCGATAGGTATATCGCAGA
This sequence comes from Ditula angustiorana, assembly GCA_963691745.1. Taxonomy (NCBI): domain Eukaryota; kingdom Metazoa; phylum Arthropoda; class Insecta; order Lepidoptera; family Tortricidae; genus Ditula; species Ditula angustiorana. The sequence goes on from OY829484.1 coordinate 8,704,064, forward strand.
GACGCAGCTGTTTTGCACGTGCACAACACTGCCGGGTTTAGGTGGGGGTACTTGGGGTACCTAGATACAGTTCCTGGCAAACAACTTGAGCTCTGACGCCTCTGACCTTGACTGCGTAATAGCCGTTTCTAGTACAAAATATTATGGGTATGCGCAAACATAACCCCTTTTCCTACTTAATTTATGATCAAGTTGTTTGCCTGCAACTAATAAGGTACGTTTGTTGTTTCTGATCGGATTATGAGAAGAACTGAAAAGTAGTATTCCCACACTTCTACACTAATATAATAAAGAGGTAAACTTTGTTTGTTTGTTTATTTGTATGTAGGGGTAATCTCTGGAAGTACTTACTGAACCGATTTAAAAAAAATCTTTCACCGGGTTAGGCTACTCATTCTACGCGAACGAAGTCGTGAGCGTCCGCTAGTATGATATAAGTAGGTACCGACTGATAAACATTTTTGAAATAGTCTAGTTACCTTACCTATAACTACCTACGAGAATATCGTAACATCTACCACCTATATAGAAACGATGGATCGTCACGTTTTTAGATTGATCGTAAAGACGAATCCTACCATACACATAAGTACATATACTTACAATATTATACAATACAACCATGGGGCCGTAGACACGTGTTTGAAGTACTTACTTATGGGTACCTAGCCAGCGCCGCGCCGCTGTCGCTAGGCGGATAGGCAGGTATACGGAGTCATGTGAAAAGAGCGTTGACGATCTCCCTGCGTAAAGAGTGTTTAAAAAAAGGCTATATTGGCTTAGCCCAGCTTTCTTTTTACAAGACGCGTCCAGCTCCTGAAGACAGTGGATTTTCATACATGTAACGATCTCTCGACTCGATCGACTTTTTGTTTATATACCACCTTAAGTCCCTCGAGGGTTATATTTGGCTGGTAAGTATGGTAATTGAGCCGGTTACGCTACCGCCTTCAGTGAGCGACGATTTGACAGACTAGGTTAATTTAAATAGAGATAATAACATTTTTAGATTCTAGAGGCAATAAAAATAAACAGTACCTATGGCACAAACAATTAATTTATAGTTGTGTACTAAGAATAGATTAAATTAGAAATAAACCCAAGTCTGTTTACGTGTATCACGTCCCCCGGCTGTTGCTAAGCGCTGTTCGCGACGTTCGCGTACAGGTTTTGACTTGTCTCTTTATTGTTAATAAGCAGGTAGGGGTATATATACGTACGTATACAGCGAGTGTCAGTGGAACTTGTGGATTTCTTTTTTTTTTTTTATTAAGAAATCTTTTTGTTTAGTAGGTAATTATAATAATTTAGTAGGTAATAATTTCATACTATGGCCATAACCGACATCCATATACAATTCCATACATATATTTCAATACAAATGTCGTTAAAACATATACCTACCTACCTACTTAATAATATATAAAACATACCTATTTACAATATTTCGTTGTTTGATGTGGCTTAGAAAGGTAGGATATTGCGGGTGGTAGGACCTTGTGCAAGGTCCGTCCGGATCGCTACCACCATCTTGCTCGCTAATCCTGCCGCAAAGCAGCAGTGCTTGCACTGTTGTGTTCCGGTGTGGAGAGCAAGGCAGCCGTTGTAATTACTGGCACAAGAGGTATTCCATCTTAGCCCTCTGGGTTGGCCACGCATCTGCACTCTCTTTGTTGTTGCAGGTGCCTATAGGCGGTGGTGATCACTTACCATAAGGTGACCCACTTGCTTGTTTACCTTCCTATGTTGTGTATAAAAAAACGAATGATTAGTTTAGCGTTGCTGAACTATGGATAGTTGACCTTGAAAAATAGTCATAATGTCGGTAGGTATACTTACTATTAGACGATAAGTAGATATAAGTACTATTGACGTGTTATTTCAACAAACAATCGATACTATCGATAGTTTTTAGAACTACGTATCGATAATATCGAAATACTATTGGTTATAAAATATTAATACTATCGATACTATCATAAAACAATACTACTTATCGATAATCGATAATATAAGAGACAGTATTAATGCCTATCGATAGTATTGGATGTTAATCACTATCGATCGATACTATCGATAGGCCTAGGTATCGATATTGTGACGATGCTATCAACAACACTAGGTATCGATAGTTCGATATATTGGTGCAACGCTAGATTAATTAACATATGGATTTCGGAGTGTTCGAAGAGTTAGTGTGGAACTTCCCGGAGAAATATTGACTAAAAGGTTTGTTTACATTGTCCACAAGCCACAAGTTTTATTTGCGATCGATCACTGTACTTAGTCTGTTTCTAGGCCAGGCGAAAAAAATTGATTTTCGCTACTTTAAATTTATACCTTATCTCATTAGAACTAACACTATTTTAGATTGACAAAAGATGACTGTAACACTGATAGTAATTGATCAAAACTCAACGTTGAGCTTACCAAATAAAGTCTGAAATTGTCTGTAAACACTTTTTCGCCTGTCCTAGAAACAAGACTATAGTCGTGCACGTCCGCCACTTGAATAGGTGTTTAGAAATAACCCTCATTTCTGGCGGACTGCATGAAGGTTGCTAGTATGCCTACTATACACTGGGTTCCTAGTTCATCTACGGGACCTGACAACAATCGGACAGCCCCCTATACCACAAAACAACTACAATTTGACAAAATTGTAAAGTTTTCATACTAAGATGTTATACTTAAGTAGCGCCCTATACCACATACAAAACAATTGTTACAATTTGACATAGGTATACCTATGTCAAATTGTTACAATTGTAACATTTGAAAATTGTAACACTTGTTTTGTATGTGGTATAGGGGGCTGGTGAAGGTTATTCACCAGCCTCTTAGCTTTGCGGGAAATTCTAAATTCGCGCAGTTTTTAAATGATAATGGTCACAGTTTATATAAGAACGCACTCTGCTAAGTATCGTCTCTGGAACAGCTACGACAGCTATATTTACGAGTTTAATTTATGACACGGCTAGAACAGCCAAGTTTAAGCACACGCCAGCTGTACCGGGTCTAGAACGGCTGCGACAGCCGTGTTTGAGACTTGAATTTATGACACGGCCATCGCAACCAAGTTTTTATGAGAAGACGGCTCGCTGTACCGAGTCAAGAACGGCTGCGGCAGCCGTGTTTAAGAGTTTATTTTATGACACGGCCAATTCAGCCAAGTTTTGATGAGAAGACGGCTCGCTGTACCGCTTCTAGAACGGCTGCGGCAGCCGTGTTTGAGACTTGAATTTATGACACGACCAACGCAGTCAAGTTTTCATGAGAAGACGGCTCGCTGTACCGTGTCGAGAACGGCTGCGACAGCCGTGTTAAAAGTTTAATTTATGACACGGCCAACACAGCCAAGTTTTCATGAGAAGACGGCTCGCTGTACCGTGTCTAGAACGGCTGCGATAGCTATGTTTGAGAGCTTCATTTATGACATGGTCAACGCAGCCAAGTTTGATAAGCACACGGCCCGCTGTACCGTATCTAGAACGGCACCGACAGCCGTGTTTGCCAGTTACATATTGACATGGTCAACGCAGCCAAGTTTTTATGAGAAGATGGCTTGCTGTACCGTGTCTAGAACGGCTACGGTAGCCATGTTTGGATTTTAATTTATGACGCGGCCAACGCAGCCAAGTTTTTATGAGAAGACGGCTCGCTGTACCGTGTTTAAAACGGCTGCGACAGCCGTGTTTGAAAGTTAAATTTATGACACGCCCAACGCAGCCAAGTTTTGATGAGAAGACGGCTCGCTGTACCGTGTCTGGAACGACTGCGGCAGCCGTGTTTGAGACTTGAATTTATGACACGACCAACGCAGCCAAGTTTTCATGAGAAAACGGCTCGCTGTACCGTGTCGAGAACGGCTGCGACAGCCGTGTTTAAAAGTTTAAATTATGACACGGCCAACGCAGCCAAGTTTTCATGAGAAGACGACTCGCTGTACCGTGTTTAGAACGGTTGCGATAGCCATGTTTGAGAGCTTCGTGTATGACATGATCAACGCAACCAAGTTCGATAAGCACACGGCCCGCTGTACCGTGTCTAGAACGGCTCCAACAGCCGTGTTTGCCAGTTACATATTGACATGGTCAACGCAGCCAAGTTTTTATTACGGACACGGCCCGCTGTACCGTGTATAAAACGGCTCCGACAGCCGTGTTTACCAGTTACATTTTTGACATGGTCAACGCAGCCAAGTTTAATAAGCACACGGCCTGCTGTACCGTGTCTAAAACGGCTCCGACAGCCATGTTTGTTGAGTCTACACTGCTTCAACAACCGTGTCAAAATGTAGCCGTGTATTTTTGCACGGCTACGGTTTTCACACGGCTGAAAATTTTTGAAACACGGTACACAGAGCCGTCTTAACCGACTACGTTAACCGTTTACACGGTAAACGTAGCCATGGAAAACTTGGAGCCGTGTACACGGCTCTACACACGGCTGCCAAACCCGACTGGGTGAGCCGTTTACACGGCCACGGAAAGCCTGGCCGTGTTCGAAAGCCGTGTTTTTCTCCCAGTGTACCATTTAACGCACCTAATACTATAGTATTGTTAGAGTAATATATTACTGTAGGTACTTACCACCGATTTGGACTAGCGTCAGCAGAAAATTCGAAGTCGCAGACGCAGTCTTTAAATTGCCACCACGTTTTCGTATTAAAATGGTTATATATCTTATGAGGAAGAGAGAAAGGGTAAAAGATACGATTCATATAAATACGACACAAGTGCAACTAGTTTGTACGACGCTGGTTGAGACTGTGGTAAAGAATAACTTAACCTATCCTAACACTAGGTACAATTTGTTCCGCGGTTTATTGTTATTGAGAATTGAAACCTATTTAAAAAAAAATGTTTCAATGGAATCCCTTATCTATATATCCATCTCGCAATGAGTCTCGTATCGTATTGCAGGTCGATGTCGTCGCTGCCGCCGGAGCCGTTCATGATGCTGCGCGCGAAGGCGCTGAGCAAGCGTGTCATCATAAACGTCGGCGGCGTGCGGCACGAGGTGCTTTGGCGCACGCTGGAGCGGCTGCCGCACACGCGGCTCGGCCGGCTGCGCGACTGCAACACGCACGAAGCCATCACCGAGCTCTGCGACGACTACTCGCTGCAAGACAACGAGTACTTCTTCGACAGGTGCGCGTTGTTACGGGTTAGGTTAGGTTGTGCTGATAAACGTATGCGGCAGAAGGTGCTGCAGCGAACGCTGGAGCGGCTTCTTTGACTATGACCCTCTATTGTTGTAGAATTGGAATGGATGCTTTTATAACTAAACCCAATTGGTCTCAGACATGACGATATGATTCAAACGAGAAGCATAGTCCGAATCTAAAATCAACTAGTTTTAAGCCTATTTTGACTTGCTTTAAGCTAAGCAAATGAATTTTAACTGAGAATGCACTAAAGAGTATAATAATGTAAACCTATCTATTGCAAAAAGCGATTTCTTTATGTTATTTAGAAGAAGTGATACTTTGGTTTTCTTTACACATAACTTAAGCTTCGTTTATAATTTTTTGCAGGCACCCGAAGAGTTTCAGCTCAATCCTGAACTTCTACCGGACGGGTAAACTGCACTTGGTGGACGAAATGTGTGTTCTGGCCTTCAGCGACGACCTGGAGTACTGGGGCGTCGACGAGCTGTACCTGGAGTCGTGCTGCCAGCACAAGTACCACCAGCGGAAAGAGCACGTGCACGAAGAGATGCGCAAGGAGGCCGAGAGTTTACGCCAGCGCGAAGAAGAAGAGTTCGGCCAGGGAACGTGCGCGCAGTACCAGAAGTGGCTTTGGGACCTGCTTGAGAAACCCACCACCAGCATCGCCGCCAGGGTAACGTATCACACCACCCTCCCTATAACCGACACACAACTAACAACCTTTAGCAAAGCTGCCAAGGATTCTGGTCATGCGTTAAGTCTGGCTCTCCTAAGGGTAACATTAAGAAATTTACGTAGATGCTTTTGTCGATTGTGAGCTAGTCTATACTCGTACTGTTAAGTATGTATTGAATGACACTGCATCTTTTAATCGTAAACAAAAAAACCTACAGATTTAAATCTCACTCAAAGCGCACTTCTTGATTTACAATAAATTGAGATTATTGTATTCTCAATAACTTACAAACACTTGTACACTTTTCACATGATCACACTTAATTAAATACAATGTCTCTAGTAGAATTCAATTTTCCATAAAGATTACACATGCTCTTTACACTATATTATTAGTTTTATTACGTAGGCACAAAATTGACACATTCATTATATGTAATAAGACATATTTATGTAACTAAATACATTTAAAGATTTTTTGCACCGTTTAATGTTTTTAAAAGTCTGTCTCGTCAAACTTTCTTAAGTAGTTTTTTTAGTACCTATCTAACACAAACTCTTCGAATATGTTTGAATCATGTCACGATACAGGCTTTTGTGAATATTATTTATAATATAAGCACGTAAATATTATCGTGTTACTCGTTTCCTGTGTTAGTGGTGCATGAATAACATCTATCACTGCCTTCCTTCCCCTGTTCGTCGCATTTCTGTATGTCTGTACTGTATGTCCGTTGGTGTCCACTTTGTGTTATGAACTGTGGTGTTGTGTCCGATGTTGTGTCGTGCTCATGCCGTGATCGCTTTTGTCGAAAGTGTGATTATTGTCGTGGAAAGCTTTTCAGCTACCTCTCAAGCTTACGTGCCAGTCACGGTTGAGAACTTCAAAGCACAAATTTTCGACAACGGCGGTTCATATTGTGTAAGTATGAACAACATAATTATTTATACTCCCTACTGTATTTATTGATATTTAAAGATGATTAATATTAGGCTTCTATCGACAATCTTATTAATGTTATTAATGTGACACTATTTTTGTACTATCAATCACCAACTTTATTTATATTTTCTTTTATAATTATCAAATGTATTTTGGATTTTGAAACTTGCACTATTTTTATCTTATTTAAATAGTAGTATAGGTATTAATTATTATGTTTATAAACTCGATAATTTAATAATTTTTATTATGTAATAGATATTTAAATCTCACAGAAAATATACAGGTACCTATAGCCACGTGACAAAAAGTTATGGATATTATCAATTGTAATATTCTTCACACTGTGCGATAGCAATTTGAGGATTCAATCGTGCGCGTATTCTTATCTTTCGCCAAATACTTGAATTCTAAGTAGAATGTTTCATAAGTGTAGGTACCTATGTATGTATTGGCGGTATTTGCACTTACATATACGTATATAAGGACTAATAACACCGTTTCCTTCGTTACTGCTATCGTTGTCCTTAGGTGTAAGATATTATTATCACATGCGTCATGTTTTACAAGTTTTGCGAGAACGGGTCATCTGCGTGTTTGTTAATCATCACTTTACATTTCAGTTAATTTTTATAAAATGTTCACAGCCGCGTCGATCGTTCTCCAAAGGGGGTGACCCTCACAAACAAAGCTTAATTGTTGTCGCAAAGTTGCAAAGATGGGATGGGCTTACGCGATGTGACCAGCCGCCGCACGGCGGCGCTCTGGGTCGGCGTGCGGGGCGGCACGGGACGGGCCGGCGCCCCGCGCACGCGCGTGCGCCGTGCGCCGCCGCGCCCGCGCCGCCTCCCACTCCGGCTGAGCGCCGCTCGCCGGCGTCCCCCCCCCGCCCCGCTCCCGTCCTCACGCTCCCGCTCCACGGCTCCGCCCCGCTCCCCCATTATACTAAACCCCATCAGTGCTTGGAAACGCTTCGTGGTATTTCCGACTAACACTTTACTAACCGAGCGACGCGGGCGACGGACGGACGAGCGTGGGCCGCTCGGCTCGCCGTTATGCGCGCCACGCGCTTCCGTCCACCCCGTTGTTAACGTTGTCTATTTACTACACTTCGACCACACAACACTACTAACATATACACGAATAGATGTTATTTTTACACCAAAATTAACGTAGGTATTACTTTAAGACTTATATATATTTACATAAGATATTGGCTTTTATCGTCTATCTGATACCTACCTACCTACTTGTAAATAAACTATACCTAACCTATACTTACCTATCATCGTAGCTTACTTTGTAAAAATATGTAGGACAAATTACTCTGTATAGACACTGGCATACTTACTGGCAAATATAAACCTACCTGACACATGTGGCACACTAGGTACTTACCCGATGACCCGAGTAGAGGTAGTCGATACGACAGGCAGCGGGTGCGTGTCTGGCTTACCCCGTGCGTGCTTGCAGGTGATCGCGGTGATCTCGATTCTGTTCATCGTGCTGTCCACGATAGGGCTCACTCTGAACACGATACCCCAGATGCAAGTGTACGACGAGAAGGGCGCGCCCATGGACAACCCGCAGCTGGCCATGGTCGAAGCGGTGTGCATCACCTGGTTCACGCTCGAGTACGTACTGCGGTTTAGTGCCTCGCCGGACAAGTGGAAGTTCTTCAAGGGTGGACTTAATGTGATAGACTTACTGGCGATCCTGCCATACTTCGTATCTCTCTTCCTACTCGAAACGAATAAAAACGCGACGGACCAGTTCCAAGACGTCCGTCGTGTCGTACAAATCTTCCGTATCATGCGAATCTTGCGTATCCTCAAACTTGCACGACATTCGACCGGGCTTCAGTCGCTCGGCTTCACGCTCAGAAATTCCTACAAAGAGCTCGGACTGCTCATGCTGTTCCTTGCGATGGGAGTGCTCATATTTTCTTCACTGGCATATTTCGCCGAGAAGGAAGAGCCGGGGACTAAATTCATATCCATTCCGGAAACGTTTTGGTGGGCCGGCATCACCATGACCACAGTCGGATACGGTGACATTTACCCCACGACCCCGTTGGGCAAGGTCATCGGCTCAGTTTGCTGTATTTGCGGCGTGTTGGTAATTGCGTTACCCATCCCCATTATCGTCAACAATTTCGCCGAGTTTTACAAGAATCAGATGCGGCGCGAGAAAGCGCTGAAGCGGCGCGAGGCGCTGGAGCGCGCCAAGCGCGAGGGCTCCATCGTGTCCTTCCATCACATCAACCTGCGCGACGCCTTCGCCAAGAGCATGGATCTCATCGACGTAATCGTCGACACAGGTCAGTCGCGCCCGCAGACGCCCGCTTTCGCTGCTTCTCCATGTCATGGTGTCCTCCGCTCGTGAATGTGACTTCTTTCTTACTCATGCATGCTTCCAGTGTTCATACCACTTTTTTTTTGTTAATGTCAGTGAATGCATGAATGTTGATTGAGTGCACGTCGCATCGTTTGGCTCTCCGGACTCGCAGACATCCTCAAAACAGTTCACGTAACGTCGCAGCTACAGCTCACTTCACGCGCTCGTTCCCACGAGGTGCACTCAGTGTTTTATTCCTTGTCTTCAGGTGACAAGTGCGTCCTCATTGAGGCGAGAGACGACGCCAGATGAGCTACTTGCTACTTGCACAGTCGTCACGCTCGACCTCTTAGTAATATATCCGTAACCGGGGTCGGGCTCGCGTCGCGTGTAGCTAGCGATGTGCGAAGAAGAAACTATTCTAAGGTCGATTACATTGTCAGCGTAAGCCTAACGCTTCTAGAACTAACTTACTTCTCATCTGTGGACTGTCCGATGTGTGTATCCGGAGGACACTGGATATTTAGACTGTTCGTGTGACTGTGTGTTGTGTAGTTCACGCTGCTGCTATTTACCTCTTGCCATTTCTTATAAATGTTATTTACTTGGTTAGGTTAAATTAATCTAAACTATACTTAACCATCTGCCTACATAATCTACATTTAGTATACAAATAAAACACGAAGTTGTAGGGAGTGCAAATATCGAAAGCGATACTACTTAGATGGTGTGTGTCTCCAGGACACAACTTGTCGCAGGCGGACGCCACTAGCTTGGAAGGCGAAGCTCCGTCCTCGACCGGCTGCTATAAGCAGTACGAGCACGCCATCACCAATAGCCTCCAGCAGAGTACAGACCCCAACCAGGTAAGCGCGCTGTACCTGGCCGGGTGCGTCCACTACCCTTGCAGACGTAAGCCAATTTATGTCAAGGTTACAATTAAACGCCCTTACCGAAAAAAGAAGTGCTTTATGATTAAAATGCTGAATCAAAGGAAGTTTTATTCTTGTTTATTTCTATTTCTTATTCTACTTCAAATCATTATACTTTTACTGAACCCAATAAGCAGGGCAATCATATATTTTGCTTCAAAAATGTTTATGAAACATTGCACTATCTAAGTAGTTCCAACTAAGACCTACAATATTACTTCAAAATTTAGTATTGAATGGTGTGAAACCTACTTATACTACTGCCTTACTTTATAGTGTAGGTGCTTTATTTTTAATAATCACAGCAATTTTAACTTTCACGCATGAAGTTTGGGACGCACCCATTTTAGGGCAATTTACAAGCACTGGCATGCTGATAACCCACAAAGTCACAGTTTCAGAGCAGCCCTCAGAAAGAGCGCCGCTACTCGATCGAGGGGCCGGACACGCCGGAAAAACGCTTGCTCATAAACCCCGACCCGACACCAGTAAGCGCTCACCGATGTTTTTACGCTACACTTGCCGCCTTACCATGTTACCATGCCTCTATAAACATCTCCACCTGGTATATAAATCAAATCCTGACATTGCATAAAACAAATACGTAGTAAACATTCACTGGACATCGACGATGCTTAATCATTTGTAAGTTAATGAATAAACCCAATAGGCTTTTCACATAGTCGATGGTTGATGCAGTGTGTTTTGGTTAACCTCAAAGTAGAAACCTCAGAATATGTACCTATCTACTAATGATTTCTCTGTTTTTAGGAAAAGAAGATGGTTGACAAACAGTTAGACTTGGATCAGCTGCCTTCTGAGTTTGAATGTTGTTTTTGCACGTTCAAGGTACTAAAAAAATAACCCGACTGAATATAACAGCATCTGAAATTTTATTTGATTAGCTAATTTTTCTTGCTTTTCCTAACTTGATGAATTAACGTGTAACATATGATATTTGAGTTCTGCCCACTTACTAATCAATCTTTGAAAGGTGATATCAGTAAGTATAATAATAGTTATTTTGCTAAATAGGTATAATTATATTCAATGTGTTTTATGTACCAACCAAAACAGTGATCAAATATTTCAAGTGATTATTTTGTAATGTAACGATTTCCATTAAGAATATCTATTAATATTTTATAACTTTCCCGGATGGTAAAGACCTCAAGAATGTACCAGATGTAACAATGTAGCTGTTTGACTTAGGGTTACAAGGAGTTCATAGACGCGGAGCAGCTAATGCCGATGCCCACGTCGGACCTGCGCCAGCCGGTGTGCGTAGAGCTGGCCTGCCTGCACCGGCACCCCGCGCCGCGAGCTTTGCCAGAAGCTACCCCCAACAGCCTCGATAGCCCCGGTACGTAGATCCATTTCAAAGCCTTCCATTAACATTTACCACGAAACCCAGTTCCCTACCATACGTCAAGGTAATATTACTCAACACATTACAGTTAGAGATTTCCAGTTGCTTTGGATAGCCATCCCAAAGCAATAATAGGTATGTAGATATTTCTAGAAAATAGTTTTAGCTATGCTATTTGTAGAATGAAGTAGGTAGGTAGGTAAGTACAGACCTCGAGCACATGGAAAACACATGACAGACAGCGGCGCCACCTTCCATGCAATAGTGTCACGCTTTAAATATGCAAAATTAGACCCATTCTTAATCACCATGCGTTTTACACGTGTCAGCGAGCGAACTGTACTCATTTTAATATGAACACCTTACCCTACTTCTCGTCTATTTTTCGTTTCATATGATTTTCTTAAGATTTATAGATAGATGGCTATGCTGTAGATAAGTGTGTATGAACCCACTTCAACTTGACCTTTCGACGATTAGGAAACTCATTACATCCTGTAGAATGTTATTAGGTATGACCCTGTAGAATTGTTGAGTAGGTACCTACCAACATGTGCCCTTCCAACACCATGAACGTGATAAATGTGTACGTACATACCTTTTACCAGCACGCCACACACTCATTGCATTATTTACGAGCAGCATACACCCTACGACCTCATGTCACTGTGGTGGTGCTTGGCTCTATGTGCGTCTTATGTCTTACGTTGCAGATACATTTGCATCATGCCTTACGCACCCTTTTCCTTCAGAGGGCGACATCGCGTGCGAGAACGACTCATCAAACTTGTATGTGAATCCTCTGGACGGTAGCAGTGGAGGCAGCGCGGGTGGGGGCGGTGTGTCGTCAGAGTATAAGGGGGTGCGCAAGAGCGCGTCCGGGGACGGGAGCGTGTTGTGTGCGAAAGGTTCGCAGGGGGAGGGGTCGCCCCGCGGCTCACGCGTCAGCCTGTCCCCCAGCGGCGGCAGCGCGGCGGCCGGCGCGGGCGCCGCCCCGGCCGCGGCGGGCGCGGCGCCGCGCGCGCTCGACGCCCCGGCCGCGGCGGGCGCGGCGCCGCGCGCGCTCGACGCCTCGCGCACCAGCCTGCCGCAGCCGCTCGACGAGCTCCCGACCGCTCCCGGACTCCCGTACGACGACACCAAGCCCAAACACAGAAAGGCGCGTTTCCAACAAGTGAGTTCACACGGCTTCCCTGGGCTTTCTCATTTTTAAACTCCTGAAACGTCGCTTCTACATCGTTGCATAACACCTGGGTGGATTCGCGGCAAGTCGGTAACCGCCCAATATAAGTCGTTACTTGTTCAAGTTTATGTACCAGATGCACGACAGTTTTACCGTAGTTTGAGAATGTAAGTGTTGTCAACAGTGCATGAATCCTTCTTGTCTATGTGTCTGTCATGTACCTATATGTACATCCCGTGCACTTCACTTACGGTTCCGTCATTTCTTAACGATGGCGTGGTCGTTCAAATCTCAGGAGGTAACATTTTAAATTGAAAGAGCATGTTAATAATGCGGATGTTCATGTTTGCAGGAGTGGATGGAGGAGGAGAAGAAGCCGCCGAGAGGGATAGCTACGAGGATTATAAACCATCACATCCTTTTTGGTAACAGATTTATGCTTGGCTTGGCCTTTTTATTTTATGTCGCAAAATTTTACTTTTGTTAACAGTGTTACAACAACTATAGGTATTGTTGCAAAATATTTTTAAGGCTTTCTCAAATGCGAAGCATTCCGGGCCTTTTGTAAATTATGTTATAAATACGTAAATGAAAATGAAAATGAAAAATTTATTTTGCAAGTAGGCCATATAGGCTCTTTTACATGTCTGAATCTACTAGCGCTTCGGAAAATGGAAGAATCTGCTGAGAAGAAACGCCGCAAGAAACTCAGCAGTTAATCTTTTTTTTTTCTTCTCTTTTGAAAACAAGATTACGTTCTCTGTTGTCTTGAATTTTCAGCTGTCAGCCAAGTAGAATCGAACTTTAGTCTTCATTACTTTTTTCCTTGAGCACACAAAAGGGCTTTTCACTGATTGCTAGTCTCTATTTTATGACGAAACTGACTTAAAAAAATTGCGCCTAATTTTCGCCGGTCTCCTCTGTTATAACGTTGCATTCGCTCGCTCTGGTACAGTACAGTCAGCAGCAGAAGTAAGTATATCTGAACGGTTGAAACGGTCAAAAAGATCTATGCAAGCTCTATAGAGTGATATGTAGATTTTTTGAGCTTTTCATCCGCGTACATATATCTACCACTGACTGTACTTGTACCTACCGCTTGATGAAGGTAAGTTCAGGTTTTTACTGATCTTGATGAACCTCTTTGGTATTCCAGGTAAGAACGGCAACAAGCGCGGCGGCGGCGGCTGGCCGCACGAGGGCGACTCGCGCGCACGCTCCATACTCAAGAACAAGGAACGAGGCACCGACAGCGAGCTCCTGTTGCAAGAAACCGGCTCGCTCGGCGCCAACGTAAGATGATCACTTAAATAAACACATTAGCCTCCTTTGCGTCGCGCAGTTGGGTAAAAATAGTCTCTCGAACTGCCAGATTATCATCATTATCGGCCGGAAAACATCCACTGTTAGATATTCATTTTATCACCTCCGCCTCACCCAAACGGCCTTTTGCATTCAATCACGACTAGCGCCAACAAAGACCAGGTCATCATTCCTCATAGCAGGCCTATCAACGCTAAGCTCTTCCGATGCGCGGTCTTCACTTGAGTCCTTTTCTTCAACTGTTATCGGCTCTTCTAGAGTCTCAGCCCGTCCACACCCATTTCTTGTTACGTAAGTTTCGTGTTCGGATTAAGGTCATTTTTCACATAGACATAAAACAGATATAACAATGAGATGAACCAGACAATGAGTTCAAATCCGAAACAAACATGAGAAACATGGGAAAATAAAACATGCGTTTACGCGATTGTCTCGTTGTCCGCGGGAAAACGAGAACTAATGAGTAGGTAGTGATAATGATACTAAATAGATATTTCTACAGAATATAAAACCATGTTACTATCTGAGTTTTAGGCTTCACCTTGATGTGCAATGCCACAATTTGTTGTTTGTTCTTGTCGAGTTTTTAAGGTAAACAGAAAGATAGTATCATATCCACAATGGACCTTTATAATGTCCGAGTCGTAGACTAATATATTATAGTGAGTGATATCTTTGTATACCTAACACTTTGAACGTCGTGTGGACAATACACGTGAGCAGATTTATTTGTCGCGAACGACAAACTGTGTTATACGCTCCATGCATTTAGTGGCGGCACATGAAATCGTGTATGAGAGTCTAAGCACATAGAATTTGAATTCGACTGTGGCGTTCAAAGAGACCCTACAAATAAAACGCAGATCTTAAGGTTTTCGATGATTTTCAGTGTGATTCGGGCAACGAGTCGTCGCCGATCCGGCTAAAAGACTTTAAGGGACAGAACCACAAGGCGGGCGCGATGGAAAGGGACAACCTGGTGTCGTAGCCGGCCCGCCGCGCCGCACTAGTCGCTACCACATAAGTACTTATATTAATACCTAGAGCGCAATAACGTTATTGAGGATATTCAAATAATTTTAACATATCATTGGGCGATTGTGACTGCTTGTTGATTATCATTTCATAGGGTATAAATATTGTAAAAATATTACTTAATGTAATAGTCGTTCATTCCAATCAAAAAGTTGAAGGTACCTATTTGTTAAGTTTTTTTACGTGCAATTATTAATTGCTAATTCTAATTTAAGCGATATAGTTTGTACAGCATAGTTGATGAAAAAAGAAGCAATTATTAAAATTAAAGATTTTCTGAAATTGTTACAGTGGCTTTCTATCGTGACTCCCTGACCTTAATAAGGTAACAACATAAAAAACGTTTTGTAGTCAACAATGATATTTATTTGGAAGTTATGTTCTCCATAGTAAGGGTACAAATAGTTTTGTTCATAAAATTTATCAAGTTCATAGAAATAACATGGTGGGTGTGACAGTGTAGTACTAGTGTGAAGGATAAAAACAGGAACATTTAAGCCTCAACATTTGTTTCACAGTAAAATTTAAATTAATGTAAAAAATCATCCACGTATGTATGTCAGATAACTATCATAATCAGTTGACCGCGTGAAATACTTGCAGGATGAGGGGAAGGCACATAGCTCAGTCGAACCGTTTGAATTGTGGCTCACTAGGGAACCATAATAAATGTCATAATGATTTCCTTCGCCAACATTGCCTTGTCTTACTTAATAATAATATAATAATCCTCTCGTTTACTTATCAAGTTAACTTGTACATTGCTGTATCTCTATTTGATTTTTTTTTCGTACAATAATGAATATACATAATATATAATGAAAACGTAAAGTAGGTCACTATTCAAATAGTTCGACGGTACTAGCTTCGCAAATAAAGTTGCATCAGTGCATCCCACTCTATCCACAAACAGCTTTCTACCTCTCTGAAACGTGAGTGACGTGAAAATACAACATTTTACTCGTTACTTTATAAATATACGTGATAATGGTGCTAATACAAACTATAAATGAAATGTGGTTTGAACAATAATACTCATTTTTATAATAAACACTTAACAATAAATTAATAATAATAATTAGTAAACACATCGACAGTGAGTAACAAAATGAAGTAAATTAAATACTTTGGTTCACGATGAGTAACAATCAATCACCTACGGGTGACGAGCGCCAATAATAAAGTAGTGATATGATGCTTCCGTCGACTTCAGCGGCACAGGGTCGCCCTTGTAACGAAACGATACCAATAAACAATTAATATCAATAAATTCTACTGTTAGTACTATACGATTATAAAATAAAATGAACATTTTGTTCACTATACACATTTGCTGAATACTATTTTAAGATATTAATATATTTCTTTAAAAAAGATACTGGGATTATGTCGAAATTTTATCGGCAAAACTTAGTAAATAAAAATAGCAAATTTCAGGTCACTTTAGTGTCCCACGTAAAAAGTTTCGTTATCAAGCGATACCCTGCACTCGATTTGTCTATCAAGAAGTCGGCGCCTATAAAGAAAATACTACCCATACAGTGAAGCCGATTAAATTTACAATGCAAGGTATTGAAAGGTAAGGCTGTCATTTCAGCTAGCACGTTTTCTCCTCATAATCACCTTCTTAGGAGGAGCGCAACTTCGTGATAGACAAAATCTTTAAATGAGTATATTTAATTACAAAGTACCATTAAATAGACCAAACATAAGAGTCAAGTTCCTGGTTATAATTGAAAATGTCTTATTGTTTATTCACAATTCCTATACTGAACACACAGGCACCTTACTTTAAATTTCTTGGCAGCTATCCATGGCACACTATATAACTTTTCAATTTCAGCAGCATTCCAATGCCTTCTTCGTCTTGTTTCTCACAATTATTGCAATTACCACGCATCACAGCGTCAGTGGCGTCAGGAGACGCTGACGAGAGGTTATTCAATATAAATTAACCATTACGGTTAAACACCTACATACAATGTACCAACTAAAATTTATCACAAATATCTTTGTCGATTGCTCAGTTAAAATGACAAATAATATAAAATAATAATACGACTATACAATACCATCAAAGTGCTCAAAAAATTAAACAACACTCGTTCTTAAAAAGCTTGCCCTCCATCACTGCATAAGCGGTGCACCTCTAAAATCTGTAGGCATTCCTGAAAACGTAATACATATTCCGATTTTTTTACTTGTTCTAGAACAAAGGGCATGGCATGGTTTCTGCTAACTTGTTCGCCGAGGTCACCCGTTTTCAATTCTCTGTTATTGAGCCAAACGTATAGACGTAATAATAATTGACCCGTCTTGTTTCTTTCCAGCATAAAATAATATGATACAGTTCAATTACTTATTTATTATGCTGATCCGTTGTACGAATGACGACTTGGAATAATTGAAGTTAATCCCTTTACTAATAAATTATTAATAAAAGCCAAACGAATATATCCCTGTAAGATTTCTGTATTAATATTAAAATGTAGCCCCAAAACTCATGATACTATTAAGTAAAAACTAAAATTTGAAAACAGATAACATTTTGGTTAAGTAAGCAAGTAAGTAAGCAAGACAAAACAAACACGAAGAAGGCATAATATCGAGTATCTATTGTAGAAGTATCCTAGTAGACATTTACAAGAATATCAATGCACTTAAGGATGTTAGTAGGTACTTTAATGCGTGATATCACAATACAGTATTAAAATATATTGCTTTAATGGGCAATACAACGACGACGTGCCGATGTTAAGTAGTAAATGACTCAAATGGGAATTTTGTCTTTAGCAAATTGAATCGAACAAACACGTTTTCCTGTTTTGGTGTTTTCTCATCGAGCGACTGGCAAAAAGGCGTTCATTAAATAAATACACTTAGTGAACAGTAAAAATACTACATTTCCTTCCACATCAAAATGCCGTCTGGACTAAGGTCTGACTTAGTATAAGCGTATTTCGAGATTAATAAACACACAAAATTCCGAAAACAAATTAACATCTAAAATTAAATAGTAAACGTGGGGTAGTATAAATAAGTATTTTATTTCGTAAACAGAAAGCAGCAGTTCGTCGCACAGTTTCAATTCTAATATCTTATGATATGCGTTAATAATCAAACGTAAGGCAAATCTATGACGTTATCTCTACGGGTGAATTTCTCGCGGCGATTCTGCAATTTAACATTTGACGTGAATAAAATCGTCGAAGTAAATATGCCGAGGTAATAATAATAATCGAGAGATGCTTGCTTGTGAAGGTGGCGTCTTAGTCAATATAAATAATACGTTGTCGCAAGTCGGTTTTATAAGTATTAATGTAAAACTTATTAAAAAAACATCGTTCAAACGCCTCAGCCTCCCGTTCGCTACTTCATTTATTAATATATTATTTTAATTCTTTACACGTCACATTTATACAATAAAACATTTACACGCAAGCAACCAGCGAGTTGAACGACGCTTTTTTATCGTTACAAAGCTCTGTCCTCTACAGAGTCACTAGTTTATCAGCATCGGCATAGTTAGTGATCACTCTGTCTTGTGACTTTTCGGACACAGGAGATCTTTAGACACAGTTTGCACTGGTATTAAATATTAGCAGCATCGACTGTGATTGAAATGTTTTGCTGACTGAGCGGACATGGTCACCCTTAACCAAAGCCTGAGACAAATGCTTTTCACAAATTTTATTTCAAATTTGACCAGTAAGACGAACACATTTTAATATATGATGCTATCGCATCAAGACTGACCGGGTTTTATATAGTATAATACTAATTCGATTATATTTATGCATTAAACAGCTTGGTTACAGATTGGCCGACTTATTCAATGCCAAGTCCGGCAAATCAGTAGTCTAAAATGTCTAGATTACACGTGAATGCATGTTGGTCATCGGGCGCTAACGCGTCCCTCGTCGGCGTAGGAAGTACCCAAAACAATTTACAGATCACAATCGATGGCGGCAAGAGTTCAAACATTCCCCTAATTGGGGCAAGTTAGTGAGTGACTACCTGTGCCACGCGATGGTGAGCGCGGTGCGCAGCTTCCCCCACAGCCAGGGGTACAGGCCTCCCCCCCGCCACGCCGCCCGCGCCACGTACTTCACGTAGTCGTAGATGCCCCACGGCGCGTGGCCGCCGTTCACATAGTACACGTACGTGAAGCCGTCTTTGCAACGGCCTTTGATTGAGTAGTAATACGGCAAAAACGAGTGGAGGCGAAATCTGAAACGATGGAGGGTTTTTGATATTGAATTGGGCACTCTCACATGTTTTTGGTAGCTTAATGACGTCATAAATGACGATCCAAAGTTTCAAGTCACGGTACTTATGTCATTAAGAGCATGCAAAGTTGGATAAACGATTTCAAGACACAAGCACCTTTAGTTGCTTAATTTGGACTTGGTGAATTAGTGTAAAATGTCAAAAAAAAAAGATTATCAAATCTTAAACCGAGCTGTAAGTTTATAGCGGAATTTAAGTTGCAAACATTGCAGACCCAGGAGAAATTACATCTATCAGATGGAGGCAAAGTTTGGTTTCGTGTCGTACAGTCAGCCTTAGAAGTAGCTAAAGACTTAAGAACCTTGTCTTAGTAACGTATGAAATGAGAGTTGGTTAAATTTGTCTCATAACTGACAGCGACAAGGTACTAAAATGTTCAGCTACTTCTGAGGCTGACCGTACAAGGAGGGCACAGGGTTGGCGATCAATAGGCAAGCTTGGCGAGCACTACACGAGTAAGACCAAAGGCCTTTAATTTACGTAGACTTAGGTGGGACGACAATGCATCAAAGTATAACCGTCAACGTAAAAGCTTGAATTAACCCTTACCCGGTAAGAGGCGAATTAACGATCAAATAGTTACATGCACATAGAATTTGAATTGTACGCAACATACTTAGTACGATAAAAATTTGGTTCTATTTAAATGAAAAACATACATACACACACTGCTAAAACATAACCCTTCCTTTTGACTTTGCCATAGTTGGGCAAAGGTTGTATTCACAAAGGTTGTATGACATTCGAGTGCATTGCACTTATAAGACTGTATTTGACTTTTAAGTAGTTTATCTGAATGCATAGGACCTGTTTTTTTGTGATACACTGCTAATTGGTGTCTAGAACGTGATATTACAAATGACTATTGTAACATAGGTAATTATTGGTAGGTACAAGGCGTCAGTCACTTTAGCACCATCCACAGTGTGGTACATTTTATTATCGGTTATTTTGCCACGTAGGAACAACTAATTACCATAATGGGGGTCATAGCTAGAGGAAAATTCTAACTATTGTTCACAAGTGACAAGCGTCATCAGTGTGACGCAACATAAAAATCAAAACCGCAAAGCAAGTTTAAATAATGATTTACAGAATACATTATTAATTTCTAAATAAGCAACCATGTTAACTATCAAAGGTCTACCGAACTTTATCAATATAATTGCATGATAAGATAAAAAGATATTCAGACATGAATAGGTACTACACTACCACTTAAGATAAGAAAAGAGTTTAATTTTTTGAACCTGTTGAACTAAATTGGTTATGCGAAAGTATTTAGGTCAAAACGCCGATAAAGATAGTAATGAGACACATTTATTTAGTAAAAGGAGAAAAGTTAAACAAATAACCTTAGTGTGACCCAGTTCATATTCATTGCACGTTGCGGATATATATAAGGGCTTTTTTAGTTTTTGGGCTGCAGCCTAAGGCTCTGTGGATATAACGACCCATTAGAGAAAATGGAAAATATTGCGATTTTTTTTTAATAAAATTACTTTTAAAGAAAGGCGGGCCTCCAAGTAGTATGAGCCCAAGGCCCCACAAAGTCACGGTCCGCCCTTAGCACCTTGTGATTAGAGACAGGTGATATACAGCCAACAGCAGACTAGCTGAACACTCAAAGGTCAAAAAGATCTGCGTGCGTGATATGCGTGTGTAAACACGACTGTATTGTTAAGAGAGTAAGTAACACAATTTGTGAACTCTTTGAGTGTGTAGATATATCAGCTGCTGACTGTACATTGATATTCGATGTACAATCACAAAATAGATAATAGTACCTAACAATGAGCTTTTTGACACTTTTGAGTTAAGTACCTCAAAATGCTTAGAAAGTAGTGATAATTTATGTATTTTGTGGTATTTTGATGAAATGAAATGAAATATTTTATTGATAACCAATTGTTACATGTCATTTTTTTAGCATTACATTAAATACAATCTGTGCCCAACACTGATAACAGTGCAAGAGGCAAATCAAAAAATTCATTATAGCTATAAAACAGTCTTTCAAAGAGCCATGTTTTTAGCCTGCCCTTAAATATAGTGACGGAAGCTGCACTCCTGACAGAATCTGGTAACCGATTATAAATGGCCGGCCCAAGGACCGATCGCGTGATCGTGATGATTTTTTAATTAAATAAATAAATAAATAAAAAGACGTTTATTGCCACACATAGATATCAGCAAATATCTAATAAATAATGTAATTAAATATTAGTTTCTGAGAAAATTACATCATATCTAATTTAGCATTATACCTAACGTGATTACAAAAAACGCACTGATTTCAGCAGTTCACGTAATAGTATACGTAGGTAGTCTAGAAATTAGATAAGAAAAACATTGTTTATTTCAATGTCTAATAGTCGCGAAAACATAAGAAATTATTTACACAGTAAGCAGGTGATTCATTTTCCATATAAGTAAATAGACCCAATCATGCGCAACTTGATTAGATTATCAGTATTACATCATCAATTTTATCTCTAAAGTATCATAAGTAAGATTCAGATTTGTGAAAGTTTTGGGTGCGACCATGACACAGAATATAAATTAGTCAAGTACAGAAGGTCGTCTTCCGAACAAATATGACTTTTAGGTTTGAGAAGCGTGCAGGCACCGCACGCTTCTCAAAGTACTACTACAATACTTTTTAAAATACTTATTAGTCTTAAGGACTAGATTGTAGACTAGTTTTGTAGTTACAAAAAGAGGTATAAAAAAAATGTTGTGTTTTTTTGTTAATTTTCGTGTCACCTCTTCTAAGACTTTTAGGCTTTTAAATCTGGGCAAAATATGCTTTAATTGAATGCGGTATACCTTTTCTGCTCATAGAAGAGTATGGCCTCTGTGTTGGTGGTGAGTACGTGGAGGAAGATGGCCTTGACGCGGTGGTCGTGCGGCGGCCGCGGCGCCGCGCCCGCCAGGTGCCCCATCAGCACCTCCAGCAACATGGTCGCCACGCCCGAGCGCCGGTGCGAGCGGACCACGCCTGCGACATTACATATGTGACATCTCGGAAGAAACACGAGTCGGGTTAACTCGAGTTCTCATGTAACTCGAGCTTGCAGGACTCCGGGAGAAGAGGGGTGGGGTTAGAGGATGCAAACCGGGTTATTTTCTCTATGAAAAAAACGGGTTTTAACCAGTTTGTCTTAGAAAAATAACCAGGTTTGCATTCCGTAGGTGGGGTCTACAAACCTGGCCTCGGGCGGCGGTTTTAGGGGGCATCATTATTAAACTTAGTAGGTAGCACACCCTGAGTGAGGGAGAATTCAACTTCAATCAATTCGAGCTAAAGGCAAGTCACTCAAGTTAACTTGAATTTGCAACTCAAGTTGACCCATCACTGTGCGACATGCAAGTAGTATAAGTACTTTGTTATAGATAGGTGTCCAAATCACATATTAAGTACTTTTAAAATTACTAGAAATAAACACACAAAAGTAGTTATTCTAATGGATTACTTATGGCCCGTTCTTTATTCAAACAACAGATGTCTTGCCCACCAATAGTTAAGTTGCGACAGGTGATAGGTAATTTGGTGTTTAAATATAGGAATGCAGCATTAGTAGTCAATTAAAATATAAGGAAACAAATTTCATTGAGAAAATCACCAACACGCAGTATGCATCGCAAATGGTACACAAAATCAATCATTGCAATAATAAAAATGAATTAATATTGTTTACCTAAAGACAGTATGTAAGCGACAAGGGTGTCCTTTGAGGCGAACCATCTTGACAATATGCCTCTGTCCTCGGCATTCAGTTTTAGATAAGGCTTGATTTCAGCCACAATGAGGCCAATGATCTGAGACTTGTACACAGCGGCCAGAGCAAAGAATCTCTCTGATGATGTGATGTCTTCATACCAAGACTGCGGGTATTCTATGGGGAACCATTCCCTGCATAGACACCTTACCTGAAATTTGATATCAGGAATGAAGTTGCGTTACAACTTTGATTAGAGAGGAATTTAAAAAGCACTCTGATAGCATGAAACTCTTGATTGCAGCTGAGGTTTTGTGTAAAAAATGAATTTTACTCTGTCAAAAGCCAATAGTTGTTTTGCTTATGTTGATTAATTTTCTATGGTCGGATTATTGGATGCCTATTTACCTAGAGTTTAGTTGCTGCTGACTTAGAATGCATGTAGGTATTGAAAAACCCTATGAGACAGAGATTGATGAAACTTGTCAAGTACAACATTGGAGGAAAATAACATTTAAATTAATGCATTATTTCTACAGTCGTCAGCATCAAATATATCAGAGTAGGCAACATGGTCAAAAATACCTGAACTCTACTCTATAGTCGCATAAAATTGGGAGTTTTCAGATATTTTTGACCACCTTGCCCACTCTGATATATTTAATCCTGACTGCAATAACTTTTCTTAAATAATTTTTATACAATAAAATTTACATTAAATGTTAAAATTTAGGCTAGCAAGAAAATGGATTAAAATTATTGTATGGATCGGGATACTCGGATTTAATAAAAGAAAAATAGTATCAGGTTACTATTGACAATAAACTTAGCATTATGATTTTCATAGTAGGTAATGGTTTTGTTTCTGTAATACTATGAAACATTTTCTTTAGCTTTTAGTCTAGTCTACTTACCTCTTCTAAATCATCAGGGCACAAGAAACGCAATTGCACATCTTGTAATGAGCATTTCGCATCTTTTGACTTCTCAATGATAACTTGGAAGCCTTCAGAAAGGTACCTGAAACATTAGGTGAGTGCAAAAAACTAAGAATATACTTGACCTCCAGTTTGTATAAGTGAGAAAGAGAAAACAAACACAATGCCATTGTAACCGGTTTTGAGGCCTGAGATGTTCATCATCCTGTTCAGGCTAAGTGCGGAAAAGGAGTCCATAACCATAACCTGTTTTGAATGACAGTTCAGCTCTAATGAGCCTACTCTAGTACTATTACATTATTTTGGCTCTTCTTATAATTTTACCAATTCAAAAATGGTATGACGCTAATGAGTTCATTTTGATCTGTGTTTTAGAGTAAGTCATAAATTTAAATGATAGCTATGATGATGATATGATTTGAATGATAATATTATGATGAAGGAAAAATGAATCATTTCTTTTAATAATTACAGGAGGCATATGAAAGTTATCATTTGTACTCAATGTTACTCAGGTGTGTCTCATCGTAAAGTATGTTATTAATGGGTCATAAACCCGCTGACCGATTTGAGAAATGTAAGATTTCGCAATATTCTAAACATACACAGTGACAAAAAATGTAATATCGCATTTTGAACTGCAACACTGGCCTCTAACAGGGAGCAGATATTGAGCACAATGGGCAGTCAATTGATCAATTTCACCCAATTACCAGAGCCAGGGAAGACAATACATGCACATAAACAATTACGAACTCCCCGTCAAAATATTTAAATTTGTCAATGTACAGTAGAATCACTTACCAGCTGAAGCCAGCCATTCGGTAGTTTGGCCATTAATACTTTATTGTAGAACTTATCTTTCGTTACTTGTTATCATTCCTGGAGAATATTTACTCCATGAGTTATAATAAAAAACGAACCATCACTGCGAGTGAACCTTTATCTTCTTTGACAATTACGGATACTTGACTTTGACTTGCTTATGACAAATTGACAATGACAGCATGTTGAGTGCTACCACAATTAAAATGTTCTGACAGTTTGTTTTTTCTGGTAACATTTGATTTTTTATGAGCACTGTTACCAAATCATCTACGTATTTTTACCCGACTGCGCGACGCAAAGGAGGTTAATATGTTTTTATGTAACTGTGCAAACTGAAGTTAGCCAACATAAGACTCAAAAATCGGAATGTGTTAAGAGGTGCTGAACGATTCTTTTTTTGGAACTCATTTCTTCTTTGACGCCTGAAGAATTTTCCTTTGGATTACTGTCTCGTGGAAATTTTGCAAAGCTGGAACGTATTGTTTCCTGTAGCTAGATGTTATTTACCTATTGAAATATAAAATATTTTATCTACACATATAATATCATATATGCTCTATAATGCGTTCAGAAACCGTAGGCAATGACCAGCATTATAACAACCAATATTATTATGAGAAGTTTTCTAATTTGTTTCTATATTTGTTCAAATTCATTTCTTATTTCATTATTTTAATGTATACAGTCCATAGATACTTAATAGGTACCTAGCACTAGTAGCTAGTAGCAATGCAGGTCATTGCCCTATGGCTTATGAACCCATCATAGAGTACTTACCTATGATATGTGTGTAGATAAAGTAATGTATGCAACTGTACATAATTAGGTCCTAAAACACTCGTGTGATCCTATTATGAAACTCGCTGACGCTCGTTTCATAAAACCACACTCGTGTTTTAAGACCCCTCATTATGCAACAGTTGCATAAAATACTATTATGCAACTGCTATATAATGAGAGGCCTTAAAACACGAGTGTGGTTTTATGAAACGAGCGTGAGCGAGTTTCATAATAGGATCACACGAGTGTTTTAAGGCCTAATTATATACAGTTGCATACATTACTTTATCTACACACATATCATAACTGCAAAAAACCGTAACAGCAAAAAACCAACAAACAGTCATGGCGGCCATTCGATCTATCCGCCAAGACGAACGTTTTTTTTTAAACCATAAACATACGAATGAAGTCCCTATTGTCATGTCACTCGAGATAAAATGTCGTGCGTTTAAATTAAAAAAACATACTGAGTTGACGTTTCGTATCGATAACTGTTTTAATATCTGTGGATACTAGAATAGAGACCAATTTGAATTTTGACAGCTGTTCCAAATTTAAATTCATAACGTCACGAGATATCGGTAATGTGATCAATCACCAATAAACACAGACTACTAAGAGATACTACCCGTAGAGATACTACCCAATAAAGAACAGATTTACCTACTACCACAGACAAGAAAATTCTTATAATAACATTGGTTGTAATAATGCTGGTCATTTTCTATGGTTTTTGAACGCTTTATTGAGCACTTATGATATGTGTATAGATAAAATACTATTAACAGTTAATATCGCGTTTAATGCAACTACGTTTCGAGTCCTTTTCAGTTACCTACTTATTTATTGCGACTACTCGCGACTACGCACCGCCGTGGTGCCACCGCGTGGCCAGAGAGTGATGACGACGAGCTCGACGCCGAGACAGAGCTCTATTTTGCTCTAGCGAGCATACATATATTATTTAAAGGTTACTAGACCAAACAAGGTAATTCGACGAAGATGCACTCTTAAGCATGGGCGTACCCAGCTTCTGGGGTGGGGCAAGTCAAATGCTAGATTCGGTAATCTTCGTCCGCCATCGTCGCGCGCGTTTTAATGGCAATTGCACCGTACATTTTGCCAGTGTCTACTTCGCGGTTTATTCAAAAGTTAAAGCATAAGACCTCGTTTAGACTTTGATTAGTAATTAGGCGAGGTCAGCTGCCCCTCCCTGCCCCCCCTGGGTACGCCCATGCTCTTAAGGCAGTTGTATCATAGGTTGTATTTTTTAAATTTAGGATTAATTAGATATAGATATAACGACATCGGACATTAGGTATAGCTGTAGTTACAGTCTACGCAAGTGAATTCTAGACATTCCTGCTGATGTGCTCTAAAATGACTATCTATTAGTATAATAAATAACATTTCGCATTTGTTATTCGAAAAATCCCAACTAAGTGATGTAACGCAGCTAAGGTTACAGAGTTACAGCTGAATTGTTCCACACATGTTTGATAAAGATACCGTCCGTTTTGATTTCTCGCCGATGGGCACCAGACGCTGCGGTGTCGCCTTACAGGGCTTCTATTCCGACACCATCTAAGTGATATAGCAAATAGCTGTGGCGCGCAACCCAGATTTATTTCACGCTAATCTCTGCTAGGTTGCGGTATTCGAATTCTGTGTTATATTCCGCAGTCAAGTCGAGGCATAGCGAGGTATCGCGAGCAAGAAAATGGGCGCTCTTTATTGCGTCTCCTTGATCTTTCTCTCCTCGCCGCGTTTGTGCTTTCGGTTTTTTTGGTTTTTTAGTTCTGAATCAAAGGGCAAGAGACACGAGGAGAGCTGAAATGGGAACTACTGACAAAAAGCAAGAGTGTCGTCTAACATTAACCTCCAGTGGCCCTTACGTGTCCGGCTCAGGTTTAATTTATCCCCCCTGAGTCTTTGTCAAACTAGTGTCATAGGAAAGGGACGTGTATAGAGATGAACTAAATTTGGTCTGTCATGTTAGGGCACATACTTACCGGACCACCTTGGCTTCGGCCTCCAAACTTGAACTTCTGCTCGCTTTACCTGGGCGAAAGTGAAGACCTTCCTTCAGTGAAGTTCAGTGGCGGCTTAGGGCGTCGCTAGTAGAATCGCCGCCCAGGGCCTCGTTCTTGCAGTGTCCTTGCGTCCTCCTGTAGTAATCCAAGTAGAAAAAGTAATTTGGTCTAGGATCAAGGTCTCGCAAAGATCTATGGGCCGGGGCCTCGCAACGGCTAAGACCGCCCCTATAATAAGAACTTTACGTAAATTACACTTCTTGATAATTACTTATTTATTACCTTTTAGGGATAATTAACAAAAATATCAAAAAATTACCACCTGCGCGGGTCATTCTGTTTTAACGCAAACAGAATATGACCATTTATGACATTTAAAACTAATATTTTTTCACATTCGCACTAACCGTATACCAAAACAAACCGATCAATCAAATTCGCATGTGCGTGCGTATTGTTTTTGCAAATTCAAGTGATATTATTTCCCGACTATAATTATGAGATTTAATATCATCACGATTATCTATGCTTGTCTATTATTTCGAACCCTGGATACAAATCTCGCTTGCGCGCAGCTGCTGTATCACTCAGACAGTGGCGAATAGAGGCACAGCTCTACACGGAACGGACCACAAGTGGCTGAAAAGCTTTGTCATGCATCTTTTTCAAAGTGATTTAGTGGAAGATATCCTTATCTTGCACTAGATTACTGGATCAATAAGTGGAAACGGTATGACATGCTATCCGGCCGGTTGAGGTTTCACACCAACTGTCGCTGGTGTCGAAGCCACTTGAGCCAGTCCTGGAGCGTTGCGCTTTGCTGCTCCGAAGGCGCATTGTTCTTATTTAGTTTAGCATAGAATGGATGACTTGGCGCTTGGCGTTGAGGTTTCATAATATAAAGTCGATATATTTTATGTTTTTCCTTCTGGTGAGACTGCGACTGTGATCAAGCGCAAACCCATCGTCAATAAAGAAGAACACTAAAGTATTTAAAGGATTCTGATACACTAGTTAGTCTCAGAGAGAATGTTGAAATGGAAAGTGAGGTCAGTTGAGGTGATGTGGCAAATTAATAGTTCGGAGTTCGATAGTAGATTATTAATAGTTAGGTGTAGAGCTTAAACTGTTACTTATTTACCTTACTCGCTTTTATTAACCTATGGTGTACAGTTAGCAGCAGATGTATCTACACAGTCGATGATGTCGAAACATATACACACGACTTTACTTATGCTAATTTGCCACAAGGCATATATATTGACGGCGTTAGCCTAATGGATAGTGACCCTGACTACAAAGATTGAGGTTCTCGGTGGCTCCCGGTTCGATTCCCGTGAGGGGCAAATGATTTTACAGTGAATATGAATGTTTGTACTCGAGTCTTGGACGTTATACATTATATATTTAAGTATACATTAATCTATTTAAGTAGGTATGTATATCCATTGTCTGGTACCCGTAACCCAAGTAGCTTTAGTTGGTTAATTTGGGGCTAGGTAAGTTGGTGTTAATTGTCCCAAAATATTAATTATTCATTTATTATTATATTGTATTGAGTACCTTAATGACTACTGAATGCGACATAATAAATATGTGCGGGTGATAACTTTTTCAAATCGCTAAAATTTTAATGGTAATATCCCCACATTTTTTAAATTTTCTGCAACTCGTCCATCCCTTCGCAAGCTCTTCGATTCTTTAGCAAATTTCTGCTAGTGACTGTACGCGTCACTCATACCAATGTCGAATAGAGGTCTTGTATTTATGTTATTTGGTAAGAGACAAAAAATGCTACAGATTAAAGCGTAAAATTGGGCATGTTCCCGTCCGCCCCTGTAATTAATACCATTTAATAAGTACCTCGTGTAGACGCAAAAAGCTGTCGGTCGGTTTTGCCGCCGGCTTCGTCTTGTAACGCGACCCGGCGCACGCGCCGCGCGCCTCATTTACAGGCAATCTTCATTCTGCATCCCTCGATGCACCATTAGCAATTCATAATAGAACTTTTTGACGCCTGTTTTTGTTAGAAGTTTCAAATCTGAGAAATATATTATCCTGTCGTCGAGTAAGTTAAGGGCTAAAACGATTTATATTTCAATGAGGCATTTACGAGGGAGACGAGGGAACCACCGGACTGTCCAAAGTGTTATACTCGTAGTTGCTATTGCTACACAACATGTTTGACTTTGCTTTGGCTTATGGGCTTTCCATTTGTTCCTCTATATGTTATTTAGGGTAATAGCTACCAAGATGGATGATGTACTAATACTGGAAACAATTGTATTGATAGCGTAAATGCTCCTTTTGTAGTGTATGAATGTCAAAAAGTCATTTCGAAATATCTTCGACAGGACAGTATTTTTGAGAACTTAGGTAAAACTAGGAATATACATAGACATTACGGAGTTGTGCATCGGTCGTTTTAGTAAATTTTGCGATTAAAAACAATACGATCCGCATAAAAATTACGATGAATGGTTTTGTTCTTTCTTAATGCTAAATATTTCTTCTTTGAGACTAGTGGCCTAAATATGCATGGCCAAGTTTAATTTATCTCTATGGGCATCCCTTGGGCATCCCGTTCTAATGACACAGACGCAGGGAGGGATTACACATGGGCTGTCAAATTTAGATGAGTCCTATGACACTAACATTTTTTAAATTTAATTTATGCTTGTAATTTTCCAATATGGCTCAAAACCTTTTCATTAGTCGGCGCAACATCAAGTAGTAGATAAATCAGCCGTATTGCATATCTCCCGAAGACATTGCACAATTCGCGATACCCCTGCCCTCATTAGCCGGCCGCGAAAAGTGATAAGATAGGGGTGCGAACAAGGAGGCTTTGTGCGGGCGGAAGCGGCGGGTCGCGGCTCGGCCACGGGATAATGCTACCAAGAATTCCGACGACATGCTGTCCACTTTCATGCTATGATATTTGATTCATCCTAAAATTATTAGAAAATGAGCTGTTTAAAAACATTTTTTGATGTCAGCACTTTATTATTGCATTGTCAATCATCAACCAATAGAAATGAGTTAAAAACAAATACTTGGAAGATTTCAAACGAACGAAAGAACGGACCAATAAATAAACTAACTAACATGGCCGCAGTTAAATAAAAACTAGTAAAAATAAATAATCTTGGTAGAATAGGTAACGTCAAAAGTCAAGAGTTGTTAGGTTTCTACTGTGGCCGTAACATGACTTCTAAGTTTAATCTCTGTATGTCCCTTTGTTATGACACTAGTTAGACAAAACCTTACGGAGGGATAAATTAACCTTGGGCGGTCATGTTAAGGTCGCGTACAAATATTACGCCGGTCAAACTGTGGTCGATCTTCAGCTAACGAAAGGCTTCACAGAGATCTCAAAGAGGCTGGTCGATGTCACAAGCGACCGAAGATCTAGCAGCTACCTCACACAACGTAAAATCTTGGCTATACATAGAGGTAATATCGTTTAATCATATTAATACAAAACGGATCAGTCACATATTTTTAAGTCTAGAACTCCCCGACATGTTTCGGACCAGTCCGTGGTCCCTAATCATGAGCCCCCGCGGCGCGACGACGACACAACGTGACGATACGTGATTGGTCCGTTTTGTATTAATGTCCGTGTCTCACGGTTGTTTTATGTTAAAAATCTTTTAATTACCTATATTATTATAATAATATAAATAAAAGATTCGATAGAAATAAATATGACATTAATATACTTTAGTCATATTTAGTTCTATCGAATCAACAGTCTACAAAATAAGTTTAAAGCTTATAGTTTTAAAAATGACGATACTTCCATACAGCTTTTCATCAAATGTATATTCATCACGTGTCGTGTGTCGTCTCATACAAAATATCTTGTTAAAACGTAATTTTAGTTCTTACTTCTTAATAGTTTCTGTTTCTTCTACACTGCTACTGCAGGAGCCAGTTGAGTACGGGCTCTAAACTATTACCCAAATATTAATAAAATAAAAGCATGAAATTGTTCGATTTGTTTTATTTAAAATTTAACAATAATTTTACGTTATGTAACTATATTCTACGCTAACTATATTTACAATGGTTCACTCAATTTTTCTATTCTTTATATGTGCTCGAGTACCTATAAAAATGACGCTCAGCTGGGTGTCAGTTTTTAATTTTATAATCTATTTAATATAACTGTTTATTTATATACAAATGTATCCATTCATAAATAAATGTGAAATTAATAGGTTCTTAATTGAGATTATTTTTGGTAATATCATGTTTTTTCTTACTATAAAATGTTATTAAAAAATACTTCATAAGTTCTGTTACACTAAGGGAGTGAATCAAATAAGTGAACTTCATTTAATACGGTATTAAAATTTCACATAGGTACCATATTTAATCATAAAAGTATGAAATTGTTGAAGTTCATCACTAAAAATATTTATGGCAACAAAAAAATGGTTTGACTACGGAACCCCAAAAAAGACGACATTACAAAACAATGAATAAGAGTCCTTTTTTATTTTATAAGATATGTATGTCAGTAGAATCCAGATTTAAATAAGACAGTATTATAATAAACGCTATTTTTGCTCTGTAATAGTGTTGTATAAATAGCAATAGCGTTCTATTAGTGTCGCGCTGCATTCATTATTACAATATAGTGATGTAACGATTGCATACTTTTTTTCGTGGAGTGCGAGGCTTTTCCGTGGCTTGTCCAATGTTATTTTACTACCACTTTTAAATTTGGAAACAAAAACAAAATAATACCGTATTATCAGAAGTGCAACAAACATCAACTATTTTAAATAAAAACAAACTTTGTGCTTCAGTTACCAAATGATAAATTACAACTTACTTGTACGAATAATAAGGCTTAAAACAAATAACTTAGACTAGGACCTAAAGGGAGTTTAACTTTGGAATCAAAGGAATATCTTGATTTGATATATTAACAAAAATATTTAGAAATCTACTATTCTGGGACTTTGTCGCACAACAGACATGTTTTACTTATTTTATTTGCCCCATGTTTAGGCCGTTATTCCAATGACCATCTTGACCATAAGTTGTCTGCATAGAGCACATAAAATGGACTTTTTAGTTTGTGTTGTTGAACTGTTAAGTGTGTGTTATATAGGTACTGTGTATAAAATCTAAAAATATTGTTCTCAGATCAATAGCTTAGCTAACATTGTAGGTCATGCGGGGCTCTTAAAGGAGTTAGGTTAAAAATGCGTAAAGGCGCAAATAGCCTATAACAACACGGACTAGGACTTCCGTGATGCGGAGCTTCGTCGACCTTGTACCATACCAGTTAGCCAATTGCAGTGAAAACAATGAATAAAATGCCCAGGCAATGTATGAAATTAATTCTATTTTAAACACTGACGACGTTAAAGCCATTGTATAAAATACCTAGATTGATTTTTTTAATGGAATGCAGGATTTTACTCGTTGCTGGTAACACAAACATGCCTCCATAAATCGTGTTTCTTGCGCCACAAAGCCCCGTTTTGTTACATAAAATAGAGATGGGCCGACTATGACTTTGGCCGACTAGCCGACTAGCCGACTAATCGGCTGAGAAAAAGCCGACTAGTCGGCCGACTAGTCGGCCAGGCGGATCATTGCTTTCGCTAATGTTCGAGCGGAATATGTAACGTTCGACGCGCCTCATACGTTCACGCGCCGCATAAGCGGATATGAAGGACCAGATTTTTTTTTTCGTTTGCATTTTCTTATGATATTGTCTACGTACTACTCGGCATTACAGAGTTTTTTTTAATTAAACAGAGGTCAGCGAACTACTTAGCTGAGAAGTATGTATTGTAGTAAAATTACCATTCCGACTGATTCACCCAGGCACTGCGGTATCTTAGACGAGAAGATGTTGCGTAGCTTCTCGAACGCTACCTAACCGAGTCGGATTCGATGATTGACCTCTTTGTCGAAGTTGGATCTACCATCTACCTGCTTGACAGTCAATCCTAGGTATACATACCTTATCCCTCAAAAACCTCGAGTGTAGACACTCCGATCTTTAAGGGAGTTGGCAGGACGAAGGCGTTCGACATGATTTTCAACTTGTCCACGTTCGTCTTCTAACTTGTTCGTAGGCTCTACTAAGGTCATCGAGCATTATACTAAGGTCCTCCATGGTCTCAGCCATGACTACTATGTCATGGACAACACGAAGGTGAGCGATATGTTCACCGCTTACGAATTTATCGATGCCAAGTCCTTCCGAGAGATAAAATCTCCTTCTTTAACTCCTCGCTGTAGCCAGATAGGCTTCAAGGTTTGGTCTTGCAGTTGGACGGACGTATTAGCATGTTCATACAAACTCTTTAGCAGTTCTATGTCGATACATCGCTGGAGAGACTGCAGTACAGCTCAGGTTGCGATTGAATCGAAGGGTTTCTCGTAGTCCACAAATGCTAAACAAAGGAGGAGGTTATATTTTTTGGTCTTCTGTATAACCTGCTGCAGCGCATGTAAGTAGTCCAGAGTGCTGAAGCTTTTTCGGAAACCGGCTTGTTCGGGAGGCTGGAAGTCGTCGAGCTTGCGCATGAGACGGTTCGTAATGACCCTCGAAATAATCGAATAATATTTAAACATGGCTTAAAAGTGAGATGGGCTTATAATTCTTCAGCAGAGTATTATTGCCGTTTTTGGAAAGGAGCACCATACTTCTGTTCCATGCATGCGGCGTTCTCCCTTCGTGACTGACGGAGTTGAACAAAGTCTAAAAAGCACGAAGAACCGGTTTGCCCTTAGGATGCCAATGCTTTCAGGAGTTTGGCTGTAATTTGACGTCGTCTGGAATTTGTCATTTTTAAGTTGTATGAGGGCCATACTAATCTCGTACATGCTAAAGTCCGGAATGTCTTTGGTATGTTTTCGATATTCGACTTGGTTAAGCAGCTTTCGGGAAGCTATGCAATGCACCATCTTCTCGTCTAAGATACTGCAGTGTTTGAAGACGAAAGTCTTCGATCAGATGATGACAGTACTATTTAATTGAAATTTATTCATGTTCATGACGATGATTTCAATTCAATCACCCTGTTTTAAAAATAGTAATATGACCACTAGGTCACCCACTGGCTCGTTTGAATTCCTATGTCGTATTTAAAATAAAAAATAAAATAAAATAATGGCCGACTAGTCGGTGCTTTTTGCCGACTAGTCGCCGACTAGTCGCCGACTAGAAATATGGCCGGATAGTCGGCTTTACCGACTAGTCGGCCACTAGTCGGTACATCTCTAACATAAAAATATGTGTGAAAATAGCAATACCTAGTTTAAAACAATGTTTTAATAACAAAAATATAGATATTAGGAAATAGGGTAATAAAAATAAAAGTAATAATAACATGCGTAAGGAGGATAATTTATAAAATCGATATTTTATTTAAGGCTACCTTAAAAGAGATCGTGATGCCGAAATCGATTTGTTTGTTCAAATAGTTCTTTGATAAGTAAACGCACGTGCGCGGCTCTGCGCGGGCGCTTCCACGGATCGAGCCCATGTGTTGCAACTGTGTCAAGTGACCTATTTCCACAAACCAGTAAAAAAAGGTTTCGTTCTCCATTTTTTTATAGAAAAAAACACAAATTAATGAAATAAATCCGATTTCGAATTACAGTGATTGAGGAACTTTAGTAATTTTTTACCAGAATTAGGCTGGCGATAATGTGATTATATATCATCGTTAATAAAAAACATAACCCTTCCTTTTGGCTTTGCCGTAGTCGGGTAATAACACAAAATAGGTACTCTAACAAAGCCAATTTTCGAACTCTGCATCTTTGATGTAATTTGTATTGAAAAAAAAAAAATTACATGGAAACGGTTATAATTTAAAAGTTTGCCTGTCGGTACAAGCTTAATATTTAATGCATGCACTTAATACTTAATATCAAATATTTTTATGCAGATATATATTGATTACCCTCTACCACCGCTATCATCATTTCTCCGACCGTCGATGACCGGATAGCCTAGTGGTTAGTGGCCCTGACTACAAAGCTTGAGGCTCCAGGTTCGATTCCTGGGAGGGGCAAATGTTTGTATGATGAATACGAATGTTTGTACCTGAGTCGTGCATGTTATATGTGTTTAAGTATTTAAGTATATAATTATCTATATAAGTATTTATATCGGTTGTCTAGTATCCAAAACACAAGCAGCTTTAGTTGCTTACTTTGGGACTAGGTCAATTGGTGTTAACTGTCCCAAGATATTTATTTATTTCGTAAGCAAAAAGACGCGCCATAAAAATTACACCGAAGTTGACCACAGGTCTAGAGTTTGAAATTTTAAAAATATATACATACATATGGATAAATTAAGAATCTATTTCTTTTATCTGAAGCCAGTTAAATATACATAAGTAACTTCCCGAGTTAATTGCGAAACAATTTTATATACATACATACATCGATGATAAAGAAAGATTATTTTATTGATGATACATGTGGGTTATATATCGGTTCCTATCTCAATTGTTTATTAACGAATCAAAGTTGGCTGTCTAATTATGTGACACTTAGCGCTTAAAGTTGAATAATTTAATTTTAACTGGACATTATAGAGATTCAACAAAAATTTTAGATTTTTAGAAGTCATGGATGATGGATGATTATTACTGCATAGAATTAAGGTAATCTTAATTATTAGAGAATTGTGATATAAACCGCTTAATAGGGAAACTTATTTAAACTAAATGCGAACACCTAAGTTCTTATTCTACACGATACAAGCTAATGTTCAGTGAAGGAACAGATAGCTAAATTGTCAGTTGCTTCACAGGGTTCACACAAAACAACAAATGATTGAAGATTTAAAATATAAATGAAGCCATTTTATAGAAAAGGCCATTAAGAATGCCCCGTATAGTGCGGCCACTCGCAAGGAGGGTAGAGATTGGAAGGTGGGTAGAGCCCAGGGGGGTGCGAGTGGCTGTGGGGGGCGAAGCGAGGCTGCAGCTCGTGATAGTCGGGCATCGGCGATGGCTTCAAGTACTGGTCCAATTCAGCACCGTCCGGAGGTCCGTCTACTAACAACGTACCGTCCACTTCTATTCTAGAGAAGTCTATCTGCGATCGTTCTAACGATGGCTCTCGCTTCAGCCGCGCGGCTGACGCCGGCGGGGGCTTTCGGCGCCGCGGCTGGTACTTGTAATCCGGGTACTTCCTCTTATGCTGTGTCCGTAGTTTGTCTGCTTCCTTAATGAAAGGCAGCTTATCTTCCTCGCTAAGGCTCCTGTAACAAATTAGAGCTCTATCAGACCAAATTTTGGCTCCAGAGGACGAGTAAGAAATAGGAACAAAGATAAAAATATGTAGGTATCAGTGTCCTCTCACTATTTATTAGGGATTTGAAGAAGCTTTATTGACCGAGAAAGTGCAGCAATCTGCTTAAGAAAACGCTGTAGAGCGTACGATGTGATTATACGGGGTAAGCCCGATACGCTTCTCTGATGGAAACCCCAGTGGGTGTGATTCTTTGCTATAAAGACCGCAATGTCAGGCTTTTTTTTACCTTGAAGCAATAGATTTTTTTTTTCTTAGCTGAATGGTGCTATCTGCTCTAAGCTCATGAACAATAATATAGTCATGAACGTTTTATTGCAATTATACTTAGCTACATTGACAATGGTCAAGAATGCCACAGCATGTGTGCAGGATAGAGGCGGCGCTGGCGGCGCGATGGTATCTGCCATTCGCGACTATTTCCAGATGCGCCGGTCACCGCTAATGTACCGTGCGCTGCGCTGGCGGCGCCCGCGCACTCGCCGCCGACCTGGCTACGCCAGTATGCAACTACTGTACGTTGAGCTTAGATTATTATATTTCGGATCTTTATTAGGAGTTACGTAGACACAATTTAATTGGTTCGAAAGATGAAGATTAATCCATGGTAAACATTTTCCAAAAGGTACAAAATAATTAATTGAGGCTATACATCTATGTATACGTAAGTATTAAGGCAATGCCTTACGGTGTACGATGGGGAAGTACCCCTAAACAAGGTTAATTGCAATGCAACCACATAAAATACTAAAACAATAAGTTAAGCATCTGCGAACTAAAATTAGACTTATCGTTTATCTCAACAATCACTTGAGGAATAGAAGATATTTAGGAGATGTGCGGTGACCGTGTTACAGCGTCTGGGCGACAGTCTGCAACTGTTATAATTAGTTCCCATACGGATAATTTATGACAGACTGGATTTGAAAAATAGACTTTGGTATTCATTAATTGGGTTTTAGTTATATCGTATACTGGTAAAAAAATTAGTAGCCTAACTTAACATTTGTAATCTTTTTGATAAGTTGTACCGGGTTTTTTTTTCTACTTATAAAGCGACTCAACAAAAGCGCCCTAGGCACGTTATACCTCTTCTGTGCCTGCCAGCAAAACTCATGGTGTTCGTTATAACCCGTTTGCATCACTGGTTAAAGTGTCCTAAGACCCTAAAATTCATGATCACTATCACTTGTCTTATTGTCCGTTAAAAAAAGATATTAGCCTACGTAGAATTGTAAAATAACATAACCGGAAAATTGTTTGGTTACATAATTTAAATTGAATCCACGCTTAACATACATAGTTTCAAAACGGTTCTCTCAATATTCGTATTCTTTACTTTATGCACTCTTTCTGTTTTTACGTTTTTTTGTAAAGCAACCTAAAATTTGTCCTCATTAGTACAATATTATGAATTATCTAAATACATTATACATTCCAGTCTAAAATAAACAGGCGATTACTCAGAAACTGTGGGCTCACGGGCTGTCTTCGGGCACCTTTGACCTTGCTAATCTCGACGGCGATCATTGCAGCGCGATGACAGTCGAGGGGCCGACCAATCACAACAGAGCAATCAGACTCTTTTCACCGACTATTTTCTTTGATGATTCGAGAGTTTGCCCCGCGCCATCGCCATCTTAAGTCAAATACCAGCCGATTCACGGTGCGTGTGCGCGATGCGCGGGTGGTCATTAGGAGAGCACTTTACCTATAAAGGCGGCACACGTAGCGGGTTAAATTGAATTGTTCGTGTACAACAGGTGTTTGATGCCACTATTGTCTTACTAGCGGAGGCTATGACAGTATGATTTCACTTAAAATACTTCAAAGTGAACTTGAAAGTAGCTTTTTATTACTTTTTGTCAGCTCAATAAAATAACTGAATTGATTCCGAGCAATTGGAAGAGTTCAGATATCATACGATAAAAGTTGTATCCTTTCCTAGGACTAAACAAAAAAAATAAGCGGACGAATCAATACGGCTGTATGCAAATTTTGAATTACATATACATTACAATATGTAAAGGCTTAAATAAACCTCAAAGCAAAAGTGTGGGTTTTTAAATATTATTTGACGTAAAACAATGTCATCAAGATGCGAAAGGATCGATTCTTTTAAATTGTACCGATCTAGTTTTTATATGAGACCTCCCCGAGGCCGGCGCCCGATTTCTCCGGACAGTTAGAGATGATATCTCGTCGTTGGCAGCGATAGTATTTTAATGAGTAAACAATCGATGCACGCTCGCGGCTGGGCGCCGCACGCGCAGCTTGCGCTCTCCTTTACTGCTCCAAACAGTTTCTCGGTCAATTTCGTTTGAAAGTTTTGACAGAAAATTTTCATCACACTTGCTCTTAAACAGTTCTGTAGGACCAATAACACGGAAACCAAGTAAACCGTAGCATAGTTCCTTAATTAAAGTCTGGATGACGTTAAGGAGGGCGCTATAGCTTAGGGTTCCGTAGTCAACAAGGAACCCTTAAAGTTTCGCCATGTTCATCGGTCAGTCCGTCAGTCCGC
Source organism: Ditula angustiorana (assembly GCA_963691745.1). Lineage (NCBI taxonomy): Eukaryota > Metazoa > Arthropoda > Insecta > Lepidoptera > Tortricidae > Ditula > Ditula angustiorana. The sequence goes on from OY829484.1 coordinate 8,743,461, forward strand.
AGCTTAGCTCACTATGCCCGTCTGTCTGTCTGTCTATATGTCACACTCACTTTCACCCGAAAACCATAAAAGTTACAAAGCTGAAATTTTTCACTCAGACAAAAACTAAAAATACAGTTTTTCTTGTTTTGACAAGTTGTTTCAGTTTTGATAACACATACATTTTATCATCCTCGTCATGCCCAGTCTTCCAGTCGGTCAGCAGTCGGCAGCTGTTACAGTTTCAAGTGGCGAAAGTATTAGAAGTTTAGTTATTAACTTACTTCCACATGGTGCCGAGTGACTTGCTGAGCTCGGCGTTGTGCAGCGAGGGTCGTTGCTCGGACAGGCGCCGGCGCATGGCTTGCGCGAACACCATGAACGCGTTCATCGGGCGCTTCACGTGCTGCCGCCGCATGCAGCCGCCGCCCCTGCGTAACCATAAACATCGATCATTTCATTTCTGTAAGTTAGGCCATCAATTAGTTATCCCTAAATAATTCGAAATGAGAAGTGCTATACTTTCTTTGTTCATAATAATCTTTTCAAAGGTTTATTTTCTATGTGTCAGGTGCATGGATGCATGTCAATCCCTTGTTTTCTACGCCGCAGGGCCTACCCCGAAACGCGATAGACTCAATTGTGCTTCTATGGAGTGAGTCGAACGGAGCTGTCAAAAAAAAATTGCACAAACTAAAATACTTAAAACAATTGGACTGCTTAGTCGTGCTTTTAGTTATTTATTTTAAACTTTATTGCAAAATACAAAAAAAATATGTACAAATGGCGGACTTAATGCCGTGGTTGAGAATGAAAATTTTTTTACGCGGTGATTTGATTTTTTAATTGAACGGGCTAAAGTTGCAATCGAAAATAAAACTGTTCCAAGAAATATGACAAGTATTTATAGGTTATCGAGCTATCGGCAAGACGGCAAAATATCTATAAATCAACTAGACAACCAAAAGAAATGGATCGAAAGTGGATTTACCTAACATGTTCACAATATTATTGTCTTTCACGATTACTTTTTAAATTAAGGCCCTGAAATGACGTAGAGTAGAGATAATAAATTGAATCGGCCATGTTGCTGCCACGTAGCTGAGTCAAAATGTTCTCCAAAATTTCGACAGCTCCAGAACCTATAATGAATTATTTCTATGAATTATACTCAACACAAGTTCATCTAGAACTAGATATTTACAGATTAAGTATTCAAACAATCACAATGATATCGAAAAGCTTTTGAAAGGTTTTAGAGAAAAATATAGTATTCGTGTTCGTTGTATTCATAGGTTTCTACTACCAATATGTACTCGTAGTGTGACGCTTAAAACTATAAATAGTTTGAGTATAGACTCTAACTCGAACAAAAAGTTAATGTTGACATAAACAATACGAAATGCGCACTTGAGCGGCGGCGGCGCGCGCGCACCGACAGAACTGAAATTGGTAGAGCTTTCGGCGCGCGCCGCGATAATTGCTAGGTAACCGAACCTATCAAGTGGCGACAATAAAACCAATAAATTACGAGTAACTCTCAGCAGCCAGCCAGTGCGCAAGCTGCTGTAAACACCCCGAGTGGCGCGCCTCACGTCATTTTACGCTCGTAAAGCGCTCTCGTTTTATTACATTTTTATTTTCTAGTGCCGCGTTCGGGTTTCCTCGCAATCTGAATGCTGACAATAAATTATGCTTTTTTCAAACACTGACACGCCACTAAAAGTCGATCGATTTCTAACGGATTACTCTCGGGAAGCAATATGAGTAGAAATAATTACCTACCGCTTCGGCGAACTTCATCGGTTTCCTTGTTTATTGGTGGGAACGGGTTCTAGCAACGAAGCAGTTTAGGGGAAATTTATTAGGCGTGGAATAAAATATTTTAAGGCTACATTCCCGTAACATAGCCTGGGTATTGGTTGCTGTTGTGCGTGATTAAATCAGCGTTTAGCAAATGTGGTAATGATTATGAGAATGAGTTGGCAGCCAGCATCGGTTTTTGTAGTGGAGCGAGAGTAGCGCTGCGCGACCTACCACGCCGCGCCATCTGGTTAGTAACATCTCCGCCACTGACAATCACAGATATCCTACTGCTCGTTTAAGTGCGTACAATACCTACCTAAGTACTTGCATGAGCTTCCCAAGCAACGTATTATAGCACGAGACGAGTACAGTCGCGAGCGTCAACATCTTTACAGCCAACTTTACAGGAAAATACATATTTATTACAAAGCGTCGCGTCTATTGACTTTATGTTTGAGTTTCCATATTTATGAATGACTACGAAACATTGGCTGTATACATGTTGGCGATCGTGACTGAATGACTGTAAACTAGGAATGAATGTTTCCGTCTATACAAAATACGAGTACAATAACTTGACTAAAAGCATGTCACCTAAATCATCACATTAACAATTTTTATCACGATAATCAACTCGTGTAAATCAAACTACGTAATATTTTTTTACTTCCCTGTTAATTTTGATGATAGTCTAATTTCAAAAGCTTTTAAAAATCATAATTGAACGACAGCCTGACAAAAAGTTTTATAGTCTAACGTAATGATTTACTGCCAGATTTCACAGTCGCCTCCGCGCTATACATCTATAGCTGTATGTTACCACGTAATGGGTTATGTTTTAATTTTAATACTAGTTGTTATTTGAGGTTTACATGAGCGGTTTCAGTGTGACGGATTACGATAAATGTAGGTTTAAGTAATAAACGTCCAGGACACGTGACGTACAAAACTTTAGTTACAATTTGTTTATGATAATGCGGTGTGTCTGGCTATTATTAAGCCACCATTTTTTTTTCCTTTCGTCTTAGTTTAGACCCTTTTTAAGATGAATCAACGGCTTGGTTATAGTTTTCGGCACGGATCACATGGAGTGATGGCTTTCAAGGCACGACTCTCCTAGCAGGGAAAATATTTCGCAACCTCTGACCCTACGCTGTTATTAACTTGTATTTAAGATTTACAACTATCGAATCCAGACATCATAATTAATAAAAAAATAAAGTATTTTTACCCATATGTTGAAAAACATTGCTTTAGTTAGATCTATAGTTATGTTATAGTTACCCACCTCTCAAGCAGATCAGGGGGTTGGGACCCCAGCTACTTCTACGTCAATATTTATCAAAATTAGCGTTCGGTATTTAATTTAACAATGTATTTACCACGAGCTTGTCGATGGAAGAAATCATCCTGAGAGAACCTGCATGCACGTGCAAAGCAATTGATTATAAAATTTCGAATTTATACTAGGCCCGCCCGGTAACTAACGCCCAAGGGAGGGTTCATTGTGAGATTACTCTCACAAGTCTCCACCTATGAGACGTGTATTATTTGTGGATGGACATTAATAATAAAAATGTATAAAAAAGACGCTGATTTACACAAAGTTCACATTACTAGTTGGAAAACAAAGAGTAACAAAAGAAAGAAAGTGAAAAAAATGAACAATACTACGCTTCGGCAATGGGTTCGCATAACAGCATGTGTTGGATAGAAGTACCCCGCGATGATTTTCAGATTGGCCCTTTTACAGAGGTCACAGTGATGGTAAACTAAATCGTAAAAGCAAATCGGGACTGTCCCGTCACGTAGAATTCTAAAATATGTATTACAAATCAATCGACGACCTTCGATACTATTTATCATGTCAGACTATATTTGTTTGGTGACTCTATGGATAAGGATTATCAGAAAATACATAATATTTCAGAATAAGGATTTTGTAATGTAATCACTAAACAAATTATCGCAAAACCCTACTGAAATAATCCAATAAAAGCATGCAAATGTATTGTATAATTTACACTGGATAGATATAAATAAATACCTACTATATTAAGAGGGCCCGTAGCGTAATTTCTAAAATCTAAAATACTAAGGATGAAATTCCGTACTACGAAACTTCGAAAAAGTTATCACTTTAATAGCCGCTTTATTTTTTCAAAGTTTCAGTAAATGCCTACCACTCAGATCCAGACTCAGCACAGTTACTTAATGTTTTATAGTATGCCCAATAAATTACAATGTAAAATAAATTCGGGCGCCAAATTTATGTACCTACCTAACTTTTCATGAATCATGTCAGAAATATACACATAACATACTATGACACGGTGGCAGTTAATTGTTGTTTTCGTGGGTTTCTAGTGTGTATTGCTCGTGACTTCCAATTCGAAACTTTGTTTTGAAAAGCTCAGCGTAGCCTAACAAACGCACGTTGCCCACCTAGGCCAAAATTGATTGATCACTACAAACAAAGATTAGTGTTACATAGATTTGTTACTATTGTTATCAGAAACCATTGTTTATACTTTAAACTAGGCAAAGGTTTTTAACCAGAACTACTTAACAAATGAAACGGCTGGCTATACATAAATATTAATTAAGTATAGCATAAACGGAATAAATTCGAGACAAGAGAATTGACGATAAAGACTGAATGTTTTTTATATATTTTTTTTATATATGTAAAATAGGAAGGCAAACAAGAAAGTGGGTCACCTGATGGTAAGTGATCACCACCGCCTATAGACACCCGCAACACCAAGGAGATTGCAGATGCGTTGCCAACCTAGAGGGCTAAGATGGAATACCTCTCGCTCGTGATCTCGTTGAGTAAAGAAAACAACACCCGAATAAAATAACTCTTTTTCTGGGGCAGTCGGGTAAATAGTTTGAAAGAGGCTCACTCTTCAATTTTTCGGGAATAGCCGTTTGACATAACTAGATGCGCTTTGAGCGCGGATATTAGCTGAATGGCCGAGGAAGTAATAAACGTGAGTAACGTAGATAGCTGTCATCTGTAACGTGCCCGCCCACGCTATTTCTGCGCTCAGTGGTGCGCCGGCGCTGCTCCATCTTGCAGCTACATAAATTTGCGAGCGTCGGAAAGTTGGACAGTTTCAAACGCGCGGCGCACTGATTTTAATGTTACAACGCTTAAACTAAACACTTCGGGGCGATTATACATTTTAAGCTCTTTAAAGGGTGACAACAATGTCGAGTTTAAAAAACAGATTAAGTTAAAAGCGTGATTAATTTGTCTCTTCGCCTGTGGTCTCGTCAAATCATCAAACAGCGTTTTTACAAATATAGTGCAAGCAAAATAAAAATCTTTGAATATACCCAGTTTTAAGATCAGTAATTTAAGTATTACGATCCAATCCGACGCATGACGTAGCAAACAGATGCAAGGAGGTAGTTAACTTGCCCCTTCTGTCGCCATATCCTTAAAATCTTCTAAACATCCCCCTCTATCACAGTTATCTTTACAGTAGATGTAACCGCTGCCATTAAACAATTAATGGCGTTGTAAAACCGAACGGCAGTCGCGGTCGTTCATAATCACTATTCTGGTACTCGGGGGCTTTATCATAACGCACCCGAACATCGTAATTGGCTCTAATGCCTACCTATGGCCTATAAAATGATTTATAGACATTCGAACGTCACCTGGCTCGAGTGTCCTGGGAATATTGTAATCTAAATAGGGTGCTCTATGGGGACCGTTATCAATTGCTATGCAATGGAATTTCACATCGACGATTACCCTAGTACTTATTAAAGTTATCCAGCCGTTGTATTATCAACTGCAAGTCGAAAGGGGTTGGCGTCCTCACAGGTCATTATTTACATTCAAACCGATAAGCTCGTATTTTCTAAATAAATTGTTCAAAAGTCAGCGAAGGATGTTTTGTCGTTGAATATATCCTTGAATTTCTTTTCAGCTAACATGTAAATTTCCTCAAGATTAAATTTTTTTTCCTATGTCTCGGAATCCTATGATTGAGATAATTCTATTTCATTTCCATAATATAAGTAGGTGTATGTTCTCATAGCTTTCGACATCTAAGATACCTACATATATTATGTACAGGATGTACATCCATCAAGACAGTTTTAGTAGTGATGAAAAATGTTATTCGAGAGTCGAAATACGTAATATATTACTTTAATAAATTAAAGCGAAGTAACAAAGATTTGAGCTGCACGTTTCTGGTAACTATAGTGTTCCTTGTAACGCATACCTACTGCAAGCATTAATCGTATTTTAGGTAAATACATACAGATGCCTCTACTGGCGGATGGTGAGGCGCGGACATTGGTCCTCCGTTCGACCCGAAGATAAGCGAGATACGAAATTCTGCGTATGCCATTCGATTGGCGGATGCATTCTGGTTGCAATCAACTTTAATCTATTTACCTACTGGTATATCAAATGGAAGTGCTGACTGCTGACCTACCATCACTGGTTATTAGAATGCGTCTATGTATAGATTTTATAAGTTAAAAGCTAATTTTATTGATTAGAATATATTTTATAGGGTTTTTATACCGTAGTTTTGTAATTCTTTCCTATATACAAGTGAGTAGCAAGGTGATTCTCTTAGCAGGTAGGTAAGCGAGAGGTATTAAATATAATGGGTATTTTTTAACTGACTATATTTAAGTAAGTACTATGTAGTAACGCGATGGCAAAAGAAGGTTTATGGAATTTTCTTACGAATATTTCGTGTAAGATTTATCGTTTAGTAAATTGTGTTTTGTATATACGCTTCACGCTTACAAAATGAGCATAAGTTTCAAGAACTATTGAACCGTTTGTATGTTCACATTTCAATTGCGCATGAGTTATCCTTGAGTAGTGTCGCGTGATAATATGACGTTCAATTAGTGTTCGCTGCGGAGGGTGTAAGATGCATCATGGGAACGCATCTGTGTCCACATTGCTGATAACGTCCACTCGGCGATGCTCGTGTAACTACCACTGCACGGTAGGCACAAATAAAAGTACCTACTATCTATTTTTTGTTACCATAAACAACCTAATGTAGTACGAAGAAGTTGTTTGTTTTTAAGTTGCTATGGTTGAGTTCAAGGGTTGAAATCCATACAAATGTAACAAGTATTCATTTTGAAGGCGATTGTATTAACGCCGGATAGCCTAATGGTTACTGAATCTGTGATTATGCAGCTAGAGGTCGCACGATGGAATGCCGTTAAGGGCATTTGTATGATAAAAAATAGATATATAAGAAAATAAAATAAAATGCATATCTTGGGAGAATTAACGCCAAACTACGTATAGTTCCAAAATAATCTAAATTCTGCTATCGAACTAGACAACGTATACGATGTATTATGTACTGTAAGATACATACATAAATACATTCATATATGTACATATATATTCATCTTTTCTTTCCATAGTATAAAACAAAGTCTCTATCCGTTCCTGTCTGTCCTCATCGTGTCTTTGGCCAGCTTCACCTTCTAAATCATGCAGCGAATTTTGATATACTTTTCACTGTCATTAAGAGCGCCCGCACTTCACGGTGCACGGAGCGGGTGCACCCTAGGGGGACCAACTCTGTGTGCTCATTTTACAAGATATGTAATCTAAAATTACAGGATTCCTGGAAAAAATACAGGACAAATCGTTTACTATATAATATGGTCCTGTGATTGTCTTATACAGGACACGGCAAAAATTATAGCTGAAAAACGGGGCGTCCTGTAAAATACAGGACAGTTGGCCACCCTAGCCCACACCCGCACCCGCGTGAGTTAGTGGACGCTCTCATACTATTTTTCTATATATTATTTGATTTAGCAATGGCCCTTAAATTTTTTTTGGAAGGTTTTTAAGTACGTTAGATCCTAATTCTATCCGTGCAAAGCCATAGCGGTTCGTTTTTATTTCACTTATGTTGTATTTAATTTCTTTTTTTTACCTACCGTTTCATTTTGCAAAAATTCGGTACGAAACCCTAAAATCGCGTAGAAAAGAATCACACACCCACTAAAATAGCCGTTTTGCCCGGTTCGGCTGCATCATCGCATCGCGAATATCGTTTAGCAGGTAGCCGGGCCAAATAAGTAGGCCTCTGGTAATGAAGAGCCTCGGCTGGTGTTAATATTGCCTGCGCGCATTACCGGGCGCCCGCTAACCGCGCCGGCGCACCGCCCAGATTACACTTTGTCAATATTTGGAGCCCGGTACACTTGGCGTGCCCACACGCACTAGACCACAAATTGTGTGTACAACACTGGTACAGCTAGCTTACGTAATGAAGGTAAAATCTCGGCAAATACCCTTGCGGAAAGGAGCTTTTAAAGTTGAAAAGGAGCGCCTGCGACTCACTCGTGGTTTATTTATGCAATTCGTATTCAAGTAAGTACTGACGTTATAGTTAAGTAACGGATGGTTTTGAATAGTCAGTTTAGACCATTTTAGTGTAGAATATTTTAAAGTAAAAGAAATATCCGTGCTTTTATGTTTGTAGTACGTTGTAGGAAGTTCCTATACACTCGAGTTCTCCTAAAGCAACACGAATACAAACTTAAAGGAACGGATATTACAATATTAACTTAAATTGTACATAAAAAAAGAGTTTCAATCATATTGGTACTACAGATTCCAATACTCGATATAAATGAGAAAAATATTTAAATAAATTAAATGTGTAGCATCAATGCAAAAAGCCTTACCTTCTAGGTATACTTATGTATTACAGTCTTTATTGCTCACGTTAATGTAAAATGAGTAAGTGTCTTAATAACAATAAGGTGTAGGTATCGACATTTCTACTAAAGATTTTCTACGAAAGAAAGAGGAAAACAACCATGTTAGGCACTTGATGGGTCCCCGTCAGAGCAATTAGCGGTCAAAAAATAATCGCTCATTCGTTGCCCGCCTATAGGTGCCTTCTCGTGGGCCTCTGGATCTCTCACTTAGGTACTATACGAAAAGCAGTAGCAAGCTACTATATACTTCATGTCAGTCAAAGTCAAGTCAAAGTCAAAATATTTTTAATCAGATTAGGCTTACATGTAGCACTTATGAATGTCATAAAATTTACCACTGGTTCGGAAAAACCTCTGATAAGAAGATACCGGCAAGAAACTCAACGAGGTTTAATTTTTAAAATAAATCAAAATCAGTATTCTGAGAGTGTAGTCCTGCACTGTGTCTGCCGGTCGAGCCGGTCCATTCGTAATGTAACTAGCAACTAAATCCAGTCTGGCTCTACCACTACGAAAAGTCACGAGACGAATCAATGTTACCCGAACCCGAACGGTTTTCAAGTGCTATCGGACTGCGAGACATATCTGGCGTCAGTAGAGATGAAGTCACAATCGAGATATGTCAAGGAGAGCTGTCAGATCCCTTTAAAATCTGTCCCTTGAATGTGAGTCTGTGAGTCGCTGACGCTCGTTTTATAACACCACACTCGTGTTTTAAGACCCCTCATTATGCAACAGTTACATAAAGTACTATTATCTACACATAAATCATAAATGCTCTATAATGCGTTCGGAAACCGTAGGCAATGATCAGCATTATAACAACAAATATTATTATAAGAATTTTTCTAATTTGTTTCTATATTTGTTCAAATTCATTTTTTATTACAGTATTTTAATGTGTACAGTCTATAGATATTTAGTTGGTACCTAGCACTAGTAGCTAGTAGCAATGCAGGTCATTGTACTATGGCTTCTGAACCTATCATAGAGTACTTATGATATGTGTGTAGATAAAGTAATGTATGCAACTGTACATAATTAGGTCTTAAAACACGAGTGTGGTTTTATGAAACGAGCGTCAGCGAGTTTCATAATAGGATCACACGAGTACAGTCTATAGATATTTAGTTGGTACCTAGCACTAGTAGCTAGTAGCAATGCAGGTCATTGTACTATGGCTTCTGAACCTATCATAGAGTACTTATGATATGTGTGTAGATAAAGTAATGTATGCAACTGTACATAATTAGGTCTTAAAACACTCGTGTGATCCTATTATGAAACTCGCTGACGCTCGTTTCATAAAACCACACTCGTGTTTTAAGACCCCTCATTATGCAACAGTTGCATAAAATACTATTATTGGTACAAGTAATGCAATTTACCGGCCAAAATATGTATAATACATTATTTCATCGTTAATAAATAATGTTATCTAAATTAAATCTAATATAGTCGCGAGCCGTTTCGGTTTCACTCGGGTGCAGTTTACTAATAATGAGAAAATACGATTTTTGATGATATGCTTAAAAAACAGTGAGCTTTCTCTACTATACAAAAAACTCTTTCTCTGCTATCCCTTCTGTAAAAAAATCTCTAAATGACACTAAAATCCGTATCATAATCCGTTGCGTGGCTTAGAAGGAGTGAGCAGCCGAAGATTTGAGGACAGACAGGAGTGAATAGCGACTGTCTTATATGTACTATGTAAAGATAGTGATTTGACAATTACTTGGGTTTGTATTCAAAATTCATTACAATTTCATCAGCTATTACAACTAAGGTAAGTATACTCGTAAGATCAACCAGCGTCGTATTCGTAAAACTAGTTCTGTTAGCTGTCTAACAGCCTAAGCCGTTTTATTTTTTAAATGAAACGTATCTAAAAATCGAGATTATCCTCAGTTTCACAGCATAATTAAGTTAGTTGCGAAGTGGCCGCTGTGCACACAGGGTGCTTCCGGGCGGCACCTGTGAGCGCGCCGTGTTTGCGCCCCCACTTACGGGGGAGGCTACAATCACTGAGCACACGCAGCTCGCGGCGCTCGCCGTCCGCTGTCATTGAGAGATTAATCTCACAATGGATGGCTTTAAATTGTCTTAAGTCAGTGAAGTAAAAATATTTATGTACCTATCAATAAAATAATAAATATCTTGGGGCCATTTTTTACCAATTGTCGAACTAAGCCAGGCTTGTATAGTTGACCAAGAAATTGGTTGATCACTTTTCGACCGTATTACAAAGGGATAAGGTTCAAAAGCGGTCAAGCAATTACTTGGTCGACTATACTATAAACACTAGACAACGGATAAACATACATATATGAATATAGATAAATATATACGTACTTAAAGTCATTTAACATCTACGACTCTGGTATAAACATTTATATTCATCATCATCACACAAATAATTGCTCCTTGTGGGAATCGAACCGACAACCTTTAGTTTCGTAGTCAGAGTCACTACCAATTAGGCTCGGTTGTCGTAAATAAATACGTTCTATACAAAATCTGTTTGTAACAAAATTACTGTAAGGTAATTAGTAAAACCCCTTTTGCATGTAGCAGTGTCCATAACTGATATGGAACGTTATTCTTCGAATATGGAACGCCAACTTGTCTATACGGACACGTTACTGCTACATGCAAGAGAGGCTTTACTTAAGTTCCTTACCCATTGCATCTTTCAGAAATATCTGGTCCTACCGTTTTTGAAAAGCATCCTCTAATTATAATAACCCCATAGTTATAACAACCCCGGATCATCTTAGTCGCGTTTGTGATTTTGAATTACTGAGACCATAATATACAGCCCCCCCAGCATACGTTCCTTTCTAACCAATATGCGTGTGCGAAAGGCACGAATGCTTTATATTCGCGATAAACGCTGTGTGCTAGGGGGGCAGGTACTGTCATGCTGACACGCGTTCAACATTATTAAGATCCACGGGAGTAGTGGTCTGCCGGCATGGTGGTGCTAATCGTTCTATGTAAACATATCTGATACCTATAGGAATGTTTCCAGATGTTAATTAATTTAGCTGCCACTGCGCTCATGTAACTTCATTTAATTGTAGATACCAACTATCCATATTTGCTGAGAAGATTCTGCGGTCTATCTTTCATTAAGGTTCTGATAAAAGTGTAACAGAACAAAAAATAAGTTTGTTGTTATTTTTTTTATTAATAAGAAGGCAAGCTTTTTGTTGACGGTATTTTATTTTTGCATTGTCATCGGACATACGCATGCCTAGAATTAGTAAGACAATACGGTTACTGGAAGTTATTTAATGATAATTGACTTATATAATAATATATGTTTTGATAAACATAATCTTATCCATTTAAAGGCTCTCTTCAGTTAATCGTAAGACGCAAAAACATAAAAAAGTACGTGATAGAACTTTAATTTAATATTTTAAGGGGAAGTGGTATGTAATAGAATGTAGTAAAATTTAATTATTCCAAAACTAGGTTCCGTAGCATACATTCAAATGGGAAATATTTAAAAATCTAATATCTAAAGCTAAACCTTTAATTTCTGTATTTCACTTATTTATAGGTCCTGAAGTGACAGGCTTTTGATAGCCCCTCCATTTCACGTGAAGGGGGCTTGTCATTCTCCACGGTATTCGGGTATTCCCCGACGCATTTAGGCCATAACTATAAGTTAGTAGTTGGACAAAGCTAAATCTTTAGGGCTACGCTGATGAGGCTTTCGGGGTCCAGGGTCCCGTGGGGAGATAAGCGCCCCACAATGGGAATGTTTGCGCAGGCGCACTATCGCGCGACATGCGGAAATAAATCGGTGAGGCAGGAAGAAGATAAAAACCGTCACACGCCGCGCCCTACCGACCTACACGCAAGACGGTTGGGGGACTTTTAAAACAAAAAACTTGTATTTAGCTTGCTTTTCGGGCTGTTAAAGTTAGGAAACATAAAGTAATCTATGATACATTCAAAAAGAACGAATCAAATCACTTAGGAAGACGACGTGCTATAAGTATATATTTACAGGGATTAAGATAGCTAAACTAAACGAAGCATTTGATATGACCGTATAAAGACACAGAGGAAATAAACGTCAAAATTACAGCAAACGGGTCAAAAATACCGGTTCTCGTGGTCAAAAGTTAACGGCGAATTTAATATTTATCGTCGTATATCCCAGAACTAGGCCGGGCACGATATATTTTATTTTATATTACCACTTTATTGGCGTGACTAATTTGTATATGCATGCCAAATTAAACTTTCAAATAGGCAGAGTTTCTGAGCTAAGCCAGGACAGACGCACGGATGGATTGACGGGCGGACGGAGGGATGGGCGAAACTAAAAAAAAGAGTACCTTGTCGACGACGGAACCCTTAATAAACACCATGCCAAGCCAACTGTGCAGTGAGAAAAATAAAATGTGTATTATTTGACTATTGTTATCTTATATTCAGATATGGCTCCCATACATAGCAGCATATCATACACAAGTTTTAGAGTCCCATATTGCGCATTTACAGCGACTATTACTTAAATGTTTTGAAGTTTGTGCAAATTCTTGGCAATAAGATAAGTTATCAGGGAATTCACTTTTAACTCTTTTTGTGCTTTTATCACCAGCCGTTATTGAATCGGTTATCTGCAGCCATGTACTTATACGAGTAGATGCAAAGGAGTTTGTATACGAAAAACCGAAATGCATCTGTGTTACGTAGTGCTAGAGTTGAAAAACCTTAAAAACCGGCTTTTTTCGATATCTATAATTTATTTCAAAGTTTCATTAATCGAATGCACATTGCAAGTGGAATGCACATCAGTAAGGTATTACAACCATGTCATGTTAGGGCCACAGAATGAACGAAATATTGTTACTTTTATAAAGTTATAAAAGTATATGTAGAACTACCTAAACGTCTAAAAAAAATAGTTTTAAAAATGAATTCTATTTAAAAGTTTATGGCTTTCTTTGGTCAAAAGAAGTATCTTTTTATGAACTTAAAAGCGAAACTAGTGTTTTTTTATAGGTTTTTTAACATGTATCGCAACGAGCTCACTTATTCTACAAGCACCACGGAGGCAATGATGTGAAGCGCCGACGAATATGAAATTAATAAACAGCGAGATAAGAGATAAAATATGGGCATTCAATTAGAGAGGGCGCGTTTTCATGAAGCCGCGCTGACCCCGCCCGCCCTGTCCCTATCTGCTGATGGCTAATTACGAAACTATTCCAGTTCTACGAACGTACTCGTATATTACTTTATATAGTACTGTACTGGGAGAGGAAGTTCAGGCCGAATTTGCTATAAAAATATTCTGCAACTATAGCGAAACTGTTTCTTTGGGGTATCGCTGGTCGTGGTGGGCATCTTCCAGTTTACAATAGCTCCTAGCCGTTTAACCAGGGTCGTTTTAATCTATTGGAGGCCTTGGGTAGTTTGGGATGTCCTCGAAGGAAAGCACCGATCTGGCCTGCGCTTCAGTGCGCGAATATCGTTACTGGTAGAAAGTCCAAATACACTTCCTCCAAGACCCAGCTTATGGCGGGTAGAGACTAAAGCGTATCCTTTAATTTATTTAAGGGTGGTGTGGTACCATACTCTTTCGACATAAAAAAAACCCTTCTGAAACTTTACTCTACTCAGTATTTTTTTTTTAATTCCGCACAGTTAAAGTCTGTCAGTCGATATAATAATATGTAGTTATATCAAAGGTAACTAAAACTCCTAAATACTCGTAGTAGTTCTATCTTCAGAAATCTTTATAATTAAGGTATTCTTCCAAACTAAATACTTAGGTAACTAATTATTACATTTTTTTTATCTTACACAATTAAATATGTAGATTTGTAATTGTCTAAACGATGTAATATTACATTTTTTTGCTTCCCTCCAACCGTATCAACGATGACCTCATTAAACGGTTCATTAATAAATTAATTATCTGTATGCATGATAATAAATTAAGCGAAACGATTGTGTTATTATGCCTCATCTTATCAATTAAACATAATAACAGCGAGTGGACATCTCTTTTATGTACCGCTCGCAGTTCATTTGTTTATCTTAATTTCGTTGTTCTGAAAGACCCGCCCATAAATAAATTTGAATTATTAACACCACTTAAGAGAAATGCGGCGCTCTCTTTCTCTCTAGTGCTAGTTCACATATGTCTGTTTCTGGTGGACTGAGGAAGCACTTGAGAGGCGCGCTTCCGCTATCGGGTCTGCAAGAGCTTACGAAATTAAAACCTCATTGCGGGTATCGTGTTTCGTATTGCCTTTGCCCACAAGTTAGGGTTCCTTCATACCTAATCGTATGTTAAAACGGGAATTTATATAAATACATTATTTATTTACTTCACGTTTCATCGAAAGAACTTTCTCTCTAATTTGTTTTTCAATACGATTCCAAAGTTCGTGCTCGAACTGTGTATTGCAACAGGCATGGACTCCAATTCTCGGTTCATGCGAGATGCATCTCACGTGCGAGATCCGTCAAAAAGTGACAGATTTCCAAGGGAATTGACAGTTGTTTTCGTGCGAGATGCATCTCGCATAAAACGAGAATAGCCCCGCTGGTCACCGCGTAGAGAGGAGAAGTTTGCCTTTGCAGATCTCTGTATCTGTTTGTGTGATATGTTTGTGGTAAAATTAAGAATTTACAGACGTACATAAATACGATTATTTAGGTTTCCTCGTTTTATTGTTGTGCTTCTAAAGGACTACTTTTTTGCAATTGTGTAGGTAACTGTCTTGATTTTCCTTTAGTATAAGAAACGAGAGTGACACAATCAGTAATCAGTTTATTGTATTTGTTTTTGTAAACTGTGCAATAAAGCTTAAATAAATAAATAAATAAATAAATCAGTGCTAGAAATTGCCGAAAAGTAGTCGTTTTACAAGAGCTTCATGAATTAGTGTATGTATTACCCAATAGAGAGGTAATTATTTTTTAAAGAGGTAAGGTATTTAAATCTAATCCCAACCAAAACATTTCATATAAGCAATGTGCTGGTACGACTTTTTTAATCTCAAAAAGTTATGAGGTCGCATGTAGAGAATTCTTAATTATTATTACGTTAACATTATCATGGGCAATTAACATCCAGGTAGCCAAGTAATATTTACTTCGGTTTTTAATAATATGTATCTGGCTTTTTGGAACTAATGCACAGGCATTGATGTGGCTCTACTTAAGAGGAGTGTGAACCCAGGCCCAAAAAGCGCTCCCCATACAAGCGGCGATAACGTTTTCCACCCTCTAAAGTTTAACCTATGGCAATGATTTTTTAATATTTTGTCATTATGCCTTAGAACTAGATTTATATGTTATAATTTTTTAAATATTTTCCAAAGCTTTGACAATTTTAGCATTTTAGGAGTTTCATACAAAACAAAAAAGGGTTAAGTAATATTTTTGAAACCGTTAAGAATATTTAAAAAATCAAAACATACAAAAAAATCAAGCTGTAGGTTAAGGTTTAGAGGGTGGAAAACGTTATCGCCGTTTGTATGGAGAGCGCTGGATCCACCACTCCTCTTAAATGGGATCAAAACATTGTTAAACAATTTAAGGTGCCATTATATGCAGATCGTTCTTTTTATAGAATTATGGGTTTTCCTTTCTAGGGTTCTGCACCCAAGGGGAGCCAATGAGATCAGCTTACTATAAGGCTCTGCTGTCTGTCCGTCAGCCTGTCCGTCGGTCCGTCTGTCAAAGAACTGTGTTTTTGACCGTATAGAAGTCACTTGCAATTTTCGCAGATTGTTTATTACTATTGCCGCCATAACAACATGTAATAAAAAAAACAATACAAAAAGTTTAAAATTAAAGGAGTCTCCGTGCGAAAATATGTGTTTTTTTACGAAACTCTTTGTGTGCAAGTCCGATTTGCACTTGGCTGGTTTTTTTGGCTTTATTTGGTGAACTTTAGCAACTCGTTTCTTATTATCAACTCTCTAGTATTCCAAGTAACGTACAAGAGTGCTATAAAATAGTTGTATAGTGGCGATTGCATCCTCTGAACTACACGGGTCCGAAATAATTTTTAATTAAGTAAATGTTGTACGAAAAAGAAAAATATAAATGTATCTACGTAAGCTGTTGTTATGTTAGCTTGTAAAGTACCTATCTAAAAATCAATAGAAATGACCAATGTTGTGCAATGAACAACATTTATTTTGTGTTATACGTTCTTTGTTACACTTACCGCCTAAATTATTCTTATTAAGTAATATTACTAACAATTTGCCACTTCAAAATACTTGAGTAGGAAAGTAAGAAAGCTCGTGCTTAAAAAATAAATGTTGTTTTCTTGGCTTTACATTGATCATTTCTATTGGTTTATACCTGAGTGCAAAACGGCATGTAGGTACGGTCACCCTCAGAATTAGCTGTACATTCTAGTACCTTGTCGCTGTGGGTAACGCGACAAATTTGAGCAACTCTCATTTCATATGTCACTAAGACAAAGTTCTTAAGTGTTAAGCTATTTCTGAAGCTGACTCTGCAAAGGTTCTCCACTACGGTATAAATATAGGCTCCTTCGACTTATGGCCGTCACGAGGTATCTATCCAAGACAACTATAGATATTAAATATTGCAACGTACCTACCTACCTGCACTTCAAAATTGTTTAGAATCAGTTACGCACCAATTTCCACAATATTTTCTTTAGCAAGGTAATGGTCCCAGTCTTCGACAGTGATCCAATAATTGACAAGAAGACCCGGAAAAATACGAGTAAAACCGAGAGACAATGATGTCAACTACTGGCAATAACAATGTCCTACGCGTGTCAAGCACTGGAACGGTTACCTTAGGTTAGGTATTATTTATCAATGTAATCGAACTTTTATTAAAACAGACAACAAACGTCACATTCGTAGGCAGTTCGTAGCAGCGCTACGGCTACGACCTCTTACTCATACTACGTGACAAAAAAGTTTTTTTATAACAATTGACAATCACTTACTTAGAGGGCTGTGGCACTATGGTGTCATAGTTAAAGCTCTGCAGCAGCTTCCCTACCGCCTCGTTGATCTCCAATTTTTCGCAAGGCAGATCGTGCTGAGGGTCCCAACTCATTCTAAACACTTTTTATAAACTCTTTGACAACACCGACGGGTTTGTGTATACCGCGAGACGCGTGCGATCAACTCGCGCGCACCGACTATAAAGAGTTCCTTATGCTCCGCGCATAACTATAAATGCTCCAGAAGGGGCGCGCGCGCATGGCTTTGATATGATTTTCTAGTTTTTTTTTGTTTACTTATAAGGTTCGGTTGTCACGTTTAGTTTTTGTTTTTATATTTGTGTTGAACTTAATCATACATGTTTAGGAAAAAGAGTGCCTAGTTTTTTCCATAAATATTGCAATGACTGTTGATGAATTATGAGGTGATCTTATCAAAAAAATACACGTTTACTTAAATTGAAAACAAGCGCTTAGAAATATTTCACATAAATTTAAAATACTTCTAAAATAAACCCTTACTATCAGCACAGGCTATAATGTCCTTAAACGTTACCTAACAAAAACTTTTAACTTTTTTTTTATGTATCTACTTGTATTGAGTATCAACTTGAACTGCCTCATACTTCGAGCTTTTTTGTTTACAGCACCTTACAATTACAATTAGCCCGCACTTTTCCGAGTTTTCCGGTCGTTCGTGTCGGTGGGCGGTGCGCGGGCGCAGCGTGGCGCCGCCTCGGCCCGCCATTGGCCAACGCCGGCCGCTCTGACGTCACGCGAGCGACTGCGTGCCTACTAACGGGAACAATCTCTACGTATACTTATGATATGATTTGCATGTCCAGATTGCCGCTGGGACTGCTGAACACACTGTTTTACAATTTATTCATAAAATGTAACCTTTGACATACATATCATTCATTTTTTTGACTCCTTGATATAACTCTAAAAATGTAGTTTTTACGCAGGACATGTTTACTGAGAGCTTACCCTAAATGATTAAGTATGTGGTATTTTTACACTAATCAGCTTATCTCATTCCCTAAGTCTATAAGGTTCCTCGATACGTGTTGTGCGTCAGATGATTTCCCCAGGCGCAACAATTATCATTTTTCTGTTAAACTGCATAAAATTAGCACGGTCTAATTTAACATACTTTACCCAACCGAACTGCTAATAAAGCTGTCAAGGAGGAATCATACGTAGGAAAATGGTCCCAGGATATAACTTTTATGTTTATAACTGCATGCAACGTCAAATTGGGACTACAATCCGTTGTAACTGCCTGGTATTCAATGTCGAATGTGATCTTGTAATCAACACATATCTCCCTCGCATAGTAATTCTTTGTGTCACCGAAATATCGTGAATACCTGTGTAATTAGATCTCTTGTCGATGGCCTCTGATCTGGTACTTTTTCATACACTAATATACACTAAAATAATCTGGACTCACCCCCCCGCCTAACCTAACAGGACTAGGTAGCCATAATTTAACGTTCCCATATAAATTGTCAAAACGCAAACTGTAGGTTGATAGTTAAATATCTACTGCATTGAGGCGAGTGGGTATTAGCCGAGTAAATATAAGTATTGTGCTCGTTCCTGTTTCAGTTTTCCGCTTTATTACCTCATTTCATTTTTAATTTGTTCGTTTTAATTATGTAGGAGCAAGGCCCGATATTCGATCCCTGCACCGTCTCAGAGATTATTGAACCCCAGCTGGATATCAAGAGAGATCGAAGAATTACCAAGTAAGCAACTATATATTATTCCTTTTTATGAGCAATATGCTTACTGACAAAAGTGCGTCAAACGTGGCACCTGCGACACATTTCATGTTCCGATTGTAGCCGGGAGCTGCGCGAGCTGACTACTATCAGCATAATGGAACGCTGACCCACCGCCGAACCGTGGCAAATTGAAATAACAAGTGAAATAAAATGAGACATTACGATTTGATTTAAAACTTCACTTTGACATAGTTCCATGGTGGGTCAGGATTCCATTTTGTTGATTGAACATTGTAAGGATGAGTGTGAATGACACGTCAGGTTCGGTTAATGTATGATTTATTACTATTAACTTAAGCTAGGATACATGAATATATAGGGTGTAAAGTAAAGGTGTGTGCGTACACACTACACCTCCCCCCTTAAAAGAAAAGAAAAAATACAATTATGTATTTTTTATACAAAGTTAAAAAATAAAAACACTAATGGCAAACAAACGAAAAAAATTATGAAATTAAGTCCAATAGTAAAAACGGGATATTTGAAACTCAATACATTAATAAAATTGCAAAAATAATGTTTTAATGTTAAACAATGTGAAAGTTAAAAAATTTATAAAAGTAATTCTTAAAAACAGACATTAAAATGACTATTATAACAATTTAAAAAAAAATGTCTATCTATAGTGATTTCGTTGTATAAAAAAAAAAATACACAAAACTTTACCTTAAAAATTAACTAAGTAATCAACATACATGTTTCTTTTAT
Organism: Ditula angustiorana; assembly: GCA_963691745.1. Taxonomy (NCBI): domain Eukaryota; kingdom Metazoa; phylum Arthropoda; class Insecta; order Lepidoptera; family Tortricidae; genus Ditula; species Ditula angustiorana. The sequence goes on from OY829484.1 coordinate 8,763,471, forward strand.
GTATATGTAATTAATATATGGACGCTTTTATGACGATGACGAGAGTACTTACGAACTAGAAACTATACATGGAATACACAAGTTGTTCAATGATAATTTTTAACGAGATTATAATAAGTTTTGCCTTAAATAAGAAAAACTGTATAGCTATACCTAAGACGTAGTATCGATACGTTTCCAATGTTTTTCATGTAGTACTTACTTACTTTTCTTGATCATATTATAGGTACCTATCTTTTCCTTAATACTTTTATTACATGTGTCTCTTTCTTTCCGACTTGCAAGTCTTTATTCTTCATTATTTACTCATTTTTATATTATGACGTCTTTTTCATTATATTTCTTAACTTATTACATTTGAAGTGTGCAACTTATGCATCACTTATTTACAAGGTACGCAGCACAGTTTTTTTTTATTTCATGGTCGGCCGACCTTCATTATACATTTATTTTTCTGTTCAGGATACAAGGGATTATTTATTTAAGTGCGCGCACAACAATATTCTTTTTTATACATATTTATACAGGCAGTTCTTTTAACACATCCTACTTTTAATAACTGTCCATGTGTCCAAGTGTTTCCACGAGTGATAACTCGACCGCCTCATGGTCCAACTACAAGGATTCCGTGCCTGCCTTGTATCCTGGCGTACCTTGCTCAAATACCTATTTGCTCAACAGCGCGACTCGGGCAGCTGTTGATAACAAATGTTTTTTTTTTCTTCTTCTAATTCTCATCATTTCGTTTCATGTTTTATCTTATTAAACCCATTCGAAAACCTATCCATTTACACTAACCCAATAAAAACTTTAGCTTATAAGAAATTCAATAACTTTAAGTTGGCCAAACTAATCGCTGTTTGAAAGACTTATTTGCTTCCGTTTTCCCAGCACGATACATAAAGCAATTTCCAATATCTATCCTTACGTACTCTTCTTATAATAAAACCTTTCCATATGCATGCTACAAACTCTCTCTCTATAAATATGAATAAAATTTAATTGTCTACAAAAATAAAATACCACATCCGTCAATTATCTGATTTTAACATTTATTATATCTTCACTTAATAAAAAAAAACTTTTAAAAAATAATCTTGTAGTAGTAATTTGAAATGGCTGCCAGATGATCAGTCTGGAAGCAAGATCAAACTATTATTCGCCTTCTTATCTGACTGCAGCAGAACAAAAAGGTGAAGAATGTAAAAGATTTTTTTTTGTATTTTAAATTTTAATAAACATGAATTAAACAATTTCCTGCTAAATCATCTCAAAACTATCTATAATATCCTTAAATCTTCTATCTAGCATTTTATTTCTATTCGTTCCTGATCCTATAAATCTCCTCATTTAATGTTATTTGTCACATTCGAGTATACTAATCGTCATATCCGAGAAACCAAATCAATTTGATTATCAATATTAATATGTAAAATTAGATATAAAATGAATTATTGTCGTTAACAATGAAACGTTAATCCTTAATACGTATAAAATATTTATAAGAGTAAAAATTTCAAATCCATTACTAGGGCCAAAATTCTTTTTGATGCCTAATAAAATGTCCCTTGTACATTTTAACGTATATTTTTTATTTATCCTGATATTCTTAAAATAATATGTTATCTTTAAATTCGGAATGACATACGCATACCCGAATGATGACTGTTATAAAAATATTTGGGGTCAGAATAAGAAAAAAAACTATTGTTTGGTAACGCAGTGGACACTATTCTTGAGGAGTCATGGGGACTGGTAACGCAGTGGTAATTTGGGTACCAAATGAGAATTTTCTGTAAGAAAAAACCCCGGATGGTGGGTAAATTCATCATAAAAATTGGGGCCCGGTTGAGAACTAACGTAATATTACTAGGAAAATATTTCGAGACTTCTACAATTTTGTAAAAGTGCTTATACATTTTCAATTTTTTTTTAGGCACTAAAAAGAATTTTGGCCCACTAACATTAATTTACGAAACATGTTAAAAAAAGTGTTCTAATCTCCCATTATATAATTAGTTATGTATGTAGAATAGCCAATATTAATTACATCCTAAAACAGTGCACTATTTCTAGCGAGCGCCATCCGAGACGAAATAACAGTCGCTGCATTCCTTACCTTTTTTGGTGGCATTTGGCGTGATCGAGACCACCCAAGTGTCTAAACTATAAACATACCTAATAATGACATACTTTTTGCAACACTGAAATGATAATATAATGACCCAATTGTAATGATAAAAATAATTCCAATTAAAAAAACATTGAATACATTTTCTACACTAACTATAGTAACTCGTCATCAGCGTCATTATTTACTACCTTATATGAAATCTTACAAATTGAAAAGAAACAATCTCTACAGTACCACAATATTATTTTTCTTTACATAAATACATCGTAATGTCAGTAATCGAAAAATTGAAAAAAAAAAAGTTTGTATGTACATCATAATACTTTTTACGAGACCTAAAAATATCGTTTAGCGGTACTCCGCTGGTAATATCCTTGCAGCGTAGGCGCCGAAGCTCGTAGAACTTCCGGAGGCAACCATTCCATGGATACCAACATCTCCCAGCTGCAAATCATTCCACCGACACCAACATCTCCCGGCGGCATTCAAAATCTTGACCACAACTCTACTTCCACTTCAACGAACTTCAACCAACTATTTCTGCAGCCAGGCTACATCCGGCCTCTCTCGCTCCTTGCTGCAACCAGTCCTATGTCAACCGGCAGCAACAACTTTTAAATATATTATTTATTTCTTCTTCAACTTTAAAACTTTTATTTATTTATTTTCAAGGTCATGACTGTCACTTGTTTCGAGGGGTTTCATTTTTCAATTTAATTGAATCACTTAATTTTTTTTTACTTAGTCACTTTCTTACAGCATGTTCGATTAGTCTTTACACTTTTATTTTTTTTACTGAGTCTTTTTTCTCACTTTTTTTTTTTTACTATTTAAACTTCAAGTCTCTATCTGGTCGGCGCAGCGCGCCGCCAGTGCCGCACGAAGGCAGCACTGGCAGGGTCGCCATGTAAGGATGAGTGTGAATGACACGTCAGGTTCGGTTAATGTATGATTTATTACTATTAACTTAAGCTAGGATACATGAATATATAGGGTGTAAAGTAAAGGTGTGTGCGTACACACTACACATATTGCAGCCGCGAACTCACATGCTCATATAGTAAAATGAGAAGGCGCAGTGGAAGCGTGCTGGGCCCATAACCTCTGAGACGGTGCAGGGCTCGTATACCGGACCTCGCTCCTACGCCTCCGTAGCTAGCTCCGTCCTGAATCACTAAGGTTCTATAGCAGACGCTCTGATATCAATTTATTACAACATAATTACGACGCCAAACAGTCTCGCTTAGCCACTCAATGCTGATTTTTCTAACTAAGGATCTTTAGTAGGTAAATACTTAATTTGCTGTGCACTAAGCACGCTGCTATTTTTTTAGGTAAACTAGTAGGTCATTACACTTGATGGGAAATGAGCCCTCCCCTTATGAAAAGATACCAGTGATCCCATGAGAATCGCTAATCCGTTGCCTGAATTTAAGCCTGGGGGGGGGGGGGCTCCGGATCTCTCACTCACCGTACGAAACGCAGTAGCTAGCTGCCATTTTACGCCGATATTCCGTTAGAGTATGTGGTAGGGTGGTGGTAGGTACTACTACCAGTTGAGTTGGCTCATTTGTACTACAATTAGCTATAGTAGCACGCTAGCGTTTGTCGCACACAAACGTTTTAGTCCCTCTCGCACACGCATACTGGTTAGAACGGGATAAATGTTTTATGTCATAAAGCATTTATCCCCTTCTAACCAGACTGCGCGTGCGAAAGGGACGAATACTTTATGTCAGCGATAAACGCTAGTGTGCTAGAGGGGCAGGAACTGGCTACAGTGCAGCAGTGTGGCCATACCAAAACGATATAAATAGAAAACGTAACGTAACTCTGGATCTTTATATTTTTGATACTTATTTACTAGGTACGAGTTCGACTGAATGTGACGTAAAGTAAAACTAACTCTTGTCTGAAAGTACAAACTGTAACGCTGTAACAGACTAATGTAACTATCGAGTCTAACCAGTTTAATCGTGGGCGCGGCTTACTTCACGCAGCGAGCTACAACATTGGCGCACTACTGCACTGGGGCCGGCGCCGCGTGCGAATACGAGTTATGTATACCTAAACGCCATTTTTGTTTGAAGTAAAACTTCTGTACCTACTTGTAGGTAGGTAGTATGATTTATTCTGTGTCGTGGCTCAATGTCAAACCTGATCACTCCAATGTCAACCCTGATCACTCCAATGTCAACCAAGCGAAAGTTAATACGTAACAATAACAGACATGAATTATTATTGTTCACCATACAAAAATTCAATACATACCTAAGAATGTACCCATAGGCAGTAAAACCTTTATTACTAGAACTAGGACTGTATAAAATACATACAAAAATAAAAAAACAACTTAGATGCTGCTTGCTATCATCGTCTTCAGCAATGATTATCAACAAATTCATCTATTAAAGATAATAATGGTTTCGACCTCCATCATAAAAAGGCTTTCGTATTGGGCATGAATGTATGGTCTTAGTATCTTTGCCTACTAACCTTAACAAGGAAAAAAACGAGTGTTGTCAATGTCAATTCACTTTCAATCAAACGTCAAGCGCCTTCCCCCACTCCCAGTGTCAGTTTTGTTTTCGGTTTCGTATTTTATTTACTGTATGTATAGTATATGAAAATATAAAGCATATTAAAACTTAAAAATATATAATTTCTATAACACGTAATTTTTATAGTGGTATTACTTCCATTAAAATATGAAAATAGCCGTAGAAGGTTGTGCCCATGGGGAATTGGAAAAAATATACGAATGTATCGAAACTTTACAAGAAAGGGAAGGATTCAGCATCGATTTGTTGATTTGTTGTGGCGACTTCCAGTCCGTACGCAATAAAAATGATCTTCGTGCTATGGCAGTGCCGGAAAAATATCAGCATATTTGCACATTTTATAAGTAGGTTATGTTTATTATTTTTGTCAATCACTCACTACTTCCAGCTCTAGAACATGAACAACGCTTTACTGAACATATTGACATTAAAATAAATCACTAATTTCTTTAACTCCAGGCATTTCTCTAGATAAAATGTTTCATTCCATTTTAGATACTATAGTGGAGAGAAGCAAGCCCCCGTGTTGACAATTTTTATTGGCGGGAATCATGAAGCGTCTAACTATTTACAAGAGCTGCCATACGGAGGCTGGGCGGCGCCTAACATTTACTACATGGGGAGAGCTGGGGTTGTCAAATTCGGAAACTTGAAGATTGGAGGTATAATTTGAAAATAAAATTGTTGAATTTGATGTTGGTTAAATATTCTAAAGATATGTTTTCACTTTTATTGTCCCTATTTTAAGTATATATGACAGTATAAGTGAGAATTTAAAAAAAATCCCATATTTTGTAGTTTTATTATTGGGCCTTACTTCACTAAACTTGTGCACTTGTATGATTCTCAAAATAATGAATCCTAGTTTTTCATTATGTTTCAGTATGGAATATAATGAAAGGTACATTTGTTATGGAGATATTGCATTTAAAATTCAACACATCAGTGCATTTTATACAAAATTTAATTTCACCTCAATCATTAATTCTTTGAAATCTTTCTTAATTTATTTATCCCATAACTATTGTGTTTTTACTTCTATGGCCATGGTGCACGTCTGTTGAATCTTTTAATAACACTATAATTTTATTTTAATTTCAGGTTTGTCAGGGATTTTCAAAGGGCGAGATTACTTGCAGGGTCTTTGGGAATGTCCCCCATACAACCAGAACTCCATGCGGTCGGTGTACCATGTCCGGTCTCTGGATGTGTTCCGTCTGAGTCAGCTCAAAGAGAAGGTCCATGTTATGCTCTCACACGACTGGCCAGAAGGCATCACTGACTTTGGTGACAAAGATAATTTGCTAAGGAGAAAACCATTCTTTAGGTAATTCTTATAAAGTCACTCTCAAATATTTATCAGTTCAAAAGTACTCACTCTGAACATGCTCAAATGCCAATAGAGTTACATTAGATTAAAACAAATTGAGCATCGAGCCTGTTCCATTTAATAGTGGCTGTGCATGTTTTGTAGATAAAAACTGCAAAGCATGTTATTTTAACAATTACCATGCTAAAATAAATATGTAAGGGCTTCATAAACTCTTTCGCATAAAATCCTTAAAAAACAAAACCCACTGGTTTTATAAAAAAAAAATTGATGGAAATAAATATCCTCAAATTAAAGTCTTTCTAGCAGAAATTAATTGTTCCTATAGTTTAGTTTAGTTTAGTTTATTTATTCAGTCAATATAATTACATTATAAATTGCACAAGATGTCAAATTACACGTTTTCATGTTGAGATCGTCAAATTTCATAAAAAGCAATAATCAATTATTATTTTATTTAATATAATTGATCCAACCTGATCAAATATAATAGATTGGTTTCCTATTGGATTAAAATTTCCAATTCTCTAAGCAATTTACCCAGTGGCATAGGCATTGGCAAACTGAAAATGGAAAAAAGGGTGTTTCCAATGTCAATTACAACTCGTTATTGCTAAGTAATTTAATTTTATGAAATAGTTGTGCATAATAATTGTAGTGCATAAAAGCTATAAACAATAAATGAAATTTGATTTCAGAGAAGATATTGAGTCCAATCAATTAGGAAGTCCTCCTGCTACAAAACTTCTGAACAAACTCAAACCTGACTACTGGTTTGCTGCCCATTTGCATTGCCAGTTTGCAGCATTAGTAAAACACGAAGACAGTGAAACAAAGTTCTTGGCATTGGACAAATGCTTACCTAAACGCAGGCATCTGCAGATTTTAGATCTGCCTTCAGAATATGATGGTGATAAACAGCTTAAGTATGATGAAGAGTGGCTGGCTGTATTGAGGAATACAAACCATCTTTTGTCTGTTAAAAACGTTGACTCGCATTTGCCAGGGCCGGGGGGTAATGAACGGTAAATAGATCTTACTACAACCTACATTAATGGACATATCACTTGAAAGTGTCAGTTCAAACTCTACTTTCATTTCAGGTTTGATTTCACACCAACATCAGAAGAAAAAGATGCTGTCATTCAGATTATGGGGGACATGTCAATAAAAGCTGACAGTTTTGTCAGGACAGCTCCAGTGTATGATCCCAACTCCCCACGAGGAATGTTGACTGATCCCATTATCAACCCGCAGACTGTTAATCTATGTGATATATTGCATATAGATGATCCTTTGCAAGTCTTGTTAGCTCGTTCGGGGAGAACAATGAAGCAGCCTGATGCAAGCACACCCAGCATGGTACCTGCTATCCCTGAGCCTGAAGTAAATCCTCTACCCACACCTGTAAAGTGCTCCAAGATGTCACTACCGGCACCAGTAACACCCAGTGATTGTGACAGTGAAAGGTCTCATACTAACTCTCTGTTCTCACCGGAAACTCCGTCTCAGACACACAGTGCTGTAGAATGTGTAACTCCTGTTTCAGTAGGCAGAAAGACATTTAAACGGCGCAACCAATCCCTGTATACTCCAGATGCTGATGACAGTGCTGAAACTTCTAGCTCTGTTTTAGGGGCAGAGAGCCCTCGCTCTAGCAAATTATCTTCTAAGGAGAACCATAGCTCTAATAGTTAATATTATGTAAGCATTATAGTTATGTATATTAGATAATTGTCTTAAGCATATTTCAACAAATTTTAAAATCAATGCATGATCACAGTCATGGGAACATGGCAACCAGGTATTGTCTATGGCAAACTTAAATTTGGCAATGAATAAAGTGCAATTATACAAAATTATTTTGTTTTCATTTTTAAGGGGTGCACCCCTTAAAATTTGTGATTTAGATCACATGCAAACAAATTGTGGTATAGTAGGTAGTCTACATTAATATTTACTATACACCTTCAATTAAAAACTATTGACAATCATTCCATAGGGATACATAATTGGGATGAACAGTATCCTGTGGTTGGCCATGTTATGTCCTCTATGTCAAATTTAATCTAAATCAGTTCAGCACTTCATTGTGATTGAACTTCATACACCCACACATATTTTGGCATTTGTGATACCTATCAGTTGATGAAACTGTACATAAGTTTTAAAAGAATGATTAAGGTAATAATTGTTTACTGTGAATATTCAAATTAATCACTTTTCTACAAAACTACTATGGGCTTCAAACTGACACACAAAAAAACAAAGAGCTATAAGTAAATGTTTATTTTACATGAGTGAACAAATGTTCCTTGAGCTGAGGCATATTCTTAGGCTTAAAACTACATTGGTTACACTGTAAATCCGTGGCTATCAAGCTCTTGTGCAATTCATTGGATATTTTCTGAATGCTTCCATTCTCTTTAAGTTCACTCAGGACATCTGTAAAGAGACACATGTATGAACAAACAAAGAGTCAGTGCTATTATTAAAGAGTAATGTGAAATCATATACTAACCTCGATAAGGAATAAAAAACTTTGTAGTGAAGCTGTTCCAATGTACTTTGGTTTTTAGACATGGAGAAACCATGTCAGTACTTATAACATGCATGTGGAGTCGCTGCATGCTAGGCGCAGCATGGAACCCGGCCTTGAGCATGGTACCTTCGTGGCTTTCTTTCAGTTCTTCATAGAAATCACCAAATTCTTCTAAGAGACTTATATGATTCTTATTGAGCTCATAAATACTATTAATATCGTCTTGCGGTAAGACAAGGTAGTGAACTTTAGCCTTGGGATATTTATCTCGAATTACCACTACACGATCAGATTGCTTCACGATAAGTTCTGGGTCTTTCATGGAACCGACCAGTCCCAACGACCAGTGCCGCGGTTGTTTCGTGCTTTTGTACGCATCTCCCAACATACTCGCGTTTCTTTTACTCATCTTGTAGCGTTATATCGAGCTATCGATCGGAATTGATTATAAACTTATCACATTCGCTTTAAAACCTTATTTAATTTGCAAATCGATTCATACTTTTTTGTTTTTATGTTTAAAAGAAAAGGACGTGAACACGAACGGAAAACGTCAAAATTGACATTGACATTTCGCTATAGTGCATTCGGTTATTATTGTATTGACGCGTTCTGTTTAACCCACATAATTTTTTTTACAGGTATTTTTTATTATGCGTTTACGTAGAATAACAGGATTAGCTGATATAATTTACAAATATTACGGTCTTGCCTCAAGATTCCTTCCCTTTCTGCTTATCCGTATAGCGCTGTAATGACAACAAACCTACTTATTATTCCCTTCACCATGAATTCGCGCCTTTTCCGCTGCCTGAAACGCGTACCTAAATTATTTGTGTTTTTCCCCACATTCTTCCTACTTCCACTCAGTGCCAAAGCTGCATGGTTGCAAAGGTTTTTGGATAGATGTTTAATGTGTATTTTCGGCTCCTGGAGAAGGATCGAGGCAAAGAAGCAACAGTGAATGCGATAATTAATGGGATAAGGCGCAAATGTGTCACGTCCCGACATGCGACCATCAAATTACAATGTTAGGATAGGTGGGCCAATAAGGTAAATTAAAATAAAACAACCGAGTTTCCAATTAGATTTATTTTAAAGCTTAACTTAATCACATTATGACCTAACTTAAAAATTCTACTTATTTTATTTATCTTAACCTGGGTACTTATTCCATAAGCGACAGTCATGACTGAAAAATTTTATAGTCACTGCTAGTAACTTGTGGTTTTTCAGTCATAAGTTCATTTTCGAATGCTACTAAATAAATATAATAAATTAAATAAGTGCAACAGGGTAACTTAGTATACTCTATCTACCAAGTTTATTAACGAGCAATTAAAGTAACAGAAAACTAAAGCAAGATTAATAAATACCTAGTTTTACACTTATTACAAATAATACTGTTTTTATGTTACTGCAAGGTGGGGCGACCCGTGTAGCCGGAATCTGGGAGTGAATGATGTGCAAGTTCCCTGAGGATTTGTTCAAAATTTTTTCCCGAAGGCGCTTGTAAATTATTGTTCTTGAGCATTGTTGAATTGAGACGTGTAGCTAGGTAACACATCTGAAAAACAATAAAATTATCAAATCATTAGATTCGTCGTCCCGTAAATATATTTCACCCGTCAGCTACACGTTGGCCGTTACCTCTCACCGCGCCTGCTTGTATCTCACCTCAAGCGACGCCAGCTTTAGTAAGTATCGACCGCATACGCTTGTACGGGCTGAAGGTAACGGCCAACTTATAGCTGACGGTAGTCTACGTTCTATAGAATAGCGGTGACTCGATGGGGTATTTGGATTGAGCTAAAAGCGCTGTAGACCTGAGGTCGCTGGTCCTATTGGTTGGCGGTTGCGATCAGTTCCTTTTAGCTAACACGCATGCCATATACTATTATAAATACTAGGGTGCAGACGAACAAAGGGCTCAATGGCGTGTAACCATTTTTATCTGTCGAAATGTCTATAAGGTTAAAAAAAATGCTAAAGTTTATTCTAAAACTAGCTGACTTGGGCTGACCTGTCATTAAAAACTGGCTAAAGTGTGAAAATATTTTAGGACACAGACCTAAATATGACTGTGAAGGAAGAATCCCGTAGTTTACACAAGATTTTTCAAATCAGTCTTACCAACAAAGCAGACATAAATAGCAGTGCCCCGAGAGCCGCTGCAACCATCATAGAGGTCGCGCAGGTCGTCTCTAGTGGGGTTCGATGGAACAGCTCTCCTGGCATCACCACGGTGTATTCCAGATTCTCTTTGAACCTCGTGAAAGGAGTGGAACCGTTGTCTGCCACCATGGCCGCGCTGGTGATGTTGTGCGTGTGGGATGCATCAGGCAACGATCTGCGCCGGCGTCCATGACCTGAAAGTATAAAGGAATCGGCTTCTTGATTTTTCTGTTATAAAAATTGAAAGAAGAAACATACAAAAGTACTCGACGTTATGATGTCACATTTTTTTAACAGAGTTCTAATTAATAAAATTATTCTATTTATTTGAATTAATTTTTATTTTGAACAAAAAAAATACCTTTTTAAATATTAGTTTCGTACTTTTGAATACTACAGGCCCTACAATATTTGGACTTTTAGAATTATTTTTTGTTCAATATTTTTTTAAAGTAATGATTTACAACAATTTTACACTTTGGCGCCATTTGGTTAAAGGTGTCATGTCTTACCCGCTTAAGTATTAATCAGATTATAAATTATTCATATGCATAATTAACGAGAGCAGAAATAAAATCAATAGGTACGGTCATCAGCAGAAGTAACTCAAAAAGATCCGCACATGCACTTACTCTTTTGACAATGATAATATGTAGAGTCGTAAAGATCTTTTTTACCTCTTTGACTGTAATGTGCAGATATAATAATAGCTGCTGATGACTGTACAACGGATAACTAGTTTTGCATCGATATTTCATTTTTTAATTACTTTGTCGCCCATTTGGTAAGCTGAAGAAAAAAACTTGTTTTTCTAATATCGGCTTTTAAATATTGGTGAAAACCTTTTTCATTTAAACATTTATAAATATCTCAACGATTGGAAGAAAGCAGGGGTGGCCTACCCAGCAATGAGATACCATTTAGATTACAAAGTATTACCTATTAAAATTAATGTTAGCATTGTTTTTATAAAAAAGTGGAGGTTTTCAATTAGTACTTCAGTAGAAAATTTCTTAGTAAAACGGTAACCTACCGGAAGGCTCAAATAGATCGAGGCAGTAGTCTGGCTGGCAGTCAGCGGCATCCATGCAGGCTTTGATCTGGGAATGGATCCACAAAGTGGACCGTTCCTTCATCGAGGCGAGCAGAAATGCTTCGAAGTCCAGGAACACTTCGTTGTGGCGCTCGCGATACCGAGCTGGCTGGTGTGGGATGATTGACTGGAAGTCGCGGTTACGGCAGCTGGAAATTCAAAAGTCAGGATGAAATTAGATAAGACATAGATTTCACAAAACACACTTTAGAGCCATATAAATAGTAGAATTATATATGTAAGTAAAGTGTCATTCAATCCGTTAAATTGTCCATATGTCCATTAGTGTTATTGTTAGTGCCTCTACTTAGTATAATAGGTGAAAAAGAATGCATGTTGCAATACTACTGCAATAATACGAAAGCTTCACAGTCTTCTTTCGGATTTAGGTTACCTACTGTTGGCAAATATGAGTGAAAATTGCGAAAGTTTTACATTGGATATCGGATTCAAATAGTCTTTAGATTAAGGGGGAAATTCCAACAACAATCAACATGTCCCTAATACAATAAAGAGAAATCTTGAACTAGTAGAGGGGATGGTAATTTTTAATGAACACATCTTATACGTGCACTCATAATAGTGTTGTTTGATAAAAAGTTAATAAGTATATTCCGGAAATCGAAACTACTGCAGTGAGAAAAATATCGTGAGGAAACCTGCACAGTTGTGTAAATGTATTGGTAAATTGTTTTAAAGTTTCGCGATTTTCACACATATTTATGACCTTATCGGGACTTAAACGCGATAAAAGTATATTGTTCATTTACCTCGACGTTTCGGCCATGTTTTATCGGCCGTGGTCTCGAGTAGACGAGTAATTTTATCGCGTTTAAGTCCCTATAACGTTATAAATATATTGGTTCCCGTAACAGGGGTTCCGGAGGTCAGATGGCATGGCTCCGATGTCCGTCTTGCCAAATCTGGGACCATGGTCAAAAGCATACCCCGAATTGAAAAAAGGGAAAAAGGGCCAGGAGAATGATGAAATAACTGATTGCCTTTCATGGCGAAAAAAATCCATAAAGTTGACTTAGATGTCAGAATTTATTCTTATCATTAATTTATCAATCAGATTATAGTTATGGGTCAAAACGTCTGGTTTTGCCGATTCATTGCGTTTAAATCGCGATTGTTTATGTTTATTCCATGCCAAGTAGGTCGAGATGGTCATAAATTCGATCTTACCGATATGCAAACTGTAAAACTGTGTAAATGGCCGTTGCACTAAAACGAAAGCTGTCCGCATTTTTTGAATCGCATACATTTGGCTGAATGCAGTTATAGTTGGACTGCAGGGGGACTTTATTAAACCGGTCGAATGCAATATAAAACTGCGAAAGCGAGTTTATTCAGAACTGTTCTTTTAGTATGTATCCTAACTGCCTGAATAACGAGTTATTTTGTTGTCAAACAGATCTTAAAGTAAGCTATTCCAGTTACTTGTTTGTAAGAAATCAGGGCAGAAAATAAGACTGAAGCTCGGATTTCAATAAATTTATTATTATTATTATCCTGTGACCAGTAGATGACAGGTACAGTTGTCAGCAATACATCCTAAAGATTAATTAAGTTGAACGTTTAAAAAATATTGATATACCTTATTAGGTCAACACTTATTCATGGATGCGTTAGATATGTAGGTAGAGTACATACAATGTTTACATTTTTTTTACAGAAAATGGAAAAAACGACCATACGGGTTATCTGATTGGAAGTAAATAGCAAAAAAGTAAAGTAAAGGTATCCCTCAGTGTATCCCGTTTTTGTGACGATAGTTAAATATAGCCGCAGTGTGTGTTTATATGTTACCCGTCCTTGACGAGCAACACGGCGCCAGGCGCGTGCGGCCTATCGGGGTCCGGCGACACGGCCACTTCCAGCAGCTTTATGTGCCGCCACGCCGACTCTGGATTGATGCGCGCACGCAGCTGCAGCTTTGTTCCAATTGGCACCGCCTGCGAAGAACCATCGTAAATCATGAAACAATATCTAGAAGTTGAAAAACATTTCTTGCTTTATTTTTGGGAGTAGACCGGAACCACGTGTAGAAGTTTTCCGCCTGGCTTTCAGACATAAACGAGCCGCCATAGGTCGGGAAGGCAATAGTCGACAGTGCTACAATGATTCTATACGTCCAACGTCTGTATTTGTTACTCTTTCAAGGCTAAACTATAGTGATACATGTCATCAACGTCATATTAGCCGAAGGACCTTTACCTATACCAACTCAGGGGTCTTCATTCTTAGAACCTTGAGATGCCTTGTTTTCCTACATGCGGTGGTCAATAGAAATTGTATTGTACATAGGATACGGGTAACCCCTTTTATTCCAAGTTTTCCGCGCCTTATAACTGATAGTAATCCAAAAGCAAGGTAGAGCGTTAGAGAACCAAATGCCAAAGTTCTCCAAAATGTCAAAACACGCTTTTGATACCCTTGCAATAGACGTGCTCAGATATTTTGAGTAACTTAGTCGCATTCGCATCTGATGGCGACTAGCCGGCTGAATAAGTCATGCATGTTTGTTTATCTACAATAATAATGGTGTAAATGAACGTACAGCAGTTACCTGATCGACGGGCAGGTCTACGGAGTGGTTGGTGTGCCGCGAAACTGGTGGCGCCTCTTTGTACAAGGCTACCTCGTACTCCAGTCGACCTGGTGTCTCCTCCACCACACCGGAGACGCGCGCGCCATGTGGGCTGCCAAAAAAAAGTATACATGGAACGGGGACTGGCTCAAAATTGGCATCCTATATTGCAAATAGGATGCCAATTTTAGCGTAAATAAGCTCATTAGGATATTTACGCGGCCTGAGTTTTGTGAAATGAACGTGCATGGCGACGGACGGCGGAATAAATAAATAATTAGGCCAAGCAAAGGGTGGCTGGTACTAACTATACATATTTACTAAACGGTCTAGGAGGTCCAGACTACTAGTCTGCTTTCTTTCATCGTCGGTTCCAATCCTAATTTTGTCTCTGATCAACATCGCGTAGCAACACCCTTCAATAAATACCTTTGTCCTGATTAAATGCAAGGTTCCAGTAAAACAAGAGGCCAACATATTCCTCAAAACTGATGCGGGTATTATGGTTGTGTCACTCACAAGCTGCCAGCGAACCCGGCGGCCTTGTTCTCGATGATAGTGGGCTCGGGCGGCTTGCACATGATGATGAGCTCCTGGTCTGACTGCATCACCACGCCCGGGAACTGCGGGAACCACACGCGTACGTGGACGAAGCCCTGCATACAAGTTACAAGCACACTTTATCTCTTTATATAAAAAAACAAATAAGGCTTTCGTGGGCTGTGACCTAGACACAATAGATAGTTATAGTATTGCGGAAATTTCCAAAAGGATTACTCTGCGCCGGCTCTACTATAGGTGAACTTATACCTAATTGCGGCTCTATCTAAGATAACTAAATCATAGCGTAGGTAAAATTAATATCAAATCCCATCCCCTCACGGTAACAATGAATTAATTTGCTTTTAGGAATTAATTATTTAGGTACGCTCTCTGCATTTAAACTAATATACATATAAGTACCTACGTGTGTATCCGCTAAGTATCGCGTGCATATCGTAGGTCGTTCGCAGTAACTATATCCAGATTTAAGGCCCTAATACACTAGCTTTTGTCGCGGACATAGCTTACATCTGTTTAACAAGTTGGCGTGTGCAAAAGGGACGGACGCTTCATGTTCGCGATAAACGCTAGGTGTGCTACTAGTGCCACAGCCACAGTTACCGTTCACGTGTAACCACTAAACAACTCTCCCTACTTGCATAGGAATATGGGAAGCCGCGAACAATGAGGGATAAACCATCTTAGACTCTAGAGGCGCGATTTAACACGTTAACTTTAACGGGTTTGTCGCCTATTTTCTTGTCCAATTTCACCACTTGTTTCGATTCGTTAGGCCCGTGGTGGGTCTCGTCTCGTCATCATAACTGTATAGCATTTCAAAAAAAAGTAGGACGCCAAGTATAATGCTCTTATTACAAATAAATCACCAATAGTAATTTTTATACCTCTATAGTCTATTTCGATAGTTGGTCCAAGTTAGCAATTGGCTTCCGAGGTGGAAAATTTTAAACCAGATTAAAGCACTTTCTCGGTTTATCTAGAGACGCGTTAACTGAATGTGTAACAGTTCCTAGGGAGCGTGTTCCTAAACTTTATAGTTAGAGGTGACTCACTTCAAAGTAAACTGCATTTCCATATAATCGGTGCATTGACACAGAACCACTTAGGTAGTTTTCTCTCACCTCAATAACGATGGTCTATAATAATATATGTATACTAGCTAGTTCATCGTCTATCAACTAAGTATAAATACTCAGACCTCTACCAGAGAGTACACCATTCCATACTGTTAGTAACGGCATTGGTTATTACCAGACGGTGACACATATCTATAACGACTTAGGTAAGGCACGTGTCGACGAAAATGTGTTAACGATTTGCACCTTTTGTTTTGATGCAGTTTATTACGTCGCATAGGATTAAGGAGTAACTTTGTTTTACAATTAATATTACAGTTTTTCGGTATAAGTAGTCAAGCTATGAAGCCTTATAGTATTGCTATGTTCATCTGTCTGTCTGTATGTCACACCCATTATTTCTCGAAAAGTATTAAAGTTACAAAGCTGAAATACGTATTATCTATCCCAAGCAAAAATACTATGAATAAAAACTTTATAAATAAAACGTTAAGTGATAGACCGATAGTCGTTAAAGACAGCCACGATGGCCACTCAGTGGATTTAAAATCCTATTACTTTAAATTATGAACCTTGAAATTAACCCACAGAATTAAAAGACATTCAATTTTTAAGTTTAGTTAGTAATCTTAAAGCACAGAGCATTACTATAATCAAGATCCATGTCCACGCGGGCGAAGTTGATGCAGGCACAGCTAGTAATTTAATAAAATATACATATTTCAACCCAAATACGAAATGAACCCACTTACATTCCTCTTTAAAACACCGCATTTGGTGAAGTCAGTGATTCGCAATCTGTACAAGAGTCCAGTCGGGTCTTCCGGCTCTGGCCGAATTTGACAGACGGTGTCGACGATTGGGTCCGTGGCGCGATCGTCGGCGAACAGCGGCGCGCCGCGGAAGCCCTCCGGCTTGCGCAGGAGCGCCGTCACCGAGTCCCGCAGGCCCGAGCCGCCCGTTGAGAACGTGCATTGAATGTCCGTTACTGCAATCAGAAATAAACAGAGCTCTGAGGTAGAACTAAATAAAACTGATTGCTGACAGCTGTGCGCAGAACTACGGTACTGATAGAATAGTTAAGCAGCACGCTAAATTTTAGCTTCTACGTAAATACCCAAAACGACATAAACACAAAGAAAATAAATTAAATTAAAAATAGCCTAAACTTAAAAGACTAAAAAACCCGGACAAGATTCGATATATGCACACATATTGCGAAATTATCTATGTTCCTTTAATTATCATACACTTCTTGTAGATTTTCCTGTAATCTCTAAAGATTACAGGAAATATACCTGTGTAAAGAACTATTTTCCTGATTTTTTTTTAAATTTTAGGCTCAGTAATTTCGGAAAAAATGTGAGGAGGGGAATGGTAAATTTCGCCTATTTTCCTAAATAACTTCAAAACTATTTCTCATAAAATAATTAAAAAAAACTCACAAAGAGCCCTTTCATTTGATATGCCACACAATACAAATGCCAATATATTTGTCAGCTTTGCCAGCCTGTTACTGTACATTGTCAGCTTATAACATATTTGTATATGTATTATTAGCCTTAGAATAACTAACTAACGGTAGATAGGTAAAAGATGAATGGACGTCATAAAGATTTAACTGATCTTTCTATAAATGTTAATCATAACACATCAAAGAAAATCTAAAGATTACCGATGCATTGAAATGGAGATTTGATTTCATTTCTGTGCAAGTACATTTACGTTCATAGCTAGATGAAAACTTTGCTTTTAGCCGCAGAATACGTTTAAAATACTCTAGATGATAATCACTAACTAGGAACTCGATCTGTGTGAATATTTACTGTTAGAAATTATAGGTACAGTAGGGGAAATATATTCACGTACCACCTTAGAACCCTATCGCAATGACGCGACGCGTTAAACGCCAGGCTATGTCATACAAATGTCATGCGTATGTCTCTTCGACTAGGTTCTACGGTGGTACGTGTTTCAATTTCCTTGTGTACATTAGAAGGAATAAGGACTAGGTATATACTTCTATAAATTTACGAATGATCATTATACTATTTAGGTGCAGCGGGGCGGTTTTTGGTTTAATATGAGATTTGTCTCGCACGAAAACAACTGTGAAATCCCTTGAAAATTGTTATTTTTTGACGTAACTCGCACGTGAGATACATCTCACATGAACAGAGAATTGGGGTTCTGGCGTTTGCATCAACTTGCATTATTCGGTTAACTTCGGTAACTCACACTTTTCAACGCAGGTGGACAATGATATATGCACGTATCATGCTTTAGTTTTAAGCTGTATGCTGCCGTTACATTACTGCCCCAGTCGAAGTCAAAATATCTTTATTTAGATTACGCTAACAGGAAGCATTTATGGAATATCATAAAATTTAACTAGATATTTTTTAATAAATCAAAATAGCAATATTATTTTAACATCTTAAATATTTAACGCCTAAAATAAACTTTATTAACACAAACATTACTATTCATAAAACTTAAATAATACATAATAATAATAATTATTAATTTTTTGTTCTGTTTACTAACCCCTATACAACACAATTTTTTTTAAATTTGATTATTCTAGTAGATAGCTAATTACCTTTTAATTATCTAATAATTATTAACTATCTATATGTATAGTAGGAAAAGGAAAGGGCTTACCGTCGTAGTCTTGTGCGCGCGCAGCACCGACCTGTAACAATAACCATTGAAATCGGTTAAAAGGATGAACAACGGGGCAATTAACACTTGATTTAAACTGTACCTGATAAGACAGCATTGTTTTATCACTTAAAGTTGTATGGATTCATTATCAATTAAAGCAGACAGACTGCAGTTAAAGCAGTCAGTTTGTTATGTTTGGTATTACAAAAAAAATTACAGTTGAAGTTGAGGTAGTTCTTCCAGAATCTCAATTATGTAATTGATTATTAATGTTATCATAATTTAACATAGTTATAAAGCCACAATGTAGCCAGTGATCTCAACCGTCGTGCATTCGTTTTTTTAATTGACGCCAAAAAACAAATGACATTAATCTGCATAGCTGAGTGGTTGTTTTTGGAATTAGAATCGAATTGGATTGAATGGTAAGTAATTTACATATTGTTTAAATTATACCGTATATAAATAAACAAAGATTGTACTATTATTTCAACTGTGTCAAAGAACCGATAAATTTAACAAGGTATATAAACACAACGAAGGCAGAACTGAATGCGGTGAAATATTTAGGCCATCAGCGAACCGTAAAGTTCCAATAAACCTGGATAATACAGCGTTTCGATTAAAATGCTTTCTTATCTAATTAATGAAATGAAGGAGAAAGTCAGTAGCACGAGGCATTTTTATTTTTGGATATCGTAACTGTACCTCAAGTATTGGCACAGTTTTAATAAAATACTCAATTTGGGAGTTGGATAACGCGCAGACGCCGAACGATACTTCTGGTGTGGCAAGTATTTATACAAGGCGATATGAGCTTAGCATCAGGCGAGCCTCATGTTTTTTTTACTTGCGCGATTTTCATGCATGTTATTATTTATTATTATTTATAACATCTAACGTGTGTTAGATGTTAAGACTATTCTGTCTGTCTGTTTGTTAAGACCTCTTTATACAAACGGCGATAATGTTTGCCACCCTATAAACTTTAACCTATGGCAATGATTTTTATATGTTTTCAGTATGCCCTAGAACTAGTTTCAAAATTATTCACGCTTTATTGTTTTATATGAAACTCCTAAATGCAAATATTGTCAAATTTAAATGGAGAATATAAAAAAACTTACAAACCTAGTTCTAAGATAATGACAACATATGTACCAAACAATCATTGCCATAGTTAGGTTAAGGTTTATAGGGTAGAAAACGTTATCGACGTTTGTATGGGGAGCGCTTTTATTGGCTGCATTGACACGTTACTCCTTTTATCTGGAATCTCGGTTAAAAATAAGCAGCGCGTAAAACTCGCGCGGCTAACCAGCAATAATATAATAGCCTTCACTTCAGTCTACTCGTGACCACGGCCTTTGCAACACGGTCAAAATATCGAGGTAAATTGACAATGATTTTATCGCGTTAAAGTGCCATTTGACGATAAAAATATGTGCCTCATGCTAGTTTTCCACCATCATGGTATAAAAACAGACTAGAATATAATTAACAAGTACTTAAATTAATCTACTAGTGGTAGACCCACACTATAGCCAGTTGCTGGTTGCATTACGAATGGGTCAGCTGGACCGAGGTACTTCCACTATCTATTATAACATTCAGAATAAAAGCGGGAAGTAGTAGTTTGTACTGTTTCTCGTATAGTTGCAGGCAAACATCTTGAGTATAAAACGTACCCCGTTTGCGCATACACATTCGTAATAGAAACGGCTACTGCGCAGTCAAGGTCGGTGTTCAATAAGTATGCCGAGAACTATACGGTGACTGAGTGATCCGAAGGCCCAAAGTTGCCTAAAGACGGCTAACGGATCAGCTATTCTCTTTCGATTGCTGGTTCCCATGGGCGGCGGTAATCATTCAAGGAGTCCCACATGCTCGTTTTCCTCCCTATTTAAAAAATATTGCGACACAAAAGCATATTAATGGGATTGAGTTTCTAAGAGTTCTTTAGCGTGCTTGGACTCCCATCCCTAAGTTATTTTATGATGAAGATATTAATCAGCTATTATCCTTTAAGTAGTTCCAATAAAACTTTACAAGTTCCATCTCCAATCAAAAACATTCAAAGCCATTTTAACTTCTCATAAGGCTCTTTGTTACATCTACTAACTGTTAAAGAGTTTCAGTGGAATTGACAAAGCGCGGGTGCAAGCGGTGGTACAAACCATGCAAGCGTCCGTAGGCTACGGTAGTTGCTTACTATAAGGCAAACCATACGCTTGTTTGCCACCGACGGGCTTAAAGATAGTTCCTTAAAGCTAGTAAATGGAAAGTCCAGTTTGTGAGAAAGTGTAATTTGATGACTTAAGTAATTTGTATCTCTAAGTTGGTTAACCGCCGAGTGGCGCCTCGTAACCACAGTCTAAATATGATGTGCCTTAATTTTTGGTCACAGTC
The DNA here is from genome assembly GCA_963691745.1 of Ditula angustiorana. NCBI lineage: Eukaryota > Metazoa > Arthropoda > Insecta > Lepidoptera > Tortricidae > Ditula > Ditula angustiorana. Next base: position 8,784,615 of record OY829484.1, read on the forward strand.
AGATTATATCAGCTTGTTCATAGTTTATTTGCAGTGACATATTATTTTACTCTCAAAACCGCGACTTAAAGAAAGTACTTACTTACTTAACTTTTGAGTCTAAATAGCGCTTTTTGTATTGAGGAAATTAAATAGAGTTTGGCCATAAACACACAAGGTTGCCTAAAAAGCGAAAGTTTTTACACGGCAACACTCTTTTATACGGTAATCTTTCAAGCATATTATACGAGTACATACGTACGATAAGTAAGACATTTGGACTCTAATTGCGGGGCGCTCTGTATAAATAAGGAGTTGTGCTTTCAAATTAGACATTATTATACAATCAAGGCTTCTGCTCGAACACCCTTGATGAAAGCTGTCACCATTGCCTTTCGCAGCGAAGTCAGTGCCGCAGCAGATATTATACAACTACAGTGGCTGCAGTCGTCTGATGCCGTTGTTGAAGCAGCTGTCGGAGTCCTGCTACGACAGACTTTTCCATAGTGGCCCTTTCTATTACACTTTACGCATGTAGCATCTCGAGCAGGACAGTCCTTGCGAGGGTGTATAGCTGATACTCCACAAAAAAAGCATTTCCGTTTGGGTGCAGCAGCGGCAGTAGCAGCAGAAGTGTTATCTCCGTTCCCAGCATTATCAACATTTGAAACCGAATAGACTTCTGCCATGGTAAAATGATGACTGTTCCGCTCTGCCATCTCCATCGATTGGGCTTTATTGTAAGATTGTTCTAATGTAAGTGTCAGATTCTCGAGAAGGCGCTCACGGATTTTGTTTGACGAAATGCCCGCTATGAACGCACCACGGATGCTGTCATTCTTATTCGTTTCAGCGTCGGCAGCGGTGAACTCGCAGTCCTTGGCTAGTTGCTTTAAGGCCTGGAGGTACGCATCGATCGATTCGTCCGCTTGCTGGCGTCTTGTTGTGAGCAAATGTCGAGCATGAATGACATTCTTTGCTTTCACGTAGAGTTTATCCAGCGCGGCCAACATTGTGGTATAAGTTGTGCACTCACTTACAGTTGCGTACACCCTCGGAGTAATGTGGTTAATAAGGAGTTGTAGCTTGGTTGAGTTCCACATAGCTTCCTTCTGAGCTGCGGCATCCGGTGATTCTGTAGCACTCAGACTATATTGCTGTGCAGTTAAGAAGTTTTCGAATGTCATCTTCCAGTGCTGCCATTCCTTTGAACTGGAGTTCGATGTCGAGTCGGCATCAAACCTTTCCGGTCTTAGGTACTTGTCCATATTTATGTTTATTAAATTGAAATAGATATAGCATGAACCTCGTTTATATAGGCTTTAATAAACATAAAAACAAAGGGATATTTTACAGGAGCAATAGTTATAAATAATACCAATGTATTGACGTGACACCGAAGCTCTGACAGAAATGTCAAGGACGAGACACCTCTATGTTTGCAGACCACAGAGATTGCATTCGATGCAATGAGAATATCATCTCAATTCTATTATTGGCGGATATCGCTCGAACCTCGGTTAAAGGCCAAAACAAAAATGTTACTCGCAAACTTTCTTTTTATAATCCAATCTTATCAGCTACCTATAATCTTTGTTTCGTCTTAATTTGGTCGGTAATGTTTTTGCGGTTTCATACCGAACCACTTTTAGATTCGTTCACGGACGTGAGGTCAGACGAATGCTCTTTGAAAGTAAATCAAAAAAGTAAGTCAATCTGAGGCTCATCATGCGTCGCGGTCACACGCACGCCGAGGTGACCTTTGTTACCATTTTAATATTCGTTAGTGAATAAGATGTTTGAACTCACCCTGGTTAATTGAGAGTTTCAATCCTCCAGAAACCAATCATATAAAAAACATAACCCTTCCTTTTGGCTTTGGCGTAGTCAGGTAAAAAGCCAGGCAAACATAAGTATTCATAAGACTATGAATAGTGTTTCTTTTCCCTAGACGATACACAATTAATGAAAATAAATTCAAATAATTTTATTTGCATTCCATAATTGCTGCTGCATTGACTCAACAAATACTTGGAAGAGTTTTTGGCCAACATTGCCCCTTCCATGGAAATTTCATTCCATTTGGTCAATCATTAAGTCATGATAACAGTGATTTATCTAATAGCGGTGCTAACCAGAGGCCCTAGCTTGCTACCGTTCGTCGTGACATAAATTTATGTATAAATAATTTTAAATGCTATGTAATGGCAACACAAAGAAAAATTAGCATAATGGCAGGACTCGTAACTGCAACATCAGTATTGCGTGCCTTGCGTTTTTCCAGTTTCGCCACATTACCACAAAAAAAAGAAAAAACTAAAGTAAATTTCGATAACAATAATAAGTTTATATATCCTTTTCTAACCAATAAGCGTGTGCGAAAAAGACGAATGCTTTTTATCTGCGATAAACGCTAGTGTGCTACTAGTTTCCCTTTTAGGAAGCAAAGAGCGCAAATAAAATCGGAATGAAACCAACTTTGAGATAACCAAAAAGTACGAGCTGACTGAACTGACTTTCATAAGCACTGAATATTTAGAATTTCAGAATTCAGAGAAATTTAATAAGGCCATATGGGCCAATAAGGTACAAGTAAGCCCTTGTGGTAGCCTGGGGCTTGGGCCGACATACTTTTAAGGAGGATATCGACGGCACTGATTACCTAGTGGTTAAGGCGTACGTACGCTGTGATAATATAGTTACTGACTGATATAAAGAAGAAGTCAGCTAAAGTAGCTTAGAAAAAAAAACGGAACGAATTAAATTGTCTACTGTTGCGCTTGGTAAGATATTCGTAAGCACGTAATTTAAGATATGCAACAGAGATTTCGTTCTTGTGTGCAATGCGACTAGTTATTCAAGAGGAGATTTATCAGCCAAAATAGAAGAAAAATTTTAAAACTACTCAAAAGCTGTTCGACGGTTGTTTTGAAAACTGCAGTCAAGAAAATAACTGAAACAATGGCGGTCAGCAAAACAGACTAGGCAACAGTTAAATTACAGACTAACAGTCAGCTAAAATCTGGACGTGCCGTATCTAACCTAATCTCCAAATTTATCTTGATGAAAGGTTTGCGCTGAATGATGAATAATCTGATAATTTTCTATCGATTTAGCTCAAACGGCATAGCGATGTTCGAAGACTTCCTATCTGTCAAAATCGCAATTTTGCTGGAAGTTACACCAGGCTATGCGAAATTGAATTTTAAATCGAACGGTAAAAGATACTCCATTTTGCTCCGAACATCAGATAGGATTCGAGGTCTTCTGATATTACCGTTGATAATTAAGTAGTGCCACAGAATACTTATTCCGAAAGTGCTATAGGGATTATGGCCTTACAAAAGTAAAAAAACTGCCTAACAATAAAGTAAAAATATTAATAAGTTTTTAGGCTGGGTGCTATTAAGGCCCTTTAGATAAAATATCGGTTAATAATGTCAAAAAAAAATTACCTAAGTTACTGAAATTTGATCTTACGGAGTTTTATGAAATCAGGCTTTATTTAACCTATGCTACTCTCACATCTGAGTAGGTACTCATACACTGAAGTAATGTCGTATCCTTCGAACGATCACAAAATTTGTAACAGATTCTATGCTATCTTTTAAAACGTTTAATTTGTGTCAAATATTAATATGATTGTCGCTGACAAAATACATGCTTATTAAATTAACTATGTTAGAGTTTTCCCGCAACGAGCGCGAGGGGTCATCCATTTGACCGCAACTTCGCACGTCGTGCGGAAACAACCATCGGATGCTGATGCTGATAATCTGTTACGAATGCTTGTATGCAAATTTGCGTTCAGACGAAACGGTTTCGTAAACGGGGTTACTCTGATTATTGTGCGTGAAGACACTGAATGAATTGATCGTGCGTCAAGTTCAACAACGGTTGTTTTTGTGCCCGCGCGGTTACTACGGATTTATGAGGAAAAATGTACATATGCGGTGTAAGTGATGGCATTTATCCATATAGTTGATGTCTAGGAATTGTTTCATGTTTCTAGTTATGTATAAAAATATTAACTCGAGATCTGATTCCCGTCATCGACCACGAATCGAACCATAAATCACACAATAAATATAAAAAAGTCCAATATGGCAAGTGAAAAGTAATCTATTACGGTAGTTGCACAAGTAAGAAAGAGAAAACTAGCACAATGCCATTGTAACCTGTTTTAAATAATAGGTCAGTTCAAGTTAGCCCGATTTGGTCTAAACATTCGCATTATATTGAACCTTATCGGCACAGCACACTTTGTCACAGTAGAAATAGTTACGCGCCAATGAGCTTTTTGTTTGTCTATAATGTATATTTCCACTTTAGTTAGTGTATGTACCGAAAGACAATGGTTTTTACGTAGGTACCGTAAGTGCGACCAGTAAATACTTATGTACATACCAGAGTATCATTTCATAAGTCTTTTATTTGTACCGATGAGAACTCGCTCAGAAAGACAACCATAATAATTCACCAGCAACTTTAATTATTTGTCACAGTTAAAAACAATTTCACGATTTACCAACTAAAAGGCTATCTGTTAACCGCGCCTTTTATGCCAAGATTAAACGTTCCAGATCTTAATTCTTAGTCCCACGGTAAGTTATCGCGTTCCCAGGCCATTTGGGGAAATTGTAAAGCTAATTACGTGTTCCACCGCGGAAGTTGTCGCATCTTTTAACTGTTAAGATGCCGTGTACCCCTGAAATCTATAGAACTATAGCTCTCCGTGGAGCCTTAGGCGCTTAAAGGCATACTAAACTCTTAAGACATCTCTGTACAAGTGGTTAAAGCGTGCGTGTAAAGTAAGTCTCATTCAATTTCATTATTACATTAATTTGTAGATGAGATGGGGCGATTATGATTATGCTGGGAATGACGGAGTGGTTATTGCTTCATTTTGCTTGTTTTTACTGTGTGGGACACGTTGATTACTTGTCTTCGTGACAAAAGAAACATAGTGGCAGTTCTCGTGTTCCTAGGCATTAGTAGTTACGGTATCTATGGTGCTTAGCCAATCAGTCAATATTACCTAATTATTAATAATGTCATATATTCTATTATGCGATGTTCACTTCAATTATGGATTGAAGCCGTCTCCTTGTTTACACATCCTTCTTCTTTACACAGTATCAAACAAAATTGCATTTTCCATTTCTGTCTGTCTGCTAAACGGCCGAAGATACAACTATCTTCGGCCGTTTACCCAAACCGAACGGATTTTGATACCATTAACACAGTTATTTAGAGATTTTTTACGAAAGGTTTTGTGTACATTCTATTCTAATTTTACCCGTGTGAAGCCGGGGCGGGTCGCTAGTTAAAGAATGAAAGGTTTACGCCTTAACATAATTTACCTACAGCGGGCCTAACACGACTGAGTCTGTCAGATTAATCTGTAACATCCGCCTTATTTTATCATAATAAACGTACACATAATAATTTAAAAAGTCTCAGCAGTCTATGAACAATATAACAATAAACGTTTACGTTAACTATTTATCTTCGTATTTATAAAGTAGTGTTCTGTATTCATGCGTGCTTTGTAATAAAACTTAGTATATGGTCCATAAAGGTAACATAAATTAACTGACTTGAAAGAAGTAATAAGATCATGATTATTATGAGTGGTGTTTTACGGCGCGTGCTTGTTTGGTGCGCGTGCGCCGATACTCGACGCGTTTGATACGGAAAGATCGATGGCTAGGGTCTTGCAAAAAGAGCTTTTAGATAGATTTTAAATGCTTTGTTTATATCATAACATTATATGATTAGACGCAATTATAAATGTTTTTTTTATTACGTACTCGACAATGTCTTCTAGTGCCACAGCAAGAACATAGGGCTCTTTGCACACTTGGATAATTGTACGATTGAATAAATATTAAAACTAAATTTTATTTTTGCCTATGGATGATACGAGTAGGACCCATTTTTTCTGACCTTCATTAAATGTGTGTTTTAAGTATGCATATTTATAAAATTTTACTTTGATAGAGTTTTACAGTGAACACTAAACTACATCTATATACACAATGAAGTTCAAAGACATTGCCACACCCCTTGTCTTGGACAACTTTAATGCTAAAATATTATAAACGAGTAGAGTAACCGTCCCGGTGCTTGACACGCATAGGAAATTGTTTTTACCAGTAGTTGACATTTATAGTATTTGTCAATTATTGGTTAATTAAGCAAATAGAAAGTTAAAAATTATAAAAATGAAGGTATTTATATTTCATATCACAAAGTACCAACTGGCAACCCTAGTCATACGAGTAGCCGTGCGATCATGCATCGCTGCGGTAATTAGCCCGGCCCGGTCGCCGGTTCATTGAAGCCTTTATTGGTCGAACGAGACCGATCGAGCCTTCTTCACGGTTTTAAATTATTTACTACCTTGTGACGTGACGTGACGCTGCAATTGGCAAGAGATACAGCCTAAGCTAAAACTATTAGGCTCTCTATATTTCCCCTACAAAGGGCAAACTTTGTGCCAAAACTTTTTGTGCTTGTAAAGACAATTCAACAAGAACTAATTTTAACTGAAATTCTAATGTTTTGGATGGTGTTGAATAATTTTATTAAACTCAATAACAATCTTAGAACACTTCCAGTTTTTTTGCAACTTTTTATGTTTCATTAAGTTATTTTATACCTTGTATCGAAGTGTTTAATATTTTTGGCCAAGGCGTATTTACATAGAAAAAGAAACTTGTTTTAGTTTTTAGTTCTCATTTTAGTTATATATAGGCAACTAGTTTTTATGTTAGTTTTACTAAGATGTATTATACGTATCAATTTCCAATTTGTATGTAGGTAAGTAATGAATAGTGAGATTTAGTTATGACACACTTTTATGATGATTTTGTTCGTTTGCCTGAGTGCCTCAGATAGAAGAAGAAAGGCTATATTTTTCCAGTGTATGCATGCGTTTAGGAATGTTAGTAGCTTTGGTTTCACTACCGCCATCCAACTATCACTGCGCCAAATAACTAAATTCGTTGGTCCATATTGTCGTAAAGGATGAATCAACATTGGAATGAGTTAAGATTAGTAAGAGTAAATTAGAAGTACTCTGCAGCACTGTCACAAAGTCGCAGAAGTGTGAAAAAGGGGGTTTAAAATTGTTTTTCGCTTTTTCTCATTGTATATTTCTGCTCTCTTTATTTAAGGTTAAATCACAGAAAATACTAATGCCGTCTTTCCTGTTATATTACCAACTACGATGAATACATGCAATTTATGTTTTCTTTGAATAAGCGTGAATAGTAGTAGACTAGACAAAAAAATATTGGACTAATATAGACTATACTTTATCCCGTTTGTGCAGGCGAGAAAGGGGGTAATTTTTCAAGAGGGAGATATATAATATACTATACAATATGAAGTTCATTATATCTCTCTATTAAGTCGGGATAGATAGGTATATCAACTTCAACTTCAAGAGAAATTTCTCTCAATTCCCTTTTCAATGGTCAGTTGAGTTGAGTTTGTTGCTGTTTGTTTGTCTGACACTTTAGGACCAATAAAGCCTTATTTTAATGGAATTAAAATTCGCTTTTTTGTTTTAGCATCTGGTGCAGTTTTGTCCTCATTCTTGTATCAACAAAATTGGACAAATTTCCGGAACAGAAGAGATATCTGGATTGTGTATAGTACCTAGAGAAAAATTTATTTTTTTGGTATGACCCAACTATACTGTCCTTATTTTTACTATGCGATAAATAAATCGCTTTATTATACCTCGACAAACGAAATCGTCTGTAATCTTTACTAAGTTGTGTGTGGAATGTAGGGCGCTAACTGAATGTTCGCGCATTTTGCACTCGGAACCATTTTAACAATAAAATACTTTACCAGACTACAATAACAAGTAGATTCATTACTCCACAGTAAGTGGTTAAAGTACAATACCTACCTACTATGCTATTTTTTGGTAACATCAACAAATCGGGCATCTTCGCATTTCCCGAGCGTGGCAATACCAAGTCATTCTTTTGTTACTTTTTGTGTGCGTTTAACACAAATCCTCCAAGCGTGAAATTTAATTTATAATGGCTTCAATCACGTATCTATTATGCTTAGGCAGGTCAAGACAAATTTTACGGTGTACCTGCTCTTACTTTAATAGTCATCATAAAACCGCAGTTTAAACGTAGCCCTTAACGAGCGGTGGGAATCCGGGCCGACGAAATCTGCATTAGGTAAATGGACGCTTACTTTCCCTAATGGCTTTTTCACCGTTCCCTTGCGCGGTTATCTGTTTGAATTGGCATAGTTTTTAATTGTATTGATTTCGCATTGATTTTGTATAACTTTGATGATAACTTTACCTAATGAAAAATTAACGTAATGACGTAATGAGTGAGTTTTCAGTTGTGTCAAATATAGAATTCAAAAGTATGACAAACACAGCTGTTGAAATTATTATTTGTGGTTAATCCATAGAGCTTAATCTTAATCCTGGGTCCTGGAACGTCCCGTGTTTATGTTTAACGTGTTTTAATATGTTAAGACAGTCAGGAAATTGAGTAATAATGGTAACTTAACGATAGATCCTTGAGCTTGTTTGTGCCAAGACCGTCGTGTGAGATGGATGAACTAATTCTTGTGAGGAAAAGAAATTGTCAGTGATCTACCTTCATATTTTCAGTAATCTCAAGATAATAAATACTCTCTTAAATTCTTGCGTTGCCTTACGAATATCAGCATAATGTGTTTTGGTTTTATGCTAATGTTTTGTAAAGCAGGGTTCAGCCTTCGCGTCATGGGGGTCACGTAGTCTAAGTTCAGTCAGAACAGAGTCATCAATGAGATTAGATAAAATACAAGTCGACGAACTGGATCCAGCCCAGGGGGGGTCATGATGACCCCCCATGACCCCCTCCCCTCGCCTGGATCCGCCCTTGCTGCTAAGACGTTATTTTATTTGCAAGTTGTATTTGTTTTACTTTAACTTAGTTTGTGTTTCTATGTATAACTCGAGGTTTAAACCACTTTTTAAATAAAATATGAAAGTTCATTGTAAAGCTTTATGTACGGAATTAAGCTACTAAGCAAATGTATGATTTGGAGCTTTTTGCTATTAGAATTCCACTCTGTCATATGCAGTTACTGTCTTTTACGGTTTTTAAGTATGTAGTAAAAGATCTGTACCTACCTGAAACTATCCTTAGTTCATCTAGTACAATAGTTTTGAACCTGTGGTCCGTGGACCACTGGTGGTTCATGAAGGTATCGGAAGAGGTCTGCGATTGTCTTTACGCATGTGCATTATATTTTGAATGGCTTTAATAGACAACCATATCGCTCGTGTTACTATATCGCTAAGAAACGGGCGGAGTAACAGCCAAGATCAAGATTTGGTCAAATTGTCCCTAAAATGTTAAGGACCACTGTCCTATTTACTGCCTCAGTACATACCTACTGTCCGTGAGATACTTAAAAACCTTCGATTTTTGTAGACAAATATTGACATTTCACTTCCACTTAATTATTTTCATATTACGTATCCGATGTTTGCTGATAACCTCAAAGGACTTTTTGTGATCTCACGGACTGTATTTTAAATAGTATACCACTTATCTATTCTGTATGCATTGTTAACAAAAACGTATGTACCAGCAAGAGCAGCACGAGAGCGCAGTAGCCGGCGCTCGTCATGCTTGCGATCGGCCACAGTCGAGCGCGGAGCCAACCGTTAATGCTATCTGCCCCGATTACCGCCCTGACGCTACTGTGAAAAAACCTTAAACTGGAAGACTCTGTCTTAAATAAACAATCGGAGCCCAGTAACAATCACTTTTTAAACCTCCTTGTTTTATTATCACTAGCACAGTTTCTTATTTCGAACACATGAGGTCGAATCGCAAAGTTGTAAAGTTCACGCGCGGAGTTTCCCGCGCAAGACGGTGCAACTGTAAGAACGCAGCGAGTGGTCGCGTGGTGCGCATTGACGTCTCGAGACGGGACTGCGCGGTGCTCGCTCGGCTCGCTCGGTTGATGATGGTGGAACAGTTAGCCAGCCGGGGAGGGTACCACCTGTTCGCCTATACCTTACCTATCGTTCTCACGACACGATCGCCGATCCGCCTCGCAATTCGGAAATCTCGTGATCTACATAGTTGATTGGCATCGGATTAGGGGAATTGGGCTCTATCGTTGGCCGCAGACGCGTTCGGTACCGTGACATTCGCGTGGAGAAATCGCGGAATATCTCAGGTAGACTTGAGTGGCAGTTTGAAGCTGGACCGGCGCACGCGGCGATCGGGTCAGCGATGTTATGTTTAGGTCGCAATCGCTTCATCGATGACTCGGATTGCAGGAAGCGATTATATGATAAGATAAACTAAATAGCTTTATTTTTCTACGGGCTCATTGAATCTGTCGAATCACTCGAAAATTAGATCCACCGTAGAAAGTCAATCAATTTTAAAATTAGGTAGGCATTTCGGGTCTCTTGGAATTAGTCATTTATTTACGTTTCGCTGTCGCACCACGAGTTAAGTGCAGTTTAATTTTGTTTTGAAATAAAATATAAAGTGGAATCGTCATTGATATCATGAGCGACTTCAGATTAAATGAAGCTTCTATTCGGGCTCGTTAGCTTTGTTCTTATCCGATGATTTATTGGAAAGTCAGCCCGACAAAACTTAGAAGTGATTAGGAAAGTTTCATTAACATTGTTTGATTGGTTCAAGAGCGATGGGCAATATTTTATGCAGCAGGTGGGTTCAGCAGCTGTGGGCGGCGGTGCGCGACCGTGACCGCCCGCGACTTGTGAACTCGGCCCTGTGACGATAGCAGCTTAAGAGTGATAACTGGAACTTAATTAGAAAGGTAGGTACATTCAAATTAAAATAGACTACTCAAAATTAAACAGGGCCCACTCGACTTTTCTCAGGGACATTAAAAACATTGATTTAAGAAGCTACTATGTCTTAACACGTCACAAGTTGGACCGATGACCTGGTGATCGTTGCGGGAACCCGCTGGATGCAAGCAGCACGGGACCGGTCGTTGTGGCGATCCTTGGGGGAGGCATATGTCCAGCAACGTCTTTCAGCTGAAATGATGATGATGTCTTATCATTGATACAATGATACAAAGTAGTTCTTCAAAAGCAATTCATATATGTATGTTGGCTACTTCCTAACACATACCTATGGGCCCAATTGCTTTTCTAACCTAGGTAGCCTAAGGTACATAAGGTGTAAATTGCGGTTGCATGTCTATTTCACACCAAAAGTATACTTAACAAAGTTGTAAAAAGAGCAACTCCTGTGATAAATTCCCGTATAGAAGCTAGTTTTGTTTACAAAGTTGTCTTAATAGTTTGTTACGGTAAAACTACTGATAGGCAAATGATTTTCATTTTACTTATTTTTCGTTATCTACCTATGAATATACACTCAAAGACTAATAAACTGCATCAGTTTTCATACTTTAAAGCAAATATAAATAACTTGATGCAGTTTATTACTCCCTGTGTATATGTCAATTGGAATTTAAAAGTTAGAACAGAAGTACCTTGTATTCCTGCAAAATGGCGACGTATACGTATGTAAACTATTGGAAATTAATACGACATTATTATGTGTATTGTAAGCAGTATGGTACATTTCATAACTTATCAACAGTTACAATCTCGCGAGATAGACTATAAACTAACGTTGTTCACAATCATAGGATAACATACATAAAACTTTACTAGACTTAAAAAAACACAACTTTACATCTACAGACAGATTTGAAAAAAACTATGAATAAAAATGACCACTCTGTATCGTACTTGACTCCCATGGTGCTTGTCAGGTTCCCCGCGGATGACAAAGGAAAGCTGGACCAGCGTTTCGAGCTCTCAACATTCGTCAGCCGGAGGTCAATCAACGCGAGCTTATATTTTAGCCGGCATTGAGGGTCGAAGGCTCCAAAGTCAAAATCCAACCCTTCCTCGGGAGCACAATTTTATTATGATGTCCCAAGTATATGTAAACATATGGCATATCAATCCAGAGGGGAAACGCAGCCAGCGTCATGGAGACCCTATCACAGGGCTCAGACGTAGGGGATCTCACTTAGTTTTAATTTTCTAGTTTTAGGATTAGTTTAAGTTTTCTATGTCTAGTTTAGAATTAGTCTGTTTAAATAAAAACTACATCTCCATAAGCAAACTAATTGCATAAGCATAAATACTAAACCCATTCGCAGTATGACAGCGGAGAGATTTCTGGCCAGGATGCTGTCCCGGAAGCGCCAGTCCTCGGTGACAGCGAGTCGGTCAATTTACCAGTCAGCTAACAGGCGCGCGCGCACCTGACACGCGTCAACATGTCGCCGATTGTGTGTGCTTTGAGATGCTCTGAACCAAATGGCCTTTCTTAGTGAGGAAGCAAGAAAGCATAACCGTGTTTATTCAAAGTTAGTACCTAATGAATGACTGGGGTACTACGCTACGTTTTGAACTGGTTGCCTGTACAATGCAATAAACAATTCAAGGTATTTACTAATCTTCTGATAACTTTGGATCCATGATTTGTTAATGAGTTACATTATATACTTATATCTATGTTAGTAGTACAAATGAAAAAAACTCATTCATGTTATGTTATATTTTTATTCATGTTATCTCTAAATATTGCACAAAATACCTTCTAATTAATACAAAAACGGACTTCAAACAACAAATTTTTATTCGATTAAAGAACTGCTTAATCATGAATTTAATTTTCACTCTACCTATAGAATGAATGTAAATTCGTCAAAATGCGAGCGAAGTAAATACATTTCTGTATGAGCATTTTAAGATCATAATTGCGTACAAAATGTATATACAGCCTTGGCTAAAACATTAATTACCCTAAACATTAAATCAATAGATTTGAAATATTTTTTTTTTGCAAAAAAAGATGTTAAATGAAACAAAGTAAAGTGAAATATTGAAACATAAAAAAAAATATAGTAATATTAATCTTGCGTAAGTACATTGCTTAAAAAGTCGAAAAGGCGAGCAAGTCTCAGGATGCCAAAATTGTCATTGAATTCTGTAATAAATTTGATATTTGGAAAATTCACTTGGAAATTCACCACCATCATATTTTTTATTAACTCTTCCTGATTTATTTACGAGCACTGAAAAACTTCGGTTCGGTTTAAATTGGGTGTTTCGGCTCGCCTTGACAGATCAGCTTAGTTTCCTGCTAGCTCTATATTCCACACTCAATGAGTTATTCATCAAGTGTAGGTATATGGCCGTTTGATTGCGAATTGATGGAGCGAAAGAATGCCGTCAAGCGGAAAAAAGACTGTCGGATACTGTGTTCCGCTGTTAAGAGGAGTGTGAACCCAGCGATCTCCAAACAAACGGCGATAACGTTTTCCTCCCTCTAAACCTTAACCTATAGCCATGATTTTTTTTTTGTATGTTGTCATTATGCCCTAGAACTAGGTTTGTATGTTCTGATTTTTATGTATTTTTAATATTTTCAAAAATATTGACGCTTTTTTGTTTTGTATGAAATTCTTAAAATGCAAATATTGTCAAATCTATATGAAAAATATAAAAAAAATCAAAACATACAAACCTAGTTCTAGAGCATAATGGCAACATACCAAAAAATCATTGCCATAGGTTAAGCTTTAGAGGGTGGAAAACGTTATCGCCGTTTGTATGGGGACCGCTTTTTGTGGCTGGATTCACACTCCTCTTAAGGCGAGGGTTCTCGAGCATTATCAGGCGGGCCTACGTGGGTCACGCCACACCACACCGCAGCGCGAGCGTTGATGTAGACAGCAATTAAATGTAGGTTTGAAAAAGTCGAACAAATATGTATGTTTAAAATACGTCTCTCCTTTGTAAAATTTAACATTTCATATTGGTACATTTTTCATTATCCGAAACGAAATCTAACTTTTGTCGATGGAAACTATTATGCGGCTCGCAATTAAAACTTTAAGCTTTCATTATTTGAACACAGAGTTTTACCTCTTTTAAAGGGCTGGCGTTTCAATAGCGTTGCATTGGCCATCCCGTGACCACAACCGTTGCAATGCGGTTAAAACGTCGGGCCATTAAAAAAGATAAAATTATTATTATTATTGTAAACTCACGCCAGTTTCCTTTTGGGGTGGGCAGAGACCACAGAACGCCATTTGCCCCAGTCATGGAATACTTCCCTCGCTTCCTCCATGCACATTCCTCTCTTCATACATGCTCAACGGTTCAGGGTACTTCTAATTTGGCCTGTCGCTTAGTCGTTTGTTTTAGTAGGTAGGAAGACAAACGAGCAAGTGGGCTACAACCACATCCGCAACACCAAAGGTACAGCAGATACATTTGCGACCCAGAGGGCTAAGATGGAAGACCAGTGGCCCGTTTCACTAAGCTACAAGTTACAATTTTACAAGTCTAAACCGGCAACATTGGTCAATAATGACCAATGGCAATGGGCATAATGACCAATGTTGCCGGTTTAGGCTTGTAAAATTGTAACTTGTAGCTTCGTGAAACGGGCCACTGTTCTGTAATTACACTGGTTGTGTGCTCTCCAAGCCGAAACCCAACAGTGTACATAACATCACATCAGTGTACACTGCTGCTTAGTAGCTGGATTAGTGAGAAAACCCTTGACCTAAAAAGACCTTGAAAGACCTTGTATTAGCTCCTACCACCCGCTAATCGTCCAGTCGTTAACCATCAATCGATAGTTTGCCAATTCCTGTTTTTGCAAATAGAGATGGTACAGAGTTACAGCCACCCTTAGACGCTTGAAACACCAGAAGTATCATCATCTAGCAGTCGCGCGCTACTGCGACCCTATAGGACGAGCTGTGTAAGGGCAGCGATATAGAGTTTTTTTTACTGCTTGCCTACATAATAACTCAACGGCCTCTGAACACCAAAATTAATTAATTATTCTGGTCATACCCAAATAACTTGTGCTGGCTTACTTTGGTTTAGCAGATCCCCGCTGTCGGCAAATGACAAGTGCCGTTTTCCTCATTGCGTCGCCCATTTATATTACCCACCCAATCGAACGCTTTGACCGCAATAGTGACCCAGAAAAGCTATAATTGAAAATTTCTCGAGAAGCTCCTTCTTCTATCTATCGACATTTTTTTATGTTTAGAGCTATTGTTCTTTTTCAGTGATTTATTGTTAGGAAATTTTAATTTGTCCGCTGTTAATAAAAGTACCGATCACCAATCGACATATATAAATATAATCTAAGAGGCAGCGCTATGTTATATTAGGGTTGCCATACGTCCCGCTACGCCAGGACATGTTCTGGCTTAAAGGTTATTGTCCCGGTTTGAAAAACATAGTTTGTCAATAGGGACCCAGGGCTAGCTTTTGTCGCGGACATAAAGCATATATCCTTTTTTTTTCTAACCAGTTAGTGAGTAATTAATAGATTCAGGCGTTACTTTGCGGAGGTCCATATCAACAAACTGGAACAAATTACCTTGCTACTCCGCGAAACCAGTGCCGGGCCAGTGCCAGTTAGCGAGTGCAAAAAGGATCTCTACCTATTTTTATCTCTACCTGTACTACTTATGCTTCCATTGTCGCGGTCGACTTCCCCATATCTGTGGCAACCCTATACTACATGAACACGCGAGAGTACTCGCCATGGCCGTTCATTCGTTACCACCATTCGTTACAGGTATGCCAGACCATGGCAGTTAGAGGAAGCCGGCACGGAGAGTAGGTAATCTTCGTAGGTTTACTTTATTGATTTAGGCATATCAGATCAATATCATATATAATATAAACGATATATATATAAAACTGCTGCGTTTCTGTGGCATATTATACTAATTTTTTCAATTGATAAATAAATAAATATCTTGGGGCAATTTACACCAATTGACCTAGTCCCGAACTAAGCAAATCTTGCATATTTATTTTATATATATATATATATGCATATTATGTTCTGCGGGTGGTGGGACGTTGTGCAAGGTAATAAGAGTATTAAGATAATTTGTTTTAATTTATTTTCTAGTTTATGTAGGTATATTTACGATTGATCTACTTTCATGTTTAATTGTTTTGCTATTCTAGGCTTCTTCTTTTTACAAGCTTTTATTTAGGTTACCGCATTAGTGACTTCGTTTCTTTGTATATTTTTTCCAGTATGACACTAATATTTACTGCTGTGCGGACACAGTGAATATAGCTCTGTATAATTCAGTATAGTCTGTCTAATTTTGAATTATTTATTTTTGTTACCATTGATTGTAAATTAAATAACTAACCACAACTTTAAGTAACTATAACGAAACCCAAAACTATCAAAATGCCGCTTTTGTGTCGCTCGGGGTAGTAGTGTTGGATATCATTCTTGTGGCGCGGCGTTATCTCGCCGCGCGATTGGGGAAAAATATTTCCATTATGGATTTTTTTAAATTGCAAATGAAATATTTTAATATTATTCAGATCATACCAAAGCTTAACACCCCCCACCCTCCCTTCGTCTTAAAGACCGAATAACCTCATGTTTACTATTTGACGTTGCTTTGCTCGCTTCATTATTATGGCCTTATATGAGTATATAAGTGAATCAAAATCCACTTACCCACTTTCCTATAACTTTAGCTTCATAAAATAAGTAGGTCCATAATTTTAAAATCAATTTTAGCCATAAGAGAAACGTAATAGCTTGCATTAGGTGGTGTGCATCAAGGGACGCCGCTGCACGCGTGCCGGTGTTTTTGTCGCGCGCCATTACCGTCCGACGGCCCGGAGAGTGATCTTCTAAGTTCAACAGCGACGAGTTCGACGCTGAGGTAGCGCTCTGTCTTGCTCTAGCGCGATGGCTCGAGTGAGCGATGCAGGACGATGCCTCGACGTCGAGTCCGACGCTGAGAGAGTAACACAGCTTAGAGAATAACAGTGCAGCGCGGGGAACGCGAACGCGTCGAATGCGCGCTATGATTGATGACCGAACCTTCCGTGAGGCGAGTGTCCGAGACACTTCTGTCGATTGTGGTATGCACTAGATTATCGGACACAAACGGTGAAGCTATTATGGAAGTGACTGCCACCAATCACTATACTATAGTTCGCAGTAAGGTAGCTGGGCAAATGTATGGCATTGTTTAGGTTTTAACTCGCAAAATGATAAAAGGATTTTTTTTTGTTGCAAGTTTTTATTATTGGTGATTCAACGAATATTCTGTACGTATAGAGATTTTTTTCATTATTTAATTTATTATTTGTTACTTTTAAATCTACATGTAAAAGAGTTGTAACGCATTTAATGATGTATATGTCGCCGCGGCGTTACTCTTGTTTGCCACATTGCATGTTCAAATAGGTATCTGCTTAACTTAGAGGGCTAACTGCTTTTACTTCACAAAATGTGTAAATTTATTACTTTACCATACATATATGTCTATAGCGTAGACCTATATCTATTGCCTTTGTAATACTATAATGTGAAAATGAAAAAGTTTACGTATCCATATACTTAATCATTCGACACTTTATAAACGGTATCTGTGACGCAATACAAAGACTGCGCTAAGCAATTTCATAACTTAATTTGCTTCAGTCATTGCTACAAAATTCTCTAGAAACAATCATAGTAAGATGGTTGCAAATAATATAATTCCGGTCTTAAGTCATCGCCTAACGGACCACTGAATGTACATACATCGCATCCCGTGCATCGAAGTCCGAATTCAATGCAAACAGTACACAGCCCCGTTACGCAATCCCCGGTGGTGTGCATAGAAGTATTTACTTCACACACTAGCACTAATGGCCACGGCTAACTATGTCGATATGTTCAACTTCTTTCATCCCGACCGATACGAAAGAGACGCACAAAACAACAAACTAGAATCAGCAAGCGTTGTATTGGGACCAACATTAGCACTCGCCATCGAGCATATTCCCAATAGAGCGGTAATACTGGTCATTCAATTTCGAAATTGATTAGTATCTTGTCAGTCATTAACAGGAACCGTCAGTCGTACTGAAGTAGCACCTACAAGGGCCAACAACTGACCTGTATAATATAAATTTCCGTATCTTCCAAAATAACACTCGTGGCACAAAAATATTTTAGTTGTTCAACTTCTTACTAAGTACAAAATAATAAGACCTTTTCCACAAAATACGTAATATCACTTCGCCATGCGATATCAATAAATATTGACTATCCATATCTGGGTTAGCAACGCATCTGCAAACTCCTTGGTATTGTGGGTGTCTTTGGGAGGTGATCACAGGGGACCCACTTGCTCGTTTACCTTCCTATTTTATACAAAAATGATCGGCCAATCGAAGCACAGCGATCGCCACAATAATTATTCGGAATTGGTTTCAAGCAAAATAAGTGACTCCTCTCTATTGGGTATATGTTCTATGGCACTCGCTCACCTTACAATAAGTTCTTGCACCACAAAAACTTTAAATCGTTAGTCACACCGTGACACGAGCGTGTAGGTGAGAGCTATAAAGCTAACCACGTAAACCGCAAGATTTGTATTGAGAAATCGGTAGTACAGTCACGATTATAATTAAACGTATCAAAAATATATCTACCTAGCTCTCTATCACCAGACTATCACGTAGGTAGTAAAGAAGTTTTGTTATTTTTAACATAAAACTACCGTGAGATTCGGCCATATTTCTACATGTTTTGGACCACGGACTGGACCCCAATTCTCGGTTCATGCGAGATGTAAGATAAGCCAACAGGATTCCAAGGGATTTGACAGTTGTTTGCGTGCGAGATGAATCTCGCATAAACCGAGAATCGCCCGCTGCGGGGCATTACTTTCGTCAGTAGATATTTAGTCACACTCGAGATATGTCAAAAAGAGCTGTCAATCTTAACCCTACCGTCGCTATATATTTTTGAAATAATCATGTACGTTAGGAAAAATATATGCAATTTCCCTACCAACGTCGATAAGCCAAAGGCTACTAGAAATACAGGAAAGCTTAAAGTTCCAACTTACAGACTGGCTAAAACCAATAAGTCGTTCATGGGAAATTGTGTAAGATTTTACAACAAAATTCCAAAAAACATAACTGAACTAAATGATACAAAATTTAAATCTATTGTCAAGAAGACATTAATTTCTCGGGCGTATTATAAAATCAATGACTATACCTTGGACAAGGATGTTTGGAAATGATCCCGATCTGTATTGGCGATCCCTGGCTCCAAAGATTGTACACCTGCTGTGTTAAATTGTTAAATTGCAAAAATTTTGAATATTTGAGATGTAAAATAACATTGTAATTTTGATTTATTTAAAAAATTACACCTCGTTGAGTTTCTTGCCGGTATCTTCTCATCAGAGGTTTTTCCGAACCGGTGGTAAATTTTTTGACATTCATAAGTGCTACCTGTAATATTAATAAAGCGGATCACTCACGTATTTTTGCGTCGGGAAATGCCCGACATGTTTCGGACCAGTCCGTGGTCCTTAATCATGAGCCCCCGCGGCGGTGGCGCGACGACGACTGCGTACCGAAGCCCTGACAGCTCGGCTACTCGGCACAGGCGTTTCGGGCGGCGGCGAACAACTACCCTCGTTTGCTTCATTATTTTTAATGTCAAATATAGGGTTGCACACTACACTAACCACATCACTCTCTAAAGGCTCGGACACACCCGTCTCCGACGTAGTACTCAACACCGTTTTCCAACTGGATGGCACCGACCATCCACCATCACGATTAAAAGCTGTCAGGGCTTCGGTACGCAGTCGTCGTCGCGCCACCGCCGCGGGGGCTCATGATTAAGGACCACGGACTGGTCCGAAACATGTCGGGCATTTCCCGACGCAAAAATACGTGAGTGATCCGCTTTATTAATATGTCTGAGTCTCACGGTAGTTTCATGTTAAAAATTGCTACCTGTAAGCCTAATCTGAATAAAATATTTTGACTTTGACTTTGACTTTGAATCCCTTCAAAATCTGTAATTTTTTGACACTTCTCGAAAGAGAGATAAATCTCGATGAGCACCAGAATTGGGCCCCTGGTCCGAAACATGTCGAGCGATAAGTCGACTTAAAATACGTGAGTGATCCGTTTATATTGCTAAGTTTTGTTATTTTTGAAGTGGTAACGGGGATTTGCAAGTCCAACCTACTATATAACCCCTGTTACATGGAAACCGGACCGACAGGATCATTGTTGCACGTATTCTGTTATGGAAAAGGGAGGGTAAACAAGCTTGCCGCTCAACTGGCGGAAATAT
The DNA here is from genome assembly GCA_963691745.1 of Ditula angustiorana. Taxonomy (NCBI): domain Eukaryota; kingdom Metazoa; phylum Arthropoda; class Insecta; order Lepidoptera; family Tortricidae; genus Ditula; species Ditula angustiorana. The sequence continues at coordinate 8,804,831 of OY829484.1, forward strand.
TGATGGATTTAAATAAAAGTGTAGGTTTCCTCACGAATTTTTCCCTCGCCGTCTTTTTAAAATGTTCTCAATATTTCCTAAGGTCAATTTTACCTAAGGTTTTTTATCTTATCTACTTTAAGTTACTTAAGGACACTAACTAGACTTCGACACATTAGGATCCTTTATTTATACATCTATGCTTACTTTAATTAAACACTGGCCATACCTACGCCAAGCACATTGTTAACTCTTTAACGAAAAACGCAGCGCGTGGATTGGAGGGTTAGCACACATACCGTTACCTTAAAATGTGTGCTTTTAGCGAAACGTTAACCTTTAACAACTCGCTTCCGTTTAATCCGCCTAACGCTGCCGAAAATTTTATCCGCGTAACGCGTAAACTGTTTGCATAACGGACCGTTCGCACGGCCATCCTCCATGGATGACCGCCGCTCATTTCGACCGGACTAATCGTAATTTCAGAGTACTCGAAAATAGGGCAGAAAGCAGAGGCCGGAACAAGCGGGCAACTGGCACGGCGAAAATTTGAATAATGACGCTCTAGCGGAATACTCTTCAAACGCTACGGTGGCTGCGTCTACGTCGTCTTTTGGTTGAAAGATCCAGCTATCAGCGAGCCGTTTTGTATGATATACTCGAGTGTTATTTATACTCGACTGGTTTACGAATTAATTAATTACTTTACTTACGGTTACAGAAAGGCAATGGTCTGCGACTGCGCTGTGCATTCGCGTGGTAGGGACGCTCGTGTGCGTTCGGCGTCGCATGCCAATTACTGAAGACTGCAAGTATCACGAAAATTACGACGTCAATTCAGTAGCGTAAACAAATAGACACGTTCTGATAAACTTTAGTTTGCACTAATTTTTCGTTATTCATGGTCATTGAACATTCAAGATCGTACCTGTTTATTTACAAGTGATCTTACCGCAAACATCCTTTCCCTCTTCTTAAGGCATTGTAAAGATTACAGCGCAAGGTAAAACATGGTAGGATAGTAGCATCTATTCACAAAGCTTCAACATCAATGTTACTGTGGCTTGTATTTTGGTAGAAAAAGAATTACGGAGTTCCTTGCTAAGCTAGTTTTGTTTGACACTGATAGCGTTCAAAATAAACATGTGAATGAGTAATTACGAACGACCTTCCCTCGTCAAGACTCGTTTGAGCGGGTAAGTATGTGGCGCAGCGGGACATAATTCTGGAGTGGCAGTAGCACCCCGCGATTACTGCCTACACTCAGTGGTTACGCTAATGCCGTAGGCAGCTGCTTGTATGCAGCTACGATTGAAGCCTTGCATTGCCACTTAGTCTAACCTACATGCACTACATACGATCGCATTATCGACTGTTATTTTTACTGACATGGATAAACAGCGGCGTCCTGTTTTAAGTAAGTTCCAATAATAAAGACTTTATCAATGCGTCTCTACTTGTAAACAAAAATTGGGAACTCTTCCATATTTCACTGGTTCCCCGACGTTGAATCAAACCATTAACTTCCGCCAGTGGAAGCATTATAAAACATCTCAATAGGAACCTTAAATATCCGTCTGGCAAAGCTCCAAAAGGAAGACAAACGAGCCTGTGGGTCACCTGATGGAAAGTAATTTGTTTTCTCGCTTACCAACGCGCCTTAAAGTAACAGAGTGCTTCCTCGTGTATTGAACAAACTGTATACATGGTTAAATACCATCCCGCGTAATACAGCCATCAAATATAACATGGCTTGCAATTGGTTTTTCGAATCCGGATCTACGAAGCCACAAACAGACAAACCGATAACAGTGGCCGACGGAGGCTTCAAAACTGCAAAACCTATAACACCTCTCTATAAGATGCTTCGAGAGAGATTAAAAAAATTAGAAACGACACGTGTAAGCATTGCTGTAAGTTATACGTTTGAAAATTGTTTTAGTGCTGTTACAGGTTACGAACCTGTTAATTTCTAATTACGTGTTAGAGACTAAAGCAAGTAAAAAAATTTGTTACTAAGCAGTGTAGTAAACGCGTTAATGGTTTTTGGTTCCCACGTTCCGAACAAAATGGAGGTTAACTGACTTGCTTTTTTTTCTTTAAACTGTATTTTTAAGTTAGAATGATGTCCTGATACTAATAGACCGAAAGTCATACTTAACGTACGGTCAAAGCGGGAAAGTTTGAACAGACGTGTAGCAATGAAATGCGTTAAAAATAATATTATGCGGTCGAATATTTGTAATTGACAGATAAGTTAAAAAGGAGATAATATTAAAAACCAATTAATACAAATATATTGCGGTAAAACAATTCACAAAACCTTTTTTAAGGCCGATTTATCCTTAGGCTGTATTTTTCGATGAGACGTAGGTCGAACCAAGTAAAAAAAATAGCTAAATAATATACATCGTACGAAATGTTTTGAGTGCTGTGTGATAAATTGAATATATTCTACAGTACTAATTTCATTCCTCTTCTGCTCACCGCAGCCCACCATAATCCAACATCCAACATGTAGCAAGTTTGCAAATTTCCTTTTTGACGGCGATTGGGGACAGAATTTTTACCTTTATTTTTAGTTCAGTTAGTTTAGTTTATATATTACGTGTTATCAATCAATTTAAATATTACCATAGAAAATTTCACCACGGTAAAAATGTGCAGTTTAAATTGCTGTCTTAAGATACATTGTAATGTAAAGAGAATAACGGGGCACCAATTATACGGCGGTCGGATTGGATGTGACATGCAAAAATGAGGCGCCACAATTAAACGCTTATTTTATCGGTGAGAATCGAAACGATGTCGGTAACAGTTTTTAACGTTTTTCGCTTTGAATGTCTCGTGCTTACTTTATGAATAGATCAAAAAAATTATGTATCTTTCTTCCTATACTACCCTACTAATTGTTTTAATGTGAAATGATTTGATTTTTTTTTATGAAACAGGAAGGTAAACAAGCAACTGGGTCACCTGATGGTAAGTGATCACTACCTCCTATAGACACCCGCAACACCAAAGAGATTGCAGATGCGTTGCCAACGCAGAGGGCTAAGATGGAATACTTCTTGTGCCAGTAATTACACCGGCTGTCTTGCTCTCCAAGCCGGAACACAACAGTGCTAAGCTAGCAATTCTGCTTAGTGGCTGGATTAGCGAGAATGATTATGGTAGCGATCCGGACGGACCTTGCACAAGGTCCTACCACCCGCAAAGTTTGAAAAGTTACGTAGTTTAGTTCGGCTAAGCAAGTGCCCGATTGCATGCTTGCTTGCATGTCCAATCGCATGGTGACTCGCGTGTCTGACTGTATGCCTGCTTGCATGCTCTCTTGCAGACTAACTTGCATGATATCTTGCATGTTTGATTGCATACTTCCTTGCTTATATGCTTGGATTCCGTATTGCATGATTGCCTACACCACGCGAGTGAAGCCGCTGGCAAAAGTTAGAATTTAAACAAGATTAAATCAAACTTTTTATTTTATCCCGACTCTACCTACCTAGACACCCCACAGTTATGGCCTATAGTTCACCAAAATACCTAGGTATCGGCCCGGATGTACCTCATGATATCCGTTTTGGCATGGGTCAGCAAAAATGGTTCGAAGACCCTAAGTCATAGACGTGTGAGGGCGTGCTAAGATAACTTTCAGGAAAACAAGAGATATAGTTTTTTTTACGAAGTGAAGTGGAAGTGAACCCCACCGGCCATGGGAAACAGTGACCCAAGAATCGCGACTCCGTTGCCGGCCTCTGGGTCACTCACTCGTCGTACAAAACGCAGTGACAAGCTACTACTTCACGGTCGGTATTCTGTAAGAGTGTGTGATGGAATAAATCAGAGTCGTAGTGGTTTCAAGTAATATTGTATTCAGATGGTTGACGGTTGATTGAACAAATTTTTCATAATAGATAGGTAGCGTAGCAACCATTCAACACTTCCTCTCAAGCAACCATTCAACATCTTAGAACTACGCAGTCTTAACGACTAAAACCTAAACCTAAACCACTCACACATCTCTCATGCTTAATGCGGGGCAATGGCTTAGTCAAGATATCGGCTAGGTTATCCTCGGTCGAGACGTACTCTAGCTGAATTAACTTGTCAGCGACGCAATGACGAACGAAGTTATATCGTATGTCGATATGCTTTGTCCGTCGGTGAGCAACAGGATTGTTTGCCAACGTGATGGCGCTCTGGTTGTCCACGAACAACTTCACGCTCGTAGAGTCCGCATTATTAGCGATATAATTGACCAACCTCTGTAGGTATACAGCTTCCTTAGATGCTTCCGATAAAGCGACATATTCTGCTTCAGTTGAAGACAGCGCCACACAGTTTTGCTTTCTGCACTCCCAGGATATCATATTCGGTCCTACTTTAAACATAAATCCTGAATAAGATTTTCGATCTTTAATATCTCCGCCCCAATCAGCGTCTACGTAACCTGTAATAAAATCATTATTACATTCTCGTTTCGATTTTTGAAATGTAAGTCCTATTTCGCAAGTTCCTTTCAAATATCGAAGAACACGTTTAGCCGCCTTTATGTGTACTGACTGGCAACATGAATTATATTGAGCTAAGAAGCTCACCGCAGCTGAAATGTCGGGCCTCGTGTTGCAGGCTAAATAATTCAATGCACCTACCAAGGACTGGTATCGCAATTGTTCTTGGCGGTTAAGCTCACCACCACCCCCTTCTGCCAAAACTTTATGCAGATCCAGTTCCAACGGGGTTTTCATCGGTTTACACTGATCCATTCCGTGCTCGGTCAGAAGAATTTCAATAAACTTCCTCTGATGTAAGAAAAACGTACCTTCTTTACTCCGTTCTAAATGCATGCCTAAACATTGTCGAGCTTCCCCTAAATCCTTGACTTTGAAGTATTTTCTTAAGCCGTTCAATAATTCTGTTTTAGAATTAATATCCTTAAAGAATATTATAAAATCGTCGACGTAAAGACAAATAAAAATATATTCTTTAAAATATAAACAATTATCAATTCTTCTTCTTTATTCTTTAATGGCGGCCACGAGGCTTGTGCCAATGTCAGTGAAAAATAAAACTGTACGGTTTGGGTCAAAAGACCCCCCCCCCCCCCATCCCCCGCCGGGTTATTAGCCATCGGCCAATGATATCCCACCATAAAGGCAAGGAAATTATTGACCGATGCCCAGGGTGCACCGGCCCAAGCACTGCTCTTCCCCCCGGAGAAGTCCATAAGGGAACCGCAGCACTTAGGCACACGAGGAGGAAACCCGACACGCACCCCCAATTATCAATTTCTGAGCGTTGAAATGACATTGACAGAAGTACGTCATTAACTTTTTCATTCCATGATCGACTTGATTGTTTAAGGCCATATATCGCCTTCTGTAACAAACAAACTTTATGTTCCTGACCTTTTTCGATAAATCCTTCCGGCTGTTGCATGTAAACTTTTTCATGTAAATCCCCATTTAAAAATGCCGTATTCACATCAAAATGGTGCACGTTTAAATTACTTTCAGCAGCCAACGCCAGCAATAACCTTAGTGTCGATCTTCTCACGACGGGCGAGAACGTTTCAAAATAATCCACACCGTATGATTGGGTAAATCCTTTTGCGACGAGTCTAGCTTTGTATGTCTTGTTTCCGTCAGCATCATACTTGTATTTGTAGATCCATTTGTTCCCCACTACTTTGGCTCCAGGTGGTTTTTCAACTACCTTCCAAACGTCATGTTCTTTCATGGAATCTAACTCCTGTTTCATCGCTGCTTGCCAATCATGAATGTCAGCTCTACACAATATTTCCTTGTATGATTGTGGTTCATCATCTTCATTGAATGTACTGTTATAACAATATAGCCCACTATGTGCGTTACGTAACCTATTCCTCAATGGATATCTAGGCTCTACTTCGTTATGCACATTACTGGCTTCCTCATTACGAACTTCAACATCAGATTCTATTCTAGAAGCTCGATTCAGCTCGACAGGTTCAGCTGGAGGCGCAGTTTCCGCACGAGCTATTGCGTCAGCTGTGTCCAAACCATCTACAGCATCTTCATAAGAATCTTCTGTCACTGACGTCGATGGAACGTTCTTTGAAGAGTGATCTATTTCCCATACAATAGTGTCCTTTTCCCTATTAACAGTCTTCAGAAGAGAAGTATCTTTTACCAATGATCCAGATTCCGAACTTTTCAAGTCAGAATCTTCAGTAAATATAACATCTCGTCCTGTTATAATTCTTCGAGGATTGCTGAGATCTGCAAAGCGATAACCTTTAGTATCTTCACAATAGCCAATGAAAAGATATTCCTTTGCCTTTGCATCCCATTTCCTTCTTTTTTCTTTTGGAATATGTACATAAGCCGTCGAACCAAAAACTCTTAAATGATTCAAGTTTTGTACTTTCCCTGTCCACATTTCTTCCGGAATCTTCGCATCATTTGCGCTATGAGGCAGCCTGTTTTTGACGTACACCGCTGTATTACATGCTTCCGCCCAAAACTTAATATTTAGACCTTTCTCCAATAACATGGTTCGTGCCATCTCCGTTACTGATCTGAGCGATCTCTCTGCCACGCCATTTTGTTCCGCTGTGTAGGGAACTGTCAACTGATGCTTTATTCCTTTACTACAAAGAAATTGGCTAAAATCTTTATTAACAAACTCTGTCCCGTTGTCTGTTCGTAAACACTTGACTGTTAAACCTGTCTCATTCTCTACATGCGTCACGAAATCTTTGAAAAAGGTTAATGTTTGCAATTTTTCCTTTAGAAAATAAACAAACAATTTCCTCGTGAAATCATCTACTATGATAAACATGTAATGAGCACCCCCATACGAACGTTCCGACATTGGACCGCAAAGATCTGCATGTACTAAGCCGAGTTTGTCAACAGCTCTACTTGCTTCACCTCTTGGAAAAGGTAATCTATGTGCCTTACCCTTTATACAAGCGACACAAGGATCCATTACACTTTTTCCTCCAAAATCGATGTTAGGTAGCTTGCGTAAATCATTCAGATTTACATGCCCAAGCCGTCGATGCCAAAGCGATAACAAGTTCTCCGCTTGAACTGTAGCCAAAGCCCCTCCTATAACAGAAAAACAGTCATCCAACATATAGATACCTGAGACTTCACTAGCAGTAACCACAAGCTTACTTGTTATTTGGCCTATCGATTGGTGAAACATCTTACAACCATGAGAATCGAATACCACTTTCCATCCATTCTGTACCAACTTAGATATAGACAAAAGATTAACTTTCAAATCAGGTACAAAAGAACAATCTTTTATAGGTAACATAACTCCTTTCAAACTTACCATAATGTCACCCTTACCTATGCTTGACATTTTGTCATTATTCGCACATGTCACAACATTCTTATCAGTAACCTTAAAGTCTCTAAACCAATGTTTTTGAAAACTCATGTGATTCGAAGCGCCGCTATCCAGATACCATGTAGAGGGGCTGAAAGACTCGTGTACCGACAGTGAACAGCATAATGCAACTTTCTTCGACTTCGTAGAAACTGTTGATACGCCTTCTCTGTCTAATTCCTTTATCAGCTTCGGGCAGTCTGATTTCTTGTGACCTTTCTTACCACATTTAAAACATTTGAACTTTGGTACTGAATGCTGAGATTGTTTCTTTGCTAGTAACGCAGAATTAACAGTCGAGGAATCATTGGAAGAGCTCTGACCAGAGTCCTCTTGTAGAAGCTTTTGCCGAACTTTTTCCGAGGTAAGTTTCATTCCTGAGTGCTCCAAAGCCATACGCAACGGTCTATAGATATCAGGCAAACCGCGTAAAAGTACCACAGCAATCAAATCATCATCGAAACTTTGATTAATCTCCTTTAGTTTCTGAGCGTGACTCATAACAGCAGCTACATACTCATGCATAGAGCTATGCTTTTCCAAATGTTCATCCAAAAGGGAATTCATAAGACTTATACGCCTATTGATACCTTTATCCTCGAAAATTTCTGCTAGCGCGTCCCACACTTCTTTAGCATATGTCAAATTCTGTACGTACGGATAAAGTTGAGGCTCTAAATGAAGACATATTATGGAAAAAGCCTCTTGATCCTTCTCAATTTCTACAGAATCTTCTTTCTTAGGTAGCGTTGACGTAAATTTGAAACATTTTTCTCGAAGAAGTAACATTTTTATTGCGAATTTCCATGACGAGTAATCTTCAAGTCCGGTCAATTTGGCAACAGAAAATTTAGCGTTCTGGGCCATAACCTGATGGAATAAATCAGAGTCGTAGTGGTTTCAAGTAATATTGTATTCAGATGGTTGACGGTTGATTGAACAAATTTTTCATAATAGATAGGTAGCGTAGCAACCATTCAACAGTGTGATACTACCCCGGTCGAGTCAGCCCATTCATACTGCCACAAGCAAACTGGTTATAGTGTGGCTCTACCATTATATAAATAAAGTTAATTGGATAGTTTGCGCCTAAGCACAGGCCGACAGGCCCAAGTAAGTATAACGAGAAAAACCTTTAGTAAGTACTTAGGTAGAAAACAATGCATCTGCAACTTGGTAGGTAAATAATTCTGCCTAGATTTCCTTCACCCCACCAATAGCTAGGGTGAGCCCTAGCCTACAATGTTCAGATAACATAATTATATCTAGTTAACGACTTATTCGCCTAACCCAGCCTCTATGTGACTCGTATCTCGTCTGCATTAAAATAACACACGTATTTTGCCCCAATTCCCACATATTTAAATACTACTTAACTCGATTTGTCAAGTAATAAACGCGGTATTTACAAAATTAAGTTTTTAGTAAGTGAAATGCCGACGTGACTCCTGAGTGTAACAAATCTTTTGAGTGATAAAATTGTTGTTTGATGAGGGATTTAATGAGCTATTCACTCCGTGTGGCTAATTAATATCAAGAACATATCATTTATAACGGCGGTGCTGCCATGACTCATTTGCTTGATAACTGTATGGCGGTTCATAATGAAATGAATGTATTGTTATTCATTTTAGCTGGAGTCCCCATTTTTGTTAAGACTTTGGAGACTTACGCAGACAGCCAAGCGCGAGCGTTCAAACGTTCTTAGAGTTACTAAGTGTATAGGGTGACCAACCCTGAGTGCTCATTTTACAGGACATATGATCTAAAATTACAGGATTCATGGAAAAATACGGGACCAAGTTGTTTTTGGTATGGTATGGTTCTGTATTTTTCTTATTTAAATAGAGGACACGGTCAAAATGATAGCTGAAAAACGGGACTTCCTGTAAAATACAGGACAGTTGGCCACCAAAAGTGTTTATAAATATGTACCGCATTTTTAAATAGGTACTTGGCAAAAAGCGTATTTAACATTCATTATAATTACCAAAGTAACTAGTGTAATAATTTATTGTAGTAATTTAATTAAATAACTAAATAACCATTGCGATGCGATTAAACAACCGCGAGGAAACCTAAAAAATCGACGAAATATTTGTAAGGCCAACAATTAGTATGATCGGTTTTATTTTGTATTGTATTATATATTAGTAGCATAAGCAAAGGAATTTGCCTATGTTTACCAGTCCAGTCTAGTCACTCCTCACCTACTCTAAAAACACGAAGGTAGGGTTGTTATACTTGTAGTAAAGTACGACTAAGTACGAGTAAGTAGGTATAACTTAGGGACCTTCAAGAAACAAGCCTATTGCTTTCTTAAAGGCCGGCAACGCGTTTGCGATTCTCTTGATATTGCAGGTGTCTATGGTCGGCGGTGATTGCTTACCATCACGTGACCAGTGTGGTCGTTTTCCCCCTCTACTATATAAAAAAATAGTAGGTATGAAAAGAGCGCCAAGATCGGTTCAAACGACGTTGAGGAGTCTTTATAAAAGAGTTAAGACTTAAAATAAGTGCCAAGTTTCGTTACAGTTCTTTAAATCTAAGCTTTTGGAATGTTCTTTTCTCAATCTCTCATCTAGGCAATAACATAACACAACATGATAATGTACCTCTGTAAACATAGGCCTGCATCATAGTAAATGCTTATGCTGTGCCGCTTTCCCACATACGAGTAGACAACGCTTAACGGGTCACCAATTTTTTGTACCGTTGAAAAAGGCGCCACTGTCATACAATTGGGTAGATCTGAAAGTGTAAAATTGTTATAGATCATCATTTTTAAATAATATGCAAAAAAGGATTTAAAAAAAATTGTCGAATTGAGAACCTCCACCTTTTTTTAAGTCGGTTAAAAAAACATAATATATTAGAGGGGCTATAGCGAATTAAAAGTACGTAGGTACCTACAAGAGTTAAAAAAAAACTTTTTTGTTCAAAAATATACTTATTAAAACCCAGATAATAAAAACAAAACCAATTTTAGTATGGAAGTAACCATTTTAATGCTCTTATTATTGTAATAAACATAATTTAGTTCACACTCCATAAATTTATTAGCAATATTACATAGGTGTGTCGTCATAGATAGATGTCATGTAGACGTAGACGTTTTCTATAAAGCGTGTTTACAGGCTTGCGTTGCATCGTTTTCTTTTGGCAATATTTCAACCCATGGTGATCGAAGATAAAAACTAAAAATACAGATTTTCTTCTTTTGACGAGCTCTTTCAATTTTGACAATCGAAAAATGATAGTCATCATGACCGTGGCCGACAATCTAATGTGACCAAATCCAAATGTAACTCTTGTCTTAGTGCAAACTAAGTTTGTCGGTTACAAAAAAAATATGAAAGCTACCGCGACACATTATTTAGTAACCTACTTTGAAGTGCAGTAAACGCGTTAATTTGAGTAATAAATTAAATAAAGCTTTCACAGGAGCTATTTATCGTATTTCGCGCAAATTGCACATGAATATTTTGTCTGTATGGGAGTATTTGAGTCTCAACAAAAAAAGCTAATGGCAAAGATTGATAAGTATTCTATTTTACGTAGAGGATCTTTTAAAGTATGATGTAAAGTAAAATATAGAATAATTAATATTACAGATTTTTTACTAAGCTACGGTGCCGTTTTATTTAATTATAAATCATTTTACTCCGTTTGAGTCAATATAGAAATGTTTGAAAATAGTCCACAAATATCGTTTCGGACTGTTTCGGACATCACTATTTGACAGTTGACAGTGACACACGTACGTACGTAGACACATAGCCCGCGAGGTATATAAATAGGACATGTTTAGCTGCAATTAATTTAAAAACATCTCGTTTGTAAGAGATGCACAGCCGAGAGTACTTAAGAAGAAAATAGTTACTTAAAGACATAGGTAAAAATGATTGAAGGGAAAGGGGCAGTGACCCAGGCCCTGTTGGGGACACTTTTGACGTGGGGCTTGACTGCAGCCGGCGCTGCTTGTGTATTCTTCGTACGAGGAAAACAGGTACGAAAGTTTTGTACACTTTAGATAAAAGTAACCTCTCAATCATAAGTTTTCGCTAGATTTATTTACATCCAATTAATGCTGTGTGAAGGGCACTTGTACCTTTTCAATTCGTTAACTAATAATCTGCTTTACAATTTTAACTACAATTTTACCATCCCGCGGTGTTATTTAACCTAAGTAATTACAAGAATATTTATAACCCTTATGAAGGTGTATTTATAATGTGATTTTTTTGAAAACAAACCTTTAAAATGCCTTTATTGGTTGGTGAGTAGTGTTTGTATTATATTACCAGGATTAATTTCAAGCATTGTTTTCACCTATTTGTTTTTGTTAATTATTGCAGAGGAAACTACTAGATGTGTCGCTGGGTTTTGCCGCTGGAGTGATGACAGCGGCTTCATATTGGTCTCTGTTAGACCCAGCCATCACACTTTGTGAAAAGCAAGGGATATATGGAAAGTTTGCATTCCTCCCTGTTGCTCTCGGCTTCCTACTTGGAGCAGTATTTGTGTTTGGAACTGATGTTTTCTTAGACTACCTGGGACTCAACTCGACAAACATGATGATGTGTAAGTATTGCTTTTCTTTAACCTTATATTGTTCAACATGTACTTAAATACACATGTCTATTCTGTTTTGTAATCAGTTCTAAACAATTGAGAAGTTCTTTTCTTACTGTAATTTAGAAACAATTTGACTGTATTGAGTGTTTTATCCTATGAATTTAGGTGGTTAATTTTTTTAAATTAGTGAGGGCCGACTGTACAACGATAGTGACACTTTTAATGCTACTATTAATAGTAGAATCATATTACAGTAACTTTGTATTGTAAGTGGAACATTTAAAAAAGTGTGTACTCTACAAAAATATTGCTAACTTTGGTATGTCAGCATACAATTAAATTTACTTATCATGTAACTTTAGGTACCTAAACAGGCATGCTTGGTAAAGAATGAATGTGTTCATAGTAAATTATTTATATTTTATTCATTGATTTTTAAGAATAGAGACAAGCTAAGTATGACAACATGTTGTCCACCGAGAAAGTACTTATGAGTTTTGACATCAATTCATCATCATCAAACGGTCCTTTAGAGACTTTATAGGTTTTTTTACAATTTTGGTAGACAAACTGGAACAAATTACCTTGCTACTCCGCGAAACCAATGGTTTATTGAAATGAGTTTGTTGAAATGAACCTCCGCAAAGTAACACCTAAATCTATTAATTAATTTTGGTAGAGTCAGCTCAACTTATTTCTGTGCTACTGTGAAACCTTTTCACTATACATTTTAATTCAATTTCAATTCAATTTTTATGTGTATAGCTCCATTGAAGTTATCAGTGTGTCTACCAATGTCAAGGTTAAAAAAGACATTATCAGTGTCCCCTTTAAATGTCAAAAATGTAGTTTTTTACAACAAATACCATAATATCACTGTGATGACTCAATGAGAAAGGGTTCTATAGTGCACTGTGACCTAGAAATAAAATTGGTTGACTAAGCATTATATTATCATACAACCTGAAACTGAACATTATCTATTTGAGATAGGCTTCAAACCATCGACTTAAGACGATCATATATGTACTTTGCCCTCAAACAATATCTTAGTATATTGTCTCTCTTTATTAATGACCACATACACCATATCAACTGGACCTGTAATGTTTTGTCTTTACATAGTATAGGACAAAGGCGATATTTGTTTGGCTGCTTACTCCTTCTGAACCATGCAACGGTTCTTGATACGGTTTTTACAGTCATTTAAACATATTTTTAAGAAGATTTTAATATACACTACATCCTAATTGTAGCAGTGTGAAACCGAGGTGGGTCACTAGTTATTAATAAAGTATTTCATTTCATTTCACTACATGAATAGTATTGTATTTGAAACTTAAATCTATTTCTAAAAATGTAAATGATTGGATATTTAAGATCATTTATTGCTGTTTGTTTAAAGAAAATCAAATCTCTAATCAAGCAGCAAATCTGTAAGTGCTAATAAAAGTTTATGGCATTTTCATCTAGCTGGATTAAAACATAAAATATAATAACTTGAAGCGGAAATACATTCGATTTTGAACTATTTATCTTATGAGCATAGTTCAAAATGAAAGTGAACTTAATTTCAGTTACTCCTTTTCACTTCTAAATGTGTTATAACAATACGACTGTGACTTACTTTCTATGCAATAACACGGTGCAATATTAACAACACTTTTTTTTTGTATATTTAACTGGAATGAGCTAGTAAAGTTTTAAAGAATTCAAACAGAAAATTCGCATCTTATGGGTTATTAATATCAATGTTTAATGGTTAAAATATGAACAAAGGAAAAGTAGAATAGGTGAATGTTATTACTATATGGTATTATCTCTTTCTATTGCCAATTTAACAACAGATGCTAAAAATCTACCTTCATTACAGTTTCTGAAAAATGTATGCGAAAATTGATAGAATTGTCATATGATTATATATTAAGTACCATTGAAGGTTTAGATCTCTCAGACACATTTTAAAGACTTCTTTCTGCTTAAACAGAGTATTCAAATTTCCAACCCACTCTACCCCACTTGTAGTGTGCATTGTTACGTAAATTTACATGAACGTAAAGTTAAATGAAGGCCATATTGAAATTTGAATATTTTGTTACTTGAATCCTATTTCGAATATTTAAAGAGATTGAAACGTCTTTATAGGAGCAAATCGTTTTCAAATACATTGTCGACAGTGACTTCTCTTTAATTTACACGAAAAACGTAATTAGGTGCCTACATGCATTTCTTGTAGGTAATATTTTCTAAAAACGTTAATCAAATTGTTGACTATGGACGATGTAATTTAGAAGCATATCATTTTAAATGCTTAAAGAGACAACATACAATAAAACTTTATTGCCATGGATAACATATTGCTACTCATTTTATTAGTAGGAGTACATTACAACTATTTATTTCAAACCAGGAAACTCAGCACGTAATGCCATTGTTACTTTGATATCACGTAAACTAATCTAGTTAGGTATTGTTTAGTTTCGCTCATAAGTCATAACTAAAGATCAAGTGTAAACCCTTTTGTTTTCTTACTGGCTGGAAGTAAAAATCTTAGCGTTCCGAGATTTGTATCTTATCTGAGTCTGCGAGGCTTAGAGCTATTCCAGCGAGCGACTATCGCATTGCGATGCCTTATCATCACTGACAACGAACAGCTTTATACGCTTTGCTTGTAGTAATGTCAGCATTGACGTACGCAAAAAGGACAAAGAGTGTGTTGATGCTGAATTACGTCGATTTATGATATTTTGCGCGACTGGAATTTAAAATGCTCTTTTAATAGTTATCACCCCGTTATCGGTGGCAGGCCTATACTGTGATACTTATCGTAGGTACATCCTTTTATTCATATCTATTACGATTTACAGGACCACTCGACTTGTGTGTTTATACATACTAATTTTTGTAAATGTATATCCAGAATAGGACTCCTATAATAAAAATGATCATTTTTACTTCCTTTACTAATAAACAAGTAAATTGTCTTGGGACAATGTACACGAATTAACCTAGTCCCAAATACACTAAGTAAAAACTGTAGAATGGGTACTAGAACTTAAGGGTTAACTGGAAGAGATCCCTTAAAGAGATAAGTTCCCCTTTGTACATCACCGTATCTCTTTTTGTAATTTATGTTTTTTGTACAATAAAAAAATACACACATATTAGACAACGGACTGAATTCCATATTTTTATGTTACGACTGTTTATTTATCACACATGTTCATTAGGATCACGACAATTGTCGATAGCTTATATAATTACTTCGGAGGCTTCCAACTCATGTAGAATTATTAATATGCGTCATACAAACATTTACCCCCCACGCGAATCGAACCTAGAACCTCTATAGCTTCATGGTCAGGTTCACTAACTACTAGTCTGCTCATCGTTTTAGCTACTTAAGGACTTGTTCCTCTATCTACTAGCTGCATGGGTACCGCCAAAGTACTTTGGGCTTGAGCTTAAAGATTTACACTCGCGTTATTCATAATAAACAGCAGAAAGCCTTCGCTATTTTAATGGCGGTCCCTGCGGCCTTAACATGGCTGATATTCCGTTTTAGTTACTCTCATTTCATTCCTTTTTTAAAGGAGTAGGTAGATAGAGACACACTGAGGGATAGGTAGTGCCAGTCATATTAGGGCTTTTGAGATGAAATAATTTCTTACAATGACGTTTCTTATCTCTATCGCATAAATTTGTATCCAGCTATGATTGCGATTGCACATTGCTTTAATAGGCGTGCGACGGCAATGTGTTTGTGTATGAGTAACAGAGGCAAATAGTGAAAGGTCATTGATTGAAATTATTTATGGTCATGAAACGCTCTTTAGTGTAAGAATGGGAATCTCAATACAAACTGCTTCATTCAGTACCGGTCGCTTATTGACACTATGCACGCGGGCCAACGGCTGGATAGGGGCTGACATCTGCCATACACGCAGTGGGCGTGGTGAGAAATTTCGCTTTGGTGAAGCCGGGACGAGGAACGTAGGCTGTAGTATGACGGTTACTTAGCTGTTGTTGCTACAATGGTTTGGTAAAGATATGGGAATCGAGTTACACCGACGCCACGGCACTAACACTGGCCACAGTTCTTTGCCGCGCGTGGTTCCCTAACCACTCTTAGTTCACGCCTTATTATCTATTAAATAAACAATGTACTTATGTACTACTTGTACAGGTACAGTCACCATTAAATATCAAAGCGATAAACCAGACAAATTATGTTAAAACATATTGATTAAGATATATTCACTCCGATACGTTAAATGCGAACTGTAGACTGTAGAAACAACTAACCTAGCCGCATTGTCCGAGCTTGACGTATCTTATCGTTTGGCATTGCAGCGATAACGAAGAGTAAAGAAGGCAAGGAGAAGATGGAGGACTTGGAGATGATGACTGCGCTGAATCGGCCGCCGGTGCCGACGAGCGTGGTGACACTAGACCCGCCGCAGCCGACCGACTTCGCCGACTGCATCAACAACCAGCACTCGGCGCAGCGGCGGCGCGGGCACCACCACTCGCAACACTCGTTGACGGTAAGCTCAGATAATACACCGCCTCCGCGGCAGCACCAACGGCATCCTGCGCGTGGTCACAGACAGTGTTGCCAGGTTAGCCGATTTTTGGCCTTTTAGACTGGGCAATCATCTTTCGGCGACTTGAAAAATCATTGATTTAGACGACTTCAGTTCAAAAATTGGGCGATTTGCATACAAGGACTCCTGGCAACACTGGTCACAGACCGGTGGGACACTCCTACAGAGATGGGTACAGCTGATGTGGTGTTTTAATTTAATTTTTTATAATAATACTAATACTAAGCTCATAAGACATTTGTTACTAACCTAATATGGATTAATAATCTGAAATAAATGTATTTAATTGAATTGAATTAAATTGAATAGTAAGTATTGCATACAGAAAGGTCTCACTGCCATACAAAGAGTTCAGATACCGCAGCCCTTCAGGCCCCGCCCCCGAGATTTACGGAAACCTGACGAGTTTAAGACTATCGTGTACCCAACGCTCTCCATACAAATGGCGGTTACCGATTTCCACCCTCTAAACCAATCAAACAGGTTAGGACCCATAGTCATATTTTTAATATACTGTTATGCTTTAGACTGGGATTTTATGGTTTATTTTTTTATGAATTTTTTTTGAAAGTGCCAATATTATCAAATCTATGAAGAATATTTAAAAAATCAAAACACGCAAACCTAGTTCTGAGTCATAGCAATAGCATACTAAAAAATCATGATTAAAGGTTAAGGTTTAGAGGGTGGAAACGTTACCGCTATTTATATGAAGAGAGCTCTTTAAGCCTAGGTATACAATATTCTTAAGTATGACGCGTATACAAACATCACCTTGCGCATGCGTACATATAACAACTACGTGTGTTTTGTGTGGATTGGCCGCGCTGTGGTTTGGTGATAATCCCTTCTTAATTTAAAAACGTTTTAATTGATCAGATTCACATCCGTAGTTTCCAACTTTCCATCATGAACTCTACCGTTCTCCAAATACGTCATTCGAACATAAATACGCCGGCAGTTTTGTTTATTTAAACACAATGTGAATGTTCCCATTGATGTATTCCTTTGGTTATACCATGGATCTCATCACCAGATCACGCAAAATATTCTAGTGGCCCATTCCAGGAGTATGAGACCTGTCCAACAAAAAAAAACATGGGAACGAGTCCATATAGTAAAAATTTATAAGCAAAGGAACGTTAAAAATATAGATAACCTCCTCATTTTTTTTAAGTCAGTTAAAAACAGAGAACTTTTTTAACTTGACAACAATATCCATTATAGCTGTTAATTCTTTAGTAGTCTGTTTGGTTAAGATTTACACAGCCACCGAGTTTAGAATGATTAACACGTTTTGCACATCGCTAATTGTCAAGATAGTTAATCAACTTTCTTATGCTAATCACCAACTAATCACACGTGAAGTTATAATGTAAGTAGATAAAGGAAACGTCAAAATTTTACAAATGCTTTTAACTTGCGTTTTATCTCAACGCATTATGCAGTAGTTAGAAACACTTTTTTTGTGAATTGAAATTAAATATTTATTTGCAATAAATGTAGTAAATATAGAGGTATCACGTGTTATATACATAAAAAAGTTTCATACATTTAGACTTCAATAAGTCATTCAAATTTCTTGACATGCTATTATAAAGCCTTGTAATTTTTTTTATAACTTGTTATTCTTTATAATATGCTTTTGATACTTCCCCTACCTGTTTCACCTTCTTCGTGTTTCTGTACTTATCCAATTGTATTAGTAATTACTATTTATATTGTTATGCAAATACTATAAAAAATGTGTAAGATCTGATTAATTTATGTAAACTCGATTGAAGTCGCTGATAACAGATGATAGCCGTCAAAGCAAACCTAATTGTTCCAACTATAAAAACATCGCATTGTTTAATAAGTTCCTTTATGCCTTAGTATTTAATTGTATCCATAGTACCTATAGGGAATTCAGAATGAAAAGTCACATGAATATGTGTGGGTAATCAATCACCAGTGATAAACCGTGAAACATATTAAATAAATAAATAAATAAATAAATATCTCGGGACAATTTACACCAATTGACCTAGTCCCAAACTAAGCAAAGCTTGTACTATGGATACTAGACAACGGATAAACATACATATATAGATAAATACATACTTAAATACAAATAACATCCATGACTCAGGTACAAACATTCATATTCGTCACACAAATATTTGCCCATACCAGGATTTGAACCCGGGACCTCTTGCACAGTAGGCAGACACATGTGCCACTGTGCCATACAGGTCGTCAATTGAACTTTGAACTTTGACTTTTTACAATAGACTGTGAGTGCAAAGCACTTTGATCCATGAGGATCAAAGGAGATGGCATGAGCCTTATACATTGTACGGTCGCAGACATTAATTGTTAGGCCACCACAGAACCCTGTCATAATGACTTAGCCAATCTGTAGCCACGTGTTAGTGAAAAATCCAAAGCAATGCCACTGTGACAAGGTTCCATACCGGCCCAACGATTATAGTCCGTGACTGTACTACTCTATTTTTAATATGCTTAGCCAAGTCTTAGCCTAACTTATGGTGGTTTTGATTTATCCGGATGTATTTCTATCATATAACAAAACTGTATTTTTTTCTTCAATACAAGATAAACGAAATGGGCAGGCTCTAGCGGGGTAATAGTACACTCTCACAGAATATTATCGTTTTGGACGGTAAGCGAGAGATCCGGAGGTCCTTTTTTTCCCAAAGGCTGGTGAGGGATCCCCGATTCTTGGTGTCACATCAAAGATACGGCCCGGGTTCAAAAGTACTGTAACAAACCAAATTTTGACTATGAAGTGGCAGGCTAAATGCTGTTTGTTTTAATTTTGTTGTTTGAATTGATATGTTCTTTCTGCTAACATTTTATAAACATTTCTGTTACCAACCGATGTCTATGGAAATGAATTATTTGTGAAATAAAAGATTTAAATTTGAATTATATCTACAAAATCAAACAAATTACCTTGCTACTCCACGAAACCAGGGCTGTGCACGTGCAAAACAGCTGCGTCTGGGCGACATATATAGTTTTTATTCAAAAACCCACCCTCCTTCGCTTCGACATAAAACAATATATATCACACAGACTCAACTCTAAACTACCGCCACTATACACTTAAACTACACGATCTGCGCGCGTCTTGCCTCTACACAAGGCATCGATGAGATCTTAAATAGTATAACCGTTCGGTACTTGAACGAAAGGCACGTTGAATTATATCTATTTACCAATTTCAAATCTCATAATTTCAGAAAGCCGGCGAGAACGGCGACGGTGACCGTCGCGACAGCGCTCAGCGGTCGCTGGAGGCGCGGGCGTCCCAGTGGAAACGGATAATGCTGCTGGTGGTCGCCATCACGGTACACAACATCCCCGAGGGGCTTGCTGTCGGAGTCTCTTTCGGCGCCGCCGCCATGTCAGAGGACTCTTCTAACGCCTTCCATGTTGCAAGGTAAGGTTCGATATGATAAGTTCTACGCTTCGATATGACAAGTTATACACTTCGATATGACAAGTTATATGCTTCGATCATGTATGAGTAAATGCACGGTTGCCCTTAAAAAATGGAGTTGTCGAAACGAGGCATTAATCAGCCGATATGTCTTGTATTGCTCTCATTTGTTTAAGCACTAAGCATGTGGCAACATTGACTGCATCTACGAATTCACGATCAACATGAAAACCGAGCTCTAAATATTAAAAAAAAATTGCAACGCAAATCCTAACAAAATTAAGAGCAGCTTGGAAGTAATGTCTATTGTGCAAGAAAAATAGCTTGATCGGTTCACATGGTACACTACAAAAACAAATGAACAAATTAAGAGCAAACCTACTTGTTTTTTGATGTCGGTAAAAGAAGACAAGATGTAGTTTTCATAGAGTTTCAATTCACATGCACGCTCGCCTTATTCTATGTAACGATGTCTATAAAGGTAGATCTACACTTCGTCAGCACAGGAATCGAATTAAAGAGTATATTTCGTAACGAGCATGCAAAATTGCTATATTTGTTGAAATATGCTATATAGCTCTATAATAGCAATACACCTAGCTTAAATGTACCACCCTATTATGATTGTACCTAACGTGATATGCAATAAACGATTTTGATTCTGATCTTTATACGAGAAAGAAATCTAGCCTCGACGTAAACCGAATACGAACGTCAAAAGTTTCATTCGAGTTTGAGAACAGAGCCATCAGTTTATGTATTTATATTTTTTAAACCAATTAAACGATTTAAATGTGCCAAAGGTCGATTTGAGCTCCTGTGGTTATTTATAATTCATACATTTGATGATAGGTACAATCGAAGACACATATAAGTCACCATTTAAAACAGAACTGCCAGAAAGTGTCATTTTTCTATGGGAAGGTATGTAGTATGCACTATGAACTTGATATAGCTGTCCCTTCGGAGTATAGACAATATCTCTCAGTTCCCTATTTAATGGTCAGCTAAGTTTGTTGATGTTTGTACTGAAAATAAATCAACGACAGTTGATTTTGCAATCGGGTCGATTTTTGAAAAATCCGAATGACAACTATTCGCATTACAAATCTGTTTTTGATTACGAAATGGGATGAATAAAGCAGTAATAGCAGGAAAATAAACTTACAGTCAAATATCACTGAACAGATTAGGCTTTTATTCTAGTTTCCTATTTCTAATTTGAAATCTGTACAGATTCTTCTTAGAAACGTAAACTAGTTTGGTTTTGAGAAGGTAGCTTAAATACTACATGCTAGTTAACCACGCATGACACCTCACAGTACTATGTAATAATGCCAACGTCATCACTTACCAGACTCATCACTATCCATATGCCTACATAAAATTAACATGCATGCCATCTTGTGGTAGAACTACAAAGCTACTAAAATTAATCTTGTATGGGGTTGCCATATCTAAGTTCATCAATTCCTGGAAATGTCTAGAGTAACGTTAAGAATACACGCCTTTAAAAGAATAACTCTCGCCATATAGTTTAAGAACCTATCTTGGTTGGCAAAAGCGACAATCCCCTTGTTAAAACATTTTCTAGGAGCTCATTAAATTTTATTTGATGAAATGCAGAGCATTTTTTAACTTTTAGTTTTTAATGCTGATGAAAACGAAAATTATTAAATGATCATGGTTATACTCTTTCTACGTTAACATCTGCATATCAACGGATACTTTATACTGTTATTTAATACGTGACAGTAATAAAGCCATTTTATTACTGAACAAGAAACAACAACAAAATAAAAAAAAGTACACTTACAAAGTGGGATGATTCCAATTTTTTAAAAGGTAGCAAATGAAATGACTATTATGATATGATAGATTTACAAAGATCCACAACATTTCTGTACAATCTCGGATTTCCAAGACATCTGGCAACCCTATATTTGAATGCGTTAGTGCTGCCATCTATCTCCGATGTTGTTTACGTCGCTTTTGACACGCGATGCTGAGGCGCTGGCTGTTTGAAGTAAAGTAAAACAAATAGATGGCGTTACAAGACTGTTTTGAAGATTCTCGTTTACTTAACAAGTACTAATTAAAAAATATTATTCAGGAGATTTGACATGTTATTATATTTTTTAATTACATAAGTCAAATTTGCTTAATAAGCGAATAACGAATAATATTCATTTATTAAGTGTATATTTTTCGCGTTTAATGATATATTATCTCCATCTGTATGACTAATGTTCTAGATATAAAAATTACTAGTCGGTATATGTAGTTAGTGACTATTTGCTGCTCCACCTAAACTTAACTTTTCACTTAAACGACTATGATAAGTGATCGCTTAGGAATGCTTGGTCGGGTAGGGCGAGCACATGTGTGCCGGCCGCCATCTTGTTACGTCAGGGAAGGAACGCGAGGCACCGTTGGAGTGGCGGCGGTGGCGCAGGAATTTCATTGATAAGTTGCGGGCGCGAGCGGGATGCAGCTAGCGCGCCTGCGCCGCCGGCGCCACTCCAATGCACAGGGCCCGCTAGTGCGAACCGCACTATAACCATCACCCACTTTAGAGATATAACTTCACTGTCAAACACCAAGTTTCAATTACATACGCGCGCGGCAAACTTTTTTTATCACCTCATAGTCGCGGCTAATGACATGTTAGAACATTGCCACAGTTCATGTATTGACATTTCCAAACTATAAATATCCATCCCAGTTTTTTTTAAGCCGCGAATGAGCCGTTTCACGCCTACTTGCCTCGACGGCTCGGAGATCTCGATTTCGGCTAGACACCAGAAACTAATTTTGCTAGTTTCATTGTGAAACATTTCAAAGTGGCAATAGCAGTTCAATTGGATAAAAAAACGGTTTTGAAACGTCGTTTTTATTCGTCGCTTAATTCCATTAATGGAGGTGTTTTATTTGTATTGTCAGCGGATTATGTAGGCGCTTCGAGGCGTAAGTATTGCATAAATAAGGTAGAGTGTCAAATCGAAAGTGCATTTTTGTCGGTGAAGGTGTAGGCGAGCAATAGTCGGTATGCGAGCCGAGTATGTCGGCGACGGTTCATTTGTAGCTGCGCCGAGCCGAGTGGAGCCGAATCGCGTGGCGGCGGGGGCATCGACCTGCGCAGACGCTGCCGTCACCACCGCCTGCCCGGTAAACTATTTTACTGAAAAATTCGCCGGCGCGCCGTGTCATTGAAGTCAACCTTGACGTATTGTCGCGTCGTCTGTACTGTGCGACGCGTGGGTGACTCCCAGACATATTCACAATACACGAATATTGCCACTTCACTCTCAATAATGTACATTGACATTTTAGAACTATCTCGAGATTTTTATTTGCTTTGTCCTATTAGTTTTTGTTCGGAGTGTCTTTGAGCTTCATAAGGTGCTGCCTTGATTTATAAGCTAACATGCCTAGATGTCTGTTGGTACAACTTGGCCCATCTATTTTGTAGATAAATTATAATCTGCGGTCTGTAATCGTATGCGCACACATTTAGTCGTGACTATTGATCGAATAATTCCAAAATTTAGTACTTTAGCACGACATCGGCCCTGAGAGACGCCTTAACGTTTTTGTGTTACACAATTTCATACGCACTACATTGGCATTAAAGTTAATAGTTCAATGGCTATCGATCTTAAGACATATTAACGTCAAATGTCTAGACAACTATTCTAGGATTTTTTAACAGCTTTGTGTGATTCTAGTGTAATTCTTGTGATTGAATTATGTATGAAGGCTGTCAAATGACTACCGTTACAAAAATCTTACTGTTCATAGCATATTTCAGGCATAGTTTTTTACGCCAAATAAATAAACAAATTGAAATAGATGTGGAGACGTTGAGGGTGGCCATTACCCAGCAATAGATCACAGTTGGCCTATAAAAAAGATAAATAAAAAGGAGAGTAATAAGAAGAAGATAAGGTAATATATCGTCGTATAATATTTGCGCCTCGTCAATTAACACTTTATTCATTGTAAACTGGAGTAAAAATTTTGTAGTGGTAAATCAGATTCCAAATCGCCCGAGTTCAGCCCGACCAAATTTGCACCTGATTGAATTTCGAAGTTTCGAACGCAAAAATAAAAGATGAGAAACACATAGGAGGCGGCGCGCCCGCGCACCGATCCCGAACGCTGCAGGTAATAGCCGGTAACATGACTAAAGATAACAAACAATTCCTTTGTTCCCGCTGGTTATGCAGATTCTTTATTATTACACGGATAATTGCACCTCCTCTGACGAGGTAACTTTCGTTTTAATTACAAAGAAACGATTAATGCCGAACTGGTAGATGATATCGTGCGGGGTGCATTAATAGTATTTTATGCAACTGTTGCATAATGAGGGGTCTTAAAACACGAGTGTGGTTTTATGAAACGAGCGTCAGCGAGTTTCATAATAGGATCACACGAGTTTTTTAAGACCTAATTATGTACAGTTGCATACATTACTTTATCTACACACATATCATAAGTACTCTATGATGGGTTCAGAAGCCATCGGACAATGATCTGCATTGCTACTAGCTACTAGTGCTAGGTACCTAATAAAGATCTATAGACTGTACACATTAAAATAATGTAATTAAAAATGAATTTGAACAAATATAGAAACAAATTAGAAAAATCCTCATGATAATATTGGTTGCTATAATGGTGGTCATTGCCTACGGTTTCTGAACGCATTATAGAGCATTTATAATATAGGTGTAGATAAACGGGTATTACACTACACTGAATTAGGCTCCCTAAATGGTTTAATAAGAGTAAGGCACTGCGTTCCTCTTATTAAATCTCTGTCATTAAGCGTATAGGGACCCTGATTCAGTGAAGTGTAACAACTATTTTAGCGTGCACGTGTCGTCTGTTGATTGTGGTTTAATCCTTGTCCAGTTCTTGACTAGCAATGTATTTACGAGTATGTTTACTAAAATCAAATTTCTGAAAATAAAAACGTTGAGTTTCATATTTTCTTATAGATTCCGTCAACAATTGTCTTTTTGAAATATTTATTCTGGGAAAATTTATAATATTTTGTTAAAACAAAAAAGGATATCTTTTTAGTGTAGTACCTAATCGGTGAACACACTTTACGAAAATATTTAAACGGGGTAAAGTAAAACCGGTTTTTTTGTAAAAGGGAGCACAAATGAGCATGCAGGACTCCTGACGGTTAGTGATCTCCGCCGCCTATAGGAACCAACGACCACGAGAGAATCGCTGATCCGTGGCCACCCTGTAAATCCCATTCTCCACGTAGACCTCCGGATATCTCACTTACGGTACAAAACGCAATAGCAAGCTACTACTTCACACCGATTTTTCGTGAGTGTGCGGAACCCCGGTCGAGCCGGCCCATTCGAATTGCAATCAGTAACTGGCTACAGTATGGCTCTACTATGAAAAATATTAGCTTATTTAAGAAGCCGATTTAAACACGGAGAGACCCGGTATTTCTAATCTATGAAAGCTTTCAGTTTTGTATCCGGTTTAATCCGTTAGCCATTAAATAGGGCTTACATAATACGGTTAGCTAAAAGCTAGTCTTGTCGGAATTTGAGTTAGTACAAGCAAAATTACGAGCGTTCGAGTATCAACTCTTTTAATTTACATTATAATTAGAAAATTATCGCAGATCGCTCCTTAGCTTTATAACGCATTGATTAAGAATGGAATGTGTTATAGGTGATTGTCTGAACGAGAGGTAGCGGGCGGCCGTTTGAATGGTAAACGATAAGGCGGTCGATTTAACATGGTAGTTAGCCGGTGCCGGGAAGACGTGCGAGTATCGCGCTGCGCCTCGGGACACGCCTTGCCATGCGCGGGCGGCGCCCGACCGATTAATTATAAGGCTAGGTTTCAACAAAGTAGAGCATTGGTTTGAGCGGGTATCATCCGCACCCTCACTCGGAATTTATGAGCTCAAGCACAGTCCCTTATTCTACTGTACAGTCAAGGAAATTGAAACATGTACCACCGTAGAACCTAGTCGAAGAGACATACGCATGACATTTGTATGACATAGCCTGGCGTTTAACGCGTCGCGTCATTGCGATAGGGTTCTAAGGTGGTACGTGAATATATTTCCCCTACTGTACATACATATCTCTTCGAGGCAGTTCGTGCAGACTGGCAGGCAGGTTCATTCCAATTAAAAAGTGTTCAAAGTAAAACAGAGGTATTGCATTGTTAACTGAAAATCCTATAATCTAGTTAAAACCTTTTTAAAGTTCCTGAAACTGCGTTGTGTTTAGAACAGGCATATTTATATTCTGCACTTATACATAAGTAATGCTCATACCGACATACTAGAAAGGGGAAAGCGTGCTATCCGCTTGAGGTCCTAGCGCACTAGTTTTTATCATGAACATTAAGCCATCCCTGTCTAACAAGAAGAGGAAAAGAACCGGATGATTTAAAATTATCTCAATAAAAAAAAAGAAGCATGACCCAGTTTTTTAATTAATGGAAACTGCGATATATTAAACAGCATTATTTAAAACATAGATTTTCATTGTAACGAGTAGGCATGTCAATGCTTAACATACCATACCAGCATTTAAATATTGTCATCACTTGGTTTTTGTTCTACCCCTGCTAATAAAGACTCTGATCATCCGAAATTTGAATAAACTGTGTCCGCCGGCTAGTTGGCCGCAACCCGCAGGTTCGATCTCCGACTGGCGCCCGCGCAATGGGAGTCGGCAGTTGCTTTGTGCCGAAGCTGTTATTATGCAGATTAACACCGCCGGGAATTTGTTCGGAATACATCGTAACAAGCTCCTTGCGGCGCCGGTGCGCGGGATGTTCCCGTTTGTACCAACCCGTTGGGCCCACTTGTGCCCACTCTTATAATAAATTGTAGTGATACCTACTTTATAGTAGCCGATTGGTTTAACACTTTAGCGGATTTAATTTATTATGAGCACATTTTAAATTTAACTTTTTCTATTTGTTTTTTTATGCCAAAAGTTAACGGCGCTTATTTTTAAAACAAAATAATAAGCTCAAGACTTCAAACATTACAAAAAAAACGACCGCATAATATCGTTTCATTATTTTAATAAATATCGAAATTCTATATCGGCAGCTTGCCTATAATTAAAGAGATATACCTACCATAACCAATACAACATAAAGCTTTTCTATTACAAATGCATCTTCGCTAGAACAAAGCAGCAATAGTAGGTAGCATATTACAGCATATTTTAATGTGAGACTTTATTAATACATTGTCACACAAACAACAATGTACAGTTCTACTTTTAAAAAATTTCAACCCAATCCGACCTCTGAAAGCGGGTCAAAATTTACCTGCAACATTTAAACCGCAAAACAGAAACACGAACGTAAAGTAAAAGCTTGTATGTAAGTATTCATCGCAATTTCCTATGTCGAATATAATGATGCTGTTTTCTCACTTGTTCCCCGTGGGTACAACTACAACGCGTGCGCGAGTTGTTACCGCTGGGTACAGTAAGATATTTCCACCCTTGTACCACAGTATAGATATAACCAGTAAGGAATCTACGTACAAACGCTCGGAACCGACGCACGCACACAGACGCACGCTCAACACGGCCGCTAAGGCTGCTAAGGCGGCCGTCAGTCGCCTTAGCAGCCTTAGCGGCCGTGTTGAGCGTGCGTCTGTGTGCGTGCGTCGGTTCCGAGCGTTTGTACGTAGATTCCTTACTGGTTATATCTATACTGTGCTTGTACCCTGTGGTAACAACAAGGTGGGAGCAGCCCAATGTGCGCCCCCAATTTACGTGTCGAACCTCGGAAAGTCATCAGTTTTTTGGACTATTTCCTTTTTTTAGTTTAGGGTATAGGTATTTAGTATTCATGCCCTGGGTTTAGCTCTCGAAATAACGATTGGTCGTGCTCGAGTGCATGTGTTTGAAGGGTTTACTAACACTAACAGTGAGCCTTCCCCCCTGGTGCCCAGTGGTAACAACAAGGTGGGTACAAATGGGAGCAGCCCGATGGCCGCCCCTAATTTACGAGTTGAATCTCGGGACAGTCGAATTCCCGAGAATTCGACTGTCCGTTAGACTATTTCCTTTTTTTAGTTTAGGGTATAGGTATTTAGTATTCATGCCCTGGGTTTAGCTCTCGAAATAACGATTGGTTGGATTCGAATGTATGTATTTGAAGGGTTTATTAACACTAACAGTGAGCAAATTTTAACACTTATTGATGATTTTATATTAACTTTTCCACAATCTCTACTCGTTTATTTAGTACACTTTTAATTTTAAAAGAATTATTATGTACTAAAAAGAAGTAAAATGTGTTTGTTTGTATGTAGGGGGTTATCTCTGGAACTTCTAACCCAATTCTAAAAAAGATTTTACACATAGATATACACTATAGTTTCTTGAGATGGTCTGGGCGTAGGAGATGGATTAAAGAAGATTAACAAAAAGGGTGTATGAAGGAGAGTGGATGGATAAATGGAAAGGGAAAACCTCGGCGAACGTATCCACTCTGTTCAAATCAGAGACATTATGGAGAAAGGTCAGGTTCCCTAAACCCTAAACTAAAGGTTGTATGTCAGGATCGTTTAGCAAGTGGAAATCTGTGGTTTCTGCTTACCCTTCGGGAAGCAGGTGTGACTGTATGTAATGTATGTAAATTATGTAATATACACTATCGCCGAGTAACAAGCTATAATGCCAATTCTGCGTGAACGAAGTGGTGGGTAAATGCTAGTAAGCCAGGAAACCGGCAAGTGCTCGTAATGCGCTACCGCTTACGGTTTTATTTTTCAAAAAACAAAACCAGTGTCAATTATTTTGATATATGTGTACGTAATTGATATTTTATTAAATCAGAGCTATTTAAACGCTCGGAGAAATACTAAATTTTTTAATTTAAAATGATATATAATGAATGACAACACAAAGAAAAATTAGGGTAATGGCAGGATTCGAACCTGCAACATCAGCATTCCGTGCCTTGCGTATTCCAGTTTCCGCCACATTACCGCTGCCATACCCTGCGAATTTTTCAATGTGTTTCGTCTTTACGGTCATTACATTATTGATATTTTTATATAGCATTTTAAATTTAATTTGAATGTAAAAAAATCACAAAAAGATAATCGAAAAAATTTAGAAAATAAAAAATATCGATTACAATAATTTAATTTTTTTAATGCCAACCCTGATAAACTCATTACAGCGGGACGGGCAGCCAACGCGGTAAATAACGACATTTGAAATTTACCAGACTTGGCCACAGTCGGGCAAAAAAGGAAGGGTTAGGTATGTTTTTCGAGTGCATTTCGTTTGGCGCGCTTTTTTGCCTAAACACGAAAGAGAAAAATAAGGCATATAGTCTATTAATCTAACCAAGGTTTGTTAGAGAATGTACCAAAGTACTTAGCAAATGTATAAAGTATTGGAAGCGGGGGCGAATTTACACCTCATTGAGCTTCTTGCCGGTATCTTCTCATCGGAGGTTTTTTCCGAACCGGTGGTAAATTGTCTGACATTCATAAGCGCTTCCTGTAAGTCTAATTTGAATAAAAATATTTTGACTTTGACTTTAAAACTAAATTAACAAGACATGACCACCACCAAACATATTTTAGCTATTAGCATTTGCAATGCCTTAGCAATTTATTTTCAGCGAGGAAGTTCTTATCATTAATTTTTCTAATAAGGTCTAACAAAAAATCTATTTGAAACTGAAACGTGATTTTCAACGAAACAACAAATTGCTCTGAATAAATTCAGTGAAACAACAAATTAACATTTGAAAGTTTAGTTTTTTTTGTAACGCGATTATCTTATATATTCCAAGAAATATTCATACTACGAGGTTAAGACAATAACTGGAGTAATTAAAGACTGGCCACGTATTTTTGTATTTTTGCATCTTTTATTTAAATAATATTTACACTATCGCAGCTAAAAAAAATTGCCATGAGAGGCGCAAGCGCAAGGAGGCGGAAGAGGGGGAGGGGAGCCCGGCCGTCCGGCCGCATTCCTGTAGAGCCTCCCTCCCCGCCGACCGCCTCGGACGCTTTCCCTGAAGGACGGAATGCTATCTAAACATGCCATTTATCCATAAGCCATTCTGCGTTACTTAGCTGCCATGGGATCGGCTTGAAGATTTGTGTTACACGCAAATGTTACTGGAATTCCAATTCAATTTAATGTTTGGGAAGGATATTGAGGGAATTCTGCCAATGTCAAAATTGGATAAGACACTCGCTGTCGACTCTACTTCGGTGTGACTACTTATTAGCAGTTGGATAGCAACCATTACCCATTAAACTACGAAAACGCAGTGTGTATCGTAAGGAACGGTGCGTCCGAGTGTCCGTGTTTTTGTTTTATATGAAAGTACCTACCCTCACAATGCGTCATAAAATTAAGTCAACGCTTTGAGCTTGAATAGTTAAGCATTTGAAATGGATAAGTCCCAGATCTTGTTTTTGTTTTTAAAATTTGTGCAATCATAACGAAAGTTTATTTAGGCTTTCAAATTGATTTGAAAACTCAATTCCAATTCAAAAGTGATTATAATAAGCTGAATATGCCCTTTATTCCTTTTGGAAATAAAATAAATCCATTTGCAAATTTCGAAAAAAAACGAAATTATTTCTTTTTCTGCGAATATCAGCTTTCTAATCTATTTTAAGTAAGACCAGCTGTATTCTTATATTTTCGAAATAAGGCTCACCATAAGGGGTTAAACAATTCAGGTTTCCACAGTGTAGTTGCTGCGTAGATCGTTGCACTTGTTTCACGCACGCGCAGCCGTGGTGCATGACCCCATTGGAATGTGCCACGTGCATAGTCGAATGGAATGCGCAACTGTTTGCTTTTTAATTTTTTTCCTCCTCCACCACAAACAATACCTTCTATGCCATTTCACAACGAATTCCTACTAGCGCTTATAGGTAAGTGAAGTCGATAATGCTAAGGAATTTTTAATTTTCTATGTGTGTTTTAGTTTCGTTGTAAACAAGAAACCCTTATAGTTTCGAAATGTTCTTTTGTCTGCCTGTCTGTCCGTCTTTAATGTAACAGGCATTTTATTATGATGAAATAAAATTCTGCATGATCATAATAGATAGGTATATGTAACAACGACTTTAATATTTCGTAAACGGTTAATTACACTACAATTTCTGTAAGGCCTACTCAACGAAAGAACACGTAGAGTGCGCAAATAAAAAAATATAATTTAGTGTTACATGCAGGGGAGGTGGATATTTTTTTTGATTACATTTTATTTGATTATAGGTAATGCAAAGCTTTGTAGTATACTAGTATAGTCTTAGAGTAGGATCCCTGTGGCATACAGACTAATTGACGGACATGGCGAAATTATAAGGATTTCGTTTTTGCCATTTGGCTCCAGGACCTAGGGACACCTCAAGGATAAATGGGGGGGTTATATTTTTTTTTCGTAAGGTCATCGTGTGGGTTTTTAATTTCATCTTAACTTAAATTGATTTTTTATGAGGGGTTCAAAGTGTGTCGAAAAATTATGTTTCTTTCATGTATCAATCTAAATTGTTTTATTAATATTATTCAAAAATCTAGTTATTTTTGTGAGGGCTACGGAACACTATATTAAACATTGCCTGATATGATGTTGCCCGTTTTTTGTATTTGTGAAGTGTCGCTATAGCTCTGCAATTAGGGTTGAACTGCTGCATCAATAAAAAAAACATCCAAGAAAGGATATTGCAAAAAAACTGTACTTTACTTTTTATAAAAGTACGAATAAACAATTCTAAGTTTATGATTACTTGTTTATGTAGTAATTGACCTCATTACAGTAGTAACTTATCACTAACACTATTTAGAATTGAAATTCCTTCGGGCGCGTGATTAGATAGGAGTACAGTGCAGCTCTTGTGGGCAGCCCGAAATAGCGTAGTTTGGCCCGCGGCGCTCATAAAGCTAAGGATATAAGGCGGAAGTGGCCACGCCGGAAAACGTGTTTCCGGAAGACGCATCAATAACGCTCTCGATGCGCTTTTACGATTTCCTGTGAGCTCTGCTGGCCGGCGCCGGACGCTCCGCTCACGAGCTAAAACTGGCCGCATTCTCCACTGCACCATCTATACCGGTTGCAAGAACTATGCAAAATGATTGCTCACTTTGTTAGTTCTGCATTCCAACAGTGTTCAGGAATAATAAAGCAATCGATTCTTCCTTAATTATGATTGGTCACATCGCAGGCGCCACGTCAGCCGTGCATATCTGCGTCATGCCAGCCGCACCCGCGTCACCGATCTAATTGCCTATTAAACGTTTAGTTAACAGCTCCCATTATTCTACTAAGGGTTGACCACATTGACGTTACTTCAACATTATGTGAAAGTACAAACAATCGAGCAATAATTGAGGAGTCTCAGTCACTTTTTGGCAACCGATGATCCGGTACCATTTTGCAAGAAAGCCTTAATCGTCGCTGTTATCCTAGTAGTATTGTCTGTTTGTATAAAGAAATTATGTAACATTGTCGGCAACCTTTTTGTCAATACGTTTTACTTGATGTTAATAGTAGCGATCTACAATTACCGTGACCCTATTTGTGTCGCACGTATAACAGAAATTACTGGTCTTTAAGGTGATTAAGGATAAGCAATAAGATTTTTTAGTTAAAACTCACTATGGTTTCATATACGAGTACTACAGATATAAATCGCCCTAGTTTATGTTAAACCTTACCGTAGTGCTTCTGCTTTATGTATTTAGTTGAAGATGACAAATTTGAATTTGTTTAAGTCAAGCTCACTTGATCGACAAACGACTTGAATGATTGAATGTAAGTAGGAGGAGAAGTGCCCACTTATTATAATTGTCGCTGGTGCCGCTCGGGCCACAGTACGTATTCCGGCGTGGGCGTAATGACGTGTCCCATTCATAATTCACCTGTTTACCATTGGCACGATTACCAGTACGCGAATGCTGAGTAACCCTAAAGGCTTGCGAGGAATGCTGCATTAGCCGAAGGAAATCCGCATGCACGGCGCCTTATGCACGTTCATACATATTGCTCAGCAATGACATCATGTATTTTGCATAAACGATGTTTGTGACAAAGGGACCGTATTAGGTATTGAGCTTACCCGTGCTTCTAGGAATGAAGCTGTTGGCATTTATACTTAAAATATCCAAGGTTAAACGGCCTTGTTTTTGAAGAGCTTCTTTAACGACTCTGTTGGATCAGTTGTTAGAATACAAGTCTGAAGCTTTAAAAACGAGTAAAATTGGCCAAAAAAGTATAATTTTTAGACTGTTTACGTTTCTGGCAGTGCGTCTCAATTTGTTTTCAAAGTTTGAAACTCTTAGCGATTAATGGATGCACTTTAGCTAACAAGTCACGCTTGTGAAAGCTCTACTAGGTAAGCTTTTAAGACTGAGAAGTAGCTCGTTGGAATATTGCAGAAAGCTCTTAACTGCCTAATGATGCGCTCGACACTGTCTAAGAGACGTAGTATTTAAACCTTCGGAACCGAGCCTTTCCCTTAAAAATGCTTATTCAAATAAAAGGGTAATTCACGGAAGCGGAGAAGAAACATTTTACATTCTTGCTGTGCTATTTTTGAGAAGATGGGTACTATCCGTTCGCTTTTCGAGTTTCAAAAGAAAGCTTCCAAAATATTTTGTTTGGTCTATATTTAGGTTTCTCGCTATTGTAAGTTTATAGGCGGACGTGACTAAGCGTTACAGAATCGGGGCGACAATGCTCTATTCTTGTATTGCTCGAGAAACGTTTCGTGTTGAGCGGCGCTACCGATCAGATTTTGGTTCTTCAATGGTGACAATTATTTCTACACGTTATTTGAACAGCGCTGATGTAATTTAACGTCGTACTTAAGCATGTGGTTGAATAATATTAACCTGGTTAGCTACCCATGGGTCATGCATCGTGCCCTAACCACGTTCCACTTACGTAGTTCGTACACACAATAAAGGTACCGCGCATATTAGTTAAGCGCATATGTTTTATAAGAATGCTGTCTTGTTTGACTTGACTGTACCTTAAGTAAGTACTTCGTTTGTTTATCAAATTGTTTTCAACTGTTTTCGGTATCGATGTTTAATTATGTGACTTAAATAGACAAGACAATAAAGCATGAGCATTGCGTGCGGTCCGGACACACACAAAGAATTAACGGTAACGCACCTCGCCACCTGACTCGACAAACAACCTGTATTTCTCACAGGAAACTGGCGATCGATCAAATCACACCGCCATCGCCAGTATGCAAACAGACGCATCGGTAGATATGCTGCGCCAAAGAAACGTCTCCTCGGGCGCGAAGGAGACGCCGCTACGGCCATGGAGGCACGTCAATTGAGACGCAACAAGTCCGGCATCAAATCCGTGCGCGTGCGCTTACGAATTGCATTCCCATACAGGGTAACGGCGCTCGTTTGCCTATCCCGTTCCCACTAAAGGTCTTGGGTGACCTCTCGCTCACGCTTCATGAATGGAGGCGCCATGGAATGCGGTCGCGTGACGTGGTCGGCGCCGACGCCAATCTCGATGCACCATAGGGCTAGTTCTACCATTGTACCTATACTATTGATTCCTAATCGTTACCTTCGTTATTTTATTACACTAAAACGTCGATTTTATTGGTCGAGTTGAGTTGCAGTTATTTTTTTATCATTGGATAAGTTACCAACTAATAATGAGGAACAGGTTGTCATGCTAATACAATGCAAGTTCTGCAAGGAGACGGCGTCACGACATAGGCTGTTTTTACCTTCCGATTTTCTAACAACTTCTAACTTACCTAATTCTAAGATAACGTGACATGCTTAGGTTTTATCCGTGTCTTCGACTATCGACTGCCAACCCAGGTACAGTCACCTGCAGAGAAAAGTAACCCCCTTTTTGTGCATTCGTTCGTACAAGAGCGGTTACTTTTCTCTTCAGCTGACTGTACGTCCGGTAATCTTACCAAAACTACCCCAATTAGCAAAACTGACTTTACGTATAACGAACTGAATTATTTCCAGTTTTTTTAGTTACAGATTGTATTTAAGCTGCCATTCTTATATTCTGAAACCGGTAAACGCGTTAATTTCCTAAATATAGAAACCATGGAGCTTAAATAAAAATTTTCAGTGTTCTGAGTTCAGAGAGCTCGTTAGGCTTGTTGGAATTTCTATCCCCTGTCTCTTTGCCCTCTTAGGGTTTGAACTGTAAGTAAGGTAAGTATGTACATACCTTGAAAAAACTTGATCGCCGTAAAAGCTATCTTTATCATTAAAGTTTTGGTGGAATGAGATATAAAGGGACCTTTCCTCCTTTTATCGGTATTTAAGATAGTGTGGGGGTCTCTGCAGGGATCCAGGCGCGCTGGGAACGCCGGCTGGCAGGGCCATGCACTCGATGTTGATGGACCACATACCACAATTCCACAACCGGTCCGTGGAAGCCTTCCACTGCTCCATACACGACCAGAACCAACCTTCTGCTTAATATCACTACAAGAATTAATTTATTTCGAATAATTTCAATAAATTCCGACATATAATTAACATTTACTGGATTCTTGAATGTTGATCGTTTGATTAGTCATTTTAATGATGCCTTTTTACAGTTAGTGATCTGAATGCGGTGTAAATTTTGTTTGGCAATCGGACAGTTTGTCGTTATTGATGCCTCTCACCTGCCGGGCTGCGCGCGCGCCGGCCCTGCTTTGCCGAGGAATTCGGCGGTCTGCTCTCATCTCGCTAATCTTTTACGCTTTCGATTGTTGATTTATTAATTGCTCGTTCATCCAATGCCTACATTCCAATCGTCCAATTCATATTTTTACCCGACTTCAATAAAGGAGAAGGTTCTCAATCCTTGTTTTTTTTTTGCTAAATCAGATCTTTGAACCGATTTGGTTAATTTTGTTTCCTTAAACAAAAAGTTGTCCAGATTGTTCCATTGGGGTCAAATTTCAGGTCTGATGTGGTCCAGGAGAAACTGACATCACTACTCGAATCTTACATGCACATTTGAACTGCTTTTAATTTAACTGAGGTATTTATTCTACATCAGTAAGATTTGGTGTACGCATGATTAAGACTAAAGCCTGTTTCTCTAAAGGTACAGCACTGGAAATTTTTATTTTTTAAACGCTGTAATACAAGTTCCGTATCTTTTGATAAACGGGTCTTAAGAATGGCTACTGAAACTCTCTAACGGCAAGTAAAGCCTAAACAGAACGTTCTAAACGCCCTGCGACGAGGACGCTTTTATGAACTTTATATGGCATTTTTTTTTAAGTAATGACATTTAATTAAAATCAATACAAACACTTAATAATAACTAAACTAAAATAAATACAATATATACAAATAGAACTAAAGAAAAAACACTTAATATCTGAATAAAACTAAAATAAAAGCTAACTTAAATCTAAATATGGCCCCCCTGGCATGGTGCCCAAAAGGCTGGCAGCGTTCCCTCGTTGTATCGCAATGCTAATCCTTTGCGATAGGTAGCTGCTAGCCTTTTGATCACCTGTCACGTCAACTAGACGCTTTTGCAGTTCTTTATTAAGGTTATGAGCGCCCGGACCCCATGGACCGAGGGTCTCGACGCCGACTGCTACGAAATTGTATCTGGAGCCGAGACCCTGATATTTACTTGTTTTTTTAGCTTCAGCCGTTTCCGCCGTTGCGCCGGCTCTGCATATGGTTCCCTGGAGGGGTGAAGGGGCCAGAGTGTCTACGCAAGTTGCGTCCCAAACCAGCATCCGACCCAAGCTCCAGGGAATCAATAACACTCCATCCGGCCTCTTTCCATCGTCCCTCATAATGCCATTTGGCTCAAGAAGAACCGGCACATTGACGGTAGCAAGAGCCTGGCGGATGATGTCATTGAGCGCAGCATGACGAGAAAAGCGGCCCGCGCTCCTTTGACAGGACAGTCCATGGTGGCCCAAGTAGTCAACGTTAGTGCCACAGGGACATCGGTAAGGTGAGCACAGCGCGGCGCCCAGCCTCAGGCCAACAGCTATTCGCAAGGTATCGGGCTCAAGGAAAGTGCCGGTGTTGGCTGAGGGATAAGCACGTAGCCAATCACCGGATTCCTTCTTACTAAGCGCTAAGAGTCTTGCGCGATCTGGGCCTGAACTAGCGCTGAGGATGGTATCGTACGTCAATTTAGACAAAATGTCGTCCCACCTCCGTTGGAAATTTGGTGTAGTAGGAGAATTTTGACCCGGACAAGCCATATGCCAAGCATTCCTAGCCTCGACCAAACCCGCCGTCTCGTAGTTTAAAGGAACTTACCTTCAGGATTTTACCTACGAGTGCGGACGTGCTGTGGACGGAAGATAGGAAACCTGGCAAAACCACACTGGAAATTTTGCGGATCCCTAGTCCACCATATCTGATAGGGAGGGATGCCTGGGTCCAAGATTGCTCGCTGAGATGAATGTTGAGAATGGATTCTAAAGAAGTTTTCAAGAGAGAGTCGATTGGAATCAAAGAATTTGGATGTTTCTAAAAGGGGCAACAGCGAAGCAGATACGTACATTTTGGAACAAAAAGGCAAAATTTCAGAATTGTGATGGCGGGATGTGAACTGATTTCAAATAGCCGGTCTGTGCAATTTTGGAATTTTTGAATTTGTTTTTCAATTACCTCTGGTATGGCATCGTCGAAAATGGGTGACCCTAGAAGATTTAGACTCTGCTTGTCGACTACTTTTATGTTTGGACTCAGTAAATTAAATTTTTGTATAAGGTCAGAACGATTGCACGAGTTGTGTATGTACAGTTCACATTTATTAAAATTTAGCTCTAAACTGATATTATTAAGTTTATTTTTGATTTCTAAAAGATCTGACAATACGGTGTCTGCATCACCACCGAGAGTGCCATCATCTAGATACCATACGTTAAATTTGGAATTTAAATTTTGAATTATGGGATTAATAGCTAAGCTGAATATGGCTGGTCCGAGGGGATCACCCCGCTGGCAACCAACTTCTGAGGACAGTTCGTTGGTTTTGTACATTAATTTTGAAGGTTCAATATGGCATTAGATCTACGGATAAGTCCAATAGATAGCATGGCATGTGAACATCAAAGTCAACAATGTTATTGTGTCCAAATAGATTTGAATCTTTCTGTCACTACAGTCAACTCAATTTAATTTTTCAGTATTATCGCCCAGTGCCGCTGTCACAATTTAACATACGGGAGCAAATTACCTTGCTACTACACGCTTGTTTCGCGGAGTAACAAGGTAATTTGCTGCAGTTTGTTGATATGGATCTCTGCAAAGTAACGCCTGTATCTAATAATTACAACTTTTAACGCACATGTGCTTTTACGGCACCTGGCGAAAGTTCGAAAAACAATGCCGGCAGTGAATGCATTAAATAATTAGTTTTTTCATGTTCATGCAATTTCTTCGGCATTTTGTTTCCGGTAATCCTAATTATTTCGACTTAAATAATGACACTGCTGCACACTGTTTACAAGCATCCGTCGTAATAATGACGATCGTAACTGTATGCCAGTGGAAGTAGTTTTTGAAAAAATCCACAATATGACCAAGTTTAAAGTTTAGTTTGGGCTAACCTCTGTGTAGAATGAGACATGTTAAGTACTTAATAGAACTTGATCTTTATTTGAATAAACCTAATAAAGTGATGAATTTAAATTGAAGGTTAAAAACTGGGAAGGTTAATGGGAGACACTAACGAGTAACAGCTGTGTAATATTTATAGAATTATGTAGGGCCTTAGGGGTTTACAGCCAGGCCAATATTAAAGAACCATTGCAAATATAACATACCTACCTACATATTCTTCTTGAGTTGTTAAGACTGATGTTGAAAAGGAACATTAGGTTCTCAACGCCCTCAAAGCTGTGCCCGCGACTCCGCGATTAAGTCTGCATAGATTTTCTCGGGAACTTCATTTTCTGGGAAAATTGTTTTACGCAAAGTATGTCAGCGAAATTTCATCTAAACCCGTCACACTGTCTAGGCATGACTGAAAAACAAACATCCACAACCATATCCCCAATAAACATAAAAATGTGAACCAGCTCTAGTATCATGCTAGCGTTTATCGCGCACACAAACGCTTCCGCCACTCTCGCGCACGATAAAAGCTAGCGTGCTAGGCCCTCAGGTGTGTCATAAGTAAATTTTGTCAAAATCTCATAATGGGACCCATAAGAAAGTGCATACTGAAACTACTGTATTAAGCCGATTTTTAATTTTAAAAAGTTAACAAATTAGCTGTCACGTTGTGCTACGTGCTACGCTCGTAGCTCGTAGCAAGGGTTTCCTGGTATGTAGCGAAAATCCTGGAGGATACGAGAACTCACCTGGCAGGTCCGTGGCACTGGATGTGTATTAAAGATTCCGGCAGAGGCTGGGTGATTTTGTTGTGTGTCGGGAGAATTGATGCGGAGACCCGAAGAGCGGAGTCACTGCCGTACCTTGGGAGCGGCCTTAGTCCAGCAGTGGCAGGCGCAGCTTACTTCACAAGACCACAAAACCTTGTCGCACCACTGCGCTGGGGCCAGCACAACTAAGTTACCGCGGGTGCGTTTGAATAAGAGTCAGAGCTTCTTATACCTACACGCCGTGTTCGTTTAAGGTAAAACTTCTAACCTCTACTATTATTTATTTTGAGGCAGTGGACTGCAATAGGCAATGGTGACGCTGATGGTAATGTCGGTCGAAGCGATAGTGTTTTGGTGTGTCGTTGTTTGTTTAATTAGTCTAGCAGTCCTCCTACCTCTTTTTCTTGTTTCTTCATTTGGCGTATGCTTAGACGCATGATACCTTGCATATGTCAACATGCACTTGCATGTATGTATGTACTAATTCGATTTTTGTGCTATGAATGGAACCTAGTGCGGGATTAAAGTTATTTCATTTCATATGTGGCAAGTCGGGTTATCATTGAAGCCACTGCCATCTGACCTCCGTAACCCCTGGGAAACTAGACCGGTAGTATCATGGTGACATATCGATTTAATCAAATGTTCGGGCTTCTTTACGATGTTTCCCCTCGCCAAAAGAGCGTTGCTTACTGCCAATACTGGTACATAAGTTGGTAAAGCTCATTGATCGGATCGAACTCGGTACCCTTACGATACCTTCCACCCTCCTTGGAACTAGTCCACCAAAGCACAGAATAATTACCAGTAGGTACAAGAAGTCTTTCTTCGAACAAATACGGTGTTTGTTTAGGTACAAGATGCGTCCTACTGTATGCCTCTCTGTTTGTTGTATAACTTAATTGCGACGGCCCCAGTGCAGTGGTGCCCCGAACGAGTTGTAGTCTCGTTAAGTGCGCCGCGCCTTACCAGAACTCTAGTACCTATTAATTACTACGTGCATTAAATACAAAAATGCCGTATGACTATAATACACCTGTTAACTATCAAGTCTCTGCACTAGTAGGTGCCTAGCTGACAACGGAGGGGTTTGACCGACTAAAGTCTATTCATCCACACTGGTCTTAAGTAATAAACAACATTCTAACCTAAAATTTCAGTTTTTGCTGTCAAAATATTGACCATTGTGTAAATAAAACATTCTAAAGCAACACATTATACATTACATCTTCTGTTTACGGCTTTGATTTATTTTAATTAGGTGATAAACGCTGTTTAGGCGACAAAATGTGAAATTGTAGGTTAGAATTTTGTTTACATGATGAGACAAGTGTGGATGAATAGACTTCAGTTACAGTCAGCGTCACAAATATCACCACATTTAAGAAACTTGCTTATAGTTAAATTAGTAGATTAGGTCAAATTTAAAATACTTGTTAGTCTTAAGACTAGATTGTATTTCCAAGATGTATCGACTAAGGTATATCTAGTAAAAAAAAACATTTAAGAAACTGCATACTGAAGTGTGCAGATACTTATGATGCTGACTGTACATGTCGTTGGTAGCCGCACGATCTATTTACTATTAAACGTTTTATTTTTAGTTTTTTTTTCATTTTGACTAAATTCGGACGCCCGTCGCGTCGCAATTGTTTCATCTTATGCAATGTTGTGTCAAATCATCGGTTGTCCTAGTACTTCTCTAGCTGAAAAAGATATATTTCAGGTTTTTTGGGAGGATATTAGATGGTTTCGGTTACTATGTGAAAATTATGTGAGGAGAGCATTATGCGAAACATAACATTATTTAGGATAGTCGGTAGTATGCGTTTCATACATACATAGATAGATCCATTTTAACATGTTTTTTGGTACAGTTAAAGACACAAAGACGGAACTGAGTAATATAGGTACACTATGAAGATGATATATCTCTATCCTTTTCGACTATAGACAATTTCTCTTACTTCCGTCTTTGGTGGTCTTCTACTGTGCTACATATAATACCTGAAAGTCCAGAAACATTTCGCCCCTGCGCTGTAGTTAGTGTTAATTTTTTAAGTACAGTCAAGGAATTTAATCCCCTACCCATTAGACGATCGCAATACCAAGGTATTTGCAGATGTGTTGCCAATCCAGAGGGCTAAGATGGTTCACCTCTCGTGCCAATAAGTTCACCGGCTGTTTTGCTCTTATTTATATCGTTATCGGGACTTCAACGCGAGAAAAACACTGTTAATTTACCTCGACGTTTCGGCCATGTTTCAACGGTCACGAGTGGTTTGCTCTTCACGCCGAAACACAAGCACTGCTTCATGGCAGCTGAAACCTACTTTACTTAGAACTACTACACTTACTGTACTTTAGTAGCACACTTTGACAGATAAAAAACGGATAGGTACACGTCAATAAGATATTCCTACATCTATACGCTGGTATATACCAAGTTTATAGTAGGTAAGGCGCTTGATCAGTGTAATAAATTCAAAAATGCAGAATGTAAAAAAATGGCAATGCAAATTCTTAAAGTAAAACAAAGAATAATTAACAACCAGCCATGTGTTGAGTCGTGAGCGCGCTAAACATCTTGCCCTGAATCAAAAGAAAACACAATTTTTGGTGAATATAAGGATAGAGACTTTGTATGATAGTTGTTGTACAGTTAAGGAATTTACTTCCCTACCCATTTCGTTGAAATGTCGTCTGACATTCGCAATGCATTAAGGTCGATATGTCAAACTAACGTCTTGCTCTATAGCTCTTATGGTGACAGTTTGCTATATGCTATTGAACCTTAGGTGGGTTGGAAATTTTATTCCTTGACTGTACCAAGGTAAAAACATTGTATCAAATGTTCGTTCTTTTGCTTTCTTAGAATTTACATGTCATCACTAGATATAATCGTATTTGCCGCTAGGATAAAACTAATCGTTCATTATCTCCATGAGAATAAGGCGTCGGAGTCACTCAAGGCAACGAACGTCGACAAAGCGCGTTATTTGGAGCAAGTACTGGCCCGCCGGACTGGGCGTATGTCTTGCGTCGCCCCCGCCTCGCGGCCGTTTGTATTAAATGTTAGTATTAATTATTTATACTGTGATCGAGCTGCGCCCGCGCGGCTGCGCGACTCTCTAACATAATTTTCACAAGTAACGGTCGCCAACGGCCCCTGCGCCGGCGGCGTCGTGTTGTATGCTCTACTCCGATGCATCTATCGTAGATGTGAAAGTTTCATAGAAATACAGTACGACGTTACTTTAACTAAAAGTCACAAACATGAATCTAAACTTAATTCTACTACATAAAAAAAAACTGCTTATTTTGTTCCCAAAAATGGTTATTAAGTTTAGGCGTATTTAATTTAACAAAGAATTTTTTAAATTGAGTTCTACGAGTATTATTTAAGTACCCATAACCACATAATAATTATGTGATGTGCAATTTACGCATACGGTTATAATTATAGCAAGTTGCACATCATGATAATTATTTTTTAACAGACAAAAAAACGGAGGAGGTTCTCAAGTCGACTCGTATATCTTGGTCCATTAAATTTAATATATAACTCTTAAAACATTGGTTATTTGAACACAAGATTATATTTTACAAGGACTAATTCAGGTAGGTACCATTAGCGGAAGACGTTACAACCGCGTTGCAACGGTCGCCGTCACGGTATGACATGAATGGTATATTTGGGGTTAATTAGTCGTTGTTAAGCCCTGTGTTTAATAGTAATTGCATTTGAATAGCTAGAGAATATCAAGATATCAAGTACTCCATCGCACTTAGCTTAGCACGACATATCTATATGTATAGTCTTAGCTAGTTGCGTTTGGCATTGATTTTTTTATATTCTTACTATCAGTATTCGACAACGACAAACAAACTGATTTCTATTATTTATTAGCTTACCCGCGTATTTGCTATCCTGTCTCTTTTAATATAGCGTTTAATTTCAACCATTCAAAGCTCTCGCGCGAAATGCAACACTAGTTGAAGTAGAGCATACTCCGCGCGTATCCGTCTCGTCGGTGAGCAGTGAGCGATGCAAGAGGTTGCTGTTAGCCTCCCATGCGGAGCCCCGCTGTCTGGCAGCCGCCGGCCCCGCCGCCCGCGACCCCGCGACCCCCGCACCTCTCCACGTCGGCCTGCACCCGCCACTGCGACACCTAGCTCAACCACCTCGTACATACCACCAATTTACACGATAATGCCAGTTGACTAGTCCAAATAACGCTATATCTATGCCCCTTACGCGAACAATGTGACGACTATCAAGTGATACCT
This sequence comes from Ditula angustiorana, assembly GCA_963691745.1. NCBI lineage: Eukaryota > Metazoa > Arthropoda > Insecta > Lepidoptera > Tortricidae > Ditula > Ditula angustiorana. Next base: position 8,848,500 of record OY829484.1, read on the forward strand.
AATGCGAATGACTTGTTTCCGTAACAGTCTTCTACAGTTTTACTAGAGACAAAGACAATTAAGGAAACGTCGCGAGACTTTAAGGTAGGTTACTGGCGAACGCTAAGATTGACACGTCAAGCTACAAATTAACATGCGGATATCGATTGCGTTTGATCTGTCGAAATGACATCAAAACCTTGAATGTATGTTTTTGAGTTAACTAGCGGCTATTAATTTAGATACGTATGTTTATTCACACAGCAACGTTTAAAGCGGATCACGAAGATATAACTCAATCATCGTTATTAAATACTAGCACACATTTTTATTCTAAAGTTCTTTGTCCGAAACTTTTACTTCGTCTAAAGTTCAAACGAGTATAAATGTTGAATTTCACTTCGATTTGTATTTATGAATAAAATAAAAAAACAAACATTCGATTCTTGTGCTTAATTTGTTTGATGGCAATTAGCAGGTTTTCGAATAGTCATTTTATGAATGATCGTTAACATAAAACGTTCTAAATTGCGCGAACATTATGAGAAGAATTCATAAATGGGAACGTGTGAGTGAACATATGTTTCTCACGTTTAATCCTCTACTAATCTGCGGACGCGTGTCCTAGATGCTGGCTCAGATGACATCACACGCTCTTCCTCGCTGTTTCAGCTTCAAAAGGCTCGTCAATCATTCTTTATATCATTAGGGTCACCAATTTTATCCGAATGTTTGCCTTTATTATGTTATGTGATTGAGAATTTATTTTATTGATATTTATATCATTTATCGAAAAGAAAGAGCGATGTATCTTGGTTGATTGTGCGCGCACATTATGCGAGGCGAGGAGTTTAATTGAACAAGTGCGGTGATGGTGGAACGGCCTCGGCGGCAGCGCGGAGCCGAGCCGCGCGTGGCGGCAGCATGCGGGCCATTGCGACAGCGGCGGCGGCTGCTCCGCGAGGTTGTGCAAGTGGTTGATGGAAATTCCGGTGTCCCAGTGGCAGCGCCACGGCAAGTGTGCGGCCGGGTCCTGCGCGCGAGGCCGCCTATGAATGAGGCTCCGGTATGTGGGTCACGGTGTCGTCAATGGCCCGTCGGCAGGGCCTCCGCCACCGTCGGCTCTTGCTCCCCCATCGTGCCGTGAAAGTTGCCAGTACTTTCGCGGCTATCGTTGGAATAATCAAAACAATTTACACTCTAACGCACTAAAACTAAGTCACATTTCGAACGGCGCTTTTGAACGTTCACATCCGCATCGGCGTTTCGTGCGTGCCTTCGACACATTCTACTGCTGGTATCTGCTAGAACTCTACGCGCTCAGACAGTGGGTTGCGTTTCGCTCGCTCCGCTGAAAATTCGGCCGCGCCGTATGCTCGTGCTTAGGAATTCACTTCCGGGTAGGTCGGAAAGTGAAATGGACTCGTCTGTGATGTAATTGGAATTCGGATATGTCCGGAGTCAGCGCCATTCAGTTCACTAAAATGTCTGTATCGGTTGACATAATAGACTGCGGCCACAGTCGTTTCCGTGACACAGAAAACTTTTAAAGCAATGATGGTGCGTAAGATATTCTTTGTCACTGGCGGCGGATAACTTTTATTGCCACATAACTGAATATCTTAGAACATCGGCGAGCAATACAGCTAATTTGAAATTACAATCCTAAAAGTTTATGTTATGCATGTCTTAATGTTATAGGCAAAATATGAATAATCAGTTGACGCGGTCGCTATATAATTCATGAATTCACGTGTGTCTATTTATTTTGGAAATGCAAGAGAATATTACGGAATCAAGCAACATCGTCATTTGCTGACCGCACTTGGCAAGAAACTTAAACTTCGACAAAAACTGTCTCAAGCACCTTTAAATTATTCTATTACGGTGAATAATGACACATTATCCTTGGAAAGGTATAAAACGTCATTATTTAGTGGGAACCAGCAAACGCATTTTGAGTGATACTTCATTTAAAAAAACATAAGATTTAAACTAGTTAGACGTTATCACTCAAATCAATTATTGACCACTCAAGTTTTTCTCACTGAGTCCACATAAGTGCATTTTATAAGTTAAAACCCGTCTGTTGTCCATTCATTTAAGTGCATAGTCTGCCTGCGTGCCCCATAAACGATCATCACGGTGTATGTACAGTAAATGATAGCAAAAAGGTCTGTTGATGAGTAGATATAAATAGTGCGTTCAACAAACCTTAATATGCCACAGAACAGACACAATTTATTACAGTTACTCGTTGTATGATACCTGTGATATTTATCACATAGTTTTCTTACGCCGCTAGTTTAAGCGTGCCATTAAAGGTATCCGAAAATGAAAATTTATTAAAATATCCCATGGTATTACACATATTTGTCATTTTAAAATAGGTACCGCCTATTAACTACTTCATTTTGCGTCCGTAAAATTTTTGTTAATAAGTTTTAATTTTCAATTTAATGTGGCTAAATATACACTGATTAAGTATAAAGTTCTCATTAAGATAAATAAAATAAGCCCAAATACGAGGTTGCTTTTGTAAACCGATGAGGAGTTCCCCTGGTTGTCTTCCGTCCCCATCATCAGATCGAATTCAGATCTGCATCATGTCGTACTGTCATTAGAACTACATTTGTGTGCCAAGTTTCAACATCATCGGTTCACATGTGAAAATTTAGTGAATGAATAAAATTAATCTCCTTTTATTTACCATTGAGGGAGTTTTTTTTTATTTAAAATAGGGCCAATTTCGAAGTATATACGGGTCCACTTCAGAACCTTCTCCATTTTTTCGTCGGTTAATAATTAAGCCAGTCTGAAAATAGTTGTTCTGAAAACTGATTCAAAGCCTCCGTAAAAAAACATCTTATTGACGTGTTTGTAAATGTCGTTGTACTATAGCTTTCTATGGAGGTTTATGCAAATTGAAAAGTATTGGCTAGGTAGGTATAGTTGGGAAATAAGCGGAAGCCACCTGCGCCAAAGAAAAATCAAACGTATCTATTTGCGCTGTGAGACCTTGCTTCTTACGAAATTTCATGGTTCTAGGTCAACGGGAACTGCTCTGTAGGCTTTCATTCCCTAGAGAAAGTATAAATTATGCGGCATTAAAGACCGTTTCTTTTGATTGCGTTGACTTAGAAGTTTGATATTTTCTCAGCTCCAAGGGATTACAAACCTGAGTATTTCATATTAATTTCAACTTGATACGTCCACGCGTTCCTGAGAAATGGGGTCTTGACAGACAGACAGACAACGAAGTAATAAGGGTTCCTTTTTTCCTTTTGAGGTACGGAACCCTAAAAATAGTTTTATTTCGTTTTAACTGGGAATATATATTTAGATACTTTTGCAAACAAAGAAATTTACCTATGTATGACCCAATTCTAATAGTCCTTTCGCATGTTCTTCATGGGATTAAAACATAAGAGGCAAGTTATAGGAATGAGAATGATCAATGTACTAGAGAACAGACTGTACGAAAGGTATCCTGAGTATCATTATTAACCTATTTTCGTATAAGTAGCTAGCGTCGGCTAGCTAAGGAGTAGCCCTTACAGTTTTAACGTATGCTATGCACGGCTAAAAGCGTCTGGAACTTTATAACTTAGTAGTGTTTTAACAAGAATTGTTTTACGGTGGATCAGGCGTAAACAGTCAGCCTCGGAAGTAGCTAAACACTTGAGTACAATGTCGTAGTAACGTATGAAATGAGAATTGTTCGAATTTGTCACATTACTGACGGTGACGAGGTACTAAAATGTTCAGCTACTTCTAAGGCTGACCGTACGAGTGTACGAGTATCGGTTTCTTAGGATTTGTCCTAGTTTAGTAGGCCCGGCAGCTTCCGGTCGGCTCTTCATGTTTCTCAGATTTTAAAGCTAAAAAGCAATTTGAAATTTCGGCCGCCCAGCATCTGAATTCCTCGCAGTCTGAGTTTTATAGTCATATATTTATTCTGAGCTAGTTGTATCTACAGTCAACCAAACTGAATTCTGGATCACTGTAGAACCCTTAAAAAAATTACATGACGACCTTAAATGTCTCAATATTACAGCGATCAAATATTGCGACGAGGTTCTGCAGTGGCCCAGAATTCAGTTCGGTTGATTCAGTCGAGGAATTATTACTTTGCACTTTATCATATTCAGGGTGTCCATATTTTGGAAAGTCAGGGAGTCAGGATAATGTCAAGGAAGCACAACCTGGAAAGTCAGGGAAAACTGAAACTTACTGTTAGTTTCACACACACAATCTTCGCTCAGCCCTTTTCCATAAGAAAAAGTAAGCTTACGTCTTTTCGTGTACTGCACTTATTGTCTGGTTTACGAGAAATCTCATGTAAAGAAACTAACAAACCAAATTAAAGAAACTTTTTTTATAAAAATTAGGAAAACTTGCTTAAATAAGGATATGGTTGACCAGGGAGATTAGGAAAAATGGGCAGGGAATCAGGGACTTTTTATTTATTTGCTGTGGACACCCTGATATTGCAAAAGGGAACATAAGTGACAAACCTTTACATTCTTTGACTGTACCTACATCTTACCGCTGTTAAAAGGTTTAATAGATGGCCAGTCCTATACTTGAATCTAATTGGTTGATTCTACATTCCTTCAATTCAGCAGCGGGCACGCTTCACGCGAGCAGCTTTCTCCGGTTCAAAGGCTCTGCCGCCTCTGTACATGCTTATTGACTTTTCCGTCACTGACTTGACGTTAGTTGTACCTGCGACTATTGATTCAAACGGTGTTTATTTAATAATAATAATTCTTACTAATAATAATCATCATTTATTCCAGACTAGCACAACGGTTGCCTATTGGTTAGTATTAGAATAAAAGCAAGAAAACTATGCATCGATGCTCTATGCTATGAACTAAAAACTTATTAAGTAAATACATAAATACATTCACGCCTGTTTCTCGGAAGGGTAGGCAGAGAACTCGGATTTCCACTTGCTACGATCCTGTTCCCACTTGCTACGAATTATTGCTTTAGTATGATTCCAACGATAGCCATGTGCCATAACAACGGATTATCTACTGAATTCACAATCATCTTCGGCATATTGTTTCCTCTCGGAATTAGAAATTCAAATATTTACAATACAATACAATATGTTTTATTGAATACAACATTGCAATTTCACAGAATTACAGATAAATCTTAAATATGGTATCCAAAAGGCGGTCTTATCGCTTATCGATATTTAGGTGCGAGTGTCGTGCGAAAATGTTGACAGTGAAATTTAGTGCTATTAATAATTTCTTGTCGGTAGAGCATCGTCATGTCTCACTTTTCTCTACGTTTTCTTCGAGCTCTTAAAGGCAAAGAGACAAAAAGCCGTAACACACACATGAAAAAACGACATACTCTGTTGGATATATAAGGTCATTAACTGAAGCATAGATACTATTCAATACTTGCCTTTAACTTTAAACTTTAAAGTTTAGTACTTCTTTTGCCCGTGTCTTATTATCGTTACACCGGCCATGGGACTCGAAACGTTCAGGTTGACTATCAATATTTTATTTCAGTTTATTACACATATAAAGAAAAGCAAAGCAACAAATATCCTTATTTGGTGCAATAACATTGCCCATGGTCCTGAACAACAGCGCTTAACTTTCAGCGGGAACTGAAAGTAAATATATTTAACAGAATTACAATTTACACACTGTATTATTTAGGGCACAATTACATTTAAGATAGCTCGTTACACGTTCATCGTTACTAGTTAGCTAGGAGGTTTACTTATGCTAATACTGTAGTACTAAGACTCCAGTGACCTTTAACAGGAACAGTAGTACCGACGGAGGCTGTACAGTTAATCGCATTTCTAGAGCAGAGGCGGCGGCGAGGGGGACGTCCTCGTTTGGAATTCATACTCATATAGTCTACCTATCTATACGTCTTTCTCCCGGTCGCCGCGACGTTAGTGCACTCACTTGTTACATCGCATCTTCGCGTTACTTGAACTTTGCATACTTAACTACTTTTTACGTTAACGGTAGTTTCCGTAGAAACTATACTTACTTCTCGCGAAGACGAGGGAAAGACGTGTACGGACACATTAGAAGTATTAAAAGACATTTGAAGGGTTTTGGTCACATTGAGAAGCTAAAGAGATTTCCACTCGTTTTGATATAGAGAAAACTTCAAATCGGTCACTTGATTTCTCGAATGAATACTTTCTGAAAGCTTTGCAAACCAAGTTGCAGGAAGCATAATATTTAGGTTCCCTTAACATAACACTATTTTCAAACTTACCTAAATATACTATGAATAATAGGTTGACCAAATCTCTGGAATGCATTTTTTTAGAACCGTGTTATTTATGGCATTCGACCTTATCTAACATTTGGTATCCTTTGTCTACAGGACGTTAGCCCTGGGCATTGGAATCCAGAACTTCCCCGAAGGCCTGGCGGTCAGTTTGCCGCTGCAGGCCGCGGGATTCTCCACTTGGAGAGCTTTCTGGTAAGTGATACGTTTTTCAGCCATCAATAAATTACATGTATAATCTTAATAGCGTCAGCCTGTCGACCCGTGAGCTGAAAAGTTTATAAGGTAAATAATGGAATTATTAATTGCCTTCTGTCTTCCTTAACACTTCTCTAATAACGTGTGGTACCTTAATTCTGTCACCTGAAATTATGGATCCCAAAGTCGTTAATCCTCGAGCCAGACCAGTTTATGTTCGTGAACTGCGCATTTGAATGTTTTTCACCGCCTCTAACTCACTAGTGTATCATTTGTGTCAACAATTTGTCGTTAAACTATAAAATAAATTTTGTTGGCAGTGGAGCTTTGATAGCCGCTCCCGGCCCGCAGACGACGCCGCGTCACAACCAGACGCTTTAAATTATTTTATATCGACCGCCGGAAAATAGTTCTCGCCATCCACGCTTTAACACGAGAATCTTGCTAAACCCGATGTTCATTTTCTGTTCCACGGAACTGACGATTTATTAAATTTTAAGAGCTTATTTTTTATTTTATTGTTAAGATCAAAGTCGAAATAAAACGACAGCAGTCACCGCGCAAAATCATGAAATATTCATAAAGTCACGAAAGCTTTTTTTCATCGAAACCTAAGGGCTTTTTCTCTGTAGAAATATTTAAAATGAACTCTATTATTTATAATTTCTTGTTGTTGTATTTTAATGATAGACGCGATTGTCTGGCAGGACTCGAGTCTGCATCTCTGCATTCCGTGCTTTGCTAATTGAGTTTCAGGTGACTCTGCCAGACGCTGTAAATGTTTCAATGTACTTTTCATCACCTAATCATTTTGCATTTGTAATTTAAATTAAAGTACCATGGATAAATAGACGATACACTTCCTTCGCCACAAAAAAGTCTAGAACTGCTTCTAAAAGCCTGCCCTGCGGCAGGCTTCTATTTTCCTAATTACATCTGTATTACAAGGCTTCCAGTTTAGGTCTAGTCATATGACTAGACCTAAACTGGAAGCAGCTTGGGCGTATGCCCAAGCTTACTTTACGCAAAAGTTTACTTTACGCCTGGGGCAACTGTAATCACCACTCACGAAGTACAACTCTAACTTGGAACACAGTGGAAAGAAAGTAAAGAGAAAGACAGAAAGAGGTAAGAAGCAAGGAGCAAAGTGCTACAGCCTGAAGCATTCAGCAAAACTGCGTTTCTGTCGATTTGGTTTAGACTGTGCTTGCCTTTTTAGTATGGAACACAGTCTTCGTAATCTATTTATTCTATACCACCAAATAGCGTTGATTAAGATCGCTCGTTTTCCGTTTAGGCTTTTCAATTTTCAATTTACACAGCCTCCTCCCGCATACCGGCATAGCATCGACACGCGCGTGTTAAAGTTGTGTTAGATGTTGTCGGTCGCATCTCCCGCTAGTTAGATGTTGGCGAGCGGCTAGAGAATGCGCCCGCGCGCCGTTAGGCCGGATGCCAACGCAGCCAGACTGCCCGACCCCATTTCTGTTCTGGCTAATTCATTTAGCAACTGCAGCCGGCCTCCGCCACCCGACTCGCTTCGTGCTGTGCGCCCTCTTATATATTGGGTTATAATTAGACTAAACGCGAAAGTAATTTGTGTTGAATTAAGCGTTTCATGTTAGGATAGCTTTATTGGCTCTTTGATTTATTTGTATTTTACTTCCCTTTGGGGTTTAACTCCAATATTTAAAGCCTAAAGTCCCACGTTCCCTGAGTTGTTAAGTTGGTAAAACATTTGACAATTAATACATTGCTAAAGAAACAATTCAGAATGTCCTTTTAATGAGCTACTTCATCCTCACTACCTCATAACTAATTGGTAGCTTTTATTGACAAAAATATTACGGACAGGTTAACTCTTCAGAGAGCACTTCGAGGAACCAAGCTTTTAAAAACCATTTTCCTTATAGCCTTAGCTGCAAGGCGGGTTACAAAACGATTGCATCATTTACGGAGCGTAGTCTCGCTGCGTCGCATTGTAATACGTGCACGTATTGTAAACGTTACCAAATAGGTAAAAGTTGTAAATAGTCGCATTCCGTCGTGTTCCGGGAACCGCTGGCGCCGCCGCCCGCCGCCCGCCGCGCGAAGCTGCGCCCGCGCACGCTCCCGAACTACGAAGCACCCTTGCTCTATCGATACATTATGGCCCGTTGCCACTCTTTTCTAGTAAATCTCAAAGCTCAAGCCGCTATACCGGATTCATGATAAATTTTAAATATCCAGCGTCAGAATTTCTCCTATTTACAAACAATACATATATCACAATCATTCAAAAATCATTTAAAACTTAATTTATCACAATTTAGTTACTTTTGTAAGATTTTACGTATACTATAAGCTACAAATCTTTCTTTTATTAACTTTTGGTAATGTAAGCTTAATGGTAGTCTAGAATTCTCGAGCGTCTACGAATTTCTAAACCTAAGGTGTTTTAAAAAGCCTTTTGGTCCCGCGTTACTCTCCACTTTAGCCCTAAAGCATTCAGGTCAGATTATCAGATTAGCATAAAATGGAAGGTGAAAATTTTACTTCATTAAAACATTTTTTTTAAGTAGGTTCGTTTTTTTCCTAATTTTGCATAGAACTTTTCAGCCACCTTATCTGTCTGAAATCTTACATTAAACGCTCAACGCATTAGATGGTTCAATTTATATTTTCATCTTTGCTACACATAATTCTGGATTTAATACCCAATTACAAATTACAGTCGCTTGAGCTGATTTTCGTTTGCATAGGCGTCTAAACTACCTGATTTATTCCGATATAGTATTAACGATCAGTTCGGGTTTAAATAAGGTCGTTTGTTAATTTCCTTACTTAATTTTTTACATACTACGCTCTTCACATTCGGTAGCGCTCCGCCTCCAAAGCGACTCTCTTCGTACCGCCGTGGGAAAGCGGGAATGCGCGCGAGTGGGTATCCTGCGCGAGCGACGACCTCGTCCACCCCTAGTGCGCGAGCGCCACACGCTTGGCGCCCAGTATAGGTACACCAGTTTACTAGGTACCCTGCATTCCTGACTAATCTTGTAGGAAGAAACGTTTATATCAATCCAATCGGGGCACGTATTGTAAAGAGTTTAAGGGTACGTTAATACCGAGTTGGCGTACTTTTTCTTTTTCCATTGTATATGAATAACAGTTAGTCAATAATTACTACATTAATAAATATAAGTAGTACAGATTATCGGATTTGAAATGAAAATGATGATAGTAAAGCATTAACTACAATATTTGCTAGACTTACATTGGGATCTCTTCGATTTAGGTACGCTCGGTTTATACACTATCAACAAATCATCGTGTTCCCTAATGGCTATAATCCTAGCACTACCGCCTAAGTATATCATGTCTCTTATTTTGTTTATTACGGTGGAATAAATTAAACTTGGCCAATCATGTTAAGGCTGCAGGTCCCTTGAAAGCGACAAGACTAGCCCCTATTTGCAATTGATCAATCTTACGTCGCCATCTCATTAGTCAATTCGCACTTATTTCAACAACGAAGACATTATCAGTAGATTAGTAAATCCTGATATTCCTTCACTATAAAAGATATTGCTATTTAAATAAATCGGGCGCTATATTTCTTCGCAATATTACTCGACCAGATTGCCGGAATGCCGCAATGACATGAAATTAAATGTTTTAATTTTCTATTCTAAATTGCCTAAAATGCTTACTCATGTCAAGGTTCTTCCTTACATCACATAACGGCTTAGGCTTAGGGTTGATATGTTGATTGGTAAGTTTTCAGTTGGCGTAAAGAGGTCCTACTTAAATCACACAGCAGCAGTTTAGAGGTCATAAACGACTGTTAGTAGGTGCGCGGCCAGGAATGCGAGGAGCGAGGAATGTGGCCCGGGCAAGAAGTGCCCAGGCCGGGCTGCGCGCGCGCCGCAGGAAAATATTCGCAACCTCCGGGCCGAGCGGCGACGCTCGCTTGTTTCAGCCGATATAACCACGCGTGTCTTTCCCTTCGTCCAGTTCTTTCACGTGGGCATAAAACTTTGGATCGCACGACATTTGATTGATTTTCTAAACTGCCTATTTTATCATTATGTACTTATGTGCTGTGCACTCGTCGAAGTGGATATTTGAAAAAAAACCTTCCAAAATAATGAACTTTCGCGGCTATAAAACATTTATATAAAACTAATTTCACTGGCTATGCTCGTGTATGCGCATCTTGATTTTATTATTTTCAGAGTAAGTTCGTAAAAATTAAGATACCTGCAATTACTCAACTTCAGCATGCAGACAAAAGAGTTGCGCAGCGCACTAACTTTGATAACATTTGTGCCCATTAGCAAAATTTAAATTTGTCTTGAATAAGACTATATGGTGGTTAGATATAACTTTTGGGAAAGTTATCGCGAATGATCTTGATGAATCGACGCATGATTGGCTAGTACTTTTTTGTATAGAGGTGTACAAAGTGCCTATGTCGCTAATAAGATTCATGAGATTTTGTTTGGGCGTAGAGTCCACATTTGTTTTTTGTTTCATTATATGACATAATGAGATCAAGTAGTGTGGTGATCCATTGTTGTAGACAATGCGTCTGGCAAACGTTTCTCACCGCATGCGCACATGACTCATAGAACAGCACCAGGCGGCCACTTATACGAGCCCCATTCGCTTGATATATAGGTACATAATAGAGAATACTTTTAAAGCGTCGTTTTATCCGCTACATTTTTAACGACGTGGCTGCGACGTGTTACTAAAATATATAAAGCGGTCGCCTTGTTTTCGTTTCGTGTTGCAATGTATCTCTGAAGACTGTGCGGCGTCCGAGCCGGCGGCTAATGTCGCCGGGCCGGAGCGCGCGGTCTGGCGGCGAGCCGCGCGGGGCCGCTCCCGTCACTGTTAACTCTGTGTGGTCAAGTATGCAGTGCTAACTGGACCCGAGAAAGTCGTCTCTTTCGAAATTGTGTGTTGCGTGAGTTCGATATGCGGCGGTGTCGCTGCGGTGCCGTGGAGTCTGGTCGGCGGTGCGGCGGTCGGCGGCGCGCTGTCTGCGCGATCTTCCGGCCGCAACGCACCCGTCCGACCAGTCGCAGCGCACCGCCCGCTGCCTGCCGCGGGCGATCGGCCTTCGGAGCCGAATAATTAAATCGAGAGAGCGACGCCGCGACCGCAGCCGCCGCCGCCGCGGTGCGCCGGGGCCCGAAGACGCGGTCGCGGAAGGCGCAGCCAGCCTTGATGGCGCTGATCTGCGCAATCGAGGCCGGTTTGCGGTGTGCAAATTGCGTCGTAGCCCCGCTTGATTTTCTTAAACGCCTTCGCGGACTGTTTGATCGTCTTGCAATTTTGTCCGATGACGACTTACAATCAAGAATTTCATAAAGTCGTACGTTCATCTAAGAGGCTAGTTCGCCGTCTTTATTCTGTTACGACTGAACTTGCTAACCGGTACATTATCAGGCCAAATATTAAGTAACGCGATAGAACAATATCATTGGCATGAAAGTATGCGCAGTCATATTCGCTATTTAAAATATACAGTAATTGTACCTAAGAAAACGCTCCATGTATCAACCATTTGTCATAGCTCGCTTACTTTTACGAACTCTTACGGTGAGGGAAAATGTCGTAAGGAAGCCTACACGTCCACGTAAATAAATATATAACCATGATGATATCGATAAGGTATCCCAGCAAAAAAGAAAATGGCAGTCGCTCCAATGTAACATCAGTCTGTTCGTTGCATTTTTACAGCTGAATTGTTTTGATGGAAATTCTCATACAATATATACCTGTGTTTATAGGTAATAAAGAATCGCTTATGATGCAGGCGAAGTTACCAGTGTACAACTAAAAATGTGTGCATTTTAATCCGAATATCTGTTCATCTCATTAAATGCGCCTACAAAGTTTCATAAATCTTTAGTAAAACGAAATACTATTATTTCTTATTCAAGTTGACGTAAAGCGAATGAAGTAATAGAGCCATCAACTGTGTCGAAGGCAAGATCGCGTGTAAATACAGATAAAAGCCATGGCGAGGCTAATGTCTCTATTCATTGATTCACCGTAATTATTAGGGTTTCTGCTCCGAAGGTTGGAAATGTTTTGTAATTTCGTAGAATTAGTCATCAAATGAGCTACCAGTGGTATGTTTGTATTATAAAACGCAGTAATTTACATCCAGTTGAAATGTCAATATGTTAGCGCTTCGAATTAATTTGATGGCCAACTGATTGATTAATACATTTCGCAAATGGGAAGTATAAATACGTTTTCTTCTGATTATATGAAACAATTGACCCACTCCAAAATTATTTATTAAAACGAATCGTTTATCACAATTTTTCCCGTTATAAATTATTTAGTTTTGATGTTTAGTCGACGCTCGCGCCAGAGAGAAAAACTAAAATAAATTTATTTTATACTGTGATACTACTTACGAGTATGAAGGTACGATTAAGTACTCTACTTACCTATCACCACATGAAATATTTTCTGGAGAAACAACTAATTAGTATTGGTTATACATATTACAGGGACCTTAATACCAATTTTCTGAATAGCGAACCACGATTGTTCACCAGAAAATGCCCATAAATAAGTTAATTTAAAAATTTTAGTGGTCCTCAATATAATTATTGTAGTCACCTTTCCATAAATATATCAGAGGACACTTTAAACAACTAATAGTCATCTGATATTTGAGGTTGCTGGGTTCCGTAGGCGGCCGTGATCACTTCTCATCGGGTAACCTGCATTCTGGTTTGTTCAGGTAATTTCCATAAAAACAGTCCGTATTACGTTACCTTTTTTATGCTAAATAAATGATTTTTTAAAAATCGCTACTCTGAAAAATTCCACACGAAACTGCTTTGACAAACTCTTGTAAAGCATAAATATCCACATCGTTGCTATGAGATACTTCATAGTTATATAAAACATACTTTATTGATTCATATACCGTCTAGGTAGTTATGTAAATACGAAATAGCCAAATCATTTCATAACATTAACATCACCTTTGAATACTTGAGCTTTTATTTAAATCCATTGGTGTTATTGTGCGACGAGCATCCTGCTTTATGGCTTGTCGGCGTCTTGACAGTCAAACGATTCTGGGAATCAGTGGATAATGTCGCAAATTGCTGCTTTCGCCATCCGCTGAATAATGCATGCGATAACAGTCATAAGAGCATAGCATCACGTCCCCGCCGCTCGGCGCGCGCGCCGCCCGCCCCGCTCACACTTACAAACTTACGAGCTTTAAACATGCTTACTAATTTCATATCGATATGTCCATAAACTAAAATGTTCGTTTTTTGACTTACAAACTAAACTCCAGATCCCACTCAATATTTCAACCTCGGAACTAAATCATTATCGAGTTAACACACGTGTTTATAAATTAAGTAATCAATCAATAAAGTTAAATCTTTATGTTGACGTGTCGTGAAAAGCGTGGGAAATGACTTCACTCAACAACATCACAGTTATTAGTAAACCCGTTTGTCCCCAAGTCACCGCCGCCACTTTACGAGATATACACTAACTGAAAGTTACCTAACGCTTATTAAATTTGTCCATACGCTTGTTATCATATCCTTACACAACGACTTTCCAAACTTTCACATGGGCATTCTCTCCTTTTGTATCGTCTCGCCGCCGCACTGCTGGGCATAATATATGATATTTATTTCCTTCAGTGTTATTGGAGCAGAATTTTATTTTGCTTGATAACCATACGGATTCATATCGTCGACAACAAATACCTTATCTGCATCCTGCATGAGAGTTCTACAGTGGTACGTAACTCGTATTGCCGCTGCAAACATTGACCCACCTGAAAGGAGCCGCTCTGAAGTTTTATGGGCAGCTTCGCGTTTGTTGAAATCGACGTGCGTGTAGCACCCCTTCGCAAATGGAAAGTCTGGATCGTAGTTGGTCTCGACTGGAGATCAGGTCCGGGCTGCAAGGCGTCGTGTGGGGTGGCCCTGGCGACGTTTCCCACAGCGGCGGCTCCACGACCAGTCCGTCGGAATGTGGTCGCGGCACCGGCCCGCACTTTCACCAAAACAATTCGTTAGTGGCCTCTTTCGGCATCGCACCGCACACCGCACCCGCCACCCCGCTACCCCGCCACCCCGCACACGTGAAAATTAACAACACACTGATACTTGACTCCGCGATCAGTATTTTGGATACCGAGGCCCTTTAGTATACCACGCCGACGAGCCCACACAGCTCAGCTAAACAAACATGATGAACCCGTTCCAAACACTCACTCGATCGATGATATTGTTAGTTTCGATCAATATTTCCTACCAGTTTCTTAAATCTACGCCACAATTTTCAGTGAAACGTGGATATTTAGCCAATCTGTAGTCGTCATACTCAACTCTTTATTCTTTGGATGAAGCAACGTTACTGATAAAGTTTCGACAAAACCAGACATATTATTTCAGATGAATAGTTATTTGTAGAAAAGCAAACATAAAAGGGATTAAAGTGAAAGATCACATAAGCCAACTTAAACGTGAAACTGAAATAAAACAATAATATGTATATCACTATATGGTATCGTTTGATACTATCCTATTGTCCACCCACTTTAATTTTCTGTCTGTTGAGGTTTACTGGTAGAGAATGCCGCTAAGCAGATTTACAGCAACCCTTTATTGAAAGAATCGCAAACATATATTAGAAACCATTTTGGTCGTCAGGCGTTAAGCTTTATCATCTGCGATAGTTTTCTACGATCAAAGATTGGAAAATACACGGTGCTTGCTGAAAATTTGATTATTTATTAAACGTTGCATGATCGGGGTTCAGCGGAATATCAAAGTTCAGCCGATGTTTATGATGATAAGAATAGCGATATTATCAATTTATACAGTCAACGTCCAAAACTCGTATCTATACTGCTTTGGGACTAAAGGGATAAAGTGTTTACGTTAAATACTTCGATTTAAAAAATACCCAGCTGTATATCATGCGATGTAGGTAAGCTGCAAAAGCGTGATTTGTAACTTTCGAACAATTTAAAGTTTGCTACAAAACTTTATAGTGCTGGAATTTAAAAATTCTCCTTGTATAACGTAAAGACATTTGTAAGATTATACCTAGGTTAGCTGGGAAGAGAAACATAGACCGACAAAGTGAATCGCGGTGTGTCTTGCTAGCTATCTGGTTATATTGAACCAGCAGAAAAGAGCCTTACACAGACTCTTGTGTTAACCATATTATACAGCTTACATGACTTCCCTTTTCGTACTTGTCGCTTAGTGCATCTCTATTATATTGGCATGAAAGAAACGCGAATAAAGACAAAACTATTCCCGACTTCTCGTGCTACTGCTATGTGCTGCTGTGCTATTTAAGACGACTGGCTGCTTGTAATTTTCGCTTTACCCGTACGCTACCAGAAGGAAGGGTTATGTTTTAAAATTTATCTTTTCAATCGAACTAGTTAAAAGAGACTTACAAAGCGACAAAGCTAGTTGCGGCAACTCGTTGCTAGCTGTGCTAAGGTCGTTATTTTTGTGTAGGTATGGCCAGCTGTCCGGCATGGTGGAGCCTGTGTTCGGCGTGCTGGGAGCCGTGGCGGTGGCTGCGGCGGAACCGGCACTCCCTTACGCGCTCGCGTTCGCCGCCGGCGCCATGATCTACGTCGTCGCCGACGACATCATACCTGAAGCCAACGCATCGTGAGTAATTTGTCTTATTCCTCTTTAACCTTTTCACCGCCAACAACGCAAACTAAAGTTGTCACCGACCCAGGTCGCCATAACATCAAACGCGAATTTAAAGTAGACGTAGGTCACTTGATGCACTGTGCAGTCAACTATATGTGTCGGTGGAGTGATTAGCACGACAGCTCGCGACATCTTTAAGCGTTCTTAGCGTTTAAATGGTTAAGGGCCTGTTTCACCGCTCCCTGATTAGTTCTTGGTATAATATCCAACAGGTATCTGTGATGCCGTCTCTGATTATTCTATGTACGCAAACAATGTAGCTACCATATTAAAGTTGTGTGTGAGGTTTGAAACACCTTTCGCGAAAATGAACGATGTAAGCTACAAAATTAATAAGTGTTTAAGTATCTGGATTAAAAAGTGTTTGAATTGGTCGCTGTTTAATAAACGATTTTTTGCACTCACGATGGTAATTTTGTCAATTTTTGTAGTGGTAGAGCCAGACTGTAGTTCGCACTGGTGGAAGTGCGAATTGGCCAGCTCGACTAGGGTAGTACCTAATTGGAAGATGCAGAGGCCCACGGAGGCTAAAAGTGGGCTACGGATCAGCAATCTCTCTTGGGATCGCTAGTGCCCATGGGCGGCGCTGATCACTTTCCATCAGATGACCTGCATGCTCGTTTGCTTTTCTACTCTATATTAAATAACATCTTAGTTGCGTAATTAAAGAGAAATATTTAAATAGTTTGATTTGTATGGTCTCACCATGACGCAAAACGCGTCATGATAGTACAAATACAGAAGTTCTACTTCGAACTAAAACGGCGTTTAAGTATAAGAAGCGTACTATGGTATGCCTCTCTATTTATCGTATAACTCGTATTCACTCATACATGCGGCATTTGCGGCGGCCGCAGTGCTGAGGTGCGCCGATGTTGTTGTAGCTTCGCGAACTTGGCCGCGCCTGCGAGTGCCTTTGAACTACTGCGAGACGTCCTAATGCTTCACGATGTCTTGACAATATTTTTCTCAAAAAGGGGAAAAATTCGTTGTTACTTAGCCAATACTAACGCCAAGGTTTTAATCAGTCCACATAAGTTAGGATTCCGTATAAATTAACACTCCCTGCTTCAAGCCGTTCCTGAGAAATAAGTTAAGACGCATCGAGCTAAAATTTGGCATTTAGTTCTTGTAAGTATAATAAGATGCTTAAAACATAAATAAGAAAACCAAAAAGTAATTAGTCAAAAGTCAAAACTAAAAAAAACATCGATATCATGCGTTGCGTCATTCGAGAGCATATATTTTTTAGATTTTATTATTAAATCGTTAAGGAGATATTTGCATACAACGGTAAATGCGCCCACCCCTTTATCGCAAAAATTATAAGTGAAAATCTCAAAAAACGTATAGTTAAAATCTATTGCTAGACTACCGGAAAAAATATATTAACCGGTTTTCTAAAATGTACAGCTTGCTGGTTCACGCCTAGTTCATAAATACGAGTAAAAACCTATTGGCATAATCATGCGAATGCATTTGCATGCCTCGTAAGTCACATTGGTTTACAGGGTCTAAAGCCTCTTAAGGGTATTCCATTAATTAATACGTGAACTGAAAAAAGGAGGAAAGGTCATTCAAAATCTCACCATATCTTATTTAGGGGCAGAGGGCTCAATAAAAATCTCACGTTTACTTTGTAATTCAGAACATTAGGGCTCCTTTAAAATACTAAAACACCCACTAGAAACATCTAGTGGATAGATGCGGGCAATTCTTAAATATCAAACAATTCTATAGATTAACTTGGAAATTTCACTAAAGAGGACGGCCCGAATGTTTTGAGGAGCAACTTATGTAATTAATGGACGATCCTTTTAGCAACGAGAAGGGCTTACAGCGGGTTGTTATTCGTTTTTATCATCGTTTAGCAGTTAAAAGCTTTCAAATATCTTAAAGTTAAATTTTTGAGTTCAGTAGAGTTTGCGCACACACCACAGAAGACATGACGAACTGAAATAGTGATACTGACTAGTGTTGCATAGCATAGGGCCATAAAATCCGGTCATATTAGAAATAATCTTGGAATCTATCAGTTTGAAATGATGTATTTAATCCCGAACTAACAATAAAGCACATCAACAAAAGGCCTACAGACTATGCCAATTATTCCCTCAACAAGGTTACTAGACGGAGGTGAACTAATAGAGGCGTCCTTGGGATTGCCCCACAACTGTATGAGGACGAGCAAGCCCTTTGTGTGACCCTCGCGAGACGGCCTCGGCCTTTAAGCCGGTCCCCGGCAGGACGCGATAACATTACCCTTTATTGCGTATCTAAAAGCAATGTATTTACCATTATCATCGCGAGACGCTCACCTTCGATTCACCTAACGAATGAGTGTGTAGATACGTATCTACTTATGTTTAATCGAATCAAACGCGGATGGACATAAATTTTCATTAATAATACTTCGTGTATGATTGCTCTCAGGAACGGACACACTGCGAAGAATACACGATTTTAAAGTTATAAAACTCAGTCGAAAGGACCATCATGTCATGATCGTGACAAAAAAGACTGTAGAATATAAACATTTAATTCATAAATGAAGTTCCAATTTCAAACTGGGTCGGCGTTTGAACTGTGTATCTAGTGTTTGAATTTCCTTTCATTATGAGGAAAGGCCCAGCATTGGGGTATATAGTGGGAAGTAAGCTGTTAGCTAGCACAACGGGTCATATTTATTTAACTAATAGCATCGTTTAGCCCTACATCTACGATAGATAAACGGTCAGCGCTAAATATTTGTTGTTTTTTTTTAACTTCAACCATTTGGAAATTATGTGTTAAAATTGGAGCGAAGTGATCCTGTGTCGTGCTCGTAACAATACCGTGTATTAGTTTCCTCATCCCGCGCTCCGATTGCCCGGCGGCAACTTCGGCTCCTGTCATAATTGGCTTGACGAGGGTCGCGAACAATCAAGAAAATAATTGTTCCGATCCATGAGAGTATTCGACATTTGTATTTGACATGAGCTCCGCAACCGCCAGAGGCTCGTTAGCGTGAGAGAGCGAAGGAGCACCGTGGGTACTACACTGGAGCTCCGCAAGACTTCCCCTTGCCGACGACGCGCATTGTCCACCCTGCGCTTTGTCCGCAACCGGTCGCGTCGCGGGTCCCTTGAGCTCTGCATACCAGTATTCCGGGTCCCTGATTGACTAATTGTTGACATATCCTCGCATTCAACACGGGCCTGCTCCAAATTCGCATTGTCATATCCGCTCACACCGCCTAACGTACAAATTTAAATGTTAATATGTTATCTTGACGTATCACACAACGGGACAGATGTGTTAGAGGCCGCTGGCTAAGCCGAAGCTCTTTTAATTACCATATAAATATAGCAATGTGCAAAGAGCACCTTGTTTATCTTTATCAATTATGGCTAGTGGCTTTAAGTATACCGCATGTAAACTAAAATTAATTAGAGAGAGTGTAGATATGGCGTGCGCGTCCACCTGACACGCCTACGCGAAGCACGCGCGCGCATCACTTAGCCCGATTAACATTGTTATAAAACATGATGATTGTTTATCATAAACAAACACTTACTCCTACTAGTTACCGCGCAGCGGAAGGCCTATTAAACGGTAGTCACTAAAGAACTGTGGTGCTTCCGACCATCTCTCGCTCTATTCACTAGTCGCTATTAGGCTAATAATTATACACAAAATTATTATTATTATTAAATATAAAACGAGATTGAGTACCTTATTTTTCAACGCTTCTAAAGAAGTAGAAAGTGTCGAACTTGTTAGTCATAGTTCTCCAATGAATTGAGACAATAGTGCAAGCGGCAGTGCGGCGCAGGCGACGGAATGGCACGCAAATACGCAGCCAGAAATAGCGGCGCGCCGGCGACACCCTGGCCGCGAGTGTCCTCAGCGAGAAGACGTTAAAGCTGCGGTCATAAGAGGCAGACATTCATATAATTTGCCAAATTTACGAGATGAAAATATCTGTTTAGTGGATCCTTAAATTACGCAATTCGAAGATGTTAACATTTAAAGTTGCAGCAATTCAAATGCCGACAAAGTTATGCTTTAGAACCTTTTTTGTTGTTTTAAAACATGGTACGTCAAAAAAAACACATATGCCTACGCGTCGGATTAAGAACGTCTTCCTTCGGTGTTTTTAAAAGTCTGTAATAAATAAAGATAAGAGTCACAAGTATAGACCCTAACTTACGCCAATTTCATAATAGGACCTGCTGAATTATCGAATGACAATACTGAACAAGTACTTATAAATAATATATGTATAAGAAGCAAGGCTTGATGCTTTCTTGTCAGATTGTATTTGTCGAAAAATAATTGTATCCAAATGAGAACGTTGCACCTTCCTTCCCCATATTTGTTACTTAGCTGTAACTGCATCGCAACGATTTGATAAAACACTCTAAATGTTTGAGAACAAAACCGTTATCTTTTCTTATCTCCGTCTGGAATGCAATGGCGCTTGCCACTCATACTGCACTGTTTAACATGCGACTGACGCGTGACTGATCGCTAGTTCAAACATATTTAAAAAAAATCGTCTATGAGCTGGTCAGATTCGCGGACTGAGAGTTCTGTAGATACAGTCAAGGAATTAAATTTTCAATCCACCTAAGGTTCAATATCATATAGCAAACTGTCACCATAAGAGCTATAGAGCAAGACGTTAGTTTGACATATCGACTTTAATGCATTGCGAATGTCAGACGACATTTCAACGAAATGGGTAGGGAAGTAAATTCCTTAACTGTACAACAACTATCATACAAAGTCTCTATCCTTATATTCACCAAAAATTGTGTTTTCTTTTGATTCAGGGCAAGATGTTTAGCGCGCTCACGACTCAACACATGGCTGGTTGTTAATTATTCTTTGTTTTACTTTAAGAATTTGCATTGCCATTTTTTTACATTCTGCATTTTTGAATTTATTACACTGATCAAGCGCCTTACCTACTATAAACTTGGTATATACCAGCGTATAGATGTAGGAATATCTTATTGACGTGTACCTATCCGTTTTTTATCTGTCAAAGTGTGCTACTAAAGTACAGTAAGTGTAGTAGTTCTAAGTAAAGTAGGTTTCAGCTGCCATGAAGCAGTGCTTGTGTTTCGGCGTGAAGAGCAAACCACTCGTGACCGTTGAAACATGGCCGAAACGTCGAGGTAAATTAACAGTGTTTTTCTCGCGTTGAAGTCCCGATAACGATATAAATAAGAGCAAAACAGCCGGTGAACTTATTGGCACGAGAGGTGAACCATCTTAGCCCTCTGGATTGGCAACACATCTGCAAATACCTTGGTATTGCGATCGTCTATGGGTGGTGGTGATCATTTACCACTAGGTGACCCACTTGCTCATTTACCTTCCAATTATATATATATAAAATCCTGGGGTGACCTGAGCTGCCACTCAAAACATGTTACAATTGCAATGTATATGTATTCTCTTTCTTACTTGTGTAAGTGCTAAAGTACTCTCTCATTTGCACATTTAAGACGTCCCTTTTTACGTTAAAAAAGGAGCAAAAGGGAAATAAATATAATGAAAAAACAAGCACGTTTTTTGTATGGGGACTTCCCTTCGTTTTCTTATTTGTGTTTTTAATTATTATTCAAAAAGGCTTTTATCCAGCAAAGAGCGGCTAGCACGTGTCCTCATTTTCTCCGTACGTCTAGAGACGCACTGAGTGACTAAGAAGCTCGCGGCGTGCCATGCTAGTCATGCAGTATGACACTCACATAGGCTAATATAGATACCATATATCGTTTTTAATTTTGAGATATCCACCATTATAAATAAGATCTCGAGCTCGGTAGAATACTTACATTTAAAATTGACCTTAATAAAAGAGGAGATTCTATATTCATTTGTATGACTTGTTTTTTTATACGTAGTAATCGATATTTTTATCACTTGCGTACCAATAATAAAAAAAAACCTTTTTGTTTGATAAAGTCTCGTAAGGCAAATAAGAGGCTCATCAGAAGCTTATGTATGAATTTGGTTTTTAGTTGAAAATTTTTATATGGAGTCATTTTATGTAAAATAGGATAGTGTTGTAGCGATGAAATATAGGCCTTGTTATCAACTTCCTAATGATGTATCATTTTCTGCGATCGACATACATTTTTCGAGTTTTCATCATGCCGCTATCTTGCAGCAAATATTAGATCCGGCGCATTTACAAACTCATCCAAGAATTTATGCTAAACTATTTTTGTACTAAAATGTCAATCCGTTTAAAAATGCGTTATGCATGAATTCACGAATTTCGTTAATGTTTTTTGCAAGGGACTCGAGTATGGATGCGTATATTTTGGGTGTCATTTTGCGAATTTAAAATGTTGTAGTCTCCGTAATGGGGATTAATTGCCTCGCCGTAACACATACTGTAATAATTACAAGTAGGTACGGCACACAAGATAGCTTAAATTAAACCAGACAGACATACAGATATCGAAAACTTTGTAATAGGATTCCGTTGTCACCCTTTTGGTACAAAACGTTAAATAGTATACACGCTGTTAAACTTGCAGTCTGCAAGAAGCTTTTAAAAAAGTAAAGCAGCACAGTTCATGTTGTGGATACAAATCCTTTCGAATCTTCTTCCCTTCTCAAGCAAATTACGCTCAGTACTATTCAACCTAATACTAACGTTGTTTATGATTATGTTACAGTTAATTCTTAACCGGTCAAAACTTTATAATAACAGATGTCCTGTCCGACTGACAGGTTAACGCCCAGCGCAAACTGCCGAAGCCGTAGGGTCCTTTTGTGGTTTAACACACTTTAAACGGATTTCAAGATCAACTCGAGGGTGAAAGTAATGGGGAGAAAGATACCTTGTACGGCAATTTCAATGTATTTGAACATGATAAAAATGTGTCAAACATTTTTTGATGCACCCTTAAGGGATTTAAAGTTTTGTTCATTCGCGCGGGGTTGTGCTGTCCCTTAATATTTAGCGTCGCGATCCTTAACATGAAGTCAAATTTTCCATGTGTAACCCATGTGTGAAATGTCAAACTAGTCACGGCCTCAATATAAAGATGCGGTAGTATCGGCGGTGTCGCGGCGCGTCTATTTGCAGTGTCGCGGCGCCGGCGCAGGGCGGGCGGCGAACAGCCTCGCGCTACACAAACCGAATTCTCTCGCCGCGCGTGGGCTTGTCACCGTCTCGCCACTGGCAATAATAAATATATGAAATTACGCGTTTGTCGGCGGGATGAGGCCGGTGACGCCGCTGTGGTTTGTCTATGCGCTGACGTCACTGTCTGGGAATCCGGCGCCCCGGTGCTCCCTGACCTACGTCCAGGGCGGCGCGACGCTCGCACCGCCACCCCCACTCCGGATACCCACCCCTTGCTACCCTGCTTGATGTAATTTAATGATCACTCACGCCTCACTTGTAAAGAATGTTTTATATTTTGTCTTTGTGCTATGTCACTTGCATACTTTGAACGTGGTACTTTTGCGAAATATATAGAGTTGGTTTTACGGGGCTAAAACATTTTAGTTTTCTTAGTAAGCCACCAGGTGGTCTTTCGTACTGTTGTTAGCGTCATGCGTTCTCTAAGTTTGCTTTAAAGGGTCACAGTAATTACGTATAAGACGGAGGACCAGATACACACAAAAATCTATATAAATAAAAATGAATTGTTGTTCGTTAGTCTGATTAAAACTCGAGAACGGCTGGGCCGATTGAGCTGATTTTGGTTTTAAAATGTTTGTCGTTGTCCAGGGTAGGTCTAAACGGTGAGCAAATATGCCTCCAATAATTAGGCGGTACGAAGTTCGCCGGGTCAGCTAGTTGGTAATAAATTCTTATGCTTAAATGACAATTTGTTTTAAATATTCTACGTTATAATTTATACTATAAAAATGGAAAGAAATTTTGGTTCTAAAAATGTACACTTTGGTTTAAATTTTAAATAATAGAAATAAATATAAACATTAACGACGAACAAGCCAAACTTTTGCACCCCGAGTGCATAAATCATATTCAGGCGTTTTATTAAGGTACCAATGTGCGCGACTCCGTCATCGCTTTAATAAAAAAAGCTCACTTAACAGCCAATTTATTTTCACGTCAGCTTCAATTGTGCGTCTTATAAATTCCTCGGTAAGTTTTCGTGATGTCAGATTATATTTAGGTGCGAATCATGTCTTCGGACGGGGTTTCCCGCGGGACGTGATCGGAATGTCGGCAGCTGTCGCACTCGTGCCGGACTCGTTACAACGCGGATGTCGCAAAAACTAAACTTGTCAAATACACCGAGCTACTGCGAAACAATCTCTGCAGGCATTATGCGCTGGGTAATGCGCCTCGACGTCGTTTGCGCTCTGTCAACGCACTTGCTATCGTTCTAATAAACCCGTAAAATTACCTTATGTTATTATACTCGCTCTTATGTTGCTGTTTTGCTTAAAAGTCTGTAAGAGCTGTAATCTCAAATGCTTTTAACGTTATATTTACTTGCATAAGCAATTTATGTAAGTTTATAGAATTCAACTTGATGATTATAACCGGTGCTAAGTAAAAACGAGTATTTACTCGTGCTTTTATACATTACTTAGACACCTGGTTTTGTTAGTTCCTAAATTTTGCAATGAATTTTAGGTATTTAAGGTAACAAGTCACTTGAAATAGTCATCTAGCGCTTGATTAATAACCCTCATGTTGTCGACTACAGTTTAGAATAGTTGCAGGCAAACATCTTGAGCATAAATCGAGTGCAGGGCGTATGTTTTTGCATACACATTTGTACTAGAAACGGCTACTGCGCAGTCAAGGTCAGTGCTCAAGAAGTTTGCCGAGAAATATATAAGAACTACATTGTTCACCTATAAAGCACATATGTATTACATAATATCATAAACTACTTCGTACAGATACACGGCCTCATACTGAAAAAAACGACACCTTTTTAAGTAGGGTTATTCATAGGCGCACTTTGCCACTAAAGGGCAATTTGTACCGGTGGACTGTCCACGAATTTTCTTGGGACGAAAAGCTATCTATTGACGTTTGCATCTCTGCCATGTAGCATTAAGATCTAATGATAACATTCGTAATAGTAATTTCTCGAATCAATGAGATGAACTAGTGTAAATATCATTAGTAGTAATAAAGTATATAATCTTTATGTCTACTACCTGGTATCGCCTAAGGATGCTGTCAAGATATTAACGTCAAGAAAGGCTTCCTATGATGTCACCCATAGTACTTTATTTGGTACTTATTATATTTATGAGTTGGGACCCCGTGCGTACAGTGGCTACGGGGAATTATTTTAATGGCCGTAATTCCAGTTATCGGATTCCGGCCGGCTGTCAATGAGCATTGTTTCTCTAAATCCGCGCGCGTGAACCGCAAGCGCCATCGCATCGGCGGCCTTTCCGTATCGTAATTTTGCTACCTCGTTGATATTCAAATATCGTTTGCTCGTTTATTTCTCAATGGCTAGTATTGTATGACGATAGCATTTTATAACGGTCCTCATTGTATAGTTTGCATACATACTATAGGCCTTTTAACCATAAATCTACACCGATGGATAACATAATTCTAAGAGTGTACCTGACTTCGCTTGAAGTACGACTTTATCAGTAGTGAATACTTGTCTTCGTACGTAATAGTACGCGGAGTTCGTCGAGTGGTATTTCAATGATGTTTTCTATGAACAGTGGCAATGGCAAGTTGGCGACCTGGGGCTGCATCGCCGGCTTCATGGTGATGATGTGCCTGGACGTCGGGCTGGGGTAAGGCCGCGCGCGCCGCTCTCGGCCTGCCTCCTCCCCGGCGACTACTGGCTCAGTCAACCAATGAGGGCTCCCGCTCACCAGGCAACCGAAAATCGCTACGTATCAATGCAAACTCAGGTAATATAACTATGTCAAAATTCTCTTTCACTAATTACCTAGTGATAACTATTAATTAGATAGTTCTTAGCTAATCTTGTAAGTGACAGATACAATATTTTACCTGAGTTTTCATTGCTGGCATCTAGCTACTTTCGATTCTCTAGTAGCACCTTATCGCAACAATTTTGACTGGTACCTCTTATCTTCTTTTACACAGTACAGCCTAGTTTTCATATTGTGGTTAATCGTTAAAGCAGTAGTTCAAAGTGTTAGTGATATTTGCATTCTACGTTAAGTACTATAGTATTATTTACTGTGTTAAAGTTTTTAGTAAGACGACAATCCTTTAACCGAATTCTTGTAGTGTAATTTGGATGGCACAGCTGTTTGTTTTTCTGGTCAGGTCGAATGTCATAAAACTTGTCTTAGTTAGTATTTAATTAATAAAAAATAGTGACCTACAAGACTTGATGTTTACAATTACAGTGAGCCCATTAATCACGATTCTAAAGACGTTATATTATCCCACAACTGATGCTAACCGGAAAAATGTGCTGTGCTTTGCATTCACTACTGTTATTACCAATATAATTAGGTATTCTTCGATATTATAATTCAATCATTATCGTGACATTCTTTCGTATATCAGATGACATTCTAAAATAAATAACAATGTAAACTAAGGTACATTTTAGGTCACAAATTGACAACCTATAACAATTTTCTTGTGGATGAGGTTCGGAATATACTAAAGATAATTTATGCAACGATACAAATATTCCTTGTACATATGTATAGTAAATAATGTTAATTATTTAAGGGACTGCCAACAACTAAAATCAATTAATACTAGTATAAGAATGCCTTTCCTATGTCGCTTATGTCGATGATTGTTGAAATTTGACGCGACCCGCTACTTTGTACGGAGCTGCCTCCATATTCTAAGTTCTAGGTAATCCTAATAGGTAATTCCCACAGTAATGTGATCTTGTTCTTCTTACTGTTTAAGGGCAGTTTCATTCTGGCATGCAGATTCACAAGCTATCGTAAGTGACGATAAAAAATACTCATGGTATTTTTCAATGTTTACACATCTCATTTTTAACTTGTCTTAATTCAAAAAAATACTTTTGCTCCAGTCAATAGAGTAACTTTGAACAATTGGGTAACATTAAACGGCCTTAAAAAAAGGTTTTGTGCACTATTTTATCGTAATATATTTGTATTAATTGGTTCTTTGATATCATCTCCCCTTTGAGTTATTCGTCTATTCTAAGCATTTGAACGGTTAATACTATTTTTAAGGCTGGCTAATGAAATGAGTGTTCAAACTTACCCGCTTTGACTGTACTTTTTGAAGTTACCTACCATTGATATTGTAGTAAGAACAACTTTCGAGTACGTATGGAATCAATTATGTCTGTAAACGATGGCACAGCGAAATAATTTACAATTAGTGTTAAAGCTAACTAACTATTTTTTTTATTGATTGTTGACAAAAGCCCACGGGCGCGATTATCTTGGGATCACTGATTCTCATGGGCAATCGAGATGACTTTCCACCAGGTGATCCGCAGGCTCATTTTCCACCTTACTTTCAAAAATTACGGAGGCGACTATGATAGCAAAATTTATTTCTTTTCTGTCAAGGAAGGTAAGATTTTCTTACCAAATCTGTAAATTTAGAGCAACAATTTGACATCGCCATAAATACTTGGAAGAGTACATTCATGAGTGCCAACACGTATACAGCCAACCTGAATACGTCTCTACGAATGAGGTTGAGTGCATGTAAATATTTCGGAAATTTTTTAAACTTGGCTGCAGACTCGTTGATACTTAAACTATTTTTCCCCTGGCTCCGGCTCAGGTTGAAACTACCTTTCTCGGTGTTCGTTACGAAATATACGGGACATGTATATGTTTTTTTTTTGATGAATTGAGCCTTTTGTACACTCTTGTATAAACATTTTTATTGAAAATACCAAAATTGTGTGTTGTATTTGAGTGCACACATCGTCCTGAAAAAGAGAAAATGAAGTGTAAAGGACAATATTGTTAACTATTTAGAGTTATTGTTTACACAGACTACAGTGATACCCAAATATTTGTTTATGATATTGCATTTAATTTGCGTTTCACACGTGAGACTTAATGGGTGCTCAGTTAATTTAAGATTAGGTTTAAGTAGGTCGTTATTGTAATGGATACAATCAAAGACAATGTATAAGACAGGCTGACAGAATCCATACATTTAAGCATAATTCTATATGTGCAACGCACTCTTGGTATTTTCCTGCCCTGCGGCTACGGTGTTCCTTCAGAAAAGCTGGTTTAAGTTGCTGATGGTTTTAATAACGTTTAAAAAACCCTATCAGAGTCAATTTGCTATTACTTTCTTTCATATACAACGTGGGATTTAATTGGAACCATCTAGTTCAACTAGGATAAGCACGTTATGATTTTAATAAGGCGGCTGTCAGTCTATTCAATACTATTGCCTTTGATACAATCTATCGTTTACAATCATTCCAACTGTATTAAATCAGATGATGCTTGTAGTAATGTAATTTGTGCTGTTTTCTAAGAAAGTTTTTTTGAAGCTTATTTCCTCTGATGTATAGTTGGTATGGTCAACGCGTCCAAAGTCTCTGAGGCCTGTAGTTACGACCGTCATCAAGTGTTCTACTTGACGTTTCGTTTCTATACGAATAAAACGTCAAAGGCGATCTTGAGTACGCTGCTGCACTTGAGAACGATCTATAACTACAAGCCTAATAAACCTGAAACCTTACCCCCAGTAATCTGTGTTACCACTAGTGGCTATGAAACGCACTAAATATTCGGAAATTGTAAAATAAAATTCAGCGCGTAATCGTTGTTTTGTTATTTTAGTAGAATGTGACTTGTTCCGAAGATCTCTAGAGCGAATTGCCTGGACGTCTGATCGGTTGACATGTTTTAATACCTACGTATTTTATGTATAGGTGACCAAATAATAATTCAATGACAAGTTTCTCGAAACGCGAAATTATTAAGTTTGTGCTCCTTAATAGATAAATAACCATTGAACTCGATTTAGTTTGTTCAATCCACAAAGAGGCGCCCTAAGATTTTTTTTTCTAGGTCTATGTGTTCGTTCGAACATTCGTGTTCTTTTAGGGTTCGATAGTTATAGACCGTTCTCAAGTAAGACCGCGTTCTTAAGATCGAATGTGACGTTTCTTTCCTGTAGAAACGAAATGTCAAATGCAATCTTGAGTACGCTGCTGCACTCTAGAGTAATCTATAACTACACAGGCCTTAAACCCCGTTTCAGGCAATGGTGTTTTATCGATCACATACATTTATTTGGAATTTCATCCTTACTATACACACGATGTGAAAAAATTTAAAATTCGACTTACTTTTTTAATTTTGTTTATAACGTACACGTATCGAAACTGCATCTGTTTTTTTGCTTTCCTAAATCAGTGGGTCCTGAAAAAACTTTTAAGGACTAGGGCGCCCCTCGTCGACTGAACAATCTATACAGAAACGTATTTTACTGGAAAATGTAATTGTAAATACAATCCGTTAGCTTTTTAAAAACATTTGAATCCGAGTTACATCCATTCGTCTTCTAATACCTGCTGACCTAAAGAGAATGCAACTTATTGCCATTATGACACTATGTCATGTCGCATTAACGTGAGCAATAGAAAAATACAGCTCCGGCTATTTTTTTGGTGATGTTTAACATTTAATTTATTTTTAATAATTATAATAGTGCAGCGGATGTTTATTTTAAAAACAGAAGATCCGTTTAGAAGCTAACGGATTCTAAGTGACTTTTATATAATTATATTTCAGACATGGCAAGAGCTACTAGTATAGTAAATTATTATTATTAAATTTGTGTATAAATAAATATGCATTTTTAAAACTTCGGTTTAGTAAACTCGTTATTACAGATGTTTTCTTACAATTGTGGGTACTGAAATACATAGTGCGCGCGAGTTGAGTGGAGAGTTCTAGTTAAGTTTAAATTCATATTCTACAATTAACACGCGCGCGCTATAGCTCAGTAAGTTGTAGCACAATTCTGATATTCGGATTTACTGTAAACTATGAACGCGCCCTAATTATTTTGTTATTAAGTTATTAATATTATTTTTGAATATAATTATGAAATGCAGCATGTTATCTGATTTTATTTTATTTCCTATAAAGTTAATTCGATAAAATGGTATACTTCATTAGTAAACCGAGATCTCAATGATGTTAAAAGTATGATTTCTCTTGAGTCGTAAAATATTCTTTAAGGCCAGTTTAGGTAAGTTAGCCTTGGGTGTTTTATTCTAAAGCCGACAAAGAGGCAAGTGGTTTACCTGATGTTAAGTGATTACCACAAATATTACCAAAACGCAATTGGCTATGGATGAACTCCAGCAAAGTGCTTGGATATTTTGTCATTACAAAGCAATAAGCTTCCTTAGTAACCCCAAATAATATCAGATTTTTTGGTTGCCTCATTTAATTATAAAAAATAAAAAACATTTTCTGAAAGCTGGGATGATGTAAATACTGATTTCTATGCTCTATGCGTCTTCTCATAGGTCTCGTTTTCAATATATGTAGACGACGATTGATCCCTTAATTTTCCACCTTTGGAACCTGTTAACCTGTGTTTAATCTTTACATAGTTTATATCTTTATACAGTACAAAAAACAAAGTAAAGTCGCTATTTTTCCTGCGTATCTGAAATTTTTATAATGTATCTTCGGCCGCCTTCTTCTAAACCACCCAACGGATATTGATGCAGTTTTCACTGTCATTTAGAGATTTTTAGAGAGAAGGTTTTTATGTGTTTTATCCCGATGGTAGCCGTGCAAAACCGGGGCAGGTCGCTAGTTGCTAATAAAGTACTTAATAAATTATTTAAAAATGTTGTATAAAATGTTGTTTGTACAGTCAGTAGCAGGTAGACCTACAAGGTCGAAGATGTGAAAAATATCTAGGAACTACTAATAAATACTACTTGACTATAGTGATACTTATAAAATAGTAAGAGCCTTGTTGATATGTTCAACTACTTCTACTGCTGATTATACCTACGGTAAATGTTTTAACGCTATGTTTCAGTATCATCATACTATTAATTGTTAAGTAAAACTAATTACAACAATTGTTTTTAGCGGCAGAAATTACAGCTGGACTCTTATAACTCTCACAAGGATACAGCTTAATGATTAAATTCTAATTTTATATCCTTATAAATGAACATATATTAATATGTCAAAGTACGGCAAATATTCTTATCAATTCCTTTTCCGCGAATCGAGTAATCTACAACAGGAAATATTACATGTAATAATATTTCTTTAGCTATGGGAAACCACCGCGATTACTTCTTTCCGCTGAGATAATTCAGGTTACGGTTCGCCTTGGTCATTTACCATAGTCCCAGTCCCAGTCCGATTGTATGCATTGTACTACGCCAAGAAGTCCGTGTGAGTCCAGTGTCACATATGTACCACGCCACGAAGCCCGTGTGTGTGTTCAGTGGTATATACTTATATATGCACCACGCTAAGAAGTCCGTGTGAGTCCAGTGCCACATATGTACCACTCCACGAAGCCCGTGTGTGTGTTCAGTGGTATATACTTATATATGCACCACGCTAAGAAGTCCGTGTGAGTCCAGTGCCACATATGTACCACTCCACGAAGCCCGTGTGTGTGTTCAGTGGTATATACTTATATATGCACCACGCTAAGAAGTCCGTATGAGTCCAGTGCCACATATGTACCACTCCACGAAGCCCGTGTGTGTGTTCAGTGGTATATACTTATATATGCACCACGCTAAGAAGTCCGTGTGAGTCTAGTGCCACATATGTACCACTCCACGAAGCCCGTGTGTGTGTTTAGTGGTATATACTTATATATGCACCACGCTAAGAAGTCCGTGTGAGTCCAGTGCCACATATGTACCACTCCACGAAGCCCGTGTGTGTGTTCAGTGGTATATACTTATATATGCACCACGCTAACAAGTCCGTGTGAGTCCAGTGCCACATATGTACCACTCCACGAAGCCCGTGTGTGTGTTCAGTGGTATATACTTATATATGCACCACACTATGAAGTCTGTGTGAGTCCAGTGCCACATATATGTACCACTCCACGAAGCCCGTGTGTGTGTTCAGTGGTATATACTTATACTAGCTTCTGCCCGCGGCTTCGCCCGCGTGGCCTACGGAAAACAAATGACTTTTTTTTAATCAAAAAACTTATAAGTGCTCTCACTCCCTCTCATATTTTCACCACCCGTTTTACCCCTTCAAATGTAAAAATGCAAATACCCTAAAACAAACAAACATTTTGAAGTTCCTATTTTTGAATAAACCGACACCTCCCCTCCATACAAAGTTTCACCCCCGTTTCCCGCCCCTAAAATTCGATAGTCGTAAAACCCTGAAACACATAATTATTTATTTATGATAATAATCTATAATTCAAAATTTCAAGTTATTGTTAAAAACCCGATATCTCCATACAAACTTTTACTCCCCGTTTCCCCCATAGAAATTTAAAAATCCAAAAACCCTGTGACACGTCATTATTTATTTATGATAAGTAGCTGTATTTAAAAATTACAAACTCCTATTAAAAAAAATGAACACGTCCTTACAAACTTTCACCCCCGCTTTTCCCCCTTTAAATGTAAAAATGCAAAAATCCTGAAACACATTATAATACTTATAATCTATTTATGATCAGTAGTTCTAATTCAAATTTTCATGTTTATAACTTCAATCAACAAAGACTTTCATACAAAGTTCAACCCCCACCCCCGGTTTCCCCCTGAAGGTAAAAAAATACCAAAAATGGTTTCTTGGCGGATTCTTACGCAATAAAATAAACCTATATTCCAAATTTCAGCTTTCTTGATTCAATAGTTTCGGTTGGACGATAATCGCAAATCAGTCAGGACATGTTTGTGCGTGGCAGACAGACATACGGATAGATGGGTGGCACTAGAGGCTTAGTTATAACACGTAACCACGTACATTATTTTTACTTCAATACAAAAAAATTGTGAACGAAAAGCTCAAATACATAATTTTATCCCCCTTTTCACCCCCTTCAGGGTTGTAATTCCAATAACACCCGATATACACGTTGCGTTATAAGCCTAAATAATAAATGAAGTGATTTTTGCTGTGAAAATGAAGGCCTTTCCATACACACCTTTATCCCCCTTTTCACCCCTTCAGGGGTGGAATTTTCAAAAACACTGAGTCCCGTCTAAATTAATTTTTTTACCTAAGCCTAACAACAAAATTTCAAGATCCTAACTTCAAAACTGACGGACTTTCATACAAACTTTCATCCCCTAATTTACCCCCTTAGGGGTGAAATTTCCAAAAATCCTTTCTTAGTGGATGCCTACACTATATAAGGTATCTATGTACAAAATTTCAAGTCTCTAGGTCCAGCGGTTTGGGCTGTGCGCTGATATATCAGTCAGTCAGTCAGTCAGTCAGTCAGTCAGGACTTTGAATTTTATATGTATAGATATGCACCACGCTAAGAAGTCTGTGTGAGTCCAGTGGTATAATCTTGTACCACGCTAAACAGTCCGTATGTGTCCAGTGGTATACATTTATAACACACTAAGAAGTCTCTGTGTGTTCAGTGGCATGCATACATATGCATCACGCTAAGAAGTTTATGAGTCTAGTGGTATACATTTGTACTATGCTAAGCAGTTCATGTGTGTCCAGTGGAATACATTTGTACCGCACTAAGAAGTCCGTAAGTGTTCAGTGGTACATATGCACCACGCTAAGAAGTCTGCGAGTGCAGTGGTATACATTTTTACCACGCGACCGCCAGAAGGGAGGGTTATAAACGTGTAATTGTATGTACCTAGCAGATACCGTCGGTACTATATTTTCGGTAGGCTTCAGTGTCTATCTCTAAGCGCGATATTCTTTGAACAGCACGTGCTATCAGAACAAGGGGAAGGAAGTCATATATTAGATTCATTACTAGTTTTCTAAACGAGGAAACCAATTGTTTGGGTTTTTTATAATTATACCCGCAGTCTTATCGGTTGTCAAGGATCCAGTGGTGCAATTATGAAACGAGTTAATATATTGATACTTAAATATAAGGTAATCCTCCCAGTGTTTGACACGCGTAGGATATTGTCTTTACTATTAGTTGACATCATTGTCTCTCGTTTTGACTCGTAAGTTAAAATAGGAAGACAAACAAGCAAGTGGGTCACCTGATTATAAGTGATTACCACCGTCCATAGACACCCGCAATGCCAAGGAGATTGCAAATGCGTTGCCAATCCAGAGGGCTGAAATGGAATAGCTCTTGTGCCAGTAATTGCACACGCTGTCTCGCTCTCCATGCCAGAACACAACACTCCTGCTTAGCGGCAAGATTAGCAAGCAAGATGTTGGTAGCGATCCGGACGGACCATGCAGAAGGTAGGAAGGTAAATTATTATTATTATGCGTGTAAGTAGCGAAGAGTCGTACTATTTATGATTCCATCGATGCCTCGTATAAAAGCAAAACTTGTGTGGATCGTGTAGTTTAAGTGTATAGTGGTGGTGGTTTATAGTTGAGTCCGTGTGATGTATGTTGTTTCGTGTAGTATCGAGGGGGGGCAGATTCTTGCATGAAAAATATATATGTCGTGCAGACGCAGCTGTTTTGCGGAATAGTAGCAAGGTAATTTGTTCCAGTTTGTTGACAGTGCAATACCACACTCTTACAGAATATCGGCGGGAAGTTCCTCACGGTGAGTGAGAGATCCGGAGGCCCACGGGGAGAGGGGACCTAAAGCCCGCGTGAGGGCCATCATCGATTCTTTTGAGCTTGCTGATGGCGAGTCATATGATGGGTCGTGATCACACTACCCATGACCTTCATGCTCGTTTGCTTCCGTTTACCATTAGAAAAAATTATGTTTTTAGTCTGGTGTCATTTTCAGAGAATAGGTACCATATTTAGTCGGGGTGCAATGCAACGTTGCGTTGATGCGCCAACAGGAAGTGGATACCGAAATTAGTAATTAGAAAAATGTACCGATACAAAACTATTGTCAATTTAGAGTGAGAATGCAATACATATTTAATAACAATGTACAATTATGTATAGTCTATAATTAACGATCATTTCTGTTAAAAGCTCTAATTGTTAAGAAAACTAATTGTCCCAAAAATTAGATCTAGTTAGATCGATTCATGGTCCCTTCAAACCACAGATTAAATAATACAAGCTTCAAACCACCACATTGTCAATTTCATCGAAATCGTTAGAGCCGTTTTCGATAACGCGATTACAAACAAATCATGACCTAAGAAAAAAGGTTCCATCTTACATTTTAGGGTAGTTGTAAATTGAGTATTATGTGGTCTTCAATAGGGTTAATACTCCTGCGAAATATTCAAGGCAGTTGGAACTCTTTTATTCTCAGATCACCAAATATACAAATATTACTATGGTATAGGGTAACTCCCTGAGTAAAAGTATACATTAAAATAACTTCAATTGACTTCGGCAGTCGTCGGAAATACCATAGTACATAATAATATATATATCGTCACTTGGATGGTAAAACTATTAAAGCGACACTTACTCACTTGTCGCTTTAGTAGTTTTACCATCCAAGTGACGATATATAAATAAAATTGAATGAAGTAGGTACATTGCTGCCTTTAGATAGACCATCATATCATGTAATGGTCTAAAGCGGCAATGTAAATCAACAGCGGTCTTTTTAGCTGTGTGGCATCATACTGTAACGAGGAAAGGTATGCGGGAGGGGTGGGTGGCGGGTATTTTCTCTTCCGCGGTGGGAATTCCCTTCAAGAATCTCAAGTGGCCTGAAAATTAGTCGCGATGCACTTGCGCGCCATGTTTTTACTATTTTGATTTTTTTTCATGTTTTGACGTATCTGAAAAATGTACCCCTAATTTTTAGTTCGTTTTCCTACGTTAATTGTTTTTTTATGAAAAAGGGAGTTGACATGAGTTAGCCTGAGCAAAGATGAGATGAAGAGTAACGAGAATCTGATGTAAAGCGATCACCGCCGCCCATGGGAACCAGCCACCACAAGAAAATTGCTGCTCCTTTGCCGGTCTTTAGGTCTCCCTTCCCCTCCCTAGATATATTATATCTATGTGTTAAAACTTTGAAACGCTAAACATCTAATAACATCCCTAAAGCTTCCTTCCACACGGACTTCCACAGAAGTTAAACAACCTTCCTGACAGTAAGTAGGTGTAGTCATTGATAGACATCGACAACAATACGAGTGATCCGGCGACGGTATAATAATGCCGTCGCGGCTAGGGTTACCAGGCGTTACCTTTTAACCGACGAAATAACGAACGAGGCTCTCAAGCTAACCCGTATAGATTTTCTTGTTATGTGCGTGACCACGTATAACTTTTTGTAAGCGCTTGTCGGGATTCTGAACTTATTGAAAGTCACTGTTTTTTTAAAGGAACTAAGAAATTGTTTTTTTTTTATAATTTCGTTTTTAGAGAAGCTTTGTTTCTGTACTTTAGTATTTTATTGTCATTAAATCTTCATAAGGTAACAAAAAGTGAGTCTGAAAACAATTTCCTGGATTTGTTTACATAACTACTTAGTTACATACATACAAGTGAAAGCGTTATTTGTTCAAAATATTAATAACAAAAACACAATGAAGAAATACTTTAAAAACTAAAGTATTGTAAACCGAAAGCTCTATAATGGAAAAGGATGCTTGTAGCAAAAGGAACAGACTCGCTCATGAGCTGGACTGGGCGGTTTTAATTAGGACCTATTTTATGTTAAAACTGAATCTACAATTAGGTACAACTCATAATTATTTATTAGCTTAAAACAAGGGTAAAGTTGTTATCAACGTAAAGTTCACACAAAAAACGGACCCCAGTCTCTTCATTCCTACGAAAAAGTCGCTCGCACAAAATGTCACACCTCATTCATACAAATCAATCAGGCGCATGGTCGGGATTTTTTAATGTTCCATCTGGTAACCCTAGCCGCGGCGCGGGCGGCCTCATTTCCATTCACTCGGCGTTTGTTGATAATGCAGGCGGTGGTGGTCAGAGGGCGCGGGGTGACATAGGGTTACCATGATGCGAACGTAGTTCTGATTTTATAATCCGTTTGACAGCTGTCACTGTAATGCCTGCCATGTTGGTAATCTGAACTAGTTTTGCGATATGGCCTATAACCGCCTTATAGACAAAAGTAACACTAAATAAAATAATTATTGTTTTAAGAACAACATAAAAGCTAAGTTTGACATTACGGCAAATTATACCCCGAGCAGAGTTTCTAAGCCCTCTTTGAAATGTTTTCACAGTAATTGTCATAGTTGGCAGGCTATTGCCAATAGCCTGCCAAGGAAATCAAATGTGTTTTATTGTGAAAAACTTCTAGAGAGGGCTTAAAAAATTCTGGTCATTGCTTTTGCTAGCTCTAAGCCCTCTCTAAGCGTTTGTAACGTTGGCATTACCCATTTGCATAAATCTTAACTAGATAGATGATGAATACTGTAGAATTGAGCCATTGATTGAGATAGAAGCAGAGACAGAAACAAGTTTTTATTTAAACTGGTCATCATGGTCAATTCCCCTAGCCAGTTTTACCTGGATCGTAATGACAGCAGTTGAAACGATGATAAGTTGACCACCTAGTATTCTACCATTTATTGCGGACTTATTTCCGTTACCGCTCATTTTCCACGAGCTTGCTACACGAGTATGGTTAGAAAATAAATAATATTAATAAATATAGTCATTAGATGAAAATTGACAATCATGTATTGTATCATTGCAATTTTTTCGTGTCTCCCATGCTAAATGATTGTCTGGAAGAGATCGCTTTTAAGCGATATGACCGCTAATTGTTTCCTTTGTAAATTGTTTTTTTATTTAATGTTTGTTAACTTTTTTCCGTGTGGTTTTCAATAAAAAGTATTTGTCTTGTCTTGTCTTGTCTTGTATCCCATAGCTATTTTAAGCCGATTTGTCCATAAAATCTGATTTTAATTCATCATACAACCCGAAGATTGCTATGGGAAACTTACTTTCTTAAAACAAACAAAATCAAGATTGGATAACAAATCATATACTAAATAGGTATGCCTTGCAGGTAAAACTTGTTTGGTGCTAAGACTAAGACTTACAATCGACATCAACAAGACATGACCTAACTTAGAATTAACAAGTTTCGATATTGGGAAACACTCCGAATACTAAGCCCTGTCATTAACTAGCGTTACACGGTAATTACCGAGACGTGTCATGTTTGCATCACAAATCGACCCATTTGATTGGTCAATCTCCTAAATGACCAGCTTAGGCCAATCAGTATGACTGATTCGTATTGCGTAGGTCACGGCGCTTTACCTAATGATTCTTTGTGAGCCCTATTTGCAAACTCTAGACTATGAATATAATTTGGCAGGTAGATTGGTATGTACCTACAGTATAGTAGCTGCACATGTTTTCTACAAGAATTCTCTTTATGCACTGGCCGCATATCTAATCCAATACATAATATTAAGTACGAGTAGCACATCTCGAAATTTTATATCATTGGCACGCTAGCTTTTACTGTGAACAATGCAGCTGTCTCTTTCCAATTAGAGAGCATGCGCGAAAAGGACCGTTGCTCTATATCTGCGACAAACATTTGCGTGCTTAGGGGGTTCTTATTTCCAGGGTTACTTAAACCTACCGCATGCCTGAGAGGTTCTTTCTTGACAGTTGCACGTTATCATAGAGACGTTAAAGCTACCCGTATTATGTTGTCATAAGGTTGCATTTTGTTGTTGCATCATATCTTGTGCACTTTACAATCTTAATAAAGTAACATTTCTACCTAGGACTCCTAGGAGACCGTCATGTACGTATCCGTATCCTGTGTTAGTTTTAATTCATCGTTGTTTTTTCATTCACGTGTCCCTCTTTCAATTGTCTCAAAATCGTCTGGCATCCCATCAAAAAATGGTAACCCTGTGTGCGCGGGGTGCGGGCGGGCCCCCCCGGCTGCAGTCGGCCGGCGGCGCCCGCGCCCCGCGCACGCTGCATCGTTGCACGCGCATCGAAAACCCGCGAAAGCGCCGCGCGCAACTGTCAAAATCAAAACAACTGTCAAAATCGAAATCGCGCGTGTTATCGGCCACGCGCTTACGACGCCGCTATCAAGCAGTGCGACTGTCGGACTGTTTCAGCATTGTTTACGCGCTTGCGCAAACACGTAAGTTATGCATGTCCTGTGTGCATTTCGGTGCGTTCACTCCGTTTGTTTACTTTACTACACACGTCCACTTTTTCTCTAGTTTAAATTCTAAATTCCATTACATTTAATTAGCAGTACGTTCTCATTACCACCTATTAAGTTATAACTTTATAACCAATTATAAACAAGAAAGTTCTTATTTTTAATGGATCGCTTTTGATGGAACCGATAAAATTTAGTACGTAACAAAATCTCGCATCATTAATGCAAGAATGCACATGGTTCTCCCGTGTAGGGTAGAATAAGCTCTGCGTCGTTGTCTTAGAGCGGTAATTGAATTGTAGCATTGTGGTATTGAGTCGCGAAACGCCGCGGCGCGCTGCGCGGGCGCACCTGCCAGTCACGCTGGATTTGTGTCCCCACTTGCTTATTTAAACTGAAATTAACAGTCATTATTTTGAATATGAAGCTCATGTGATTACCTTACTACACAATACTTGCCTAGCACACATTAGAAGGCTGCTGCTATGCTGTTCACAAAAGGCCCATCAAGTGAGCTTCACAACAATTATCGAGCTTTAAAGCAGGGAAAATAAGGCTGCAAGTAATAAAGCATTTATACAAAAGACATCAACGCGTCGTATTCGCAAACAGAGACAGCGGCTAATGAGCCGACTGGCTCAGCCCTGGCAATCAACCTAACCTAACTAGTCTTTTAGAAAATTCACGTGCATTATCTGGCAGACTATGTGTTTTGTTTTTAATTGTCAGTTTCCGTGGCTGGCGCCTGAGCTTCTTATTCTAAATGGCATTGTTAGTTCAGGAACAGAAACGTTAGTAATTAGGAGTTACCAGACCCAAGAATATTACCCACGAATGTTGAACGTGCCTAACTTAGTTAGTCTAAGTAACCGGAATCTACTGATTGGGTCGTCATGTAGCATTTACTATACCTACCGCCACTAGTTGCTACCCGCGGATTTACACGCATTTAATTACTTTTCCTATATATCACAAGAGCCTTCCATTTATCCAAACTTTCAAACTGATATTATAAATGGGAAAGTCTGTCTGAATGTTCGGCTTTCACGCATAAACAGGTGAACCGATTTGGATGGATTTAGGTACAGGGTTAGTTTATAACCCAGGAACAGACATAAGATACTGTTTTTTCATGAATTTACCCCTAAAGGGGTGAAATGGGAGATGAAATTTTGCATGTGAAATGCTTAATTTCAGAATTTTTGGGACGGATGATGGTGCAGGCAACAGAGAATTAATGAGGGGAGATGATTGCATATGAGAATAGCCATTAGCCACTTCTTATCCCAAAAAGATACAAAATTCTCGTGGGATAAAGACAAACAAATTCCTCGCGAACAAAATCGCGGGTTAATCATATTTTTTCAAATGTAACTCTAGAATTCTAATGACTCTGTTAATTTCACCCAAGTCCCACAGCTCCCATTTCATTTTCCTTTCCGTTATCCAAAGCATAGTAGTACCACGCCAGCGTTTCAGTCATTTCACGGTCAGCGGTGATTACTTTACTACCCATCATGTGACCCGCTTACTAGTTTTCTTCATAATATAGAAACACGAAAAACAAAGTAAGTAAGTAAGTAAGTCAACACTTTATTGTACACAATATTAAAAAACACGGTACATAATATTACAATTAAAATAAAATAGTACAAAGGCGAGCATATCCCTGTAAGGGATCTCTTCCAGCTAACCTAGGAAAGTTTTACACAAAAATTACAAGGAGAGACAAACAACAAGCGTCCACCTACAGCTAAATTACAATTACAATTTACTAGTTTAGAAGTGAAGTCACAACAAACAGACTTCTGCATCTATAATATTAGTACGGATATTTGAATTTATATTGCACGTTATATGTCGTGTAGATAAGTGGTTAGCACCAAAACCGTAGACCGCGCTAAAAACTATCACAGGCGATAATTGTATACTCAATGTAGATGTATAATACGTAGCTTACTGCCGTTCTGATATAGTTTATACTTCGTTCTTTCAAATCGAAGTAATAACGACCAAACATGCGTACGCTTCTCAGTAACTTGAAGACAAAACGTGCTAATATTTATCTAATAACACTTATTTACGAGTACTATTGTTAATTAGGTACGTTTGAAATGCAGAAGTTTATACATTTTCCAATTTTAACTTCGTTATACGTTTTTTTTATATATGCGTCAAAACAAGTTTTTCCTTTGCTATATCACCATTGTAATCTGAAAAAAATTAAGAGACGAATTTAACCACTGAATACCATAGCTTTTTTGTAAATGTTGCGTTGAATATTTTAGTAGGTACACACTCTTAGCCATATTTTGGCCAAGTCAGCTTAGTACGGTCAGCCTCAAAAGTAGCTAAACATTTTGGGACCTCGTCGGTCGTCTATTTCTACACCTGACTGATGTTTCATCCTGCGAGTATCTAGCTAGACAAAGTGACATTCTGTTAGCTTGAACCCTAGTAGAAACGACA
Organism: Ditula angustiorana; assembly: GCA_963691745.1. Classification (NCBI taxonomy): domain Eukaryota; kingdom Metazoa; phylum Arthropoda; class Insecta; order Lepidoptera; family Tortricidae; genus Ditula; species Ditula angustiorana. The sequence goes on from OY829484.1 coordinate 8,890,350, forward strand.
GAATACTCCTACTGGACTCTGGACATCAAAGCCTAAAAGGTCAAACATTCAGCATATAACAAATTATCAAAACCTACAAACCTAATTCTTAGAAACAAATACTATAAGTTTTAAATCATGGGTTAAGGTTTAGAGATAGAAAAAAGTTACTCCAGTTTGTAAGTAGATTGCTTATTACACATCCTCTTAACATGTTGCTTGATAAGCTACAAAGCGGTAAAACGGGCTACGAGCAGAATGCGTAGAGCTCCTTAGAATTGAAAACATTCATTTTGCATATCATCAAATTAAGGGCTTTTATTCCAAGTCCCTCCTAGCTCATTAGGAGGGTAAAGTTACTTTAAAATCGATGGCAAGATGTATATCTGCTACGATGGTTGCTATTTTAGAGAGACGACTTCCTTAAACGTGTATCTTCTTCGTCTCGAATTATTTGACCAAGTGAACCTTCCAGGTGTACAGGCAGTTTGAAGGGTTTTAAGATTTCTTCCATGCTCTAGTCAAATTTCCGTCTACAAGACTTAGTTAGCAGCTTAGCTTAGCAAGGCTTAGCTTAGCAAGAGTTGTTCTTTAATGACCTGACTGGCTAGAGTACGTGTCGCTGTATACCTAAGTCAGTTCGAACAGCGTCGATGTCGAGAGAGGGAATGATTGCAACCTCATTTACTTACAACATTAGTCGTTTAAACGGCCCCTAACTTAGGGTTGGCAGACTTACTAGCACAGAACAAATAATAGTAAAAGAACAGAAGTTTTACTATGAACGAAAACGGCGTTTAAGTATAAAAAGCGTCCTACTTTATGTCTCTCTGTCTATGTAAAACTCGTATGCGTTCGCTCGTACCGGCCCCAGTGCAGTGGTGCGCCAATATTCTTCTAGATCCGAGAAGTGAGTGGCGTCTGGTATTAGTACCAATCTTTTGGCGTCGGTACGGTACGATGTACATAACTAAACAATGTACTTTCTAACAAAGCTAATTCTAGATGAATTTAATTAACATGTTAACAAACCGGATTTTGACAGAACATTAAATGCACTCATTAAATGGAATTACAAAACACATTTATCTGTATTTTGAATGCCACACCACTTTTTTAACAGTATTTGATTGATAACATATTGAAAATCTTAGGCTAAAAGTGGGGATTAGTCAAATAACGATTTTCATAAATTTCAATGAATTGATCTAATAACTCAATTGCGTAATTGACTCTAGGGTTTGTCATCGCAACAGAATGGTCATGTTAATGACCCGTTTGTTTACATATTTAATGAATTCATCAGGCACAAGCCACAGTTTCCATCAGATAAATAAACACGCACTAACGCCCTTCACAATAAATTAGAATCTTTTTATTAACTTTTTTTTCATCTCCTTGGTCACTCAGATTATAGGTATTCGATGGCAGTTGTTAGTCATTAAGGGTGGTAATAAACCGAACTCAAGTTATATTTGATCTGTATCAAACTGGAACTTGAGTTCGTTCTATAACTACCACCCTAAAGAGTCATATACTTCTTCTCCATAACCGCTACATGTCTTATGTCATATTGACAGATAAAGATCTGTCATTGTGACGTTTGCCATTGAAAGAAAAGAACGAAACATTTGTTAGTTAAAAACGATTGTTATTTTTTTATGAATAAGAGTCGGGTAAAAAACAACAATCAACCAGTGGCCCTAACATGACCGGTCTACTTAAATTTATGTCCATGTGCGTCACTTTCTTATGAAACTAGCTTGACGGACGCAGGGAGGGACAAGTTAAACCTGAGCCGATTATGTTAAGGTCACTGCGCAATATTTATTTGAATTAGTAGTATATTTGTTGGTAGGTGAACAGGGGTGACTGCTTGCAAAGTCTGCTCCGTCGCGATGTCTGGTTGCGTCTACGCATGCGCAGGTTCATGCACCCACAGTCGTCCAGCGCTGACTTTTCGTGACCATAACTATAATAATATTGCAAACCCAAAAATGAATACTTATTTTTTTTATGCAATTTTTGATTAATAATTAATTTGCAAAATATGCTGATTAGTTTCTGACATATTATTACATTAATTTGTAGAGCTCCGAAACAAAATGGTAAACAGGAACTTTTATGATCTCGGTTTTGTGTCTGTCCGTTCATCCATCTGTCCGCCTGGCACTTAATAACCAGGATAGTTTCTAAGAAAAACAAAAACTAGAATGCAAACTTAACTTGCAGTTATAGTACAAAAAACCTTATTTTTCTAACGTTTATAACTAGAGAACGGCTGCACCGATTCCGATAAGTTTGTACAACTCAAAGAAGGAAATTATTGACAAGTTTTTTTTTTAATGCTTGCGTAGCCGCGGGCGTAAAGCTAGTATTTAATTAAATTGTGTATTAACTCATTTAGTTCATGATAACTTTCCACTTTAAGTAGGAGACCTTAGTAATAAGATTATTGGTACGAAAATTCGTTTAGAGTATCCTGGCAGCCCTGCCTCACCCGCATTAAGCACCCCTGGTTTCGAGAATTGCTCTATCTATTGCTTGTTAGGGCTTCACATATATCTACCACTTACTGCAGTCACAATACAAACATGCAAAGAGAGCGCTTGTTTTCAATTGTATGGTATTGAATTCAGCTCATTTTTTGAAGTAGTAGAGCCAGATAAATGAGTCGGCTCGATCATGGTAGTAACACCGACACAGAATACCGACGTAAAGTAGTAGCTTGCTACTGCGTTTCGTACGGTGAGTGAGATATCCGAATGCTCGCGGGGGATTTGTCACATTTTTGTATGATAAACTTTAAAATTTAGTCAAATTGTACCACTTCAAATTTTTGCAACATTGGAGACTCATTGATTAGCCAGATTGTTTTTGTTTTTTTTTTTTCATAATGTTCATATTTGGAAAAAGCTTTTTTGTAAATTATACCTTGCATTGTCATTCATCTTCATACGTATTCCAAATTGCATGCTAATCGAATTAAGAAATACACAAATAATAGAAATACAAAATAATGGTTGACGATGGACCAATCAGATCAATGGATTTATGTTGCATGGCCATGTAGCTCTAATGATATGGACTTCGTGATGGTTCCATTTTTCCTATCGCTGCATAGAACACTAAAATGTACAGTTATACATTGATTGGATGATTACACTCGCAGCGAATTGATTGATGCATTTAAGAACTTGTGGTAGTTTTATCAATTAATATTAATTACGTAAAGTCTAGTGTCCATTGAGCCCGACTGGTTCACATGAAATTAAAAACGTATTTCGATTGCGATGTTATACGTACTCGTAAATATTGTTTCAAAGACTACGTCCTCCCTCACCTCGTAGACACACACTCCACTTTCCTATACAAATAATTTAGCCTAATAAAGACATTTAAGCTCTATCATATTAAGCATTTTTATAGGGCTGCTCAAACTTAGGGGAAACTGGTAATAATTTAAAATGCCGCCAGATCTGGCAGCTTTGCCAACAGATGCTAGCTTTGCCACCAGTATTACAGTAATGTAGCAACGTAGTAGAATAGTAGCGTTAGAACCACACCGTAGCCAGTTGTTGGTTGCAATAAGAATAGGTCGCAGTAAGATATAGTCAACCAAGTAATTGCTTGATCACTTCTGAACCTTATCCCTTTGTAATATGGTCGAAAATTGAAACTATACAAAACTCTCACAGAATACCGCCTAAGGTAGTAGCACAACCCAGCGACTAAGCAGCAGTGCTTGCACTGCTGTTCCGGCGTGGAGAGCAAGACAGCCGGTGAACTTACTGGCACAAGAGTTATTCCATCTTAGCCCTCTGGGTTGGCAACGCATCTGCCTTTTACCTTGGTGGCCCGAGTGTCTATGGACGGTGATAATCACTTGCTATGGTGACCCACTTGTTGGTTTTTCTTCCTATTTTATATTTTAAAAAAATATTTTAATAAAAAAGCATGCAACTGCGTTTTTAACAGTAATTGAGAGATCCGGAGGCCCACGTGGGGAATTAAAGGTGGTTCAGCGATTCTCTTGTGGGATCGCTTGTCTATGGGTAATCACTTTAGTAATAACTTCCTATCAGATGCCATTGCAGATGTACTAAAAAAAGACGCAAACTCTCTTATACCATAAAGTTTTAAAGACTGTATCCAAACTTAATTAGAGTGTAAATAAAAAAATAAAAACCTACTGTAAAAAAATGTGCAAATGACAGTGAAAACTGGATCAAAATCCATTGCGTAGTTTAGTAAGAAGGAGTAAGCGACCGAAGATACGATAAGCACACGGGAACAAATAGCCACTTTGTTTTATTCTATGTAAAGAAGATAGAGGAGACGTTTACTGACCAAAAAGTTACCATGACTTTTCAACAAAATTGTCAAAGTTGCCAGATCTGACGGTAACATAATTACCCGCTGAAGCCTCGCAGGCCACGGTAACCGTAATAATTTATTTAGATAACCGCAATGTGTATGATTATCACTCATCTTTTTCACGCGCTCGAACTACTGAGCTATTTCTTGCTCACCACACTCGTTATCTCATAAACGATGTTGTTTTAAAGATTTAAACGAATTTCAATTCAACAAAAGCCTTTGGTTAACTCACCTCGCATTGATGAACACGGATTCTGAAAACAATACATATTATCGCAGCATCTCATTGAACACAAATACCTAAGCAAAGGTTAGTTCGCTATAAAATAAGCATCCTGTCGTTATTTTAGTAGCCAGATAGCTAAGTACCTACGTATTATTTGCGTCATTCGTAACCTTAATGTTTACATGATAAGGTAACTTTTAGTACCGAATGTAGATCAGTTAACAAAGTGCTAATCAATTAAAAATATTTTTGCGTGTGATTGCAATTGCAGACGAAAACGATAGCTTCATTACAATTTTTAGTAATTGCATTAAGTATATGTTTCAGCCTTTTGGATGACTTTAAGCCTAAATAGGATTTATAATTTTTTGTTTTCTGTACTACATTTAAAAGCCATAAAATGTTACAAAACATGAATAACTTATTTTACTAAAAATTTTAATTTGTCTATGAGCGAAATTAACCATTTTCAAAATACAAGCCGTCAAAAACGACTTTACACGTCATGGCCTGCATTGCATTATATTTTGTATGACATTCTCTAGTTTGGATGTCAGGATCGTAGCAAATCAAAATCCGTGGTATGTGCCTACCCCTCAGGGAAATGTGTGAATGTATTCTCTAGATTTTATTTTATTTTTTTAAAATTAAATTGAATTTGAACATTTTAATATTGAGTTTTTTCCTGGTTTTATTAAATTTTATTTTATTATTTTATGTATCTTTTAAGTTGACCATCTTATTATGAGTTTCTTATGTTTTAACTTTTAAAATATGTGATTTTTAATAAGAGATAAGTAATTTATATCTATCTATTATAAAGTTATTTGGGTATAACCTAAATAAGAGAATTAATTATTTAATAAAAATGTAATAACAGCTCTTATCCTGAAGGGCGGCAGGTGTGATGCGCGGTGACGCGCCTGCTGTGGCGTCACAGTCCCTTGCTGCGTTCACGCAGAGCGCCGTATCTTCATAACATTTTTAATTCAGACTTTGTTTCCTTAAGCATCAAGTACAAATTGCAAATTTTACCAAAATGAGACTTACACCCATTTTTTATGAAGTAATATAGCGCCTACTTACATTTTTTAATTTAATTCAGTTATTTATTAAGTACAACACATTGCTTTTTCTTGTGCAAAATAAATATCTTTATACAACTTCCGGGGCCTAGTTTTTCCGTAGATGATTTAGCTGTTAATTTCGGCTGTTCTTGTTTTTAATAGTTCTTTAAGCAATTTCGCGTCTTTGGTCTTTGTACCATGCCGGCAAACACCTTTCATACACATTCGCAAACTTAAATCTTTTGATTTCAAATAAACAGCTTACATTCCCATTTTCTGGGCGAATATGTGCCTCTAAGAACCTGCGACCAGGAAGGCCATTTAAAGTATAGTGTTCAACGATACAACTTTCCCTTTTGCTGAATATCTGTTAGTAATATTAGTTTTATGCTCAATTTGGGTATTATAAATTTTCGCTTTGCAGAATTTAGGCACATTCTTCCTTCATTTCGATAATGATGCATCATTGTATCCGTCGACGATTAGAATTTACATTTTCATGCATGCAGTCGAACCCTGAATGACACAAGAGGACAATTTGAATCACGTGCTGATAGTCTTTTAAAGATGAATTGCTTCGCTCATCTTTTTCGTCGTCACATACATTTTCAGTCAACTGTAATTCATGAGAAAAGCATTTTTTTTATGCATAGAGTCTTTTTACGACTTATTTCTGTGGTGTTTCTGATGAAGCATCCATAATTATCTATATATATCTGATATAAAAATTATGCTAAGCACGGGAACATTGGTCTAAGCCTTAACTTAAATTTCTATGGTCCCGAATAAAGTTCTTTTTTTATAAAGATGCAATATGATATATATACATATATGTTTGTTTTGATTACATTTTGTATGTTTGTATTTGTTTATGAGATAATAACATCCATCTGTATCATTTTGATCGGTCTAATCACCAGAGCGCGGCAACGTCACGCGCGCGTCATCGATGACGCCACGACCGTCCATCTCTCTGCGCACACGCCATTTCGCCGCTGTCGCTGCGCCGGCGCCGACAACAACAGCTGATAATTGTGGCGAAACTGCCCTTTTTATTAAACAACAATACTTATATGACAACGTCTTCAACATGAGTTGTGAATTTAACTAGGCAAGAATAATTAATGGTTAGTTTATTCATTGCTAATTTTAAGTCGCTTTGTTGTAAAAATAAAGACGGTTCACACTGTACGACGAGACTGTTAAACGCTTCTATACCAGTTGCACCTCGGAGATGACAAGTGGTCAGCGATCGACGCGGTCGCTCTTTGTACCAAATAGGTTTAATATACAGCGTTTGAGATCGTATTACTATAAACTCTGGCAATAACTCTGAAACAACACCTTAAACACTTATTAGTGGTAAACAAAGAGAAACATACTCCCCATGATACAGTAAAAGATATGCAATACCGATAGCAGAGCGATGTCTGTGACACATAACCAAATTTGACGTTCGCTATAGCGTGGTAAAGTGTCGAAGCTTTGAGTGTCGAGACTGAGAGGCGAGGGCAAGGAGAGGAGTGCAGCAATGACGTCATGCGGCGCGGGCGCAGAGGGGCATCGAGGACGGAGCCGCGCGCCCGTTCATTGTAGTTTTTCGATTATTGTTTAATTAGGGCGAAGCGGCGGCGGAGCGGCGGCCAGGGGACGTTCACTCGCGGCCCGCTCGCACGATATCAGCTGGAACTAGTTACGCGCGCTAATTATCTACTCAACACTCCGACCGCTATCCGCATTTGATATAGAAGTTTACATTGCCGTGTTTCCAACAAAATCGATTCCATTTGAATGTGAATTAATCTAATCGCAAAGATAATCGACTCCAAATGCTACTTCAATGTTACACAATATATGGTTAGCATATTTCGTGACTTCATTACGTGGCGATATAAAGTCGCAAAATAATAACTGTCTAATATCAGAGTCAATGTAAAACGAGTTAAAATATATGAGAGCGGTGCAGACGGCGGCACGGTTGGTAGCGGCTGGCGGCGGCGGCGGCTGGTATCTGGCGGGCGGCGACCGCGCCGGGGGCCCGCGGGGTTGGCGCGCCGCGCGGCGGGAAAGAGCGCGTAAAAAGGCGAGCGGACGGCGCGCGCGCAGCACACCGATTCCAATAACGAAACCGCAATGAAAATTCCACGCGAACTCGATTTAACACTTTTTCGCAACAAACCTGTGCCAAAATTAAAGTTCTGTTGCAGCTCTGTTAGATTCCTCCTATCTTTGTCTCGACTCAAGCGACCGAACGCTCTCTACATCATTCTAATTCAATATCTTCGCTTATAAATTGCGTTCCGATTGTATCGTTTCAGTTACAGTATAATGATATCGAATTCGCTTCGATTTGCGTTGTTATGAATCTAGGCGTGTTTCGTATTACTGCTTGGCGAGTGCGTGTGCAGTCTTGCAGTTTGCTAACAGTTTAGGTAACAGAATCGGTGTTCAGATCTGCGCGCCTTTCACGAGGTCGTCGCCCTCCGGGGCCCCGCCGAAACGAGCCGGCCCCCGCCGACCCGCCATACCCCTGACCCCCTAGGAAACGTTGCCGACTAGTTCAGTCCCTCAGGCATCAGTCACATTGCCAAAAAAAATTGCAAAAATCTCCTTTTACACATCTAGATTAGATACCTCGCTGCGACTGACACATCGCTCATGATCCTCACAACTTGTTAATTTCTCGGAAACTCAGACAAACTTCGACGTAAATCGATGGATCACAGTGATTCATGTGTAGCCTTTCATGCAGGAAAATAAACCAATATGTAAGCCAGCGAGGCGAACTGTCACTCGGTTCCGTTTTCATCCTCAACTTTACTAACGGTTCAGCAGTATTGATGCTATTTGGAGAGCGCGTTATGTTACGTCATGAGTTAACAAAGGCGGTAATTGTGTAATGACATTTCGTATCTTAATTGCTGTTTCACAAAAGAAGAAAGATATTAAATTTTCCTCTAAAACTTGCAAAATTGCGGAATAATCCAATAGGTTGCATTGTAAGCAATATCGCATTGTCGCGGCGAGTACGTAATCCAATGTCTATATTTAGGAGACGTTCGTCGATGTCTCAAGGTGAGGCGAAAACCGTGGTGTGAACTGTAAATGCATCCGGCGACGGCGCGACCGCGGTAGCAGACTGGAGGTCGTCTGGGAGACGTTATCATTGAGCATCCCTGGAGGCGTTTGCTTATTCAATAATAATTATAACGGTTTCACTACGTTTCTGCTGCAGAATCGATTGTAGGCGCTAGCAATGGTTCCTCGACCCCCAGTCGCTGCGCCGCTTGCCGACTCAGAAAAGCTGACAACCGAATGTGAGGCCGGTGTAACCTTTCCCAGTGTTTCTCAGAACGTTGAGTTCACCGCAAAATTTAGATCGGCTTCACTAGAATCGGACCTAAAGAAAATAGTTTACGACACGCCCACCGGCCGCCACGCGGTCGCACGGACGGGGCCCGCTAATAAAAGTACCATTAACTGTCGTAAGAATTTCTAACGTCAGTATGCCAACGCAATCACGTGAATTTGTAATGTGAAACTTGCGGTAGATCAGGCACCGGGAAGGTGCCGAGCTAACAGTTATTTTAAGGGAAATTTTAGTCGCTGCCACTGATCTGATGAAACATTGTTTGCCCCGTATACCGTTTTAAGGGATTCGAAGTCAAACGACGAACCTTGGTATTCCGTTCTTTCTGGACATTTTTAATATTGTAATTTTATTCAAACACTTCTAATTCTATGTGAGATCAATTTTTATAGCAATTTATTTAAATAAATACTTATAACTATTTTATTAAGAACAAACGTGATACAATTATAAATATTGGATTCTGTGAATATTATAATATTTAAACTCAAATTGTATAGGTACTCTTGATATAAACTTCGATGATCTGCTTTTTTCTTTTCAGTTTAAATTTAATTAAATTTCGTAACCGTTTCTTATTTCATAACATGAAGTGAATATACATAGGTATGTGTAATTTTATTGCTTACTACTTTTAAAAAGGTTTCAGAGTTCACAGAAATGTCAACTCAGTCAATGTCAAATTTCAGCTTTCGTAATGCAATCCAGATTAGTAAAATGGTTTTTGTTGCATATGCATTTTGCTTGAATATTTTAAGCATAACCGTGTAGTCTGTAGTCTCTATATACATTCTACCATCAGTTTTCGCGCTAAACAAACTTCATAAATTTAGCAATTAGTAGTATTAAAATATTAAAGTCTTTCACTTCGAAGGCTTCGACTGGTTAATTTCAGAAGACGGTTTTTAAGTTTTGTTCAGTAATAACTTGATCGTTAGCAGTGAGTGGACGTGCGCGCTCATCGGCGGTATCCGGGCCAATGCCAGGCACAGGCTAGAAAAGTATTGTCCTCGATGTTCCAAGCGATAACCACATTTTGGCTGGCGTCTAATTGTGGTTTTGCCGCGTCGGGTTAGGGTCGACATTCGCATGGCGAAGCGAGTCGAGGTTGCGCGTGAGATATGTGAAGTCGCGGCATGCGGGTCGCTCAGCGTTCTCACGCTTTGAATATTCCTGCTCCCGACTGCCCCTCTTCTGACGTCCCTCGCCCCTCAGCTGGCCCCGTCCTAGGGCTGCCAAAAATACACAGGATTTACATTAAGCTTGATCACCTTGGTCAGCACCCGCTGTCGAATGCATCAATTGTTGACATCGTTGATCTGCACGTGATTAACAAATTATACTTTACATTTTAGAAATGCATGCTAACATGACGCAGCTTAATCAATTTTATACTCTAAAAAACAAATTGTACTATACTTATAGCAAATTTCGGTCGTTTTAGCATGTAGTCCGACTAAAAATCTTAAAACAACTGAGTTCACAAATGTCAAGAGGCAACCCTACGGTGTCGGCCCTTCAATGACGTCCTGGCTCCCGCTCAAGATCCGGGCACTAATTGAATGAGCCCCTCTAAGTCGCCTGCGTACGCGCCGCCCTCCGTCGCTTTATCTATTTATCTCACTACCGGACATCTATTCATGTTCATCAAAATAATATTAATAATTTACGTAGTATATTTTTACGGGTTCCGTACAACTATGGTAGGTAAAAAGACATGTGCGCCTTAATGTTTTGTAGGGTTCCTTTTCTTGATGTTATTTTAGTTACGAACGCTTAGTAGTAACGTTTTTATAAAATTGATGTAGAGGAAAGCAAGAAGAGCGCTTTAACTTAGCTATTTCTGCTGCTGACTGTAACTGTGTGTGGAGATCTCACACCATGGATAATTGTTTAAGTAGCAAGTAGTAAAACTGCTCTACTTGTAAAATTAATATCAAAACAGAGTAATAATAGGAATACTCCAATAACTGGTGCTATTCGAGGTTTATTGCCTGCCCATATCACCTTTCCTATCTTAATGCTAAAAACCTGAATGAGAATATATTTCGTTCCGTAGTACGCATACATACACGAGATTATATAAAAACGTAGTGGTCATATCGCACACAAACGAAGACGCGGCGAATATCACTATTATGGAAACGAGATGAATGAATATTGTTTTATCTTAGTGCTTATAGGCGGTAATAACGTTTAATTTAAACCGATATGTAGCCATATTCTACGATTAAGCGGTTTTTTTTGTCAAGTAAAATTGATTACGTCAGACTTAGCTATAGTTTTCGATTAGGTAAAGTGTACAATTCTGTAACGCATTAACTCGACGCGTTCAAGTCCAACATTTAATGAATGGGGTATGTACTCCTTCGGTAATTATTAACTTCATTCTGATCTGACTCATTCGATGATATTTTCATGAATCAACGACTTTATTTTCGTTTGCACTTTAACCCCGTCCGATTGCCAGTTGCACAAAATAACAATGTTTTAAAAGCAATTGTTTCGTTAATTATCTGCCATTATTCTAAGTTTTCAGCGATGCATTAGTCACGAATCGCGCGCGCAACTTCCCACGCCGCTCTCACATAACCACTCAATACTCATCCTTGGCTTACATTTTGAAAATGTCTCCTTTTGTGCAGGAGTCCGTTTCCGTGAGAACGGAATATTTGTAGTTGAAATTTCACGTCCTAACAGGGAGCGATTAATATCGTGTCAAGAACAAAAGGTGAACGTGTCCGTCGCGTTTGTCGGCTGCGCCGGCGCCGGCGCTTCTTGCTCGACAGATCACTTCTTTGACTACTTAAAACCGGTCAAGCGTGAAGAAAATCTCGGCTTTTGAACTCGACTCCATTGACAAGGAATCATAGTTGAGTTTCGGGGGGAAAGCATTTCAATATAAACAGTAAGTAGTTTAGTTAACTTAATTTAGTTTTTAATATTTTCCCAATTGATTGTGCGTTCATATGGCCACTGTGATTATATCCTGGTATATAATACAGGACTAATTAATTGAAATTTGTATGGTTAACCTCCCTAATGGTACGAATTTCTATTTTATTTATGGTACGAATATGGTAATACTTAGTCCCATAAATGGGAATTTGTATAAATATAAATATGCCCAATATTGTTTACGAAATTAGCCGATCGATGGAGCAACAAGACCATGCAAATTTCCATCTTTTATATAAATACCTCAACAAGAACTCCCATGAATCTAATTGATCGGACAATGCATTAAACAAGTGAAGAACCTGCCAGTCATATACAGTGTGATTTGAAATTGTATAGGTACTATAAATAGCTCGCTACAAATGGATCATGCAATAATTAGAGTAGAAAAAAACTGTTTGCAACTTGAAACTAAACATACTTTAATGCATCTGTTTAATTCACTTATAGTGCCTTAATCTATATCGTAGCTAATCGAGAACAAAATGCCAGTAAAAATCACGACGAGGAAGGCGACACCTTGCCTTCTGCGAACTGCACGGGCTGCGCCGGCTGACACCGGACACGTATCGAGCGAGCTCTGGCTATTTAGTGTTCCGTTTTCAATTACAAACTCTAACTTTGGACTTTAATCAAACATTATTATAAAATACCAAATTAACCGACATAGATCTCAAACTCTGCAAACTGAAGTGGCAATGTTGAGAAGTAGCTCGTAGAAACGCATCAATTGATGCAAAAATCTTGTGCCCGTTCATAGTAGGAGTCTGTGAAAAACATACATAATGTTTAGCGGTAGAGTCCGATACAATGCAACGGTTTCTAACTATTCTGCTACTCATAGGACAACGCTGCATTGCCCATACATATAGATGCGTTGTGTGTGATACCAGAATTAGAGAGGAGCTGCCTAATTAACTAGCCGGCCTGGCTGAATGGCCGCTAACATTCGGAAAAGCGCACTGTTTGAACTAGCCTGTTATGTTCACATTTTGGAGAACAGGCTAGTTAAAAGACCAAAAATCTCAGCTAAAATATTGCTTATTTATTTATAGGCGGCGGTGGGATAGTATTAGGCTTGGAGGCGATCTCTTTTCATGCAGATCATAGATTCTTAATGTAACTGGTTCCTGGGACCCTTCATGGGAGCGGCAGGAAATCTCGAAGTAAATAATGGTTAATAAAAATAATATTTTGTGTAATTGAATTATGTTGGAAGGGCGTTTTTTTTTTCTTGAAAAGAGGCTACAAAAGTGTCTAGATAGTGCAACCCGAATGAATGTTACGTACCTAGTTGATATCATAGCTTATTCCCTATTTGGGTAGGTACTTGGTTATTAAGTAAATACTTCATCTACTTAAGTATACATACATACATAAGGTCACGCCTGTTCCCCAGGGGGGTAGACAGAGACCACGGATTTCCATTTGCAACGATCCTGACATACAACCTTCGCTTCACTTACCCTCTTGACACTCTTCATGCATGCTCCTCGGTTTAGGGTACTACTGTACTGTACTGTACTACTGACCTGGCCTTTCTCTAGAATGTCTCCAATTTCTACTTAAGTTTCATGTAATAATTAGATTATCTTTTTTAGTACTATATATAGGCAAAAGAGTACATTTTCCTGTGATCTCATTCAACTTAAATTAGTAGGTATTACTAGTGTATATTAAAGCCGTACGTTTTTACTATATTCACCTATCAATTGGTTAGGCAACATTTAGAATAGCCCTGATAATGTGATTCATTGCGTTTTCGGTGAAAATTTCATACTGTTTGCCATTTTAAAATTGTTACTTTATAAATGTTTTTAATTTTTTTATCAAATTGTAGACAACGCATATTTAATGCTATTTGATGTTTAAGTTATTATTTTTAAATTATATTACTTTTCTTTCGTGAAACTCGATTAAAATGTACAATGTGGCGTTAGGAACAATGATCCAATGTCACAAAATGCTGAAAACGATTAAAGTCACATTTCTAGAAAACAAATTAAAAACTGTAAAAGTGTTGAAATTCCCGCTTCCGAAGTCACCTTTAATGGCGAAGTTTTAAGAGCCAGTTAGGATTTGAAGCCAGTGTTATTTTTATGGTAAGACCGTAATAACTTAGAAGTAGATGAAACACTTAATGGGAGCTCAAAAAGCGTTACATTAATAAAATTTGTAATGCAACTTTGCAAAGTAATCACTTAATATGTTTACTTTGCGGTCGTAAACCGGCGTATTGGATCTAATTATGTTATTCAGGAAAAAGGCAGTCTACTCGCCTCGACTTTAAGTCTTGGTCTTGAACTACTTAACAAGAAATGCCTCAATATAGCTATCGCCTTCCGCTTTTCCTATTAAGCAACGAGAACAAAACGTGCTTTTGCAAAAAATACATGCTGAGTTGAATGAAAGCGAGGACACCGTTGTTTGTGTGATACAAAGATTCAAAATGTAGTGGACACTTCTTATGTTTCTTACCTGTGGCGGAAGGTTTCTCAAAATTTTGCATATTTTTGTGTTGTAAAGCTCAGTCAAGGCATTTATGGTCCATCGAACAAACCAAGACAAGAATCTTGTGAAATTCGCTTGGAACATTTTTTTCAATGAAGTAGGCGTGCAAACTACAAACCCTAACTATCCTATCATGTTAATAGTCCAAGTCCAAGTCTCTTTTCAAGACTACGTAAGAGGTTGCGAAAGTCAATGACCGACTTGTATCTTAACTTAACATTGTTGAATTACTTAGAACGACAATCGAGCTAGCCAGCTAAGGTTAGTCGAGCAGTCTAACTATTTCTTGGTAAATAATTTGAAATAAATTGACTGGAACATTAAGGAGACGGCAGTGGACGGTCGGCTTTCGGCGTTCGCGGTTCGGCGTTCGGCACGTCAACGCAACGTAGGGCGCCCGGCGACGCGATGCATATATTTTTAACCCGTGGGGCCGCCGCGCTCAAGCTCACCTTTCGATCTATTCTTGGACGCATTATTTTTAAACTTTTGTCTAGATTACTTTCCTTCCGTCTGCTTATTAGTGGATGATTGAGATGCGTCGCAGGGGGCGCTCGCCTCAAAATATATTGCGTTGATATTTCCGGTGGGGCGGCGTTGAGATCACATGGCACGGACATATTGCTCACGTTTTTATCATTACTTTTCTTATGGATCAATAGGGTTGGACCGAAATAGAAACTTTTACTGCTACTTCTTCGATATTTAGAGATTTGTCGTTACTTATAGGAATGCTATCTGTAGTACAGGATGTATTTTACTTTATGTATAATTATTAGAAAAAATATGCCTCGAAATATAACTTTCATCTTAAATATAGCCTTATTCTAAAGTAGTATTCTTGGACTTATAGGCTAGAAACAAGTATGTAAGTGATCAGGAAGCGAATAGACGTTTCCGCCGCGACCATGTGCTGCGCAGGCGCGAGCGACATCTGCGCGCGGAATTGTGTGGCGTGGCGTCCCCCGGAACGATTAGCAAAGGGAACACAAACACATTTGACGTGCTACGTTTTTTAATACTACGTTTTTGTAACTTCATCGGAATATTAAAAGATTATAGTACTACAGGCTACAGGCAGATCATCGGCGGTCATTTTGTTTGGTTTACACAACTGTTAGTAAGCTTAGACGTTACTTATAGGATTCCGTATAACTCTACGTGGACCGTACTTCCGACTTTTAAATAGCTCTATATTTTTAACCATATCGTCACAGAATATTTATGTGTCACTCCTGACAATTTCTTGAATATATGTATTCATATAATAATAAATACAAGAAACGTCTTTTTCTGCGGTATTTCGGTTTTGCTCTAGGTATCTTAGAAAACAATAATAGATACAAATTTATTTTTTCTCTACATGTCGTATGATTTGAATTTTAATAATACATAAGAAAAACATTTATACCATACAAAAAAGTTTAACTTCATGTTATTGACAAGCACACTCCCCGGAGATTTTCTTTCGATGTTTTAGGCTAGCTAAGATAATAAAAAAAACTAGCCTTAAGTCCTATTTAAGGTCCTGTATCCACCTTCCGCATGTCGCCGTGTAAATCCGCGCGGTGTGCGGCTACCCTCTTAATAGTCCCCGTAACCGAGACGTGCCGATGTACTTGTATTGTCGTGCCCAAAGTGCAAAGTGCGCCTGTCCTGCCTTAAGTCTTGTTTACCCTCACAATAATTAGGCAACAAATAATTTCATTTTAAATTAACTTGCATGATCTTAACACTCGACTGTTCTGTCAATTTACTGCTATTTTGGCGCCTTATCGCTATAACATAATAAGCTTAAGATTATATTTCTTACCAACTTAAAAAATCTTAAAAGACACATAATTTTGATAGATATTATATCGTGGCTTTTAAAATTAAGTTGGCAAGTTTGCAAGTCAACTCGCTGCAATAAAGACTTTTAGACTTGTATAGAGCTTGTATAAGAAAACTGAGAAATTTCGTATTCCACACTTATCTCCACACTTTACTACCTTCTCGCTTTAGTTGCATTAATAATTTTGTATCAAATTACTTATTATTTATATAAAAGCAACATAGTGCGAAATTACATACATTTATGATACTGACCGCGTAATAGGAAACAATAGGAATAGTTCAATAAAATCTCTCATTTCCGAAAATAGACTTGTCTCGACGATTAATAGCTGACGACTCGATTATGACTATTTTAGTCGCGTATTTTTAGACGCAACCCCCCTGTGATGCAACGCTTGCTTTCTTCTCATACATGCATATCATATTCACCTATCTAAATAAAGTTATTTAATTTTAGAAGTTCAGCATATAGGTGTAAAGAGGGTTACACTCGGGATGGGGATATCAACAACAACAACAAAGAACGATGATGCCCCTTTCATCACTAAAGGTTTGTCATGAGTGATGAAACTCTCAGTATTTAGTTTATGGGTCTTTACTATCATAACGGATGATAGCCAGATTTATTTATTCCCCATGTTCCCTTGATTTTTGAGCCATTTTAGAACTCTTTGTCTTTGCGGTGTTTTTACAATTCCTGTCATAATGTCGCAGCATGGTCATTTGCGCCAGGGTTTCACAGGGGCCACGAATTTAAATTGCTTCATAGTACCGTCACGGATTTTAATAGTTGAGCTCGTATGTAAGCTTGTCAAAGTGACATAATTGCTAGCAATTGTTTATAAACATGTTTTTAAAGATTGGTAATGTAATGGCAGCATTCCATATAGATTCAACAAATACATAAGAATATACTATAATATTTATCAAGGAATCCCGAAGTGCCTTCGTTTTTAAAGTAAGGCCTACGACCCAATTTCACTAGGGACACCACGGTAGCACCATCGGTCGCGCTACGAATAAAATGTATACCGTTCTATGGAGGGTACCTCACCTGGTGTCCGCTTGATTGAAGGCCCTGTTATACATGGGACACCACGGTTGCGCTGCCAATAAAATGTATACCGCTCTATGGAGGGTACCTTACCTGGTGTCCGCCTGATTGAAAGCCCCATTGCACTTGAAACACCCCGGTCGCCCTACCAATAAAATGTATACCGCTTTATGGAGGGTACCTCATCTGAAGTCCGCTTGATTGAAGACCCTATTACACTTGGGACACCACGGTCACGCTACCAATAAAATGTATACCGCTCTATGGAGGGTACCTCATCTGAAGTCCGCTTGATTGAAGACCCTATTACACTTGGGACACCACGGTCGCGCTATCAATAAAGTGTATACCGCTCTATGGAGGGTACGTCACCTGCCCCTCTAGCACACTAGCGTTTATCGCTGACATAAAGCATTCGTCCCTCTTGCACAAGCTTACTGGTTAGAATGGGATAAATGCTTTATGTCATCGATAAAAGCTAGCGTGCGCGGCCCCCTAGTGTTAGTTTGATTGAGGGCCCTATTGCACTAGGGACACGACCACGGTCGCGTCATGCTGCATGGCCCATGCATCAGTCGCGCTACCAACAAAATATATACAGCTCTATAGAGGGTACCTCACCTAGTATTCGCTTGCTGGTAACGCATCCGTTAGTGTCTCTAGTGCAAAAGGGCCCTAAGGTTAGACTCCAGTAATTAACCAAAGCCTACAATAGTAATAATTTGATGTGAGCCTATAATATATGAGGTATTGAAGAACATAAGGCGAAAGTTTCTGCTTATATTTACAAGCTTTTACATAAAGTATATAGGACGATGTTAACTTAGAGAATTACACCCTAGTGGCCCTGACATGAAAGGCCAAGTTTAATTTATCTCTATGTGTGTCCCTTTCTTATAACATTTTAGACAGAGACGCAGGATAAATTATGTTAGGTTAGTCAGGTTTGAGCTGCTGTATGTAGATCCGATAATAATAAGTACCCACTGTCAACAAAAAAAGTTGGATACAAAATGAAAATTTTTGACAAAAAGTTATTATATTGCAGTGGAGTATTAAACTAACTGTGAGTCTATTTGTACATCACAGTCCTTTTTTTAAACCATTGAAGTTACAAAGCTGAAATTGTAAACATTACAGATATCTATCATGCATTACGCAAAAGCCTAAATAAAACGTTTTTTTAATTCATTGAAAGGTAACAAATTCTAGTTAATAAACTACAACATTGAATTGGTTAAGAAATGTATAAATGTTTCATTTTCGTGACCCGGCATTTCGGCTAAAATTACAAATACTTAAGTAATAAACACTTTAAACATATCTGAAATGGAAGCATTTTCACATTTCGAAATTAAAGCATGAAAACTATCACTAAGTGCTACTAGGCTTTGTTGGTTTTTGAGTAATGGGGGCTAATATGTTTATACAAAATCATTCAATAATTTTGGAAAGCAAATTACTTTGAATAGAAAAGTAGCTAAATCTTGAAAATATACGAGAAATTCGTTTTTATCGGGTGTAGTAAAGGCTATTTAACCCTGCGTTTACCATACCCGACATGCTCTTTTCCGGTTTCTTAAGTATGGTTCTCCAATAGGTCTAGAAGCGTTGTATGCAATAAAAATCCAGAAAGCTTTCAGTGTTTTAAAAGCCTCAATATTCGGCAGCGGCGTACAGATAGAATGCTACTCCGACTGGTTTCTAACTCAATGTCGCTTGGAATGCAGCGGGCGGCGCGGGCGCATCGGCTGTTGTCGCAAGTGCCCGCCGCACTTGTCGGCGCTTTTGACTGGGAGATATTCGGCGCGTAACGGGCCGCGGCCTTCTTGGAATCGGTTACCTGTGGCATTCCTCGGGCGGTCACCGCGCTCGCCCTGCGCCCGCGCATCGCGCATGCCGCCCGATGCAACCACCTCTAATCGCAGTATGCACGCGAATACGAGAGCCTCTCTTTTAAAATAAATACTTTTATAAGGGTATGATTTGGTAAAATATATATCTAGCACTAAGTAATATACCTGTTCGCAACCTATTAGAGAACGTTGCGATCGGAATGGAACACACCCACTCGTTCAAAGTTATTTATGTAGGAATGAGAATTACTATTCTTATGTGTATGTATAAACTGCTAATTCATTCATAATCTTTGAAAACGTATACCTTGTCAGGCAGTTCAGATTAGTCGTACGGTTCCATAGGTATTATTTTACATAGAACTCAAAAATCACCTTTAAAACATTTATTTTATCATCAATTTTTCTTTTTTTTATTGACATATGCAAAAGTATTCCACTTTAATATTATTTATCATCATCCTTATGAATACTTTGTGATTCAACTTGGAACCAAAGTTTGCTGACCCTCCATTCGCGCACGTGTTTCTGTCTGCCTCACGCATGCGCTTTACGAACGAGACAAAAATAAGTTCGCGCGCGAGAGTTACCCGCATCAAGCCAATATTTTTTCGTGCATTCCACATGCAACGCTCGCGCGTTAAACATGGCGCGCAAAAATATAAACAAAACAAAAATAATAAATTTTTTCGAAGTATTTTTGCGTGCATTGGAAGATATCTACACTCAATATTCGGTGGATAATGGTAGAAAAAGAAGAAGAAAGAAGATTTTATTGGGGGACTTTCCAACTTTCGCCTAATTTTTACCTTTATTTACTTTCCATAGACTCTCCATGGCTAGATCCTTGATAGTTTGTAAAAATAAAGCTACTAAGTGTATTAAGTAAGTGTAGGTGTAGGTATGCGTTTTACGTCTTTAATTAGCATTAAAATCCTAAAACCGGACAAGAGCATATCAAGCGAAATAATATGAAAAAAATATTTATACTTATTCATCTTACCGGCAGCAAAAATAAGATTGTATTTGAAATTATTTGTCAAAGACAATATGAAAAACAAAGTTAATTCTGCAGTCGCAAAATTTAAAATAGCCTGTAGCCAAAAATGTTTCATTTCTTCAAATAATATTACAATAATTTGTCTTTGAAATTTACTACATTACTTACTAATAATTACTATAAAAGTAGGTAGGAGATATAAAAATAAAGCTGATAAAAGATACGGGGCTGAAGTAACGGGGGCACACGAAGGCCTTATAATACTGTTCTTAAAAGCTTAATATTTCGTAAACGGTTCGTTATAATAATAAAATAGTTTTAAATACTTAAACGACCCCCATTAATTTTTCTGCAAGACCTATTTAACGACAATTCGCACGTAGGAGTGCGTGAATGAAAAAATATCATCCCACTTTACATGTTGAGAAAGTACCCAAAATTAATGAATTTATAAAATCTTACTTTATTTCATAACTTTGTAGACTATAAATGTGCAAAATGTTAGCTTTCAAATACATGTAGTCTGCAAATAAAATACTCGTGACATACAGATGGCGAAAACATAAAAGTTTATTTTCCACGGAACCCTAAAAAAAGGGCATACGTTACCTATACAACATGAAATTCCGTGCAAAGCTGCAGAAGGTGACGGTAACACCAGTACCTTAGTTGAATCACAGCGCGCCTACCTACGAGTAGATACATAGACACGATCACAGATTCAAGGTAAATGTTTGTATGAGCTGAGTTTATTGAAGCTTTCTAAGAAAAATTTCAGTATATTGTCCATTAAAAAAAACTCAAATTAAGCTTCAAAGTGATTCCGATCATTTAACATACTTAACAATACTGTCAAATAATTATGTAGGTATGTAATTGTGGATACGTTTTGGTATATAAGAATGCGATGTGCGTCAAGGGGCAGATTCGGATTCGATCGTCGCGGTGTTCGATTCGACTTCAAGTCGCGCTGTCCTTTTCTGTTGGTCAGCGTGTGAGTAAAGCAAAAGAGTTTGTTGTTATAGTTTTGGTGTCGATGATCTCGGTAGGTTGTTGGAAGGCATGGACGTCTGTAATGGCACCCTCGCGGCCCCAGGACCGGCGCCGGCGCAGACTAACTCCACACGATTAGGGAAATCGAGCACACGCACAATATAGCACGCTGTAATTAGAGGCGCTTTGTGAATGCTATCAGCTTTATTTTATAATGAATATATATCAATAACGAAAATACTCATATGCTGTAATTTATATGTACCTACATATGCGACACATAGTGGTGAAAGCTAATATCTGATAGAGCGCGTTGCTCTATTTGAGCAAGTCACGTTACAGTTTTTTTTTCATACGGACACTGAATTCAGAGCTTAGGCGACTAATATGAAAAATGACAAAAAATGCAGAGGATAAAATTCCAATTTAGTCTCTGGATTAAAAAACTGGGATTTTAAAGTTAGGTAGAGCATGTTTTGTAATTTTCTTTTCTTTACAACATAGCATAACACAAGTCGCTATCCACCTCTATAATTCTTCATATCTTCAGCCGCTTGCTCCTTCTAAACCATGCAACATTAACAATTTTGATAGGGGTTTCACTGTAATTTAGAGATTTTTTTACGGAAGGTTTTTTTATATATGTATATAATAAATACATTCTAATTACCCGTCCGAAGCCGGGTCGGGTCGCTAATATTTTATTCTAAAAGATATTCAAAATTCTTATTACGGGCAAAGTATAGCAAATACATATATCTAGACAGTCGGAGAGGTGATAAGATCTACACTCTGCTGTATTTTTTTTTCCAAGAGAGTAAAGGCTGGTATAGGTCTTTGACCTCCTCGAGGGTTCAGCTACTTCTGCTACTAACTGTACGTTCCTCGTAAAATTTGAAATATTCGGTCATACAAATATCTATTTTTCATACAAAGTCGCAAGAAGAAACTGCAGATAATTACGCCGAATTAAAATATACTTAAACCAATTGTGATCTATGAAACTTCTAAATACGCGTAGTCGTACAGATTTAAGTGAGTACAAAATATATTTAAATAAACTGCATTAGAGTAATTTGGTAGTTCTGTCCACCGGTCCCATCAGTGGCAATATTTAACGTGACCGGCCAAGTTTAGCTTATCTGAGCCTATCTCTACGTGGGTCCCTTTCTTATGACACTAGTTTAACAGTTTAACAGAGACGCAAGGAAGGCTAAATTAAACCTGAGCCGATCATGTCAGGACCACTGAGGCAATTTTAAGCAACTAAAAGAGGCGCGGACTTTCTAGGACAAAGTAATGTCATTTCACAGGTTTTTCCAACTTGTCAATCTTCTGTATTTACTTTTTATTGTCTACAATTTAATTTAGACTGCCTGCTTTGCTCTCCCTCGTACCTCCTCAAACTTCTTACAATGCATAAAACTGAGTTCAGTTCGGATGTATCGCTAGCGATGCCGCAGTAACTTCGCTTTACTCGCTTGACGCATTTCAACCGTACCAAATCTTAGCTTACCCACTATCTAGGAGTTATTTCTACAAAACATTTTAGAGATAACATAAATTGTAATTATTTCCCTTGCAAGCAATCCGTTTGTGTTATTCCCTCCTCTCGCCATAAGGCAGGCCCCAACTAATTTAAGGCTTTCCATGTCTTTTATTTTCATGTAATTATGCTGTGGTTGATTGGTAGAAAATGCCAATTTGCATTAAGTAAGTAACTAAGCAATAAAGCCTAATTAAATAAATGAATGCGTCGTAACACAGTTAAGTGATAGATTTAGCTAGCTTTAGGAAACGGGGTGATGTGGTGTTTCATACATAACTAAACGAATGGATGGGCATTCCTCTTGTGTAAACCTTAAGCAGGTCGGAGCACATCCAAAAATGGTATATAATATTACCAGTGAACCCTTTGTTTTTTTACTCAGATTACACAATACTATTGGATAATAATTTTACAAACAAGAAAATGTTTCACACTACTATTTCCGTGATACAATTGTTTTCTGATTCATAAATAAATAAAAGGAAAGTGGCATGAGAAAACTGTATGACAACAATAAATAACAGCAATTAAATATACTATTAATGATAATATATCTAAAAGTAATAGGTCTTATAAAATTTCCCTGTCTGTATTGTTTATCTTTTGTTTACATGCGTGAATCAATAAAAAGTATTTGTTGTAGTTGTTTTTGTAGAAGGAAGGAACACTTCCTCATCGTGATTTATTTAAGAATATGCTGGAGAAATAAAAAAATCCTCTGTAAAATAATATGCTACGTACGTTTTACTAAAAATAAAGCGTTACTCAAAAATCAATACCTTAATAACATAATAGAAGTGAGTTCTCTTTTATGTAGTGTCAATAGAAATATTACCAAGAAATCCATTGACTAATCTCTAAAAACCAAATAAAACTTTCTTACTTTATAATTTATAAAAAATGATTTCAATTTTTAACCAATCAAGTCCATTTTCGAGATCGCCAAATGTTTTTTTTTATTGTAAGTTTTAGTTTTACTGATTTTTTGTCTGTGTATTATTATAGGGTCATACAAAGTTGTATCTTTGTCTATTAGATAATTTAAAATTATTTTGGTATTTACAAGTTTTTGTATAGTGGTAGAGCCAGGAAAGCACGCTAGTTACTGATTTCAGTGTGACATAGCGATAATATTTACTTAGGTATTAGGTCTTGTGGATATACGGCACTGAATCCGCAGCTCTGCTAATATCTGAAATTACGAGTACGTAGTTTGATGTTAGGTACGTACTGCACGCGTAGGCGTGGAGAAAGTGACATTACAATTCCTAGCTGCCCAACTATCAGCAATCAAAGATATTGTTATCGATTCAAGATAGACAATGTACCTATTGAATAGTAGGTACTGATAGGATAGCAGGTACACGCAGAGTTCCGGCGATGCAGGTCTAGCTCTTTGGGACTTTGACTGTGAACAAAGCAGGACACAGGGTAATTATCAGGAGTGTAGATACACGTTTGTAGCAGGTCAATAAGTATAAACAAAAAAAAACAGTTCATACTCTCTCCTAGGTGATAGCGATAGCTTTCAAACTATATTTGTTGCGACTGACAAATGGATTTTGTTCCTGTTTGTTTAAAATCACATTAATGGAAACTTTGACTCAAATAAAGTTGGTTAAACATTAAAAAACCATTAGTTATACAGCTGAACATCTTTTAGGTATGTGTTAGTTCTCTTACGAGTACATATGTAGTTAAATAAATGAAAGGGGACGCGCATGGGACGCGCCCGAAAATAAATTCATGGGTGGTTTCTAGGTACCACTTGAAATAGAATAGACAAATGTTTAAATTTAGAAGTACCTAGAGGTATATAATGTGGCCCCTCTCGCCCTCTTATTTATTTTGTGGCACCTTAAATTCCATTTCGGTGATTTTAATGCATGTTTCAAAGATTCTTGAAGGGGTGTAAATATGGAATATGAATGTAAAATTTACATGATTTCCAAAAAGAGAAACTAATGCTGTGAATTATGTTAATGTTACAATTGAAGCCTTAATTTTTATGACTTTGATTTTTTTCTGTTTCTTTGTGAAAAAACGAGCTGTGTTTTTGGAAATTCGTTAAAGGGACGTGTGGAATCCTAAAAGCAAAATATGTAGCAATGTAGTGGTCTAACTGTTATTATTTTTACACACTATTGAATAAGGAAAATATTGCGTTAGTTGTTATTGTAACAACAGCGAGGTGCATAGGTAACAATTACGCTTTGCATAGGTAGGGGCGCCAGGGATGTCACAAAACATTGTTATGATGCGTTTTTCATGGCCTTTTTTTAATAGCCCATATTTGTGTCCCACTGCTGGGCAAAGGCCTCTCTTGTACCGCCGATAAGCCGATAGCCGATACTTCATGGTCTGATAATTAAAGAAAATGTAATGTTTTAGTACCGCAGGGTATTTGAATACCAGAGTTGTCCTAATATTTTGATAAGACCCACAAGTATTAAAAATTCTAAGTTATTCACACACCAAACCTTTGATAGGAACCTTCCATAGTTAATAATAACTGTAGCGTGACCACAATCGATTAAGAATAAATATAACTTGATAGAACAAAGGTATTGTTTGGAAAATAAGAACTCTACCTACTATAAGAAAAACAAAAGTAGTTCAATCTTAAATTCGTAATAGGATATTATTTAAAAAATATATATAATTCTTTGAAATATCTAATGAAATACATCCAAATATCTTTATACAGAACATATGTTTTGCCTACGAAGAAACTAGTACTGGGTAGCCTTATTTTTAGCGCCACTATAAACCTCATGTGAGCAATACAACAGCAGGAACTTACAATTGTAAAAGAGCGGAACTTAAAGGCAACTTGAGTCGATTCTGTGCACCTACCACGAATCTTCTTGATGCGCGTTAAATCGCTACGTAACTCGGTGCGTCTCTTTTCTACTAGGCTAGTTAAAAAGGGACGCACTGAGTTACGTAGCGAGTTAACGCGTATCGAGAAGATTCGTACTAGGTACACTGCTCACAGCCACATTCATTGTTATACGGTCGACAAAACATCGAAGTAGGTACATGAATTGAACACTTAAATCAAAATTAAGTGTGTTTTAAGTTTTTAAAATATGTAAATAGTCAACCCTGCATAGTGGCGACGTCAGCGTTGTAACTGCACGTAACGTACCCAGTTGTTTGCCTGCGCCCGCGCCTCTACTAGGAACTGCCTTCCACGTGCAGCGCGCGCCGGTGTCATTTTCCTGCAAACATACCGAGCGAACTAAAACCTTTGACTAGGGTTCTTTGTTATAGAATGGTTACTACACGTATATCCTATATGAATATAAATAAATTCTAATTTAAGATGAAATAAGTCTTTTAAAAGTAGCTTATATATTTCGCTTGATTCGCTTGGACTCTTCATTTAAAAGGTAGAGCAACAATTCCTGGAATTTACTGGCTAAAAATCAAAATATATGCGTTTAAAACTTTCCAAAAATCATGAGCAGCTCTATAGGTGCCGATGGATCTTAGTTTGGGCCAGTGTGTTTCCAATCGGCCGTGTTTTTAGCTTTGTCTTTTCAGCTCCTGCAGCCAACAGCTCCTGCATCTCGATTGACGCCGTCCAGCCGCCAACTCAGGCCTGGTACTCTTTCTACGAATCTCGAATTTTTTGTCAAATTTGCCGTCCAAGAAACGTTTAGAAAGACTAGTATTTTCCATATACATCACATTGCCTGCCCAGCGTAGACGGTTCAGCTTCGTGAACTGGATGACGTTCACCTCTATTTACTTTTCATAAAAGATACAAGTTAAACTTGATTATACCAACTGTTAAGAAATGCGGACTCATTTTACAAAAGTGACACCTATTTACTAAATCAAATAGTCACCCCAAAAGCACTTGCAAATTAAATAGAATTTACACGCTTTACTGTAGTAAAGCGTTTCATGTGTACATGAATCAAGAAATATATGACCAGGAAAGTTGTAGTTGATTGGTTGGTTGGTTGGATGGTTAGTTCGTGTCGTGGTCCCTACTCATGAGCCCTCGTGATCGTGGCCCGTCAAATATATGTTTTAAAATATTTTTGTAGCTATTGTGCAGTTTATCCGTGTACTTCCTGCATAGTGTACCTAGAAAAGTGACACATATTTTCCTAGCTTAACTATGCATTCATCTCTTAAAAGTGTCACAAAAAATGTTACAAAGTAAACCGTTCAATAATCTCCCAAAACCGACAGATATTCTAAACTAAGCCGTTCATTAATCTGTCAAAGGGACACGAAATTTCCTAA
Source organism: Ditula angustiorana (assembly GCA_963691745.1). Classification (NCBI taxonomy): domain Eukaryota; kingdom Metazoa; phylum Arthropoda; class Insecta; order Lepidoptera; family Tortricidae; genus Ditula; species Ditula angustiorana. The sequence continues at coordinate 8,917,392 of OY829484.1, forward strand.
AACAATGCTTTTGAGCATGCATAAGCAAAGCGGGGCTGTCGGTAGGTACCCAACTGTTGGTTGTCGGCCCTAGACAGTCAAAAGTTCGTTATCGCCTCGCGGCCCACGTGCGTACCTACCGACTGTACTTCCGCCCCTTGCTTCCCTCGTAAAGTTTCACTTAACTCGATCATTAACGCTTTTATTTATGTTGCCTATTTAAATAATGCCACTACTACTTTCCGACGGATGGTTGACTCCAACAATGAACTTTATATTGCGAAGAAAAGGAAACGATAGGCATTAAAGATAATTAAAATTCATTTTCACATGCATTCATCAGCACTCTGATTTTGGGTAGATAAATATTTTGGTAATCTGAAATGTAGAAGTCTGTTTAGATAATAATATAGAAATTATTTGCATAAGAACAATAGACGTGCCACAAAGAATACTATGATTTAACCTTACATGTCAGTAACTACCCTCATAACAGTGAGAAAGTTTCATTCTCTAAAATTAATATTTATAATAAAAAAAAAATTATTGGACATTCAGTAATTGACCAAGACATATATGAATATATGAACGGGAAATATATGATCCTTGAATCAATAAAAAAATACCTACTTAATCTGAATAGCTTGACGCTCAAATCGCATGACATTAATTGGATATACATAAAGGATCTCAATGTGAAGTAAACAGGATTAATTAAATACACATTTCATCTTCTTTACATAGTATATAGTAAAATTGCTATCCGTCCCTGCCTGTCCAAAATCCTTATAGTAGATACACATGTACGGCCGCGTTTTTCTGTTAAACCACACGCATCTGATTTTGATACGGCTTGCACTGACATCTAGAGATTTATTCAAGGTAGGTCTTTCTGTATCCTAATATTTTTATGTATAGTAATAATAATAGATTGTCTAGATCTTGGGGTTCTCGCTACATCGAGCCATCGAGATAGCGTGCTACTTCGACGTCGAACGCAGCGCTGATGCATTTAGAGAATAACAGGACTGATCATATCACAAAACCTGTTTCATGCAGTGCCTGTATTTCATGAAAATACAATTGTAATAATGTCTTATAAAATTCTAACACCTCTGCTAAATAATACTTAACATGTCTTGCTTTAACAAAGAACTATTAATATATTTGAAATAATATAAAAACTATCATTGCGCACATTCTCATTAGAGCCAATCTTTCCCACACTCATTATTAGTCATAGTTGTGCAATATTTGTTCTTGCTACAGCAGATAAGTATTTTTCAATGCCTTTATATCCAGATATTGCTGTCACAGACTAAGTGAATACCTTCGGAGTGTTTTAATTAATCTAATGCCACTTTGATAGTTCATAGTAAAAATTATGAATTATCAAACTGGCATAAGATTGGTAAATAATTATAAAATTATCAGTTTCACCATGGAGTCGCACTGTAACAATCCATCTCTAGTTGCTGGAAAAATAAACTCTACCACCCGAAAGAACCTAGGCGGTCTGTTAGAATTATGTGAATAGCTTTATTTTAGAAAAAATATTCCAATATCTTAATATAAATAGTCAATTAAAATCCTTCATAAGAACAATTTAGTAAATAAAAATTAAAATAAAATATTTTTCCATATCTATATAGCTTTGAATTCGCTGTTTATTACAAGGGGCGACAGTGCACGCGCGACTCCCGCACAGCGCGTACCGTATTTTATCCCTATTGTGATGCTTTAATGTATTTTTATTAATAATTTTCTTATACGTTACAACGTACTAAAGATTTCAGTTGTAGAAAAATCCATTGAAAATGCCGATTCACTATTATAAAAACCTGATTTCAGCCCGCCGCGCGCTCTATCACTTGTGTCTAAATACTTATTTTAACTTTTCCCAGGACAATATTGAATAAAAATTGAATATTTCTACACACGCTTGACAAACGGAATTTTCCAAATAATTTATAGATATTTTCGTGAATATCGCAGCGAAACTGCAGTGTGCTGACGTCGCCCAAGTTACAGAGAAGTCGGAAAAATTCCAGCAATTTTCCTTAGAGTACGTTTCAGTTTTCGTTTAATTTTATTGAATACAATTGATGGTAAGGCTTGCGCCTGTGTTCTGGCAGAAAAAGATATAGGCGGCAAATGGATTTTTTTCCCAGTTGTGTGTGAAGCGTAGGGGCGCAGCGAGGCCGCGCCGCCCGCGCCCGCTCAGCGCTGGGCGGGCCCCCGCTCTGTTCGCTCTATGGACAAACCATGCCAAAAAACATTTACTTTATTACATATTCCTGTTTTACAAGATACCTTCTACGTGAATAATTAACAAAAGATTAATTTTTTTTTCACTGCCCCGAATGCGATCCCTTAGAACAAACACACATTTCAAAGTCTCCTGTGCCGCATATATAACTGTCGACGTAATTTTCCATTTGCTCATTCGATAGCGCTATTCATAAGCATTCTAATCACTTAAACATTCCCTAGAATATGTCCAGGGAATAACCGAAAAAAATATTTCAAGTGAACGAAGCGTCGAATTGAACGCGAATTTTTATGAATTTTTTTCTTAGTGTTTCGAGTCGATTGTGTCAGTATGAGCCTTTGGATTAAAAGCGGGTGGTATGCGCGGGGTCGCTCACACCCTAAACGTGCATAAAATCTCCATGATTTTCATAAGAAATCGAGGTTTTTGGCGTAGCAGCGGGGCGCGTGTGTGAGTGAGAGGCGCGCGGCGATTGGCGCGGCGCAGCTGTGTGCGTGCGCGCCCCCGCTCGGCCTCTCGCCATACCTACCGCGGCCTGCGCACACGCGCGCGCCGCCGGCACCCACACACTGCCACGAAGCCTGCGACATTCTTAACATTTCCTTATCTTTTAACAGATATAAATTTAATAAAATGTTTTTTAAATTTGTTTTTTGTACCTAATGATTAAATCTCCATAAAAACTATAATTATTCGAAAATTATTTTTTTAATTTAAAAATAAATTTTGTCATAAATAAAAGCTTTTGGTACGTACTGACAAATAAAGATATAAAAATATCAAAATTATCGTTTATTTTGGATACGATAAATATTTTTTCCTTATGGTTTATAATTTTTTGTATCCGGAATGGCTCTACCGCCTCAATGTAAGTTATTACTTTCAAAGTTTTTTTATTTTATTTTACATATTTGACGCAATTAATTTACAAAAACTGAAACCTAAAAATACGTGTGTTCTTCCTACTTTGTTTTTGTTAAATATCTATTTAATTACATGTTTATCTGTTTTAGTTGTTTAACATATATGTATTCCTCCTTAGCTTAAGCAGCTTTAGTTAGTCGATTTATGACTGGATCAATTAGTGTAAGTAACCCAAATTATTTATATAAAATAGGCATACAGTATCTACTTGAATATTTAAAAAAATAATATATGTTTCATAAGCACCAAAATAAGTTTATGATTATTTAGGTTTTATATTTACAAAAATTCAAATGTTATTTGTTGGTTTACTTACCGTGTTATTTCAATATAGGTACTTAAATAGATGTCAGGGAATGTAAATGTTAAGGTTATTTAAAACTTGCCAGTTCTGTTAATTTAAAGATACATTTTATTCCTGGAATGCAAGTTAAAAGTTTATTAAATCAATATTACCTATCGCAAGCAATATAAAAAAACTTAACAAAACTTTGTCATTAAATCCAACTGATAAATCATACACAAAAAATATCATTACTATTCTGCCATTATACAAAAAAAGTAAAATGTATAAATGGTGTCATTGAAGTGTAGAGAATGGCTGTAGTTAGAGTTACAAGGGTGGTGGTTTTATGAATTCAGTATCTATTTAAGGTCAACTTTGGTCAGTTCTGTCACCCTGATAGCAGACTTACCTTAAATATTTAGTACTATTCTACTACTATGAAAATATCAGAGCTGAAAAATCTATTCTCCCAAAATCAGAGCTTGTATGTGCTCAGGGCAATTAGGTCGAAAGCCCTAGGAATGACCCTGACTTAAAACAGGCTAAAAGGTATCAGAGTGTAAGGTGTCTTAAAGGATGAGTATCACCACGTTTAGATGTTGTCCCGATTACATAGCATTTGAAAATAAACAATAATTGTGAATACGCCGCTTTTTTTGCGAAAACTGGTTGGAGGAAATTATAAGCTGGTCATCTACCTTCACAAAGTGGAGGGACATTGGAAAAAGGAGACGTTATTAAAATCCATCATTAAATAGTGGCAGTAGTGGTGCGTCTTCCATTTATAGCTGATTGATAGATATAATTTAACCAGTTTCCAAACAATATATGGTTAAGGCCTGTTCTTGCTACGGTTCTAAGTGAGCTGATACGTATATTATATTAATAATTTAATATATTTTAAAATAATTAGTCTCTTAGAGATCTGTACTTGAACACAGCTATTTCTTAAGGTGTTTCAATCAATTCTCAAGTTATCATACTTTATAGGAAAAATCTTGTTTAGGAAATAGTTAGTTTTTTTAGGCAAAATGGCATGAACGAAATAAACTAAGTGGAGGCCTAAATATAGATTAGTCCCTTATCAAATGCGTTAGGTACTGTAGGCCATGGACACTGGGGAAGTTTTTTCGGTATAGAGTCATCCAAAAGAACTAACTGATGAGCGAGGAAACATCGACCAATGATATCGCTCGGGTGTAGGAGGACGTGAAATTGATTGGTCGATTTTTTCCTCATTCACTGCTCAGCTTCCTCGCATAGCTTTGCGGTACTATGACTGTCACAAGTTTAAGTAATTCTTCAGTGTTTCTCTTTCTTATAACATTATTTGGATTAGAGCTGCAATGAACGATTATCCTTGGATCAGTCACATAAGGGCTGCAGAACGATGACTGCTAATAGTTTGGGGGTGGCCATTTCTTTTGTTTGGGCTATATTTATTGATAGAAACTTTGGATTATTCTGATTTTAAATAATTTATGGCTCTTCTATACAACATATCAGCTTCGATATCCTAAAACCAATTAATTTTATTAATAACAACACTTGGTGTTGACGATCGGGCTCAGAAATTGTATTGTATGCACTAATAAATAATATATTTTAAAAAACTTGTATCGGAGCGGAAAATATAATGTCAAAGGAAAGATGACGACTAACAGAGAATAACAAATTAAAAAAAAAACTGTGACAATTTTGGCCATAAAGGAGGTCGTATGAGCGTGTCGCTAACACTTGGGTTAAGGTTATGTAGATTGGAAAGGGTCAGGCTTAACATTACATATTTAATTATTTATCTGACCTTAGCCACGAGTATAAATTCCTAATACATTTGGTGCCACTTGTTTTCGTGCCATTTGTTCTAGTGCCTTCTCCTGGGTGCTTCATTAGTTGTACCGTACGATAGGTTAGTCAGTGATTGCTGTTTCACAAATCTTAAGTTCTGAGGAGCCAATTCGTGACGATCTGGAGGCCTAGAGGGGTTGGCCTCAAGGCCAGCAACAAACTGGCATCTCTGATGGGATGCTGGTTTCAATAGGCAGTGGTAATTGCCTTCCATCGGTAAACCAGCATACTCATTTGCTTCCCACAAATTAAAAAAAATTACTACGAAGCCACAAGTACCCAAACACGCTATTTTGAGCTACTTTTGTAATAATTCCGTGATAGTAAATTAATGTGAGTTCAACACCTACAATTCGAAGGCTTTGTCACTTTCATTTCGCTTGTTAAGAGACAATACGCTTACAGTAAGCTATGTTATTTTTGTGATCAACGCTAGCACGTTTAAGGTATTAAGTAAAGTTAATTTTAACAATAGTTTAGCGTCACCGACATCAGGCGTAACTTGCTCAACTGCGTATTGTCACGTGACGGTAGATTTATTGCGTTGTACAAATTTATATATCCTGGGTTCACATTAGCTGAGCTGGGTACTTCGCCGTTCTACGTTGTGTGAATTTTGATCACCTTTTGATTAATATGAGCTTAACTTGTTTTAATTTAATGGTTGCGAGCTAGGGTTTCAAGCGGGTAATTTGATAAATCTGTCCAGGATGCATGCACGACTAATCTTCTTATTTATAAAAGTTTATAAAATTACTTTAGCTAAAATAATATGTTTAGGTAAAATATGTTTGATAAAGCATCTTCCCAATAATAGCTAAACACGACACATGTTGAAGTTAACTAGGTTAAGTGAGCATTTATGAATAAGAGGATCATTCAGTAAAATTACTTTTAGCCACCAAAAGAAAATTGACATGCGGCGGCCTCAATACGCGGGGCCCAACCGCCCCTTTCAGAGCGAGCTCGGTTCAATAGCCGCGCCGCCATAGCTCGCAAATGAAAACATTGCTCATTATGTATAACCGGATTACAGGTGTTAGTACTTATATTTTGCAAATGAAAACGTGTCGAAAGCGACGCGGGCAGCGGGCGGCGAGGCGCAAGGCGAGAGTGCGAGACTCGCTCGCGTGGGTTTTCCTTTGATTTTCTCAAACAGTACGTCACGCCAGCTGCGCACACAGGCGCGCTGCGGCGCCTCTCGCCGTCTCTTGCGCAGCTGTCACTACGTCATCACGTAATTCAATTATTGTAATCGATTAATGGCAAACTGTCTGCCCGGCGCCCCGCTTGCACAGTTTCTGGAGCACCGATCGGGGGCACAAGAAACACTGCCGAGACCAGACGCCCAGCCAGATCTAGCACAAGACGATCCTTGACCACCTTTGTCTGAACCAGTTCGATCCACCTCATTTATTAATGCATGTCTGCATGTCCAAGGTTTTGGTTACTTAGATGGTTGCAAATTTTTGCGCCGTACTGCTGTGACGTAGATACTATATTATCTGATAAGTATTCTGTATATATACGTATGTCATTAACGCGTTTGTTTTTTTTTCAGACATGTCTGCTGGCTTAGTGGCACGACGGGGTTTTTTTCAGGGTGAGTTCAGTTTATGGCTACAGTTGACGGGAATTTAAAAGTGAATGAAGGTCTGAATGGATTAACAGGAACTGTTGCATGATTTGACTCGAATGTTCATTGTAGTAGCACATATTGTTGGCCACATGTTCCCGCGGCCGCGGCGCGGAGTGAGCGAGTGCTCGTTTCACTAATTAGGTATGCGCACCCGAAATAGGTCGCGATAAGAACGACGTGTTTGCGCGGGCGCCGCTGCCGCGGGACCCGCGATTCAGATTCAGACCGCACTACCTCTCCCCAACCAGTTCTGTCGGGCAAATCATTGATCTACCTACCCATCTTCCAGAGTATCTTTGATCCTAGTATTAAAACAGTTTCAAATCAGAAAAATACTTATTTGCTTAACTGCAGCCACTGCTTAAAAAACACATAGTAATAAATGTATTAATATCTATTAGGTATGTTAAAATGAATTAGCACTATAACAATGAATTAGCACTATAACAATGACTTGTTTTTACCAAATAGATCTGAAATCTGCTTAGTATTGTTTCAACTATGCAGTGTGGTCTTAAAACAGGACTTTACTTTTATTATTTTTTTTTCTTTAGTTGAGAAGTAAAACAGTGATAATAAAAAAAGGTTAAATAGACAACTCCCGTTGACACAAATTGATTTATTATCGTTGGGAATGTGACGAAATAACACAAGACTTGTCTTACTGTTTCTCAACATCACACTGCCTTATCTGTCACATTAACATCAACTTGATGGAGATGTCCTAAAGCGGTGCAAACCTTTATTTTCCGTTGGCGGAGTCACTAACGGCCTTAACACAAGCTCTAGCACAGTCTAACTTAAACCTTAGAAGGCCGTCATAAGGCCCAATCTAAATCATTAAAGAAAAATTCCAACCGCATAGAAAAGTATGGTGCTATCTGCTGCTTTTTATACGAAGTACGCATGCCTTAATATTTCGGGTTATCTGGATATCCTTTCCGGTCATTAGAAACATAATAAAATATACTGATATGAATAGAGAGTTTAATAAAAAGTTATACGTATAGTACACCATTATATGCGTGCGTAGAAACCAGTGGGGTCCAGAATTTCCAGTGATTAGCAAGATAATAAACATGACCGCCCTGTAAGTATAGGTACCTACTTGGGCTAATGGTAAACATGATTTTATGCAACCTACCCCAAAATTTACAAGAGTGCTGTAATATCTACTTGTACGTATTGTGAAGAGCGAAACGTTACGGGCATGTATTCATAACTTGAATATTTTTAAATATAAAGCGATGCACTGTTTTACTTCTCTAGAACTTCTTTTTGACCCATAAATGCCATTCGACTTAACGTCTGTACCTAATTGATTACTTAATCAATATTTTCTTACCATACTTTTAACCACAAGTCCGGAAGCGTATCTATAACTTGCAATAGTCCACGCTAATTGTGTCGTCAATATATTTTCAGATAAGTGAATCGATTACAGTTATAATGTTAAGTACTAACCTACATATCGTGTTATTATGGGGGCGCCATCGCTCGGCATCAAAGCGCTATCAACATCCGGTGCAGGCGCGGGTTATCAGCGGCGACCTCCGAAAATTCCCGACGAATTTCCGAAAAGTCCCGGCAATTAGCTAGCCTGCGTGCGCGCCGACCCTTGCCTCCCGCGTCGCTTCCGCCGCTCCCGACCCGTAAACAAATCGCGTGATAACGACCCACAGCGAGGATCGAACGCTAAACTGCATCTTATCGGGTAAAGAGCTTTATACCTCCTCAATCCCTAGATCAAATCGATCTGTATGTTAGTTATTAAGTTTTAACCTTTTTGGATTTTTTAGATTCAATCACGGTTGATGCTCGTCTTAATAGTTAATCAGTGATATCCTAGAAAATATTTAAAATCCTTTTTAAAATTCCAAAATCAGGGAACATGAATGCTAAAGCTGTATCCCGCTTGGGCATTTTTTTCCCTCATTTTTGAATAATGGGATTCCCAATTATACAAAACAATAAAGTGTAATTGTTAATCATTTACCCTATTTAGTTGGAGTTCGTTAATTGATAAATGAACATGCTTTGTTTTCAAGTTATCGTTAGGGCGTCAACGTTTGTGATTCAAATATTGATTGAAGGTTATTTTTGTCTAGTCGTTAAAAGGATATTTAGGGGGCAGGTACAGTTGAGTAGCACTGCCGAGTTTCCAGAGGTACGACCGGCTCCTGGTGGCTATCAGGAAAATACTCCTTTTAGGGCTGGGCGTTATCTGGCGGCGCGGGCGCGAGAGTGCGGTAGGTACGATTGGCCACTAAATAAACACACACAACATGAATGAACGTTTGCTCGAAGTCGAGCGCGCACTTCCGCCGACTCATATTAAGGACACCGTGCGATACCGACGGTACAATTTCGAAACGGGAGAATGTAAGGAGGTCACCGGATAAGATTACGGTTAACTGTGTAAACAAAGCGTTTACATTGATAAATCGTTAGTTTCTGCGACGGCGCCTATGACGTCCAACAATATGAAGCCAATTGATAAGCTCCCTCCTTCGATATGTGACAACGATCGCTGATCATTCATTTAAAGCCGGCCGAACCCTGCCACCTATCTGCTAATGGGAGATAAGCCGGCTCCGTTCAATGTATATTCTGCTCAAAAGCAGTTACGTTTATATCCATTTGCTCTGAAGTATCTAGTACTAGAAAGAAATATTTAACAAACAGCAGTACTAGGTATGTTTATTCTAGATTTTATCGCGGCATACTTAGGTATTTCATACTATAATGTTATATACTGTTGTTGTGTTTATATCCTTATTACCTATACTTGAGCATTCTCTCTAGTCATCCGATTGTAGTGAACAGACTGATTGAGGATTTGAAAAAGGGAAAAATTGTGTAATTTTATTTTAAAATTGTAAACTTTGATTTACGAGCATTTGTTTTTTTGTGCCATTGCATATATTACGAGGGTGGTAGAATAACAGCGCCTGTTTGCCAAAATCCCTAATGGGCTGTGTGTGAAACACAGGCATTAGGCTGAGTCACCTACTATGTCGCTACTTTGACTTTTAGCCAAATTTCTTCCGGTATGTACCTATATATGTAACCAAATTATTGTTTAATAATAATTATTATTAATATACTTAAAAGTTTTGTGCAAAAGTTGCTCCAGCTTTTGCACCCAGACATTTGTTATGTTATGTATGTTTGTGTCAATAATGTCACTTACTGGTAAGTAAGGGCTGCATTCGATACTCGTCTAATAATCATTAACCATCACCAGTTACCGCTTTATTTTTCTATTTGTATATAATTGTTTTTGCCTCTAGTACTTATCTTCACAAATTGATGAGGACTCACTTGTACGTATTGCAATCATTTTTTATACAAAAGGTGTTTTGTGAAGAATTTACATTTGTACAATTTTATTCTCGTGCAAAAAGCTTTTTTTTTCGTATGACTTTAAAAATGCTCTAGCATTTGATTTGAGGGAAGACAGAATTCTAAACTTATCGAATCATATTCTTCATTTCTTAAAATAAAAAACAGTTTAGGATAAAAGTGAAATCTTTATACATGCTTATTTTAGATGCCTCTACTAATATGTGGTTCTCGAATGCTGACATATATTACGCGATTCTTATAGCCTACTGTTCTGAATCAATTTAAACAATACATTATACCCTTAGATAAGGTATCGCGCATTGCGTAGCACATCAATTCAAGCATTAACTGCGACGCATTTGTCAACCACGACGTTCAGATGCTTAAGTGCGAGCAAGAGGTCAATCGTTAGTATCACAACGTGCCTAAGGCCCGGTTTTATAGAACTGCGCAAGATCAAATGTCAGACCCAGTAAGTACAGTTTTTAACATTACTTACTGAAACCCACGACGTACCTTTATTAAACCCGTATTTTTTATAGTTTAGTCATATAAAACATTTGAAATTAGTGTCCCATAATGGTCCCATTTCATGGATTAAATGCAATGGATTTCGTAGACCTAGTCTTCGACCAAAAACGTAGTTTTCAGTCTTAACGAAATCGCTCGTCCATAACATCGCGCAACTGATGAATGATGACACATCGAGACCTATGAATGATAAACTTCTCGGAATGACGGATATTTGCGAAGAAACGGTTCAATGAAGTATTTACTTAAATGACTCATTGCATAGCAATGTCAAAAGTCAACAGGGTAGAATCCTGAAGCTTTAATTACGGACAATTCACACGTGATTTAGACTTTACTCCGGAAGTCGTTTCCATTCATGTGTCATGATTTTGCATAACTAACTAAACTGATGAATCAATCTGGCATATCAATACAGTCAAGATGTAAGTATGCTGGCGCCATACATTGTCACTATATGAGTCAGTAATACTCATAAAAAAGTGGGTTTGGAAAATTCCAAGAGTTGAGTATTTGTTCAATGCAGGTCTACCACCCTCCAATCACCTAAGTTTAAAAACCCGAAGGAGGTCCTCATTATATTTACCTAAGTATATCTTCACCAATTACTTGGGATAGTATCATTTTAATCGATAACAGTACACTTTTAAATTGGCCCCTTTTTAACGGAAATCTGCATGATTATGGGATTTAATGGGATCAATTAACAAAACTCTACAATTTTTTTATGCTTTTTGGTAATTTTCTAAGTTAACTGAGGTATTTACACTATAACTGCCCATCGAATCAGATACATTTAAGAATAAATGGTTCTTATCCACTTATCGAAAATGAAATAGAATGCTAATAGTAATACGGAATTATTGTTTCTTAAATTATGGCTGTCTATTAAACACCAACGGAGACCGCCTAAATTAACTATACCAACAAGCAAAGGTTTAAAGATTAGCATTTTAGATATTTGTACAACAAATCTCGTCGGCTTGACAAAAATTACAAAGCAACGAAAACGCAAATGGCAACATGAGATACTAGTTCAGAGACACTAGCACGCTAGCTTTTGTCGCGGACATAAAGCATATATCGCTTTCAAACCAGTTAGCGTGTCCGAAAGGGACGGATGCTTTCGGTGATAAATGTATGTGCTACCAATGCAGGTCTTCAGAAGTGACATTGTGCTTGAAAATCTACTCACGAGTAGATGAGATAGTAAAGGAAAAATACATGGTTCTGAATTCGGATTGCATTTGATAGGACTCCAAGTTGACAATCAGAGTTATCATTTTTCATTTATTAAGACTTAACATTCTGGTAAAAACAGCATTATGATGATACCAATGCAGTTTTGATCGAATTCATGATGATCATTTTGGAATTCAGGCAAAATAACCGTCCTACAGAAGTAAAAAATCGCTGTCTCCAATATTTGATAGAATGCAATGGTTTCAAGATAATACGTTCACCCTTTCCGATAAAATAAGTAGCTTACGAGAGATTTCAAAAACTGTATACATAGTCTATTATGTTCAAAAGAAATAAAAGAAACTAGTTACATGTCTCGTTAAGTGAGAATGATTAAATATTTCAACCACTTTCGACATATCGATAGTAGCTCGATTTCTTATCATGTTTACTACCGACACGCAATAGCTAAATAGGGCTGATGACATCCGTCGCTGCTGACTTGACCGCTGATTGAAGATACACGTGTCCAAGTAACTCAATGAATTTCAATGTCTTTGTGCAGTCTTGGATTCGATAGCTGTTTGGCACTGCGTGTGCGTCGTTCGTCGTTTATCGGGCGCCTGCAATCCGCGCTGACCCCGTGATATCCTCGATCTATATTACCCCCTTGCCCCTCCGCCCTCGTCTAGCCTGCGAGCAACTCTGAACGTTTATACTGACGACTTAACGACTAGATTGAAGCGAGGGAATCAGTGGGAGCGGGCGCATGAATGGGCTGGCTTGTGAATGAGCGGACTATGTCCCGCGGGCGATAAGCGCTATCGTCGGGGCCAGCTGACGGTCCATGTTGACAAACCCTGTTCTACTTTCGCTCTGCATCCTCTTTAGTTTTAAATCTAATTCGTCGCTACTGTCTACATTCCCGATCTGGGGTCGATATTATAAGTAACGCAACAACAGCTGAGGTCACGCAAACTGGTGCATGTCATGTGTGTGTGTGTACCGGAGAGTATCGTTCGAATTTTAAAATTTTTGTTTTGGTTTGTATCGCGCCATGCAGTTGTATGGTTAATCGTTCACCTCAATTTTCGTTGCATTGCCTATGTCGAAGCACGCGGTTTTCTCATACATAAGACGTATGCGATAAATATCCCATCATCCCTATCATATCATCCCTATCACGTCATACCTTAATCCCGTCGCTCTCGCTTAGGTCAGTTTGAATATGGGTTTTGTTCAAAATGTTACAGTTAGGTGTTGCCCATAGACGTTGGCTGGAACGCTTTCCTATTTTTTTGTATACTTGCAGTCACTAGCGTTAGTAGCCACCAACACCATAGTTCAAAAATTAAAAGAGACGGGTTGATTTTCGAAAATTTCTGCGACACAATATGTTCGTTATAATTGTTGCTTAAATACATTTTTTTTGGTTTTTGCACTCTTCACTAACTCAAAAGTAGAGAACTTTTATACAAACTTTCTATCGGTTGCGAATCTATTATTATTAAAAAACCTTTGTCTCACTTTTTACTATAGCAATGGTCTTCTTCTGTTTATTCCACACGTGTTTGTCAAGCGAATCTATTATTTAAAATAAGTATTAGCCTTAAATAATTTGGAATTTGATGTCATAAATTTTATGCAGGTAATGAATAAAGCGGAACAGAGAACTATAATTGTCACTTGGTAAAGAGAACCTTTTAACTGAAATAGTCTTATTAACTTTCCATAGGATATGCCACAATCCACAATAGTATATATCTGTGTAGCGATTAGTCATTGCGACAAGGTTCTAAGCGACCTACAATTCAGATAGGTTAAATGTATAAATAGTTTATATGCATTATATAGACCAGTGACCGAATGAATCTCTAAGTTTGAAGCTGATGCTTGCACTTGCGCGACGTTACTCAGTATTGTTATGCAGCTCTTTGTAAGAAATTGATGCATCATAGTAATATCGATTCGACTAAACTGGTACCCAAATCTATCTACTTCAAACAGCATCAGCACAACTTTTCATCACTAAACTAAGTGTCAGTCTTGCACTTGTTCATCTTATTGCACCATCCTGTTCAATGGAACATGATACGCCTATACGACTCATTGCGATTAACAGAATAACAGTGATATTCATTGAATGAACCCCAAATTCCAGAATGAAATTGGTGCTGAATGGACTCCGTTTCCACGTTTTGTATACTTATAAGCACTTAGTGTTAACTTTAAGTCCTTTTTTAGTGTATGTATACTATTGTGTGGAATAAAGCTTTTCTATTCTATTCTAAATCTAAATCCTAAATATTTCATATACTATATCTCATTTACCATAAGTGCCATAACATAATGTTTCACTACCTATAATCCAATATTTGCAGAAACCGTTGAGTTTTAAAAAGATTATCATGGGTGTACCAAACCAAACCAAGCTTTTAGATGGGTGCGCCAAAGTTGAACTAAATTTTTAATGTCGATTATCGGAAGTCCGAAAATGTTGTTCCTAAAAATGTACATCCTAATAATCACTACTCATAACTACTCTGTTCCTAACGTTCTGAATCGCTAATCATTCAACTTCATAATTTCAGTTGCAATAAACGTCTATCATACTACTATTTGTTTTCCTATATTTTCTCAACATAACCATCTTTTACACTATTATTCATCATCATATCTATTTTATGTAGATTTGTTTTTATTCATAAAATTGAACATTATATACATTAAACTTTATAATGTCCGTTGCAATAAACATCTGTCATACTACTATTTGTTTTCCTATATTTTCTCAACATAACCATCTTTTACACTATTATTCATCATCATATCTTTTTTTACACCCTTTCGTATTCCCTAATCGGTACCTCGCTGGCAGCGAGCGAGCGAAGCGAGCGAGCAAGACCTTTTAGGGCATAGGGATAGATTAGGTTCAGAAGGCTAAGGCGGGAGCGAAGCGTAGCGTAGCTTCCGCCTTAGCCTTCGGTGTTAGGTTTTTTTTTTGTAACAGCACAGAAAATGATTATTTCCATTAATTCCAGTGAAGTTCCAGTGAAGTTATTACTTAAAATTTTGGGAAACTAAGTGTTATGGACTACTTTAATACTTAGTTAAATAAATTGTAGGAACGAAAACTTCAGGAAACAAAATTTTAGGAACAGTGATCATTACGAAAATCAATTTTCGGAAAACTGAGTGTTATAGACTACGTTAATAGTAAAATAAATTGTAAGAACGAAGACTTTAGAAAACAAAACTTTAGTAACAGTGATCATTAGGAGTACAAATCGTTTGGAAAATCAATTTTCGGAAAACTGAGTGTTATAGACTACGTTAATAGTAAAATAAATTGTAGGAACGAAAACTTTAGAAAACAATACTTTAGGAACAGTGATCATTAGGAGTACAAATCGTTAGGAAAATCAATTTCGGGTGATGAACTTTAGCGAACCCAATATGGACCCCTTTTAGATTAGGTTGATTTTGTAACGTTCCATACTGTTACGTTTCCAGCAAAAGACGATTATGGCAAATAACACATTGTCATGATGGCAAATGAAATGATTGAAAACATTAGTCATTCCAAAATCTAACGTTTTCAACAAAGAGCGACTGCGCCAGGAGCTTTCTGCTTATTCCTTAACTGCACGCCAGTGTTTAATCTTTTTGAATACGCAACGAGTAAAACATTCCAGCGACACCCTGGGACCGTAACAATTCGGCGAGCAGGCTGGCGCACTCCGCTCTGGCGAATTTTTTTTGCGATCGCGATCCCCTGCGGTTCCGAAGTCCAAAACTACATACATTATAAGAGGTCTTTGCAGATGGTAGGACCTTGTGCAAGGTTCGTCGGAATCGCAACCACCATCTTGCCCGCTAATTCTGCCACTAAGCACCAGTGCTTGCGCTGTTGTGTTCCGATGTGGAGAGCAAGACAGCCTGTACAATTACTGGCACAAGAGGTATTCCATTTTAGCCCTCTGGGTTGGCTATGCATCTGCTATCTCCTTGGTGTTGTGGGTGTTTATTGGCTTGGCAATCACTTACTATCTGGTGACCCACTTGCTCGTTTGTCTGTATGTAAATTCTTTATTGTACAAAAGACATACATAAATTACAAAAGAGATACAGTGATGTACAAAGGCTATCCCTTTAAGGGATCTCTTCCAGTTAATCTTTGAGTGTGTGAAAGGAGTATCATAGTAGGGACAGACACCTTATCTTGTATTAAACAAAAATATCTCTCATAATTTCGGACTTCCCCGAGCTGATCATGCTGACCCATTTGGACTGCTTAATCCGTGTTTAATATAAAGTCAAACATCATCCTCAGTACTGGTCTTCTGTACGATGGTTTGCCCCCATCAATTTGCCCCTGTCGAGTAAAAGTGACAGGTGCTGTGAAATATTTGACGTAATCGTCAACTTTTTCCAACATTAAAGTTATGTCCTTATTATTTTACTAGCTCTTGCACGCGAGTTCGTGCGCGTGTAATTTGAAATTAGGTATCTAGATTTTTCTTTCTTGATAATAATAATTATGAGCCAGATTTTAAGTTAAACCTTCTAATTTTGTGCAGTAACAAATACACAAAAAATCTAAATTTAAAATGCTATATAATGAATGACAACACAAAGAAAAATTAGGGTAATGGCAGGGTTCGAACCTGCAACATCAGCATTCCGTGCCTTGCGTATTCCAGTTTCCGCCACATTACCGCTAACGCTTTTAGAAATGCTTTTGGAAACTGGAATACGCAAGGCACGGAATGCTGATATTGCAGGTTCGAACCCTGCCATTACCCTAATTTTTCTTTGTGTTGTCATTCATTATATAGCATTTTAAACTTAATTTGAATTTAAAAAAAAATACAAAAAGAAAAAATCGAAAAAAATTTAAATTAAATAATTTCGATTAGGTACTATAAAAAATCTAAAGATAATTTTTGTCTTCTATTACTTTACTCCTCATATTACATTTCTTAAATATCTCCTGTGTACACTCATCAGCCAGTTACAATTGTATTATATTTATTTTATATATATACTTGCCTGTCAAGTACTTACATTATACATATGTATATACTTAGGGACAAAATTAAGACCATAGCACAATTAAGTGATTTCTTGTATAAAAGAAAGTTACATACAAAAATTAGACATAAAACTAGAAGTCACCTTTATTAACATGTGATATTATAACAACTTACATTCAGCTTACATATAAACCTTGTCAAACCTAGTCGTAAAGAATTATACAGTGTACGACAGACTTTACGCGTACTACACCCTACACACACACATAAACATCGTGACCTACGTGCGAATTAAAAAAAATTGCAAAACACGCTATCGGGGGTGAAAGCTGAAGAAACGGACCGGACGCCGGACGTTCGAAGTTCGTAAGAACTAAGACGTAATTGTGGCGGGTGGAGCACGCCGCGCCGGTAACGAGCCGGCTGCGCGGGCACCTGCCAGCCGCGCACGCGCGCAAGCTGCAGCCTGAATGCAGTTTATATCTTTTTTTATTGAAAGATGAACCGTGTAAATGTTTATTGTGGATTTAAACTACGCTCGTGATTTGTGGTTAATACTTAACTTAAGTATTCGTTAATAAATAAATATGAGTGAAGGTAGGTGAGAAAATAAACTTTTGAATGTACTCAGTGCTCAGTGGTCAGCAGTAGATGTTTCTACACAATCGAATGGATCAAAAACATCACAGATATGAAGAGTTAACGAACTTGAACAAACTGGTACAAATTACCTTGCTACTCCGCGAAGCTAGTGCCAGTGTATTAATTATTTAACGAACTTGTGTAGGACTTTTTGGTCTCTTCGAGTATTCAGCTACTTTCTGTTGCTAACTGAAGTAGATTATCATCTATGTTTCTAGTATGGATTTCGACATACAATTGGAAGTCATAATCCCATGCTTTGTACCAGAACCATCTGTTTGTCGCAGTAGCACCTGATGATGCTGGCTAGGCTAATTTTGTACATAAACAACTATATAACGCTTTTTTAAGTTTTTTACAAATAGCATCCGTCAACCAGGAGTGCGATTTTTGAATCTCACTGGTGACTAAAGCTCGTCAAAATGGCCGTTTTTCATACTGGTGAGATTCAAAAATTGCATTTGAATCTCACCGGTTAACTAAAGCTCACCAAAATAGCCGTTTTTCGGCAATTTTGGTGAGCTCTAGTCACCTGGTGAGATTAAAAAATTGCACCCCTGTGCGGTGGACGGATAGCATCACCCGCACTGTAGCTAAAGAGTGGATCCGGCTTGCCAATGATATAGAATAGAATAGAACCATTTATTTCAGTCTACTTGGGCCCATAGAAAAACTACCATAAAGACACATATTACATTACCATTGGCAACGTTACTATAGCGACGTGTGATATAGAGCTGTGACGATGGCACGAGAAGACCTACAATTACATCCAGCAGTGTCAATGACTGAGAAAGAGAAGAGAGATATAAACTAGTGTTTTTTATCTGTCTGAGCTCAAAAATCGATGTTTCACATAGAGCCGCAATTTGTGTTTCTTCATCATTCTAAGGCAGTAAAACATGCATAAATAACGTGCAACGATACCGCATTGGCTGTACTCTCTACAATGTTGCAGGGCCGACAATTTTAACAAATATTCTTCATAAAGGTGATTTCAATTAAAATCTACTTTACATTCATTATAAAGTAAATGCAGCGGTCAATTGACGACGGTTACTAATGGTTACCTGCGTCTAATTAGGTTTTCACACGTAGCGCCCTGATTGAAGTTTAACGTTAGGTTAATGATAGCGATATTGAATCATTCGAATCAGCAGTATTGATTTGATCACGCAGATGTAGGTTCTTGGAAACATCCGCATTCCTTAGCAACGAGCTCTTAATATCTAGCACGGGAGGCTGTTCAGAAGATCGTTATGAGTCATTTGCGACAGTGCACCGCAGTCATTAACATTCCAGTAAACACCTCGTCAATCGATGCTGCGCCCGCGCCGCCCAATTGACAACACCGTTCGTGTTTACAAACTGGTTGTTTTCAAAATGTTCCTACTTTACCTGTTCCAATAGTACCTAAATGCAGTTAATGTGAGGTGATTTACATATTGTGAATCGTTGAATGAGCGTTGTTTCCTTAATAAATACAAGGCTGTCTCTGTGTTTGTAGAGGCCTAACATTAATACATTTTTAAGTTTTCGTGCCCAATGGATACCAAAGGGACCCAATTACTGAGGCTACACGGTCTCCGTCCGTCCGTCCATCCGACCTTTCAAGGGTTCTATCTCTTGAACCGTAATAGATGTCTATGTGATTTTTTTTTAATTTGCAGTATTATTATATTATTATGGCGAATAACCTAAAAAATAAAAAAATACAACAAAGTAAGCACAAACATATAAGTTACAAATTAAATAATGCCACACAATAAACGCGTTTTTAACAGGTTTTTGTTTTTGCTCTGTTGCAAAAACGACAATAGATACGAGCATCAAACTTGGTGTGAATATAATACAAACTCTAAAGTAACAACAAATAAAAACAGGTCAAATGTGAGTCAGGCTCGCGTTGCTATTGTACGGTGGTACGGAACGTCCGATGCGCAAGAACGACTCGCACTTGACTAGCTTTTTTAAACTGTTGACAACCCCTAAATAGTAACCTGGCATGTATAATATATATCTGTCTAAGACTATGCTGAATGCTGAAAGAATGCTGACAACAACAATGACAGTAGACCAGAGAAGAGTAGTAGTAGATGAGAACTAGAGTAATGTGAGACCAAGGTGGTAAATATTGTCCCGAAATATTTATTTATTTATTTTGTTACTTAATAATAATAAAGTAATAATTGTCCCATAATATTTATCTTAAGGTGACTTGCTTGCATGATTTCCTCTCTTTTCAAAAACAAAGGTCGCAGAATTTAAAACTACTTCCCTTCTTATGGCATGCTCGGACCTGCCCCCGTAAATAAGGGTAAACGTACACAAATAACTTTATACTTACAAGGGCGAAGATCCCCGTGTTCTAAAACTGGCAAGGATTAAAATGCTACTCGGAATGCAAGGAATTTACTCATCGCCCATTGGTGAGAATGTCCCTTCGATGTTTCAGCCACACGAACAATAATATCAACACAGTGAAATTAAATACCAGGTATTTGGTGTCAATGAACTTGTATGCATGTTAATAAACAAGGTGCGTATTACATTAAGAAATTGGTGAATAAGACATTTATAACACGTGTGCCCATCTCGTATGACCTTTTGTCACTTGATAATTAAGTGAAGTTTAAGAAAAATGCTTTTTGGAATGTAGCAATTTGTTTTAATTGACATTATATCAATGATTATTAAGGATCAGAAAGACAAACTTCGAACATATAATACTTGAAAGTGTATCTTTGTTTATCGACAGCCGGTTAAACTACTGGCAACGCATCTGTATAGTCTTCTTGGTAGGTCTTCCTAATTTAATAAAAAAAGAAAAATAATTCCTGACTACGTTTAGATATTTATTTTGTTAGTTTCACGTTAAATCCACTAAACTCTTAAAAGATATTCAAATTGTGTGTGTATTTGTGTTTAAGCGCGGATTATGAATCGATTTGAGTATGCCTGTCCGGCGCTGATTGTGTGTATATTAGCGAAAAGTTTGCTAGAAAAAAAAAACACAGTGTAACGGTAACAGTGTCTTCGATAGTTATTTATTTATTATAAGAAACTAATGCTTTTTAATCTCTCTGTATGAAATTAAATTATAGACATTTATTTTAAATCTACAATGGAAAGGCAATTTTTTTTTAAATTTTCTTTCAAGCTTAATACCATTGCAATGCGCTTAATTATTTGAAATTTGTTTTCCTTTAGGTACTTTGCTTCAACGATAGGTGCATGTTTATTTTATTAAGCTTCATAAGATAAGTTGTTGCATCCGGTTTATGATGTTAATTGGTTTGCAAATGATTTAGGTATTTATTTTATAGGAAAATGTATTATGAAAGGAAAATTACTTGTTTAATGCGGTTACCTAATCTTATTCGATATTGGTCTATGTAGACTTCACTGTGCCTTTAAATTCGATTATTTCTCTATTATTGATCTACCTAATATAATACAAAATTTACTTCTACAGCTAAAAAGTATGGCTCGTATCATTTTGTAGGAAAATAACGTACTTAATATTTACCTGTGGCTTCAGCCACATCGAATGGTTTCATCCGACTAGATGACATGTTTATTTTTCGTCTCTTTAATACGCCATCATCAAGTTACCAAATTTTACAAAGATCAGTTGGAAAATTAGGACGTGAAATCAATTTCCATCAGTAACGTTAGTTTATTAGGGTAATTTAAAGTACCGATTGATGGTAACTTAGTCCCAACATTTTCAAACCCATAAAAAATATCGAAAAAATCAAAACGAGGTGCTTTTAAACCTAATTCTGAGGCATGCCAACAACACACTAGAAAATATTAGCTATAGGTTAAAGGTCAGAGGGTAGGAAACGTTACTTTACCATTTATATAGAGACTGCTTGTACACAACCCTCATAAAAGGAGATCAGAATCTCATCAAAAAGTAAGCTAAAGCTATCAAAAAAACAGTGATTTGATGTAAAAAATTAACTTCGAATATCCATCTATCTAGTCAAAATGTTAACTCGAAATTTAACTGTTAAGTCGGAGTGGAGCGGCCACCTGTTAGAGTACTAGCGGTTGTTAGTAACGCAGCCGTCGCACGCGCAGGCATGCGTACGCGCCCCCCTCCCCTCCCCCGCAGGCCATTCATCGGAATGCAGCGCTGTACTTCGCTGTACACCTCATTATCAATACTCGCTATTGACTTACTCTGAACTTAAGCCCATGTTAGGATGTTCTAAAATTCCACGTTTTCTCTATGGAATTTAATGAGGAGTTTATTTATTTGCTCTTTGTGAAGATGTTCGGCATCATGTTGTAGTTGGAGTTCTTGGTGTTCGTGTAATTATGAAAAGGGGTTTATTTTTTAATTTGTCAATAAAAGAACTTAATGCTTTTAGGCCGTAAGCGATACTGTACCTCTTTGCCATTCTACGAGTATGGAGACCGTTTTGTTAAGCGATTTGGCAACCTACTAAATCTAGAAGAAAGTGTTTAAGAAAATATTTTTTGGAAATGTAGAGTCATAAAGTAATAATCTTTACACTCTCTGAGTAAAGTTTGTTCGTTAGTTATGACAACCTTTTAAGTAACTTCATCAGTATGTTATGGTTTGTTGGACAAATCTTGCGAGTTATAGGAAAAGTAATCGGATTGGCTTAAAATTTGGTATGGATACATAAATCCAATCGCAATGCAACAATAACAGTACAGTAACGAAAAATATTATTTTAATAAAAGTACTAGTACAAGTTCACTTATTGAGTTAGTTGACCCATGTTGCAAGGTGATTTTCAATCATTTTTAGTGGTAAAATCTATTTAAAATTGTACGTAGTTCCGATGGCACTGAAATTATAAAGTTTAACAGTGCTAACAATAAAATTTGTATTTAAAGTGAATTTATAGGATTTTTTTAAAGTTAATCGTATCCTTTATTTATTTAATACTTGCTAGAAATCATAAGATTTTTTCCAGTTATTAATTACTTATTGCCTAGAGTGTATACGAATATGATTTTTTTAAAACGATTAATTCATTGGCACTGACATCTGCAGTGGCTTAACATGCCCACCCAAATTTAATTTACCTCTATGTGCGTCCTCTTCTTTGTGGCATTAGTTAAGCAGAGCTGCAGGGAGGGATAAATAAAACTTGGGTGGTCATTGTTAGAGCCAGAGCAGGTGTTAGTGTCATTAATTGCAGTATAAGCAAAAGTTTTGAGCTAAATATGGTGTTTAGTAGATCATTTAGGTAGAGTTGGTCGGAAGCATTTAAAGAGTAGCAGAGATGCCGAGGTTGTGCAGCGAGCACGGAGGTGCGCTTGGAATGCGCGGCCCTCTGCGCCGGTTTACAAATAGAAGGGCAAGCGTGGACTGCACGTGTCACGCATTGCCACGATTACTCTGTTAGCGCTGCTGCCTGCGCTCGCGCCGGCACATCGTATGGTGCACGCGCCGATATCACTATGATTTATCAAAACAATGTCTAAAGAAACCGCTGGAACAATCTTCTTGAGCTCGCAGCTGCAGTTACGGCACTAATTTGCCCCTAGCACGTACATTCCTAATTCGGGATCATCGGTGTCGATAAACGATGAAGCTTCCGGTGCGGCGGCCGGGACGACAATGAGTCGGATGGTTGTTTAGAAGTAGAGATCCGGGAAGGGACGGGAGAGAGCACGTGAATGACATCTCGGAGGGTCGGTTGTCGGGCACAAGGAAGCGATCGCCGGCCCTGCGTTCGCTGACCCCGGCCGGACGTCACGCCTGAGAGAAGACGACTGCAGCTCGTCGCCGCCGCCCGCGCCCGCGCCGCTACCTCGGCTGCCCGCGCGCCGGCCCCTGTCACTGCTCCACTGCTCCCGCTCTATGCAGCTAAGAAACCCAAATCACATTCAAATAAATCTTAATATAAATCAGGCAATAAGCTGCCGGGACAATGACCGGGGGGTTTCACAATCATGCTTGTTTACCCTCGTGATAAACATTGTGAGATAAGGATTACGTCTTGAAGCTCACATTTGATAAATTAAGATGATCCTAATCAAAGTATTCAATAACACTCAATATTTGTTACTGGGACAAGAATAATTCACACTTATGGCAGATTTATATTGGTGTATTTGGTGTATCAAGGGCATTAGAACTACTGCGGATTAGTAGCTTCCCATGGATCGGCTTACAGCTGAATGTATATTATATATTTCATGATACCTAACTTTTAACACCATCAACTATCGGTACGATTTAGTATATGTAACGAATTACTCAGTATTTTCTAAAAGCCAGAATTAGGTAGAGTTGTATCAATTCAAAGTTATTACATTACCTATTTATGTAATACAGTTGAACACTATTATAGTAACTGTAAATAACGCTTTTATAATTAAACGAGTCAGTCTATAATACCTAAGATGGGATAAAAAAAATGTTATATTAACAGATAGGTTATGTCATTTGTTCAATCAGCGAACAGTCGTGCTTACTATTAATATCGTCCTGATGATGCTTCGAACAGAAGCGCAACACTCGTAGATTGTGATTATCAATCAATTAATCAATCATAATATTTATTAGTGTTATTTATTTAGTGGTGGTAGATAATAGTTGAGTCTATGTAGGGTATTTCATGTGGAAGCGGAAGAGGGAGGATTTTTGCATAAAAAAGGCAGACAAACAGACAGAGAGACAGATAGACGAACAACGAAGTGGTAATATAAGGGTTTCATTTCTCCTTTTGAAGTACGGAACTCTAAAAATACGTATTTATCGTACAGACACATCTATTCAGCGTGAGAATATTAAAGAAAGGTAAATTGTTCCATTTGTTAACACTTACCTGCAGAATGAAGACAGCTAAAGTAAAGTAGAAACGATCGAAAAATAACTAAAATAAGTGTTCCACAGAATAGCGTAATTTAGGGGCAACTGCTCGAACTGCAGACAGCTGTACCCGTGGATACACTCTAAATCTTAAAACTGTACTCTCTCATCGTCGGGGCAATCGTTGGGTATTACTTGGACTTAGTATAGTTCTAAGATTTAAAAAATGTCCACAGGTACAGTCAGCGTCAAATTTCCCAGAGCGGGCGAGGTGTCAAAAATATCTGAACTCGACTCTATTATCAAATACGCTCGGGCGTGTTCAGATATTTTTGACCACCTGGCCCGCTCTGGTATATTTGACGCTGACTGTACCACTGTCCACAGGAGCAGTTGCCCCTACATTTTCCTATTCCACGTTGTGTTCTTGTGTCCGTTAATTCCATTGCATTTACTAATTCAAATTCAAATTCAAATCATTCATTTCGGACTTTAAGTCCATAGTGTTAGAGGTTACAAACTTAAAGCTATGGTTAGTATTTTATAATACCTATATGTAGCTTCTTTGAAATAAGTACTACGACAACGCTTCTAGACATGTTTCTGATTGATCCTCGAGTACTTTCATGACTGTCTTAGTTTACCTCCCTATTGTTTGGGGTTCTGTACAAACATGGCTCCGCTGTCTGTCCGTCACTCACAGAGATGTTTCTTTTGAATCATAATAAAGAGACACTTCAAATTTTAATAGAGTCAGTATATACTTTAGCGTCATAACAGCAAATAATAAAATAGCCCTCCCTTCTAGCAGTCGGGTAATAAATTAAAAAGGGGAGAGGGGGCGTAAAAGAGTCGTGTTTTTTCACTGTTTTTTGTACGGAACCCTTCGTGTGTGAGTCCGAAACCGATTCGCACTTGGTCGGTTTTTTAAATATTAAATCATCGTCATTTGCTGCGGTTTATATTAAAGCTGTATTAATTGTGATTTTAGGAATGGCCAGCGCTGGCGCTGGCGCAGGTCTAATCAACGCCAAGCCACGCCAAGCGCACTCTACTCACAAATAAGGTTTTTCCATCTATATCTTTGTTCATAAATCGACTTAAAAAATTTACCGCGTTTATTCATAAAAAATACCGGCCTTTTTAACTGTAATAACTTTGGTCTTCTTGTGGAAACTTTTATTTCATTGTAAGCTAACGCCACACTGACTGATAAAGACAAAACAAGATTTAACTAATTTAGATTTACTAAGCGTTTGTGCATAAAGAGATTAGAATGCGATATTCGCAATGTTTTGTTACTTATAAGTAAGGTATCATAACCTCATTTAGTTTAAGTGAAGGTAGATAGTAAAGACTCTCTTTTGCTTCCTAGGTACACAATGCCTTTTTTCAGTACCGGCAACACGCGAGTGATACTTCTCATTCGTAGTACATAATATGCTCTAAAGGGTCCAGTAATTACTTACCGTCACGAGAATCGTATGCTTGTCTTCTACTGACGTAAAAAAAATCTAGTAGCTTAAACTAGGTTGAACTTACATATACAACGTATCCCTAACCTATGTACAAGTAATGAACACCCGTTTAACACTTCTTCTCTCTTTATTTTTAGAGACAAAAAAAATCTAACACATCCATGTTGTCTAGTAATAACTTTTGACCATAGTCTAGGGACATATTGTATAATAAATAATTTAGCTACAACACTAATCAGTTGTTTACAGTCATGCTAGCAATAAACTCTACCACAAAAAAGCGTGAAAAGTGTTATTATACGTGTCGGTAACATATATGGTAACATGAACTGAAAGACCTTTTCCACAAAAGTATTTGATTTACTTTTATTTATTTAAGTAGTTAGTTAGTAGTAGTAGTTAGTAAATCTAACGTAATCGTCTACGGTATCCCATAAAAATTATATGGTAAAACGTTGACCCAACTGCTCTTAGTGAAAACATAACATTACATAATTTCTAAATTTTTCCAATAACCAGAATTAATACATCTGACCGTACTCGTTGCCCCAAACTAGGATTCTTTGTTCCATGGGTCTTTAAAGCATAAAATATAAACAAAAAGACACAAACGTACAGACACAAATACATATAACGTATGATGCAAATACAAATTTCATTCCAGCAGTTTCGACGTAGTATCGTGGGTTCGAAACAGCTTCATTTTCAAACATTGCAACTACCTATACAAAACCAACCGACCAGCAAAAAACTCTACCATTCTCTTTGCCTTCACTGTGGTCAGAAGAAGAGAGACACTGCACCACAAATCAAATGCCACCAAACGAACATGTGTGGTAAATTGACAAAATTTGTTTTAAAAAGTGTGTGTTTATCAAGGAGTTAAGTGGGAGAGCAAGATTAGATAGGCACAGCACAGCCCTACGTATTGATAAGCGCCGGATTCCAGCGCGATACACGCCCCACACTCATTCCCCCAATTTATATTTAAATACATCACTTATTCGGTCTTTTAATCACACGTTTCTTGCCACAGCTACGGCAGTTCGAACAGTAGTCAAATGAATCTTTCAGCAGAACACTTCTGCAACACCAGCCAGTTTGCAATTCGAGAAAATATATTTATTTAGCTGTATAGTTAGGTTCACTGTCAATCCCTTTTCTGACATTAACTTTGATAGATTGTCTATAACTATGTCGAAAGTTCTCTTAGGGACTAAATTCATCATTCAGACGCTGTAAGAATCTTAGTGCGTGGACGACAAAGACCAGGGTCTTCGTGTAAAAATGTTTAGCATCAAAGTGGTAATAGTAAGCTTTTCACCCTTCTTGAGGCTAGGCAAGGGATCCGCGCCGGCCCTTTCTTATATAGGCATAACATATGCTCTTCTTGCATTGCCTGGTCTCTAGGAGGGTTAATCAAGCATAAGACTAATAGCACCACACTCTTCCGAGTTAACGCCAGTGCGTTTTGCTGCTTCAGTCATGGACATTTAAGCTAAAGGCACGTAAGATGGAATTAAAAGTAAGCCAAAAGGCTTTGCATTCTTGGCAAAAAAGTGCGGTTTCCACTTAAAGATTGGCAATTGTAAGGAAATCTCAAGTTTAACCACTGCTTGTTAATCAAGATCCACTTAGGCGTCATACGAGAGTTTTTAGGGTACCAGATATTGAGGGAAAACGGAGGTTTGTTAAAAAGGTAAGAATTGAGCAAATCCAGGACTGTTGCCCAGATTGTTGCTTCTGTTTGGATGTTGTAGTTTCTGTCTGTTGACAGAAACCTTATTTGATCAGTTGGGCTGTATGGTACTTGACCGCAGGGGGTTTTCGGCAACAATAACTTAATAGCGACTGCGTTGCTGAAATAAGGTAAGTACCATAACCAAGGCGTTTTCTTTTAGTTCTCTGGAAAACTTTTTAAATATATATGCGCTACGTGAGGCTTTATATATGAGAACCCCTGCTTAACTGGAATGCTACTATATCTATAGTTCGGGATGCGTACATTTTTCAGGTCATTCTAATGTTTGATTGAAAGAGAAGCTTTATTATTTTCAACTTTCTTTTTAACCGATTTCAAAAAGGAGAAGGTTCTCAATTCGACTGAGTATTTTTAACCAACTTACGACAAGTGAAAAGTAAATGTTTAACTTTACAAATAATCATGCCAACCAGTGCTATATGAAATATATTCTATATTTCATCTTTATGTACTGGTATGGCAATTTGTCCATTTATTCTCTTAGAATTAAAATATTATATATTGCTATCATTTTCATCCAATCCAACCAAGGGGGCCATGACACTTCCGTCTATAAGAAGGGTGCCACACACATCAACACTTTTTAAGGGTTCTGCTTTTCTGGCTAAAGGAACCTTTAAGCTAGCTTTATTTAACGTCCTAAACAAGCTTTCTGAACTGAATGAAATGGATACAGTTAATAAGCGTTTATTAGTAGGTAATTGATTTGAAAAAAAAATATTAAAATCAGGGTTAATAATTTAGTTTAGGTAAGAATTTTATAAGGTAAAATACTTAAATTCAATCCTTATAAATTATTTAGCGGGGATATATTTGTAAAAGAAAAATATTTGCGTTTTAATTTAATTTAGATGTATTTAAGAATCTTAAAAAGTTAATTTATTAATAATTTAAAAGAGTATAATTACCTATAAACAAATAAATTTCAACGGCTTGCAAAAATATTTTTTAACAATTGCTTTAGAAAACATAAAAAATCATGTTAGAGTATCATTGAGATTTTGCTTAATTTTTTGTAAATAATAAAAAAAAAATCAAAAAATATAACATGTTTATAAATTAAAAAACATTATTTTACATATGAATAAATGCAGATTAATAATATTATAAAATGCATACAAAGTTTTTTTTTATAATTTAGCCGTTGTAAGTCGGTGTGTGCGTGGTGCGAGCGGTACAGCGGCGCGCAACCCCCGGGCTCGTGGGCCCCGTACCAAGCGACTCCTGCGCACTTTTTCTGCACCCACTTACCCTACAACTCTGCGCCTACCCGAAATCAACAAAAAAAGCAACTGTTTTAAATATTCCACCCTCTTTATTAACGTTTCTGGGGCGACCTTTTGAAGTGCAAAAATATTTCACGCGTTTTTGCTTTTATTGTGTTTTTCTTCATATTGTAGTACCTTTTTAAACTAAATTTTAATTTAGATGTTAAATGTAGTTTATTGACGAGATAAAATAAACATTCATTTTTGAAAAAGATATTTATTTTGCGAAAAATGAATAAATTTCGCTATGAGGCAATGAGAATTCGGACTCACAAACATCAATCGAAACGCTTATTTATTATGTATTGCAGTATTTTTTTTAACTGTATTTAATTTAGTATAGAATTATTTAATTAATCACATTATAATTATTTAATATTAAGTCTACCGATTGCCACAATTGGCTTTAAACGCGCGCGTAAAGAAGCTGTACAAGGAAAACGTCAAGCGATTTTAACATATTATTTCTTTCAGTACATTTTTCCTAATTAACTATAAATCTTTTAACATAAATAATGTTAAAAATAAATAAATATATGCTATTAAAATATTTATTATTTAAATATATATATTTCTAAAATCAATATTTGTATAATACGGACTACGGTGTAGCACTGCTTAACCTAAGCATGCTAGGTGCTTTTATGAAACTTGTTTAAATGGTTTCACTTTTTAATACATTTAAATAATAAATATAAAATTACATAACACATAAAGGACTGACAAGTTTATTTTGACACAATATTTTATTTTTTAATGATAGTTAACTATCATTAAAAAATAAAATAGCAAGCTATAGTTAATTTCGGTTTCTACATAATAAATATTATAACTATAAACAACAAAAAATACTTTTATTTATTTATTATTTGTCGAAATGAATGTTATCTTGCTATGCAAAGCTTGTATTTTTTATGCTTTTTTGCTACATTAAGCATTTCATTTTAGCTCTCAAGAGCATATAGGGTACAAATGTGGGTCTATAAGTTACAAGATAACTAATTATGTGATACAAAAATTCAGCAGAACTCAAAAATAAACAGACTTTATCAGAATTTATAGATTACTAGCGGACGCCCGCGACTTCGTTCGCGTAGAATGAGTAGCCTATGTCCGTCAGGGATAGTGTAGCTTTCTATCTGTGGAAGAATTTTTGAAATCGGTTCATTAGTTTCAGAAATTAACCCCTACATAAAAACAAACAAAAAACAAACAAAGTTTTCCTCTTTATTATATTAATGTAGATGTAGATTATAGTTTTTTATACATATTAAATGGAAATTTCACAAAGAAAGTTATAAAAATATATAAACTCTTTACAAAAGGAGCCAGCAGGTAAATCACAATATCACAATCTGTTTACGTTTAAAATGATAAAATCCCAAAGCACAACATTTGGGCGAATAATTTCCAATGAGGGTACATGGAGAAAACAGAAATGCTAAGTAAATAACATTTCGTGATCTATTAACTAACATTATAGAACCAAAGCCAAACGGTTTATCTGCCAAGTATTGCCAGTAACAAAACAACATCGAGGCTTAAGTACTGAACTTGCCAGTTACAAAATATTATCATTCTTTTCACCATTTCACACCGCTCCAATTAATTTGCTTTTTCGCGATTTCTTCTTAATTAATAATTCAGTGTTTGTAGTTCATTTATATATTTAAAATTGCATTGCAATATAAAGTAAATGTTTATTTATGTTTACTTGAAAATCGTTTCAGCAATAGGTAAGAAAGCCTATTCCAGCGCCTTGATTAGCTAAATTTATGTTTTGAACATTTACAGCCGTATGTTTTAAATAAATTAGCTTGATATTGATAGAATATACTTTTTTCTATCATCCAGTTATTGAAATTTCAACTTTTTTTAAACTTTGGGTAGGTAGATATACACAACAATTTAAACCTTTACTCCTCTGGTTAATGATTATCAGAGTTTACTGTGAATTCACGTATAATACTTCAAAAGTGTTTGGTTGTGATTTGAGTTAAGATTGAATTAATTGAAGACCACGATAGAAGGGTGCTCTTTGGAGCATGTTAATTTATTTGTAGTATTAAAATTGCTGGAGAGAATGATAAGTAATCCACCAATTATGAAATTAAAACAATAAACTTGTGTTAAACTTTATTATTGTGTGGATTATTTTCTAAATTAAGACACTTAATGAAACTTAATTTACTAATGGAGATATATGTTTTTTTTTTCATTAAAAATCGTTTCATATGCATTAGACAACCCTGTAGATCTTTTTAGTGTGATAACGAAGCTGCTCTATCAGTTGGAGCTTGGCTGGCTGGGCGAAGTCGGGCATTGGTGGTGCTGGGCGCTGCGCGCGCGCCACGTGGCGCGCTCACGGCGGCGGTGCATGTCAGTTTTCTGGAAAAATTGTCAAAAGTAGCACATCGGGGCGGCGCGGCGGCGGCGGCGGCGCGAGCAATTTGCGCGGCTGCCTGCGCATGTGTGGGTTCTTGTCGCGATCGTTTGTTACCGCGGTGTGCGCGTACACGTACACGTAAAGTGAAGGTCGAATATTTTGTCCCTACTCCGCGGTTTATTGGCGTTCACGAGTCGGCGCTGTGATAATGAGGTGTCGTCGTCCCGTTCGCTCCGGCCGCGGCGCGGGCCCGCGGAAAGGGACGGGCGGCGATGTGCGCGTGCGTCGGAGCCTCCGCCGGCGCCGGCGCGGCCTGCCCTCATCAGTCTCCCCGCGGCGGGGAAGTGGTTCGCGTGTGCGACTCCGTGTCGCTCGGGCTGCGCGCGCCCTGCGCCGCACACGAATATTTTTAGATAACAGCTCGAATAATTTATTCGCGAGTCAGTGATCGCGCGCACTTTTGCGGATATCGGTATCCGCGCTTAGCGGCTCGCCGTGCGGTACGGCGCGCGGCCGGGCGCGGGCCGCCGCCGCCGGAGACATCCCGCTAGGTAAGCTGCGCACTTCCTGCGCGCTCGCCGCCATCATCGGTCGGAACGTCACTTCCGCCGAGGACCGGAACCTGCGCTGGCGGCGGCTGCGCCCGCGGCGCTCGCGGCTCGGACTCGCAGGTCAATGGGCGATGGTTCTCGATTCATAAAATGTCGATTCCATTCACGCCGCGGCGCGATGCTACGCCGGCCGTTCACTCGCGACCCTCGCGTCTTCGAATATTCATGTCTCCATCGATAACATCGTAACCCTTGACTTCTTTTTGTATTATCACGTTTTTAGTGAACGCCACTAGTTGAGGCCGGATTTCGTGCGATGTGCTAGAAGCAAAGTGCCGTTCGATCATTTATGATTCCCGTTTTACTGTGAAACTTAGTGCATAGTGAATTAAATGGTGGTTCTTCGCCAGTTACATGGAATGTTGCGACCAGTATTGTAAGACTAGAAGGAACTATTTTATAATTATATCTTGAATATCTCGATTGACATCTTTTCTATAATTGCATTTATTCAATTTACCCTCTTTTTTACTTAATCAAAGTTTGAAAAGGAACCGTTAAATTACGAATTTGGGTACCAACCCTCTTTTTTTAACGATTATTCTCTCTAGGTAAATTTAAAATCAATAAATGACAAATTTATTTCAAAATTACTTTTTGCGTAAGTAGTGATATTTTGCGAAAAGATAAAACGTTAATTTGGATTATTGTGGCTGGCCCTGGCCGGCGGGCGGCGGCAGCTCGCGCTGGCAACCCCGGCAGCCGAGCGTGACGCGCCGTCCCGCTCTCGCGCTGCGCAAGATCCTAACCCCTGTTCATTGCCCTCTGGACTCTCTACCCTCATTATGCTTATCTAAATCGTCTACCCCAACGCTTTTTCATTCTTTTTTTTATATTTAAATGCTGCCTGCCACGCATGCAGTAATCATTTTATAACTTTAATAACGTTGTTTTTCTGTAATGTGTTTTACAAAACTAATTAAGATACCAATAGAATCATTGTTGTTTATTTGAAATAAATAGACACACCTAGGGTCTGTTTATTAATTGCAATCTTATAAGTACAGTCAATTATTTATTCTAATGGTTAGCATGATTATTTATTTTAGCGAGGGTATCTTTGTAACTACCTTTGATGTTAACTCATAAACTATATTCATGGCAACACAGTGACGTTTAAAGTAACAGAAACGAAATGTTGAGCAACCTCACTGTTTGCTCTGTGACGTCGGTGGAAGTTCTGGGGGATTATTTTAGTTTTGATTACGTATTGCCCTAGATGTGTTAGATCGAGCGTGTGATGATGGGATGAGTCAGGCATCAGGTGCGACGTCACCGCGCTTGCGACCCTGACTCACCGTGACGCGCAATCTCCGCTCGGCTCTCGCCCTTTGGCCCTCGACTAACAGGGCGACTAACACCGCTAAAATATCACTCGTATACTCCGATCGCCGCCTACAGTGACCCGACAAACGGTAAGTAGGAACGGAGTGCGTGGTCCGTTTCCGGCGCAAACCGGCGTGGGCACACGTTTTATAAGCACTTCCTCCGTTTCTTCCGAACGTGGGATATTCTCTCGACGTACTCCGATTGCACATCGTAATAATCTTTGATTGACGCATCATAACAACTCATTTACAAGTGTGTAATCTTTTATCTTGTAAACTCGATGACCGGCACCCGCGTGGTGTTGCCTATTGGCACCCCATTTCCGGCTCAGTTGTTCGCAGATAGCGAGGGAGCTTCACAAGTTGTGTGCCATTCTGACATTCCCAGCCCCAATATAAGCCATTAAGAAAAGCTTTGCAAAAAGGCGATCATTACAAAAGGATGTTAAGACTGCACCGGCGCCGAACCTTCCCAGAAACGGGGCCATTCTTATTCGCGCTCCCGCCTTATTCGAGGGTTTTTTCGTTATTTTTTTCACGTGAGCGAGCGGTCCGCTTGAGGGATTCAAGGAAATTGCTTATTGGGTTTCGTTTAGGAGCGAGCTTATCTTGAGGCGTCAATCGCCGGCCGAGCCTGGGAATAGACCGCTAGCCGCGCACCCTGGGTCCGCGCACTATATTCAGTGACTTACCTGCCACAAGTAATATTTGCACCACTATTTATTTCACCGTCAATTTGAATTCATAAAATCTCAGGTATCAAAATAACAGACCACAATTACAGTTTGCCTCTAAACGAATACTTTCACGAACTTCCAGCACTACTTATTTATATTTACTATAAAACCGTTAACTTTTTTTGTTAAAAAGCTACCTAACTCCTGACCTATCTAACCCACGTGATAGATGTTCACATGATATAAAATATTTATAACCTTACTAGAAAGTAAATTGCACATAATTAAAATTTCTGACAAAGGAAATTTGAACAAACTTTAGAAGAGAAAGTGGGGGAGTTAATTTCTCTTTTTTTCATATAATTTAGTTTAAAACTTTTTATAATTCTAATTCAAGTTTAGAGTTTAATGTTTACTTGCAGTAATACACAGGATTGTTGCAGTTTCGATATATTGTTGATTGAAGACAATATATTTATGTACCTATTTGTATTAATTTTCATATCTTAAATAACGTTTTAATTTGAGATTTATTTTTGTTTTTCTTGAAGCAAGAATCCACTAAATAACTGAACGTATGCATGTATTTTTGATATTGATTTCACGATAGTAATTATGGATTTACCTGAAACGTTTGTTTGTTTAAAAACATCTCATTTGAAAAAGAGTCGTTTGAAGTTAGATAATATCAGATCAAAAATATTCACAAAAGTAATTATTGTATTGCCTACAAGTATATCCAATTATCTAGACAGATATTTTATTTGATATCTGTATTAAATATATGCTATATCTTGCGTTTTATTGGCTTTTTCAGCGAAGGTGAATGACGCAGCAGCCTGCGAGAACAGCGCCTGGTATCCAAAACCTGGCCATTGAAAATACAACAATACGAAACAGGTACAAAACTTAAATTATTATTTTATAAATAAGCAAGGTTTTAGGTAAAGAATGGAAGGATAGTTTCTTTGGTAGACTTGTGTTAGTTGTCACTGTTCTCCTTGATTATGTAATTTGTAAACATTTACATACAGGGTGTCTCATTAACGCATTCGCGAGATATTATGAACGATGCACAGCTACAATTGTTGTATGCAAACCCTGCGCACGCCTTTCCACCCCAAACTATGTCCTCAGCTTGTTTAGATACTTGTGATAATTGGCAGCAATTGAGACCTTATGGAGTCATGCGGTTACGCTATTTGTATTGTTACTTTCTGCTCAAATAGTACGTGAAATGTCATAATCGCAAGGTTTGTCTTCATTTCCTATGACTTGATAAGAACCAGGATGGACATAAATAACCCGTTTACTGTCTAATAGGCCCACTGCTAGATTCCTTATTTTTATAATAGCATTTGTTGGGTTGTAACTACAACTGGATTATCAGTGCTTAACCCGATAGGACACAAAACCCTATGCTAAAAAATTTAACCCTATGCTGAGTATAGCATAGGGTTAAAATTTTACCTGCGTATGTATCATAAATCATATTCTTATTTCTAAAGCTCTATAAAAATAAGATTTTTTAAATAGAAAATGCGATGCTTTAGAATATGCAAGAGAACTATGACGACATGTGGTTTCAGAAAACTAGATATTAAACGGAAAAATAATACAAAAAAATTAATAAAAGAACTCGGTTCAATGTGATCATTTTGTTCGGTTACTATTTAATTTCCACTTTGTGACTTGGCAAAAATGTTACCTCGCAAAATTGAAGTAGCTGGAAATGATTATGAACGTTACAATAATGCAACGTTCGTCAGGTCGCGGCAGTTCGTTGGGTTGCACTTACAGGTCACAGGCCCTTATTGAGGGCAAAGGGAAGTTATAAATCTGTCGGCGCGAACAATGGAGCGATAAGGGGCACCTTGCGCCTGCGCCGATAGCGAGCCCCCTGCCTCGTCCCACAACCCGCCTCGCCTTTCTATCCAAAACACAACCAGCACGTTTACACCTCAACACTTTGACCAGGAAACTGGTTAAGTTATCAGATTTTAAACAGTTGAAATTCCAAATAGACAAATTAATGCCATTCATTAAAATTTCTGCAATTACACAAAAAAACCAAGGTGTAATATCGATTCCAACCACTCCTCCTTTACATGCAAAAACACTGCCAAGTGCAAACACATATAATACAAAACGTTTAGGCCAAGATAATGGCTATCACATTTATTTAAAACAGCTGCCATTTTAATAAAAATACCCGTTAATCAATAAAATGTATGTGTATTTGCAAATATACCGATTCAGATGATATAATGTCCACCCCAACCGCCACCCCTTTCTATTCATTCTATTAAACACATTCAACACAACATCTCCAAAACATTTGGGCCAAGAATAAGGCAACGTTGTCCTCTTAAGATTCCAATAAAAAAAAAGTTTTTTTTAGTAGATTGCACAGTATAACAGTTTGCACCAGGGCACTGTGAAATTCAAAGCATTTTACAACAAAATAAATAGAAAAAAACTTATCGATATAAAAGGATATAAACGAATGTATTTTTTGTGAAAGTTACATTATATTGACTGTACAATTCATGAGCTGGTATAATTAATAAGACCTCGCCTTAGCAGCCGAAGCCGTAGAGCCTTTCACTGCTACGAATCGCCCAAAAAAGTGTAGCACTGCTACGCCGTAGCAGACACCATCGGTAGGGACCCAGAACTGCTAAAATTAATTATGTTCTTTCATGTCATTATAAAATTTCTTTTCCAAGAGTGTCCATTAATTACTTCCTTCAAATAAATTTAAGTGGTCCCATCTAACTTTTTCCCAAATACTGATTTTTAAATTTTTGACCAATTAACATAATGAGAGATCAGCATTTTTGGTTTCTTGATACATATATATCTCAAGTGAATATGAACCCACTAAACTCCATACGAATTTGTTAAGCTCTACAATCATACTTTAAAGTAAGTTTCAACAAAATCATGATGCACAAAATTATCGTTTCGTGTGAATGGAATGATATATCAAGTCTGTTAGCAACTTATTTTAAAAATTTCGGTTGATGCATTGGCATAATCATAAGATTCAAAAATTATGACAGGGCTGCATTTTTGGTATTTGTAAGCAAATTAAATTTTAAAAAAATGCGCCATTTCACTTGACCGTTAAAATTACTTAACATCAGGTGACCCAAGTGCTCATTTTCCTTCCTATTTAATATATATAAAAAAATCTAATTTGAAAAGTATGATGCCATAGGGCTCATAATATCTTATGCTGTAAGAACTAATGCCGCAGAAATAATTAATATAATTGGAATAACAATCACATACCAAAAGCTATTGTTGAAGATCATCATTAAAAATATTTATGTCGCAAGAAGAAAATAAAAACTAGACTATACACGGTAAGAAAAACTATAAATATTATTTATTTATTTATTCAAAACACGTTTATTAGAGTCCAGATAAAAAATGTAGAAGTTTTATAATGGGAGCAATGATTTAAAAACTGACAGTATTAAAGTATACGCGGTTTAGTGCTGCGCTTCAAACATTTATTTAGTGACGTCACTAGTTCTGTAAGAAAGCGCGATGGAGCGTTTTCGCAAGGCT
The DNA here is from genome assembly GCA_963691745.1 of Ditula angustiorana. Lineage (NCBI taxonomy): Eukaryota > Metazoa > Arthropoda > Insecta > Lepidoptera > Tortricidae > Ditula > Ditula angustiorana. The sequence continues at coordinate 8,954,973 of OY829484.1, forward strand.
TACCTTCAGTCATTTTACTGCTTGTGATATTAAAAAAAAGATTAATCCTAGAAAAAAAAAACACTGATCTTTTAACAAAATCTTAACATTTTGGAAATAAATAAAAAATAATAAGAATAGTATTGCCATGTTAACACTGGGTATAACAAAAATGCGCGTAATTAAGCTTGCAGTGGATACATAAGCGAGTAGTGCCGATATATGCCTCTCTTTAGGTATATACAAAAGTAATTATTCCTGTGAGTTAGTGATCAATAGTTGCCAAGTACACGCAATCACTAAATTAATTAAAATAATAGGCCGCCTAGCGACTGGGTATTTTTGGCAGTAGGTACGTAGCTGATAGGCCTGTGGCGATAGTGAGGTGGGAAGGAGCCTGGCATAGCGCAAACCTTATCGGTCATTGACCTTCACACCTAAACGGAGCCTCACATCCACATCTCGCTCGGTGCGCGTTTACACGTTTATATAGTTTTAGGGGCCGTCAATCAATAGGACATTACGTGAAATATATAAAATCCAGCCCATGTTGGTGTAGGTACATCCCACTGCTGGGTTCGGGCCTCGTCTCATAGGATTTGACTTGAGCCCTCACGCCAACCAAATACAAGTTAGGGGATAGGATAGCAAGTAGGTCGCCATCCAGTTTTTTTTTAAGTTTCTTCAAAAATATCCGCTGGTGAATCCATTTTTGTAACTCGTGATATACCTAAGTACCTTGGCCGAATAAACACCTAAATAAATAATTCAACGGATCTCATCAACGCGCAAGTAGGTTATTGGTACTTCACTGTATTATTTTGTAACTAAGGTTAAAGCGAACGTATAGTACAGGCCAGTACGACGTACCTTGTGATTTGGTACCTTGAGAGAAACAAAAACTAATAACTAAATATTTGAAAAGCCCTGTCCGAGATCAGGACCAGGGGTTACATAACTGTGATGGCACACAATCAACTGTACACAATACAGACTTATTAGATTTTTTTTGGGATTAGTTGTGTTTAAAGTTTTAGAGCGATTTGCTGATCGCTCTACGCTCTATATTGGATACTTTTAGAGTTTCGGAACCAATTGGCAACACACGGAACCTTTATAATTTCATTCTATCCTTCTATGATGAGCTTTAACTCAGTACTATAAAGTTGATTTCAGTATTCTACGGAACCCTGAGCTTATGCGTAGCTGACACGCGCTTGGCCGGTTTTCAACCTAGCCCAATAGAAAGATACAGTGAACAAGGAGCAGAAAGCTTGTAGTGCTAGTCGTCCGCCGTCCTGGAGCGCGGACGTGAGGTAGGCGCCGGCGAGGCCGTGACCCGTTCCCGACACCCGAGCCGCAACAAGAGCCGCCCCCCATTTCGCGAGTGCCTCTCGCGCCGCCACGCACCACTCATCTGCTATACACTCATTTATTCATTCAGCCATTATTTATGTAACAGTTGACAGTTGACGGGACCAATAGGAAACCGTGGCGACGTCATCCACATGTAGCATTAACATGTAACGGCCGCTCACCTACCTCCCCAGATACATAAATTGGTTCTCCTTTTGTAAGCGGACGAGTCGCCGTGTTGACTTAAACGATAATCGAAATAATCGTGACACGGTAATGTCGGTCATGTTAGTATGTAATTAGAGGCGACGAGGGGGACGAGACGAGGCTAACAGAATTCGGCGCGGGTCGTGGCCTGCGCCTGCGCTGCGCCGTTGAATAATACATGCCGCGCCGCGCGTGGCGCCGCCACGAACAATACACGGAATCTAGGCTCTAGACACACGGTGACCTCTCGCAAGATGTCGCCCTGAAAATGAAATGTACACACTCGATACTCGCCTTGAGCGCTCCCCGCCCGTCGCGCTCCGCCTTAGGCATAGATTAAACAATAATTACTGCCTTTATGGCACATTAATAATAATTAAAAATTGTACATCTTGTAAGTGAATATGAATCGTATAATGCATTAAGACTGGTACACAGCGAGCGCGGCGAGGCGCGACGGTGGCACGGTGCGCATTTGTACTGCTTATTTATTATGGCAATATATGAAAGTAGCCCCTAGTTTGACAGGACATGCCGCGCAAAACCAGCACCCGATGGTAAGCCAACATTGTATATCAGACGCTTTGATGGTAGTCGATATTAGCTAACGAGTACTTACGTTCATCTGGGAGATGGAGGTAGAAGAAAACGTAATTTTGGCTCAAGTTGTCTTTTATCAATTTAGGGACCGTAACAGGTATAAATACAACCGTAAGGGATATATAGATCTACAAATTAGGTAGGTACAGCTGTGCAAAAGGGACTCATGAAGCCAAAATCTGTCAGCCCGCTTTTTCTTTATCGCAAAAGTTGATACAGCGAAGGACAGGAGCTTTATGCCGATGAAACAAGATTTAATTTTCCTTGATATTAATGACCTAGTTCTCCCTCCAGATGTAAGTAAATATTGACTCGCCGTGCAGTCTTTTACATAGAATACGCACCAATACGCCATCGTACCTATGCTAGTACATTTCTTATAGAGTTGACTTACACTGCAATATCGAATGTATGACACATCAATTACACAGTCGAAAAAAAATCCATTGTTACTTTCCTGAACAAGGCAGAACTATTGTAATGTCCTCTTGCATCCTTTTACCTCGAGTCCGAACTGCACCTGATGGCACCTGGTAGCAACGCGACGCTCCCTCTATGCCAAAACCTTAACTCGGCAAAGTCGGCGCCTTTGAAACCGATAGCACCGTCGTCGCCGTCATACGATCTGCCACTGGAATTTGTCTTCTTAGTAAATAATTCTACAAGCAGGTACGCAATCGGCAGGAATGTGAAGTGTCGGCAACATTCGTCTTGTGAAAGCGCTGTGCGCAGTGTTTACCAATTGTTTCACGAAGTGTTGTGTAGCGAAAAACAATAACCAGACAATAAGAGCATGTCGGGCCAATCTGGCTATGCCTAGCATAGAACTCTGCACTACTAACTACTTACTGTTAATTTCTAAATTTCCGCAAGCTTTAATCATTCTTTAAAAATTTAGGATATAGCGCGCCATCTATTGGCGATTTCAACTAACTTTTTCTGATTACAACTTTAACATCCTTCTTTATGTTTTCATTACTTTACTTGAGCAGTATTTAGGGAGTTTAAAGTGTTAGTTGGTGGTGGTAAGTGGTGTTCCGTACAAATTTTGGTTCTACTATGAAAATATATTTACTTAGGTCTAAGCGTTTAAGATTTTAGGATGGGAGACGTAACCTGAACAATAATCTCCATTGCCTTAACATTTTTTAACTGTTTAACTGGAACATACGAAGGAAATGTTCCAAACAACCCCCAATATTTTCACTAGACTGATTCCACGAATACCCTACACGATAGAGTTCCGCAAATAAGAACAAAAACGTTCCCACTTTACTGAATCATTGTATACAATACACAATTTATACAATACAGCCGAAACGTCGAGGTAAATAAGCCATGTACAGGTTGCCTAATAACGTCCCGTCATACTGTATGCTATAATCGGGTTGTAAAATGCCTGTCATACGGAGGGATATGAAGAAAGAAACTAAGCCTTCGCTTTAGGTATGTTTGCTGTAGTCATTCTGGTAAAATTACCAAAACAAAATTGTATTTTTACTTTTCATAGAATATTCATACTTAATTAGAAGGATTTTTAATCTAGTATAGAGTTTTTAAAAAACTATGCCAAATCGTAAACCAGCATATTTTGTTCAACTATTCCGCGGTCTTTGCAAAAAATTACCACAATAACTAATTGAGAATTGAGAATTGAAATGATGAGAATAATTGAGAATTGATTTACTTTGCTGAGAAAACGTTTCTGAACTCTTGATATCTTTATAATGTTTTACTATTTAGCTTATCTTAATTGGTTACATTGTCAGCAATTATGTCAAGTGTTGACTTACAAGTATCGCACTGGAATGTCTAGACCACACAGTAAACTGTTTCTATGCAAGCCCGAGCTCTATAACAAATGCAGAAAATGTAAAAAAAATCATTTTACTTTATTTAGTAATAATCAAGCTTTATACCCTTCCGTTTTCTTATTCAGGCAGCAGCAGCAGCACTGCACCTAGCATGAACCTTCTCGAAACACATTCACTCGCTACGTAGCTCAGTGCGTCTCGTTCTAACTAGTCCAGTGAGAGAGAGACGCACTGAGTGACGTAGTGAGTTACTGGGTATCGAGAAGGTGTGTGCTAGGTGCTCTGATATATCTACAATCTCGAAGAGGTCAAAAAGACTAACAAGACGCTGTAGTCGAGAGAGAGAAAGAGAGAGGGAGAGCTGTTTGTAGATATTTTTGACCTCCTCGGGTTTTGAGCCACTTCTACTGGTAGCTGTACGCATCTTGTACATAATAAATTATTTATCAGCAGGAACAAACAGCAACTAATTTAATTGACCATAAAGGGGACTGAGAGGATAGATAGATAGGGGATAGATATATCAACTCCATAGAGCAAATTATATGCCTACTTTCGAAAAATACACTTTATTTCAGTTCCTTCTTTAATGAGATTTGACTGTACACTTCGAGAGCAATAATATCTTTCTTAAAGTGTCATTCGTAGTTCGTAGACAAATCCGTAGCGCGGCGTAGCAATGGCGTAGCGTGTAGTCGCATAGAGTGAAAGTCTCAGAGCCTTTTCTGGTTAGTCTTTTTTTTTATCTAGCTTTGTATCATTAACTCCATATCTACTAGCATATAGACGAACATAAAGCTCGTTGACATTAACCACTTTTGATTTGTCAAAATGTGCTTAAAGGTTGAAAATAATGCGAAATTTCACACTAAATCAGTTTTAGGGTGACCTGCCCCTCTAGCACACTAGCATTTATCGCTGACATAAAGCATTCGTCCCTTTCGCACACGCATATTGGTTAGAACGGGATAAATGCTTTATGTTATCGATAAAAGCTAGCGTGCTAGGCCCGCTGTCATTCAAAATTACAAAATATGATGTTGTGTTGGTTTTCTCTTTCTTACTTATGTTGCATAATGTGCAGGTGTTGCCATAGTAAATAAGGTACTTTTTCACATGCACACTCAGGATGTCTATATATCATAAGTTTTTTAGTATAAAAGAATGTAAAGAACTGGAAGGATAATGACTGACACTAATGTCATTTATTGACGTGACAAGATTCGATACTAGAAATCTCAAATGTCGTAAAGGACATGTTCCTTACGACATTTGAGATTTCTAGTATCCATATGTTCTTGTGTGAGTGCCGTCCTTATTTAAAAAAAAAACCTTTTTAACGCTAAAATTACTTATTTTCGCGATTTCTTTAATACATTCCATATACCTAGTAACTTGTACTTGTAAACAGCGAATTTTATAATAACACATTTTGCCCCTCCCTATTAAAAATGTCGGATCTGCAAATTTGGCATTTTCTGTTTATGTCATTAATAGACCTTGAATTACGGTAACTTTCACCCCCCGCAAATAAATATTAGATTTAATGTATAATTTATGAAATGCGTAGATTAAAAACGTCTGATCTTGCTTAAGCATTCGTTAATAATGTCGGTATAAATACCGACCGATTTGCAGATCCGACATTTTTAATAGGGATGAGCGATTTGTGTCAGAACGGTGATATCGGTTAAAAGTTAAACGCCTCCCGAAAAACATAATTTTGTTACACTGACAGCAAACTTCTAAAATAGCGAAAAGTTCCTGTGAGCGAAACTGTTCTCGGTGACTTCTAAAAATATTTTTACATGAAAAAAGAACATTCTCAATCCTCTCAAACTTCTCGAGAATATTTTCAGTGATTTTTTTGAGGTTTACTAGGTATTCGAAATATCTTGCAACTTGCACGTTGCTAGCCCGGAATTACCTAGTATATCTGCGATCACTACCGTCTTCAAAACAAAGCAAGGGTTTTCTGTCAAGAATTTGCACGAGACGTTTTTCAATATATGTGTGAGAAAATAGAAAAATTTACAAAAATGTAAAGAGCAAGTAAATGATATTTTAACAATTTGAACTCTACTTTTGGACTTCAAAGTGCTTTTCACCGTTTCTATAATACGTAATATTGGCCACGTTGATGTATCATTGCATCCATTCATTCTTTCTTTTATTGTGATTCTATTTTTATTATAATCATAATTTTTTACTTATTTCTTGCAGCTTTAACCGAAATTCTTGAATGCTTTTTGTTTGAGATTTTCACATCAATTATAATCTAAAAACATAGGGGGTCTTCTTTTTTTGATATATTTTAGATCATCATTTAAGTCATACATTTTGAAGTAGAACTGTAATACTGAATGATTAATGTAATAAATCAATTATTAAAACATATGTAGGTATCATATAATTAAACGCTTTTCACTTACGTACTGTAAGTAAAAAGCGTAAATAACATTGTACCTAGTTAAAAGTCAGATGTCCTAGTATCAGCTATTTAATTAAGTGTCATCAATGGAAACTGTCTGTCTGTCTGTTTATGCAGTCAACGTCATATTAACGTATTCACGGTCGTGATTAACCGTTTAAAACGATGAAATGTCCGTTAATTGTCGCGTTTTAACATGCAGGAGGCGCGCGACACGTCGCGACCATTAGCGACCCGCTTAGCGCGACATCGGAACAAGTGCTCAGCACTTGTGCTTCGAAGTCCCTCCGTTCGTGGTCGAAGTGCTAATGAAAAATGGGGTATTTAATACCAACGATAACTGTATAAAATTCTTAGTTAATCAGTGTTACCAAATGCAGAAACGGAAAACACCATAACTTAACTGCAAAATTACCGCGTCCCTACACAAAATTATTAAGTTTTTTGGTCCTGATACTAACGGGGTTTCACATATGGGAATTCACAAAGTCTGGTCTCGTAGACGACATGAAAATACAGTAGATTATTACGGTCTACCTGGCAACACTGGGTTTGATTAAGGCTTCGCTCGGCGAATTCTTTATCATGGATGGAAACATAAAGATCACAGTAGACTCTACTTATAGTTTTTTTTTTTAATTTAGCGCAGCTTTCAGGCGTGATATTTTTTATTCCAAAATTGTTTGCCAAACTAAATCCTCTAATTTAAGACGTTCAGAACATAAATACCGACTCGCTGAGTAGGTGACACTGAGTTCTGCACTCTCTACCTAACATAAAGATAACATTACCTGAAAATATTTTATAAGATTGACCAATTTTTGCAAAACCTTTTTTGCCCTAAGACAATCACTTCAAATAACCACTGGCCTAGATACTAGGGGTTTAGTCTGAATTTTCTTGATTAATATGTGGTTCCAAAAAAATATTTCTCATTAATTTAGGTAAGTACAACAGTAAACAGACTGCTGGAGATCATTTCACAAACCTGCGATGCAACATAAAATTTTACACGTCTAAAGCGCTCCATTTCTCATTTTTATTAGTTCTTATGACCATTTAGAAATTGTATCCTCATGAAGACGCCTGCGCAGCTGAATCCGTTGTATGTTCTATTCCAGTAATTGCCCCCGATGTTATCTCGCACTTATTAATAAGTTTGGGAGTGTTGGCGAGCATTTATTGACCTTATCTCCGGCCCTTGCGCTTTCTTCGCTCTCCGTTAATGAGCTGCGTGTGCGCACCGGAACGGACGCGGGAACGCCGCCGCTAGGGCTGCCGCTTAGCGTTCATATTGACAGCGTTATCGTATATGTATAGTTAGTGGCAAAAGAAGCTCTGCAGTTATGTACTTTATTTCATTAACACATTTGTCTATATGCCTATGACATCACCGTACGCGGCCGTGAAGCGACATGGTACAACAGTTCGTAGCTATAAACCTTTGACGCTGACTGTACATAGAGTCGCTTGATTTTGATTTGTATTAATTGATACGGTTTTTTTTTAAGTTAATACAATGGGCAGTATCAATAATTATCATTTAATTTATTAATTTAAAGATAACAATAACAACCGATTGCACAACTTGATGTCTTGATAGTAGGTAACTTACTTTTTAACGATACTTACGGTTTGTTTATTTTTAAACAAATACGTAGCTACAAAAAGGTATAAAATTAAAAGGCAATAAATGGTAACCCTGGCGAGTAGTGATGCGGCGATTGAGTCATTACCTTCCTACGTAACTACTCGAAACATTCGGATTCGGTACTTCAATCATAAAACCCAACTGTTCTCCGACTGTGTTGAAACGTAGTTGATGACGTTTATTTTTACTTAATTCAACTTTATGATTGATGTGATATTGTGACGGAGTGATAAGATTTATTGAGGATTAATCGACAGACTACGAACCTCAGCCGATTCATATTCTTAACAATCCATACTTCAATTCAAATTAAGCACCGAATAGGCATCAGCGGAAGAAGATAAACCAAAGAAGACGATCTTGATTGAAGTAGGTACATGTATTAATATGCGAGACTGAATAAAACCGATCACTTGTCCGTGATTCGAGTGTCAGTAACGTTACTCTGAGCTACGAATAGAGTAGAACAATCACAGTTTAAAAATAAACTCCTCAATAATGTAAGTACCTACATTGTTCTGCTCTCGAAATAGGTTTGCCTGAAGGCGAGTGCCAAAATTCGATACACCGAGGCTTGGGCAGCCGCGTGCGCGGGTGCTTTTCAGTCCCAAATGTGTGACACATTAGCAAGCGGGGAACCGAACCGGCGACCCGGCCGGGGACTTCGACAGACGCCCGAGCCGCCGCGTAGCTCGTCTCGATGTCGAGATTCGGAAATAAATGCATTACATCACGGCGCAGGCGGCGCGAGCGGCACCCGCGTGGCCGCTGCATCGCGCCCTGTGTCGCTATTAATAGCGCGGCGGTCCCTTAAGGCGCGGGCGCATATTTCCGGGCTGGAAGTGTGTCGTTTCCGCTGCGAGCGGTCGTTGACGCGGACGTCAGCCGCCGCGAATAGCCGCGTGCATTGTCGCCGCGCATTCCCCGCCGCCGCCGGCGTCGACGACGTTTTTAAATAGAGAAACGATTACGAGCGTCTGGCTTCGGCGGCGCCGGCGCCGGGCTCGTGACCGCGCGAAAGTGCAGCGCCCGCCGCGTCACGGGCTATTTGCGTTGCGACGTCGCTCCTGCCCTCGCGCCCGGCTCCGCGACACACATCGCTTCACCGACTTCTTCAGTAATCTATTTATCAAAAAGTGGATCAAGGTTAAGCTTCCGTCGCATCTGCTTAAAAACCCGTTTGATAAAGCGGAAACACAGAAATATTTAACTCTAAACTTTGACAAACTCTTTTCAGTGAATCCATTGAAATAGCTTTTGGCGGTCCCTTTAATGTACACCGTTACAGTCAAAAAGTTTTTTTACGGTGTTTTTGTACCGACATCGCAATCGTTTGTCAAGCAGAGGTGTCATTCGAGCGGGGCTGGCGCGCGGTGCGGGCCGCTGCGGTTGCATTCGCGGCCGCGAGCGGCTCTACAGTCGCGGTGAATAAATTCGGAGGGAGGCGCACTGGAATGCGGGAGGCGCGCGGCGCGGGCGGGGGGCGCCGTGCGACTGGCGCGCGCGCCGCTGTCCCACGGTCGCCGCGCGCCCGCGCCCGCCGCTCACCCCTCGACCCTGCCCCGACCACTTTCTTTCGCGCCATAAAGGTCGTTTCAAATATTTCGGAATGCCGTTTGGTGACATTTCACCGGTGCGGGCGGCGAGGGAATGCAGCCTGCAGTCGACACGAGGCGCTCGAGTGCGCCGCGTCGACCCGCGGCCTGATTCTGTCGTCAACACTGCCACTGCACCTCGACGTCATCACACCCAGATGCACTCGCTACTTGCAGATCACCACAAGCAAAGCGCCGCGCATCCTATTGGAAATTTATTCCAAGAATACGGTTCTCTGTTGTAGCATCGTACTATAGAATGCATGCACGCAATATCGTTTAAGACTAGTCGTATATTGCAATGACGTCAGGTGTGAGTGGGACACCAACCTCCATGTGCGTGTCAGGTATAACACGCGCAAGCGCGAACGATGCAGGGAAACCTTGATTATTTTTTGAAGAACGAAATAATCATATGAAATGCAAAACCATCATTATTGAGTCTATCATTCTACTTACTAGCGCATCGACGACGGGAACTGTGCGAGATCGCTTTATGACGTAATGCAACGATGACGTTCAGCTTCATTTCGGAGCCCCGACTGGTCAGAAACCGGCAAGTAAAGCTCCATCAGGCTACTTTCCATGCCGATGTGTGAACTAAGTTTCTCCAATTAATAGATTCGTTCCAATAGCAAACATCGAGCAGGAGAAAGCAGTGGCGGCGTGGGTCAATGTCCGGTGGAATTCACACCGTCCGTTCGCTGTGACGATTACGAAGAAATGTGGCGTAACGCTCTAAAATGTCAAAAACCGCGCTCGTTTACCCATTCCGGGAGGCGAACGGCGCGCGGCAGTCGCGGGGACGCCGCGCGGCGCCGCTCGCGGTACAAAGCCCTCCTTTTATTGAATCGCGCTTCGGTCGCTATGAATGGAATGCGGCGGCGGAGGTTGCGCAAGCGCCTAGCACAGCGGCGCTCGCCGGAATGCGCGCGGGCCGCGGGGGGCGCGCTGCAACCTCCGCTGCAGCGCGGCCATTCACGCGCCCGCGCCGCCGCTGCCGCTGTGTGGTCGGCGAAATAACTCACCGTTAGAGCCGCGGAATGCTCGCTCTATCTCTATACTTACCTGCGCCCGCGCGCCCCGCGCCCCGAGCCCCGCGCCCTGCCGCGCGCCGGTGATACCGGAAAACGAGATACCTTGATAACGAACGAGATCTCAATCCGAGACTACTTAACTATCTCTTACTTGTGTTTATTGCTGATGATAACAATGTCAGGAATTCGGGTCTTTAAATAGGACGCTTAAGCTTTCATTCATGTATTAACACTTTGTTTAACAATTGTAAGCAAGAATTCTGAAGTTAAACAAGAAGTGTTGAAATTGCCGACTCGTGCATAAACACCGCATAGAAAGCTGACAATGGCACGGACCTGCAAGGCAAAACACTCTAAGCGTCCTCAATACGCATTTTACTTACTAAGTTGCAACCGATGACTTACTTAACTGTTTAGCATACGTAACGCGAATGTTTTGTGTGGTGTCACATTAATTATACTTGTAAGTAATGACTACAGTAAAGCGCAGACCTAGCTGGCTACAATAGCAGTGTTTAGGCCCGCTAACAATAACACATTTGCAGTGCACTGTACCATGTGCATAATAAATGATACTTATACGAATTCGCATTTGCAGGCGCTGCGCTTTGCATTCTAGAGCGGCCGATTGTTAGGCAAATAATGACTAGAGAGCGGTCATCGGTCGCCGTCGCCCGCAGGGCTGTCGTAACGCCATTTGTCTCGTCACGACGAACAGCTGTCATCGAATAAGCAAAACCTTGTGCTTTGCTGAAATGGCATAAGAAACTTAAGTTAGCCCATCAATTAACCCATTATAAGTTATTCCCGCTCAATGCTAAAAATAAATTAGCATCAACAGTGTGATTCATGTTTAAGACATTCTTATTAGAACCTATCAGCTCCCTCCAACCCCTATTAGGCATGTTTTTAGAGCTCAGTCGAAAGGCAATCGTCCGATGTGAGCCATATAAGAGCTGTTCTACTTACATCATTTCTATCGGATGCTCCTCACTATTATGGGCAGGTGACTCATTTCAAATAGGTGTATTACCTTGTCGAATTGCCGACTGCGGATAGACTATGAATTATTCAAGTTGTGTGGGTTAGAGAATGCAAGTCTCTGACGACTGTCATACGCCAGTGGGAACCCTAACGGTGGAGCACTATCAATAGTCGTAGCGTCACGCGGCCTATATTCGAGGCACGGCGCCACCGCCACCGGGATGTCATTTCGTCACCTCGTGCTCCACATTCTGGGTCCCGGGCCCTGTTGCCTGCGCCGGCGCCTGCAGTGCGCTCCTGGCGCCGCTCCTCGCGTCTCACGCGCCCCATCCGCAGCGATATCTGGCCGTAGTTATCAACGCCCGGCTCGCACGACTCCCCATCGTTTCTTCGACACGTATTTGTTATTCACACGATCCAATTCTGTCAAGAACAAGTTAGTATCGCCTCGCTTCTCATGCGTAATGGAGCACCATTATTATCTATATTATCTGGTATATAAGTACGAGGCATGGATTGACGTGTAATGACGACTCGCCCGGCGATGACGTTAATATAAAAAATAAGTGGATATTATGAGACGGGATCACGGGAACATTTGCTACTATCAAAAGTGTAAACAGACTGGGCGATAAAAAGTAGCACACTCGCGCTATTTCCCATAGTTGTCAGAAATTAGAGCAATGTTTGTGGGTGCGGGTGTGCAGGGGAGGCGAGGGCGGCGCGGGAGGGTGACACGTGTGGCCCACATAGTGCGCCCATTGAGCGGCCGCGCCGCCCGGATGTGACGTCGACACTTCGCACCTGCACCCTGCCGCGGGGACTACTTCCCACCACGACCGCCAGTCTCGGCCAGGGGGCAATCTGCCGTATTCACATTCAAATACCACGGTTAATTTAATTCGCATTTTCAGCAATTGAGCGAATTCAGTAATTGTTCAATGACACTTCCGAATAGAGTGTATAAGTTGGCGAAATAATGTTGGCGCCGCGACTCCCGCGCAGCCGCCCTAACATGGCGGCGCGCCATTTGTGGCCGCTCTTCGTCGCGCCTAATTAATGCTGACACACGGTGTGGGTGAGCCCGCATTGCTTTACCAATCATACCACCACCGCACCACCGCCTTCGTTTATTACTATTTTAGTCGCTCAATACACTTAAGTAAATGCAATATGTCTAAATGAGTTGTAATGAACGTGTAAACGTACGACCTTAGTCTGACTTCCAACTCCCACTCTGAGGTATTTAAGATTAGGCGTTATTTCCATATACCTGGCGTACAACTTTGACATATTATTGAAAAGGGATACCACACAATCACAGTTTAGTCATCAGTTTAATGTACACTCAGGATCACACAGATAGGAGTGGCCAAAATGGCCAAATACACTGTAAATACTTCTTTATTCCCCTGGAGTACCCAACAAATATCAACTAAAACTAAAAAAACTTACTGCTGTCTATGACCAATGTGCGCCGAATTAGGAAAGAACAGGCTCTTGGTACCAATTGTCCAAATATGGTTAAAAATCGAAACAAACCGTTACTTGTGTTACAGATAGCAACGGACAATTAGCAGAAGGAAAGAAGCATTGTTGTCGGCGGTGAGTCAGCATGATGTCATGCGCGCGCGCCGTGCGGCATGCGGCAGCTAATGGCCGCGTCCCGGCGCGTCACTTCCCATCCCGACGCATACTTCGCCCAATCGAGCGATGACAGACCCATTCATATTCCTACGTTCTAGCTAACTGTCGTGTTACTTGTGTTTCACATTCCACAAACGACAGCCTAATTAAACTCCTCCCGTTTAGCTGTGAAGAGAGCGAAGAACGAAGATGATCAAGAAAAGGAAAGACGAAACTGGTTTTCATAATGATTTGACAGATTGTTCCTTATTCTGAGATCATTGTGAAAGCTGATTTTGTTCCTACGTCACCGGTTGCGGCACCAAACTACTTCATCGGTTTCATCACACCTCGGCGTGAAATACTTCTAATTGTTTTTTTATTTTTATAATAGTTGCTTTTGGTACTTTGATACTCCAACTCTGGTTTGACCAATTTATAAAATCCTCTTCAAATTTGTATTGTTCAAGGACTGTAACTTCGAGTAGGTATTTTCTGCATGTCTATATCGTAATTCCTTGATCCTAATATATCGTTTGGCTATACATTTGTAGTAAAACCGTAAACTTTCCAGGAATGTTGTAAAACAAACCTAACCTGCACTAGTGGCCGGGTTTTGTTTTTGTACACGATGTGTTTTTAATATCTTTATTACAATATCTGTGGCTAAAAATCCACTATTTTCTATTACCTCTTTTCGTGTTTCGTATAACTCATAATTACCTGTAGGTACAAACCACTTCTCTGACTACATGTTTTTGGTACATGATGGAACGAAGGGGTCTTTAATTTCGAGTTCACAAAGAGCAGTATTCAGCTGTAGGTATCAGAAACTTCAGAGAACTGCCCTGTAGGACCTCATTCATTATCATTACACTCGGCAATATTATGTTATTGTTCATAGTATTATGTTATTGTTCGTATTTCTGAATGAATTGCACATCTACCTTGTCATGCTATGCGTCAATACATACCTAGTGACCGCAACATTTTTCTGATTATATAATTGACGTAAACTAGTTTCGCTGCATACAAAGAATATAGGCCACGCAATTTTAACCATTACTAAAGTATGTTTATAAAAAAAACTCTTTGTGCGTTTTTCTGTTTGTTGTAACCTAAAAGTAAAGTGCATATAAAAAAAATAAGTTAAAAATAGTACATAGATTTGATATGTATGGCTTCATTATTTATGTATAGGTTGGTTGGTTAGATACAAATTCGATGCAACGCATAACATATTTTCAATAGAATATATTTGAAATCATTACAAAACATGCAACAACAAAAATACCCATGACGAAGTGTCTAATACGTAGGTTATACCTACCTAGATGATCATAACTAAATAATGATTGATGATATTTCACGAAATACTTAGGTATAGGTGTTAGCACCTACAGTATCACAATGAGTTTTCAAATACCTACTGACAGATATGCAATCGATAAGTAACAACCCACCTAGGTACCTACCTACTGATAAGCTAGTCTTGGCAGATGATTTTTGGTAGGAAGGTTAGGTACCTATAGATAGTTTTGCGTAAAAAAGTATTTTGATGCTACGCACGTCCTAAAGAATTGAAGATCTATTGTTTAAATTCATTTAATGTAGTACAACGTAATTTCTTCAAACGACATTTATAAAAAAACAGTGGGTAGTTAAATACTCAAATGTGGGACCGTACGGATGATTTTTATTCACATAGTGCGACAATTATTTTCAAATCGCCAATAACTCAAATTTTTTACCTGTTCGGCAGTTCTGATTAAAGAAACAAACAATCTGCCAACAATGATAAGATAATCCCTGTTTTTCTTTTAAAGATAATGACAGAACGATCATAAAATATTGTTTTGCGACGAAGACAGAAAACTTTGAAATTTTATAACTAACATAT
Source organism: Ditula angustiorana (assembly GCA_963691745.1). Taxonomy (NCBI): domain Eukaryota; kingdom Metazoa; phylum Arthropoda; class Insecta; order Lepidoptera; family Tortricidae; genus Ditula; species Ditula angustiorana. Next base: position 8,970,153 of record OY829484.1, read on the forward strand.
ACCAAGCAGCTAGGACAATAAACATGGTATTTTTACACTCGCCGCTTCTGCGCTTATCAAAACAATACCAATTTGATTGGATTTTTCCGTTATTCAGTTATTTACTCCGCGTTCACGCTTCCTACCCTCTTCGTCCAAAGTTGTACTTGTTTATTGCTTGAAACTAATTTGTTTAATTTCTTACTAAGTTTAATTGATAGATATTTGGATATATAGCAAGACTGGCAATCGTTTCGATCATAAATTGCTAATTTCGAAACTATATGCCAAATTAGATACCGACGGTGATATTATTATGTTGTCAAAAGCCGACCATATCCATGCAAATGTTTTGCATTGGTGATTTCAGAGGAACTTTGGGATTCACTTCACTCTTTTTTTTATGGCTACTGGCCTGCTATAACCAGTTCAAATCTGCTGTCTTTATACATGACATGCACAAAGACATCCTATGCCGTATATGTATAAACTCTCGAAACAGGCGAGTCCCCATGCGGTTTTAAAAGCATATCACAGCGATGTGGCATCAACATTACGCTATGGCGTAATATTTTGGGGCAATTCAACGAATAGAGAAGCCGTTTTCTAGGCGCAGCAGACATGTATTTGATAGAGCAATGCGTGGTCTCAAACCAAGGTATAACTTTAAAGTTTTAAAAATCTTATACCAATGCCATTTCTTCTCATATTTAAATGTATTACGTTTGTAATAAATAATCCGAATTTCTACTATTCTTGTTGTTATTCTATTCCTGATAACTTTCATGACCATTTCAATTCTAATAATATGGCATTTGTTAATGGAATTATGATAATATTCTAATATATTTGTTAATTAACTCGCATTTGAAATCTATTGATTCTTGTTATATGCTTACATGCAAAGTTTAGTGTTAACTTCTTATATATATATCATCTCTGTACCAGTTTCACCGATGTTTGCAAATATATCACTTTGACTTTGACTTTTTGTGGTTGTTATATGTTTTTAAGACTCGGACTCTGGATAGTGCAATGCTTCCACCATGAGATACTTGCGGTGTTCGTCATAACTCCAAACTCCTATTTGACGTCTATACTATAGGGAGATACATTATATTGACATTAGGTATAGTTAAATGTGCTATTAATTCCCTGGGTTTAATCATAATCAAGTATTACGCGAATGTAATTCCTTGCAGCACAAGAAAAAGAATCTATCAGAGTTCTTTAAGTAAATATGTATTACTGTGTTTTTGTAAGTAGGAACCGTGTGAACCTATGAAAAAGTTTCTTACATGTTTTTGTTTTAGATTAAGACAAAACTCATATGATAACTTTTATATTTGTATTTTCTTTGTTGCCATAATAACTCTATAAGTTCTACAATATGAGCTACAATACATAATATTTAAAAAGCAGATTAAGAAAGTAATGGCCAATTACAGATTTACTAAAGAAATTATTTTTAACAGATACATAATTATCGCCAAACAATGAGAATCTATGTACACATAGTACCTAGGTATAGGTATGGCATGTCGGTATAAATATTTGTAAACTAAAGACCATCTAATTATCCGATTGTCTAATACATAAAACAGGCCCCTGTTGCATAATAACTTGTAATACAAGCAAGTTTCTTTTCAACTTCTTTTAATAATAAAAAAATCCGCCTGTACCTATTCCTTAGGTAAGTTTTCATTTTTTGCCCTGAGCTACTTGCTATAATCGGACATTCAACACTCCAGGTTTTAGACTTTGGAGTGCTCGACACTCACGAGTCGTGCGCCAATCAACGCCGGCTAAAATATACGCTCGCGTATTTTATTGGCTCGCGGCTGGCTAATGTCGAGCGCTCGACAATTAAAAATCGTCCCGCAGGACCCCAATACTTAGTTCATGCGAGATTCATGTCAATAGCGAGGTTACGTCAAAAAATTACAAATTTCAAATGACAGTCGTTTTAGAGCGAGATGAATCTCACTTAAACCACAACTTAAACGGAGAATTGCCCTACAGAAAGGACTTGCTGTCCTTTTTCTTTTCTTTTTGCATCATTTAAGGACAAACGAATCGGATTCGCAATCGAATAGCAAGCAATCAACTTTAGGAAAGAGCTTGACTTGACAGATTTTAGTATTAAAATCCAATCTTTTGTCTACTTTACGTCTGGTACTTCATTTCTTCGTTTTCTTTAATATTCGTATTAGAATTATTAAGTTTACCTTATATTTGGTACTCCTTTGTGCTGTGCAAACCGCTTATAGATAATGTATATTATTATTCGATACAGCTGATATCAGCGTGATCCTGTTATTGAGTTACTGTATTTAACTCGTGTGTAAAAACGATTGATTCTCCGTAATAAATAATATTATAAAAAAATAGATGATCGTTTTCTGCATCATATTCTGATATCTTTGACGCTTTTATGCGATTCTTACACTGGCACCGCGCCTTGCCGCAGTGCGCGGATCGACGAACGTTTCTTCTGCGCGGAAACGCGTCGTCAGTGTATAGTGCCGCTCGTATTTTCTATTCAAAATAAAATACTTGCATGCAACGTTAAATCTGCTGCCCCGCCCACTGCGGTGAAGCACGCTGCCAGTGTAATAATCGCCTAAACCCATCCTTTAATTAACTATTTCATTTATTCTCTACTGTAGTCTAGCGTCTACCTTTCATGGTAGATATGTGTTTTTTTTTATGAAATAGGACGAAAAGAGCGAGGGGTCACTCGATTGTAAGTGATTCAAACGGATTGCAGAAACGTTGCTAAACCAGAGGGCTAAGATGGCCAAGATTATATTCTTGCAAAGTTTGGCTAAGATTGTCAGTAATTTTAATAGCGAACTTGCTCTCCACGCCGGCACACAACAGTGCAAGCACTGCTGCTCAGCGGCTGGATTTGTGAGCAAGATGGGGGTAGGTGGTAGCGATCCGGCCGAAGTCGTATCGCAACCCCGCGCCCCTGCCGCTATGCGAGGCTATGTAATGAGATGTGCGTTTGAAATTCCCTATCCATACTGGAACCGAATGGGACCTATGCGCAAGCTCTTTATTTTCAATAGGAAGAATGTGCCTAACGGAGAAACGTATATAAATATCTACGTTTCACTGCTAACGTCAGACGTCATCAGACGTTTATACGTAAGATCACGTAAGATGTAAGTTGGCGATGATTCTATTATAAGTGAGACCCAATATTTTATTAGCTAGGTAAATCCTCAAAACCTGGAAGCAGCTATTATGCGGAGAAACTGCTGTATTTCGGTGTAGCAGATAATGTTCCAGCATATATAATGAAGCGGGCAAAAATAGTTCTGCCTTTTCAGTGGTTCCTCGCTGAAAAAATCTTTCCCGAGTTACCCCCAAAACAGACGATATATCTGTGTGTTCTTAAGGCTGTTTGCTAACTATTTAGATACCTAAATACTCGTAGGTACGTTATGTTATGAATGTATGATATTTCATCGCCGTATCCTACTGTATCTAGCTAGCGTTACTTCACGGGTCTATCTTGAGTCTGCTGCTTTTTGGCATTGATAAACGATCTTGAAGAGATTTTAAAACAAGCAAGGTTTGCACATAACTTAAAACTCATACATAAATGAGGTTAAAGAAAATGGCAGACTGTGTGGCATAACTTACGAGTATATTATGCGAACCGCTCAAGTATTGCCAATAACATGCATTTGAATGTGAATGAATGACCTGCAGTTGTACATACATTAAGACCGTTTCACCCCTAGCGACCCAAACATGATTGACGCAAGAAAACTTATCCCTCAGTGCAGCTCTATATAAGTAGTGTCATAAGAAAATAATACACTGAGGGAAAAGTTAAATATTGTTGCGATTAGAAACTGCGCTGGATTTGTCAATAGCCTCTGCTGCCCATAATAAGGTCGCGGCATATTTCAGAGATCACTCGCTCACTTTACATTTAGATGCAAGGAAGTTTAGCTCTTAGTGGCCCTTACATGACCGCCCAAGTTTCTTTTACCCGACGCGTGTTTTTGTTATGTTTTTTGAGTGTGTACTTTATAGTAAGACAAAATCGCATGGAAGATATTATCTGTCGTTAGGGCCGCGTATAGCAATAGCATCCTCTAGAATAAAAGATCTCTCAATGGGAATGTTCTAGCTATTTCCCTACAGTTAGGTGATACAAGATTAGAACCAGACGTAAGTTCACAAGCGCTCTTTATTAGCCTTTAGTGGGTAGGAACGGGTTGCGCCTGCTTCTACGAATGACGTCGGCTAGATACCAGGTTACCTGGTAGGTATGTGCTTTATTGTTTAGTCACCCCATGCACCGAACGAAAGTATGCAGCAAATTTCGCCCGGCCGGTAGATTAATTCCCTGTATCTAAGTAAGTTTTCAATGTCAACTCTGTCATTTTTCCAGGTTCAGTTAAGGGTAAACAATTCTGGACAACTAATATTTATTAGTGTAGTTGTTACCAACCGTCATGAATATGTAGCTAAACCCAGACTCTTAAAGAAATATACTTAATAGTTTACGCGACTTAAGTAGCTTGCTTAGAGCATGTTAGGTAGCTGAAACAAAAGTATTTAAAAGGTACTTATACATCAACGACTATTATATATTCATAGCAAATCTTCGGTTCATATTGAAAAGCAGGTGCCCAAGTAGCACTACTTCAGCATACACCTCACTGCTTATACAAACTGTATATATAAAAGCTATGTAGTAGCTGTATAAGCGGCATAAGTAGGTTATAGGAATATTATTAAATTGACATGGTAAAATTAATAATTGTATAAATTTTAATGTATGATTTTATTTTTGGCATGTGCTCTTATGCAATAAAATATTTTTGACTTTTGACTTTGACTTTGACTTATAGAGGTGATGGTCTCTGTGCTGCTACTATAGTCCCTCATCGATTCCGATGACGGCGACCCGTATTATAGATAATAAATATATTTATAGCAATTTTCATGATATAAACCGTTTAAATAGTTTTATTTCGGTATAGAAGGCAGACAGATGTATGGACAACAAAGTGATCCTATAAGGGTTCTTTTTTTCCTTTTGAGGCACGTGACCTTAAATAACTCATTTAGATACTGTCCGGTCGCGTTTTAAAGTACTTAAAACAAGTCGGGGAAACCCGGCGCGATCGCAGTTCTAACCACATGCCACAGAGCACATTACACTTTCCAATTTCATAAACGCCACAGTTGACAGTGACAATTCGGTATGCATGTCTTGCCCACTGTGATGTTAAGTCTGTAAGTCCGTAGAGTTACTTGTCGACGCAGTAATGTACGGCGAATTGTCACTGTCGCTTGTGGCCTCTCGCATTTATGAAATTGGGCCCAGTCCTAACATGACTGACATAGGTAACTATTTATGTCATGGCAGTATGTTAGGGCCGCTGAACGGTTACGGTCACTGGACGACTGTAAGATATAGAAATAGACTCATTTTCGTAGAGGGGTACATTTTCGTACTTCAGACCTTTGATGTAATTTGTATGGCACTCTTTTGGTAAAAAAAAATATGGAAACGGTGATCATTTTAGAATGTACATGGCTGGTACACGCTTAAAGAACACACATTTTTCGCAGATACGCTACCAGCATTTAGTAAACAAAAAGACACGGCATACAAATTACACCAAAGTCTTTGAGTATTTAACATTGAGATGCCAAGCCGTATTATCACCTAACAATTTTTTCTGCCAATTTTAGCGGGGGAGACGGGTCTAGTGTTGCCCGATGGCTGGGAAATTGGGGATTGTCCTGGAATTACGTGTCTTGTCCCGTGCCCAGGAATTACACTTTATAGTCCCGGTTTGCTAGTGTTACTATATTTTCAGAGTTCCTTACCTCAAAAGGAAAAATCCGAAAACTGTAAGCAGTATCGGAAGTCTCCAGATGAGATATCCGAATAAAATCACAACATGCTGTCGGCAACACTGCCACGAATGCCATGATGTCAAATTTTGAAATGTTTACGTTATGTCTGTCAAAAAGCTTATTCATTTAAAATGTTTTTGGTGTTGTAAATAATAAATTAATTGTAAAGAAAATTATTTACGTGTGATAAAAAAGTCCGTCTTTAGTGAAATTTGAAGTTTTTGATAGCCGTTTGAAGGTAAATACAGCACGATTAACCATTTTTGCAGAGATCGCTTTCGCGATACGGACTAAAGCAAAATGACACACGATATCGCGGCGAACTGGTTTTTATAAACCGTTATGATTTTAATCACGGTTTTAGGACATATGCATTGGCAGAGGGGAATGCGTGCCTTGCGACGTCCAGTGGCTAAATTGTCTAAGACCAAAGTTGACCAAAGGTCTACATTTTGAAAATGTATCCGGAGACGGGAAAGCTTTGATGTGAGTCTTTGTATAGAACTATCAATTTTAACGTTATTTTTTCAAGACTAGATTAAATATATCCACGCATAATATAATCTTGTAAAAATAGGTAATCTAGTCATTAATGTTCAGCACGGCAATGCGGACAGCCTGACCACGCCGGAAAATACACACGCCTAATGTCAATGTCACAAGTCAGTCGCATTGACAGATGACAGATCATATCTTGACTTGAATTTTAGGTTATAACGAAAGTTCAGCACGAGTAATTTTTACTTACAGTATATTATCTTGCAATATTATTATAGAATAATAATATGGTGTATTGCCAAATCTATCGAGTCATTTTATTTAATTAAAAGTCCAAAGTCAACTATGGCAGCGCCAGAATTCGATGCCGCTTTAGGTGGTTCAGAGGAGTTACCGTTCTTAGCGAATACTTTAAAATTTGCTGCCTCCAGGAGTATAGAAATAGCAGCTATGACTGAAAGTATTCTTCGTCCGAGTAAGACTAAGCTTATATTTCAAACATTGCCCGTGCATATGCGACGCCGTGTAATGAGCCACAACAGTAAAAGACTGCCAAGAAAACTGAGGGAGGGTCATCTAGAACAGTTGAAAAAGAGTGGTTTACCTCCTAAACAAAAGAGGCCATCTAGGAAGTACCGCAGACGACCAGCAAATCTTTTAGAAGAATATAACAGACGACAGAAGCAGAATGTTTGGTTAGAGACTCATATCTGGCACGCAAAGAGATTCCATATGATTGAGCGTTGGGGGCATAGGCTGGCTTACGCACCTTGCGACAAGGCTTTTAGAATGTGCTATAGAGCCAGTTCGGCACACTGCTTACTACAAGACATTTCATACTATACTCCAATACAAATTATGGGACCAAAAGAACTTGTTAAAGAAATGTTCAGTTCAATCACCAGTAGTCACTGTGGACTTAGTATTGGTGCTAAGGCTTACATCACAGGCAAAAGAGAAGGAGCTATACATGTATATCAAACACACTCTTACCCCTTTGGCTATATAGGAAGAATAAGCTTTATTTGGGTCTCTAGTAACAGTGCGATTACTTCTTTATGGTTGTTTGTACATCCATCACAAACAAAACAGCTGGAGTCTGTATTAACAGACCTGTGCAGTGGCCTCAAAGATGACCAAAATACACCATGCAAGAAAAGGAAAACTGCCAACAAGTTTTCAGAGAATATTAAATTTAAAGTATTAGCTGGCACATTTAATAGGTTTAGTTTGACTGGACCCAATAGCCACGCAATCTTAACTCGGAGCCTCAAATGTCTTAGTGACATGGATGATGCAACAGGATGGCAAGCCTCCCTAGTTGAGAATGGTTATAATTTGTTTTTAAAAGAAAAAGAAGAGTATTGGCAGGATATAGGTAAGGCGGGTTCCCCATCACAGCTGTCACCAGGACAAGTCATTGGTTTGATTGTTAAAGACCCTCGACTTAGCAGACCCTCATACCGCACCAAGGCAAAATACAACTCAACTGACCTAATACCAACACAGTCGTTACTTGAAATACCAGAACACACAGCAATTTCTCCATTATGGGACACGAGTTTACACAAACTGATTAAAAAGAACAGATTGACAAATGGTCAGTACATAGCGCATGTGTCTAAAACACAGCTGGTACCAGGAGAAGTCAATGAAAATGACCCAGTACTGCAAAGTATTCCCATTGTAATTGTACAAAGGCCAGGGTCTCAAGAACCTAGTATAAAAAAAATTGGTAAGTATAATATTTTAAGTGACAGATAAATTACCTACATGCTATCCTACTTGAAAAACAGAAGTAAAATACATTTGGTATGCTTATCAAGTGATCACACAGAAATGTATGAGTGCTAAATCCAAGCAAATTGTTATTGTGGACAAAAATTGTGCAAGCAAATTGTGTTGGTATTGTTGTGTTATGTTCTCCTATGTACAAATATCAATTTCTGCAGAATTAGGGATGTTTGATATGAATGAACACCGTTTTCTGACAAGAAAGTACAAAGTCATACATATTATGTATATATATTACTTATTAAAATAGAAATGCTTTTATCTATTAATAAATCATTACTCACTGTCATTTGCTTCTTGGTTAAAAAAGTACAGTTCAATACAGTTGTAAGTTCTAATAAACCAAAAATAGATTTGAAATTATTTTCCAGGCTATGGATGCGGCTGGGATATAATTATACCACCTGGCTACGGAATTCAATTCTGGCAAACTTTCATAATGTTTGGAGCAAGATCAGGAGGCTTACGGGAAACAGAGAGCTTAGCTTTTGAAATGGGTGAACACCACCTGGCTCCCGACTCTAAAGCAGGCAAAGATGAAGAAAAAAGGATTGAAACAGAATTAAAAGAGAGATATTTCAGGCTGCCTCCAAGTAAAAGAGTGAATTACAACAAATTAGGAATCAATAGCCCTTTTATTTGCCAATGGAAGTTGTTGTTGCAAGACTGGCACTCAAATTCTATAGATGATTTTTATGTGATGCGTGACAGGATGCTATTGAAACAATTGCAGGTAAAGCTTTAGGCCTAAACAATATAAAATCTTGTGACAGTTAACACCAACGGACTGAGTGCCAAACCTAGCATAGCTTGTACTGTGGGTACTAGATAAGGAATAAACATATGTACATATACAAATAGAAACTATTTAAATACATATTTATCATCCATGACTCGGTGACTCAAACATTCATATTTATAATTCAAACATTTCCCCCTTGTGGGAATCAAACCCATAGCACCATAGCAGGGGGGTTCTACTCCGCACTGTAGGTACGCTCGCTCGCCACCGCCGTGTGAGTGTAATTGAAAACGAATGCCGCGCAACCCTAACGTGTCGCCGGGAGTAGCGGGGGGAAGGCGTTCTTTTTGAGTCGCGGCGCCTAGCGCATGGTGCATGAAGTAATACGAACTTTTTGAACGTGTTAATAAAGTTGGAATTCATTTAATCGCGGTCGTAAAGGAGGTTTCTGCGTTTAGTACTATTATTTATTCTATGTCCATAGTCCGGAGCACTAACCACTAGGCTATCTGCAGATCCATTTTTGACTTTCGAGCGTTCGATACTCGCCAGCCGCGGGCCAAATACGCGAACGTATATTTTAGCCGGCACTGATTGGCGCGCAGCTGGCGAGTGGAGCCATCGAAAGTCAAAAATCACCTATAACAAACAACTATAGAACAATCTGCTAAAGGTATTTTTCAGTTCAGGCACATGTTAGATTCTCTTAGTTGACGTGGAATACAGCTCCCGGCAAACAACTTGAGCATTGACCTTGACTGCGCAGTAGCCGTTTCTAGTATAAATGTGTATGCGCAAACTTACCCCCTCCACTCGATTTATGCTCAAGTTGTTTGCCTGCAACTATACGTAGCTTTATTTGTTTTCAGGAACGTATCTCCAAAAAGGAAGAGCTCCCCCAAATAGCGAGATCAGAGTCCTGCTTGATAGCTGTGTACATAAAACTGAAGGATAAAGGCAACCTTAGAAGACATTCATTAATATGTCTGCCGAAACCCGGCGACGTAGAGAAAATCAAAGAGTTATTTGAGCCCCACCATGAAGACCCCAACGAAAAGCTAAGGAAACAAAAACGATTGGAACACATGACCGATATTAAACGGTTAAGAAGAAGGAAAATCAAACAAAAGAAGCATAAAGCTACAACAGTAAGTGAAACCTCCTTTGATATCTCGTCAAAATAAAAAATCGATCAAGAGCGTGTCGGATCGGACACGCATAGGTTAGCAAAAATTAGCGGTACCGGTAAAAACCTTATAGTATTGAGATATTTGAGTTACGTTTAAAAAGTCATTACCATGAGTCAATTATTTATTATCATATTTTTGGAACCGAAATTTCTTTCGATCTTTAATATAGACCATTCAAATGATTAATGGTAATGATAACACAAAGAAACATCTCAGGCATCTGGCAGGACTTGAACCTGCAACCTCTTAATTCCGAGGAAATTCAGAATCCCGAGAATGCGAAATACAGAGGTCGCAGGTTAAGTCCTGGCTGAAAAACATAGCAACATCCCTTTTATTTTACAGAACGGCGTCGTTGATTCTATATCGAGCAAGAAGGTACCTTCAGACTACGTAAAGAGTATGCGAGAACTGTGGGTGCCCTCCATCGTAAATAATGTGCGCTATTCAAGCTCAAGGGAAGTCTTAGGATACTTATCACAAGGAGCGTTCAGTTTCTCAGAAGCACGGAGCTGCGGCGTAGGCTTTGTTGCCTATAACGCTCTAAGCACGTTACTGAAAGGTGGACAGAATCAGGTCTTGATCCGAAACACGTCGTCGAGAAAATTTAGGCTAGCATCGTTGGATGTTATTGTGACGTAAGCAACCAAAGGGAGTCTCTCAATGTGCATAATAAAAATAAAACCATAATAATACAAAATAATGCATTTATTCTTCAGCTCGTAATGTCCTTACGTAATCAGCGTTAACCTACTATACTAGGTTCCTCTTCAATTCTCATATTTTGACGAACAAACGACACCAAAATACATATTTCCACTTTTTAATAAATTGATAATGTTTCTGTACATAGTCAGATTTGAGACCTTATACCTTCGTATACATAATAAAATAATGTATTTACGTAACTACATTATAAGACCTATAATTGATATATCATTTTGGTAAGTCAATGAACATCACAAATTCTTAAATGCTTAATTATTACCTAACGTGTAGTCATTCGCATTTGATTTGAAACGATATTGGTTCGACGGACTATTGGTGTTTTGTCGTTGTGTTGTATCGCGTCGCGGGCGTGTTTTGTACTGCTCGCCACGCGTGTTGCGCGGCGCCGGCGCACTCTCGCCGTGAATGGCGCTGGGTGAAATTATCCTCACACTAGACAGTCTTATATTTTAGATCTCTTCCTAGCTATAGCATCCTCGACAGCTTTAAGTTGTTTGAGAAGCTCCTCTCTCCTAGAAACCGTTTTCTTGGCTGGCCCCGAGTTCACCGGCGAAGTGGCTACCCGCTTCTTGCCTCCAGCTTCTATTAAAATAACGAAATATTGTTTGTAGCGAATAAAAAATATGGTAAATCATATTCTTGACAAATGCCAATGTATGAATTTGCTTACCCTTATCACTCGTGGCCTCTTTTTTACTAGCAACCGTCGTTGACACTGCCGCCGCTAAACCGGCGCTGGACTTTGTGTTTAACCTGTAAAATATAATACGACTGTGGCACCAATCATTCTTACCATTTTAAATGCCAAAAACGGTTATTTTATCAGACACAGTACACAATATTTATTCTAACAGTATGGTACCACGCGGCACAGACCGGAGCAGCTAGGTGCGTCAATTGTAGACGCACGACGAAATGCGCACGAAATAAATTCGCTTTGCTCACTTGGGGAGAGTTTGAGCCTCTATCTATCAAATTTTAATGACCTGGGCCGCGCTGCCGCGTTGAGGAGCCGCGCGTGCCGCGCGCGTCGCGCGCCAGAGCTCCCCGATGACGACGACGAATGAGACTCGCTCTCTGACTCGCTCGAGGACGACGACGATTCTGTAAAAAAAAAGAATGTAATATATTTTCTCCCTAGGAAAACTCTCGAACTACTCGAGAAAGAATTTCAACGAAGGCACTGAAATAGTTGCAGCTTTGTTAACGACAATTTATTGCCTTTTTATCTTTAGAACCAGCCATACCTGAACCAGATGATGACGATCGGGAGTAACGTTTTCTATCCCTGTTGCGACTGGTAGCTTTGGTGCGACCGTACGGATCCATTTCGTCCTGAAACCAAATAGTACAATGATGAAATTACAAAAATGATAACTACATTTATTAAGCCTTAGTGTAACCCCCCTGGGGCGCCGACCACGTCAGCTATGTTGGATTTTGGTACGTCGTGGTGGCCTTTTAATTAAGAGTTCTGCTACCAGTCAACGTACCTGGGGGAGCAACTGCTAGGATGAAATAACCTAAACGTGTTTTTAAAAAGAAAGCCCTACCTTATATACCCTCCATAGGAATCATTTACCTAGTCACAGTATAGTTGTACTCTGTTATACGGTGTTCAATTGGCGCCACATAGTCAAGTGATCATATTCTCAGGTTGACACAAAATTAATGGGATGTACCTGGCCTCGCACGCTTGGCTCTCCTTCATTGTCGGACTGTGGAGTGGGCGAATCTGCGGGTACGACTGGATTTGAAGGGCCGCGGGCGGCGTTATGATTCAATTCTCTCTACGTGTAAATGAAGTATTTCACACGTAGGTCGTAAACCTGGAGGTAGGTAGTCAGGGCAGTGTTACCTTGTGCCTGTGGGAGGCGGGCGGCGGCGGGTTGACGGCGAGCTGGCGCGCGGCGGCGGGCGAGGGCGCGCGGCGGCGCGGCGCGGGCGGGTTCATGGCCCCGGGTTCACTATCACCGACTGTTACCTTGTGCCTGTGGGAGGCGGGCGGCGGCGGGTTGACGGCGAGCTGGCGCGCGGCGGCGGGCGAGGGCGCGCGGCGGCGCGGCGCGGGCGGGTTCATGGCCCCGGGTTCACTATCACCGACTGTTACCTTGTGCCTGTGGGAGGCGGGCGGCGGCGGGTTGACGGCGAGCTGGCGCGCGGCGGCGGGCGAGGGCGCGCGGCGGCGCGGCGCGGGCGGGTTCATGGCCCCGGGTTCACTATCACCGACTGTTACCTTGTGCCTGTGGGAGGCGGGCGGCGGCGGGTTGACGGCGAGCTGGCGCGCGGCGGCGGGCGAGGGCGCGCGGCGGCGCGGCGCGGGCGGGTTCATGGCCCCGGGTTCACTATCACCGACTGTTACCTTGTGCCTGTGGGAGGCGGGCGGCGGCGGGTTGACGGCGAGCTGGCGCGCGGCGGCGGGCGAGGGCGCGCGGCGGCGCGGCGCGGGCGGGTTCATGGCCCCGGGTTCACTATCACCGACTGTTACCTTGTGCCTGTGGGAGGCGGGCGGCGGCGGGTTGACGGCGAGCTGGCGCGCGGCGGCGGGCGAGGGCGCGCGGCGGCGCGGCGCGGGCGGGTTCATGGCCCCGGGTTCACTATCACCGACTGTTACCTTGTGCCTGTGGGAGGCGGGCGGCGGCGGGTTGACGGCGAGCTGGCGCGCGGCGGCGGGCGAGGGCGCGCGGCGGCGCGGCGCGGGCGGGTTCATGGCCCCGGGTTCACTATCACCGACTGTTACCTTGTGCCTGTGGGAGGCGGGCGGCGGCGGGTTGACGGCGAGCTGGCGCGCGGCGGCGGGCGAGGGCGCGCGGCGGCGCGGCGCGGGCGGGTTCATGGCCCCGGGTTCACTATCACCGACTGTTACCTTGTGCCTGTGGGAGGCGGGCGGCGGCGGGTTGACGGCGAGCTGGCGCGCGGCGGCGGGCGAGGGCGCGCGGCGGCGCGGCGCGGGCGGGTTCATGGCCCCGGGTTCACTATCACCGACTGTTACCTTGTGCCTGTGGGAGGCGGGCGGCGGCGGGTTGACGGCGAGCTGGCGCGCGGCGGCGGGCGAGGGCGCGCGGCGGCGCGGCGCGGGCGGGTTCATGGCCCCGGGTTCACTATCACCGACTGTTACCTTGTGCCTGTGGGAGGCGGGCGGCGGCGGGTTGACGGCGAGCTGGCGCGCGGCGGCGGGCGAGGGCGCGCGGCGGCGCGGCGCGGGCGGGTTCATGGCCCCGGGTTCACTATCACCGACTGTTACCTTGTGCCTGTGGGAGGCGGGCGGCGGCGGGTTGACGGCGAGCTGGCGCGCGGCGGCGGGCGAGGGCGCGCGGCGGCGCGGCGCGGGCGGGTTCATGGCCGTGGCGCGCGCCGACGCCATGCGCCGCTCGCGCACTATCACCGACGGCGATAGCCTGTCCGACACACAACGACATCGTTCACTAGTCCTATGCCACGTGCGAGAGACAGAGGCTCCGTCCTTGACGCCATCGAGACCGATCTCGATTGCGAGAATTGCGTAGAGCGGTTGGTTCTTCGCCAGTGGTCTGTTAGAGCACCAGAACTGGTCCACAAAATATCATTCGAGCACAATGTAGGAGAACCGTTAACTGTATCAATATAACCGACAAATCAACAGGTGGATCATGGATCTTTAAACAGCTAAGAACCATTCCTAGACGATAGAGATTGATCTCGATAGCACCGAAAAATGGTCTACGGGGTCGCAAAACTGCGGGACATGATGCGTGGATGTTGCATTATCATCAACAGGTTTAGCAATCAATAAATTTTTAAATCTCATCTACCGTTTGACCTTCCGCTAATTACAAAAATTTTAACATTGTATATTATTTTTAAGGCCATTTAATGTCACAATATAATCGATCTATTCTATACATATAAGGTAACAAAAAAATAACCTTCCTTCTTGGCTCCACCTCAATCGGATAGAAATGCATAGCAGTTGATACCAATTTATTAGCTATATAGTTTTCGGAACCGGCTAAACGCGATACGTTGCGCACCGCATTTTTGGGTGTTTATATTTATACTATTGCTTGGGGTTATTAAGTCACATTTATATCGGAGGAACCCTGCTCATTGCCTAGAAAAGGCAATTCCTTTAACGCGAATTAAATGTGTAACGGTCAATTAATCCTCATGCTACCAAAACACGTTAGTTTTCGTTGCCAATCATTTTCGCACAATTATTTGTCAAAAATTCCACTTGCATAAATATGCATTCGTAGACCTTACCGACATTTGCGTAGTTTGTGATAGTCATTGAACCAATTAATTTAAAAATGAAAGTTTACATCCACTGCACCTACAAATTAGTACAGTTAGCAACAGAAGTATCTAGACACTCGATGAGGCCAAAGAGCTTTTGCTCTCTTGACAATAAAGTACTTTGGTCTTTCTGTTTTTTAAATAATAATAAAACCATTTATTTCGGGCTGCATATGCCAGTAGATAAAAAATACCTTAAAGACAAACATACATATTTATAAAACATTAAAATTAGCACGTTACTTCGGCGACGTATGAACTTTCGGGGTGTCTAACAATCGTCCGCGAAAACGACGCAAAACGACTCCCTTCGGCCAGGATCCCTACTTTATGAAGGCCGACAAATGATCGGTCGGTACCCGCACCACAAATGACGTAAAGTTGACATCGTGGCGCAACTCCTACCACCTCTTTTTGACTTCTTCGACTATGAAGACATATCTGCTGCTATCTGTACTATTGAAAGCTAATATTGTTGTTTTTGATGACTGTATGACTCATATTCATGGTCATTCATTAGTAATTTACACCTTGAGTCTAATTGGTGTTCCAGAGGGCGTTCTCTTTTCCCAGGCACCATCGCACATACATAGACAAACGAAGCTTCAGAATTGTTATAACTTCAAGATCGATGACTTTAGTTATATATACGTCTTTATCAGTTAACAATAAACTGTGACTTTGCTAATTATGAAGCTGAGAAATAAACGACCTAAGCAAGCATGCATCTTAAATATAAATACATGTAGTACCAAATGCAGAAAACAATTGGTCTTTCTAATGAAGATGTATACTCAAAGCTAATTACTAAAAATAAATAAATAAATATCTCGGGACAATTTACACCAATTGACCTAGTCCCAAACTAAGCAAAGCTTGTACTATGGATACTAGACAACGGATAAACATACATATATAGATAAATACATAGGTACTTAAATACAAATAACATCCATGACTCAGGTACAAACATTCATATTCGTCACACAAATATTTGCCCATACCAGGATTTGAACCCGGGACCTCTTGCACAGTAGGCAGACACATGTGCCACTATGCCATACAGGTCGTCAAGTCAATTACTGATGGGGAATTAGCGGAAAGTCTCGGTGTTAAAGCAAAATCAAACCTATTGTGCAGCAAATAGCGACTTTGACTGATGCCTTCCGGCCCCTCAACTGAAGTTCACTTAATTTTGTTAGGATCGGTAATGAGTCAGCCGCTATGTGCAGGCAGCGTCTGATATATCGCATCGGAGGAGATTATGTGATAATATAAATGTCAACGCGCAGTGGCGCATTTGCCCTAGGGCCCATTAGGGCCGGGCCTAGGGCGGCCAGATATTAGGGGTAGCCAATCGTGGCAAAAAATACAGCCATGATAACAAGAAACGAGCCAAAGTAAATAAAATGTTGTGCTAAAAACGCTCGCTCGCTGGCTAAACGGGCGTAGGTGCGTGGGGAAGCGGAAGGCGCGAGGTAGTAAAGGGGCGGCTGGTACCACACGGCCTAGGGCGGCTAAGAATGCGTTGACAACGCGACCATTATAAAATTTATGAAGTGTGTTAGGAGGGTGTGGGAGCGGCCAATATCCCTTACAAACGACCCTCTTTTTTGCTCCTTCAACTGTGCAATGAAAGTACTATTTTAGATAGTTTTTTAGATACGTTAGAGATTTTCATCAAATGCGTTGCGTCTACGTTTTCATTTTTAAGATATTTTATATGATTTAATAACTATGAAAGAAACATTTGATTTGTAGCATTGACATACGCCAATGCACAATTTTAGGCAAAAAACGAAACAGATAATTCTGCTGCGTCTTGCTGATTGTTAAAGAGTCATCAAAATTGGTTGAGTTTGCTGGAGGAATCGAGGACGACACCACGATTGACACGCAACTGTTGGTGTCGTGCGAAGCAAATAGGTACGTAGTAATCAGGTGTATTGTCAAACATTTGTAACCGCAAACACTTTAGCGGCAAAAGCGGAATTCCCTTGGCCGGCACCGTTTGCTCTTAACCTATTCAACGATGCATAGAAACGTTGTCACTCACACACCATGCCATCATAATGTCAAATAAATGCGAGTTCATATGCACGTAGGTCACTGTCAGAAAGTGTAGTTGGACGACTGTACGGTGGCGTGGGACTGATCCGTGGCGTTGAAAAGGTTAAAGCGAGACCAGATATAAATAAAAAGGGGTTAGTTTCTTATCCGCATCGATATATCTGACGCAGATTGTACATACTACAGAGACATGGATTGGGCGCTTATTTAACTGGTTGATCACTAAACATTCTCATCGCTTTACTTGTCACCTCCATAAGTGATACTAACCGTTGTCTAGAAGACGAAGAGGCTCTGCGCTTGCGCCGCGCTCCCGGTGACCGCGAGCTGCGAGAACTGGAATTTGAAGAGCTGCGGAGTCAACGGGACGGGGGGCACACACACACCGACAGACACGCACACATGCACGACCGCCGTCGTCGGCCGGCCCACACGCACACATTCACGCCGAAAAGCGAGTCCGATGGATGCATGCATGTTATATGTTAATAGAGATGGAAAATCACGAATTTTTATTTGAGATTCGTAGGTGGAACACCAAAACACCGCCGTTACAGTTATGAAAATGAAACCCATTAGCCGGGGGAAGAGGACAAAGCGAAGGGTGGAAGTTTTAAATTAATAAAGGTGATACAAACGGAACTATTGAAATAAAAAAATATTTCGACTTGAGATACAACAATGGATATTTTAAAAAGTTTCGTTTAATTTAAACGCAATATAACATTTGGTTGAACAGAATGCGTGTTCGATAATCACAGGACGTGCAATTGTGACCATAACAAGATCAACTTGGTACAAAGCTGTGCTTGTCACAAAAGGCTTGCCACAAATAATAATGGTACCATTTCAAAATTGACATTCACATTTCATCATCTGATGCTACACTACAACGATACTCTTAATACGGGTGACCTAAGTTAATCTAAAATGCATCTATTTTATACAATAGATATGACGAAACGAAGTTAGTATCGCAGTAGGTATGTAATTGTAAACACATCCAATGAAATGGACCATGAAACGATTGTAAATTTTAACCAATCACATAGCCGGCTTTTATTGCATGAATATCGCACAGCTGCCGTGTTTAATGAATGACAGTCGTACTTGCAAGCTAATCGTAAAGCGCGTAAACCCCCATATGTCATCAACAACAGCTACGTCACTAGGCGTCACATGACATGGCAACTGCTGCAAACATACGCGACTTTACACACTCATATCTGGCATAAAGGGCATATTTAGCTCGAAACGTGCGTACAGAACGTCGGTCACCCGCATCAAGTACCGCTAAGACCGTATTAAAAACTTTAGGTACCTCTTCGAACGCCTCTCACAACCCGCGAGTTAACTTAAGATCTGCAAGTGTCACGCTAGGCGTGCCTAGCAGGAGAACGTACCTAGAGGACGAGTATGACTCCTCGGAGGAGGGCGGGCGGCGGCGGCGCGCGGCCGGCTCGGCGCGCATCCACGGGTCGGCCCACTCGTCGCCGCGGCCGTCGCGCGGGTCTCGCGCGTCGCGCGGCTCGCGCGGCCGGCCCTCGCGGCCCTCGCGGCCCTCGCGTCGCTCAACTTCCGCGCGCTGCACTATCACCTCGCGCGACGATCGCACGCGCCGCTGCAAGCAATGCACCATGTCATCCAATCATATCATTATAGTTAAAAAAAAAAAATCAGAAGTAAATTTCGATTACAAAAAGGTTTAAAAACGTCTACGTAAATCCAGACCAACCTACAGCGAGAATACTTTTACGACACGCTTCCTCGTAATGTCGATCTTATAAGTAACATCGACTTTAATTAGGGTTGCCAACCCTACTGTATAATAAACATACATTTCTCAAGCGTATTATAAAATCAAAGACTTTATCTTGAACAAGGATGTTTGGAAATGGTCCCGATTTGTATTGGCGATCCCTGGCTCCAAAGATTGTACACCTGCTGTGTTAAATTGTAAAATTTTTAAATATTTGAGATGTAAAATAACATTGTAATTTTGATTTATTTAAAAAATTACACCTCGTTGAGTTTCTTGCCGGTATCTTCTCATCAGAGGTTTTTCCGAACCGGTGGTAAATTTTTTGACATTCATAAGTGCTACCTGTAAGCCTAATCTGAATAAAATATTTTGACTTTGACTTTGACGTACGTACATATTTTAACCACATACATTTTTTTTTTCATTTCTTACCATCTACGTTGAAAGAAAGACGCACACTAGCTGCAATATATACCTTGTGATAGGCCGTTTCGTCTGGTATGGGCGCTCGCTCGTCGTAGTGCGGCGGACGCTCGTACATGCGCTCGCGCTCGAACGCACGCTCGCGGTCGAAGAAACGCTCGCGCTCGTCCAGCACCGGCCGCGGGAAGCGCCCGCGGTACATCGCGCCGTAAGGGCTGTTAGAGAACACAACGGGAATAAGAGCACAAGAAAGTATTCTTGATTTAATTCAAAATAAGACGTTAACACTACGACATACAAATTGCACGAAGACTAGAATTAATTACAATTTAAAAGACCTCATTATTCGAGACGCAGATTAGTCACAGTTAGTTGCAGGTTTCACATAATTTATTCCATCGCCAGAAAGCTCAAACACTATGAGGTACATTAGTTATGAAAAGTTTTATATATATACATATGCAAGGAAGGCAAACAAGCACACTTCCTCACCAGATGGTAAGTGATCACCACCGCCTATAGACACCCGCAACACCAAGGAGATTGGAAATGCGTTGCCAACCCAGAGGGCTAAGATGGAACTTCTTGTGGCAGTAATTTCAACTGAAAGTTCTGAATGTGTCCATGCGAAGCCGGGGCGGGCCGCTAGTGTAGACATAAAGCTGAACGCACCCCGGGCGGAAGAGGTCCGGCTCGCGGTGCGCGGCCGCGTCGTGGTGGTGCGGCGGCGACGCGCCCACGGCCGCTAGTGAAGACATAAAGCTGAACGCACCCCGGGCGGAAGAGGTCCGGCTCGCGGTGCGCGGCCGCGTCGTGGTGGTGCGGCGGCGACGCGCCCACGGCCGCTAGTGAAGACATAAAGCTGAACGCACCCCGGGCGGAAGAGGTCCGGCTCGCGGTGCGCGGCCGCGTCGTGGTGGTGCGGCGGCGACGCGCCCACGGCCGCTAGTGAAGACATAAAGCTGAACGCACCCCGGGCGGAAGAGGTCCGGCTCGCGGTGCGCGGCCGCGTCGTGGTGGTGCGGCGGCGACGCGCCCACGGCCGCTAGTGTAGACATAAAGCTGAACGCACCCCGGGCGGAAGAGGTCCGGCTCGCGGTGCGCGGCCGCGTCGTGGTGGTGCGGCGGCGACGCGCCCACGGCCGCTAGTGAAGACATAAAGCTGAACGCACCCCGGGCGGAAGAGGTCCGGCTCGCGGTGCGCGGCCGCGTCGTGGTGGTGCGGCGGCGACGCGCCCACGGCCGCTAGTGTAGACATAAAGCTGAACGCACCCCGGGCGGAAGAGGTCCGGCTCGCGGTGCGCGGCCGCGTCGTGGTGGTGCGGCGGCGACGCGCCCACGGCCGCGGCCGCGTACGCCAGCTCGGCGTCCGGGTCGTGCACCACGCCGCCCACCGACAGGTGGAGCTTCTTCTCCTCGAAATCCATGTCTTGCTCTTTGCGCTTGTTCGCTATTCGGAGCATCTGGAATTTGTGTGACAATGATTTTGTTGAAATTTTATTGAGCCCCTAGTGCACTCGTGTGACTAGGTCCTTCAAGAGACTACAGTAAAAAATAATGAAACGCTCCCTTGAGCAGGGCTCCTTCCCTGGCGGAGAAGGCGTCTGAAGAACCTACATATCCGCATCGCGCTTTCGGATAAGGGGGCGCTCTATTTCTTAGATAACATTTGGAAAAATATTGCTGTAAAGACATATTGTTTGTTGTGATTTGATAGAAACTTTCCGATCTAGGTAGATTTTAGTTCAAAAGAAACCGCTTAAAAAAGGGAGTGTTTCAACTTATCTATACATATACCTACCTATATAAAGATATAGATTAGGAACAATCGTCATTTGTTGTGAGTTGAGCTGAGACTTTCTATTCGGACACGTACGACTGAACGTCCGTCATTTAACAGGCCCTTATAAACGATCCTTTTTAAGCTGTCGCATGTAACATCAAACTTACAGGAGTATAGAATATACTAGTTATCACAACAAGCTAACCTCCTTAGCTGTGCGCAGGCCCCGTTCCCAGGCGGACTCGGGCGGGGCGGCGTCGCGCGGCGGCGCAGCGTACGGCCCGCCGGACGGCACGCCGCGCACCACGTCGAACATGTTGTAGTTGCCCTTGTCCGTCACGCCCGGGTGCAAAAATCTAGAAAAAATATGCTTTATAAATACTCGTTATTGATGAAACGGGTGGCCGGTAAAGGTTGAATGCGAAAAGCAAAGAATTCAAAATATTACGTTGGATTTAAAAAAAAGTGATTGCTGACACTTACACTTTAAAAGTGCGCGAATAATTTAAATGTAAGACAATACGCAAACTGTATGTACAATACAGTACAATAAATGGAGAGAAATAGAAACAATTAGGGGGTCCAGTTTTGAACACTTGTTACCTGCAGCTGACGCCCCAAGTGCAGGCGCCGCGCGAGAAGAACCGGCAGACGGGCCGCGGCTCTGTCTCCTCAGGCCGCCGCTCCGCCTCGTCTGACACCTCGCCCTCCTCTAACGACGAGCCGCGAGACACGCGCCCTGGTTTTACCTCTTCCGCTACCGAACAGACCACATAAGAATTTTACAAAGCTGAGATAACAAAGTCTCCATTCTCAATTGTTTCAGTGAAATTCCATATTTCTAGAGGTTTTGTAAGCTTCAATGTTAGATTATGTTAGTTAATGATAATTAATCTTAGTTAGTTAATGATAATTAATGTTAATTTAATGGTGGCAAAACCATTAAATTAAAATATTTCTTTAAATAAAGGTGTTCTTCCCTAGCATCAACTAAATAAAAAATATTATAATTACGGCGCAATTGAAAAAGCAGTGTTGTAAGAGATTTTTGGGGGTTGTTGTCCAAATAAGTTTAAAAGAGACTGACCTATTTTTACAGATAAATAAACATACCTTTTTCTATTATTTCCCCATCACCGTTTGCCTGTTCTACAGTCTTGGGTTCTACACATTCCCCTTCCTCCGCCTCGAAGTCTAATTGCTCCTCGCCATCTTCTGTATTACTCGTTTTTTCTTGTGGAACCTTTTAAAACATGAACTCATCATTAACTGCTGCACTTCACTTGTCCTGGGATATGTACTGTGCTTGTGTAACAAGCATTACATGCTT
Organism: Ditula angustiorana; assembly: GCA_963691745.1. NCBI lineage: Eukaryota > Metazoa > Arthropoda > Insecta > Lepidoptera > Tortricidae > Ditula > Ditula angustiorana. The sequence continues at coordinate 8,992,623 of OY829484.1, forward strand.
AATGATATGTTGCAAAATACTAAAGCAACATGCTTAATGATATATTGCAAAATACTAAAGCAACATGATAAGGAGAGTTATTAGTATAATTTGGAAAAGATAACCACAATCCTTGTAGTAAGACAATGACAGGACACTAGTCCAAGGAAATACTTTAGCTGGAGCTAAACTTGAACTTATTCCCCAATTCTTTCTTGCTTTACCCTTATTTATCCCAAGTAAAGGTTCAATTATAACAAAAAAAAAATAACATGCAGCCTAAAATATAGCTATAAATACTCACTTTATCCAGTTTTGGTGTATCTAACTTAGCACTGTCTGATTTTGGAGAAGACTGTGCACTTGTACCATTGTTACCATTTACATTAATTTCAAGGTTCTCAGGAGACATAGGTGTTGATTTAGGCTGAAAATGACATTAAAAAGTCAATACAAACACAAAAAAATACAACAGTTTTATTATGTATATTTAAAGTACAATACCTTAGCCTCTTTAGCACCATCATCTGGTCCAATGGAATCTAAATCTGATACATCTGAAAGGTCCTCGTGACTAATATTTAAATCTTTTCCATCTGGTTTTTCACTTGTCGTAGATTTACTCCTAGACTTTCTATCTTCTTGATCAGATTCCATTTCACCTGCAAGTAATTAACCATTGTATAAATTGTTAGCAACAAATTATAAAAATTAATTAAGTTTCTTCACCATTTTATTACCTTCAGAAATCTCTTCAGTTGCAGGATCTTTAGTACTTGTCCTTTTATTATAAGAAGAGCTCCTACTGGACTGACTAGAGTCTGATCTACTGCGTTCCCGTGACCGGGGGACCATTTTCTGCTCTGCCTTAGTGTGTCTCCTCCATTTCTCTTTAGGACTCCATTCTCGTTTTTTGGGGGACATTGCTACAGAGGACCTTGACGAATTCCTATCAGGGGATGGACTTGAAGGGCGGGAGCTTCGGTCAGGATTTCTAGAAGGGGATGTAGCTTGTGATGCTGAGTCTGGGGAAGCAGGCCGAGAATGAGTGTCTGGTGAGCCCGGAGCAGACTTAAGAGAACCACTAGGACTTTGAGGAGTCTTAGGACCCTCACCTCCAGTAACGGGGATTGAATATTGTTCATGATCCTGAGAACCGGGTTCACTTGGCGATTTGGGAGCGTCAGGAGATTTCGGGCCAATCGGAGAGGCCGGTATAGAATTCTCAGGTGAATTTATATCAGAGTGTGCACCACTTAAATTATCTGGGGATCGAGGTTTAGGTGACCGAGATTGGGGCGAGGGGGACTGCGACCGGCTTTCTGGGGAAGGTGACCTAGGGCCTTCAGATCTTGGGGAGGGTGGTGACCGCCGTGGAGATTGTGGTGGTGACTTCGCATCTTTTTTATTAGATGATACACTTGAAGATGAGCTCCTTCGACTCCTGGAGCTAGAACTGCTGCTGCTTGAGGATGAATGAGCATCTCCAGTTCCATCACGGGAATCTTCCGAGTCCATCCCTGAGAACAGATGTTGACTTACATGAAGATTGTTAACTTATTTTAACAAACCCAACCCAAAAGCATTCCACGAGTTCATGGTTACTGTTATAAATTAGCGGTTCAGATCAAAATTCAATATTCCAATGTTAGTACACACTTTCTTAAAATAAACGCAAGCAAGTGATATGTAAACAAAAACAATTTTGTTGATGACAGTACACTGAATATTATTAAATCGAAACTAGGCTCAATTGACTGGAGTTTTTAGTTTTTTTGAATTTATTGATTTTATGTCTTAAAATAGATCCATTGTCTGCACTTGTTAACAAAACAACCTACAAAATGAATGAATTAAATGAAGATTTTTCACTATTTAAATGATCTGTAACAAAGTCGATGTTACAGACACCTGTTGGCTGATGTCACAGCAGTTTTAATGCTACGTTCTGATGTATATTGAAGACACATCCAGCCTTACCTTGCAGATGACGCCTCGACGCCAGATTCGGTGGCACTTTATAACACTTTCCATATTACTAGACTTTTAACTTTTATTTTCACAACACAAACGCAACTTGGGTCTTTCACATATACTTGTGAACAACTTTAACTTTTTAAGACGATAAACTGATGAAAACTTAGTAAAACCAACACTACTTCAACATGGCTGTGATACAGGAGGAAATATATGAACATAATATAAATAATCACTTTTCAGTAGTTCCGTAGGGTCAACTTACCCCCTTACCTTAACTGAGATGGATTAGACGGTAAATTTCTTGATGTAATTATAAATTTATAATTATATATCCTCTAAAATGCGCCGCAACAAGCTCTTTCGACGAAGTCAAACCAAAGACTAACCAATTTTTTTCTTAAACTTTAGTGCTGCCGTTTGACGTCCATAAACACGATTCGATTTCACTAATCGATATAATATATTTCAAAGGAAGGAAATAACATATCAAGTGCATGCTAAACATACACCAAATTTTATTACAAAATTTATACGTGTAAAAAATATGAAAATCTGATATGTAGGTTTCAATAAAAATAAATGTTTATTAGCTGACAAAGAAAAATCATTGAAAATATCTCTTTTGCCTCGTTATGTAAAATAAATTACATCGAATGGTGCAAAATCTTTAGGTTATTTTAAAGCAAATTACAGCGCATGACGATGGCTCGACACCATATCGCTGATTCAAAATGATTAGTCGAAGTGAAAGATCGCTAGGGTTTAATGATATTATCCTACGGTTTTATCCTATTTTATCACTTGCGGCTTGCATTGTGAATCCATCTTTAAGAATAGACAAATTTTATGCTTTTTTACTTTAACACAGTGAGAATAGCTATGGAGAATAGTTGTTAGATTTTTCGAATAGGAAAACGTCGAAATATATCACAAATAAATAAGCCTCATTACAAGAAATAAAATTAAGAACAAAAACATATGTTTCAAAATTATTACTTAAAAATTAAAAAACATTCTAGTGGCATTTTTCAAAACGCTCATGTAATGAACTCAGTTCACATGTAAAAAAAAACATACGGTGCGCGCGAAAGTTTTTCTGCTACTTAACTTGCTTGTTGTCGTAAATTATATAAAACTAATCCCATAATGATTGAACAAGCACTCGAAGATAATGTGTCAGACAACGAAGAAGAAACTTTTTTTCAAGATGTGGATATGTTACAAAAGCATGGCATAAATGTAGCAGATATAAAAAAACTTAAAACCGCCGGCATATGCACCATCAAAGGTATTCAAATGTCTACAAAGAAAAAATTGTGTAACATAAAAGGTTTCTCAGATGCAAAGGTAGATAAAATTAAAGAAGCATGTCAAAAAATTGTAACTCTTGGTTTCATGACTGCATTAGAAGTTAGCGACCGACGAAAGCAAGTTTTCAAAATTAGCACCGGAAGTATTGAATTGGAGTAAGTAACTTTACAAATCTATTTAAAGTCTCGTAAATTCTTGGTGGATGCAGTGCCGAGAATATGTCTAAAAGAGTCATTTTTAAGGGCGGTCTAAACATTCAATTCCCTCAATTAGTTTAAGCACATACTGTACTGCCTCATCGATCTCAAATTCTCGATACAACGCGTAACGAAAAGGCAATAAATAAATACAAATGGCGCCACCTCTTTACGGAAGTACCTATCAAATATGTCATTACCATGTCATGACATGCCAATGGAATACAAACGGAATATCTAAATTGTCCTTTATTGCATTTTAACCGACTTCAAAAAAAGGAGGTGGTTTTCAACTCGACTGTTTTTTTTAAACTTCATGACTTCATTTTCATACATAATGTATGCTTGTATTTTTTTATCCTTTTTTACGGGCCAGAAATTTGCCTACCGCGGCACAAACTTGTGGACCGTATCGTATCACGACCGGATAAGGCTAAAAAGTGAAGTTATAATTTTTTTAACGCCAGACACAAAACCTCTAAAAAATAAAAAAAATGCACAATATGTATTAGCCCTGCAAGTTTAATATATTAAGTTAAAATATTTTGATCCAAGAGTCCTAGCGTCAGTTAAAACAGCGATACGGACAGATATTATCATGGGCGCGAGGCGAAGCCAAGTGATACTCATTACTCACAGAGAAAAGAAGTTTTGTGATACAGGATACTTTGCACCGCGCTGCGCCGATCGTTCCGAACGCCGCACAGAAGCTCACATACAGTTTCGGTTTCGGTGCTAGTTTTGGAAAACTTTATACCGAAACCAAAACTAAGCCGAAACTTCGATTTAACGCCAAAACTCACCGAAACCGAAAGTTCGGTCGGACACTTCCACATTAGTATACGAGCGTATAGACGTACAAAAACCATACCGGCAAATAACCATTTTTAATTTTTTTGCGGGTTTACTTGGCTGACCTGTAATTAAAAATAGTTTACAATGTATGGTGTTTGTTTCCTTTTTCTTACTTTATTAACTGTCATTCAAAACAGATATTATTATACACATTACTTTCAACAATCTATCGGTGACAAATAGGGCTGGCTTATTCCTCGGCCAACGTATCAGCATAGCGATACAACGAGGAAATGCATCCAGCCTCATGGGTACCCTGCCCTGGCAGCGACTATTTGTATAGTCGTTTAGGTTTAGAATATTATAAATAGTTATGTTTATCAATCTTATATGTCCTTTTGTTTAATAATAAATCATAATTTTATGGTTTTGCAGCAAACTGTTAGCCGGTGGAATAGAGTCCATGGCGATAACAGAAGTATTTGGTGAGTTCCGCACGGGGAAGACTCAGCTCTCTCACACCCTGTGCGTGACTACCCAGATTCCGACCGCCAGCGGATACCACGGAGGGAAAGTCATGTTCTTGGACACTGAACACACTTTGTATCCTTTGAGACTCTACGAGACCTATGATAATTAGTTGTTGCAGTAATTTTGTTAACGTTCTTCAATTGTACCAAATTGTTAATAACTAAATAATAGCTAAGGCTTTTAAAAGTGGTTTCGTTTGATTTAAAATGCCAATCATCAATCAAAATAAACCACAGTAACTTGACCTATGCCCAATTGATAGCGCGATTACGGGTCAAGGGATTGCACAGTTCCGGGTGAACTGTGCCTTTACGTGACCGTCCAAGGATTTGTCTATGGCACCAGTGTCATATGGCAGAGGCATACTGAGAGATAACTTAAACTTGTTGCTTTCGTAGAGTAGTATTAGGTAATTTGTCCAAATTTGCTAATTGTGGAAAGGAACAATCGGCTTAATCTTTTAATTATTTTAGGCGGTTATGTGAGGGTAGTTGTTGCCCTTACATGACCTCCCAAGATTAATTTATCTCCCTATGTCTCCGTCTAACAAGTGTCATAACTGCATAAGAATTTAACGGCTGATAGACAAAATTTATCCGTTGTTAGAGTAGCAACGCAGCATTAGAGAATCAATCTATCGTGCACTGATTGTCTGGAATATGCAAAAACTTCTATGGAACACCTACATATGCGATAAGTACTTATCTGTAGTGTATAATATAGATTTCCTTAACGAGCATTTCAGTCGGCCGGACAGACTCCGACCCATCGCTGACCGGTTCAATTTAGACCAGAGCGCTGTACTGGACAATGTTCTCTACGCAAGAGCCTACACTTCGGAGCATCAGGTCTAATTATATTATAAAATGTGTGGATATTTTTTTGGGAATGGTAAAACCACGGCTGTAGCTTATAAGCGCTGGTTACACTACGGATGCACTGACCCAACCGCGGTAGTACCACTCTCGCGTTTCGCTAGCGTTTCTTTCGGTCAGTAAATAATATTTATGAGTGTTGATGGACGACGATATTTACTATCATATGGCCATGGTTAATTTCTCTCTATCTACGTCCCTTCCTTAGGACACTAGTTAGAGACGCAGGGGGCCTAGCACGCTAGCTTTTATCGCTGATATAAAGCACATATCCCTTTCTAACTAGGCGTGTGCGAGGGCGATGGAAGCGTTTTTGAGCGCGATAAACGCTAGCGTGCTACTAGAGCAGGTGACCCACTATAGCTCGTCGTTGACTGGCGTTAGGCTTAGCCTCAATGTTAGCCGTGTTATGGCTGCTGGACTGGGCCAATATAAATCCGCTATAATCCCATTAGGCGGAACTCCTAGACTACGTGGCAGCTAAGTTCCACGAAGAGGCAGGAGTGTTCAAGCTACTGATCATAGATTCCGTCATGGCACTATTTCGGGTGGATTTCTCTGGTCGTGGCGAGCTAGCCGATCGTCAACAGAAGCTGGCCCAAGTATTGTCGAGATTACAGAAGGTAAATTATGCTTATTTTATTAAGTAAAAAAAAATTGTGCTAGCTTTTGCTACAGATATAATAAAAAATGGTATATCTCTTCCTAACCAAATAGCATGTACGCATGGGACACCGGGACGGATGCTTCATGTTTACTAAAAGCTATCGTGCTACCAATGCTGCCCGACAAAATCTCACTAAATCTCATTTAAAGGTTAAAGTGTCAACTTAAATCTCACAATTCGGAGAAGCTTGTAACCTAGAAAATCTAGGATATGATTCGATTTATTTATTAATTTATAATCTTGAATCAGAATAAGTATTCCAATATAATTCTGTAACCCTATCATGACTACTCAAGTTTGAGGGATAATAGCGATTTTAACAGCAAACATTGAACTCAACATCTGCGAAACAATTTTTTTCAATAACCAAATTTATTTAAAACAATTGAAACGCTGTGTACCTACAAGTAATAAAACAACCACCAGTTAATCAGTGCTAATTAATTGCCCATTGCACGAGTTTCAAATACCTGAATTACCGCATGCTTAAGTTTATCGCCGCGATGGTACGATATGACAAAGTACTGCATAACGTGGTTATCCAATAATACACGTCATTATGATAAATACAAATTTAATGGAAACAATCGATTTCTTGCCGTAAAGTTTGTATCGTTGATAAGGAAGTAAAGACGTTAATCGATAAGGAACACGTGTGAAGGTTCACAGAGATGAATGATGAGTGATGACTCAATATTTTTATCTTGGCCTCTATTTTGCTGATTATCTTAAAGCGTCTGCACTCCAGTCTCTGAAACAAAAAATAAAATTGTAAGAAAAATCTTGGTATTATAACTACCTTATCTTTATTTCTTATCTAGTCTACATCTGCACTAGTATGTAGGAGGTAATCTCTGGGACTTCTGAACCTATTCTAAAAATTCTTTCACTGATAGGAGGCTGCACTATCCCTGACGGACATAGGCTACTGATTCCTCGCGAACGAAGTTGCGGGCGTCCGCTAGTTAGTAGATGACTTGAATATTAACTTTTAACTTATAGGTTTTTTATACATAATCATAAAAATATTGGTGATTGCTTCTTTGGGCGAGAGTTCTGTGATGGTCATGAATGATTTCATTGTTAGAAGTAAATATTTAATGTCACACGTTCCGCGCTCTAAAGTATTTCGTATGTTTTCTTAGTTATGTGAGATGTGTCGAAATCGTTGCGCGTTTTGTTTTGCGAGTTATTCTTTGGTCTTTCATATTGAATAGGCAAAATATCGAACAGTAGGTAGGTACAGCTACGTATATAGGTGCCATTTGTATCCAAGGCCTCGAAAGCGATTGTAATCAAGATAAAATTCTCCACTACATGCACTACCTATAACTTACATGTGCCAGTCACACGATGCTCTAATATTTAAAAACACTTTGTTATTATTGTTACAAAAACTCAAAATATAATTAATATTTTTTATTAAGTTCAAGATCATAAGGTGACCAGATAAAACTTCATCCGGCTTGATGAACTATTGTGAGGTCTTTGACTCTATTTTTAAATTTTTAACTGTGTTATGTACTTACCCATTTAGATACAAGTAGAAAAATAGGTCCTATCTGTCTGTTGCATAACTCATCTACGATAACACTGGTTACCTACTTTATGCAACTGAATGGAATTCTTGTTTGTTTGGATGCAGTGCTTACTAACTTTATAAAAGCAACCGTATAATATTTAATCAAGTCTTAGTAATCAAGTCTCTGTACTCTCACTACTCTTTGTACAGCCATCACTCTATGTCACTCACTCGTAGTAGCGCCCAAGAGCCAGACAGGGCGCTATCGCAGCGTCGAGCTCAACGCTGTTAAGCTTAGAATAACCCCCCTGCTCGGGAGATTTCTGCAGCGCCTAGTACGGGGAGAGGCGCTCAAACGCCCAAGGGCATTGGCGCTAGGAGAGGCCGTATTAACATAAAGAGAGCTTCCATCTATGAAAACATTCTATAATGTAGTTTTTATACCTATTCTGAAAATTACAACAAAAAACAACTTAGATGATGGAGAGCTCTTTTAAACGAGGGTGTCATTGATTATAGTTAATTCTTAATAGGTATTGGCAATTGTGTAGGCTAACATGTAAGTTTTAACAACCAAAACCGATAACGAAACTTACTTCGAAGGCAATTCTAGTGTAATTTATTTAAGATTTTGTTGTTTTAGATGTTACTAACAATGTGTTTTGGTTTACTACTTAGAGGCAATTATTTAATAAGTTAATAATTTAGTTAACTAAAAAAAAGAAACGGGATGCCGACAGTGAGATTGACACTCCGCTGCCGCTCCACTACACTAATGGTTCCCGAACACCGCACGGAAGCTCACAAACCTGTTTCGGTTTCGGCTCTAGTTTCGGCAAATTTTCTGCCGACACCGAAACTAAAGCGACCCATTCAATTTAACGCTCAAACTAGCTGAAACCGATACCGAAAATTCGGTCGGACACTATTATATTATTTTTATTATCAACAAATAAATAATTTCAAGCAGAATATGCGGCCCTGACTTGACCGCCAAAATTTTATATATCGTTCCGTGCCGTTCGGTCCAGCTCGAAATATTTTCAAGACACGTACCGAGAAATAAAACTCAGAACCCAAATCCTATCAAACGAACTTTTGAAGTAGGTATAATTGTATATTTACACTGCATACTGCATTATTATCATCTTACAGATTTCTGAAGAATATAACGTAGCAGTGTTCATCACAAACCAAATGACGTCTGATCCTGGAGCCACGCTCTCCTTCCAAGTGGATCCGAAAAAGCCAATTGGTGGTAACATCCTTGCGCACGCGTCTACGACTAGGATCTCCCTCAGAAAGGGCCGGGGTGAAAACAGAATCGCAAAAATTTACGACTCGCCAGACTTGCCTGAAAGCGAGGCTACCTTTGCTATTACCAGCGGCGGCGTAGCTGACGCTAAAGATTAAATAAAGTACATTTTAAACACGTTTTATTATTGTAGTCAATAGACCAACTAAAACTTAGATTAAGATTTTTTGGGTTAAAAATATAAATAGACATTTTAAAACAGCCCTTTTTATTCGATAAGTAAATACGTAGTACTGAATAGAGTCCCATCGTAAAACTGGGATACCTACCCGTAGCCGGGACTCGCGTGTTAAGTTATTGACCTACAAAACAGGACTGGAAGATAACTTCAGTAACCCCTACGGCGTATAGGCTTCAAAGTCCACACAAGACGTTTGGAGGCGTCTCGCATTCGTCGTCTGCGGTGGCGTGATTTGACTGAACCAATAGCCAATAGGGCGGTGTAATTGGTTACGATTAGATAATTTACGCTTTTGTAATTTATTTTGTTAGAGCACTTTAATTATGTGTTACATAGTTCCTTGAAGTTAAAGTAAACACAGCGTAGTAAGTTGTACCTCCTTTAAGATCATTGTTTTGTTTCGTTAGGTATACTTACATACAAATAAAATTAACTGACAGCAACACCTACGTAAAGGCGGCGATGAAGATACTGAGTTTTTTTTTATACAAAGTATTACAATGTATATGTAATTACGTTTACTTAGGACCGAAAGCTCCACTTTAGCTTAATATTGAATCAATTGACAAGCTATAAGATAGGCTTACAAACAAAATGCTTAGTGTGTTCCTATCTTAAGAACTTGGACATTCTTGTAAATAAACCATATTTCCAGAGTCATTTTCAAATGAATTTCGGCTGGACAACTCATTTGAGTCCCATCCCACGTAAAACCTGGTCAGTGAATCTGAATGTGATGTAGTATCCAACTATGGATGCTTTCTTTGATGTGGTACGTAGTAGGCTCCAGGGGGCCTAGCACGCTAGCTTTTATCGATGACATAAAGCATTTATCCCGTTCTAAACAGTATGCGTGTGCGAAAAGGACGAATGCTTTATGTCAGCGATAAACGCTAGTGTGCTAGAGGGGCAGGGCAGTACTGGGCCCCCATTCTGGGTTCATGCGAGATTCATCTCGCACGAGAATAACTGTCAAATCCCAAGGAAATCTGTCATTTTTGACGTATGTGGCATGCGAGATAGCGTCTCGCATGACCCGAGAATTGGGGTCCTGAGCCGTAGAATTGGCAAGAGAGAGCTTCATGAAAATGAAGAACTGCTGAATTGGAAAATGAGACTAACAGAATAATTTGATATTTCCAAGCTCTCGATATTTCCTTCATACCAACATGCAACAATTGCTCGAAACTACATTGTTCCTCAAGAATAAAAAAATATTTTTTCATTATTTAGTATTTTTTTAGTAGAATTAACAGGATCGCCAACATAATGGTAAAGAAAATAATGGCTAGTAATCCTGTGTCATGCATTGACGTCATTGGTTTATTTGACGTGACTGTACTTCACTGAACTCAACTGACTGACAGCGAAAAAAAAGTCAGTCGAATTGCGAAGTTGTCAAGACGAAGGTGTGAGATTTGTAGTTGAAAGCGAATTATTTCGATTTTATATTAATTAAATTATTTAATCAATATCCTTATTTACACTTCAATTCTTCGCGTAGTTTAATAGCTTTAATTATTATTTCTCTTCAAAAATGAACGGCGTGAACGGAGAAAAAAAACAGATTCGTGTGTGGTGTGATGGGTGGTAAGTTAAATGAAGAAATTCGGTTTTTGCGTTCTTCGTCTTCTATTTTTATCGCGTATCAATAACTCAATGCATTTTAGATATTTAACATCGCAAACAGTGCCTAATTGCGTTTTAAATTAAATCTTTATTTCGTCTACATAGTGTGAGCACTCAGTTAATCGCCGTATTTTTTTCAGGTTACTGAGTACATTATACTTAGTTACAAAACGAAACATCCGCTGCCTATCAACGCAATGCGAGCATTAAATTGCTACTGATTTCTCATTTTATTACAAAATGAAGGACTGATGTTTTATGAAGTGCTTGTTGTTTTTCAGTTATGATATGGTGCATTTTGGGCATGCAAATTCCTTGCGGCAAGCTAAAGCGCTCGGCGATGTGTTGATAGTTGGAGTCCACACAGATGAGGAGATTGCTAAGCACAAAGGGCCTCCGGTTTTCACCCAGGAGGAACGCTACAAGATGGTGAAGGCGATCAAATGGGTTGACCAGGTTGTTGAAGGCGCGCCCTACGTCACGACCCTCGAGACACTCGACAAATACCAGTGCGATTTCTGTGTACATGGAGGTATGAAATGTTTTATTTATATTCCTCTCATACAGTTGCTATCACATTAAGAGGGGTAATTAATTTGTTTGCACATGTTTGAATATGGTCTAAACCTTTGACAGTAGGAACATGTTTTAAATATGGACTCCACAACCACTCTGATATGGATGGTGACTGTATATATTGCGTTTACCTTAAGAGGATTTTGTACCTAGCCTCAAAAAGTACTCTCCATACAAACAATGGTCAGGTTCACCCAGTAATTTAAACCAATAGCCATTATTTTTTAGTATATTGTTGTTGTGCCTCAGAACTAGATTTGTATATTTTGGTTTTTATTTATTCTTCATAGATATTAAAATATAAGCATTTAAGTAGTTTCATACAAAACAAAAAGCATCAAAACTATGAAAAAAAAACATATGAACCTGGTTCTAAGGCATAACAATAGCATATTTAAAATCATGGAAAGGGTGGAAAACATTATCGCCATTTGATGGAGAGCTCTGGGTAAACAATAGTCTTTAAGATTCATCATATTGGCCGGGCTTAACATAAACATCAGACTTTGACTGATGTCTAGGTAACAGGAGGTGTGTCTGAATTATTTTGGGCACCTTGTCTGCTTCAGTATATTTTATGGTGGCTGTAAAATATTTTATTATCTTAATTCTACACTATTATACAACCAGAATTTATAATTTTTTTATTATTGCATTCTCAATAGGGCTAAAATAATTTGGACTTGATTTAATCTTTTGAATAGTGAAATTACTGGTACAAGTGGTATTCCATCTTTGCTCTCTGGGTTGGCAATGCATCTGCAATCTACTTGGTGTAATTTTTTTTTGTCCTGAGTAGAGTTCCCTCGCCGAAATACTTTATTAATGAAGTTTTAATCTATTAATTTGAAGCTTACATTGTATCTTGTTGATAAGCTTTTTTATGTTGTTAAATATAGAGCAGAATGAAACATGATAACTAAAACATTAATTAGATGGCAGGAAGAGGAAAACATGAGGTTTGAAATAAGTTTGATAACAAACTACAGACAGGAAGTCATATTTTGTTAAACATGAGCTATGAATGTATATTAGTTAGGTGGAATTGCAAGTTTTATTTAATAATAATTTTAAATGTAAACTTTAAAGTATTTCTTTAAAGAAATCACATAAGATAAGTTGTATAATATAGTACCTACACCTACCTACACACATACATGCAACAATTTTTTTTTCCTATCATTAATTTCCTTTATATTGTGATTATGTGCTAGCATTCCAAGGTAATGTAATCTTCAAATATTTAATGTATGTAAAGTAAAACCATTAGGCCTCTCATAAAATCGGAACAGATAAAAAATGGTCAATGACGTCATGACTGGTCTAATTAATGATTCATCTGAATACCAGAATGACTCCATCATAAGGTAAATCTTCATAATTGGCATTATTCAATCATATCTATCTACATATGTAAGTAGGTATGCCAAATATTAGATTGACAAAGATTGGTCATTCTTAAGCTTAGAATTTACAAGATATTGATATTAATATTATTATTATTATCAGTTCACGTGGTCTTCTACCATGCTTGCACCTTAGAAAAACACAACACAAGTGAATCATGATTCATGATCGTCTAATTACTATTTATGAAAAGTACTTGAGCTTATCTATGAATGAGTACTACATTTGAATGGATGACACATACAACAGTCCATTTGTTTAGATATTCCAAATAAGTTAAGCAAAGCATGGGGGGGTACCAACATAATTTTTCTAAATCATATTTTTTTTTTAGTTTGTTTAAGTTTATTGGCTTAAGCTCAAGGCCAAATTCACTACTGGCGCCATTTACGCGATTTCGGTGTTTTTACCCGGCACCACTGTCACAATTTTGCAGTCATTTGAACGCACATGTGCGTTTATGGCAGCAGAAAAGTCTCAGAGCAAAAGAGCAGAACTAAATGCTTGAAATGTTTTTTTTTTTTTCATAAAATGCATTTGTGTTTCCTTGACATTTTATCTATTACTTGTTGAGCCCAGTAATTGTTCTTCATTACGTTACTTCTATCACCTTATATCAACAAAACATATATTAATGGGTTATTGTTCAATTGATCATACAATAGTAGGTACATTTTAGCAAAAGACAGAAAATAATTATTGAAAGATGAGTGTCTTAGAAGACTGAGCTTTGGTTAAGGCTTTGAACATAGCGAAATTATATGGACTCCTAGCTTGACTACTACAAGAACCGTTAAAACTGCTATTGCATGCTATTGTTATAATTCCAAAGAAAGACTTGATGTTGAACTTTTATTTCACATTCAATTAATATAGGTAACATTGTAAATAACTCTATGTCCGATTTTTACAGATGATATCACGGTAACAGCTGATGGAATTGATACGTATCATATGGTGAAAAATGCTGGAAGATACAGGTTGGTATTTTCGCAAAATATATAACAGTAGAAACTTTATACAGAATGACCGCGCGTCTCCCAGCATTGAATTCAGATACCGCAGCTCCCCGCAACCACGCCCTCAAGATTGACGACAATCTGACGGCTTTTATATGTGCTAAGAATATGCTGATCTTTAAATCAGTCTCTGAATTGCCGTAATTATGGCGGTTGAAAATAAAATGTTTGCGATGACTGCTTCTTTGTTTATCGTATTTCTAATGCTAAAAAGCAAAGTAATAATTATTTGTTCAAATAAAAACTTGTTTGTTTTAGGGAAGTGCAAAGAACTGCAGGTGTTTCGACAACGGATCTCGTGGGAAGAATGTTACTGCTGACTAGAGAACATTTCAAGTAATATTATTTTTCATTTCATTTTACTATTCATATTGGAAACATAAATCAGAGCCCTTAGTATACATTTTCTGTCACAACAAACGTCTCGAATGCGTTAGTTTTAACTTCTAAATGGCTATGGAAGCATTTTATCTACATCTACACTAATATAATAAAGAGGTAAACTTTGTTTGTATGTAGGGGGTAATCTCTGGAACTACTGAACCGATTTCAAAATTTCTTTTACAGATAGAAAACTACACTATCCCTGACGGACATAGGCTACTAATTTAACGGAACGAAGCGCGCGCGTCCGCTAGTTACAAATATGCGTCGCTAGAGGTCTTTACTTTTAATAGTAATTGAGAAGTTAATGCTATCACGTTTGAGACGTTTATTCTAACAAAAACTTACACTAGACGCTCTGGTAAACCAGACGACTTTAAAAAAGGAATTTCAAAACTAATTGGATGATTTCATGGATCTTCACCGGATGTCTTCATGGGGTGTCTAGTTGTTAATGTGACAAACATACGCCTATTCGCCTAATAAGGGCTGTACTGATTTCAAAGAATTATGAAACTGCCAAAGCCCTTTTTTTCAAAGTCATCCCGTTTTATGTCAGGGAAACTTGGTTAAGTGGGGCCTTTATACCTAGCGTCACACACGAAGTCTCAGGATTTAAGTATACAATGAGTATCCTCTATTAGTGAAACTTATGAATCCTTGCGTCTGTGGTTTCAGATTCAAAGACGAGAGATTTAGTGGGTTGGCTGCTTTAATTAATCAAGTGTCTTGGTTTGTTTGGCTTCTTTTAAATACCTACATGAATTAGTTACAATGATGATAATATATATGCCAGTCATGACTACCAAGATCATATTCGTTTGAGACTTTTTTATTTATTTGACAGAAGTCCGGCTGTCTCAAACAATAGCTCTGTAGTTATTCAGTAGTTTTTTTCGACTAACTTGGCTCATTGTTTTAGTTATACATTATAGGATAGTATTGATTAAAGACATGTCATTAGCATTTGTATCGTTCTATATAGTTGAATTACCTGATAGGTACGGATGGCAAGTACTAGCGCGCTATACCGACAGACGATTTATTATTATCTGTCCGTCTTAATGTTGGAATATTGTGATCACCTGGAGTAGTAAACAACCTATTAGAGCCGCCAGTATTCAAAGGCGCAGATGATTCGTGTGCTGTCGATATTTATATGTACAAGTAAAAAGCAGGGCGACAACGTTTGCTTTTTACAGATCACGACTATCTTATTGTGTGCTAACGGCCTAACCTTTTCAACGGCAAGGACGGATATATCCTCACTACAGGTTCACCCCCGGCGACGGATATATCCGCCAGTGCATACAGTACAAAAGTGATTATATAAGTTGGCATAAGATTCAAATTCGCGTTACTAACCAACCACGTTTGGCGTGTGAGTGACTGCTTTTATTTTTGAGATGCGATGAAAAGGTCTTTAATTATTAACTGACTAGCTTTTGTCCGCGGCTTCGCCTGCGTGACTTCTATTCGGGCCAAAGGGTGTGTATGTGTTAATACGGGCTATAAGTTATCTCTATTCCGAATTTCATCCAAATCCGTCTCGCCGTTTCAGCGTATTAGTAGGATAGTTTTCCATCTGTAGTTCCTCTATAGTTATAATTTATAATCATCTGTAGTTATAATCGCCTGCAATAGTAATCTCATTAGTATGTAAAATGTTGCACTTAAGGCCTGCTCTCCATTCCAGGAGAGGTGACAAAGAATACTCAGTGGCATTGGAGCATTCCTCAAATCTGGGCACCGACCGTACAGCGCGGTCCCCCTACACCGGATGTTCACAATTCCTCCCCACTACGCAGAAGATCATACAGTTCAGCAGCGGTCTCTCCCCGAAACCTACTGATAAGGTAACTTGGTTATTTTAATTGTTGTAAACTTTCACTCATATTTACTCAAACGCGAAATAGTATTTTATGCAACTGTTGCATAATGAGGGGTCTTAAAACACGAGTGTGGATGTATGAAACGAGCGTCACTGAGTTTCATAATAGGATCACACGAGTGTTTTAAGACCTAATTATGTACAGTTGCATACATTACTTTATCTACACACATATCATAAGTAAGTACTCTATGATGGGTTCAGAAGCCATAGGGCAATGACCTGCATTGCTACTAGCTACTAGTGCTAGGTACCTATTAAATATCTATAGACTGTACACATTAAAATAATGTAATAAAAAATGAATTTGAACAAATATAGAAACAAATTAGAAAAATTCTCATAATAATATTGGTTGTTATAATGCTGGTCATTGCCTACGGTTTCTGAATGCATTATAGAGCATTTATGATATATGTGTAGATAAAATATATTGTGAACTTAGTGTGGATTTTGTTTATCGTTCTCCCGCGTTGTAACTAATTAAGATATTAATGTTGAAGACCTTGACATATACCTTCTGAAGACCCCAACAATAAGCTTTTATTTCAAATAATACACTTTTCAGGTGGTGTACGTGGCAGGAGCCTTCGATCTGTTCCACGTAGGACACTTGGACTTCCTGGAGGCTGCGCACAAGCAAGGGGACTTCCTGATCGTGGGCTTACACACCGACCTCGAGGTCAACCGCTACAAGGGGTCCAATTATCCAATCATGAATCTGCACGAACGCGTGCTCTCCGTGCTCGCGTGCAAGGTAATTGGTGGCATTTTTATGTTATTTTATAAACTCGTTTTAGTTTGATGCATGACTGATAGGCTGACTGATATGTGTTATACATAGATTCATGTTTACCTACATATGTGTTTCCTGTGGATAAAAGTAGAGGATTTATAATCTAACTAGTGATCCATACCGACTTCACATGGATGAAGATTTTAATGTAATGTACATAAAAACAATTAATAGATTCAGGCATTACTTTGCGGAGGTCCATATCAACAAACTGGAACAAATTACCTTGCTACTCCGCGAAACCAGTGCCGGGCTCGTGCAAAATAGCTGCGTCTGTGCGACACATATATGTTCATGCAAAAACCCACCCTCCTCCGCTTCCACACGAAACAACATATATCACACAGACTCAACTACACACCACCACCACTGAACACTAAAACTACACGATCACACGATCACGATCGTCACAGTATACTCTTGTAATCATGTCTAATGTTAGGTATATAGAAAAGAGTGCCAACAAACTTGAACAAATTACCTTACTACTCCGCTAAACCAGCACTGTGCACGTGCAGAACAGCTCGATCTTTGCGGCATATACATATATATTTTTCATGCAAAAACTCAGGGTGGGCCCGCACCACATGAAACAACACGGACGTTACACACCTATAAACCATCACCGGTATCATCAAACTAAACTTCTACGCGCTTTCGCCTCTACACGAGCCATCGACGGGATCTTAAATAGTATGACCGTTCGCTACTTGAATGAATAGCATACTATTAGGCATATAGTTTGGATAATAAAAATCACTGTAACCTAGCTCTACATTCGGTTGGTATTGGTCATATTTCTCAACAGCATGGTATTTATTGCAGTACGTGCACGAAGTAGTGATCGGCGCGCCCTACAGCGTGACAGCCGAGCTCATGGACCACTTCAAGGTGAAGGTGGTCTGCCACGGCGCCACCTCCATCGCGAGGGACGCCGACGCCTCTGACCCCTACCAGGTGCCGAAGCAGCGGGGGTGCTTCAAGGTAACTATTATACAATTTTTAACATAAAACTACCGTGAGACTCTGACATATTAATAATACAAACAGATAACTTACGTATTTTAAAGTCGAGATTTGCTTGACATGTTTCCGACCAGCAGGGCAAGTCTCGCGTCAGTAGAGATAAAGTCACACTCGAGATAAGCCAAAAAGAGCTGTCAAATCCCTTCAAAATCTGTCATATTTTGACACATCTCGAACGTCAGATGAATCTCGATGAGCGCCAGCATTGGGGGCCAGGACCCCAATTCTCGGTTCATGCGAGATGCATCTCACGGGCGCGATACGTCTAAAAATGACAGATTTCGAAGGGGTTTGACAGCTGTTTTCGTGCCTGTTGAATCTCGCATAAACCGAGAATGGCCCCGCAGTCCGTGGTCCTTAATCATGAGCCCCCACGGCGGTGGCGCGACGACGAAATATTATATAAGTTATACACTAGCTTTTGCCCGCGACTTCGTATCGTGGATTTGGAAGTAGGTATCTAACTCAGATTCTAGGCGGCGTTTGAATCATGCACCTTACTTTAAGTTAAACTTCGAGTAATAGAACTGTGGAAAACGCATCCAATTCCATGCAGGTTTTTGCGTGATACGCGTACAAATATGAAGACAGGCAGATATATTTTTTTAAACAATTGTTTTGAGGGCAGGAAAAGGTCCGAGCCTAAACAACCCAGTCATGTGTTTTTTTTTGCATAATGGAGACCCGAAGTCATGTCTTTTTAGGGTGATGGATGAATTTGATAAAATGAATGGATGATGAATTCAATCCAATACCTCTGGGAGGCTGGTCAGCCAAAGTCACATATCACACGCACGCACTGACAAAAGACCTGGTACAACGATCGCAAAAACACGAAGCGAGGCCGCCTATTACCTACCATTCTACAAAGCCTAATTGGGCGTCATATCACTTTCCCATACAATATTCACTTCACACGGACATTTATAAAGCAAACTACACAATTTAACTCTTAAAATACCACTGTTAACAATTTTCAATACAATGATCCAACACCAATCAACCTTACTCGTTTTCCGCCAAAACAGACTCCCTTGCTCTTAAGACCCCTTATAAGAGAGAGACATGCATTTCATAGTTTTTGTCAGAAATCTTCTAAGGCGGACGCTCAAATGCTCGCCAGAGTTTTTCGCAATCGGATAAAGTAGATTGTGCGCGCAACCCTTCGTTATATTGAAGGCTTATCTAGTGTGTGTACGCGTTGAGTACGGGGCTTATTCCACTGCAGTAGAGTTAAAAACTGTACACACATAGTTGTGACCTTGACGTACTCTGAACCAAATAGGTATACCTTAATTGTGTACATTGAACTATAGGTTACTTTAGAATTTAGAGCACATTAGAATAATGATCGTGCTTCTCACGCGTCCACCAACGCGTGCAACGAGGCGCACAACTTAATGGCCTCTCCAGGAAATAACAGCGAGACAGAGCTATTGAGTTGAGGTTGTCGGACTGAACTGCAATTGTGTGGAACATCGTGATGGTTTAGAACACTCAATATCGTTGATAGTGTACGTATATGTATGTGACGCAACTTTTCTTGTTACAGATCTTAGATTCTGGCAACACCATGACAACAGAAGATATTGTGCAACGAATAATACGCCATCGACTCGAGTTCGAGGTGAGAAACACGCGCAAAGAACAGAAGGAGATCGCTGCTATGAAGGCCATACAGAAAGAGCACCTCAAGCAAAACGGCACGTGTGTAGAGGTGGACCACGCTAGCTAAAGCTATCAATTTACAGCTGTTACCAAAAAAATGGTATTTAGAGAAATTATGAATTTATTTAATTGCAATGTCAAATCCAAACCGCAATAGCCAAAGTTGTTGGATCTGTGTTTTATCTTTACCTAGAGCTATTGATAAGAGCTACATTTTTGTGGAGCGCACAGGAGACGCTTTATACATATTGAGCTTCGTTTTGACTATTTCGATTTCGGGGAGAAATTTTGGTTAACATTTATTCTGAAGTGTAGACAAAGGATACTTTGAGTGAGTGATAAAAAAAGCGGAAATAATAAACAAAAATAAACCTTTATTTCAGCCCATACAGTAGATATCTTTAAACGTAGAATAAATTTATATAAAAAGATTAAAAAGTAAAAACAACAAATTATTAAAGGTCTGAGGAACTGAGCCGACCCGTCAAAGAGGACGCTAATGCTGCGTTTCATATAGCAACACTGAGCTTAGATTCATTTATTTATTATTCAAACACTAGATGTCATGTATGTGATGTTGACCTATTCTCGAATATAAACCAACAAATTCAGAAAGTGTATGTTAAAGAATGGAACAGTTGACGACATCCACTATAAAACTGCGTAGGGTTAATGCATCTTTTCTAGCTGAATATCTTTTAGTACACTTATTTAGTTGCAATATGCCCAGGTCTGTCAGCTCAGTTCCATGTACAGTCAACCAATTTGATTCATAGTCCAGTGTAGAACGTTGTCCCAATGTGTCATCGCTGAAATATTATGACATTTATTCAGAAGTCATTATGACGTTTATTGTGAAAAGGTTCTACAGTGGCCTATGAATCAAATGGGTTGACTGTACCTAATAGATAGATAAAAATAGTCTCCTATGCGCTCAAATGTTAACTACCTAGATAAATTGAATCGCTTCATTAAATCTATGGTTACTGTTTATTGGTGGTATTGGAATGAGGATTATCGTACAGGAGTGCGATTTTTGAATCTCATCGGGTGACTAAAGCTCACGAAAATGGCCGTTTTTCATAGAGATTCGGACATTTTGTCGAGTTTTAGTCACCCGGTGAGATTCAAAAATCACACTTCAGGGCCCCTATTCTGGGTTCATGCGAGATTCATCTCGCACGAGAATAACTGGAAAGGAAATCTGTCATTTTTGACGTATGTAGCATGCGAGATAGCGTCTCGCATGACCTGAGAATTGGGGTCCAGGACCCCAATTCTCAGGTGATGAACCCAGAATAGGGGCCCTGGACAGATGTTATCACCTAAAAATGTCATCCTTCTCTTCTCTAATAAGTGTAATACGAGAGGAACGATGCTCTCCTCTTTGCCCCCATTGTATGTTATCACAGTTTCTAAAATCAAGATTTTTAAATATATGTATATAGAAAACGGACAAATGAGTTAGCGAGAAAGCTTTATAATGCATTACTTGCTCTAAAGAATCGATCCGTTGTTTTATTTATTGATCTTGGATTGCGAATCTGAACCATAGTGCTTCTGATATTGGTGAAATTTGAAGTTAATTCGTACTTGTATACTATTATTAGTAAAAAATGTAATTCCTCCATTGGAACTAATTATAAAAAGCAATATTTAATTATATAACATTTATTAATACTACTTCGAATTCCAGTGTTTACCCGCCTAAGTATTTATTTATAACAATAATCTTAAATATTGCCAAGTTTTTGCCTAATTTTAAAATGTCGTGTATAACAATATTTTGTTTTAGTATTTGAACTAGTAGAAACTTGTATTTGTTAATTTGTTTGTGTAAGTATTCTTTGTTGTTGTGAAGATTTCGTGGAGGTAAAGGCTTTATTATTCATATTTTATTATGTTAAGATCTATGAACTTGATGTTTAATATAGCTGGCTCTTTATACTAATGAAATTTACGGTGTTTGCTTTGCAATATCATGTCCGCATTTTTAGTTGATTTACATATTGTTATTTTTTAATTTAGTCATATACTCTTTAGATATGTTTCTGATTAACGATTTCTTCAATTATTTTTTCTTATTTATTTAAATTTAATTAGTTATGTTACAGAACTGTGACAAACTGGAAGTAATGTGCATATTATAATATACTGAAAACTAAACTAAGTTTTATTCATGTTCCTGTGTACCGGTAAAACTGTTATTTAAATTATTATGTGTAATGAAGAGTTTAACGTAAATACAAAACTTAGACATATGAAGGAAATGGCGAAGTGGATACCTAGTTGGATAATGGAGTTGTACTTGGTTCCAAAAAGAATATTGCGTTTTACTTGCTGTCCTATCCTAGCTAGGGATTTATCAGGTGAAAAGCTACAACAAGCTCCAAACTACGTGATATACAACTCGCCTGACCATATTGGGCAGCAGATCATGTCTGTGTAGACCCTAGGAAATAAACAATTAAATAAAATGAGCACGCCTTGTAAAAAAAACCTGACAGTCAATTTTTTGTCTCTTTTTTGCAAATTTGCGGTATTGTAACTATTATTAGTATTTTCTCTATAACAGACGGCACTGGATGAAAAAGCTGAAAACGCATATAAGTGTATTGGGTAGCCGATGACGTGAAAAAAGGAGTAAAAACCTATTTTTTTTTCTTATGCTGGCATTAGCGATGTAATTAAAAACTGTAAATGGTACAAATTTGTACCATTTTCTCTACAACAATCAAACAAGAAATATACACTGTCGTGATACGGAATCCTCGACGCGCAAATGCGACTCTCGCTTTGCCTTAACGTAATAATTATAAATGCTCTTTATTTGCCTTTTTTTTATTCTATATCATAGAAAACCATAAGAACCCTACAGAATGCCAACCTCACAACGTGCAGACCGTAATGGTCTATGGTCAGAGCCACGTTACTTGTACACTCATTCGTGACTATATATTAGTAGCGAAATAAATCAAATAAGTATGCAAACTACACAATCTCTATGTGCAAAATGCTTGCTTCGTGTAGAGTTCGTGGCGAAACTTGGCCAAATATTCCATCAAGGTTACTTAGCGGACAATGTTGCCACACCTGAAAAGAATCATCAGCGCAGTTTTGCTACTTTGTCTGTACTGTATATATGTTTATTGAAAATGGCTGAACAATGTACCTAGTGAGAGAACCTATTTTTACATTTGTGCTATGTTTAAGTTTAGTGTCGTGGTGCGACAGGATTCTGTGACTTTGGACGTAATAAGTTCGCCAGATAACTGAGGAGACTTCGGCAAGGAAAAAAATATTCCGTCATACAAAGGTAAGTGTTTTTACGCCGCCCACGGCTATTCAACCTGTAACATTTTTGTTGATAAGTTTTTCTTATTGGGCCCGTTTATTATAAATTTTGTTAAAACTGGATTAGGTTATTAGTAATAAATAGGTTTAAGTAAAGTTAACTTTACAGTTACGCACGGTTGAGTTAAATTTATTGTATGACATCATGAAAATCAGCTGTCATTTCATTGATTGTATCGGTGTCTGTAATCAGACACCTGCTTTAATTATTATTAACTTTCTGCTGCCTAGGCCGCAGACACCAGTAATTATAACTGTAAACGGTCTAATGTAGGAAAATGAATGTCATGCTTGTTGATTGCCAAATCCTCAGATTCGTAATAGAATGTTTTAGTCACAAAAGACGTTTTGAATAGATGAGAAATCTTTCCTTGGAATAGCCTGTAAAAAGCATTTTCTTACTTCTCCAAAGACTTTACAGCCCAGTTTGTGCCCTGGCTTTGTAGATTTTCTATAGAAAATTATAATGAGCAAATTCATTCCTAAAAACTGATTTAAACTTTGTGGACAGTAGTATTGTAGTGAATGGCAAGTGACCCACGGTTTGTCTTTGGAAAGGGCCTTGCAAGTTTGGTTGCATTCAGTTAACCCTTGATGTTGGAATGGTGCTAATCAGCAACAAGCATTCCACACAATGGGTACTAGAAATTAAATTAAATTAGATAAATGACAGATGTTTTATTTTGCAATAAAATCATACTTTTTATTACACTGATTATTTCAATTGTATACTTTCACACAAAAAATCAAAATAACTATAAGATGCAGGTCATTGCCCTACCTGTCTACATATTAACTTCAAATCTAACTGTACATTGTTGAACCAACAACTAATTAATGTTTCTAATGAGGGCATCACTGCTGTTAAAATTTCTTTGTTAAAGGGTTTAGAACTGGGGCTTTTGTGTATGTTTATTGGCATACAACCTGGAGCCCTAGTGAAAAAGGGATAAAGTCTAAAATATAACAACAGATTTTTTCCCTTCATAGTGAAAAGGGTCTACCATAAGCTCTTTAGTTTTTGAATGAATGAATGTTTATTTGCAGATAAATATGGTTACATAACAGGTCTTAAGCAATAATATAAGTTCAATAATGGCAATCAAATATTTTAAACTTAAAAATGATTATTTTTTAGTTTAGTTTAAAGCAGGAGAAGTATTCATCAACAAAATAGAAACAGCTTTGCAATAACTACATCTTTGACTTATTTTTAAACATTTTCTAGACTTAAACCCTTCACTAGAGTCCTAGAAATATGCTCCTGGCCTTTCACCCCTGTGATGTTTCTAAAGTCTAAATTAAAGCATTTCCTGAGTGCTGGCAAAGAAAGAAAGAAAAGAAAGAAAATGTTTATTCAGCAAACAGAAAAAATAAAGGTACAAATAACTACATTATTGATGCTCAACATGTGCTGCTGCAAAGCACCATGGATTCCTTGGATATTTTGAGCAACTAAGAGTCGTACTCCTTATTTACCTGCATTTGCCCCACATGCTTGCTTCCTGCCTATAATTTAAAAATGTTGACTGTTAATGTCATGGTTAGAGCAACGTCCAAGCTGACCTTTTTTACAAGAGATAAATCAATTAAAGCCAGCATAACCATAGTTTTCAAACTCTGTGGAACCTTGCCACATTAAATCAAATCATGTTTTAATGGGCAATCAGCAGTCATTAAAATTACTGTAGTTAATAAGGTTACACCGAGGTCATCGGCAGCATTAAGGGTCTGCTAGGCTTTTTGGAGGATCTGGGTTAGCAAGAGTAACGCTACCCACATATCACGCAAAATGGGTGCTTTTCAAGTCGTCGAGTTGCGGTAAACCAGTCCGCGAGATCCTATAACCTATAAAGGTTTCACTGAGAATTTCAAAAACTCCGGTTAGTCTTAATTTTTTTGTTTATGATTAATTTTTGGCCAAATTTAGATGGAACATTCAAAATTATATTTGTTAAATGACGTTAATGTATAGGTTGACAGCTGGTTCATGGAAAATTCACTTTTAATCTGAGATCAAATACTTAAGAGCCAGGCCACACAGTAGCCGTAATGCAGCCCAGCTCAGGAAACTTGCATGTGCATAGGCCGGTTGTAATGTATGGAATATATATGTTGAGATGCCACATCGCTCGCGTTGCGTGCCCGTAACGCAGCTCTACGAAGCGAGCTGGAACCACGGTGCATACACCTTCAGTGTGGCCTTAAGTGGAATTTCTGTCTTAGGCCATTTGAAGATTTATAACTGTTGATAGATCAACTCTTGTTCTATTTAATTTAAATAAGCTAACAGTACTAATACTAACCACCTTTTCACCATCATCATCAGTGGATATGAATCTTAAAATTGAAACATGCAATTTAAAATGGTACAAAATATTTCACACATTTCTGGTTTTTAACTATTGCAAAGCTAGACAATAAATGAATGGCCTTAGGAATTACAATAACTGTTGGCAATACAGCCAACATTAATAGTTTAATAAGCACTTTTAATATCTGTGGTTTTTTTTAGTCTGTTTTCTCTCTGTCAAAAACTCTGTATGGTGTTGTGCGAGTGCTTGTAATTAAACTTGAAGATAAGGAACCGGCCTTTCAATTAAATACAGTCCACTAGAAATAAAGAACCTGGGACAAGCTCCTACAATAACAACATTCTGCATTGTTCTTGAGCACATTTATTTTTATTGGTTTGTAAAGGATAGATCATAAATTCATGCAGTTTACTTCTGGCCCCATGAAACAACCAACATGGATGCCAAATCCCATTGCTATGTTCTAAACTGAAATTTAGCTTATAACAAATGCATATGGGACAGACAGTTGACTACATAAATTAATCTTGCACCTAAATTTGTGACAGTTATCATTTGCCTCATTTCTTTCTGCGACTTGACATTGTTTTCTCTTAAAATAATTTGGTTATTTTTCGATCTTCATTTACTTCACATTATCTCAGTTTCATCTTTGCAAAGTCAGTTTATTTTGAAGACACAAGATGATTTTAGACATTAGTATTTCTGAAAAATCTTTAAAAATATAGGACACTATAATTACTTTGCCTAGTACTCTACTATTATAAATAACTGATTATATTATTTAAACTGATTATTATAGCTAAATGACAAATAATATACAATTCTTTCGTTTTCGGCTAATAGCTAACAAAATAAAATTAGCATGTTTTTGGGATCCTTATTTCGGCAAATTAATCAATCAAAAACATCACTATTAGACCTGTTTAATAAATAAATAACACCTCCAAGTGCCTCCTGTCTTCACCAAGGACCTCCTTGTGCTGTCCATAAGATTTGTAGACCTAAATTGTTTGAATTAGCTTTTTGAGAATCTATATAATGGTAGAAGCACATAAGCTGGTTGCAGTAAGATTTGGCCGGCTCAAGATCTAGGAAGCCTAAAAGAAGGGGAACCTATTATCCAGCAACAGATCAGCGTTTTCGTGGGGTTGCTGGTTCCCATGGGCGACGATGATAACTAGGGAGCTAGGTTTTTTATAATGGAGAAGTGAAGTGAGTTCACTTTTCCATTATAAAAAAACTTTTTTTGAGGCATCTTCTTTCATCTGTCCTAACGTTTCGTCATACTGTCTACTAAACGTAAACAATATAATAATAAAAGCCCTCCCTGAGGTATGTGGGATACAATTTGTTGTTGCCCAAACCCAACTGTCCCTGGCCCACTTAACTTGTTATTTGTAGATGCAGTGGAAACTTTTGCCTAATAACAATCTGACCACCTTGTTTACTTTTATATGAGTCTAATATAAAAATAAAAACATTATCAAATGAATACATTAAAGCGAAGGTATCTTCATGGGCATGTTGGACCTGGAACATTTACATCTAATGTTTAATTATATTTGAATTGTGTTTGTATTTTACTTTTTCGTAATTTACAAAATAACAAACAACATTGCGTAGGTATGATTATGAAAACAAACGTTTTCGCCTTTATAAAAATAGACAAATAAACACCTATGCTCAGTAAGATAAAATATGCTCATTCTTATTTAAATTGACTGTGACATTGGAAGGGAATGGATGAGAGGCTTCGAGCATAGGGTGTGGAGCGGAGCGCTGAGTAGGCTTACCGGGGTAGTCGACAGCCTCAACTGCGCGGGCGCCGCTCGCCGCGGGCAGTTCGAGCCATGAGTCACAGCCGCCCAAAATAGCCCGTGGAATGGGCGCCGCCTATCGGCTCGGGCGGGCGGTGGGTAGATCAGTTTAGTGGCTGCCGCGACGCCGCCACCGCTAGAGGAGCGGACTGAAGCGCGCGCGCACGACGCACGGGTGGCGGCGCCGGCGCGGGATGCGCTGCCATGCCGGTACGACACCGCGAACTCGGCGACGAGATCGCACCCCCCGAGCCGAAACGCTGCAGACACTGCGACGGTACGGTACAAGTACAATGCCTTCCACCACTTAATGTATCCCGCTGTTCGTCGCTCTCAAACAATGCTTCTACACCTACAGTCCAATATTTTCGTCACTTAAGTTACCTTCAAAAATTTGCTCTTTGCTAAAATCCGATAGATTTGTTTTTAATAGATGCAACTAATTCCGCGAGCTTTAGGCTTATCATGTAAAGTTAGAACTGATAACATTTGACTAAACTAAATATAAATAAAAGATAGTCTTCAATACCTGGTCTCTCAACACGTAATCTTTTTACTGTAAAGATAAACTGCATATGGGTTACGATCAAATATTTCCTTGAATAGACTGATATTGATAAGGGCCTTCCTTATTGATAAATAGAAATCTGCGACAGCTACATAATTGATTTTTCGAGTTAGCTGCAATGTTTTTCAATTCATTCGTACCTAGTAAATGGTAGGACATAAAATTTTACTGTACTAATAAATGGACTATTGCTAAGTTGAGTGTAATGAAAAGCCTATTGAGTGGATAATGAAATATTTCCTGTTATTTTGAGGGTATTGTATATGTTTAATAAAATTTATTGAAAATTAATATATGCTTCTCACCATGAGAACAGGCCCTGTGCCCAGTTGTGAGATATGTGGAGAATATCGAGATATTAGATCGAGTCTTTATACTGTCACTTGTTTATGTTGACAGTGATACAATTGAAGAAAGATTTGCTCTATCAGCATAGGTATTATCATTTAAATAAAAACTTTAATTTTGAATGTTCAATAAAGAAATATATTGCAGGGCATACATATAACTTTTACAACAAAACAAAACATATGTAAGTTGTTAGATATTGTGAGAAAATAAACCTTAGTAACCCAAAAAAATAATAGTTTTGACTTGTCACATGGAGTAAAATTAGCTCTAGTCCAACTCTCATTCTCATCAAGTATTGTCCAAAGATATTTCATTCTCTATTTAACATTTTCAACTGTTATCAGTATTTTTTTTGTTAATCGCGCTCACATTTCGGCACAGTCTAATCTGCGATAACTCTTAACTTTGTTTGCTTTATTTATCTAATAGTCGTTCTCAAGATCTCGTTCACCACTCAAGGTTCAATGTCATTATTGTTTCTAAAACACCAGTCTTATTTCACTTGGTAATTATCATTATGGCCCGTAGTTATAGATCGTTTTCAAGTACAGCAGCGTACTTAAGAGCTCATTTGACATTTTGTTTCTAAATGAATAAAACGTTAAATGCGATCTTGATAACGCGGTCGTACTTGAAAACGATCTTTAACTACAACCCTTCGCTTACCTCACTTGAGACATTTAATTTAAGTGACTTTAATTTCATTTAGACATTAAGTTTTTTTTAATGCCAGGCGCCATGCAAAGTGGCTATGGAATCTTCTAGTCTTCGTTGCAGCTCCGGATTAGATAAATTTTTTTACTCGTTTTGTTTATGAATTAAACGACATCTCCTTTAATTTCTCAGTTCTCAGTCATGTTTAGTGACAATCGGTTTAGTGGTAAAGCAAGTTCAAAAATTGGGCAAGTGTGAGTTGGACTCGCACACAACGTGTCGGAATACACACATACACACACCGACAAAAACACGATGAAAAAAAAAAATTTTTTAGCTCCCCTAGTATTACACTTTCTGTGAAAATATCAAGTCAACACCTATTGCGGTTCAAAAGATATAGCCCTGTGACAAACGGATTGATGGACGGACAGCGGAGACTTAGTAATAGGGTCCCGTTAGCACCCTCTGGGTACGGAACTCTAAAAAGGTTTTACTTATCGTTATCAAATTCTTGTTTGACATATCGTTTATGTAATTACTGAACGATTGTATCAATAAATATCTCGGTCAGTACTTACCGTCCTACGGCATAGAGACTAAAGTAATCGCAATGAAATTGCTCTAAATACCGCAGTTGGAAAAATAATTAGCATAAATTGACAAAACTGATAAGCAAAGTCATTGGCCGATTATACTTGAGCGAATTGAATCATTCTCCCTTTCGTCATCTATATCACTTTCCCTGGTAACCGATTGTTTATGAAGACATCTGATCGTTTAATTGGTTGTTGGGGCAGCGTTTGAACCGTGTAATTACAGTGCGTGCTAATCAACGCCCGCGCAGCCCGCCACGTGCGTCGCTGACTGACAGCTGCCCCCACCTACATTGACACCAGCATTTATTTGCTTTGCTTTAGTCCCATGGACATAGGAATTTCGCTTCTACACTATAGAGTTATAAGTTTATAACTGTCACTTTCGTTTAGAGGATGAAGTGAAGAGTAATTGTAGATAGTTTTTTTTTGTGTTATGTTATTGGTGTCAGCCCTCCACGGACCGGTAATTAGGTGTTTAACCCCTTAAGAAAATTAGGACAGTCCATGGGTTTTAGAAATTGCTAGTGGGTCTATAATCCTGGATACCTTTACCTTATTTTATTTAAGTCTACATAATAGCCATTAAACGCTGTCAAGCGGTATTTTTTCTTAAATCATACCTACTGTACATGTATAGTCGACCAAGAAATTCCTTGACCACATTTCGACCGTATTACAAAGGGGTAGGGTTCAAAAGTGGTCAAGCAATTACTTGGCCGACTATACAATGTAGAGCCTACACTGTTATGAGTTATGAAGTGATATCCGCCTTAAGAGTTTTTTTATTGGGAGGAACACAAGCATAAGGGTCAACTAATGGGAAGTTATCCCTGCCGCCCAAGGGAAAGAAATCGCTGATCCGTTTCCTGTCTCCAGGTCGTCCCCGTAGGGTGTTGCTAAAGTGTCAAAATAACGGCCAACACCATAAAATTCAGGATCTATATCTAGGCGTTTCTCTGTTAGAATGTAAGGAATTATCTTTAGCCATCCTTACTCACTGGAGTAAGTAATATGTGTCACGTCGTCGGGAATGGAAAGTGCATATAAATAGTGGCCAGAACGCTACGGAGTGGGCCGCCTTATGTAATCGCCGGCTCGTAAACATGCTCGCAACGTCCAAATTGTCTCTACAACTCCTTAGTCGTATTCTTAAGGTTCTCCGTTACGAACCTTTCTTATGCTAATTACCAGTTTGAGTTAAATCGATCTTATCTTTGGTATTGTTTGAGATTCCTTGGCGATGATGCTGGTCACATGATGCGGTATTTAGCTTTATTTAGACTGTTGTTTAATGGGTGTACGTATTTATGCAAACAGTTTATTGTACGTGACGAACTTAAATAATGCAGTTAAAACATATAGTAAACAGAACAAAGATCACTTCAAGCTAACCTTTGAGCAAAACAGAGAAGACTTAAAAACTATAGACGGATGCTAAGCTATGTACGGCAAAGATAAAATACCAGTCGTAACAATCATAAATAATAATAATAAAAAAAACAAATGCGTTATCAATCCAGGAACTCTAATCTGATTTAATTTTACCTTGTACTACTATTTATTCTGTGACTTTACGAGTATATTGTGGATCGGTATGAACCTAATTTTATGTTTAAAAATTATTTGTACTAGTGCATTATTTTATATCCATGGAATAAAGATGTATATGACTATGTACATAAGAATAAAATTAAGCACAAAACAAAAAAGAAATCAAATATCCAACCAACAATCTGTCATGCAGTTTGGCGGAAGTATTATAAGCTACTCTTTTATGTAATGTCTTATTTAGTTAAAAAGTTAAAAAAAGTGCATCAATTGCGATGAGACGGTATCAACCAAGTAGGGAGACATTACAAAGCTACAATTTGTTCAACCTATCCTAGCGAGGCTACGTATGGATGGATACTGCGTTATTTTCTGTATGACTGCGGTGTGAATGGAGCCTATTAGTTCGTTTGACAACATGCCTTCCCTAAGGGGTAGGAAAAACCATGATGCTAAACGGCGACAGGCAGCCGTCGCCACATGCACTGAATAAATAATGGTACGAGTAAAAGTCTCTTTTTTTTTTTTTTTATTTATTCAAGGTTCACCAACGATTATTAACACCATAGATACAAAAAGTTACATGCGTGTACATATAGTATGGGTGTCACAATCACTTATAGGTGAACACCGCGTGCAAAAACTATAGTGAAGCTAAACAAGTAAATTAACAGCAAATTGAGGATCACTAATTAACAATAAAAGTAATAATTAAAAGTAAATGAGAGTAAACAGAAGTAAAACTGGACATTAGTTTGCTCATTCTAATGCTCACTGATAGTACTTAGGACAGACGCTACGAACTTACGGGGAGGGTCAAAATAAATATCCGTCATGTCACTGCAGTCATTTGCAGTTCGACACATCCTGCAAATGGGAGAGTTTCTACTCGACACCGACACACTCTTCCAACAAAAACGGAGTTTAGGTATAAGAAGGCAAACCATTTGCGGCGGCCTCAGTGCAGAGGTGTACCAAACAACTTATAATTTCGCAAAGTGCGCCACGCCTGCCGTAGCCACATGCCAGCTGTCAATTAGAAGAATAGTTGTTTTTGGATTACAGAACTATTTACCTAACCAGATTGCTATCGTCGCTAACTTTATTTCTACTCACATTTTTTCATATTCCATTATTAATTTCGATCTTTAAGAATGTAGATCACACTTAACCAGTATTACCGTTTTTGTATCTCGTGCGAATTCCATTCACACGCGTAGATGTAATGGCATAAACATAGACGTAGAATTAAAGACTCGACTCACATAAATGCCCATTAAGGACGGAACTGAATGAAGATTTTTCGAAAGTGAACCATATAAAATATGCTGCGATAGATTTGTCTATCCCTTTCGAGCATAGACAATTCATTCAGTTCCGTCTTTAATGGTCAGTTAAAATTGTCTTTGACTGTACAAAGAGCTCGTTGATGTATTCACTACTTAGTTACTTGTGTTTTACTACTGATCCAAAATTCATACTAAAACGGGGTTACACGGGCTTAGTATCATTCAAAACAGTTTAAAAATGGCATTGTTTTTGTTTTCTTTCTCTTGAGCAACTCCTATAATAGATTACGCGCTTGTACATTCAGGACGAGTAGTATATTCTACGTTTTAAGTATGTGTAATCGCAGTATGACTAAAGATATAATTCAGTCTTCGAGCCTTGCGCATCGTAACATGCCATGCGTTAGCCATACTTCGTGTTACACTTGTCTCACTTGCATAATTGGGGCGCGGCGGCGCACGCGTCTCGTCCAAATAATATTATTCAACTAATAGTGCTTGATATATGTATATCGATAAACAAACAATATTTGCTCTAGATACATTTAATCAATCTGATAACAGCGAATCATTAGGTATCGATATAAAAAGCGAAATATTTTATTCAAACATTGAACTTTGGCATTTTGTATGAAAAATTTATCCATTTGTGTACGAAATTTCAAAAGTCGTAAAACAAAATTTGTTGAGAATTATGAGTAGATTAGATGGCCAAGAGTCTGTTTAATGCTCTATAAATAACCATATACATATTTATATGTATTTCATCGTAAGTTCGATTTTGACAAAATATCGATATTGTTAATTGATATATTAAAATAATCAATAAATATCTTGGGTCAATTAACACCAATTGACATACATAAAACTAAAATATCGATATCGATTTTAACATGGCGATATATTACATCGGAAAAAATATCGACTTTCACTTGAACATCACTACATTCAACCCCATATGTTTACGGCTAGCAGCGAGTTTACTAGGGCAATCGCGGTGGTTCGGGAACTGCGCAATGCTGCAATGGCTGGGTTTCCTACAAGTTGTAAGTTTGATTCGGAGAAAAACGTCAGGGCATGGTGTTGCAACAGATCTTTACATAGTATAAAACAAAGTTGCTATCAGACTCTGTCCTCCTTACTTCGGCCGCTTATCTCTTGAAAAGCATGCATTTTGGTACGGTTTTCACTGTCATTTAGAGATTTTTTACGAAAGGTTTTATGTACACATCCTAATTGTATTGAAAGTTTGGTATTTTTTTTTATTTAATAATTATTTGTAAAAAAAAACAAGTATTCGTTTGTGTAGATATGCAAATAAGTAAATAAAACGTGTAAAACTTTATTTATATTATATTATCGTTAGACAGTAGAATAAAATGCTCACTTACAATTTTACTGTAGTAACAAAATAAATAGATGATTAATTAATTATAAAGTACCTTACAAATCTAAATCAAATAATGTTTCTCCTGTGGTCATAGAAGAAATAATTAACATGCTTTATATCGCGTGTATTGTCACGAATACAATTCCCGACGCGTCATTTCATTGCATGTCTACAAGTCGCGGAAACATAAGAAATTTATTAAATTATTGTTAGTTATTCAGTTGACAGAAGTTCGTGACGAGCAAGTGTCAGTGTACATTTTTTTTAATACCACATCGGTGTACTAATAACGTTGCATTGTGGCATTTGTGGCCTGTCAAGGTTCAGCCAGCTTCATAAGGTCATTTTTCGTTTAGCCCTTTAAAATTAACAGCACTTTGAACACAATTAAATCCTGAGGCTTTCAATTAAATAAAAAATATTTGGTGCTTAAAATTCTTTCCCAGTAGAAAATTTACATATTGTCAATTCATGTCAAATAATGCCATCGTGATACCATGCCAAGCAGCCATTTCGAAGGCAACTGAAACATGTTTTCAACTTAATACTTGTTTACTTATAATCCGACTGGTATGGGTAACGCAATGAACGTTGAGGTCACGCACACTGCTGCATGTCGTGTATGTACCAGAGAGTTTCGTACGAATTAACATTAAAATTGAAATGACAACACAAAGAAAAATTAACATTTTTTTGTTCTGCTTTGTATGGCGCTGTGTAGTCGTGTGTGTGATCGTTCGCTTCGACTCTCGTTGCGTTACCGATAATTGGCAATAATGGCAACAGAAATGTTAAACCAATAATTTTGAGAATAGTGTTAACTTTCGAAAAATTATCACGTGAGAGCGGAGCAAACACCGAGTTTGTCTGCTCGTGCAGTATAATGACAGGTGCTTACCGTTACCCGCGGCGCGGTGGCGAGCCGGCCTGCGCAGACGCCGATTAATTAAGATAGCTCGTCGCGCTACAGCCGCCCGAAATGCCTGGGATGAAATCATTGATCATCAAGTCATCATTGCAGAACACGACACAGTAAAAATTGGGCAACCAACTCTCGTCAGCGGCGTTCCCAAATAGTTTGACATCGGGCTATAACTATGCTTACATTTTACGAGTTTAGAAATTATGCTCCACATAATTCCACTCCGACATGGAATTATTTTCTAAGTGTGAGGTCTCCAAACTTCTTTGAATTAAACATTGGTGGTTTATCAAAACTACTAAACCATTTCAAAGAGATAATAAAACAGAACAGAATGTCGTCGACGGTAATAAATCATAAGATATTAAAGATAGTGGTTATTATGACACACTTTTGTCCTATTAGTAGTAGCGCGTTGTTGTTTACGATTCACCGACGGCGAGGCGAGACCTTGTTTTTCCTTAATTTCCCTGGTTCCAGTGAAGAATGTCGTAACAGAGGCGTTGTTTTCGTTTGCCGGGGCGGTTTAATCGTCCGCCCACATGTGCGCCAGCGCATTCGCGGCCCGCAGTCACGAGATCTTCCCTACACAAGTACAAGAAAAATCATTAAAACTTTAATATCATCACTCTTCCCTGTCAACAAGCCTCCGCACTCTTTTGAGTGTCTAAGAGAAACTTCTTGTTTTCCGAGTAGCTTGTATTCACACCAAATATTTTGGGCATGTTGTGGTCATGAGAATGGAATTTTCAATTTTCCGACCAAGAGCGAAGCAAGATCTATTTATGCACCGAGCTGAAGGGACTTAGGGTTATGCGAATTCTGTAGCACGTAATAATGGAATTTTTGTGTTGATGAGTTACAAACAAACGCGTAATTCTGGGTAGCGCATGTAAATGTAGTCTATACGGTGAACACAAAACATTACTTTTCTTTGAAATTGTGATTTCTGTTTATTGAAAAAAAGTCATCATTTACTTAATCTATCTATGTGTTATCTTGTCCGCACGTTGGTTTTGCTTACATTTGATCTTATTTTAAGGGCGAATTAAAAAAAAACTTGTGTGGAAATTATGCTTTGTGTGATGATGAGTCAATTTATCCTATTTATCCTGTATTAAAATGACCACCACTTACTTTTTACAAGCTTCTATTTAACTTGCCGTGTTATTTAGTTTGGTGGTTTATTAACTTATTTTTTTGTACGTCCAGGTGAAATGTTGCAAGTCGATGTTCACCCATTTCCAAATTGACTTGAAATTTACTATGTCTAACCTAGATCCGATAACAATCCAATCATTAAGTACTGTTATCGAAAAAGCATGTTTTACTATATTTTTTATTTTGTTATTCGTATTATTGCAATTCGTAGTATTACAATTTACTATATTGTTATTCGTAGCTTCAGACGTTAATAACTTGCAGCTATTTTCAAGTATTATCTATGAATGACCGCTATTCATGCCAAATTGTAAGTTTAATTTATTAATTAAAATGCCAATTGATATGCATTGCTTGCAGGTAGGTCGGACGTCTCATTATTATCGGTTACCTTGTTGTTGGTAATATAGTAGTGATCGTCCGATGTTGTCAGAGACAGTATTCGACAGTTTATGGGCGGCAGTTAAATATACCCGTCTCGGTTTGTCGTCACAAATAGAATTTTGGCACTGACTGTCCGTGGTTGTGTAATTCACATATAAACCACTTGTTGAATTTAAACTGTCTACATATCGTTAATACAACTTTTATTATAGTATTAATTGTGGACGCCTTTTATGATGGTTAATCAAATCAACACTGGAGATTTTTAAATCAAGATGTAATATTTTTGGAACTAGTTCGTTTTTTACGGTGTTTGTAGTGGCTACATTTCTGAAATTATGTTTACCTATAGTGCACGCAATTTGAACATTATAGACCATGTGGGTGGGTAATTAGCCGACTCGTCCTCATTTCAAATACGCACCTTGACCTCGTTGTATTTATGATGCCCCTGCCTATTATCCAGTTTTATACCTTTCTTTCCAAACTTTACTTCTCTTGTAAATATCAGGCTAGTTTTTAAGCCAATAGTGGCAGATCGTTAGTAGACAAAAGCTTTAAACAAGCGTTTGTTGTAGCATCAAAGTTTATATCAAGCGCCGCCGTCTTATCCTTTACAGGGACTTCTTTAGTCGTACAGCCACAATTAGATACCTTTATGTAGCACGTACTCGTTTTCTTTAAAAAATGGTATGAAAGATCTGACATAATGAACGTTTTAAATAATTGTCAGCTAATGCCGCCGAGTATGGCGGTTATGCTTGTGTTATGTACATATGCGAATAACTGCTTGACAGCGGATAGCTAATGTTATGACAACTCGCATGCCTTTAGATCAGCCTGCCTCTGCCAATCACACGTGTACGAGTTGGAGAGGTCAATTAGGATAGTCTGCACTGAGGCTAATTAATCGGAACTTTAGACTGCACATTGCGTGTTGCTGTCATACACGTATGTGAGCAGACGAGTAGCTCGCAGACGAGTCATTACATCTCTTGTTGTCACTCGCCTCATACCACTACGATATAAGTAACAGCTTGCACGTCACTTGCACTTCATTTTCCACTTTTCTTTCGCAAAGTCGCAGGCTCGGGGCGACGCGAAGTGACATTGTCAGGTGGCAGCCGAACGACAGAAGGCAACTGCCCGCTACTCGCCTGCGTCATGGCAGCACATGGCACTTGTGTGCTTATTGCTTAGGTCACAGGTACGCGAGTTGCGTAAAAAAATTGGCCAGTAACGTGTAAGCGACGTGCGAGCTTGACACGTGGTAAGGAAAGACAAATGACTAGTAAAGCATTCGCGCTTTTGCGAGTTTGGGCTCGCATAATTATGATAAAAACGCGCATTATGCGTTCACACGTTGCGAATAGCTGCTCTACAGTAACTGATCTTTCCAATCGATCTTTACTCGTAAATGTCTAACTCAGGCATTAGTGTTATATATACAATGAGTTACTGCCATGTGTGAATACTTTATTTTTCTTTAATTTACTTAGCTCTATCAATCATCCTTTAATTAATTATCACATTCTAGGAGTGTTTTTATAAAAATAGAGTATATTTTTCTTTCAGTATACAATTGTTCCGACATGACCGCCAATAACACAATCTTTTTTGACATAATATATTGGCTACCGAACAGATATTATGATAAACGCAGGGGTGTCGTCAGTTGCGATTAGCGCAAGGTGCGCCGGCCGTGCGAACCATATTACCGATATCTGCCGACAGCATCTTGGACCCGTGTCAACAGACGCTGACAAACCACTTTCAGTTTCTAAGCCCGCTATATCACCGCATATACACATAATATATTAGCGTAAAAACCGTTAACTCATTAAATCCTGACTTTGCTCAGATAGTATTATTAATCTCTGTTCAAGTCGCCCGATTTGTAACATGTTTTATACCAAAGATAGTTCTGTATTTAGGGCAGCTACGTGACACCTATCAACTAAGTGGCATTTAGACATATTTCGGCCGCCTTTCAAAATAGTTCAGTGAAATCGCGCTGTAATTTTAACATGAAACAAATTTTTCACTCTATTATGGAGGCGGGAAGAATTTTGTTTTTCACTTCGAAAAATTGTAAGCGTAGTTTGATGAATTCGTTTCCTCACGCTATGTGATATTTAGGAAATAATGAGTTTAAATTTGAGTAATTATTATTGAATCTGTTCTAATTATTCAGTAGCTTTTTATTCGAATTCAAGAAAAGAAGGAACCTCTCAGTATCGGTATTTAAAAAAATCTGAGTGGTTTCGTAAGATCTATCATACCCACAAACAAACATTTAGATCAGTGAACTTGTTTTTTTATCGCCTTTCTTTTCGCATTCTCTTTGCGGCTTCTAGTGGACCCGTCTATAAATTTTGGTCTTCTTAAGTGGTGGAATCAATTCACTGAGCTGTCAGGGAATGACAAACGAACGTACGTACCGAACGAAATTGACTATAAATATAGTTTTATTGCGGAAAACAACGCCGCGTTGCCGCGAGCTGCTAGTTAGATAATAGGTCCGAGATTTGTTGAACTGATGGCGCGTGAAAGACAATCGGATTCTTTAAACGTTTTCGTTTATTGTTGACGTTTATTTTAACAGCACGCGTATCGGAGCGAGGGCGTCGCGCGGGATTTCATAAGTCTGGTAGATTAATGTGATGCCACTAGCACGGCGTCCTATGTTAAGCATCCCCAAATACATTCTAAAATAAAAAGTGCTTCGAACGTAACGACATTGGAAGATTATACATCGTATTCGTATTAGACTATCCGGCCCGCTACAAGTCACTACGGTCCTCGTAACAGAACTCTTGTTTCAATACATCTTTTATGCTTTAACGGCTTTAAAAGTTTAGTACCAGCTTCCTGAAAGAAGTTTTATTGTTTTTACGAACATGCTTGCTAATTTGAATATGTAAAGTGCAGTGTTTACATAACTCAAGCAGGCAGTTTAGAGTTTATCCTTGACGTACATTTAAAGTTTTTGACGTCAATGTTTTTAAATGCAGGAGGAGGTGCGCACTAGGTTGTTGCGTGACTCATGCACTAGATTCTAGCCAATTTATAGGTTTTTCATAGACTCTACATTTGCGAATTTTATGCCCACCTTGTTGAACTTTAATTAGAACCACAAAAGGCGGCCTAGTTTGTCGTGCAATGCGTTATCCGCCGATTTCAAAGAAATGTATTTTCACTGAGACGTAAAAATTGCAGCTGTATAAACAAACTTAAATAAACTTAACGATTTCATGGATCATAATTAATTTGCCAGAAACTTGAACCAAATCAGTCATATCAAAAAATATTGAAATTTAACAAATATGAGACTGGAAAACTACACCTAAATATATACTTGCTTATTTAAATAGGTAATAAATGATTAATACCCAGTTAGCAACATGTGTGGAGCAGATAATCATAATAGTAAACATCCGTACAATACGTGCTTGCGAACAACATGCAGTTTCAAGCAATTTCTGCCATGTATCGGCAATGTTTACGCGCTGCGACCCTGGA
Source organism: Ditula angustiorana (assembly GCA_963691745.1). Taxonomy (NCBI): domain Eukaryota; kingdom Metazoa; phylum Arthropoda; class Insecta; order Lepidoptera; family Tortricidae; genus Ditula; species Ditula angustiorana. Next base: position 9,032,249 of record OY829484.1, read on the forward strand.
CGCAGGCAAAAATAACCTTTCTTATACAATATTCGTTGCCGGTCAGTTATAGAGCAGAGTTGGAGCGTGCAGTGGAGCAGTTCCGAATGATTCGAGCCGGTCGTAGTGGCCGCGCCGTCAGCATTACCGCCGCGTGGCACTGCGCACACCCAAATACTAATCCTAATTGCTGTGGGTCATTCTGCCGTGATCTTTAAATAGGACCGTAGAGACAAGACATTAAAGTCAGCTATGTCACCTTTTGCCTTATATCTTTGTGGTCCCGGCAAATTTTCAGTCAAATAAATGTAGTGCATTACCAAATTTATTAAAAGCATTACCAAAATTATTTATTAAAAGTGGTTACTTTTTTTTATTTCAACTATAATTATGATCTACGGTAGAGTTAAAAGCGGTGACATTTTGAAAATGTATGCTTTTCAAATCTGATGCACATCAATGCTTGAATTTTTCTAGACACTATTTTTACGACGTTGAAGACAACTAGGTACCTACGTATGTTCTGTCACGTGTTTTTGCATTTTATTAGTTCCGTAGCAGTTTTAAAAGATTTTTACTACATTCTTAATGTTGTGCGAGCGGCAGCTGATGTCAGGTTAGTAATAAATGTAATAATCCTCGTTTTGGCAAACATGCACGCCGGTCGTCACGCTGCCGTGTCCATAACTCATGCAAGAGGATAATTTGCGTAGAAATAGATAGACGCCGAATTGTTGCCAATAGACGGGCTCACACAGACGTCGGCATGTTACTCGTTGAGTTATAATACCTGCATCTAAAACACATCCATATTTATAATTAGCCGTGTAATTAATCGGTATATTAATATGACACACCCAGCATTAGAAAAACAAATGTGTCACGTTATTAAATTAAAGTGCGTGGGCATATTGGTGCTTTCACAGTAATTACACTCGTTTGTCACAAAATTTCACACCTTATGACATTTGGCTGTACTCGTCTGGTAGGATACCATACCAACCTGTACTTTTACATAAATATAATACGTTTCATTATTTTACAATAACTACAATAATCAAATACAATCTTAAAATTCCGGGATATATCTAGATGTGAGAAATACCAGACAATATCTTTGTGAACAGACACTTCTTCCTAATTTGCTTACTTTTCTTTATTCGAGCTTGATAAACGTGTTGTACTCATATAAGCTAGTACACTAAGCTCCAGCGATAGTGAGCAAAGTGAACTAATGACTTGAGGTGCTATTGAGATTTAACATAACATAGCGTAGCGCCATTGAAGCGCGCAGTGCCAGGTAAACAGCGTGAATTGCAATTAATCGAAAACACTATGTAACAGGAACGCATAAATAATATTTTATGAAATATGCAATGCAGCTGCGGGGTACTCGAGCCGACACTCTAGACATGTTAATTCTGTACCAGTGAGTCAGGAGCGAAAAGGCCATCTTGCGTAATATTACGCCCATTCATGGCGTATCGCCGCCAAACGCGAATCTTGGCCGTGCCAAGCACTCTGCGCTTGCCGAGCGCTTACTTATGCGCGGATAATTTTATATGATTGTGTCAGACAGTCCACGTGCCCGCCGGAAATGCCGGGTTTGTTTAGCTTGCACATTTATTTCTGTCTGGACGGTGTCATCTGAGGGCGTCATCCTTAGCCGCCCTGCTGCGGACTGGGTGCGCTTGGCGCTTGCTGGCGGGTTTCGCAACGGCTCGCTCGCTGCCCGAGCTCGACGCCGATGGAAATACAGGCCGCAAGGGTTTGCGAAACCGATTCATTATTTCGTTACCACGCCGATATGCCCCTAATTATACAATCGCTAACTTTCCTTGCAGCGCGAGTGTCTGAGGTGACTTCCCAAATCTGACAGTGCCTATGTTATTGTAACCTCCTTGGCCTTATAATTACTTCATCGCCGTCGTCCCAATATGGTTTTTCTTCCAAGTCTCACTTTTCCTATTGTCCTCGTGTAAATACGGTTAGGATCAAATTAGATTTATTATCGATCCGCGATTGTATAAGATTAATCATAAATATGCGTTTATCTTTTTGTTGTAAAAAGCCACGATATGAAAAATAGGTATAACTTTGGATATGTCCCAACATAACAGCTAAATAAGTATTTTCCTGGATATAAAGATACCTAAAATATGGTAACACGAGTCATATTTATGCTATCGGATAAATATTTGACTCATATTTTTCATACACAAATTAGTTGCTAATTTTGTTAAGTTCAATAGAGTTTCTCGTTTTGTAGCTATGTACAACAGAACGACTCGTATAAATAACAGTAATGCACACACCTGTCTCTCAAGAACGTCCAAAATCAACAAGGTATATGTGCCTCGGCTACGGCTACAATGTAATAAAATGTTTGATGTGCGACATACGCGTAACTCGTGACGTATTTTGGATTAATAGCTACTTGATTCACATATTAATGTGGCTTGGTTTAGTCATCAAAACCAAACCAACATAAATGTATATGTGGGACTGGTAAGAAACTTCGCGAATTTTGCTGTGTGCATTACTTTAATAGAAAGTGATCATGTTAAGGAAAACGGCCTGATTATAGGAACATTTCGTTCATTATTAACTTTTTAACAGAATCGTGTTAAAACTCAGATCAAACATACATTTGCCCACCAGTCGATTAGTCGGATGTCGGTCTCGTCGCCGGACAAAAGCCAACTTGGGTCGCGAAATGTACATTAGTTAGGCTGGCTATTGCGTTCCTTGGTACACAGCCAGAATGGCCGATCCTTTTGGCTTGTCGATACGTTGATCGCACTGCGCCGTCGCCTCGTCGAAAATAATTGTCAGTTCAGAGATTAACGAACTTCAGCCACCTGACCTATAAAGCGAGCATAGGTTACAGGTAAATCGAGGTGACAACATTGTTGTTATTTTAGCATTGTGAGGGGAAATTATTTTATGACGAGTTTGTTTCCAGGTTGTCTAGATTTTATATATAAATTTAGAATTCATAAGTGTTGAATGAAATGTCAATATTATTTACACATAATAATGAACAAGATGCTTTTCGGTTTAGTAAGCGTGTTAAAATATCTTTAGGGCTCATTTGCGCAGACAAACGTGACGCGCGTGGGCAGACCGTGCCGGCGCTACTGTCTTACTTGTTTACCATGTATTGTCTATTTGCGGGTGCCACAATACTGTCATTTGACAATAGTATTGGAAGTCAGGCTAGCCAGTACTGATATACTGTAACTATATGTACAGCGAAATAGAGATTCTGTAGGTATTTGGTATAGATAGAACCAATTTTATATGCTTATGTAGTTCTTAAACTTCACGCTCTGTAAGTAGAGTCGTAAATTTTGTTTAAAGCTTGTCGAAAATATTGACTAGCCCCATAGATTTAACAGGTCAACGTGTTATACACACGAGGTAGAGTGGGTCAGGACAGTACTAATTGTTTGTTTTATATTTTCAGGTAATTAACCTTCACGTTCCTCTTTTCTGAACGACTCAATGTTTGGCAAATCCACAATAATTCCGGTAAGTCTGGGACAAACACTAATTAGTTACGCTCGAAATAAGACAGCAATCTTTCAACAATAGGATCGCATAAAAACAAATTAGTAACATTTGGTTCTATAGTTTGATTTTACTTCAATGGATATTCTAAAATACTGGGTCCATATTTGCTCAACAGAAAAGTCATTTATCCAAATGCATCATTCGTCCGAATAGAATTGTCATTATTCCTATAGTTATTTTCCGCGCCATATTTATATAATTTCAAAAATTCGTAGGAGGAGCTTTTTAATTCGACGCGTAATATTTGTTTTATTTTTGTTTAATCACCACGCCACTTGGAAATGGCTGACCCGATTTGTAAAATGTTTTATTCAAATCGTTAAGTATGGTCATACTCATAAGTGGGACCTTCGGGACTCAACGGAATTCTTCAATTACTGTAAACAAACCCTACAGCGTTTTGGCAATTTTCTAAGTTAACTGAGGTATTTACACGAAGGCAACATCATTCGGCTAAGTGAAACTGATGTGTACAGTCCACGAGTGGCTCCGTAACTGCAACATCTGCACCAAAGATTTCTTTTAGCAGTAAATGGTCTTCAGAGTAATGAAATTGGATCCAATAATGCATCCAAGCCATGTGATTCCTCAATTTTATTGACATGTCAACTTTCTGTATTAAATCTGAAGCAAGCGTTTCATTTCATTCGGTTCGGAACTGAAAAAATATGTAAAAAAATTCCCTTTCTAAAATACCACCTCAGCAAATTATTTATGGCACAGGTTAGTGTAATTTGTAGCAAGTATTCGTTGCTGTCAAATTTATTAATTTGTACATTCTGCTGTGTTTTTGCATAGCATATTGTAACATTTACAGGCCCAAGAGAGTGGTGTGAAACGGGACATTAAGGGACAGATGGTGCCATAGGTAGAAGCGTGCTTAATATTGTGTATATAGATAGAAAAGAATAGTCATACTTAAAGCTTCACGAAACGAATTCAGGAAAGCAGCTGGTTCCTTTTTTATTTCTGTGCAAACTAAACTTGCAGTACGGGCGTTCGCAAAATGTGGAGCATTCACATTTATCTAGTCGCTAAGCGCATTCGGTGCGCGCGCCCGCCCACGTTTGCATTACAAGCGCTCAATTAAAAGAAATACATTACTTCCTTTGACTTAGCAGTTCTTAGATTCAGTATTGATGAAATACGCTTCAAACATACAAATTCAAAAAGTTTACTAATTCTTCGGAACTTTAAAGTAGAGCGATATGTGTTAACGCGTCTAGTATGCGATCGGGCTAACGGTGCCTTCAACGCGGTTACACCGGTTTTATTTACATCTTAGTCATTTATGGTTCATATTTTATAAATGATGTATATTTATTATGAAAATAGGTAGGTATCTGTGCTGTGTATTTTGGTACGAGTTAAATAATTCAGCATCGCTGATTGTGTTGTAATACTTGTAATACCTAGATGAGAAGTTTCAATCCCTCGGGCCAGCTGCTTTAGTACATAACTGGCGCTGTTATTTTCAATAATGGTGACTTTTGCATTTTCCTTTCTATATTTGGATATAATAACACCACTATTTATACAAGTCAACATATTTCACATGGTGCGCAAAATACCAACGATTCAATTTTGTGTAAGATATTTTGGCATATTTTCGTGGTGGCTTGTTTTTCGCGTCACAGAAATAGACTCGTCCACTACTCCGCTAAATAATAAGAAAAAACTCGGGATTGGCCGTGTACGAAATGACCATCCTCATCAATCAGCTGCTTGGAACGAGTCCAAGATTTTTTCCACGTTTAGTTTTCGTAGTTTGTTCAATTATTCGGCTTGAAGCTCCTCTCATCTCGTCTCATGAGATGCACTGATTAGATGCAGCCGCCTAATTTTAATTTCTAACAATTAATACCAATCATATTTACTTAACTTAGCGCGCTTAGTTTATAAAACTTGTTTTAGTAGTTTAGGTTTTGTTTCTGGTGGTTCTCTAAAGCATCATCATCAAGCAGTAATGATAATAATAAACAAAGAGACTCCGCCCAGTAAATTAGTGGCCTGTGACTATTGCGAGTTATTTCTGATATTGTTGACGGACGCTAATGGTATTTCTGTACTTTCGTTGTCGTGAAAAGTTCTCAGTAAGTTTCGAATGAAGTGTTCACGACACCTTTACGCAATTCCTGTCTCACACCCCGGCGGTTGCCAACAGGCTACGTCACTCGCGTCGCGTCGCCAGAGTCCCGCCGCGGGAAAGTGTCCTCCCCGCATTCCACTTTTAGGCCTTATTTCTTTTACAAGGGTGTAGTACTTACGACGTTACTGGAACGCGTTACAGGTGACGGCAGGTATATAGTGACCTAGTTAATTGCTAATGGTGCATGACTTTGGTCTTTGTTTCTACAACAACTTATTGAATTGTGATGAATGATTTATGATGTTAGCTCTCTAGTCGAAGTCTACTACTTGAAGTTATGTAGAATTCTACTTTGTGCTGAAACGGCACAGCTTTTACAATGGTGGCATTACAAGATTGAAAATCACTTAAAAATGCGTGTTATTTTTCCCGGTAAATTAGTCTTATTTTAAGTTTTTATTTTCAACCTGAATGAGGCATAAATTAAGAAGAAGCTACGGTTAAGTGTATCAAGAAGACTCATAAAAAGGGTTATTTCCGGGATGAAAATATAAATGATGTAATTTATTATCACATTTTAACTGAATCACTTATTTGTGAACTTAAGCATGGTTCAACGTGTAGCTTCTTCGGAGGAAATGTCTTAAACCCTTTCCTTTTTTGAACACATTTTTGGGGCCATCTATTTACAGTGGACATGTAAATCAGTGTGATGTCTCTTGAAATTTTCTTCCTAGTCGACTGAGGCGGCCATTGAACTTTTGCGCCTTATTTAGATTATAGAGTGGAGACGGCGACCGAACGCACTCGGCGCTGCCCCGCAAAATACGAAAATTACTTCCGCAATATGCGCCGAATGTCCTTCATCTACCACCAGTACCTGACCTTATAGTTCACATAAAATGTTTATTGTCAATAAACTCTGATTATTGATTTCACTTTTATTACAGTAATGTCATAATAATTAGTAAATTCGCGAAAAACTAGTTAATACAGTTATAGTTGTATGTTGTTATGATTTCAAAGTGGGTATGTAGAGCGAGAATGCAATAAGTGTAGTAAAGGCTGTCAGCTGCCAGGGAGCTGAACGCATGCACGTTGCACGAGTCGTTGCAGCGACCGAGTCCTGCCCGACGTCTTTTAATGCTGATCAGAAATAGACCACGGAAGCGTCCGAGCGACCCGTTTGGTATTTGTTCAACGTTGACCTAAAACAGAGCTCGTTTTGCTCGTCTGTTATTTGCGTGGCCGACTAGCTAGTATAGAGACGGCTAATAGTAACCTCAAAGATATGTTTTGGTAACTGAACTATCTTTAAAATTTATCCCTTCATTTGGTATCCTCAGTGATCTCAGTGTCTCCGAAGACCTAGCTTGCAGCCTTGCACGTATTCATGAAAAAAGTTATGTCGAGTACAATTTTGAGAAGTTAAAATTATTATGAATAGTTTTAGTTTTACGAATATGATGGCAAAATCGTCACGCGGCTCTGTGCCAGCACCGGACCCGTACGGCACGTGGAACTCGCGGATGAATGGGACTCACGTGCGAGCCCCGGCGCTGCCGTCGGATGGATCGCTGTTTAGCCATAACACCGAAACCGTATTACCTCCTAAATTACCTTGTCTATGCTGATTGATTGCCCATAAATTCTGAAGGCTTAATGGCATGCCCTCATCCTAAAACTGCTTGTTTGATTAGAATATTGGACTTGAGTATTCCGTCGGTTGTAATATTTTTTGTTTATTCTTCTCTAAATCTGTCTCGTTGGCGAGTTGATTATGCAGAAGAATTCACAGATGTGGCTGTTGCTTAACTTGAAACTGCCTTTGATGAATGGTGTTTAATCTGGCACATTGTTTTGTAGTCGACTGACCAACGTTGCCAAGGAAATGATAGCCGCAACACTGGGAAAGTTATTTCATACTGTCTCTGTGGGACACATTACAAGTGTTTCAGTTAATTGTCTAGTGTGAGTTCTGCTCGGCTGCCAATGACTATAAATTCAGATTAATCAGTCGGCGTTATTATCTCGCTCGCACAATTATCTTCGCGCCTCGCCAAGGTTACGACTTACACGTGCTTGTGTATGAAAGTTTCGAAACTTTTATTCTTGATTCCGATACCTACAAGAATTAAAAACAGAACCTCGGTATTAGAATAGAATTGAACACTGTTTGTTATACAGTCGAAACGATTAACTACTAGAGAAGCAAGACAATTTTAGCATTTCTTTGATAAAATGAATTGAGCGCGCCGTGATGTTTCGTCGAGAAGTAAGGTACATGTTTCGAGCAACAATTAAAATCTATTGTGCATTATCTGACCGTATTGTTATTAGCATTGGAATCACAATAAACTGATACAAGCAAAAGTCGCGTGTGGTTATCTCATGCACGCCTCCGGGACTCCTGCAGGTATTGGCTATTTTTGCAACGACGAATTCGGAAAATTCCTTACTCACTTATACGACTTCACTCTCGTAGCAGATCTTGGGGATTGGTGGCAGGTCAAGGAATTCTCTTTAGTCATGGATATCGAAGTTACTTAGTTGGCCAACTGTCTCCTATTAAATAATTGTGTCTTATCGAATGATTGGCTTGTTTAATTTTTTACCATATCCTTTAACCACGAGAAAAGGCTTTTAGTTAATTCTACACCTTCTTCAGTTTTCTAAGCTTGGATAAAACTTCCAGATTTCCCTCCGTTGCCCATTTTTATATTTTCCTTATTCGCTCATCGGTTTTTATGCTGTTTCGTTTTCATATGCTTTTCCGGAATAAATTGATTCATGCTCTGGATCGTGTCTCGTTCAACAGGTCTCCATAGCTGTATGTCGGTCGAGCGAGGAAATGGCGATAGTATAATGGGAACCTATGGGCATGATGCGGGAGGGGTATTTTAGTATGTTAAGTTAACGAAGCTGGTTGCCAATAATATTTTGTTTAATAATTAAGAAGAAGTGAACAAGATCTGTCGCCGTATATAATTGGGATTTTTGGGGAGTTTGGCTAAAAAGTATGTACTTAAAGTTCAAGGCTTTGATACTTCATTAGAACTTTGCGGTTAGTTCGAATTCGCTCAACTGCTAACTAAAGTCATTACACTTCAGCAAAATAATACAGTTGGCAATTGAAGCCCGGAAACTTTCAAGTGGCATCAAGATGCCATAGTTAAGAAATTTATGAGAGATGCTTATAAAAATGGCTAGACTAGACTATATAAATATAACTTCCAGTTAATAAAAATTGGTAAGTCGTCGTCCGATGTCTAAAATAATGTAATGCCCGAGCCCGGCGGCTGATCAAAATACCAAACTGCTTTAGTGGCGTGCCTACTCGAGCGTCACGCTCGCGATATTTATTGCTGAACTTGCGTATAAGCTATTCTACACGATCAAAATCCTTTTTCATTTTGTTTGCTGTAAGGTTCCGTAGTGTCAGAAATATTATCTGTATTTTTAATTTCACATAAACGGGCTGCCGCATTATTTATCATTATGTCCTCCACACCGTTTCCGGTGACAACGAATCGTGCATTTGATTCAGCCCTGATTACTACTATGATGGGTCTCACGTAGGTATTCGTAGCTTGAGAAACCTCTTCGCTGAATTTCGCTTCAAAAGATTTTAGCTGCGATTGTTGTTTGTTAGAAGGGTTGACCAGCCGAGTTGTACGTACAGTTGTGGCAGAGTTTGGGTTGAGTCTTTCGTAATTGGGGCTTTTCATCTAGGCCTTAAGACGCTTTTGCTAAAATATGTCCACTTTGTGACGTCATTCTGTGCACTTGTGTAGCACGAATCTTCTCGATATGCGTTAACTCGTTACGTGACTCAGTGCATCTCTTTCTAACTTTAGGCCAGTAGGAGAGAGACGCACCGCACTGATCTGAGCTGTGCAAAATCCTCCCATCCTCCAATCACTACTTGCAGTGTCACAGGTTGCGTTTCAGTGGGTCTTTATGTCGCAGGTATTGTCTACTATACGTACTACGTACGTGTTGCGTAAGGGAATTTTACTTTAAAATATCTAGTTTTAAATATTATTATGTAAAAACATTTTATTTAATAAACACATCAAATTAAATTACAAACAATCAAACGTAAAAACTAACATTAAATAATAAACATAGGTATATTTAGACAGTACAATAACACAAACAGAATTAAAACTATTGCTAGTTTTAAATGTATAAATTGTGCTACATACAGTGGCGACTAATTGCCATACGACAAATAAATACCGTAAGAGAAGCGTAAACATCCCGTATGACAGTTCCGAGTAGAACCGCTGTTAGCAATCTAATATCGTCCTTGCGGGATGTTTACCCAATTTATTTTATTATATTATGATTATAGTAATATAACACAATTGCGATTAGGACGAAGACAAAGACTAGAAATATGTACAGTCAAGGAATTAAATTTCCAACCCACCTAAGGTTCAATAGCATATAGCAAACTGTCACCATAAGAGCTATAGAGCAAGACGTTAGTTTGACATATCGACCTTAATGCATTGCGAATGTCAGACGACATTTCGACGTAATGGGTAGGGAATTAAATTCCTTGACTGTACTACCTACACCTATGATATATCTAAATATTTTCTGACACTGATATCATTACTTTGAAACTGCCTAAAAGCTAAAAGGTAAAAAGTTATATTCGGAACGAAAACTTTATCGAATTCCTTGGCCTTGGACCAGGTGGCGTGTATTTTTATTTTACTACATCTTATTATGTGACTTATTGGTAGTCGGTGGCTCTGCCGTGGACGTATTTTTAAATGATTTAGTAGCATTATGAACGAGCCGGCGAGGAGCGTATTAGAGATTTTATTTCTAATCATAGAGTGTGAAAAAAGTTATATCTTATAATTCAGTACGTCAAATTGGTTGCCGTGCTTGCTTGGTTAAATTAAAATTCTTATTTACGAAAATCAAATAAATGCTAATATCTACAGATTCGTCATTTTGTCTTATTCTGATTTAATGTCGTCAATGCATTCTGTTAATGTCTACATTTTGTAGCTGCATATTCTTTTCCGAGTTTTTGGCAGACAATGGGACTTAATTCTCACTTTTCGTTGTTATATTTTGTAAGTATGTAGTTGTGTTGTAACACCAGTGGGCGTCCAATGGCGTCCATTGCATAACAGGCTGGCTCTCGTATACAATTGTACACTGATTGCGAATAGGGTAATTTTCAGTGTTTTTACAGCTGTACCGTGGCATAGGAGCGGCCTGGGTAGCTCTAACTGTACTCGGACGATAAACAGACGTTCTCCGGGCTGATGAAAACATCCTTTTACGTCAGCAGCCGATTATGGTTTCATCCCCGATTTGATCTTAGGAATCTGATATATTCTGAGCTTTTACTGCGATGACTCTTGATCCGAATTATGACATTCCTGTCTGGGTCTATGTTTATAACTGCATCACTCATAGGTCGTTTCCCCTAGTCTGGACTTTCAAATGAAACCATTTTAGCATTTATTAACAATAACGTAAATGTTATGAGCATCGGCTGCTGTTAATCGTTGATATCGCTCATAAACCCACTTCATACAATGTATTATATCGAGGCTGTTTTCTCGTTGTTGGTTATTACTAATTATATATCCTAGATTTAACATTGAAACGGACAATTTTCATATAAACCTGTATTTTACAGAATCCGTTACATGAATGCAAATTTGCGTTCAAGTTTAGCCAGCAACCATCGTCGCTCGCTAAGGAAACCTCGCTGGAGCTTTACCGTTGCCGCCGTTTCATTCATCGACTTACGAAAGTCAATTGAGATCCGAATTTAGCCTAGTTCGGTATGCCAAACATATACACGTTGTGCAAGCGAACTAGGTACTCTGCTCTAGATGACCGCCTAATCAGAACCATTTGAATACTTATACGAATTAGTCAATAATATGACTAGAAAACTGCCTTGCGTGATGTATATGCATGTCTAAGATGCTAATTATACCTTTGAATGTGAAATTTGGCCTGGTGGTGATCTTGGTATGAAAACCCCCTGAAATATGGTAGATCAACAACTCAAGCTTACGTTAGTTTCTTTCAACGTGTAGTAATTATTCTAGTCCAAAGAGAATCTCACCATTATTACCGGATGTGTAAGATCGGACAAAATGTAATCGCGTTGGTGTTCCTAGTTGCATGTTAACGTTGTTCGAGACCAAATCCACTTAAGATTTTTTGCACGTTTCAATAAACGTGATCTTATTTACGTCAGATTATAAGTGTAATTATTTATTTAGCAGCTCTAAAATCCATTCGTTTTCGGGAAATGATGCCACAATTTAGGGCTGTGATTAATCAAACATCGTTTTACGGTCCAGTTGAATATAAACATAACAAAGTTTGTTGATTTTTGCTGAAATGTATTTCGATTCTATCTCATTCAAACAATGATACAGTAACGAGCGCTCGTCCTAATCCTCTAACCTCGCTAGTACCGGGACAAGGGCGTCATTAGAAAATAATTGAATTTATATTTGTTCGTTTTATATTTTTAGTTAGGTTAGTCTGTAATGTGGTATCTAAAGGCCTCAGTGGCGCTAACATGACTGGCCAAGTTTAGTTTATCTCTATCTGCGTCCCTTTCTTATGACACTAGTTAGACAGAGACACAGGGAGGGGTTAAACTAAACCTGGGCTGTCATATTAGGGCCGCTGAAGTCTGAAAATAAATGATTTTATTTTATTTTTATCTGCAGTTTATATCAGTTTCCGTTGGCAGTTATTCCAAACTTTGTTGTGTTCATTAGACATTAGAACCATATTTATTTGTCTTTGGATTTAACCTTTAAATTTTATTAGTGCCGGTAATTGTATAAATCAGTATAAAATAAACGCAAAGGCGAACAGAATAGAAGCTACCTTGCAATTACTTAAATACATCTTTCTATATCTGTAAGTTGACAAAGAAAGAGGAGGACGACAAAGTATAGTAACACTAGCTTTTCTCACGGACATAAGGCATCCGTCCCTTTCGCACACGCAAACTGGTCAGAAAGGGATAATATGCTATATGTACACGAAAATAGCTAGCTGCAGCCTCAGTAGTCTAGATTGTTATGCTATACAACACTGATGGAAGTGTTCAAGTCACCACTACCGCACAGCGCAAAGCTAGCGAGCGTGGCGACAAATCGGGGTCACCCACCACGCTACTCTGTCTGCGACTGTTTCCGAGATTCGTCCCACAAATCATATTTAGCCTAGTACTATAGAGAAATGCGATGCGACTGTTGCTGTTTGTTTGTCTTGGAATAGACTCCTTAATGAAACCGGGCATCTGATACATGGCAGTTGTGCCCGACCTAAATTCTAGGAAACACTCGCACTCGCAAAATTATCACCTGTGGAAAACCAATTTGGCCTATTTTTTATTTGTTTGAATGTTGAAAAAAACCTGTCGCCGCCCTGGGATTATAATGAAAAGAGTCTTCTAACATTACGTCATCATGCGCCGCCGAAGCCATTTATTATTCAGTTTAAACTTCGTTAAAAGCTTTTACGACTGCAGGTAGTAAACATTTCTCGTCGCTTCGTTCATGGTTTTAACTCTTCCAAGTTTAATTTATATGTCTAATCTACTGTTGACATATTTTAATCATTGAGTAAGATCATGACTGTCCAGGATCAAACTACACGTGGGCTGAACAGGTGCCTGCGCCCACGCCGATAGTACCGTGTGCACAACTGACGTCAGCCTCTCAGCCTCCATGACGTGGACCTTCAAACCTCTTACATAATTTGTCATAATAAGACTCGGTAAACAGATCATACCTACAAGCGAATAATTGGGACAGCACAAAGGTCAGGGGCAAACAATTAAGTTTTTAAAAGTCACCAGGTCTTTTTCGATGTTAAACTTTATCTTATGTTAATCATATATCTAGCTTCCCTGCTGTTACAACATTCCGTAATTAATTTTTTTGTAGTATAACATCCAAAGAAACACTCAAACTTAGAACCAATCCTACTAATATTATAAATGCGAGAGTAATGATGTTTAGATGTTTTGATTTTTGGATTTTTGCATGTTTGTTCCTCAATCGTGTTTAAACGGCTGGGCGGATATATATGAAATTTGGTTATCAGATGGATTACGTTCTGCATCAAAATATAGGATACTTTTTATACCGTAAAAACCCCTAAAATCCCATAAAATGCATAATTAATAAATACAGTGCTGGCGAAGCCGCAGGTAAAAGCTCGTTATGTATAAAATTAAAAAGTTAGCATGAGTAGTCGTAGGGCTATGACTGTCATAGATATAAAATTGTTTATCAATTCATGTTGACCTATTGTTTTACGATTTAGAACTATGTATATGATAGACACGTACGCGACGCATACCCTTTATACTGGCGTGGACATTAGTCTTGCGAGAAAAAATAAATCGTTTTAAAACAAACGAAACACGGTGCTTGCACTGACGCTGACATCTTGATTGACGTGCCACGCATGCGACCAGTTACCGGCGTTATTTTATTCCCCCAGTAATTCTCCGCTACTTATGCGTAACATGCGCTCTGAATGCGACTTCACACAAAATGCTATCCTTGCCTTGATCCACATTATATGTACTAATTTTAAAGGTTAGCTAATGCAAAAGTCGTGTTTTGAGTTATTATTTTCTGTTGTACATTGGTGATCTCAGAAGATTTTATTGGACATTATTACTATCCCATTTTATTTATAGATGTCGTGTCACTTATGAAAAAGAAAATGAAATGAATTGGCAATCCATTGGACCATTGCTGGTCTTTGCTTGCGTTTGTTGAAGTCTAGCCACAAGGTACAACTCTATGACGGTTTTAAAAGTAATTCCGCTCCATTTGTCACATAAACATAATAAAACTAATCGCGTGGGCAGCGTCGAAACGAGACAAATCATTGCCTCGTTGACAGTCCCACACCGCGGTAGCCACGGTAAAAATAACACCGGTATCATAATAATAAATCTAACACGAACCAACCTAAACTACCACCTAGAAACCCAAACAAAGAAGAATTTAGTTTTGCTTTGCTAGGCTCTTTTTCTGTCATGATTTATATGTTGAACATTATTTTTATGTGGGATTCATACGCGGACTAGCGTCAAGGCATCTTTTGCACAAACTTTTATTTAGTTTCAGCAGTCTAGGTGTATGTAATGGATTTTTTATCTGATTCATATCAAATAAAATCATTCAATTTCATAAAATTTTACTGTCATCGGTTGAATTTTGATTCACTCGTAGTTAGTGGTCTGTCTAATTGGCTTCAAATTTGGCGTGTATGTAGCTCCCATAAAAATACTATTATAAAGTACTGTAAAAAAATTACAAAAATGTTATTTTTTTCTTACATTTTACTCGAAATTTCCAATTTACTGTATAAGCTGACTGTGCTAGGATTTTTATCACACAGCGAGTTTGACGCATAAAAATGTCATCAAATAGTTATTGACCGTTAACAACATGCCTAATAAAAATATCGTTCTTCTAAAGCCGGGTATCCAATGCGAACATTCGCGCGTAACGTATAACGTTTTGAACTGGCGTTCGGGCCATCCACCGTCCCGTAATACGTCATGGACGGTTAACGCTCGAATCTAAGTTATTGCATTACGCACGATTGCTTTCGATTGATACCCGGTTTAAATATTATTTTATTGGCTTGTCAGAGTTGTCAGACAGAATTTTATTTTACTACTAAATTGAATGAGAGTAGATTGACTAGATTGCAAAATGGCACTGGTATAAATTAAACTTCTGATATGCTACTTTGCTTCGCTCGCTCTGCTTCGCGCTTTGCGGTGCGCGCATGATAAGTACTAACACACTCCTTCTTGCTTCGCTCGTCGTCGTAGCTATTTGCTACTTGGTCTTTCAGAGATTAGGACATTTTGAGATTTTGACTAAAAGCGATGAAGTCTTTATGCGATAGGAGTACCTACCTTGAGATGTAATGATTAATTTGGGGATAGTCATTCTACTAGTGACCTCATCTATTTGTAAAATGCAGATTGTATGAAAAGAAGCCCATGCCGCCGTAAATCGGTAATGAATGAGTCAGCCTCACGCACGTGCGCGCTTTGTTTACAAAAAGGTATTATGATATACACAGATATGAAACAGGCATTTTACATCAGATTAGGTAATTGTGAATATCTGGTTTGTTTGGACTCAAAATTATAGCATTTATAACTATTACAACATGTTGCTACTATGTATTTCATATAGGAGTAAAATATTTTTCAGTGCAGAGAGCATGTGTTCATCGATACCATGGTTCGTGTGCACGACACGTACCTAAGGATAATTCCTTGTTTATTTAGTTTGAAGCATAAATTGGAAATTATATGTCAACATATATACTTAGCGGCACCGAAATAAAATTTAATCAATAACAAACACGGCAAACGGAATATTTTTAATTTTTAAAGTCTGCACCTGTTTACGTAACTTTTACTTTTATAACATCGTGTATGCCGACAGATGTTTTATTTATTCCGCATCGTATTTCCAGCTTTATTGCGAGCTTTGAACATTACGTAATACTTCCATCTTTTCTCGCATCTAGATGCCATGCCATGCCATACTAGCAAATATTTTAGTTTTTAAATATGAAAGATGAAAAATAAGGAAAGTCAAACTTTGAGGAATCCGTACGCCACGTATCGACTTATGCTTGTTAAGTCCTTGATACTTTATAGTCTAATTTTGTTGCCATGCGCACGCGTGCGTTGTGCTGTACCACTGAACAAAAAAACGACCAGCTTCGTTGCTGCTAATTTGACCATGAGATTACCTCGCCCAGCCGCACCCACTGTGTATTGATCCACGTACGCACTTCCGATCTATATCATACACATTTCAGTCGCGGGAGTGTTTATCAAATTTTAGTTTCCTTTGACACATTTGCCTAACAGCAATTATCTTGCTGATTACGTGTCTTTTAACTATTAACAAGATAATACACATAGCAAGGTAGTTCATGTTCTTAAGCAGTCCCCTACGCAATTGTAAATTTTGCTTAATTTTTCAAAATTAATATGTATTACATTGGGTATTAAAACTGTCACTACCTTGAAATTATCAGTCGTATTTTATATTCCATTAAATTCAAAATCGTGTATAAAATTATGGTTATTTTACAATATTTCATTCGAGAGAAACATTGAAATTAAACTTCAAATAAAGTGTCCCAGGCTTATCAGATATTTCAAGAGGTCATTTAATTAGTTAAAACTTCTACAAGAACTCTAAAGGGGGATGAAGGGCGTGCCAACGTAGCTCGTAGTTATAAGCAATTGCCAACTGGCATAACTTTAAATTCATGAAAGAAATACGGGTAGCTTCAAAAGTTACTGGACACCTGGATAGTGGGATATAAGCATACTCTTAATCCATAACTTTTGGACTAGTGTAGGCATTTCAGATGGATTTAATAGACTTGTACACATAGACGATTCATTTACTCGACTCTTGACTTTAAAATGATGACAAATCCTAGAACTAATTACAAA
This sequence comes from Ditula angustiorana, assembly GCA_963691745.1. NCBI lineage: Eukaryota > Metazoa > Arthropoda > Insecta > Lepidoptera > Tortricidae > Ditula > Ditula angustiorana. The sequence goes on from OY829484.1 coordinate 9,049,429, forward strand.
GCAATTAATTATTGTTATAAATTTATACATTCTTATCTTTCCTTTGACAAGTAACTCTCCAACTTGGATTTGTCTAATAAGTTGTGTTGAAACCTTGGAAAAAAAATTGAGTGTGTTTAAATTTTAATTTAATGAGTGCTTGTGTAAATAGATTAACAAAATCTGTACGTTTACAAGTCTTAAATCGATTTGAACACCCTACAACCGCGTACACTCTGCCAATGCTGTTTGTCGCGCCAACAGAGAGCCGTTCGTCGTGCGGCGGAGGCGGCGGCACCGAGGGCCCGGAGGGGCGCGCGTCGTGGCGCGTCACGCTGGACCACGACCTCGTGGAGACGCTCAGCGCGATCTACCCCGAGTGGTTCAAGCCGCAGCACCGGCGCGAGCGCAGCCGCGCCGCCTCGCCCGCGTCGCCCGCGTCGCCGGACACGCCCGACACATCGCCTTCCGACGACACGTTCAGGTAAACCAGCGTTTCCCAGAGTGGTCTGAATTGACCCCCAAGGGTCGATTTCAACATCCAAGGAGTACAAGAAAGCGAAAAAAAAATGGGGGGTTCTGTGCTCTTTTTGCCAACGAAACACAACACTGACTCGTGATACCCTCAATCTACTTAAGTTAGTTATATTCTAGTTAGATTCTAACTTCTTGAAAGCAATTTTAGAAATATTTACTTGTACTGTTTTTTTATTTATTCAAAAGTGGGAGTCCTGAAGGGTCATGTGGGGGTCTTGGTGTTATCCATTCATTTGAAAAATATGCGACTGAAAAAAAAATGTTTTTTTTTTTTATATAGTAAACATACAGATTTGTAATAAAATATTATAAGGAAGTCCAAGGGGTTTATGGAACACGTTAAAGACTGCAAGTGGTCTACGTTAGGCCTCTAAGGTAATCAATACTGACTAATACTGCAGATCGCGAAAATACGACTGAATAACCATTTTAACCAGCAGAGCACGTATACAGTACCGATCAATATCCAAGACATGAGTGGTGGTATTGTTTGGCTCAACAAAATGTACTAAGAACTGATACTCGATGCTCTGCTGGAGTAAATGTCCAGATGTGAATGAGGCGTCTGCTAATGTGAAATTATCAAAGGAATTAGCAAAAACGTATATTTAAATAAAAAAATTGGTCAAGTGCGAGTCGGACTCGCGTGGTTCCGTACTCTAAATCATCGCATTAACCTGTTAGAAATCGGACATAGAATGTGCCATCCATAAAGCATAAACAATTGCCCTACAAATCTACAATTTTACTGTGGTGTTTTGGTGTAGGAGAATCTTATATTTTAACTGATAGATTAGTTCCCTAGAATGTATTGAAAAAAACTTCCTTCGTGTCAAGTTTCTAGACGGTACATGACAGCCCAGGTTTAGTTTAACCCCTCCCTGTGTCTCTGTCTATCTAGTGTTATAAGGAAGGGACGCAGATAGAGATAAACTAAACTTGGCCAGTCATGTTAGGGCCACTGTTGTAATAAGAAAATTAAAGCGTCAGTGACATTAATTGACAATCTGAAATCCAGTGCAAATCCACATTTTAGTGAACGTAAACAACATGGAAGGCTAATTTCGAATACATTTTCCTTCAAATTATGCTCAAATTATATAACAAGAAAGAAGACTATTTAAAATTTGGGAGACCACAATTAATAAGGGACCATTTTTGGCCTCTTGAAATACTTGTATATTTTTTTACGTTCACTCGTTATGGGATGATTAATCTGAGAACCGATTGGTTTGTTAAAATAAACATTTGGGAATAATCTGGATAGTTATTTATTTGTATTACTCATAGTTTTTACATTTGGCAAAATCGATCGAATATCGCTACGATTCGAGATCACTTCACGCTTACGATAATTGACTTTTGCTGTTTGGCCGCATTCTGACATGTAGTTTGAAAAGCCTTGTTCAAATATTTTGATAAGTTCGAATAATAATTTGCAGCGTTAATATAGGTACGCTTAGATAACTGACTCCGTTAAGTTCATACACTGTTAAATGTGATTGAGAGAGCAAATAAAACTTGTAGCCAAGTCCAAGTACAGTCAGCCTCAGAAGTAGCTTAACACTTAAGAACCTTGTCGTAGTAACGTATAAAACGAGAGTTGCTCGAATTTATCACATTACTGTCAGCGACAAGGTACTGAAATGTTTAGCCACTTCTGAGGCTGACCGTACGTATTAAGCAGTACTTGGATTATCTGCTACGATAGCAAAATGTGTGAAAATTGCGACAGCGGTATCCAATAAGCAAGCACGAGTGAGATAAGTTATCTTATCATCACTGACTGTTAGGTCTACATGTTTTTGGTCCTAATAACTGCATCATTGGCAATTAAACAAGCCTGGTAGAGCTTATGAAACTTTTGCTACGTTTTCCAAATTCAAATTAGTTCGTTTTTGCTAATGGGTCATTCTCTCATTTCGTGCAAATCGAGGCATTCTCTCGGTTTTTTTTTATTTCTATACTAATATTACGATTAGACTTTTCTCTGGTTATGAACTCGCTTGTTAACAGTTTCTTGCTAAAGGCACATTGCTATTTTTTATAAAATAAGACTTTTGGTAATGAAGTGTGCGCTGGTAATGAAATTAGCTGAGATGGTAATGATAGGTCACGGAAAGAAATGAAATGAGCATTGGATGGTAATATTTCCAGGAGATGGTAATGAAATAATATATATTAAATAAAAAATAAAAAATGTTTAGTTATAAATAATTTTGGTAAAACGATGTTAAAATCACACAAGATATACCTACTTACTTTTAAAATAAACTGTTAGGTACCAAAGACAATATTGAATGTATTTTCTTATTAACTGATATATATCACTCATTACTACTAGGTATTTATGAATTACCCTATATATATATGCTATTGATTTTCACGCTGTGCAAAAAAAGATCCAACGCTATTTGTTTACATAAAGGCGTAATCATTTTTACTAAATGAATGATTATTTTTAAAATCACCAACTTAAGTTTTACATGTCTTCTCAATTGTATCTGTTTCGGTAATCATGAAAATACTTTTATTTAACACTATACCTATAACATGATTGATACAAATACTTTGAGAAAATCTTTGTTACATTTTTTTAATAAACACACCTTTGATAATAATGCTTTAACAGATGTTATTTTTAAACTTCCAAATTTTAGGATCTAATTCTGTAAATCATACTTAACTTTTACAATGTAAGAAAATCTCACGTTAATATTGTCAGAATAAAAAGAAAGGCTGGATGAAACTACGAAATGATCAGCTAAATATTTCGCAAGGTGTAGGCGTAGTCACAAAAAGGGAACATATTTTAATTTTTAATTTTTTCCATAAATTTTGCATAGTTTCATACAACTAGTCTCTAAAATATATATGTTAAAACTTCAACAAAACTATATTTTTCCTTACATTTATTTACTAAGACTAATCATTAAAAAGTCTTAAATCAGTCTGTTCGTCACAGTAATGCAAAAATTTACACCTGCACATTATTTTTTTATGGTTATTGAGTGAAAAATTAAAGGAAATATACAAGAAATTCTATAAGCACGTAAGTAGGAGAGCCTATTTAAATTGTAATTAAAAGCAATACAAAAAATTATAGGCAATAAGTAAATTTTTAAAGCAATACTGCCCTCGTCGATTGAGGTGTGGAATCTGTAAAGTACTCAAAATTAGCGACGCCGGAACCGTATCTTCGTCAATTACTGTTGATCAATTAAACGTATCAGACTTGATGGTAGCTTTCTTTAAAAAACTAATCGTGCAAGATTTATTGTCTGGGCAATCTTGAACTTTTTCTATATAGGCGTACACATTGGCTTTTATTTTATACTCCACGATTATCAAATCACCAACTTTGTCTTAATTTGGATTATTTTACTTATTGCCACTATCCTGTAAAGTTTGTCCTTTATTGCTCTTAATGTTATCTGTTTGCGTTTCTTTTTGAGTCAAAGTCTCTGCGTCAGATGTCACGGTATTGGATATACATACGGGGCGTCCCTAAAACCAACGCCAAAACTTCGAGGACTAATAGAAAATCTCATAAGCTATCAAATTAAGTAGATATCACCTTATTAAAAAGTTAATAGTTTTCGATATATAGGCACTTTTATAAAAATCGTGATTTTTGATACCCTGAACCAGTCTTTCGGGTGCTGCAACAGCAAATTTGGGAATTTAAAAAATCAAATTTTTGCATAATGCTACTTAAGAACTGTGCTATCGAATCTAATCAAATATTTTTTACATGCTATTACGTTAAGGCGGTAAAAAAATTAACAAAACCGAACATAACATTTTTTTGATTTTTCATCTGCAGTTTTGAAGGTTGTCTGGAAGAGATCACTGCTTGGCGATGAGACCGCCTGTAGACTCTGGTGTAAAATTTCCCTGTATGTGTTCTTTTATTTTGTTTCCTTGTGTGAATAGATAAAGAGTACTTATTGTTGTTGTTGTTTGATCGACGTTCACTTTAACAAGTGTTCTAAACTAACATTGTACAAAACGTAAAAAAATTGCACATTCATTGTAGTTTTCAGAATCGTACAACATTTAATAATTTACGCAGCAGTTACTGCTATGCTAATGCTACTTTACTCCAAAAGGAGCTCATACTGTAGTATGAGCTACATAAACACATTTGACTATTCAATACATATTCATTACCTTCCTAAGTCATTCATTACCATCTTTCTTAAAATTGGAAGGAAAAGAAGGTAATGTAAACGATATGAATGAAGTTTTCGTCACTTTTTTCGTTTATCTCGTTTAATAATTGACTCTAAGTTTACAAAATTATTTAACCGAAACATCGTTCAAAATACCACAAATAGACAATAGTATCGAAATTTACATAAATGTACTTATTGAATACGTCACTGGATGGTGATGAAGCCCAAACGATACCAAACCCATTCCACACGCGAGAGAAGGTGGTTATTTTCGACAGCAGCGGCGTGTGAGTGTCTCTCACGGCAGCTCGCGGTTGGCTGAACAATGAGCAAGGTTTGGAAACGTCGGTAGGCGCTGCACGGACGCGCTATCTATCGATATATACCTTATCCATTTCTCGCGAGCGGAATGAAGGAATCACCAGTAACAAACACTTAGGGAGCTGTATTTTTTTTTCTGTTACTTATAAAAAATCATTATTTTTCACTTAAAAACATTACTAAATTCCCTATTGATTTGACATAAAACAGATACTCAGTGTTGAGTATTTAAGGTTCAAACTGAAGGTCGATATCATAACAATATGCATTGCGTGCAGAGATGAATGAAAAAATGAGTGTTATTTTTAAATATAAGGAAAACAACATATTCTATAGGGTTGTTTTTTAAATGCCTCTGTACCTTATATGAATAACAATAATCCTGCATAAATAGATTTTTGAACATTCCAGTATATTTTTTTTAATTTACCATAAATACCAATTTGCACGAAATGAGAGAACGACCCTAATATACTTTTTTTTTCATTTCGAAAGTTTGCACATTGACGCTAACTAACATAGGTTTACTCTGCGTTTATGAATGAGAGGGTTTGTCTTCTTTTTCTTTACATAGTATAAAACAAAGTCGCTATCTGTTAATGTCTGTCCTCAATTTTTCGGCCGCTTACTCCTTCCAAACCGGTTTTGTCTATCTTTTAGAGATTTTTGTACATTATACCCTAATTGCAACTCGTGTAAGCCGGAACGGATCGCTAGTGTAAAGCCGATACAGAAGATACAGATATGCTTAAGAGGAAACACCAAGGCCCAGAGAATTGAAAAATAGGTATTTGTAAAATCTATTGCTGCCTCCATCTATCAAGCCTCCCCCCGCAGAGCGCAATAGAGACAGCCGCAGCTTGGACTGAAAATACCTATTTAAAGTACACAAAATCAACGATTCGTAGACCCCTGATTCCTTCTCCAAAACTTAACCGATTTAACTACTTTTTTCATTAAAAATTAAAAAAAGGCTTTGGCTGTGTTCCTATGTTTTTCTTTTTTTATACAATCTAGTAAAATTTGTTTTCTGAATGTATGAACGCAGCCGAAAATCTGGCCAATTTTTTAGGTTTTGGAATGTTCATATCTCTTTTAATAATTAATTTATATGAAAAAAAGGAAAACATAGGGACATGCATAATAGTGGCCATAGATTTTTTGGAAAAAAAATATTGCTCTACTGGCATTATCCAGAGAGGAAACAAGGGACGACGTTTGTATGGAAAAACGACCCTTGTGTTTCCTCTTAAATATAGTACCTATGTCTCTATTCCAGTCATCACGTTATAAAGAATCTGTCTTTCCAACAGCTCGGGCGCAGAGGAGATGGCCAGCCGGCAGGCGGGTGGCAGCGGCAGCGAGCCGACCAGCTCGCCGCCGCGCACCTCGCCGCCCAAAGTGGTCGTGGACGAGAGCCCGCTGCAGCCCGCCATGGGCAAGCACAAGGAATGTGAGTACGCCAGCGCTGTATAAACAATAGTAGCTCATGTCCGTCAGGGATAGTGTAGCTTTCTATGAGTGAAAGAATTTATGGAATCGGTTCAGTAGTTTACAAACAAACTAGAAAACTAAGTTTACACCTTTATTATATTAGTAGACTAGCTTTTTCCCGCGACTTCGTCCGCGTAGACTTGTTTAATTGAATCAAGCAAACTTGCACCCATCATGCAATCTGCAATATTTCCTGGACAAATTAATGAGAATTAGTTGCTTTGCTGCTCATGACGTCACGACGGTGTATGACTCCTTATCGCTATCCCGTGGGAACTATGCATTTTTACGGGATAAAAAGTATCCTATGTGTTAATCCAGGTTATAAACTATGTGTGTGCCAAATTTCATCCATATCCATACAGTTGTTTTTGCGTGATTGAGTAACAAACATCCAAACACCCAATTATAATAATAGTAGGAAGTAGGATGAAGATAAGCGGACGCACGCGACTTCGTTCGTCTGGATTAGTTAGTAGTCTATGTCCGTCAGGAATAGTGTAGCTTGCTATTGGTGAAAGAATTTTTGGAAACGGCCCGTAGTTCCAGAGATTACCGCCTACATACAAGCATTAACAAACTAACAAACAAGAAATGAAGTTTACCTCTTTATTATATTAGTGTAGACAAGCGATCCTGGATTTACACGGGTGCAATCCACTAACGAAAACTTAATTAGAATTTATTGAACCTTCTGTAAAAAATCTCCAGACGACACTGAAAACCGTGTTCGTGGTTTAGAAGAAGTAAGCGGCCGAAGATATGCAGACAGTCTGAAACGAATAGCGACTTTTATACGATGTAACTAACGATCCATCGCACGGGCACCATTTGGGTGTAACTTATACAAAACCTTCCGTAATAAAATCCCTAAGTGTCAGTGAAAACTGTATTAAAATCCGTTGAGTGATTTAGAAGGAGTTAGTGGCCGAAGACATAGGCCAGACAGGAACGGATAGCGACTTAAAAAAAAACAACTAATATCATTAAATGGCGCGTTCGGTTTTTTTACCTCACCGATATCGCCCAATGCGGTCAGTGAACTTAGTATTAATGCAGGTTTTCCTCGTTGAGTCGCGCGCATAATTATACTGGGCGATGCGAGTGTCGCCGAATCTGTTGGGCGACGACTCGAGGCTGGCTGTTATCTTGAATCGGCGGGCAGCGTCCACGGCCGCATTAGAATGCCGGCCGTGTCTGCATATCCGGTTTTGGTCGAAGTTTCCGACGCGTGTCTGCGCGCCGTGCGAATAAACAAACGCCAGTCCCTGTCAACACAATAAACACGAACAAAACATGTACCGGTGTCTTAATCAAATAAATTAACTATTTTACGAGCTACAGGTACAGTCGCCTTTTAAAATCATTAATCTGCTATTAAGAATGTGTTGATGAACTTTTCTTCCTCCTCTTGAAGCGCCGACTACGAAGGAAGGTTGGCAACAAGTGAGGACAGCATAAGGCGCGATAATATACAGTTCAGGGCTCAAAATCTGTGCCTTACGAGGCGACTCCGTCAATTCCTAGCAATCATGTTTGCATTTGATTTTAAATCACCTCCTCACTAGAAATCTAGAAATTTTGTGCTAGTATAAACGATGACATTAAATAAATAAACAAAATTTGAATTGAAATTAACCTGTTGGTTATCTATTTTAACAACCTATAGTTTCTTCGTCTGTCTGCTCGTATGTAAATATTTATAAGAAATAATATTGAGTACTGTAATCCCGCTGGCTCTAGCTAGATTCTTTTGAAACCCATGCGTAATGAGGGGATTCTTGAAAAAGTGCTTTACATATGAAAATGAAACCGTTTTGGTAGCGAGAAGGCTGGCTGCGGCGCCCAGTAACCCACAATATTCGGCCCACTGGTAGTGAATGTTTCGTCTGTAATACGGTCGCGGCATAACACTAGTTTCCTTGTGCTGTGTTTACGTTGGCAGCGCGCCAGCCTTGTCCGCCGTCGCTCGCCGCTTGTCTGTGCGCGCAAACAACGCCGGGCGCGAGCCCTCGCCTCGCCTACACCAAAACACGGAATCTATCGATGAAGCGTGATACATCGCGCGACGTGTCGATCACGTACGCTCTTATATTTACACCGGCTACGTCAAATCACCTGGCGTCACGGCTCGTGTGCCTCGAATCCCCTATAATTTTGCATACACCCTATAAGTATGCAAAAGGAATCGTCTGTTGTCTGCATTCTAAATGAAATTTTGCCTCTGGAAACACCATTCAATATAACATTTGTTTGGTTGTCATTATTTGCGGAAAAACAATGTAATTATGAAATGTCTTATCTATCACATTGAGGAAATTCTTTATAATAGAGGTCGCCTAATAGAATTAAACATCATATTTGTCTCTTAGCGCTATTAACAATTGTGTAAATAATATCAGTAATGAGTATTATATTTATTTCAGCGTTGAAGGTGAAACTGATGATGAGGCGGCCCATCAACCAGTTGGTGGCGCAAGGAATCTTTCCGCGTAAGTAACCACAAATACTACGTCGTTTTCAATCATTTAATTTAGGTACTTTTTTATTAAAATGGGCGACAAGCGAGCATGCGGGTCACCTGATAGGAAGTGATCTCTCATTGGAACCAGTGACCCAAGAGAATCGCCGGCCGAGCCTCTTGGTCTCAAATGGGCCGGCGGGCGGGTTGAAACTTGAAAGGTCTTATTAAATATAACGCTAGCAGAATTGATAGATTTAAAAAATGCAATTCTCTATCATTGACGTGTGAAAGAGCTCTCGATATTTACAATATGAAATAGGTAGGTATTATATGGTTGTTAGTCAGATGACATTTGCTAGTCTGCTGGCAATCAATAGACCTTTACCCAGCAGATTTGGGCTAATTTCATTGACGCCAAAAAAGTAGCAACAAAGACAAGGAACGCAATGTAAACAAACAATTAGGTACGGACGTTATGGTCTTCCTGTGTAGTTGGGCTTATAATAAATGTTTAACACTCACAACTAATTTGTATTTTTACAGCACCAAAGACGCCACCCGCTTACTTTGAACAGTCCAAGCAACTGGAACGAGCGAAAACTGGAGACTTACTAAAAGCAAAAATACAACGGCGGCCAGATCGCCAAGAACTCGAACGAAGGCATATTTTGGAACAGGTTGGTTTAAAATTAAAAACTGTGTTTTCTTTCATCGCTATATGAACTTTTTTTGGACATTCATACAGTAAAATGTAGAAAAAATTATATTATTTATTTTTAAATGTGCGTATTATTTGATATTATTAATTTGACGGGTATATTCTAAGTCCAGCATTTCACGCGTATACTTGCGTGTAGCCCATCTCGCTGCTTCTGTAAGTGCAAATACAAAATACAACAGTATCAATGCCAGCGACCCCTCGGTCCACCTTGTACATTTGTAATCAGTTAGGAGAGCTCTGCATTGAATGACTGTGTTAATGAACATAAACGTTGTGAACAGGAGAGCCATGTGGACCCGAGCCTGGCGGAGAAGCAACGCATGCTCAAGAAGGCGCGGCTGGCGGACGCGCTCAACGACCAGCTGTCGCACCGGCCCGGCCCGCTCGAGCTCATCAAGAAGAACATCTTGCACACCGAGCAGGACATCGAGACCGCCGTCAAGAGCGGCACCCTCGCCTTCCGCGCCACCTGCGAGGGCGCCTCCGCGCGCCCCGAGCACCCCTCGTCCTACTGCGGCCCGCCCGACGACCTCTCGCCCTCGCCCTCGCCGCCCTGCGCGCTGGAGCCCGCGCCCTCGCCCGCGCCGCCCGCGCCCGCCGCGCCCGCGCAGGCCGTGCAGCACCCGGCGCCCGGCAAGGCCGACAAGAACCGCAAGAAGACCAAGCACAAACAGCAGCAGCCCAAGGCCCGCTTCAAGTTCCACGAGTACAAGGGGCCCCCCAACGCGCACAAGGCGCCCTCGCCGCCCGACTCCACCGAGACGCCGTACGAGCTGCTCCTGCAGCAGCAGCAGCTGCTGCTGCAGCTCATGCCCGCGTCCCCCGCCACCTCCTCCGCCTCGCTCGCCTCCGACTCGTCCGAGTACTCGGCGCCGCCGCCGCCGCCGCCGCCGCCCGCGCCGCTCGCGCTCGCCGCCATACCCACGCGCTACGAGGACATGAAGGTGTCCGACCTGCGCGCCGAGTGCAAGCGCCGCAACCTGCGCGTCTCCGGCCCCAAGCCGCAGCTCATCAGCCGGCTGCGCCCGTTCCTGATCGACAAGGAGGAGCCGCCGCGCTCGCCGGCCTCGGTCGCGTCCGTCACGTCGGCCGCGTCGGTCGCCTCGCCGGAGTCGCGCTCGGAGCCGGAGCCGGCGGAGGACATCGTGCAGTCGCAGCGGCGCCAGATCGAGGAGCTCGAGCGCAAGCTGGAGGCGTCGCGGCAGCAGCTGGAGGCGGTGCGGCGCGAGGCGGCGGGCGCGGCCGCCTCCGACCAGAGCCGCCGCCTGCTGCAGGCGCACCTGTGCGTCACGCAGCTGCGCGCGCAGCTCGACGCGTTGCAGCAGCCAGCCGCGCCGCCCGCCGCGCCCCCGCCGCCCGCGCCGCCGCGCTACGTGCTCGCCGCCTCCGACGCCACGCCCGAGCGCCTCGTGCGGCTCTTCACCGTCGCCCAGCCCGCCACCAGCTCCGACGCGGCGGATGCGACAGCTCCCAAAACGGCCAATTACATTCTGAACGGTGTTAAGGTGGTTCCCATCGCGATCTTGCCCTCGCCGCATTACGAGCCCGAACGCGCTGTCGTACCGCCGCCGCCTCCCCCGCCGCCGATGCCGATGCCCTCGCTGCACGATCGTAACGAAGATATGGACGACGTCATAGAGCTGCTGGTCGAGAACGGCGAACTGCCACCGTCGGTAGTGGGCACAGCGGTGAATCCCCCGATGCGAGCCGAGTTCCTCGCCAACAGCGCGGACGCATTCTCGCCTGCTGAGGTGCTCGGCGACACTCACACGCAGGACTCTCTCGCCGCGGACGAGCTGCAACGGGAACTGAACGACATCCAGAATGAAATCATGAACCACGCTGACCTGCACGCGGTCAACGGCAACCACTGTGACATCGATTCGGCCGCCACTGACATCGACGCAGATCTGAGCGTAGATTTACTATCCAACAATGATTTCCACCCTGACTTCAGCTCGGATCCGACATCGGGAGACCATGACGACTTCTTCGGGCTGCTGTCGGGCGACAGTAACCGCACTGACGACAACTCGCAAACAGCGATGGACATCGGTGAGGATCCTCCGGAGCGGATGACGATGACTCCTCTCACCAATGGAGACATATTAGATCACACGCGGACAGGCTTCGAAGATATGGACGACTTGTCTCTGCCGTCATTCCAGGAGGACATGATTCAAGAACGGCCGTGCGAATTCGACCTCAAAGAGTTCGGTATCGACCTCAGCTCTAACATGACCGTGGACGGTGACGCCTATGACTATATGGACACAGAGTTGATCCCTAACCTGTTCGGGCGCGGGCACGTGCCTCAGTGCGACCCGTTGCTCGGCGCCGTGCTGTCGCGGCCGCCGCCCCGGCCGGCGCGCAAGCACTACTCGTGGGACCGCATCGAGTACGACGCCACCTGACCTCCGCCGCGCAGCGAGACCGTTCCCGACGCCGGGCCGCCGCGCCCGACCCAGTGCTACGCTTTACACTACACATCACGCCTTACGATAAATGGACAAAGTTGCGACCGCTTTACTCATCAGCGTAGATCAAATTGGTCTTACTTAATAGTTTAATTCGAGTTGTTAATGTCCAATCAGTGCAAAAATACCGTTCGAGCTTGGTGCGATACCATTTTAAATATGATCTCTACAATTAAGTCTTGTTGATGTTCGCGTGGCAGCCTGAACAAGTGAAATACCGTGAAATATTGCGATCGCTGCTGAGCAGCGACTGGAGCGATTTGCACTAGTCTTTGAGTGACATGTTCTTCCAGGATGGTGATTAACACTTAGTAAAGACTAGATAAATCGAAGTTTAGTGATGTTCAGGCACATAGTGTCGGCATCGATAGGTTAATTTAAGACTTTGGTGTTTTGTACTTAACAGTTGATGCGACTCGTTTGTACCGCTAGTTGATAATAAATAGTCTAAATATTCATTTTACTTATCAGAGTACCGAGCGTGCGCCACCACTGCGCACGTTTAGCTCACCTGTAATAAATCCATTTTGTGTACTATTTATAGGCATTATCTACTTATGTATATATTGAAAGTATAATGTAATAATACTCAACATAGTTGTGGATTTCTGCATTCCGCCCGATGACTTAAAACATAAGGGAAAATTATCATTAGGAAAGATGTTTTCGTTGACGCACTAACAGTCAACCCTCGAGACACCTGCTAAGTACACATCTTATTAATTATACTTATTTATTGACTTGATGTTGTGTCAGTTAGCAAAAATGCTGTATGCTGTCTCTCTGCCGCATATAAGGCTATTTCCCAAATCATTGAATGACATTCCAGTCTTGTTGAAGTGCAAAATGCAGAATTTCTGTTTGATTGCCTTGCTCTCTATTCAAAGAAAATACTACAGAATAATCTTTCAGCTTCAAGTGATGCTAAAGTTATTTATTTGTTGACTGAGAATAATTGTGACAGTATGGTTATCGGAGAGAGTAGATTGCACATTCACAAGCCATCGTCATGGGTGGGACCAGCTCGGGAACAATGTTAGATACGAATTCATTTAGTCAGTAGGGAGCCGGCTCCGCGCACGCAAACAATTACGCGAACAGGCAGATTCACTTGTTAAATGATCACTCTCTTCCTTGGATCTTCTAATAATCCTTTTTACGTTAAAACACAATTCGATTCTCATCGATTACACCTCTTGTGGGGTGTAGCTTGCATCATCCTAAAAGTTTTATTCTAACTAGAAGGATTCTTACGTTACCATTACATTCTTGAAAATATATCATTCCAATTTATTATTGTCTAAAGTGTAGGATAGGTGAACCATTATGAGTAAGTTGCTGTTTGATTGAAAAGGCCGAATGGGTCGTATATTGTACATTTAAATGTCTTCGAAATCGTATGTCTGTTTGCGCAATTGTTTGAATGCATTATTTATAATTTATTTATTCACTTTGAGTGTACCGTTTGGTTTGATCGGGTGTATTCATTGCTATGTCCGAAGTCTTCACTAATTTATTTGTGTTATATTAACTATAAAGTTATTGTTTTAACCTTAGTTTAAGCAGATCCAGAGCGATAGGGAAAAATAGTTTTATGAAAGTAAATTGCCATTATTTGCATTTATATTATATCAAAATACCAATAGCGACAACGAATGTGGCTTTACTACCCGCATGTGCCAATTCTGTTTTACTAAATATTTTAAACTCATTTTCATTATTCATGCATATGCTCTGTGTGTAACCCAATCTATATAATGAAATATTGGTGTGAATAAACTCCGCTTAATACGCATATAAACATCTACATAAACAAAATGATGCAGAATCAGGTCTGAGTTTGTAAATTTGTTGGTGGTTAAAATATGTGACAGTACTTTAAAAATGTTTTAGTTTAAAGTACAGTCATATAAGGGTTGGTGCTAATAGTTCTCTAAGATGACAATACTGACTTGTATCAAATCATGTTTTTAATATTTATGTATACAGAACCATATTATGTGTATAAATATACTTGTGTGTGTGGCTCTAAAATTGCAACAACTAAAGATTTTATGTACTTAACACCTGTACCACAATAAAGTTGTATCCATTAAACCATTTGCAGCACAAAATTTACACAAGACTCGAGAAGTCACAGATATGAATATCATGTTGCTGCTTGGTTTGTAAGTAAACTGTAAACTTAAGTAATATTCCATTATCTAAGTAAATTATAACAATATCCTTTAGATATAAATATTTATAAAAATCTATTTGCTCATTATCTAAATTGTACCTACACTTTTAGCCAATTATATTATTCGAGTCAACTGCAACAGTTGCATGATGTCAACTACCATTAACAAGCTTGTGTGTTTCATGGCTTCTATACTTGCTCCTCTGAGAGTTAGTTTAAATGTATTTAACGAGATACTAAGTGAGATTAATGTTTTGATAAATAAATAGTATATTATCTGCATATTTGTTATTGTTGTAATTATTTTAGGAGAGTTTTAATATTTGTTTTAACTAGATTATATTCCGAAGTGATAATTCAATTGTGCTGAATTTAACATGTGTATTTTAGCTCTCTGCTATGCTATGCAAGTATAAGTATTCATGTAATTAGAAATTATACATTGGCTTCACAAGTACTCTTGTAATTCTATTAACCTTATTTATCATTACATCCTTATGCCTTTTTCGCAAATAGGTATACTGATTATTATTTCATTACGAAAAAGTAATAATAATAATAATATCCGAAATATTTTTGAATTAGTGAAAGAATCACTTTATTTGTAATTCTAATCTATTCACTTTTGTCTTATGTGCCTACAATTGCGAAAAAGTTATAAAAGTATTGAATCATTATCACAAAAACTAAGGTATCAAATATACTTAATTAGGTAATGTAGAGTAAAACATTATTGGGCTTAAAGTCCATTGGCTAAACTAAGATAGTAAAATATAGCAAAAGATAACTGAAGGAGTCGAATCGGATCAATACCTAGTAATCAAAGTTTTATACCTTGCCCTGTATTTGAAGCCTTGTGTAAATATTCATCAAGCCTTTACTAGCTTAAGGAAAGAATGTTACATTAAAAGTTTTGACACAAATAAATCTTGTTTTATTTATAATTTCTCTCGATTAGGTACGTAAATGCCAAAATTAGTAAGTCGTTTCATTTGCCGCCATTGTTTTCTGCGGGATAGACAGGCACAAGGAATAAAGACGTTTAATTGCGACAAAAACAAAAGATGTGCTCGAAGTAAAACAGGGTAAAAACCACAAATGTTCTTTAGTTTTGTTTGCTGCACAACAAAAAATACAGTAAGTAAGTAAGTATTAGTAGGCAGTCCTATCGCTTAAGAGCGATCTCTTCCAAACAAACGTTTTGATATTAAGGACCTGTTTAACCACTAACAAGTTCCTGTTCTCTAGCACGTTAGCGTTAATCGCACACAAACGCTTCCGTCCCTCTCGCACACGCGCACTGGTTAGAAAGGGATCATATGCTTTATGTCAGTTTATCAGCGATAAAAGCTAGCGTGCTAGGCCCCGTATTATAATATATTCAACAGGGGGTCTAGCACGCTAGCTTTTATCGATGACATAAAGCATTTACCCCGTTCTGACCAGTACGCGTGTGGGAGAGGGACCAAACTATAGCTGATATTAGTGATATCGTCCCTGTTTATTCTAGCAACACAAACACAGACGGTATCACAGATATCTGTTAGATATAATATCGGAAACTAATCAGAGTGGTAAAACAGGGCTTAGATAAAATAAAAATACAATAATCTGAAATTTCTTTTGATTTAATTTTTTTTATGTTACACATGCAAATGCCAAAGATAAATCTCGCATAAGCCGAGAATTGCCTCGCTCGCTGGTGCTTTTTACCGCGCCCGCGCGTTGCGCTGGCAATGTTAGTTTAGGGTACATTTTCAAAATGTAGACCTTTCGTCAACTTTGGTGTAATTTGTATGGCGCGTCTTTTTGTTCACTATATTTTATGTTGGTAGCAATTATAGAGGGTAAATGCGAAAATGTGTGTTCTTTAAGCGAGTACCTGCAGGTAGTAGACTCTTGAATTGTCACCATTTCCATTTTGTTTGACGAAAAGAGTGCCATACAAATTACATCAAAGGTCTGGAGTTCGAAAATGTACCCTTTAACACAAATAAATTTCTATTTCTCTGGCAGAAAGTAGAAATATCCCAAGACGGATCCGATTCCGACTTGATTCCGAAGTATCCGACCTCTATCCGACATATTAGTAATCTGTGGTATCCGAAGGGGAACGGAAGGGAATACCGACAAGGCGAATTCATAAAAACATTTAGAAGTGAAGTTCAAAAATATGGCTATGAATTAATATATGAAAGTAATTTGAATATTATTCATTGTTTTGCGTAGTTACCGAACGTAGTTTATTTGTTTGTAAAGTGTTTTTTCCAAACGAGTTATGATATTGGGCGAAACACTGTTGTTTTCTCTGTCTTTGATCGATAGTGGTGCGATATTGTTTCTTTTAGTTTACTTTATAATTACTTTGTCCGACCTAGAATGTGATTACCTGAACGCTCAAGAATGTTGTGAGAAATTAAACTATTGGCTGCTACCGAAATACATAGGGCATTCGTTTATTACGTTTCTGTTATTGCTGCACGGGCAGCTGTTACTGTTCCTGATAAATCTGCCTATGTTTATTTGGTTTACTTACGAATATTTTACTATACCACAAGGTAATCTCGGAGCGTACGACCCCGCCGAGATCCACAACCGCGGCCAGTTGAAGCGGCACCTGCGTGATGTCATGATCTATGTCGTCTATTACTTGATATTCTTCTTCATTTATCTGTACTGCTTTATACTGGCGATACTGAAAGGCGATCCGCTGAACCGCGGGGCCGATGAGGAGATTGTGACTGAGCTATAACATCAGCCATGGCAGACGCTCTCCGTGATGGAGGCGCGAGGGGCGCAGAGGCTTGCCCGGCAGCAGCCCCTAATGAGGCCGTGAGATGTGTCAAGTTGCGGTTACCAGAAAACATTTTAGCCTACCTCGAGAGAAGAGAACTGGTCCGAGATGAACTAGTGACGCCTACCAACAGTTTGTCGGAGAAGGTTACTTCTAATTATATTATAGCCAAAGAAATCCTTAGCAATTTGAACTGGCAGGACAAAATGCTAGCCAAGCTTGTGTGCAGTACCTGGCTATCTGCAGTGCACACGTTGCAGAGGGAGCAACTGAGTCCTGCAGATTTTGTAATAGATCTGCATTCTAGCAGCTCTGCCATGGGGGGGATTGAATACAAGAAATCAGCCAGTTTTGCTACGGAGCCACTGGCAGTGCTGACATTCGCTAACACAGCAGGCTTCAACATAACTTGCAGATGTAAAGTTATATCACCTGTTCCTTGCTCCCCTGCCTGTGACCATGAACATAGCTGTAAGTTGGGAATTCACTTGTTTTTTTTTTTATAATTGTTTATGAACTGGTATAAAATGTTACAATGATGAACCTTCTATTTACAGTGTTGGATTTGGTACAGCAAAATGTCAGTGCTCCAAAAGAATGCATGTTGTCAGTTCGTGCCCACTACCTCTCGTACATGCCGCTTCCACAGTCAATAACCTATGAGCACACCATCACTCGGCACATGTTTATACTCTCAAACCCCTTCATTGGTGGAGTTTATATCCCTCAGATACCTGATGTGGAGTTTCATGTGATTAACATAAAGTCTAAAGGCGATATGCAACGGGATTTCTACAGGGAAATAGATCGGTTGTCACAAACTAGAGTGTTCAAAGGAGTGATAGTTTATGTCACTGAGAAGTATTTGTTGCATTCAGTTCAAGATATTGTTTTCTTGAATTATTTGAAGGAAGTGTAAGTATAAATAACATGAGTCAAATTCAGTGCATCTAGCACGAAACTTCTCGATGCGCGTTAACTCGCTACGTTACTCAGTGCGTCTCTTTCTGATTAGCTCAGTAGAAGAGAGACGTACTGACTTACGTAGCGAGGTAAACGAGTATCGAGAAGATTCGTGCTAGATGCACAGCTGTAAATTGCCACAAACCACTGGTTAACAGTACAACTTTAAATAAAAATACCCTGAAAAGATATACATATGAGTATAAAGGGTTATGTTCTATTTCAGGCAGCCTGATGTCCCCTATGCTTTAGGAGGCTGTATAGTAGAGGATACTATGTTCGAACAGAGTGACATAAATCACATCATCAAGACTGTTAATGAGGGTAAAGATTTTATCACCGAGAATCTTATTTCAATTGGCATATTTTCCGTTCCCAAGAGTGAGAGCAATGCAGAGAAGGCGGATAGGTACAACTTTGAAATGTATTCCCTAATTATTGATACATCGGACTGGGCTAAATCTAGGATAATGCAAGCTATAACGGAGGTAAGTCTACAATGCAGTCAATGTTTATATGGATATAAGCAAAGCATTGATAACATAATTACTTTCGACACTGGTAATTAATGATAAAAACTCTTTGTTTTGTATTTCAAGAAGCTCAGTTCAAATAGAGATAATTTTTAATCATAAAATAAATAAATATCTTGTGACTATTAAAAGCGTTTACGCCGTTACGCCGCCGCATGGCGTTTCACACAAACTTAAAAGCTTTGAATTTTTGAATGTATAAACACATTAGTGACAATCGCAACAGTCTTAAACAACCTCATATCTTAACATTTACAGTTCGCAAGACAAGTACCGAGATACGAGCACAGCGTGGCGATTAAACTGTCCTGTCTCGGGCGCGACCAAAAGCACGAAGTCGAGCAGGATTACTTCCGAGCGTCGTTCCCGCACACTCGCATCGTCGGTTGCTATGGCAACGGAGAGCTCGGAATCAATCACCCGGCGCGGCCGCCCCCCGACAGCCTGCTCAATACCGTCAAACGTTTCCGCAACGACACGGGCCCGCACTTCGGTATCATGTACTCATACTCCACTGTGTTCCTGTACATGGGCTGGGGGAAACGCTCCCAGCCGACGGAAGCTTCCGCCAGCACGCAGAAGACACGTGGCAAGACGCATCCACGGTACTATTAGTATGTTTGCTCAATAAGCTTTCTATGCTAATCTCCACTTTGGGTTATTCTAAAAATATTCATGAGGGTACTTTTTAATAAAGTATTGCTATAGATGTTAATAATGCACTTGTGCAGTGGTTGGTTTGGAACGGTTCTTATACGTTATGTCTTACATGTATAAATATGGATGAATGTTTGTCGTTTCAACTGCTTCAATTTGCCATTTAATGGTACAGTCAGTGTAAAAATACGGGTAAATTGGGGCCTAATGCCGGCGCAATAAGGTTGCCGTTACATATTTTTGAGCTGTTTGAATCGATACACATTTTTTGCACTTGACTGTAATTACAATGGTAACTTCACAAGCAGTCGAAAGAGCAAATATTCACTCGCCAAATCTCTGAAATAGAGGTCATCTTAATCAAACGTCACAGCAATTACCGCCTGAATTTTACAATTGACATTGTATGTACATTTTTTTATGACTGATATTTAACCAGAACATAATCTATATCTTTATGAATAAGTATAAAGTGAAACTTTAACAGGTATTTACAACCAGAAACTGAGGTGGCACGTGTGTGTGAAAACAAATGAAGCTTTGAGTTACAGTACACGTTTTTTCTCTAAGGTGCGATTAGCTTAACTTGCGTCAGGATGTAGGATAACAGACAGTCGACGTCCGATTTCATTAGAATTTTACTAAAATGCCTACACCATACTGTTTTAATTATATGTGGTGGGACACGACAGGCGTCCTACAAATCACTAGTGACAAGCACCAAACCATTACGGGAGCCTTGTTGTTATCTTATATTTTATTATATTGTATATTTGTTTAATATTGGGCACGACTATGAGCTGCGTATTGACTAAGCGCGGCAGCCACGCTTAAATGGATACCGCCCAAATAACACAAGCGCTATAAGAGTTGTTTAGTACAGTCAGCTTCAAAAGTCGCTAAACAAGAACCTCGTCGTAGTAGGGTATAATGTCAGTGTCTCGAATTTGTCACATTACTGACAACGACAAGGTACTAAAATGTTCAGCTACTTCTGAGGCTGTACCTGTATAGGGGCGATCGCCATTTTACAGCTACTATACAACTTATATAGCATTTTTTGTAAGCTTTGATTGCTGTACCGGGTGCTAGGTAGCTCGAACATGGGTTCGCTTGAACATGCCGCGGAGCGAACCAATCTATTTGTTTTTTTGACGCGCGGCAAAGGCTTGGCACTTGGCAGTGCATTGCTTGCGCGCAGTTGGGACGAGTTTTGGAACGATGTTGGCTCGAATGGCGGCTGACAGCAAAATATAGCGTCTATGGTTGTTTTGTACTGCTCATACTGCAGTCACTGCAGGCCTGCGCGGCACGTGTGTGGTGCCGCGGATCATGAAAGGTTGTGACAGAATTGCTACGCGGGTCAATTCATTTGAACAAGCGGATGTTACGCGTGGCGGCTGCGTTTAATCGATACGCACTTTAAGATTGTAATACTCGGGGTTCTCTTGTATCTAGCGCCATTAATAAACTAAGAGACGTCTAATGTATAGCTGGTGATGATTCGCGCGTTAATGGAATTGATATACATGTGTGGGCGTTTAATTGTAAATTGCGGGCTCACTACGCCTTGAAACTCTGGAAGCTTATGAAGGGTGGAAAATTAATGTCATGTCCTATTGATGACAAGTTTGTTCGTCTTAATTCAGTATCTTCTGATTCATACCGAAGAAAGCACACTAAGTAAATTACAGTTTTTTAAATGTTTGTTTTTGAGATTGGCCACTTGTTCGAACTATCCTTTAATTTTCAGCTGTAGCCGTTAACTTTTCGGTATTGTACTGTCACAAATCAAACCAGGCTCCTTATATGGCTAAACATGTATCCTGGAAAGTAAATGGCTTCAGCAGAAAATAGCATTCGGGAAAACGAAGATTCTGACAAGAATTTGCCATTACCATTTAGACGTTTGATATAATTTTACAAATCTGAAGATGTCGAAGTTTACGCACGAGATAGTATAATTTCTATTTATCCTGTACTGTCATAAAGCCGTAGCAAGTTGTGCTAGCGGTGCTGCTGTCACACGTTAGTTAGTTCGCCCTTAGCATGCTATTGTTGCCACAGGACAAGAACATTCGAATCTTACACGCAAGAAAGGGACATGCTTTATATTCACATCAAATAGTTTACTAAGGTTCCTAACTCCATGCATTTATCCATCCAAAATACCAATAAAATAATTGTCCCCGCCGTTGCATAGTCGTGTTTTAGATGTATCTCCCCTGCCATGTACTGGGACCACAACTGCTGCTGACATCAGTTATGATATGTATGAGCTATAAAAATGATGCCAATCTTCCCTAGTGCAGTCATACTGAACCATATTCATCCTTATTTAAGTAGTAAACAAATTTTATTGCAAACAAAGTATTGTTTATTGTTTAAAAAATATATTCTAAAGCAACAATTAAGTAATGTATCGTTTTACAGCCTCGGTTTGGTTTATTTAGGCAATAATCGACGTTTAGGTGACAAAAAGCAATTTTAGGTTAGAATTTTGTTTAGATGTTAAGACAAGTACATTCGTATGTATTAACGGACTAGTGGCAATAGTGTGCGCAGCTGAAACGATATCAAATGCATCTATTGATGACTTCAAGCGCAGTTATGACCCCAGTATGTATAGATAACACCTGTCCTCTGTGCCTACCCTACATGTCTAAATATTTTACATCGCTTAATAAACATCTCGATCCGTAGTGGAAAAGTGTATTGTATCTGTCTGTATAATAATAAATTTTAATTAAGACAATCTGCGAGGGCTTTTCATTATGCACACTTAGACCAAATTCCTGTCGAACCATCATGTTCACACTGATAAGGTACAGGCGACTACAAAGAGATGTATCCATTTTTGTATCTTATTTCAACGCAATAAAGAATTAATAATTTCAGCCATTATTTTGCGGAGGTCTATATTAATAATTTGGAACTAATTACCTTGATTCCATGAAACAGTAAAACCAGTTTTTTAAATGCAATAAGGTACAAAACTGATTGTATACGTCTGTGTAATCGATTGTACAGAGTAGATGTACAGTCAGCCTCAGAAGTAGCTTGACACTTGAGAACCTTGTCGTAGTAACATGTGAAATGAGAGTTGCTCGAATTTGTCACGTTACTGACAGCGACAAGGTACTAAAACTTCCAGCTACTTCTGAGGCTGACCCAGCTCCGCCGTAAGCGGGCGTGCAAGGCGTTTACCGCACGCGGGCGGCACGTCCAGGGGGCGGCAATTCTTTTCTTATATCACACCCTTATGAGACAACAATAAACAGCCTTTCTGGCAAGCTCAGCGTGGGTAGTCATAGATCAACAGGAGCGGCATAATCGGTATTGCACACGGGCATTCAAATAGCTAGCGGTGGGCCTGGGCTGATCGTACAGTCAGCATCAAATACATCAAATACATTGTTCAGTTTAGTCATATTTTAGTAGTTTTTATTTTTATTTTGTTGTGGCCACATTAGCTATCTAGCCATCGTGATTGGTCACAGTCGTTCCCCCCACCATTCGTTAGTTTGTTAATTTTTATCGTTAATTTTTGAAGTTGAGTTCCTGTTTGAATTTTGAACTGTGAACAGCTTTGTCGTTACACGTCCCGAATAATTTAAATTTCCCACTACTTTCGCGCATTCAACTAGTTCAGTTTAAGTGTGTGTTGGAGTCTCCTGGCGCGGCACCAGAATCTAAATCCGAGGCTAAGTGCGATCGCTGAAGGTAAAGCTGACAGTAGATCTAGGGAAGCTGAAGGCTGCCACCGACAGTACATCGCTGCGGACGCCAAGGATTCTGCATACAGCAGCTCCGAAGCCACCAGGTTAGACCACCAACTCACTACTGTTATTTTATAGTTGTGTTACATACACAATATTCTTGCTTAGAACCCATAACTTCCTTTCGTTACCCATCGTTTCTCGCTATACAGTCCATTCCCTTTGGTTAACCGCACATACATACACGGTGGTCAAAAATACCAAAACATGCCCGAACATATTTTACAATAGAGCCGAGTCCAGGGGTGCAATTTTTGAATCTCATCGGGTGATTAAAGCTCACCAAGATGACCGAATCTCTGTGAAAAACGTCACCCGGTGACATTCAAAAATTGCACTTGTGATACTTTTGAGAACCGCCCCGGATATTTGGTGCTGACGGTACCTAGCTCTGATATGATCATGATCACGATGATTTCATCGCATCTATATAATTGTTGTGTAGGTATTTGTTAGCATGTAGGTAACATGTCGGGAGGAAAGAGAAATCACGCAATGTTTGTCATGTAATCTACCGTGATGGGAACTTTCAACAATTGTTCAGCATGACAGGTCTTTAGTCACAATATCTAATTACAGTCAAATTAGTCAGAAAGTTATCATGAATATGCAAAATTATATTTGGGTAATACTCATGCCTTTTCCTTGGATCACATTTTTTTACCTATTTCGTTCCCATCTTTGGGGACACAAGTTCGTTGACTGCCATCAACTAGCTTAATCTTATCGTTTAACAATTAGCTATCAAATAAACATTAGGTACGTTCAGTTCAGAAGTAGCTGAACATTTTAGTACAGTCAGCGTCAAATATACAAGAGCGGGCAAGGTGGTCAAAAATATCTGAACACGCCCGAGCGTATTTGACAATAGAGTCGAGTTCAGATATTTTTGACACCTTGCCCGCTCTGGTATATTTGACGCTGACTGTACCTTGTCGCTGTCAGTTATGTGTCAAATTCGAGCAACTCTCATTTCATTCGTTACTACAACAAAGTTCTTAAGTGTTTAGCTACGTTTAAAGCTGACTGTACTACTAAAGACAATGTATTGGATAGACTGACAGAATGCGTTCATTGAAGCGTATATACTTAATACTGTTTGCGCAACGCCATCTCTTGGTGATTTTCCTGCATTACAGCTACAGTTCTTTCAGAAAAACTGATGGTTTAAATAATATGTTTAAATAAACTCTAATCAATGCCAATTTGCTAAATCTATGTTTAACTTTCTTCTTTTCTGTTGCAAAATACCTCGCCGGACTACTTAATAAACAGTATCACGTAAAATAATTGTTTGAAGCCAGAGCAAGATATTCATAGGGCGACTGTCTGTCAGTCTAATCAAAACACTGTCTTTGGTATTACTCACATATTAACACAATAAATTACTACAAAGCCATGACTATAAAACTTGAGGTTCGGGGTTCGATTCTTGGGACGGGCAAATGTTTATATGATGAATACGAATATTTGTATCCGAGTCTTGGATGTTATACGTACTTAAATACCTATATATTTATCTATATAAGTACATATGTATATCCGTTATTTAGTACCCATAACATAACAGCTTTAGTTGTTTAATTTGGGATTTTGTTCAATGTCCCAAAATATTTATTTATTTTATTTATTCACGGTACATTTATCTGAAAACATAAACATTTTGACAGTCTTTTCCGAAAATGTCGTATGCCGATATGCTCCACATACATCGGATCAGATTTACTGTAACACGGTGCAGCGGTGCAACAAGCTCCGATAAAAGCGAACCAATGTCATTTTGTGTAACGTCATTTTCATGATCGGATACCGCAAAATGGACGTTAATAAAATCAATGCACATTTATAGCAGACTTAGGCTGAGTATCCACCAGACCTGTGCGCGGTAGCGGAGCGGTGTGAGGATGCGCAGCGAAGAGTGAAACGATGTGCGCGTTTCCACTAGAGATACAGTAACGCGCGAGGAGTAGCGAAGCTGTAAAGCTGTGTGCAGATGAATGATGTGAAGATGCTTTGCGGAATCTTTTCAGATACTTTGCGCATACACTCCTCGCACACATTTCTCGCTCGCATTAATAATAATACTAGTTTAGTAATTCTAATTGACAAAGATTTAATGAACAAATAATTATATTCTATTCCCGCCTGTTTCGCCTGTTTTATATGTAAAACAACCTCGCTCCGCTTGCCCATTTCCACTAGGGCCCAATTTTATAAACGCGACAGGCGACAGGTGACAGTGACAATTCGGTACACATTGCTTGTCCACTATGATGTTAAGTCTGTAGCGTTACTTGTCGACACAGTAATGTACGGCAAATTGTCATTGTCAGCTGTTGCCTGTCGCTTTTATGAAATTGGTGATTTTGGAGGATAGGAATTTGAAGTAATACTATTGGTGGATTTTTTCGTCGCGCACCTTTTAGCTGCCACGCACAGCTTTAGTAGATGCGATACCTTAGCGGTAAATGCCTTCATTTTAATCTTGAAACACTATATTGCATCCCGGTGACCTACATATTACCGAGTAAGTATTAAGTTTCGGCGACAGCAACGCTCTTTCTGAGAAGAAGTAAATTTCGCGTTTGTGATTATTTTTATTTTTAATAACAAAATTGCAAAACCATCAACGAGATAATTTAGTATTTAAGATTCATTAGGTTTTTAGTGTTTAACTTAAACAGAAGAATCCTAATTTGGGTAAATACCCCGTCTATTGGCACCCAAAGTACCGTAGTAAGTAAGTAAGTAAGTGTTTACCCTATGTAACCGAGATTTCTTTCGATGTCGATTTACCTTTAACTTGTCCCTCAGTGCGGCTCTGTCTAATTAGTGTCATGAGAAAGAAATTTACTGAGGATAACTAAAACTTGTGCCCGCTATGTTAGGTCCGCCGTCAGTTAGTGTTCCATAGGCTTCACAAGCTAAACCTTGTAAATGGATTGGAATTCAATTTATTTCCTATGCAGATATGAATAGTTGCATTACCAGAAAAGGACTTAATATGTCCTTTTATTATTATTAGATCGTATACATTATTTAATAGATCCACAGTCACAGATCTGATACCTTTTATTCTGAAATATGGACTTTGCGGTATAACAAATAAAATCTAGAATAGCACAGACACGACGATACTTCGTTGAATGGACGATAAGCTAAAGTTGAGTTTATGTTGACTTAACTTCCTTTTTATGAGCTTTATTTATTACCCGACTTCGGTGAAGTCAAAAGGTTATGATTAGTAGTCTATGTGAATGTATGTATGGTTATATTTAGGTATGTTCCACCGTAGAGCCTAAACTACTAAACGGATTTTAATGAATAGTATCTATCGATTCGTTATTATGACCCAGGTAACATAGCCTTTATTTTAAATGAACAAAATATAACGGATTTTATGTAAGTACTTTAAAATATAGCTTTTTTCATCAAAAGAAAAAAGTAGAAAATACTGAGCTCATAAATGTAAATATAAACCTAGTATGTGCCTAGTAATAACGCCATCTATTGTCGATGGCATTCTAATTATACTCCTAAATCACCATAAGTAGATCTTTGAACAGAAACCTTGAATAAGCTTGAGAAAATAGTTGTACTCAGTGAAAGAAATGGCTAACCTTACACTGAGCATTGTCCGACTTGCTCTTGCCCGGTATTTTGCTGTACCATCAAATGTTAAATAAAATAAACTGTTTAATTAAAATTTGGTTTTAGAACTTTTTCCTTTATTTATTTTTTCCGTAGTCGGGTTACAGTGTTTTTAATGTTTTCTTATTTTGAGAACACGTTTGAAAAATCCGGAAGATAAAATAACGATGTGCCTGCCTATCATCATAGTTCCCCACAGACAGAACCTAACTATTAAATAGAATACCAATTCTAGATTTGCCTACAGCATATATTTAACGAGCAAATAATAACAAAATAAGCCGCTGAGTGGCTGACCGGCGATTACCTATCAAACAACTTTGAATGTGATATCATACAAATTATAGCTACAGTATCATAATGTGATTTTGGTTACCGTTATTAGTATTTTACGATTGCCGGTCTAAAGAGAAACTATTTGTTTTATAGGAGCACGCAGAGCGTACTGGCTGTACAATCTGGCAGCTAGAAAGTGAGGCACAGAATCTATGCATGACAAATGGATGGACTGTATACATACCAACAGGCCACGCTGGTGCCTATAGGTTTGTCATTTAGATCTGCACCGCATACCTATGTAGATATACTAGATACCTTAACTAGGGTATTTTAACTTTTTGAACTCGCGGAACACTTGCGAAATTTCTAAAAGCGCAGACACACTTCGAATGAAATTGTGGGAAAAGAAAATAACAGAATTGAAAAACTCCTTATTACGCAGGCGGACTCAGAAGGAGACAATAACCTGAAAATATGCCAGCTTCTGTATTTGAAACGTAGGTAATTAACAACAGTAAATAGGGGTTATTGAATAAACATGTTATCCAGTTTAAACTTCGTTTTGATTAAAAATATGTATGTATGTGCCGATAGTATTCTAATCCGAAAAAAGACGAAGTGTGCATGTGTTCGGTTTAAGTCTTCATTAGTGAACCTTAAAACACTGTTAGATATCAGTTTTTCATGTTTTAAGAGGAAAAGAGCAAGGTCACATGATGGTAAATAATCCCTGCCGTCGCGTCGCTCATGGACACCCGCTACAACTAAAGAATTGCTGGCCTGTTGCCGGCATTTAGGAAAAGAAAGGAGGGAGGGAAGATTAATTTGGGCTTTTGGCAGTCTTTAGCCCTAGGTGTTGCTACTCTGTGAAATAACCTTTGCGACCAAACAAGACCGCCTAAGATTACGAATAAATTATCCCTTTCTGGGGGTCTGTTCAACTAGGGTCCTAAGAAAGGGACACATAGAGCTTAATTAAACTTGTTTGGTCCTGTTAGGGCCGCTGGGAGGGTGATAGTACACCGGTCGAACCATTTTCAACAAAACTGAAACTTAGTAATTGTCATTTTAATAGTAAATATTCAGTTAGAAAAGTGAATGAGCTCTGATAACCGGGTTTCCAATGCGCAGCCTCTGAGTGGCCGTGGCCGTGGCGGCGCAGTTTTTATGGATCAGTTACAGTAACAATTACTTGCACCTAACTCGCGTGCGCCCGCGCTACATAGTTTATAGGGTTATCAACTATTTATAACATTAATTAATTAGTGATTAATTTCTCAACGACGCCACATGAAGGTGCTCTGCATTATTTAATACCTTCTTAACGTTAACGCAGTCATTATTACTAAAATGTTGATATAGATAGTTTGCTGTATAGCAAAGGATGGATATCCACATTTTTTATTTATAACTGATGATAAGCTGGTGAAGGAAGTGATTTTTCATTGGATCTGTATCTAACTTGCGACAAATATGTATACTTAACGGCGTAATGGATGTATCAGTGAACTAGCATAAAATCAAAATTACCTGCGTGCATTTGAATAAGGTTTAACTTCATTTTTTACGAAAAAGGCCTGGCGTACGAATAAAGTGTTATTTGAACCTATTTGACTTTACGCTGTAAAGGTTAAAAAATGTGAATTTATAAACCATTACAAAATTTATAGTTAAAGTAAAGGCATTACAGTACAGCTTAAATTTCAAGAAGCAAGTATTATACTTCGTTCATTGGTCGTGGTAACCCTAACTGGCCAACACGCGAGACAAATATGGTCTAGAATAATTGACAAATTTTTTGATGAAATATTTATGCAATGCTTGTTAAAAATCAAACTCGTTATTATCACAACTATAAGTACGCAAAGCCAGATACATCTGCACATACACACGAAAGGTTATTGACCTCAACCTATTCAGATGAACCTAAAAAAATCGTGGTAGCTAATGGATTATTGTCTTAACGCTGGCAGCGTTTCTAATAATAAATTTTCGATGTGTAATAAATTTTGGAAATCGTATATATAAACGTAAATAAATATATAAACGAATTTAATTAATTTTGATCAGAATTTTTGACAACTTTCCAATAAAAAAAACATTGAAGTTTTAACGTCCGTGTTTGTTTACGCTGTAGTGCCACAGAGCTCTTGCTTCCGAATATATTCAGAAGGTACTATCATGGACTTTATTCAACTTTATAGAACATAAAAAAATAAACAGAGGTATGTACGTATATGTAAAAAAGCTACGGTGAGGAAAAACATCGCGAGGAAACCTGCACATTCACGGAAATTAATGCGTATCCAAGATTCTGTCGGTTCGGTTTTCCTGTTACAGGTGTTACGGAGGTCAGACGGCAGTCGCTCCAATGTCCACCTGCCAAATCTGGGATCATGGTCATGCGTGCCCTAAATTAAGAAGAGGGCAAAAACGCTGGGATGATGATGATATTATATTGTACAAAAGGTGCACTTAATATTAAGCATAAATAAAAGGACATTCTCATGAAATAATTCCGAACTTTCAAAAATAGTTTACCTGGTTTAGAGACCAACTAAAAACAAAATAAAAAGTCGAGTATATTAGTCTTTCTAAAAATAGTTAAATAATATATTGCATGCAATCGTTTACCAACGCATTGTCTGAGCTTGACAATATTAATGTGACAATGACAATAGCTTTGCAAATTAATATTTCGGCGTTTTAATTGGACGCTGTTATTAGTCTTAATTTTGGATATTTTGGACTTCGCTATTTAAACTGTCGATATATTCAACTCCGATCCTCAAATACGTACCTGACGGTGACAGCGTTCCATAGTGGCTCAACAATAAATCCGCGACTGTACTTATGAGCGAAAACAAGCGCTCGCCTCAAAAAAGAAAGCATTTCAAAGAGCGGTGCGCTACGCTATGAAACGTTCTCTTGTCTGTTTCAGTCTGAACTTTTTATTTTCTTTTTCCTTGTCGCCCTCGAGTGGCCAGGCAGTTGTGGAGCTACGGGGACAAGCGAGGTTCTATTCTCCAGTGTGGTTGCACATGGCACCGCGATCGGCCGCGGCAGCGTTTTGCTCGAACGCCGAGGCACGCACGCGGTAGAAAGTCGTTCGAACTGTGAAAAAAAAGTGTTACAAAAACTGTGAAAACTAATGCACTGGATTTTTTCTTTTAGGTAATTTTTGTTCAATTAATATGTTAAGGTGCCTAGGAACTTTGTACAAAATGCCTCTTAAAGTAGTAGTTAAAGGCGAAATATTAATCTCAGATTATCAGTTCTTAATTAAAGGTTTTATGGCGTTTTAATTACTGAAACAATTTTTAATCACGCGCATGATACTTTTATGGCTGCCAAAGTAACTGCGAACTCAAAGGGGTAGTGTAGTAAATAGTTTACGAGTTAATTGTTTTTCCCATAATCTTGTTTGACTTATTTATATTATGAATATGATTGCTTAATTAATGTTATTTGCACAATTTAACCACAATAAACATATCAAATTAAATTTATTAAAATTTTTATGAAATGTTTATTTCATTAAACAGTATAGTCATTAAAATGTTTTTACAAATTTTAAAAGGAAAGAATCCACTGACTGGTGTTATCACAAAAAAAAATATATCGGTTTGTTTCAGAGTCAATTTATTTTTATAAAGATACGTCCGCGTGAAATATTTAAGCCGATTTTCACCTTTTCTAGGGGTCAGATTAGCTAAAACAATTATTTGTGTATCTGGGGTGCAATTTTTGAATCTCACCGGGTGACTAAAGCTCGCCAAAATGGCCGTTTTTCATAGAAATGCGGCCATTTTGGTGAGGTTTAGTCACCTAGAGACATTTAAAAATTGCATTTGAATCTCACCGGGTAACTAAAGCTCACCAAAATAGCCGTTTTTCATAGAGATTCGGCCATTTTGGAGAGCCTTAGTCACCCGGTGAGATTCAAAAATTGCACCCCAGGGTTGAATCTAATCATATCAATAAGAAAGTTTTATTCCTAGCATTATTCCAAATTCGTTAAAAACCGAACTAGATATCAGTGCTTTAGTGTGCGCGAGTATGATTTTTTTGGCTAAATTTCAAAAAAATTATAAGGAAAATGTTACTTATTTTGATAACGAGATTAGGCCCCAGAAATGTCAGTATCTAATTTGTTAACTCCCTGTATAGAACTAATGTTAATTTAATAATAAAGTACCGTCAACAGAAAGCTTGATTTTTTTAAAATATATATTTCAATGGCCTCACGCACATGCTGCTTTAATGGGGAAAATTTCAGACTCTAAGACATTAGGAAAATGCAACCAAGCGGAGGGTGTGACTTTTGAATAGAATTAGATATAACATATGACTCACTAGTGGTCAATGGCTTGGTGTTTGACGAGAGAGCATGGGCCAAATATTTAGTTGGCAGCATTTTTTGGCCATGAGCAATTCGTAAAGCAGGGAAAAAAAACAACTTTCAAATACATTTTTAACTTTATTTTTACATTATATTATTATATGCAGTATGATTAATCGTACGAGTACTTATTTTGTAAACAACACACAGCCAAAGATATTCAGAATAATAATGTTTTTAACATAAGTAATGGGTTTAATGGTAGATTCTGCTTTAAAATACATTCAATAAACCATATCTGACCAAAAACAAAGTTAATGTTGCTATTGCGTATTTATTTATTTAATATCACACAATTAAATGTACAAAAGGCGTGCTTAATGCCTGAAGGCTTATCAATGAACGATGAAGCAACATATTATTGAACTACTTATTAATGCCGTAGATTATGAAAAAAACCTGTATTTTATATTGAGAAGTAAATCAAATCAAATATGCAGATGCGGACTGAGATGTCACACCAGTAACGATGTGATAGCTAATCCGCTTACAACCCACATACAAAGTTTGCCGGTAGCAGTGAATAAATACACATTTATTTACATAGGTACTCGTTGTGTACTTGCCATAATAACTAAACAAACGTAAGTGAATTGACAGATCGAATGTCACATAGCAGGCTTATCGGGGTTTTGGGACCGCATCTATTTAATTTGCCGTAGTGGTATACTTAAAATTAACAACCTAATACAAGATTTTAACTGTACCTAAGGATTAACTATTATTTGGTTAAAAAGTTACTGTATCTTACTTCTACTACGGCGTGGAAAAGGAAAATAAACAGTATTTGAAACAAGAGACTGAATTTTACTTTTTGAAATACACTTTAGAATTTTTTTTAACTATTCAATTAATCAAATATTCTGGTATCGATTGCTTCGTTATAAATTAGACACTTTTAAAACATTTTAAAGTCTTATTTCTGTCATCCCATTACTTTACACTATTATTAAAAAGAACTTCCTTTCTCTCCTTTAGAGAAATATATTAAAAGTATTTTATGCAGGTATTATATGCTCGATATTTTAACCATGTGATTTCCCGGTTGTCGGTAAACTAAATACTATCAAGTATTCCGTATTTTGGTCTTAATTATTAACCATTCGTTACCAATGTATCGATATATTTCAAAGCTAAGGTTCAATAAATAGTATAGAAATTAAGCGCATTTTAATGCATATTGATTAATGCATGGAAAATAAGTACAAGGTGAAAAGGGGATAGCTAAGATTTAAGACGCCTATTTTTAAAATTTTATTTTTTATTTTTAACATGATTTTTTATAAGAAAACTTGTTAATAAAATTGTGCGTGTACTATTTTATTATTGCTAAGCAGTAAAGTAAAATAGAGTATTATACAATTTTTGATAGTTTATTACATTTATTTTTCATACTATATCAACATGACGATAATGAATGTCACCTAAAAGGTACAACACATCACGTTGATTTTATATGAAACATACTTAAACATAATTAAGAAAACGTCCTGCTTCCTTTTTAGCCCTTTTTAATTATTAGAGGATAAGTATTAGCATAAGTTTATATTAAAATTTTAGTAATTTAAAAAGCACTTCTCTGCTGACTGTACTTTATGATACTCGTGACGTTTTCTCGGCGCTGCGTATGCATAACGGCGTACTTTGAATTTCAAGTTAATCCGATTTACATTTAACGTCTACTTACGCGATTCAGGCCAAGTTAATGCTTGAACCTAATAAAAAAGTAGAGCATCAGAGAAACTATAAAAGCCACTTTAATTAGATATACTTAACTATGACGTTCGAGCACTTTATAACAGTTGTAGGTACAGGTACTTAAGCGAGGAAACCGCGTAGCCGCTCATCTGCCTTTTTTTTTAGAAAACCGCATTCGCCGCTTCAATCACGCACTTCGCCGGTTGGAAAAAGCATCACGATCTATGAATGTGCGAATTCATTTCGCATTAGCGAGGATTATTAAAATGATTCACTACATAATGACTTATAAATACGCGATAGCTCCGGTCACAGTGGAGAGCACCGGCTCGCCTTCACTTTCTCTTGTAATCTCGCCAAAACATTCTTACGTGTTATTATATCACTTTTCTAACATTTCTGTGTGGCATTCATCGTCGAATTAAACTCCTACATGGCAATTTTAGCCCTCTAGTAGTAGGCGAAAAGTTGCGCAAACACTAGAAAACATGTGGATGAATAGAGGCCACGGTGTTTTCCACACATGATCATTATGAACAATTAAATATTGCATCTTTTACCCCAACACACTTCTTTCAAGTACTCGTATCTAAGTAAATATTCGTCTTTTGCAGATGCAGCGATAGTGTTTCGTTTATCAATACTGTACGTAAAAACTGTGTCTCGGATGAACGCAAGTGCAGTTTGAGATCAAGTGAAAGTTGGTAATTTCCTCGCCGTGTGGGAGCGTCCGAGGAACAACGAGCAGCAACAATGGATCACCTGTTCCGGCAGCGGCGGATCAGCGTGCCTAAACGGTGAGTTACATGTCACATTACAAACTGATTAAGTGCAGTGTGTACTCAGCCTTAAAAAGCGCTCCCCATACAAACGGCGATAACGTTTTTCACCCTCTAAACTTTAACCTACAACAATGATTTTTAGATATGTTGTCATTATGCCTTAGAACTGAGTTTGTAACTTTTATTTTTTTTTAATCTTCATAGATTTCACAATTTAGGAGTTAAATACAAAACAAAAACGTGAATATTTTTGAAACTATAAAGAACATTAAAAAAAAATCAAAATGTTCAAAACTAATTCTAAGACATAATGACAATATACAGAAAAATCATGGCTATAGGTTAAGGTTTAGAGGGTGGAAAACGTTATCGCTGTTTGCATGGATAACGCTGGGTACAAAATAGTCTTAAGCTTTTATTGTTTAGGTTAAGGGCAAGAAACCCGCACAAGAGCATGTTGGACCATGCTCAGTGTATTGGGTGACAACTTCGATTATTTTTGGTACCCAGGTATAAACTGTATACCGTACATTCGCAAACAAGGAAACGGCCAGTTTTTTCGGTTCATATAAATTTAAGTATGCTAAAAATAATGTTTTGTACGAAAAGCAGAAACATCGTTAGTGAGTCCCAAATAAGACGGCGGCGCGACCATCTTTACGCACGAATTATTTTTTCCACTTCAGATTCCCACAATCCGTCTTCCACCCGGACACGGTGGCAAATTGCAATTATCGCAAAACCTCTCGAGTAAAACATCGATTTAGACGTTTCGATTCTCGGATCGATTA
The DNA here is from genome assembly GCA_963691745.1 of Ditula angustiorana. Taxonomy (NCBI): domain Eukaryota; kingdom Metazoa; phylum Arthropoda; class Insecta; order Lepidoptera; family Tortricidae; genus Ditula; species Ditula angustiorana. The sequence goes on from OY829484.1 coordinate 9,084,108, forward strand.
TACTCACAGATGGGTAAATAGTGATTTCCTTCTGTCGGGTGAATGACACCGGTCGCTGCGCGGGCGCGGTTTTTGTCGCCATCTCGCGCATTGTTGCCTGTTGCTGTTGTCGGTAACACTGCACTACTGCAAAAATAAAGTACTGTCGTGCTCGTAGGTTCTTCTTTATTATTCTTAAATTGACATGTTATTGAATAGTTATTCCATTGAAAGTGTTTAAGCTGCCTTTTGGCTTACTTAATTCAGAAATGGCCAAATTATAATCTCTTATTCTTTTTTCGCCTAGGTATATACATACTTAAATTGTGTCTAAATCCAAAATGTATCTAGAGGACATTAATTATTTTTACTAAATATTGACGCGAAGTAGGTCTACGCAAACTAGCTGGAACAAACAGCAATTATAGTACAATACTAAGTTAAAATGTAATAAAAATATTGTAAAACAAATGGTAAAATATTAAAAGACTATAACGAGCCTCCGTACTATGACTTTTTTTAACGCGAAATCTGTCATTTATTAAAATCGCTTTAAGAATTGTGTTATCGAATGTACATGTGTTGTCAATGTCGTTGTGCTAATTTACACTGTTGTATTGTATGTGAGAAAAATATAACTATTATCTCATAAACTTGTGCCTTGTACGGGCAATAATTAATCGTATTAACATAGTATGCAACTTTCTATCAATGAGTTCTTGTACTAACTGTTCAATTATGCATTTTTTTTGGCTGAGTATTCCTTGTTTATTTTAATTGGATGTAATTAAGTAAAAACTGAGGCAGTCTAAGAGAGGGCGGAAGTTTATTGTGTTCAAAGGTGATTGTCAGTTAATAATTTTTTTTCCCTATTGGTACAAAGTAATGAGTTCTTATGATAACACTGTTATAATTAGAATAAATTATGTTTGGCAATGGAAGCAGAAAAAGGAAGAAGAATATAGCTTTATGTTTACTTACATTTTGTTGGAAATCATCCGATTCAATGTACCAATACAGTCGACCAAGTAATTGCTTGACCACTTTTGAACCTTATCCCTCTGTAATACAGTCGAAAAGTGATCAAGCAATTTCTTGGTCGACTATACATTGATTTTCGTGCACTAACTTCCTTTCCAACTATCTTCACGAATCAATTAATTTTTAATATTGTCATGTTATCTTTAAGGGTTCCGTAGGTACCTAAAAAGAGTTTATTAAGCTGTCCGTCCATCTCTTATCTATCTATTAAACAGTTATACATAGGTAGCAACTTCAAAATTTCCCAAAATATGTGTTATTATAGAGAATATCTTAACAAACAATAAAAATATCAAAAGTAAAAAAAAAAACTTACAGAGGTCCCTTTAAAAGAAATGTATTTTTAGACAAAAAATATGTCTTTGTTCTATCGTAAACAGAGATAATAGACATTAGACACAAGCGTCCAACTCGTAGTAGAAACTCGGTCAAAGGTGAGTCGGGTTCGCGGTAAAGATCCGCAGAAAGAAGTTACATTTTTATTTTATTTTTATTAATTATTAAATACGAGTTTTGTCCACGGCTTCACCCGCACGGAGTTATTAATAGACTTTACGGGATTTTTACGGGATAAAAAGTATCCTATGTTTGAATCTAGGACATGATCTATCTGTCTACAAAATTTCATCTAAATCCATTAAGCCGTTAAGTCGTGATTGAGGAACAAACATCCAAACATTATGATTTTCGCATTTATACTGTATATTAGTAATTAGTAATATTAGTAAAAGTAATATTAGTAATTAGTAACTAGTAAAGTAATGATATTGTAATGTAAAACGAAAAATATTCTGCGGTGAGCGAAACCCAAGTTGCGCGAATCCGAATAGAACTTGACCGGGTTTTATTGTTGTCTATATTCTTAGCCATGTATAAACTGATTACGAGAATTGTATTGTTAATTGTCATCTCTTTCTTTGGAATTTCTTTTCTACAAAACTAGAACAGGAATAGCCACGCTTTAATGCCATTCTCATGGCAAAATTAACTGAATAAAGAGAGGTAGACATACGTATCTACTTTTGAAATGCAATATGATAGGCCTTTTATGGGGAATGCATCGTGTGTCGAGAAACCGTCTTCGCGCTCTAGTTGCGACGCCTGCGCATCCGCAATGATGCTCTGCCGTTTCTGTGCAAAACTGCACAGAAACGACGACACTGTATGGAAATAATATACTGAAAAATAAGTAGGTACCATCAACTTTCGCGGGTGGTAGGACCTTGTGCAAGGTCCGTCCGGATCGCTACCACCATCTTGCTTGCTAATCCGGCCGCAAAGCAGCAGTGCTCGCACTGTTGTATTCCGGTGTGGAGAGCAAGACAGCTGGTGCAATTACTGGCACAAGAGGTATTTCATCTTATCCCTCTGGGTTGGTAACGCATCTGCAATCTCTTTGCAGTTGCGGGTATCTATAGGCGGTGGTGATCACTTACCGGCAGGTGACCCACTTGCTTGTTTGCCTTCCTATTTCATAAAAAAAAACTAAAAGCTTGTGTTAAAAGTGAAACTTTCAACAAAATGTTTTGAAAATGAACACTCTTGATCTTGATTGTCTAACTTTGCTAATAGTATAGGATCCCTCCTTAAAATGACCTTCACCGAGCTGGTTAATGGATGAAAAATTTTTTATATTCAATTAAATACGTCAATAAATATATTGCAAATGGGTTGTCTCAAAAATTTCAGTCCAGAATATGATTAATTAACAATTAAAAAAATTTTTTTTTTTAAATATTTCACTGGTTTGGTTAATAGACAAATTCCATACAAAAGTTTTTAAATTATTCAGCTTATTCATGATCCGAGTCATCGGACATGATATTGTAATCACCAACTGGAACTGATGTTGAATACAGACGGCCTGACTCACAGCAATATTTCATTTTTTTAAATTCGACAACCGGAATTCAGGACTGATTTTTCGCAGACTACCCTATACCACCGTGTTCGTAATAAAATAATCTTTATTTTAATTTAACTTTAATTTATTAACCAGACCGGTGCAAGTTACTAGTATCGATTTACCTGTTTATACCTGCCTACCCAAGAGTTGTGACGGGAAAAAAATAGTCAACCTAACGTTTACATATTCTATGGGCTTCATACTTTCGATTGGTATGGAATTTGTCTATTAGCCAAACCAGTGAAATGTAAAAAAAAAAACAATTTTTTAATTGTTAATTAATCATATTCTGGACTGAAATTTTTTAGACAACCCATTTGCAATATATTTATTGACGTATTTAATTGAATATAAAATATTTTTCATCCGTTAACCAGCTCGGTGAAGGTCATTTTAAGGAGGGATCTTAGACTATAACTTCTGACAAAATGCGACGTGGGTTCCTTAAAAGATACTTATCGCAACGCTACACTGTGCTAAACTAACAGAGTCAACTTCAGCCTAGGAAATATATTGGTCCGTCATACATAATATGCTAATATATTATTTTATTCATACTAATACACGCATATTTAGTATTATAGACAAAAATTGCGAAACAAAAATTGCGAAATTAAAAACTAAAATATGAATAAAACTGTAGGGTATTACGTATTTTAGATAGTCTCTTTGCAAACTTCGGAAATAACAGGAATTCAAACACTTTTTTTGTTTTATAAAATAGGAAGACTAACGAGCAAGTGGGCCACCTGATGGTAAGTGCGGTCACCACCGCCCATAGATACCCGCAACACCAAGGCGAGTGAAGATGCGTTGTCAAACCAGAAGGCTATAATGGAAAAACCTTTTGTGCCAGTAATTTCACTTAAAAACTAGCCTAAAACAAACTATAAACTAAGTATTATAAAAAACTAGGTCCCGTGATGTGTGTGTGTGTGTGTGTTAGTTCCCATAATATCTACAGGACAAATCATTAGACAAAAAAGAGTTTGAATTAACTGTTTTGAAACTGATATCATATTGTTTCACGAAATTTTCGTTGTCTATATTGATGTCGTATACAGCCCCATCGCTTCTAAGTTCTTGATTCTGGTTAAAATGTATATAGTGCAGTGGCGCCTCCCAGCCTTCTCCTAGCCCACAATTAACTTGGCGGCACTGTAAATTATACCCCTCATCCCATTCTTGTCTAGCCCGTGCTGATTCACGCGCCGCTGTCTCACGAAAACCCGTTCGAGTTAACGCTTTCCCCGCTCCGCGTTATATCACGGCAAGGAATCCGAATGCGAAATTACCAAATTTAAGACGCTCGTGTTTACGGAGAATGTTAGTGTTTTGTAATATAAACGCATGGCGCGTGAATTTGTGTTTGCTTAGGTGTTTACATTGCGTGTGTGGTCACATACGTAACTTTCGTGGTGTGAAACGGCTCTGATTTTCGGTGGGTATCAAACACATCTTGAAGTCATAGTTTAGTCATCACACTATGTAAATAAGTGACAAAGCTCAATCGAGTTTTTGTCTTAACATATGTAAGAAACGTCATTATTCCATACTATAAAATATGTAGGTACATGTTTCGTTGACCTAGAAATGCAAGATCATTATTACATAGCTTTTTTATATAGTTTAATTGTTCGTTAATGGTTGTTTTTGACACACATCCGTCTACTATATGGTTAATTAATTAATTGCTCTATTGTTAGTGTGGATTAATTGTGTGAACATCAGCGCTTTCTCTGCCGGTTGACATCCATCACCCAATTTTATTTGTAGAACACTATCTTTTTTCACGCGTCACACTCAGGATTTTGTCAAAACCTTTCAGCAAAGAATTTATACAGTTTGGAAGTTTCGTACCGACATACATTTTTATATTGGTCAGTATAAGGCCTAATGAAAATATTTTAGTAAATTTTGTTTAAATATGTATGTCATTTACATTTTTTTTTCTACAGAGAAGTAATAATGTTAGTACAAACTTGACATTAAACCTGAAGTCATGCTAATATAAAAATAAACTTAAAACTGCAAGTGTACTTTGTTTTTTAACATGAAATTGTAATTAGCAGCTGTGATTGGGTTTGTTAATTAGAGCTGCCAATTTCATTCGAATCAAGAAAAATCCGGCACGTCACACCGCTAGCAGGAGAGTTCTCGCGTCAGTAGAAGTTCTGTTAGATCCCTTTGAAACATGTAATGTATTAACAGAAAGTTAGTTAGATGAGTTTTGATGAACGCCAGAATTGGAGGCGTGAAAGAAAGCGTCAAAATATGTCGATGGATCTATTTTAAACCCCTATATCGTTTATACCAGCGTGAACGCCAATAGTGTCAGTTTGCCTAGGCAGTAGATATTCGTACCCTGGTGACCGCGCGTAAGAGGTCTAGGTTGTTGATTCGCGTAATATCCGCCGGACAGTTAACTCCACGCATCACTTCCTACCCTCGTCAAGCTGTCGGCAATTGTAATGTAATTACTCCATGATGCGGATGTAACATATAGCAGTGTGCCGATTCATGCGTATCGGTCATATGTAGCTATTTATTGCCCTACTACACTATGTTGTATGGCAATTTTACACCAGCTAAGTTGGTAATTGGTCAGACAGGTGTATACCCTTATTTGCTCTAATAACATATTATGCCCTTATGACAAACCGTAATCGTCGTGATCGTTGACAGCAAAAATGCGAATATCTATTATATTTTATTAATTAATTACTTGAGTGGAGTTACTTGTAAGGAAAACTTCATATGCGTTTAAGTAGTCGGGTGGTTACATGTTTTATGTTTTAGCATAACAATTTTTCTTAAGGTAAGGTTCTTAGTTTATGTAGGTACAGTAGGTATGTATGTACATTTATGCAAATACAAAATCATTTGTGATTGGTTAATATTTTTCAACAAAATTTTAAACTGAAGGGCCATGTGACGTTAACTAGTGTTAGCATCATTGATTAACACCAGTTAACGTCAATCTGTTCGTTAATGGTGTGATTCTAGTATTACCACAATCAGAGCTACCCTGCAGCTCCTTAATGGGCGTTCCTAACGGCCTGAGAAGACGCCTCGTTTGACCAACTTTTTTGCAATCGCATTCATGCTAAGCTAGCCCGCTTTTCTCACAGCTACATACTCACTCACAATACACATTTCCCAGTCAAACAAACTCATGTGTGAGAACAAAAAAAAAATTGCGTAGACGTTCTTTGTCGTTTAATACGCTTTCGGTTTAACAAGCATCATTCCGTGCCACTTAAGCGACGCTGTTTCTTTAGACCTGTCAGCAAGTTTACGGATAGCCGTCGAAAATCGATATTTCCGTGCGGCTTTTTAGGCTCGGTTTGCAAAAATACTTGTTTCGTTTTATGTGGAAATCTCACTTATATAACCTGTTCAGTGTGTGATTGTCAACAGGTCTTAAAAGATTATCTTTGCGAGTAATTTATCTTCTTGTCGACGCGAGCGCAGGATTATCGGTAAACAAATGGACGTCAATGCAGTGCCTCCTGACCCGTCGCTTTGTGGTTGTCAACGACAACCCAGATGTTTTCCATTAGTTATTCAAATCAGACAATGAGCCTTTGTCCGTGAAATTTGTCCGCTTAGAGCATCCGACTTAGAAAGTCCAAGTATTTCCGATCTCGTTTCGTTCGTTATTGAAATACAAGTGATGCGGGCGGTGCTTTTGTTGGACACTCCGTGTGTCGAGTTCCAAAATTGAGTAACGAACAGTTAGATAATTTCTTTCTCGGACCGATGCATGAATTGACTTTTTGTAACCCCGAGTTACCGTTCGGTGTTCGGAGACGTGTTAGCCGGCGAGGTAATGGTCTGGGTTTTGTAAAACTCGGCTATTAGGTCGAAGAGTCATTATTGTTAAGGACTTCCGACGTATGGAACTCTAAAAAGTAAATTACTCCATGTTAATCTAATCCGGGCGTAATGCCGTGGCGGTAATTGGTCTGGGCTCGGAGGCTGATGTGGGTCAAGCGAAAAGTAAACACAAACAAACATGATTTACATTGTCGTTGTGATAACTCGGCGAAATTGTAATTTGAGGTGAAAGTTCAGATCAAATTACATTAAACTTGTTTTTAGAAATCTTATTTCCGAACTTAGACGATGAGAGCACGACTGTCATATCATAAGTGTAGGTATGACAGTTTTGTTTTCCTATTTATTACGTGAAAGTTGTTATTGGTTTACTTTAACAATAGTTTGGCCTCATTTCTGCTTCTACTTTTGAAATCTCTATCAAAATTTAAAACGTCCATAACAGTCCCAGTCATTGACACTGATAAAACAATTGACGAGAAGATACAGAAACGTACGAGTAGAACGAAGGAGAAGGGAAAATGATGTCAACCACTGGTAAAAACAATGCCCTACGCGTGTCAAACACTAATACGGTTACCTTTTGTTTGCCATCTGAAACCTAAACAGGGTTGTTAAGATAAATGCTCATGTGTGCGTACTAAAATAAAGTTGACACGTGTTCTATCCTTAGCTTATCCGTTCATCTCTAGGTACTCCAATAAAATGGTTTACGGTAGTACACAGATAAAATCTAATTGACTAAGAACGAATAGAAATGAAACTTTCTGAAATTAGACTTGAATTTGACATTAATTCACTAGTGCTCACTTTTTTTTTATAAAATAGGAAGGCAAACAAGCAAGTGGGTATGCATAATGTATTATTAAAAGTACTAACGCTTGGCGCGTGCCGCAAGTGTGGCAGCAAGACGGCGCGCGCGCACCACTTTCGACGGAACACGCGTCTGCGACGCTGCGGTCATAATCGATTGTCGATTACACCCGATTGTGATCAAGTTTGATTTTTCTAAATTACTTATTTGTTTAGTCAGGTCAATAAAAAAAGCTCTTGTAATTAAGGGTTAACTAGGCACGTATCGTTGTAGAGCTATAATTGATATTATATACTTTTATATACGTATTTGGACGGATTATAGGTTATATCGAGCAATAGATAAACCCTAGATGTCTAGATTTCAGACAATACCTGACCAATACAAAAGTCATGTCAATGTGTATTGGCATTTTACAAAACCTATTTTACTGCTGATTGGGTCATATAGGATTTTTTTAATTTATTTTTTGTTCCATTGTACAAGTCTCCTGTTCTGATTGGAAATGATTTATTTTAAAGTAGCAATAATAACATTTATTACATGCATTACAAAGCTAATCATTATAAGTAAATCTAAAAAGAAAGACAATCAGGAGTCTACAACACTATAAAAGGAGTCTACTTAACGTGTGTTGTAGCACAGAGTGTAAGGATGCTGATTTTCAGTGAATTAGTGAATATTAAAAAAACGGAACAAGGAGTTAACCGAAGAAAAGCAAAAAAAATACATTCGTGTGTTACTTTATTTACAAGATTTGTTTAAAATTGCGACGCAAAACGAGGGCATAGTGATGTTGCGTTTTCTTGTTGCGAACGAATTACTTTATTTTTAGCACCAGGTCAGTGTTACTTTCGGTTTATTGGATTGGCTATTGTAGAATTGTGTTACTTTTTCCGTGACAGTTAAGCATTAAACGATGGTTGGCTTCGTTTTGGCATCGTGCTTGGGTCATACATTAACTTTTTTTTATATTTTGTTTTGTTCGAGGACGTGGATAATATCAAGTGATTTTTGAATTTAATTGAAATACTTACTTGTTTACTTGTTTATTTTGGCAGCATTGAAAACCAGCGCTGCTGCTTGCAATAGCATAATAAAGAAAGGTAGCGTTCAGCGATAGTTGTTTTAATTATTTATTTATGTAATTTAGATTTTATGCATTTATAAATTAGTTTTCTTTCTTTTTTCAAACGTTGAATCCCTCTTATTTATTTATTATAAAGCTTAAAGTTTTTTTGTTATTTCTTCACGCTAAAACGGATTTGGATGAGATTTAAAATGGACATAGTTTTTACCCTGGATTTAAACATAAGATATTTTTTATTCCGTTAAAATGCTTAGGTGCTGCCAACGGGATACTGACAAACAAATACTACGCGGACGCTGTTGCGGGCAACAGCTAATATAAAAATCGCTTGCAAACAAGAAATGGTAAATTAAATATTCACTTCGTAGCTTCCGGCTAATCATCCTAAATGCGAAACTTAATCACTCTGCCATTGTCGTGGATGCTGGTAATTTTGTTGTTATTCATCTTCACATGAAACGGCCATAGCGAGAGTTACCTACAGCCGGCTGCGCAAACTGCCAGTGGCATTATCGTGTCAGATATAGTCAATTAACGATATGTATACAATCACAATCAGATACAGAATGTAAACAAGTTTTTTTTAAGGCAATCGTTTCAGCAACATTCCGCTTCGGAAAAAAGCATGGAAACAATTGTTACAGCGTACCTAATAAAATACTTGATTCATAATAAATATATTATTATAGTAGAAGTCGCGTTCTCATTGACAAGATTTTTTTACTTTACTCGGCGCCAATACTGTTAACGTTTCAAGATTGGTCATGAAAAGGTGCTGCTCTGCATTAATTTAAGCATTTTATATTTACGACTCTAGCGTGTGTACGATATACATTCCTTTCCTCGTGCAATGGATAAAAGACCTCAGTGAAACATTTTAATTGGTCTTTTTCCCAAAATAAAATCGGTCAATATCGATTAATGTACCACTTTCTTCAACGTCACGCTTGATTAAAGCCTATCAAAATAATAAAGTCCCATAAAAGGTCCGTAGAAAGCGCTAGTTGCTCGGAACTGGGCCAGAAAATAGTCGATTTTCCGTGAAAGCGAGCAATCGCTTTATTACTCGATGGCGGGTGATAGATTCGATCCGATGTATCGATTAATGATTTGTTAATGGTGCATTATTCCACCGTTAGCGGGCCGCTACACGGTGTGATGGGAAGAAGATGGATAATGTAAGCATTACTGAACGGTTTATGAGTTGATTAATTGTTGTATAAAATTATTGAAAACTGGAAGCATTCTTCATGCTCGTTTGTAGCTACTCCTACTTAATAGAGTCGGCATCAATCATCAACTTGACTGACAAATAAATACTTATGGTTCAAATTAAACTTTCTTTTGATCTTCCCGCTACGCTTTCAGAAAAATTTGTTTGACATACTCGTACTTCAATGATATAATTTTTTTTATATAATAGAGCCAAATATTTTATTTCTTATCCGATTATTTCATCGTTTATTATTCCAGTTAGTAAGTTAAGGATAGCCAGTAGTTATCAGACTCTGAAAGTCACAAGTGGAAAAAATTAAAAACGCTTTCACATGCTAATGTTTAGGTAAAATCTTAGAAGTCGATTTTTACCGACATCCAAATGCTGTCGGCAAATGTAATTTCAGACTTGTGATAGGTAGGTATATTGTTTTTTTGTATATCGTGTTACAGTTCCCAGCAAACAACTTGAACATTCACCTTGACTGCGCTGTAGCCCTTTCTCGTACAAATGTGTATACGAAAACTTACCCCCTCCACTCGATTTATGCTTAAGTAGTTTGCTTGCAACTATAAGCATTGTTTGTCGGCGCAGTTAAAAATAATCAAGACCAAATGCGGGTAGTTCGTAGAACTCACGCGGCTAAACAACAGTGACACCACATCGGTCTGCTTGTAACCACGGCCCCAATATGGTCCGAGCTAGACTAGGTTATTTTTAGTATGGCCAATTTCGGATATGCGCACCCCAGTCCAAACGTCCAGCTAAATAAACAATTGTTATTATCGTGTTAACTCGCTACGGACATTATAAACTTGTGGTAGGAAACCATTTTGTCAAGCTAACCGTAAACCGGATTACGGTGTCTCCACCGTGACGCCGTCGATCTTATAACACTGACACATATCCGAGATAACTGCAACACAATGGCACGCCGCGGAAACCGCAGTGCACTAGAGCCCGACGGTTGCACTACAACACTACCACCTGAAACAGAACATTAAATACACACCACTAAAGTTCCTTATCATACCGCAGCCAAGCGCTGCAGTTTTACAGCGATACACCTGAATTACCTCAAACAAATCAAAATCCAACCCTGTTAACTCCCAGTAAGGTTTATGTTCAAATTGTCGTTGTTGCAGTTTCGTAGAAGCGGCTGTGGTTCGCGGTTTCAGTTCTAACATTGCGTTATTAAGGTCTTATTTCCTGTAACGCGAAGAGCCCTAGTCGGAGACGATCTTAACATTATGTTACTGACAATCTGTGGAATCAGGAATTCCTTAGAATGCCCACGACGTCCAGGAAATGTTTAGTTTATGCCGTAATTTGCCTAGGATTTATGTTTTCCTAATAAGCTAAATCAGACTACGTAACAGAAAACAATCTTGCAGTTCTAAGACACTTAAGTATAAAGAAAATGTTTATTGATGAATTCCAAGTTATTAGAAAGCATATAAAACCATACACAAGACATGTTTTGTTGTGGTGATTCGTTAAATTTGCCTATCGTGACCGATACTACAGAATTTGTAAATATTTTATACATTTCTTAAACATGGTAAAGTATTTTCTTTAAATCTTTTCTTATTTTCGGGGCTTAGTAAAAAACGGAATATGTCAGCTCCTAACCTAACAAGTAAAGTATATATTACCTTAAAGTGATGCTTTAAGAAATGCATTGTTCAGCTAGACTTATCCGATAAAGTTACGAACGATTATTAGGTATTCTACAGTATGTCTAAATTATAACTGCACCGGTAACATTTAAATACTAATTATTTTGTTGTTTCACATGCCGGTAATTAGATTGTTGTGTATGTACTGTGTATTTTATGTTAATTTATGTGTGTGTGTGTGAAGTAGAGCGTCGTGTGCGTGTTCTGAGTGCAGCGGAAGGTTGCATTGAGGTGGATTTTTTAAAATAATCTTCTTAAGCATCTTATTAAGCAATCTTGTGACAAAAAAGGTTCCGTTGGGTGAACGCATTAGTAACTGTTGTGCGCGGTAGACGTTTATTGCTTCTTAGAAATGAGAGGTTTTATAAGAAATGACATAAAATGTAAGTATGTTTGTTTATTTTTTAACAAATTGAAACAAATTACCTTGCTAATTCGCAAAATCAAGTAGCAAGGAAGATTAGGAGTAACAGTGTAATTTGTTCCAATTTTAAAAAATAAAATAAAATAAGTATGGACCACCATACAAACGGCGATAACGTTTTCCACCCTCTAAACCTTGACATATAGCCATGATTTTTTTGTATGTTGTCATTATGCCCTAGAACTAGGTTTGTATGTTTTAAATATTTTTTATAGTTTCAAAAATATCCAACCTTTATTGTATTGTATGAAACTCCTAAAATGCAAGTATTGCCAAATCTATAAAAAATATTAATAAAATCAAAACATACAAACCTAGTTCTAAGGCATAATGCCAACATACAAAAATATCATTCCCATAGCTTAAGGTTAACTTTCGAACCTTAAGGGTGGCAAACTTTATCGCCGTTTGTATGGACAGCGCTTTTTAGGGCTGGTTCAAACTCTTAATTATTTATTTTTTTGTCATAATTTCACTTTACACTAAGCAGCAAAATACTTGAAGTGAAGACCAGACTTAAGCTTCTGAGAAGAAATACATATGAAATAAAATTTCGGAAATATTTGAGTGTATGATAAAATTAATTATTGCCGTTAAAGTCTGTAAGCTCTTAGCCTCGTATCTTTAATTACTCGAAAGGTAATAAACCTAAAGAAAAGTAATAAAATGATTAATTACTTTCTTTATCGTACTGGATGTAATTAAACTTCTATACCTTAAGAAGGGTAACATTAATTATTATTTTCACCCCAACTTCAAAGTCGAGTTCAAAATATCTTTATTCAGATTAGATTTCCAGAAAATACACAACATTTACCACCGGTTCAGAAAAAAACTCTGATGAGAGCTACAAGATACCGGCAAGGAACTCAACGAGATGTCTTTTAAGAAAACGACATTTAAATGTTTTTTGGCATCTTAAGTACGTAAGCAATTAGTTTATTTATTTTAAGTATTATTAGCAATGATATTACAATGCATGAATGTACAGTCTCATACTAAATGACAGCAAAAAAACGACCCGTCATGAGAATACAGGTTGACGCCGATGTTAAGTATAACTGCAAATTATTACTTTACCATTTATAATAATTTTATTTAAAATTTTTCGTCTAACTGCATAAAATAATTATTTATTAAGTTTCGTCGCAAATAGGTTTTTTTTACAAAATAATAGTATTGACAGCAGCGCCGTCGGTCCGACAGACTGACAGCGCGAGCGATTGTTGATTTATTGTACTTTTTGTTCGACTTTTGATGCAACAACAAAAATATTCACGCTTTATTGTTTTGTATGAAACTCCTAAAATGTAAATATTGTCAAATCTATAAAGAATAATTAAAAAAATGAAAACATACAAACCTAGTTCTAAGGCATAATGAAAACATACCAAAAAATAATTGCCATAGGTTAAGGTTTAGAGGGTGGAAAAGATCGCCGTTTGTATGAGGAGCGCTTTTTGGGGCTGGGTTCACACTCTTAATAATATCGTCACTTGGACGGTAAAACTACTAAAGCGACACAGACTCACATGTCGCTTTAGTAGTTTTACCATCCAAGTGACAATATGTCCGTGTTTATCAGGGAACTGTCCAGCGCCACGGCGTTCCTAGCGAGCAACTTAGCACACAATGCGTCGCTGTTCACTGCCTAACGAACTCATTTGAATTCAATGCAGCACAGTTTAGATGAGCTTCCCCAAATAACAGCCAGTTTAGTTTCGGTGAGGTAACGGTCCCAGTCATTGACAGATATCCAATAATTGACCAGAATTTTATTATTAATATTTAATCTCCTGTAAAATTCCCGTTGTACCTACGAATTTTTAACTTTTGTTTACTTGTGTGAATCAGTTATATGCAATAAACTTTTAATTTTTTTATTTTATGGGTAGGTTTTCATTTTATTTTACGGGTGACTAAAGCTCGCCAAAATGGCCGTTTTTCATAGAAATGCGGCAATTTTGGTGAGATTTCATAATTTGCACCCCTGATACAAACGCCCTACGCATGTCAACCACTGGGAAGGTTGCCTTAACTACCCATAAAATGAAAAAATGAAAAGTTTATTGCACAGAAACTGTACAATAACAAAAAGCTAAGAATTTGTATCCTGAGCTACGGTTCCCCGTGTTACAGGATCCATAGTAAAGACATCAACGCGCTAATGAGAACTTATAGGTTTTAATATGTATTGTTTTGGTAAAATGCTATGCAATGACAACACAAAGAAAAATTAGGGTAATGGCAGGACTTGAACTTGCAGCATCAGCATTCCGTGCCTTGCGTTTGCCAGTTTGGCAACATTACCGCTACCCAAATTTTTCTTTGTGTTGACATTGCATAGCATTTTAATTTAATAATTTGTATGTTAAAAACATTTAAAATAATAATCTAAAGAAATTTCGGTAACAAAAAAATTAATATTGTTTTGTGTTTGTTTTTCTTTATGTACGTTCATTTGTCAGAGCCACCCTGTAGCTAGTTGGTCGTTGCAGTGCGAATCGGCCGGCTTGACCGGGGTAGTACCACGCTTTTTAAGACTATTGACTTGAAGTATTGCCACTGAGTTTTATGCGGTCCACGGTTAAAGGGAGAGAGCGACTGAAGAGCCGTTAACGGATCGGCGACTCTCTCGGGGTTGCTAGTCCTCATGGGCGGGGTGACGGGGTTCAGCAACACAAGCATTATCGTTTTTGTTCATTTTCTATAAAAATGGTTTAACAAAAAATGGAATACAATTCATTAATTCATTTCTAGTCATTTTCATTACATAAGCCATTATCGAAATTAACACTTCTTCACTAATGTAATAAAGAGGAGAATTTTGTTTTTTGTTTGTTTGTACGTATGGGGTAACCTCGGGAACTACTGATCCGATTCTATTTTTTTTTATCAATAGAAAGCTGCACTATCCCTGACGGCAAAGACTACTAATTTCATGTGAACCATGTTTAGTTAGTAGTTTAGGTAAAATTTCAGATACTTTTTAGTCTTAAGACTGGATTGTATTTCCAAGATAAATCGACTAACATATTTGTAATCTAAAGTAAATCAAATTAAATTTAACTCAAAGGCAAAGTAAAAAAAAACCCTATAATTAGAAAATTTGCGGGTGGTAGGACCTTCTGCAAGGTCCGTCCGGATTGCTACCACCATCTTGCTCGCTAATCCAGCCGCTAAGCAGCAGTGCTTGCACTGTTGTGTTCCGCCGTAGATAGCAAGAGTGCCAGTGTACTTACTGGCACAAGAGGTATTCCATCTTAGCCCTCTGGGTTGGCAACGCATCTGCAATCTCTTCGATGTTGCGGGTGTCTATAGGCGGTGGTGTACACTTACCATCAGGGGACCCACTTGCTTTTTTGCCTTCCTAATCGTAAATTTAAAGAAATTGGGGTAAAAATTTAACGCTTCAAAAAAAACTTTATTAAATTCCCAGTAACACCTGTTTAATATGTTTTAGATGTCAAAACGTAACGGTATTAGGCAAGGAGCTTGTCAGTGTAATGTTTAGCAATGTTGTGGCAGGTGCGCGCGCGGCGATCTGCTTCGCACATTAGCGCACAGGGTGACCAGGGGTCCGGTGTTCACGTGGACTTTTCGCTTTTTCAATATCTTTGTACGAGTCAAAATGCAGATGTAACCGGACTATGTCAGCCTGGAACCTATATAACAAAACTTACAAGTGTCATAATTTAATATATTAGTCACATTTTTTTTGTATGAAAAACTTTGCAATTGTAGATATCAGATTGTAGCTTTTATAATTTTTTGTAGTATAGATAGCTAGTCCGGTGCGTGCGTGGCAGCCCTAACACCATCTTGGCAATGATCGCAAGCAAAGACGATATGTTTATTGATCTACATTTATATACATATAAAAGAGTTCCGTTACTGATTTACAGACAACGCACAACCGAAACCTGAGACAGAAACGTATAATTTGGATTACATGTTCCTTGTTGGTGAAGAGTTGCACTAAGAAAGGATTATTGAAATTCGACCAACAAAGGGATTAAAAGAAGAGTGGAAGTGTAATCCAAAATCTATGCGGACGAAGTCGCGGTAAAAGCTAGTGTTGGTCTATAACAGGCTCATGGATGTTAGGTACAGATTAAGGATCCCCATAATATCTTCTCCGAGTAAACGCTGTCTATGCACGTTTTAAATTCTTTTTTGAACAAGGACGGACTTTTAATTTTGTAATCTTTTTCAAAGTTAAAATGTATCGTTTGTCATTCGGGCATAATATTATGAAACCATAGAAAACATTGGATATTGAAATAAAACTGATAACGGTTCATATCGCATATAATTACCAATAAACTAATATCCGACTTTTCTAGCTGTTTTCAGATCCCATATTCACGGGAAATGAAGCAACAGAAATTTGTAAGCGATTAAACCGTATTTTTTTTATTTTAATAACTACATATCGTAAAACGACGCTCTTGTCCGACATTTTCCCTACCACACCTGGTGACCCTCGCGGCATCGTGTCACCTGTCAGTCCACCGACGCGCAAAAACGTAATGGATAATTAAAAAAAACTCACTATTAAAATATTAAAACTATAAACCGAGGTGGGTTAATTGACGTATTAAATGATTTAGTAGAAACATTGCCACTTACGAGTTTGGTAAAAAATAAGCGAAGGAAAGACGAGAATGCTAATAGGTTACTTTGATTTTTCGATCTAAGATTTTGTCTGACGGTCTAGGGTTTTTCATTTATTTTTCCCGTTTATTCGTTTGGGGTGGTTTGGGGCACGTTTTGACAACGATCCTAGTTCTGACAGGATAAGTTGTTACATTGGAGCGACCTCTGTAACTTTTATCACAAGGAAACCAGACCGATATGGTCATGGTTACACATTCATTTACATAAATATACAATTTTTTTAAAATAAGTTTGTACCTTTGAAGTGCTGTAGCTTTCATAATACATGTATGTATTTTTAAGTTCTTTTTTTACATAGTCTAAAACAAAGCTTGATGTCCTCGTCGTAGATCTTCGGCCGTTTACTCCTTCTAAACCACGCAACGGAATTTGATACCAATTTCACTGTTATTTTGACATTTTTTACAAAACGTGTTTACCTATAATCAACCAAGTAATTGCTTCATCACTTTTGAACTTTATCCGTTTGTTACACGGTCGAAAAGTGGTCAAGCAATTTCTTGGTCGTCTATACATTACATTCTAATTATATCTGTGCAAAGCCGGGGCGAACCGGTAGTAAACAATATAACAAGACACATAATATCGAAAGTTTTAAAGACGTTCTGTCTGTCTTTCAAAGTTACACACTTATACAACTGATAAACAATGTTTGTTTGCTCTGTCTCACGACATTATCTCTAAAATCAGTTTAAAAGTAATATGTCATAAAAGTTTAGCGGCGCGATTAGATCTGTATGCACACGCACAAGAAGTTGGGAATTGATAAATAGCCCAGGTACAGTCAGCAACGAAGTATAGGACTAGACCAGGTTGTTAAGTTTATTTACATACAGGTATTTTTTATTTTTGTTTACTTGTGTGAATCAATAAAGAGTATTTGTTGTTGTTGTTGTTATCTGACTTATGTAGCCAGCGGCCCTAACATGAGAGCCCAGGTTTAGTTTAACCCCTCATTGTGTCTCTGTCTACCTATTGTCATAAGAAAGGGATGCAGATAGAGATAAACTAAACTTGGCCAGTCATGTTAGGGCCACAGGATGCAAAAATATGTGTAGAATGAAACGACTTAAAATATCTAGAGGCTACCTTACCGCGTCAGCATAACAGCGTTTCGTACTTACTTTTAAGATGTTGAATGTACCCATATTTACCTTTGACTGTACACAACAACAACAAATATTATTTATTGAGCTGCACACAAAAATACATAAAAAAATAAAAAAACATGTTAGATAATGGGCACTTTCATCATATTTATTTCTTTATCATTGAAAACGTGTAATAAGTTGTTTCAGTAAAGTGCTATGGATTTTTCTGAGTTTTTTTAATACTCCGCACGATTTTTTTTCTTCGTTTTTGCAGTGTGTGGTTTCAATTATAATGCAACATCAAAGAGTTTCTGCATTATAGTCTATTATTATAAGTTTTTCTAAAGAGTATCGATTAATAACCATTATAATTATTTCTGTTTTCATTCTTATAGTATGAGCATCATCGGTACCTATACTAAGAATAGATCTGGAAGAGATCACTTCTTAGCGATAAAACTTTATGTAGTTAGTGCTTTCTTAATGTTTTATCATATAATATGAGGACGATTGTACTTAGACGTTGTGCGGTTGGTAGCTTACACTAATGTACAGTTGAACAAATTGGTTTTTTCGATTCTATTACAAGGAGATAAGGTTCAAAAGTGGTCTGATAATTACTCGGTCGAGTATACTACAACAGACTCCAGTGATCGATAGACTTGGAAGATGGAATAAAAAATGGAATCGAATGGCACAGCGTAATTATTTGTTACCAGTGGTATTATTTAAAATGTTAATAATGATCAATCATAATCACTTTCATATAATGTCTGTTTTTTATTACAGAGACTAAATTAAGTTGATTTAAGAAAAAACTTGTCAGTGTATCTAACATCGCTTTTAAGAGGATTATCTTACATCTCTTTTTTTTTTGCTTTGGCTTTGTCCTTTTCTTGATGAAACAAGGAGGCAGATGAGCACGCGGGCAACTGATGGGAAGTGATCACCGACGCCCAAAGGACTAGCGTACAGCGACCTCAAGAGGATCGTTAATTTGTGTTAGCCTGTTACGCTACGCTTTTTGAATACCGACGTGTTCGGATTCCTTCGACCCAGTATTTTTTTTCCCGATTCTCCTTCTTGGAGTAAATAACCTCCATCTATCTTGTTGATGGATTTAAATTGCTTAGATATTTGAAATTCGTGTACAAAAAACAATTTCTTTGTGCTGTAGTTTTGTATATTAAATCTTTGATATGATTTGCTGATAGTAATAACAATGTCGTGCTATTTGGCGAGATTATTTATTTAACTAAGATTTTTCTTTGTGTTGTCAAATCATTGAAATATACTAGCTAATTAGTTATCAGTTTGGTATCGTATTACAGCTTGGCAGACACTGTTTTTCCTAAAACGTTGACAAAACTTTGGTTATTTGACTTATATGTGAAATAACTAGCTTTTTTTAGTTATCAGTAAACAAATGCCATAGAAATCTGTTAACTGCAGTTAAGTGTTACATTGTAGTAGGTATTGTGTTTTTCTGTAAAATTGTGCTGGTAAACAGCAGTAATGGCCAGTTATTATACAATGTGGGGCCAATTATAATGGTAATAAGACTAAATTAATGTATACACGCAGATTGCGGGGTGTACCACACAACAACAGTTCTTCGTCATTTCGAGTTATTAAATTATCTTAATTCAATTACAGTAAGCAATTTAAACAACAGGATTTTTTTTTCTCTGCATCTCGTAACGGAAAGACGTCGTAAAGGGGGAAATTAATGTACTCAACGGTTTAACGTGGGAATTCATTTTACTTATTTTTAGTTTGATGTCCTTTTGTAAATTTAAAAAACGATTGTTGAAAGTCTATTTAAATAATAAAGGGAAGACAATAACTTGTTTATGATATAATTACTTCAAGACACTTTAAAGTGAAGTATGGCAAATTGCCATGCTAATGATGTGCTGTGAACTTAGGATATTAGTACAGTTTGCATCATAATCCCTTTTCACTTAATAATTGTAAAAATGTAAAGACGAGAAAAAAAATGTTTTCCAACAGCGAAAGTTTAACTGTCACCTTTCAATTATCTTGCCGTTATTTACGAATAGTCTCAAAACTACCCAAACCTGTCCTTAAAAATATTTAATCAAAACAGTTTTATTCATTACACCGCATTAATTACTAAGTAAAGTAAAACGTTTCACAGGAACTCATTTAATCTCGGCCGTAGATACCTGACAAACATACCTATTGCTGCAAAGATCAATTAAAATGGACAGAACTCGATTGCGGTGTGACGGGGCGGTAAAAACGGAGCACAAACAAAAATAGTCTATTAATTTAGCACTTGCCGATGTAATTGAGAGCGAGATATGAAGATATCAGTGCCGCGATCTACCTCTGATTGGTTCTCGATTGCCAATTAATGGCGCTCTTCGCCGGCACGTCCGCGAAAGAATGAACGAAACTGCGGCCGCGGAAATGGACGAGAAAAAACTAAGCAAAAGCATGTCGGGTCATGCTTAATGTAAAGAGAGTACCGTAGCCATTATAAAAAAAAATAGGTTTGAATTTCATTATTATAATTTTTGTAAAACACTATGAAAACAAAGTTTTTTCTGCTCTCAGTACACCAAAAACGGTTTGAGACCGAGAAAATTCCATATTCCAGATCGAGAGTAGTAAAGCCAGTGATAATTTTCCTTTGAAAATTGTTATACTCGTTTTCACTTATAAAGACCAAAAGTGTTAAAGCAGTTCTTATATGTAGTACTTACGAGTACTTGTTGTAGAAGCGTTTGCGCATTATAACACTCTTCCATTTAGCCATCAGCGTGAAGTAATTCATTTTATAATTTAAAAGTTTTAATATTAAATACTAAACATAAGTAAGTTTTTAATTTAATGTGCAAGTTACTAATTTATACAATTATTTTTATTGGGTCTAAATTAAAATTGAAGTGCAGCGGTTACACTAAATATTAATAAATTAATCTTTAAATGTAGAGCTAAAAGGCTAAAATGAGAGTTAGCGTTCTTTTGTGATATGCAAAATTTAGTGCACATACAGCTTTTGTCTGATTTGAAAGGCATCGCCTATTTACAGTGGAGACGATGTGGTCGATGTGTGAAAGTTTATATCTTAACTTTTCCTTTTTTTTTGAAGTTTATATCTTATTTTCTTACTGGTGCTTTTATTTTCTATTTTGTTCTATTGAATACTTCACACACAGATACCGGCGTGGAGTAGTAGCTTGCTATTAAGTTTTGTACAGCAGTAAGAAATCCGACAGACCCTAGGAGCAATGGAAACAATAGACCGGTGACGTATCAGCGATTTTCTTGGGGTCGCAGGTTGGGGAAGTTATTTATTTATTTAAACTTTATTGCACATTATAAAAAATAATGTACGAATGGCAGACTTAATGCTGTAAGGCACCGGTAGCACGTAAGGCACGTAAGGGTTATTTATTACGTATTTCAAAATGTAGGTAAACGACGTCGCGGACAAAACTTAATGATAAATAAAAAAGGTAATAAAAATTTAGACTAGAATCTACTTTGTATTCCAGGATTGATTTGTATATCTACTTCAAACGTTTTAATTGCAATGTTAAGCGTTCTAAGTAAGTACTTGCAAATGGCGGACGATAAAAGCTTATTTGCATTCCGCATTAAAGTATTTATTAAATACTTGCAATTAAATGGTCATTCTCTTAATTGTAAAATTTGTTTACCACGAAATTAAACAGTTAGCTATTGAATTATTTAGTATGCAGCTTTTAATACTTTATTGTTATAGCAAATAAAACGTCAATGTGACGCGCTTGTATTTAACTGCAACAAAACTTTAACGGGATTGTTAAATTAATTTGGAAACAGGATTGCCTAATGATTAGCAACCCTGGCTATGAAGTTAGAGCTTGTGGCTTCGATTCTCGCAAGAACCAAATGTTTGTAAGATGAATATAAATGTTTGTACTGAGTCGTGGATCGTGGATGGTAGGTATATGTATTTAAGTGTGTATCTATATAAATATGTACCTACATCCGATGTCTGTAGTCCCCGTAGTACAGTACTGCTCTGCTTAGTTTAGGCCTATTGCAACGGGTATAAATTGTTTCAATATATTTACTTATTTCGCGGTTGATATAAAACTCTCACGATCTTGCGTAACAAAGGTTTTTCAATCACATGTTCAGCCGCGTGAAATACCCTTTTTTTAGATTTCCCTTATCTATACGAGACCCTTGCGTTTACAAAGGATCAAAATTATCCTATACTATATTACCTGCTGGACTATGTAGTCAGGCAGGTAACTACTACAGGCATACTTTTGATACCTAAGCTGTATATCAAATACATTTTCAATTAGGTAGTCTTATAATTTGAAATTGTAAATTACATGTTTTCATGTTTATTTGGAACATGCGATAGAACCTCTGCTAAATTTTTTGCTGTTGTTAGAACTCGTAGGTGAACCAGAACGGTTTGCATGCCCATAGGTTAATGTTAATTCCAGTTAAAAAGCGTGCGCATAATCGTTCGGAAATCGCATTTTAACAATCCATTTTCCTGCCAGTCGGACTCCATTAAACAAAACTTTTTGCCTCGTGTTGATGGATGTGAAAATTTGAGTCTAATCAAATTATTTTCTAATTTAATGGGGTAAAAAAGACATTGATTTATCACAGTGGATATGTAAATGGTGATAGATTAGAGTTTGAACGAGATGAATTATGCATGTTCGTTAGAGCGTGCTAGTTGGCGATGTGTGTTGTTTGAATAAGTCATTACCTGGCAGGCATTTATTAAGGAAAGTATTTTTAAATAGAACTCAAATCTATTTTTATACACAAGTAAATTCGTCTTTGGAAAACCATTTTTTGGTCCAAACTTAAAGTATCAACAAAGAGGAAGTTAAACCTTTTGAGAAATTACTCTCAATTGTGAGAATCAAGAAATTCGTGTCGTTAAGCGAAAACGCGTGTTACATATCCCATTGTCTTTTCGCTTTATCAACTTAGCGATAGTAAGTATGTCACCTAAAATCGGAACTTGGCTGAAATTTTCTAAGCGTATTTCAATTGTTTCTCAGAACAAAGAAACCATGTCAAATATAGCAGGTTTATTCCACATGAGCGCGCGCGATTTCAACGCGAATTCTTTTCATCTGCACAATACGGCCAGACAGGCAGAACGGAGGCGGATGCATGACGGATGACACTCGTGCAGTTACTGAGCCATTGTGAGGAGCAATCATTGCATCAGCGTGACTTTCCTGCTGCGATCTAGCGAGGGTCCTGTGGTGCAAATTGATAAGTCTTGCCATCCCTGAACCCGGTTTATACCCCTGCAAAGCGTTTAATATCGTTCTTACGCTCCGCCTTTGCACCACCGATATGATAGCGTAGTAGCTGTTTATGGAATGATATTAATCGCCGATTAAGATGTTAAGCGTCTAAGGCTTGGATAGCGTAAATACTTGATGTTCAAATTGCGATGTAGATACAGGCAGATCCTCAATTATACGAGAAATATTTATTTACATTTATTTATTTATTGGTTTATGATAGCGTTTTCGAAAAAGGATCTAACTATTTCGATGAAGTTTACGGGGGGCGAAGAATAGATCTACCAAAGTTTTACATCTCAATAATTTCGTTTTGTCCGTGATTTTAATTCTATCTTGAGCTCGGACGTCCAGGTACTAAGTATAATAAAAATAAATTGGAATGGATCAAGATGAAGGCAGCATATAAATATCGACTCGGAAGGTATGATCCTATGTCGTTCGCAAACCGATTTGTACGAAATTTTCAGACGAAAGACTGATTTTCTAAACGATGGTCGCACTAAGTTGTTTGTTGCTAGTGAGTACCTAATAATTACTAAACGCCTGACTATCGTAGAATGTTCACTCAGATCTAAGTCTAGCAGGATAGATATATTATCGTGCCTTTTACTGCTATACTCTAGGCTTTATGGTTTCTTAGCGAGTCGTTCCGGAAGCTAGTACCGCCAGAACGAGGTTCGAGTAAAAGTATCCGGTGCACCGCTATTATACGCGTTTATGATGTCATACGAGCGTTTACTCGTGGCGAGGTGAAAAGTAAAAGTGGTTGGATTGGGCAGCGGCGTGGATCCACAATAGCTTCATAAAAGCTTGTTATTACTACGTTATCCCACGCCTTAGGAAAGTGAGAGGATGAGCCGATACAGCCGGACGATGTTTATTGAACATATTTTATGTAAAGAGTTCTTATGTCAGGAGGTGACCTATCATAGAAAGTTGCATCCGTTGCGTAATAAGTGAGGAGCCGCAGAATGCACGCCATTTACATTCAGATGCTCCGGTTTAATTAGGTAATTTAATTGCGTTACATAAATATATTACACTACTCATTCGTAAATCATAACATAAGCGGAGATTTATTGCCATGTTTGTTTGTGATGTCGGCATCCGTTTTCTTTTCATATCTATAAAAATAAATATCTCTAACCACTTTTATGTCACTGTTTATTTCAAATCGACCGCACGAGTAAAAGCGGCCATTAAACGAACCACAGATCGGTACTAAAACATTGTTAGGTACATATACTTTAAGTGGCCTGTGTTGAACCGTGTATGCCACCTAATTCGCAGTTCCCAGGCAACTGGTGAGTATGCGGACATGTGCTTTATGCGGGCGTTTAATTACTAAACCGCGCGCAGTCGAGTAGCTGTCATTACCGCGTTACCCCATTACAGACTTCTAACTTGATGACCACCTCACGCACGACATTTTAACTGCATATGCGTAAAAAGTTGTGGACAAACCCTCCACAGTCATGCGCGAGTTGCATGCGAACTTTGGAGGTAATTTATAATTTTCAGTTTCAAATGAAAAACTGTCAAAATTCGACTCTTACTTTATGGAAATCAAACAATTGCTACATGTCTTTTGACTTAAATTTGTGATTATTCAAAGCTGTGGTACGTACTCTAACGTAAGAAGAAAGATAGTCTACCCATTTTTTTTTGTTTTTGATGTATACATTTTCGTCACGTTTAAAGTCTTTTCCGCATACATTATCAGTTATCGTTCAAGCCCTATTTATACATTGGATAAAAAGTTAACAATCTCCCCCAAATGAAAGGGGCAAAACATTTGTTAGCTTAAAAAGCTAACAAATGTTTTGCTAGCTTAAAAAGCTAACAAATGTTTTGCTAGCTTAAAAAGCTAACAAATGTTTTGCTAGCTTAAAAAGCTAACAAATGTTTTGCCCCTTTCATTTGGGGGCAAACGTTACAATGACAGATAAAGACATAAAACATGTTAACTAACAAACGTTTACGAAGCGTTTATGAATAAGGGGGTTAGACGTTTACTTGGCATGCTTTACCATCATCATTATAACGATTTTTTCTTGCTCAACATTCGGGCGTGAATGTAAAGGGCCCGGAATGACATACTGTTAATTACTCTTGCCTTAAACATAACATGGTCGTTCACAAACTTTGAAAGCAAAACAATGAGCCTGCAATAGTGCCCTCTGAAAATGAGTAGGTACATCATGTTGGGATATAATTATTGTTATCATTTTATGTTAAGTGTGTTTTGGTGTTAGGGACACTTGTGTTATGATACAAGCTTGTTTTACGAGCGCCTACTGTCGGAGATAGAATGCGACTTTTGATCTTCTTTTTGTTATACTTAAATACGATTGCATTTTTATAGATGTAAATGAATACTGAGTCGAGTAACTTTAATGTAGAACTGTTAGTCGGTTTTCATTTCAAGTGTATTTATCTCTTGTATATCCGACGCATCTTTTTACCTAATAAGGTACCTCAAATGAATCTGTTAATATAATTAGTCATATTACTCATATTCAAAACAACAATTTTAATTAGTATTATAATTGCATTTACTGCAATTTACTTTATGGCGTACCATAGTCAATTTTGGCAACGTCCGAGACAGCCAAAGTATTGGTAAAATAGTTGATTGATTACCTGCGCTTAACGAAAGTTTTATGGAACCAATAATGGGTATTATTCCACTAAGTATGTAGTTATTTTGCATTGGTTTCGAAGAAGTATACCTTCCTCGAATTATTTGTAGAAGAGCGCACGTGACAGCGCGCCACGATTTCTCGTGAGCCTTCTAACTCTCACATTGAACTGTTTATACTCCATTTTTAGACTGGAGCGGCTACTGGCGGCCATTAGGTTTATCTCTGACCTTACACTCAATTCGTCCGGCCATATAAGGTTAATAAGCGACTGCAATGTCTGTTTTCTGTCTGCCATTATGAAGATTGTGTATCAAGCGGTCTACATACAAACGGTTAAGGTTTATAGGTGAAAAATGAAACCGCTGCACGCAGTTTGTATGAAGAGCGCTGTTTGTGGCTTTGTTCTTCATAAACAATCTTCTTGGTATTTAATGAGCCCATTTTTGTGATTGAAGTTATAATAGGTTAGAAAGTGAAATTTAATTGTGACTACTAGTCGTAGCATGGCTAGCAGACGTAGCAACTTTATTGTAGTTATGTGCGTCTTTATGTGATTATATCAAAAAGAGACGCTTTAAGCGAGAAATAGAACATGCTAACAATGTAGTAGAGACACTATATAGCCAGCTGCTGGTGGCACTATCGGCCGGCTCGATCGGGTAATATAACACTCTAACACAATACCGGTATGAAGCAGTAGCTTACTGCTGCGTTTCGTACGGTAAGTGTGAGATCCGGAAGTCCACAAGGCGGGTAACGGATCAGCGATTCTCTTAAGATTGCTGGTTCCTATGGGCGGCCGTAATTACTTTCATATCAGGTGACCCCGTATGCTCGTTTGTCTCCTTATTCTACGTATAAAACAAAGTGCCTTTCGGTAAAAAGTTACTAACTTATTGCCCCACGACTTTCTTAATCATGATGAGTGAATTTGTTTTTAGAAAATAGAGGATTATTAAGTACTGCACTTTGAAGTCAATATCTAAGGAACGATCTCTTAATGTATTGTTTAACAATAACAATAAAACTGTAACCGATTATTGTTGTTTTAAAGTCAGTCGGTCAAATGCTTTTTCACTGCAAGGTCTGCAAGTTGTAATTAGGGTTCCTAGAGATAGAAAAGAAAATTGATTGTTTTGTATTTTGCACTTTGTAGTGTTGGACTTTAAATATTTCGTTTATTTTTCAGATAAGTATAATAGCGGCAACGGCAGTAAATCGTATGACCTTATTTTATGACTTGAACTTTTTTTGTTAGAAATTGTGTTTTTGTTACAAAACTTTAGTAGGTACTTATAACCTATTTATTTTAGGTTATAAAATCCATGAAGTATTTATTATTTACTAGGCAGACTTAGTTTTATGTTAGTCAGTTATTAACATAATTTATAATTCAGAATTAAAACTCAATAGAAATTTAATTTATTTACAAAAATAAACGCGGTGCGTTCCTTTTGACTTGCGCCGCCTGGCGCATGGTGTATGAAATAATAATACGAACTTTTTGGCGTGTTAATAAAGTTGGAATTCGTTTAATCGCGGTCGTAAAAGAAATGTTTATTCTGTGCCTAAACAGAAAATTAACAAAAATAAACCCAATTTAGTTAAATCACGCTTTGTCCTTCTTTTGAAAACAAACATTGCACAGACTAAAAAAGAAAAAACATTACAACTGCGGTAGGTTTATGAACACTTATAAATGATGGAGATGTTCTTTACTTTTGTTTTGAAGAAATCCAGGAAGTGGTCTGACGGGCGGCGCCGGCGCAAACTCGCGTTGGCGTGCTTTATTGGCTGATCTCTGATCGTGTTTTGCATCGCTATTCGGTGACATAATGGTATAGTATTACGGTTTGTTATTTAATAGTTGGTTAACTTTTAACAATCTCCGCATCGATATGACTTTATTATAATTTAATGATCGACAAAAATAGACGCTTAAGGCATTTAAACGAAATAACTTTTCTTAGAGATTATACAGAACTACCACAAGCAGATAGGTTTTTGATGAATGATCCCAAAAAATCGAGGTAATTTGCTGTCATTTTTTAGCTGCCTAGTTAAGTCAAGTCAAGTTTTTACTAAATGAAAAGAAATGCTTTATGATGAAGTGAAACTTTGCCTGTGCGTTTATTGTCGCAAACGCATTTATTATTATTTCGTAATTTTCCAAAAATGGCAAGATTTCGCGCATGCATTAAATGAATACCTAACTACTCGTACTATGTACAGTCAACAAATTTGACTCGTATTTAGGCCGCTGTAGAACCTTTTCACAATAAACACATAATTACTTCTGAACAAATGTCATAACATCTCGGCGATGACACATTGCGACGACTTTCTACAGTGGCCTATGAATTAAATTAGTTGACTGTATGTATTTTTACATATTATAAAATATGGGTGCGTTATTTAGATTTCTGGTTAGAATTTTTTACTTAACTACAAAGGTACCAGCCATTAGCATGTCTTGTGACAACTGATCATAAAAACAAGCCTAATACATCGGATATGGCAAAAAACAATAGCAGCGTGACTCACGCTTGACCATTGACCAATTCTTATCATTAATTAATAAAAAAATAGGTAAGTGCACTTTAAAGTTTACATTATATTCATTTCAAGTTCGACGCTCGTACTTATTGTCCCTTTTACAATATAGCAAAGAAAAAAAAACACGCTTCTTCCATAGGGTCCTATATTTTAACTTTTGTTGGTTTTATTATTTGTAAGTAAGAAAGTAAACAGTTTATTATAAATGAAATAAGTTACACAAGTAATTACAATCAAAATATATTAGTAGTATTTGTTAGGATATCCGCCATAATAACACATATTTAACATAAAACTACCGTGAGACTCGGACATAATAATAAAACGGATCACTCGACGTAAAAATACGAGAGTGATCCGTTTTATTAATATAACACATATAGTGTGAAATATTCATGTGGCTACCTATTAGGGATGTTTCAAAAGAGAGCCTTTTAAAAGTCAGTCGGACGAATGAAAGGCGTAGGATCCGTAATAGGACCCTATTGGTGCCGTTTGGATAAGAACCTCAAAGAGTCTGTTTATTGCGAGACCTCCTTTTAAATTTCAATTTTACTATATGCAAAACTAGGTATCCGCCCCTGTTTCGCACGGGTCTAATTGGGATAAAATGCATATACAAACCTTCCCTAGATAAATCTCTAAATGACAGTGAAAACCGCATCAAAATCCGTGGAGTGGTTTAGAAGGAGAAGGCGACTAAAGTTACACTATAAAATTTCGGACAGACAGGAAATAATAGCGACTTTACTTTATAGTCTTTATACCATGTAAAGATTATTAGGTTCAAATTTGCAATACCATCAAAGTGTAAAAAAGACTCCTCGAAAAGTTAATCATGAATTATTATTAATGCAAGCATAATTTTCATTTTTTTAATGGTTTTTTTTCATAAACACAATAGACTGACAGTTACATGTTGCTAAACTTACTCTTTGTCTGTAGTGACTAATGATAGTAATGGAATTAACAAACCTTAATTAGATACTATTTTATTTTGCTTAGAATAATGTCATTTAGGTTAACCGTTTAACTTTTTCAAACCCTTGACACACAACTGTGCAATAGCTAATGTCCTAAAAGAATGTTAGTTTCTGTTCAAACCTTCGTTCTGACTGGCATAGGCCCGATTCATAACAATCAACAATTGTAATGCCTATTTGAAAAATTTGACAAATGTTCATATTATTATGACCGTCCTTCTTGCAAGTAAATTTTCACGCAATTCAAGTGATCATTAGCCTGAAATCTGGTATGCCTCTGTGTTCATAACAAATTAAGACACTTGCATCCACCTACGTAGGCCAAGGGGAGCCCCTATTATTTTTTAAGCTGTTGCGCTTAAAAAATAAAAGACGCTACCTTGGCCTACGTCTATCTCTACGTCGAGAAATCACTCTATCTCACGTACTCGTGCTAACGCGTTAGAGCAAGACAGGGCGGTGTCTCGACGTCAAGCTCGTCGCTGTTGCTTTTACAGAATAACGGGTCAGTACAGAGCTTAGGATCAGGAATTTCGCTCACAATGCTGGCTCTGCGGGCGGCACAAGCCGAGAGGATAGAAACTATGCAAAGCTATTAAGGACGTGTTCTAACGTTTATATACCAGTCGGCTATGATATCGGAAAGCCCATCTAACGTGGAAAGTGCACTGCGCAACCAGTTAGTGCAGGCTGCACCCAACTTTCCAATCAAGCCGGGTGTGGGCTTAGCTGTATGCGTTTATCAAAGCTTTCTAGATACTTCAAAGTTGGAATATGTGCTATAAAATAAACGCTAATTAAGTACCTCGGAGACTAAATTATTTAATAAACTGCTCGGTTTGAAATAGAGACGTTATCTAGTTAGTCTAAAATAGCAGATATAGAGTCTAAACGGGTTTGAACATTAATGTCGATTTAACTATTAAAACTGGGTAGTAATAGAGCGATTATGTAGTCACTTAGGTAGTTGCTTATTGCAAGACGTGAGAGTGAGTTAGGAATCCCGAGATCCACAGGGAGGACCTAAAGGCCGGCAGCAGATCAGTCGTACTGGGGTCTTTGGTGCCCATGGGCGGGTTCCCATCAGGTAACCTGCACGCTCATTTCCCTTCCTTTAGCATCAAAAAACCAACACTTATGTACCTACTCCAGCATTCTAACTGCCATTGCTCTTCTACCAAATTACAAAGAAATATAAAGTAGTTGACAATGAACATAAAATCTAAACTTTTCCATAAATGAAAGCTCTACTGGACCCTCTTTATGACTTAATCAATAGTTCTTATAGGTAATTTTTTTGTCACATGTACACTACCCATACGCTGTCTTTCAGAAACGTTTCGGGTTAACTTTAGAACTAGTAAAGTATTCTTGATAGTCAACACACGTTTTTCAGCGCGATCGTATATGGCGCGCATTAAAAATGTCTTTGCCGATGAACAAAAACCCGTCCCAATCCTAAGAAACACCGCGTTTGTCAATAGACAAGTCATTAAGGCTACATATCGTAAACTGATTGCTTGATTCATCGATAAAAAAAAGCCGGCGTAGAACGAGTCGAACTCGCGCGCCGACGGGCACGCAATATATTGTTATGTTATGTATTTATCAAAATAATCCGTGAAAGTCAAGAAAGACCTAATCGTAAAACTTTTATTTCTAAAGGATTTTTGGTGATTTCTAAAAAACTATGCTGATTTGAAAGATCGCTCTTATTAGACTCTAGATTTTTCACTTTACTAACTTCGGAGATAAGGTAAGATATTATAGCAAAAAGTGCCATACAAATTGTACCAAAGTTCAAAGTTCAAAATGTACAACAATACAAAACATCGTGGGTACAGGTATGCAAAATTCTTTAGTAGCTGATGAAAGTCCAACGGAACCATGTCCAATTTATTCCATTGGGATAATAGCCTGGATATGATGTAGTTAGCCTATGCCTCGTATTGTCCATGTGAATTAAACCCGCTGCGCTAATCTGCCACATTATAATAATTTTTTTGTGCGTCTTAAAGTTAACTAACACCTTAAAATGCACAAAATACTATTATAATATCACAGACAGAGATGGTTGTATTTAAGTAATTTTATTATTACCTGCAACCTGTGTATTTCAAAAAAAGTAAAATTATTACGCGTGGTAATCAAGTCCATTTTGACCGTGACTCTCACAGCAGCCAGATCTGAATGCATGTGGTCGCTCGAATTCATTTGCGGTCTTTTTATCGCTTTGTTTTTATTCGCTGAAACGCCGGTGAAGATATACTCATACACAGTTGAGTAACGGTTTCAAATTATGCGACCACTTTACTAACTGCCCTAGCTTTTAAATGTCTGTATAAAGGAAGTAAGCTCTCTTTAATCGCTACATTTTAGTAGGTTCGTTGATAAGAAACGTCGTTTGCTTTCAAGCGGATGCTCCGCAAGCATCTGCTGGACCAGGAGTCAGAATAGATGAGTAATTTCATTTGTCGCGCGTAGATGGATATGCATATTTATTTGTGTATTATATTCGTATGTGTATTATAATATATGTGCTATGTGTATGTATGTCTATATTATTATAAATTAAGTAATTCCATTTTGTTACATTTCATTCCATAATATTTTGTGCAATAAACATTAAATAAATAAATAAACGTTCTGAATTGCTAGGTTGTTAGACGAATGTGCTCATATTTAGATATATGTACGAGAATCTTTTTCTAGCCGTACAGTTAATCCGTGTGTATCACATTGCGTCGTTTGATTAACACAATACCTCCTCATCTAACGTAAAACTGTACAAGTCTTCCTATAATGATAGACGTTTGAATATCAGATGTTTCCACGCTGCGGTGCCGGTTTGGTCTATAATTTGAGCCTATGTGTACGTGAGTACGGTGCGGATTTCTTATCACGCGAGATCCGACTCTCACTCAATGACTTTTTTACACTTCGCCCGCGTGACCTGGAAGTAGGCCGAATGCGAATTAATTTTACTGTCATTAACACGAATAACTCGTGGACACAATTAACTTTACTTGTACGTGTAATATATTTTGCGGTAAAAGCGACTGGAATCCAAATTTTATAGCCTCTTTCTCTTTCTGAATTGCGGATAATAGATGCCTTGGTTGCAATTTTCGCATTAAGCTTGGAATCGGTGTATGTAAATAAAGCAAGAAACGGAGCTCTAGATTACTGTTCTTGGATTTCATGTCTATTTTTCTTGGAGTCTTTGTACGCTGTTTGCGCGCTAAAACGTGCATCGATAGAAAAACTGTCTATAGATTACATTGGAATCAAGATAGTGTCCGTTGATTTTTTGCATGCAGCGCAAATAGAAAGCAGCTAGTAGAAAAATGCGCGTAATTAACTAGTGTCCTTTCCATCAGCGGTGATTTCACCTTAGTAAACGGTGATTGCGCTATGAGTATGTAGCTACAGTTATGTAAGCTGTTCTAAAAGATTGCTCCACGGCAGGTCAATCGCACATCCGTGTAAATAACGATTGTGATCATCACATGTAAATTCAATCAAATATTATTGTGGTTAGCACTTCGCTATTTAAGTATGTTTCATAATGAAAGTTTCTTTTGGATATTATTTTGGCAAACATTCCTTTTTCATTCATCTAATAGTTTTATACAAACCTACAAACCTATTACGTCACGTGACTAATGCACACTTCAAGGCGTTTAAAGTTATTTTTAATACTTTTTCTGAGAATTTTAATCCTTAATAAGTCAAACTTGCTCAAAGTAGGTATGTAATTCAAAGGAACGAAGCTACTTATCCGAAGGAAATCTTTATTGATGGGTTGAATGTTTGTTTTATTTGGTACATATCCTATTTGCGTGCGCGGCTGAGGCGATAGCTGAAGACAGCCGGCGGCGTCGCACGCGCACCCCGCACGCAACTAGTTCGCGCTGCGTTCTAAAGTCGAAAAAAATTTAATGGGATCACCTTATAAACAGTGTTTACATTTTAAACACTAATTAAAATTACTCTTAAATTTTTCTAAATGTGTAAAAATACGGCTATAATTTCTGAATGGTTTTCGTTTTCTTTCTCTTCGTCCGGATCGCAACCACCATCTTGCTCGCTAATTCAGCCGCCAAGCAGCAGTGCTTGCACTTTTGTCCTCCGACGTGTTGGCAACGAACCTGCAAAATCCTTGGTGTTGCGGGTGTCTATGGACGGTGGTGATCAGATCACTAAGCATTAGGTGACCCACTTGTTTGTTCGCCATCCTATTTTATTCACATAAAAAAATGTTTGCTCTCTTCAGCTGCGTAGATATATTATATTTGTTGCTGCGAGACGAAACAAAAAATCCACTTACGTACATTTAAGTCCCGTTGAAAAAATTAAATATCAATGAAACACACGTTCAATTTTAAAATTTACTCCGACAATTTGGAAAGTTAAGAAAGGTACGGTAAGGTAGGTAGCATTTTAAATGAATGTTTAGTTAGTGTTCGTGTCAGCATAATAAACGGTTTTGTTCAGGGAATTTGGATAACAAGATCACGCTATGAGAAAGAAAAGTACAGTGAAGTGAACCGAACATATAATTTAAACCCCATTATTTCGTTAAAAGTCAAGTGCTAAATTGAAATAAACACGAAAAACAAGGATGCTAAAATTACACTCTTTAACACATCTTTTTTGTGCAACAAAATAACAGTTCAGATTACGTACTTTATTATTTATAATTGAATAAAAAGTAAACAACACGCGTAAAAAGTCACAGATTACAGAAAACATAATGTGTGTGCATGATTCAGCATGATCCATTCGTAAGCTATTGTCCATTTTCTGAGGCAAGCCTTTTAACCGCGTTATACATAATGCATGTCATAAATAATGGACGTACCATTGCATTAGGTATTTCAAGAGACTTTCCAAACGTCGCTCGTAGGACCAATAAAGTTAAGTCGTGCTTTATTCGTAATATCACGTACGCTACGCCATGCTTGACATGCTCTGCCTATGGACATGCTTTCTACAAAAGGACATTATGTCCAATTGTCCAGCCAAAACCATTACTAAGCATAAACATAAAAAGAGCCGGACGGAATAAGTGTAAATTATTAATCGAGTTTTAGTTGAGGTGTTTCAATGATTTTTGATAAGTTTGGATATGTTTTTCACCAGAACCTAAATGTAATGACAGCCATTTTTACTGTGTATCTATTCTTTTCTTTTCTTTAATGGCGGCCACGAGGCTTGTGCCAATGTCAGTAAGTACATGCAATTGTACGGTTTGGGTCAAATGATCCCCCCTCCCCCCGTCGGGTAATTATATAGCCATCGGCCGATGATATCCAAACATATAGGCTATAGAAAATTATTGACCATTGCCCAGGGTGCACCGGCCCAAGCACTGCTCTTCCCCCCGGAGAAGTCCATAAGGGAACCGTAGCACTTGGGCACACGAGGAGGAAACTCGACACGGACCCCCTATGTATCTAGTATGTATGTTACGTCTTTAACTGCCACTGTGACATTTATCTTTGAAAGAAAAAACAAAACCTACCTACTTTAGTTTATAGAAACCAGTATTTTTTATGAAATACGTATACTTTTTCACACTCCACTTGTTACTGTCTAAAATAACATTTGTTTGTGTCAAATTTATTAGACGTCATGTACAATAAACTGTAAGTGAGAACGCAAACTGGCAATAAATTTAAATAATTAGTCAATATCCAAGTTCCAAACAATAAAATTATTACCAAAGTTCATTTCTTTCGCCAAGCGTTTGTCTGTTTACGAGTAACACCCGGAACACCAAATGTTAATTGTTTACCGAAAGTTTTTATCTTACCAGATCTTGGAGTTCAACTTGCAGAATAACACCTACATTAGCTGCCGCATTGTCTGTGACATATTCCTTTGTTTCATTGTTCAGTGTCACAAACTTCACAATTTGCATATAAGTGATTACGAGAAAATTGTAATGAGCAAACGGTGTGCTTGTTTGAATCTCTCCGTGAGCAAAAAATGTATCAGTCAGTCAGTCAGTATTAACTTTAACTGAGCAGGTTATTTGCATAGCGGAGATTTCTCGTTTGTCTCTTGCCTTCAATCATACTTGAGAAAAAGTTTTCTCAACTATGATTGAGATATTCTACGCAAAAAACAAACTTGAGACTGACTAATTAATAGGTTACGCACAGCTTAGTCTAGCTCCGCTGCAGTCTAAACAAACCTCTTAACTCAAATAGGATACTAAAACATATGTAGCAATCAATCAGACATTTTATAAAAAGTAATACCTCTTTGTATACGATGTACGTAAAATACCATTTTATTTAAGTAGGTACCTATTGTGTTATTTTGGAAACTTGAAGCAAAAATTTTTTCATAAATCTCGTTATTTAGCATTAGCAGAAAAAGTTTTGCAACAACTTCCAAGCGTATAATGCGCGCATGTAGCCTGTTATCGACTGTACAAGTGGTCAATTATAACGCTTCGTTTCTACACTTTTCTATTTGTGTATTTTCCTCGGGTTTATCTAAGCCATATTACGTTAAAATTTACTTGGAGTGGTCGGGATGACGCTTCAGGTTAGTATTATAGTTGTAATTTCTGCTCTGTTTTGTTTAGCGCTGCAAAACAAACGCTTCTACCAAACATATGTGTGCCGATAATGATGATGATGATAAAGTATGGGAAAAAATCGGAAGCACCGGTCTGGGCCGTAGGCAAATAAAAACTTGATTGATCGCGCAATGACTTAATACAGACCTCTGAACAGTAACCGATACTTTGATGCTCTAAGTACGCATTACGGCTGAGTGACTAACCCCAAATTATACACACAAAATGATGGTGTTTTTTGTACAATGGTCAAATTTCTTTGAGTGCATGGAATTGTAAGGCCCGAGTTTAAAAACTCCATAACACCAAATTGCAGACCGAATTTCAGTTAGTACAATTTTTGATATTTGATCTAAAAGACTTTTCTAAAACCCAACTATTTCCTACTTTTTATTTAACTTAAACGAAAAAGTATTTTTAAAGTATCCGTATTCCATTATTTACTGATATCTTCATTCAAAATCATTGAAACTGTCGCCATAAAAATATTTCACACGATAGTGTTTTACGGTTTATTGTAATTTTATATAGTTTTACCCTCCAGTAAAATCTTACTACACTTGCCTAGATTAGATTTATTTTACGAAGGAATATGCATTTGCATTATGTCAAATGATACGCAATTATGATTAATGTATTTCCTTACTCGAGAATAATTTTCTTATTAATGCTTTCCCGTAATTGAGACACGTCGGTTGTAAGATGAGCCGTCGCTTCTGTAAAAGCTCGGTGACTTTGTTATTTAACATTATAATGTTTGATGAATAAGAAATATGCTATTACAGTTATGCAATCTCAAAATTCAATAGTAAGTTTATTAAGTTGTAAAGGTGACTACGTAAGTTAAATATTTTACACTAAATTTGTGCTGAATCAACTTAGAAATTTTATATTAGGTATGTGGCGTGGTTGCGCGGTGTATTATTTTTGGAGTAATTAAATGAAAGCTTTATCCTTAGCTTTAAAATCGACGACATATTTCCTTAGAACAAATTTCCCTATAGGTATTTATAGTTTTAGACTTCCCCATAGTGACCCATTTAGATTAATATGTATATTGACATCAAGCCATA
Source organism: Ditula angustiorana (assembly GCA_963691745.1). NCBI lineage: Eukaryota > Metazoa > Arthropoda > Insecta > Lepidoptera > Tortricidae > Ditula > Ditula angustiorana. Next base: position 9,121,032 of record OY829484.1, read on the forward strand.
ATTATCGCTTACTATGAAGCGATTGGAGAACATAGATCGCAATATATCTCTATCAGTTCAGTATTCGCTTCCAAAAGCTATTTATAACCATTAGGACGCCATTACATGTCGGCTTCGCGCTTAGATACATGCAGAAGAAATTATTGCTGGCTGCAAGTTACATTCGATACATTTATCTTCTGAATGTTGACTTAAATCGCGTACAGTATGTTTTTTTTTAACTAAGATGGTATTATGGTGAAATCCGAAACCATAGGAGATTTTTCCAGGGCAACTGTTTTAGGAATCATAAGGACTTTTAATATGATAGTTTTTTAAGCCAAAAACTGACTTGATACTTATTTGCTTTTTTCCGAAATGGGTACACAGATAAACAAAAATGACTAAATAGAAATAGCTACATGTAGCTACAATATTTGAGGAGCTTCATCGATTCCTCACGGCTTCAATCATCGGAACTGGATTTTGATACAAAAGGACCAAAATGAATTGAATTGTAAGAATTGTAGAACTTCCTTTTTCTTTTGGAGTCAATTAATAACAATTTTGGTGTAGTAAATTTATAGTATAGAGTAGTATTTAATACGACGAGGCTTAATCATGCGAACATTTACATAACATCTTACTATTTAAATACAAGTGAAAATCGCAAAAGTTTAAACAATTAAAAAAATCTTTATATAAACTTACATTAAATTCAAAATCGGGAAAATATTATAACAAACTATTATACTAACTTATTTTCTGTTGAGAGTTGAGTGTATCATCATCAACTCAAGCGCATAACTAACATGCACCTGTTTGTTGCAGCACCAGCGAGCTAGTGGCCCTGGTCGCGGTCTCCTGCACGCTGTTCCTCTTCCTGCACACGCGGGACCTCAGCACCAAACTCCGGCGCATGGAGGGCCGGCTCAATGATGACGTCACCGCCTTTAACCACCTCACCGACAGTGAGTATTGATCGCTATAGTTTATTTCTTTAGGTACTTAAAAAAAGGTAAACCAAATAGCCACGTGACTCGGCAAATCAACCAATCAAGTCAATCTTTTGGATCAGTGGACACCCAAAAGATTGATTTGATTGGTTGATTTGCCGAGTCACGTGACTTATTTTACATAAACTGTATAGTCTGGGTGTATTTTAGAAGGCGGTCCAATGATTCTGATCTATTTAAAAGGAGTAAAATAGTTTACCCCTATTATCTACCGCCTATGCGGTGGATAATAGGGGCGTTTCATTCTTAACATGATAGGAAGGCAGTTGTACATAGGTAGTTAGGTTTTTGGTAGTATTTTACCTAACAGATGTTTTGTTCCTGTCATTCGAAGGCAAATGTCACAATGACAGATAAAGACATAACACATATTAACTAACAAACAATTACGAAGCGTTTATGATTATGGGGGCTAGTCTTTATACCCCATTTTAACTTTTACTTCTTGTTCAAACATGAACCTTCATTCCAGTCGCCAGCCGCGGCCAATCAATGCCTACTAAAGTATACCTAGGAATACGCTCGCGTATTTGCTTGGCCCGCGGCTTGTAAATGTCGATCTCTAAAAAGTCAAAAATCAACCAGCTGGGGCGTCCTTAGGCCAGTTCCTCCTGAAATTAACCAGTCCATCTGTTATGTCACAGATTTGTAGTAACATCGCGGTTTGCGTTTAATTATTGTTACTGCTATGCAATCAGAATGAGGCGGTGTGCTAATAAGGTGCGCCGTGTTCCCGAACGGTCGCGACCGCAGCCGCTCGCGCACCACGTTCCGAAACCGCCGCTTCCTTATTGAGTGATCTCGATTGCACTGATTGGAAAATGCTCTATTTACGTTTTGCGCGCCGTGAACATAATGCAAAATAAGGAAATCGAATCCATTGCAGTAATACACGGCAATCGGATCGGAGAAACTTACAGTTACCAATCGAAGCTCAATTTAGTATAAAATAGGCCATCGAGCAGTAAACTTTAAATATGTGGAAGACTAACTTCGAACGAATTCTCCGTCAATAATGCCCCTAGTCCTTAAATCATAAGAATACACATATATCATAAGAATAAGAGAATATTTTTACCTACCCACACCATAAATTGTATGGGACCATTTTTTATACTTTTACGTTTACTGCCTCAGAGTATACATTTATAGGTATTTAGCAGCACAGCATTGCAGCTGATAATTATATGCTTAATAAAATACTCGGCCACGTGGCCAGTGGTTTGGATGACGCTTTGACTCAAGCCGTTAGTAGTAGATGTCTCTGGGACAGCTGCAAGGTCCATTTTTGAAAAATCAGAAGATGCAACTTAAAAAAATCAGTAGATGTATGGGGAAAATTTTCAAAAAATCAATAGATGCATTTTTGATTAAAAAAAAATCAATTTGTATATAATCATATACGCATAAGTGAAATAAAGAGGGTATCGCTTTCTCCACGAATCCTATTAAGTGATATTTAATTTAGTCATGTAATCATTTTTCCCTGACTATGGAGCAAGATTAACTATGTGTCCACCCCGTTAAGTCCATTTTACGATGTCAATTTTATAGTGCCAACCAAACCATGATAATTTTGTGTGTAATTTCACTCAGGTTTTTATATTACATATCATATTTTAAAGAAAGCTAGTATTTGAAAAAATCAGTAGATTTTTAGTTATAATCAGTAGATCAGTCGAATCCTGGAAAAATCAGTAAATCCCCCGAAAAATCAGGAGATCTGGCATCACTGCTCCGGGAGACATCGCCTGTCGCTCTAATGAATGGTCATACCGGTAGTACTATACTTCTATACACATACATATTATATGTAGTGTGTTTATAATCTAGTTTACTATTGTTTTTGCTGTCCCTTGTTTACTTGTAAATTGCAAAACATACAGTGCTAAGTGATCACAAATCTATTGTCCTAAGTATATGTATAATATAGTTGACACGACAAACTTCAAGACGTTCCACCGGAGTGAGTTTTAAACCGCATTCACTCTCAAACTAATGCTTCCGGTAGGTACAGTTCTTGTTACTGGTAACTCTTTTAAGAAGTCCTGGAGTAATAGTACTGCACTAGTAGCACGTTTGAGAGTAATCGCGTTCTGAAACTTATTCCCTTAGAACCTTTAATTAAGTGTTGTCCTTGCGCCTACCAACAGACAGTTCTGTGCGCATTGTAGCCTTTGTCCGCGCCGATAGATTTATCTCTGACTGTACTTACGTGGGTCTCAGACAAATATTAGTTATTTAGTACAGTAACACAGTTAACGAATTATTTTATAGCCCACACTTATCGCAGTAGACCGGCAATTATTCCGCTGATTGCCGGTTCGTAGAGAAACGTGCCATACAGTCTGGTGGTAAATTACCCCTTTTTGTGATGATTATCCACCATTCGATTGCATAACGCGGGTCATTATGTTAATACACGTGTCTGTAGTGGACCATGCTGTGAAACGTTCGGAAAATTGTTGACTCGGCATTAAGAGATCCTATGTTTTCTTGAAGGTGGTAGAGTAAACTTTTTGCTACCTCATTTAAGGTCTAATTTTGAATACCTATGAGAGAGTGAGCTTCCGAAATGTTACGGATGTTTAGAAACCATAAACCGATACGATTTATCAATAAATGACCACAGTTTTGGTTTTCTAAGAATTCGTCTATCCTTTATTCCATGGGAACTAACTTGGACTCAAGCCCAATGCTGACTACCAAATTTCAACCAAATCAATCCAACCGTTTATGCGTAATTAAATAATAAATGTTCATCTATATGTACGAGTATCTACAACAGTATGCAATTTACTCTCTACGAGTAGCTATGCTATACATATTATGTTTAAGGCAATTTTATTTTATTTTTGTAAAGAATTTGTCCCGTAAAAGTCGTAGTTATACATATAATAGTTATTGTCTATATCTACACTCTACACTAATTTAATAAAGAGGTAAACTTTGTTTATTTGTTTTTTTGTTAGTTTATTTGTATGTAGGGGGTAATCTCTGGAACTACTGAACCGATTTCAAAAATTCTTTCACAGATAGAAAGCTACACGATTACTGACGGACATAGGCTACTAATTATACGTGAACGAAGTCGCGCGCGTCCGCTAGTATATTATATACAAAAAGGGCCCACTTGTATTTTCTCGGTAAAATTCAAACATAAAAATAAATATGAATATACTTATACAAAGTCTTGAAAGTAGAGATTTATTTTACTAATTTCATGTATAAACAATTAGTAAAACCTTACCTTAAAAAAATGTTTTGTAACATACATATTTTTTATATGTATATTTATTTTACTGAGAAAAATCGAGTGGGCCCTATTTTATTTTGTTTAGTATATGTATATAAACGATGGGTATTATACAAGTATTCACAGTTAATAATATCTAATATCAGTTAGTAATATCTAACCAGATATTTCTAGCTACCATAAGTCGTAAGAGTGCGGTTTTTACTTTATCATTGACTTAATCCAATAGGGTTGATACCGTAGAGCTTAATTAAAACTAAGGACTTCATTAGTTAGCAGTGTACGTCCAATTCTGCTTTATACCAAGTAAGTTCTCAGCTTTGCCCGGGATAAGAGCCAAAGTTACAGTAATTAGTAGATATCTTAGTGCATTCAGTTTGCTAACTTCGAGCAACTAAGTTTTTAGTTAAATGAGAATTTCCTTTTTGTTCCTTAAATGGAATTTTCAGAATTACAGAAATAATATTTGTTCATACTTACCTATAGATTACCGTCAAATTAATTAACGTTTCATATAACAAATTAATTAAGTCATTTATATGTTATTTATTAAGCAAGTCAGAAGTAGTAGAAAGCTAGTAGGAGCAGAGTCGCGTATGCGACGTGTACGCAGCCGATGTGGCCTGGCCCTTAGATTCTTCCTTTTCACAATTCCTTATTAATGTTTGATTCTTCGCAAACTAACCTTGTTAGCCTGGCAACGGATGAGTGATTATCTTCGCGACGCTGATTTTCATGGGCAGCGGTGATCAACGCATGCTCATGTGTTTTTCTTTTCCATATATATTTTTTAGTTATCCTAGATAATAAATTGACAATATTGAAATAAAATGTTAGCGGTAAGTGGAGCAAGCCAACCCATTGCTTGCCCGTGCTTGTCCCGTTAACAACACGGGCATGCGCAAGATTAGGATTTATTATTCTGGTGTATTATGGAAACTATGGAATGTAACAACTACAGTACTTTCAACACGTCGCGGAGAGAAAATATGATCGTACAAAAAATCTTGTAAGCAATTTTCTTCATCTGACCTATGTTAGCTTAAGAATGCATAAAGTGTTATAACACCGGTTAACAAAGTTTTGTTACGCATAACTATGAAAAGGCATATTGTGGACAAATATTTTAAATAAAATGCCTTACGATAGTAACACCTATTCAGAGGTATTTGCAAAATGTTTAAATATGATTCATTATATTGGATGAGAAATATGCAATACATAATTGGCATGAAGTCTCATTCTTATCTGACTGCAAAGGAAACAAACCTGCAAAGCGTCGACCTCGCGCTCGACTAAGCTATAAACTATGTCTTCTCCCAGTATCCGCATTATTCTAAGGTTTATTACAAAAGGAGAAACAAACAATGGGCCGGGAAATAGCCATATTGTATTGGTTCATTCTGCGCCCGCGGCCGGCATTGAGCCGCGCTTCAAGATCGCCATAGAGCTTAGAGCCTACACGACCCAACCAAATAACTTTGTCACGACGATTTTAATTCATAACTCACAAACCTATTACAACAAGGCAAGGTCACTGTAAATTTAGGTAATGAGGAAGAGAAGAGAATCTTCATTGTGTCACGTTCCCTAATTTGCTCCACGAATCTCATTCAAGCCATACAAACATACGGTATAGGCTTTTATTAAATCCTTAACGAAGGCCATGTTGGTTTTTGTCATTGTCAATGTTATTGTTGCTAAGATCACACGGGTTTCTTTTATATTAAACACTAACGAGGATACTGTATGTAATTTTTTCACATGCCGTTTCCGGTACAAATCGCAATGAACAATACTTAGCGGCATTACGAAGGGCTATTGAAGCTGCGCCGAAGCCGCGCAAAAGGCTCAATTTTCGTGGTTATTGTAGGTAATTGAGCGTCTAATCTCACTCAGAAAATAAATAAAACTCTGGGCTCCAAAGGAAAGCTAGGAAATAGAGCAATTACTTTCTAAGTGAACGGACCGTTTGTTGTCGGAGAGAAGTATAAAGAACGTTTTCTTTATAAAATACGATGTTGTGACTGTCTCGAACACATTTCATCTAAGATCAGAAAGCGACTGCATAATATTTATATTATAACAGATCACATGTTTGTTACATGTGATATATGGACTGCAATATAACACACAATGAATTGCTTAATTTGGCGAGGTGGTGAAAGTTTAATCTGACAACTTGGTCTGAAGATGACATCATTGTGTCATGAATTTTATTGCAGGCGGAACTGAATGTAGTAAAAACATGCATGTTAAAGTGTTAAGCGTAGCAAATCCTTTGCGGACATTATTACACGGTTACGCTATTGATATAATGTTAATATCGAAATATTCAATCCTTCAATATGCACATAAATTTCGTTACACGTTTGCTTAAGGCATAATCGTCCGATTTGCTTCAAAACTTACGTCAACATCCAAGGAGTGTGCTCAACATGTTAGACGGATGTAGTCCTTCCCATTGTATATTCAGAGAGCGGTCGTTGACCGTCGCCCGGTACTGCCCGCTCCCCCGAGATCCAGAAAGCTCGTGACTATCTTGCCGGCCATTGTGACAAGACAAGACCGCTCCGTATAAGGCACGCCTAAATGCGTTTCCTTCCTTATTGTTGATTCCTTACTCATTTTTTTGAAGAGATGTAATTTAATTTCAAGACTTATCTCTACATAGAGATGCTGAGACGTTGGCTTATATAAAGCAGTATAAAGCTGTAACGAATTGTTTGCAATAAAAACGTGTATCGGATGTTAGATTTACCTGTGAGCATTACGGCGTGGCCGCGGTCGCTGTACGGTACTCGGCTGCGACCAGTCACGCCTCTAAATGTCATTACCATAGCATAAAGCACTCCCGTGAAATTTCTCGCTGCTACACTGTTTCACAGTAGGAACGTGCTGACTCGCGGATCATTCTCGGAAGCCGTTTTTTTTTGCTTTGGAAGCCGACGCCGTCAGTTTTAATGCAGATGAATGGTAGTTTATGTTAAGCTTTACAATAGTACATCACATAAAATATGCCAGATTCCATCAGCCTATGAGAATTACCGCTGTGACTGAATGTTAGTTGCCATTAATTATTACTTGACTTTTCCCTTATACATATGTATTGATGAGTGTCATCTTGTTTGTCTTCCTAGAAAGTCTTGACGAAGTTCAATAATGAGATGGGAAGTTAGATTACATAAGCATCTTTTCTTAATATGCGGTAAGATTTCTCAAAGGCAACCTGTACTTATAATGATAGGGCTTGTTTGTGATAAGTAGGTACTTTATAATCCTAATGTCTTCTAGTGCATGGGCTGCGGCAGTAGAGGCAGCCCTTGGTTATACCACTTGTACCTCGTTAGCCTGTCCCTTGTTATCGGTTAACCCGGTGAACTTGCAGCGTTCCCGCGCATTTCCCTTGTAGCTGTTAATGGAGTAAAATTGTGTTGCATACTTGTGTCCATTAAAGGAATGTGTGAATCATTCTAAATAGAACTAAGTTGATTTTAATTCAGTTGAAACAGTAATGTGGGATTTTGAAGCTCGTTCCAGCAACACACTATAAAAATGGCAAGGTCATTAAAAACACAATTGAATATTCAGGCGTGGCATATACATAATGTGAGAAAAAAATTATTGAATTAATGACGTCCATGACAATGGTCAAGTGTAAAGTGCAAATTGCTCTGGTTGCGGCTAATGAATCTCTAAGATCTCAGAGTTAACCTTGCCATCCTCATAAAATATATTGGACCATTAAAATGTCATTACCAAGAGCGCCTGTTGAGCGCACTTTTTACACGGCTGTCACAAAAACATTTCCGTGCGCACCTATTACAGTATTAAATACAATTACATGTTTTTGCACGATTATTTCCACTAAAATGTGACATTTTACAGACAAGTTTAAAGAGTAACAAGACTGCCTTGACAGTTTAAAAAAATGGCTCGTTCCTATTTACCTACATTTGAACTTCCTTTATAACATTTTTTTAAATACTTCCACACATGAGGATTATTTTATGTTTAAATAAATCTAGGCTGCCGGTGAAACACTGCTCAAAAATACATTGGGATCGATTACATGTATTGGAATCTCACATGTATTTGACTCGTAAATAATTTTGACCAGCATATTTTTACTAGCATAAATATTTTAACTGCAAAATAGATACAGCTGCCTCATAAAACCACCATGACATACGCAGTGTGGTTTTAAATAAATAAAGCCTGCCATCATTTTGTGTTTAGCTCTATTGTAAGTCCTTTAGCATTAAAATTTATTATCTGAGCAATAAAATAATAAAATTTATTATATGGGCCGAGTTAGTCAGCGTTGCACTGCCGTGTCATGACAAAACACTGTAACTCAAGAAATGCCTTTTTTCAGAAATCGCAAAAAACATTTTTTTTCGTTATTTGGCCATAAAACTGTAAATATTAATTAGATTTTAATGAAATTTTGACAAAATATTGATAATGTTGCTCTTATAGTATACGAATCACAAAAAATCTAATTTTGAAATTCTTTCATTTATTTAAAAACCAAAACGTGTTTTGTTATGACTTAATTTGGTAATACGTTTATAAATCGTCGTGACAAAACACTGTAACTATCATGTTACAGTCGTGTTTTCTTTTCAAATTCCTCTCTGACAGCCAAAATACTCACATCAAGGGCGTTGCGGGATTGTAACGACAAAACACTGTATCTTAAGGTAACAGTCGACAAAAATGTCAGTGCTGTTTTGGCAAAACACTGTATTTAGAGTCTATACAGTGATTAGTCAAAACAAGACCCTATGTTTTAAAAGTTACAGTGTATTACGCTTTGAGGTTTTCCATTGATTTCGGTACAAAATGCGTGGTCTGTTAGCAGGCATATATAAATATGGACCCGAAAAGCTCAATTATTGATGTTAGCACAAAACACTGTACCTTGAGTTACAGTGTTTTGTCATGACACGGCAGTGCACCTCTACACTTCTTCATTCATACTCAAATTCGATGAGAAAGACGATTATTTCTTCTAAGTATAACGTTTGTTCAAGAAATCATAAATATTAAAAAAAAAACGAAAACATGAACATTTCGAGAAGCAATATTTATGTATAGCGTGTTACTTGAGCGGCCATTTATAAAAACTGATGCTTTTTTGTAGAAAGGTAAGTGATTTGAAGTATTTTGAAATACCTTTCGGCCTTTTATGTCATCTGTATTCCGTTTTTTTGTCTAAAAATTATGGTCACCGTAGTAATATTTTCCATGTGAATTTCAATAAAAAGTATTTGTCTTGTTGTAATATTGGCGTGTACCTACTGGTACACGTTTAATAAATGGTATATACCTATTCCTGGATACGTTTACCCTCGATCACCAATTCACCACTAAACCGAAAAACTAGCAAAAGAGACAACGTGCTATTTAAATCACACTAAAGTTGACAGACCTATATTTTTTGGATCCAAAATTCCGTTTGATTTTATATTTTTAATTAAAACATTAAAAAATTAATATAAATGGACATGCAATGATAATCAATTGATAACACATGGTTTTATAGTTCGAGAATAAACCTTTCTGATCAGTTAGAATCTAGAGTCACTTCTCAGTATTATTTTAAAAAACCCAGCTGTCTTCAGTGTAGGAAAACAGCTACGTAGGTAATTATCGTTTCAATGTCGTCTGATTACATGGTTTACTCGTTAGGTAGTAAATGACAATCTCTAAATATATAGCCGTGATTATTATTTCAAATGACACCAGAATTTGCCAAATACAACAACAACAACAACAAATACTCTTTATTGATTCACACAAGTAAACAAAAAAAAAGAACACACACAGGGAAATTTTACATGGGATTCAACAGGCGGTCTTATCGCTAAGCAGTGATCTCTTCCAGACAACCTTTGGAAAGAGATACGGTGAGATATAGTCAGAGTACAACGGGCAGTGCAAATAAAAAAAAGAATCAAACACACTCACAATAAGCATACATAAGAGTTTACATAGATAATAATAAATAAATAATAAACATACATATAAATATAAATATATACATAAAAATATAAATTTACATGGAATACGTAAATGTACAGCGCACAACTGCATCGCCAAAAAGCAGCCAAAAGATGAAGGTTACCTACAGCAAAAAGAAGACAAATACTTGTAAGTACTTTACTGGACATTGCTTGTATTTCCAATTTTGTTAGCAAATGAACCGTTTCTCATATTTCATCCTATTAGTTAATTAACCCCGTGGTTTATGATCCGCAATAGATAACTTATTGTTAGACATCAGCATGCTACAGATATAAATAAAATATAATGCATTTATTTTAAACCAAGATTCATATTTTTGTTAGTGAGAAAGCCTTAATTAGTTACGCCTAACATTATAATAATAAAACACTTCAGCAGTATTCAGTTGTACATAAAGCAGAGTATACGTAAGAACCCTCAAAACATGCCACATTGTTTTCTACGTTGCATTGGACTCAACAAAAAGAACCTAATTCTTAATTATTTTCTTGTCACAAATGTTTCTAAATTGTGTAATGTTAAATGGAATGAAGTATGTATGTATCATACACTTTGTAGTTAAGTGATATTGTATTATTTTAGAGAAATGCATTTATAAAGTATGAACATGAAAAACTTCATTGCACAAAATCCGGTGAAAGATATTGTTAAAAAATAATATTCTGTCGAATTGAGACTTCCTTTTTTGACGTCGTTAGCAAGAAAAAAGAAGTACCTACAGAACAGTGGGATGTATAATTATGTATATAAATGCCTTATCGACTGATGATTTTTTTCTTTACATCGTAAATTTCACTTTTGTGGGTGCATTTTTGTACTGCGTTGAATCAGTTTCAAGCTATTTGTAGATTTGATATGTACTGATACTGTCATTTTATTTTTTAGAAACCTAGTGTTTATAATTACCTAGAACGAGCATTCAAACAAATGAATATTCTGAAGCAAGAGTCTATAATCTAAAGCCTACAAGCTCATAAAAATACGCCATGCTAATTAAAGGAGATAAAGTTACCTTTTGCGCTGTGCTCATTAATTTCATTTGTTTTTAAACCATGCCGGTACGCATTAAACGATTAAAGAGCATATCGTCATTAAAGTCGTCTTGATTCCGCTTGTATATCAAACCAAAACCATTCGATTATGTCACGCTAGATATGTGGTCATACTTGTGGTACATAACGAACATGTTTTTAAATGATCGTGTCGAGGGAAATCTTGTCAATTTACTCTTACGTCACTTGTGCTTGGCAATTTTTTAATGTTACGAGTATAATCATATTTTATAAAATTCTAACTTGTTTAGGAAGAAAACATAACCAGTCGGCAACTTGTTTACAAGGAAGATATCTCCAGAGAAATGTTACCTGCGGAAAGTCCCTGCGTTAATAACTAATACTAATAACATAACATGAACAGAATCACTAAATATTAAATGAGAAAAGAAAAATTCATAGCCGTTGTCGTACGTACTTACTTACTTATTTTTTAAACCTAAGTTTGTACTAGTCTACACTTCTACACTAATATAATAAAGAGGTAAACTTTGTTTGTTAGGGGGTAATCTCTGGAACTACTGAACCGATTTCAAAAATTCTTTCACGAATAGAAAGCTACACTATCCCTGATGGACATAGGCTACTAATTCCACGCTAACGAAGTCGCGGGCTTCCGCTAGTGTAATATATTTTAGCTACTACTAATAACAATGTTATAGTATGAAGCCAACGGATAAAGTTAGATCGGGAATCACGATAATTATATTGTGTACCCAGCGATCTCCATACAAATGACGGTGAAGTTTTCCACCCTCTCTGTAGTCGCTAAAGTCTTTTCATCGTTACTTGTTTTACGTAGTAAACCACATTCTAACCTAAAATTTCAGTTTTTGACATCGAAATATTATTTATTGTTCGAATAAAATATTACAAAGCAACAAATTACAAATCACCTCTTTTATTTAAAGCTTCGTTTTGCTTTATTTAGGCGACAAACGAAGTTTAGGTGACACAAAGTGAAATGTTACAAGTGAGGACTTTAAACCTTAAATTATTATTAAATATTATTAATAACCTGCTTTGATTTTTTTTAGATTTTTTATGGTTTTTTATTTAGTTTTATCTATTTAATATGGAGAACCAACAGTTTTTATACAAAATTTACAAATGAACGGTAAACACAATAAGCCAATTACAGGATCTCGCCGATAGCGATTTTATAAAAACTGACACATTTTGTTTCACATAAAATTTCTATTTTTTATACATATACCCGTGTCAGATAGACTTAGAAGCCGAAAAAAAAGCGAACATATTTATAGTTACATTTAGGTGCATATACGTGTAGTTAAAAATAATTGGCAAGGTAAGGGCTTAAAATCATCGACTAATGGTTTCTTTAGGACTTAATTGTACGGCATTTTATAATTTAATGAACGCACTGGGAATAATATACAGTTTCTTGTTGCACATTGCTCTTTTTTTGCCAAGGCCCGACGGATTCCTGACTGCTGATTATCGCTGGTAAATGGGTTAATGTGTTCCCAAGTGGAATTTATAGGCCACTATAACAACAGCCCTCTCCGCAAACGATGGATAAATGCATACTTTATACACGTCTTGTACGAATCACTCGTTTACTGCCTCAAGGAATTAATAGATTAAATGCAGGTGAAGACTGCGACGGGTACTTAAAATGCAGCAAGTACCATTAAAATAAATGGGATACCTACCAGTTAAAATAAGGTTTGAAGGCTTTATATCTAATTTAATGGCAATTTTATCTTGAAAATATCTAATTGAGCTAATTGGCATATGTTTATTTTGAAATTTAAATCACAGAGAAAACTCGTATTCAACGGTTATTTATTTATGTTTAGTAATAATAAGCAAGTCATTATTTTCTAATAACTTTCACTGTTAATTTAATAGGAACTATGTTTGAAGCGAAGAATGTTATTATAATTGTTATTCCCCCGGCGGCGGACACTGACACTGCACTCTTGAACATGAAAGCATAAATAACGCACATCTTTGACTCCTTTCGATACGATCTTGATTCTACCTTACAGCTAAATACAAACCTTGTGGCAGCTATTGTACCTTCAGGGCAAAATGTGTGTTTCTGTGTGAAGCAAGTTTAAAGTCTTTAACACGCTGATACGAGTATGTATAGTAGTCGTATACAAGTCGTAACCATAATCTATAATGTAAACAACCAACCAATTATAACATCATATTCTATAATTCATCATAACGACGTCCTAGAAGCGATATAGTTAGCTCGCATCCTACCGTTTTTAGTATCATCAATTTATTAAAACCTCTCATTACGCGTCTTGGTTGTATTTACTGAAGCAGTTTCAATTTAGCATCAAGAAACTGGTATCGCCATTCTCATAGGAAGGTTGTACTAGTGTATATTACATTTAAGAGTTGGTTGGCGTCTATGGAGGCGGGGAGCAATGCGGCCCCAATTAAGGACAACAGCCAGGATTCAATTAAAAACATAAAAAGTTGTCTCTGGACATCCTGCTGTTACGAGCACTCGGTAGATTGTTACCGTCGTCTAATAACAGGTAGAGCCTTAAAGTGACTGCTTTCATTCCGCTTGTTGTTATAGCTGCTAAAGTTAAATGACTCTTGAAATAACATCTTTTGCTCATTAAAATTAATCCTAATTTTTATCGAATGTCCAGTATCCTCAACAGGTCAATTAGTTATTGTTTTACCGAGAATAGATCCTTCAGTAGATTAATTGTATGTAATGCCTTAAACAAATAAATTAGAACAATTTACACCAACTGATTTAGTCACAAACTAGACAACGATGTATGTATACTTAAATACGTATGTAACATCCATGACTCCAGTACAAACACTCATTTACATCATACAAAAATTGTCCCCTACCCAGATTCGAACTTGAAACCTATAGCTTCGTGGTCAGGGTCACTGACCACTAGGTATCCGGTCGTCAAATTATTACGAGTTTGAAGATAAGGTGTTCAAATCTCCGAACCGTGAACGTGCTGAGATACTACATTATGAACTTCACACGTCTCACTCGAGCAGAGCTTCGAGTCATCACTCACCCGCGGCTACGACTAAAGATAATGGAAAAGATTTGCGGCGCGCGCCCCCTAAGTGCAATCATTAAACAGCAAATGAATTTCATTAGCATTAGCACGCAACGTTCATCATAATTTTCTAAGAATCTACTACATTTTATTTTCTTTGCAAATGTTTCTATTGTTCTTTGTGTGTTACGCAATGAAGCGGGGTACAAAAAATATGTATTTCGCCATTAATTGCAATATGTCACATCACAATTTAACTCGATAAATTACCAAAGACTAAACTATCGAGGTCGCTCGGGTCACACTAATTGTCCATTATACTCATTTATCATCGATGTTAATCTTTGAACAAGCGCATATTGTCGATTTAAAATCAACTGAGATATCGACTGGGTCATCCAAATAATTTGGCGCGAGCCGTTTATCTATCAATTATTTGGTCGGAGCGCGCGCAGATCGCGCGTCGCTCACGATCACGAAGGCGGCTGACAATGAGAATGCGCGACCGGATAAGACCCGCTACACCTGATTCGTCATACTTCTTCTCATCGATATCATTATTACACCTATGAATATATCAAAGATGCCGTCTTATTTATTTTATTCGACGGACGTTATCATGCGAAATGACTCTGTACTTTCTGCGGTGCGCTGTGAGTTAGCTTATTAGTTTATTGGACGCTCTAATGGTAAGCAGATGGTTTTTGTACAATTTCTTGCAGCTATTAAGCTGCCTTTCGCCCCTTAATGGAGTAATTTTAATGCTTTAATGCTTTAAATATCCTGAAAATAACCGTGTTCGCACAACATTTCAATTTAATAATTATACGGTTCATTCCATTATAGACATGCATTGCAGTATATTACTTCTGGTATTTATTAGTTCAGCACGTGTACATTTATATATTTTCCACTTCATAAAAAGAACTTAAATTTATTCCAATTAATGCGTTTTCTTATCTAGGTTTGAGCACACGAACACATTTAGAAACTGGGAAATTATTTTTAGGACGAAACTGGAATGCCGAGGCCATTGAAGTGTGCGTGGTATCGAAGGGGATCATCAAAGGCTTTGTTCTGGCGAAAGTCCGGATCTCACAGCGATCGCCGCTTTCCACGGCAGGTGACCGGTGACAATCCAGTTCAAAATGCTGCGCCGGCGCCACTACCGGTTCCGCACTTACAGTTTCACTTGAGGCCAAGATTCTCCTCAATTAAGATTTTAACTAATGTAATTTTGCGGAACTTTTTTTTCGGATTGCGTGTTTGTTTTCGCTTTTTACCTCGTTTCACGGTTGGTTAGAAAGTGTGTATACCGATCGCTAAATTACTGTTTTTCACTTTTATCACTTATATGCCGTCCCAAAGTCTAGACTGCAAAAAGTACTAGGTACACACACATTTTTAGGAAAACACTTACGCAAATATGTAGCATCCATCAAACAAGTATTTTTTATTTAACTTTGTTACTAATTTATCGTTTTCCAATGTATCACTCCGTCCATTATCCTATAAAGTGTAGATCACAACGCATTTTCTAACACTGGCCTGAATTTACATGTCGCTTACAAGCCGACAGTTATGTCACGCGGACGACAAACCGTCCATTACCGATTCGCGAAAGACAATTTTGCATCAAGCCGGAGGTCACCCCGTGCTATGTGCCGCGCAGGCGTCGTGCCGCGGAGAAATTTATCGCCTTGCAGCATCGTTGAAGCATCGCTTAGTCTATCGGAATAACTGTAAAGGAATTTAAGTACAATAGTTGTGTAGGTCTAGAACTTTTCGTCATCGGTAATTAAATTAAATATATTTTAATATTATCTCACTAGGAAAAATTCGGTGACATGCGCAGCTTAGGACAAATGGATTCATCGTTGATCATTTTACCATTTTATGCCTACGTTAGGTACTGGTACGGCCAGCCTCGGAAGTAGCTGAACATTTTAGTGCCTTGTCGCTGTCAGTAATGTGACAAATTCAAGCAACTCTCATTTTATACGTTACTACGATAAGGTTCTTAAGTGTTCAGCTACTTCTGAGGCTGACTGCACCTAAATCACAAAACTTGTTTTTATATAATAGTAAGTAACACTTTTAAGGAATCAAGTATAATTTTATTCTTCAAGTTTTAGATTCAGTTTCAGTTATTTATTGGTAAAACAATGATTTTAAACGTCAATACAATATAGCAAAAGCACAATAAGGTACAATAACATTTCAAGTCAGATGAAAACAGTTAGATATGATAAGTTTCATTTTTTAGAATTTTTTAAAGTAGGTACATTTGATAATATTATGTAAGTAACCTCTTCATACAAAGCAAGAAAAGCTTTATGCATAAAATAATTATGATAAAATCAATACTATAAAATGATTCTCAGACTTTAATTTGATAACTTTAAATATGCAAACGCATTATCATCTATAACATAAATACCACTAATGACATATTTCATTTAAGTTCCTATCAATATTATTGTCATCAATCAATAAATTTGATTAACGTTTGTTTTAAAAAAAATATGACGTAATCACTGTAACCTAAAAACTAATCTAATTAATTACATTTGATGTAATTAAGTAGCAACTGGTTTAAAATGTTTTAAATACCTCTTAGTTCAATGACTCCTCAAACTCATAAGTATTTAATATATTTTCGCTTGATATTAAAGGAAGTAATTTGACTAGGTACTTGTTGATGTTAATTTAATTTTGAATTCTGATGAATGTGAAAAGTTCTCATGCGAAAAGTATTTCGCTTGTTGAATTTTGTTTGCTTCAATTGACTTGCCATTAACAATTAAATACATAAGTAAATAGAAATCGACAATGATATTTAAAAACTTTATATTCACCCTTTTCTCGTTATTATTATGCTCTCAGTCGTATCCGTATTAAATCACCCCATACTTGGATTCGGTCCACATATCATTGGAAAAAAGGGACAACCGAACTAGTTTGGTAACTTGTGATTTTGGTTAATGGTAATCAAAGTTCATTTAAATTATCAGAACTATTTGCTACTGATAAGTTGTTAGCGGCCAGTCAAAGGTTCCCGAGTGGAGACCACCTACCGGAAGACAAAGTGTTGGTCGGCCCTCCCACAAGGTGGACCGACGATCTGGTGAAGATCGCTGGACCGGTGGATGCGAGCAACACAAGACCGACCGTCGTGGAGATCTTTGGAGAAGGCCTATGCCCAGCAGTGGGCGTCTTCCGACTGATATGATGATGATGATGATGATGATGATGAAATATTTGACGATTTTTTTACAAATCAACAGTTAAGTAAGGTGTAACAAACAAAACTTTGGTTACGTGTAATTAAACTGTTTTTTCTGAGCACCCAGAATTCAGTTCACCCCGTTATGCGAACTTCTAAAATATATAACACGATTTAATAAAAGGGAAGTGTGAGATATTTGTGGGTCCATTGCTGAATAAGATATTAAATATTGCTCGTAACTGTACATTAATTAGCTGTGACCGTACCATTGATTAAGAATAATCTTGCCGAGATGCTCCTTGAATTTCACAACTCTACTGTCAATTTACGTTTTATTTGCAATACACAGGATACAGGATACATTATTTTTATACTGTCCATAGGCAATTTTAACCAAATGCATGCATCCGTTGCGGCGCGATTGAGGAATCGTACAGACATTCCAAATTTTGGCAAGATTAACGATGGACGTTTATTATTTTTATAAGTTCAAAGAACTTTATAAAAAAGGACTTCCAAGTTTCTTATGACTATCAAATTAATACAGCCTTAATCTAGATATGTAATTACATACATTAACATTATTGATGCCAAGCTTTGCCTTAACTTATTAAAACTGAGCGTTGTTTACAAACCGGTAATATTTACTTCTTTATTTATTCGAATATTTATTTAAATCGTCAGATGGAAAGTGCTATGACAAAAATACTAAATAGTTGACTATATTCTATAAAACAAATAAAAATCCAATTCGACGCAACGTTACCCTCACCTTACGCGGTATTGGACCAGTAAAAATCCCGAGTTTTTTGTTTCACATTGCAAACGTAGAGACATATAGATAACATGTTCAAAAAAATTGGGCATAGTATTCACTAGGTTCACTCAGTTCTTATGCCAAATTGTTATAGTGGTCTCTATATTTTCGTAGCACCCTATATCATAGCTATTTTTTGTTACAGGAATACAGACGGACCGCACGGAGCATGCGTACGCGTCGGCGCAGGAGTACAAAGAAGCCCTCGAGGCGATCCGCAGGCACACCGGCGCAGTCAGTTAATTCTCATAATAACTCATAACTTATTCCCATAATAACACATCCGGCTGTAATGAGAATAATTAAGATAAGTTACGCCGCAAATCTCTCACTTCGTAGGCTTAAGATGTTCGTTTTATGTAGAACGGGTTTGACTAAAGCTGAATGGTTTAAAATAGAGTATTATGATTTACAGCGAAGTGGTTAAGCATTAGTATCCTAACATTTTGACCTCTGTATTTAATTTACTGTAGTAGTACGTTAGTTTAGTTGGTCTTACATTTTCCTTCTGGTTGGGCCTAAAGTTTCTAATACCGAGATTTTTAGCATACCCAATACCAGGATCCCGGGATTGGTCATACTAGAAATCCCAGAATAGGAAGCTCTGTTTGGGTCATATGTTTTTACTCGACTTGTTGACGCTGACGCAGCTGGATTTTTTGTTGAGTTTTTCATTGAGCGAAAATTTTACTAGCGTATCGTTTGCGCCACACGAGGTGTTGAGAAGAATTATTTAAGAGAAGCAAGTAAACGAAAGATAAGCCGTATGTTTTTTTTTAATACAACACAGGAAGGCAAACGAGCAAGTGCGAAGTTGCACGGCAGGGAACTATCGGAGTTGTATGGCAGGTGCCACAACCGTTTGCTTTGAAGGCGATACATCACTCTATTACTAAAAAGCCGTATCAAACAGCTCACAATTGTATTTATAATAGTTTAGTTTAGTTTAGTTTATTTATTCAGTCAATATAATTACATCATAAATTGCACAAAATGTCACACGTTTTTATATCGAGATCGTCAAATTTCATAAAAAGCATTAATCAATAAAACTAAAACAAAATCATATTCGAATGTCAGCATAATTAAACAAATATTAAAACTATTAAATACTAAAACTAATCAAATTAATATTGGTATGTCAACATAAAAAAAATAATAAGCATTATACACTAAAACTAAGTCAAAATTAAAATTGGAATGTCAACATGAAAAATTCGTCTCTAATAGGGATCAAAAATAAATAAAAAAGAAGAAAGAAAGAAATAAAATATGAAAATGTCAAATTACACTTATAAAAACTAAACAAAAATGTCCAAATACTCTTTCACTGAATACAATGGATGATCCAACAAAAGGTTCTTCAGTCGGCGACCAAATATGTATTGGATTTCATCACTTTGTGGGCAAAAGATTTACAAGTCTTTTATTCATAGGAACGCAGCAAGCCCCAGCGTACCTTGGAAGCGGAGCCCGATGACACGCAAGAAGAGGTGGAACATCAGTACCTGGAGGACACCCTGGTGCCGGAGCCGTGGGAGCTGAACAATACGGCGCGCGCAGGCATCGACCTGCTGTTCTTCAACCGCGTGCCCAAAGTCGGCAGTCAGACCTTCATGGAACTGCTTCGGCGTCTGTCCTTGAAGAATCAATTCGGTAAGCTAAATACCTTAGACCTTTAGAGCCAGATCCTGTTCCCGATTGAAGCGAGGGAAGGAGATCATCCCTATTTTGCAGTTGAGATATTCTAGGGGCTAAATATTAAATATAAAAAAAAGTTCGCCGCCAGGGAGACATTGTGTAGTCATCAAAGTAAAGAAGTCCGGTGACTACCTCCACATCAACTAATATCGAGTGTCCATATATTCAAATAAAGGATTGATTTGATTGCCGATAGTAAAATTTTGACACATTTTCTATGGGAAATCTCATAAAAATCTACAGCTGGTCGGTAAAACGCTCCGTCGGTTATGTATAGGAACCAGCCATAAATAATAGTGATAAAAAAGAAATACGTCAAAAAGAGTTGGCAGAATCTTAGAAAACCTATTATTTTCTGACATATCTGATATCTCGAGTGTGACATAAATCTCGATGAATACAACAATTGGGGCCCTGTACTGCAGATAATACTCGAAGGAGACCGCGTTGTATTCCATCTTCCTAACTAAAGAAGTTCTTTAGCGCAAAATGAGTCATTTTCATCACTTTAAACGTCAAGAGTAAAGGCGCGATCTAAGGTGGCGTCGGTACATAAATTAATCAGAAGGTAGCATTTACATTACGCGAGTACGGTGTGGAGATACTTGACGCGACGATTAAAATTTCACAGCCTCGCTCTAGTAAGCTAATTTAATCCACACATAAATTAGATTAGTTCTGTTTATACATGCGTAGCTTAGACTTTTCATAGAATTTTAACTTGCCTGCAGCTTAAAAAGCTTTTATATTAACCGATCCTGAGCGAATTGCAGGAAATTTATAAAAAGCGATAGGCCCCACACGAAGCGGTCTACTATAGCCTATCCCATCTGATATGCTGATTATGGGTTCTGCCAAACAACATTCACTTAATACACGTAGGTGGTATTTACTGTCATTACTGTTACTAACAAAAATGGCCCGGGGATCATATCTTCTTCAAAAACACTACACTATCGCCTAATTGGCGTTCTTATGTTATTAATCTTTTAAGGTAGGCACCTAGAATACAGCTATGGAGTTTCTTAACTTTTTTCATTATATAACCTTTGTGTTTAAGGATAGATAGCGAATTGTTATAAACACCCTTATTTAATAAATAGTAAATATCGTATAACATGTTTAAAGTCCAATGGTACATATGTACCACGCGACAGATTTCGAAATGGCTTTATCTCTATATTAGCAGGTACAGTTGTAACTTTGATGCTCGATGACGATTGGTGTATTCACAAACAATTCGTATCGAGACTAAGAATTTGTTAATCATGCCCGCAGTCTTGAAGATCCTGTTAAGGCGAAACACGCCATCTGTCACGTTAGTATGCGACCTGCCACTCGCATAATTTGGATGGGCCTTTTTCATCGTATTCACGGCAACGCTTTCTGGTACATAGTATTAGGAAATGTTGACTTGATCTCGTGTCAACATGTCTCTAACGTTTAGTCAACCCTTTTAAGCAGTACGGAGGACCATATAAGCACAGCCCAGTTAAATACTAACGATTCTTATTTGTTCTGGTGTGACATTGTACATATTTTTATCCAGCTGTTAAAGCGTTTTATTGTCGTTGGAGACACATTTATATAACTAATTTCACACACTTTACGTACACTGAACTTGGTACTTGAAGCGGGTGAAAATCGTTTCTCAAGATTTGAATAAAAAAGCAATAAGACATACGGACGAAGCAAGTCAAATAAAAACTTTGAAATCATTGTGATCCCCACTACTGATTACTCTACCCAAAACACTATAGCTCATGGGGCTATAAGCATGGGATTAGCAGGACCGTTGTCCTATAGTGTAGCGTTATTGTGTCATATGATCATAAAACTTTTTTGTTATAGCGAACCGATCCGGATATGGTTAGGATTATTGTACATAAAAACCTTCCGTTAGAAAATCTCTAAATAACAATGAAAATCACATTAAAATCCGTTGCGTGGTTGAGAAGGATCAAGCGGCCGAAGAACGATGAGAACAGACAGGAACGAATAACGACTTTATTTTGTACTAAATAGGGATATTTTGTTTTGTCTGCCTTGAAGCAACTCTAGACATGTTGCCAAATCAAGACCAACAGCAGCCAATGCACCAAGTTGTGGCAATATTGTCTATATACACCTGTCACTTATAATTATCACACCTAACCTGCTTTTCTTGGTCAGGGTTCCACCGAGACGCAGTTCAGCGCGTGGAAATGATCCGGCTGGCGCCGGCGGAGCAACAGATGCTCGCGAGCGTCGTGACGGCGCACGCGCCGCCCGCGTCCTACATCAAACATGTCTGCTACACTAACTTCACTAGGTATGTTACCCACGGCATTACGAAGCCCAAAAACGGTATAGCGCCTAACGCTGTAATATAAAGCCATTCTGGAATGGAAAACGACACAATCATAATACTTCAGGACAAAATATTTATGTTTATATTTTGAAACACTTATTGCATATCCACGCTATTGACACTACCTGTTTTATCAGGTAAATATTATATCGACGATTTACAAGTTACGAGTAAAATCGTCTAAGGAAGACTAGGCTAATTATTGTACTCGTAGCCTAGAAAATGAAACTGGTTATAATTAGATAGTCTATAGTAGCCCACCATTGCGTTACAACATAGAGTTCTTCAAGTCTGGCAACCTGTTTGCTATCCCTCTAGTGTTGTAAATATCTTATAAGCGGCGGTACCTACCCGCCATCAAGTGGCAGGCGCCTATTTGTTGGTTTTTTTCTTATAAAAAAAGAGCATTTTGCCCCCACCCCTTTGCCTTCCTACTTCTAAGTAAGTTTTCGTTTATTAACATCATTCATATAGATTTCTAGCAGATTGTCCGCCTTTCGCCGCTGCTATTTACGACGTATATGACTTAGGGGTTTTAATATACGTTGCTGCATCTAAGTGCCAGTACAGTTATCTAATCGAAATTCTCTCGCGAACTTATTAGCATTCAATTAACTCTAAGACGTGAAATGAGTAAGGTTTTAACATGTATTATGAAAGTTCTACGCTTATTAATTTTGGTTCCGCGAGGCGGTTTTATAAATAGGTTTAAGGTAAGAGATTTGAGATCGAAAGCAAAATTAAAGTGTCACTTAGAACTTTTTAACGTGCTAATTAACTGTGTGTAATGATGGGTTGATGAGTATAATTCTGAATCCCTCATATCGTTTGACATAAAGGATTTTGTGTTGAAACCATAAATATTCAGATTTTTTTTTTAAAGCTCATACGCTAACCTAACCTGTGGCCCTAACATGATAGCCCAGGTTTACATCATCCTTTCCTGCGTCTCTGTCTAACTAGAGCCATAAGAAAGGAACAGACATAAAGGTAAACTACACTTAGCCGATCATGTCACTGTTAGGTTACCGCTGTTAAGTTTTTTTTAAAATATTTCCAAAAGTTAACATGCTCAGCATTAAATCTTTGCGGAACAATTATGATCAGATCAAACGTTATTAGAGATTCTGATATACATAGAACCAGGTAATTAGCAACATATGAAAAAAGCAGAGCACATATGTCGACATCTTACAGAAACAAGCGATTTGACATCATTTTTTATTTAGAATCTGAAGAGAAATGTTATTTTTTGACATCTCGTAAATAATCTAACCCCTTTCGTCTATGTGAAACTGCCAAGTCTTCCCGAACACAAAAGGCATCCTACTCTAGTATTCTGCTATAATTAGACCATTCACATTTCCATCTGGCTGCCCTGGACCATACAATGGAGAGCATAAAAATAATAACACACATCAAGAGGCATTATTACATCTGTAACAATCCACACGTCAAAGTTCAAAGCAAAGTATTCAGCTCACCGTTCCATTTATCGCAATTATACGGCGAATACAGAAAGGCTATACTCGGACATCAATCATTAAAGTGTTGCCTACATCGGGCCTTAAATACCTAACGTGATTAATGTATCAGCCCGACACTAATTGTTAGCTGGGTGATTAGACCAGTGCACCTAGCACGAACCTTCTCGACACTCGTTGACTCGCTACGTAACTCAGTGTGTCTCTCTCCTTTTGAACAACAAGCAGGGCTCTTTTCTAATTGTACTACTGGCCATTGTGAACCTCTTGACAACAGCCCAGCTGGAAGAAGAATCAGTCAGTCAGTCGTTGGCGCGGAAGCTGCTTCGAGAACCCCTATCCATACCTACTTGTGTAATAATAGCATTTATTACCTAATTTGGCATAATATCATAGTTTTCCTCTTTTCTTTATACAGTCCACTGGTTTGTCACTCTCCTAATGGTCTAGTTAGAACGAGACACACTGGGTTACCTACGTTAAGAGCGTGCACACAGAGATTTGGCAACGTCGCCTATGGCTGCCAAATATATATTATGTTTTCATTGATTTATCAAAATAAATGAATTAAAATACGGAATATAGCAACGGTATGTACTAAAATATTGATAATTCATTGCAATAGTTAATACAGTTATACTAAATAGTTATAATTAAATGTAAAACAAGCATTTGGAAACTTTCCATTTGTAAATTGTGTACATTTCGGTATAAGTACTGTATAAGGTTTACTACTTACCAACAAATGTAACAACACAAGTTCTAGTACATACCGTTGCTATATTCCGTATTTTAACTCATTAGTTTTGATAAATCAATGAAAACAGCTAAATATTTGGCAGCTATAGGCGACGTTGCCAAATCTCTGTTTGTACGTTCTTAACGCTTTGAGAAGGTTCGTGCTAGGTGCACTGGACGTCTTCCAATCGTAATTATACGCTGGACCTATTGACACGTGTAAGTGCCACTTGCATCGTACTATTGTTTACGTTGACTCACGTGTTAGGGTTCTGCGCCACATTTTGAAAAAACGGAACCCTTATATTTGATATCCGTCTCTCCTTTTTGTCAAGGTTGTTTTCCTCAGGAATGGCTCCAGATTTTGCCCTGCCATTCTAATTCGACTTACGCTGAAACAAAAAATAATCAAAACAGCTATAACTCACTAACTACAAAAACGAGAGTCCATAAATTTTTTTTCTTATCGTGCGGTATATTGTCATTCGAAATTTGAAGGATTATGTACGTAGATTTTTTTACATTTTAATAATAAATCGTTCAGGTGATATTCGCAAATTCTGTATATTTTAATGACTAGGGAAAATTACACCAATTTACCTAGTCCCAAATTAAGCAAAGCTTGTAGGTACTATGGATAAAAATTTAATCGGGAAAGAAAGTAAGTACGTATGAAAGATGCACGACGGTCCGGACCCTTGGTTTGCAAGTCGGACTAGCACTTGTACAGTTTTTGGAGGAAAATCAGTTTCTTTTTTTATCCTCATTAGCACGAACCGAACCAGAACAGCTATACCCTGGAATCCGATTGGATGTTAACTGGTCTTAATCTAAAATAATGAACTTTGTACTCGAGTAAATTCAAATTCAATGAATAACGGTAGAACAATTTGATGTGAAATGGAATCTCTGGAACCGTGAAATATCAGCTTCCTAAAGCGTAATTTTGCGGTAGATTAGCCTCGCCTGCGCCTGCGACGGCCGAGTGAGTTCATGCTGCAAATCCCATTGTTATTCTTTGCTCGACCGACTCAGTTGACTATCTGCAAATCTTTAGGTACCTACTCTCAAGATCAGCATAAACCGATAATCTTACTTACTTCAGTTTTCTATACACGTGGTGTGAAGTTTCTACTAAGCGATATGTATGTAGCTATGTAGGTACTATCAATTCTTATACCATCTCGATTCCACCCAGAGAGGGGCAGAAAAGTATTAAATTAACGGTTAACGGTTAAAGTAACGCAATTTTATTAACATTTCCAAAATTTTTAAAAAAATGTAGTAGTTATACGTGTACAGTCAACCAATTTAATTCTTAGGCCACCGTAGAACCTTTTCGCAATAAGCGTCGTAATGACTTCTGAATAAATGTCAAAATATCTTAGCGATGTCACATTGCGACTACGTTCTACAGTGGCCTATGAATTAAATTGGCTCACTGTATCTACTTGTTGAAGTCCCTTTTTATTGTTAACGTACCTAAGTAGTAACATAGAGCGCCGGACGCCGTGTTCCTACATATGAAAACTCAATCACGAGGCAGTGCAAAGGACTTAACAATTCGGAACGTGATTTAGTTTTTTTTGTGTGGAAAACGAGCGTGCGGGTCACCTTATGGGAACCGATAACTGATCACCGCGATTTCCAAACATCATTAATTTCTTATTTACAATATACGTCGGATAGGTACAGCCAGCCTGAAAAGTAGCTAAACACTGAAAAACC
Source organism: Ditula angustiorana (assembly GCA_963691745.1). Classification (NCBI taxonomy): domain Eukaryota; kingdom Metazoa; phylum Arthropoda; class Insecta; order Lepidoptera; family Tortricidae; genus Ditula; species Ditula angustiorana. The sequence continues at coordinate 9,147,438 of OY829484.1, forward strand.
TCGTCGTAGTAACGTATAAAATGAAAGTTGCTGGAATTTGTCACATTACTGACAGCGACAATGTGGTAGAGTGTACAATTAGAGTCCATCTCAAAATACATATAGAGTTGTTTCTTAGCACCTTTGTAATTTTGTTGGTCTGTTACCATTCCAGGTATGGGTACCCAACTCCAATCTACGTGAACGTGGTGCGAGACCCAGTGGAGCGCGTGATCTCGTGGTACTACTACGTGCGGGCGCCGTGGTACTACGTGGAGAGGAAGCGAGCCTTCCCTGACCTGCCGCTGCCCGACCCTGCTTGGCTCAAGAAGGTAACGGTTGCCACTGTTAACAGAGAAAGAGATATAGTTCCAGGCAAACAACTTGAGCATAAATCGAGTGGAGGGGGTACATTTGCGCATACACATTCGTACTAGAAACGGCTACTGCGCAGTTAAGGTCAGTGTTCAAGAAGTTTGCCGGGAACTGTACTAAGTAAACAGCGTCCATTCAGTAAGTCACGTAACGCTGTATCCTCGTGGTAGATATATTAATTTATCTAATTGGGAAAACCAAATCGCGTTACGTGAAAGACACTCCCAACGTTGGTAGTGCACTAGCGTGTATCACAGATATAAAGCACCCCCCCCCCTGATATTATGGTGTATGTTGGTGACAAAAGCTATAGCATGCTAGGGCCTCCGTGAAATGCTCATAAGTCATCTAAAGAGCGATACAACACGAAGAAGAGCATGAATTAGCAGTATCTTATCTCTTCTACTGCGGAATAACTTGAAAATGCAGGAAGCATGACTGACGATAAAGATTAGCATTTACTGACAAATAAAGTAAAACCAACAGATGATAAGTCTGTGCACCAATTCTGGTATTTTCACAGGCCACCTGTCGTCTACCAACCCTCTGTTTACTATCTTTTACTGAAAATCTGCAGTATTTTCTTAGACTTATTAGATTACAGAGCTAAAAAGACTTTCTCAAGAAGTTCCAAAGTAGAAAAAGCTACCGCAAGGAGTCGCGGAATAATTAAGATAAAATTACACGCAATCTTGTCGTGAACCGGGGCACCTTATGAATCGTGAGCACATCACAGTAAAGACGTCCGCCCTTCGCCATTAGAAACACTCGATGTTCATTCCTTCGCCTACTCATTAGCTAGGATCTATCGACGATCGATTCGCGTTGAATCGCCGGACAATCGGTCACGTGCGCGCCCGTTAACCGCCTGCGCCGGCGCACCGGCTGCTCGATCCTCACAAAAAGCGTGTAATTTGCAGGCGTCAGGAAAATGATCTGATAGTTTGTTTTTACTTATTGCTTAAGTACATGTTGCAATCACAAAAATAACTCTATACACTTTTTCAACGGCCTAATAAGCGACTATAATATCTCTGGTCCATTAGCGCACAACGATTTCTCTGAAGATGTATTGAGAATCAATATCCAGGCATTTTGATGATCCATTTTTTATAACCTCCTACAGCGGGCCGTTATACGATCAAAAGTGATCTGTCACGACCCGCGATTGTGATGCCCCGGCTACTGACGCTGCACGAAAAATCAATAATCACGAACAAATCAACGCGCTTTCATCTAAATGCCAATAAATTCGTCCAAAATGAGGTCGACATTTACGAAGTCTATTTAATAATCGATTTGACAGATATTAAACGATAGAACGGTTTTGTAGGCTCTAACTACATTCTATTAAAGCGACCTCGTTGCAATAAAAGGTCCACACCATCGACAACTGATTGAAAATCTTCGATGCCGAAATTCCACATCGGGATGCAGATGTTCAGACAGTTACGGTACATAACAACATGTGAATCAATTTATTACCACGTGTTGCACAACAAAGAAGGCAGGACAAGTGGCTAAGTAGACGAGCGTCATTAAAATACTTCCGACTGTTGGATGGAGTTTTAATGAAACGACAAAAGAAATTAATTTGGATTTAGAACGAGAACTTAACTGCCTTCATTATTCGTCGAGCCGCTCCATCGGATCGGTGCATTCAAATTGAGTGGCGCGTGGACGGTGGATAGAATTTGGGATTGTTTGCGTCCGCTCAGTCAAATTGTCTTACGGCGTGTGGTCGTGCCCCTAATTGTAAAACGGTACAAAGAACCGGGACTAACAACCTATCGACATTGTTGTTGCCTGCAGCGACCGCTGACAGCTCACACCAGCGTAATATGGAAATTAATGGTATTACCAATTGCGATGTCTCAGCGCAGATTTTTCCGCGTAATTATAAGCCTATTGTTAGACAGGGCCTCGCTACAGGTACAGCTGGTATAGGTACTCGAGTTAGCTGTTCTAACGACGTTAGCGGCAGTTAGCGTACAAAAAATAAATTAGTTTGCCTCCAACAAAAACTGTAACATTTTAATTAGAATGTAAATTATGTTGTTGTTTTTTACCATTTGCCAATATGAAAATTCATAGCAACCATCCATTTGCATAACTTTGTTGGTACAACAATGGCTGATGTTCATTAAACTGCGTGAGATAAAAATCTTTAGCCAATAACATCTGCTCGCCTTGGAGAAGCTGTGCTGCGATACACGGCCAACTGGCAGGCCCTGAATTGACTCTCAGCATCTTAGAGATTGATTACTTTTCAATGTTGCTGTGTTTTAATTAGAACCCGCCTTGATGAAATATACTTTCTTGTACTTATATTTCCTACATTATTACTCACGATTTTCTAAAAAAAAATCAAATTAATCGATGATCTTTATTTGACCTTGCTGTGGTCTAGTAAATAAGACATCAACGCGTTGGTGAAATTCATAAGTTCTAAATCATTAGATTCAGAACTTATGAATTGAATGAACATATATAAGGGTAAAATTATGTGAATTTTAAATAAAAATAATCTTCTTTACGCCTTCTGTGGAACTGGATGTTGTTATTGTTATGTGCTTCTATATGACTCATAATGTTTAAAATAAAGAAATACACTTCCGAATACCGCAACTGATCAGTGAAGCTATCAGCTAAGCATAAAAAGGAAAGTTGCACCTCAAGTGGTAAACAATGATTTTGCTAAACATATACATATAAAATGATGTAGGTAAATTGATTGGACATTAACTGATTTTGATAATTCATTATTCAAGAGCCAAACATTTTACGCAACAAATACTTAAACGAGATTTCTCAGAGATATAAAATTTCCCAAAAATCAAAGCATAAGCATGCACTTGACAAACATTTTAATATCCTTGTGTTTATTAATATATATTTCTTGCGTTTTTTTATGTTTTAGTTAAACTCATTTTCCGTTGTCTGCCCCTAATATGTACGAGTATAATACTTGTAGAATCCACTCAAAGGTCAACTAGAAGAGATCTCTTAAAGGGATAAGTTCCCCTAGGTATATTACTGTGTCTTTGTTTGTTATTTGTGCTATATTTGTACAATTAAGAACTTACACACATATTCAAGAAACAAGTCAAGTGCCACAAGTTCTTCACTGACTAAATAATCGACATTCCAGAACTTTGAGACGTGTGTGCTGAGCGGCGACCGCGAGTGCCGCTACGTTGAAGGCGAGACGCACGAGGGTATCGGCGACCACCGCCGTCAGACGCTGTTCTTCTGCGGGCACGAGCCTCAGTGCACGTGAGTCTTCTTTACCTGCATCCACACTCTGTACTTGCATAGAGTAACAATAAGGCTCGTTGCGGACGGTAACAGAGAGGCTGAAGAATATCGGCGACCACCGCCGTCAGACTCTGTTCTTCTGCGGACATGAGCTACAGTCCACGTGAGTCTTCTTTACCTGCATCCACACTCTGTTCTTGCATAGAGTAACAATAAGGCTCGTTGCGGACGGCAGCAGAGGCTGAAGAGTATCGGCGACCACCGCCGTAAGACCCTGTTCTTCTGCGAACACGAGCTATAGTGCACGTGAGTCTTCTTTACCTGCCTTCATACTCTGTACTTGCATAGGGTAACAATAAGGCTCGTCACGGACGGCAGCAGAGGCTAAAGAGTATCGGCGACCACCGCTGTCAGATGCACTTTTCTGCGGACACGATTCGCAGCGCATTGCACGTGAGTATTCTTTACTAGTTTCCCCTCTCTTACAACTGATGGGCTTTGCGGAGCAGCAGCAGAGACGCCACAGCCGCCAAACGCTATTCTTCTAATGGGACGCGAACCGCTGTGCAAGTGAGTCTACTTTATTTACTAGTCTGTAGAAGTTGGTGTACAAAGTAGACGGCAGGTTATAGAGTGTAGACTCGAAACCGAAGGCGATATTCGCCCAAATATTGACTTACAATCAACCAAAAAACGTTTAGCAAAACTGTAATTAATAGTTCCGAGCGCACGTCCCGGAAACCTGCAGGGGAGCGTTTTTACCGTGTTATGTTTTTTTCTTATGAATATAGTAGTAGAAGCGATGGACCGTGTCGTTATAACGAGTTAACGACCGTCAACGTGGGCGATAAAAAATGCCCAGCATGACAGTTCATTAGCGACCCGATAAAAAGTGACACCACGCGACACGCGTATCATCTGCTTGGCACTTTTTCGTAATGACACGGACACCAGCCGCACTGCAACGGCCGTGCTGACAGTTAAAAAAATTGTGATCGACGTGATCGTCTATAAATGCGAGAGTTTGATTGTTATGTTTTAAGCGACTATTTCTCTCTGATTGCAGCCCGTTCAATAGCCTGGAAGCGCTGCAGCGGGCGAAGCGCGTGGTAGAGCAGCAGTACGCAGTGGTGGGCGTGCTGGAGGACCTGAACTCGACGCTACTGGCGCTGGAGCGGTACATCCCGCGCTTCTTCCGCGGCGCCTCGCGCCTCTACTGGGGTCAGTACTAATATTAAAACGCGTGTACCCTTACAAAAACTGCGGAAGACCATACTGCACACGTCCTACTACGCACCCTAGTGACAGTTTCGCAACTGCGCAGCGCTGGAGTCGCATCTTGTCGCGGCGCGACTAGGGCTAAAAACACTCTATGATCTCTCACACTTTGTGATCGCTCTGGGTCATAGCCTCACAATGTCAACACACTGATATGCTTATGGTAATGTTAAAAATTGATAAGCGCCTGATCTTACAAGAAAGCAATAACTACGAATGATAGCAATATCGTTTGCTATAACGACACAAGTTACTGTCACCTCAGTTTTCTACCAAATTATCTTTATTAATCCTAATTGTTTACCTTTTACAGAAGAACTGAACACCTTCAACCGCATAAACCGAAACGAGTTCAAGCCACCGGTGTCCGAAGCTGTGAAACAGATCGTTCGCGCCAACTTCACGCGAGAGATAGAGTTCTACGAGTTCTGCAAACAACGTCTACACATGCAACTGAAGGCTTTGAGGGACCCTAGTATTACTCTACCAGTGTCGCGGAGAGTTAAGCGACGGGCCATGAAACAGTCCAGACGATTACTTAGGTGAAAAACTTAGGAAATGAACCCCTTCATTTAAGTGGAACAAAGTTGTACAGGACTCATGACAATGAAAACGTCAAATGTATGTATACGGATAATGTGTGTACGGCTAGCAGCAGATATAACTGTACATGAAGAGATGAAAAGATCAACACAAACTCAAGACAAACTCTAACTCTCTCGATAATTAAGTCACATGTAGATTTTTTGAGCTTTTCGTCACTATGTGATCACTATACTTATATCTGCTGCGTACACTACCTACGAGTATATTTACTGCTACATATACAGGAGTCCCCTTTCTAGAATGTTTCACCTAAAACAGTGAATTGGACATTGTTACTTATTTAAAATGTGGCTACAATCAGTTGGTGAGCTAATGTCCAATCTGGTTGCAGCTCCAGAAATAATTGAAGGGTACACGAAAGAACACATTCACTTTTTTAATGAGATTGTAATCATTTTTGGATTTAAATTTCGTTAAAAAAAAGTTCACGTTCGTTTCGTGTTCCCTTCAATTACGAAGAATCATATTTATTTAGAAGATTACTAAAACTGCGGTGTGTATGTCAGTTCAGTTGGTAGAGCTTACCTTTACTATACTATTCAAGGTATTTGTAAGAAAGAGGTTAACGTCAAATCATGCGAATTAGCAAATCATCTATTGAATCCGTTTTCATTTGATATGTTGAGTGTGGATCAACAAACATACATCCGGGCCATACCTAATTTAAAAAAACTTCCGGTCGTAGACTAGGAATGATAATTCTCTTTCCCTTAATATTCCTCGTAGGTACGTAAATTGTCATTTTGTTGCACATGATCAAGCATAATTTTTGGTAACAATGTGACATGAATACGATTACAAAAATGTCCGGTAACTAGAAATTGATCATTTGGTTGACTTTAATAAATGCTTGTTTTATTAAATGCTAACAAATATTATTTAAAAGTTTGTCATTTCCGAATACCTAATAGAATGAAAGCGAAATTTTTATCTTGTTTATTTAAGCTTACTTATACAAATTAGTGTGATTTTGAACAATGCATGCCTGTCTTTTTCAAAATGTTTATCATTTTAGAATCCTGTATGGCAATATTAATGTTACAATAATTATAAATTTTAGCAATATCTGCTTAGTAATAAACATTTATAATTTGAGCAAGATAGGCTGCTCAGTTCTTGCAATATAAATCTGTTTCCTATGTGTGATAGTAGACAAAATTTAAATAAGTGTTGAATGAACGCTTTAAAAATGTGTTTATTATTGTTTATGTATTTGGAACTTGTAATGAAAGTTTGCTATCGTATGCCCTCATTAAACCTTGTTATGTGAAGGGTTACCCCGAAAGCGTTTCAACTGCCTTCAACCATTTGCGTAATATTGACCAAAAATATTTCAAATAGAGTAAAACAACTGCCTAGGATTCATTCTATAGAGTTGTTTTTAAGCTTTCAAGCTTTCCTCTAATTAAAATCTTTTTTTTTAAACAAGGTTAAAATTGTAAGTCTTCAATTTTAACTTTGTTTAAATAAACAGCCCCCGATTTATTATAAAGAGTTTGATTTATTTCGAAAACAACAGTTTACTCGCTAAAAACTATACTGTATTTGAGCGACGTCACTTCATTTGAATCGCAGCTAACAAACTCAAACTTATAGCGCCCCTAGCTTTGTTACGGTAGGGTTTAAAATTGGTGACGTTAATAGTCATTTAACTGATCAATATTACACAAATGGCGGCGGTTAAAAACTATTAGGTACACAATGATTCGAATGATGTTATTTATTGTAGGCTCGAAAATAAGTGCCGATTTATTCTTAACGTTTCTCTATCGTCCAAGAATTGTGATATATTTTGCCTTCATGTAAATATAATTAAGTTGGCTTAGTTATTTAATTGAATACGATAGATTCATATGTTAAAAATGTAATAACTTTAGTTTCGTTAATGGTATTAATATTTTAATTTTAATTACGAAATATAAGCGTTGAGGGTTACATTTTCAGTGGAGTATGTATTTGTATATTCCCATTAACAGTTGTCATATAGTACCTACAGTATACTATGTATCGTAAGTAAGGAGCAATTGTGTAAATTATGACAGGTGTATCCACTACTGGATACAAGTGTATCCGGAGACTGAACGAGAAATAACGTCTTATTTATTTCCGAGTTCAATAATAAAATAAATTTATAATCAAATTAATATACTATCGTTTGATTCATTCCCTGGACACAGTCTATAAATCTATATTCTAGACAAGATAGTCGCGCGGACACAGAATAAATAATAGTAAATTAAACAGTTTAATTATCCAAAATTCCTGCAACAACTAGGTGCTAATAACTGTACTTTGGGTGTTTATCAAAGACTGTTTACAATATCTAGTAACATGATACGTAGTGCGGAGCGTGGGGACCGAGACGCGGTTAAGGACCAGGCCGGCGTAACGCAGCTCTACGAAGCTAGTTGGAGCCGTGTCGCATACGCGACGTGTACGTGACACATGTAGTTCGGCCTTGAGGCGTCCGCGAACTCTGTAGTTAAGCACGCTCCCCGTCTTTTACGGGACACGACTTCAGGGCTAATGCGTGTTTCCGCAAAGTTAAAATTAACAAATTTTTGCACACTAATAACACGATTTTCTTTTTGACAGTATTTAATAATGTGAGAATAAAATGAAATCGGTTTAATTAGCGCTTTAAGTTTAATAAATGTGTTTTATGAGTGTTCTAGCAGAGGTACAAACTCAAAAGTTAGTAAATGATTCCATTATGTTTTAATTTAGTAACTCAAGGGAAAAGTGTATACTCGCATTTTTCTAGAAAAAACAAAGAAAGTAATATAAATATAATAAATATATATATAATCAGCATCATCATTTCAGCCGGAAGACGCCCACTGCTGGGCATAGGCCTTCCCCAAGGATCTCCGAGACGGACGGCCTTGTACCGCACGCATCCACCGGTTTCCAACGATTCACACCAGTTCGTCGGTCAACCTTGTGGGAGGCCTACCAACACCTGTATGTGGTCTCCATTCGAGAACATTTCGGCCCCAACGGCCATAGGTTCTACGAGCGATATATTTAATATCTTAGTTTAATTGGATTGATCAATTAAAATCACGATGTTCATTTTTCGGAATAAAAGGCACGGCACAGAAAGTATAATAGCAGGGCAAGCTTAAAATATAAGACTGCCTGGAAATATGCCTATAATTTTCTAATGTAATAATTTTCTAAGTAATGCTTAGACAAACGAAGATTTACCTTACTCCCGCGTCTTATTCGAATAATTCAGAGACTAACCCTCCCTCCTGGCGATAGTCAGATTAAAAAGAATCGAACTCAATATTCCTCGGAAGATAAACAAAACCTTCGATAGCAGGAAACTGAGAAAAGAGGCAATTGTCAGAAATTTGCGTCACTGCACTTCCATGCGTCACTGAGTTCCCGGCGTTGAACAAAATAAGGTACGCAACGATATCAGTAAACGTTACATAGTAATTCATTATAGATTTTAATGCATAATGTGTTAGTGAGCAAAGTTTACTTTGTTAAAATTAATAGTCATCAGTTTCGGAACCAAAAACATATTTCGTAATACAAATTACATTAGTCAAATTAACATTATAATTTGTAAGAATAAAATTAGAGTATGTTAATAGGGTATAAATTAAATTAAATCAATTTAAAATCAAGGTTAGAATCGGGCTACCATGGCTGAACTATTAGGTATCACGGTCATTTATGTTGAGAACATCTAGAATTTTGTCTCAGTGAGACGATATCAATATAAGCTAGGTCGGTATTGTTAATTTAATTTCTATGGCGACTTCCCTACCTTCGAAGAAGAGCGGTGCGCTTCTGCATTATGAGACGTTCTTAAGCCTCTAAATAAATAAAGAATTAAAAAAATTAATGAGACGTTCTTTCGTTTGTTTCAGTTTGAATTTTATTATTTTCTTTTTCTTTGTCGCATTCGAGTGGCCAGGCAGTTGTGGAGCTACGGGGACAAGCGAGGTTTTATTCTCCAGTGTGGTTGCACATGGCACCGCGGTCGGCCGCAGCAGCGTTTTGCTCGAACGCCGAGGCACGCACGCGGTAGAACAACGTCTGAACTGTGAAAAAAAAACCTGTTACAAACTGTAAACATTAGAAAAAACACTGTATTTAAAATTTTAGGTAAATATTTTTTTAACAAATACTTACTCCGAGTAATGAATGGGCTGCATTTTTTGCATATGTACATGTAGATATACAAAATAAACCAGTGCTTGATACGCCTAGGCCATTGTTTTTACCAGTAGTTGACATGATTGTCTGTCGTTTCACTAGTATGTTTCCATAAAATATCGTCCCGCCAATTGATGGGTCGCTGCCAATGACTGGGGCCGTTACCTTATAATATTTATTACAATTATTGTTTAAGACCGTAAGTGTTTATATTTGTTAACAGCGAGCGAAAATCGTATAATATATGGTATATTATTATGATAGCTTATGGGCCGGAAAGTGGCATAGTTATAGGGACATCAAAAGTAAATTATTCCGGGGAAATGTACGGTGCCTGTGCTGTGGTATAGATGTGAGCATAATTCTGTAATGTCAAATCAAATAAGTTTATTTGCTAAAAATATAGTTATTAATAAGGTGTTTTACTTGAAAATATTTTACAAGAACCTAGCATGCAAACATTTCAGTAAAAAAATGTTATTGGAACCTACAACACATTCATTTTTTACATAATTATAATTCACAAACGAACTAAAAATATAATAAAAAACTAAATCGACATATCAATTAATTCTAATAATAACATAGTAATATGTACATACTCTCTAAAAAGAAGAACGGCAACAATGGGGTACCTGTTCCGGCAGCCATGGATCAGCATGCTAAGGCTACTACGGTAAGTGACATGTTGTGATACATTACAAACTTATTAAGCTATCTATGCATATACTATGGTCATTTTATGTTGGCAACTGAAAAAAATAAGAAAAGGAACTCTTTATGAAAAGTTTGGCACACCCCCTTCCGTCCGCACCTTTACCTTCCTTAGTCTATTTGTGACTCGTGGTATCCTATATTTTTTCTTAATTCTCTATATGTATAGTTAATTGAATTTCAGCTTACTAGTGCGTAGTGCCAAAAGTGTGATGGTAGTAAAAAAATACGGATTTTAACTTTTAAATATCAAATGCTTTTTTCCTAAATACTTAGCCATATCCGTGTTTTTTAGAGTTCCGTAGTCGAACTAGAGCCCTAATAGTTTTATTTTGTCCGTTTATCTGTCTGGCGGTCAGTCTGTCACTTTCTCTCAAAAATTATGAATGTTCCAAAGCTCAAAACTAATATGAAATGTATCGTAACTAAATATAGTCAGCAAAAGTACTTGTATTAAAATATGTACTATACCAAAAACCAGCCCCGGATCTACGCTTTTTGGACCCGGGACAGAAACTTGACAGTGCCCCTCCCTCCTTCCCTTTCACCGGCGTTACGTTACGTCATGTCACGTTACGACTTCGGCGCTCCCTAAACTGCCGCCCGGGGTAGGTATTCCCGCCAGATTCCGAACTCCCAAATAGTTATGTACTACTACTTAAGTACCATCAGCTCAAGCGCATTAGGCTGCATCTCCACCAGTGCCCCTAACGTGACTGGCCAAGTTTAGTTTATCGTTATCTGCGTCCCTTTCTTATGACACTAGTTAGACAGAGACACAGGGAGGGGTTAAACTAAACCTGGGCTGTCATGTTAGGGCCGCAAAGATGTGCGAGGATGCGTAGCGAGGGATGTGTTTGTAAAGAATCAATGAGCCGTTTCGACCAGAGCTGTGCTGACCGAGGCGAGGTAAAATCAGCGATTCTATTGGTTCTGACAAACACATCCCTCGCTACGCATCCTCGCACATCACTGGTGGAAAAGCAGCCTTACTCACAAGCGCCTGTATGTTTCAGCAACAGTAAATTGAAGACCCTGGTCGCTGTCTCCTGCGCGCTGTGCCTTTTCCTACACACGCAGGGCCGACTCAATTATGACATTGATGACGTCGCCGAAGCCATTAATTGTGGGTATTGGCCATTAGTCAGTATATATGTTAGTACATGCATTCAAGTCAAGTCAAAATATATAATGTTATAAAAGAACTTGTCACTCGGAAGATTTTTAATCAAAAATACCAGCCGAGAAATTAAGCAATCTGTTTAAAGTTTTGTCATAATGCACCATTGTTTTAGACAAACAGACGTACAACGAAGTGAACCTGATTAAATTTAAAAAGCCGCCTTCAAAAATCAACCAAAAAAAAACTAAGAAGCAAAAAATAATCTGTTAAGTTCATCATCTCAGACGTAAAACACCAAATCCTGGAGGACACTCGGGTGCCGTTGCCGTGGGAGCTGAACAACACGGCGCGCGCAGACGTCAACCTACTCTTTTTCAACCGCGTGCCTAAGGTTGGCAGCCACACCATGATGAAACTACTCTCAGAGCTGTCTTTGATAAATAAATTCGGTAAGCTCTTTAATTATTTAAGACTAGATTATATTGCTTATATAATGTTATCACGGGCAAATTCAAATATCGTCGCGTTCCTGAATTTGGTCAGCTTTGCTGTAGACCATCCACAGTGTTTCTTAACATCTGGTAAGCATATGTATGGGGGTCCGCAATATCATGCTCAACCTAGTATGCTATGGACTATTAAACAATCATAAATAAATGCCAACAAAAATCTTGTAATCGCTAAGCACGCATTTTTTTTTCTAATTTGTAGTACTAAAATAAATGGTCCGAAATTTATTGCTGCTTTTTTTATAAGGGGATCCATAAAATTGTGCTTGATTTCCCAAGGGGTCCGTGGACAAAAAAAGGTTAAGAAACGCTGCTGTAGACTATGAGAGCCTAAAGGGTCGCGACAGTACCGGTACCCCGGAACGCATGCACGGAGTATAATCAGAGGTCCCTATGGGACTACTATACTTTGATGTTGTTTTTTTAGTCTTAACTTTAGTAATTAAACGCTAAGTAACTGAATAGTCGGATAGATTAGTAACACTCGTACAAGAACTATTAATATAACAATTTAGTGTCTTAAATGTAAAAGTTTTTGGTATAAGCACAGAATAAATAATATACTACGTACATGTTACTGCTAAGAAAACCCATGTGACGTCATAATTTATGTGCCTAAATTTACCTACTCACTCTATCGCATAAAACATACGTTTTCTTACAAAACCAGGGTGGTCGGCGGTGAGTAAGTATTAGATACCTAACTACACGCGGTGCGATTTCACCAATCATCATCGTGTACATAATCAAATTGAAATACACCCGATGCCATATAAAATACACAAACAAATAAAAAAGGTTACTATCATCTTTGTTTCTAAATAGCACAGTTGACTATGAATACAACTCTGACGTTTTTTTATTTAACATTGAATATGAAAAAAGTAAAATTTATTTTGCAATTAGGCCATATAGGGTTCTTCTACATGTCTGAATCTACTAGCGCTTCGGAAAATGGAAGATTCTGCTGATGGGAAACGCCGTAAGAAACTCAGCAGTTTTTTTCTTCTCTTTTCAAAACAAGATAACAGAACAATATACATAATCATCACAATAGTACATAACATACACACATACACAAAAAAAATGATTATAATAAATAGCACAGCAAGCTTTAAGCATATTTTGAACGAACTGGCTCTAGTTAAGAATGATCAGGAGATTTATAGGAAAGAAATTAGATAGGGATGTATATGGCCCCTGAAATAATAATAATCAAATACTTAGTATAAATAACTTAAAGATGTATAGTCTGTAAGAGTCAAAAACAAATTAATTACTTTAATCTATGCTTAGCAGAGGTGTAAAACGCCTCCACGGTAAAATTGTACAATGTTACTTGGAGATGTATAATAGTGTCCGAATGTGAAAAAAAAAATCTTGTCAAATAAAAATAAAATTGCAGATAAATATTAAACTTGTGGATTCAAAAATATATTTTTATAAAAAAAAACACAGGCTAAACGACCGCATACTGCGAGTTTGCAAAATGAGCTAAATTATTAAAATCCATAAGATTAATAAATGCACACAACAAACAAAACAAAAAAATATTGTTAATATTAATACTAGTAACTACTATTTAACTCTCTTACCGCAAATGCGTAGATAAATCGGCTTGAGAAAATATGTATCTATATAAAAAGTCTATTAATATAATACCTATTTACCAACACGGCTAGTAGATAGGCATTTGCATAAAACTGTTCTGGAACTTACTTGATTCCTAAATGTATAATGTAAAATGTGGAAGTAGATACAATGTCTCGTTTATTATAATACAGTGCTCATTATGCATTCTGTGCTGTTCAAGGTAAGGTACTGTAGTACCTTACCTTGCAGTAGGTATCCATTTTACATATCGGAAGCGAGAAATATATTGTACTTAGTGGTACGAATTTAGATCACTGTTGCTGCAACTCGCTGCGATACAAATTATTTTGCTAAATTTTTCAACATTTACCATTACCCAATTTTTTTATTGTGTTGTCATTATAATTATAGCTTTTAATTTATTTGAAATATTAAAAAAAATCAAAAGTAAATTTCGATTTCAAACAACATGGCGTCATCTCTCGAATGATTGATTGACTTTCTCATAGATGACATGAGATAGTTTTACCCTAAAAAAACAATAATGTAACGACCGTAAAAACGAAACATTGAAAAATTCGCAAGGTATGGTAGTGGTAATGTGGCGAAACTGGCAAACGCAAGGCACGGAATGCTGATGTTGCAGTTGTCCTGCCATTTCCCGGATTTTTCTTTATGTTGTCATTATACATATAGCATTTAAATTTATTTGAGTAACTTTTATGCTCCCAATATCATGCCTAACCTAGTATGCTTGTTTAGGCTTTGTTACTGAACCACTGAAGAGTTTCCAGCGGATTTTTTTGGACCCGGCATCTCAACTGGAGTTCGTGAACTTCTTGTCAGCGATCAGGCTGCCCACATCCTACGTTGAGCACGTCGGCTACACTAACTTCACTAAGTATACATTTTAGGTTATTTTAGATAATTGTACCAGTACTTGACACACATATGACATTGTTTTTATCAGTACTCAGTATAGTTTCTACACGTATGTTTCCGTATCGTCTCGTCAATTATTGGGTCGCCGTCAATGACTGGGACTGTTACCTTATAACATTTTTTACAATTAGTGTTTAAGACTGGAAGTGTTTATATTTGACTAGCAGACGCGCGCGACTTCATTCCCGTAAAATTAGTAGCCTATGTCCGTCAGGAATAGTGTAGCTTTCTATCTGTGAAATAATTTTTGAAATCGGTTAAGTAGGTCCAGAGATTACCCCTACATACAAACAAACTAACATAGTTTACATCTTTATCATATTAGTGTAGATGTAGATTAGTGTAGATAACGAGTGCGATTTTTGAATCTCACCGTGTGACTAAAGCTCACCAAAATGGCCTTTTTCATAGAGATCCGTCCATTTTGGTGAGCTTTAGTCACCTGAGGTGCAAATTTTAATCTCACCAGGCGACTAATGCTTACCAAAATGCCCAAAACTCTATGAAAAACGGCTATTTTCAGTGAGCTTTAGTCACCCGGTGAGTTTCAAAAATCGAACTCTAGCGAGCGAAAACCGCATGTATGGTTTAGCTGTCGTTGTGGTAATGTTAGTGTAACCAAACCATAAACGGGCATGCAGGAATGGCAGCCCACAGCGTCATGCAAGATCTCGAAGTTGACACCGACCTATTTATTATATTAGCTCAAAGTTAGGACCGCATCGTCAAAAAAGTATGCATTGTCTGAACATACATTTAACTATTCACGGCTTTTATTTCATTATTATAAGCTCATGCCTGTTGCCCTTTGGGGTAGGCAGAGACTACAGAACGCCATTCGCCGCGGTGCTGGCATACCTCACGCGTTTCTTCCACACAGATTTCTCCCTTCATAAGTGCTCGGCGTTTCTGACTGCTCCTAATTTGGCCTGTCTTCTGGCTATGTTCTATTTTACATAAAATTTGTTTTGTGTTTATCTTTCGCATTATTTTGAACCATATAGGTATAACATACTCAAACAGATCAAAAAAGGTTACACAACCAACGAGCTGTCTCTAAACCAGTCATTCCCAAAGTGGTCTATAACGACCCCCAGAGATCGATTCCAACTTTCCAGGGGTCCTTGTCAGTGAAAAAATATTGCCTTTTTGTTATTCCAGGTATGGCTACCCAACTCCGATCTACATGAACATGGTTAGAGACCCAGTGGAGCGCGTGATCTCGTGGTACTACTACATCCGGTCGCCAGCATACGTCGCTTGGAGTAAGCGATGGTTCCCTGAACTACCTCCGCCGCACCCTGTTTGGCTCAACATGGTAAGGGGATGGCCGAGTCAAATGGTAGTTACCATTCGAGACAAATATTTTTTACTTATACATATACGTGTGCATAATTGGTTTAGGTATGTTCAAAGTCATAAAAATCCGATAGCCCGTTACCTTCGGGTTTGAAATTGATACTTCTGTTATCATCTGTCTTCTGTTGGCATCTTCCGCTATGTTGTGTGTTTGTTCTGTTATTCGGGTGGTAGGACCTTGTGCAACCTTGTGAGTTATACACCCTGACCTAAAAAGTTATTTCAACCCTAAAATGCTACAAGAAAAGAAATTTCGTTTTTATTTTATTTTATCTAAACTACAGATTAATCGGTTCACGATTAATCTGTGATTTGGATAATCGATAATCGTTATTTAATTAAGATTGATTGTTAAAGAATTAATTAAAGCCTTTTGTTTGTGTTAAATATATGACTTTTTTTATATTTCCGATATAGGGACACTGTGAGTACTGGCACCGTAGTCGTCGTACAGTCGCCCTAGCGACTTGAATATTTGTGTCAAAGCGCAAAAGATTCGTTTCGGTTGCTTTTACTAATTAAAGTATTTATTAATATAATACGATGTTGTTAATGTAGACGAACACGTAGAAAACCCTCACAGACACCCACCGAATTTACTTATTTTATGCATAAAATTCTATAACATAATTATGAAAAAAAAATTGTCTCAACATTGTGAAAATTAAACTATGATTTTGATACGTCTATCATGTTAAGTTAATTCGACTACAAAAATAAGACTCACTTACGGCACTTAACAATACATATTGCTGTATTATTAAATTGTTTCTAATTAGACAAATAATTCAGCAAGTAGCTATTTAGTATTGGGTACTTTATTAAGTTCTTAGTGGCACAAATGTCAAGTACTTTCCCAATTGACGTAGACTGAGGAGGTGATTGTAAATAAATTTGACAATCAAAAAGTACTATTCATATTTGTCTTTATTTTTAACAATGTTGCTAGTGATTGTTTTAAACTTTCGCGATTTTCACACACACTTATTACGTTTATCGGGACTTAAACGCGATAATAAACTGTTTATTATCGGGTTTAAGTCCCTATAAACATAATAAATAAATGTTGCGTTCGACTTCGTTAATGTATTGTTTTATATTAAAAATAAAATATAATATTCAAAAAAGAAAGACGAAAAGAAAGAAAAATAAGAAAAAGATCAAGTAATTGGTATTATCTGAGAAATAAAAGAATATTACAAATACGATTATAAGTACTTCCAACAGATATATGTATAGCTACGGATATCTTATTTTTTGTTTATCGCACTTCGTTTTTCGGCTCTTTTTGCGGCTGAGCTGCTGAGCAGCAGTGCCAGCAGTGCTTGCATTATTGTGTTCTGGCGCAGAGAGTAAGATAGCCGGTAATATTACTGGCACAAGAAGTATTACACATAAGCCCTCTGGGTTGGCAACTATTTACAATCTCCTTGGTGTTGCGTGTCTATGGGTGGTATGTGCTCTAAGGAACACATTTTTCAATTTTAGTCCTCTTTTTTGAAAAACGGGCTTCGTACCTATGTCACATAGGGCAAACAATTAATATTACTAAACAAAGCATATTTATAAAATCACAAAAAAAACATGAAGGAGAAAACTTATTCAGTTAAAAAAGAGTTGGCAACATCGGCGAACCTGAACAGCGTTAACGCCATGTCGGACGCTGGATCCCGAGGATGTGTAGAAACATACCAGTGTAATATCTATCAGGTTGGCCGCTGCCATCAACGCTTCCCTCGCAACGCGATTGCGGGCACATTCCACTAACAAATGTTGGACACCAACACTCTTGATAATGGCTATGCGATGTCAGTCAGTCACAGAAACCTTTTATAGGTACCTATATGTAGATAGTTTTTAATTTTAAAGGATTATGAAGGCGATTTTATTTCTTCTTATAACTATTTCTTCTGTTACTGAATCATTGTTTAATGCACGTTCCAGGACTATGAAACGTGCGTGCTAAGCAATAACAGCGAGTGCAGATATGTGACAGACGAGCAGACGTACGCTGACCGTCTAGGCCAGTCGGTATTCTTCTGCGGGCAAGAGCCGGAGTGCATGTGAGTTGACGACCGGATAGCCTAGTGGTTAGTGACCCTGACTACAAAGCTTGAGGTTCCGAGTTCGATTCCCAGGAGGGGCAAATATTTGTATGATAAAAACGAATGGTTGACCCGAGTCTGGGTGTTATACTTATTTAAGTAAATATTTATCTATTTATAAGTATATATATCCGTTGTTTACTCACAACATTCGTATTCTACAACCTTTAGTTGATATGATAGAGTTTTTATGCACTTAGCAAAATATATGTGTAGTAGCAGTAGTAGTGTGTAAACCCAGCGCTCTGAAGAATATTAAAACAACAAAACATACAAACCTAGTTCTAAGGCATAATGACAACATGTCAAAAAATCATTGCCATAGGTTAAGGTTTAGAGGGTGGAAAACGTTATCGCCGTTTGTATGGGGAGCGCTTTTTGGAGCTGGGTTCACACTCCTCTCAATGCTGAAACCTTTTTTTCAAACAAAAATGAAAAAAAGTTATAAAAAGTTTCTTGCGGGACATTTTTTTCAGCAGATGCCAATTTCCGAAGTCCTGGTAGTCTGCGTATTGCGTTAATTGGAACGATTGAACTATTTTTTTAAAGATACTATTTTAATTATTATTCAAAGCTGGGTAGTTTGTGTCTTTTACTCTTTTGTCAGTCTGCCTGTGAACATGAGACCTGAAAAAGACTCGAGACGTCATAAATTAGATTTGTTATAATACACGCAATTAAACTGTTTTAATTGTTTTATTTCAATGTCTACACGTCGTAAAAGCTGATCTTTCAAGTACGGAATCAGCAATTCTCTTGGGATCATTGGTTCCTACGGGCGGCGGTGATCACTTTCCATCACGTATTCTCGTTTTTCTCGCAGATTCATAAAAAAAGTATTTTGATGCTTCAGCGACAAAAGTGAAGACGGAAGGTCATTTGTTTTCCGGTTGCAGCTCTTTTAACAGCCTGGAGGTGATACAGCGGGCGAAGCGTGTAGTTGAGCAGCATTACGCGGTGGTGGGCGTGCTGGAGGACCTGAACTCGACGCTGCTGGCGCTAGAGCGCTACATCCCGCGCTTCTTCCGCGGGGCCTCGCGCCTCTACTGGGGTCAGTACTAGTTTGAAGCGCGTGGTAGAGAAGCAGTACGCGGTGCTGGGCGAGCTAGGGGACCTAAACTCGACGCTGTTGGTGTTGGAGCGCTATACATATATACGTTTTGTCGAATGTGAAATGAATCTTGCATGAACCGAAAATTGAGGCCCAGGGTGAAATCGAGTAGCACTGTCGCATGCCTGGTAAGGCAGCTTGCAGTCGACCGCACGGAAACTTACCTTTACCCGCGCGGTAAAGTAAACAGTAGTAAAATAAACTCTGCTATAGCACAATTTTACGATGTTTGCATCAGTATACTGTTACATACATTTTCAACCAATTTTTTTTTTTTAGTCTTTTTGAGTGTCCCACTGCTGGGCAAAGACCTCTCCTCTTGACTTCCACATCTCCCTGTCCTGGGCTATATCCGGCCAATCCTTTAAATAGGTGTCCAGATCGTCTCGCCATCTCCGCCTGGGCCTGCCTCGCCGCCGGTAACCGTCATGCGGTACCCACCAGGTGGCTGAATGTGCCCATCTTTGAGGGTGCATCCGGCAGACATGCCGGGCCCAGTCCCATTTAAGCTTGGCGGTAGTTTTTCCAACGTCGGCTATTCGTGTTTTTGAGCGCAGTGTGGTGTTCCGGATCCGATCGATCCTTTTTACGCTCAGTATGCTGCGCTCCATAGCTCGCTGCCAAACCTTGAGTTTCGACTTCTGGTTCTCAGTCAAAGACCACGTTTGCGCACAGTAGGTCAAGGTGGGCAAGATACACATGTCAACGAGTTTGCGCTTTAGTGTTATAGGAAGGTTGCCCTTCATGTGCTCCCTCATGGACCAGTAGCTCTTCCACCCATTTTCAAGGCGTCTTTCAATTTCCTTGTCTTGCCTGTTGCTGAAAGAGACTACTTGGCCCAAGTAGATATACTAGTTGACATAGTGGATCATTTGCCCATCAACTTGGATGCTACGTGCCGTGCTATTCGTCATGATTTGTGTCTTTGATCTGTTCATCATCAGTCCAACCTCAAGGCTCGCCGTGCTTAGTTGTTGTAGCATTAGCTCGAGTTCCTGGGCCGTAGAAAAGAATAGGACAATATCGTCGACAAAGCGAAGGTTGGTCAACCTTCTTTTACCAACGACAATCCCCTTAGTCTCCCACGAGACCGCCAAGCTTTTAAACATTTCTTCGAGGGTGCAAGTAAATAATTTGGGAGACAACGGATCACCCTGTTTCACGCTACGTTGTATTCGAAACGATTGGCCGGATGATTGCAGTTTTCTACCAATATGTTTTATTAATCGTAACCTCTTAACTTTTTCAGCAAATTCGACAATGATTATCTCCCACCGAAACAGGAGGAAACCAATGGTGTCCGAAGCCGTGAAACAAATCGTTCGTGCGAACTTCTCTCGGGAGATAGAGTTCTATGAATTCTGCAAACAACGGCTCTACATGCAACTGAAGGCTTTGAGGGACCCTACTATTACTCTACCAGAGTCGCGGAGAGTGAAGCGACGGACCATGAAACAGTCCAGACGAATACTAAAACGAAAAACTTAGGATAGGAACCTCTTCAATGCAGTGATACCGATGACATTCGTGATAAACAGTCGTCGACTATTTCTGAATGGTTTCACCTAAAACAGTGAATTGTTACTATTTGATATTGCTCTTCTTTATTTCTACATATTTTAAATCAAGGTCGCTATCCACTCCTGTCTGTCCTCAGGTTTTCGATGGCTTACTCCTTCTAAACCATGCAACACCGTGGCGTTGCGACCCGTTGGTTGCTAGTTAATTTAAATTAAAAACAGGCCAATTGGTGACAGCCAATATCAAATCTGGTTGCAGCGTTCTGGCAGTCATTACTAAGAACCTAAAATCGAACCAGGCCTGACGCACTGCGCAAAGCTACCGGGCGCGCCTCTTCTCTTCTTTGCAGCGCGTGCAAATGAATACGAGTTGTACGACAGACAGAGAGAGAGAGAGAAAGAGACATATAGTCGAACCATGCTAAGACCTTCTTTATTATATCTAAACGACATTTTTCTTTTTAACGTACTTTTATTTATTTTGCGGTAAAAGTCAGTTCATTGTCACGTATTTTGTTTCATCATATTTCATTTGAGGTTTTGTATGTATTTTAGGACTAGCTTTCGAGCATTTACTGATACATAATCCGTACATTGTGTTATTGAATTGATTAGCATCCAAAATAGCATAATAAAGATAACCTTTTTTTTAAATATGTATAAAAACATACCTACTAACTTTTATTATAGCTGCATAAGGTGCCTGTAAGACTACTTCTGTCATATTTTATCGTAATTGCTATGCGTTAAGTTTACGAATTATTTATGATAAATTAAATTAACTCAACTGCCATCATTTGTCTACGTAAATACGTTCATGTATTCCTACCCTATGAAATTTCTTCTTGGCGCGAGGTGAGGCGTAATTATGGACTTCTGATTCAAGCTTGTGCACTGGTACGCCTGCACGTCCCCTCCCTAAGTCGAAATTTAACCTTACAACACGTAAGCAACGGGGGCGCGCACCGTGTCTCAGCGCGGACTTCGCTGTTTTTGCGAGTACCTGGGGGTCTAGCATGCTAACTTTTATTGATGGCATAAAGCATTTATCCCGTTCTAACTAGGATGCGTGTGCGAGAGGAACGAAAGCGTTTATGTGTGCGATAAACGCTAGGGTGCTACTATAGTTGAATGCTATAAGTATGTGGTGAATGCCTGACGTTCTGCGATTCGATGGATGACCGTCCTTCTTCTGTTAATGATAACACTTCAAATATTTAATACACTTTCTTTTACTTGTCTTGCTTTATGTATATTATATGCCATTAATTTCACAGTGTCTTAGTTAATACTCTAATGCTGTATAATTATTTGAATAAAAAATACATCAGTAACATTGAACGCTCTTAAAAATAATATTACACGTTCAAATACTTCTAATTGGCCGATAAAGCAAAGGGGAGATGACGTTAAGGACCAATAAATATAAATGTAATGTTACCCGAATGTTCAAAGTCACCTGCTTAATTTGTAAACGATGTGAAATAGTTTATTATTATTTAAAATTAGGTTACTGATTTGGCATTGCGTAATATTAGGTACTGCGTATTCCTTCGCATGGCAAATATTTGGCCTCGCTGCAATTCGATTGTCAGCATAATAATATAGGCAGTACGCAAATAGTTGTTAATAAATACCATGAATACTTGTTCCTGTACTATACATGGCATTTAAAACGTCTAGGTATCTTGCTCAGATGAAAGATCTAGATTGATACTAAATTAATGCTCCTAACAATTGATCTAGTTAATTAAGAGTACGTGGATCTAACATAACCGGTGCGGTATTTTTATCTCTCTCTGCGTCTCTGTCAAAATAATTCTATAAGAAAGGGACGCACATAAACTCAGATAAACTAAACTTGGCCGGTCATGTAAGGACCTCTAGTCACAGATTAGGCGTGTTGTTGTTCGTTGTGACGCTGGCTTCTAAAACACTGGTAAAGTCAACGAAATTTATTGTCACTATTGTCAGTTAGTATAATCGAAGACACATATATGCCACTATTAAAGACTGAACAGCGAGAAAGTGTCATTTTTCGAAAGGTAGGCATATAGTATGCACTGCAAAGTGGATTTCTATCCCTTTCGAGCATAGACAATTTCTATCAGTTCCCTCCTGAATGGTGGTCTATGTTTGTTGCTGTTCGCACCAGTTATTTTATGGCTAGCCGCCGCCCCATCGCCGCCCTCAGAGGCAATTAAAAGAGGCAAGAATCATCATAGACAGTCGAAATAGAAATATAAATTCGTTATTTCTCCGAATATGGTATACAATAGGTGTTACATTCAGCGTATTGTACCATATTTAGCGCCGAATTTTTGTAACAAAATAAAATGAATTTTTAATATGTCAATGTTTAACAAAAAAAACTTGAATGTGTCAATGTTACAATTTTATAGTTATTAAACCGATTTAGGTGTCGCTGAATGCGGCGATAAGTTCAATCGTTTATGGAACATAACTATTTCAGCTGGTCACTCGATCGAGTGCCCGTTAGTGATCTGACTTATAGATGTGAATAAACTGAGCAACAACCAGTCAGTCAGGGTTGATTTCTAATGACGCAATATTGAAACCGTGAAATGTATTCCCTACATTTTTTACAGTGCCACCGCTGCGCTCATTTTAACTATTTAACTTTTTTTTCTGTTTACATATCTGAGGAGCAATAGTGTATCCAAAGACTAATAGAAAAATAACGTATTACTTATGTTAGAGTTCAATATTGAATTAAAGTTCTAAGAAAATGAAGATACTGTCGTTTCTTTGAACCCCGGGTGGGGCGAGGATTGGGTAAAATAAACACCGAGACGTACAATATTATGCACATTAATTTATTATGTAGATAGTTATTAATAAAACAAGTGTCAAATAATTAATAATTATTCATTAGATGGCATTTTGTTGTTGATTTAGTTACTTATAAAATTCATGTGGCCACATAAAAGAATTCAGGTACATATACACATACGGAACGGTCTAATAAATAATATGATATTGCTTACAATTAAGAATAATTTAATTTCGTAATTCCTAAAACATTCGTTGATTAAAATCTCGAAACCGAATCAACAACTAATATCAGTTCTTATTTAGGAAAATATGTCATGTCTGCACAACTATACAAAAATATAAAATATCCAGTTCATAACATCGATGTAAATAAGTATAAAACAGTTCAGACGATCCTCGCAGTAGCCAGGCGGGCTGATCTCGCTGTAATACGGGCTTGCTACCTACAACTCAGACATTTCCTCGTTTACGCTAACAATATTTAATAGAAACTTTATAACGGTCTAACAAGGGTGAGATTATTGCGTCACCACGATATAATCATTATTACCGAATATCTACAGTTCATAGAGTTAAGACGATAAAGTGAATGATAAAATCTTTCTAACTAGGTGATGCTTTCGCTCATAATTCGACATAGGTAGATCTATTACATAAGGCTTATAGTTTTGTATAAATGTATTAAAATATGATACCATTCATAACTCTGCGCGCGCGCCGCGCCGCTCCGCGCTCACCGCATCACGGTTACAATTTTTTTTATTGTCCTCGAGGACACTAATCTACTTTTACAAGTACGAAAACAATCGGATTCGATAAAATATGTATACACTAACTCGAAAAGTCGTTACTGCAAATGGCACTCGGTACGAGTCACGCACTCGTTGAATTAATATCTACACCTACACTAAATTGTATCACAATAACGCTTCGCAGCTCAAAGCCTCAAAAGCTCAGGACGTCGCTCACTATCGCCTAGGAACTGACCGCAGTGGGAACAGGCACAGGAATGTGACTAGTGAGGAGTGGTTCCTCGGAGTCGGGGCGGTCCCGCGCCGCGCCCGCCGACGTTAGCCCGCGTGCCGCGCGACGCGGCGTCAGTAGAACGACGGGTGCCATTCCACCTGCGGGTGCAGCGGCGCCGGCGCGGCCGCCGACGGCGAGCCCGGCGCCAGCGCGCCCAGCGCCAGGCAATCGAAGCAGTAGTTGGCGCCGCAGTTGTTGTCCCAGAACTGCTGGCCTTTGCATTGGAACCGCACCGCTAGTTCTAGCCGCTGCCCCGACGATATGCACGGTGCATACAGCACGAACTGAAAGCGATCCGAGAACCCGTCACATGAACCCTGAACGTAATTCGCCTGCAGGTCCGTGTACGTCTTCCAACGGTTCATCGTGTATCGAACATGCACAGTCTTGTTAAAGTCCAAATTTCTGACACGAACGGAGCCGCAGATTGTTACGTGAACGCCGTCGCAGACTCGAGCGCTCTCCATGCACACGTTTTGCTTTTCCAGTTTGTCGGTGACGTCGCGCGGCAGTACGAACAGCGGCACCAGCGTGAGTGCGCCGAGCCGCGTGGGCGGCCGCGTCGGCGGTGAGCTCTGCACGTCGCAGCCCGTTAGGTCGTCGTATGCTGATTTTGGAATAACAGGGATTTCGTCCATGAATGTTTTGACATCAGCTAAATCGAGGCCTAACACATCAGCAAAACGCACTATCTTTTTACGACCCGGCGTGCCTGGAGGCGTTTTCCCAGTTTTAAGAGACGAGCATCGGCGAACCCTCTGTGGGCGGTCTTCTACTTCTTCCTGCTCCGCGTCGATCGTTTCTGCACTCAAAAGCGATGGCTCGATTTCCGGTGCAGGAGATGTTTCTTTTTCATCAGGAACTTCACTGGTAATAATTTCTAAAGTTTCATGTTTTTCTACAATACACTCCGTGCTTTCTACAATTTGTTGCTCTGGTACCTCTTCTTCTAAAGGCATTTCAACTTCCGCTAGAGATACATTTTCCAGGGCTGCCGAGACATCATTTTCATGCCGTTTTCCATTTACAAATACTTCATCGATGCATTCAGATGGCTCGCTTTTGGCTGATTCAAAGTCAGAGTCGCTGTCTAAGGTAGTGGTGCTATTGAGTGTTGGAAGACTGAGCCTATCGGTCTCCACCACCGTAGGGGGCCGGACAATGCAGTCGATTTCATCGTAACTGTTATGTCGCGCGCAACCCTCGAAGGTGATAGGGGAAAACATTTTTTTATCTGCGGTACCATTTTCGCGGGGTGCCGGCTGCGTTTTTACGGGCGAGCCCTCTGTGTAAAAAGCAGTCGAAAATTTGAAGCCATTTTTTTTCTTTTCCGGTTGCTGTAGCATCAATTTGTTCTGTTCGGGTTCTGGTTCGGCGTCGACATCGTAGAAGGGTGGTTCCTGTTCGTCGGTGGGGGAACGGTCGTGGAAGGGGGGTCCAAACTCGTCGACCGGGCTGGAGGGGCTTTCGCATTCTAGCTCGAAGTCGTAGAAGGTGTCGAGGTCCCGTTGCGCAGGGTTGGGCGGGCGGTGCGCGGCGCCGTTCTCCTTGGCGAGCCAGCTGCTCTCGTCGTCGTCGTGAGCGCCGAGGTTGCGCAGGCGCGAGTGCAGGTCACGCGCGAACGCCGCCGCGCGTCCGCGGCACGACATGGGCAGCAGCGACGTCAGTCCGCACTGCGAGCCCGCGTGCTCACCGTTCATCTGCGTCTGAAATCAACAAACGTAAACGTTTAATCACCGTGACTAAACATGCACAGTTAACCTCTATCTTAACAAGGGACAATCATTTATGGACTGTTACGAAGAAAATAAGTCTAAATACCATTTAACTTAAAACCCTGATTCGTAACTGTTTTTCTTTTTATTATTATTTGTCTCATAATTTTGATAAAGATTATAAAACAACAAAAAGAGTAGTTAAAACACTATTTATTCAACTGTCGTTCTATATAATGAACTACAGTGACAAATTCGTGTTTTAGAGACAAAAATACACGAATGCAGATATCTACACGGGAAATGTTTGTTAGATCAAGAAACCTACTACGGAGGTCTGTTACTAATTTATGCGTAGGCGCAGCGTAGCCGGCCTACGCTAATCCTACGTTCACTCGTAGCAGATTAGACTGCTACGACACGAATTCTATCTAACCTTAATGGAACGTAGGTAGGTAAAAGTAACGTAAACGTACTCGTAAAAATATTTGATAGCAATAAAATGAGAACAGTCGTGATTATCATGACAGAAAGTTGAATGTCAAGAGTGAACGACCTCGATAAGATAACGAAATTACACGGTTTGCGTTCAGCACGGCTGAAATGTGAAGTGCATACCGCGAGCGTGGCAAATATACACAACGCGATAGCAAGATTGTGCTTTATACAAGCCATGCACACATTAAACAAAAATAACACCAAGTAGCTGCAGGGTATTTATCTGTATTAACATAATACTGTATGTTTTTATCACAAGTAGTTTGATATTTTTGATCTCATACTATTTGAATTAACGTCAAAATAATACTGTGATCTCCAAATGTAACATTAAATTATTATTATTTGGAATGAAGCCTTTCACAAAGCGAAGATGTATTAGATTATACTAATAGTTCACTAGAATAGAAAACAATCTGCTTGTATTTGTCGTGCCTAATGCATATGTAGGATTCTAATCTCCAGTAAGTAAGTATCAAGTTTTGATTAAGAGTAAATAGAACTCACGTATGTATTACCTACTCCTATCTATTATGGTTATCGAATGTTATCATCTATAGGTACCATTTTTTGTGATATCTTATTAACAAATAATAGTGTTAAGTTTTCAGACCTATTCACCATATTCCTTGTCTATGAACCGATTGATGACTGCATAGATAAAGGTAATGTAAGTCATCATTTAAAAATCAGTTAAATCGCATAGGAGAGGAATGCATATTAAGCGATTTTCTGCTCATAATTAAGGGCACCAATTGTTTTGAACACTCTTCAGATTTAACTTGAAGGCCATCATGCGATCCGTTTAAGAAACAACGAACCCGCCAAATCTAGGTCGTGCAGCCATGACCTAACTCCACACGATCGTTACTTCGCCCAACCTATCTCAAATAGGATATTGTGAAGGACAAGCAGGGCTATTAAAAAGCCCTGCTTGTCCATTGAAAAAGTCCGGCTAAAAGAATAAAAGATCACCCGTTCGCCGTTAGCTGGAGGCTACTACCACGTCCTCGTGGTAGCAGCCTAAATAAACTTTTTAGGGTGATACAGCTGCTGCATGCATTGCCTGCTATGAGCCTTGACGCTTACGTGTTTGTTGAATTAATAGCAGAAAGCACAAGATTGTACACAAGCAGCTAAAACTACGTAGCCTGCAACATTTCATCCGTTTTCAATGAAAGGCCGAACGAAGCGTTCAGCGCGTATACGCGAAGGCTCCTGAGCGGTAGGCGCGGGATAACGGGATTAATTTCATTCATCAGTTAATTTGGTGAGTTATTTTGATCGCGCTCTCTCAATGGTTTCTGACAATAAATCATGGCAACGCCTGCCCTATACTGCTTGTATCATAATAATAAAGGTTTGGGTATGTTTTGTTTCATCTCAGCATTGTTCAGCAACGTCAAATAATTATATATGCCTACTACAAAATTGAACTAAATTAAACAAGTGAAATTTAATTGGCGTTTATTGCACGGGACAATCATACACATGCGTTTGTTATGAAAACTCTAGGTGACGTGGGCTGGGCTTGTTTACTTGTTCATTGTTCGCGTTCATGTAAGTGCATGTGCGAATGACTTAAAATCTCGATTAGTCACGTCAGTTTTGAACGAGCGGTGCCAAAGCGACGTCACGAAAGCGGAGGCGGCTGGTCGCAGAACGATCTGGCAGCTATGAATAGGGCTGGGCTGATCCCGTGATGCTGCGTCGCCTCGAGTCATACGCTGGCCCATTATGGCTATTATCCAATCAGTGCGCGGTCACCGCTCCGACTCCTTGAGTGAACAACGCCACTCGTTATCGATCATAAATAATAATAAAGGAGCGTCTTCAATGTATTATTATCAAGTCGTGGGCGAGTACAGGGATGCATTATCGCAGGAATAGCTGCAGACTGCAACCGTTTATCAACGCTAGACGTAACTTAATCATGTTATTATCTGGAGTAATAAATCCAAGAAGCTCCTTTTAGTCAGATTAGTCTATTTAAAAAAGAACCTGAATATTGTACGTGATGAAATGTTAATGTTGTATTGCAGCAGTATTCTGACAAGCGTCTCTGGAATGTCCGAAAATACCGAATGATTCTTGACGTCACTGGCTGTCTGTGCAATGACGTACGATTAGGTAGAAGTCAGCTTTGTTACATGCCGGAGAAGATCGCCAGCGCACACTGTAACGCTCTTAGTGCGTAGGAATCTTCATAATAAAGAACCTAAATCCAGCATCTACTTAGTTACCTACGTATTGTCAAAAACAAACCAATCATTTGCTATCCAATTACATCATGTGATGTAGTGAACAATAACAGCGACTTTCGCGGACGATTGGCGTCCAAGGTGACTCAGATTATAGGAGTGAAAGTAGCCATTCATAGCCACGATAACCCCGTCACATTTAAGCATTTAAATACCTGATAATTACATCGTCAATGTAAACAAATATGGACGCATACACTGTTATTTTTTAAAAACAAATTCAGGTTGTATCTGACAGTATCGGCAAAAGGCTGCTGCCAAGGTTTTTATCAATGTTAAGGGCTATTTACATGGAGCAATTTCTCGTTTGCGAGTGCATTACATTGCGCCGCTCGATCAATCGATCGATCACATCATATCTTGGTAGCCAGCTTTTTAATTGGAAGGAAGTGCGCTGGTAGCCTCAGACGACTTTGTCAGCTTACCGGAGAGAGGGCGAGCAACCAGAAGGGCGCTCGGCAACGGTAGCCCGCAATGTAATGCAACTCGCATGCGAGAACTCGTTCCATGTAAATGGCCCTTAAGTTTGGGTTGTGCGATAGCCGGAAACGAGGTAAGAAATGAGGCAGATCGCACAAGAGGATATTGTTTTCCCGTCAAAGGTAAGTAATCTGCACTAGTAGCACGCTAGCGGTTATCGCTAAAGCATTCGTCTCTTTCGTACACGCTTATTGGTCAGAAAAGGATATATTATACTTATGTCGCGATAAATGCTAGCGTGCTAGGGCCTAGATGAAGTGGAGTAGGTTAAACTGCCAATTTCAAATGATCTTCACATTCTGTTTAGTGGAACTGGAATTGGAGTTTTGTTTTATTCAGTACTAATAATTACAATAGATTTTGAGTATAACCACGTCACTTTTCATGTCTTAAAGTTTTTCTGATAAATAAGGCCTATGGGTTACAGTAAAAAACGCATACCACCTTTCGTGGACCTTTCGTTGGTAAAAAATAGTAACAAAGTTCCCCAGTTTCAGGTCATTTTAAGGAGCAGGGGTGCAATTTTTGAATCTTACCAAATGACTAGAGCTCACCAAAATGGCCGAATCTCTATGAAAAACGGCTATTTTGGTGAGCTTTAGTTACCCTGTGAGATTCAAATGCAATGGCCGCATTTCTATGAAAAACGGCCATTTTAGCGAAGCCACCCGGTGAGATTCAAAAATCGCACTCCAGAACCCTTAATCGCATTCCCACGTAGTCGCCTCACACCATGGATTAGTGTAATCAGGGCATTAATTAAAGTCAATATTAGTACACAAGTGCACCTCGCCATCTAAATGGATCATCGCAACGATAACAAAGTGAAGTGATAACACAAGCAAAACAAGATAAAATAGGCATGTATGTAAAAACGCGATTATTAAGGTATAAATTAGACCTATTGGAGTGGTTAAATTTCTTATAGCAAAATTATGAAATGCAATTATTTACGTAATTGATGTAGAAAAAATATTTCCGAGTGTACAAGCACATACGAAAGAGTATTTGCGATTGTATTTGTTTTTTGTAAACAGTATAATGACACTTAAATAAATAAAATAAAAATAGAGTGGTTTTAATGCCATTTCGATTAAAGTGGGTAATTGGAGGACCATTCGTATTAGAAAGAAGACTAATTTAATGAGCAATATTTAGTTATGCAAAATTGAACATGAGAAAATAAAATAATGTTTCGCAACACCCCACAGGAGCGAAAAGAAAACTGACTTTGTCGTAACTGCTAATTTTCAAAATAGCTCGATCTGATGAAAAAAAAGTAAGAAACCCCAAAAAACGGAAAGAAAACAAATGCTACCGTAACCGCTAACTTTCAAAGTAAAACAACTGCCTCTAAACACAGAAGTATAGATTTTTATAACAGAAATTTTTTATTCGATTTTTATTTTAAATGTTTTTAACATTCAAATTATTAAATTAAAATGCTATGCAATGACAACACAAAGAAAAATTAGGTCCTGTCATTACCCTAATTTTTGTTTGTGTTGTCATTGCATAGCATTTTAACAGAGGTATAGACTTTAAACCGTATTCATCCTTACTTGTCTTAAGTGGTAAACAACATCTTAACCTCAAATTTCAGGTTTGGCCATCAAAACTTTGTTTACATACATACATACATAAAATCACGCCTGTTTCCCAGAGGGGTAGGCAGAGACCACGGATTTCCATTTGCTACGATCCTGACATACAACTTTCGCTTCACTTACTCTCATGACATTCTTCATGCATGCTCGTCGGTTTAGGGTACTCCTGACCTGGCCTTTCTCCAGAATGTCTCCGATTTGTTTGGAGTACGTTCGCCGAGGTCTTCCCCTTCCCATTTTTCCATCCACTCTCCCTTTATACAGCCTTTGTGTTAATCTTCTTTGTTTATTGTTTCAAAGCAACTGGTTACAAATTAACTCATCTATTGATAGCTTCGATTTGATTTATTTAAGCGTTAAAGGATGTTTAAGTGAGAAAACCTGAAATTTTGGGTTACAATTCTGTTTATATGATAAGACAAGTAGATATGGATACTATGAATGAATACACTATGCATAATAGGTAGGTAGTAGAACTGTGAATCCAGTTTTTCGCAAGTCTCGTGGAAAAGCACGTGACGTGTGTATTACAAGCATCAGAATTGTTTAGACGTCATATCGTTACTTAAGGAGCTCAAAGGAATACGATAAGGAGCGGTCATCGAACCCAGAGATAAAGAACATCGAATGTTACTGATATTGCAATAATAAGCTTGTTGTAGTGTAGTGAAAGGGCTGAGTTAGATAATGTTGATAAATTTTATAAAACAATTGAATTCATATCAATAGAATGTACTCGTACGTTCCATACTACTTACTAACATATTGGTAAGTATGGTATATTGTATATTGGTAACGGATCGTTTTGACTTTTATAGGGCATCTGTTCTGGCAAAGCACAGCTAGTAGGTAAAACGATTGGTTGTTTGAATATAGGAACGTAGTATTTATGTTACCACAACAATCAAATTCGCCCGGAAATATCTTGTAGCCGCTGTTTTTGATCTTTTTACAACCTTTTTCCGGACCTACTTCCCAGCTTTTAGAATTCATCAACACTGTTTTTGTTTTAGTTCGTTATGTGAAGAAAATGTGCCTGATTTTATAAATGGATCCTTTTTTCCAATTCCAATATGAAAACTATACCATAGGGCAGCGTTTCTTAACCTTTTGTGTCCACGGACCCCTTAGGAAAAAAAGGAGCAATAAATTTCGGACCATTTATTTTAGTACTACAATTTACAAAAAAATATGCGTGCGTAGCGATTACAAGACTTGTGGTGGCATTTATTTATAATCGGTAAATGGTCCATAGATAAGACTGCGGACCCCCATACAAAATGCTCGCGGACCCCCAGGGGTCCGCGGACCACAGGTTAAGAAAAACTGCCATAGGGCATAGACCATAATTGTGATCGTCTTTCTATGTGACTTTTTTCCTAATTTATTACAGTGTTAGTTAATTAAGAGTTTCCGTTTAGGATTAAATTGTAAGATTAAGATTAGCTAAATTATTGAGTAATTGAGTTAGAATCCGTCATGAGTTCGCAGGTCTAGTTTAAAGACAGCTTAGACAGACTTAGATACAACAAAAATATCGCTGTTTTTTTACGACGCTCTTGAACTCGAACGCTAGTTTAAAATATGCGGCTCAATGTCAACAACCTGGTAGATTATGTTTTGTAGAAATTCTCTTATATATCTAAATAAATTAATAGTATTTTATGCAACTGCTATATAATGAGAGGCCTTAAAACACGAGTGTGGTTTTATGAAACGAGCGTCAGCGAGTTTCATAATAGGATCACACGAGTGTTTTAAGGCCTAATTATATACAGTTGCATACATTACTTTATCTACACACATATCATAACTGCAAAACACCGTAACAGCAAAAATCCAACAAACGAGTGCCAAACAAGTATGGCGGCAATTCGATCTATCCGTCAAGACGAACGTTTTTTTAAATCATAGACAAAAGAATGAAGTCATGTCCTATTTTCATGTCACTCGAGATCAAATGTCGTGCGTTTAAATTAAAAAATCATACTGAGTTGACGTTTCGTATCGATAACTGTTTTAATAGCTATGGATACTAGAATAGAGACCAACTTGAATTTTGACAGCTGTTCCAAATTTAAACTCATAACGTCACGAGATATCGGTAATGTGATTACCAATAAACACAGACTACTAAGAGATACTACCCAATAAAGAACAGATTACCTACTACCACAGACAAGAAAATTCTTATAATAACATTGGTTGTAATAATGCTGGTCATTTTCTATGGTTTTTGAACGCGTTATTAAGCATTTATGATATGTGTGTAGATAAAATAAAGTTACGTAAATGTTATTTCATTATGTACCTACGTTTTGCATAAATTAAATTTGCATGAAGAGGAACTATTTTTTATACATTAGGCATGTGGGTATCACGTTAAAAATAGTATAGGACGTGATTTTATAATGATATGAAAACCGCCTATTAACCATATTTACAATAACATTTCACTATTCATTGAGCAGAATAAATATAAGCTTTGCTATATCGTACTCATCTCATCGTACATTATTACATTTTTGCTTACAACTTCTGAAAATTGGAGGACAGTTTTCTGATATGCGTGTAACTTTACTCTCAGTCGTCTAGCTGCCGATAGTTGGTTGAAAGTTCTAGAAAGAGTAGGTACTCTCTCTGGCACTTTCAACCAATTATAGATAGGTACCTATTCCACAGCGGACGCCTACAAGATGACAAATACCAATCCAAGGTCAGATGTCTCGCCACATTTACAAAACAAAACATTCACAAAACAGACGAGGCAATCAAAGGCGATAAAATACAAAATTAAACAACCAATAAAGTTTTGAAAAGAAATATTCACACGTAGATGTTCCTCGCAGAGGGCAAGCAGCGGTCGCTGTCTACCTAAAGA
This sequence comes from Ditula angustiorana, assembly GCA_963691745.1. Classification (NCBI taxonomy): domain Eukaryota; kingdom Metazoa; phylum Arthropoda; class Insecta; order Lepidoptera; family Tortricidae; genus Ditula; species Ditula angustiorana. Next base: position 9,181,350 of record OY829484.1, read on the forward strand.
GCTATAGGCACCTTGGTACAGATACACACACAATAACACGCACACGATACGACACTGTCTTAAATTGTATCCAACACCCAATCAAAAGCCACTTTAGTGACATATTCAATTGGACTCGTGCCCTATATAAAGCTGTTAATATTCTTTTCAATAAGCCAATACGAATCAAGTTTAGTAATTCAGTTTTTTCATGTATGTACGAACTTGGATTGCGAATGTCATTATGAAGTACATTTTATGATTTTACAAAAGTTATAAATGTCGTTAAAATTAACAAACTTAAAAAAGATCGCTACGGAAGAAGGAGAATTTCACAAAAATCGCAGTTTTTTATTTATTGTTTAGTTTTCCGGTAGAAAAACAGTGTTAAGAGTAACGCCTTGTGTTGAAAGACAAGGGCCGTTTTTCCATACAAACGTCGTCCCCTGTTTCCCCTCTGGATAATGCCAATAGAGCAATAATTTTTTTTCATAAAATCGATGGCCACTATTATGCATGTCCCCATGTTTTCCTTTTTCAATAAATTAATTATTAAAAGAGATATGAACATTCAAAAACTTAGAAATTTGGCCAGATTTTCGGCTGCGTTCATACTTTCAGAAAACAAATTTTACTAGATTATTTAAAAAAGGAAAAAAATAGGAACACTGCCAAAGCCTTTCTTTAATTTTTAATGAAAAAAGTAGCTAAATAGGTTAAGTTTTGGAGAAGGAATCAGGGGTCTACGAATCGTTGATTTTGTGTACTTTAAATAGGTATTTTCAGTCCAAGCTGCAGCTGTCTCTACTGCGCTCTACGGTGGGAGGCTTGATAGATGGAGGCAGCAATAGATTTTACAAATACCTATTTTTCAATTCTCTTGGCCTTGAGGTTTCCTCTTAATAAAGGCACTGTGTTCTGTTTTTGCATGTTCAAACTGCTGATTTTATATAATTTTACATTAAATGCGTAAAAGTCAGATGAAACATAAAACGCACATTATTAAAAATGTTGCACTTTATTATGAACTAGAATTTTTATAATCAGAACACAATCTCTGTCACACACACACACATCTGCCACAAAAAATTAGAAATGTTAAAATTTCGATTTTCCCGCCTTACACGGAGCGATCCGCCTTAATCTAAAAATAATGTAGGTAAATATTATTGTTCCATCAAAATTTCAAGTTTATCAGTTTTTCATATCATACTTGATACATATGACACACGTTGTTGACAGGCTGCAGCCCAAAAACTTGTCAACAGATTTATGTGCAGGTAACAATTATTATAACATGACGCGATTTGCATCAGTCATATTACCTACTTATTTTATGATAGTACATAATAGTTTGTCACCTAATGTGCATCGAAAGATAAATACCCGGAAGATCACCGATAATAAATGAGTGAACTCAATTAATAAGATAACATTACTCTTCATAAGTATAGACTTTGTTATTATGATTTAATATGAGAAACTAAAGTATTATTTCACTTTACCGATTTGAGTGAAAAATTCGATAGCTAAAATAACTTTTTGTTATTTATATACGTAATCGTACAAACTGTTTTTCTTAATTTTTAACCTAATTCATACGCCTTTGTAAGTATTCATTTATTTTATTAACGGCAAACTACTTAAAAAACCAACTACTTCAACTGACCATTTGTAAAGTCTAGAGATCCAAACTAACTATAAAATTTTCCTATTGCACAAAGATATATCCAGTCAATGAGTACCTACTTATTACTTTATTATTGCAGTTTAATCACTATTGGATTAAGCGAAGCCTGATATGGACTAACTAGCACATGGCAAGCACGCCCTCGCCACGGCTCACAGGCAACGCTAACCAACTAATGTTTCATCTTAGAAAGTCCGGTTGGTTTTGATTGTTGTCAGTCGTTTACGTCTGTGTTTACATGGACATCATTTTAGTGTGCAAGCTTTTTCTCAAGTCTTACAGTCAAACCGTTTTTGTTGAAAACCTTAAACATAGACTCACTACATGAAATCGCAAAAACATCAATCTGTATTTCGAAGATTTAAACTAGATATTATCACACTATATTTATGAACAATATTCGATTGATTAAAAAATTAAACCAAATCTACACCCTTTGACTTTACAGTCAATGGTCGAGTTAATTATCCATCTGTTTACATGTTTTTAAATTCACCTGGAACAAGTTGTACAATACTTCTCAAGAGATATAACGCATCTGATCATAACCTATTCAATTTATATGAATCGATTCTATGTTATTAAACATGTCTTCGGGACTTTACACTTCAAAATCAATAAAAAATTTGAAAGTAGTAACAAAATAAAACATACACTTTTGCTTCTGCATACGAATGACAAAAGAAACGAAGCATTAATTCTGAGTGTGTCATCGTTATCACCATCAGCGTATTCACGTTAGAAAATCAATATTGACCAGCAGGGCGATCGGGTGATCGACGAGGAAGCTATTTGGAGATCTTTCACTTTCACTTTGTGGTCTGAAATAGCGCCAAGACTCATCCTGAACAATCGGACTCATTTGAACGTAGGACTGCGCTTCCTCAGTTTATGACATAATTATGCGCGTATTTTAAAAGTATTCTGAGAGGATAACCAACTGCAAGTGAATTACAATTAAGAAAATGATAACACACGTTGGTAAACACTTTATTTACCAATGCATTGAAATTAATTAAGCATATAGACTAAACATCTTTAACTAATGATAATAACAATATAATAAGTTGATATAAGTAGTTTACTTCCCAAGAAATGCAGTGCGGTGTGGATCCAGCATTGATATTGATACGCGAATGTTCACGTGGTATGGAATGAAATGAGTTGTAAACGAACAACCGGTTTCAAAGAAAACTGCACACGCTTTCTAAAGGCAGGTTTTCATAAAATTTTAAATGGAAATGTACAAGTACCACTAAAAAGTTATGAGCATCGATCTTTTAATAGTTTAGAACTGTACAGCACTTGATTTGTACTGCAAAATTTACCTAAGTAAAATAGGCACGTTTTAAATATACCTGTTCATTATGCAGCTGAATAGATTTAGAGGTAGGTACATACGACAATTACCATTGGAAATGAGTGAATCAAATTTAACATATCTGTTGGCGTGCACCGGTACTATACAGTGTTTGTTTTAATATTTGACTTTCGGCTCGAGTGTTGGACGAACCGCGCATTACAGCCAGCAAGCCGAACCGTTGCGCTTCGCCTTTCTACTTTATTTATAAACATTGATGAGTGTATAACCCTCGAATGCAGTCTCGAAAGAGAGATAACTTTATTGTTTACAAACAGTGGCAACAGCGTAACGTTTTCTTTAACAGCTGAAGAAATTACGAAGGCGCATTACAAGTAGGTCGGTTTTTCGCAAAGGTTTCAGGTGCGTCTTGTACTTTTCCTAAACCAATAAATCTTTTGGGTCGGAGCAAACATTATGTGATCACTCGTAAATCATTTAGTGTTAATATTTAACGGTTTAGGACATTCCTCTGCGAATTACCGTCGTAAACGTAGTTTATACTGTAAAAACAGGGTAAAAAATATGGTACATTTTATAGTCGATTTCCGTATCAAGTTTCGTCAAGTGGGAGCCGGGTTGGCTGCTATATTTGTTTGTGCTGATGTAATAGATGTAGTAAACCCGTCTTACAGCTACGCGTAGGGCTGGCGCCCTTGACGACTGGCGCTTCTTCGGAATGTATTATAGTTCGTGTGTCGGGCGTGTGGAGAACACTGTCATGCCTCAAGCCCGTGCGCAGCCATTAGCAAATGTTTGAACAACTACCGCAGCTATCAAGAATTCAACAATCTCTCCACGTGTAAGAATCGATACATTCTGTCAAACAATAGGACGTCGAGGGCCAAATTGTGTCTCTTAAAACTTTCGCGATCGTCATTCTTATTATATGTATAGTACATACGACAAGACAACACTTTAACGCGAAAAATTTTTTTTTTTTAGTTACTTTTACGTTTTGGATATATCGTATCGGCAAAGGCCGTGGTTACATAAAAATTGTTGGTTCGTTGCGCGGGTTTTACGAACTACCCGCGCTTGGGCTCTTTTTTTTGTTGTTTTACTCTGTATAAATCACTGGAACGATACACAATGCTAATAACATCTAAAGATCTATCTGAAGATTTATTCCGAGATATATTCACACTATCCTGAGCATGTTTTCTGAGCGTCTCGACTGCCCCATGGCAAGTCATTGGGTAAAGATCATTACTGGCCAAAAAAAGTGATGATCTTTACCCAGTGTCGCACGAATAAAAATATTACGAACTCTTAACTAATTTATCATTTTGTCATTTTTAATTATTTTTAATTCAATTTAAAGTAATGTAAATGTAATCTAATTTAATTTCGTAATTTAATGTATATGTGATAAGATTTTTTTTATATCCCTTCGCTTACATTTTAACGCTGGATTCCAACATAAAGCTTAATTAATAATGGCTTAGGTAATTTGTTCCAGTATGTTGAAATGGACCTCCGGTCATAAAGCTCACTCTAATGGTATGATCGTCGAAAAAAAACATCATTGCACGATAAAGTCCTGTCTTACTATACATAAATATGTCGAAAACTAATTTCTAATTCGCATGACTTAACTATTAACAAACAGGCTATTTGCTAATTATTAAGTAAATATTATTAAAGCAGTAGTAAAATCTGCTTATCCAAATCCGGTATAATCGAGACCGTTGAACCTATCAGCGCGTTTGTTTGCGAGAAATGGTAATCGAGCGTATATGCGAATGTCGTGGACATACCTACAGGTGAGTAAATGATGAAACTTATCAAAACTTATTTGACATCACTATTTAATTCAGGCCGCATACTAATAATACGAAACAAAATACCTTGGACACTACTATGAACATGGATCCAGCCCAGCACCAGAGCGAGCAACCTCGTGTGTCCTCCACATCGCGACATCTCGAGATAAAATCGAACCATTTTTATCGGTTATTAATTGAGAACAAGGTACACATAACACGTGTTTTTTACTAAAATAATATTGTACAACATTGCGAAATGAACAAGAAACATTGTGAAATATTCGAAACGAACTTAATTTTTGCTCAGTTACACAGAACCCTTGCGGAACTATTAGTCGATAAAAGGAATCCTTTCCATCTGGAGACACGGTCGTGCCTCCGCAAAGTCAAGTCACTACGTGCTCTGAGCGCTACCGTGTTCCTTTTCTAGAAGCAATTTGATGAGATTTTGAGCCTATTTTATTATTACTTACACGAAAAATCAAAAACATACGCGTTCTTTGGATCCGGCCCTTGAACTTGGTATTTCGCACAAAATCCGCCCACAGGTTTTGCCAGAAAACCATGACGCGTAGTATTTTTGGTGGGAGCCGAAAGATGAAATTAAAAATGGAATACTACGGTGTAAAAGTTATAGACGGCAGACATGACTTAGACAGCCGCCAAGCTTAAATGGGACTAGGCTAGAGAAGTGTATCGCATGCCGGAGGACTGGTGTCCCACTAAATAGCAACCAACCGGCGTCGTACACCTGGCCTGGACGTAAATGGCGAGACGAGTTGAAAAGTCAAAGTCAAACTCCAAATATCTTTATCAGATTAGACTTATAAAGAAGATATCACCACCACCGGTTCGGAAAAAGCTCAGATGAGATGATACCGGCTAGAAACACTAGGAAGTATATTTTTTCAAATAATACAGAATTATAACGTTTCACACAGTCCGGTGGGAGACTGCCCAAGATGAGTGAGAGACCGTTGCCCAACAGTGGGACACCCTAGTTTCTTAAATAAATAATAGTTCCATCCTATTGAAAACTTAGGTAGGTATGTTCTTATAGGTATACAGTGGGACACATGTTCCGGACTGTTATTGTTAATGGTTATCAACTATCATGATTTATTAAGAATTGAAAACGTGACATTATGTGACACAAATATTTTTAGAATGAGAATCGGAGTATTTATTGACCTAACCTTCAGAACTATTCGGAGATATAAGTAAGTATCTCAAACAACAAACAGATAAATGGTCACAAATATACCTATAGATCTACCCTCGTAATTGATCATTAGTAAGTTGTTGTCTTGCACTCAAAACAAGCGATGTAAAAATTGGCACGCCAATTTATCAAAAGTGTACCCAACGAACCTGATCGGAGAGCGGTTTGCTTAACTAATCAGTTAGGCGGTTCTGCAATGAGCGGATAGCCAGGCTTTTTTCGATCATGTATGCTTTTTGTCACCTAATAAGGACATGCCTAACAGAAGCACTACTTCACGTCATCCATCAATATGATTACTATTGATTATAGATCGATGCGCTAGCTTTAAGTAAAACTATCACCCGCCTCACTGGTTTAGAGGTATAATCACCTGGTATAAGTCAGCACAGAGTAATAATTTTAAAAGGGATACATGGTTGTGAAACCGGCAGATCCCTCCCGCATCGTGATAGTTTGCATATAAGATTGCTAGTGAAGCCGCTGGATAAAATGCGAGCTGTTCCCTATATTAGAAATTCAAATTGTATGCGACGGCGCACCGCTGCCTACATTAACAGGGTGATCAATCGAATTAGTGTAACGAAACGATCAATCCGACGTAACTGTTTTATTTCGAAAAGCTCTGGAATTTTCTGAAATGTTGTTACACTTTAGAGATATTATTAATCGTACTCTATATTTAATTTTTTAGCACAAGAAATTCGATAAACAAAGAAGCGGTGATCGCAGACCTTATTGAACAACAAATATTGCGGTAGTCTAAATACTTTCATGATCATCGACTATGGTATTGGTATTAAAAATCGCAATATACTTAGCACTGGACAGCTGCCGCTGACTTTTTCATTTTGTCGCATTATACCATAATAAAACGCTCGCTTCTTTAGGTCTTTTACGGTGCAGTATTTCGGAGACTATTATAAAAAGATATAACTTTACGTTGTGATATTGAAAAATTCGAATAAATAATTTCGAACCTTTACTCATTTAGATTTTGTGTTGACCCGTTAATATTTTACAATGACAGTTATCAGTCAAAAGACAATACGAGAAATAATACGATACAAAGAGCTCCTCACAGATAAATCGTTCATAGTTAAATATCTCACGTGTTGATCTGCCAAGTTCTTTCTCAAGGCAAAAAAAACGAAGTATACTTAGAACACAGAGTTAGAATAATGTCTTAAGATCGTATAGCATAAAAATTTGTGCAGCTTTGATAAAAAACCTCAAATGCAACTTTATTTTAGGTAGTGATTAAAATACCTGCTTGGAATTATTGACAGAAATTCATTTGTCACCAGTACATTACATAATGTACCGAAAGTTCGAATCCATAATTAATAACTAATTGACGTTTAAAGAAACACTATTTACATGTTATTATAATTTGTAATTTTACACTTTACTAATGCTATATTGTGCTCTAATGTCCGTGACAATGGAATTAGAATTGTTTACCCATTTCGCTTTTGTAAATACAAATCATTGTGTTGTTTATTCTTAAAAGACTGAACTAAATAACTGTCAAAGGAAGTTTATCGATCAGGCTGTTTGTCTTTCTGTATGTCATCTATTTGATACGTCATTAGTCATTACGACTGCATTACTGAACGGGTTTGGCGCAAAATGGTATATGCATATGTAAGCAGGTGTAAGACCGATAAGGTCATAGCGTTACTTTCAATCCCGAAAACAAAGGGAAAGTACACGAGTGAAGTCGAAGGAAAAACTATGGAACTACTGTTTGGATTGGTGTAATCGTACTTTTCGCCGTTTTGAAGGCCTAAAAAACATATCTCTTCTTGTTAACAGAAAACCCATAAAAAACATTGAAAGTGTTCTTCATAAAGAGCATTTACAATTATTATATATTTAACAAAGGTCTGCAAAATATTATTGTTTGAAAGAAAGCTGGTTTTATTTATTCTTTAATAAATCCCTAAAGGCTTCTAAATAACAAAGATGTTTGCAAGATTCTTTCAGAAAATAATAGACATTGATTTACGTATTGGAAAACTGAGCATATTTTGCTTTAATACAAAATAACTCTTGAATGCTAAAAATTATGAGCCGAGGGCGGGTGACCGGCTTAAACGGCTTAAGGTCACTATACTATCATTAACGAGTATATGGACCTTAAGGGTGACAATAGGGGGAAGGCCGGGCGTCGCGCGGCAAGGAGCTGTTAGCAGTATGGCAGATGACGACCCTCCCCCCCCCCCCCCTGTTGCCCCTTGGGCACAACACTCAAGGCGTAAACAAGGATGCACAAACCGCGGCCCGCGGCTCATGGACCTACGGCCCACAACAAAAATTAAAATAAAACGTATGAGAAAAAGTATTTAATGAAATCCCTCCAGAACCACCAGACAGACGTAAACGGTAATTTATGGGTAAAATGTTAAGTTGTTCATAATTTGTGCCGCCTAGAGACCTAGGTCACCTCCCTGAAGTCCCAATAAGTCTGTATATCAATAGCGTAAAATCGTTTCTTCATACTTATCGGTTGATCACCTATGGTTTAATTAAATATGATAAGACAGTCTACAATTGTCACGCATTCCATCGGCTTATGACACCGGTTTGCGAATTGCACCTATTTCTATGCCCCGGCTGTTTACATAATTACATAGGTATTTAATATGTATTTTGATACGAGATGCAAGATGCAAGCGCAGATCAGCTTGTAATATTATTTGCATGTATGATGTAGAAATATCCAGCCTTTTCTTATATAGTAAGCGTAACGCGTTTTTGAAAGAAAAGATTTATAGAGGAATGTTTTTGTTCACGGTGGCTTATTATTGCATTTTCATCGAGTCTACGTTCACGTACTGAATTTCAAGTGAATCCGACCACTGGAACTAGGTCAAATTTCACTTGCAAGATTTCACCAGAAGGAAAGTGCAAATAAATTGATGAACTAACACGGCATGTTAAATAAAAAATATTGGAAAGAAAATGAGAAATGTTTTTTTTTTATGTTTAATGTAAAATAATATTACCTTTTTAATCAACGCAGAAATCTGGCGTTCCAATGGCATAATCTGAGAGGAACTCATGAATTTTCCGCGGTGCTCCCAGCCGTTTCGTTATCACACTAACTTCGGTCCTTATTCACTTTAATGTTGCAACGTTACTTACATAAATCTACTTATTTACTAACACACATTAGATAATATCACTCGGCGCGGGCGTGTTCTTCACGCGAGAACGACTTATGTTTTATTTATTTTCTATTTATTATTGTTGGAGGGGGAGGGTAGTTTGTAAATAAAGTTTAAAGAGATAACGCCGCGCGGCCGTCCGGCGCCTGCGCTCCTTGCGAATGAAGCCGCGTCAGCCGCGCGCCGGGCCGCGCCGGCGCCCGGGCTCGGCGCAACCACCGCCCGCCGCAACACCTATTCGAGACATCCAAACACACTCATTAATGCGTTCCACGACTCGATTAACAATTGTTTATATATACTCATTAATGTCAGATAATCCGGCGATCCCAAATACGCAGATAAATAATAATCGCTGGTATTCTAGTTTATAAATAAGCGACACGCGGGCGAGGCGTGATGCACACGCGGCGCGCGAGTGACGCCGGCGCCGGCCGCGACGAGATGTAACCCGACAGGTTGACCGAACATGTTACCGTTTCGAAAACATATCGGCATTGAAACAGCAACTGCTCACGCTAATAGCCCTAGAGTTGGCTGATGATTTCCGTGGAAAACGAAACCGGCCTACCGATGTTGCTGCATTTAAACCTGTCACGTCGAAACACTTTCCGAGAGTAACGTCCGTATTTTCGTCAGGTTTTCGATAGTGTATTTATAGCAACGAGGGCAACGCACCGCTGCATCCCTGATTCCTTACCGACGTTGTTTATTTCTGTAGGTTAATTTGTATCATTAAGCAACTAATTGATTTCAAGTCCGGAAATGTACCAGAATAAAACTAGTCCAACTGCGTGTAGACCGCGCGGCGGCGTTATCTGCATTAGTTATTTATAAATGGCACTTCAAGTTAAAGTTGACGGAAAATATTTTCATCTTATAAATAAAACAACCACAAAACAAAAAGGGTTAAGGTTAAGATGAAGTTTTAAATAAAAATTTAAATTCATTACGTCTGTCAAAGCTGAGCTTAAGGTGCCGCATTGTAATAAGCTTAAAAAAGCTCTCCCACTTTTAGACATGGTCGTAGAACTCGTGCCCACAGCTCGCCCGAAATACATTTTAATGTGATAGATGTACGTCCCGTGCGGGTGCGTAGGCGCACTGCACCGGAACCCGAATAGTAATCGCCAGAAATATGCATAAGTATTCCTTATATCTATTTATAGATTCCAATCAATAAAACGGAAAATAAATAAATACATTGAGACAATTAACACAAATTGTAACTGTACAACGAATAAACATACATTTACAGATAATTATATGTACACTTAGATATATATAACATCGCACGGTTCACAAACGTTCGTATTCGTCATACAAACATTTGTCTCTAATGGGAATCGAACCCCCAACCTCTAGCTTCGTAGTTATGGTAACTACTAGACTATCCGGTCGTCAAATAGATTCCGATAATACCAATCAACGAGCTTATTTTATTTTACAGCGCAGTTTAATTACCAGTTCTTATGCGTTCGGAACCTTAACCAAAAGCTCATTTCTTCTCATTTAAATAATAAAAAACAAAAAGTCTTTGGAATTAAATAAATATACTTAAGCACCACAAAACGCTTCGGTTCTGTAATGAAGTGAAATTCGATAAATCGTCATAATCGGCAATATCATTAGAACAGTTAGGTAATAGTATTTTATGCTACTGCTATATAATGAGAGACCTTAAAACACGAGTCGAGCGTAAACGACACGTGTCAAGAGTAAAACGCTCGTTTCATAATAGGATCACACGAGTGTTTTAAGGCCTAATTATATACAGTTGCATACATTAATTTATAAACTATACAAAAATAAATCTGACGCTTTGAGATCCTAATTTTTTTTTGAAGTCGATAAAAAATTTAACTACGCTTTTTCTTTGAATGTTGACAAATTCTTTTACTTCGGCTAACTGCATGGCACCAACAAGTTAAATATATTTTTATAAAACGCTAAGCCACACCACCTTCATACAGAAACTGTCAAATTAGAGTCCTAAACATATTTAACTTTTTGGTGCAAGTCTAAAGTAAATCTATCTGCCGCGCTCATTCAATCTCGATAAAACGTCACATAAAAACAGATGAACCGAAACTCATCTAAATATAAGCGCCTTCTTCCACTCTGGTAGATTCTATTTTTACAAGCTTTTATTTAATTATTTTATGATTACAGTACGATTGAACATTTCAAAAACTTTCTTTTGTAATTTATTACAACCACTATGCCGACTATTAATAGAGTTTAATCATGCTCAAGTATTCATCGATATAAGACATCTATTAGGTACATGCCCTAAAGAATGTGGATTTATTTTGATCGATTGTATATGAATTAATTGGGCAGTGCATTCAAATTTGATAGATGTAGCACCTTAACGGTTCTTAATAACTAGTTGAGGTATGTGAAATTGAAATAAATACATATTTATAAACTTACACCTACACGAAAGGGTCAAGCAAAACTTATCGACAATCTACGCTAGGGCTCAGCTAGTAAGTACCTGCTGCAAAACGCTTGCAGTTTAATGAACCAAATTATCTACAGTAGACCAAATAAGTATTTTAAAATTGTTATTCAAATTAGGCGCACTGGTCCAGTTTGTCGACACCGTCGGAATTGATACAGTGCGAAACACAAACGCAACAAATTCCATTAGGCCTTTGCTCCATGTTTTGCGGGTTACTAAAAGTCGTTGCAAGGATATATTTTACTTAGTTGTCATGCAACTGCAACTGGCAAAACCCTAGCCTTTGCTTGTGGCAAGCTTGTGGACTCAACCGGTCTGGCTCATACCTCAGAACAGCTCAGAACTGCGCTATGATAAACTACCAACACGCAACGATATCTTGGTGTGAAATGCACAAGAATTTTAAAACAGAGCCAAAGTTTTTTATTCGCACAATGTAGCACAATGCTGTTAAACTTAAAATGAATGTAATTTATATTCATTGCGCTTACGAGCATATTCATTTGTCTGCATAGTATTGGGACTTTGGATTCATCATTCCTTACATTTAAAAGAAGTGTGCGTTTGTTTAAAGGAAATAGTCACCATTTTTAACTGGATGACTTATCTACTGATATGATCTTATCTAAATGTATTAATGAAAATACAATAAATAATGTATAACATACATCCTGTCACAATGAGAGTCTTGCGCTTTAAACTATGGTCCAGTAAATTTGCAAAACTAATAACATTTTAAACCATCTATAACTACATATGACGTGAAACGGGCCCAAAGCGGCGAACGACGACGCTGCAAAATAAAAGTCCCTCAATAATTAAGCTTCAATTGCAGTACTTTACAATTTACATAATAGGTACACATAATACATTGTAGAACATAATTTAGTCATGCACTTTCATAAAGCCCACTTACAAAATCCAGTATTGCCCACCACTGAGCCGACATCCAAGCTAAAGATATTTACGGTTTATGAAGGATTTATTTCATGATGTGTATATGTATACTATAAATCATAAAACAGATAGGTATCTCTTGCATACATAGAACCAATTTTTGAAAGCTTCTAAGAAGGTCAAATGAGTTAAAAAGACGGGCGCTTTGGTACCGGAATGATGTCACAGATTTAGCTTGATCCACCAATATGAAGAATTTGACTTGCGATACTTCAAAAAAGCTCACCAAATTGCCCTCAGTTTCAATCGTATGAGTTATATTGGCATGACTAAATAGTTTCTAAATATTTACAGTGCGTACGTGGAGCACTTGAGCTCCAGCCAGCAGGAGCCCAGGAATGCGAGGGAACCGGTCGCGCACGCCTAGCTGACACCCTCCCGTAAAACCAGGACATTCTGAATGCAGGCCTGTCGGCCATTTTTATGACTTGCATTCTGAGAAACCACTATTGTAACCAACTTGCGTAAAACAAAACAATAGACATTAATTGCAACTGAAATTGGATAAAGAGGAATTATAAAAAGGGTTATAGACCTCTGGCGTTATTGTTAAGATTGTAGAACTTACAAGAATAAGCTTAAAGTGAAGTGTGTAGCGGCGTGGCCTGTAGCTCAATTGGTGGGCACTATATGCTGGGGATGCGGGTTCGCGTCCTAGCATGTCGTAAATAATGTTTTTTATGTTATCATTGCATTTGTGATTTTAATTTAACGATACAAATACTTGGTTCAGTTTAGTAGGTACATAGAGTTAAGTCAAACAATAGTCACTATAAATACTTTGGTATTTGATAAACAGAAGCCATTACTCCCATTGCCATGACATTGAATTCCAAGATCACTAAGTTAAATAAAGGTAATTAAAACGTAGAAAACAAATTAAAAGTGGCTGCGCGATCCGGTCCGTAAATGTTTGGTTTATATGGCAAAATAAAACTTGTTGCGAAATCCAATAAACGCTCAGACTGTTTATAATAGCCGGGAAAGAGAAATAAACATGTTACATTTGAAAACGATAACATTTCTCGGATAACTTTTAAACACGAGCGTAGAAAGGATGCGACCTATCATAAAATGACGCTTGATTTTTGAATTAAGCACTTTTGTAAATAAGTACGAGGGTGGTTTAAACATTATCATTATAGTTCTATATCCATCGATAAGGTGTACATCATTATTTTGCGATTTAGATAACCCGACCGATGAACTAATGCGCTTGGAGCGTGTTCCTATCTCAGAACTGATATGCCAATGCCCAGGAATCTACGGCTACAGCTACAGCACATGACAGCTCGCAGCGGCCTGCACGAAAATAACTTATACAACACGACTCAGTAATGTATGCTCTCACAGCTGATAAAGGTTTCGTACAAGATCGTGAAGGACCACTACGATCGCACGACCGTTTTGAATCCCGGCGTCGTACCGTATCAGTGAACCAATCCCCGTCATGATAATCAACGCTGTGTGGGAAGAGGAAACTAAAAACGGGAACCCATCTTATCGAAGATCTTCTAACCTTTCCGTGCAGGAAGAACATGCATCGGATATGAGCTTTGATATCGCTACGGCGTGTATAGCGTGGCTAACTAGTGCAATTTAGTTGGTTGTTATTCTGTGATTGTTTATTATTAATATATCTCAGTTTCTCCGCGAGCTAGCCGTGATTATTGTTTATCTTTTTAAAATATGTATGATTTATTTCGAACGCGATGAGTTTTAACCTGTCTTATTTTTAAACTTGATTAACCTATCTAGCTATGATATGTAATAAGAAATAACACCGAAGTCTCTGTAAACAAAAGTACCCCAATTTCTTTGAAATAATAAACTATACATATAAAATAAATAGTCTTAAACAAAATATAACTTTCACCAGATTAGATTTTATCGCTGACAGAAAGCATATACATATCCCTTTTTAACCAGCAGGTGTGTGCGAGAGGGAGGGGAGCTTTAATGTCCGCGATATAATAAATAATGAACGCTAGTGAGCTACTATAGCAGGTTGTTGGGTTATAACGATCAACAACAGGTCTTCAGCTTCATCGTCCCCCCTTGATTATAGGTTTCGAAAGTTCTAAAACGATCCACTTTGCACTTACCTATTTTAGTACGAGCACCAAATTGCATTTAACATATCTGACTCATCAAGTAATTATCTAGAACTTGACTGTTTCATCAAATCACTCTTAATCAGTCTTATTAAGCAGCATCGCAAATAAATACCTAAGTAAATTACCCCGACATTGGTCTCTTAAGAAATTAAAAATAAAATAGTACATATTATAACATAATCGATTTTTATGTCCGTATTTATCAAATCCGTAGACAGAGTTTCAAAATTTAACAGAAGGAACCAGCATCTGTCACTTCGTTACACTTTGTTGGCACACGTGTATAGCCGAGCGTCCCACGAAAGCAAGTATAGTTAGAACGTTGTCATTGTGAACGTCAGTAAATGAAAACCTGACAGTTGAAGTCATACCTTTGTTAGTTTACTATGACATGATCCAAATTTGCTCAATTAACACTGGATTTACTTGTTAAGAAATTGTCAAACAGTTTTATAGTAGGTACATAACTGTAGTGATGACCTAAAGCCTTTGCATTACCTATTTGGATTTTATTGATATTTTATTAGGTGATAATTTATTACGGCAATTTGTTAAAAGATGTTAAATAACACGAAAAAAAAGATAATTGTCACTTATATACCTAGTGATAAAACTCGTGAAATGCGAATAAGTCCAGTAAACACTGACAAAAATGCTTGACCTGTCCGTATATATTATTTTTACCCGCGTAGTGTTTTTGTTTGTGAATCGGCAGGCGCCGATAAGATAAGTACAATCCCGCTGTAAACACGTTAAAAATTAGAGCTTGCAAATATTTAAGGTAATGTTTTTAATAACGGAAAACAACTTCTCTATTTTTAATGTTTTTTCGACAAGGTAAAACAACAAGTTATCCCAGCGCTTTTTCCTGTTTCTTAATTCGGGGTGTGCTTTGACATGACCTCAGATTTCGCAGGTCTGATTATTACATTACTGCCATCTGACCTTCGTAAACTCCGTTACAGAGAAACCAGCCCGGTATGATCATGATTACACAATCCACAAGAATGTTCGGGTTTCTTTACAATACTTGAATATACATAAGTCAGAAAATATTATGTACATGGCGACCGCTGCGGATCGAACTCGGTACCTCACAATCACGAATCCCCCTCCCCCCACCTCTAGCACTAGGCAGCTAAATCTCTTTCCGGGAATTAAACCAACCATCTGGACCTTGGGGAAGGCCTATGCCCAGCAGTGGGTGTCTTCCGGCTGATATGATGATGATGATCTGATTCAATGATGTGTACAATTTGATTTCTAAGACAGAAATTAAATAATGGACAGACGACAATATGCCGTAGACAGGACAGCAGGTGGGGCGTAAACACTAGTCTACCCAGAACGGTCGTAGAAATATGGACAAACAACCAAAGAGCTGGTCAGACAATCTGTTTGTGGTAGCCGGTAAAAGATAGATGAGGAAACCTTAATCAGAAGGGATGGTTTAAAATAGAAGAGGCCTATACTTAGCATTGGGTGGATATAGACTTAAGAAGTAGAAATAATTGTTACCTTAACTTAGCTTCGCTAACTAGTATTTTCAACATATATTAGTGTCATACAGAAACATGTAATACCTACCTCGTTTTTCGTATTCCAGCTCTGTTGTGGCTTTTGACTTGTACAGCCAACTAAACTTCATTTTGTGCCACTGTACAATCATTTCGCTATAAATACCATAATGGCTTTTCATAGTAAAACAGTCTCATGAGGAATACTTCTGTTTATCCAAAGCTCAAATACTGCCATTCTAACAGAGGAATTAATGTTTTTTTTTTAAGTAACTGTCTACATATTACAGCGATTACTAATTATAACAGGGTTTTCCAGTGGCCAAGAATTCAGTTTGGATGCCTGTACCTATTAACATTCATGTAAAGAATTTAATTAGGCTTAGCATAGTTTTAGTACTTTTATGCGCGGGGAATTTTACCTAAATTTCAGCGAAAACAGTAAAACAGCGTGAGAATTTTCAGAAGCACTTTTAATTCAACTTTTAAAAAATACCACTGACACAGTAATTTAGAGTCATTATGAGTAAACGTTCTTTGAAGGTCTATTCATTGGGCAATAAAAGGGTTGGCTGAAAATTTACTGAGCGCGGGTCGTTGACCTGTTAACGGGCTTGTTTGTCAGTGGGCGGGCGGCGCGCGCGCCGGCGACCTTCATAATGGAGAATAGAAATAGATCCCAATTTAAATAAACTTATCACAGCGGTGACATTCATTTGACGCCGGTGAATGCGTAAATTGTTTGAATTGCATTAGAAAATGTTGAATGTCAGACGAAGATCAGGTTTGTTTTTTGTTCCCTTCGTGTAATATACCTATTAGGGATAATAAATAGGTACCTATGCATAATATTAGAGTATACTTATTTTTTATATTTATAATATATCTTTAATAGACTTACATTACACCACATTTTAAATTACCGTTTATATTAACCTACGCAATCTTCAGTGTAATAACGAGCAGCAGTAGGATTCAAAATTTGATGCTACGAGTAGAGATACGTTATGTGGCAGTTTAGAAGTTTTTTTAAAATTGCATAATCGGTTTATTTATCTTTTCTACCTACCGTCAATTCCTCTTGGATCCCGTCATAACCTTGTCCTAAACAGAACCAATCCGAAAGTAAATCCTACATCGTTTATAAAAATACCAAAATGGTTCACAAATGACAATCATACAAAAAAAGCACACGCGTCGAATTGAAAAGCTTTTTTTGAAGTCAGTTAAAAAATACCTTTCTCGCTTACGTGTTCGTCAATTAGTAAGAATCTAAGTGCACTGAAGAACATTAAAATGTATGTAAGGTAAGCGCTATAAACACCGGTAAAAAATTAACGACTGCAAGCAGATACATTTAAATACTAAACAATTTAAAAGTTTTTTCCACCAGATGAAAACGTGCCCAGAGTGTACCTACTATCCAGAGATGCGTACGCACCGCAGCGCAAGCGCAGCGTGACGGCGCGCCCACCGTGACTGAGTCGTCACTTGACACAATTAAACATTGCCACGAGCATTCAATATTGTACTACTACTCAACATCTCCTTTGCGTCACATGACATTCTTTAGCTTTTAGACGCCATAATACACTCACTAGCGTTCATTGCCGACTTGAAGTAGCCATCCCTCTTGCATAGGCAGCTACAGGGATATGTCCCCGACAAATAGCACGGTAATGCCTCCATCCCTTACGCACAAGCCAACTATTTAGAAAAGTATAGTTTGCTTTATGTCGACAAAAGCTAGCATGCGTATATCTACAGACCATAGCAGGCTAGTTTTTGTCGCGGACATATAACGGATAAAATATCCCTTTCTAAGCAGTTAGCGTGTGTAAAAGTGATATAGCTTTGTCGCAGCGATAAACGCTAGTGTTCTTTATTTATATCAATGCAGAATGACCTTTGTCGCTAAATGCCTCTTTCATCAAACAAAACACCAACGGTGCTACTCTAACTATAAGGTGACGGTTCCAGTCTTTGACAGTACCCAATAATTGACAAGAAGATACGCAAAACAAACGAGTAACAACGTGAAACAATGATGTCAATAACTAATAGTAAAAACAATGCCCTAAGCATGTCAAGCACTGGGACGGTAATTTTATACAATTTTAGATGAGAGACCACAAAGGCTTGTCACGCTAGATCTTTTATATACCAAAGTCGTTCTGTATAATTTTGCTTAAATCATCTGAATCTTCAGTTGTTACCAAAAGTGGTATGTCGTAGTGGTAAGTAATTTGCAGTCGGGTAATTAGGTATTGGACTTTCCAAGTGGCCCTGTCTGTATAGTAAGTGAAGTGTCTACATATTATATGGGTCTAGTAAAAAGGTAACTATTTATTTGTACTAAAACAAACGAAAAGTGGAAAGACCTTTGCAAATAAATAAAATATTTTCTTAACGGTTTTAGTACCAAAGTGCGGGAGGCGCCAGTAAATAATTCATGCATAGAAATTGCATGCAATTATCTTTAGAATGAAATTACTGTTATGTTCATGGAATAGTTGGACCTTAAGCAAGTAGCCATGTTCTCAATCCAGGACATAGACTCACTGCCTTATACGGCATCGCACTGGTTTCACAGAATCGTGAACATAGCTCTGGTAAGTGTCTGTTACTTCCCAATTTACACTTATTTGCATCATTTTTAGGGCGCAATGCCCCAAAAGGAAAAAAGAAACCCTTATAGGATCACTTCGCTGTCAGTCTGTTTGTCTGTCAAGACCCGTTTTTTCAGAGACGCATTGAGGTATCGAGTTAAAATTATTATTTTTTTATCAAGTACTACAATCCCTTGAAGCTGTCAAAAAATCAAACTTCTAAGTCAACGCGATCAAAAAAAAGATAGTAGTCATAAGATATTTTGACGCTCGCAAGGGAATTAAAACCTATAATAGTCCCAAGTAAAGGATAGAGCCCGAAACCTTTTTGTAGTTAAAAAAGAAATATTTATTTATTATTTGCAGTTGGTAAACTGACTGCGACCTATGTCGATGTATGGGGACAACAGTTTTTCAATAGCAAAGTTAAATTTGTCCCTCAATCCAGGTTATTTTTTCGTTAGCACAATATTGCTTATTAAGTTTGGATGGAGCCCTCGGTGCGTGAGACCGAGTCTCACTTGGTCGGTTTTTTGTCAAGAATGCGAGTGTCAGAACCAAGTATTTACTGAAATTCTATTCATAGACTCGAGCAGAAATAACCCGTCTGAAACGCCAACGCTTCAAACGACAGGGAACATTATTATTGCTAAGAATATATTGCTTATATATATTCCGAACAAAGCGTGTGCATTATTCAAATTTACTGATGGATTCGAAAAACTTATACTTCACTGTATTTGGGTTTTAAATCACTACATTTCCGTTAACAGCCATGCGGTGGCGATAAAAAAAATGCGTCCTTGTATAAACTAAAGAATAAACTCTCAGAAAAATACTCCTTGAATTGATTACTTTATTATTACCATACTACCTCTACAGTAGAGTAGAGAGAGATCATAACATTATGCTATACTTGTAATAGTTCCAGGTAATAGGCGTACGGTTTATGTAGATTTTGTTCTCAGTTTTTTTTGCGTATTATCAGAAGTCGAGCTTTTAGACGACCTAACTTTTTCAATTAGAATACTTATTGTTTTCTAAATTCTATTTCAAATGACTTATTGTTCACCTACTTATGAATAATGGATAGATTAAAGCGTTCCATATAAATGAACTGTGGCGGATTAACGTGTTACTTACTGAGTTATATTCTGTTTCTGGAATAACGTATACGCATTTTTTTAAAAATTATAAACCTCCCTTCTAGCGACAGTCGAACTAAAAGGACTGGGTACAAGTACTAGATTTATTACATAAGAGAAAAAGGTACTACTTACCTATTTAATAAACTAGTTCTAATAAAGCAACGTCCTATTTATTATCACTATAAATGACAACATACCTACTATTATCACAGCATTGTAAGGAAATTCCTAGCTCAGCACGAACTGTAGCCGGTTGAGTTACGTTTAAGATGCGCGTGAGCAATGTGAGCATGACAGAAGCATGCGCTCGCAGCTGATAACTATACGGCCGGTACAAAAGTGCACTGTCGCGGTGTTTATCGCCGCCGCATTTCTGCTTTCTCTGAGAATAACAACGCTTTATCTGTGTATATAAATACGAGAAAATAACAAGTTGAAATCAGATCCTATAAGTTCCGCACTGTACAGACACAGAGGGCGTGGGTCACAACTCACAACTACGCCTGACCTCCTGAACTCGGGTGACACTTAGCTAATAACTTGGAATAGATAACATGTCATAAGCACTAACTTAATTAACACGGTCATGCTAGTTCTAAATTAAATCATCAAGGATCAAAACAAGATCATTAATTTTGAACATCCGCCTTTTACAATGTAGAAAAATAAATAAGGTGTCGTAATTCCACGTGAAGCGCGAGTGGGCATTTTATTATTACATACATATAATGCCCGTATTGTGATACTCGTAGTGGGGTCAAATATACTTTCAAAAGAACTAATAATTACATATAAAACCAAGCATTGGCAAACCATAATGACAACAAAAACAAATCGTCTACTGATAACCAGAGCTCATAATTATAAGATGCCAAAGTTCATAAATGAAACCAGGTGCTAATGAACATAAGATAAGTACATAAAATCATAAAGAGAAATGGTTCTCAACCCACGAAACACTTTTATTGAACACCATACCATCAACAAAAAAAAGTTGATACATCAATTAGAAAAAATAATGAAATAGGTACTGTATAGGTATTTAATTTACAGGTTAACGACTAACAGTAATAGCAGGTAACTAAAACAGTAAAGATCATAGGTAAAATAATGCCCGTCACATAAGTTTCCGTTATTTAACGAAATTGATAATAATCAGACTTATGTATATTAATATGTATGTAGACCATCAGTGATAAGATAACGAACCTACGAAAACAAAAACAAGAGCAACGACGGTGAAGAGAAGTTAAAGGACAGACAAGAAATAGTAAGTCAAAAATTAATGAAAAGGATATCAAAAATGACATGCCTTGCTCGATAAGATGTGACTATTTGTGGTAAGCTATCCCAAAAAACAGTGCAATTTTAAAAATACACAAACTGTCACTAACGTTATATAAATCCATAGTTTTTCTTCAATCATAATAAACTTTCTTTAATGTCATACAAAATGACATGAAGATACCGTAATTGCTGTTTGGACTGGACAGCCAGTTCAATATTTTTATTTCTTTCTTAATTGTGTCATATACTATCGTTAATTAATAATGCAGATAAAGGAGAGTACTTTGAGTGCTTGTACCTATTAATGTGATTTATTTATACAGAAATAAATTTTTATGTATTTAAATACCACAATGTATTTTAAATAGATAATTATACACATGGAAGGAACATTACCAAGGTCTAGAAATATTAACTGAATCATATCTCGGACCATTGCCTTAGGTAAAACAAAATCTGATGAGGTACCCGGAAAACAGATGCGATCTTTGGGGTAGACCTACAACCAGCAGAGGACATCTATCAGCTAATGTATCATGATGATAAGGATAAAAACTGAATGGGGTTATATTGACAATAACTCTAACAGCAGTCGAAAGAGCACTCATGCAATCTAGAACAAATTAGGGTATTTCGAGACCGAAGTAGCCTAATAGCTGGACCTACTGTCTCTCAAGCACAAGGCCATGGTCGACAAACTCAGCCGTGAACTCTTATCTCCGAATTAGCTAGCAAAAGTTGCTTTAAATAAATACATGAGATGGTCGGCATAGAAACGACTGTGTCAACAAAAAAATGCACAAAAAATGCCGTGGGATCGAACTGCATCCGAAAGGATGCTTCGCAAGAAAAGATAAGATCTTTTTGCTTACCTATTGTCGTTGAACTAAGCTAAGCAAATTATATCGGATACTGAGGAAGGCAATTGTAGAATGTCGCATTGACCAACACAATACAAATACCTACGTGCCTCTGTTGAAAAGAGGTTCAAATGAAAAAATACAACAAGAGAGCGAAAAAAACAACATTTTTTTGACAAAAAGAAACCTATCATGAACGGTTGACGATATTTTTATGGAAATCATAGTGAAGTGTATCCACACTTCACTATGATTATTCATTGCTCTATTTACTACGTGAAGGTTTATTATACAAATTTCACGTTGAAATTTAATTAAACAAGTTGGCACAAGAAACTGTATACACATTATGGCTTAAGGTAAGATGAACTAAAATTTTGGTCAAAATGTATTAAACAGTTCTTTAGTTTTATCATAACATTTTTGCTTTTACTGGTCCCCAAGCCGCCCAAGTTTAATGTATCCGCGGCTCTGTTTAAGTAGTATGATAAGAAAGGGACGACTTGAGCGATAAACTTATCTCGGACGGTCATGTTAGGGGCACGATCTAAATAAGTACATTATATTACAAATATTTTTTAATTTCGATATAACTCTAGTTTTACCGGAAAGGACAGAAATGGACGCCGATAAAAGTTCATCAAAATGTTCCAGTGGATATGTTTTTTGCATTTAGGAGGTCACTAAACAAAAAAGACAATGAAGAGAAGGATGTAACCATCTGTTGCGATGTGGAGCTGGTACAGCCCAAATGCGTTCTTTTCAACTTTAACTATTATATGATGGATTACCAATAATATTTTGCGACAATTTACACCAGTTGAACTCACCATAATAAGCAAAACTTGGGTACTAGACAACGGATACACATAATTATATAAATAAGTGCACACTCAAATACATGTAAACCTTCACAAATTACCTTCACATATTCATCGTACAAATATTTGCCACTCACGGGAATTAAATTCGCAACCTCTAGCTTTAGCTCTAGTTTTTATAATCAGGGTCACTACCACTAGGCCACCCAGTCGTCAACTTAACAGTATTCTATGTTTTAATAAATATAGGAAAAAAGCTGATGATAAAATATCATCAGCTTAATAATAAGCTGGATAATAATCCACTATCGTTTCTAGTATCGCAGATTAATAATACATACAATAGAGTTGATGACGAAAACAAAAACAGCTAGCTACAAATCCAGTCATAATTCAAGGCATTTTTATAAAAAACAGCCTTACCCGCATATCCATTTCTTGGCTGGTCATGGCACACTTACACAAGCACATTAAGCATCACAATAGGTGTTAAAAATATTTATTTATAAACAAATGCAGCACGTTTATCCGTTTATCAGAGTGTGCGAGGGCGCGGGAGAGTGTGGCGGCGGTGGCGGCGAGACTGAGGGTGAGAGAGTTGAGAGACCCTGAGGACCTAGCGATAGCAAAGCGATAGTTCGAGACTTTATTTTCTCCGTCGCACCTCTCTGACAATTTGATAGATAGAGAGAGACTTACGGAAGTCCTTTCAGAGACCCTAGCACGCTAGCTTACCCCTTTTTAACCAGTTGGCGTGTGTAAAAGAGATGGATGGTCACATTTACAACGATAGTGCTTACATTGTTACGATAATTTACACGGTTCATGTGAATATTTTCGACATCTCTATCATTGTCAAATAAAAGTATCTAATAAGAGTTATTGTATTGTAATGTAATGTGACCTAGTATTCGTTTTAAATTCCCGGGGTCTTTAGTAAAAGTTTCCGGTACTTTATTTAAGAGGATGTTGAAGTATTTATAGTTTTCTATACAAACTTACTCTTCATTTTATTCCCGGAATTAGAAAGCTGGAGAGATTGTTTTGATCTTTTTTGGGAGGCCAGCATAAATTCACTTCACCATCACTTGACTCTATGATTCGGTTTTTTAAATCATTTCAGTAGTACTAGCGACCCGCCCTGGCTTCGTACGGGTACAACTAGGATGTGGTACATAAAAAATCATCAATAAAAACATCGCTAAACAACAGTGAACCCCGTAACAAAATCCGTTCCGTAGTTTAGAAGGAGTAAGAATATGATGATATGATGAGGACAGACAGGAACGGAAGGCGACATTGTTTTATACTATGTAAAGATAAAGAAGAACTTCCAAAAGCCTTAATCATCAATTATTTCAAGAGAAAAGCTTTTAAAGACGAATTTGCGAACATTATAGACAAAACTTGCAATTTAAATATGCAATAAAGATAGTTCGAATTTGAACCAAATTCGATGAACTTAATTAAGATAATCTGCTTCTCTCAGGTTCTGAGAGAATTATTAAAATCTTGAACTTTATCTTTTCTTTTCTTTACATAGTATTTAAATTAAAGTCACTATCCGTTCCTGTCTGTTCCCGTGATCTTTGGGGCTTACTCCTTCTTAACCACGCAACAGACTTTGATTCGGTACTTACTGTAATAAAAAAAATATTACAGAGGGTTTTCATGTTTATATTCTAATTTTATCCGTGCGATGCCCCTGGGGTCGCTAGTTAATAAATAAATATAAAGTAAGCAACTGAAGCTGCTTGTGTTATGGGTACTAGACAACAGATATACATACTTATATAGATAAATATATACTTAAATACATATAACATCCACGACTCGGGCACAAACATTCGTATTCATCATACAAACATTTGCCCCTCCCGGGAATCGAACCCGGTACCTCAAGCTTCATAGTCAGTAATAATAATTGTGTTCCTGCTCACATGACTAGGTATAAGAAACAGTACCTACCGTTGTTAAAGGTATTATCCCACTGCATTTTAGTTAAAACTAATTAAGTATGGAGACAAAAGCAACAACAACTATTAGTTCAAGACTTTAATCGGCAATAACTTTAATGGCTGCTCGTTAAATTGATATGTGCCCCATTGTCGCGAACGCGTTTCGCTGGAAAAACATCGCAGCCAGCAATCAACATGCAGAAGTGGAAACCGTGGCTAAGCCATTTGGTAATAGATCCCTATTAGCTAAAATAAGGCTGCAAACTGTATATGTATTTAGGAACGGAATGTTTCAAATAAACCTTTATTTATAGTGATTAGAGAAAACAATGTCGAAAAATTTAGGAATGTGCCGTAGCGCTGTGTAGCACTAACTTCTGTACTTTCTCCTCCATATAACTTTCGGGTAAGACCATTTTAATGTGGGATAGATTCATACGATCGATAGTACAGTTGATTGCATTTGGCAGACGGATAGTTCTGGCTAGGTGTATGACCCGGAAGAAACATAGAAGACTTTTAATCCCGTAACAATGCGTAGTTCTCGTGTGATAGCATAAACGAAACCTACGTAGGCGAACCAGGGGTGCAATTTTTAAATCTCACCAGGTGACTAGAGCCCACCAAAATGGCCGAATCTCTATGAAAAACGGCTATTTTGGTGAGCTTTAGTTACTTGGTGAGATTCAATTGCAATTTTTTAATCTTATCAGTTGACCAAAGCTCACCAAAATGGCCGCATTTCTATGAAAAACGGCCATTTTGGCGAGCTTTAGTTACCCGGTGAGATTCAAGCGAGCAAGAAGTAAACAATAAATAACCTACAAACTTGATACTGTCGGTACGAAAGTTATACATAGGAGCCTGACATAAAAACATTCTAAATTGATAACAGTGTTTAATTGAAACGTATCTCGGTTAAATGTCAGTTTAAATAAGGCAGTCGGCGCAAGGCACGGGCGACTCGTTTATCGCGGGGTTAACGATTTTCGCATGGAAAAGTACAGTGCGATTACAAGTGGTAAAGAAAACATGTCACACTATCTATTTATAGCGAGCCGAGCGATGCAGGGCGGGCGGAGTGAATGCGACAAGCGCGTTTTTGGCACAGACTTTTGGGAGTTCCGAATGCACCCAGAATAGATCCCTGACACCAATTTATGGCCATAAAAGCAGCTCACCTAGATAGCCATGATAATCGGTATTACATAAGGGAGATTGAATGGGTTGCTTCTGTACACCAGACAGGCGATAATGAGTTTATAACAATTAAATTTTGGCCGCCCAATCAAAATGTACCTCATACATATAAACATATGATACAAACTCACGACATCTTTTGAATGACACTATAAGTCTACAACGAGTTTTCATGTTTGATGTTGAGAAGATAAAATATTGTTGAGATTGGAGTACCTAGTAAAACTTTAGTAAACGTATTGGAACCTTTTGTTATTAGGTACTGTACGTTGCTCAAATGCAGTGCAGATTGTAAGAAGTCAATATGATTTTTTTTTATATAATAAAATAAATAAATATGTTTATTCACGTACAGAAGTAATAGTATTTCATGGGTATTCTTTTAAATCAACTAAAAGTTATAATTAATTATGTATAAATAATGCTTTCAGATATGCAAAATATTTAAAATTATAATGATCAAGATTGTTATGCCCTCTCTCATACACTGGAGTAGTACCAGTCTGGGTTTTTATGGCCCTTTCTTTTCTATTAATGTTGTTCAAAAGTAATAAACATGTTATTCCTGTGCCACTTTCTGTCTGTTAAACCATGGCAACTTTGTAAAGTAAATGATTGCGTAAACAACTCCGTGACTTTAGCGTGACTACATATTATTCCTTTGTTTTAAAACTGAACTCCTTTGACATACCTCCGTGTAAATTTCATACAACCATGAGTTGCGTGTTGATTTTTGATTTTGAGCACTCGACAATCGCCAGCCGCGGGCCAATCAAATACGCGAACGTATATTTTAGCCAGAACTGTATAGCGCGGCTGGCAAGTGTCGAACGTTCGCAAGTCAAATCACCCGAGTAGTGTCCCGCGAGTCCGCTATGTCATACAAGTACACGTAGTTACTACTACAAGTGCAAGGTGGCGTTAGTGGATTGCGGACCAAACAATTAAAGAAACCAAACTTGACTGGTTATAGTGGTCATGTTAGAGCCACTGCCTCCAGTGGCGGGCTGGTATCTGACTGAATCTGTGGTGCAGGGTGGTTCGCGACCATTCTGTATGCAACAATGAATATAATTATACTCTGTGCCCGAGTGCTATATCTATATGTACACGGCTCGCAAACAAACTTAATGGTTAAGAGGCAAATATGAGCAATTCAATATTTTATGTTTAGTTTTGTGGAGAATGTGTCAAAAGCCAGCAACGCACGAACACGAACTATTTACCAAACTTTTCTGACTTGATAAGATAAGATAGAAAGTATGAATAAGGTTAGTTTAGTTTTCTTTCAAAGAAACTCTGAACTTAGTACGTTCTTTCTATGACACTTCAGTCGTGTTATACAGAACATACCTACATTCAGTGGTACGTTGTGAAAAAATGCAGAAACTCGCAAAATGGCTACCCATTTAGGGTTCAGTAGCCAAATGACACAACACGAAACCCTTATCACCCATTTAGTCGAAGACTATTTTTGGTCAATATGGATGACATTGGGGAAGTGTTATATTATCCGCTTTGTACTTACAATACGAGTAAAGTAGCTAAACTATGAAAAAAATGGGGAACTCCATTCATGTAACTGAGGGATGAAAAAGCAGTATTTTTGGATAAATCTTACATAGAATTATACATATAGTGGTTTCTTTTTTTTCTATTTTTGTAAATAGTTATATCTAATATTATATAGATAAATAGTACTTCTTAACTTTTTGGTGGAAATTCAGTATACCTATAAATTTTGGACAAGATGTGTGTTTATAAGTTAAGAAGACATTCCGAATTTCCACTTTCGCTTCTAAGGTTCTAACTTAACACCAAAAGGTAGAAAACTAGTATTCTACGGAACCCTCAGTTTATGCGTGTTCGACTCGCACTTAGGTGGTTTTTTGTTTTCTTTGACTCTTCCATTGACACCGAAAAACCGAATCAGAATTAACAAAATGACTAATTTACATGCAAATGTGCCAAAAGCAGATACGGGTGTAAGGCAGGATTAAGTCTCAAAATTAAAAACAAGTTACATTCGATTTTAAACGACAATCATAATTTAACGATTTTATGGACTTAATAAAAGTAATTAGGTGGTTATTTTTGTATTTTTAGGGTTCTGTATTTTAAAAATGCCAACAATTTGCCTTCAGTCCTTAATACAGCCGCTTAATATGTTTACAGATATGTATTTATTAATATTATCGCAGAATATAGGTAATGGAACAAATGAGGAAAAAAAACATAAGTAAGGGGTCCTCGTACATGGCAGGTGTTTTTTCAATGGGTTTTGTGTTTGATTTATCGCAAAACAGTAATACATACAAGCCCTTAAATGTAGTGCAATTAGGTTTTGTGCAAACTCTAAAGCTAAACAACAAATACTAAAAACTAGTTAGGTACATGTGCGTTGGGCTCGCTAAGCAATGAAATAAAACAAAAAAAAATTTTTTTTGTTAATATCGTAACACTCCTAATTGCCGGCATACTTCCCTTCAATTTAGGCATGGGGCATTGGCATTTGGGTTGAATCTTATTTAAAGGCCATAGTGATGAAAATCCGGCAAAAACTGCGTGTCAATAACTGGTACCTTGGATAACAATAGAAGTGGTGTTAACATTACACAATTATATATTGTGTGGTGGTACGGAACCCCGGGTCGCGATTCAACTCGCACTTGGATTTTTTAATTATGTGAACACATAACAGTTTGCCAGAAGTAATTTAAGATGCTCTTGCAAAAACAGGAACAGAACCATCACTTAAAAGATAATGGATATTATTAACAAGAAAAGAAGTAAGTTCCTATCTTAATTAAATCCATACAAAAGTTCACCTTTAGCCATTTTCTAAAAACGGGAAGGAGACAAGGTGAGAAACTTTCAATTTCTAAACCGCCACTAAAAATTAGAGGCCTCAGCTAAAGTCAGGTACCTATCTCAAAGTTTTTTTAGGTAGTGATCAGCTTGAGTGGTCTTTTTCGTGATTGTCAAAAAACAAAATCTTAACCGCTGTCCTTCGTAATGCCTGAATTATTAACAACAATTATTGATTGCATTTTTGGGAAACCTACAGGTTCTTTTTGCCAGTTTTTAACGCTACTCATAACCATTTCGCCAACGGGGAACGTAAGGAATATCGTTGAAGCGCAGTTTACGTTTTTCCTGAGAACCACTCAGGTAAACATGATTGTTCGTATAAAGTTGGCAGTTCGAGTAGGGAATCAAACCCTCTGCGGTCAACCGCACGCCTCCGCCGACACCCAACACCAGTGCCGTGATGATACATCCCAGTCTAGTTCTAGTTTCTATTTTTGGATGAATAACAAATACATCTAAATTCTTAAGTTATCAAAATGACGGGTTTATAAATATATAGTTGTGTTCTAAAGTTTTCGCGACTGTATCACCACTCGTCTTGGTCACCCCGTGAGACTACCTTTAACGATTTCATCCTTCTCTATGGTGAATAAGCGGAACGTAAAATGAAATTGTATGAAACAATTTGGATGAATGTTGAGGTATACTCATCACCACTAATATAAAAGTCCCACAAGGTGGACCGACGATCTAGTGAGTATTGCGGGCTACCGTTGAATGCAAGTAGCACCAAACCGACCGTCATGGAGATCCTTAGAGAATGCTTGTGGAAAGGACGTCTTTCGGTTGATATGATGATGATGTTGAAATAGAAAAGGACCTATCTTGAGCATATACAGTCGACGCCAAAGATATGTTTACACTTGTTTACTTTATTCGATTGCAATGGTGCTAAAGTTTAAACATATCTTTGACGTTGAGTGTACGATCTATGAAAACCAGAAAGGATGAGTTAAAAGTACTCAGTACCGAAAAGGATCTCGCTCAACGTAAAGTGTGTTACATAGAGTTGATGGGAGAACAAGGCGCTGGTTTATAATATGGTAAATTATAGTACGAGTAAAAGTTTAAAAATAGCTCCTATCTAAGCAATAGGCATGGTACAAGCGGTCTTGTTGTTTTCATTTAACAAACCGGAGATAAAACCAGACTTAAAAGCACACACTTTTTCATACACTATTTGACAAATAAGAGCCAAAGTCACCTTCCAGATAAACGTGTGAATTAGCAGGTGCCGTCAATCTATTGATCAATATTGTTTAATGTCCATCCATGCCAATATTCGTTAATGCGCTAATGCTTTGAGAGTATGATGTCACTCCAAAAATACATTACTTTCAAAAGAATATATTGAATTCAGTCTTATCGACTATATTTACGAGTATTATCGATATATTATCATTCCAACAATTCCCTGCATATCTCATTTATTCGCGTTTCTTATGATAATGCAGTCGCTTACCCGGCGCCAGACTAATTCGTAAATACCTTTCTAGACCGATTTTTTGCCGTATTTAGATATAGGTACAATATTACTTATATGTAACGCTTCTTTGATTTGTCATAGAAAACCATTAAGGAGCAGAGTAGAGTAATCACTCTACATTTAAGTGAAGACACTTGAAAGTTAACTATTTACTATCACGTCTGTATTCATACTCATATACAGTCTCCTTAAAGACAGCAACGCTTTAATCACGGTACTTGTTTACACGAAACCCTAACCAATAACTTTCAATTAAATCTGGACGACACAATTGTCCAACTGCATGAAACAGAGTTATTGTCGTCGGGAACCACATTAGATAGCGCTCGCACTTATCTAAAGTGGACACTTACTCGGTTCTATTTGTTAAACGGACATCATCATGACCTAAGACAATAGTTAATGTAGCTTTTTCGTGGACGTACTTATTCAATGAGAAATATTTTCCCTTAAAGCAGTATAGTAAACTAACTTTCTAAGTACGTAACTATATATAAATTACCTAAATTCTGACACAAGTTTCAAACATTCACGTGAGTGTCTATAATGTTAAAATATACATATTTCGTATTTCGACCATCCCGCAGTGCCCCAAAACACGCATAGCTGACGCAGAAGAAAATACCGACATGGTTAATAAGTCTGACCTTAATATTACTAAGTGGGTGCCACGAAAGGGCAAGCGAAGACTGTGTGGTGCTAAATGGAGATTAGCGTCAGAATGACTTGGATCGAAGATCTGATTGGATGACGACCTCGTCTTGAAGACCTCAGAGCAAACTCTAGAACTGAACTCAGTTCTACGACGTCAGTGGTTTGTGGCATTTTATTAATGATGCAAAAATTACCGCGGCCCTAACATAAATTACATAAGGATCCCTCAGTGCAATCCTATCTAACCGTGTCATCAAAAAGGGATTCATTGAGAGATAACTTTTGTTTGTCTCGGCTTGTACTAAAGCCGCCGATAAAAGTTGCGATAATGAGGCTAAATTTAAAAACAAAAGAACTGCGGATGCCTTGATAAGTAAAAGTACTTATGTTAACTTTGTAAGTATTAATTATGCAAGCCCTCATCGAGACAAGATGATAACTCATAAAACAGCAGTTAATTAATGTTGGGGCATCTATTCTCGGTGTGTCCCATTAAGAACTTCGATAAAAGTCTGCATAGGTCCGATCCCTGACACCGTCAAGCAGTCTGGGAATATTCCACTCCCAGTTTGCTCGCAGCTAATTATGTATTATAGTTATTAAGTAAATATTAACATCTCATACACAAACCTGATATCTAGGCAGGCATACATGTTTACTTTTGCTGTGACTTAGATGATAATTTATCATCCCTAAGTTAATAAGACGAAAACTTGACAAAGTGCATTGGATGGACAAGTGGCGTAAACTTGTGCCGAAGGTCAAGGCTCACTTCAGGTCGTTGAGCTATATCAGTTAATTAGTGAGTTTAGTTCTTTCTTAGTTGTAAATCGGAACTTGCACGTTCCAAGTCCAGCCATAATAGCACGCTAGCGTTTATCGCTAACATCAAAGCATTCGTCCCTCTCCCACACGCTAGCTGGTTAGAAAGGGATAATTATGCTTTATATGCCAGCTATAAAAGCTATCGTGCTAGGGCCTCAAGGTAGGTGTACATATGTATGTACCACTACCACGCTGAAAGGTCCTTGTGAGTCCAATGATATAAATACATTATGTTATATCACGCTAAAAACTCCCTATACCAGGTTATATATACCTACATATGTTTAATGTACCTACTCGTCCCACGTACCGCTTTTAAAATGACATTTTCTCATTAGACTTGTATGCGAGACTAATGACTTGACCGAAAAATTATGCGTGAAGACTGTCACTGTACTCGAAACAGACTACGGCCGGCAGTGTGAAGACTGCGAACGTGTTAATACAAATAATTTCATTTGACGAATAACGTTAAACTGAGGCAATCAGAAAACCCGAACGACGAAAAAATAGGCTAGATTGAATTGGCAATGAACGGAGTAGGAATGTTGTGAGGACGTTAAGAACCTAGATTGAAGATTAGTAAGTATCACTTGAGAAACAGGTCGGCAATTAGTAGGTACCTAATGGAACAGTTTAACTACTCGCTAACTGGTCAATTAAGTACTTAATACTAATGCTAGATAGTCTAGTTAAGGTGAAATGAAGACATTAACTAGTTAGCAGTTCTATATACGGTACTAAAACAATTTAAATCGCATAAATGAATGAATTAATTAATGATATCTTCATAATTTATTTTATTAGAGCTACCTACTACGTTAACGACATCTACATAATTATTAATAATCTACATGTCACAAGTTGTGGTATGATAGGCATGACAAGAAGGTGATCAAGTCAACTGATCAGTGATCAGAAGATACTTGGCAGGTAATGATTATGCTCTGATCTTACTGCCAAAGTACCTAAGTTTGTAGGTATGTCTATAACACTCGAGGGCTTATATCTTCCTTATACATCAGCTGGTTATTGATATTGTTTACTTTAGAAGAGAGAAGATCCCTACATCCAAGATTAGTCCATTTAGGGTGTTCATGATGACAATGATAACTATGTTTGAAACGACTTTTTTTTTAAATAAGAAGAAAAACGAGCAAGTGGGCTACCTGATGATAAGTAATCACCACCGCCCATAGACACCGCAACACCAACGAGATTGCAGATGCGTTGCCAACCCAAAAGGCTAAAATCCTCTAAAATCCTCGTGTGCTAATTAAACCGGCTGTCTAGCTCTCCTCACCGGAAGATAATAATATAAGCACTGCTGCTTAGCGGCTTGATTAGCGAGCAAGATGCTGGTAACGATCCGGACGGACTTGGCACAAGGTCTTAACCTTCACAGCCACCATGGGTGTCTAACAAATCTGAGGTGCCCGAGGTTAAAATAATGCAATATTTATCATTATTGATAAAAGTTTACGAATCTCTTTTAACTATAATGTGTAATGTTTCTTTCACTCTGCCAATTTATTACTTATTTAATGAGTAGGGCAAAAGATTAAAAAAAGACTTGCAAAAGTATCGTATTTCATAAGTTCAGGTAACTTTTAAAAAATCTAATAAATTACACCTATTTTTTAAGATTATCACAGTGACATTTAGCTCTAATAATTGTTTTCTTTCTGTACTTTCTAACCAAATGTTTATTGGTTAAACACATATTATAAATATTCAGAACGATTTTGCTCTACTTGTAAAGAAAATTTGGAATATTAAAAGCTAGCACGGCACATGTTATTAGAAAAAAATATTTATTTTCCCGTTGACTTTTTTATATTTAGCCATGTAAAACAAACACGTAAAATCCGGTCTATAAACCACCGCCAGATGCGTATGTCGCGGATCAGAGACCGGCGCGATGCGCGCGCGCTGCAAAAATGTTCGCTTTGGACACGATCCAAATCACGGAATAAGAATTTCAAGCTTCTTTGACTCATTTAATCGAGGAAAGTAACCAAATGTTATTTATAAAATGAATTATAAACGTAAACAAACGGACGAAAAACCTATTGAGACGACACAAACAAATAAACCTACATTTTTTAGATTGAGGTGGCAGAAGCGTACTTGCAAAAGCACGCAACCTAAATGAAGCCAAATATCTGACGAAAATATCCAAAAATATAATGAGACAAAGAAAACATTAAATGGTTAAAAGATGAGAGCAGGACAGAGTGCAAGCAAAATGTAACAAATAAGCAATCACTTCGGAAATTAATTAATCTTCCTCAACGCTACAAGGTATGTCAAAAACAAGAAATCAAATAGGTATAGTTGGGAAATGAACGTAAGGCCCCTGGTCAAAGGCAAATAGCAACTTTAACAGGGCCTTCCGCAAGTTCCTCAACAGTCGTCCACGATTTGTAGTTTTCGACCCAAAGGTGTATACAAAGGGAAGGGGGATCTCTTGGGGGTCCATCCCGCCCACCCAAAAAGCAGCACTTGCCATCACACCAACGCACCAAGTAGGGTAGTATGTGTTAAGGTAATCTATTGAGCATAACCCACCTTAGAATATGGTGCTCTGTATACGCCTCTGTTTCGACCAAATATGACGAATATGCGAATACATATAGCGAAGTATAGTACCACCACTACGCGTAGCGTAGGTGTGAGGTACGAATTGCGCTTGCGCGTTGCTTCAATAGTAGCTAGACCAGTGTTTTTGAAACCCTCGTTGAAACTGTTTCTCATATCGCACTCAAAACATATCAGTACAGTGAAATCTTTCAGTACTGTGAAATCGTTGTTGCGCCCGCAATAACGACGTAAGAATATGAGAATGGCTTCCAAGAAAAACATTATACCATTTATTGTGAAAAGGTCTCACAGGGGGTTTTAAAAACTAGAACTTTTGAATCGGTATCGAATAAAGGTCCGTTCAAAGGCACGGCGCAGTTTATGGGTTAGCGATAGCCATGAAATTGGACCCACCTTGTACCACAAAGGCATGCGCGCCGCCCCGGGCCGGACCTGCCGCAATAATACAAACTGAATTATGATAGGCTTCCTGTAATTAACATAAACTGTATGACAAGTTTTAATAAATTCCCGTGTACGCTTTATGTTCATAATCTGTGAACTACAGTAGCATGCACTGGTGGCAAAAGTATATTGGCATAGCAATGATGGCTTGTTTTTTTAAGGTGGATTCTCTCGTCGGCTTTAGTACTCACAGTCACAAGTTCACTCACTAGTCATTATTTAAAAACCGGAACATTAATGTTTATCATACAATTTTTTTTTATACAACATAGGAAGGCAAACAAGCAGGTGGGTCACCTGATGGTAAGTGATCACCACCGCCTATAGACACCTGCAACTACAAAGAGAGTGCAGATGCGTTGCCAACCCAGAGGGCTAAGATGGAATACCTCTTCCCTTCCTTCTCTTAAGATGGAATTCCCTTTGCGGGAATCAAACCTGTAACCTCCAGCTTTTAGCCCAACCAAATGTTTGGCTTTTAAACACTAATTATGATGTTAACGTCCGTTTTGTGATGTTAACGTCCGTTTAATTAACTATGAGCAACGATTGAACGATTGAACGTTATTTATTGAATATTATTTTTCATTTTCCAAATAATTAAAATTCAAACTTGTCAGGTATCCACCGCGAACATTATAAGATTATAACAGCTCAGCTTACTATAATAGGAACGTAATCACATTCGAGTTAAAAAAAAAAAAACTACGACCCTTGGCCGAAAAATATTACATAGTGAATGAAAATGAAAATGAAATGAAAAATGAAAATGAAAATGAAAATGAAAATGAAAAATTTATTTTGCAAGTAGGCCATATAGGCTCTTTTACATGTCTGAATCTACTAGCGCTTCGGAAAATGGAAGAATCTGCTGAGAAGAAACGCCGCAAGAAACTCAGCAGTTTATCTTTTTTTTTCTTCTCTTTTGAAAACAAGATTACAGAGCAATATACACAATCATAACAATAGTTCACATAAAGTGTGAAAAAAAAAAAAAGATAATAAATAGCACAGCAAGCTTTAAGCATATTGAACGAACTGGCACTAGTACAGATTGACCAAGAGATGTATAGGGTCCCCAGGTCAAAGAAATTAGAATCGGGATGTATGTGGTCCCTGATCAAATACTTAGTCTAAATAACTTAGAGATGTATAGTCTCTAAGGGTCAAAACAAATTAATTACCTTAATCTATGCTTAGCAGAGGTGTAAAACGCCTCCACGGTCAAATTGTACAATATTACTTGGAGATGTATAGTCTCCGAATGTCAAAAGAATATAAGAATAAAAATATTCATGTCAAAAAAAAAAAAATTGGTGAAAATCCAACAAATGCATATAGTGAATGTCCATGTAATGTAACATTTTGTAAGTAAAGGATACCAATACAGTAATGTATTACAGCTAACTGCACAGCTATTGATAATTCGGAATTCATTAAGCCAAAACAATACACAAACCAAATGGCTCTCCTTGCACTTGAATCGCTTGGGATAGCATCATGCATGAGTAATATCAAATTGAGATAAGATATTTTGATAGAGATAATATGTTATTGCATTGGTAATAGAATCATTTAGATAAGAGCGTTGGTGGCCTAATGACTAGAGGGTGGACTGTGATTGCTAGGTACCGAGTTCGATGCCCATAGGTGACACGCGGCTTCGAGGTTCATGCCGGCGACTTGAGGTTAAAGAGAGATACAAGGCTGAAGGTCGTGTATGCCATTTAATTTGCATATATTTGAAACCAACTATTAAATACCTTTTCTTCTAACCTTACTTCATACTACTTGACGGCGTTTACTCATGTTTCTAAACAATAAGCATTTCTATTTTCATTTCTTTTCATTTATATTTTTATCTACACGACGCTTCGGCTTGAGTAGCTGATGCACAGAGTGGTTTATAGATGCGAGGGCATAAGCATAAGTCGCCATTTAATTTTTATGTCATGTATATACGTTTCCAGTGTCATACAAGCCACTTTAACTAATCCATTGCAACGATACCTTATTTGGGCATAAGTTTAAATCGCTTTAATCGTTTCATACATGCATACAAAGCAAACATCTCTTTTTGGCTTCGACGCAGTCAAGTAAAATGCTCGTAAGCTCGTTAGAGTTGGTTCAACTGCACTAAACATAGTCACGGGTAAGTTTAGAAACTCTTGAAAATACCCAGACAGTTCACTGCCCTCTAAAACAACAAGTCGTAACATTGCTGTCATGAAAATTTCATGAAAAATTCGTATTCAATTTACGTAGATATTTCCAGTGCAATTTTAAGAAGGAATTTCAAATGAAAACTCATTATTTATAAGCACATAAACACCTATTGGGCTACGAGGCCGTCCATAAATACGTAATTGGACCCCCCTCCCTTCCCCCTTGGTGACACTTGGGAAGATTTGGAGGGACTAGCTCTTTTATTTTTGTTTGTTTTGTTTCAACGGGAGTGTAAATTTACAAACTTTGATTATCTTGTATGGCATGTCTTTTAGTTTAATGAATGATGGAAGCGATGATGGAGAGTCAGCGTATCTGCGCAAAATTGCATTTTTTTAGCATGTATTGGTAGGTACACTCTTAAATTATCACAGTTTCAATTTTTTACAGAAAGAGTGCCGTACAAATTACATTAAAGGTCTAAATTTTGAAAATTAATCCGGGACAACTTGGTCAACGTCAAGGTTTGACAAGCTCAACTAGAACATTTGGTAACAAACAATCTGTATGGAAAAAGAACCACCTTGAAATACATCCTATTGTTATACTTACATAAATATACTAAAATAAAATTGATTTTGATTGTAGATTAAATTTTGTATTTTTCTTAATTTCTTAATTAATTGCACTGATCATCAGTTGGAGTACGGGTCCTTGTAGGTCCCGTGCTTCACCCCGGTGGAGAACCTAGGTGATTCAAGGGTCCGCCGTCCCTTCTTCTTCATCTTTTTTCTTTTAGACGTCAGGATTTTCAGTTACTTTTAAGTCTAAGCTTTTAAGAATCCCGACCGGACAAATGTGTTTATGCGATAATCTTTTTTATTTCATGCAAAGCATCATCTATTATCAACGATGCTTTACAAAAACAAAATGCCCGTAGATTGCGTTTAGAGGTGGTGGATAATTAAATAGTTTTATGTGATACGATAGGAAGCGGAATGAGAGAGATGGTTTTTGCAGAAAAATAAATATGACGCACAGACACGGCTGTTTTACGCAAAGTGACATAATTTGTTTCAATTTGTTTCTTGGTCTATTTCAACATAATCATCGACATATACGTACGTAAGTATATGGTGATGATAAATACTAACTACCTAGAGGAAAACCATAGGAAAACGACGTGTATTTTGTCAGGAGTTTTTAGTTTTTTATCCGATAGTTAACCTATTTTCACATAACAAAGTTGACGTATGATTTTCATTGACCCTTTCCAAAAAGACGGCCCCTAGTGGTCTACATATATGTATTAGTTGTATGAAAGTGCTCCATGTTAGGTATCTAATTTTGACAATAGGTGAAATAATTCACGTAGCAACGATATTGTGATAAGAACTATCGCCTTTTCTACTCGAAAAGTAATTTCACTGACTATCTAATCTATTAGTTAGGTGTAACTTATCTAAGTAAGATTCTCTGAACAAAAGTTTCAACCAATAAAAGTATTTAACTCATGGTTAGAGGTACCTTAACAATTTGTATCACCCAATTTTCTCACTATGAAAATCCAACAGTTTAATTAATATCTCCAACATTGTTGTAAAGCATACTGTCATAATAATTTCTTTTTATTGGCTTTAAATTGCGGATCGACAGACAGCGGGCGCCCACGCAGGCCGTACTGGCGGCGCAGGCGCAATTGCGTCGCAGGATTGCAGCCCTTTGATTGTTATTTATGGTCGGGGACGACTTGGTCTCTTCCTTGCGAATTGAGACGGAAATAACCGTTCTTGGTTCCTATCGCATCAGACAAAGAAATCGGGCTACAGTGCATTTTTCATACAAACGAGGTTTTAAATAATTAATAGATTCAGGCGTTACTTTGCGGAGATCCATTTCAACAAACTGGAACAAATTACCTTGCTACTCCGCGAAACCAGTGCCGTGCTCGTGCAAGTTAGCTGCGTCTGTGCGACATATATATGTTCATGCAAAAACCCACCCTCCTCCAAACAACATGTATCACACAGACTCAACTACACACCACCACCTCTAAACATTAAACAAATGTTGGATCTCTTGAGCATCAACAGAAGAGATTCAGAGTTTCTAACATACCCAACTGATTAAACTTGAGGTTAACGCCGGAATTGTACATGTTCAAAAACCATCTAAAATAGCAAATAACATGTACGGATATCCAAATGCTGATACACTCTCTCGCAGTGGTGTGACCTGCTTATTGATCAAGTAGGTATCTTAGAAACCTCCTTTATCGAACCTCAGTGTAAACATCATCAGACCACAGTAAAGATTCTCCGGGCACCAAACCAAGGTGTCAAATAACTCGTTTGCATGAAAAGCGCACTGTGGTCCGATTTCTTTGTCTGTGAGTGTAAACATCGCCATCAGTACACCAAGCACGAATGTTCTCGACCCGGGTTAACTCGTTAGTAACTCAGTGCATCTCGTTCTAACTAAGCCCAGTATGAGGGAAACGCACTGAGTTACGTAGCGAGTTAACGCATGTCGATAAGGTTACCGATACCGGTTACAGATACCGGTATTGGCGCACTGAGAGTGTACAATCCGCCTCAGTGGCCCTAACATGACTGGCCAAGTTTAGTTTATCTCTATCTGCGTCCCTTTCTTATGACACTAGTTAGACAGAGACACAGGGAGGGGTTAAACTAAACCTGGGCTGTCATGTTAGGGCCGCTGCAGCTGAACATTTTAGTACCTTGTCGCTGTCAGTGATTTGACAAATTCGAACATCTCTCAACATTTGTTACTACGACAAGGTCCTTAAGTGTTAAGCTACTGCTACTACTGTTTAAACTATGTAAACACAACCCTACTATCAAACCGCGTTGGAGAGTTCAGAGTAGCTGCTAGCTTTTGTCGCGGACATAAAACATACAATACCACCATTCTAAACCTTTTCTTCCATCCTCTTGTAACTACTAAACTTGCCCAAATGGAATGACTGCTATATGTATGTCGACGATAAATAGTGATCTCGTATGTAGAACCTTAAAACGGCCAGCACAGTTACCTTTTTTTTCCCTTTTGGCTCAGTGATATTTCTTTCCTGTATTCATGAAAATGAACGGCGACAACAAAGCAAGTCACGTCCAGTTTTACAACGCATCAAAGGGTTCTGACATCGGAGGTTCTGAGGCTTCTTATCGACATATCTTAAACGCAGGGGCGTATTTACCATAGGGCCATCCGGGCCATGGCCCGGGGCGCCAGGCTGCAAGGGGCGGCAGCCGCCTCTAAGATGAAATACTTTATCGTCATTTAATGCGGCGCCAAAGTTAAATGGCCCTGGGCGCTAAATCTTTAAATACGCCGCTGCTTAAAC
Source organism: Ditula angustiorana (assembly GCA_963691745.1). Taxonomy (NCBI): domain Eukaryota; kingdom Metazoa; phylum Arthropoda; class Insecta; order Lepidoptera; family Tortricidae; genus Ditula; species Ditula angustiorana. The sequence goes on from OY829484.1 coordinate 9,221,901, forward strand.
GTCACTCGAATTGCCCTCAGACTCCACAGTTCTGAGTTCCTATTTAAGCGTAATAGTAGAACTATCCAAATACAGAAGCAAAGCTAGTATCGGGCATCATTAAACGCAGTTCCGCCTTACCATTTGTACCTACTTTGTAAGATTTGTAAAACATTGTAGTCTTCGGGTATTAGGACTACATGTTGGCAATCGACTTTGTTGCAGAGTAGTATTTGGCTTTCATAAATAGGACATATCGGAAGGGATCTCATAAGTCTCATAGGTATATTTTAAGGTCGTTTTGAGGTCACATATGCAGGATTCATTGAACGAATGCATAGTACATAGAGCGCATAAGTAGCTTATCAAGTTATGTAAAGAAAGATGTAGATTATTTAACATCGTGTAATATTCTAAACGAGTACAAAAACGTAATATTAATTATCGATATTGTTTTTCGCGTTTAGTCCAAATATAGCCGCATGGCTACGTAACCACCGCGTTAGTAAACAAAATTCTTAGATAGTTGTAGGTAGGAGGTGTAATCTGTGATAGCGCGGTTCTCTGATAAGTGATGATGATAAGATGCATATGCCATATACCGTCTTAAGGACTGAATAGATGGACATACACTAGACATTGCCAAATTAACATGCTGCGCTTGTGGTTAAATTATACCATAAGTTCGCTAGTATTATACATTTCAAGTTCGTATCATTGAGTAAATTTAATATCTCTCCATTACCAAGTCGTGTACGTTATCAAATTAAACCAAATCAAACGTTAATGTGCAAGTGTTTATTTTACACCCATGGGAAGAAACACAGTTACGGTGCGTTGAACCCGGGACAAAGGTCAAGGTCAAACGTTTACGATAACAAAAATAAACCGCATGGCTACCGTGTTTCAATTGGTAATTGACCCTTCTGATATCACAAAGGTCACAGGTGACTTACGGGCTAGATATTCGCTGCGTTTTTAATTAAACGACACAGAAAAGTTAAATGATGTAATATATACAAACCTTATTTCGCGCCGGTTTTACTTTCAGAAACCAGTAGCCCTTGCTACGTACCACACGCACATCACCACTACACTTCACGGTTCCGAAGTCGCGGCGACTCGCGATTATGATAACCCGGACGAAAGCGAAAGTTAATCCACTTTCTATATTATAGCCGGTGTGTACATGTGCGGCGGTGCGGCGTAAGCCGTCGACTGCCAGCAAGGAAGGACGCCAGAAGGTCGGCCGCGGCGCCGCGCATGCGTCGCGTCGCCCATAATACCGCCAACCTAAATTAATTCTGACCTCTGGCAAACTTTCGGCAGTCACATTGGTTTGTTATGGTCCAAGCACATGGTTCCGTTTAGATACTGATTATGTGCATGCGTATCTTGCTGCGGGCACACACGAATCTGACGAATCGAGGCAGAGGTTTAATATTGAGAACTAACTTCCTCAACTCATGATATTATGATTTATTCATACGTAATAACCGGCTTGTTTTTTTTTAGTTTGTACAGTAAATTTCGAAGTAAATATATGGTTCTCCTATTTTCTTCATAGCCATCTTCGTATCGTATGCCTTAAAAACATTATTAGTGGCAAATATACTTTCAGATTGCGAGTACAGATAAAACGAACATTCTAGAAAGCCACCAAAGAACTGTTAGTAAGTAAGTACTGTATACGTTAACAGGAGCTGCAGACATTCTATAGAATGCCTAGGGATTCTATAGAATGTCTGCAGCTGGCCTGCTGTCTGGATATTTTTGACGCTGACTGTACAATACAAAAGCGACCTCAGCGACATTGGGCGTTTTAACCGCTGTGACTGTCAGCAACAAGTAGAATTTTGAAGAGCTGGTGGGTGCCGAATCAATTGTATAGTGAAAATCGGGTATTTCTCCAGACAAAGCTTCGGCGTAGGTATATCAAATACGGAAGCTCACTGCCATCCCTTTTTTTTTAAATCTGATAACAATCGTTGCCGACAATAACGGCAGGTAAAACGCCTGCAATATTCACTTAAGTATCAGAGCGTCCACTACGTCGCGCGGGTGCACGGAGCCGGTGCACGCGTATCGAACAAATACCATGAGCCCGCACCCGCACCCGCGCAAGTAAGCGGACGCTCTCATACTATTTTTCTATAGGCGTGCACCCGCTCCTAGCGCCCGCACGACTTAGCGGAGGCCCTTAGATGCATTCGCATAAGATAAACTTAATATCTTATAAAATAGCTTAACGTTTAAATGACGTCTTTGTACTTAGCTATTTTGCGGGGTTGCAAGACTAATAGTGTTTATTCTTATGCCAATAGGTATCTTATGCCACACATTTAACCACAAAATTTTTATTTGTTTCAGAACTTTAATGCGATAAGTATTATAAATAAACAAACTTACAAATGATATGATCAATGTGGAACCCTGATGGAATATTTAATTATAGCTGTGCCCTAATTCATTTACTATTCTACAAGTTACACCATAAACTTAGTATATACTAGTGTATAGACATACAAACATCTCATTCAATGTACTTAACCATTTCTGTGAAAGGGTTCCAAGTATTTAATATTACGGATTTACTTGGGCTAACCTGTCATTCAGAACAGGTTACAATGAGATTGTTATTTTCCTTTTATCCAACTATGGCAGAGCCAAACGGAAGGCTTATGATTTTAGCAGTCTATGTACATTTTTTCATTTTTTAACTTATTAACTGCCGTATCTTACTCGCATATGCCGTGAGAACGTCTAGTATATTATAAGTTTATGACTTAGAATACTTACTATGAAATAGAATTTTAGAAGCAAGAATTGTAGATTTAAAAAGTGCAGGCTAAGATCATCTATCAACTAATTAGCTCAACATGGTATTGTTGTAAGTACTATTTACGGAAGATACAAAATTGGCAATTCCTTTAAGTACACTAGTTGTGTTTTATAAGTATACCACTAATATAAATTATCAATGAAATAAATTCTCAGTCTAAGGCACAGAAGAAACAAATTTATTTTACCTAGCTACTGAGGAAATATCTATTTTTACTTATATACTTATGTAATGATCACAATTTGGCGTAACGCTTTATTGTCACTCCCAAGTATTGTACTTTTTAAACATCTAAAAACTACTAAAAAACTATTTGTTTACTCTTTATAAAGTGTGACTAGAAAATGGTAATACTGAGCTAAATATTATCACAGTGCAATGTTTCTTAATATTAAGTAAGATGAGAGAGCAAGTTATGAAGTCTGTTTCTGACGTCTTTAGAGGCAGGTGCGCGAGGGACGCCCGTCTCGCCGTCAGGGTTGGCGCAGAGCTCTAACAAATCAATTAGAACTCTCGGAGACCGCGGGCCAAGCAACAGCCCTGGAATTACCACCCGCCCAGACATTACCCATCCAAGAAATATCTTTTCACATACAATCTGTAGATTATTATTAACAACTCCATGTTGACATTTGTATGTGATCAGATTACAAAAGGAACGACAGTCAAAAAAATCACAGTCACTATGTCGCTTACAAGGTGACCCATCCCCTGTTATCTGATTGGCGATACTGTGGGGATGAACCGAATCTAGATCCAAATATTGAATTTTCTTGAAATCTGTAGTGACACCAAAATGGTCTATCTTAACATCACAGATGTGCAATGGTTCTGGCAGACCGTTTTCTAGACGTATCAGAAAATCTAATATCATCACAGATAGCTTCACTCTCTTTGCCCACTCTCCTTTGCTATCGTAAAGAGTAATTAAGTGGGAGTAGCGTGATATAGAGTGTAATTTTTGGACAGCATATAACGAGCCACACGAGCCAACCAACTGGGGGAAAATATCAAACTTAGCATACAACAACAGAGCCAGGTACTCATTGTCCTGTAAAAGATGCCAAACATTTTCCATTTCGATTTCCCTGGGAGCACCTTTTTGAGCATAATAAATATATGACATCTTCTTAGCGTCTATTTTATTTACAGAAATATTGAATTTGAGTTTTATGTTTGTCATAATCATGCTTGAGAAATCAATTTCAGAAGGATACATCTTATTGTTTAAGCTGTCCAACCAGTGTAGAGGCGCATTTGTGTTTGAGTGTTTCTTGGGCAGCTTGAAGAATATGCTATTGTTGCCCCAGATGGCGGAGAAAACTGCTTCCTTACCCATGTGAAAGGTTTGGCAAGATATTGAAGTAATGCCATCTGGATCGCACAGTTCGTCACACAAGTTTCCAATTGAGATACCATTTTTGTGATCTGTACACTGAAAAAAAAAACAAGATTTATTTAACTTCAGTAAAACAGCTCAGTATATAATTAAAAAAATAACTAATCCATTATACTCACAATGTTTTTCACATACAAGCGTGGCTGCACATTAGAACACATTAAGTTCCATTTAAATGATAATATTACGAATGTAAAGCCTGCTGATGTTCCAATGACAACGACTAATGGTCTTCTCTTTATAAATCTATACATCTGAGCTAAAATCCAGACCAATAGGAAGTAGAAGCTTGTCATTATTGATTAATAGTTGAAATGGACCTGAAAATTATTTATTTATTTTTATTAATATGCGTCAGTATTCAAATATGTTTGCTATAGCATTATTTTAATAGAAAAGTATTAAAAAAGGTGTCGGTATCATATTCATAAATAAAAATCAATCTCACGAAGAATTTGAAGAGACTTCCGATGAACTTACGTTTAAATGTATGAATATTTATCATGAATGGATCCAGCCACTATTATATACTTACTTTATTTTAGAAAACACATTATTAGTGCTATTTCCATCGTATGTTTTTTCTTGCTCAAGTACTGCAAATACTGCATTGCAGTGTTTACATTACGTATGACTCTTTCTGAAGGAAATCAACTATGGCCGCTTCACATATTTGTAATATGTATCGCCCTTCGCCTAACGGCAACAGAAAAGGAGTACAAATAAGGGCATCAGCAAGTTAACAACTAATAAATAAAAATGAAACTGCAAATTCCGCAACTTTCATACTGCCGGTAAGCTGCCGGGGCCGTAGCAATGCGATGAAATGACGTCACCCACTAAACTGTCAATCTATCACATGTCATGTCAGCGTCAGTTACGTCAGTTTATTTTTATCCTTCTGGAAAAGACAAACATATATAGCCTCTACAGCCACGAGAGTGATGTAAAGCCTCCGTAAAGGTGGATTCATAATGCAAAACATGAATTCTTAAGCGATAAATACGGAAAAATATCGTGCGCGATGGGTTCTTTCGTTTTAATCAAAGTGAGACCAACTATAGCTGTTTATGATTGGTTGAATCAAAAAAACGCTCGCGTCTTCTTGATTGTGAATCCACCTTAAGACTGGATTCACAATCAAATATTACAAGCGATAAAAACGCAGCAGTCTGCAATATGCAGTCGATTCCTGCGTTTTTATTACGTTTTAATTGCTCGTAACTTTGATTGTAAATCCGGTTAGTAGTGATATCCGTTAGTAGCCTGTGTAGTGAAGAAAATACTAAAGGTAGATTCACAATCAGAATTTATGAGCGACAAAAACGCAAAAACGCGACAATGGCTCAACGTCGGTTCACAGTCAGAATTTAAGAGCGATAAAAACGCAGAAACGCGGCAATAGCAATCTCAAGCTAACTATTTTCTCAAGCTTGTTTCAGACTCAGTTACATTTTCCGTTTAAAATTATTTTGTGGTACCTTTGATGATTTTCAGTATCTAGGTAATAATAATTATTTCAGTCGCCTACTATACTTCAATAACCAATAAAGCCACACTAATCATCATAGTTTTCGTTTTAACTACCCTTGCCCTTATAAGAGCTTTCATTTAAAACACTTTCCATATAATTAGCAGTGGAGGGGTGACTCGCTCGATTATTCCAAAATAATTCCGAAATGGTACCCAAAATTGTAACATTGATAATAACACTCATAATGATTTTCAAATACCTATCCAACGATATCCCACTCAATGTTGTAAGTTAAATAGTACGTGTATGGGTTGTTTTGGTAAATCCATAACACAAAGATTGCTTGATATGGAATGGAACGGAACCCTCAGTGCTCGACTCCTACTCGAACTGCGCCGGTTTTAAATTATGAATCCTCATAATAAGTTTTCAGATCTACTCGTACTACTCTTCAATCACATCCAATAACTATGGACAACTCTAATATTGATAATGTACAGTCAGCAGCATATACGAATATCTCAATCGACGAAGAGCCTCTCACGCTAGTTTTTATCGCATAGCCCTTTCTAACAAGTAACCGTGTGCAAGAGGGACGGATGCTTTTATGTGAGCGATAAACGCAAGCGTGCTATCATGGCAAGATCTCAACCTTTTTGACCTCTTCGAGTGTACATCTAGGTACTTCTGCTCTTGACTCTACTTGCTTAGGCATATTAGTAGCCATGGTATTATACAAGTGACGATATATCCATCATTGGCGTTCGATCTTTAGTGCTTTCGATTTACATGTATGGGAGGTACAGTCAGCGTCAAATATACCAGAGCGGGCAAGGTGTCCAAAATATCTGAACTCGACTATATTGTCAAATACGCTCGGGCGTGTTGTGCGTGACTGTACATGAAAAAAAATTGTTTTAATCATTCTAGATAATATTTTTTACAATTTTAATATGCATTTTATACCCTTTATGGTTTTCGAGAAAGACTGGGACATACAGACATAGCGAAACCATATACCAAGGTATAGACTTATAGTTATACCAAGGTATAGACGCCTATTGAAGTTCAAGAACTTCAATAAGCGTAAAGCACCACACCACATGTGTTTTACACGAATTGAATTTTAAGATATCGTAGGGTTCCTAGTTTGACTACGGAACCCTATAAATCTTGGTCATCTGGCAGGACTTGAACTGTATCACGCTCGTTCCAGTTAAGCCACAGACGTCCTGCCAGAAACTGCAAATTTTTCAATGAACTTCGTTTTTAGTGTCGTACAACTAATATTAATGTTTGTTACTTTCATTTGAATGCAAACTGTAGCATTGATAGATAAAGACGAAAAATGTATGGTAATTAAAGTCGGCTTAGAAAACGGTTATGAATAAAGGGTCTAACCTTTATGACCTCTTTGATTGTTCATCTACTTCTGCTGTCGACTGTACCATTTGTAAAGTAATAGCAATGACTAATGTTACTGAAACCTCCACGCAAGGTGTGGGAATGTATGTTGAATAGCCACTTCACTATACATACGAGCCTAATACTAGCATTATGTATAATGTATACCTATGTAACTCTACTACACACAAGCCACTAGCACACGCCTTGGCCAGTGCGTAATTCGAGTCACAATAACGTTTCCTGCTCCACCTCAGAAAAATGTTCAGATGTATACATTGCTTGCATGGCTCTGCTGCGTACGAGTATATTGTGTACGCCAAACGTGTCCTTCGTAGATCTAAAAGTCTAGAAAATAATAATACAAGCCCTGTGCTTTTTTTAGTAATACATTTTGCATACGACAAATATATTTACGATTGAGTATGGATTAAAAAGTAGAAATGAAATGTTAAAAATTAAAACTCATAATAACAAGCTCGTTTTGACATTTTATTTATGTAAATTTGCAGATATAATTAATACAAATGGTCATGTAAATTGGGATCTATGATAAATAATAACTCGGCTGGATCAGAGGGCACTGTGTTATACTGCTTCTTGAGTATCCATGTTCCAGCCAATGTTAAATTTAGATGACTCATCAAAATATAAAAGGCAGTCTCGGAGGTGTGGCATTACAAATACTGTCTTATTCTAAAGTTTATATTATGAGATTTCTATTGTGATAGTGATAAAACACAAACTTAAACTTATGTGAACATACTACCTGACTGGCTACAGTATGCATGCATGACTTTACATTACACTCCTCACTTTCTAGGTGGATTTAGGTGCTGAACTATGTCAACTAATAAATTCCTAAGATTTATGTGACAAAACCTATATTGTCTACATGTCATACATCACAATTTTTCCTAAAGCTATCTGTACACAGTTTGGGTAATTTAAGATATCAATTCAATAATGCCAATTACATCCTTATGTTCAGACAATAATTAAGTTGCCACCAAATAGCGGCAGTTGTATCATATACAGTGCCACCAAGTGCCAGGGACTTGTGTGTCAGCATTATCTCAATAGATGGATACAATTTTGTTTCACAAATAAGGGTTACTAACAAACAAACAGTCTGGATACAAATTAAATTATTCACAAACAAATCTATAAATAAACTTTGATTTTAAAACACTGAATACTTGTATGTCAACACTACTGATTTCATGAATGCATAGCCATTCGTTCAATTAGACAGAGAGCTACTGAATTTACTCATTGGACTCCTTTTCTTCTGGACTGGCAGACTTCAGCCATGGGTGCTGAAGGCACTCATATGCCGTGGCGCGCCGATTGGGATCAAAATCTAACATGGGCTTTAAAAAGTCAGCAAATTCCTCTGCATCAGTCTGACTCCACTCATACTTCTCTGTGAGCACGGACACCAGGCCCCAAGGCTTTAGGCCTGTTATGTTTCTCAATTCACCCTTCTTGTTAAAGAATACTTTCGAGTATTTCCCAGATGCGGCAATGCGCTTCGGAATATCTCCTAGCAGTTCTATAATGTGCGCTAGGTGATCTTCATCCCTACTGTAGCCATCACCTGAATGAGGCTCAAATAAATAGTCTCCTGTGGCTAATTCAAAGGCCATGCAAGCAGTGCTCCAGATATCTGCTGATGTCCCATACCCAGCACTCAGTAGGACCTCAAGGGAGCGATACTGCCGAGTTTGGATGTCCTCAGTAAAATGTCGGTGAACCCAGCAGGCATTGCCAAGATCAGCAATCTTTACTTCCAAATCCGTAATATCAAAGGCCGGATCAGGCTTCTTCTCCAGTGACTTACCCTTTGTGGACTGTGAATTAAATGAAGGAGGGGTATCTGTCATCTCACCTTCAGACATAGGAGTGCCAGCATCATCGCCACAACCATGCTGCTTACTTCTAACCTGCACAGCATCAGCATCCGTGTCAAATGCCTCATCATCTGCTCTTTGCAGGTCATTGCATCCATTCAAGTTTGTGTCATTCTCTGAGCGAGTAGTCTCAATCACACTGGCTTCCTCAGGTGTCTGGGGTGAGTCATCATTGTCTTGAGACATTGGTGCTGACTCACTGGTGTTGTCTACTTTTTGCTTCTGCTCTTCCATCTCTTCAATTTGTTCCATTTGTTTCTTGAGCAGCATTGACTGGCGTTTAGCTTTCTTTTTTAATTTTTTCTTTTTATTCCTACTCATCTTACCAGTGACTACTTGTTCTTGAAATTCCTTTGGTGCAGTACTTATCAAAGAGTGGGGCAGTCTCAAGCCCAAGGAATGTAATTCTGTGGCTTCCGCCGCCAGTTTGCGAATGTAAGGTTCATCAACACAAACCAACACATTTTCAGGCTTTATGTCAGTGTGAATTATCTTGCACTTAGTATGAAGATAATCCAAGCCTTCAAGCACTTGGCGTATAATAGTCTTCACATTTTCCCGAGGGATACCTCTATAATTAGACTTCAGAATCAGCTTCAGCAGGTGATGGCCTAGGACTTCAAACACCATACACACATGGGTTCCATTGACCCCAGTAATTTTGAAATCATTCAAAAGCTGTACGGTCTTATTTCGCTTCGGATCCGAGGGATCGCTATCACGAACTGATTTGAGTATTTTAATTTCGTCTAGGGCAGTTTCTGTAAAGTGGGGCGCGGATTTGACAACTTTCAATGCAACAAACCGTTTGTCTACGAGATCCCAACACAGCCAAACCGTAGAGAAGTGACCCCAGCCCAACTTCCTCGTGACGTGGTAGCGGTTGAGGAACAAATCTCCGATTTTGACAGGATGGTATCCACCCTTGCAGTAGTCCGCGCTGTCTTCCTGCTCCTCGTCGTCGCTGGCGTACTGCTCGTCCTCGTCCTCCTCGATGGTCTCGTTGGACGAGCTGTGCGTGGGCTCCAGTCGATTCTGATTCTGGTTGCGCAGCCCGTTTCCTTGTCCTCCACCACCGTGTTCCTCCTCGCGATTTTTCTTTTTTCCTAATTTATGGCGTTTCTTTTTCGCCTGAATGGCGAGTACCCTTCTATTTACATCTGATTTAGAACTCATTTAGTAAATTAAAACACTTTCAATAACTTCCAATAAATATAAAATTTATCTTTTCATCTCAAATCTTTTTGTTTGAGTATGGCGGCCGGTCGCAGAACAAAATGCGCTCGAACACGAAACCGAACAAGTGTTGCTAGTTTTAAAAATTCTATAAAATCTTAAGTTTTAAAAGCCGTCTTTACACGCATTAACTCGAAAGGGAGTTTTTTTAATGGTTTTTTGGTTTCATAGTCGGCATCAAATAGATAGAAGAGGCCAAATATATTGGATTACATCTTTATTGTTTGGAAATACAGACATGTTCTGACATATTTGGCCACATTGGCCGCTCTTATCTAATGCTGACCATGTACACTAAGATGGTATACGGGTATGCCATCTTTGTGTACGGTCGGCATTAAATACCGTGGGTCCACGGCATACCCAACAAGACTACAGCTTTTTCTATATTTTCATTCATAAAAGTAAATGTCATGAAAGTAAAAAGTAACTATTTCCTTGCATACCGATTACAGCGACATAAAGTTCTAATTTCAATAACTTCTGCATGAAAACAAGCGGTCCGCAAAAGATAGACTCACTAAGCCTGTTGTCTCTTACGATAAACAAAGAACTTTCAAGGTATAACAGTTTTATTAACTACGAATAAAAAACAGACACTTAAAATAATTGTTATTTACTAGACCTAACCGTCAGGGTTTAGTTTTTTTATTTTGTAGTTTCATTTCTTTCCTTTTTTTGAGATGGAAGGTTAATTTGACTGGTGTCTTGTGGCGAGGGCATTGTTTCTTTTTTACTTTGAGACGATGGCTTCGTATTTTTGCTACTTTTTATAGGTGATTTGGTTTCCTTGATAGTTTGCAATGGAGGTTTGGTTTCTTTCGTGTTCTGTGAAGGTGGTTTTGTCGGTTTCGTATTCTGTACAGAGGAAGCTGTAGGTTTCTTTGAAACTTTAACATTTTCCTTTAAGGAGATAGATCTCACAGGTACTAAAATTAATCCACCTAAAGCAATAAATACACCAGCTACGTAAAAAGCGACCGAGTAACCAAATTTATTTTTTAATACACTCGCTATAGGCGTACTGATTAAGCTCCCTATTCCTTGGAACAGTAATATCATTCCAGTGGCATTTGTTAATTTATCTAAACCGTAAAGATTAACAAGTACCTGGCTTCTGAGACTAGCTACCCCAGCTATACAAAATCCAAAGGCAACACAGTAACCATACTGATAGTACACGTCGTACGACAGATCAGACGCAACGGTGGCCAAGCCTGCCGTAAAGCACGTGACCGCGAACAACTTTAACGGGTTAATTTTAACAGCTAATGACCCCAAAGCTAGTCTTCCAAAAGCATTGGATCCACCGATCGCACTTACAAATAAATTACAATGTTTTGGATCGACTCCCGCTTTTAAATTTCGATCTTGTAAAAATACATAAGGCACTAAAAATCCTAAATAGGTCAGGAAACCACTGAGACAAAGCAACAGAAATGACTTCCTTTTGAGTAATTTAGGATCCATCATAGTTGCTAGAACTCTTCGAACCGCTGTTGTGAACACTCCACGATGCTCCCGCAAGTCGGAGGCGGCGGCGGCTCGCGACACGGCCAATTGGTACTCCAGACCAGTTTCTTGTCCCACGACAATGTTCGCTCTGCTTTTTTGATATTCCGGCAGATTTTCTATTTTTCCAGTGTAGAATGCATCGTCTCGATACATAGGACGCGATTCAGGCACATGTTCCTCCCAATGACATATCCGACCCCAACAGCTGGTTTTCTTTGGTGTTTCAGCATGAACATTTACTTCTACAGTCGCCGTAGTGTTATCATCACGTACGTTTGCTACACTTTTAGACATTATTGATTGTACTTGTTTTAACTGACGGCGGCTCATTCCGCCTTTAGGAGTGATCGCGGTTATAGTTATTTTGGAGACACCCGCAGTATTGGCTGCAGTGGCAGCAGTCGAGGGTCCAGGCTGGCCAGCCTGATTTATGAATGTGTTGTCATCAACAACATTACCCGCTGTAGGAAAATTAGCATTGCTAACGGCACTAAATAACCGCTCTGCCGCGGATGGTTTAAGACCGTCAGGACGAGGCTTAGCCGTTGTAGACTTCAGGGCCGCAGTTGACAAGCTTGGCAAATATGTAACTGTGCGGGTGGGATCTTCAGTAGTTGTGGTTTTAACAACAGTCAAAGCCAACAAAGGACGATATGCCATCGCTAGAAAGTAAACACAGCCGAATAGTCCAGAATGTAGTAATGTTGTAGAACGCCATCCTGCCAATTTGACGAGTTCTGAATTTAACGGATAGCAAACCATAACGCCGCAACTCGAACCACAAGTAGCGATAGCAAGTGCTATTGATCGCAGTTTTTCAAAGTAAAATCCCACCACCAGTCCTGATGACATATTGATGAGAGAATATCCGAAACCAGCAAAAACTCCATAGAATACACAAAGCGACGTGTAATTGGTTACAAAATATGATGTAAATAACGAAAAAGCACATATTACGGAACCTGACATCGTACACGCTCTGAATCCGAAGCGATTTATCAAAGCGGAGACTAAAGGGCCTGCAATTAGGTAAATAGCCACTGCAATAGAGTTGATTAAAGCCACCAGGGAGTCGTTGACGCCCAGATCTAAACTGATATCTGCAAGCTGGCTGCCGAATGTATAAGCCACTCCGTCAAGTATAAATATTATGCAAAACGAGGCTGCAACGACGACCCAACCCCAGCAGCCGTCCCCGGGTACATTGATATTTGCAGCGATTTCAGTTTCTTCGCCGCCTTCAAGATCGTCAGGCCTCGAGATAACTCTGCTTGGTATAACTATAATACTTTTTCTTCTTTCATTTTGCTGTGGTCTTGGCGGCATTTTTTATAGGGTATACATTACCGATTAATTTCATTGGGTAGTTCAATATTTTTACATGCTTTTATCAAGAATTATAAGATACTTAGTCATCGATTTCTGTTCATGGAATGTTCTTACACTCGTGTCAAATAATTGAACGAACAGTCAAGTGTCATGTCATATTGCCGTAGCTGTTGCAGAGGTTTTGGTAAGCAGGTCGTTCTGAGACGGTTCTGAGAAATACTGAGACGAATGAATAAGTAGGTTGTTTAAATCCATAGTTAAGCGGCAGTGTGGCGAAACTGGAAAACGCAAGGCACGGAATGCTGATGTTGCAGGTTCAAGTCCTGCCATTGCCCTAATTTTTCTTTGTGTTGTCATTACAATTTTAAGGCTGTTAATGCTTTCTGAGGTTGTTAAGGGTTCCGTTTCCGCGTAATATCTAAGTATAGTAGTGTCAGTATGTCATATGGTATGTCACAGTTCAATTTTCGGGTAAACTAACAAAGTTATAGAGCTACATTTAGTACACGACAAATATCACAGGTTAAGATCTTAAAAAGTATCCACGAAAGCAACGAATAAATAAATGATTTATGAATATTTATCATGCGCACGAGGATCTAGAATAAAATGTATAAATTGAGCACGGAAACTAAAATTAAGCGTAATTACGGATTATTCTAATCTGAAAGCAAGCAAAGTGTAGGTTAGGTATGGGTTAGGTAGTAGGTAAATTGTCTGTAAAATTTCCGATACCTGAGTCCTAAACACCTACATCACAAAAAATAAACTCATGCATAAGTAATCTGAAAAAGTGGGTCATTAATTTAATTGTTATTTCTTGTAATCATTACGATGAAACCTCAGCAAAAGGAAATAATTAAATGTATTTCCAAATACTTATTTACCTAAGTATCCAAAGTACCAATTACGTTTAATGTTTGAACTAGTTTCAAAGAAAAAACCCGGCCAAGTGCGCGTTGGACTCGCGCAGTGTAGGGTTCCGTAGTTGCCTGACTACTCGTAAACTTGTAAAGCCTACTTAGCTGTGATAGTTTTCCTTCATCGATATAAGAAGACAATAGATCTGCTTACTTGTTGGGATTGTAACAAGCCTAGCGTCACCACTTTGCGACGGGGTGAAGCAGGTGAAGAGGGGCTTTCAATATTTAGCCATTGGTTCAACTTTGATTTGAATGTTATCGTAAGTGAATAAAGTACTTCTAAGTTTTCTAAATAGCAGCGACACAGGCGTCGGATAGCAGAACTAAAAATATGACGCCAATGTAAAATGTACAAAACGCAGAGTTGTTTACTTGACAGTTGGCACATACAGTTTTATTCAGGCTATCCAACATAGTCTACCAAATAGACTATGGTCGGCTACTCTGCCACTGCGTTGTACACAGTTTTATAGTTTTCTCATTTCGATGGTCTGTCCGCAGCCTAGCTCATGGACTCTGAGTAATAGAAAGCCGTCAGTTGGCATGGATCTTTTGTCTTCTTATATCGATGGGACAGACGGACGGACGGATGGACGGACGTACATGGCGTGGTCACTTGGATATTTCAGTAAATACCTATGGCTAAATAAGAGCGGATCCAGCCTTCGAGTCAGGTGGGGGGGGGGGTCACGTAGTCGAAATTCAGTTAGAATACCAAGAGTAGTCGACCTGGCCCAGGGGCGGAGGTGGGGGGGGGGGGTCGTGGCCCGTTGTACACAGCTACTCTACATCGAAGGTTATAATCAAAAATACGTTGTATGAGTCCCCTCTTTAATTTTTTTTAAATGTTTATTGTTATAGTGGCCATAGTAATGTACACTTAGGTAGTGAACATTTTCATGAAGTATCTACCTGTTACGATTTAAAAGATACATCCCAATGATAGACGGATGGACGAACAATGGAGGCTTGGTAATAGGGACCCTTTAGATACGGATCCCTAAAAATTATTGTTTTTTTTTTAAGTAAAATATTTATAGAAGTCCTTATTAATAAACCATACATGAAAGTAATCTATTGTTTTTTATACAACACCAACTTTCTCCAAAACTGTTTTGCTTTTTGTTAACTTAATTATTCTAATTTCCTTACACATAATAGATATATAGAATTCTGTCATTAGGGGTTAATGCATTATTACTCCGTAAATGGTAATAATTAACTTACGACATGTCTGTCCGTTAACGACTTTTAACAGAGATAAAAACATGCAACTCAAAAATATTTCATCACTTCATTTTGTGTCTCTATACCAATTTAAACCACACTAATACAAATTACTTGTCTAAAAAAATTCGTATTCAGTTGGAAGGATTTAAAAAATGTGCTGTGCTGTGTTTGTGATTTTCGGTAGCGTACATGTCAAACTGTCAAATTTGTCATTTCGAAGTTGTCATTTCAACGGATTTGGAGGGAAAAAGTGCTGCACGATTTAATTTATTTTGTATTTTATATCGGTTCTCATTTACTAAATATATAGTAAAAAACTAAACTATGTCTCAAACTACACTAACCGCGTTCTACAACAGTAGAAAAAGAGCTGCTGCAGATGACATAGCTACCTCGAAACGCAAAATCCCACATTTAGAATGTGTCCCAGATAGCGATTTAAAATCAAATGATAAAATTAATTTACTGAACAAATGTGATACCCTTATTAAGGATGTGATACAAAGTGCAGCAAATACTGAACAAGAATCGTTTGTCGAGCAGAAAAATGATCGCTCGTCAGCTCTGGCTTCGCCTGCTATAGAGCGAGAGTTGGCTCAGAGCAGTTCTGAAGCATTTGCCAGTAAAGTAAACGCGTCTAACGTGTCAAAAAACATAGCACCGTCCAAAACGGAATTAGTAAGCACAGCTCGCAAAGAACTTAGTTTGGGAGACATCAGAAAAAAGTTAGCCGGTAGCTCCAGGCTAGCTGAACTAAAAGCCTCTGCAGAGCGATTAAGCAAGGGTATACAGCAACTAAAAGACTCCAGTGACAAACAGAGAAACCTCAAAGAGTTCAAGTCAATTGATGTGGAAGTACCATCAAGGTAATTATATTATTATTATTATTATGATAGCTTGTGGGGCTCCTTATGTCTGTCGCCTGGCAATGCCAGGACTGATAGCAATATAATACTATGATTAACTTTTAATTACCATCATGAAATGTTAATTCAGCTTGAATGTCTTCCTTTGGATATTAATTCTGCTAATGCCTTTATTTCTATAGATGTTCATATAAAGTCTTACCTTCTTCGATTTATTTTCAGTCCCAGTAAGAAAGCCTCAGTCCAGAACGAGTTTCTGTCACCAGTAAAAGGAGCTGCCCCTTGTGCTCTTCAACAAAGACCTTTGATATCACCGAGGAAAGTGGTAGTCAGTCCAGTGAAAAGTCCAAATAAGGTATTTTAAATTTTGTTATTATTTGTATGTTAAACACTTGCATTATATGTTAGAACTGGATCAACTTGCCTAAAAATCCAGCTACAAATGGAGGGGCTCTTGCTGAGAAGCTTACTCTGCAGGTGACAAATCACCCAACCCATCTGCTCATAGTCATTTGACTGATTGCGTGATGACCTGATGAACAAAAAAAATGTTAGAACATGTGGAAAGTTCTGAATTAAGTTGATTATGATGTTTTTTAACCTATATTGTGTCCTGTTACATAGGATGGGCATTTTTCCATTTGTACACATCTAATTATTAGTTAAATAAACATTAAGTAGTTAATAAATAACCCTTTTAATAATAAATATTTGGTAAAGGATAAATTCAATCAATTTGTTTTCCAGGTACCAGCATACATCAGACATGCATCCCTGGCCACCAGCTCCTCCACCCTGCCGCTGCCGCACCACTACAGGTTCCTCGCAGAACTGTTCAGAGGTTTGGAAACTGTAGTATCTTTACTTTATAATAGAAATGAAAAAATCACTTTTGCCAAACTGAAACCATCTGTGCAAGACATGCTCAAACGCAATTTCACAGAGAAACATTTAGCTCAAATAAAGTACTTAGTGCCCGACTTTTACAATTTTGAGTTGAAAAAAATCAAAAACTTTAGCACTTCATCTCAAAAAGAAGCTTATGAACTAGTAATCTCTCCGAACTTCCCAAGTGAACTTAAAATGATGAATCCCAGTGTGCTCTTGGAAAGACGTAGATACTTCTATGATACATTGTTACAAGTTGTGAAAAAACGTCATGCGCAATATCTGTTAGACCTTGATCCACCAATGGTGATACCTGATAATAAGCTCACTCGCTGGCATCCCGAGTTTGAAATTGAAAAACTGCCAGACATTGAATGTGCTAAACTGCCTGAAATGCCAAATGCTGCGAAGTTCTCTACTGCACAGGATGTCCTCGCCAAAGCTAGGGAATTGTTCAAATGCAACACAAAGATGGAGAGAGCCTTGGAAAAACTGTCCCAGGCTAAAGCCGGAGGCCTCACTGAGCAAGATAAAGTTGCTACAGGTATCAAGGATGACCCACCAAAGGTTATGCAGAATGCTAGCACTCCTTCAACTAGTGGAGTGACTATTCTCAACCCTGCATTGAGAAACTTGCCTGCTTCATTGCTTGAAAAAGTAAAAGCTAAGCAAGCTGCCAAAGCTCTTGAGGCTATGACTAGATCATCTGAGCAAGATCAGAAGTACCTTATATACAGTCGCCTCCCAGACCTAGCCAGGACATTGAGAAACATATTTGTTACTGAGAGAAAAAATGTCCTGCCTCTTAACGTAATCCTCTCAAAACTGGACAGCAGCTTTAAAAGCAATGTCTCCAGTAGAGACCTGCAGAGGGACATAAAAGTTCTCACCGAACAAACACCAGAATGGATTAAACTTCATGATATTAGGAACACCACTTATTTAAAATTGGACAAAAATTCAGATTTGAAGAACATCATTTCTAAATTGGAGGCATTAGCAGATAAGTATAAAGGTGACTAATTCTAATAATTTATGTGACATAGGAATAGATCCTTAAGACTGTTAGTATTAGTACATTTATTGTTAATTATGACATATCTTCTTTCTTTATCTTTAAGTTAACTTTAAACATAACTTCATCAAAGATGTACCTGTGTCATACACAAAGCAAGTAACAAAATTAAATAGTGAAGTTTTCTTGTTTCAAAAATTTCTAAGCCTAAATTATATGTATACATAGTTTTGGTACTTTTGCTCCATGTGTACACAATCAAAGTTGTGAACTTAATGAACTTAAAGAAAAATAAATAGCAAAGGTAACCCCAGAATCTAAATCTGTGTATGTGTGGACCCCATCTTCAAAAATCTGTTTACAGTAATTAATTTACTTGAATTTGATCTGACATTTTAGTTGCACATAGTAAATTAAATGACATCAAATTGTATTTTGTGAAAGCCATAAAAAATGTATTTATTTTTTGCTGATATCTTGATATATCACAGCTAAATCATTAGACATCTGGATGATTGTAGTTCATTCTATTTTTTATCATGGTCCGTTATAACATATGAAGACATTGGAACTAAAGTTGTCTCCACATTAGTTAATAAGGTTTTAAATGATATGTATGTTTGTCTTACTGTGTGGTATTTTTTCTATAATAAATAAAAAAAGATCTTATTTTCGCATTTTATTTTATAACAAAGTTAATAGTATCCACAATGGGTAAATGATTAATTCTCAGTAAGCAAGTCGTAGTCTGGGTTAGGCCCTTCTGGACCCTGGTAGCCTTCAATGAATTTGAATAGGATCTCATCAGGCACTAAATACTGGCTGACAGCGGGGTCTTTAAACATGTTCTCGATGTATTCCAACTGAAAAAAAAACAGGTCATTATTAAAACCACAATTTTCGAGATCTCTGAAGACTGGCTGCTTCTTTACGTGTCGGTAAACGTTCAACAAAATTCGCGCTCTGATTGGCTGTTGCTTTAAGCTTGGTTTACAGATTATTGCATTATTATTGCGCTGATGCAATTCTGAATTTTGGACCATTGAGGATGCAGGCGTACAAATTTTCAATCATGAGCATAAACTCTGATATTAGGAACACTTACTAGTATCTTATATTTTGATGGATCTATTTTGATCACTTCAAACTTCGCAGAAAGAGGCATGAACCTCTCAAACCACGGCCATATCATATAGTCAGAGAATCCGGGCTTGTCTCCTCCCAGGAACTTAGTGCCACCGCTTGTCAGTTGGTCTTGGATGAAGGTCAGGTAGTTGTGATACGCGGCCAAATGATCCTCGGTAATCGCGTCGGGGGTTCGTAGAACTTTGAACATTAGTTGCTGAATCTAAAATACAAAACAATAGTTAGACCTTATTGGTGTAGTTGACAAAGAATTTGTAATGAGGTAAGTACCCCTGATTTGAAGTCTTATTTTAATGAGTTTGTGGCTAGCTAGCATTAAAGACCTACGACGCGCGACGTCACTTTTTTGTATCCCTTTCTAGTCATGCTTGAATGAATGAGACTAGCTTTCTGGAGGTGAGAAATAAACTGACCGAGTGCGAGTGGCACTCTCATACCGAGGTATCTGTACCAGCACTGCCAGTACACAAAATTGTATTGTTTTGATATGCGCCACATCAATAAATAAATTCGTTATATTCCGGGATGCTTGGCAGAAGCCCGACTTGTAAATAGTAAGTCTTTGTGCTCATGAAGTAGTTTAAGTTGTAATGTTTTACGTGTTCGATATCTCTATAGCCTTGTAAAGTTTTCTTCGCTCGGTGAATCTCTTTCGCATTTACCGGGCCGGCTAGCCACAAAAAAGAGCTAAGCGACGTCATCATGGTACGTTAAAATATTACCACCCTGATTAGTTAACGAGTTGAGCCATGGAAAAAGAGCGCTAACGATCATTGTTTATTAATATTCCTTATAATGCCCAGGCAACTTATAACTGGTGCGTGCATATCTCTGTCCACTTGTGTTAGTGTTTCGGGTTATCACTGTCTCGGATTTACGTGAGTTTCAGAGAGACTTTCAGGATGTAGTTGTCGCCCTATTGGCTCCTGGCCCTGATCTAGGGCGGCAATCCTCGGCACCTGCCCCGGGCGGTAGATACAGAGGGCGCCAGAATCATAATTTATCTCAAGCGCTGGAGTAAGCGAGCTGACTGCACAGCTCAGTGCACCGAGCGCGAATCTTCTCGATACGCGTTAACTCGCTACGTATAACTCGGTGCGTCTCTCACCTACTGGGCTAATTAGAGTGAGACGCCCTGGGTTACGCAGCGAGTTAACGCGTATCGAGGGGATTTGTGCTAGGTGCACAGAATCATTTATTTACGGGACGCAAACTGGCCACGATGTGCGTGCGTACATACAACGTTGCTAGCACAGCTTTTGTAACGGGATCTTAATATTAACACACTGAACTTACAGGCCCTGATGCCTCTACAATGATCTTAGCGAGTGCCTTCTTTACTGGGTCCTTCGGCAAGAGAGGTCGCTGGGGGTACACCTCGTCTAAGTACTCCGATGTGACCAAGCTCTCGGCAATACAAACGCCATCTTGAATCTCCAAAGCGGGCACCTTACCTGAAAGTGGTTAAAAAAATATGCCCAGTGCCCAGAATCATGCAGTGGCATAATATAATAAGGACTGCCCAAGTGTAATTGGACTCTTAGTGCTTCTCTTTCTTATGAAATTATTTATTTATTTAAACTTTATTGCACAATACAGAAAATAATGTACAAATGGCGGACTTAATGCCATAAGGCATTCTCAACCAGTCAACCATCAGGCTAAACAGAAAGTAAAACGGTGCAGGATCGTGAATAAATAAAAAACAAGAATAACACAAATCAACCGGAATATACATACAGTACATATCGATTAACTTACACACATACATGGTATTATGCATATAATACATACATACAAAATTATAAGTACCCAGCAAAGACATTAGTTAGTCAGAGCCCCACGGAATAATACATTTAACTTGAATGGTCATGTTAGGACCGTAAGGGCAGGGGCCTATTTATCTAAATCTATTAGGAAGCAGAAAAGAGCGAATTAGTAAATATATTTTTTTAATGTAGTCGAGTTCCTTTAACCCACAAGTAAAACCGGGGGCCCCGGGACTTGATGGAACTGTCCCAAAGAGATCTATATTATCTATAGTCATGCTGATTGTAATTAGGTATAATAAGTAGCAGCGTAATTGCATAAGTCTGCGTAATGAAATTATTGTCAAATTGCAAACATATTACGGAACAAATATATTTTTACCTATATAACAATTTATTTTGTGACGATGATGCTGATTTATTGCAAGATGATTTTGTAAACTTTAGCTAAAGTGGGTTGGGCATCAATCAAATCAATATACAGATAGAAATGGTAAGATGGTCATGATTTCTATGATACGTAGTTTCACTACCCATAAATTTGTTAGCTACTTAGATACAGACGGAGAAGAAGCGAAAGGCCAGTCTAAGGCACTACTTTCTGCACAATACGCTTGTAATCATAACTTTGCCAAGGAAGCCGAAATTGGCCAATGAGGTCGCTTCATTCCCTCGTGCTCTCCCAGCCCAGTGATTCTTGGTTCATTCACTCTTTAGCACTACTGTGGTGAAAAAATACTTGGGATGTCGTCAGTGAAGAATATTACCGAAAAGGCTCTTGCTGGTGAGCCACTCCGGCTTGTTCACCAAATTTATGTTGACGACTTCATAGTCGATCTGCTTCGCGTTCAACACGAGGACGGTTCGTTGCGCGTAGGGGCAATAGCGCATGTTGTAAATGCGAAGTTTTCCATTGAAAGGCGGGAGAGGATCGCCTGCAAGAAAAACAGATTTCCACTCACTGACACGTTAAAATTGATTACACTACATAGTAAGGTACGACATTCAGCATAAAGTCGCGTCCACTGCGCTAAAGAAGTGTCTTTTCATGCCATATCGTATCCCAATCGCGATCTCCGAAGCGTAAGATCGCTACAAAATTTACCTGATTATTCGCGTTTATACTGGTAATCTAATATCGCCGATGGTTTGTTACAAATGCTGGCGTGAGAGCCGTGACCAGGATGCTTGATCTACGTTTAATTTTGTTTGGTTGTTGAATTTCTGGACTACATTTTAATGAAGAAATCATACAAATAAATACGAAAATACGCATTAGAAAGGATGCAATTAAGTAATGCGTTTTACCTCATTAGTAGACCATTAACAGGCGTTGTTACAGTTTGGAAACAGTATCAAATTAGAAACGTGATTCCAATAAAAATACTATTGTTAGTTGTTAATATCTTTCTTATGTAAGTATTATTTATGTTTAGCAAACTTTGTTTATCAAGAATTTGGCAATGCCGCCAAACGGATTACCCAAGAAAAGTGGACCTAATACTAACCAGCAGAACCAGCTGCAAATCAAAATAGGGACGATCTATATGTCCTAAAACACTACTTCATGAAATGTGTAGGGATCATACGTTTTTTGCTAAAGAAACATCATAGTGTAAATACAGCTTTATTAAATGACACCAAATAATCCAGCTTCATTACCTACACTCCTGTTTCGCTTCAGTTTCAGTCCCATAACTGTTGGTTTAGCTCCACAACACCCGGCTAGTAGTTGCCCGCGACTTAGTCCGCATGCAAGATGTGTAATGCTATCGCGTGGAAACACGTATTTTTTTTTATTTATATCCGAAGTGCCATTTTATATCAATGTAGCTTTAAATTACCCTTTATGTTAACTTTGTTGTAGTCGGGTACTAATACAAAAATTTATAGAAACTTCCGACCCGTCTTTTACCGCCGGGGTTAAAGTTCGCAAAATCTTTTTTAGCGCACGTCTACGCCCCTTAACAGCTTATAGGTATTTCAAATGTCATGTTTCTAGAACCAGCGATTTAGGCTTTGAGTTAATTTATGAGTTAATCAGTCTCTCAATAGATAATAAAATATCGATTCTCTACATCAGTTAACTACGCATTCGTGCCAAACAAACCTTATCATTCATTAAACCCGGTGCTCAAATATGCTAAAAAACTTATAACAACACACAACTAAACGTTCAACTGTTTTTTTTATTCCACTTTATTTATTATCTGTTTTCATTAAATGGCTTCTAGCTTCAAGGTTGAAGGGCTACACGCTACAATAAGTCATCGGTGTTAAAACACTACTCTGCTTTTAAACGGGATTTCTTAGGACATCCAGTCAAGTGAAAACTAAAACTAACCTTTCTTCAAATGCTTCGTGTTGAAGTTGATTTTGACAGCTGCTCCTGCCATACTGCGGTAAATTGGTATAACGTATTTCAAGTTTTGTACAACGGGCACCAACACGCGCCACGACGCTAACGCCAATGAATGCATCACAAAAAAATCACAGCTATTTATATTTTTTTCTACCAAACACACAGGTTAACCCTTGATGATATCGCTCATAATGACGAGCAGTTTTACTCTATCTTGCTTCGGAGCCGTTTTGATAACGTATTTATTTTATGGCACGCGATCTAGCGCTACCTAGCGAATGCAAAATTATCTACTTAGTTGAATTATTTTTGTCCCTCATTCTTGCGATTGACATTGGAATTCACATGTGTGGTAAAATAACACAACCAGACATGAAACTTATCGCGCCGGATTTTCGTCGATGACGTAATCGCCTCATGGCAATACTGGTAAACAAGAAAAGCGACAGACCGGCCGCCCCGCCATCCTTGCGACCAACACACAGCATTTGGAAAACGAAACTATAACTTTCATTATGTTGCAAAGGAAAAGATACGATAGGTTATGAATTTCGAGAGTAATTTGTACACATTGTCTCAGGATTAACGAATCCTGAATCATTTGAGTTGCGTACCATACCAATATAGTATACCAGTTTTATACTATAGACAGGTGCTATTTTTTTATCTGTACTGTGTACCTACTAAGTTGATTTTCCAAGTAGAGGTCTATAAGGACGACTGTGGATAGCCGAGCGGTTAGTGACCCTGGTTAGGAAGCTAAAGGTTTCAGGCTTGGTCCTGATCGGGGCAAACATTTGTAGAATGCAGGAATGATACAGGAATTATATGAACGTTTGTACTTCATTCATGGATTTGATACTTACAAGTATTTGACGACCATTTACGACCGCATAGCCTAGTGGTTAGTGACCCTGACTATGAAGCTTGAGCTACCGGGTTCGATTCCCGGGAGGGGAAAATGTTTGTATGATGAATATGAATGTTTGTGCCCGAGTCGTGGATGTTATATGTATTTAAGTATATATTTATCTATATAAGTATGTTTATCCGTTGTCTAGTACCCATAACACAAGCAGCTTTAAATGCTTACTTTGGGACTAATTCAATTGGTGTTAACGTCCCGAGATATTTATTTATTCATTTAAGTATATATTTTTATCTATGTAAGCATGTGTATCCGTTGCCTAGTGCCCAAAGTACAAATTTTGCTTCGTTTGGGATTAGGTCTATCGGTGTAAATTGTATCAAGATATACTTTTTATTTCAAAAGTAATATTGTTATTCGTAGTTTCATTAGTAAGGACTAACCCCCTTATTCATAAAAACTTAACAATCTTTTTAAGCTAACAAATGTTTTGTCCCTTTAATTTGAGGGCAAACGTCACAATGACTGATAAAGACATAAAAAACGTTAACGAACAACTACGAATACTAACAAACGTTTACAAACCGTTTACGAATAAGGGGGGTAAGTACTTATTTACATTAGTTGTATTACTTGTATTTTCAACTTTATCTATGAACCTAGTAGCTATTAAATGGCTGACAACAGCCAAAAATCTTGAAATTGCATAATTAAACCGCAACTGATTAATAATCTGTTATATTTTAAAATATAAAATAGGAAGGCTAACTAGCAAGTGGGTCACCTGATTTTAAGTGATCACCACCACCCGTAGATAGCCGCAGCACCAAGGAGATAGCAGATGCGTTGCCAACCCTGAGGGCTAAGATGGAATACCTCTTGTGCTTGTTAGTAAGTGCACCGGCTGTCTTGTTCTCCACGCCGGAACACAACAGTGCAAGCACTGCTATTTAGAGACAGAATTAGCGAGCAAGATGGTGTAGCGAATTTTAGTATTAAAAGTTTTATGATATTTAGGTCGTTTTAGTTTTCGAAACACCCGTAAGAAAAAATTTATATCCTCGTTAGAAAAAACTCGCGAAGTTATGTCTCAAATACATAAAAATCTCAATTATCTGATTATGTGACCACATAAGTAACGCTGAAGGTTTATAGTTACAATCATAACAGATTACACAAAAAATAACTTTCTTCTCATTTTCATTTCAATAATACTTTTTTTTTTATTTTGACAAAGTTACTAGCTACTAGACACCCGATTTTAAACTTCAAAATGATGTTTGATGTGTGTAGGGTAAAACGTAAAGCAGGGGTTATTTAGAATAAAATAAATGGCCAAGTGCAAATCGAACTCGCTCACCGAGGGTTCCGTACAAGCTAATAACCATCAAACATCTGGTATTCTAACGAAAATGTACACTGGGTTGAGGGACAAATTTACCTTTGCCGTTGGAAAACTGTAATCCCCTTACATCGTCATAGGTCACAGTCAGACTTTCGACTGTAAATAAGTTTATATAATCGCATTTCTTTGTGATTTAACTAGAAAACGTGTTTCGGATTTTTCCCGTTACTTGTGCTATTGCAGAAATCGAACGGATTAACGTCATTGCTCGCAATAATGTGGACATGACTCCAAAAATAATGAAATAATTATTTAATCAAATAATTAATTTCTTACCTAAGTAAGATTTTATTTTGATTCCTAATAAATAAATAACACAAAGATTTCTTATTATAATGTAGATTTCTTAAAGAAAATAAACAGTATTTTAGTACTGGCAGTGGATGAAAGAAGTATCACATACATAAATTTTACATCACATGACATGATATGTTAATAAGAACCAAAATACAAATGCCTTCTGTTTCATTTCTATGATAGTAAATTTTATGAAATCGACGACAATTTTGTAAATATGTGCTCATTTTACAGTAAGAAAAATTCGAAGAATATTTCGTTGGATACAAGGTACGGGCTCACCGCTGGGTCCTTAAACATGTTGTCGATGTACTTCAACTAAAAAAAACAGAATAAATATCTATTTATTAAGTAGTTCATAGAAATCTGTACATAATAAATTAATAAAAGAGTTCCTTAGTTAAGAGGTACTTAGCAGTCTAAAGGGCCATTTAGATGAAGCGAGTTGCGTTACATTGCGCGGCTCTGGATCCGTCGATAGGTCACATCAAACCTCGGTAGCCCGCAATGCAATTCAACTCGCATACGAGAACTTGCTTCGTGTAAATGGCCCTTAAGCCTCTGAAGCTTGGAACACGAGGAACACTGTTCCTCAGGAGGTGGAATTAAAGTGCAGCACAAAGGAAGGATTTTTGGATCTTCCTCTATTAAGGGGGTTAAATGGGGATTGAAAGTTATCATTAGACAGATATCAATTTGGACGTATCCTGTATTTTAAGCAAAATACAGGACCATACCATTCCATAAACGCGTTGTTGCCGTATTTTTTCCACGAATCCTGGAATTTTAGATCACATGTCTTGTAAAATGAGTACACAGGGTTGGTTACCCGTGTGTGTGGACACACATACACACTATATATTTTTTTCGATTTATATTACACCATTTAGGAGACATTTGCGTAATGCTCTAACGCGTAATGGTAGCCCCCCCCCTTCCTAACTGACTCGATAAAAATTATAGACTAAAAGGGACTTATCTCTGATAAGTTCCTGGTATTAGGTATATCCAACAGATATCTGTGATGTCGTCTCTTTTTATACTAAGGACAAAAACAGAGACGTATCAAAAATATCTATTAGATATGATATCAGGAACTTATCAGAGAGTGAGGACAGATATACATTTACTAGTAACCCACCCTGACATCGCACGGGTACAATAAGGATGTTAATGTACTATCAGCATAATGGAACCCCGACCCACCGCAGATCCTTGTCAAATTGACATAACAAGTTTAATAAAAAAAGAGACATTACGATTTTATTTAAAACTTCGCTTTGACATAGTTTCATGGTAGGCCAGGGTTCCATTTTGTTGATTGTACATAAAAACCTTCGGTAAAAAAAATCTCTAAATTACAGTGAACCATATCAAAATCCGATGCGTAATTTAAGTGTAAGTGTCCGAAGGTATCGACACAGACATGGACGGAAAGCGACTTTGTTTAAAGTACTTTACTATTACTTTGTTTACGATGTAAAAATATTTAAGTATAAATATGCTTTGGTTCGGAATTCTGCGCAAGTCCGACTCGCCTTGAGTGATAGATATTTTCTCAATTTTGCTACTTGTACGTTTAGGTATCTATTATAAAGAGGATATGATTTCACTTGGTGAGTCTAACTTACTACTTAGCACAAAATAAATAAATACTATACTTGTTCAAGTTCAATATTTATTCAAGTGTTGCAAAGTTAATATTTTAATGATATAAGATATATGCAGATATATCCCTGATACATTTTCCACGCATAGCAAAGTAATTTGCTTCGTTTGGACATTCGGCACGCCTCGCCTGAATCCATTCTTTGTCTTATACTTATATTTTCCACATCTATTTTTACAGACCTAAGTCGAGGACAATATTGTAACATTTGTATGTACCTATATATTATCGGATACTCACAAGAAGCTTGTATTCAGTCGCATCTATTTTCATATACGGATATCTATCAAAATAGGCAACAGTCCTTTCAAACCAAGGCCAGATCATGTAGTCAGCAAATCCTGGCTCAGATCCGCCTAAGAACTTAGTGCCTCTCTTCTTTAGTTCATCCTGGATGAAGGTAAGGTACTTGCGATAGCCGGCTTTTTGATCTTCGGTAATATTTTCAGGGTTTCCTCTAATTGCGCTTATGAATTGTTGGATCTGGAACATACCTAAATTTAATCAGTGTCCCTAAAGCATTAAGTCTACTCGAAATCGCGCTTAAAAAATAACAGAGCCGCTCGTGCCGCTGCCATTGTAGCAGAACATTGCACACGTAGGTACTATGTCGTCCGCCATTTTCAGAAGACCAATTGGAACCAATGTAAAAGAATTATAGAGTGGCAATGTCTCTCATTGTCTTTTCGGCGCTGTCACTGAAATATTTTGAGACAGACGATAGGTAGCACAAGGAGCAGTAGAAGTGTCTGAATGTGGACGTGGAGTACACACGGTCGACGACGATAGGGCAATGACTTTGTCATGCGCCTTCTTCAACGGGTCCTTAAGTAACAGTGGCCGGTGCGCGAACACATCATCAAAATATTCCGATTGAATCAAGCTCTCGGCGATGATAACACCATCCGTAACTTCCAGTGAGGGCACCGTACCTGAAATTGAATCGATGAGAAACCACATTTTTTTTGCTAAATAGGATTTAACAAAATATTGTGTGGTGGCACGCGGAATTCTCGGTGCGCGAGTCTGACTCGCTCTTGGCCGGCTTTATCGGCTGTAGTAATCACAATGAAATCCTTCATGAGTTCATGATAAACAAATTATCGTATTAACTTTTATATGTATTTACATCAGAAATGTTTTAGAGAAACCTTTTTTGCTGATTGCTTGTTAAAATTCATGCCATACATTGACATCAAAACTGTTTACGCGTGTATGTTCAGGTCAATCGGACATTCTAAAGTGGGGCAAATAAAAATGTTCATCACTAAATTAATCATAATAATCATGTATATGTATTGCTTTCTAATCTTGTTTTGAAAAGAGAAGAAAACAATAGTACATTTCGATACTAGTGCGGAAGGTATGTCATTACTCACGAGTTCCGAGATATCTTGCCACGAGCCGCAGGCAAGTGGCAAGACTCGGGACGAGTGAAGAATGACATTTCCGCGCGTGTATCGAACGACGTTTTTCAATACAGTTGCGAAAAAAATACAATAAATTTGCGACTTTTACTGAAGCTCTTAATTAAAGTAAAGTAAGTACAAACTTTAGCAGTGAAAATTTTTGACAAATTAAACGCGTTTTTGTTAGCTGTCGTATTTCATAAGGCAATGGCTTTTGCTATTCAGCCAACTCAATGAAAGATTTTTTTCAAATAGATATTAATATGAGCGTTAGGACAATTATTAAAGGATAACGAAATATTCTTGCCGGGAACATTAATATTTTCACTCTCCCGCCTATTTTTACATTTTTTTTAATGATTTCGTTCTTAGTGGCCAGTCATTCAAAGGCGTTTTATTTTTTAATTTAGCGAAGCGCTTCGAAGTGCTTAAAAACACCCAGAATCGCTTATTGTTTGAATATCTTTGCCGTTTATTTCTGAAGAAGTGGAACTAAAAAGAACCTTATTTTTTTAATGTAAATAAATATGGGGTACCAGAAAAGACCCAGTGTTCTGATTGGTCGATTTAATGTCGTATGCAGCACCAGTCGTGTTCTGAATGGTCGAATCAGTGATCAGCGTGCTGATGTGATCGGTCGATTTGCTCTTTAAACAGGCCAACAATGTTTTTGTCTCAGAGAATTCCGTTCCATTCAGCCACCTTAATAAGAACTGTTTTTAGGACTGTTATTATTTAAAAAATCATATTTTTTTGATGAACAGGCTAGTAATAAAATATAAAATCTCAATATTTTGATATTCTTACATTAATAATAGGTTGTTAGTTTTATTAAGTCTTGGTAAAAACTAAAACTATTAAAACTCTTTGGTAAGTAGTTCTGAATTGGAACAAGTACAAATTAAAAATAAACTGGAAAAGTAAATCGCACTAGTTCGCAAAAACTAACTTTGCGCACGCAAAACAGCCAAAAAAAAGGCACTTTTTGAGCAACTGTATTGAAAAGGAATAAGCTGCTGAGTTTCTTCTCAGCAGAATTTACTATTTTTCCGAAGCGCTGTTAGACTCAGACATGTAAAAGAGCCTATAAGGATTTAGATAGATTAGATAAGTGGTGCTAGTGGTCCCAACATGACCGCTCGAGTTTAAGTAGTTTATCTCTATGTGCGCTCCGTTCTTACGACACTTGTTAGACACAGTCGCAGAGACGGATAAATTTTTTCAATACAGTTGCTCAAAAAGTGCCCTTTTTTTGGCTGTTTTGCGTGCGCAAAGTTCGTTTTTGCGAACTAGTGCGATTTACTTTTCCAGTTTTTTTTTAATTTGTACTTGGTCCAATTCACAACTACTTACCAAAGAGTTTTTACAGTTTTAGTTTCTATCAAGACGTAATAAAACTAAAAACCTATTATTAATGTAAGAATATCAAAATATTGAGATTTTATATTTTATTACTAGCCTGTTCATCAAAAAAATATGATTTTTTAAATAATAACAGTCCTAAAAACAGTTCTTATTAAGGTGGCTGAATGGAACGGAATTCTCTGAGACAAAAACATTGTTGGCCTGTTTAAAGAGCAAATCGACCAATCACATCAGCACGCTGATCACTGATTCGACCAATCAGAACACTGGGTCTTTTCTGGTACCCCATATTTATTTACTTTAAAAAATAAGGTTCTTTTTAGTTCCACTTCTTCAGAAATAAATGGCAAAGATATTCAAACAATAAGCGGTTCTGGGTGTTTTTAAGCACTTCGAAGCGCTTCGCTAAATTAAAAAATAAAACGCCTTTGAATGACTGGCCACTAAGAACGGAATCGTTAAAAAAAAAGTAAAAATAGGCGGGAGAGTGAAAATATTAATGTTCCCGGCAAGAATTTCGTTATCCTTTAATAATTGTCCTAGCGCTCATATTAATATCTATTTGAAAAAAAATCTTTCATTGAGTTGGCTGAATAGCATAAGCCATTGCCTTATGAAATACGACAGCTAACAAAAACGCGTTTAATTTGTCAAAAATTTTCACTGCTAAAGTTTGTACTTACTTTACTTCAATTAAGAGCTTCAGTAAAAGTCGCAAATTTATTGTATTTTTTTTGCAACTGTATTGAAAAACGTCGTTCGATACACGCGCGGAAATGTCATTCTTCACTCGTCCCGAGTCTTGCCACTTGCCTGCGGCTCGTGGCAAGATATCTCGGAACTTGTGAAGTAATGACATACCTTCCGCACTAGTATCGAAATGTACTAAACTCGAGTGGTCATATTATGGTCCAGCAGCCCCCGCCTGTTTTTTTAAGTGATTAATAACAGGCTGAATCTTCGTGAGTTCGTTCGGTTCCACGAGACACCCAAGTTTTTCCTTTGCGCATATTCTCAAAGAGGTAGGTAATGTAGTGCCGTGGAATCGAAAACTTTCAAGCGTAGGACTAGGAAAACGTATCACTACATTTGTAGGACTTTGTGGCCATTCAATTTCTCTCAGTACCCCCTCTTTTGGTGGCTAGTTAGATGCTGTTTGTACGGTCAGCATCATAAATATATACACACCTTTATGCCACTAAACATAAGGTCGATGTATACATATTTTGACGCTATAGCTGTATATATATTTCTCAGCTGACTGTACATTAAATGCGTGAGAGTCGGTTGAAACATAAAGTGTATCGTTATTTAAATTAGCAACTTGATTTTCCAAAATCAAAACACAATTGCGTAAGAAACAGTATTTTACTGTCGCAAAACGGTTCGAATTGTTCAAAAGTAATTAAGTAATGATTGAATCAATTAATTAATTTCTTACCTAAGTAACATTTTATTTTGGTTCCTAATAAATAAATAACACAAAGATTTCTTATTATAATGTAGATTTATTAGAGAAAATAAACAGTATTTTAGTACTGGCAGTGGATGAAAGAAGTAGCATATACATATAAATTTTACATCACATACATGATATGTTAATAAGAACCAAAATACAAATGCCTTTTGTTTTATTTCTATGCTAGTAAATTTTATGAATACAACGACAATTTTGTAAATATCTGCTCATTTTGCAGTAAGAATATTGTAGTTAGGCGTCCGGCCAGGCAGGTAACCCTCGAAAAATTCTAATAATATTTCTTTGGATACAAGGTACGGGACCACCGCTGGGTCCTTAAACATGTTGTTGATGTACTCCAACTAAAAAGAAAACAGAATACATATCTATTTATTAAGTAGCTCATAGAAATCTGTACATAATAAAAGAGTTCCTTTATGCACAGTGTAAAAAGGTCCATTTAGAATCTAAATGGACCTTCTAAATTTTAGATGAAGCGAGTTGCGTTACATTGCGCGGCTGGATCACAGCATACCTCGGTAGCCCACAATGTAATGCAACTCGCATACGAGAACTTGCTCCGTGTAAATGGCCCTTAAGCCTCTGAAGCAAGGAACTGAACTGAACTCTGAAGGAAGGATAACTAAATAAAATAAAAATAAATAAAATAAACACGAGGATCACAGTTCCTCAGGAGGTGTAATTAAATGTGCACTAAGAAAGGGTTTTTGGATTTCCACCAGTATGGGAGTTAAATGGGGGTTGAAAGTTGTTTCTAATCCAAAATCTTCACGGACGAAGTCACAGGCCAAAGCTCGTCTACACACACACACAACATAGTGTAACTATTTATTTGTATGTACCTATAATATTATCGGATACTCACAAGAAGCTTGTATTCAGCGGCATCTATTTTCGTATACGGATATCTATCAGAATAGGCAACAGCCCTTTCAAACCAAGGCCAGATCATGTAGTCGGCAAATCCTGGCTCTGATCCGCCTAAAAACTTAGTGTCTCTCTTCTTTAGTTCATCCTGGATGAAGGTCAGATAATTGCGATAGCTGGCTATTTGATCTTCGGTAATATTTTCAGGGTTTCTTATAATTGCGCTTATGAATTGTTGAATCTGGAACATACCTAAAGTTAATCAGTGTCCCTGAAGCATAAGTCTACTTGAAGGGGTTCACTTTGGTTGCGTTGGTAACTAGTCAAAACCATCTTGTAGATACATTAAATCTTCATAAGTTTCTGTCATATTGGAAGTTTGACGTTCTGAAGGTAGCAGAAGGCGCTATGCGTTTTGTTGAAATTATTGGAGCTACAACACAATCAAGGTGAAATCCAGTCTGGGAGTCACCTCTATTACTTAGTAGAAGATTGTATTCAGCTACTTCCGTGTTAGTGAAAAAGGAAGTGGCATGAAAATGGGTGGCACATAAACTGGAAATGAAATCCAAAATTAAAAGTAAATTTAAGATCTACAGATTACAGGATCTGTTAAATGTTATGGTCAGAGCAGGAGCAATGTCATGTTGTGTGGAATTTGTCACCTAATAAACCTCTCGGATAAGACAGATCAAGGCCCGACCACATCAAGCATCTAATATCATCTTTATATAATATTATCTTTAAATCCCAATTTTTGATCTCAGATATTATTTCTTAGTATAGGTACTCGCGCTGCCCATATAAGTGATTCTGATAGCGCGACAACACGGCGTTCGTCAAGACTTCGATCGGTTGCCTTGGCGTCTAGCACAGCAATATCGTGCTTAGGAAATAACGGAGTTGCTCGTGCCACTGCCATTCAGCAGAACGTTGCACAAGTAGGTACTATGTCGTCCTCCATTTTCCGAAGTCCAGTTGGAACCAAGGTAAAAGAAGTACGGAGTGGCAATGTCTGTCACTGTTTTTTCGGCGCTGTCACAGATGTATTTGGAGATAGACGAAAGGCAGTAAGAGGAGCAGTAGAAGTGGCTGAATGTGAACGTGTTGTACTCACGGTCGACGACGACATGGCAATGACTGTGTCTTGCGCCTTCTTCAACGGGTCCTTAGGTATCAGTGGCCGGTGCGCGTACACATTGTCTAAATATTCCGATGCAACCAAGCTCTCGCCGATGGTAACACCATCCATAACTTCCAGTGAGGGCACCGTACCTGAAATTGAATCGATGAGAAAACACAGTTTTTTGCTAAACACATAGGTACTTAACAAAATAATATGTGGTGGAACTCTCGGTGCGCGAGTCTGACACGCGCTTGGCCGGCTTTGTCGGCTGTAGTGATCACGATGAAACCCTTCATGAGTATATGATGAACAAATTATCGCAGTAAGTTTTATTTGTATTTACATCAGAAATGTTTAAGAGAAACTTTTTTGCTGATTGTTTGTTAAAATTCATACCATACATTGACATCAAAACTGTTTACGCATGTAAGTTCGGGTCAATCGGACATCCTAAAGTGTGGCAAATAAAAATGTACTTCACTCAATTAGGTCAGTAAAAAAATGTGACTATAATTAAAACAAAAAGGGATCGTACGCCGAAATATTTTAAAACTGTTACTGCCAAAAATAGTATACAGTCTAATATTTATTGTTGTGCAATTTTTAAAACAGTTTTCTTTATGTTAAGTACTTATTTTTATATAATCTGTATTTTTGCTGATCGTAGTCCTCGCAAGGGGTACGGGCGGCTACGATCGCTGAACGAATAACTATTAACACTAAAATATGTGATTTACTAAAAATCGAAGGGCGAACCTATCGTCGATCGGGCAGAACTTAACGCATATACGTATTGACACAGGAGTAGTATTTTATACGCATAAAGACCTCCATTAAAAGATCACACAAAGTTCTTTGCCATTTGACTATCAATAACTTTATGAAGAATATTGTGGGTGAAGAATATGTTATGTACTATGATGATTATGTATATTGCTTTCTAGCCACTTGAGATTGTCACAGATGTGTTAAATTATGGCAGATAGATACAAAAAAGTGAACAGGATACCTGTTTATTTTCAATGATTATTTTGTTTTTGTTCTATCGCAAAAAAGTATAACCTTCCTGCGCCTTAATATAATATACGTTATGATACTTTGAATGCCGCAGTCATGCTCATGGCGCAAGCCCATCAATACATTTCCATCCAATTCGATTCATGAATAGTCGTCCAATACATACCCTGAGGACTTTTGGTGACGAACCAGTCGGGCTTGTCCTTTAATTTTATGTTGATGACTTCGTAGTCAACTTGCTTGGCGTTGAGAACCAAGATAACACGCTGCGCAAATGGACAAAAGCGCATGTTATAGACACGCAGTTTCCCGCTGAAAGGCGGTAGGGGGTCGCCTGAAATTAAAAGGAAATCGTTTACTTCAGGTGAATCGCTCCGTATTCTTGTGTAGATTTTTAACCCTTCCGAGTGTGCGTGCAGGTTCTTCTACTGCTGTAGCCCTAACATGGTCGACCCAGGTTTAACTTATCCCTCCCCGTCTCTGTTAAACAAGTGTCATAAGAAAGTGACGCAAATAGAGATAAACTCAGATATACTAAACCCGGGCCGGGTCATGTTTGGACCACTGACGGGAAGACTAAAATCCAAGCACTACAAAGAGTCGGGACTTTGGAAATATTGTCGCGACTAATAAATATTACAAATCAAAATGTCACTTGTTTGTTATTACTGATTGAAGTTATTTTTAAACCGCGCGGTAATTAGTTATTAATTTCTGTTTTGTTAAAAACTTTTCAAGAAGCTGTTCTGAAGCAGGCAAACGAGCAAGTGGGTCAAATGATGGTAAGTGATCACCAGTGCCCATAGACATCCGCAAAACCAAGGAGATTGCAGAGGCCATTGCCAACCCAGAGAGCTAAGATAGAATATCTCTTGTGCCAGTAATTTCACCGGGTGTCTTGGTCTCCATGCCGGGACACAACAGTGCAAGCGCTGCTGCTTAGCAGCTAGATTAGCGAGCAAGATGGTGGTAGCGATTCGGGCGAACTATGCACAAGGTCCTACCACCCGCAAAATGTTTGTGGGACATTGTATTTTGTCGAGAGTCTGGACGTCATGTGAAATGCCGATACTCAAGTTAATCTGAACCATCTATCTGGCAACCCTAGTTGCTGTCTGTATTATCACGTAGGTACACTTTATTTGTTGAGCCTACGCGGAACCTTGTCGTCGTGAGTTAAATTAATTGTAATTGTTTACACACACGATATAGTCCCGGCATTAAATTCAAAGTACAAAGTTCAAATTTAATCAAATCCTACAGTCAATATTTTTAAAGAGGCGTTATTTTCATACTTCAACTACATTTTTGCTGTCGCCCAAAAGAGTTTGTAATTTGGAATTAATTTTCTATTGCTTAAAGATTAAATCGTAATAAAAATCAAATCAATCAAATATTGGACACTGTACGAAAATAATGCAGGAATAAATACAACTTCACAAAATATACAAAGCACAACAAAAGGCAGTCTTATAGCTTTAAACGATCTCTTCAAGACATCCCTTGCCCTTAGTGGTTGCGATTTTCGTACGTTAGTAACAAAGTCTCTCATTTCGTGGAGTTATTTCAGAAAAAAATATGGTTTTATTGTTGATAATACACGTTTTTTGTTCACGGTACCTTATTATTGTAATGTCATCGGACTTGCACTACAGGTACACATACCAAATTTGGACACAATCCGACCATTAGAAGTGACTTAAAACTTGCATGAGGCTTCTTGCAAGTTAGATATTACATAAAGTGTTGTGGAGGATGTTTTCTTATCAACGAAAATGTTAATTGATTGATTCAGGCGTTATTTTGCGGGGCCATGCCATCAAACTGTAACACATTACCTTGCTACTCCGCGAAACCAGTGCCGTGCCTGCTTTTGCACATGGACAGCACTGGTGTTGCGAAGAATTTTAGGAAGCAACCTAATTGGTTCCAGTTTGAATGAAAATGTTTACCATCCAAGGTGGAAACATTCGCGAAATATATTATAATAATATCTATGTAGGTACAGTACGGAATAAAAACATACATGCACAACGCGCGCGCATATATACGCACACAAACAGAGAGACAGAAAAGGCATCAAACGTATAAAATGTAATTATCTAATCGACACTAAAAATCGGAAATATCGTAAGAGACATGTCCCTTAATGTCCCTTACAACATTTGAGATTTCCACCACAGTAATGGTTAAAAATTACAGTATTCCGCGAACAGTGAGTATGAGTATGACAAACCTTTGCCCAGATGCTTCGTGTCAAAGTTTATTGTAGGCGCCATGATGTTGAACTTATAAAAACGCCGTCTACCTCTCGCAACGATGTCAGCGCTAGTACTTGTTAACAGCTGAAGCACCTTTATTTATATTTAAGGCCAGCTTTGACGCCTTTGATAGTAAATAATGACGGCGCTATTTCAACGTAATCTTGTGTTTGATTGTTGATAAATCTACATCTACACTAATATAATAAAGAGGTAAACTTTGTTTGTTTTTTTGTTAGTTTGTTTGTATGTAGGGGGTAATCTCTGGAACTACTGAACCGATTTCAAAAATTCTTTCACAGATAGAAAGCTATACTATTCCTGACGGACATAGGCTACTAATTTTACGTGAACGAAGTCGCGCGCGTCCGCTAGTATTTAATAACTTAGCTTCTACTGGCACGTCTTTGATTGATTGCCCCTTTGCCGCACTAGGTAGGTTTATTTACAGGAAAATTGCCTTTCGAGCGCAATAATTGAAGGGAGATTTCGAGTATCAGCAGTTTACGGGAGATACGAAGCTCACAACCTGGACGGGCGGTGGCGAACCGAAACAGATACCGCACGCTTCCTAGATGAACTAAAAACTGACGGCTTTTAGTACGCAGTGTGTGCAAAAACGCCACCTGCGCGTGTAGTAGTAATTATGTGTGTCTAGCATGGAGTACCTAGTCAACTGACACCACGTCTGTTCCCTCTATGTGGCGCCATAGACGCCCTAGTTGAGCTACAAGAATTATTATAAGGTGTACTTATTGCATCTTACTCCCTACCCACCAGAAAATATCGCCTTTCTTTAGACCGTGCATGTAGAATACCTTGTAGATACAAGGCCCAGTCAATTAGTAACTTAATTACTAGGAGCGTTCATGAACAATGGAGGCAAGGCCGTAGCTACGGGGTGGCATAGTGGGGCAATGCCCTACGTTAAAAACCGGCCAAGTGCAAGTCGGACTCGCGCAGTGTAGGGTTCCGTAGGTACCTTTAATTTAAGTCCAGCTACGGCCCTGTATGGAGGACCTTAAAAATCGACATTACGCATCGTCTACCGCCGCAAAATTGTATCCAGGTTGGCTATGTATCCCACAATTTCACCGACCGACGTCATCATTCGGCGTAGGTACTGTTTCTTTCTCGAATGTTTGATTAACTATTAATAAAACTTACGTCATGAAACACATGAACTAATAATGTGGTCTCGGTTCGTGTTCACAAAAAGTGCTTGGTCATCTTTGACTAAACCACTAGTTCAGTTTTCCGTGAATATCTACAGATACAGAATGTAGATAAATACAATACGGAACGTTATTACTGTTATTAGTGTATGGTATATTTTTACTATGAATTTTTAATACAAGTACCTAGTAGATATATCCTATTTCAAAAATAATAGCTTTTGAAATTAACCAGAGTTCAGCAGATATTTTCCATTGAACAATATCTTAACATTTTTGAGTTTAGATTTTAGTTTTCTCGGCAGTGTCACCGCCAAGTCAAGCAAGAAACAGGCAATTCCGTACCATACTTTTCTTGAAGCAATTGAGGCCGTTTAGGGCAATTTGAAGCGCCATGTACACTGAAAAAAAGTTACAACCAAACTAGTTTGGTTACTCGTGATTTTAGTTAATGGTAACCAAAGTTAATTTTTAGCAAAACTATTTGCTACTGATAAACATTTGATGATTTATTTATCTACAAATGAAGAATTAGGTAAGGTTCATCACTTTTTTTGTGTAATTGTGTATTTTCGTTGGAGGGAAAGCTTGAAGTCTGAAATTTCAGTTACGCAGAATTTTTATTACCTATACAGAAAGGGATGCATGGCCGCCACCGACACCCCGTCTAGATTCCTAGTCAAGTCAAAGGCAAAGTCAAAATATTTTATTCAGATTAGGCTTACAGGTAGCACTTATGAATGTCAAATGTAGTTTTAATACGGGGCCCTTAAAATCCATAAAAAGGTAAATAGAATCGTGCTCGTGTTTTGAAACGAAGTATGTAAAGATAACGAGAGATTACCGAACCGTGATAGGAATGGTTGTTAACGGTATCAATATTTTTTAACTGAGAACGAAAATGATAGCAATTTTCCTATTAGTTTAAATGTTTTTCTAACCAAAACCAATTTGTTTATTTACTGTTTTCTACGATTGACTCTTGTTTCACCGACACTTATTTCACCGGATGTTTCGTTCCATCGAATTTTATTTCATCGAAAGATTAATTTTATATTTTTACCCGACTACGGCAAAGCCAAAAGGAACAGAAATACTATTAATAATTAGGAATTTAAAATTTTAAGAATAAATTAAAATGTGAAAAATACATTAGAAGCACTGCACTTAATAATTTAATATGTCAAGTATAAGGAAGTCAATGTTGTGCGAATGTGCGAATTCAAAGATTATACATTTCATATTATAATTTTACAAACGGAACGGAGCATAAACGCGACAGACGACAGGTCGCAGTGACAATTCGCCATACATTACTGTGTCGACAAGTAACACAACAGTGCAAGCACTTTATTTTATAGCGAGCAATTTTTAAGCGATTTGTAAAAGTTACATGGTAAAAGTTATGACATGAAAAATGTTGTTAAAAATTGGTACGACTGCATTACTTCCTTTAGCCTGCATGATGTCATTCATGTTTTAGTACGTATGATAT
This sequence comes from Ditula angustiorana, assembly GCA_963691745.1. Taxonomy (NCBI): domain Eukaryota; kingdom Metazoa; phylum Arthropoda; class Insecta; order Lepidoptera; family Tortricidae; genus Ditula; species Ditula angustiorana. The sequence goes on from OY829484.1 coordinate 9,261,625, forward strand.
CATGAATTCATGAGTTCAACAAAAGGTAAAAGTCATTCAATGTAATTGTTAGATTCTGTACTTACCTAGGCACCATATCTTGTTGCGGCCCTAACATAACCGCCTAAGTTTTATTTATCCTTCCTTGCAGCTCTGTCTAACTATTATCACAGTGGCCCTAACATGACTGGCCAAGTTTAGTTTATCTCTATGCGCGTCCCTTTTTTATGACACTAGTTAGACAGAGACACAGGGAGGGGTTAATCTAAACCTGGGCTGTCATGTTAGGGCCGCAGGAAAGGTTCGCATCGCACATATAGACAAATTCAACTTGGTGGGTCATGTTAGAGCCACTGCGGTAGTATTTAGTGCTGTTCATACTTACGTTATTTCATAGATTTTAATAAAATATGCTTACACTAGCTTTAATTCACAACTTCGTTCGCATAGATTTTGGATCAGGTACTACCCTTTTAACCCATAATGGTAGAATTTCCAAAAATCCTTTCTTAGTGCAACTCTATCTACAACCAGTTAGAAAGACATGTTCCAAATTAATAGTATTTTATCTTCTGTTTCTGTTATTTAAAGTCTTTATCGAAGGATATGCATTGTTTGTCTGCCAGTACTTTTTTTTATATTGAAATCTGCAATCAGTCGCCAGACTTTAATTAGATTTTTTGAAGGCAGCTTATGTCTTTAAAGAGGGAAAGTTCCATTGCCCTATCCTCTTTCAGTCTGGGAGCACATGAGCCCGCCTCAGTCGTTTGGTTGTGCCATTTGTGCCAGAACTAAGCAACATGTTGGCCAAAGGGTTTGGACGCCTCTCAATACTCAATACTTTATTGCTTTTCCAGAATGTATGTTACAGATGTTGTCTTAAGCTATGTGTTCATCGTGGACCCAGTCAGGCACAGCAACTTTTGTCATGCTCTCTTTGTCAAGCGTCAATATTTTTGAAACTATTAATAATATTTAAAAAATCAAAACATACAAACCTAGTTCTAGGCCATAATAACAGCATACAAAAAAAATCATGGCTTTAGATTAAGGGTTAATTTAATTGTACCTATGAGAAATCGAACGGGGACAATGACGCAGCTAGAAGCTCTGTATCGGAAATACTTTATTCAGCATTACTTTGTAATTTAAAGGTCACATTGCTAAAAATTGTGAAATTTGTCGAAATGAATTCCCTATCTGTAATATAGCACAACTTGCGAAGTGGGAGGAATGACACGCAAATTGCGTTAGCTTCAAGAAAAAATAATAGCTTTTGGGCCAAAATTCTTTTTGATGACTATAAAAACGTCCCTTGTACATTTTAACGCATATTTCTTACTTCTTCTGATATTCTTAAAAGAACATTCTATCTTTAAATTCAGAATGACATACGCATACCCGAATGATGACTGTTATAGAAATATTTGGGCTCAGAATAAGAAAAAAACTATTGTTTGGTATAGACTGGTTCACTTTTCTCAAAAGTGGCCATTTTTTCACTTCTAGCGGCATTTTGGGAAACATTTGGCCAATTGTGTTTTTTTTACTAATTCGGACCTGCTGAACACGAATATCGAGGTTGGCATTCCTGAATTTTGACCGGAAGCTCAGAATTCAAGATGGCGGCCAAGATGGCGGACGCTTTCTTACTAGTACGATTTTTTTCGTGTAAATGCCGTTTTGGGGGTTATTTTTATCATAGAATGCAAAAACAATTGTTTTAGAATGTTCAACCAATTATTTAGCCCTGGCAGAAGCTCAGAATTCAAGATGGCGTCCATGATAGTGAACGTTTTCTCAATTTTTCGATTCCGGACCGACCTTTCGTTTTAGGACTGTTAATCGGGTTATATTTGTCGAATAATACGATTATGATAGTTACACAGTGTTTAAGCAACTACTCAAACGTTAGAGAATAAAAAACTACCCCCAAAACATGAAATTATTTTCAGTGGAATGCCCTTACATTTGACAAAGTTCATGTTTTGATATGATGTTGCATGGATAATCTTTGTCTTTTTATTGTATATATTTGCCGATATTTCTGGTTTGGCCCTTAATTTGACGTTTGATGAGTGAAACTAGGTTGTTGAAGCTATTTACTACTTTTAGGTAAATGCAATAATATACAATATATGCCGCGAGAACAGGTAAACTACGCTGCCCGAAGGTAATGACGAATGAAATATCTATTATAGTACTAGACTATTCAAAAATTATATTAATCACTAGCTGACCCGGCGAACTTCGTACCGCCTAATTATTGGAGGCATATTTGCTCACCGTTTAGACCTACCCTGGACTACGACAAACATTTTAAAACCAAAATCAGCTCAATCGGCCCAGCCGTTCTCGAGTTTTAATCAGACTAACGAACAACAATTCATTTTTATTTATATAGATTTAATCATCATCATCTTTTCATGAATTTGTACAAAGTCCGGAACAGAAACACGTTGACGTACACATTAACATAGCCTTTCAGCATTTGCAAAACTTTGTTGAAAAATCTTTTTTGCAACAGGAAAGAACAATATTGGTAGCAGTCTTTGAAATGGGTTCCAGTTTGGTGAAAATGGGGATGTAGCCGTCTATTTCTTTCTTATATCTGCAGTCTGTAATTGGTGACAGAAAGGAGCTTGGTAGGTGAGCGTTCTCCCTTTAGGAAGTTTGGTAGTAATTTAATTTAATATGTTCTATGATCAGCGAAACAGACTCTGGGTTTTTTACTTGACCAAATAAGCGCAACGTTAGTTGAAACTATTGAGTCAGCTACCTAAAGAAGATAGAAACCAAATTAAATTGTACGAGCCAAGTCAACGTCGGTAACAATAACAAAGTAAGTTGAACTTACAAGTAATACAAACCTTGCACAATATTGTCGTATAAGATATAATCGCACCGTGCTTCTCAGATTGAAAAGCACGGTGCCAAGCGAGGACCACAGAGAATTGCTTTTGAAACACTTGAAAAGCTGTTGTCTTGTAATAGAAACTATGTAAAGATGATGTGTCATCACTCCCGGTGATCGCTTGAAAGGCTGGTAAACTCTTCACTGGTAAGTCAACTGGTAAGAAACTCTCCATTGGCTATGTATGTCATGAATAGGTACAAAAACTCTCTTTCTTGCATTTCCACTCATTAACCATACTTCATTTGCATGTATTTTATCCAACTGATAATGGAGCAATAGAAAGATATTGTGTATAGCAGACACAACAGTTTGCTTTGCAGTACTTGCCACTGCGTTCAGAACAATTCATGTGTCTCCTTTATCGTGAAAACTTTCGAGGGAGGAAATCAGTGTTATTTGCGGGTCTTTAAGGACAAATGGAAGAAAGAAATAGACGGCTACATCCCCATTTTCATCACGCTGGAACCCATTCTAAAGGCTGCTACCAATAAATATTGTTCTTTGCGGTTGCAAAAAAGATTTTTCAACAAAGTTTTGCAAATTCCGAAAGGCTATGTTAAGTGTACCTCAATGTGTTTCTGTTCCGGACTTGGTGCAAATTCGTGAAAAGATGATGATGATGAGGATGATGAGGATGATGATTAATATAAATTATAAAAGTCTGGTATTATAATAGATATTTCATTCGTCATTACCTTCGGGCAACGTAGTTTACCTGTTCTCGCGGCACATATTGTATATTATTGCATTTACCTAAAAGTAATAAATAGCTTCAACAACCTATTTTCACACATCAAACGTCAAACTAAGGGCCAAACCAGAAATATCGGCAAATATATACAATAAAAAGACAAAGATTATCCATGCAACATCATATCAAAACATGAACTTAGTCAAATGTAAGGGCATTCCACCGAAAATAATTTCATGTTTTGGGGGTAGTTTTTTATTCTCTAACGTTTAAGTAGTTGCTTAAACACTGTGTAACTACCATAATCGTATTATTCGACAAATATAACCCGATTAACAGTCCTAAAACGAAAGGTCGGTCCGGAATCGAAAAATTGAGAAAACGTTCACTTTCATGGACGCCATCTTGAATTCTGAGCTTCTGCCAGGGCTAAATAATTGGTTGAACATTCTAAAACAATTGTTTTCGCATTCTATGATAAAAATAACCCCGAAAACGGCATTTACACGAAAAAAATTGTACTAGTAAGAAAGCGTTCACCATCTTGGCCGCCATCTTGAATTCTGAGCTTCCGGTCAAAATTCGGGAATGCCAACCTCGATATTCGTGTTCAGCAGGTCCGAATTAGTAAAAAAAACACAATTGGCCAAATGTTTCCCAAAATGCCGCTAGAAGTGCAAAACGCCGAAAACTGGACCAGTCTAGTAACGCAGTGGACACTATTTATGAGGAGTCGTGGGGACTGGTAACGCAGTGGTAATTTGGGTACCAAATGAAACTTTTCTGTAATAAAAAACCCAGGATAGTGGGAAAATTAATAATAAAAATTGGGTCCCGGTTGAGAACTAACGTAATATTATTAGGAAAATATTTCGAGACATCTACAATTTTGTAAAAGTGTTTATACATTTTCATCTTTATTTTAGGCACTAAAAAGAATTTTGGCCCTTTTACCTAAAACTCAGTCGTCACCTATTTGTACCCAACTGTGGTATTGTATTGATCTTTCATGGCGTAGTGCTAAGAATAAACAATTCTTATCCGTAGACATCCGTATCGCTAGGCAGAACCTACTGCCGATGTCGATGATTGTTTTTTTATGAAACGGAAGGAAAACAAGCAAGTGGGTCACCTAATGGTAAGTGTACATCACCGCCTATAGACACCCGCAACATGGAAGAGATTGCAGATGCGTTGCTAACCCAGAGGGTTAAAATGGAATACCTCTTGTGCCAGTAATTACACCGGCTGTGTTGCTCTCCACGCTGGAACACAACAGTGCAAGCACTGCTGCTTAGCGGCAGGATTAGTGAGCAAGATGGTGGTAGCGATCCGGACGGACCCTGCACAAGGTCCTACCACCCGCGATTGTATCAATAACATCTTTAAAATGTTTATAGTTGCAGGCAAACAACTTGAGCATAAATTGAGTGGCACGGGGTAAGTTTTCGCATACACATTTGTACTAGAAACGGCTACTGCGCAGTCAAGGTCAGTGCTCAAGATATTTACCGAAAACTGTACCTACTGGTTACTTATATGACCGAGTGGCGGATTCAAGAGCTATTTACATGGTACGAGTTCTCGCACGCCAGTTGCAATAATCGAAATGAAAATAAAAAAGTAATTATGGATACATTGAACTGCAATAACAGGAAGGTTGGGATATCCTAGTAGGTATACGGAATACCTGTCAGGAGATCCCGCATCTATACATTAATATTTTTCACAATTACGAAAGTTATTTTAGATACCTAAATAATTTCTATAATAATTAGAATGAATTTTTAATTAATTAAATAGAGTTGCATTAATACATTGCAGGCTAGCGAGGTATGATGTGATCGATTGATTGATCGACCCGCGCCATCTAATGCGCATAATTCACATACGTGAACTTTCTTAGAGGTCATTTACACGTAGCGAGTTCTGTATATGAGTTGCATTACATTGCGCGGCTCGATCAATCGATCGACCACATCATACCTCGGTAGCCCGCAATGTAATACAAGTCGCATGCGAGACCTCGTGCCATGTTAGATGTACAGGATGACTTCTTATATTTCTGACTTAATAAAAATGCATATAATAAAACACAAATCTCTTTTAGCATTTTTTTGTAAATACGACTTGGTTATTGAGGCAATCGTTATTTCGATAGCCCCTTGTCAGCCACAACCCGCAACGTTTGCGTACACGTATGCGACATGGTTCCAACTAGCTTTGTAGAGCAGCGTTACGCGCGTAACTCTAAACTAGTTGAAGCCATGTCGCATACGTCACGTGTACATTCAGCATCATATACGTCTATCATTCAATCAATAGTTCGGTAGATTCACCCTCTGCTTACGTCACCCGATTATTGGCTTGAGATTTGGCTTATTGTACAAATGAACACGGGTAGAAAATGCTCAAGTATAGTCGACCAAGTAATTGCTTGACCACTTTTGAACCTTATCCCTTTGAAATACGGTCGAAAAGTGGTCAAGCAATTTCTTGGTCGACTATACAATCAACAAAAAACTCGTCTCAACAGATAATATTTTTGAACCCAACTTTTTACCATATTGCTAACTATACCTGTATTTTCAAGAAAATCCCGATGTTGGTTGCGATACGAGTGAATTAGAGTGCAAAGACCTTCAGCATATTTTCGGCTCTTCGCCGGCAAGCAATTTTGTACATACTAGCTGCAAATATATGCTTGAAATGAAAATATGATTCGTTAACTAAACTTACATATAATTTATCTGTAGCAGAGGTACTTGATAATCTTATCATTCCGCCGCACCACGCTCCATCAATATGTGGTTATTTATATCAGTTAAAAATAAACAAACATGAAAAAATTAATACTTTATTGTACTTTCAAAATATTCATACACAATCTGACCTAATTATTTATAAGTACGTTACAAGGCAGCTAATATCATCAACAATATCTATATGTAAATATTATACCATTGTTATTATGGCGAATTAATGGTGCCTGAGGTGCCGAAATAATTGTGATTTTATCAGTCCATTTCCTACACAAAACCCGACTAGTGAGAGAAAAAAATAATTTGACTCGCATTCACTTTGGTAGCATAATTCTACCACAACATACAACAAGATAAGATAGAACTGTTTCTTTTTTTTTAAACCGTTCCATTTCATTTGCACAACCCAATAAGTTAGCGTTCTTTGCGATAAACGCATTAATTGAATTTGTTTGTTTTTCATATTGGAACAGATATAGCGCTGAATAATGATAAATATCAGGCCACGATCTGCCATTATTGATAATTATAGTATCGAACACCTTTTTCACTGCAATCAATAACATCTGCGGCGAGGTATCTTTACGATGAATAACATTTGGCAGACTGTATCACCTGGCCAAATTTTAATTTAATCAAAAGATCTCCATAAAACCATTACATTTTCAAGATATCTTGCGAATCACCATATAGGTTTCAGCAGATTGACCTAAAGTCATAGAGTTAAAAGTTTCAACAGAAAAGTAATTTCAATCAAGTACAAATTCGGCCAAGTAAACATTCTGCGAAAAAAAATCGGCGATTCATTTGAATTCTGCCGCAGATTTTAAACGAAAAAGGTGAATTTACACAGTTTATTGCTTCTTCTTCCTGGGGCGCATGCAGCAGGCATCGCTAGTATCCAGCATGTTGTAATTCGCTTCTCCCTTTGTCTTGGACTCTGCGAATTTGGCATGAGTTTCAGCAGACAAGTAGTACTGTTTCACGGCAGGCACATTCTTCATTGCATCCAAGTAGTTCACCTACAAAGATAAGGGTATTATAAGATAAATTCGTACTTAACGGTACAGTACAAATATTATTCTTTTAACTATAAAAGACTGTGACAAAATGTATACACCTAGCTGTTGCCCACAACTTCCTCCACATAGGATTCGTTTATCTTCTGTGAATGGAAACTGCATTTTTACAGGATCAATAATAGCTTATGGCCCTAACCTTTTCTGTTGCCTCTAATCTCTGCTGTAAGGGATACGTGTCGTAATCGTCGCGAGCTACTAAAGCAATTGAAAACAAGTCCAAAAGTAATATAGTAATGGAAGATATTTACCAAGCGCTCATATTTAGTTTTCTCAATAGCCATTTCAGGTTTTCCGAGTAGAGGAAGAGATTCGAAACGTTCCAACTGGGGCCAGATGGTGTAGTCCACCAGGCCTGGTTCATCACTGTGGAGGAACTTGGTTCCGCGGGAGTTTAGCTCTTTCTCCAGGAGCTCCAGGCCTTTGTGGTAAGCTTCCAGGTGTGACGGCAGGAACCCGTTGGGGTTAAAGGCAGCAGTGTAGTATGGTCCATTAGCCTGTAATAGTGTATAAGTAAGTATCTGTTTGAAAGTCGTAAGTGTGTTCGCTGAAATGGGACTGGGCTGGTCATATTAGCTATATGCTGGACGAGTTGTGAGCCAAATCAAAAACGATGTTGAGTTCCATAATTTGATGGTAATTATTACTGACAAGATGTTTTAAAGCTCCAATAGAGGCACCACATTCTTAGATATATTTGTATAAAATAAATTATAAAATTTTTGCTTGCCAACCAAAAGTAATAGAGATAGATGGATCTCAAAAATAGTACAAAGATACCTTTCAACCGGACTGTTACAGGATACAAGTGAACAATAAAGAATAATCATATTATACATACACGCATAAACAATTCGATGAACATTTTGTCTTGTGCTCTACGGAGGGGGTCTGTGGCCTGCAGAGGCACTTCTGGATACTTCTCATCCAGGTATGTATTTACGATGGCGCTGTCGAATATGGCTTTGCCCTCCTCATATTCCAATGCTGGTACTGAACCTAAAGTAAGATAAGAGATTTATTCTGATAACTTTTGTAACAACAATGACAAGTAAAACTGGCATGTTAACATTAAGTTAATCTTTCTGCCATTCTTTTGATATGGTTTCATTAACATTATGTCTATTTATAGCACTTAGGTCATGGATTCTGTACCTACTCAGTGATATTTAAGTGGAATTGAGCATCACCTTTTGCTGTTAATTTGAATTTTCCATTACACCACATATCACAACTAACAAACTCAGTTAATCTTAATAAATGTCTGAGTGTGGTAGTAAGCAGACAAATAGGAAAATTATAAAATTTAATAGGGACTGTATGAGGAAAATTATATTATATTGGAATAAATTAAGAATAATCATTTGAAAGGGATTTCAACTTAAGTATTTTAATGTAAATTCATTAATGAAGAAGAATGTAAAATTCCAACATGACATGACAGGACAATCAGATCAAGAAAAGCGAGAGCAAGATCAAGAGAAAAAGACAATAGGGAGGAGAAAGCAGTTACAAAGTATTGTCTACTACAATATACCACTGTATAATTGTGAACACATACCTATAGGGTTGAATTGGAAGATCCACTCTGGCTTGCTGTCCAAGTTGATGAAGACAAGGTCATATTGCAGCTTCTTAGCGTTGAGCACCAAAACACTGCGTTCAGCATACGGACAGAACCTCATGGCAAACAGACGGAGTTTCCCACCGAACGGTGGCAGGGCATCACCTTACAATGAAAAAGGACAAATTAATACATTAATACTGTCACAATCAAAGCAAATGAATAAAGCAAGTCTTTTCTTAATAGTATATTTATGAATAATATTGGGTCCTTACCGGCTGCTAAATGTTTTTCTGACATCTTTGATAAAAACTTCAATCAAGTTCTGTAAAAAAAATTATACAGCTTGTCAAGCAAATAAAACAACAGTTAGCATTGTTTTTTTCATAGATATATGGGTTTTTGGGCACAACCAAACAGAGAGTTACAGTAAAATTGCAACAAAACTTATTGGCTTTTACCTTAATATATGATTTTTCTAAAGACTAACAGACAGAAGAGTGTATGCTACCAAAATCTGTAGTTTTTAAATTGATTTATTATTATTACTATAATCTAAGATTATTACACACATTGTACATAGTATCAATGTAGTGTAATGCAAGAATATTAAAGGATTTGTCTGAAACAACAACATTCATATGTTGTAGTGCATTTAACCCATGACAGCATTTTGCTCAAGCAACATTAAGACAAAAAAAATTTATTGTAGGTAGGTTTTGTTTTAGCTGAATTCTTGACTCTGTATTATTTTATGTCAAGTAAATCTTATTGAATGTCTATGTATTCAGGGAAATTATCATTTTGTTTTAGCCCTGTCTTTGTTTTAGCACATAACTAGATAGGCAAGCACCACGAGATCTCAGAAATCTTGCTGTGAACCGTGGCCTCTTTTTATTTATAACATCATTAGCTATGAAGTGAAAAATAGTAGGTAAAAAAAGACTTTAAAAAGATTTAAATAGCAAAATAATTAACAGATAGGTAGCCGAGAATAATGGGGCTGACTACATGCAACCTATCGATATGACGCCGATCGCTCTATCTCTTAAGGACATTAAAATGACATGAACCACATTTTATAAAATCAGTTAGTTTAGAAGGAATTTGCATATTTACCTGCTAGACACTCAGGTCGAAACTAAACTGCACGGAAACTGCTGAGTAGCCTGTTATAAAGGAACAGCGTACAGCGCCGGCCGGTCGAGTGTCGGAAATGTTAGAATGTCACGTCAAATCAACACGGTGACGTCACCTTATCAACTGTCATATCGTGTCGCGTCACTATTATCGTTTTAGGGTTCCGTAGTTGAGATAAGGAACCCTTATAATTTCACCATGTCCGTCCGCATCTTAGCTCAGAGACTCTTAGTACTAAAAAGCTGGAATTTGGCATGGGTATACATATTAGTCACGCCAATAAAGTGGTAAAATAATATCTTCAAAAATGTTTTTTTAGGGTACCACCCCCCCAACCCCCCTAAACGTAAAGTGGGGATGTATTTTTTCTACTCGTCAACCGCATGGTGTGGGGTGTCGTTGGACAAGTTTTTCAATACGGGTTTGCGAAAACAATTTTTCGATTAATGTGTTCGTTTGTGAAATATTAAACTTTGAAGTGCTAATTTTGTTAGAGAGTTAAGTGTCCTCCCTTCTCCTTGCCAGCTAAGTGGTTATTTTTGGATACCTATGTGAAAAAATCGCTATAACAAAATTAAAATTAAAACTATCACAGCTAAGTAAGGCTTAACAAGTTTACGAATAATCAGGCAACTACGGAACCCACTACACATGGTCCGACACGCACTTAGCCGGTTTTTATTTTATTTATTATGCAAGTAACTGATATCAAGAAAAATTAAATGTTTCGACGGTACAGGGTAACTCTGGCTGAGGGGTAAACACCCAGATATATATAACTAGCGGACGCGCGCAACTTCGTTCACGTAAAATTAGTAGCCTATATCCGTCAGGAATAGTGTAGCTTTCTATCTGTGAAAGAATTTTTGAAATCGGTTCAGTAGTTCCAGAGATTACCCCCTACATACAAACAAACTAACAAACAAAGTTTACCTCTTCCTCTTTATTATATTAGTGTAGATAAATTAATGGTAAACACCCCTTCTATTGGCACCTAAAAAAGTAAAGTGTAGTGCAGGAATATGCAGTTTGAAACATGTCGAAATAACACAACTCTTGTAAAAAACATTTTATTTCATTTTCTATTATTAATTACAAAATAATAACTCGTATCACTCATTTGGGCTAACAATACACCTAAAAGCAAGTGAAGTACATTTAACATTATAAATATTCAACCAATCTCAATTTTACTGAGATTCTTCATGTCATCACTTTAAATAACACAAGCATTTAATGATCGAGGAATATTGCCAGATATCGTTCTGTTTGTTGTGACACATATTATCAAATTAAATACCTACTGTCATATATCAACTGCTCAAAACAAAATAGGAACTTGACCATTCTCTGTAAAATTCAAACATAAAAATAAGTATCAATTTCAACTAATACATGTTTTGAAAGTAGGGTTTTATTTTACTAATTTCATGTATAAACAATCAATAAAACCCTACTATAAAAATATGTTTTGGAACATACATATTTTGTGTTTGTTTTATTGGGAAAAGTCGAGTGTGCTATTTTATTTTGAGCAGTTCCTATGTAAACCTCTAGGGTTTAATATAATGGCGGATGGTTCACATTGGTCTCTAACATCATTTTAACGATGTTAGGCGCCCGTGTATATCATTAGTAGTGGTAGAATGTATTGTTCCAGAAAAAATCTAAAGTTATGGCTATGGTTCTGTTTATATCTATGTTAGGCACTTGGCTTATAGCAAATTTCAAAAACAATTGGGAATACATGTTATGGATATTTTGATGTCCGAATAAAATAAGGGTTACTCTTAGGATTAAAATATTTAAAATCAGTGTTCAGAAACGAAACAACATTAACATATATTAACACTAGCCGAAAATAAGTACACAGCGCCAATAAACACTCTCTTAACATTTCACAATAACAGGAAACAAACAAACGGTTCATAGAACATAAATATTTGTTTAGACATAACATTGCTGAGCTCGAACATTACTTTTAGTCTGACCACTTTTTCAACCCTCTGTGGACCCTTTTCGAAGTAACCATTATAATGACATGCTGTCTGGTCTGCCAAGGAAATAATGATAACATTTACTGTGAAATGGTTTTAAGTGGGTCGTCATACTACGGTCAGGGCCCAATTTCATAAACGCGACATGCGACAGGTGACAATGACAATTCGCCGTATATTACTGCGTCGACAAGTAACGCTACATTACAGACTTAACATTATAGTGGGCAAGCAATCTATACCGAATTGTCAGTCACCTGTCGCCTGTCGCGTTTATAAAATTGGGCCCTAGATATACGAGTACATAGGTTTTGTTTTACTTCTGACTGTACTACCCTATAATATAAAAACATCACGAATTAAGTACATCATTGAAAAACTAAAATAGTGTCTAAAGTAAGCCGCGAAACATCATCACTGGAATGCACATATATTACAATTGCGACCATTTATACATATTTAAAATAAAATAATAATAAAAATAACAACACAGTACAGTGGCATGTAAGGAAAACTTCATTTGTTAGCGATTCTAGTAAGTAAATAAATAGATCAAAAAATTTAACATAGGATCTCAAAAAAATCATTATGTATGGAAGAAAATACCAAAGCAGTAATTTTGGAAGACGGCGAGTTATTAACACAAATAAATATGCAGTGTTGTTTATTTAAATATTTATGAAAATCAGTTATGGTATTTTGGCTTGTTATTTGTAACATTCAGTTTAAAAAGTTTGTTTCGTAATTGACGGTGGCATCTACATGAATTCAGGCATAAAACTCACAAAACAGCAAGTTGTTAGTAATCTGAAATCTGGATAGCTCTGACTAAATAATACCTTAAGGCCGGGCCACATAGACGTATGCAACACGACTCCAGCTCACTGCGTAGAGCTGCGTTACGTGCACGCAACGCAAGCGATGTGGCATCTCAACATATATTTCCATACATTACCACCGGAGTGTGCACACGTGGTCTCCGGAGACGTACCGTTTACACATCAGGGTAGCTAGCACGACACACCGCGACTAACTTTGTCGCTCAGTCCGTCTCTGTCTAACTAGACGAGTAGAAGAGAGCCGACCTGAGCGACAAGCGAGAAAGTGAACACGCGTGCTAGCCGTACTGATGTGGCCCGGCCTATACCATCCTGCAGGTGTTTGCGGGGAAGTTCGACTCCCCGTTTCTCAAGCACTTCAATCAAGTGTTAGTTAAAATAAAACTTTGACGGGCGCTTGTTTGAAGGATAATTATTATTATACTTGCTATAATGCTGCCTAGTACATGGGTCAAAATGGTAAGACTTTACCAATCGTTAAGCTTCGGTAATAGGCTACGTCTTCTTCTTGAAGATGCTCTGCAGGTTGACGTTGGCCTTGTGCTGCAGCATCAGCGACACCCGGCGGCCGACGGCCTGTGCGGTGTGCAGGTTGGACGCGCGCGGCGGCTCGCGCGCCGGCTCGCCCGCGCCGCACAGGTTGTGCAGGAGCACCTCCACCGCCGGCTTGTACTGGGCGAAGGCCGGCGCTTGCACGATCTCTTCTAGTTTTCTGCGGGAACGGAACATAATTAAGGACACTTGCACCACGTGTTTAAGTAGGTTTACCTCTTAAAACTTAGTTTTACACGTCGGTGTAACTGACCGGAGCGCGGGCAGCAGGCTGGGGTGCGGGCGCGCGTGGTGCGCGGCCAGCTGCAGCCCCGGCGTCAGCGCCGCCACGCACTCGGGCGCCGCGCCGCCGCGCCAGCACAGCGCACACAGCAGGGACACGGCTGACAAGAAACAACATCGTACATCACCAACCACAAAGAGAACTCTGAGCTGGGCTGATAATTAGCACTGCAGAACTGGTGGTCACTGCTAGTAAAAGCCTAAGGGTCGGTTTCATCACTCAGTGATGAGTTTCTTATTCCTAGCATTTATGATGCCGTTTCTGTTTATTCTATGGACACGAAACAGGGACAGTATCACAGATACCTGTTGGATATTATATCGGGAGCTTATCAGAGAGTGGTAAAACAAGATCTTATTCTTATTAGCGTGGTTCTAAAGCGGTCAAACAGAATCAGAGACAAGTTCCCTGCACCGGTGTATCTCCAGGGGGGTTCCACTCCGCAATGTAGGTGCGCTCGCCGCATGTCCTACGGCATAGGTTAATCGCAGTAGGTTGCCGGCTTGCCGCGCGCGCGCCCGCTCACTCTGTGTCGCGCGTTGATAGTATTACAGTAAGCAACCCAACCCTAGCGGTGCCCCAGGGCATTGCGGGTGGAAGGCGAGCGCGGGCGGCGCCTTCCTTTTGACGCGTGCCGCCTGGCGAATGTTTATGAAGAAATACGAACTTTATGTGCCTGATTAAAAAGTTGGATTTCGTTTAATGGTGGTCGAAAAAGAGAAGTTTCTGTACGTTAGTACTATTATTAATTCTGTGGTACCTCTCTCCGAGACGCCGGCGTTCTCGGCGGTGGGCAGCACGAGCAGCGCGAGCGCCTCGGCCGCGCGCGCCACCTCGCGCGGCGTGAGGCCGCGCCCGGCCGCCAGCAGGTCCTCCACGGCCGGCCAGCAGCCCGCCTCGGCCGCGGCGCCGCGGATCAGGCAGGCGCGCGTCACGCTACCCCAGCACGTTATGGCGGCTTCGCGAACGGCGCTGGAATATTTATAGTTTTATCAACTGCATTCTAAAGCTCTAGTATAGTTGAGCATAAATCGAGTGGAGGGGGCAAGTTTGCGCATACACATTTGAACTATAACGGCTACTGCGCAGTCAAGGTCAATGCTCGAGTTGTTTGCCGGGAACTGTTATTTTAGTTTTATAACTTATCGTCAAACGGGACTTTAACGTTATAAAAACATTATTAATTCTTCACGTCATTGTTGAGTCTACTCGAAAACAAGGCCGTTGCAATACGGTTGACACGTCGAGGTGAATTAACAATATTTTCATCGCGTTAAATTCCAGTTTGACATTATAAATATGTGTGAAAATAGTACCCTACTCATACTTACGTGCAAATAGAAACTTTTCTAATTTAGGAACCGTATTGGATGTACACAAAGCCATAACAGTCATATAGATATAAAAGTTGGCAGCTATGCGAAAGGAATAGCAGGCCTTAAAACTGAGTCTATCGCGAATCGCATTTCACGCGGAAGTTCTTGAAGCAATAGCTGTATTTCCTTGGGACACGATTTCATTTCCTTGATATTAACGGGCGGTTGCGTCTTCCAGTTCTACATACTTATTACTTCCATGCCTTGGACTTACACGTCATCATCATGCAACAGCGCCATGACAGCCGGCAGCAGTTGCCGCTCGACGCAGGCTTCCTCCACCTCCCCCACGCTGGCCAGTTCCGTCAGTAGCGCGCAGATGTACACTCGGATGCCGGCGCCGCTCGTGTTCTCGCAACTGCTTGCTGCAACTAGAATAGAATGATACGAACGTTCACAACAGGGGTCGCGAGGTTGTTTTATTGGTATTAAACACTCTGCTTTTCAATTCGACATCAGAGAAATATTAGGAACCCCTATTCTAATTTTAAAATTGATAAAATCGAACGTACAAACGGACATTACTGCTTAGAAGTAGTCATAGTCATTTGATCTTTTGTATCTTTTTTAAATACATACATCATACATGTATGACATCATCTTTTGTGAATAATTAGTTATTACCCAATCTAATCTACTTAGTTATTATTAATATTTGGTATATTAGTTGGAAGTATAAAGATTTTGATGTGATATTATGCATTTTGTATTACCGAGATATTTTCTATTTCTTTATTAGACACAAAATCTTTTGTTAGAAGCTTTTCCTTTTTATAAACAAATCTTGGACACAACCTTGACCCACGCCTTTGTATTCAATTGCCATGAAATTTGTCGTAGCTACATATAAGGACTAAATGAAAATACTAAAATACAACTAAAATCAATAAAACTGCTAGTCCCAAAAGTTAATAATTTTTACAAAAACATATTAAGTACTATTTTATGGACTGGTATGTCGCACTTACATTCTCTCAAATGCTGCAAATAGGATTCCAATAGAAGCGTTCTGTGACTCGCCGCCCACTTCAAAGGAACTGAGAACATTTTTACAGGCAGCCCTCTGATACTGCTGTAAACGATCCACCTGGAAATTGCAATACATTTTCAGTAAGTAGTACTTCGATGTGAAGAAATAACGTAAGTCTCAACAAATAAACAAATTATTATGATAAAACTCACTTCTGCAAGAATTCCCCGTGTTGCGCCGGGTCCCCCAGCGCCGGTAGTACGGTTACTAAATAAATACCAACTACCACAGTGTTCTCCACATTAACACTATGAAGTTTCTCCATTTTCTGCTCCAAATCGAGTATTGTGTCCAAAAACATAGGCATTAATATCTTCAAGGCGAATTGGACACCAAAATTGTCAACGTAACTACTAAATAGAGAGATCAGGAGCTCGTATATTGTCGGGTAGTTCAACACTTTGCTGCTCGTTGCCATTCCTAAAATTTGTTTTAATCTGAAAATAGAATTGGTTGATGATGAGCATTAATATTGACCAGGTCAGTGAAAAAACACGGAGTTAAATTGAAGCGATAAGGCTATCGCACATGCGTGCAATTTATATTTGTAATATTATTTTATTTTTAAAAGTACAATTTTGACTGACTGATTAAGGCATAGCCCGAAACAGGGTCCGCCATGTTATGACGTCACCGTCGCAGACGCCTTAGACACAGACAACTATTAGCCGTCATGTCATCTGTACAAGCGATACATAACATAACTGAATGGAAGCGTTTTGGCACCGATTGAAGAATTCAAAGTGAGGCTTTAATAGTGATGATTGTTATCGATTGAAAAGTCAAATGTAGTGTCAAATGCGCTTAACGCAACAAGTGCCAGCATTGTTTCCGAACGCACATGTGTATTGAAATGACAGCCAAATTGTAACA
Organism: Ditula angustiorana; assembly: GCA_963691745.1. NCBI lineage: Eukaryota > Metazoa > Arthropoda > Insecta > Lepidoptera > Tortricidae > Ditula > Ditula angustiorana. The sequence goes on from OY829484.1 coordinate 9,278,707, forward strand.
GCGGCACTGAGTGCGAAAACGCATACGCGTAAAAAATTCCAACTTACATATCAATAAACCAGTTCAACTCTGTCCATCTTACGTCTGGTTTCTCTGAAAGTAAACTATTCATTGCTACCAACAAGCTCCTAGCGTCCACAGCATCAGTGAAGTAGCACTGAAGGTCCATAAAGCAGTCCTGCTCGTTCTCTAACATCACATCTTGTAGCATTATTTCTGTATCACAGTTGGGGGTAACGTCTCTAACAGGTTGTACATTCACTACGTAGGCCAGTTTCGAAAGAACTAGAACCCTCATTACTTCTAAATATAATAAAACACACTTTGATTCATTGTCTTTGCTTGCTTTCATTAAATTCGATAAGATGCGGGGGCAAAATTCTGTTGAGAATTTACCTGAAAAAAAAAACCAGAGGTCAATAAATATGGTAAATTTTATGACACTCGTAAGTGCTTCCTGTAAGCCTGATTTGAATAAAGATTTTGACTTTGAATTTGAAATCAACTAATTACTAATAATAATAATAATTTTTAATGTTTTTGCGACATGTAGGCATTGAAATAAAGGTTCAATGTAAAAAAAAAATTAAGCTTAGATTCTTTAATGAATTGGAATATTTGTTTTATTTTCCAATTTTTATGAGACTTTTTGTACTCTGAACCGTAAAATATGAAGACTTTAAGATTGTAAACACATTTTTATTCAATATTTGTCATTAATATATTTTATTATTATGTTTAATGGACACTTTACTGCTATGCTACTCTTTGCAACAGAAATGTATCAAATTAGTTAATTGTTTGTAAATGAAATCAACAAAAACAATTTGCATAAAAAGAAATAACCAACATACCCGCAATTAAAGCACTTCTCGCTAACAAAGGTACGAATATCCTAACAGCATCCTTAACATTCTTCTCAACGGGATCCTTAAGAAAACTAAACATGAGATTCTCCAGCTGTCCATATTTGTGCTCGGCGACGGGACATATCAGGCAGGCGGATTTGAGTCCGATACTCCGTATTTCCGATTCGCTAGACTCGCACATGAGAATTACTAGGCTGAGTAGCAAGGATGTGCAGAGTTCTATCGGGACGTAGGGCGCTATGGCGACGCATATCTGGCTGGCGAGCACGCGGCGCTCGATGGAGCGCGAAGCGAGCAGCTCCGCGATCGAGGACAGGACTTCACCGCTACCTCCCCACTTCACTACGAGACAGGACGCTGGAAATAGACATAAAGGTATAAAACTGTGGTACCATAACAAAACGATATGGGCACGTAAGACGGCTCAGTAATTTGGCATGAGCATACTTGACTTTTCGTCTAAAATTCCTCAGTGGCAGATATTTTGCAAGTACTTAACTATAGTAAAAAAAAAGTATTGGTTATTGTCGTTGTTGGGAAGTTAACGCAAACACGTTCGGGACGTTTGTTGTGACAAAAACTTATGATACGTAATTATGTTGAATTTTTACGAGAATTAAACCCCCACCCCTCCCAAACGCAACGGCGCCCAGCAGCCAGACTGCCACAATTGTAGTCCAAAAATACGCCAGAACAAGACTAGAGTAATTTCATTCGTTAGAAAATGACGCGAAATGTTTGCTGCCAGCTCTTTCTCTATAACTTGCTTTATATGTATGGACCTTTTGTAGCCTGATAATAAATGATTTATTATTATTATTATGTATGTCTTTCCCATTCACGGGACAATAGTGCCCCGGATCTTTGGGAGGCGTGCGCGGAGCCGAAGCCAACACGTAGAGGCCCTTTAGACAATTTAATGTAATGTGATGGGTACACCGGGCGGATGCTGTCCCTGCCCGCATCCCTGCCGCATAGGGACATAAGCAGAGGCGGGCCCCGCCAGGCGTAAAGACTATTGTGGAAAGATGGGACCTAAACCTTACAAGACTACAGGGGGGAGAAAACGATGAACTAATGACTGGGCTATTGCGTGAGACATTATTATTATGTTGGTACGGTTTCCGATCACGGGCCCATGGGGACCCGGTCAATTGAAAGGCGTTCATGGGGCCGAAGCCAAAGAGGCCTTTGGTACCATATAATATAAATGAGATGGGCGCAACTATGGAGGTCTGTCTCATTATTATTATAACGCTGAAGGTTCTGCCGCGTACCTTCACAGATGGCGCGCGTGTCGGCGGGATCGGGTTTCTTGACGAGCGCGAGCAATGCCTGCAGCGTGCGCGCGCGCCGCGCGTCGCCGTGCGGCAGCAGCGCCGCGCTCGCCGCCAGCAGCGCCGCCGCCTCGCAGCGCCGCGCCACCAGCGTGTGCGGCAGTATCTGCACCATGAAAATATTCATCTTTAGACGTCGGTTACACGCTAATTCTGGCGTCAGTTCAGTCCATCATTCCGGTATAGTTTTGACTGATGCCAGAATGATGACAAAGTTCAGACTGACACGACACGAGACAGGTTACACGAAAATTCTCTCGTCATTCTGGCCAGAATGATGGACTGAACTGACGACAGAATGAGCGTGTAACCGACGTCTTACATAGTGCTAGCGGACGCGCGCGATTTCGTTCGCGTCAATAAGTAGCCTATGTCCATCGGGGATAGTGCAGCTTACTATTAGTGAAAGAATTTTTGGAATCTGTTCAGTAGTTCAAGTCCCCTTAAATACAAACAAACAAACAAAAAAACGAAGTTTACCTCTTTTTTACATTAGTATAGATAGTGTAGATTAGTGTAAATAAACCAAATTCGCTATTTTTTCCTGTCTGCCCGAATTTATTATAATGTATCGTCGGCCGCCTTCTAAACCACCCAATGGATTTTGATGCGGTTTTCACGGTCATTTTGAGATTTTTATAGGGTAGGTTTTTATTGTAACCTTGCGAAGCCGGGGCGGGTCGCTAGTTTAAGTTTTAAAAAACTTTCAAGAATTTAGGATAATACAATTTCAACGGTTTATTATCGTTGCCCGACTTAGAAAATCTAAAATTATGAATAGCTAAACGTTATCGCAATCATGAGATGTTATCGAATCTTACCATAAATACTACGCGTGAAATATCAGTTTTTAATTAAGCAATTATAGCCAACTGATCGAGCGTTGCTATCGCATTATGCCGAACGAACCTCGCATGTAATGTTGCTGTCGATAATTAAAGTAATTACACGATTTTACACGTACCACTGGTTCATGATAAATAATTACGATTGTTCAGTCTTTGTTTTCACGAGCAGTAGCTTTAAATAATGCTAAAAACTACAATGTATGTTGATTCACGTTCGTGAACTACTTAAAACAAAATGGTAAAACAACTTGGTTTTTCTCTGTAAAATGAAAACATAAAAATTATTATGTTTCTAAAAATGCACATTTCGAAAAGTAGGGTTTTATTTTATTCGTTTGATGTACCTATAAACAATTAATAAAACCCTACTAGTTAAATATTCTTTGTTACATACATCATTTTATACTTTTGTTTTACTGAGAAAAGTATGTATGTATGTATGTATGTAAATTCTTTATTGTACAAAATAACATAAATGACAACAAGAGATACAGTGATGTACAAAGGCGAACTTATCCCTTTAAGGGATCTCTTCCAGTTAACCTTAAAACTTAAAACTTGTTAACTTTAAAAGTCCAGTGGGCCCCATTTTATTTTTAGCCCCATAGTTTGTTAACTAAGAGATGGTACATCTTTTAAAACGCCTGCATCACAAATATTTTGTTTATTACATTTTAAGGGCCTGATTCACCACTCTCTGATAAGTTGCTGGTATTATTTCCGACAGATATCTGTTATGCCGTCCCTGTTTATTTTATGCACACATACAAACACGGTTACACAGACGTCTGTTAGATTTAATATCGGGAACTTATCACAGAGTGGTGAAACTGGTGAAACAGCCCAAATCTTGTATGTATGTAAAACTCTTTATTGCACATAATAATAAAAATAACAATTTACAAGAAAATAAATAACATGTACAAATGCGAACTTATCCCTTTAAGGGATCTCTTCCAGTTAACCTTTGAGCGATTGACAGGACATTTGAGTCGAGAGTAGACACACAAAAGAGTAGATAGGGCAAAAGAAAACAAATAAATATAATAAACACAAAACAATACATGCATATACAAAAATACATGTAAAAAAAAACACACACTTACGCATACAATGAACATAAACCCATAGATAGAATACAACTATACACTCAAACGGACACACAGTATCCGGTAGTTAAGAAAAGTCTTGTCTCTGGGCGTTTAAGATAAAACAGACACGGAAACGATAAGAACAAGCAGTTTTTGCACACAGTGACAAATTCTATCTTATTATTGACGTCACCTAAAATCATGACCAAGCAGTCAGCTACGCAACTGGCGAATGAAGCGGACCGGGTTAAAGATATATCCATGAAAATTTAAAGGAATTGGTTAATCTATTCTGGCTTTTAATACGCTAGAAAGAACCCAGTAGCAAGTAAAGCTTAAAATAAAGGGATGTTGGGGTGATCGTTTTTTAATTCCGTCTGCGTGGACATAATTTAAAAATGTTGCAATACGGTATTCCACTCACAAACAGAATGGCATAAAAGTGTATCTCAGTAAATTGGGAAGAAAAAAAAACATTTTTAATTCCGCAATATGCTTGTTTGAATCCAAATAAAAAATGTAGGAAATTTTAGTTTGACATTAATTTGTTACAAGCTGACGATATTAAAAATAACACGATTTAGTGTTGGCTCCATACATAGTCATTAGTCACGCTAGAGACGACACTGGCGCTGTATGCAGCGCGATGGAGTTTTCGCGACGCTTGCTCGTTATCATTTTACTACTCGTGACATTTCGAAAAATAGTGATCGTAGAAAAAAGTTTTTCTTCTTTTAACCAACTCTATCAATTTTACAAAAAAAGAATACTGTGTTCTGTTTAACCATCTAACCGCCGGCTACATTTTCATCTGACGGGCGTCCTTGTCGCCACTTAAAGCAAAACTATATGACTTTTGTCTTCATTATGAGACTGCAGCGAAATCAGCTCGATATTGGGACAAAATGTCAAAATGTACAATTGTTATACATACCTTAGGTAAGGTGTCAGCGACTAATGTCAACAGGCCTGGCAGCGTCACAGGTTTGTCGTTGTTGACCAGCTCAGCCAGAAGGTCGTTGTTAAGAGGCTCATTCAGACTTAGGGTCTCACTGCACCAGTTTATAATTGAGAGCTTGAGGGTGTTTGGTAAACCGCTAGAAGTAAAAACTACATTATTACATTTATTAAGTCTTAGGTTCGATTTTTGAAAATAATTTTTAGCATGTTTAAAGTGTATTCAAAACAGAAGTAAAAAAATATAGGTTAGAACCCTCAGTTTCGCTCGGCGAAACGACTGAGCTTAAGTTTTGCCGTGAAAATTAAGGATTTTTTTATGGAGAACTGCATACGGGACACCTGGTGGAAAGTGATCACCACCGCCCTAAGAGAATCGCTGATCCCTTGCCGCCCTTGTTGGGCTCCGAGAGTGAAGAAAGAAGAAACAGAGGAGAACAGTAGGATGCTTTTTGTACCTACACGCAGTTTTTGTTCGAAGAGAGACTGCTATTTATTCTGTGCTAGAGTATGGCTCTACCACAGCTAAACACACTGCAAATGGTGTTACCTGTCTATCCACATCTCCTTGTTGCAGTTCTCGATGCTGTTGTACTCGTAGTGCACCCGGGTCCACTCGCCGGCGTCGTTCATACTCAGCGTCTCGTCCAGGGTCGTGACGCTTCCGTGTCGGGTCGGGGAGCCCCGCGTGCTGGTGTCGCCCAGCAACGCTGGGTCGTAGGAGCTGGTATTGGAGCCCTCTTTCCTCATTCTATAATGCGTCATAATCAGAGATCATACAATTTTACTCCATTCGTTAAATAGAATAGTCATATACAACAGGCAACAAACTGGAACAAATTACCTTGCTACTCCGCGAAACCAAGTTGTTCCAGTTTGTTGATATGGACCTCCGCAAAGTAACGCCTGAATCTATTAATTATATACAACAGGTGTTACATTTAGGCTGGGTCCAGACCTACCATTTCTATTTTGTTTCTTTTCTATTACTTTTATAAACGGTAGGTCTGGGCCCAGCCAATCATATACGCGAGCGTATATTTTAACCGGAATTGATTGGTGCGGCTTGCGAGGGTCGAGCGCTCGAAAGTCAAAAATCACTTTACTGGAATAGATATCTGTCAAGTGTGTCAAAATAGATAAAACTTACATAACACTATTCTTTTCACTGTCAATCATCTCAAACTGTTCTGGAGTAGCACTGTGAGTAGAATTCCCACTCCCATAGTGATTCTCTGTCGCCGTGCAAGTTAAGGGTCTAGTTTCAACAGGGTCGACTCTAGGCAGACCCGCCTTCTCCTCAGGAATTTGAAGTTCCAACCCTTTACTTTCTGAACCAGGACTGGTTAAGGAATTCAAACTGACTATAGCTGCGTCATATAACTTTTGGAAGTTTAACTTTTCTGTTTCTAAAGCTATTATTTTTTGTTTGAGTAGTTCTATTTCTTCGGCTTGAATGAGTATCTGTGGAAAAGAATGAGGGATAAAAGTTGACTTCATGAGCGCAACTACAAAAATAGAAAAAAAAGAACGCATTTTTGTACGTAGTTTCATTCCAATAATTCTAAATCCTGATAATTTCTTATTGTACAAAATATGAATGTGAAATAACTTTAATTCAAGTGTTAAAAAAAAAATACTTTATTTTATGAGAATATAATTCCGTTACAAGCTAAGACATAGCAGCGTCTTCCTTGGTTGAAGAGTCAATGAAACGTTAATCATTTCAACGCCAAAGTCAGATATATCCGCACTATGAGCTCAACGCCAACGCTGGATATATCCGCACTACGAGTTCAACGCCAAAGCCGGATATATCCGCAGTATGAGGTCAACGCCAAAGCCGGATATATCCGCAGTATGAGGTCAATGCCAAATCCGGATATATACGCAGTATGAGGTCAACGCCAAAGCTGGATATATCCGCACTATGAGTTCAACACCAATGACGGTATATCCATCAACGCCTACAATATAAAAGTGACCTACTTGCATTCGGCTAAGGTACAGTTGTATCATCATTTACAAAAAAAACGGCTTGGAGTGTGAACAACGACTTTTGTTATTGACAAGGCATTGAAAAGATTAAATGCAAGTTTACCGTTATGACGTACCTCGTGATTCCAATCGGCATCATTTTCAAATGACGTCTGACAACTTACACAAACATTGTCGTCAGTGTCAGTCTGGCACTCCATGTCGGTACAGCTCCAATCCATTTCAGTAGAGGCGTCCGCTTTGGTAGCACTTATACCTGTCGCGTTCCCCCAGAATAGAGACACCAGCCCAGACGGCCGAGGCATATTCAGCCCCACATCATCCCAGTCCTCAAAGTCCTATAAACAAACTTACTTTTAAAATTAAAAAAGCACTGATTAAAGAAAACAAAGTATTTATTCAGACCAAATAGAGCACAAAAACAAAGAAAACAATGAGTAGACCAAAGTAGTATTACATACAAATTTCAATGTACTTTCAGGGATTTTATATAAATATAAATCATTTATTATCAGGCTACAAAAGACAGACCTTACAGACAAACATACATAATAACATTTTTGCTATTGACTCTATTCATTATAAGCCCTAGTTATAAGATACATTGTATGTCGTAATGGCATGTTACAGAGACACGTAGATATAAGTTATAACACCTGTATTACACAATAAAATGATTGATTGAATGATATAAAACAGAAAAATAAAACTAAATTATTTCGGAGACGACGCGGCGTGGTTCCGTCGCATCGTCGATTCGGGTGACAAGTTCTCCAGTGGCAGGCTGCCCCTGAACCGCCATTTTGTTGTTTCCATTGCAATCACCTTTATCTTCATCACTACACATTGACTATTTCTGTCTATCCACATGTTATCAGCTGCCTAGTCCTTCTAAACCACGCATCAGACTTTGATATGGTTCTTAGTGTCACTAAGAGATTTTTTAAGGAAGCTTTTTGTTATATTCTATATTTATTTGGGTTTTAAATTAAAGACAACATGCTTTTCAGTTGACATCTATATTCTGTTCTGCCGGCCATTTTGCCGGGAAACTGTCACATTGACAGCTCGCGTCACAGATAATACAACATCTCTCCTTTTTACATAAAGAAAATGAAAAGAAACTTAGCTTAAAACAAATTTAAATTTTAGTCACACACATAGTCATTCAAATAAGTGGGTCTCTTTACAAACCTTCTGGATTCCCTAAACTCAGGATTATTACTACTTTGTTGGTCTTCATCTTCGGTTTGGCTGTTATTGGAAATAGTTACTTGTTCTTGCGAATCCAGAAAACTTGCAGGAGTTACACATACTTCTTCAAGAAAGGGGTAATTAACTTCTTCTAGTTGAGCATGAGGCGCTATCACCAAATGCCCACGATTCCTTCTAAACAAACCCTTGTCTGTTTTTACAATAAATGAGCGAGGTTCTGTACATTTTTTTTCTATGACACCATATGTTTTTAAATCAGTAACCCACACTTTATCATTGACCTTTAACTCTAACATAGGTGATACTCTGTGTCTCTTATTATAATAGTGTGAATCTAGATATTTTTTTTTATTTCTTAAACTTTTATACTGATCTCCTACATCAATGGTTTTATTTAGTTTACTAGACACTATAGGCAAATTATCACGCAGTTTTCTACTAAACATCAACTCAGCTGGGCTGTAGCCACATTCAATAGGTGTATTTCTATATACCAGTAACGCTAGGTGTATATCATCATTTTTACTCAACAGAGCTTTTGCTATTTTTACCGCAGATTCAGCTTGGCCATTGCTTTGGGAATAGTATGGGCTACTAGTAATGGATTTAAATCCATATTCTTTTGCAAACACATTGAATTTAGATTTAAATTGAGTGCCGCAATCAGTGCGTACTACTTCGGGAATACCATACCTCGCAAATGTTTCCTTGCATTTTATGATTACACTATCCTCTGTCAAATCGTTTAGCTTAAATATTTCTAAATACCTGGAATAGTAATCAGTCATCACTAAAAACCAATTAGTATTAAATTTAAAAAGATCCATTCCAATCTTTTGCCATGCTCTATCGGGAACTTTATCTACAATCATCTCTTCTTTATGATTTACTCGCATTTCTATGCATTTCGGACAATTTCTTACAACATCTTCAATTTCCTTTGATAATCCCATCCACCACACTGATTGCTTTGCTCGTTCTCTACACTTTGTTATACCTAAGTGGCCTTCATGAATCTTTTGCAATATCTCACTTTGTAAGACATTTGGAACAACTATTCTGGAATTATACAAAAGTAAATTTTCTTCCACTGTGAAATTATGTCTGTATTGATAATATTTTCTTAAGGGAATCTCTACTTTATTGATATGAGGCCAACCTTTCACCGTATATTCTTTTATTTTAGAATTTACATCACTTTTTTCTTGCTCTGACATTATTTTACATAACATTTCACTATTCACAGATTCATTTACACACAGATTGAACACTAAATTTAAACATCCGTTACTCACTGTACTGTCGATAGTTTTTAATGGATTTCTTGAAAGAGCATCGGCAACTTTCAAATCTTTTCCAGGGGTGTATTTGACTTCGTAATCGAAACGCATTAGTTTAAGTCTGAATCTAAGTAACCTTGGTGTGAGGTCATCCAATGGTTTAGTTTGTAATATTTGCAAGAGGGGCTTATGATCAGTCTCTAATTGTATTTTTATTCCTACCACGTAATCTCTAAATTTTTCTATAGCCCAAACTAAAGCTAAACATTCTTTTTCAATCTGTGCGTAATGTTTCTCTGTGTCAGAAAGGGTGCGGCTCGCATATACTACTATACTTCTTTTACCTACTTTGTCTTCTTGCATCAATGCGGCCCCTAGGCCATATGAACTACTGTCCGCTGACACTATAATTTTACTGCTAGGGTCAAAATGTGCTAAAGTGGGGGCTTTTTGAAGCATTTTTTTTATTTCTCTAAAAGCAAACTCTTGAGACATTCCCCAGATGAATAAATTGCTTTCTCTTAACAAAGCATGAAGGGGTTCCAAATGATGGGATTTGTTAGGTAAGAACCGCCCCACAAAATTTACCATTCCTAGAAATTGTAAGAGCTCCTTTTTATTTGTAGGGGTTTTGAACTCACTTATTGCCCTAATTCGCTCTGGATCAATTGCTATTCCATTCTCATTTATTGTGTGGCCTAAATAGGTTATTTCTGTTACTCCAAATTGACATTTTCTTTTGTTTATAGTTATGCCTTCTTTTTCTAACCTCTTAAGAACTTCTCTCAATACTTTGTCATGTTCTTCTTTACTTTTCTCATAAATTAATATATCATCCATGTGTATAGCAACTTTTAAGTCTCTGAACAAATTATTAAACTTCATAGTAAAATATTCCGGAGCACAGTTGAGTCCAAAAGGTAACCTATTGTAGATATATCTCCCAAATGGAGTTATTATGGTTGTGAGTTTTTTTGAATCTTCGTCTAATTTGATTTGGTGAAAACCAGATGTTGCATCTATTTTAGAGAAATATTTTGCTCCCATAAGTTGTGCCAAAGTATTTTCAATTTTAGGTATAGGGTATATAGGTCTTTTAATGTTTTGGTTCACCTTTGTGTAATCCCCACATATTCTTATTTTATCATTTTTATAAACCACTACTATAGGAGAAACAAAGTCTGTCGGTTCCTCTATAGGACTGACAATACCTAAACGTTCCAACTTATCTAATTCTGCTTTGACTCTAGGTAGTAAAGGTATTGACACACTTCGCGGCGTTGCTTGTATAAAGGGTTGAGGATTATCTATTAATTTGATACTGAATTCGTCCTTAAACACTCCTAATTCATCAAATATGTGGGGAAATTCTGTCTCAACGCATACTTTGGAACAACTTTCTCTTAAGTTACTATTATTTTCTGCATTTTGTGTCATAGAGCAAATTGAAATAATGTTCATGCTTTCAATAGCTGGTCGCCCCAGTATAGCACACTTTAACCCTCTGATGACATAAACTTTGCCATGATACACTTTATCTTTGTACACTAACCTTAATACAGCAGTTCCTCTAACAAGTAAAGGTTTACCATCAGGACCCCTTACCCTATCCTCACACCGTCTCAGCTGCAGCTGGCTGATATTGTCTGGTATTGCAGTTATGTCGGCGCCTGTGTCTATCAAGAAATTCAACTTATCAACATATGTATCTCTATTGAAAACATCCACTTTTATTACATATTTTCCTAACATATTACATGAACCCACCTTAAAAACAGTTTCTTGCAGATCTTCTTCCATTCTTTTCATATACTTAGCTCGACACAGATTAGCAAAGTGTCCTGTGCGACCACAGTTGAAACATTTCACTTTAACCGCGGGACACTGTTCTTTCGGGTGACGTCCTCCTCCACAAAACCAGCAGGTTTGTTTCGCCTGTTTATTCTCCTTTGTCCGGATTTTGTTCACAAATGTCTCTTCTGTGCTACTGTGTCTCAAAATTTTATTTTCTCTTTGCTGCAACTCTGCCTGCTTCGCTATCAATATAGCATCTTTGAGCTGTAAATCTTCCTTTAACTGGAGCCTTTCACTGGTTCTTTTATCATTCAATCCAATAACAATCCTGTCACGGATCAGCTCATCTCTCAATGACCCATAGTCGCATGTTTCACTGAGTTTATAAAGATCAGTTAAGAATATCTCAAATGGTTCCTCTTCTATCTGGCTTCTAGAATTGAACTTGAATCTTTCAAATATCACATTCCTTTTAGGTAAAAAGAAATTGTCGAATGCTGCTAGCGTACTTTCATAGTCTAGGCTTTTATCAAACTGCAGCACTATGTCTTCGGCCCGATCCCCCATGTGATATATTAAACAATTTAACTTGTCCCCATCGCTTTTCTTATCGCTGCCACTAAGACTCATGTAGCGAACGAATCTCTTCTTCCATACTCCCCATTGTGCCGGGTCAAAGGAAAATCTATCTGGAGCCGCCACGATACTACTTGCACTCAACTTTTCTTCTCCCATCTTGTTTTCTTTTCTTTACTGTCTTCACGTTAGTCTTATAATACTATTTATTTTGTGCTTTTACCGCTGCCACCATGTTATATTCTATATTTATTTGGGTTTTAAATTAAAGACAACATGCTTTTCAGTTGACATCTATATTCTGTTCTGCCGGCCATTTTGCCGGGAAACTGTCACATTGACAGCTCGCGTCACAGATAATACAACACTTTTGATGCTAATTGTACCTGAGCGAAACCGGGGCGGGTAGCTAGTTTTATATAAAACTTGACTTACATACTGTAAGTAAACCGACTTTTACTAATAGTCTATTATCTTCTTTGGATAGTATGAAACAAAGTTTCTATCAACCTCCATCTGATCTCATATTTTGGCTGCTTACTTTTCTAAACCACTGGCAATGGATTTTGATACGGTTTCCAGTCAGAGGTTTTTTTATGCAAGGATTTTAAGTACAATACATAATTAAGTTTTCATTCGTAACTTGAGCCTGTGCGAAGCCAGAGCAGATCACTAGTAAGTTTATGTACCACATTGAGCATGAGTATCAAATGCTAGGCTAAAAGGTGATAATGTGTGGAACACGCATTGTTATTGTATGTAATAATGTTTTATTTATCTGTTTTGTTCACAGCTGTGCCATGTAGGTATTTACACTTGGTTGTGGTAAGGATAATCTAGGAACATATTAAGTGGGTATAGAAGCATTTAAATGATCAAATACACCGAAAAATTGATGACCATTTACCGGATATACCTTACATAGGATAGGACTTAACAAAGAAAAATTCATACTTTTTAATTTCCACTAAAAAAACCCATCCTAGGATTTGTTTACTTCAAATCTTGCAAGTCTAGTTTTGGCTTAGAATTTCATATGCATAAATAGTTCAGATGACAATACAGAATTAAAGTCTAGTCGGCAAAAAAATTTGTGTTCAAAAAAAATGGTTAAAAAAAATGATTTAGTAAATAATGGTATTGCCACTTAAACTTCAACTTATGCTCACAAACCCACAAGTAGCAAAATTTTTTACTGAATGGTTAGTCTAGTGTATTGATAGCATAATAAGAAAATACACAAAAGTACTGTATCTGTTGTAAATGTGGTTGGTATTCAATAAAGCATATTTATTGTATTGTAGTTTCTAGAAATGTTCATGACATCTACAAAAATTCTTTTAAAAAAAACAAATTGCATTAAAAAATGATGTGTAACAACAGCAACAACACAGCGTATTTGCAGAATAGTTTGTTATTTGTAAAAACTTTCGAATAACTTACCTGATCAGGATTTTCATCGGAGAATGTAATAGAAGTGAGTTTATAATCCTGAAGCAACAGGTACTCGTTTATAAGGAAGTTGAGAGCTCTGCGCTCGTGAGGTTTCAGGCAGCGCTGATTGAACTGGTCTTTAGAATTCTTATCTAAAGCTGATTCTCCATCTAAAATCAATTAAATTGGAAAAATGTGGTCATATTTTCTGACTATACAATGTAAGCAAAATATAAAAACATAAGTAAAAAAAAAAAAAGTTTTTTTTGCTGACAGTACTTTAATGTAAACAGCAGCACAAATCACTATTGGTTTAATCATTTTTACTCTTGGGTGTTACAATTAATTTTGCAATGAATTACTGTTCACCTGCAAACTGTGTAAGGTTTGCCCTTAAAGCATGAATTGTTTCCTTAGCTTTCCGCAGTTCAAATTCTAGCACAGCCACATCACCCCCACTTCCACCACGATCGCCACCCCCATCTTCAGAGTATCGTGCCGTGTCAAGGGAATCCAGAGTTGCTTGGCTGGGTGAGCGGTCTGAAAAACAAAACAAAATTCTTTGCAAACTTCTTTAGAAAATTAAAAAGACTATTTCTAAATGTGTTCATGTGTTTTCTTCAATGAGAATCTGACTGAAATTTCTAGAGGTCTCCTTTGCCTTGCTATGTTGGGGTAGTAGCAAGGTTAAAGAGCTAAATCGAAATTTAAATAGATGCTGCAAGCAGCCAGCCTTTCAGCGTGTGAAACTACTCAACAATCAAACATCCACTTTCTGGTATTACGTTCTCACGTATAAATATTTGATTTATATATGATTAACTTACGCATAGAAACAAATTCCGATGCTCTAGAAACATGTTGCTCGAAATTCCCAGGATTTGAGAAGAATTCTCTCAGCTGCGGCAGTTCTTTACCACTCTCTACAAGTTCTGTATGTAGCTCTAATGCAGTTAAAAAATAATTATCTTTTAGCAATTTTGTGGCTATATCTTCGTACGCTAAGTGAGGCGCAGCGGCGAAAGAACTTTCCTCGAGATCCTTGTAAGGATTCATGATTCATATATTTTCACATAGGAAAAAAAAGTGGTAAATATATATATTTTTTTCCTACTTCCTGATAATTCATCTCACTGTCTAAAACAAATATGTCGAAAATGTTAAACTGTGCAAAATAAATATTCCAAATATAGGAAACAACAAGATTGAAGTGAAGATAGATACTTTTCCTCAAAAATGACAGATGAGTTGAATGGGGAAAGTTTTTTTTAATTATTTTATCCCCTCCGCGATAAGCAAAGGGATCAATGACTCTACACTCATGTCTGGTCTGTATTTCATTAGAGTAAATTTTCCGGGGTATTCCAGCTTTAGACCCTTTCAGGGTCGTGCTTGCACGGTTTGTGATTCAATGTCTAACTAAACTTTTTTATGACAAATTCACATTCAGCGCTTCAGAGTCACACCAAGCGAGCCCTAGGTAAAAGTAAATTTACAATGCGAAGTAGCGAGCGATAAAAACGCACGATCTTTTCGCTTCGCCTAACCAGGGGGCCTAGCACGCTAGCTTTTATCGATGACATAAAGCATTTATCTCGTTCTAACCAGTATGCGTGTGTGAGAGGGACCAAAGCGTTTATGTGCGCGATTAAAGCTAGCGTACTACTGTAGCAGCACAAGCATTTTTATCGCAGCGAAATAGCAATCACTTTGGATTGTGAATCCACCTTAATACTTTGGTAGTGTAGCGTGTGGTAGCGTGGTTTTTAAACTCAAACCCCAAAAAAAAGTATTGTCTATGGTTCTGTCCTGTCAAATACGAGCAACTGTCAATGTCGCGTTCGAATACAAACAAACGTTGCTTGTGCTGTGCTTGCCTTGCTTCTTGGGCCGTATATCGTGACCTACTTTCATTCTTTTGTATTTATTTGATTATGGCTCTAAGCTAGTAAATTCGGGTGGTATCAAAATATGTATTTGGTTGTTTTTATCAAAGCCACTATCGAAAATGGGTGAAGCATATTTTAAATTAAAGACAAAGTTAGAAGAACTAGGCTATAACAACACTTTACCCTTAGACTCAGTACCTTTAGTAGAATGCATCCTCGCAGATTTGCTTCAAACCACCCGGAGCTTGCAGCACTACATGGACTTGTCGAAGGAGGCTCTAACGCAACGCGACTCCCTGATGTTAGAAGCTGAACCGTACAAGTGTGACAACGCTAACCTCATTCAAGAAAACAATCGCCTTCACAGCGAAAATATTAGCTTAAGAGAGGAAGCTCTCAGGGCGTCTAAGGAGAGTAAGAGAAAAATAAAGTCATTATCAGATGAGCTTATAAAAAAAGACTCTCTGATTAATAAGTTGCAACATGACATTAGAGATTTGAGCTTACGGGGACTGTGTGCTGGCACTCAGAGCAGCCGCAACAAAAGTAGAAGAAAAGACAGTGGAGACAACAATACCACTAGAGTTTGTATCTGCAATGACAAGCAGTTCAATGTTGATAATGATGTCACAGAACTAATGAGAAAGGTCCAAAACTTGGAGGAGAGGAATGAGTCATATCTTGATGAGATAACACTACTGAAAAGTCAAATTGAGCTGAGAGATAGTGAAATAATAAGATTGCATATTTTACTTGAAGGTGGGAGGCCCCTCAAAGCAGTCAGCAGAGATGTTTGCATCTCACACTCTGAAGGTAAAATTCAAGATTTACTAAAACAATTGCAGGATATGGAGAAAGCAAATGATCTTTTGAAAAAGCAGATTTCTGAAGGCTTAAGAAAGCAACATGAGGCCATGCAGCGCGCTCTTGATCTTGCAGATAAGAATAAAAGTTTACATGATGAATTGAGGAAAGTGGATACTTTAGCTTTGACAGTTGAAGAAGACTGCAACAAGAGAATAGCTGCAATGATGAATGATGTGAACTTCTTACAAGCTAGAATTGAAGGCCTGACCATGAAAAATTCAGAATTAACAAAAGACCTTTCTCAGTCAAGTTTGAAAGGGACACCAAAACTTTGCAAACTTCAAGAGGAGCTAAACATGGCTTTGAAAGAAAAAGATGCATTGAAAAAAGAGATCACAGATTTAGTTGACCTTAATAAGAGTTTGCAGGATAAAATTGTGTCAGTTACTTCACGAAGTAACACTTTTGGTATACACAATGAGGATCATAGATTCAGTACAACAAGTAAGATGTGCCCTACTAAAGATGAATTACAGTTACTGCTTGAGGGAGAAAGAAAAAAATATGAAAAGTGTATGTCTAATCTACAAGAAAAATTGACTGAAACAACAAGTATGTTTAACATGCATTTAACAAAATGTAAAGATAAGGGCTTTAGTCCTAGGTCACCTACTTCTGCTGATAGTTCGTTTATTAAAGATTTGCATAAAAGATTATGCGAAAGTCAGCAGGAAATACTGATGCTAAAAAAAGAAAACGATGAAATCAAAGCCAAGATTGCATTCCAAGAAGAAGGAAACAAGCAGAATTACAAAGATATTATCAGTCATTTAAACACTGAAAATGCTGAACTTTCAAAAGAAAATATATCTTTAAGTCATCAATTAAGTCAATACAAAAATTATAAATCTGCTAGATTTAGTACTGGAGGAGAATATACAAAACGAGATATACTGAAGCTTCAAGACGAAATAGACAGACTTAAACAAAGTACTCAAATACTACAAAAAGATAAGGAAGAATACATGTCTCGTTACAAAGAAGCTATGGAATTAGTAGATAAACTAAAAAGAGATCTATCATATAAACATAGAGAAATTGAACAGTTACAAGAGGAAAATAGTTCTTATAAAATGACTCATAGAACTGGAAAAGCTTCTGCTGATCATCTTAGAGAAGAATGCAACTTTCTGAGAGATCAAATAAAACGAATGCAATCCGACGTTATAAAAGAGAAGACATTAGCTAGTCAAATTAAAAACATACAGATGGAAACTGAAAGAAGTAGTAATGAAGTGCAGAGTGATTTATTATGTGCTCAAAAGAAACTTAGTCTTTCTAAAGATACTATTGATTCATTAGAAAGAAAGTGTAATAGTTTACAATCTGAAATAGTTTCATTGAAGCATGATAAGTCAAATTTAATTGAAAATATAAAGAAAATTGACCAAGAACGTGATAAATTAGTGATAGAACTGGATCATAAGACTGAAAACATAAGTATACTGGAACAGAAAATGAAATCACAGAGCTATGACATTAGTAAATTGGAAAATGAAATATCTGAACTCAAAAGAAAAATAAACATTAACAAAGTTTCAGAACATAAATTAGTGGATGATGAAGCACAAATAAAATTTTTAAATGGGGAAATCTCGCGCTTAACACAACAATTTGACAATGCTATAATTGAAAATAAACATTTGCAAAATAGCCTAGCTGATGCAAATGGTACTTTGAAATTAACAAAGATTGAGTATGACAAATCCAGAAAAGAAGTTGAAGGTCTTAAGCAACAGTTACAGCATTATGTAGCAGAGATCAGGCGAATTGAAGAAATGCTTTCACAGAAGGAAGCCGAAAGATCTGATATGCTGGAGCATTTTGCCAGTCTTTCAGTTGAAGCAAATATTCTTGAAAACACAAATCATTCATTAGAAAGTGAATCTGCTTCTAAATCATTACAGTTACAATCATATATTAGCAAAATACAGGCCTTAGAAGAAAGACTTGTTGATAAAGAAAATGTAATAGATGCCCAGTCATCACGCATTGCAGCAATGACTTGTAGAATAACAGCATTAGAAAATGAAGTTAAGTTAATTTCTGAGGAGAAAGAGATTCTTGAACAAAATGTGACATATCTGAAGCAGATGTGCAACAATTTGCAAAAAGATCACACAAATGTGACACAAGGTTTAGCTGATACCGACTCGGAGCTTAAGCTTTACGAAAACAAAATTAAAAGTCTTTCAAATGCAAAGGCAAAACTCGAAGCTGAAAACCATGATGTTAAAGGTAATCTAGAAACAACAGAAAAGTTGTTATCAAATGCTAGAAGGGAAATTGTGGAGCTGAAACTTGCTCTGCAGGATGCTACTTCTGAAACGAAAGCCTTGCAAGATAGAATTAGTAGATTGAGCAGAATAGAAAGAGAGGTCCATGAGGTAAGCATTTTTCCTTCTAAAATTATCACTTGGATAGTAGTTGCAAATTACGAGAGTACACAGCCATTGATAGCGCTGATGATTTTGAAGAAGTTGTAAATAAGTGCACGCACTCGCAAGTCTCGCAATTCAATTTATTGATCTGTTCTGTATGTGCATGATTATGACCTACCCACACCCAAAGGTTGCGGGCTTGCGGGCAGTTGTAAGATACAACAAATGCATATTTATAATGTCTATCGGAACTTGAAAACGCAATTATATATTGTTTATTCACCTCGACTTTTCGACGAGTGAGATGCAGTGACGTACTGATATGCCAGTTGAAAATAAACAAAACGAAGTGAGGGTAGTTCATAAAAGTCGCACGGCTAAACAACAGTGATACCCACCACTTCAGTGTTCTCATGACCACGGCCATTGCAATACGGTCGAAACGTTGACGCTAATAAACAATTTATAATCGCGTTTAAGTTTCGATAGACATTATAAACATGTGTGAAAATCGCGAAACTTTATGGCAGCAAATGCAACAGCTAAAGAAGTGTACCATTCAGAAACTCATTAATTTAAATTTTCAGTCCACTTTGACTCGAGAGGAATTGGAGCTACCACTTATGTTGGAAGAAACAATACATGAGGTAAGCCATGAAGAGGATGAAGAAAGCTCTCGTTTTCATGAAGTGCGTAAAAGATTTTCAAAGTACTCTCATGGAAGTACTTTGTAAATGAATGCAATTTGTTTTACAATGTTATCTGTTGTTAATTATTTTAATTTTAAAAATATTATGAATTAGGTGAAATGTATTTCTCAAAGAAAACTGTATTGTACGAAATAAAATTTATTTATTACCATTGGATAAATATGAAAAATGTTTTCGCCTAAACCAAATCCTCTACGCTATACCTACATTGCTAGCTACAACAGAACTAAAACACTAGCTTTACTTACTGTTTTAACAGTGCTGTTGAATAATCAAGAACCATCTCCATATTCTCCATATATCTACTTAGATACTTAAATCACATTGCAAATTTCATTTTAGGCTTGGAGAAGTAGGTAACTTTTTTCTTTCACCATCAAGAATAAATTTCCAAATGTATAAAAACTGAAGTCTGATTTTAAGAGATGAAAAATTTTGGGTATATAGACCTGTTGTATGATGTCCCCTACCCTACTTGTTTTGTGTTAAACATGTAAGGCAGAGTAGACACTTGGGTACACCTATATACATAAACTTTTTCAGTAAGTATTTTTGTACAGTGTCCTACACCTACTGCAAAGGCTGTGAGTTCAATTCAAATGCTCACAGATGCTCCATTTCACCCTATTTATAAGGCACGGTCCGCACAGTGAAACTGCTTGAGAAAACTAGCCAAGAGTAATGTTGCAGGCAAACATCTTGAGCATAAATTGAGTGGAGGGGGTATGTTTACTTGTACACATTTATACTAGAAAAGGCTACTGCGCAGTCAAGGTGAGTGCTCAAGATGTTCGCCGGGAACTGTATTCAACTGTAGGTACAGTCAGCAACAGATTATCTACATGGAGGTATATGTGGATTTACACACAATTCTATTGCTAACAGGGCAAGAGCTGTGTACATCTTTTGAACTTTCATCTGTGTAGATACATATAATTTGTTGCTGACTGTACGTTACTTTTAAATGTATTATATGTAATGTATATTGTGGCCAATAGTTTATTTACATGTGGTAACATTTTTAGGATAACGCAACTAACTCCTGATATTTGGATGTAAGCAATGTGTAAAACACCTCCTAATTCCAGTTCAGTATTCAAAGAAATCAAACAATATAAATAAACCATCTTCAATAAATCCTCCTTGCTATAATATCTACAAATATATAATTTTGTTTGCAAATCACTCAGTTTTAAGCTACCTCTAGTATTACTTACTATTTTCTATGTATAAATTTGAATACATTGCTCGTATTTATTTTTTTTCACTTTAAGTTTATTGATTACATGGGTAAGTACCAAAGTTGTATTGAATATATATATGTAGTTTGTGCACTAAAATATCCTGACATTAACAGAGTTTATACCACATGGCATTTCTTACAGATATTGCAGTTTTTGTTTACTAGTCAAGCTTCAAACTGAATAAACCAACTCTATTGAAACTTTGCATCCATAAGTAGAATAAATAAATTAGGTCATAATAAAAATTGTTTTCGAAATCCTAATTTAAAGTAAATTATAGCAATTATTAGTTCTCCATAATAAACTACTAAAAATGCATAAATGCATGTAGCCTTTTTATGTTATTTGTTCTGAAAATATACCGTTGTCACCTCCTAAATTTATGTATTATGCTTGTTTTTGTACAAAACTAACAGAATTCGTCGATTCAGTTCACAGATTAAGTACTCTGTAATTTGTATGAAATGCGGTGTGGCAAAAACAAAACATTTCTAAGAACTTCTAAGAACTGAATAATTTGATTATGTAAATTATTTATCACATTTTGTTTCATACAATTTTGTAATTATTTAATGTTATTAAATTAATACTAAGTCACAGTAAGCAAGCATTTTGAGTGACTTTCGGTGGGTCTAAAATAGAGATAATAATGAGCAATTAATCATAATCACAGTAGATTTTATATGAAGGATTATTGAATGTTAGCTGTCTATGATAAAATTGGATATTTATATATGAAAAATGTTATAGGGTTTTTAATCATAGAGAGTTTCGTTGCAGAGTTTTAGATCAGACTATATGAACAGACAGCTTGCCATGGAACTAGTTACAACTGGTTACAACATATTAAGAGAAATAACTCAACAGTTTTGATATGCCACGAAAGTCAAAAGGAATGTGTTTTGAAGTAACAATTTATATGATGACCTGGAAATGTGTTTAATGAAATGAATGTTGTTTTTGAAATGCTAAATATGCTGGCAAGCTGTCAGTTCTTAGATAATTGCTTTGTTTATATTTACATTTGTCACTGTAAAACTTTTCAGTAGCTTACAATTAAAAACAAAACATATGGTTTTGTTCTTTCAAATGTAAACTATTCAGTGAAATCACAATAGTTTCTGCCAAGGATATAACTTACGCTATTAGCATATATTTACATTTTAAAACTTATTAATTTAGTGACTCATTCATTGCATGCCAGTAGCAAAATAAAGTTCATTTTTAATTACCAAGTAATACATAAAAATTCTAATATACATATCAATAAATTACACATACAATAGAAATATTATTTACAGCATCCTCATTATAATAACTAATGAGTATTTACTATTATACACAAGGACCAGTGATAGTTAGTCTATGCTAATATATCTGCACCTTCCTATGCCTTTTACAACAATAATGCTAAGATAATTGACTTTTAATTATTTTAAATTTATATATAAATTTCCTAATTTCATCACATTATATTACAAAGTTGCCAAAACCCTTGTGAAACCAATGCCAGCTCCGAGGACTGTCTGTCCTATGCCCCAGATCATGGCGTGTATGGGCGGCATAGCCAAGTTCGCAGCGCGGTATATGAAGGCCACGGCCGCGCTGCTCGCCACCCCTGCCGTTACGGGGCTCACGACACCCATCACTATTAAAAGGACGGGAAAGAACTTTCCATACTTGTGCTTCCGTAGAGTACCGAACGCGACCAGCCCCGCACAAGTGTGCACGAAAACGGACGAACACAGAGACCACAAAAACACTGGATACCACATCTCGCCAAATGTATCTAACGGATCACCAGGCGTTAATCGAAACACATCCACGAATGAATCGAATTCAGACACCCGGAACTCCGACAACATGTCATACATGTTGTCTTATAGGTTCTGATGCTTACAGGCATCGGGGCAGTTTTCTTGGTCATGAAATATTTCACTAAATAGAAACTGTTCTTCGACACAACGACATCAGTCGATACTTAACATAAGAGGGCATTTAATTTTGTTAGGTATATCATGCGAAATGAATTTTAAAACTAATTTAGTTTCTATTTTATCGCGTCGTTTGAAAATAGTATAAAATCACACAGTGCAATTTATTATCATTGCCTTCGCCTTCGCTTTCAATGACATTTTGATGAAATGACAGTCAATCAGTCAGGGAGGGATTGATAGTGATGCGCGGAAGTACGTACGAGAATCGATTTCGGTGACATAGTTTCAGGATCGATTCACGAAGGCATACTTTTCGAATCAAAAAGCAAACTTCTTGTCCATTCCATTGTAAAGTTAAGGCGTTTTTCCAAAAGTGTTTTCCTTTAAATTAAAGATTTTAAAGTTCTTAAGAGTGCTTATTTGGGAAAAATAAATTCACAATAAAAATCAGAAAGTCGCCTTAATTTTAAAGCAAACCTTTTTACTACGTTCTCTGGACAACAGGCGATTCTCGGTTCATACTAAATTCATCTCGCACGATAAAAACTGTCATTCCTTTTGAATTTTCATGTTTTGCTGTGATTTTTTGACAATGAATGAATGCGAGATGAATTTTGAAGAACGCGAGAATAGAGGTGGATTCACATTTGCAAAGTTGCGAATGATAAAAACGAGCGATCTTTTTGCTTCGACTAATCACAAGCTTTGCTATAGCAACGAACGGTTTTTCCCACCGCGATAAGGCATGAGTTTCATGTGAATCCAGCTTTAGAGGCCCGCTTCATGTCACTGTTTGTTTCTACCTCTGACAACACTTGTTTGATGTACTAAGCGAAGTTAGCATTTAACCAAGATCTAGAAGACTTCTACTGTGGCGATAATTTCCAGGATTTTGCTAAGTTTTTTCCACTTAACGAGATAAAAGTTGTCAAATTTGGAAGAATAATTATACAGCTGCAGTGTCATTTAAGGTAAAGCTTTGTTCCCCTTACTAAAGATAAGATCGTTTAACACAATCATGACATTCCACTGATGTGAAGTTGGCGATCTTGACATTAGCCATGTAAAATCGAAACATTGCGGTGGTTCTCTTGATTATAACCTATCTTGTTACCTCGTGATATTTATTAAAGTGAGTGTTAGAATTTTAAGTGTGTAGACAAAGCTTTAACAATGGGGAAAGTGCGGTCTGCTACCGGGGCTCCCCGGAAGCAGGGTTTCAACAAATCTGGGCACTCCATGAACCCAGATCGACCCACCGAGGGATTGAAGGGTGTTGGCAATCCCAGGACCAAAGGGACCATCAAGCGGTTGCAGATGTACCGTAACTTTAAAGCTAAAAGAGACAAAACTGGTAAAATCATATCTCCTGCGCCTTTCCAAGGTTGGTTGCCGTCGGGAACCCGGGCTCGTGTGGAACCCAACCAAAAGTGGTTCGGCAACTCTCGTGTCATCTCACAGAATGCCCTTCAAAAGTTCCAAGATGAATTTGGGGCTGTTGTTAAGAATCCATACCAGGTTGTTATGAAACCAACTAACTTGCCTATAACATTACTCAATGAGAAGGCCAAGCAAGCTAGAGTACACCTACTGGACACTGAAGGGTTCGACAAAACATTTGGTCCCAAAAAACAGAGGAAGCGCGTAAATTTAAAATTTGGTGACTTAGATTCTCTATCAAAGGCTGTTGAAGAAAACACTGATAAATATGATGAGACTAAAGATATTGATAGGGTGCGAGAAGATACAGGAGTTCGAGAGGGACAAAGAGATTGGGTGTTTGGAGCTGGTATGAGTAAAAGGATTTGGAATGAGTTATACAAAGTGATTGATTCATCCGATGTGCTACTGCAGGTATTGGATGCTCGAGACCCGATGGGAACTAGAAGTCCCTTTGTTGAGAATTTCCTGAAAAAAGAGAAAGCACATAAACATTTGATATTTGTTCTAAATAAAGTTGATTTAGTGCCCAACTGGGTGACACAGCGGTGGGTAGCTATTCTTAGTGCAGAATATCCTACAGTAGCTTTCCATTCATCTCTCACGCATCCATTTGGAAAGGGTTCCCTCATCAATTTGCTGCGACAATTTGGTAAATTACATATTGATAAGAAGCAGATAAGTGTGGGGCTGATTGGATATCCTAATGTTGGGAAATCGTCTGTTATTAACACTTTGAGGTCTAAGAAAGTATGTAAAGTTGCACCTATAGCTGGTGAAACTAAGGTTTGGCAGTACATTACTCTGATGAAGAGAATATTTCTCATTGATTGTCCTGGAGTTGTATATCCATCAGCTGAAACAGACACAGAGAAGGTGCTTAAAGGAGTAGTAAGAGTAGAACTAGTACAAAATCCAGAAGATTACATTGAAGAGGTTATCAAAAGAGTTAGAAAAGAATATTTAATAAAGACATACAAAATTGACGGGTGGGAGACAGCAACAGAATTTTTAGAAAAGATGGCAGCTCGGACAGGAAAACTACTAAAAAAAGGGGAGCCTGATATCAATCAAGTTGCAAGAATGGTACTTAATGATTGGCAAAGAGGAAAATTACCATTCTATGTTGCTCCTGAAGGATTTGAAATTCCTCTTTCAAAACAGCCCAAGGAAGATAGTACAGAGAAAAATTCCACAGTTAAAGAGCAGAATCCAGAAGAAACCGTTACAGAAGAAGTCCCAAACCCATCAAGTGACGAGAAAGTGGAGAAAGAAGAGCCCATTATTAGTATAAATAATTTAATAATTGCACAAGATTTTGCTAAAATTCGCGTGGGTCTAAAATTCGACAACAATGATGATGTGAAACCTCTTGACGATATCAATATACCCAATGAATTAAAGGATGTGGATGATAAAAGTGACAATGAAGAGGGATCACAAGAGGGTGATGACAATGAGCAGAATGAAGATGGGAATGAGTCCTCGGATATTAGTGATTTTTATAGCAATGATGAGAATGAATGCAGTGATGTTGAAGATTACTTAACCAATGACCCAGAAACGGTTAAGGAAATAAGACGTAAGAAGCTAGAAGCAGCTAGTGGTTCATTTACAGTTGAAGAAGTATTGAAGGGGGGTAAGAAACGTAAAGCTGTTGTGTCTGGGGATGCTACTGGCAAGAAGAAGAAAATGACTGCAAAGGAAAGGCGTGCATTGGATAGAGCGCAACGTCGCTCTAAGACAGGAAGCAACTTTTATGAAGTTTCTAATGTTAAGAATAGAAACAGAGATAAGAAAAAACCTGTCTAAATTTAACAACTATTTGAAAGAAATAAATTGTTTTATGTAACCAATTTTGTTTTATTTTGTTGATTGACCTGACAGAGACAGAATAGGCAGTTTTTACAAACAAACGAGGTAAATATTTTATTCTGGAATTTAGTGAAAAATGTTCATATTTACTTTTATTAAGGTAGTGCTGT
Source organism: Ditula angustiorana (assembly GCA_963691745.1). Classification (NCBI taxonomy): domain Eukaryota; kingdom Metazoa; phylum Arthropoda; class Insecta; order Lepidoptera; family Tortricidae; genus Ditula; species Ditula angustiorana. The sequence goes on from OY829484.1 coordinate 9,304,559, forward strand.
TATGGTTTCAGATGTCTTCTGGCAGCGAGAGTGATGAAGAATTTGTACCTGGAGAGCCTGAACAGGTGTCTGAGGAGGATTCAGCTGATGAAGAAACTGATCTACAATTTGAAAAGGAACAAGAACACAAAACTAAGAAACGAAAAGCAGCTCAAGAAAATGACAGTACAAAAAAACGAAGGACTAGAAATAGCATTAAAGAACCAACACCTGAACCAAAGACTAAAGAACCTGAAGTAAAGCTCAATCCAGAAGAAGAAAAGAAAAGAGAGGATGACCTTTGGGCTATGTTTTTAGATGGTACAGATTCTAAGCCTAAGGCAGCCCCTAAGGAAACTCCCAGCACTACTCAGACTGCAAAACCAGCAGCAGACAAAGCCAAAACACAACCTAAGACGAGCAGTGATGACGACAAAGCTAGGGAGAGAAGAATATTCGAATTCGCCGGTGAAACTATTGTTGTAGAGAACAATATTATAAAGGAGAAAGTTAAAACTGCTGAAAGTACTGCAACAGGTACAAAAATTTTCATTCAAAGTCATACTGGTAAATTTATCAGTTTCACTTTCTTAAGTTTGAATTTCTTTACATCATTATCTTTTCACTTTTCATATTCTTTTTCATTGTCAATGTTGGTCTTTGAGTATTTACTATCATGTGAATGTAGTATACGTTTTTCCCAATTAATTTCCTAGCCATGTCGTCAATTATTTCCAGGGAGCAAACCGATTCCACCGTTGTCCCGCGGGCGATCGTCGGGATTAAAAGATGTCCTGGGTCAGCTCAACAAGAAAAACCAACTGTCCACTCTGGAGAAGTCCAAACTCGACTGGGAGACGTACAAGAAAGAACAAGACATCAACGATGAAGTACAGACTCACAATAAAGGAAAAAGGGGGTATGCTATTATTAGAAGTAATTACAGTACCTGTTCCTTGGTGGCTTTGGGTAGTCTTAATTCTATTGTGTCCTTTTTTTTTATATGTATTAAAGCCAACAAATGGGTGTGTTCACCTAATGATTAGTGATCACCGCCGCCCATGGATACCTGCATCATTATTAGGACTGCTGGTGCGTTGCCGGCCTTTGAAAAAGCGGTACACTCGCCTTTTGAAGGCACCCATGTCGTAGCAAGATGGAAAACCCCAGCCGCTGACCCATTCCATATTTTGCACTTCCGAGGCGAGGTGGTGCTGATGGAAACTACTTTTTTGTCGAGTAGACTACTATTCGACTAAATCGATATATGTACAATTGTACATATAACATATAGATCGCGAGCGTCCGCTAATTTGACATAAAGCTGCTTTCAACTACCCCATTGTTTAAATCGCCTGTAAAGTCATCTTCTTGGTTTGTGCCTTGGTATGAATTTTAAATCCTTTTGTCTTATGCATATACCATAGTGTGATTGCTAGAATGTTCTTTCTTCAACTTGCAGTTACCTGGACCGTCAGGATTTCCTGGAGCGCTCCGATCATCGCCAGTACGAAATCGAGCGTGACCTTAGGATGAGTCGTCGCAGCAACCGATAAGATTACAATATTACCGCCACGCCATATTAGTTTGTACAAAGCTTTCTCTCTTAAATAAACATTAGCCGTAACAAAACACCTTTTAATTCATAGGTAAGGACATGGCGGTTCTCACACTGGCATTGCGCGTCGCCGCGATGTGCGAAGAACATGGCTCCCGCGTGAAAAAGAGTCGTCAGTGTGTTGTACCGAGCGTGTTTTATATGCGAACTGAGATACTTGTAAACAGTGTTCAATCTACATCTATAAAATCTAGCGTTTTGCCAATGTGATAATCGCCTATTTAAATAAGTTGAGCAGCTAATCAAATCATCATCATAACAAATTAGAAATTGACCAATATTAAATTTGTTAATATGGACCTCGGCAAAATGCCAGTAATGCCTGAATATTTAAAAATCTTTCATATGATAATCTAAGACTACAGATGATATAACAAGTATAAACTTGAAAAATACATATTCAAACAAATCGAAAGTATATGGTGTCATTGACGCCATAGATGGTCTTACCTAAAAAAACTGTAGTGATTGAACTAATAGTTGATCAGCGTTATTTATCATTGAGATCAGTAACAGTGAACTGAAGCGCTAATACAAGCAACCCGAAATTGGACTTAAGTCGTAAATCTGCGTTCTTACTACACGTATAACGGTACTGGACTCATTAGTAGCTAGCTTACTTCACGATCCCAGTCATTAGCAGACATGCGTCCGACTCTTACAAACTAGTCTTTATACGTTATGAACTAAGGCTCAACTTACGTTTAACACATTTGCCTAATTAGTTACAATGAAGGGCGTTGTTTACAAATAAAAGTTGAGTTACAATTAAAACTCAAGTTCTACACAACCTAATTTAGGCATAGTGTTAAAAGCTTTCGTTATAGGCAACGAAACGCAACACGTTGCATAGGCTGACCTTATTAAACTGCACTATCAGCGAATGTTGACACTACGTGCAACTATTCGAGTTTGGCTCCCACAGCCACTTGCTTCTAGCGTTGTATAAACGCATCAAACAAGAAATCAGTGGTAGTCAAATCGGCCCAAGGACCATAATAATATCGTTTGACTCAATCAGATCAATGAATCGAGGCGGACAATGAATTTCAATCTGCGGCAGGCGGCGGTTGGTCCGGCGAGTGATTTGCACACGCTGCGCTAATCAAGCACTAAACATTCGTCGAGGCCACAGTGTCACTGCGTGCTGCTTGCAATAAAGTTGTGCTTACGAATTGGACACTAAATACTAAGATATTTTTTAGTGATTTGATTAATTACTAGCTTTAGTGTTCAAAGCCAAAATTTACAATAACAAGGGTGTATGTGATATAGTGTCGGGTGATGTGAAAATTACTTTGAATAAAATAAACAAACATGACGGCTTATGGACGTTGGACCTTGTATGATGGAAGCATGGATAATGTACAGGTGAGTTAAAAAAATCTATTTTAATAACTAATTACCTAGGTACTTAACAAAGCAGTTGCGTCATCAAGATGCCTATTGTCGCTGAAATCTGAAGCCGTTATGCTTGAACGTTATCTTACTGCTAAGTTAACCTACTTGAAAGTAGAAGCAGTTAAGTTTATGGTTTAAACGGTTTGTATTTGTCATAAATTTTGCCTAATTAAGACACGAGGGTTTACATTATAGTGGTAGAACCCTACTATAGCCAGTTGCTGCTGGTCGCAGTACGAATGTACTGACTTCTCCAGGTAGTGCCACACTCTAACAGAATACCGGCGTAAAGTAGTAATTGGTTTCGCACGGTGACCGATGAGACCCAGAGATGGGAAGGCAATCCTAAGGCTGCCAACGGATCAGCGACTCTATTAAGCGGTTGCCGATTCCTGCGGACGGTGGTGATCACTTGCCATCGGGTGAACTCATCGACTTTTATGTATATACTAGACACGCTATACGCAACAGAAACAATGTCACACTGAGGTGCGCTACATGGCCGCAACTCATGTGCACGTAAGAAGCAGATTCTTTTATGTGTCACACTTAACCAAATATGTGAAAATTCTGTAACAACACAGCATTTCCGGGTTTAAAGGACAGCCGCTGACTTTTGAAGCCGCAAATGCCGTGTTGAGTTGCGGCCATGTAGCGCACCTCCGTGTGACAATGTTTCTGTTTTGTACAGCGTGTCTTGTATTTACATAGAAGTGGATGGGTGAACTGCATCCTTATTTGCTCTCCTATTTCATATTAAAAACCTTGTAGTAACATCTACTGGAGGTTGGTAAACGTTTCGCCAACTGCTCCACGGAAGTTTGACCAATTAAATATTACGTGTATGCATTTGGGTCACTCTTTAAAGAAATAGCAACGAACAGGAACTCTAAATTCAAAAACTCCACCCCTTTGACCCCAATGTTTTATTTCGGGTCCATAAAGTTCAGGAACAAGAGCAGCCGATTGCAACAGAACCAGTCAATGCAACCTTGAAGAAGGCTGTAAAATTGTGACTAAGTGCTACTTGCTGTTTGTAGCGTCTGCATTCTTTATTTATATCTTATTGTTATCTTTGACTACATCTCTGTCAAGTCGTTTAGAAGCAGAAAATAAATTACCTGCCTCCTTTTGTACTATGTTAATGCATTAAAGTAATAAAAATGGGCAATGTAGAGCAATAAAAATATCATTTATTCTGTATTCTCCGTGCTTATAGTTACACTTACTGCCCAAATTATTCTGTAGTAATAAGTTTATTTGTCACTTCAAAATAATTTTGGCAGTAGGTAAGTTTAACAAAGGGTAAATAGTACAAAATACTTAAACGCTGGATTCATTTCTCTACATTGGCTGTTTCTGATTCGTACTTTTTATGCTTCTGAAAATTATCTCGCTTTTGGTCATCGTAAGAGGCTCTACATTGCAGATACAACAATTAAACATACAATTAAATACAACCAGGCCCCTCTTTTCCTTTGGGCGCTCTGGGCACATGTGCAGGGCCCTGTGATCCACGGGGGCCCCTAGTTCTTAACAGATCAAAAACTATAATTATATACCTGTTTTTACTATAACAGCCTTCTCATATCAGAGTCATAGATGCACCAGTATCCTAAAGTGCCAAAGGCCTCCTCAATGGCGTATCCAGTCGGGGGCCCATGGAAGCCATGGCAGGGGCTAGTTCCAGGTCGACCATTGGTATTTTTTTCTAATCTCATTGATGACTGTCCTGACTGAACTTTGTTTCGAAGGCTGGATCCGTCTTGGGCCTCCTATAGGTTAAAACCTGAATACACCTACATACCAACTTACGTGCTATATTGATAATTTAGTAGACTGCATTTTGGTTGCCTGTAAAAATAAAATAAGATCAGTTTAATACAAGGCGATGCATGATCGCATTACACATTGTTCGCGTTCTATATGTAGGTGCCTACTTATTTTGTTTTATCAACTTCCTTTGTTCTGTTCATTTACTAAAGATCATTCTTCCATGCATGCTTAAGTACTCGTAACCTAAAGAGAGTCGGGGTAAGTACAACATATGAGAAATCTTGTTTACATAGAAAAGAAATACAAAGAAGAAGAAGAATACAAAGTCGCTATACAATACAATACAATATGCTTTATTGAATACCACATTACAATTTGACAGAAATACAAATAAATCTTAATTTAGGTATCCAAAAGCCGGTCTTATCGCTTGAGAGCGATCTCTTCCAGACAACCTTTGGATAGAGATAGAAATTAAAACTAAGATAACAAGATGGTAGGTGGTGCAGGTATACGTAGCTGTCTATTCTCATTGTATCTTCGGCCGCTTACTCATTCTAAACCACGCAAAGGACTTCGATATGATTTTCACTGTATATGTATAAGAGAATTTTTACTGAAGGTTTTTTGTACAATACATTTTAATCGTACCCATGCGAAGCCGGGGCGGGTCGCTTGTGTTGAATGAAGTGCAAATGGATTTTCTTATTCTCCAGCGTTAAGTTAGTGTGAGGTTTAATACAGTGTATCTGCTTATGGTACAGTCAGCAGCAGAACCGAAAACCTCGTTGCGGTGCACGCCATGCACGGTGTATACCTACCGACCCACGCCAGCTATGGTTTTGTATGAAGCGTTCTTGGCGTGTGCCACGCCACGTGAGGTTTCGGCCTTAGGCTGCTTTTCCACCAGAGATGTGCGAGGATGCGTAGCGAGGGATGTGTTTGTAAGAACCAATAGAATCGCTTCATTTACCTCGCCTCAGTTAGCACAGCTCTGGTGGAAACGGCGCATTGGTTCTTTACAAACACATCCCTTGCTACGCATCCTCGCACATCTCTGGTGGAATCGCAGCCTTAGTCTGCGGCCTTACATGACAACAACATCTTAAGTTATCCTTCAGTGAATCCTTTCTTACGGACAAGTTATAATATTAAGTAGGTAAGTTGCGGGTGGTAGAACCTGTTGCAAGGTCCGTCTGGATCGCTACCGCCATCATGCTCACTAATCTAGCCGCTAAGCAGCAGTGCTTGCATTGTTGTGTTCTGGCATGGAGAGCAAGACAGCCGGTGAAATTAATCGCACAAGAGGTATTCCATCTTAGTCCTCTGGGTTGGCAACGCATCTGCAATATCCTTGGTGTTGCAGGTGTCTATGGGCGGTGGTGATCACTTACCATCAGGAGACCCATTTGCTCGTTTGCCTTCCTATGTTGTATAAAAAAAAACGGAGCGAGTTTTCGCATGTGAGTAGCATTACATTGCGGGGTTGGATCGATATGATTATTACATATCACACTAGCCCACAATATAATTTTAAGAACTTGCTGTATGTATTAAATACATAGAGCAATTTTTTTAAAGGAGGTATACAGGGTGTCCCAAAACCCTTCAAAAAAACATATACAGGGGGGTAGTGTAAGTGATTGCGAACAACCCTATGTATTTTTTTTAAATTTGGTTGTGTTTGAAAATTTTAATAAAAAATAAAACATTTTACTTGCGCCTAGTGCCTCTCCAACTCAATATAAAAGATGCATGTAAAATGTCATCATACAGTCATTCAGAACAAAATGTTTTAAACATAGAGCGAACGAATGATAACCAAGACCGAGTCTTGTCGTTTCTTGTCAAGCCTCTGTCAAGCGGATCAACATCAAAATGTTTTTCTATTATGGTTGAGTTGCATATTGCGTGAATAATTACTGATTTACGAATTGCTGACTTCGGTGGAACTCGATGGGTTACCATTAAATGGCGAGAAAGCGAGCGCGGGTGTTAATAAGATGTCTCATCAGTAGGCTTTTATCCAAGGCCTTATTATAAGTATAATATTCGTGTTATGTTGAACGTGCGTGGCGATTCTGACCTTTGTTGCGGCCCTATGATAATCAGCGTTATTGTATCTATCTACAAGTGCGCACTAGAAAATACCCTCTTGATGTCTCAGACATGGGCTTTAGTATCATATTTATGCTGATAAGGAAACCGTTTAGAAATGCCAACACCACAGATTTTACCTGTGCTGGCGAGAGACACCTGGCGATCTAGATGTGTCTTGTTCAGGACTATTTTAAAACGAAGATGAGAGGATAAGTCCATCCTTCTTTAGTCAGTGGCAAGAAATGGTCGCGTTTGCTTTCGATAGCGACTACACAGAAACCAAAACTAAAATCGCGTGATCATACCTGCAGACACAGTTGGAAGGGATAGAAATGAACATTCTAGGGAGTGAAGAAAAGGTGCATGGGGGAAGCCTCGAGCAACTTGTTCCTGGGCAGGACTGATGCAACTATGGGAAGATGGGTAGAAAGAAGTCATTATCAGGAAATATCTTAACAGTTCTACTAGTTTCAGATGAAAGTTATTTTCGCATTTAATTAAATGAATAAAGTCTACGTTTCAGTTTTATTCGCAAATAATTAGCAGACAATTGACGACGAGTGTCGTAAGAAAAAGACCCGTTTACTGTGTATTTGTTCGTCTGCCGTTGAGATTAGCTTCGCAAGGCCCAATGAAATTAGTAAATTTTAATGCTGTTATTTTATGTTAACGCTAGCTTATAACATACTAACAAAGTTTAATAACTACAATATCTGAGGATACATAAGAGAATATTATGTGATCTATCTTTAAAAATTGCCTTAATTCTCCTAGCATTTTGTCACTGGTGCAATGAGATTTAGGTAGTTACCTATGTTAGAGATGTTGATCAAATGCTATGTTTGTTTATTGTGAGAATAATTTATATGATTTATTAATTACGACTCTCCAAAATACTAAATATCATATCTTTCTTTCTCCGGAAAATACATTTACTGAGTAAAATCTGCGTATATTTTATAAAAATTAAAACACACGAACACTGATCCTTTCCTTGTATTTTTATTTCAGAAAGAATGATCAAAACTGTTTAAGTTTTAGAGGAGGCAAAACGAAACACTGAAACTTCGATCTGCACCATTTAATAAACATAATTTACCGCTTAAGGTGTAACTGTTCTTTTCATGCTCATTTTCAATGACTTCACCAATAAGGTGCAATGGCAATAATTTGCCACAGCTTTAGTGGTAAAAACAGGATTTTTGACTAGAATTGTATAGTAGTTATCTTTTACTAACATAGCGGCGGTGGTGCAAGCCCCTTATAATTTACCGCTTAAGGTGTAACTGTTCTTTTCATGCTCATTTTCAATGACTTCACCAATAAGGTGCAATGGCAATAATTTGCCACAGCTTTAGTGGTAAAAACAGGATTTTTGACTAGAATTGTATAGTAGTTATCTTTTACTAACATAGCGGCGGTGGTGCAAGCCCCTTCGCCACCTTAGCCCCATCGATGCACGCGGGCCTTTTGCCACCGCACTTAACAACCGCACGACGCAAGCCACATGACCCAGGGGGTCGCGTGTCCGTTGCTGAACGCAGGTTGGCCAAGCCTCGCAATCGTTTACACTTCTTTTGCGTGCCCCCATACCCATGCACTGGCCTTAATTGTCATCCACGTCCGAAACTGTGTGCTAATCAATGTCGCTGTACCCGGTCTTTAACCACCTGCACTGCTGAGCAAGGTAATATTCATCACTACCATTAACCGACTTAAAATAAGAGAGGTCGTTCTCAATTCGTCGGGATCTTTTTTTAAACATATTTATTATTTTAATGGGATGATGAATACTGGAAAAAATTTCACAGGGGGGTTTCAATACTTTGGTCGGCTCATGGGTCGGCCTAATACCACTGTATGTGGTGAATGGGTGGAAAAGTTGGATTATTTTAAATAAATCCTCTTTTATGTCACTATCTTCTTTGGTCGATCGACAAGGAACTTGTACCTGGCCATGACAGGATGACAGCTGATGACAGTTACACTTCATATTGTACGTCAATCAGAGTAAGCAAATGGGCTAATGCAAAACGAAGAAGATTATTTATAATAGTATAATTTTTATTTTAGTTTAAACTCTATTGAAAAAAAAAATAGTGTAAAACCGATCAATACTTTAATGACATCTTCAGATAACTTTACTTTATAATTGATTGGTCAAAATATCATTTCATGACTGTTCTTTTCTTTTACAAAATTGGAGTACTGGACCGACATTGTTAACGTTAATTCCTTATGACGTCGAGCTCAACGCTGATGCGCTTAGGAATATCAGAACTGATGTGGTAAGTATTCTAGCAATACCTCTATGCAACTAACCACCATAACCCCTGTTGCAGCAAAACGTACCGACAGGATGATAGTTACATATTCATTATCATGAATGTGCATGTTTCCTTACGACACTTTCCCTCACCGTAAAAGCGTTCGTTACTACAGCAATAACAAAAGTTAGAAAAACTTATTAGTCATGGCGGCTGGTTGAGGTTCGAATCCTTCCTTGCACATTCTTACCCCCGGGAAGGGATTAAAAAAGAGTTTTAGTAAATTCAAAGTTAGACCAAATCTTACTAGTCTACTAGCGACCCCCCCTGACTTTGCACGGATGTAATTTACCACCGAAAACTTAATTAAAATGTATCGTGCATAAAAACTCTCTGTACAAAATTGCCTAAGTGACAGTCAAAACCGTATCCATACCGTTGCGTGGTTTAGAAGAAGTAAGAAGCCGGAGATATGAGCTCAAACAGGAACTAAGATGGAACTGGATGGAAAGATAAAGATATGCTCTTGTCCTTTTGCTGCATCCTGCAGGATAAGATCAAGCATCTAAAAAAGGACATCCCTTTCATTCCCATAACTTATTTTACATATTATTCAAAGTCAGACATTGATATTCATGTTGTTTATGTTCAAAGTAATCGATACCTATTCATAAAGATTTTAGGCCATAATCGTGAATAATTAAAAAGTTAATAAATTGTAAATAATATTTGGCACTATGGATAATCATCCATAGTGCCAAATATTATTATAATTTATAAGAGTCATAAATAAAACTCGTGTTTATGTTTATTATGGCATTTTTTATGCATATGCGAATGCATTAAAGAACATAATTAAAAAAGCGACCATGTTCATCCCTATTTTGTCCGTCCGTCCGTCCGTCTGGTCGTCATTCCGTCCGTTCTTCCGTCCGTACGTCCGTCCGTCTGTCCGTCTGTCCGTCCGTCCGTCCGTCCGCAGACCGCCGCTCATCCGTTCGTCCGTCCGTCTGTCCGTCAGTCCGTCCGCCTATCCATTCGTCCGTCCGTCCGTCCGCCCATCCGGCTGCCGTCCGTCCGTCCGTCCGATCGACCGGCCGACTGACGAGTCCACCGGCCGCCGGCCAACCGAGCCCGTCTGTCGATACACCCGCTGCCCATCCATCCCTCCGCTCGCTCGACAGACCGACCGTCATAATGGCGTGTCCGCCCATCCGACCATCTGGCGTTAGCCCATCCGCCCACCCATTCGTTCGTCCGTCCGTCCGCACGTCTGTCCGACAGACCGACTGACCTATGGCCGCCGTCCGATTGCACTTCTGTCAGTCTGTCCGTCTGTACGGCCGTCCGTCCTCAGGCCCCACTCATCCGTTCATCCGTCCCTCTGTCTGTCAGTCCGTCCGCCTATCCATTCGTCCGTCTGTCAGTCCGTCCACCCGTCCATTCGTCCGCCCATCCGGCTGCCGTCCGTCCGTCCGTCCGTCCGATCGTCCGACCGACCGACTGGTAACCTGCCAGCCGGCCAGTCCGAGCCCGTCTGTCGTCACACCCGCTGCCCATTCGTCCGTCCGCCCGCTCGACAGACCGACCGTCATAATGGCCTGTCCGCGCGTCCGTTCATGCGACCATCTGGCGTCAGTCCGTCCGCCTACCAATTCGTTCGTCCGTCCGTCTGTTTGACTGACCTAATGGCCGCCGTTCGATTGCACTTCTGTCCGTCCGTCCGTCCGTTTGTTTGTCTGTCTATCAATCTGTCTAAAGTCCTGAACTTATTTTCGAAATTCCATTACCCTACGCCATTACCAAAGTTTTGCTATTGATAAGACATTGTGTTACATTAATAAAATGCACATACTAGACAATAAAGGGTTCTCTTAATTCTCCGACACAAATCCACTACATATTATGGTATGGTGGTGAAGTTAATGATTATTTTTTTAATACAGGAAGGCTAACATCGAAGATGGAATACCTCTTGTGCCAGTATTTTCACCGGCTTTCTTGCTCTCCACGCCAGAACTCAACACTGCAAGCACTGCTGCTTAGCAGCTGGATTAGCAAGCAAAATGATGGTGGTCATCCAGACGGACCTTGCACAAGATCCAACCACCTGCAAAACCTAAACCTAGCATCACAATGTTATCGTTTATTTAGTGCACATAGTACTTGTCTCCGTATGCAGCACACAACCATCGCCGCACCGCTACTAGTCACCACTTCTGCTTTAAGACTGCAGCGACCGGCGAACGTCACGCTACTCGCAAATGCCGATGTGTAATGACTTTGTTTGGGATTCCTTTATTAACTAACTAAAAAAACTTTTAACCGTCAGTTTTCACTGTTCAGTGTTAGTTCAGTTTTAACTGACAGTGAAAGTAGGAGAATCTTATGTTGCACAGAATCAGTTTTGACTGTCAGTTAATAGTGATCGTGTATAGCTCGCATAAGGTTGTATAGTACCTCGTCAAGCGGCTATGCTCGCGCCATCTTGCGAGCGATGGCTAGGATATCTGCGAGACACAATTGTAGCCCACGCTCGCTGTTAGGCCAACCTGTCTTAGTCGCTGCCTTACTACCGTTAGCATCATCTCCTACGCTGGCGACATGGATCACGCAACTCGACACCCGCATCCTAATGTACAGGTCAACAGTGTCGGTCGAGAAGGTGCGTATCACGTTAGCATTCCTGGACATAGTGCTAGGCGAACGAACGCGATGACGACTACCATCGTGTCGTCGTCGCGTTCGTCACCGACCCCGCTGTGTTAAGAACTCGTGCAGCGGTGATGCAGACGCTTGCGGTCCTGTGGTCCTCACTTTCTGTCACGCAGTCACGCGACATACTTAAACCACAAACCAATAGGGCTGTCGGGCACCACTGTGCTCACATTCATCACGGAAGAGAGTTCTAGGCTACTTTGTTATAGTTTATCGTCGTCATATGTGGCGATGCCGTTTGAATCTCGTCTGTAACTGCCATCCGCCGAAGCCATCTTAGTGCATGTGCGCACGGTATTTGCAGGGGCGTAGCGAGGTACGGGCAGGATACACGCGCCCCCCCTAGAAGATGCAGTTAATTAGCAGGAATGCTCACGAACCTTAAAGCAGGTATATTAGGGAGGTACATTTTTCTTCGCCTGCCTTCCCATAACAGAATCCTGGCTACACCCTTGGCCATTTGCCTGTGAAGGTACGTTGTGGGTAGGTTTGTGCCGTCTGTAATAACTCGCATCTCTGCAACGAGCTGCAACGCTTACTACGCGGTCAACACCGCAAAAAACCGAGCATCCCAGTTCTGCGCCCACAGATGCAGCAACAGTACCGATGTCGTCGAAGCCCTGCTCATCCTATAGAGGGTTTTACATGCGCTGCAATGTACTATTTCAACAAATTACCTTATATAACCGCACAGTGCGAAAGTACGTCAAAACATGTATTGTCGTTTTGAAGTAAAAATTGATACGCTTGTTAAATAAACCAATTTCATACAACCACAATCATTATAAGACTAACTAGCGCACTATGGGACTACTTTTTGAGAATAGGAATAAACAGTTTCAAAAATGTTTTTGTTTGTTATTTCTGGTAAACGCATTCACGGCCTCAAACACATAAGTGCAATTGGTTATTGCTTTGGAGGCGTGCCCGTTTGTTGACTCAACTTTTTAATCAAACCTCGGGCAGCGCCTAAAACGCACATTTGTGTTTGGGGTAGGCAAGCCACGTAATCACCTCTAGCATTTGCGCGGCTTGTAACCTGTGCACCTAGCACGAATCTTCTCGACACGCGTTAACTCGCTACGTAACTCAGTGTGTCTCATTCTAACCAGTCTAGTAGGAGAGAGACGCACTGAGTTACGTAGGGAGTTAACGCGTATCGAGAAGAGTCGTGCCAGGTCCACTGCTCGAATCCGAGCTGTTACAATACGCGGGAATATATCCGGTGACTACGTGGCTGTACGCGTTAAAAAGCACTTCGTGAACAGAAAGCGTATATCTTTATATCCGCTTTTCTAACCAGTATACGTTTGCGAAATGGATAGGTACTTTTTGTCCAATTACGTTTGTACTCAATATGTTTTAATGGCTCCTTTTTTAAGTTGCTTCGCTCATAAGACTCCTTTTACTGTTTATATTACCTAGCCGATGGAAAAGGACACATTAAAGTTAGAGAGGGATAACAAAATAGTTATCTGAATCAGAAAGGCAAGCATGCGCCATAAAATTTCTCCGCCGTCATCGTTTATGCCCTCTTTCATATTGGTCTAATCAGAAAGAGATGCAAACTTATTGTATATTAATTACGTGTGCTAGTCATGCAGACAAGAGTTTGGCAACAAGAAGTTTTAGTTGATTGTTGTTGTTTCTGGTTACTGTCGTTTGAATGAACGAATCTACGGAACGAATGATTTAGATTTAATGACATTCATCCTATTGCAATTATGATTAGTGTTGAAAGTTGATGGCCTAAAATTGTGACCGATATCTAAGAACTGTAAAAATGACGTCAGAGGGAATCCATTGTAAAGCTGGGAGGTACCGGGAGCAAACGTGTTTTAATACTTTCGTTTTTTTGATCCTACGTCGTCAAAAATTAAAATTTAAAAAAAAGAAAAACACAGGGTTGTTCGCAATCACTCACTCTATCACGCTGTATATGTTTTTTTGAAGGGTTTTGGGACACCCTGTATAACTGGTAATTATAGGCAGTGAGGCTGTTGATTATGTAACATCTACAGCCAGCAAGATGGATTCGCTCCATTAGACCCTTATTTAACTTTTTGGTACGGAATTATTATGAATTAAAATTGTTGATTATCACATTCACTATGACAAGCCATTACGATATGTGTTGTGACGAATGGCTCAAAATTCTAATCGGTTGATTACTCGGATCATGAAAATAAATTTAAAATAAACTATTTTATGTTTTGAGGTTGCCTACCTACTTTCAACTGACTAATATTTTCCGGTGGTAGTGCAGCGCAAATTCATTCATTAATAAACATCGTTCGCTTGTTTCTGCCCACGAGTGGTCGCGAAGGTGCAGCTGACGTAATCTGGAACGGTGAATGTAACCGAAAGGAAAAGTGGGCGCTACCGAATGAGCCTGCAACCTCGCCTGCGCCTACGCACCAATCCTTCACCCCTTGTCTCAGCCTACGATTAATCCGACCGAGGAAGCAATAAATAATGTAAAGGGCAAACTTCAACCACTGCAAAGGAGACCTTATAGAATTGGCGTGAGGGATAAAATGCAATTTTGTATTGAAACTTTTATGTCATTTGCTTCCGTGGAGTGCGATTGTGGATAATGTTCATTCATTAAAATTATATGGTAGGTATTAAAATGGGATAGGTTTAACATTGCCTGCGATTTGTTTAGTCTTATTCTAAGATGATTGTCGATACCTTGTCTCTATTTGATTGTAAGATTGTGCGATAGTACAGTACTTAACGGTCTGTATCTAATCGGCTCTATATTATGGACCAAACCATTTTTTTAAAACTGACTCGTAACCTATATGACATTTGTTAAAATATGGAGGTGTTTTGGTCAGTTAACGCCTAATCCTATTAGAAAGTACCAGATTCGGTTTTTGTTATTTATATAATTTTTTTAAACCACGGTTTTAGTAATATATCATTTTAAAATTTCAGTTAACTTAGGTATTACTTTTACTTCGCTCACTTACTCCGTTCCTACTAATAGAAATCCTGCTCTATGAGTAGGTTCCTTCAAGTGTACTTCTAAGAAAGCGGAAAATGGCTGAAACTACTTAACGGCTGGATAACAAAATTCCTCCGAGCGTGCGATGCGGGTTCGGTCGCCGATAATTGTTACGAGCACAACGAGCCTATTGTCGTCATATTCCATAATATTTGCTCAGGTGCGCGTCGTGAGCTGACCTGTGCAATGAATGAGCCGAGTCGCCGTGCGCATGTGCACTCGCGCTCGATACCGCACTACGCCCGTCCGGGGCACGTGTCCATGTGACACCCGGAGCCTGTCAGATGAGGAGGCTGTGCCGCCATCCCGACCCCATACTGGCAGCAAGGCGCGGGGTGCTCGCTGCGCGCGACTCTACGCGCCGCGCGTCAGTCGTCCGCTGCCGCCTATCGGAGCGGTTGCCTGACTGCATCGCCGTTTCTAATATTTTATATCTACATTTAATCGGGTTCGTTCCTTAAAAAAAACAAGAGTGCTTCCATTTTTACTTAATGAGATTTTACACGTGATGTGTGTGAACTAACGTTGATGCGTGCGGGATCGTGAAAATTCTTCGGAAAAGTGTTTTTCTTGTTTGTGGCCGGG
Organism: Ditula angustiorana; assembly: GCA_963691745.1. Classification (NCBI taxonomy): domain Eukaryota; kingdom Metazoa; phylum Arthropoda; class Insecta; order Lepidoptera; family Tortricidae; genus Ditula; species Ditula angustiorana. The sequence goes on from OY829484.1 coordinate 9,320,016, forward strand.
TGGAAGGCGGACGGCAGCGGGCGGTGCGGCCCGGCGTGCCGGGTCGGTGGATGGTGCGGCGCGCGCGGGCGCCGGGGCGCGGCCGGCGGCGCCGCTAGCAAAATGTCGATACCCCTGGGCCGGGACACACAACTCCCCACACAGGTGAGTTCACTTCCCGGGTTCCGTACTCGCTTTTCCGAGCCGTCGTCGCGCGGAGCTCGCCGCTACTTTCAGCTCTACTCGCCGCGCACCCTTACAGCGCTGATAAACCTGAGGATTCACTTTTAATGAGCGTTGGAGACATCGGAGTGACAGTTACATACAAGTAAATGTTTCGCAAATTCGTCGTTCTATTGGTCAAATTGAAAACAGCGGCGATTGTTGGATGTTCTAGTCAGCGCACCCTAGCAGAATATTTTTAAAAGGTAATTTGCGGATCCCTTTTGCGCAATAGTTTACTCAAGCGACTAATTTTCCTAATTATGAATTAGTCATATTTTTAAATAATTTAGGTGCAGTAAACACCTGCGGCCTCGGTTGTCTTGGCGAGCTTATCAGTTCGATAATGGACTGACTGGCCGTTGATAATGATAACAATATTGTTTTAACTAGGTTTTCCCACGGATTTACTCGCGAGTTAAGATATTGGCGCGGGGTTATTACATGGTTATCAGTAGGTACTGTCTTGCTCACAAGTAGTTGAGCTTTTTCAAAATGGCAGCACCCTTGCTTTAATGGTAATGTAGTGTTACTTCAAAAGTTGGCGCTAATGGCGTCACCAATTAATTTCTGAAATATGTTTAATTGGTGCTTTAGCCTAATTATTTGTTGGTTTATTGTGTAATCTAATAGGCTGCATAACATGCAGTACCTAATATGGAGAAAATTAATGTTATCTAATGGTTAACAATTTATTTGGAAAATTGAGTCCCAATTGAGGTACCTAAAATTGGTAGAGTCGAAATGATTTTTGTTATTACTTATTAAAAAAACATTGCTTTTTTATATATTTTTGTATTATTTTGTGTTGTTGCTGTATTTTATTGTCGTTTCTTTTTTAGGACAAATTTTAAATTTAAAATGTTGGAAGACGAATTAGAAGAGAACAGTTTGACTACTTGTTTTTGGTATCTATTCCCTGTTATCTATTAAATAATAGGTAGATGTCAGCTTGCTTTGCATAATTAGATAATTAGGTATCCAACGTTGAAAGTAAAAAAAAGAATTCTGTGTACGTGACTTTTCATAACTTTGAAAATGAAAATGAAAATGAAAAATTTATTTTGCAAGTATAGATCTTTAAAGTGCATTTGTAAAATTTCAATTATGTTTTTATTATTATTTTTCTAAACAGCAATTAAAGTTAATTAGTAGTCTTGACTCTAAATACTGCCGCATTTGATTATGAGTGTTAACGCTTAAATTTAAAGTCTGCGTGTGATCCGTTAGTAATTACGGGTGTTATGGGACACAAATTCCATCATATAGGATTGGCAACCTATAATTCGACCTATATTTATATAGGTATACATATATGGTAATGATGTTGTTAATTAAGTATAATAAATGTTTATGTTACTCTTTAGGGTCTAATCTAAGGGCCTATCTAGCCTGAAATAAAATGACTATGCATGACTTTAGTTCAAAAATACATGTTTATTTAATACAATATGTTTCATTCTGATCTGTTTAACATCGGTATTCTAATACTTGAAATCACGCAGCTCTTCAAGTTCACAAGAATAATAACGTCATTTATACCTAAGTTATGTCTCAGATTTTATCATGTTTATTGGAAATGTATGATAAGTCGACAAGATATCAATACCTATTTAAGATATCATTACAAGGTGTAAGAATATCAAATGATCACCCCTAGTGAAGAAATTAAGGGGATAATTAAGATTTCAATCGAGATGATCATTACCTAGCAATATTAATTTGCATAACATTGCTGACCGTTTGATCAGCTAAAATGATATATCTGATCAGACAAATCAAAACATTCTGTTGGCATCGCTTAGTTAAGGTTAGGTTTTACTTACAGACTTTTTAGCTCAAGAAACTGTTTATATCGTATTCATAATTTTTATTACAGTTTGTTTTACTAATTTTAGTTTTTTTTGCGGTATCGATTTTAATGACTATTTTTGTTTTCGGTCTTCGGGCTGTGGCTGAATAGCAGTGTTTTGCTCTTATAAGAGCAATTTTGTCTACTGAGCCATGTTCTTTTTACCCGACTACGGCAAAGCACATAAGATGGATTATGTTTTAGCAGTCTATGTATATATTTGTACCTAATGCTGCTGCCAGCTGCTATACACACTCATCTAATTTGTTAGATTTCGTTTTTTCCAAATTGTAAGTAATTTTGATTGGGTGTGCTTGTACCGAATAAACGTTTTATTTATCTATCTATTAAGTGCATTTGTGATAATTTCAATAAAAATAGACTTTTTCGGCAATAAGAAGTTAAACTATACATATCCCATAATTATATCGTCTCACCAACACACAAAACCCTAAGACTGAAAGCGCGCAAAAACCTAATGTTTGAGTTTTGTTTTCCCTTTGTAAGGAAAAACATCAGATATGGACAAATTCAATGCTAAGCCGTTATTTATAGTCGGCTATGTTTGGCAGCGGCGCCGAAAAGTTCAAGGCTCTATTGATCCATAAAGCGGGTGCAAGGTTTCGCCGGCATTTTTCTTTTACTGTACACTATTTCCGCGTAGATTTTGGTGCCGAAAAAAATATTGTCCTTTAGGGTAACCGTCCCCGTGCTGGACACATGTAGAACATTGTTTTTACCAGTAGTTAACGCCATTATCTCTCGTTTTCACTCGTGTTTGCCTATCTTCTCGTCAATTATTGGATTACTGTCAAGGACTGGGCCGTACCTATTTTTAGTGCCACTGTTCTTTTGTGCGATACGTATGTGCCATTTGAAGGCGGTGACATACCGGATCAGTATGCAGCGCGGCTCCAGCTCGCGTCATACAACTGCGTTACGGGCACGCAACTCTAGCTATGTGGTATCTCAACATATAATTCCATACATCATTAACGGCGTGTGCACGCGCGTAACTACGGAGTCGTGCTGCGTACGCATCCGGAGTGGCCCTTTTGGATTCATAATCTAAAGTCCTAAAAAAACGCAGCAATACATCGCTCAACGCCATATCGCTATCTCTGATTGGTCGAAATGCAATAAACGCTGAGTTTTTAGCGCCTGCAACTTTGCACTGTGAATCATTTTCATTTGCCAAATATGGTTAAAGGATGAGGTGTGTCACTAGCTGACATATCGGTGCTCAAAACATTTAAAGCGTTCCAATTTTAAATAGCGCCAGGTGTTTTGCTGTTTATGTATAATCTAATAATGACTCTACCTAAGCACTAATCAAGTTCCACAGTAAAAAGTTGACTTAATTTCACACCACCTTTAAAAAATAATCAATTTAGAATCATTAAAAATCTTCTAACTTAATTATGAAATGTCCCCTTACAAAAGCTGCGCGTTCTGGTTATTTACGGTGTTACAGTTCATCATATCAATTAGGAGACCGTGAACCCATTAATAAGTCACCAATGTGTTGCCTATTAATGATTAATGCCGACAAATCGGCCACTTACTTAACCGACGATTACGCGATAATAACATAGTTCCAAATAATCCGACAATAGGTTTCCATTAGACGGCGAATGAAACATATTAACGAGTATTAAATTAGTTTGATAAATCGTGTATCCCTGCCATATCGGTAAAAATGCACGTTTCGGATACCCAATCTGTATAGATTAAATCAACATTGGTTTTTAACATTTGTTATGATATTTGTGTATCTACTTGTACACTTACTGTCTGATGTAAGGGGACGTAAACGTATAATATAGGTACTATATGTCCTGTATGTGCAATTTTTTGATGATTGGAAGTGATTACCGTCGTACATAGGAACCAGCGATACCAAAAGAATCGCTGATACGTTGCCACCCTATAGAAATCCCCCCCCCCCCCCCCATGGGCCTCCGGATATTTCATTCACCGTACGAAATGTAGTCACAAGCATGCTACTTCACGCCGGTATTCTCTAAGAATGTGCAGACTCCAGTTGCAGAAATTAGAAAGAGTAAACTGACGCAATGACATTGTAACCTGTAACCTATTCCATGAAATCTGTGCAAGTCCAATTGCAGTGCCTGTATCAATCCAATCCTATTAGAGCGGCCCATTGCCTCAACTCGCTAATACTCCAACCCCAACCAAATCCATCAGCTCTATTGACACAATCAACAAGTCACTTGACGAATTGACGTATTCGACAATTCACCATGTAGTGAATAGTCAGTCAACTGAATTGAGTTAAATAGCTGCATGCGAGTTGACAAAATTTAACTTAGAGACCTATCCAAAGCGATAGTGGTTGTGTCCCGCCGTAGTGAGATTTTACTTAGGCAGTTTAGGAATTTGAGTTATCTTAAGAGAACTTGCATTCTTGACCTAGTCTACTTATATTTGAGGTATTAAGGTTTGTTCCGAGCATTTACGCGTTTATGCGTATTGAACAAATCTAAATTAACTGAGGCACTGCAACGTTAATGGGCCCTCAATAAGGGATTGTAGCGCACGTACTCTTAACGACGTTACCGATGAGCACAATAGAATTAAGTATAATAGAACACTGGGTCACTACACTTCGCTATTCGTGATCGTTTAGGTCTTAGCGTCTCCGTCGGTCACGAGGAAATCGATATTGTGGATCTCATTATCGTGATGAATATTACGGCGAATACGGTGAAGTGTGAATGCTACCATAACGACGGGAGCACTTTGGGAAATGGTAACGGTAGTTTAATGTTTTTATGACAGTGATATTGCTGGTAGAGTCGTAATTCTCGTGAGACATAGCTCAAAGCCAAAACAACTTTATACAGATGTTACAAGAATCACTAACGACCTATAGATACTTTACCTCCGACTCGGAAAATCTCTGGCGAGAGGATACCGGCAAGAGATACAACGAGATACCGTTAAAAAGTTTCAATGTTACTTTCAAGAGCTATATTGGCAGAGAAAGAATACAGCAGTAAATGCTACAAATCACTTAGTAGAGTCTCAAGTCCGTTAGAATATCGTTTTAAAGATCGCTGATGCCATAAACACCGATGGCCGTCTGTAAACTTTCAACGCACTAATATCGGCCGGGCGCCGCGGTTGACATACAAACGGTCTAATCTAGGCAAATGACTGCACTGTGCTATTGGACGGGTCACAAGTGTAACTACTATCGGACTTAATCTGACTTAAAAATTGAAAACGTAAAAGCAATCAGTTGATGAACATTTCTAGCATATCCATAAATATTCATAAATTCAAGGAAGAAAAAGGGGACAATATCTGTTAAGCGAAGTGGCCGCTAACGTATACTCCTTACTCAGGCAGCTTTATGTTTGATGACGATAAAAGATTAGCATCTTGCTTTACTTTGACCCACTTTGATACGTTCGATTGACTTGAATTCATTACAATTTCATTGCATGCAATTTGTCAAGCATGAGACAAAAGAAATACTAATTAGATACGCATGTGTCTCACGCAATACAATATGAAATTAAGAACATGCTATTGTGTGTAATAATAATTTAAAACTTCAATTTAATCTGCCCACTAGTTCAACGTGAATCCAATTCCTGAGGCTCTAACATGAGAGATTTTATCGATGACATAAAGCATATATCCCTTTCTAACCAATTAGCGTGTGCGAGAGGGACAGATGCTTTATTTCCGTGATAAACGCTAGTGTGCTGCTAGAGCTCGTAGACCTTTACACAGAAATCTTTCGCCTGTGGTGACTTATTAACTAGTAGTATAGTATTATTTAAACTTTGCTAGTAACTATGTAGATCCCTATCCCGTTCACTGCGAGAATCATCTCACATTCTAGAGTCGTCATAAAATTTATAGATTTCAATGGTATTTGACAGTTTGCGTCAGTAGAGATGAAGTCACATTCGAGCTTTGTCGAAAGTGCCGTCAGATGCCTTCAAAAGCTATAATTTTTTTAACGTATCGTGAATGTGAGATGAATCTCGATTACCACCAGAATTAGAGTTCGATACCTCTATTCGATACCATCAAAGTAACCCATAATATGACGGTGTTGCCCATGCGCAAGTGCGCTATTCGTATTTCACACTTACGCACAACCATTATGCTGTGTAGGTAAGATAAAAAAGTGCCTTGCGAACTACTTAGCCATATCATGGATGGCGTAGAATTCGAACAGAGGCGCTGGATTTGAGCCTTCGTATTTAGCGGGTGTCCTCATTATTCCCACGACGGCTCGGTCGCCACACCTCAGCTAGATAATAGTGCAGCGTCCGCGCGTGGTCGCTGCGACTTGTACTTCCTCGCATCGTTCTGCCATGATTCACGCCTTCTGCGAAGTGGCGCTTATCTTTTTAGCTACAGTTCAGTTCAAAAATACGATGCTGAGCTATAGAAAGACGACTAAGAATGGAAATTCTGACGCATATTGGACCTACTCGGATATCTTTTGAGTAGAAAGTGCGTCTTAACCTCTCAGTTTCGGTCTATTAATAGTTGATTGAGCGTGTCAACAGGTGTCAACCGCACCTAATTTGGTACATTTCCTTACGTTGATTACCACACTGCCAAAACAAATGACGACACGCGTCAACTTTTGACAAACTCATTTATTTCTACAGCCGTCACCACTATTTGCGTAATATTGGTAATTTTGACAAAGGGAGAAGATTAGAGTTAAACAACTGTTGAGGGCGGAAGCTGCATCCGGACCAGAAACTGTTTTCTTTCATTAGACGCTAATGTTTACCGTCATTTCTTAAATGATCGCCGAAGTTTAACCCATTTCTGTCAATGTGTAATTTTTATGATACAACTTAAATAGAGCAGCACGGAGGGATGAATTCAACTTCGATGGTCATGTTAGGGCTACTTGGGAATGGAGGTGGCTACAGTTGAAATAAAAATGTTGCGGAGGCTAAACTAAAAGTTTATATGTTACGGTTTTTATACCAAAAAAATATGCCAGAACGGAGTCTTGTCATTAGCTACGTATGGTTAAGAGCGATCTTTGAGTGGATGAAAGGACTAGGAAAGTTAATGGTGAGTTCAAGACAGGCCTTATATTTGAAGATGACAGTACAGTCAAGGAATTAAATTTCCAACCCACCTAAGGTTCAATAGCATATAGCAAACTGTCACCATAAGAGCTATAGAGCAAGACGTTTGTTTGACATATCGACCTTAATGCATTGCGAATGTCAGACGACATTTCAACGAAATGGGTAGGGAATTAAATTCCTTGACTGTACCTCGATAAATGATGATGCTATTAAATGGACGTGTGAATTAATCGGCCGAGTCGATCGCCATGCCGCTGCGCGCCGGCTGACGCAGCGGATAAGCGACCTCCTTGCTCAGTCCTCAGTCGATTAGCTTTTATTACAGGTTCGCAGACTTGCTATTGATTCAAACATATAAAGTTGAACAATGAACCCGCCTTGTCGTGGGAAGTTTTGCGCGTTTTTCGGTAATTAGTCATGACCCCATGGATTTTTATCGATTAGACCGAATGGCGTGGATTGTACTAAGTGTTTGTGTGTGAGGCAATCAGAGAAATTCACACCATAACGGCTAGCACGCGTGTGTCCTTATTTTATCGCTTGTCGCTCCCTCCTACTGGGCTAGTTAGAAAGAGACGCCCTGCGCGACAAAGCGAGTCGCGGTGTGTCGTGCAAGCCATACAGATTGTTAATCTGAAACTTTGACACGCAAGCGTTCAGCGCGACGTTTAGTCCGTCGTGAGGTGCAGTGTTTGGGGTAACATTTAAAATTAATAGAAAACCTATTGCCTACTTTATTTGGAACGCAAACTTTTTGAAAGGTCTTTGCATTCAACGTTTTTTCGTTCCTAATAGACAAATGCCGAGACTCTGACACTCCGTGTGCCAAACTCTGATTGCAGTTTCACACACGTCAATGATTATTTCCTTATTCCTTATTCCTTTCAGACTACTAACTATTCTTTTTACTTCACCGAAAAGCTCATGATTAATATAAAATTCGATCCAACACTTAAATTCCAAAAAACTCGAAGGTATAAGCCCGTGTTTGAACTAAACCGGCGACTAGTTCAAACCATTATTATACCTTGGGCCTACCTACCTAGACATGCATGTTGGTAGGTACATAATGTAAATTTACAGTTACACTGTCAAGCATGACGTGAATACGAAACTATCTGTAAGAGATCATACAGATAAGAAAACGTAGGTGTAGTAGGAAACGCTACAAACTAGGCTATCCCAAAGCTATATCCTTATCTGTACTACATTGTCTGCATCTTAGCTTAGCCCTATTACGATAATGGACCGCTGGCTACGGACAACGAACCAATGAAGTGTGAGTGAACAATGCCTGGCTCCACGTTAAAGCATTACATTAGATCGTCCATTACTCGGTTGCAATCATACTGCACATTTATCGAATAAACTTTGCCTCAGCATACATGGCACACTTTAGTTGCAGGGCGGTTATCTCTTCGAATCGTACACTCGCACTTTGTATGGCTCGCTTTATCGATACTGATTATATCGCGATAAGGGGATAAGTGTGGTACCGTTTTCGATTATCGAATAGTAATAAATTTAAATTTTGTTCTTACTATTTGTTTGGGTTATGCAACTATTTTCTATAGGAGGTATAATAAACAGAAGTGCTATCTTAGTACCAGTTTTTATGATAATTACGACTGAACTTGGGTTTTTACGACTGAACTGAAGTTTCAGGCAAAAAGTTAGGTTCGGTCAAAATTTCGGTTTTGACCAAAAATATACCGAAATCTACACTTGCTTTAACACGGCAGTCATTTTGAAATAAAATTTAATTTGTTTACTATGTCGGTTTACTTAACTTAACCATTATTAACAAACTTGAATAAGTTTTGACTTCGGTTTCATTTCAATACAAGCAGAAGCAAAACTGGAACTTTGGCTTGGGAGTCTACTGAAATTACTGAAAATAGTTTCAAGCGGACACTAATATTATAATCTCGCTTAATAACGACGTCATGTCCGTATCGTCGCAGAAGGTATGCGTGCTTATTATATCAGAGTGCCTACCAGATATTTTGTTCAATGCGCAGCGCATGCCCGCATGCCTGCGGTTCTCATGTCCACGACGAGTTCAGAGTGAAGCAAAAAGCCTGAAGCCACCGAATTACGCTTACTACACTGGCATCGCGTGCGTGATTTCTCAGAATTGTGGGTCCTTAAATATCCGCAACTATAACGATTGGGTTCTTGCTGACCGTCCTCGGCGGCGTCCTTTGGGCCGCCTCGGAGAATGCTCCTGGCACCATATTTGGCTACATAATAATCATCGACTCCTGCATCTCTCAAGGACTCGATTGTTCGTCCTAGTTTGGAAATTCACGGCATATTTGGTGAAGATTCATGATGGCTACGTTTTTAGTAAAAGCTATTTCAAAGCCCAAATATTCTGTTTTTGTTATAAGAAATTTAAATCGACAGCAATTCGGCGAAGATTTTTTAGGAGCATAGACTACCATGTTTGCCCGAGTAAAGCTCGAGAGATATAATTTAGAAAGAAATTATAATAATTTCCATATTAGTTACCAATAGAAAAACTTAAGAAATGGATTTTCTGGACTTCTTTAATAGTAACTAACTTAGTTCGTAAACGAAACCTGCGTTGCTTCAGTTTGTCGCGTTGACACAGAATGTACTTATTTAAGTATGCTAATAAAGAATTGTTTTAATCAAACTTAACCACGGCGCCTTTTAACTTGCTTAATTAGGTGTTAAGATTTAAATTTTAATGTATCCATGACATTTATATGAAATGAAACGCTTGCATAGCCGACAGCTAAGGGCTGGTAGCAAAAATATTTACACGCCGGGCTGTTGCAAGTTGCGAGGCGCTCGTCGACCGCCAGCCCCTTATATGGCGGCGGCATCGAGGCCGCTGCGCCGGCGCCGAGAGGACATCTCCGGCACGACTAGGGTTACCAGGTGTTAAACTGAAAAGTGCTGAGAGTATATTTGATTTTTATAAAAAAATAATCTTACCACTAGAGTACTTGCTAAGCGTGGGCGGCTGGGGAACAGGTCGCCTCTCTTGAAACATTCAGTTGGCCATAAAATAGATACAAATAATCAAAAAATCCTGGCATATCCGAATATATAGCCGAGATTCTGACAATTGCTCAAAATCCTGACATGTCAGTAGCAATCCTGAAGACTGGTAACCCTTCACGATACAACCGCAAATACTGCAACAACAACCTCGTTAACCTTTTAATTTCATGCACAAACCAATTATTCCACACTGATTACGATTTTTTGGGAAACATGGACTCAAATTTCGGCAACCCGACATTTTGGCTATCGCGCGAAATGGCTAGGTCGGCGTCAATGCCACAAGAGCCAAATAATTAAATTTAACTGCTTCAAATTTGGAGGGCTTCAAAGAGGTAATGGAAAATATAAATGTGTTTTATGCTGTTGTGCTGTTCTGCTACGTTTATTAATTTATTAATTTGTCCTGTGCTTAAGCACAGTAAATTAATAAACGAAGCACAGCCACAAAATAAAACTCAGGAGGATAATCTTTAACAAGAAGTCATCTTACGATGATCCATCATCAGCGGGTTATCCAGCGTTCAATGACTCTTGAGAGATGGTAGATATACTGTGGCTAGAGGAGCTCCTAGTGATAAGGCACGTTGTGAAAACTAGCGCAAACGCTCGTTAAACCTACGTTATTAATTACTAGGCACCTCACCTACAAATCGGCCACTGTAGCCGTGAAGTATCGCATATGACATTAGTTAATCTAAACTGAACCTTCGCTCCATAAAGTTTAAAGCTCTAATTAAAGCTTCATTAAAAGCTGTTCGTACAAGATTTTCTACAGGGCTCGTGCACATGTGCAAAGCTTTGGTTGTAAACGACCTTAATAATTTTGTAGAACACTGCATCTTATACTTTGTTCTTATGAGGATAGGACAGTCTTATACTCGGTATAATAGATGTCATACGGCACTTATTGAGATTGACGGTGGTTGCGTGACAGAATGGGAATCATTCGAATCGAGAGCTGCCGTTTGACACAGATTGCCTCAAACATATCCTGGATGACTAGCAGAACAAACCGCGACTCGTTTTGTCGCTCAGTACTCTATCTTATTACTAGCCTAGTAGGAGAATACACTAGGTAGGTACATACTGAACGACATGCGAGAAAATGAGTACGCCTGTTAGGCTAGCCTGTATTGCTAGAATGCTACAATGGATGGCTAAAGTTACAAGCCTATCTGTTATTCTATTTGGATCTCAATTTTGTTCAATCAATTCACGTTGGTGTGGCTGAATTGGGTTGTGCGTCAAGTCAACTTTATGCAAATATAATGCATCGATGCAAATTAAATTGGTGGGCCTGGTTAAATCATAAATCTTGCTTGTCAAAAAGGGATTGTGATTGGCAGAAGAAGCAACTTCACGATCCCATTAAAGCTTTAGATAATTGGGTTGATGGTACTTACTATTTGAGTGTTCCACTTAGGAATGGGCAGCTTGCGGAATGATCTCCAAAAGGAGGGAATGTTCGCTATTTTGGAATATTTCCACGGGCACATCAACGCACCTGTGTTTCATAAAGTTTTATTTGATTAACCTTCAAAATGTGATTTTAGATAAAAAACAAATGATGTCGGACGGAAGAAAGTAGTATTAGGCTTTGTTCTAGACAATCTATAAAACGTTAGACACAGGCAATCATCAATCTTTCTTCTCAGTAAATAAATGAGATGACATTAGGCACTTATAGCGGATGGGATATAAAAGCAATAAATATTGCGATTTCTACTACTCCCTGCAGCCGACATATTGCGAATTGTCTAGGTTACTCGGCCACGCGCATTTTACGAACACTCGCTTGTAGGTTTATAGGTTTTCTTTGTTTGCTATTAATTAGAGATTGGACGTTACCTAATTAGATATTAGTACAACCACTCCCATTAGCAAATAAAACAATCATAGAAAATTGGTGAATTGCCGTCTCAGAGTAGCCGAAAATCCTAAACCGTATTTAGTATATTGAAAGTACGTTGTTACTTGAATATTTATCAAATAGAGGAATGAACTATATGAAAATGATCTTTGGGACAATCCTCGCGTTAGTGCACTTAGTGTGATGAAATCACATTCGAGATGTCACATAGAACTGTAAACTCCGTTGTAATCCGTAATTTTTTAATGTATTTCGAATGAGAGATGCATCTTGCATGAATCAAGAATTATGTTCTTATAGGTTTCCTTCATATAACAAGATCACCGGCAATGTTAAATGTATTCAAAAGGAATATAAGAGCACTCAATGTACCGTAGTATGAACGCCCAGGGAAATAATGTCCCCTGAGTGAGGAGATGAGTTCGACATGAGAAATCGTTTTATCTGTGGAGTGGTACGAGGGGAGATATCGTTATCACGACAGCGAGACGGCGGCAACTTGTCCTGCCTTGTCGCAATTACTATGGGTCTATACTCGTACGACAGGGAACGGACGATGAGTTATAATGTTACGGGGTTTTCCATTCATCTCTTTTACACTGGGCAAGAGTAAAGGGGATGAAATCTATAACAGACACAAGATTTTGCTGATAGTCGCGGACGACCGTGACGTTCCTGATGCGTTGTATCATTATAAAATTTTACTATGATTGTAATTAATATTATCTAAAAGTCTAAGTTTTTGTAAAGTAATTATGGATTGTTGATAATGTCCAAAACAAGAACATTAATCGAATCAAAGACGAGGTCAGTTTCAAACTTGACCGTCACGTAATCGCTATAAAGGTCAGTAGGCGATACATTTTCCAATGCAATATCCAGTGCGTTGACTTACTTGACTCGCAATACCGTGTGTTTAGAGCCGTGTCAATGACCTCGCGTGAGTAAAAAGTAACTCGAACCCGCAGACGCATTGCTGCAAATTGACGCCATATCTGCCTCGACCGGGCTTATGCAGCGCGTAAGTGTCTTCGGCTCTTATATGGTCTCTTGATGTATGGGAAACGTCGAAAATGGGATAGAATGGTTTAATAAACAAATAAAGTTGTTGGCGGGTCATTAACAGAATTAAATGTAACTTTTTATTTATTTTATTCGGGGTCTTAGTTCGAGAAATTTGTGGACGTGACACGTCACGTGGGTGATTTTCAATTATTTGTAAAAGGTATTTGTTCAATTCAAACGAAAAAACTTTTTAAATTTAAAAACCGGCTTCATACATAGAGCTTCCAATGAACCTCGTATTTTTATGTAGACGGCGATTTATACCTTAATATTCCGCCCTTAAAGGTGGAATACTTTCTCCAAATTAAAATGGGATCAACCTCATGTATAACCAAGTCGATTTAAAAAGAAAATAGTCAAATCCGTTTACAATTGGCGGAGGTGTCGCGTAATGTAAGTACACACAGAAAAAACGGGCGAATTAAGAACCTCCTCCTTTTTTCGCAGACTGTTAAAATGGCTTAATTAATCTTATACTGTCGGAATCTTAGATAATGCTAAACTCTCGTGTCCATGGCGTTATATTATTTATGTTAAATATTTGATCAGAAATGTACAGGCAGGAACGATATAAATAATATAATCTAAAAAAATAAAATAGCGAGGAGTGAAGGTAGGTACTTGGTATATATAATAGCAAGAACTAAGGAGTTCCCTAGTAATTGTTTCACGATTTAGCTGTAAGTTATTGGAACCCATTTACTTCGCTGATTGCAGTCGGACACCCGGCGCTGAATGAGCGACTCTTATTTCAACGTAATACTTAGTTAATTTTAATATACATATACATACAACGAGGTATATATTATACGGTGATAACGTTTTTATTAGATACTACACAACTACAATTAAAACCGATGTAATGATTTAGCAACTTATTCTCCCGTGTTTGTATTAGTGATTCATCATGGCATTGATTTACCGAAAAAGAATCGTCATCGATTGGACATAGTTGGTTTTGCAAAATTTCTCTTCTTCAAACTTTTAGTTGATTTATCTATTAGAGAAGGAGAGTCGATCAAATTAATCGAGTGCTCCCTTCGGGCTCACGACGTGACTTTCACTGATCAAATTTTTGCTAAAAGCCGGTCCCGGTTTGCGAAAGTGGTTGGTCTGGTGGGTGAAACGTTTGTTTATGAACCGGTGGTTTGACTCGGCTAGACATATGGTTTATGCCTCACTTGCTCTTCAACTATCACAATTAACTGTTGCATAATAATTAATTGCTTGTGCGAAAGAAGCAGGAACTCGGTCGGTTCTAATTACTATGATCATTTTGACTGTTATTATTAAGCTTTACGTGTTTACTGAAGTATTAAAGTTACGACATGCACTTGGAGTAGTTTGACCCATGCGTCGCTTGATGATGATGATGTCGGCAAATTATGTGATGACTCAATCTAATTGAAACAGAAAGTGACCACGGTCAACGTCTATACACAATTTAAAACCTCATTGCCTTTGATTAAAAGGTCGTAACGTTGTAAGCACCAACAATGTCAGCAGTAGATACTAATGTAAGAAAATTACTAAAAAAACCGTTTATATGAATAAACACGAATCGCAATTGGTCCAACTTTAATATGCCACGAGTATTTAACTGATAGAAAAAAGCGTACAACCCAATAACACCAAGTATTCTGTGCGGGATAAAAAAAGAATAAATAGCAATCTATTTACAAAGGCTCAAGGATCCTGAATAAAACCTAGATATCCGTAGTAATATGTCCGGGTAGAGCGGCGTTATCCGGGAGTCGGGGACGCTTCGTGGGTCGTATGCAAACAAACTGCTAACAAGCCGCCCCCGGGCATCTACATCCAGTGGCTAAATTCCCCGCCCGACCGGACTTTACTCAGCTATTCAAAGTTGTAACGATGTTACGGAATTCGATTTTACGCGCATCAAATATGTACGCTTTTGAATATAAGGAGCAATTTCAAATTCATATTAGGCTATATCCGACCCCGAACTACAGTAACTTTTGATTCAATAAAATTTGAGTAGATTTGTTTGGTCCGCACTGTAATGAAGAGGGAGAAGAAATTTCACCAAGCCAAAACGAACTTTTTATAACTGGATATTTTTATGGGTTCAGTTGTACATTATACTCGTACCCCATACAATGAGAGTATTTAGGGGCCTGCAGTAGCACGCGTACCCAGAAATGTTTTATTACGAGCTTTTTAGACTCTAGTCACGTATTTACCAAATTGATATTACACGATTATAAGAAATAACGTGTATAAGAACACATTACGGGCATATTAACATTCAAAAAGGGCCGTAAAAATGATAAAAGACTGTGCATTCTGAATGCCTAATGGGATGGACCGATAGAATAAATCAAATTTTACCTGATTAGAATTCTTTATAAGATGCCGTGTACTTTATTCATCAAAGCGTCCTTTGAGATAAACGAAAACCTTTTATTAGATTGTTTATTTTTACGTGGAACATGTTTGTTTACTCAAACCATTATAATATTCTAAGAGCCTAAAATTATAAAAATCAATAACAGTACACTGCAGCTGTTACGGATTACAATCCGTAACGTAATATAATCTGATCTTTTAACATTTTAAATCTCAGCTAATCTCAGATTAAGCAAGTTTAAATGATCGATCGTTATAAGATTGATAATGCCTTCAGAATATCGTCGTTACGATCTATAGCTGTGATGATAAGCACTATAATTTTGATGATAGATCAGTTAGTGGGCCAGCGGAGCGCGTTACGCATTAGTATCCGGCTTCTCCAAACTCGTCCAATGGCTCGTGTCAAGATATCATCAGCAGGTAGATAAGTAGCTGGTTAGCCACCGCAGGTAGCGGCGACAGCAGTCGTGAGTTCAATGTCTACAGCACTTCCCCTGTCCACTTGGTTTTTGTCCACGAGATCGCGATAGCAGTAAATGAGCATTACAAATATGGTCAGAAGTTTTAATGTTATTTAACGTTTTTTTGTGTGGTTTTATGGAGTCATAACAAAGCTCGCACCCTGTCTTAAATACTGCTTTTAATAAACCTACCATTAAGGAATGCTGTTCAAAAAAATTTGAGATTACTAAAACTCTTAATTTCACTTTTCATTCAGTGAAAAAAAAAAAGTTTTTTTTTTGTATTACACTTAATAAACTAATATTTTTTTGTTTTTTTTTAATATTTTAAATTAATTTTATTGTATAGAAATTTAATATAAACTGACATTTCATTAAATATAATAATTACTTATTTATAGATAGTAGTGATACTTATATTACTATGGGGAATGAAGTCAAACAATTTTATATTTTGATATGTAATAGGTAAGTATTTACTGATTATTACACTATGCATAGAATTACAAAGCAATTTGTTTTAAATTACTGTCAATTCGTGTCTTTGTTTCCTATTGCAGACAAAACATGTTAAAAGTATCGACAGCACGGCTCGCTCTGAGACGTGTCTGATATGCAAATGGAACACTGATAGCTGTCGAGACCGATACAACCTTTAATTCGATCGACGCATAAACTAATGAATTATTCAACATGTGTCCGATAGACAAATTTAAATACCGCGCTAAGTCATCTCCGTTGAAAGCGAACTGATAATCCTAATGTAGAGAGAGAGAGAGAGAGAGCAACCAACGAAGGCAAAAATAAAAGGGTAAAATCCAATTGAGACTTAATTGACGGGAGATTGGAAGGTAATGAAAGACTACGAGGATCGAAACGATGACAAATGTTCTGAATATGTTCCTGTTTAGCGGTCGACCTTCAAAAAATCAGGTTTCAGTCATTTATCGCGCGCAAAATCGAGAGTTTTGCTTGACGTCGATGTTTATCACCATTCAGCTTCGAGACAGAATCGATTTATACTCAGAAAATTGTATCGAAACGAAACTGCTGCACATCTTGAATCTGACAGTCCACAATTAATATCCAGTGTGATGCCTGTGTTCAGGTTATGTAAATAACGCTTTAATTGTAGAGTCTTTACATAAGAAACAGAGCAAATAATAAGGGTCTCCTCAGAATTAACAATGACATTAACTCGCTTTGTAGTCTGTTGTGGATAAGCAAACAGTTTTAGTTGACAATACCTGCCTTTGCAGCACTTTGCAGTTGTGGCATAAGAACGAGACGGTCATTAGCGATGTCTGTCTAGCGAATATTGAATTAAGTACCGTCGCCCTATTATTAAGTTGTGAAGCTGTCAAAGACGCTAAAGGTATTTTAATTGGTATTTATCTGCGTTAAGGTAAAACCAGATGTATTAAGTTGATGTCTGAAGTAAAGACACGACATATCTTCGGCTATTCGGTGTAGGGTCACCAAAATCACTCTACTAAAGTTAAATAAGGTCTTAGACTGTTAAGCTAAGGCTTAATTGCTAACCAAATGTTATCTTATGGATACCCCACTCATGTGCTTAAAACGTTCCAAAATAGAAAGGAAATAAGTCAGAATAACAAAGATATTAACGCTAGACGTAGTCAACTCCACTCATGCGAAATCATGTTCGGTGAACGAACCGCAAAATGTAAATGCAAATGCATACCGGGATATCGACAAAAGCTCGGCTCATCAATAAAATGCAAAGTTTATTGCAAGACCATGCTCTCGAGAGTTTAACAATAAACACATTTGAGTTAGTTGCAATGGAACGGGCATTATTTAAAATCCCATCGTCTCTGGCAGCCGCCCGGGAGCATCACAGACAGGCAATACGAGAATTCAAATTTCGATATGTAATGATCCAGATAAAAATTTTAGACATTTTATTCAGTTTTTAGGTAATTTAATTTGGCATATTTCAAAATGTAAGTACAATTATTTAATATAATGAATGATATTTTATTTCTTTGTTGTTCCATTTACTTATTTTTGTTAAGAATGTCAATCTTGGAGAAATTTTAGGACTTAGTTACATATCACGTAACCGATAAAATGCAAAACCACAGCCTCTGTAATTGTTTATCATCAGTTAAACACATGTTACGCGATTGTAATGATTAAAACTGTAATAACAACGCTAGAAGGGACGAACCACTTCTTAAAATAGTGTATGGAATTTTATAATAGCGCCATAGACGTGGAGTGAGTAGTTTCCATCGATTCAGTCTTAAGTGTTGAAATGCAAGGCATTAGATGAGTTCTTTGTGCAGTAAATCAACTAGGCACTTCGATTTGTTCAACAGGACTGCTTTATTAATTATTCCGCGAACGACCCTCATAGCTATCCCGGGTCCTAAGGAGAAACTAGTTCAGCCAAGTTAATTTGTTTGTTCTGCTAAGTTAGACGAGAGGAGTACTAAAATTTTTCACTTTGTAGTCGGGACAGAAACTATAGTGACGTGCGCTTCAATACTTACTAACCACATAAGGCAGCTTGAACTGTTAAAATACTTGGAAATGTTTCTTAAAATTCTTAAATAACCACGCAACGAGGTTATTGCGCGCACGGAAATGGGTTTATGCGAAATCTCCGCCATCTTTTTCAGTTTTATAAATGGAGTTTGGTTTTGTTTACACTCGGCCACTATTATGGTATGCAAATTGAATTTTTTATATTGCGTCGAGTTGCCTGTTTTAATGAAAACAACATAGTTTCTTATTTGCTTATAGGCTCATGAGTATTATTAAAGAATGTCAAAGTAGTTTAACCACAATTCTGTGTTATTGGAAAACAATTATAATGGTCATTACATATTTTAGCAGAAAGGTTGTGGTTTCTTGTTGTCGTATTTATACTTACATACATACAGTGACATCAACTTGGGTTCAAGTTCAGTGCACGCATTTTTGCCATTTATTCTAGGTAGGTACTGCTACTAAGATGAACTATAGCTCTACAATTATTTCTGTAAGCGACATTGGCTTTTAGTGTTTCTCAGTCGAGATAAGCCAAGAAATACAAACAATCTCACGGTGAGGGTTATCTGGTTTCCTATCCTGTAGGAATCAGTGCGGTAGCGGGGTCAACAACCTCCAAAAGTTGTCTTGAAAAAACCTCTACGAGCGCAATAAACCATTCGGATACTTCTCATCTGTCATCTAATAGCCACCCTACGGCTGATGCTTAAGGTCCATAAGATACGGCTGACTGTCAAGAAACGAAAATGTAGGCTGTTTATTGAGGCTTTTTATTATTCCCGCTTGCACGGCACCTTCCTTTGTGCTCGGCTGACTACAACAAAAAGTTTTATCTTCACTCGAAACACGTAAACGAATGCTTTTTTGTTTAATCTTGTGATATTAATATTTCCTTGTATGCCGTTTTATTTTAAAATTAATTCTTCTGTTCCAGGTAATTCAACATCAAGTGAACTGATAAGGCAAAAGTCCGATTACGTTGAAGAATATTTGTAAGTCCGTAATTAAACAATTCGTACGTGCTGTCAGTATGCATGCTTCTGATACGAGTTATTGTACAATAGCAATTATTTATTGCAGTCAATGCAGATGATGACGACGTGTCAGAATTTATATTACGACATTAACCTATTAGAGGATCCAGTCAAACTTCGTGTTATGCTCTATTATCACTTAAGTCGAGTTACTTAACTCTAAAAAAAGACATACGCTCTTTTCTTTGTCAATAGCTTAAGTCACGGTTTTCAAGTTATGAAGACGTTTCATTCTTTGCTTGTATTTTGTGTTAGTGTGTATGGTCGCATAAAGCAATCGATATTTTGATAAAATGTTTACCTATTAACTGATACTGTTGTTGTACAACATGGCGGAGGGTGATAAATAACGTTTGTTTACAAATACACTGTATAAATATTTATGAAAGTAGATACGTAAACAAATTGAACATTGCAAATCGACTTTCACCTTCTTAAGTTTTATAGGATTGGCTTTCCTATCAGTTATCAGAGCAGATTCTTCTATTGAACTTTGACAATATGTAGAATCTAACATGTGTACGTACGAAGGAAACCAGCTTAATTGTTAGGGACTCTTAATTGAGAGGCTGTAACAGATGACAAATTTTGATCAAGTGTTTTACATATCAATTCTAAAAATAAATAACTTACATTGGACTATTGATTGGACTGAACCGAAACACATATAAATTTTTTCTCGGAATTAATCACCCACAAACTTAAGTATTGTTTTGAAATTGTTTCGTCACCTTAATAGGTTTCAAATGTATACTTTAAAATGTGTCTTAAACATGTCTAGTGAAGTTTTTGAAATAGTGCCTTGATTCCTGGATACTAAAAAATATTCGTTGCGATGTCAACTTCCTTATTGTCACTGTCATTGGCCAATGATGCATTCCGCTCATATTCTCTGGCCTTATATTATATAGCAAGCCCTAAGTTGTTTAGCATGATTAGGCTTTAAGCTAAACCCTCATTTCGGCTTTTGTTCCCGTATATTTGCATGATAATGTGAATATTACTTAGTATGAATGTCACCGTTTTCACCAGCAGCTTTTATCTCGGCATTCGCGGGCTTCGTGGCGAGCCGCGAGCCTCGACGAGCAAACGGCGCCGACAAAGTGAGCGTGACCGCCGGCCGGACAATCAAATCTGTCGCGACAATTTCTCGGCATGACACTACCAAAGAATGTATCTATAGTTGTATAACTATACGTCCTTTGTGTCGTTGCGCTCGTATGTTTTTAGGTCGCGTATATATTTTTTTTAGCCTTACGCGTTATCCGTTACATACAGTAAATTCAAGAGGGCTTGTTATATTTTCGGGTCAAAGAGTACGAGAATATTTTAGGTCTATAATTAACATCGAAGATAATGTTCAGATTAAAAACGTATGATTACAAAATCTGAAGTGTGTATCATTTTCGCTTCTATAATTAAAATGCAGCGGTGCACCATATGGCTGTACATATGTCTGTTTGTACGTCACTCGAGATTATACGAGGCCGTCTCATTTCCATGCAGTATTACCCCATCTGTTTGGAAAGGTCGCCTAATATCTCCCCTAGTGGTCGACTGATCGATAATTGAATTAGGTCGGTTGCACATATTTGTGTTACCCTTATCTCGGCTATAAAAAGCAGGTAGTTGCATTCCCAGAAGTGTGTGAGACTCGAAGCGCGGCTTGTTTAGTGTTTTAATGGATCCAGTTGTAAAAAATACTGGTTTTTACTCAAGTTTTTGCAAATATTTGCCCGAGTGACTAGAAACTCGGATCTGCATGCCATGTGTGTTTTAATTCCCCAACTAATAATTAGCCTTGAAATATTAATTGCTTTAAAAGGCGCGAAGCTCGGATCCACCCATAGTAGGTACATATTCCAAGCTGAACTAAATGGCAGCAGTTGAACCGTAGGTTTAACGCTGTCCATAAATCTAAACCGCCTCTCATTCAAGAGTTTTTGTTTTCATTTGACGTCGTTCATTAACAAATTCTCAGTGAAAAGGAGAGCATTTTTTGTCATCTTTCATTAATGCACACACACAAGTGTTGGTATGCGGTTCCGACTGAAATATGATGCGCTTTGAGTTTCTGGAATTTTGAAGTTGGTGGTCGTTTATTGTCATTTTCGATTTATTGATGGACCACACCGCAATACAGAACGGACGAAAGTTTGACCACACCCATTTAGGTTCGGAATTGCTTTGGTTTGAGTTACTTACAGAAAGTTTTTGTGAGAAATATGGTTATCGGGCATTTAAGGTCACGTTAAAGACGAAACGAGCAAAAAGCTTTAAGCGTGGGCGTGAACCACATTTTGCTTTGCTGAAGAATATTCCTTTTTTTTTAACATAGCTAAGATCTTTTACTCTGGGTGTGCTATGTTGTAGTAACTAGGTGACAGATAAAACTAACCTTAAGGTGCCTTAAGTAAGTACTTATAATGGAAAAGATAAAATGTAATGACACTTGAAAAATGTTGGTGGTTTTAATGTGATTCATTCTCCAGTAAACATCAGTTTTACTTTTGGCATAATATAAACATTTATACCAAAACGACGAGTATTATTTCTTCTTAAAATAATTGGCATGTTCTAGGAAAACGTTATAAAACAAAGGTTTTATTTATCAATAACTTTGTAAGTTGCCACTAGAGGCACAGTTCCAAAATAAACATGAGCGGTAAACATATACGCACGTTACGTACCTATGTAAGTATAGAAGAAGCGCTTAAGGCTTAATTTACGTAGTTGACTTGGATCTATATTTAGTTTTTATGCGAAGCAATCCAGTTTATTTGCTTTAAACACATTCCCCGCCTATATTGACATTGGCGCCCTAACCCTTATTGATCTTGCTATGGAAAGGTACAAAATCAAACAATATTGCGTAAACTTTCTTCGACATAATGAAATCAGTTCCGAGTTCAAAGAGCATGTCCAATACGAGATTATTTCCCTCTACATTACTTAACTGTGGGATCCTGATCGGTGATGCGAGAAACTTATCTCGGAGGTTTCATTAAAAACGCGTCTGATATGATTAAGTAAATCGTTTAACGTACGTTCAGCTTACGTCAGATTACGGCTTGACCCCGCGTGACTCAGCTGCGCTACTGCACCAGCCCTGAAGCGAGGATGTAGAAAGTGCTAGAGAACTGAACTCTTGCAAAGGTAAAGGTTACTTGGAGTGAATTGCGATGGTAACTTGGCTTTATTCACGGAATTGATTAATTGGAAAATGTGCGTGTTACAACCGTTTTTTTCTGACCTCGTTACTTTCTGTATGTACGTGCGAGTACTTTTGTAGAAATGTGTGGTATCCGAAACAAATTGGGGGCAAACATTACCAACCTTGCAGCGTATGCACAGCTTATCTCCGTTTAGGCAGTTCCTTTGTTTCTTCGCCTTGTGCCTAAAGCGCGAGCGAACATATCGAAGCACGCGCACATAAATCAAGGTGCGATTCGTCACACACCATGTGTGCATTCGTTCCGGACTCGACCCGTCGTCCGTCTGTTATAATCACTCCAATCAACGCTCCATCGATAACTAGGGAACTTACACGGTAAATAGGAGTCTAGTTGTGTGAAAACATTTTAATGGGCTGCTGGTAACGCAATTAACTACAGCTTGTTTACGTGCTTATAAATTGCCTACAAGGTGCGGTTGCATTTATTAGCGACAGTTGCTTCTGGATTGTTCGCGCTTAAAAATTCCGATACTTTATCTAATATTTCAAGGTAAACATGGGATAAGATTATTTTAACAATATTCAGGCGTGTATAAATAGCTACGCGGCAACATTATCAACGATGCGTTATCCGCTAACTCGCTCAAAAGGATTAAGATACAAATATTATTGCTGGCATGGGCCATCAACAACTTTGATATTTTCCATTCGCGAGACCGGAATAAATCTTTCCGCGGCAGTGGTTCTTCTTTTTATTGTGACAATGACAAGTCCACGCCACATGGTGGATGTGGACTAAACAATAAGTTCACAAACCGGTGCCCTGTGACGTCTTCGTTGTTGGCTGCGGATATGTGTCATTTGTTTGTTATTTTTAGCCTGGTGTTAGAATTACAATCTTAATTTGACATGTGCGCATTGTGTGCATATTGGACCCACCACGCATTGTGTTCGTATTATTAACTCGTGTGTAGGTTACCTTAGTGCAGAATAAAACAAAAGCGAGGCGTTGAATAGTCAGAATTTTCTTCCTTTACGAGGCAAACTGACTGCAATGTTAATTCCGTATATAAAATGAATTTACAAGCAGCAAAATTACAGCCGCTTGTTTGAGGAATGCATCTTCAATGGGCGCTGGGTCTGAAAATAAGCCCACATCCGCGACTTGACTGCATCACTGTAACTCTTGCTTATGTAAACTTGCTTGCATTGCTCTGTTTAACATCACTCGGTCGTCGATTTATTTGGAATAAGACTTAGCTTGGTCAAGAACCGGTCCGGGATATCTCGTGTGTTATGTAAACAATCGAACTGTTCAGTACCAGGAAGAAGTTGTGATATTGTAAGTAACTGGTGGGGCGAAGCCACGGTTTCAATTTTATCCTAGAATAGTGAATTTAGCCTTATACATTTAATCAATTAAGGCAATTTTCGGTCTAATTATTAAAGAATGGGGTAATAACGAGCATCAGTTTTTAAAATGACAAAACTTGTATCAGATCAGGCTGGTTTTATTAAGAGTTGACGCCAGTCATTATTACTTCTGCATTAATTAGGTTACGACGGTTAAAGCTGTTGAATTGGCAAAATGCCCACTACTATTAATATTGAAAGTTTGTATTGTATTTCAAATACCCTAAGTAATACATAGAACGGGAAAACTCAATCGCAACAAAGACTGTTACGTATCATACGTATTTCGAAGCTTACAAATTGTAAGCTGGGAGTGGAACAATAAAATGTGAGCGAATAAACATTGGCACCCGGCCCCCTGTCAATGGCACTGATTGGAAAGCGGCATTGGGGCTACTACCAATTCAAATCCATTCGACAACAAACAAATAGGTGCCATTCGGCATCCCTAAACAATGTTTGCCTTAATCATTCGTTCTAAAAGATCTTATGCTGAGCCCGTAGTACTTTCAGGGTTTTTTTGGAAGATTACCGTATAGATCGATAGGTTAGGTTGGGTTTATTCATAATATTTCTAAAAACTTTACGGTTTTAGTATAAAATCCCTTAGGACAAACAAACGAGGTTAAGAATTTCGATTCTGATTCCAAATAAATGGCTTGCGTCAGTTTCGTCTATTGCTATTCCTTTCGCACCTACACAATTATAGTATTGTGTAAGCCAGTCAGGTTTTCATGTCGAACGTCGTTTCAGGACGAGGTGATACAAAATCTGTAGCAATTTCGGGACTATGTTTTATTGCACTCGTTTTCGGAAGATTTATACAGTACGTAAGTGCGTCTGCTAAATCTTGTTGAATTACTGAGGGCGATCCTTTAGTCGCGTAGCTAAAAAAGAAAAGTATATGATAATATTCAAAAACTATCGTTTTTGCTGAGTGCATAAAATAAAGTGCATTATGAGCTATTTTCAAAAACTAAGAAGTTTTAGGGGGGTGCTTTGGGAATGGTTTATAAATTTTATAATTTTAATATTTATATAGAAATTAAGTTGAAAATTTTATTTGGTTCATAACAGTGTTTTGTGATTTTCGTAGTTCCACAAAAGTCAAGACAAGTACAAGATAGATCTAATTATGAAACTATAAACATTTCAAACTTTAATTCTTTAATTCTAAAAACATCCCCCAGGAACTTCCTTAAAAATTATAACTTTTTAAATTAGTTCACATTGCACTTTATCTATCCACTCAGCAAAAACCGAACACTTTATTCTATCAAACCTTTTTCATGGAATTCAATGTCCCGCAACACGACTACTTTTATATTTTCGTTATTTGTGAGAACATATTTAAGCGCTTTGCAGGGCATGATATGTGGCGGGATTCCTCCGTAGACTAAATAATAAATAGGCGCAATTTCAACTAAGTTGTAGGAGCATGGCGAGCTATAAACACGGCGCCCCTCGCAGGTCGCAACATCAACAGGGTAGTAAAGACCCCATTTAATCACGTTACGTTGTTGTGCACTTCTAAGTTGAACACGAGAACTAACTTGTAGAGTTCGACTTACAAAATGTTCTCTAAGTAACCTTCTAAGAACTCTTACTTGGTTCTACTGATCTAGTTTGGCTCCGTATACCCATAGCAAAATGGTAAGGTAATAAGAAGTCAAAGTTTATAGAAATATACGTATAGGCAGTGTAGAGTAATTTAAAGCGTTTTATATTCGTCCTTTGTTGTTCGTTGTAAATAAATAATAATCGGTTACTGCAGAATAATTTAGGCAGTGTGACAACAAAAGGATAGTAAAAAGAATAAAAGTGTTCCTGTTGATTTGTAATATTGTAATTTAGTGCTAAATAATGGTTAATTTCATGTTTATGGTACTGAAACTACTGAAACTTCTCCTGGCATTTTATTTACGTTTTATTAAACAAAACTAAGTTTGTTCGGTAAAAATTAAATATTCAATCCAAGGTTTTTTTGTTAACCGTGCTTTTAGCATTGTCATCAGACCTGCATGTATATACAAATGGAAACGACGACTGGAAGTGAATCAAAATTTGCTTGCAAGATTTCAACTAAACATATTATTATGTACGTACTACAAGTGAAGTTAAATAAAAGCTTGTAAAAATCAGTAAACAGGTTGTAATAAATTTCACAATATCAATAGGCACTTATCAATTTGAGGTGGATACGACCGGACAGCAATGACAATGAGGTATCGCGCCGAAGCCTGACATTGAAAGGTAAAGGATAGAAAATGTTTATTCCGTTGATATTTTCGATAGAGCTTTATTGCTCATTGTAAACTATAGTGGAAGCTTCACAAAGCTCTGCGTGAGTCTGCCATTTGCTGGTCATTGAACGAGCTTGGAAAATGTATTGTCAGCCGTAATGTTGGTAGCTGTTTTTTATTCGTATTCAATAAAGTGTTAAGTAGTATTCACCAGCAACATATTTTACTTCTTGTTTGAAAGTCACACGGCCAACAGTTGAACTACAGAGGACGGGAGACTAAGGGACAATATTTGATCTCACGTTTTACCATTACCGCTGTAAACAAAAATTAAAACCTGCTTGGATGCGAGAAGTTCCTTTCCTGTTACTGAATGTCACTAAAATATAAAACGAAAAAAAAAAATTAAATGAAATGAAAATGTGTCATGTACATAGCGTTTGCCGCTTACGAAGTACGTAATGGGGCTGTGGTGACCGCTTAATGTCCATTAGCGTAAACGGAATCTATAAAAAGGCAGTTAAAAGACTTGAAAATATTCGCCGTTTTTGTATCTTTGGTTAACGAAGTGTCGTAATACGGTCATGACGCTATCTCACGCGAGCAGTCGCGCGTGACCGCTCATCTCGTTACCGCCCTATCGGCCGCCGCCCTGCCTGCCGCTATCTGACGTCCGCCCTGCCGCTTTATACCGCCCGCTTTACACCTTGGGTTGTGAATTTTCTTTTGTGCGAAACCGGGAATTGGATGTTATTATTAATGAAATTGATATTCGACTAAAACGTATTGATATAAAAGTAGCATCGTATGATGAAGTTATTGACTAAACTGTCATATTTCTTCTGTAGGTAGGTACATAGTATAAAACAAGCCGCATCCGCCTCGGTCTGTCTTCATATGTTCGGCCGCTTGCTTACTCCTTCTTAACCACAAAACGGATTTTGATACGGTTTTCACAGTCAGCAAGATATTTTTTACGGACGATTTTTAAGTATAGATTACATCTTAATGTACCCGCGAGAAGCCGGGCCGGGTCGCTAGTATTCTATGTTGAAGTATATTTGGGAAATTTCAGGTCACACTACTTTTAGTAGGTTTAGAAATTGATTTAACTAGTTAATAATTAGTTTATATTGGATGTATGCCGCTAACCCCGCCCGCCCTACGCTAGCGCCCTCTCTCGCCACATTATAAATTTAACTTAATTATCGACACTTCCGGGTCCCGGGTAGGCTTCGTGTTTAATATTTGCAGAGGTTAATTACATCTCTTGTACACCAGCGGGGTGTTGTTTCAGCTAACTTGTTGTTAGGATTTATAATGAGTCTATTCAGGATTAACTAGTAATGAAATGATCTCGTCCTATTTTTTTATGAGAGGGAGCAAAGTGTCATGGAGATACAAGAAATGATAGGTTACAGCATCGATTGAATTTTTAAAAACAAATTATAGAAGACATTGTGATACTTTTTATGTAAATAAACGAATGATGAATGAAGGAGGGGTAATCCCCCTACGCATGCATTTCAGAGATTAAGTGGTTTTTTTAATTTAATTTTCCATACAGGCTTCTATGTTGACGCTATTCATTTACTTCATTGTCATCAAATGTACAAACACATTAAATTACACGTTAATCCAACTGATGGAAGTAACTCAAAATTATCTTGAAAGGTTTAAACTTAACGTATATGTACATATAATACTTAACGTACGAAATAAACAAAACCTGTAAGTTGAATAAAAGCTTTTTAAAAGTGAGAGGCAAGTTTAATTTAAATTGAAGCTGCGATAGCGCATGAGTTGTAACACTCGTAAGTTAAGCGCGCTAGTGCAGACAGGAGCAAGTTTCAGTGCTTCAGGACATTAAGTTTTCACGTCGAGACGGCCGCTCTCACGCGCTCTCCGTAAATCTCCCCGTTTCTCCGACACTTATCTGCGAAAGTTGCCATACGTCTAGAATTATACGGACATGACCGGAAATTTTCGCCTTTACTTTAAATTGCAGGGGAAACGCGGTTTCGGAAATCAGGGAAATATGCTTGATAAACTCTCCTAACATGACCGATCAAGTTTAATTTATCCCTCCCTGCGGCTTTGTCTAGCTAGGCTTAACAAGAAAGCGACACGCTTAAATATACAAAACACAAAATAATAGGTATGCAATTCAACTCGGGCGATCACGCAAGGGCTACGAAAATCACTTCGATGTGCTGCGGAAGTTGTTTTTATTTCTTACAGTTTACATATCTTAAAAAATTAACAGTCTGTATTTTTCTCCGGAAGATTATTATACAATACTTCCTATCCCTATCTAGGCGTGTCCATTTGCAAGTCGTCGGCAGTCGCGCATTGCCGAGGATTAAAAACTGTCTGCAAAGTCGCATCGACCGTTTAGACAATAGAAAGTCGGGTTGTTGTTTATTTCTGTTCGGATATTTTCAGGAATGATACGCGTTGTAAAATTATGCTCAATTTAAAAGCGGACTTTATTGCATCGCGCGTAGTGACTCCCTAAATTATAAAAACAGTTGTTTGTTAAGTATTTTGCTGATAATCGTTTGTAAATTGATTATAATTTAATAAAATATAAAACAAAAGGTACACTTCAAGTTTAACGACCGCGAAAGCGGATAATAATACTATTCTGCACGGTTTTCAATTAACACAATATCGTAAATATAATTGCTCAAGCAGTCTGGGACTGTAAATTTCGAAACTACCATCTCCACGTTGGAATAATTACTGATTTATTGTGATGAAAGCGTAACAGTATTTGGTATAATTGTTTATTGTTTGTATGTTAAGTTTAGCTGCAGTAAAAAACTGGTAAAAAGACAAAATTTTGATTGTTATCCGGCTTTGTAACAATATAAGGAGCTAAGGGTTAAAAATAATCTTCTTACGGATTACAGGGCCTCAGGGCAGAGACACCTCTTTAACCTGCATTGGAAATCCTTATCTGTACGTAGAAAGTTAGTAAAAGAAGCCTTATTCTGTAAGTAAGAACGTCAGGTTTCGGCTTCGCAGTGGTAATGTGGAATCGATTAGACCATAATGTTTACGCGGAGTGGATTCATATCGGAGGTGTAATCTCGCTCCTTACTTACGCCGTCTCGCGTGCGCGTTGTATCGCAGGCGATCTCGTTTTGAGATAATTATCTACGCCTTAAATAAAAAGCCACCAATATCCGTGGTCACATTGTAATCGCCATGTACTTAAGCATTCATGAGATGTCTAGTTAGCCGTGGGGTAGCGTGCCACAAATGAATAATTTGAATAGGTAGATACCTAGCTAAACAATTTGTATTTACCAACAAATTATACCACACTCATAACCGCCCGTTACAGTCTAACAGATTAAGTTGAGGAACCCTTGACCTAGTACTGTTCAACAAACTTTTTTGTGCATACATCTATATTTAAGTTTAGGAAATAGCAATTCACGACTAATTTACACTTCGTGATTTAAGAGAAAATAAACATAAACGTGCCTGGGAAGTCCCGTTTTTACAATCATAATACATATTTATAATAACTGATAATCGAATTGTGAATTATGGATAAGGGGGATTTTACTTGACATTTCCTCTTGTCGCGGTGACAAAACAAATTTGTCTCGTTTCCCTCCGGCTTTACATGCATAACTAGTTACTGAACAAGCCTGCGTAAACTTGCACGGTTAACATTACGAGCTTAAGAAATCCTTGTTGCATTGCATGCATAGCAAGTTCTTCGTATGGTAAGCACGCGGCGGCGCGGCGACTTGGTCGGCGCCAGCGCCTATCTTCTATCTTGTTTTATTCGCGTATCGCACGTCGC
Organism: Ditula angustiorana; assembly: GCA_963691745.1. Classification (NCBI taxonomy): domain Eukaryota; kingdom Metazoa; phylum Arthropoda; class Insecta; order Lepidoptera; family Tortricidae; genus Ditula; species Ditula angustiorana. The sequence goes on from OY829484.1 coordinate 9,350,190, forward strand.
GTCGTCAGGTCAGGACATTCTCGCCGACGCCGACGCGACGGCCAGCCGGCGCACAAGCAAGGTCGCCGGGTGCAGCTCTATCTTCTCCGGCGCCTGCTCTCTCCACACTAATTACCAACGTCTTCCTGTCTTAACTAGACTCATATTACCGTATCAAGTATTGCCTATTGTTTACATCTGTGCAGTGCAGATTCTATTAATCAGTATGTCGGCGTTCTGCTTTCATTGCATGCGACGTCACGATCGTGTTATCTAGTGCGTCAGGTTTGCGTCAAGTCTATTTCTATCAAACTGGACGTGCGATATCGCTATCGACTGTCAAAGAATACAACTTTCCCTGTATTTATCAAAGCTCGTTAGGTACAAATTGGAAATTTTGCTTAAAATGTTTGCATGTCTGTATCAGAATTGGCTTTTATGTAATATCTGGCTGTGAATGGATAGCAGATAATGAAACAAGTGTTCACTATATCTTATTACAGGGGCGTCGCGGTATCCACATTCCCGCATATTTTGTGGTTAACGCTAGTAATAATCTTTTGACGCCAATTAGGTATAGGTGCTCATTGTAAATGCGTCGCCCTTGCTCTGTATAAGCTAGAAATCCATTAACTCGTAAATAATGTAGCAAATATTTCGCAACAGTAAACACGCTTTACTATTACATCATAGTCATGGTTACGTTTGTGGCATTTATGGCGTTATCTATTTATTGCAAGTACCTATGAATGAATGCATTTTGTTGTGTAACTAATTCATTAGATTCTCTCGGCCAGCTTGCGGTTTGCAGGTTTACGACGATAATGCATTTAATCCCGTATAGGGGTTTATTGCGTGGTGGCAGGCCACACAAATATTTATCTTCACCACCATTAGGCACAAGTCGTTATTTTACCTACAAAGATGGGGATACGTCGCTTTTAATTTGTGTTTACATTAAGGTGCGAGCCCTCGGTAAACACTAAACATCGTTTAAGTAATTAAACCTGTTACATTGAATTCTTAAAATAGATGTGGGCGCATTCCTGAGTCCCTTTGGCTGACGGTTCGTGTAGATATGACCATATTGACATGCCATGGTGATGCTAGAACGGTAAATTGGGTAAATCTGTCAGGGAATCGCGGAGGCGCGTGACCCGACTGCCGCCGAAGAGATTACCCCGCCATATGCTCACCCCTGCAACTGACGATGACGGCAAATTCTCATTACATTCACGTTCACTGCATTATTTCATTCCATTAGGGGACGCTATCGCTGTTCGTTGCCTTTTTTATAGATGATTAAAGGAAGGTTTGGAAGGGAATTGATTGACTGCCTCTATAGACTTTCATTGCATGTTATTCTTACCTCCTCCACGTCAATTCACGCTCGACTTTCGAAGTAATTGAAATTGAAAATAGTCAAATGCTTGAGGATAAATATGACATGTTATTGAAGATGAGTTCGAGACCCCTCTTAATAATTACTAGGCAACAATTAGTGACGGTGAGGGCCAATCAATAACAGTCGGCTTTGACGTATTAAGGTTTGTTTACGGGCAATCGTATGCATGGCTTGAGTTTCAACATTGAACGGTCAGACCATCGGGGACAATAGCATACAATGTTTATCATTTATCTGGCTACGGCAATTAAGTCTTCATTAAGAGGGTATTACGGAAACGGAACATTTCCAGTACAAACGTAATACCTCCCCCCCCCCCCTGAATCGTGCAATGTCTTTAGCGCAATGATTTTTTGACATGTTACTCATGTATATCAAAAGGGTGCTCTTATGTTTTGATTTGTGATATTTTATTTGATTTACTATAGCTAACCAAGTCCTTCCAAAACAGGAAAAAAATTCTTTTTTACTAGAATAAACTTTTGGTGTGTAGAAAGAAGATATTTTAGGAAAAAACGAAACATACCGGCGAAATTAACTATCTTAATTGTCTTTCTGGTCCTGAAAGATATTTTGAAGTTGGTTAATTCTTAAATGAAGAAAAAGGGTACGCCAAAATCTCGATGTGCACCACTTTAAATAGGCTTACCGAAACAATTAACCGCTTGAGGTGCGACTATTCTATTTAAGGTTATGTTAGAAGATTTATTTACATAGAATCAGTAGGTTAAATTTAAGTTATTAAGTGATACGGAGACAATATGAAGGTGGGTATATTATTCTGATATTTGTATTATTATGGTAGCATGCATTATAGCTGATAGCTTCAGTGATGAGAAGCATGGCAACTGTGAGGATATAGTAACAACGAGTACAATATACGGAGATAATTTAATGACAACATTGAAAACGTTAGCGTCTTACAAAAAAGATTAGTCACAATGCCTTCTGGACCTCGCGGTTTGTTTGCTATTGCTAATTATTTACTGCCTATGTCATAATATTGACCGAGCTATAAAACTGGTTGGGGGGTCTGATCCGATGTTATTTCAATTCCGATATTTATGTAGCTCACCGCTCGGCGTATTTAAAGCGTAGAAAGTATGTTTATTACGGAGTTTCTGCTCGTTAACTAATGCTTATTTTGAATACCATAATAATACTAAAAATTGGTTCAATCACTGTCTGTCTGGTAAGGAATAGTAAGAAGCATCAAAAATACAACATGAAATGGCTTCAGTACCCCAAATGTTTACACATTTGGTTCGTCCGCATCTTAATAAAAAAACTTAGTTTTCTAGAGTATAGTTTAAGTCTCGAGAGCGAACAATCAGACAGACTTTTTATATTAATCTGTATTGGCTCAAACAAGTACACCACTGTTAAGTCTGGCAGCTTACAAAGTCAAACCCTAAAACTACTTTATGACATAGGATATAGCATAGAAGATTATGTAGAGAACATGTATAAGTAATACTTACTTTCATAAAGCGTTTCTACTCAAAACAAAATGGATTTCATTTATAAGGTTGCCAATCTCTACGGGATCTACAATCTACGGCGCTTTAAAGAGGGTGGCGGAGAAATGGCGCAGTCGAAGTGATTTTTAAGCTCTATTTACACCCAGAGAGTCGTTCTGCCAATCCCTTCGCTTACAAGCCCGAGTGGATTGCTATTGCAGAGTTAATCTCGATGGCGGGTAATTGTTAACGGGAGCTGAAAAAAATTAAGCCTTTTATTTAAAAGGAGGATTTTTCAGGCTGTCTTTGCACTAAGTCGGACCGGAGATTTGTGGCGTTTTTATATATTCGAAGCCCCGCTCGACTCGCTTGAAGTGGGAACAAACGTATAGAAACGCCGCTCATGTCCATTTTGCTCCGCCTTAGTGGAAATGCAGCCTAAAAATGGATAAGTCAAATTACTCAATTAAGTTTGATAATTGTCAGATAGCTTACTCGTCAAAAAGAACCGGTAGGACGTGAAGAACCCTAGGATGGTTAGCGTGAATGTGAAAAGAAACTAAACCCGACCACGTAAATAATAATTAACTGAAATGATAAAATAAGCCCTATAATCAAAAAGTTTTTTTTGTTCCTTGAACAATCACCTCAATAGGCAAGCCTTTTTAATGTAACTTGAATGTTACAAGCACAAACCATGGAACGGGCACGTCAATAAAGACAAATTTAACAGCACTTCAAATGCATCAATTAAGGAAATAGATATAAAAAGTAGTATATAGTAGTCCTTGGTTGAATTACAGCAACATTTTCCTTTGTCAACATCTCTGTACAGCGCTCGTCACGAGTCGTTTACTCATATTTCTGCAAGTATAACAAGTATCAAATAGCATCGTACTGCAGTTCATAACCATCCTTGCTGGGAACAATCGGGTAAAAATACCTAAATTTCAATAAAGATGAGGATTTCTTACTGCCATCTACTTGGAATCCTGTCCAATTAATTAGTTTAACTCACAAAAAAGACTTAAGCATGCAACAGTTGTTGAATTTTATAATAGTCGTAGCTTATGTTTTTTTTGTCATTAATAATTTCTAAAATTCTATTCCTTGTTTTACGTGTTTGTAATACATATAATATTTTTTAAGGCAGGCTAATTTTTGCGTTTCTTGCAGTTCATTCTCGGCCGAAGCCAATTTTTCGAGCTATACTTGCAACGGGGAGTTCTCAAGTTAAACACAACCTTATCCGTTGAAATGAGTGTCACTGCTTTTAAAAGGATTTCCTTTTTGAGAATACAACCGCGGCTATGTTTACGAGTATTATTCTGCAGTGTCGGTTCATTAAAACACACGGGAAAGTGGTAACGATGGATAAATCTCAGCAATTTGCAAGCTCATCTTGTGCTGGCGTGTCACTGTCAGGCGAGGGACGTGAGAGCTCCTCAAGCGCGCACCAGCGTTGGGAGCTGTCACTTCAAACCAATGGATCCATACCAGCCCCCTACCCTGAACCTACCTATAAATCCTATACCGCCTGTCCTTAGCGAACATAGTATGCGAGAGAAGGACAGTAGGATAAAGCGAGACTAATTCAAAGCGTTCTCGATTCCCCACAAACGTATCGATAGCACGCAGTACGCTGCCAAGGAATACGTGATCCATTTAAGAAATTTGCAATGTTAATGTATTACCCGCGTATTCTGATGGAGCTGCCTGTTATGCAAGTGATATATCTTTTGCTGTGTGTTAACCCATCTTGCTCTACGACGTGCGCAGATTATACACATCTACTCATTTCGCATAGTTTGGCTGAATTTTAAAAGTCAGGTACTTTGTGGATTCACTATTTTAGACCGGTACACTTGATGACGTCCCTTCTTAATTAACGTGATTTATCTTAGTAAGCTCTTCTATTTTACCCCACTTACTTACTTAACTCCCACTTCCAATGAAGCGCAAAACCTTAACCACTATCCAGCCTGTTTCGAATCATTGTAGGTAACGCAAGTGGCGAGGCAAGGACCTCTTATCTAATTTAACGCCCCAATAGGAAGTCGAGGACAAGTACAACAAACGTAGCTCGCAATATCCTCGTCAAGCACCAGTATCCAATAATGTCACGAAAATGAAATTTCATTTTGCAATCCTTTCGCGACCCAACTCGAGTTTTGCGGGATATTTTTGGAATAAAATGTCTGAAAAATGGCAGATAAACCGGTGAATTTTCGGGACTCATTGCTTACTTTTGTTGCACGAGTATTCGTTCAGTTGCTCAAACATATTTAGGCAAGAATTTGATAGTAGCTTCTATCAGTGGTCGGTGGGAACACGCAAGTTGACGAATATGGTGAACAATAGGTAGAGCTGGCCAATTGCTGGACGTTCGTAAATGATCAAGCAACATTGGGATCGTTTAATGGGCTTATGTCACGTACGACTTACAATACGTGGTTCAATAACCTCAAAATTTTGTCCTAAAAGGCCTTAGAAAGCTAGCTTTATCGCCGACATGAAGCATATATCCCTTTCTAACCAATTAGAGTGTGCAAAAAGGATGGATTTCCACTATAAATGCTAGTAATGCTGACAATATAACCAAAAAAGATCAAAACGTGTAATTTTAAAACGTTAAGCTATTTTAACATTATGAAACAGAAAAATTCGTTTGTGTGGTAAAGGAATAGTCAAGCGATTAAGTACAGAATTTGTTAGCTTTTATTCATAATAGCTAGATCTTAAAGTATTACTACACCTTCACACATCACGACGTCTTCGGTGAGAACAAACACAATCAAAGCCAGTAGCCTATTGCCGTGATCGACAGACAGAAGCGAGAATTCGACGTCCCATTCATCAAAACGTCGATGGAGCTCTCATGCATTCTCATAGACGGGTCCCAAAAGGTCTAACTACTGCGTTATCGTGCCCATAGATCATTATTACCAGCCGTGTTCCCATGCCTTTGAGTACTTGTAATGCTTGTTGGCTTCAAAGTACCCATATGAATATGTATCTGGTACATAACTAATAATTAACTCTTACTTAGTTGTAGATCGAACTTCTAAAGTTAAAAATGCTCCTCACAATAGTAAAGTGTATCTAATACATTAGGTACCAAAATTTTGTAAAAGCTTCCTCATTGCAAGTAATTCAAAGTTTCCGGTGAAATTTGAAAGTGTAAAAGCGACTGCTTAATCAAATCCCGTGAATAAGCAACAAACCATTAGCTCCCAGTTTCGTTGATGCATTAGGGAGGGAGAGTTGATTACAGCCCCAATAGTTCCATCACAGGAACAAAGGAAGAAAGTAATTTTGTACACGAGCCCAACCACGTCTTTATTTTGATGAATAAAGGGCCAGCTCTGACTGAGCACAATCAACCTTGATACTTGCACATTTTATTCGGGTTTTATGGTATTGTTCACTCACATTAGGGGAGGAAAATGCTACGGTAATGAGAGTACTCCATAGCTAAATACAAACCTGTATATAAGAAAAAACCCGAAGGGTGGCAAAGACTTTATCCCTCTCGAGAGACGGCTGATCGCTAGGGGTGGCTGCCTAAACGACGAGATTCACAAAAAAACCTGGATCGCACTTGATACAATATACTATATCTACATCGGGAAATGAGATAAACTTTTATGTTGCGGTTCTTGCAGTCATATCTGGGTTTTGTTAGATACTGTTATCGCTTTTCTTTGCAATAAATAATATGTTCTTGACTAGATAGCCATCATATTTCAGATCGAGGTATAAGATTTTTCGTGAAAACTGTTTGATGTAAAACGTTGATTACCTACTATATTTTTCAGACTTTTTGTCAGCCCATTTAGATTTTATATAAGGATTGTGCTAGAAAAAATGCACTGTCTGCGAGACACCAAATAGTTTATAATACGCGGCGAAGTCTCTAGAGAGCCATTGCGATGTCTAGGGCGGCGGGGACAGCGGTCCCTAAACTTTTGCTTGACTGTACTTCAACTTTTTGTCTACACAAGAAGTGTCGGCACATTAGACAACTACGTATAACATTGACTGACTCATCACTCGTCAAATCATTAATTGACCCTTTGTTAAAGCAGGTTGAGTATGAGCGAAAGGCATCTGCGCCAAAACAATATCTAACGTATCGTGAATTAAATAGCTATTTTAACAAGGCTTTCGTCTACAAAAACACCTGGGTAAAGGTCATACTATAAAAATCATCAAATGGCCTTAACACAAACTTTGAGAACGCATGCTGAATTCTACAGGGTGTGATATAATGTATACCTAATCTAATTTAGTCTGTCTGCCGCTCTTGCGCCAAATTTATGCTCTACCCTCCATTAAATATTCCATTATTCAATTATTGTATGCAACATTGCCATCAGAGGTTGCATTTAAGTTTACATGAATATTTAATTATTAAAATAGACGTCGATTAGGTCAACTAAAAGTAATATTTCGCATAGGTAATTATTTTAAGATTTTTTAGAATTGCATTTGTAATTGTGCTTAATTTTGGTAATTTGCCTCTATTCAATGGTAAAATGTTATGCTTCGATATACAAAGATTCTTTTTCACAACAAATGCTTAAAAGTCTTAAAGTTCTTCATAATAGAAACGTTTCAAAATATATTCATACATATACTCTCGAAAAACTCCTTAAACAAGATGCAAAAACTATGCGCACGACGACAAATTAAAAGATCTGCCTTTTTTTAAAGTAACAAAAGGTTCCGTTTTAATTTTTAGAGGGACTCTAAAAATGAATTGGGGAGTGCAGCGATTCGAGCAAATAAAGCAAGAGTTGCGAGGACGGAGTTTAATCAGAGACAGCTCTCGACGATCCGACGAAAATGTTTGAAGCCGCGTCGAGTGCCGCGCCACTCGTGCGCCGAACTAATGTAACGACTGCGACAACTATCATAATAGCGTATAGTCGGTGCAATAGGTACAGTCAGTTTACAAAGTAGGTATGTACTTTTATATTATCATAGTTTTTAGTTCGTAATCTTGTAAAGAGTGTAAAGTGACAAGGTCCGAAGCGAATGGCTACTTTTAAGGCTTATGTAGGTAATACAATTTATACGGCGTATAAAATTGTTTTCAGATGCAATTTAAACTACAGGAAAAATGCAAAGTATTGTGATACTTTTTTTGTCCTTATTCGAAGAATGACGTACAGTTGGGAGTAAAGTATACGCAAACAATTAGCGGTTCTTCGGAAATCCATGCGGCACGGTCCTTTAAAAGTTCGATAACCTTTTATTTCTTTGCTCCCAATGCATTTCCAGTTTATTTACTTTATTTCTTAATATAACTGAGTAACTGCAGTTCATATTGCTTGCTACACGGAAACCGAGCAAGTGCTAGTTTAGTTTCCAGTGCAAAATTTTATACTCAGTTCACGTTTATCCCACGAGCATAGTGTAAGGAGTAAACGTCGCGTTTGTATTGGACACGTGCCAAATCACAGACGCAGCTACAAGTGTCAGGCGCAGGCCGGGGCTCGCAATACTTGGCATCAGTCGGCGTCTCTCAAGCGACAAATAATTGGGTAACAGAAACGGGGACGCGGACAAATCCTTTTATTTCCCTTTTAACGAATGAACGATAATTTTTCAGCGACTACCGCGCAGACAATCCACGCTGACGCCAGTCCCATTGTTCAGGCATGCGATGCAAGAGTCGAAAGAGTCTTAAAGAATTGGCGGTTAAAAACGTGTAAAAGGAGTAAAACTTCGTGTCTATTCTTCTGTAGCTGAGTCCGTATCTGCAGAATGCAGTTGGGATTGCATCTCTCGAGCACCCTAGCCCCCGGCGGAGGGCGCGGGGCCCTCATCCCCTCGCATCCGCAGCGGACTCCTTGCGGCGATGTTTTTATTCAATTCCCGTGATACAGTTACAAAGTCTAATTTACATCTCTAACGTATTCTAAGGGATATAAAGCTATGGACATGCGGTTTCGATCGTATAACTTTAGTTCTTTACGTAAAATGAGACCATTAAATTTATAATAAAAACAGTAACGTAGACGCTTATCGACATAACGCTGCAGTAAAATCCTTATTATCATATTAATTAGGTATTAATACATGTTGGGGCCAATGAAAACATTCGGTTCGCTACGCAATAAAAATAAAACTTATTCCGGGGAACGGGCTGCGGTTGATGCCTTCAATGGGTCTAGTTTCGGTTTCCTAGTTATTTTGGGATTTATCTTATTAGATATCTAGTTTAATAACTTAGTTATTCGCGACAAACGAAACTACCTCATAACATGTACTAAGTAATTAGATTCTAGGTAGAGCCAGCAACATAAGTAGCTGTGAACACATTAAAAAACATCTACATTTAAGTTCGTATTCTTTTGACAATAGAGTGTTTAGAACTTCTTCAGCTCTTCGACTATGTAAATAAATATGTCTGCTGCTGATTTTAGTAGGTAGACAGATTGTGACCTAAAATGTGATTCCATTAATATCAGTAAAGTTGAGAAAAGTAAAATCATCACATTGGTTGATTCCGGGCGTGCAGCTATAAGTCTAGAAATTGCGTCCGGGATTACGAAAGTTTATAGTACTACTTGAACCACAATATAGCCAATTGCTAGTTGCAGGACTAATGGGCCGGTTCGACCGGGGTAGTACACAGCCTCACAGAGTACTAGCGTGAAGTAGTAGCTTGCTACGTATTTCGTACAGTCAGTCTCAAGATCCGAGATCCAAAGGAAGGTAATGGATCAGCGACTCTCTTTTAGAGTTGCTGGTGTCCATGGGCAGTGTTGATCACTTTGTATGAGTAGACCCGCAGGCTGGTTTTCCTCTTTACATAAAAAAACGAGCGCCTCTTAGATGATCGGCACTTAACCAACTATAACTAATAAACGCAAGAGTAAAATTTAAAATCACGTGTGAATGTTTCTTACACCGTTTTTATCAAGTTCGTAACGAGACTGGGCTCTCGTTCAGATGTCCGTCTATCAAGCAGTCACTCATTCAGTCGTAATTGTATGGAATGGCGTCGGTCGGCTCACTGAAACCATTTGCAAAAACATAAGCCCAATTAGAGTACTCTTTTTTTATTCTAGAACCGTACCTGTAATAAATACACCGATGGATAAATATGTTTCTGAACATGGATTCGTATACATCCCTGGTTTTACTACCCATAGGGGCGAATGAATTTTGTAATTAAAATGGGACCTCCTTTAAACTATACCCTATCCAATAAAAAAAGAATGATCAAACGCGGACCACTCTATAAAAAGTTATGCGTGGTCATACACAAAAAGAACAAATTTACGGGTCGAATTGATAACCTCCTCCATTTTTTTTCGTCCGTTTAGTTTCCATCTGATACCTACATAGTCAAATTTTGCATACAGCCAATATTCCTTCCTAAACATAAAATAAAAGAAAGATCTAGAGTTTTCCTGCGCTTGGTGTCTGAGCGAATGAGAAAATACGCGAGAGCATAACGTTTCCATGAATGTATTCACTTGCTGCTCGTAAGTTACTTAAACTTGCGCTGCGCCATTTGGTTGTCGAGTAGCAGAAAGAACAGTGGGGTGTCACCTTATTTCTTGACAGCAAGCTGCTAACGCTAACAGCCAGCGTGAACGCTAACAGAAACGACAACATTTATGGACTCCACGTAAGCAAGCAAACGTCAAACGTATCGATCGTTAATGTCAAACCTTATACGTCCTTTCGTTTCTAACGTTAACACTAACAGAATGTGACTTTGTCTAGACACCTAGCACTCTTAGGTCTGTAGTTATAGATCGTTCTCAAGTACGTACAGCAGCGTATAGGTAAAAAACTTAAGTTGATCCATATTCGAAAAATGACGTTAGTTCCATATCAGTTTTGTACACTAGCTTGCGTACGCGCTCGTATTTGAGAACCATCTATAAATACAGGCCGAAACTCAAGTTCCACTTTCATACAATACAATAACTCTTTACTGATCACCACTAAACAAAACAAAAAGGGACGATTTAGGAAAAATTCGTGAGGCACACAATAGGCGGTCTTACAGCTCTAAGCGATCTCTTCCTGATAGCCGTTAGAAAAAAGAGATGAAGAACAGAATAGATAAGAGCAGGTGGTAGAAATATAGACAAATGTAATCACATACTCAGATCAGTATTGAATTTGAACTTGAGTTCGCTCTTTAACTAACATCCTTAAAAAACCATGACTGTTCATGCATTTGTATTAGATTTTATAAATGTACAATTCGGGCAAAATTGCTACATAAATCGTAACAAGACATATTTTTTCTTAAAGTTATGATGAAGGGTCGGTTAACCCATATGAATATTGTTATGAGGACATGTGTGCGGGAAAGGGATGTTTATCCCAGGCCCTTGGCACAAGAAAAGACTGCGCATTTAAATTAGTAGATTAAGTTACACGTACATTATTCTTTATAAATCATCGTTTTCCTTGAAGTTAACTTGTTTTGTTTTCTGACGTCATGCAAAACAAAACACGTCCATATTATTGACAATAATTAAAACTATTCTTACCTACAACATACATTTTCCATTTGCTAGTCTCACGAATTGTTAGTGTGGTACAGTTTTATGAAGATGCTTTGCTACCATTTTTAGCATGTTTAAGAGACATTTGAGTTTTTTCTTTGAATAACAAATTTGATTAGACTAACATTAATAGATGCGATATCGGTTGAGCTGTGTCCATCCACGATATAACATCGACTGCTACAGCGGCACTGGGCGATTGACTAGTGAATGATAAAATGTTCATACCCAAAGGGGGAAAGTATAACGTACGACATCGGCATTACAAAATCTCCTCAGTACGTTTTAGGGTTCAGTTTCCAAACGACTAAGTTTGCGGACGTACCGAGGATGTACCGTTCGAACCAAGGGTTCCATTTTGCCGACTGTACAGTTAACTAAACTGAATCCTAGGTCATTGTAGATAGAACGCTTGTCACAATGAGTAATCACTGTAATATTAAGGCATTTAGTAAAATTAAATAATCATAACGACATATTATTTGAAAAGTTTAATAATGGCGAATCATCATTTTTCTTTCCTTTCGACTTGGTTTGTATGTTGCCCTCAGCCATAAACAGGTTAGGAACCATCAATATGTCCTAAGACATCAAGAGTTCAATGCAACCGATGACAGTACTGCTACTGCAAAATCCCTAAGCGCAGCCTCAATTCACGCTTGACTAGTTTTTGCTGCATCACATCTCGAACCGCATAAGTACCTAGTGGTAGAGTTGTTTTATGAATCATCGTTGCTTTTGCAAAAAGGCGGCATCGCCATTATGCATGCCTTATGCATTTTTTATCTATGTCATTCGATGCACTTACATCGACGATATTACAAGAGAAAGAGATGCATTTATCTGGAATAAGTTGCGTCTCGCTTGTTTCTGCAAGGAGTTGTTAAGCTGTAGATGGGACTCCGAATGTCCTTGCGGTCGCAGCCACTTAAAACCGTAGGAGCGACGTAATAAGCAGCTCTTGACGTCGTTTATAAGAGTTCGCTACTCTTATTTGCTTCTGCATCCTTTTCTTATCTCCCTAAACGACTCGGTACAAGTGGTTGTAGCAGAGACATGTTTTTGCTACTAAAAAATCCATTAAGACGTCTCTATGATGAATTGCGATACTTAGCAAACTATGAGCAGACTTTAAAAGGTTTTAACTTTCTAAACTACGTAAGAATTTGCAAAATTAGCTCGTAGAAAAAATTAGCGTTCGATTATTATTATCGTAACGTACTTTAAAAAGGAGACATATTGTAATAATTGGTAAAATTATCCCAAAAAAACAAATCACTTGGAAAATGAGCCAAGGTGTCAACTCATTAACGTTAGATAACGAAAAACTATTTAAAACTGATATAATTAACAGAAAACTGCCAGTGACAAGAGTCTAGACGAGAGGCGCCAGACGATTGACCCCATTTAGTGACAAGACACAAATAGGACTGCTATATTTCACAAACGCATTTTGCAACTTACTATCAAAGTGGGGAGCGATAGACGAAAAGAGTAAGTAGTGGGTAGGTCGATATCCCTTTCAATTTTCCAATGCTGCATTCGTTTTGCCGATTGCATCTGAATATAGGAAGGGGGAGAGTCGAGTTAATTAATGCTGTATCGATGTTGGATTCTGGCACGATTTAAACCGGCTGCTGCTTTCTGATATAGATTAAAATGCTATTCAATATTTTAGCTACATTTTATACTATTTCTATACAGATATATATCCTACCACAGTGCGGGGTCTAACATGACCATCCATGTTTAATTTATCCCTCAATGCGACCTTCTATTAGACATAAGTTAGACAAAGCTGCACGAAGGGTTAAAATAAATTTAAACGGTCATGTTAGGACCGTAGATGTACAACACACACACACACACACATTGAGAACTCCTAAAAAGCTGTTGGATTTTTAAAACGGAAACTTCGGTTATCGACGAACATGCACGAATTCAATATGAAGCCCTCGTTTGTAGAGGTTACATACTCGTACGAGATGAGCCGATTATTACCTGAACCGAAAAAGTTTTTGAAGTGCTACCAGACTGCTACGGACGAAGAATTAAAAAAGATCTGCAAGCACTTACTTCACAACAGAGTCGTGTGTATAAGGGTACACCACTCTGTCACAGGGCTGTGTCTTTTGAACCGTAATAGGTAGCCAAAAATTAATGAAAACTAAAGGGCGCCTAAGTTTTTGTACGGAACCCTTCGTGTGAGAGTCCCACTCGCACTTGGCTGGTTTTTCGGGCGCTTCCGCCGTGTACGTAAACGTACATAATAAATCCCTATTGCGCTAGGGCGTCCAAAGAAGGGGTATAAAAATATCTGGAAAACGCTAAATGTATTTTACATATATTTTTTTAGGCTCACTGTACGTACATAAGCTATAGATTAATATCTAAATTAGTTATCCAATACTGGTGTTTCGGACATGTTTACTAACCCGCTAGAGTTATGATATGTTATACTGCCAATTTATTTACATTTGTACAATGGGACGCTCCTTGGACGTTCCATAGTAAATGGTAGAGTCAAAAACTTAAACAAGCATCTTGTCTGAGTTTTGGGGTGAGTAATTATTCCGTATTTAAACGTCTTTAAAACTAGTGAGCAGGAATTCCGGGTGGAAATCTCGTACGCATGCGCGCTAACCCTTCGCGTACTACGGGAGCAAAGCGCGACCTTCGTAGGTCGGCGCCCCGCCATTCAGTCCCCTAGCGGCAGCCATTGATTTTCGACTGTCCGACCCACTACCACATGGCGCCTCTACTCAACCGCGAAAACTACCCGGTTCACTTCGCAACATTTGACACACATGGCTGAATCGCCACTGACCCAAGTCTAAAGGGAATAAGGGTAATAATATAATATAACCTAAAAGGCCAGGTCAATGAACTAAAGTGAAGTGTGGCACGCTTAAAAAAACCTGGCTCGAATGCCAGGAATTCGAGGACGAAAAGTTTCTCTCCTCGGTAAGTAATTTTCTCTCGCAAATAATTATTCCGCCTTCGCTGACGTGACCCATTTTAATTGTTTGCTCAAACAGTAGAATTTTGTTTATGGCTCCGCAGTTTATTTAAGCTTATTATGCGACCTACGCTTAACCGCAGCGCCTGTAGGTTTATGTAAATCGCTATAATTTTTAAATAGAGCCTGCTTTGTTGTAGCTGTAAGATTCTGTTTGCTCTGCGGTTATACGGCTTCATCCTAAAAGGAGATTACTGTAAGAGGAAAATGTGTATTTATGTCATTCATAGATTTGTAGTTTACTAAGAGGTCAGACAATGACCTCACTGGCCTACGTGCTGAGCCTTCGGAGCTGGCTGGTTCCAGGTACTTGCGGATTTGTCTGGCGCCATGATTCATTCTTAGATATCCGATGACGAAGCATCTTTATTTGTTGCACTTAATGTTACTTTTAGGTTAATAGCAGCGATTAGCGAATACAATGAACGCAATGCGGTAATTTTATGAAGGTATGCGATTTACGCTACCGGCAAAGTACACATATAATAAATTTAAGCACTTTATAGCACATTTGGGATAATTCGTAAAGTGGATTGGGCTTTTTTCTACTTTCTCATTTGGGTACGATTTGACCATGGCAGGTCAGGCTGTTAGGTATATTGGAGCTATGGCCTCCGCAACCCTTGTGACACAGAATCCTGACCGATAGGATCGTCTACGTATAGGCATTTATTTAAATGAATGTGCAGGTTTCCCCACGATGTTTTCCCTCGTCGTAAGAGCGGACTTGCTTGCATGCGTATTTGCATGCTTAAATGTTCATAAAGTAGGCCTCAAAACCTAACCAAACAAACCATCGGCGCTCGCGAGCCAAGGCGCGGGCAATAGTTAGTACATACGTATATAAATTCTATCATTGAGTGTTTATACCCTTTTTGTCACAATCTTTAGTATCCTATATTCAGGAGTATAGTAAGTACTACATTTTAACATAGGTACATATTTGAATCTCAACTCAAATAGCGGTTCGTCATCCCATGGAATGTATAGGCAATGGAAATCGGTCTGTATGTACATTATGGCCATTAACAAGCATCTAACAAAATTGGTGATGCCATCAGCTGATTGGCATTGCTGATGTGGCATTTTGCACTTTAGAAGGTCGATCGTTTTGACTTTGAACAAAAACTAAAACTAAAAACGCAACAATAATTCTCAGTAAAATTTGACAACTACGGAAAATTTAAGTTCTACGCTGTTAACCAGTATTATCAAAACATTTTCGCCTTAAGCAAAATCAATTGTATTGCTTTCCTACCTTACTCCCCCTCATCTTTTCAATTTATACGTAAATTAGGTAGGTATGTGCTTACACGTCAATCGCATGTAAATGTTTCCTGTTTTCCATTAATCATGTTTCCGTTTCTTCGAATCCTGAAAATTATTCCGGATTCTAAGTATTACGTAAACATACATTGGGTACGTTTATTTAGGTTACATTAAACAAGTGTTATGTAATTTTCAAAATAAATAGAAGAAAAAAAAGACTTACTTCGTGAAGTCAATTGGTAACAACAGTAAAAGTATATCGTCACAACACAACGCATAGTGACCTAACATGACGTCCCAAGTTAAACTTTTCTCTAAGTGTATTCTATTCTTATAATACTTATCTGACAGAGCTACGGAGGGTGATCATATTACGGCCAGAGGTTAGGCGCTGTCATCGTACACAAGCACAATAAAATTACTTGCTTACAGCCATTTATTTAAAAGGACCAGTTAAAACATGAGTAGATACTATGAGCTCTATCTGATTAGCAAAATTTAGTCTTAAACCCTTTAACTTATCAGACTAATCGAGAAATAAAATAAATAAATAAATAAATAAATATCTCGGGACAATTTACACCAATTGACCTAGTCCCAAACTAAGCAAAGCTTGTACTATGGATACTAGACAACGGATAAACATTCATATATAGATAAATACATACAGAAAGGGAGTACCTAAGTATTAATTAACACAAGAAAATATGCAATCCGAAAACAGCTTATTTTCCTGAATTGACTAGAAAGGGTAGTAACGCGTTTCTGTCAATTCAGCCATTGTGGCCCATTATATATGCACTTCCTAATACGCAAGCACGTACATAAACAAGTATAATTACAATAAAAAACTAACTAAAACCGACTAAATCTGTTCTTACAGCTCTAAAGTTGTAATCGAAGTCCAGCGTCTATTCACTGCGTGACCAACGAGTCTGTGACTCATTATCAAATCGCCAAGTAGCAAATTTAATAAATACATTTGCGTATGCGCCTCCCGATCAGTGTCCTCCGATCCTGCGGCGGGAACGGGCTTTTAATGTATAAATAAATAAATAGTTATTATTGTAGTCGCGTTTAGTGTTGTGACGATGCCGGACACAGTGAACATTCGTGTTTATATCTCGGCTGTGTTCAAAAATTGCAAGGGATGTTATTTACGGAGCATAAAGAAGCTGCAGCCAAAAAGGGTAAGTTAATTGTACAAATTTATGGAAATTGTATATTTTAATTTCTGGTAGGTACGCTTCCAGATTTCAGTGCTAAAAATATTCATTTAACAAGACGCAAGGCTAATAAATATGTGTGGTTATGACTAAAAGCTTAGAGGACCAACTTTAAAAAGTAATTTCAAAATGAATAATTTGTAATCGTATTCCATTTATGAATGCAGTTAATGGGTTGATAAGTTGCTTACATATACATTTGACAAAAGCTCGCATAATAAAATGCTGATATGATTTTATGGTGATTACAAAACTATAAAAGTCGTCCCTTTTTTTCAAAGCCACCCGTTTTACCGTACCATCTAAGTAGGTACATATTTCCAGTAAATACCTATTCGCTTACAAGATATAGTATTTTTTGTAAGTACCAGAATAATCCCATTTGTTAACTGATTGTTCTTAAACGAATACAATACATATCTACCTATAACTAGCCTATAACTAAACTTTTTCCTAGATAGCTACCTAATAATTTTTAATCTAAATTCATTTCTTCATCGACCACCCAGTTTGTAACAATACATGTATTCAGATTATTTTGTGGGTCTGAAAAAAAGTTTTCTATGAATTGGATTGGTACTAACCGGATGGTCGAGATATTTATATCAATAACCCAAAAAAAAGCTGACCATTGTTGTTTATTTAAATTTTACCTTGAGATTATTTGTATACGGTGCTTTAAATTAAGTTGTTATTCCAATTAGTTGGCTTATTGGAAGAATAAGAAGCTTATCCATCTTTTCCACGGCAGTTGTTGATAATATAATAGCATTAAAATTAAGATAAAGTCCTTAATATTTTGTTTTCCAGTTTTCCATAAATCATTTCGGTAATAGGTGCTTAGGAAAGATCAGTACCTTAACAGTTGTTTTAAACAATGATTTAAAAAGTAAGGCTGATTCAGGCCGATTTTCACCTAAATTTGTTGCATTAGGCACGTATCGAATAGAAGGTAGATAATTATGGATTCACAATTATCTACCCCTGACATAATGTCATTGCACCGCCTCCCCGGTATTGCACAGATATGCATAACGAAGTTATCAATTGCATAAACATTCGATCGGAAACGAACATGTCCTGCCCCAACGCGCCTGCAGCGTTGCACAATGCAATCAATCATTATCGCGATTTAGGACGCGGCCGTTCCGTCGCAGCTGCAACTGCGTACGCGCCGAATCATGTGGGCGAGGGTGTCAAATACTAATAACTAACTTATAAATTACAGTTCTCGGGTTCTTATTATAAGATGAGTTTACGCTTTGGTTAGGGTCACAGTTCGCAAACTACACCGATCTTACACCGTTCTGTAGACATTCATTTTCATTAATTCAATGGCGGTTTCTTGTTCATAGCTTTCTAGGCTTTCTAACATCTTTGAAGTGTAATGTTAGTCCATATACATGTAACATTAATTGTAGTACCTACGTAGGTACAGTCAAAGAATTAAATTTCCAACCCACCTAAGGTTCAATAGCATATAGCAAACTGTCACTATAAGAGCTATAGAGCAAGACGTTAGTTTGACATATCGACCTTAATGCATTGCGAATGTCAGACGACATTTCAACGAAATGGGTAGGGAATTAAATTCCTTGACTGTGTGTAGGTAAGTCTGTACTGCAACTAGTCTCGCTCGATCTAAGTTATTGAAGAGTAAACTCTACATTAGCAAAGTTTTTGCTCAGCGTCATTTTAACGTCGTTTTATTTAATTAAGAATAAAAAGTCGTGCTGTTTTATTAAATATATGTATATAGGCATACATAGGTGTTACAAAGGAAAGCGATATAGGCAGCAACTGACATGAGAATTGCACCTGAATACTTAAGGCTATGCTAGGCTTATAGGCTTAACTATGTAGATACTTAAATTAGTCCACAAATTGGCAGATTGCCAGGGAACCTAGACTTGAATTGCCAGCAACTCAGATCCTAAATACATTATTTTCATGTTCCCCATTAGCTGACATGGAAATAGCTTTTCTATACGGAAACCTTTGTCTTGTCGAAAAATCTAGGGACAGAGGATCCTAAAGATCTAATAAAGAAACGGCTTTCCTTGACTGTCTGCAATCTATAAAATTACAGACATCGATATCGAGGCTTAGCCGCTTAGCTTTGAAGCTCTCCAAAATCCAGCCTTCCATAGCTGCCTTTATTTCGTTCACCTCCAGACTTGAGCATCATCTCCTTTCCTCCACGCCTGACGATTCATGGGGATCTACAACCATCCTTTAACCTTTGGTCGGCAGATGTCCGGTATCCCCTTACTGCGTGTGGTCTCTTCACTAGTGGCCCCTATCATGACGACCCAAGATTCGATAACTTATTCCCTCTTTGTGTCTCTGTCTAGTAAGACAGTAGTTAGTGTCATATCAGAGAGACACATTGAGACAAATCAAATCTGGTCGTTCATGTCAGGCCCACAGTGGAGCTCTTTGACATCATAATGCCTGTTTGCCCTAACTCATGTACTCATGGTCGTATTTTTTGTTACAGTGCATGGCGCGAGCTCTGTACGACAACATAGCGGAGTCGCCGGACGAGCTGGCGTTCCGGCGCGGCGACCTGCTCACCGTACTGGAGCAGAACACCGGCGGCAGTGAGGGCTGGTGGCTGTGCTCACTGCGCGGCCGACAGGTAAACACCGACATCTACTTTTACCTACTGCTTTTATAATATAATCCATGATACAAAAGTTGTAGGTACTCTGCATACAAACTGACCCACGTCACCTTTGTAAATTTGTCTATGAAACAACACGTAGCGTGCGCCGCAGTAGGCTTTGGCTCTTTAGGAAGTGTTTTTGGTGGAGTATTTGATTCCTTTGCGCATGCTGTGGGAGTGAGAGTATTCTGGCGCATATATTCATAGCCAGTGAGTATTCCCGAGGTATTTTGGAAGCGTTTTTAATTTTGGAACTCCGATCTTTAATTTTCCCCGCAACATCCTGTTTCCTTGGACGGCTGAGCCAGGACTAATGCTTGATGTACATGATACGCTAAGATCCAAAGTCGTTATTTGTTGTCACTCACTATTGCGAAAAAAACATGCATTTCATCCACGCTGTGATGCCGCCGTCACGATAACATCGGCTCTGATGTTATTAATATTTTAAAATTGTTTAAACATGATATTTTGAGATAAAAATAGTTTCATTTTGCAAACAAATGTGTGACTCGCGTGTAACATTGATTTCAAAGTGAAATGTGAACTATATAAAACAATATTAGATCTCAAAAATAAATTCAGTGTAAACAAATAATCCATAAATAAATCTACTTCTTACCTCAATTAAAAATGATACTGATAAAGACGTTAATAATCTAATATTCAGTGAGCGTATAAACTATTTTCACGGTGCTTCAAAACTAAAACTGCAAGTGAAACAAACATTACCGTTTATAATTTAAAATTTTAAATATAGTTCGACGACGCTTCCGTAAATTTACACTGCTTCGTTTACACCGCCATCTATTAAACAAATAGAACAACTTTGTATACCGCCATCTAGCGCGACGCAGTTAAACTGTATGATGACGTGGTTTTCTGACCAAACATCTTCTTACTTAGTCCTAGTTTAAACCAAGAGAGGGCACTAAAAACAGTGTGATATTGACTTTGTTCAGAAGTTTAACATAAACAACTCAAGATGGCATTGAAGTGTGCAGGATGTAACCAATCTATCCCAAACAGAGAATACCTTACCTGTTCACTGTGTAATGATATATATGACTTAGAATGTGCAAACGTCTCGATCCCGAGATTCCTAAATGCAATGACTAGAGAGCGTAAAAAGGCTTGGAAGTGTCTCTCCTGCCGTAGTAAAATACCAAAAACCGATAACACTGACACTCCAATCCGCCCAAACAATCTACTGCTGCATTCACATGAAGATCTGGTTACTTCGGATACAGATGTGAATAATATAACTACCAGAAAGAGACAAGCCGCACCTAACACCACCGCTGGCTCTGATGATGACTCAAGTATTTTAGGAGACACAATTTCTCCTGAAGCTGGTGTTAATGTTTACCGGAGACGGACACAAGATCTACCAAACCAGACAAATGTAATTACAATAGAACAATTTGAAAAGCTGTTGGACAAAAAATTGGAACAAAACAAGATTTGCTTAATTACAGAAATTAAAACTGTTATAATGTCAGAAATTGGTAACGAAATATCAAAACTAAAACAAGAAATGTTGGAAAACAATACGGATCTATCCAAAGAACAAAGTAATTTGAGCCATGAAATAAAGAAAATAAATGAAAAAATTCATAGTCTAGAAACAGAAAATAAAAAGCTCCAAACGACAATTAGAGAACTTCAGGAACATATCTCTCATATCTCCACTCCAAATGACATGGTCAGTAGGAACAATCAGAATATATATACTGAGAAAATTGAAACGTCTAAAAAAATTGTTCTCTATGGTCTACTCGAACAAAATTGGGAAACGGAAAATGATCTTTATGATCAAACTGTCAGAATTTTTCAGGATATCTTTAATGTTAATCTTGCTGGCTACATAGAAGATGTGGTGAGATTGGGAAGAAAAGGGTCTAGAAGACCACTAGGAATTGAATTACTTAGCAAAAAAATGGCAAAATATCTTATCCAAAACTGCCGCAACTTTAAGAACACCGGACTGGCCATCTCTGAATTTCTCGATGAACAGTCAATGCAAAACAGGCGAAAAATGAGAAATATTTTAGTGGAGTCACGGAAATGTGGACATCATGCTGTAATTAGAAATAATAAACTGATAATAAACGGCAAAGTACATAAAGTAAATGATGAAAACCAAAACCCACAGAGTAGTTCCATTCAAAATACCACACAAGCAGTGCTGAATAACCAAATTGAACAAACAAGCCAAATCCTCCACACGAATGAACAAAATGAAGTAGAACAATCATTGCCAATAAATAACAAAAATGTTGAGCGGTACACGCAGAAAACATACCAAACTCGTTCTACTAAACATACTTTTCGTTAACAACTTCAAAATGTTGTACCAAAATATCCGTAGCTTAAAGCAAAAACGCCACTTATTAGAAGCTGCCACTGAAGAAGACAAAAACTTACATGCCATCTGCCTTACGGAAACATGGATTACACAATCTAAACTAGATTATTTACAGCTCGATGGATACAACGTTGCCTCGTGTTTCTGCCGAAGCAATTACGAAGGTGGCGGAGTGAGTGTACTACTGAAGAATAGTATTGCTTCCATAGAGCGAAAGGATATCGTGGACATGTCTACTGAATTTATATTTGAAACCTGTGCTACTGAAATTCCACATTTAAATTTGTTAATTGTTGTTATATACTGGCCATGTAAAAATAGGCAAACAGAGACATTTTATAATTGTTTACAAAAGCTTTTGCAACACATAACTGTAAAAGATAGTAAAAAAAACATTGTTATAGGTGGTGATTTTAATGTAAATGTTTTAAAAAATTCTTTAGAGTCCTCAACTCTTTTGAATGTCATGAGAAGCTACAATTTCCAACAACATGTAAATGAACCGACTAGAATTACTGAAAATAGTGCAACATGTATAGATTTAATATTTACAAATTTTCAAAACAAAAAGAGTACAGTTAATATCAATGAATACGGTTTCTCTGATCATAAAGGGGTAATTTTTAGTATCCCAAACACAATAGGCGAAGAACGAAAAATTTGGTTTACAGAAAAAAGAAAATTTACCGATAATAATATCCTTAAATTCAAATCAGAACTTGCGAATTTAAATTGGAACTCTGTATTAAACTCCGATAAGGACCTAAACGAAAATTTTAACTCCTTTACAACAGTTTTAAATTCGACATTAGACTTGTGTATTCCTAAAATTCGAACAAAAATAAAAAACCGTAGTAATAAAAATTGGCTAACCACCGGAATAAAAATATCGTGCAAAAATAAACGTTTATTAAAAAATCTCTTATCTAAATTTAATAACCCCATTCTAAATAACTACTATAAACAGTACGAAAAATTGCTAAAAAAAGCAGTTGTAAAATCGAAAAAGCTTCAATACATTTGCAAAGTTAAACAATCAGATAACATTACTAAAACTATGTGGCATATAGTTAAAGAGCGAACGAATAAACTCCCAAAAAAGGATAAGCAAAATATAAAATTAAATATTCAAAACAATGTTACAGAAGATCCTAAAGTTATCGCAAATGCTTTTAACGAGTTTTTTATATCTGTAGGAGCGCAGGACACTGGGAGTCGCGCGCCCGGCCGCCCGGCGCTCGCGCCTACCGCTAACTCCATGTACCTACGCCCCGCAGAACCACGCGAGGTTTATGCTATTATCCGCAGCCTTAAAAACAAACGGAGCTTTGGGTATGACGAGCTACCACAAATTCTTATTAAAAAATGCGCTGACGAACTAGTTGAACCATTAACATATTTAATAAACCGATCTTTTATAGAAGGAGTTTTTCCAGACTCTCTAAAAATATCCATTATAAAACCTATACACAAAAAAGGAAGCCGAACCGATTTCAATAATTACCGCCCAATAGCTCTCCTATCTACCTTTTCAAAAATACTTGAAACTGCAATGTCAAAACGTCTAAATTCCTTTTGCGAAAAATACACCCTTTTTTCCGAATCCCAAAACGGGTTTAGAAAGAATCGCTCAACAACTTTAGCGGTGTATAAATATATTAACAAAATATTAAATATTATAAATGAAAAGCAATACGCCGTAGGTTTATTATTAGATATGAGTAAGGCATACGACCGGGTGTCCTATGAGATTTTATTGAGTAAGCTATTTAGTATCGGAGTAAGAGGAATGGCGTACAATTGGTTCGCATCGTATCTAAAAAATCGCGTGCAATATGTTGAGGTTGAAAATTATAATTATAAAACAGGAATTATCGCGCAAATTAGATCACTTAAAGCAGATGTTACTAAATCGATACCGCAAGGAAGCGTACTAGGATGTTTATTATTTTTAATTTATATAAATGATCTACCTAAAATAATAGATTCAACAAGTGTATTGTTTGCGGACGATATATCTGTAGTTCTGCCATGCTCATCTAACATTATGTTAAATCTTAATCTGGAAAATATTCTAACTAACATTGTGTCCTGGCTAAATGATCACAATTTGGAGCTAAACATAAAAAAAACTAAATTAATAGAATTCAGACCACACCAAAAACAACCACTAAATATCGATTTCCGTTTTAATAATTCAAAATTAGAAAGTGTAGACTCTTTTCCGTTGTTGGGGTTAAATATAGACACACATGTAAATTGGAAAGATCACGTTCAAAAGGTAG
Organism: Ditula angustiorana; assembly: GCA_963691745.1. Taxonomy (NCBI): domain Eukaryota; kingdom Metazoa; phylum Arthropoda; class Insecta; order Lepidoptera; family Tortricidae; genus Ditula; species Ditula angustiorana. The sequence continues at coordinate 9,374,412 of OY829484.1, forward strand.
CTTGCAAATTAAATAGTTTTACGTATGCCTTGTACGAATTAAAAAGAACAACTGACACCAAAACTGCCACCTCCGCATACTATGCCTACGCGCACGCTTGGCTGCGGTATGGGATCGTGTTGTGGGGGAACAGCACTAATGCAAACAGCCTGTTCATCTTGCAGAAAAAATGTGTTAGGACACTCGTCAATATAAATGCAAGAGAGAGCTGTCGAACTCATTTTAATAAGCTAGGAATTTTAACTTTAACCAGTCTATACATTTTGGAAATTTGCCTTTTTGTAAAATCTAATATGTCATTTTTCTCTCAAGCAAAAGACCAATATACGCGACCCCACAACTTAAGACACCAAAACCTGTTAGCCCTACCTAGTTCCAGCCTAAAAATATTTCATTCCGGACCATATGTTATGTGTATAAAGATATACAACAAAATTCCAGCCACAATCAAAGATGTAAAAGATCGCAAACTGTTTAAAACAACATTAAATAAGTATTTACTGCCAAAGTCCTATTACACGCTACAAGAATTTTTTGACGATAAATAGTATTTGTATCACTATGGATACTTAGGTAAGTTTCCCTGCAATAGAAATGTATAGATATTTATTGTTATCCTAGTTTAAGCATATGCCTATTCAATAAAATAAAATGTATATCCTGTTACACATATGACATGATAGCTAATGTTCGTGATAATGTTTCGGTTAAGTTTTTGAGTTAATTTTTACTTTAGTTTATAATGTATAGTTTGCAGTGCCCTTACAGGGTTTCGTAATATGTTTCTTTATGAAAGCAAATAAATATTTTGAGTTTGAGTTTGAGTTTGAGTTTGAGTTATGATGTATAGTTATAACGACTTAATGGCCTATGGCGATGGGCTGGAGCAGTCGCTTGGTGTATGACTTTGACGGCTTCATGCCGAAAGTAGGAACTTTAAGTTATCTTATCATTAACATAACATATTTGTGCAATGCAGCAGCAAAAAGAACTTTGATAAACGATAACGCGCGGGCCAAAAGGTTAAGAACCGATGAATGTCCCAGTGTCATGGACAAGAAAAGATGACATTTAGAAATAATTTTAGTGAATATACTTAAATATATCCAAGCTACATGATTCATTTTATTGGTTGATTCATAATGGTTGAATGAAATAGAAACATATTTTGGTCTGTAATGCCAAAATGACAGCTCAAGTTATCTCTTTGTATTCCTTTCTTATGTAATGATATGCTCATAAGTCACATAGAACAGTAGAGAAGGATAAATCAAAATTAGCCGGTCATGTTAGGGCAACTGTTATTGCTGAAGATTTAGTTATTTTAGTACCTAACTGCGTCAAACGTTATTTTTCATTCATCTCCACCCTGCATATCTATTCATTTTAGTGATTTATAGTTTTAATGTTTTGCGGTTAATCGTATAATGACTGAATCCCATGACTAACAAATAATATTTAGTATTCCTTCATTATTCGAGAAGAAGTAAACAAGCCGTCATCAAAAATAATACAATTACTTACGACAATATGTAACTCAACATTATTGGCATTATAAGAATAAATATTCTGGTAGTAAAACTTGCTTAAACTTTTGCCATCGCCGTCTACAGAATATGCCAACCACCATCAAAAATCTAGATTTTTACGCAAAATTAAAATTCATTCTAATGTTGGTACTCGAACTTGATATAGTAGGTATACTATGAAAAAAGTTAGAGCACTTGGAACACTCGCACGTGGTCATGAGAAGACTTCCGTCCGTTCCAATACGGTCGAAACATCGAGGTAAATTAACAATGATTTCATCGCGTTAAAGTCCCGATTGACGTTTTCAATATGTGTGAAACCCGCGAAAATTTAAAACAATTTGAGGTAGAGGCACATTATAGTCAGTTCGTGGTTGCCGTACGAAAGGACCGGCTCGACCGGGGTAGTACCACACTCTCACATAATACCGGAGTGAAGTGTAGTTGGTAACTGAGTTTCGTAGAGTGAGCGAGAGTTTCGGAGATATAATAATAATAATAATATATTGGGACAATTTACACCAATTGACCTAGTCCCAAACTAAGCAAATCTTGTGTTATGGATACTAGACAACGGATAAACATACTTATATATAGATAAATACATACTTAAATACAAATAACATCCATGACTCAGGTACAAACATTCGTATTCGTCACACAAATATTTGCCCATGCCAGGATTTGAACCTGGGACCTCTTGCACAGTAAGCAGACACATGTGCCACTGTGCCATATAGGTCGTCGATCTAAAGTTACTTGAAGGTCAGCAACGTATCAGCGATCCTCTTAGGGTCGCTTGTGCCCATGAGCGGTGGTACCTATGATCACTCCCCATCAGGTTATCAGCATGCTCATTTCACACCTTAATCCATACAACAACAAAAAACAAAAAGGTTAAGGAAACCTTGAACTTAAATCTGTGTAGGCATATTGCTTTAAACCTCTTTTTTCCTCTTTTATGGCATCATTGACGATGTGATTCAGACGTCACTGAGGTCGTCACTGTTGCTGATGACGTCACCGTGGCCTTGACTGGTTGCTTTTAGAGTAACTTATTTTTTATCGAAATTAATTAACTATTAAGAAACGCTGTTTTTAAATCACTTAATTTACTTCACATTTTTTAATTTAATCGTTATAGGCGAATAGAACACAAATTAGAACTCACGCTAATAATTAGTTTCATAAAGACAAATGTTGCCAAGTCAAAAATTCGATCATTCTTTATTCATGAAATGACCCCTGTGACCCTAACATGACCGACTCTTGTTTAATTTATCCCTCTCTGCGTCTCCTTTAAAACAAGTGTCATAAGAAAGGGACATAGACATAAACTCAACACGACCAGTCATGTTAGGGACCTTGGTGGGCTGTTCTACACGTTGCGGTTCGGAAAGACCGTTATTGGTGTGGCGAAACAGCGCATGAAAGTGACTAATGAGGCATTGTTGCAGGGGATATGCCCGGGCAACCGCTTGCGCATCGTGGCGGGCGTGTTCGACGCGAGCGCGGCGCTGCAACGGCGGCGCGCGCGCGCACCCGCGCCCGTCGCGCACCAGCCAATGCCGGCGCAGCAGTCGCCTGCCTTCACTAAAGTAAGTGCCTTTTGTATATTGAGGGTATTTGTAAAAAACCCGTTCGCTATCGTTATTTAACCAAATGTCTGGAGCTACAGATAAAAAGCGGTTAATTATACGACTGCTACCTAAAAAAAGGGTACCTAACAGTTTTTTTGTTGTCGCTTCAAAACAATTAACGTGAACGTAAAACAATTAAGATAACTAATATATTAATAATACAAACAAGTACTATAAATAACCGGCCAAGTAGAAATCGTACGCATACTTGAAAAACAAACCCCCTCCCTTCTGGCGACAGTCGACAAAATGTGGTTAATTTACCATTAATAATGAAAAATGCATTTAGAACCCCTTGGTTAAAATCGTTAATAACCGGCTTCGCATCTGTAATTGTGGGTTTAAAGCTTTTACTAAAATTTAACCTTGATGCAAAGCGCTTCAGCCTTAGATACGGCTTTCATACTCTTTATGATACAGTTTTGCACTCTTTTCAAACACTGCAGAATAATTATCTTATGCATCTTCATACGCAACCCAGAGTCACCATTAGCGTTTGCTACACTTGTTCAATACAAAGAGCGTCAGACTTGTGTAATCTAATGGTTATCATATGTTTTAGTGGTCAGTAAAGCCTCTATACTAAAAGAATGCTTACTTTAAATTCCAGATAGAGGAGTGCTCGCATTACGATGTGCCCCGCGCTCCCATGCCGGTGCAGAGGATTGGTACTTACGACTCCCCACGGCCCGTTGGCGACTGGTACGTTAATTATGCCTTTTACTTTAAGGTTCTTTCGCGTTTACGTACCAAATTTGATTGCACTCTTTTGTTTCGTTGATCAACTACACGTAAAACCATTCTGCCTTGTACATATTTAATTACCGATATTGTATATAATGTTACGTTTATCTTGGGTTTTTCGGACTTCGATTCAAAATAGAGCCTTAGGTGTTCATTGGTAATCATTAACATCAATCATGTTATGATGTTGTTGTAGTCCAATCCATGGAGATTCTGCTTTAAAGAGATCCGACATCTTAGTATTTAGAGCGTAATTTTTTCTCATTGGAACAATATATTCTAAATCACAATTTGTTTAATAGGTATGACGCGCCACGCGCGCCCCGCCCCGCCAGCGCGGACTCCGCGTGCAGCGGCACCGGCTCGCTGACGTCAGCGACGTCCAGCGCGTCAGCCAACTCGGGCAGCTCACACTCCGCGTCCAGCACGTACGACGTGCCGCGGTCGCGTGCACTGCCGCTGCCCTGCGACGCCGCGCTCGAGGCCCTGGAGAGACTACAGGCAAGTGATTCAGAAGTAACCCAGCCAAAAGCAACGCGCGCTGATGTCAGCAATTTCTAGCACGTCAGCAAGACCGGGCAGCACTAGATGCTGCAGGATGTAGGAGTCTTTATTAATCAGTATTCATCAATATCATATTCCTTTTATCTTAAGCGTCAGGATCAGAAACGGTGCTCCGGATGCCGTCGCGCGTAGTCTCGACAACGACGCGATTTCCTTTTATTTCTTTTTCTCGTTTCTTTATTCGGGCATATTCAGAGTACAGTTTTGACCGTGACCCCAGATTTGGCAGATCAGGTTTCTATATACCCATACCAGGCCATCGTAATCTAACCAACCCCATTTTCCTCAGGAGGAAGCGTCAGCAGCCGTGTCCCGCCTGCTGTCCTACGTGTCGCCCGGCTGGCGGCGGCGCGGCGCGCTGCGGCCGCGCGTGCTGGACGTTCGCGTGGCGGGCGCCAGGCTCCGCGCCGCGCTCCACGACCTCGCAGTCTTCGCTGACGCTACGCTCGCCAACGCGCATGATGCGCAGGACAAAGGTACGACGAAGTTTAAAGTGTCCGTTGTGCCTATTATGCAACAATGCCTTATGCTTTTCGCCCAAGATTTGAACTAACTAAATAAATGTCTGTTCCAAATAGCAGTTTAAGATACCACAATACAAATAACAACATTTACGAGTAGCTCAGTGAGGGCGACGAGTAATTGACAGAAATCCCCTTAAAGAAGTTGAGAGAACAAGGCAGTCCGTTCCTTCTGAAATACTCAGAAGTAGTTTGTTAGTACGCTCAGATAGGGCCATGAATACCAATTACAACATGAGCCTTCAACTTTCAGGCATCGCAGTCAAGTTACGGCCGCTAGTAAAAGCACTGAAGGACGCGGAGCGCATAACCCACGAGGCAACGAGCGCGCTGGACGCGGGAGACTGGGCGCCGGAGCGGCTGGAGCGCGAGCGCGAGCCGACGGACGGCACGCAGGACGCGCTGGACCAGCTCGTGGCCTGCGCGCGCTCGCTCACCGAGGACGTGCGCCGGGCAGCATCCTTCATACATGGGAACGCGTCGCTGTTGTTCAGGTTAGTATGGCATGACGCATGTGTCAACTGTTTTTTCCTGATCCAGCGTAAGATGTCTAGATTATTCCACATTCTATGGTGGAATTTATACTACCCCCTTCCGTGAAATATTCCTGTTTAGATTTAAAAACGGAATCTCAAGTTCTTTTTCAAATCTAAAAGTAATGATAGTCGTCAAAATGAAAACGTCACGAGCTTTTTAAACTGTTTGTGAAACTTTTAAAAGAAACTGTTCCTACAATGAAGGTATTCAAAGATTCTGTAAAGTTCGCATACTGCGCTGAGTCCGCGATTCGATAACACATTCACGAGAAGCTTCTTTCTAAGCCTTAGACGAGCAATTGTCACTGTTAAGTCTGAACTCTAGAAGACTCTAGGACTCGAAATTTCTCAACCAGTGACTTCTTGAAGGTCCAATTTTTAACGACTAATATTCTCCTCCAGGCGATCAGCAGGCACAGTCCCGGAGCACGAGTGGACGGAGGAGTACGACTACGTCCGGCTGGAGTCCCGCACGGCGGTTGGGCGGCGCAACGCCGAGATCCGCGCCGCGCTCCCCGACAAGCTGCGGGCTAGCTTCGACGCGCTAGTGAGGGATGCCGACCACGCCGGAGAGGTAAGGAATAAATGTTCACTGGATAATCACGGGATAAGCAGAATCGTAAGGATGTTTGTCTTCGTAATTTTGTGTGACCGAGGTCGCATTTTACGAATTTATAAGTAAAAATTCATGTAAAGTAAGGCTAACCAGACAAGACACACAATGTGAACAAACTTTTAAAGTTTCATAGCCATAGTCGCAATGTTTAAAATTTTTAAACTATTGACAATACTACAAATAAGCCAACTTCCCGCTTGCAATTGTAGTCGTTCTGCAAGCGTGTTTACGATGTTTATCTCATGTCATTGTGCTCTTTCATTAAAGTTATTTACATAAACTTTAGATTAACTTTTGAAGGTTGTTGAAATAAACTAGGTACAGAGACTTCTGTCTGTATGTTTCACACTCTGCATCTGTACTGTATACTGTAGCCTTGTCTTAGTCATGAGTAGGTACTTATACTTTTTGGTCCTTCGAGCCGGATCATTTAGCTAACATTATCTTTTGTTTTACTATCAGGTCAGCGCAGTGGCAGCAGCGACCCGTCTCCCGGCCGACGACCGGCAGCTAGCGGCTTTCTACGCGGCACAGGCGGCCACGTACGGCGCTCATCTGGCGACAGCCGTCGAGGCGTTCCTTCGTACCGTGGACATGGGCCAGCCGCCGGACGTTTTCCTCGCGCACGGCAAATTCGTCGTGCTGAGCGCGCACCGGATCGTGCACGTCGGCGATACCGTTCACAGGTGATTTATTAATCCATCGATCGCATAATTCGTACAGTTTACGAGTCTCTGCAGACTGAGGACTTTCTATCAGGTTTAGTCGGGAACTTTATCTTAGTATGAAAACGTAGGGTTGCGAGACTTGCGAGTTCGACGGATATTACAACAATTCGGTATCACAGAATTTGAATAGCTATCAGTGAATTTGATAACGATTTCTTCTTCGCTGTTACGTTCTGGTCTGGCAAATGTTTTTCTTCTACTCGTCGCCATTCTCACGGTTTTCGCATAGGCTCTAATCTGGCCTTCGCTCGGTCGGTTCGTCTCATGATGTTTCATTGTCGAAATAGCTCTCGAGCAGCAACTTAACAGCATCATATTCGTCAACAGGAGCGCCCAACACGCCGGCTTGAAATCCCGAGCGCTCCGATGCTCCGACGCCCTATCGGACGCCCTGGCCGCCACGGTCGCCAAGACGAAAGCGGCCGCTCAGCAGTTCCCGTGCGCGAGCGCCGTGGCCGAGATGGCGGCGGCGGCGCGCGCGCTGGCGGCGCGCGCGCAGGAGCTGCGGCGCGTGCTGGTGCGCGCGGCCGACCCGCCGCCCGACACGCCGCTCACGCCCGCCACGGCCGTGGCGCCCTCCGCGCCCGCCACGCCCCTCACGCCCTGCACGCCCTGCACGCCGAGGGACCCCGCGCCGCCGTCGCTGGCCGCTCTGCAGATATAATAGCGACGGAGGTCTCGTTGCGGATTAAATTTTCACTAGAGCTTCTGTGAATTGTGAAGACCTCCGTCGGCGTCGGCGTTGCGCTGCGACGGCCGCCGTTCGGCGCACGGTGAAGATCGAGTAGGTCGTTTTGGAGCGACCGAGGCTGTGAAGTACCATGTCGGCTCGTTAAAACTTTGACTTATCGTCTCTGCCGCTGGGTCGCGTGGACGTTTTTGAGTATAATACCTTAGTTGTGTGACGTTCTCCGCGGAGAGTTACGGCGTGAAGAACCTATGTCTCTATTTGTTGTTCTATAAAGGATCGATTGAATATTACCCGTTTCTGACGCTTCACGTGGCAGAGGACGTCTATAAGGATATGAAACCGTGGCGATCACGTAAAATAATGACACACGGTCACAGATCATGGAGTCTGGGAGCGCATAATTACCAAAGAAAATTATCGACATAGTTGCATAGTTACGGAACGTACGCGACTGCCATATGATAACGAAATAGGTACACTTAATGTTAGCGTTAAATATGATTATCTACTTACAATAAATTGAAGGCTGCCATTTAGAGTTTTATAGGGTTCCGATAGTTCAACCGATTTGAGGAAATCCGAATGATTTTGCTAAAAAAGCGTTACTGATAAAGGCTCAAGAATGTAAAATGAACGGACGCAACCGGGGCAATATGCTTTAATATTTACAACAATGTTGAGTACACAGGGACGCATGTATTGTGCTGGTCACACGAGGAGGTAATCTTGACACTGTTATTTTTGAAAGAGTAGATTGGTTATGGTACTAAACAACTAACGGAGCCCTAAATCGGATCAACGTAGTTTATACGCCTCGGCGAATTTATTTAATTGTAAACTGACACGGGACGCTGTTTTTTGCGAGTTTTAATTGCTGGATGCTCATTTGCCATAGTGAGTTGAGTTGTCCGTCCAGATTTTATACAATTTTGCAACAATTAGTAACGACTACTCGTAGATGTGTAGGTACGTGTGGAAATGTACTATATGTCGAGAACCTTAGGGCCTTTTAACGACTGGCTTGTAAAACTCAACTATTCATTTATTGTAAAATGTTAAGCCATAAAAAGTACAACATCAATTTAAAGCACGCGAGATAACTTGAATAACGTGTCAACATGCAGTGTCGCCAGTGTTGCCACCGCGCTTACCACAGAAACATTATTTCATACAAAACTGTGGTCCGTTTCACTAAGCTACAAGTTACAATTTTACAAGTCTAAACCGGCAACATTGGTCAGTTATGACCAATGGCAATGGGCATAATGACCAATGTTGCCAGTTTAGACTTGTAAAATTGTAACTTGTAGCTTCCTGAAACGGGCCAGTGGTCGTTCCTTTTTTAACCACGACCACTCAAAATGCTTGGGTGATATTAGCAATCGTGAATTTTTAAATTGATGTTATATTCTTATCGGTGTTGTATCTTATGCTGGTGCCATCTTAAGTTCCAAAAATAATTAAAAGACTATGTAAATCGACAACACCATGGATTGTTTTGAAACACAATGTTCCTGAAACTTGCCTCGGGAGTCAGTATACACGATCAGTGGCTAAAGGTTACACACACTAACAACGGTGTTAACCAGACAGCTATGTTTAGTTATAGCTGTGTTTAGGACTTTACTGACTCACTCACTACTTAGTAATACGCTCAATTTATTGACTAACTGTATTGATTTAAAGTGTCTGCCAGAGACTTCTTAAATATTAACATAACTGTATGCAAAGAAATATTTTTTGAGCTTACATCGAATCGGAAATAGGTATAAAGGCAAATGTTTAAAACATAGCCAATGAAGAAAGTGTAAATGGCGTTCGTTTGCGTATTATCTCGCTGACACTGACACTAATGCTCAGTTATTGTTCCACCTAAACTCACACGACGGAGGACTGTATGTCGAAAAAGTAACGCCGCCATTTTGAAATTCTTTCCTTATTGGTGCGGTTTAGAACAAAATCGACCATTTTAATTGTAATTAAATGACCTATTTTATATTGCAGTGCTCTGGCGGACCCTTAAACGAATGCTTGTCCTATAGACTCGTGGCTCATTACTTAATCTTTACACTACTACTACCATAGCATTGTGTATGTATGTATGTACGTACTTACGTTTTGTACTTTATACATATTGACATAACTAGATAGAAGTAGAGTATGTAAAAAGCATGTTGTAAATTAGCAATGTGTAATATATTTCAATAGGTGTTGTAGTTTAGTTAGTTATAGATGGAAATTGTACAAATGCATATTTAAAAATATTAATTTTAATATTAAAATTATAATTTATCATCTTGTAAAATGCAATTAAGTAAAATATACAAATTTTCGTATCTAAATTGTTGTAATCTCATTTCAAAACATAACTCATCCTTAGAAACAGTACAGAACATACAAAAGTAACAGTTTTCGATCCTAACTTATACAGAAATCAATTCAAAGGGATTAAAAAACAATTGAATACTAACGCATCTTCAAGTGTGTTCGTATTGGCGTAAGTATCTCTCGGCGGGTGTTTCTTCGGAGGTAAACAATAGTGCAGGGTGATTCGGCGGCAGTTTCATTGCGGCCGCGACCGCCTCGAGTCTCGCCGTTCGTAACCTCAGTGATGTTTCTATAGACCTCGCCTCTTGCGCTGCGGCGTCGGCTTGCTTGGCCTCTTCTACTCTTTGTCTTTCTAACTGTAAACATAAACAACCGTAAGTTCCAGTTCATAAAGAGTTAGGGAATGTAGTATAAGTGTAGTCCTATAGTTTATTTCTTAAGGTACTTAAAATAAGGTAAACAAAATAAGTCACGTGACTCGGCAAATCAACCAATCAAGTCAATCTTTTGGATCTGTGGACACCCAAAAGATTGATTTGATTGGTTGATTTGCCGAGTCACGTGACTTATTTTGTTTACCTTATTTTAAGTACCTAAAGAAATAAACTATAGGCAGTCAGTCGTATCACGAGCAATGGAAATAACTATGTTTTGGCAACCCTCAAAGTATTACAAGGAGCAGCAACATCAAACTCAGTTCTGGCAAAAATCTGTTCTATCTGTTCTGTGTATTTGTTGATAGTATATGTTCTGAAGTTAAGTTTTTAAGTTAATTAAAGGTATGTAAAAAGAGAAAAAGACAAGTGGCTTATTGTGAAGAAACATAGATGGCCATATTGGAGAAAAAAAAACAGTAGAAAATAAGAAGAGAAAATATTTACAATCAAATAATTCGAACAGGTAAATCATGTTAACTTACCCTAGCAGTTTCCATTTGATAATTTAACAACTCTTTTTTTAACTTGACCACTTCTTTGTTTTCTTGACTACATGAACTTGAATGAGTTGACCCTGAAATTGCACATACATCCTTACTCTCAAACACTAACCCAAAAACCCAATTCAAAATTTTGTGAATTTTTTTCTTAATTTTTTTTAAGATATTTAATGGCATGCAAGGATAGATAAATATTAGAATTTTAATTTTATCACAATAATAATAATGGTCCTAGCCAAGCCTTTGTAAAGTAGTAGTTTTTTATTTTTTATTTTACGCAATAATTTAATAGCTGATCTCTTTACTTCAAATTCCATCACAATGTTCCAAAAACAGACGACTATATACTCGTACTGAGGCTATATATCCATTTAGTTAGTTATCAATCCAAGGTGCTATGGTTTATTATTGTTTTAAATTATAAATAGGCGTATTTCTGACCAGTAAGTATCAATATTAAATGAATATCGAAGTGCGTTTCTGTCAGAAAAAGACAGCTACTACAATGAATACATAGATCAGAATTCTTTGACAACCAACAATAAAATAAAAAATAAAAACTCCAGAGAATTATCAGATCATCACGTTATAAGTGTTCTGTGATATTTACCTAACTAAACTATTGTGGTTTAATAAGTAATAATCAGACACCTAAAACTCACCAATTCCGGAGTCGCTATTAAGGATGGTACTCAGTGGATCAGGTGCAAAATGATTGTGATTGCTGTCGGAGTTGTGCCGATCATCATCATCGTCATCATCAACACCATTCTCAAGTTCTAGCTCAAATACTGGCTCGGACTTGATTTTCTGTAGTAATAAAATTTGAATTATTAGAAACTACCTACCCGCCTCTGCTTCGGATGGTTACCATTTGGCTTTAAGTACATAAAACCTTCTATAATAACTTTAAATGACGGTGAAAACAGTATCAAAATCTGTTGCATGGTTTAGAAGGCGTAAGAGGCCAAAGATATAAGGACAGACAAGAACAAATGGCATCTTTACTTAATACTAAGAAGTGATAGTGATTGACAAAGCAGTTGCCCTTTCTTGGCACCCTATGGTTACAAAATCCTAAAAAAGAAACAAGCTTAATCTATCTATAAATGAATAAATAAATATCTTGGGACAATTAACACCAATTGACCTAGTCCCAAAGTAAGCAACTGAAGCTGCTTGTGTTATGGGTACTAGACAACGGGTATACATACTTATATAGATAAATATATACTTAAATACAAATAACATCCACGACTCAGGCACAAACATTCGTATTCATCATACAAACATTTGCCCCTCCCGGGAATCGAACCCGGTACCTCAAGCTTCACAGTCAGGGTCACTAACCACTAGACTATCCGGCCATCAATCTATAAGTAGCAAAAGTCTATAAGGGCTCTAAATCTCGATCATTTATATTACATATTTATTTACCTTTGAGTTCTCATTGACTAATTTCTCATGTTTTGGAATGTTCATATCAAAACTTTTAATTACATCCTTGACACCCATGGTCTTGGCTATAGTTTTCATGTTGTTGAACTTTGTGCGTAGCACCTTTTGAGACCTCTTCTGTGGACTTTTCTTGTTGAAAACATCTGTTATCTGGAATATACATTATATATTTATAAATATAGTACTGGATTGTTTAAAATTAACAAAGTATTATATATATAACAGCCATGTATATGTAAAAGATACAGCTCTTTTCCAAAGTGTACATTTGAATTAAAGATTCAATGATGACACATAAAAAAATCTTGGTCCACCACATAGTGTATTTTTTGTCTTAATTTTTATCAAGGCAATGCATGTGTATCATGCCAACTTCATGATAAGACTCTTCTAAGAATACATGAAACACTAAACTTAAATGAACTATTTAATATTTTTTATCTCCAGTGAACATACCCTCCTCCATGCTTTATTTTTTAAGCCAATAGCATGAGCATTGTATTCCTTAGAAAATACAAAGTTTTTCTCCTTCCTGACGCATTCCAGTAGGAGGCTGCATTCTTGTGGTGCAAAGTTGAGTGAGCGATTGGTTCTGTATAATATTAAATCGTTAATTAGCATTACTGATGTGTTTTTAGACAATACTGGGATAACATAGTAAAATGATTTTACCTCCTTTCATCATCTCCATCTGAAATTGAAACAATTGAAATTGAGTATAACCACAAAATATATTTTAATTAAACGTTAACTAAAATATTATACCATTAGAATTATCAGAGTCCTTCTCCTCACAGCTTTCCCAATAAGTCTTCCGTTTTAAGTTTCCACTTAATTTTTCATCATTTAAAGCAGCTTCTGTAATAGATTTCAAATTATGATCAACACAAATCTTTGTCAAGAGCTGCACTTACTCTTTTTTTGTCAAAAACAGATGATGTGATATTTTAGGCTCCCTACAGTACATGTGTAAAAAAAAAAAGTCGATTCATAATTCTGTTTCATAAACCCACTTTCCAAAACTTAAGAAAAGTTCACATAATTTTTTTTACCATCAAATTCATCATTATCATCCAAATTAAGAGGGGGCTCTGCTGGTGCATTGTTTTCAACTTCACACATCATGGTCACTATTTGTCTTGTTAAATCATTATATCCACCGTTATTAACATCTATCAAATTTTTAGAAAGCCTCCTTGCGTCCTTTTTAAGGTTTTCCCATTTAGTTTTAAGGGAGTCCATGCTTCTTTCGTGCTTGAAGCCCCGGTTGTTGAAAATTTTAGTTATTTTTTCCCATGAGATTTCTTTAGCCTGGTTCACTGTAGAATTCGTTGATTTATTAAGAATTGTATATTTATGTCTTTCTATAATGTTGATCAAAGTTTGGACTTCATTCCTGCTAAAAGTTGGGCTCCTGTATCTCCTGAAATTGACATGCAAGACCATTAGAAAGAAATTCAAATTAAGGTTAGGGAGAATAAAATTAACTGCTTGTTTTCACGGCCAGCTAATGCGATATCGTAGACTCACGATAAAACAGACGCAGAGGGTTTTTCTTCAGGCACTTCTTCATCCATTCTGAATACTAATAAAATGAATACAAACAGTAGTTAAGTTATTTATGCCAAACTTAGTAATTATATTTAACTATTCACGCATAATTATACAGTAAACTTAAGAATTTAACATGGAAGGAAGAAAGAAAATATATATTTGAATTTGTTAGCGAAAATCCGTTTATTTTCTGGTTTTTGTACATGTTTTGACAGAAAGAAATTAAATTCATGGTCTTTTCTATTTGATTTTTCATTGTTTCAACCGAAAAAAGTAAAGGAATCTTTGCCCATACAGCCATGTCTATTATCCAAAGTAATAATATAAACATGATATACATGCTTCGTCTTTTTTAGAGGCCTAGCATGCTAGCTTTTATCGCTGATATGATGCATATATCCCTTACTGACCAATATCCATGAGCGAGAGAGCCGGAAGCGTCTATGTGTGAGGAATTTCATCATCACTATAGTTCTAATAGCACCCTAGCGTTTACGCTAGGGTGCTATTAGAACTATAGTGATGATGAAATTAAGAGGCTGACGTGACCCGTTCCCATGGACGTTCCTATGCAATGCTCACTTCTCTGTAAGCTTAAGCTTACAAGACAATCATAAATCGAAATTAACACCGAAAAAGTATCGATACTAAGTCTTACTAGTGATGTGATGTCGTGTGATGTCTAATTCAACTTTTTTATGACAAACATAGACATAGACAAGATAGATAATTTGGAATGTCAAAAAGTGCTGAAATTTTAGGTTAGAATATGAAATTTATAATTTTGGTTTGTTAATTATATGATTCAGGATAAACTGAATTACCTGTCTCCAAGATATTAACTAAAAGTATGTACAGCTCTGTTATTATTCAGTTTTCATAGTATTTAAGTATTTATTTCCTAGATTTCTTATGTTTTCAAGACAAGACTTCAAAATGGCGCTGTTGTTCACTGCGTGAACAACTTCTCTCCTCAGAATTCCTTCTCACGCCACCCCAGACTGAATTTGACTGATTATTATTAGAATACAGCAAATTTTTTTTGTAATTTTATCTGGTAAATTGACTGCATAACTCTGTGTTCAATCTTTTATTCACATGCTTAGTTTGAAATGAAGGAAGTGATATTAGCTATTGTAACCTGCGTATGTAGTGTATTTTTAGTGTTTGTATTTGTATTGTTTTGTAAGTAGACCATTTCGCTTTATCAAATTACTGTACCTATTAAATTCAAAATCGTAAATGCGATATTTGTGTCAAATGGTATTTAAATTTGTATTTCTAAGTTTTCCTTTGTTCTTTGTTCCAGGTTGGTATATCGTGTGGAAGTGTTGTTTGTCGAAGTTCCGGTTTGTGCGTGAACTTCTAGGGGGTATGTCAGATACCCCTCCAGCATCAGAAACAAGACAACCTAAGGCAAGAAAAACTAGAAGGGAATAATTAATATAACTGCTACTTAAACTAAGGTAAATGAACTTGTCAGCAGTCTAGTGCATGCTATTAAGTATCATTAAGTAAACATAATATTAATTGACCGTTTTATCTTCCAGGTCAAAATGAATATTCGCTGTGCACGCCCAAGTGATCTGATGAACATGCAGCATTGCAATTTGCTCTGCTTACCAGAAAATTATCAGATGAAATATTACTTCTACCATGGACTCTCATGGCCACAGCTCAGCTATGTAGCTGAAGATGAGAAGGGTCACATTGTTGGTAAATACACCTGTTGGTTTTGTTTGGATAATTATATTCTGAGACAGTCGGCTTCCACAAGTATGTGGGATTTTGTGTAATCTGTTTGCACAATATAGTTGTTCAGGTCAGATCAGGACAGGTCAAAATAGTAGAGTAAGATCTACTCAAGTTTTTACTCTCTTGATAATCATCATATGCAGATCCTTTGACCTCTTTGACTGACTGTGTAGTTCTATTGCTGAATGTACTAGTCAAAGAAAATTTAAGTACTCTTTATCTATTTAACTGACTGCTGTCAAAAAGGAGGGTTGTTTTGTTAAATGCATTTTAACGATGTTTATACATACACACGAGGTTTTAAACAACCCCTGTGCCTAAGTAAAGCTGTTTTAATTTTGGGACTTCAACAGGCTATGTGCTGGCTAAGATGGAAGAGGATGGTGAGGATAACAGACATGGACACATAACATCACTGGCTGTGAAGAGGTCTCATCGTCGCCTGGGTCTCGCTCAAAAACTTATGAATCAAGCTTCACTAGCTATGGTGGAATGCTTCCAGGTGTGAACATATTTTGTATAAGTTTTGTTACTTGCAAATTATTCATTGAAGTTGCGACAGTATGTAAAAGGTTGAATTGCCCTTGTGAACCAGTTAAATTTTTTTCTTATATTTTAACGAGGCTTAGTTCACATGTGACTATGCCAGTTTTAAGTAGAGCATGAGAAATACAATACCTTTTACATTTTTAAAGTCAATTGACTAAATGTTGTATTTAGTGATTTAACTAATTGCTTTTGTTTTTTCAGGCCAAATATGTGTCTCTTCATGTCAGGAAAAGCAACAGGGCTGCATTAAACCTCTACACAAACTCCCTTGGCTTCAAGATCCTGGAGATCGAACCTAAATACTATGCCGATGGGGAAGATGCATATTCAATGATGAGAGATTTGAGTTCATTTTCAGCAGACAGCAAGTCTGAGAGTCAAGCATCAGACAATTTGGAAATAAAGTCTGATTCTGCAGTTATATCACAGTGTTAGGGTCAATGACATGAGAATAATGTAAATAAATAACTAAAATATATTTGTTTTGTGTTATTTTCATATGGACATCAAGATGTGTTTTTTCTACCTATATAAGGAGGCTTCCAAGGATAAAAACTAAAAGTGACAGTAGAATAACAACCACAATCATCCAAAGAAAGTTTTGTTAAAGCAATCTGAATAGAAACATCTTCAATGGCTTTTAATTACCACTTAAATGTTGTACAGCTAGCTGCCAGGGGAGAAACAGAAATTTTAAAATATGTTTCACCACCATCATACATGATTTGCTTGGTTTGGTTTTTTTTTTAATAATAATCTGTCGGTTCCGAGTGATGTGACTACAACCTTCCAAAATGCAGTTCCAGTCTCCAGTACATTTGAATACAGGGCCGCACTATCATGGGAAGCTGACGATAGCCTTTATAAATTTAATAGAAACTACTTCTAATTATTGTATAATATAATTAAATTTATCCTCTTAACCAAGACATCATTTTAGCAACAGCATTAATATTATATTAAATATAATTAACATAAGTTAATTAAAACTAGTCTAATTCCTCTTCCTTGTCATCATCTTCATAAAGATGATTCAATTTTAATGTTGCTTTCTGCTCAACCTCGGCATCATCTTTAGGCATGTCTTTCTTGATAATTTTTGTTTCCTTTCTCGGTGTTCTTCCCACAACATATTCTGGCATTAGAACTTTACTGCTTTTGAAAACAGCTTTAGGGATTTCAGGGTCAGCTGGTTTCTTTACTGTGGCTGATATATGGAATATGGGTTTCTTGAACACAAAATCTTCCGGTCCCTCACAATCCTGTTCCATTCTTGTCTTCTCAGCTTCCCTTTCTTCTAGTTCACGAATGAAGGCGTGTGCTGTCGCAGAATTCGTAGAATCGGACATCTGTTCTTGTGTCACATCTGATAGTGAATAGTATTTATATCTTTGTGGGTTCTTCATGTAGTCAGGAGAAGCTCTTGTGCGCAGGCAGTCCCTAATAGTTGATTCAGGCCTTTTAAATATACTTTCTTTGCCTCTGAACTGTTTCATTTCGTGCTTCAGCTTTCTATAGTGTTTCCTATCCATAACCCCATTGTCATGTGGAGTTTCAGCCTTATTGTACTTCGAGAAGCTGTATTGATCCTCAGCATCTTTAAGGTGATTGAAAAGGCTCTTCTGCCTATCAGTAAACGATGTCATTTCACGAAGAATATAACTTAGTTTTACTGTGAAAGAAGAGATTGAAATAATTGTTTGATGTGACACAATTATGAATCCAGTGCATTAAAATAATAAACAGCATAGCGAAACTCACTTTTGAGTGTTGTAGAAGATTTTGAACAATATTCTTTAGATTCAATTTTAATTTAATATCAATCAACACAAAACAGCTATAGTATTTACGGTCTTGCCTATCAAGGTGAGGTAACGTGAGCAGTGTGACCAACTTAAAATTAGAGATCCTGCCCCACTTAGGCCAGAAAACTGACAAATCCTGCCAAAGTCTTATGCTCAAAATGCCGGAAAAAATGCCAAAACATTTTTAAGATTTAAAATTAATAGACACCTATTTTTTTATACTTTTATTTAAAGAGAAAAAGTCAAGAATTTAAATTACAGACAACCTAGAGTTACAGTTCGAGTTACATGCTTTACAAAATGCAAGATCTTCATCTTTCACTTTCAAAGACGAAAGTGCAGGATTCTGCTCCCACTCCGGGCGATATAATCCTTCATATTTGCGTTTCATGATAAATCAGCAAAACATTCCCATCGCAGGAAATCGTAAATGACAGTGTGTTGTGTTTCCGACTAATTAGGAAAACAAGTGACAGTTGAAAATTGAACGAGCTACAAATTCAATAAGAAATGCCAAGGAAAATCCCCAAAACCGTAGACGGCCAAAACTAAGAATTTATTTACCCTATGCCAAAACAAATTTCTTTAAGTTGCTTTTTTTTCGTCGTTAAACTTACTCCTTCAAGATTGGGTTCACAATCAGAGTTTACAAGCGATAAAAACGCAAAAACACGTCAATGGCTGTCTCTGGTTGGTCAATGGCTGCGCTTTTGCGTTTTCATCGCTTGCAAATGCCTATTGTGAACCCAGTCTAAGGCTATACTGCTAAATGTGCCAGCTCATATTGCTATCCTGCCAAATACTGCCAGATTTCGAAAACTTCAACCGATCCTGCCAGAAGTCAAAATGACGGTCTAATCCTGCCAAAAAGGCAGGATCCTGCCACATATGGTCACACTGGACGTGAGGTGAGGTATCGATATTATCGATTTTTTACGAATCGTGCGGAAAAGTAAGTTCTAAATTGGCGAGTAATAAATGTGTTTTACTTTGTTTTTGTAACAAAAGTTCTTTTTATGACTTACTAGTTTAATAAATAAAACGGATAGTAGTAAAAAAATGATTATATTTAGCGAATGTTGTTGAATATCGATACTTTAAGTGTAACAACGCGTAAAATAAATGAGTTGTATTTATTCTATAATCTATACCATACTAAAATGTCAAGATGACAGCATTGGGGCATTTTTTGTTTTGTTCAAAGCAATGTTCAAAGTTACAAGTGATAAAGGTGGATTCCCAATACAAAGTTGTGAGGATAAAACGCAGCAATTTATCGCGCGACGCTATATCGCTGTTTCTCATTGGTCGAAGCAAAAGAAAGATCGTTCTGTTTTTTTTATAGCTCGCAACTTTGTATTTAAATCTACGTTAAAAGTGGATGCACAATGCAAACTTTTAGCGTTAAGTTTGCATTTGAGGACTTTGAAGCAGCTTCAAGGCCTGTTTTCGAGACCGGTGTCGAGACGAGTGCTTGAAGGCCTTCAAGAAGGTATATTTAATAGTAAATTCATCGCGAAAATGTATGCGGAATTGGCATGTTCACTAGTCTACACTAATCTACACTATCAACATCTACATCTAGGTATAGTACCCCCGCAAAAAAAGACTGCACATCGGTCCTTGGAAAGAGACTCGGCTAATTTCGGCTTCATAGAGCGTTGTCACACACTACCTATGTGACGAATGTGACGTTCGTCAGTCGTTGTACGTACAGCTCCAGTAGGGTACGCACGCATTTAGTTGAAAATGTATAATATAGAGTTGTTGAAACCCCTCGACTTTAAATTGTACAATGGCTTCTTTAGGAAAAGAGACCTTTGGGAGGTCAGTCACGCGAAATTATTTACTATGTTTATAATTATTTTGCAATCGAAGCGGATAGATTATAAAAAATGAGGATGACAATGTAAGTTATTCAAGAAGATTCAAGAACGAGTTGCTAATGCCACTGGAATTTCAAGACGAACTTTAAACAATATATTAAACAAAGTCAGTACTGCGACATCTTCCACTTCAGTTGACTTCAGTTAAGTTCACCACTCCGAAAAAAGGGAGCCCAAAAAGGCAATTTAGATATGGACAATTTTGATTATGATGTTGTTACACTGATAGACTAGTAATAAATACGGCTGATAGTGACACTATAATATTGACCTCATTGAGAGCACAGATAGTGAAATGGAAGGAGTTGAGAATTTTTGAAATTTTTGGTTAGTATAGTATAGTATTGTAATACTTATTGAAAAAATGGTCTATTTTATTTTATTTCAAAGTAATACACAATTATACTACCCTTTTTCTAGTAGTTGCAGTAACTCTATATAGATATTCAAAGTTTACATGTCATCGATTTGACATAAACTAATTAAGTCCATAAAGTGCAGTATTTATTTGATATGAAACAACACTTAATAAATACGATGATTGATGGACGGTCGGCCGGGTACTTGTACACTAATATAACAAAAAAGTTAACTTAGAGGTAAAGTAGTAATGTTTTCAAACATTGAAGGGGTAATCTCAGGTAGGTACTACTGAACCGATTCCAAAAAATATTTCAGTGATAGGTACCTTGTCTGTCAGGGGTAGTATAGCTATCTAGCTATTCTACCCCTGACAGACATAGGCTACTAATTCCACGCGTAGTTTGCGCAAGATACCTTTGAACAGAAAATCAAACTAAATATAAGATTTAGTTTAGGGTTTAGTACTTAATGCTACGGAATCCTCTGAGCGTGGCTAGACACGCTCCTGCCACGCAGGCATTTTATTCTTCTTTTTTTAATAATTTAACTATACAGTGTAAACTTTTTTATTTCTTTATTAAACGATTTGGGCGGTTAAAAAAAACAAATAATTAGCGTACCTACTGTCCTTATGTGAAACGTACTTTATAACATCATAAGTACTACCAAATGCATCATCATCATATTACCCGAAAGATGTCTACTCCTGGGGGCCTAGCACGCTAGCTTTTATCGATGACATAAAGCATTTATCCCGTTCTAACCAGTATGCGTGTACGAGAGGGACCAAAGCGTTTATGTGCGCGATAAACGCTAGCGTGCTACTATAGCTGGAGTGCGATTTTTGAATCTCACCGAGTGACTAAAGCTCGACAAAATGGCCATGTTCATAGAAATTCGGCCATTTTGGTGAGCTCTGTCACCTAGTGAGATTCAAAAATTGCATCCCTGGACATAGTCCTCTCCAAAGATCGCCACGACGACCGGTCCTGCGCTTTTAGCATCCAGCGGGCTCCCGCAACCCTCTCCAGGTCGTCTGTCCACTTTGTGGCGGGTGCCAACGCTGCGTCGTTTGTGGTAGTCGGATCTCTGCCGCTTCGCGGAAGCACCTACTCCGCCGTTACCATGACCGCTACCGGAGCCAGGAATAGCGGGGCCGCTGGGGACTGAGTCCAAAGGCAAACAACGTTAATGCAAAATTAGATCAGGTACAGTACAGGTACATTCAAATGTGCTTAGTAACGAATGATAACGAGATGATCCAGTGATAATTAGTGGAAGATTTCTCATAAGTACTCGTACCAAGCTAAGCCGTGGCTGATTAGCGTCGAATGATTTCATCGGTTCAGTGACTGCGGCGATATTCAAAATAGCAACTCAAAGTAGCTTAATTAGTTCGAAGATCATCGCATTTTAATCGTATAATTAACTGTTTATTTATATACTAGCTAAGAAAAAATCTGCTTCAGTTTTAAAGCTATTGAAGCGAAGCGAAGATCGTAGGCAGGGCTTGTTTTAGAGTTTTGACAGCTTGGGCTATGCGCCGCAAGAGGCGCTGTGCTTGCCTCCATAGTAATTGAGAAGTTGACCCTAACGCGTTCTTTGCGTTTATTGTAACAAAAACTTACACTAGACACTGTTTCAAAGCGCTCAAAGTAAACTCACGAATCATAAGCCCGAATGTTAACATAGCGATTACTTATATAGTGAATCAATAGCGGTAGGTGTAGCATATATATGTATAGGTATATGTTCAGTCCCTGACCCATTAAATAGCCTGCTTACTCACGAGTATTAACCGTCGGGTATTAACTAAACTTTAGTAGGATTAATGGAGATTAAGCCACTTGTTTGCTTCTGAGGCTATAGCGCCCTAAGCCGATAAGATAACGTATGTTTTGTAAATATTTTCCCTTCGTATCTTACTGGAGCTTTTATTTGGTTAAGGTAAAGTAAGAATTTTAGTCACATAATTGGTATGTACGTAAGTATCTACATGAAACAGTTTATAGATCATGGGATTGGGGGCAGCGCGCCAGCAATTGTGTTAGTGCCCGCAGTGACGGCAGTCGCATGTACTCTGACGTTTATGACAGGATTAACAGGTTTGTGGAACTTTTGTGGAACCGATGCACAACCGACAGCGTGTTCGATACAAATTTATGTTGTGAAAAAGGGAAGCAAACAAGCATTGGGGTCACCCGATGGAAAATGATCATCGTTGCCCATAGTAACCGCAGTTGCCGCATTATAGGTCCCTTCCCCCTGTGGGCCTCCGGATCTCTCACCGTACGAAACGTAGTAACGAGCCACTACTTTACGCCTGTATTTTGAACCCAGTTGAACCGGCCTGTTCATACTGTAGTCAGTAGCAGTTACAGTGTGGCTCTACTGTATTACTATGAAAAGTATGGTCCGTGGTACAGTTGAACCATATAAATGTGAGATCGTAGAAGGAAAACTTTCAATTTCAAAATTAAAAGAATTTAATAAAATAAAAAAAAAACACGGGAAAATACAAAAAACACGACTAGCAGCTAACAAATCGCCAAACGCACTCCCAGTCACGTTCATTCACAAAGATCTCTTCCAGTCATTCGCTCGTTTACATCAGTCGTTCATTCAGTGTTACTAGCATTCCCACATAAACAGTAACCCACTGTGGAAGCTTTTCACAATAATTGCATAATTACTTCTAACGATAAGCTTCGGAATTTCACTATGATATTTGTTGTGAAAAAGTTCCATAGTGGGTTACCCCACTATATTTAGGTCTGTTACGCATTATTTTTAAAACATCGCTTTAGGATTCCGTACCCAAAGCGTGCCAGCGGAACCTGTTCACTAAGCCTTCGCTTTATGTCCGTCCATCTGTCACGGAGCAGTATCTTTACAACTGTATTAGGTAGACGTTTGAAATATTTATAGATTTTATATTAATTATAATGGGCGCTATAACAACAAATAATAAATTAAAAAAATATTTAAAGGGTGTCCTCATACAGGAAACGTGTTTATTTTCGTCTGTTTTGTACGGAACCCATTTGTGTGAGCCCGACTTGCACTTGCCAAGTTTTTTCCTTTACTTCGCTTTTTGGACATAAACGCAATGCGATTTCCAAAGTTGTGTTCCATCGAATGCATTAAAGTAGTTCAAATGAAATGACCAATGTCAGTCGAACAGGTCAATGACATGAAACGTGAGCAACGATAAAAAAGTTGATTGATAGGAAATGAAAATGATATTTGTTTGTTAAAGCTAATTTACTATAATATCAATTTAAGTGAGTATGTAGCGGAACAGCCTTAGCTCATACTGCACCGGAAAACCGGAACCATTTGGAGGCCAATTATTCATTTAAATTTTCAAATTACGCCTTCATATAATTCAAATAATAATGTAATACGTTCGAAGATTAAAACCTCCAGCCAGACAATGATAACGAGCGAACTGTTATTGTTAGTATTGGGTATTTAACGAGATGCATAGGTATGTGAGTCAAGTTATAGGTACGCACTATTGGCGTGCATATTCAGATTCTTTCGACTCGAATAAAATCGAGTTTTGTCGTTTACGGTAGCGCTATACAGTTCTCTCATTATAAAGAATTGTGAAATAGCGTTATTGAGTCTGATGTCGGATTGAGTAGGAAATGTCTCATACTATGGAATAGGTACCCCGGTAAGTAAAGTCATGATCGCGAAAATAGTGAACTCAACCTTATTGTTAGAAACACAAGGCCGTGTATAGATACTTTTGAAGATTGGCTGTATGGATATTACCGCTTTAGAGTTGCCAGGACCTAAAATAAAAAAAACAGGCTCCGCATTTTATTTGGCCGGACATTTAACCCTGAAAGCCTGACATAATCTTTTTAATATCCGTCATACCTTTTTCGAAACCAGTCACACTTTGTTTGAAGTTAGATATCGCCGAGCGGCCTGCGGGGCTATTCTCGGTTTATGCGAGATGCATCTCGCACGAAAACAACTGTCAATTCCTTTGGAAATCTGTCACATTTTGACGGATCTCGCACGTGAGATACATTTCGCTTGAACCGAGAATTGGGGCCCTGGCGAGAGACGCATGGATGCCTAACGGCATAATATTGAGAATTGGCTAAGCCTGAAAAAAAAATTACAGGCCGGATGTTAAAATATTCGGCCAGACACGACGATAAAATCTAAAATAATTCGGCTAAAGCCGTACGCCTGGCAACTCTACTAGTGACTACTAGTAGAGATACGTGCCCCCGTTCAGAAACCACAATAAATGCTATCAACTTTTAAAATAGAGCTTTATTGTACGAGATTGTTTTTCAGAAGTACAACAATACCGGCTTTGTGGTGGTAAGCCTCACCGTGTCATGCCTAAATATAACTGGCGAACAATGTTTGGATTAAAACAAAGTCAGTTAGAGTGGATCTACATTGTAAATGCAGATGGGGTAAATCCGTTAAGGATGCAACTCCTGAGGTGCCAATTTTGAATCTCACCAAGTGACTAAAGCTCACAAAAATGGCCGAATTTCTATGAAAAGCGGTTATTTTGGTGATCTTCAAAAACCCCTCCCGGTGAGATTCAAAAATTGCACTGCTGGTAGCCACATACTAAATTTGACGCGGATATAAAGCATTTACATATGTACCTATAACCCTTTCTTACCAGTTTGTGAGTGCGAAAGGGGCGGATGCTGTAATATACTTGAGTGTGCTAGGGCCTCGGTTGACCTAGCCGCGCTAATACCAACTATGATAATTTTAAATAAACCAGTCAAGGGTCTGATTCAAACTCTACCATGTCATTGATTATATGCACACAATATCATGTTTACACTAATTTTCGGAAAGTGGGCGATTGCATCCTAACAAGCGTACAGGAAGTGTTACATTTCTGCACTAGTGCAGAAAGTAATTAAAAAAAAACAAGTCGATAAGTAGATGTTAATTTCATACAAGATAAAAAAAAATGATCATTTTTGGTCAAATTAATTTTCAATTGCCCTAGTTCCAAGTCAACAAAGCTTGTACTCGCCAACTAATATATATTCATACCTACATCAATAAATGTCTACGACATACTTAAATACCTCTATCCCAACACAGGTACAAACATTCATATTCATCATACAAACATTTTTTTCTTGCGAGAATCGAACTCGCTACTTCCAGCTTGATACTCAGAGTCACTAACCCTAGGCCATCCGATCGTCGGTCGTACTATGTTTGCAGCCTATTCAGTCTGTATAGTCTTTGGTAGCATAAGTATAATACTTTCAGTTCGTTTTTATTGCATACAAAGTTGTGCTAAGCATATACTTACCTACCCACTGTCGATTTGTAATAACAAACCGAACGAAATTACTATTTCGTTCTCTAATGGCGTTAAAAATTTAATGAAGGTATATTCAAATAAAACCGATATACAAAACAGGTGCCCTGTAAGAGTTTCTTCTTTTTAAAGCGCTATCAAGGACTGCCGTGTGTTGGTCAGCAATGTTTGTTTAGTGCCGGCGCGCGCATGCGCGATAGCGTGGTAGCCAAGCGATGGTCACCGCCGTGCACTGAGCTCTCAGTCACTCCAGTTCACTTCACCAGCGAAGGCTCGAGCTACGCGCGCCTCAGCTGAGCTCTGCGCGAAAAACCGCGCTAATATTAGCACGCGGGAAAGCATGGCCGAGCGCGCCGCTGCGAATACGAACGTACTTCGGGTTTTTCCGGGCGAGGTCGCGCAGGGCGGGCGGCGCGCGCCGGTCCCCCGGGCACCCTGCCTCAATACAACATAAACCGTACTCACAACAGCACGCTCCAGAACTGCACTATAATAAACTGCAGCAATTATATAAATATAATACGCTCCATAATCCCATCTGTCTGAGGAATGTGCGCGATCCCGCTACCGGCCGTTGTGAACCAATGGATGTCTGAAATGTGAACCAGCTGACACCTCGGCGCGTCACAACAGGTAATAAAATGTTTTCTGTTTCATGTGTTTGTTTTAGACAATAAAATAAGCAATGAAACGTACCTGTTTGTAAACCACGTAAACGTAACATCCTAAAGTGCGGACACATTCATACGTAAACCGTTTTTTTCGAGCATCGGTGAAATATTGTAGCCATTTGTTTAATCATTAAATATATGAATAATTAAAACACCTAATTACACATCTTCATTACCTGAAGTGTTTACACGGTGTCTGGCTGTTCCGCCTTCGAGTACTTACGGCTCAGTTGTTTAACACTTTTAGTTGTTACCCCATACAGCTGGGAAACAAAAGCGTGCGAAAATCGCCTTTAGACGATCGTTGCCACGAGACGTATTAGAAGTGAACTGTGTCCATTATCCATGAAGACATGCAAAAACAAAACAGAATCAATAACTCATACAGTGTTTTCCATTTTAAGGACGAAACAATTCGTCAATAATAATAATAGTATTGCATTGTTATCAGAACTACTCATGTTTATCAAATTTTATGTCATTCCAACCACTGGAGGTGAATTAAAAATGAATCACAATATCTAAATTAAATATTTAGTATAATAATATGTGAAGATAAAAGTTTCTAAAAATATTTTCATGCGTGACAATATTAGTAAATCGTGACTCCAAATAAACTTAGTCCCCCTTTTCTTCCCTACACTTTGGCGAAGTCTTGAATATGCTGGAGACAGCATACGCATGCTCCTGTTTAGATTTTTGTAATCAACTACAACAATACTGAAATTCTACTTTCTCTCTCTCAAACGTTTGGCACGGAATTGCCGTGTATTAGGGAAAAACGAAACCTAAGGACACAGACATGTGTTTTGTCTTTCTGATCCCGAAAATAATAACAAAACTTAAGTTTTGGAGTTGACTAAACGGCGGCAATGGATCTGCTATTCTCTTGACGTTGTTTCTTTAGATGGTGGTGATAGCTTCCTATGAGGTGGTCCGCATGCCGTTTTTGTCCCTTTTTCATAAATGAAACAATTGGCAAATACAATACTATGTTATTGTTTTATTTAATAAAATTACAATTTGCATTATGTAGTTATCCTCTGTGAATGTTTTCGTGACACAGTTATCGTTGAGGTAATAAAAATAAATTTTTAATTAGGCTGCACGACACATATCGGGCGCAACTAAAGTATCTAATTAGGTATAGTTAGGGAATGTGGTAAAACCCCTGGAAAAAGTAAAATCGAACGTACGAACCTAGAAAAAGTTTTAAATTAAAGCGATTCTTTATTAGCTAATCTCTTTACTTTAAATGGCAATACAATATGCCAAGAAGAGCCGACTACATACTCTAAACTTCCTCTTCAATTGACACTCTGTTCACACAAGAATAGACAAAATGGTTACCTTTGTACGTTACGTATAATCTACGTTTTTCTTATTAATTTGCAAGTTTTACTACCTTGACGCACACCAAAAGTAACAATTTTGACAATTTTGGGTGTGTACGCTTGAAATGTACTGAGGCTATATCCATGTTTTAGTTCTTCATCCAAGTAACGAGATTTTGCGGGTGGTAGGACCTTGTGCAAGGCCCGTCCCGATCGCTACCACTATCTTGCTCGCTAATCCTGCCGCTAAGCAGCAGTGCTTGCACTGTTGTGTTCCGGCGCGGAGAGCAAGACAGCCGGTGTAATTACTGGCACAAGAGGTATTCCATCTTAGCCCTCTGGGTTGGCAACGCATCTGCAATCTCTTTGGTGTTGCGGATGTATATAAGCGGTGGTGATCACTTACCATCAGGTGACCCACTTGCTTGTTTGCTTTCCTATTTCATAAAAAAAACGAACATCAACAAACTTAACTGATCATTAAAAAGGGAACTGAGAAATTGTCTGTGCTTGATAGGGATAGATAGTCGTAAATCAACTTCATAGTGCATTTTATATGTCTCCATTTCAAAAAGTGACACCATTTTCTTTTGTATGTGTCAAATACCAACTTTGGGGGTTCCGCTTGTTCCCCGACTGTCACACAGTTGCAGTTTAGACATTCTTCAGTGAAATAAGCTGCCTTGTATACATGTATGTAACTTTATGTACGTAAATTCTTTATTGTACGAAAATATTAAGGACAAAAATAGATACATTACTACCAAGTTTTGCACCGGTTCGAAAAAGTCAAGTAACCAAAAGATTGCAAAATAACGAACAATACTAATATTATGAATGCGAAAATATGTTTGTTTGTCATTCTATCACGTCAAAACGGAGCAATGGATAGACGTGATTGCTCACGTAGAGGTAGTTAAAGGACCTTCAATTGACATATGCATACGATATGCGCTACTTTTTTTATCTCGCAAAAGTATAAAAAAATATTCAAATGGATATAATAACTAGGATTGAAATGAAGTAGGCTTCTAGAAAATTTATTAATATTGTAATTACTACAATATATTTTTTATTGCGCGCTACTTAGAAAATCAAATAATTTACAAAAACAACTAATAACACATTACCCTCCTTTGCGTCGCGCAGTTGAGTAAAAAAAGTAGTGAAAAAACTGCACTGGCCAACTCGTCTGGTTGAAGATATTTTTTATTACAAGAAATCAAACTCAACAACACGGAAAAACTATAAAATACACCTATTTAATAGTGTTCCGTGTTGTAAGCGCATAAAATGGTTTAAAAATGCATTCCCTGTTGGAAATAACTAACCTGCCAGCTACGAATAATAATAAGTATTATATATACTAGTCAAAAGGAATGTTACATATGTAGAGTCTACATTATAATACCACCATCTTGCTTGCTCGCTAATCCAGCCGCTAAGCAGCAGTGCTTGCACTGTTGTGTTCAGGCGTGGAGAACAAGACAGCCGGTGAATTACTGGCACACGTCGTATTCCATCTTATCTCTCTGGGTTAGCAACGCACCTGCAGTCTTCTCGGTGCTGGTGTCTATGGGCGGTGGTGATAACTTACCATCAAGTTTTTCGCTTGCTTGTTTTCCTCCCTAATTTATAAAGAAATACCTCTTCGAGTGCTCATCTACTTCTGCTGCTGACGGTATAAAGTTGGTGTTTTATGTCCTAAAAGCTTTATAATACACTCACTTAGTACCTTTATAAAGCTGTACCTACTGGAAAAAGTTAAGTAAAGGTTATGGATGCTAACGTAATAAATGGATACATTTACATTTTACTTTGACTGTAAAATAGAATTCAAAGTGTGCTTTTTAGCAGCTTTCGTTCATTAAGTAAAACATCTTTTCGTCTACTTTAACTGTCAAATCGCTTGATGTATAATTAATAAAAGTCTGTATGATCAAATGACAGACTAAATTTTAGAACCCCAGTACCTTCTGTTTTTGACATAACTAACCTAATAAAACCATAAAAACCTTATAAAATACAGCCTAAAAAGACTCAAGACACATGAAGGTACAATAAGGATGAGTCAAGCTGTATAGAGGTACATTTAAATAATAAAAACACCAAAGCAGGCGTCACCAACTGAAACAAAAACAAAACGTAACAACTGAAGGCTAAGTGTGAAAAATAAATGACTAAACTATGAATGACCTTTCTTTGTTTACATTCAATTTATTAGTTCTTACTAATTAGTAAACAAATACAAGCTGCTTTGTATTATAATATTGAGTAACGATATCCGGTTTTACTGAAATAAATAATGTTTCAATGCTTTGAACGCCTTTTTAACTGACTTCAAAAAAAGGAGGAGGTTCTCAATTCATTTTGAAAAGTGATAAAAACGAGCATGAGGGTTATTTAATGGCAAGTGATCAACGCCGCCCATGAAATCCACCGACCCCATGACATTCGCTGATCCGTTGCCGGCCTCTAGGTCCCCTGCCCTGCGGGCCTTCTTTTACTTTGAACACGATGGTCGCCAGTCCTATTTATTACGTGTAGGAATTCCTGCACATTAACGCGACTGAATGTATATCGGTCTCGATTTTTTGTATTTTTATTTTTATAGATTCAAATAAAATTTTCAATGTTATAAATGCCAGTTTCGCTACATTGCCGCTACATAGTGTAATGCACAACGAAAGGCACACAATGCTGATGTTGTAGGGTCGAGTTCTACCATTACCCTAATTTTTCTTTGTGTTGTCATTATATAGCATTTTAAATTTAACCGTAACGTACCCAGAATCAAGTGGCGGGAAAACGCGCCGGGATGATGATATTAATGATGGTGATGGAAAAGTTTATAGAATCATTCCCTTGCTAAGATTCCATTACATCAATGACGTTTCAGGAAGCGTGGAAAATCATGGTGAATATTCCTAATCCTTGGTTAAGGTTGTCAGGTTTCTCAAGAATATGACCTAACATGGCTAAGTTCGATGATGTTGTTTGTATGAAATAATTATATTAATTAGCAAGGTGTTATTCTGGAACATAAACTACATCGAAACGTTAACCAAACCGCGTCGAACGATAGTTTCCACTGTTAAAGTACTATGAGTAAAAAAGGGTTAAGGGGAGCCCTATTGCTGTCATTCTGTTGCTCGTCTTTCTGTATGTCCATCTGTATTTCAAGTGTCTTGAGATTATAACCTGAATTAGTGGCAGTCCCAAATTCTGTTTATCTTGTGTAGAATGTAGAATCAAAAAATCGACAGAATTAAATTTCGCAGTGTACGCGAAAAAGGGGGCAATTTTTCTTCTCCTCAGGATAATTGTCCCTATACAATTAGACCCCCTGGTCTAATTAAAAAAATAAAACTACGCTAGTTAAGAATATGGAAATTCTGTATATTATATGTAGAATATTATACCTACTGCATTTAATCAACAACTACTAAAACGCCAATTAGTAATGTAGTAAACATATAAACGCTGTGACCAAAATAAGCAAACAATTTTCCTTTTTAACTATTTTAATAAATGCGTAACACAATAATATAAAATACATTCTGTGGTGGTAATGTATTGAAATCAAGCTCCGATATATAAGTTAAGTCTGTGGTTTAGTAGTGCAGAACCTGGGTGCGTATATCTAATTCACATTTTGCCGGGTTTTTTTAACAGGGTACGCGTTTAAAAACTTATATTTTATCAGTGTGAAAAAGCGAGTTCCTTGTTTTTATCTTGAGCAATTTCAAAGGAAAATTATCGAATCAAAAATCTTTTCAGTCTACTGACAGCTATGCTCTTCCTCTCTCTTGACGATAGATTCTTTATGTAGACTTTTTGGCATTTTCGACAGATTACGCTATCTATAAGGAAACATCACTAAGCGTATCGTTACGCGTAAGGTTTTGATACATTTTCCGTGTCGAATCAGGCGCAATTAGATTCATGGTAACTATTGACACGACGATGACGTCTGCATAGGTATCCAGTAATGTATGGCAATGCTACAAGTAGGTATTGGAGGTCCAACCATATACGAGTAATTGATAAAGATTACTCACAGTCTTACCACAAACCTTTATTACTATTACTATTATTAGTATTGAGTAAACGGGAAAAAACAATGCTTTACACATAAGCGCGTCCCGTTCTAACGATTTGCCGGCTTAGGTTAAGACAACTAGTGGTAAAAAGTATGTGCCGTGGGTCAGAGTATTCGTCATAGATAACCGTATAGCTAATGGAAAACTTCCGAATGAGTTTAAAGCTCTGAATCGCGTTTCCGTTGAGAAAACTTTCCTATTTGATGAACAGGATGATGAATACGGTATAATTGGGATATGTATAAATCCAGGGATCAAACGCTACGTTCTCGCAGTATGTGTGTTATGAGTGTCGAGTAAAGAAGTGTACGTTGAAGATTTATGATGTAAGTATTGTGTTTGTGTGCTAGGGACTTAGTGCAAGATTCAGTGGCTAGCTAGGAAGCTTATTGTGTTTGTAGGAGACGGTATGCCAGTGGTGAAGTGCTGAGCAGGGCTTGGTGGTTAACTTAGGCTAGCAGTGGTAACATGCATGGTACAGTAAACTATGAGTTAGAGTTGCAGGACTAGCGGGTTCAGACCCAGCATTAAATTCCTCCTCAAATATTATAGAGGCCATCAAACTAAGAACATAGCTTAGTTGTCAGAAAAAAAAGGAAAAAACACGCATTAAAGTTTGATGTTTTAAGGCAATAACAAGTGTGTTCGTTTGTTTGCCTTCTTATTTTATTAAAAATATCAGGCGGCAAGTCATACCATATTTGCGATGAAACAACAGGTTTCAAGGCCATCGAAACAATTCTATAAATCACTTTGTTTGCATCTTTTCAGGAAGTTAACTTTAAACATCGATTCGATAATAGCTTCAGTAAGTGACCGAGACGGAATGACGGGCAGACAGCCGTTACGACATCGCATCTGCAGACATCTTTACAATAATACAATACAACTATACATTCGGAAATAATGCGTCTTATTATATGGAGTGAGATAATTGAGGTACTTATATGAAACACTGTACTGAAAACTGTTTTGAAGTTATTAAAAATGAGTTCGAAATGTTTATTTTCTACTTAACATACGCACGATGATGATTCACGAAACCTCTCATGAGCGCGAAATAACTAAACGCTTAAAAAAACTATGAATCAATAGCGATAAAATGTGTATCGCTTGTTACACATCGCTAAGTATATCGACCTTCCGTCTTTATGGTCAATCGGGCGACGATCCCAGAGGGACGTTCAAAGCCCATAAACTATAGTTACGTGTCATCACAGCTTTCATGTCCCGAATATTAACTAACCACCAAATCACCAGCCTACCAGTACCTGAGTCGATATAAACACATAAAATGAGACATCTCCACATAAAATCGGACACAACAATCTGATACAAGATTAACGACTAGTCTTACATGCCTTAAATATTCATTACATTAAAATTTCGTGGTTTAAATAAATTAAAGGAAATAAAAAGGTGACGCTGCGAATTTATTCTAGTGGGGGTGATTCTGTATACCCAACAGCGACGAACTCGGCGTCGAGGTAGCGCTCTGTCTCACGCGCGTGCTGAGCACGAGCGAGCAAGACCCGTCGCTGTAACATTTAGGGGCTTGTCATTTATTCAAAACTTCACCTACCAGCGGCCAGATTTGTCCTTTTTAATAATTGAGCGAAATGCCTGCTTGCGATCCCCGTGCTCGCAGCGTTCTGAATTTAAACAGCGGACGGAGATGGCGCAATTATACGGGTTCCTAGTTAGACACCAGAATCTCTCTCCGAACCAACCTAGTTCTTTTTTTATCAAGTAGCTTTAAAGCGGGTACAGTGTGCGTTACCTTTTTAGCAGTATCAACTCGTTATGTGTATAACACGACACGTAAGCCGCCGATACTCTTCAGATTAGGAACATATTCGGTTTGCGGGTTACTCTTGACCTAGTTAGCGGTATTTAGGGCGGGCCCTGCCCGGCCGGCCGCCCTGCCACACTACGTGTTAACTGAAACACTCCACCAAATTCTTACTCACACCGATTTTACGTTCATCGTTTCAAGCGATCTCTTCTGCTAAGTATTTCGCGTGTTAGTTAACTTTACAAACAATTTGTATTTAACGTCGCTTTGGTTTTAAATGATCCCATTTCTGTTCAAGATGGAATGTAGGTATAACTCAGTGTTGCGCGTAAAATGTGCAGCCATTAAGATCCATTAGGAGTTTATAGTGCATTTGTGACTACAGTGACCTATTTCTTCAGCCTACACGTGGCTAAGAGGCCCGCGCCATTTCTTCGTGAACTATGCATAACTGTAGAACATGACCCACTTTATTAACGGTTTGTTTTGGCAAGAAATAAAAATGATGATAGAGTTTTTGGCGCGGTACGCCGTATCTGCAATTCCGGGAAGATAACATTTTCAGTCGCTACCTACTACACCCACGTCGAATTGACTAGAAAACAAGTTACTCCCACATAGCTAGAATATTTAACTTATTTATTACGAGCTCGTTACACGTCGTTTGAGTCTATTGTGCTTTTTATGTATTCTTTATGTATTCTGCCGAATTCGGCGCTAGCGCAGTATGTTAACTGCCTTTGAGGCCGCGTTGTAAACACAAACTGTATCACAATGCTTTGTTGGTAGAATTCATCTGCGTCTTCAATGACAAGTCCGCTGCAAAAGGTCTCATTACGAAATCCAAATAGTTTAAATAAATATTACTTCTGTAGATCTAAAAGTGGTCATGTTTGATTATCATGCTAATTTTATATTAGTGTCTCAAAGTGGAATGTTCAGTTCGACTAGGTGTATTTTAGACTCAACTTATTTGAGAGTTAGCACCTAAAGATTCGCTAACCAGTTTTCCATCAAATAAGGCTAAAAACCATCCCATCATTTAATTTAGCAACTAACTAAAAAACCCCGAAATCAATTTATCAGATCCGTAGCTAAGAGATATTTAACAGACACAAAAGCTTCAAACTCATAACACTTCTCTTTGCGTTGCCTCGGTGATTATTCGGATTGGACAGATAGTAAATTTACTTTTCTTGGAATTAAATCACATGGCAGAGAGGCTGCGCAAGCGCCGCCACGTTGCAGAAGCCGGTGTTGATTCACGACGCATTCATTCATTTCCGCATGTCGCGGGCTATTTCCGAGACACTCGTGCCGCAACCTCTAGTGTAAGATCCCACCATAAAATTTTGCACTTACCTGTTATTTGATCGAAATGTTATTTAAATAAAAGTTTACTCGTGGGGTCATACAACGTCATAGGGTTGCGTACCAAAATCTTGCCGCAAGTACCTTTACCATTAATATTTTTAATACTTTTTTAATATGGCCTTTATAAGTTTGGAAAGTAAATTTAGTGCCATACATAAGAGATTGATCTAATTAATAAAAAAAAGGTTGGCACCTCTTAGTCTGCCGCAAATGGTGGTTGCCAGCATTAAAATCAAAAATAATAATTGTATAGGTGCTTGTGGCGGCATTGTATGACCCCGCACGTGTAACCTTTTATTTAATTTTAAACAAATAACAGATAGGTGCAGAATATTACAATGGGATCTTAGACTACTCGCGATGTTTTGGTTATAACACGCCTAAATAAAACATGCATAGGTACAAAGTTTAAGCATTGTGCATGCTTTGGTAACAACAACTAGTTACGGATGTAGCCTTCCGAATCTTGACTACAAATAGATACCTACTCGTCACTTCCAAAAATAAATTGAGCAGTTTTCCCAATATTGTAATCTAAATTACAGCCGATGTTTTACTGATAACAGTGGCGGTTTATCACAATCAATCAATCACATCAATTGCCTCAGTTGAAAGCTTCGTATTTCGTAAAACCGTGACCCATTTCATTTGACTTCTAACTTACAGCGAAGAGCTTTTCTCAGAATTGTGTCGGTAAATGAATTTGTTTTCGCGCAAAAATCTTTTACAAGAAACATTTCGATCTTCATTATCCCAGCTGCCACCCGAGGTGATTTTGGTGATAATGTAATCTCGTTGGGAAATTTGGTTAGGCGAACGAGCTCCTTCAACAGGGTATCCTGCTCATAATGCTTTAAGAGTAACCCAATAAAACGCCGCCGTTCTGATTAACGCATTTACCTAACATAATTATTTTGATATCTAAGATTGAGGTTTTAAAGATACCTTGATAGCCGAGCAAGGTTGCAGCCACTCACCGCCGTTATCGTGGCCAGTAATTGGTATTAATGCGCATACGTCATTGAGTTAACCAACTAGGATACACGCTTCAGCACCGAATCTGAGGGCGCCGACGAACCGTATCTATTCCATAATATTACTCGTTACATAATAGAGCTTTCTTTGATAATACGCAAGGGTAAATAACATAATAATTACATATTAACGCTCATAACGGGAGATGATTCAGGCATTACTTCATGGAGGTTCAGTCGCCAAAAAATATATCGGAAACTCTGAACATGCAGTAACGTTATTGACAATTGAATTTACACATTCTTTGATGTTTCAATATAATTGATGACCGCTATTCATATTAATAAATTGGGACAAATGAACTTGCTACTCTGTAACAACAGTAAAAATTCTAATTGGGGAGTAGAAGAAATACTTGGAAATAATATAAATTAAATGCACATAATTATTTAATCACAGGTTACCAAGTTACAAAACAAGCCAGGAAGCTTTCATCATGCAAATCAGTTAAGCGGACGTCTGTCTGAGTGCACGGTATTGTGCGATTCTAATAGACTAGAGAGAGAAACGCATTTGCGCTTTCGTAACATTGCACACATGGATTACTCCTCTAAATATAGGACAATTCCAAGCTCAGCCATAAAGCTACGCGAATGTATGTGGGTCAGCGGGAGTTATCACAAATAACCGACCATCGTAAATGTCCCTGCAGTTTCGACATCTATGTCGGAACGTTACTTTCAATAAAATTTCAGGGAAATCTTTGCCAACTGAACCGATTGTGCAACGTGGAAGGGAAATAGGGCAGTGGACCTGCGACAGCTGCTGCGCCGAATATTTTCATCTATTTGATTCCATCCTCTCAATTTTTAAACTCGAACACGGAAACATGGCAGTGATTAATGCAACTATTTTGATAGTTTAAATTAATTCATTGAGTGTCGCGTGTTTTTGAATAGTTTACAAAAGGGTTTCGCTTTGTTTAGCGCGGGCCCGTTCTCAAGGCGCGCACGTTTGTGTATTTTTGCTCAGCGCCGAGAATGCAAGTGCTGTGACGCATCGCGATGCATTGACGGGCATTTCGCATAACTGCCAGTTTCCTGCTATCGAATGTTTTGATTATCTTCCAAGGAAAAGTGAGTCCATTTCTTTTTTCGTCGAATGATTTGAATGAGATTCAGCTCACCAGAGTAAAGTTCTATTGTTCGTTTGCTTACGTTTTTCCAATGCAAGTATATTCTTGTGAACCCATAAGCTCAAGTTCCTTTCATATTAATATTTAAAGCGGCTCTCGAGAGGATATTTACCTCGAAATTAACTTTAGCTTCAGTATTAGGTATACGTAAACCGCTATTAACTTTTGCTGTTGAATGTGTTATACTCGTACTGGCGAAGTTCGATCTCGCTTATAAAGGGGCGCATCGTCGCCGGCAGATATCTTACAAGCGCAGTTATAGACGCGTAGCGCTGGGTTTTGAGGTTTCAAAAATACTAATGTTAGTTTTTTTTCGTATATAATTTCTTGACCATTTACTTAACCTAACACATGAGTTTGTGTCAGTTTAGGGTTGTGCATAAGTAGTAATTCAGGTTTTTGTCTTTTCTAACAATATCGGATGAAAAGAAAATTAGAGATGAAAATTTTACTTTCATGATGATGACGAAGTTGTAACCGACGTACATGAGCCTTTTGTGTCATCTCTGTCGATGGAAATACAGTTATTTAGTCACTACCTAAGATGTCGCCTTAGTAGCTCTAAAAGAATATTACAATTGGTCAAATAAGTGTTAGATGTTTTAGGTCAATGATATCTGTTGTACAAAGTATTCTGTGTCGAATTCATCCATGGTATTTCTAGCTACTTATTTTTTTTTTGTAAAACACCCTGTAAAAGTCACAAAAGAAAATTCAAGTTATTAGAGTTTATGTCTTTATTATTATTACGGTGTAACGAAACACTATTCACAATTTGTGTCGATTTTATTCATGAAATCTTATTTTTAAGATACAGTTGAAAGACGAAAACTTTTTAGCGCGAAGGACAGAGAAAGCATTTACGCGCGGGGAACGGGGGGCGGGGCGCGGCGAGGCCGCGTGCCTGCTGTTTGTTTACATTCGATTGCGAGTTGCGACAAGTGCGAAGTGCAATGTGGCCGCGTTGCGAATTAAATATGAAGCTGTGAAATACTAAAATGGAAGTTGAAAGTAATAAATGTGTTGTATGTGGGCTCATACTGGACGTAAATATTGTGATCGTTAAAGAAAAAGGAATATTAAAGTTCATTGAATCGAGCGTTGCTAGGGATGACGGAAAAGTAGACTGTTTTAAGGACCGTGCCGAAATTTTAACTAAGTTCGCTTTACAAATGAGACTGATTAACGACACTTTATACTAAATAATTAAAAATTAAAGTATTAGGTTACAAATAATATTATTACAAATTGTTACAAGTACAAGGTATTACAAATAATAATCTCCTAAGGCTGATACCAATTTGTACCTATCTATCATAGGTATCTTATTTAAATATTGAGTTGTTTGTTTTTAATAAATCTATTAAAGCTGGTAAAAAATTGTTCATTAGTAGTTAAGAATATGAAAATGATTGTAATGTCAAATTTAATGGCATAAATAGTGAAGATATTAAAATATGTGATACACGACAAATTAAGATTATGTATGATTATGTAAATATTAATAGTTTATGAAAATGCCCTAAAACTTTATAGGTTTTAAAATAATGGTATACTGTGATTTAGTTCTTAAATTTTGTTTGACATTGTCATAGATAGTATATGATTGTTTTGTGAAATTGAAAAGTAGTGTTCAAGACTAAAAGTGATTTTAGAAGAAATTATTAGCAATGACGGCCTCTAATTTTTATGATCATTACCGACAAGTATGAACACAAAGAATAAGTGTATCAATGTCTGACTTTCAAAATTCAGAAAAAAAATGGGAATGAAAGTGATCCCATAAAAACTACAATTATGACAATTAACAATTATTACGGCGACGGCGACGGTGGTAAAATTATATTATGTGTAAAAGAATTGAAGTGTTTGTAACACGGACCTAAAAAAAGATTTCTTATGTAACAAAAAAATTAAAACTTTTAAGGCTTACGATTATTTTGTGCTTTATATATTATTATAAATATAAAAATACTGCATTATGATCCACAAATTGTTTTTACCTCTTACCACTGTTAATACCTTGAAAACAACGATTGGCATATTTAGTAAGTACAAGCCTTTGTTCCCAACGAGTCACAACCTCAACTGTCACACTGTGACTCGATGGAAGTATTTTTGCTAAAAAAATCCCAACCAGTCACACTGTTACTAGATGGGACAGTATTTGATATTTAGTCTTTTTGTATTTTTTTTATACATTCAAATTAAAAAATTAAATTTAAAATGCTACAAATAAAAATTAGGGTAATGGCAGGATACCCTAACTTTTCTTTGTGTTGACATTAATTATATATAGCATTTTAAATTTAATTTGAAAAGAGTATTCCCAACGAGTCACAATGGGTGTGACTCGTTGGGAATGAATATTAAATACTGTCCCATCTAGTAACAGTGAGACAGGTTGGGATTATTTTAGTAAAAATATGCCCAACGAGTCACAGTGTGACAGTTGAGAGTGTGACTCGACGTGAACAAACCAACATATCAAAAAGCGGTATAAGTAAAAAACAACCAAAAAAACTGAAGAGCAGAGAATAACATATTAATAAAACGGATTACTCACGTTTCTTTGCGTCGAGAGAGAATCTCGACGCAAAAATACGTGAGTGATCCGTTTTATTAATATGTCCGAGTCTCACGGTAGTTTTATGTTAAAAAAAGCAAAGAATAATCCGTTACATACATCTTCATCCGATTTCCGATTCTATCATGAAATTGTTTGAATAAACTTTTATTGCCAGATCGTTAATCGGATATATATGTACTTAACAGACTATTGTTTGCTTTTTAGTTGTTTTTGAAGTCAGTTTTTTATTGTAATCGAAATTATTATTATTTTTTTTTTTTTTCGATTTTTCTTTATGTATTTTTTTTACATTCAAATCAAATTTTAAATGCTATATAATGAATGACAACACAAAGAAAAATTAGGATAATAGCAGGACCACATTACCGCTGCCATACCCTGCGAATTTTTTAATGTGTTTCGTCTTTACGGTCATTACATTATTGATTTTTTTTTTCTTTGGGAAAACTACCCTCGATGTCTTCTATGAGAAACTTAATCAAGTTATCTTATTCAACTTGGTCGTTTATTTATTAATGTGGCGGAAACTGGAATACGTAAGGCACAGAATGCTGATGTTGCAGGTTCGAATCCTGCCATTATCCTAATTTTTCTTTGTATTGTCATTCATTATTTAGCATTTTAAATTTAATTTCAGTTTTTTTTTTCGCTTTTTAGTGGGTCGGTTTATTTATCTAAGTTACAATTTAATGTAAATTGCTCACCACCTTTTACAAAATATTGCTTTTCCCAATGCTGGGGCGATAATTGTTGAGGAGTTCTCCTGGTACTTCAACATCAGCTCCACTTTACCATATGCCTTGCAACGAGCTTAAACTGCTAAGCAACTACATTAAAAAACCGTAT
The DNA here is from genome assembly GCA_963691745.1 of Ditula angustiorana. Lineage (NCBI taxonomy): Eukaryota > Metazoa > Arthropoda > Insecta > Lepidoptera > Tortricidae > Ditula > Ditula angustiorana. The sequence continues at coordinate 9,414,831 of OY829484.1, forward strand.
CGCCACCTGTGAAATACTTATTATTGAGTAGTTCCGGTGACCGTCTGTAGTCTTTATCGTCAATTCCACTTCACCAAATGGTGTTTTCTGAGAGCAAAAGCACAAATTACTATCTAAAATATCCAAATCGCTATAGGTGTGCATATCATTTTAGAAGAGTTCCCTCGATTCCCCCAAGATCCCATCATCAGATCCAAACTTGGTGGCAGTGAGACCAATTTGGAAGTATACCCTTTCAAATAAAGAAAGAATTTGTCAAATCGGTCCAGCCGTTTTCGAGTAATCCGTGAACATACATAAACTTCCTCCTTTTTTTGAAGTCGGTTAAAAAGGGAATGTAATTCAGCACATTAAATTATCGCTTCGCGAAGAAATCATGCAAACCCGAACGAAGGCGCCGCGCGTGTTCGTTTGTAAATAGTAAGTATAGTACCCGATCGAGACGGACCGAATGTCGCGCCGCCCGCGCCCCGCTGCCGGTTGCCGCCACCTCTCGCTCGCTCCTACTCGCTTCGACCGCTGACTTTTTTGTTATTATTTTCATTAATATATCATGCAAGAAAATGACACAAATTCACAGTGTCCATCTTTTATGCATTTATGATATTGGATATGTAAACTCTAATAATTGTAATATTCTTTTTAAGTATTTATAGCTTGGAGAAGCAAAAAAATTTGAAATATTAAAAGTTCGTGTTTTAATTTGGCACAAATTTATCTAATAGAGATATTTAAGTGATCTGAGGTATATGGTACCAGTTTTTGGAATTGTAATTTTTTTTTGTCGAAGTTTTTAATGTACTGACCCCAAGTCAGTTTTCGCTGGACGAAGATGACACAAACTAGGTTTGTACACTAGACAGGCTATTTAAAATACAAAACCATTAAATCTTTGAACTCTAAATCAATTTTGTCAGTTTTGATTTGAATTGTGTATATCCACTACAAATAATCAAATTTTTAAAACTGCACAACCGGGATGTGACACAAAAACGCAAATATATTTTGTTTATATGCAAATGTATCCACAGACAAGATTTTATCAAACATTAGAATTCTTGAAGGTTTTGCCCTCAAAATAATTCAGCGCTACGGGTCTATTAGGCGATCCATCGCAGGTCATTCATTACATGCACACAAGCGTCTAAACCTTTCACACTACGATGCGTTTATTACGTCAAATAAAAGTAAATTTCTACTCATTTGACTTCCGTAAACAAAATTAATAAAATCACGGACAAATCCGGGCGGAAACAATTACAGTATAACAAACGTTCTCAAATACAAACTGCCCTTGATTGCGTTTAGCACATAGGATTCGTAATACATTACAAAGGTAATAATGATTCTTTATATGGTGCTGATATGCGCGTAGAGGTGTAATTGGGGTGCTAACAAAACTATTTAGCGCCTAGTACAGACAGTACTCGCGTGTGTCCAGGTTTTGACGACGCGGTAGCAGAATACTGGAACTCCGGCGATATCGATACAGGTTAACTACCTGGCATTCAGATCGTTTATCAAGCAACCATCAGTTCTAAATAAAATAGATGGTATGTGTTAAAAATCTAATTGTCATTTCTTTGTAATTTCAGATCAACTGAGTATTGAAGAGAAGTAAGAAATCATAATGACGGTTGTAACGAACCCCGCTCGAACGGGCTCCGACGACGAGATAGAGTCGGGGCGCGACAGCGCGGCCGGCGATAGCACCTGCCTCGAGTCGACGGACGAGAACGCGCGCCTCTACGACGACGAGAAGCAGAGCGACATCGTGTTCGTGGCCGGCATCAACGGCGACACGTGGCGCTACCCGGGCCACCGCCGCGTTCTGGCCGCTACTAGCCCCGTGTTCGCGACGCTGCTCGCCTGTAAGACGGACGTCATCGTCGTCGATTACGTCGACCGCCGCGGGTTCGAGCAACTCTTGCGCTACCATTATTGTGAACCCACACAGCTCAACTCGGTGGCCACAGCTAGGTGCGCTCTGGACGCCGCCCACAAGTTTCTCTGCGCACCGCTGGCCGAGAGATGCGCTCGTCGACTCGACGAAATGCTGGATGCTGGAGTAGCTCTCGAGGTATTAAGAGACCTGCGCTACCTCTGCGCGCGGCTGCCAGGTGCAGCTTCAGCCCCGCCCTTACCGGCCCTCACGGACGACGTCGCTGCACGTTCTCTAGCGCAATGTTCGCGTTGGTGCGACTCCCTAGCGCACAATGCTCTGTTGGTACTCGATGATAATGCCAACGCAGCGTTAACTGACGAACGCCTTGAAGAACTAACCTACGAGGATCTCGCTCTCATAGTAAAGCGCGACACGCTACGTGTATCGAACGAGTTAGTGTTAGCCGAGGCGCTCTCGCGATGGGCGACAGCCGCTTGCAAACGAACAAAGCGCGAACTAATGCCGAGCAACAGGCGGGCGGCGCTGGGCGAGCTCGCTTACTGCCCTAGATATTTGTTACTGTCGGGTGATGAGTTGGACCGCGCTCTGGCATTAGAGCTGTTGGAGCCAATGGAGCGCGCGCTGGTGACGGCGCGTGCACGTAAGCTGTCGGCGCCGGTGCCGGTGGGCGCCGAGCAGGAGGCGCTGCTGCGGCGCTGGGCGCGGCCGCGGCCCACCGAGCCCGCCGCGCTGCCCGTGCACCTCAGCCCGCGCTCTGAGCCGCAGCCCGAGGAGCCGCAACCGAGCAAGCTCTGCGCGCGCCGACCCAAGCGTCCCAAACAACCTAGCTTCGCGCCAGAAGAGAAAGGCAAGAAACGCGGCTGCTGCGCGTGCTTCGGCGAAGGCCTCCTCAGGGCGTTCATCTGTCTGTTCGACTAGGCGCCAGAAACAAAGTGAATTGGATGTGATGTTGCGTTATCGATCGTGCAGACGGCGTGGACTGAAGTGAACTGAGTGTGATGGATGACATTTTCTTCAACCCTGACGAAACTTTATAACTTAGTTCACGTGCAGAAGAAGTAACGATAGTGTAATGAGAGGTATCGAGTCAATATTTATTATTATAGTTAATGCGAAAAGACTTTTTCGAAGGACTTGTCTCTTTTGTATTTTTTTACGAATTGGAAATTTTTAATTCGTAGTAAACTATTTACAAACTACTTTACAATAAAAATTAGAAATGGAGGGATGTGTCAGTAACATGTGGGTGTTAATACCGTGTATTATGCCGTTTCTTATGATTTTGTCTTAGCAAATGCTTTAGAACAGAGTGCAGTCAATGCGTAGGTCAGAAGTTGGCAACTGAAAGTTGTTTGTTTTATCATATAGTTGAGCCGGGTCGATAACGTAGGCCGAATGTGTAGTTTCAATTGTTTACATAAACGAATGTTAATGTTGGTGTCGCGGCCCAGTCGCGGGTAGTTATCGTCTACGTTTATCTTATGTATGTGGTAGACACTTTTGTGTATTTTAATGTTGTGATATCTATCTGTTACTTAAAACAATCCTATTATAGTTATTTTTACACTGCGAAATCACATTGTGTTAGGTGCTCACATATCCAATTGTGAAACAATTTTTTGCATTTTAGAAAATGTTCGAACGAATTGGGAAGATTTGGTGTACAAACACTATATTATGTAGTAACGTAAGTACATTGTTATGTTAGTTTAATTTAAATGAAATTTTGTTGCATTTATCAACAAATATTGTAAGTTATGTTATGAAGCTTTTAAAAAGTACCTCTGAATTATTTAGTATTGAATCGTAATTAATTAGGATAATACTTCCATAATTTGATTATGATAATTGTGCTCCCTAGTCATTTTTAGGCACATATTGTACCTACTTAAATAAGTTAAATAAATTTCGAGATTGGAGACGTGATAAGAAATAATCAAACTTTGCCGTTCTTGGAACTATTACTGCCTTTGAGTAAATGTGTTCTTACATTTTTAAGCTTTTCTTTTGGATTACTCAATAATATATTTATGACCTTGGATCGTGCCATAACTACATACAGACATAATCATTGTGTTTCATGCAAACTGTTTTAATAAAACATTTTGCACAGTTTAATTCAGCCGAAGCATTTGCGTCATATTTGTGAATTAGCTAATTAAGAAATTAGTAGTAACATCCGGATCGCTCATAGAATAGTCAGTTTCTGAGTTAGTGGGCTCGTAAATAAAACTCACTCTTGCAAAAACTATGGCACTTTGTTTAGTAATTTTATGTAGTTCCTATTCTTAGCTTTGATTTTTAATTAAAATTTATTAGAATCAGCTTTACTAATACTTAAATTATTATTAATGAATATTTCAACGACTTATTAGGACATTACTAGTATCTACCTTTTCTAATTCCGTGTCTTTCATAATTGATAATTTTTCTATTGGGACAGGGTTTCAAATGTAATTTACAAAATCATAATTCAGGAATTAGGACGCTAGTCTTTTTAATTTAGCTAGCTTCCTAAACCTTCGCTTGTTTTTAAAATTGTGATATAACCCTTATAGGATTTTGCTTCCTTTCATATAAATTTTGATTAGCAATTATTAATGCTGACATATATTTTTAATAATATCATGGTTTATTCTACCTAATTTTCATAATTCTTACAGACGTCGTAAATAGTATTGAAATGATTCAAAATAAATGTATTTATGTAATCAAAACTTTTGATTCTTTATGGTCTGAATCTTCCTTAAAGTCTCTACTTTGTTATATAATTTTTAATTACTCATGTCCAAAAATACTTAACAACACTTGATGCCTTGGTTCTATTCTTGTAGACGCGTAATTTTTATAAGTGAATGTATAGTAGTAAAAGTTAAAGATCTTGGCTTAAACTCATCAAGGAGCCATCTTGGAAATAAAAGAACTCTTGAAACGATAGACACATTTACTTCAGACTTTTTATACATGAACGATATTACTTGTCTAAATAATTACTTTTTATCCAAAATTAAAGTACTAACTTTAATTTTCCTATGGTAATTGTTGATTAATGATGTAAAACAAAACAATCTCGTTTCAATCTTTTAGCTGTATGTAAATGGATAAAAATATGTGTTCAGCTAAGAGCTGTATATGTAATGTAATGACCCTCCCGAGACAAATATATACGTTCAGTCTACTTTTTTGTTTTATTTAAACTGGGCTGGGTTTTATAAAGGACCTCTCGATCAAATTTCGGATAATAATTCCAAAGTGTTTAAGTACTGAAATTTGGCCTGACATTGAATCTCACGGACTTTTATGAAACCGGGCCGAACAGTACCTGCTGAGGAATCCAAACAAGAGTAGTTTTACGTTTTAATTTTTAAAATGACAGGCCGAATGAAATAAATCTTTGCTTCTAAAAATAAGATAATCTATAGCGATTATGTCTATAATTAGCCATGACCCGAGATAAAATGAAACTGAAAACAGTACTGCTTCTTGTTTTTTCTGTTTATCTCTTGTAAGTCAAAACATCGAGAACGAAAAAATAAAAGACTTGGTACACCTATTCAAACGGGTTTAAAATGTTCAAATCACAAAATGTTATGTTTTATTGAAATCCTTTGAGTTAACTCATAAAAAATGTCACAGTAAAGTAATGTAGTAAAGCAAAAAACAAAAAAAAAAAACACGGAAATTAATAATTTTCCGGACAGGGTACCTACTACGTGAACTTGCGTATGAGCTGCACTACTCTTAAAAGATTTGTACTATATAGGGGAATGTACCCAAACTACGTAAACCATTTTTTTCATTTTTTTAATCCCCTCCCCGCCCCCTTCAGTGACCACCCGTAGTAAATGCTAAGACCCCCCTCACCCTCTAGTTTTCACGTAGTAATTCATAAATTTGGGTCAAAATCAGTTTACAAATAGACAGTGAAAAAATGGCTCAAATGGTGTCTGTATCTAATACGGCGCTTGTCGCGTGACCCCAAGAGTGCGTGGATACCTATAATTTTTTTTTCCACTAAGATCGAAGTAGTGTTGCCACCTGTGAGTTTAATAAGCGCTAAACGCTGCGCGCCATATTTGAATGTAGCTTGAAAAAATGCAAATTTCCCTAGAGGATATTGGCTACGTGACAAAAACCGAAGCCCTTCCCCACGCCCTAGACCCTAGTGACCAAGCGTGGTATTTTGAAGACTTCCCTCCCCCCCTGAACGGGTCATGTAGTATGGGTACGTTCCTTAGCTTCCAAACACTTTATATAGAACAGTATCTTAACTCTGTCTTACGCACGCAAGTTAAACCCTCCCCTATCGCCAGCGTCGTCGAAGCTTGCTTAGTGGACTTGTTGTAGTGCGTGTTAAGTTTGTGCGTTATTTTGGACGTCCTATGAATTGGTTTTACAGTTAACTGCTCTAGCTCATATTTACTGCGGCTCGACTGGTGCGATCTCCGAGCTATATATCTCCTGTTCGCCGAGCTCGTCCTCTTTTACCGGTTCCACCGCTGGCGAGCGGTTCCGGAGCGAACTCTTCTTAGACTTAAGACTGTACGGTTCGCTGGTGAACGCTTCTATTCTTTGGATCTTCTGGATCATGTCGACCAGAGCGTTCTCTGCCGAGTTTAGCGTCTGGCGCATGGCTAGTACGTTGTCCTGCAAGTAGGAAATATTTGAAAGCTTAATGTTTATCGAAACACAAAAATATTTGTTTTTACCTCTCTAATGGTATTGTTCGAAATCCCATCCATCATCCAGATAATCCCATCGAATAGCAACATCTTGGACGATACTTGCAGCACAAAACATAATAGTACGAGGCATAGCCTTCGAGCAGTAAGCAAAAGTGCGCTTAATAGATATTCGAAATATATATAAAAAAGGCAGCGAAAACGAGCATAGAGAAATATCTCTTGGTAGAGCCAAAAGAACGTAAAAATAGTATTGAAATACAATAATTAGAAGGTAGTCAAGGTTTAGAAGGACTCTTGCAGACAGAATAGCATTTGGAATTATAGCTTTTTTATGCAATAGGGAGGGAAACGAGCATGCAGGTCTCATCAGACCTGCATGCTCGTTTCCATCATGATAGGAAGTGATCCCCGTTGCTCATGGGAACCAGCGATTCCAAGAGAATTGCTGATCCGTTGCCAGTCTCTAAGGGGCTTGGGTCTGTTACTCACCGTACGCAACGCAGCAGCAAGCTGCGGCTGCAGTGTGACACTACTAGTACAAAAAAAGAACAAGTAGTAGAAGAAGTACGCCTATCTGCGTGGGCTCGAAATAATGGCGGCTAATCAACCGCCAAGACATCAAGGAAAGGTAAGAAAGAGGAGTCTGGCTTTTTAATTACCTGTAACTCAAGCATGGAATTGATTTTAGAGTCGATCTTCTCGAACTTTTCGTAGATCATCTCCCGCGAATGCCCTGACTTTTCGAACTCGTCGTCTATCCGTGTGGAGATAGAGCGGCGAATGTCCCTGAAGACTCTGTCAACTGAGTTGTCCTCCTTTGAGTCCCGTCGCTTTTTCTCCCCCGTGTTTGTAGACAGAGTCCGATATTTGTACCCGGAACTGCGAGACGTGTAACAGCTCTTGTGGAAAACTTGCGACATCGTTGGTTATGATTTTTAAATTGGGAATTGAATCCTTAACGATTTCCCCGAACGCCCCAGAAAGAAAGGGTTGGAGTTATACTACAAAATTTTGAATAAACGGGTGAAATGAGGTAAATACAACTAAGCTGTCAATCTCATCTCAAATATTGTCAAATACAAATCAAACTTCGATGCACAGCTACCATCTCTCATTTGGCGCCATCTAGTGGCTATAACGTTATATTCTACGCCATCAATCCCCTTATCAGACTACGCTTTACACATCAACGTCGTTTACGTTCTGTACAACTCACTAATGTAGAGCTGTTGGTAGTTAATGAAAAATCCCATAGATGGCAGCACTGTAAACAAAATATGAAATATGGTATTGGATGCGTACTTACGTCTTCACAGTGATCCCCGTTCGTTCCCTATACAATGGTTCGTTCCCCAGCGCACAGGGATTTGATTTGGAGCAATTTGATTTTATGATTTGTTAATAGAGATTTTTTTTTAAATGGCCGTCGCCATGCTCACCTGGATTACATTTTTGAGTGTAAACATATTAAGTATATGTTATATACTATACTTATTTCGTTGGCACTCTATAGCCTTAACGATTTGTTGGATTTTAGCTTGTTAGTTGGCATGTGCTGTCCACTCTTCGCGTCATATCTCGATAGCGGTTAATTAAATATGAAATAATATCGGTGACGAAATTTGTAAATAATTTTGCTTGCATTATTTTTGCCCTGGACAGACTTTACTCAACTGTTATAGTTTTTGTGAAAAAAAAAATCAATTAGGGTCACATTTGAGGGTGAGAGTACGATCATCTTCATAGGAGTGGGGACTTCTGAAACCCTAAGGACCTATCCTATATAAAAAAAAATTAAGTACCTACTTTTTTTAGTTTAAGCCACCAGCTAAGTTTAGTTTTATCTTTATGTGCGTCACTTTCTTATGACATTATTATGACAGAAACGCTGGGGGGGATAAATTAATCCTGGACCGGGCATGTTCCGGCCACTGTAGAATAAAGGGGGAAAAGGAAGCGGCAGGTTGACAAGGGCATTTAATTAATTTCAGACTGTATCGTGCGAAAAGTTTAAAAACAAAATTGATACTTTTACAGTTGATAAAACGGCGGTAATAAAGTATGGCTAAATGACTTAACCACTCTTAATTTTTCTGAAAAATTACAAATATTAATGTCTTTTAATTCAGATCACATGCGCATAACCTATTGTTAGCAACAAAAGTCAATATAGGCGATTTTTTGTTGTCGTTGCAAATTGTTCCCGTCGCACTAGATCAGTAGCCACAAAACTGAACATGAAAAGAATTAAATTGCTTTTCGTAAATTGTGTAACGTTTTATTTTTCCAAATTACTTCCTCCAAAACACCATTTTTGACAGTAACGAGAGTAGCTAATCGACAAACAGGATAAATTTGTATTATCGGAATCGATTATTAGTAGAAACAATCCAGTGAGTGCCAGCACTTTTTTAATTTTATTATTTCCAACTCTAATATTGCACATTTCAAAATAATTAGCGACATTCGCAACCGCTTTCCGGGAATCCCCAAAGAAAGAATGCAATCGGTAAATATTCAAATCAAAAACCACTTGAAAAAGTAATATACAAAAAAAGGGTCACTTAAAAACAATAATTTTGTATTCTCGCACACAATGGGTCGGTAAGATAAACTGTCGGGGTGTTTTTTCTCCCCATTGTCGGAGTGACAATGGCCGTAGCAGGTTGGGACTGTATTATTTTGGGATAAATTTATTTTTGATGAAGTGCAAAAGTCGGGGTAGTCTTTTGACAGTTTTTCTGTAAAACTCTTGATTTGAACACAATGTGCGCACAATCGTCCGTGAAGGGTAGGCACACATGGGCCCAATATGCCTTTGTGCTTTGTGACTCTAATGAATGTTGGTGTGAGAACACTCCGCAAGTGTCGCCTACGCGTTTTTTATAGCCCTTTTCTGCTGTATGAATAATTTGTTTGCTACTGAAATATTTCTCACGATTCGCTATTTTGTATACGAAGATACATTAATCATAATGTTCTTTACTTTTAAGCCATCTTTGCTTCACTTAGAATATTTTAGATGTGTATATTTTCAGTATCTACCTAAATTGTTGTATTGTTCCGTCTGAGTCTGAGTGTACTAGTCCAAACTTTAATCAAAGCTCGATAGCGTTCAGTAGTAATGGCTGTAATTTAATTTGCTGATAGGAATCTTAATGTGCTTCAATACAAATTAAACGTAACCACCTAGATACGTTTGTAGCGAGTATTGATAGCGCTCGAGAACGTTTCGGCACACCCACTCGAGTTTACTATTGTCGCCGGGTATTATACGATTACCGGGACCGTCTCAGCCCAGGTAACCAATGTTATAATTAGGACCCCACTCGAACCTGTATTCAACTGTTGAACATGGTTTATTGCAGTCTATATTCAATAGCAAACTCAATCGGTACAGTTCTCTCCCTTTTCAGAGTTAAGCGCCACCCGGCATAGTAAACTATTGACATTTTTTTGTGCGAACGTAACGTAGTATTTCGTTACAAACAGGCCCGAATCTACACGCCACGTTACAGGTACAACTTTTTGCTCAAGTCTGTAGGAAAAAAAGGGCCTTTCCCAAACACAATGTCTTGTTATTTAAGAGAGTGCAGAAAAAATCTTTGGCTCAGTAGGAGGCCTGACTCTGTATCATAGACGTGGGCTAGTTTTTCCTCGTCTTGTCATTGATTTTCTGCGGTTAGACTATATATTTTTAATCTAAAATAAGCTATATTTAAGACATATCTATATATTATAAATATGTATATACAGCTCCTTTCAAAAAGTGCAGACTCTGATATAAGTTCTTAGCTGGATTTTGTGAATACGGTTATGGGAATGGCTAAAATTAGTAAAGTCTACCGATTCAAATGGGTAAAGTATGATTCAGCCTGTGTCAAATGTCGTAATAACTTTTGTTCTTGCATCTTCTGTTTCCCGTAATATGTATAAGACCATTTATTTATTCATGACTAGAGAATGGATGGTTCAGAACGATGTTCAAAAAGCGTAATAAAACGAGACATAGCAGGGGTGCAATTTTTGAATCTCACCAGGTGACTAGAGCTCACCAAAATGGCCGAATTTCTATGAAAAACGGCTATTTTGGTGAGCTTTAGTTACCCGGTGAGATTCAAATGCAATTTTTTAATCTCACCAGGTGACTAAAGCTCACGAAAATGACCGTATTTCTATGAAAAACGGCCATTTTGGTGAGCTTTAGTCACCCGGTGAAATTCAAAAATCGCACTCCTGGTAAAGTCTGTCTAGGAGTTGCGTCTCTTTATAATGTCTATAGACTGAGCAGGTCAGGGAGTTTCATTACAAAAGCAATATAATTTATGAATGACTAGTTTATTAACTAATCGAAATGTATTTTCCTTATTTATAAAGAGCTTTTGTTAAAGAAAAGACAATACGAGTATAATAATATTTGAGATGGTAATCAACTGATCAAAAATGGAACTAAAAACATTACCCTCCGTTCTGGCGACAGTTGGGTAAAAAGGAGGTGTACCTATAGGTTTCTTTCATTTAACACTCGTGGCAGCAATATGTTAATGGGATATTATGCCATGAGTGTCATAAAGTCTTGCATGCCTCTTAAGTCGGTTTTCCATGAAAAATAATCAACGTAATGGGTCCCATCACGTTCCTGCTATCACAAGTTTCACTCGTCGTTTTTTATTTAAAATTGATGAGAACTAAAAATGGAACTTCTTTAAAGCACTCAGTAAAGTTATGCCTTATTTCAGATTAGGTCTGGTTATTTTGGACAAAGTCAAGGTTCACTTAACCTACATGTTTGAATTTCGACACATAATGTTCCAATGTAATTTTTTTGTTATCATATCATTGCAGTACAGGAAGGTTTTTCGTGGTTAAAATGTACATTTAGGTATGTCAATAATTTATCCTCAAACATTGAGCGGTAGACATGAGGTAATTCAAAACGATCGCTGTCCCTGCCTTGCCTACTAAACATTCCGAGAGATAGTAATTCGACACCACTTTGCCATAGTGTAAGAAAAACGTAAATAACGTCGACGATGCATGCAGCGCCGGCGGGGACTCCAGTCCGCTCCGTCAGCTCCGTGTTGATCAGTTTTATTGGCGTCGCTGCTGCGCCACGTACACCCATAAAAACGGTCTCTTTTATTTTTTATTGATACTACATTGTCCGACACTAGGCCTCGAGATTAAAACGAGTCGGTGTGACTCATAAAAACGACCCAAACTTAGAACTACTCACGCCGGGAATGTTGGTATTTAATCGTACACGAATTGAAATGCGTCGTTACGGCCGAGGGCGGTTTGTATTCTTTTTGGGTCCGCGTCTAGAAGGGGGTGGCATTGTCTATAGAATGTAACGGAGTCCGCTGCGCCTAAAGCTTTTGATGCTCGCTTTCAGTGGAAGTGTCGCCGCGCGCCGAACAATGACGGTGAATCGCCACACCGGCGCCAGCGCTATTACCTCACAATCACCTCACCCTGCAACGGGAACAGGAGACGTCTATTCCGAGATAAACGAACACAATTTGTGCATAATGCGCTGTGAAGGAGTAGGTTTTTTTGTGGCCGTCCTCGTGATTGCAGGAGTATCTATCCTGATATAAATGCTGGTAGCTATTGCTAGAGAGTGCTGCTGCGGAGGCCGGTCGTGCGGACAATGGGAGACGTTAATTCCGTCACCGTAAAAGCTCTAATTGGTCGTTTTTCTCGGCGAGCCGCAGGAGGGTTCGGCGGCGAGCGCGGCGAGCAAAAAGTGGAGCCGTCGCGGAATGCGCCCGGTTGAATAACCAGCCGTCTGCTCGCCGACATTACTATAACTATAAACAAAGAGCCTGTTGCGTAAAAATACGTTATCCCGAGCGCACCATATCGTCTTGATTTATTTTCCGTGCCACTGTGCACACTTTCGACTCGGAGTGGTGTTGCTGGCTCGTTTATTTTTTTCTCGGATTATCGGAGCTGCGCCAAGAATGTCGAAATCATTCAGGCCAGTAAGTGGGTAGAGGAATTTGCCATTCATATTATGTATCTACCTACTGATGCTGTTCGTTTGAGTAATACCAAACGTCCACGTTATGGGGCAATAATGGTGTTTTGGGTAGTTTATTAACTTAGTAAATATTAAACTTGTATAGACGGAGTCTCTTTTCGATACCGTCCAAGTGATATTACTTGGTACTTACCTAGTAGTAGCGCACTAACTAGATTTGTATTCACATGCTTACGCATTACATATTTCGGGTAAGAGTGTGAATGTGAATACACAAATATACCTCTATATGATATAGGTAATTATACAAATCAATTGTACGTCGGTGATATTCCACAGATGGTGTCGAATACACGCCCGCGCAGCTAGCACACGGGGACATAAAGTATGTACTAGAATAGAATAGAACCATTTATTTCAGGCTGCATAGGCCCATAGAAAAAATACCTTAAAGACTAACATACATATTTATAAAACAAAAACATTAAAACATTAAAATTAGCACGTTACTTCGGCGACGTGTACTACGGCGACGTGGACGGGTACTATTATGCATTATGTCCGCGAACAACGTTAGCATGCTGGGGCTTCTGATATACCTAGCCCAATATAGTAACATAAATACAAATACCATTTGTTAAATAGTCTTGCAGCTTGGGTTTAACCACTTCCTGCTAGGTACTAGTGAGTGAAGTCAGCATTAATATTTTAATAAACAATTAGTCATACCTGGTTAAACGTTTAACACAAAATGTGCTCATCTCATTTTTACTTATTAAGTATAAAAATATAAGTACCTACTAAACCATTAATTCTTAATTTCACAAACTAAATAATCGGAGTTACGAAAAATATGCTAAGAAGTTCATTGTCATTAGTACAGTCAAGGAATTTAATTTCCAACCCACCTAAGGTTCAATATCGTATAGCAAACTGTCACCATAAGAGCTAATTAGAGCAAGGCGTTGGTTTGACATATCGACCTTTTTTTTTTTTTTTTTTCTCTCTCTGGCACCGCACGACTTGTGCATTGCCATTCGTCAAGTTTTTCGTTAAATTTGTTGTTTTTTTTTTTTTATATAAAAATTTAGGGAAACATATTCACGGGAAAATCAGGTTTAGGAGCGAGGAAATGAAAACAAAGATCAGTAGGATAAGTGACAGGATAGAAATATAAATAATTGTTAATATAAATGGAACATAAAGGAAAAGGAGAATGTATATATGTATCTTAGACTTTAATATCGTTACTATTGATAAAAGATGCTAAAGAGTGATAGATGGAGGGGTCAAGCGAGGAGAGGAGGACATTTATACTGGTAGGGAGAGGGACTTTAAGGGAGATCAGATCATCGAACAAAGGAAGATGGTCATACCTGCTGCAAGAAAAGAAAATATGATTCAAATCACAAAACTCATCTCCACAATACATATCGACCTTAATGCATTGCGAATGTCAGACGACATTTCAACGAAATGGGTAGGGAATTAAATTCTTTGACTGTACTTAGTTTACAATGATCGTAATTATGGTATGTCCTTCTCGGGAAGGGTGTGGGTACCCCCACCCAACCGACGTCGATTGGCATGGCATTGTCATCGATTAATTAAGGCCCATCGGTGGTTTAGACCGACATGCAACCGATGCAGCATCGCAATCTGCAACCATTATGCAAACCACGTGTTAACGTCGCGCTTTCGGTACCGCCAACTTGTAACCTGCATCCACGAAGCATCGAAGTGTCACGATTTTTGCGCCAGTCAGTGTGGTTGTCACAAAAAACTGCAAATAATCTTATAATAAACAATTAGACGTCCTGCAGCTTGCTGCCTGCTGAAGTCTGCTTGTGACCGCGGCCGTTGCAATGCGGCCAAAACATGGTACATAAATGAACTGTATTATCGCGTTAAAGTCCCGATGAGGGTAGTGAGTTGTGCAAAAAGTAATGCATATGGCAATTGCACAAGTAAGAAAGGGAAAACAAACACTTGATATTGTAATCTGTCTGAAATGACAGGACACCCCAAGTGAAGCTCACTCCGGTAATAAAATAATAAAATAAAAGAAAATAAAATTTATTTCGTGAAAAACAACTTAAACAATAGTTACAAATTTTGAGTCCTACCTAGTAGGTGTATAGACACCTGTGTCAGAAGGACTCGCTCTTCCTCGGGTGTTAAATACATTTTGCTAAGTTATCACATAGCATGCAATTTATACATATAAAAAAAGAACTATATAACATTATTACTAAAGATGTTTGCGCGTGTGTGTGTGTTTGTGTGTGTGTGTGTGTGTGTGTGTTAGTGTGTATGTGTGTGCTTGCGTGTGTATGTGTGTTACTGTATTATTTTCTTCCAAGTAATAGATCCCCTACTTCATCGTACTGCATCGGTAATGTACTTTCGTATTACTTGGAATCTTGTACTACACTTTATGGATCAAAAACAATTTCACTTCAAAGAGCTCTTTGTTGGTCTACGCTAATATACGCTAAGTTTATGTTGCAAACAATCTATTTTAGATTAATTAAATCAGGCACAGTACAATTATTTTAAGTACTTAACTAAAATTAAGCGAAGTACATCGCTACCTTTAGATAGAAGGATAAGTATCACATAACTGTCCAAAGAAACAATGTAAATCAAAAACGGTTCTGTCGACTTATGCCGAGCGGCAAACTAAGTTATCCTACTTGAACTTCTTGTTGGCCATGTTGACGGCATAGTATACCATTTTATAGCATGCTGCCGGAAACAGAATCCAAACTCCTGTCTTTGTTGCCTGCTTTGTCTTGTTTAGTCACCGAACCACTAAACGTACCACCAGCTACCATCCTGGGACAGTAGCGCATTCATTTGTTTATTTATAAGATGGAGCAAGAAATTATGTGAATCATTCGTCCCTCGTACTGCGACGCTGCGGAACTTACTTCAGTATGTCCTGAGGCTTGTGATTTCGATTCATGTAAGGTCAGGACGGACCTAGAAGCTGATCAGGGCTGCAGTATTATTATAGGGCTTCAAAGTTTCATTTAGAAAATTACCGGGAAAAGTGCCAGTTTTGATATGGCCAGCAACTGGAAAACTGAAACTTAACAGTTCATCATAATAGTATATTTGCCCGACTGCCGCCCGAAGAGAAAGCTTAGTTTTTATTGTAATGAATAATGATTCTTTAAGGATAAGGTAATAAGTATCTACTAACTTATGTGATATACTAAAGAACCTAAGCTCATGCAACTACCTTAGACTAGCAAACACAAACAACTTAGACTAGCAAACACAAACAAAGATTTTATTTTTAGCATTAGAACAATACTCGCAGATAATAAGGAAAATGCACCTATACCTAACGCCGAACATCTATTTATAGACACATATATAAATTCACGCCTGTTTCCCGGAGGGGTAGGCAGAGACCACGGATTTCCATTTGCTATGATCCTGACATACAAAAATTCTTCACTACTTCAACTCCTATTTATAATGATAATTATCCATCTAAATTATAAATAAGTAGGTCCGAGTAAGAAGGTGTTGCAGTAAGTACGAATGTAACCGTGTGTGGCATAAAGCAGTGTCTTTCAATGTGTGAGTCGCGTCTCCCGGCGGGGTCGCGAAGTCTCTAAATGGGGGTCGCAAAGCCTTTAATATGTCTGTTTTAGGTGGGTACTTCATTATGTATGACATTTTTATTTTGACATTTTCCAGACATTTATTTTGAATATATTTTTATTTAATTATTTTGTTTACTTTTTGTTGATCTTATTGTGAATTTGTTATGTTTTGACATTCTAAATTTAATGTTATTTTCTATAGGTAAAAAAATAATTGAATCTAATTTAATATAATGTTATATTTAGCCGAGACCTAATTTTAAAAATTAATAAAAATATTATTCGGTTATCATTTTTGTGACTTAATAAAAGAAAGCGAATGGTGGCGGTCGCGATTGTTTTGCATATCTACTGAGTGGGTTGCGTCATGAAAAAGGTGGAAAAACACTGGCATAAAGCATAAGGGAGTAATTTTCCTATCAGTATAGTTTTAAGTGTTAGGAAATACCTGATCATAAGACTTGGTAGGTCTTTCCTGTTGCGGTTTGTGGTTACTACTAAGTATAATATATGCATACTTATTTTTGTATAGTGACAGAAGCTACTTCATTAACAACCGACATAACAACTTTTTTTCAAATTAAATCGGCTTTATATGTAGTTCCAAGCAGAATTAATTATTGCGGTACCTGTTTACTTTCAGGCGAGCCGCATGCCTGTTGTTACCACCGTGATATAAAAAGGTAACGCTCAAGTGATACTTCTGATGTGACAAGTGTTCATAGAAGTCGATAAGACCTTACCCTAGTTTTTACGAAATCCTGTACAATCGTTATATGTATATGTCAGAATCAAAAATTGCTTAACACTTAAGAACCTTGTCATAGTAACGTATGAAACAAGAGATGCTCGAATTTGTGACATTACTGACGGTGACAAGGTACTAAAATGTTCCGCTACTCCTGAGGCTGCGCACGTATAATATTTGAAGAGTTCTGTTAATTCCACTTGGATACTCCTCACCTTTATCAGACCTTAACCTGAACTTAAACGAGACCAATCTGAAGTTGACCTAAAGTAAAAAAGATTAAAATGTGTGACTCATTACAAAAACTAAATATAAGTAATAAACAGATTTCTGTTGTGGAGCTACCGCAGTTAACTTCCTTTATTACGTTGTAGGCAAATAAGTAAATAAACAAACCATAGTTGTTTACTTGTTTACAAGTAAACAAGACAGTAGAATTTTCCTAAAGTTCTATTTACATTGTGATTCTTAGGCTAAACTTTGTAATTAAAACAATAAACAACTTGCGGTCAAGAAGGCATTAATTATAAGCGTGACTTGAAGTAGTACAAAATTTGTGACTAGATTTACAAAGAACTAAGTACGTAGGTACATAAGTAAAGGGCAAGGTGGTCAAAAATATCTGAAATCGATTCTATTGTCGATTGTATTGATATTTTTGACCACCTTGCCCGCTCTGGTATATTTGACGCTGACTGTACAACAGGATATTTTATAAAGTATGTCTGATGTAGTGGTAGAGTCATAGTGGTACAGCCACACTGAGGCCAGTTACAGTTAGTTAGTTTGTGTGACTGCAGTACAAATGGGCCGCCTCGACCGTGGTACCGGTGTGAAACAGTAGCTTGCTGCTGCGTTTCGTACGGTGGCTGAGAGGTCTGGAGGCCCACATTGGGAGCGGGCCTACAGGGCAGCAACGGTTTAACGATTCTCTTGGGATTGCTGGTTCCTATGGGCGGCGGTGATTACTTTCTATGCTTATTTTCCTCGCTTTTCCATAAAAAAAATCGCTTGATAGGCATTGTTTTTTTATAGGTTAATATTAAAGTTCCTCGATTGTGAATATTTAGGATTAAGTACTATTTTGGCTCTATTCACTTTTCGTTGCAGGCACATTTCGATAGTTTATAGTTGTATTTACGCAATTACGAGTAAAAAATCAGAGTATGGAGCAATATTTTCAGAACAACAACAGGCTTCGATATTTCCCTTAAAAACATAGACTACCTAATTGAACGTACCAACAAGGCATAAAACTTTGAATGGTGAGTGTAATATTGATATCTATGTAAGTGTAAGCTACGCACTAGCATTGTGCTGAGCACAGCGCGCAAGCGCACAGGTCATTATCCTGAGTTCATAGTATAGTAAAATCGTACGCTGCGCCTGTGAGCGGCGCGATGGTGCGCGACGGAACATGGCCGTTTTAAAAAAAACATCTCTCTGTTTATCGCATTGTTACTTCACTCAGCTTGCTATGGTGATGAGTTTGTATGTTTTCAGTGAATTAGAAGTACGCTGTAAGCGATATTATCAATGTAAGTACATCGACGCACGAGTTTTTAAATGTATGTGTAGAATATGGAAAGGTAAAAGCGATTTGCAAAGTTGCTACTTTTGTTCACTGTAGCGAAACTTTACCGTGGCTTTAGCCATTAATTTGCGTGCATTTGTATTTATTAATCCCGAACATCAATACATAAAATTGTATTTTATGCATTTGATTGTTGTTATATGTATTGGTGAATTTTTGAGCATATTTCACATGGCTAATACTTCTACATATATGAAAATGAAAATGAAAAATTTATTTTGCTAGTAGGCCATATAGGCTCTTTTACATGTCTGAATCTACTAGCGCTTCGGAAAATGGAAGATACTACTGAGAAGAAACGCCGCAAGAAACTCAGCAGTTTAATTTTTTTTTCTTCTCTTTTCAAAACAGATATAATGGCGTAAATGGGCTTAACAGTCTATAATCCCAGCGTATTTTTTTTCTCTAGATCTTTAGCCGCTATTTAAGGTCCTCGAATACTAAATACTCTTAAAGGGATCTCTGATTTTAACTTTTATGTTATCCAACCAAAGAAAATCTGCAATAAGTTTTTACTTCAATAATACTATCTGGCAATCGGAAAAAATACTAATGTTTTGAAGGTATCATTCGAATTCAGCTTGAGAGTTTATTTTACTGCATAGTCGCAAATAGGAGCATATTGTTGGAATTAATTGGTCGGCTCAAGGCTGTCGAGGTCGACGTCCCTGCGCGCGCGCCGTGATTCAGTGACGGGCGAGCCGCGCCGCGCCGATGTTTTTACTAAGAACTCTTCTCAATTCAAAATGCTCTGTCGTTATATTGCAGCCTGTAGCAGGTATAGGAGCGGAATGCTGACAACGTGTTCGCATCTACAGCTTTTGTTCAAGTTTTTTTACCGGTTAATAAAATAATTGTTTCGTCTCTCGCCCATTTGAGTTTACCGCGCAGAAGTCTTTGAATTAATTTTAATCCCTATAAACTGATGTGATGATTAATAATTATAATATCCGTCATTGAGGATTTGAACGCCAACATATAGAGAACAACTGAATTAAATAAATTATTCATGAACGATCTACGTACCTACAATACAGTATAGTAAGTTTCGTTTGATGTTGTAAACAAAGCTCGTGTTCTGAGAAATTCACAAGGCGATGCGAACCTGCTGATAATAATCTCGATACCATCCTTAAGAAAAACCAATGTACCGTTATGGCGCACGCAAGTGTTACGATTCGTAAAGTGCAGTGATGACTAACGCAAAAAAAACGTAATATTCTTCTTGTTGTTCTGCGTTTTGCAGACGAGTAGGTAGTCTTGACAATGTATAATCTGCCAGGATACTAATAAAAATGTCATAAAACGCATCTGCAAAGACAAGGATCACGCCGCCGCCAAGCGCTGCCAGTTGTGCTCTTTTTGTGATGATAGCAGAGTAGCCATCTCTAGAGGTTAAGCACTGCGAATTTATACGCTTTGCTACGCGTCTGGAGAAGGTTCTTCGTATCACAGAAAATCACAGTTAGATAAGGAAGGTGCGTTGCTTTCGTAATTTTGCGCTCCTGCTATTATTGAGTTGTGGTGTTGATTCTTGTGTAGGCAGTAAAAGCAATCACTTTTGCTGCCTACACGATAGGTATTTTTGCAGGATCGCTACGCGCTAGTGATACTTCCATTATCACAAGTGTCTTAAGGCTGCGGTAATTGTATGCCATTGGCCATGGCAAGCCACGTCTTTATTTTTTCACCGAAGCCGTCTAAAAAACATACTAAAGAGATTGGAATAAATGTGCTCCCTCTAAGATATCATCATAACATACTTGAGATTGAGGCTAAACGCAGAACCACCTCCAATAAAAGAAGCAAAATAATGTGCAAAAGTGTATGCGCGGCCCTGGCGCACGACGCCACTGCGTTACGCGCCCGCGCGGCGCGATAATTGTCAGCAATCATTTGTTTACGACCGCGTAAGCTTGCGATTCGCGCTATACCCCGCGCATATAGATGCAGAGCTATTTCGAGACACTCCCGTCTGACGGCTGCCCTACTTAGCCTAAACTATTAATAACACCAGCAGACCATTAGATGCCTATCATATCGTGTCGATAAAACGAAGTTATTGTTCTTTGTTCGATTGACATGCGTAGCCCACGCACTGTGATTCAGACTGGAAACGGAATATTCAAACCTTTGACAGGCATAACGTGCAATTCGCGCAGTGCTTTGTTTTGTTAAAGGTGAAAACGAGTTGGTCGAAGCGTAGCCAATCCTGAATAATGCAATCAAACTGTCGTCTTTGAATGGTTAATTTATAAAAACCCTGCACTCTTAGCTTGTCTAGGTTGTTAGGTATGCTAATTTAATCCATTTGTTACTCAGGTAACGCCATACTCTACAATTAGAAAGTCGATTAGGAGGTCTCGTCTCGACTGTGCATTTTAAAAGTAAGGAATATAAGAGACGATTACTAAATGCGCGTCTGTTACGCAGAATTAATTTCGATTTAACTTACCTATTAATGAATTTTATTGAAAACTTTAAAAATGTGTCTAACATGCCATTTCAGTACCGAGAGAGATTCTAGGATTAATGCCTCACGCAGAAGCAGCAGATGATAAAATTCCGCAATAGAAATGTTATGCGCATTGCATTTCAAAAGGCTAGATATTCCAATGTAAAAATTTCAATTCCAACTCTATTGGTTCAGCAGTATTTCTGTTATGTCGCGGACAGCTGGGAAATAGAAGGAATCGTTGGAATGTTTCCTATATTCCGATGCAATTCTTTTCCTTTTCAAGAGATAGGTACCTATCTAGCCAAATAACTGTTGGTTTGGGCCACACTAATCCTTAGCATTACTTTAATAGGCTGCGATATGTCATAACGTGACCACTATAGAATACATGAAAGGTGGTCAAAACCGTATTGTGTTGTAGTCTTATTGGTGACACACGCTTTTAACGGCTCTTTTATTCATTGTATAACTTTAGTATACTTTTATCTATACTCGATGTACGCTATAATAACACTAAAATATTTTGTTAAGTTAATGATGAATTGCGTTTAAATTCTTTCAGTAAACACATAGCTGCACCGCATTATGCTGCTGACATCATAACTCTCCTTTTCGCTTCGCAGTCAGGTAAAAAGGTATAATTAAACGCAATACCAAGCCAGCGATCCGCAGGGACAGCCCGGTGTCATGTAAAGTGGAGCTATGTTTGTGTGACCTATTTAGAAACCAAGCCGGTCGATCCGCTATACCAGCCAATCGCTAACTAGCATTTATCTGCATCCATTTTCAGATACATCGAAGTGGGTTTCTAATTGGCTTGTTGTCTAAAATTTTTTTGCCAACGAATTTAAAAAAATTCTTTAAAAGAAGAAAAATTGTGTTTTCGTTTTTGACTATGATCACTATTTTATGAATTATCGCGAGAAGAAAAACGATTTGACACAACGCAATCCCGCAAAAACGCTCCTTGTAAAAGTTTAAGTAACCCCTAACTGTGACTTTGTCTAACTAGTGCCATAAAAAAGAGACGCACAGAGCGATAAACTAAATTGCGACGGTCAAAAGGGCCACTGGATGGTTCAGGCAAGATAAGTTTCCACTACATCCATGCGACAATTGCCGAACAATGTCGCTAATCGATGGAATTAACATATCGCTCCATATCTGCTTCAAAATCTTTCCGTTTTCATTTTCATCCTCACCTCCGAAGGTTAAAAGGCGTGAAATCGTTAAAGAATGCGTGTTTTCAAGTTCGGAGGTTCTCACGCAGATCGGGGATCGCGTGATCGCCGTTGTCGCGGCGAGGCTTCTCGCTCCCATGGGAACAAGTTACAAGTTACAATTTTACAAGTCTAAACCCTCAACATAGTATAGGTAGGTATAGTTGCAGGCAAACTACTTAAGCAAAAATCGAGTGGAGGGGGTAAGTTTGCGCATACACATTTGTACTAGAAACGGCTACTGCACAGTCAAGGTCAATACTCAAGTTGTTTGCCGGGCACTGTACATGACGTGGGATTAATTGAGCAAAATACGCTTTAAAATACGTCTACTCGTAGTAAAAAAAACTGATAAAGCTACGGATCTAGTCTTTGACAGTGACCTACAGGGGGCCAAGAAGATAAGGAAACATACGAGTACTTATAAAAACAAGAGACAATAATGCCAAATACTGATAACAATGTTCTCTGCGTGTCGAGCACTGGGGCCTTCCTTAATTTTACCTTCATTATGTATATCTGTATCTTCTATATAAACTGAATGCTCACTAAACGCGATTTAATACTACCAATCTAGTTTGTAAAATTTATCGTTTAAGTGTTTCTTATGGGAAATAAAAAAATCTTTAAACCGAAACCGAATTTTGGATATAAGCACATTCCGTTTTTCTTGCTGTCAAAATTTGCTTTTCGGTTTGCCTAACATTTCAATGCATATGGAGCTAAATACGTTACCCCCGCATATTCCTTAAGTTCCATGTGCGTACGCGCAGGTTTGTGGCTGACATTCCTCGTTACCATTAAAGAGGCGCGTTCCCAGAAAATGCGCGGCTGGAATGCAGCTGTGCCCAGACCGCTTCATTAGGGGACGGCAGGCAGTCGCCGGGAACCATTTAGACATTTAGGTTATACTTCTTGATACAAATGAAGAAGTGCTGAGAATTGTACAGGAAAAAGATGTCTCTTAAGAACAATTGAAAATAGACTAGGGAAATTGATAGGGCACTTGATGCGACATCACAGCTTCCTAAAAAACATAATCGAAGGGAAGGTTGAAGGGAAAAGGGGAAGAAGAGGACCTAGACGCACCTAATTTGCTCAAGTAAAGGAGAAGGTTAATGTCGTGTCGTATCATGAAGTCAAGTCCTTGGCAGGGGAAAGAGAGAAATGGCGGTTACTCCACCGACAAGAACTAAGCTCTTAAATTATATGATGATGATACTACTTGGGTCAAAATCACAATTGGGTTCGCAAAATGTGTTCCCTGTGGACGATACTTAAAGGTGTATATATTTTTGGCCGCACCGGATTTTTTATGTGGACCTGGTGATGGTTGCGGGAACCCGCTGGATGCGATCAGCGGGGAACCTTTGTGGCGATCTTTGGAGGAGGCCTGTGTCCAGTTGTGGACGCCAATCGGCTGATATGATGATGATGATATTTTTGGCCAAGTCTACATCCGCATGTAGGGTGCCTGGGGTAGGTTTGGCATATTTTAAGAAAACAATATGTAAGTATGCCTAGTAAACAGCTAAAGAAGTATTAATAATAATTAATAAATTCAATCTATATTAATAAGAATAACTAAAGTAACATGACATTCCTTTTTGATGTTAATCCATACAGATAGCATTGCTATTTAGATTCATTTATAAAATTACATTTCGTTGAGTTTCTTGCCGCTATCTTCACATCGGACGTTTTTTCCGAACCGGTGGTAAATTTTTTGACGTTCTTAAGTGCTTCCTGTAAGCCTTATTAGCTGAATAAAGATATTTTGGCTTGACTTGAGATTTACGGTAACTTTTTACAGTTTGGTTTCTGTGAGCAGAAAGTTCCTGTCACAGTCGTTAATTGCTGCACAATATACTCGTAAAGGCCTGCAACGGATCAGCGATTCTCTTGGGGTCGCTGGTTCCCACAAGCGGTGGTGATCATGACTAACTTCCCATCAGGCGAATCCCATGCTTGTTTGTCTTCCTTTTCCATAAAAAAGGTTTAAAAAAAGTTAAAAGGTTTAAAAATGTTTTATAAACTTCTTTCTAAAATGTGTCTTTCGATGGCCAACGTTAAAGTGGCAGTGCGTGCGCGGTTTTCTTTTATGAGCGAGTAAATTATTTGCAATTAAACTAGTTTTGGTAAAAAATACCTAAAAGGTATCTACGGGACCCTGTGCAGGTATGGGAACCATATGTGCAAACTAACTAGAAAAGGCTTACCTAGAACTTGTAGAGCAACATAGATCGAACTGCACAGAAAAACTGGTCATGAACATTTCGGGTCCATGTGTAGTGTAGGGTTCCGTAACTATGTATGACTAAAAATAAATATTACCTCAACTTGAAAAGGAGAATGGGCAAATTGTCCCAAGTGCTGTATACAGTTGTGCTATATCTTATTAGAAAGCTCTCAATAAGAGCTTAATTTTTTTATATGACAGCAAAACCGAGATGTTTGCAGGGAAAAAGCTACAGCCCATTTTATACCTCACTTTGTACTAGCAGTTGTATGAAAAGTATCTGTAAAATCATTTTCGAGATATAGCCGAAAGATTTTAACCACGCATTACTGAGGCCACTAGAAGTAAAAAACGTAATGGGAGCATAGGTCTAATTTGCTGTTTTTTTTTTTTTTCATACAAAACAATGATTAATGCTGCAGACACCTGGTCTTCGAAACATAGCCTATGATGATCCTTACACCGAGTACTACACGTCCATACTACTCACTATTGTATACAAGGGTTGGGACAGCGCCCATACAAAAATGCCCATTCACCTTTACGTAAATTTATTAAAAATATAAAATGAGAGAATTTGCTTTCATTGTTTTTATTTTGAACGAAAAGGTTAGTATTTAGGTTGCGTCGTACAGAGAGGTTAAAGATCTAACAATCGACAGGGAAGCTTGGAGAGCACTGCACCGACGAAAAGTCTTTAATTTACGAGAGAAAATATTTGCCCAATCTAAAATTTTCATTTTATCAGTAGCCAAAAAAATTACATATTTCATTTAGTATTTCTGAAAAACACTGTGAAAAACAAAGTTATTTCTGCGCTCGCTAAACTGAAAATAGTGTGTCACCGGAAATATCCCATATCTCAAAAAGTAGTACAGCGATCTTCTCAGTGTTGTTAAATTTTATTCCAAACTTTAGATTATTATTTAGGCATAGGAAAAAATTGTTAAGAATCAGGGCTGGGGAGGGTTGGGGTGACACATTGCATGAATAAATAATGTCTACTTTTTTTTTTTTTTCAATTTATTCAAGATAATTATTTTTACAAATTTAATAATATACAAGCAGCGAGCGAAAACCGAAAAAAGTTTATCATACTAAATTATCGAGAAAATGTGCAATGCAATCACACTATTTTAGCAAGAGCTATTCAACGCTACCACCTACCCCAGCCAATGGGGTGCACAAATAAAAAAACTTAACTAAACCTAACGTACAATTCACTTTAGTGGCTGTGCATTTTTTCTGACTTGAACATTGGTTTAGGAGTGCAATTTTTGAATCTCACCCAAATGGCCGATTTTCATAGAGATTCGGCCCTTTTGGTGAGCTTTATATAGTCACCTGGTGAGATTCAAAAGTTGCACCCCAGATCTTTTTTCACAAAACATACAAAAAATAATCGTGGATATTTTATACTAACCTAAATAAGAAATCTAATCCTTAAAACTCTTATTTCCTTATTCTCTTCGGTATTTTTGGTCGAGAAATAAACGACATAATAAGCGCTCAGCGGTAAGAAACCTCATCGTGTTCCAAAGATCGCGGGCGCGTCCGGGGCTCGTGACCGGTCCCAACGAGCGACTTGTATTTCTCAGACCTCACTTTGCATTCATTGTTTTTATTATTCTGCCTATTCAGTATACCACTATCGAAATAGCATCACTCGACATAACCGGGATCAGAGGTTGAATGAATTGAACCTTGTCGTGTGCCCATAATAGCTTCGCGGAGAGCTCGTTATGTACCTACGTTTACGTATGTGCAGCAGCACGCAACCGACGATGCGAGTTATGTAATTTTATTGAATCAATTACATCGAGAGTTCCTACATTATGGCTGCAAAAACACCGACGTATCACGTATGCCAGTCCGCGCAGCGCACTGAATGCTTTTGACTCACACAAACAATCGCGCAGCTTTATACGCATCGCATACCTTTTTCAAATATTTCTTTTTCTCATTTCGCCGTTTCCTTTCTTGGCTTAGTGCCATGTTTTATTGATGGCCAGTTCATTGATATTGCTGGCTCGTTCAGCGGTGGGTGAGTGGCCACTTATGTCCCCCATAAAAGGCCTAGCCTTGGCCATATGGGGAAGCCGTCACACTGCGAATGCATTCATGCGCGCGCGCTTAATCAGATCGACGAGCTACAGAACAAAAATGACGGCGTTTGTTGTTCGCGAAACAAAGTATCAAAGACTTGTCGCCGCGAAATATAAATAGTAGGTTTTAAATATTTGTAATATACCTAATATAAGCAGCATCTATAGAATGGCCTCAGAAATGGCCACACAAGATTATTGATATTGTTATCACCTTATCGCTTAGTTAACTACACAATTCTTGGGAATGCGACGTGTAATCACTTTATATGTTCGTCTTCATAAAATAAATAACAAGCCCCCTTAGCTCGTTAACTTATTATAGAAAACCACATACTCTTTACTTTTATCATACACAAATAGAATATTATTTTCCCTCCGAGCTCTAATTACAACAAATAAAACGGCACTCAACGCACATTCACTCAATTATGTAAATGCAGAATCAAAGGAAGTTATACGCTTTAAAGATTTTAATCTGTTCAACTTCATAACGAATTGGAACAAACTAAAAGGTTCCATGTATACTGCTTAAATGAAAATAAAAAACTTGACAGGGGTGTTCAAACTGACCTGACTGATCCACGCCACGTCAATTGGTCTACCTTAGTTTTATCAAAGTCGCTAGAAATGTTGGAAAAAGTCACTGGTAATAAAAGTAAAAATTGGGTCCAAATGGCACTAAATGTATGTAGCACGGGCCACAAAAGGCCACTGAAATGTATGAAACACTTGCAAAAATAGTAGCTGACGTATTCTCAAGAGTCGCTTAAGCGGCCCACACTGAAGCTGGCCAGATTACACTAAAATATTGTGTATGGATTTTGTGATAAATCCTTATAAAATTTAAGATATAACCACTATCTAATTAGTGATTTTACTGCATCCTATAAACAAACAACGTTGTTGTTCGAAGAAACAAACTAACCGAGATATAACAGGCCACGCCACGTCACTTCCAGTCATGTTAAACCTAACTACACACAAAGCAAGTGACGATTTAGTTCCTGTAAGAGCTAACAATCACAGTGGAGTACCCAAGTGACACAAGCCAGCTGAAAAAACAAGTAACTCGACTCAACAATAACCTTTAAACCGCCGACTACATTTTCGACGGACGTGTCTGTGTCTCCACCTACACCACAACTCTATGTAGGGTGACCAAACCCGTGTGCTCATTTTACAGGACCTTTGATCTAACATTACAGGATTGATGGAAAAAATACGGGACAACGCGTTTATGGTACGGTATGATCCTGTATTTTTCATGTTAAAATAGAGGACGCGGCTAAAATGACAGCTGCAAAACAGGACGTCCAGGAAAATACTGGACAGTTGGCCACCCTAACTATTTGAGACTTGTCTTAATTGTAAGACTGCAGCGAAATGAGCACGATATTGTTTGTCTTAAAAATCAGACAATATCGGTTAAATGAAATGAAATGAAATATATTTATTCAAAAGTAATACAAATACTCATGGCTTTGGGTCTTGAGCTAGAATTTCCTAAAATGGTTAAACCTAACCTTTAACTACAATGTAGAGTAGGAAAGACATTTGTTTTAAAAGATAACCGCATTTTAAAAGGTTAACGTTTTATTAATTGTTTGAACACGTTATCCGGTAAACCTGCCGGGTTTTTGCCGACAGGATAATAGGATTTATCTATTTTCCTTCACTTTAAAGTACTTTGCCCCTTTAAACGAACGCTAGGGAGAGAAATCTCGTTATAAGTGAAGCTAATTAAAAGAGATGCTTTCAAAAGATTGCAAATTAATGTTGTTTACGTTTTATTTAGAAGCATATAACATTTAATGTTTGCAATTTCTCTCGCACACATATGTGTAATAGTATATTATAATTCAACGAGCCATCGTATATGATACACATACACATCAGTCATCATTTTGAAAGGTTGCTCAAGAACCAAAGGCACTAAGTTATTTTATAGGTTCTGTATAATGATTCACAAAACTTAACATTTTATATTTACGATTGTCTCTACTCTAAATGGTTGTTTTTTTGTTAAACTAAACCACTAAGTTTCTTTTTGTAAACAGTCATTCAATGCATTTCATTCGCGAAAGGATAATTTAGAAGCTATTTTGGGCCACAAAGGCTTTTTATACAAGAGTAGTGCGAGTTGGTTTTTAACCCACTTCCAGTGAGTCCCGAGTCCGAGTGGACTAGCTTGTTAATCAAGGTTAACTACTAGCCACCGTCAACACTAATTAAGTTCGACAATTCCTATGAGAATGAAAATAAAGTGTTGTTTGTACACGAAGATGGTTATGCTCGTACAATCAGAGCAGAGCGCCTAGCATGAACCTTTACACGTTAGGCCACTACGTAACTCAGAGCGTCACTATCCTACTCGGCTAGTAAGAACGAGACGTCGAGACGAAACATATGACGAGAAGGTTCGTGCTAGGTACACAGAAGCCGAAATAACTGAATACTCGATGAGGTCAAAAAGATCTATGTATACTAGCTCTTACTCTCTCGAGAATAGAGTCGTATGCAACTTTTTGTAAATCTTATACTGTGTGGATACATTGTGTGGCTGACTGTATCCAACAAGCTCGGTCGGGCTGACCTCTAGTAGAGTACACTAGACGGCATAGTATAGCGACGCACGTGTCGCTCAGCTGATAGAGCGAGAGGCAAGAGGGTGGGTTGCCTCCCGGGTAGTGATGTTGCGGATAGTCCATGTCGATAATGTCTAGATTTTCAGAATTCTTTTGTTGATGATTTGGTGAAGTTGAGTTGTACGTTTGTCATTACATGTGGACAGGGTGAGCAAACTAAATGGGTCAGTATGGGTCAGTATGGGTAAGTCTGAATCCTATTAGAGATTGGAATATTTGTTGTAGGCAAGGAACCCAATCGTCGATGTCAAGTAAAACTGCATTTAAAGGCGGGGGAATACTTCTGTGTGCAATACGGAAATGCACCTCCATGAAGCCTTGCCAAGAAGCTACTACTGACTGAATTGCCATATTATAAAACTGGTAGCGATGAAAATGATTTTTTTATTGCAAATTAGATCAATTTTTAAAATCGAAGGAATGTAAAGGTTTGTCACTTTGCACCTTATCAGATTGTAATATGATATGTGATATATAATATGGTGAAAAACTTTACCTTCCTTGACCGTACAATGATAACGCCATATCATTTAAAAACATATAAACCCAACTCTTGACTTCGATCAAACCATCGATGCTAAAGGGTCAGCCCTAATCGCGCACGTGTCTAGCGGCCAAGGCTGCGTGAAAGCACTGTGTTTGTACACCCAGCACGCACACAGCCGCAACACACCCATACAGGCCGGCTCCGTGTGGGTGTGTTGCCAGGCTTACTTCTCGAGCCTCCGAGAAGCTGCACCGAACGAGTAGCCTTTACAAGTGTGCGTCAACTGACAAGGTCCGTATGCTTTCTACTGGAAATGTGAAATGTGAGTATTAAAACCTTTAGTCCCTTTTAGGGTACCGAAATGGTGCCAACGGAACCCTATTTACAAAACATACGTCGTCCGTCCGTCGAACTTTTAAAGGGCCTTTTAATCTTTGAACTGTAAAACGTATTAGCTTGATTTTTTACAGATTATTTGTTATTATTAAAAAATAAAGAGGGCCCCAAACAAGAATCGTGTCCTTCTAACGGTTTTTTATTTTTGCTCTATCGCGAAATAAAAATGATAATAGAGGAAAATGTGATTTATTGCCGACACAAAAAAAGCGCTAATAACTCCCCACGCAAGAAGAGGGGTGCTGTGTACGAGTACTTATAAGTCATAAGTTTGAAGCCTACGTATGTGTCTTGTGGCATCGTAGCTCCCAAACGAGTAGTCAGATTTCAGTGTGGATTTTTATTGGAAAACAGATTTCATGAGTTTTTTCTAGCTTTGTGGAAAACGTGTGTGATAATTCTTGTGTTGCTACTATCAGGCGAGCCGGATGCATGTTTTTCACTGACGTGGCAAAAAAAAAATCAAAGTTGAGGGATACGATGGGTCGAAAGTGGCAGCACCCGATACCCCATCAATCTGCAAGTGTATTGGTGGACGCTCACGACACGACTTGTTTGGTGAACAAATTCTAAGAACCAAGTTAAATGTCAGTGGGAAGCGATATGGCTCAAAGTGACGCGATGATCTAGGTATGCTGTGAATCTCCCGTATATACATCCTTGTTCATCGTAAGTGGTTAAAACCAAACTAATAACCTAAAATTTCACTTTTTGCAATTAAACTTGGTTTTATTCCCTAACTAAAGCAATCTAAAGGCAAAATTCTAACCCTAAGGGATTCAGATCAGAGGTTGTAAGTTTGTATGAAATCCGCCTTTAACTAAGATTTAAGTTCTGCATAATTCCCTCGGGATTGTGAAAAATAAATTCTACGCAGACAAAGTCTCGAGCAACAGGTAGAATATTATAAATCAGTTGCCATAGCAACCGAGGATCGGGGTGGAGACCGGAACAGTCGTTTCCTTGTCACCTGCTGTAGTGAGCCACTTCAGTGCACCCAGCTTGAATCCCCTCGACACGCGTTAACTCTCTACGTAACTCAGTACGTCTCGTTTTAACTAGCCCAGATAGAGAGAGACACACTGACATACTACAGAGCTTGGCCTCTTTACCCGACTAAATCGTTTCTATAACTACGGGCACAGGAAAAATAGACGCGGATTTGTTTAGCTAACATTTGACCGCGACTATGTTCACGTGGCTCGGGAGTAGCAATATGACGAGTTGCAGGACATTCCAAAATTTAGGAAATCTCAAGAAATTACTGAAAATATTTTTGAGAAAATCTAAGAGGATTTAGAATGTTATTTTTCACACAAAAAATAAGAATATTTTTGGAAGGATCGAAAACTTCTCAAAGGAAAGTTTCGCAATTTGAGAAGTTTCCTGTCGGTACAATTCTACTTAAATGAGGTGGTGAACTGGTAAGTGGGTACAAAAGTTTTTTAGTTCGGATAGATATAATAAACACCAATTACGTTTTTTCGTACAAACACATTATATAAAATTAAAAACACATAAATCACTAATTACACATAAAGTATAAAAGTTACCAGCTCCGGTGACCCACTTTACTTACACGAGGGTAGAACATTGGTATTCTGCCAGAACTAGAAACAATAAATGAAAAAAAAAGTTTGGAAATAATAAATCGTAGAGAGCTTTTTATTTACTACATGTTCTAGGTACCAATAAATCTTTTTTTTCATTTTGCAAAAAGATATGACAAAATTTATCAGGGGTCCCCCACACTAGGCAATGTTACAACGTTACAATATTTCAACGTTAATAAAAAAAAGATGTTTTAATCAGTTTTATGTAAAATCCGGCGAAGACAAAAAATAATGACCGTTTGATTTTTTTTATTTGGTGTCCCTCTACCAGTTCTTTTACAACTATTATACAGACATACTTTTTTAAAACTGTATAGGTTTATTAAGAATAAAAGTAGAGAGAGGCTTTTAAGATGAAACGCCAGCAAACACGGCTCTACACAAACATACTCAACAAGGTATTTCCTCCCATTATGTTGGCACTCAGACGTTTTTACTTTTGTGTAATTATTTTTACCACCATAGCTGTCACGTGTTTATGTTTTTTACTTTTGTTTAATTAAAGCGCAAGAGTTGGTTGGCTGGAGGTGTGTGCTCGTGTTCGCATGGAACCGAGTTCGATCCCTAATCCTTATTTCTTATTTACCAATAAGTTATCCTAACTTGTGTATAGTTGACTAAGAAGTTATTTAGGCAGTTTTGGACCTACAAGGTGACAATATTAAAAAGGCAATTACTTATTCTTTATTCTTATTATTACCTTTAATTATTTACATTACCTGTAACATAAAAATTTGCAACCGATCGCAAATCCTACAGTCCTATCCCAAAAGACGAATTCCTTCACTGCATTGGTGTCGTATTCTCTAAAGCAGCGACGTAGCGTTATTGCGAGAAAACAAAGGCTTTGCAAAAATATTTTCCCTTGTCGAATTTACGAGCCACGTAGATAAGCTTTTTAATTACCTCGCAACAGTCGCAACGCTTCCGCCGACAACAATGATACATATTTTTTTATTTTAGCACTAATTAAAAAAGTCCTATTTTTTTGTTGCCGAGTGCCTAGTTGCATTATATTAACTTTTTTCTTTATATCTAACTAGTTGGGTTGGTTGGTGACTGACTATTGTGAATGATACCACGCGCTAGGTAATAAAATGAAGTCGTGGAATTACCCATAGGTAGTCCTAATGTATAGTCGACCAGGAAATTGCTTGATCACTTTTCGACCGTATTACAAAGGGATAAGGTAGAAATGTGGTCAAGCAATTTCTTGGTCGGCTATACAAACAACGGACAGTTTCTCCTATCAACAGTTAAACACACATTTTCTACGAAAAATCTGACAACGTTTGAGTGCTAGTATGTAAAACTATTAGTTGGTAAAGTTTAAAACTACAGGGCATTTAGTGATCGAACGAAGTTTAGAAAGGTCTTAGCTTCGACAGCGGAACGTAATGTTTTTCATTTGTGTTAGTTTGATGATAGCTTCAGCATCGTTGATCCAATCTTCGGAAAATTTTATAGAAAAGCAGTCGAAGTGAACACAATTTTTAAGTTTTAACAGCAAAAACGACCAACGACTTACGGACTTACGAAGTTATGAGGATGATGATGCGTAGGTTCATTGCGAGGTTTCTGTTCTGATTAAACTGTTAGTTAGGTGAGCTGTAAGGTAACAAAAGGTATGAAATTTGTATAGAGAGGAGCTCACTAAGTACTTATACAATGTAGGACGCCCGGTTTGAAAAAGCAGAATTTAAAGAACTTTAAATTGTACGAGTATAGTATTATTTGTTATCTGAAGTTAGGTTAGGGTAATAAAGAGTCAACATTATTAAAACAAAAAACAAAATAGTCTTACAAATTGATCTTTCACAGAATAATATTTCCATTACCGAAGAATATTATTATTAGTAAGGAAATTATTTTAGCAAAGCACGTAAACAGTCAGGGCTATAAATATTAAATGATATGTTTACTCTTTTTCACTTTCTCTATTGCATTAGGGTGTAAATTATAGATAAGCATTAGATTCTGTCTCTACTACTTAAAGGCGAAATAGTTAAGAGAGAAAAATACGCATACGTTGAATCATAATTTGTTTGTTTAGGACAAATATGCAAATGTAGAGGTAATTTGTGCGTGAAGACTGTGTTGAAACAAGTTACAATTAGGTATGTACGCATTTTTACATCTTAAGTTATTTTTCCTATACAGTCCTAAGTTTATGTTTATAAGCAGGCGAAATGTAGATTTCTATCACCCCGATGCACTTTAGTATGACGCGCCTAGTTTGCTGACCGTCTTGATTTTTCTTTTGATTTCCTTTTAAAATCAGGTTTTAGTCAATTATTTGAACCAAAGTTTAGTATCCACAACCAAGATTTTGTGAATTTACTTCTCTCTAACCTCAGTGTCCAGATATCTCCAAGTGTCAATGTCAGCACGATAACTTTTACTAGAAACTTGTTGAATTCCAACACAAGCTTTCTACAGTTTCTGGTTTATTTACTACTAATGACATAGGAAATTGGAATAAATCTAGTTTTATGAGTCTTCTAGCTTTAACGGGATAGTACGAGTAAGGTTATTTTACACTCGATTTTGGAAAATGCACTTTCTTCACTTATGTAAGGTTACACCACACCTTTTTTAATATACTATTATCTACCAATCATTTATTTAGACTTGCTAGAAGTCATTACACTGCATTAAAAGCTTTACGCATTGGGATGTAATAATATTTCTCTAATTACGCATGGTTGCTTAGCGGCAAGAGCTTTGTGCTTTGGGCCATAGTGCCCATAGTATGCTGGGGTGAACACGTGAAATATTAAATCTTCATTCAGATGCACTTTTATAATTTACCTCTAGATTGCATGAATAGAAAACTGACTACCGTTAATCTGGCGCCCGCGCACAAGCATGAATATAAATGTTAATGTAGTGATTATATGTAGGTATACACTTTTCTAAACGTTGCTCATGTACGAGTAGGTACTTTGTAGCAAAGATAATGTACTGAAAAGACAGTCATTTTATGGCGCTCGGACTATAGGTAAGCTCAACTCAGTTAATCTAGATGGAGTTATTAAGTAGCCTGCGGGGTATTTTTCAAAGAAACAACTCGCTTAAAATAGAAACAGCAAATTGACATTGATAGGATTACGTTAAAAGTTGTTATTGAAACTAGCAGCTAAATCAGCGTTCTAAAGAATCCGTACCTAGCCCTAATCCAGGAAAAATAGCAGAAAAGCTAACGGAATTACGCTTCAATATATGTATAGAGTCTGTAGTTTGTCCAATACGTTGTCTGTGGTAGTAGTAACTCCGCGTCTTTTGTATGGCGTGGTTAGTAAAACTACCCGTTGTTTGAATACAGGGTGCGTTCAGTATTGACGTAATATTCGTAGTAAACAAACTTAGGTAGAGCAATGTAGCGAAACTGATAATAGTTAGTGTTAGCATTTGACTATAAATAAGTCCCCATTACATTAACTACCGACTTGTCCCTGCCCTGGGGAGGGTCGCACGTATGACGTCCGTCCGTAAAGCTTGCCCGTTTACCACCCACGCATTTATGGAGCCCTAGACAGTCGTTAACCTTTTAATTCAGGAATCCCTATTTACGTAAGTACTTCTAATGAATAAGGTGACTCAAAACAGATATAATGATCCAGGAATTTGGGCACTTATGCCTAAGAGCCTGCGGGTCGAACAGAACTATAAAAATCATAACACTGTTCCCATGTTGGTGGAAAATGCACTTGGCATGAGGAACCGCTAACTAGTTGTGAGGCTGTATTATGTATTCCCAATTCGTAAGGATTTGGGTCTGGAGGGTTCTACCCTCTAGCGAGGGTCTGATATACTCGCAGGCTAATTAGGCTAGAGCTTAGGGCGCAAGGACCGAGGGTGCGCTGGGTCTTTCCAAGCATCACACATTGCTGGGCGGGCAGGGGCTGGACAGGCGGGGCGGTATGTTCATAGTTAGCTTAGGGCTTACAGAACTCTAAATCAGGCTCTGCCTCTAGCTTGAGCGCTATCGTGCTATTCATCGTCATCGTTAGCCTATTGCAGTCCACTCCTGGATAGGTCTCATCGATCTTTGGGTCTCCGCATGCACTTTGAGCAAGTCACCGCGTCACTTATGGGACGTCCCATGGCACGTCTGCGTCTGCGTGGAGCTATTTGTGTGGCAAAAGATTGATTCCGCACATCTGAAGACTAGACTTAAAGGCCACTTACACGGAGCCAGTTGCATTATATTGCGGGCTACCGAGGTATAAGGTGATCGATCGGTCGATCAAACCCCGCATGTAAAGCATCTCGCATACTAGAAACCGCTCCAGTGAACGGTTCCTTCCTCTCTCACTCTCCAGGCTCCAGCATTGAATTAATTTCCAACTACTTGTATTTACGCAACAATTTATATTTCTTCAGAAGCTACTCTATCATCTTTTCCTGGCAGCATTTGGCAGGGATCAGGGCGGCTGGTCCATGCCAGGCGGCTGGCGACGCTCTTATTGGCGACCTTATGCTCTCCAGCCTAGTACGGTACGTTTATCACAGCACATATTATAGCCTGCATTGCTTTTGTAAGAGTACAACGTTACTTATCACAAAACATAAAGGCCCTAGCAACCAGCGACGTGCAGTGGGTTCTACGTTAGGGTAAATAATTAAAAAGTTAGGTATTTAAGAACCGGGACCCTTAATTTATTAGCTAAAGCTACGTATCAGCGAAGACAAAAAACAACATGGAGTGCACGTCATTGTAAGAATAGGACAATCAATCAATTTATTTATTTGTGTTTACAGGTGTGGGTTAACATATAGTATAATACAACATTTATTTATGCATAATGACTGACCGTAATCTCCAAATTTATTTATCCCTTCGTATTGATCGGTCCTCGGTCTGATTAGTCATAAGAATGATATATAAATTTGGGAGGTCATTTTAAGGCCGTTGAGATGGAAATGGATCAAATTATCCATGTTCCACTTCATAACTCACAACTGTTCCTTTTTCTTATGCTGACTGAAAATTCACGTGGCGAAGAAGCGGAAGCTTGTTTTGAGGTAGTACCCTACTGGCCTTGTGGGGATTTGGGTCAGGAGGGCGCTGCATCCCCGGCCGAGATGGCCTGACCTGACCTATTTCTGAGGCACGCAAATAGGCAATGTTTACTTCTTTTGAAGAAGCCCCTTTGCCAGGTAATTAATTGCCTATTTGTATAAAATGTGTGGGTGCATTTAAGCTTAATACATTCATATGTTGCAGTTTTAAAACTTTGGCCTATCAAATTGGATCGTTGATGTAAAAAAGATTTGAATGATGTTCCGTAAAAGAGATTCAGATTTGAGTGGTATTTTTTAAATTTGGATAAACATTTCATTTCGGACAATAATCATCTAGTATACCTATTGCTAATACCACCGTGCGGCATTTAAATATTTTTCACCGGCGTTTTTTAAGTTCTTTAAGCCACAAACTGTAGTACTAGCGAACGGTACGAACTACGATCTACGATTGCTTAGCAATTAAAATGAATAAGTACCGTATAACGAGGATTACAATGAATTATGAAGATGAAAGAGTCCACCCATCGTTGCGTCCACGAATCCTTTTTTTTTTTGACTGCCGCCAGAAGAGAAGGTTAGGTATGTATTTTTACTAATTGCAACCATTTCCTACGATACTTACAACTTTAAAGTGCAACCCCATTGTGTCAAACTGGTCGGCTAGTGCGGTGATTTAGCGCAGCAA
The DNA here is from genome assembly GCA_963691745.1 of Ditula angustiorana. NCBI lineage: Eukaryota > Metazoa > Arthropoda > Insecta > Lepidoptera > Tortricidae > Ditula > Ditula angustiorana. The sequence continues at coordinate 9,452,252 of OY829484.1, forward strand.
TTGACTCGCTTCGGACCAGTGCCGCCCGCCCTAATGATCCGAATACAAGGTCTTTTGCCAAAAGCAATCGTCGCAAGTCACAGCTGTAAGTTAAGGGGCAAGAGCTGTAAAGTACAGACAGCGTCAAATATATAGAAGGAACTAAAAATCACGGTTTTGTTTCATAAATTAAAAATGTGTTCTAACATATTTAACCACTTTTGGTCACTTCTATTTTGATGCTGACTGTATCTAAATTTGAATTGCACAATGTGGAATACAATTTTGCGACTTTTCTAAACTCAGAATTTCAACCAGTTCAAAATAAATCTACGTAAATTCAAAATGTCATCAAGCCTTACCTTAAGCACAGTTCGAAAAAGTGACCATGACTGACTTTTTGTACGAATTCTATTTTATACAAAAAAAGATGCACCGCAGCTGTCACATCAACGTGCATCAACGACACAAGTTCAAATTATCTGTCAATGCAGGAATCCACTAAGATATCTTTTTTCACTAGTTATCGGCGCACTCGGCGCACTGAGGGATAATTATTTTCTTCTGTCATTTATGATGAGGCCTCTGAGCGACAAACGATTGATTGACATGTCATGATAACTTAAAAAGCAGAAAATTTGGTACGTATCTTTAGAAACGCTTTAGCTAACAAGTGCTTGTAGATAACTAGTATTCCTGATTTATTTTTCTACTAACAAAATAGATATTCTCAAAAATCTTAAGTGGAATATAAAGAAACGCTTCGAAGGACTGTCTCTCGAACAAAAAGCATTAGCGTAGATACTGACTCCCGTCCGCATAACTTAACATAACAAAGGAGGTATACCTCCCTACATAAATTAAGTATGTACCTACCTATAGGCATCTTCCGACAAAGAGGGAGATACAAATCTAGATGTAAGTTGCCACAGACCTAGATTCGCCCTTTGAGTTAACTACTATCGATCCAGGCGTCTGGACCCGGCGAAAATGCATACATTATTTCCGTGCGACTAAAATAAACGATGCCCGACTTTTTACAGTGACCTCATCTCATGCCGCCATTTTCTAAAAACGGCGACTCTGTTAATTGATACTGACAATGGCCAGCTATTTTTATAGCACTGTTCTTTTAGATCCGTAATTGGTACGTTATGTAATGTTATGGCAACTACTGACTTCTAGTGGAATTTTTGTAAACTATTTTTCGTGTTTGGTTTTTAATAAACAGTACTATTTCGTCTTGTCTTGACTACATTGAAGTCAAAACACTTTATTTTTGCAAATTTAAAAGTATGTTATTGTGATTTAACAATAACAAACTCCGTTATTAATAAAGGCTTACTAGACTATTTTTAACGAAATTGTTTATATTTTGTTTTTTTTTCATTGGAAGGTAAACGTCATAATGAAAGCTAAAGACAAAAAATGTGTTAACAAATGGCATTTATCATTAAGGGGGTAGTACTTCAATATCGTACTGGTATGATCCATGTTCAATTAGAGTTGGTCTAAGTCAGGGATGGCAAACCTATTTTCGCATAGGTGCCAATATAAAATTAAAATAATAGTGACAGTACCATCAATTGATACCAATACCGGTATGCCAGGCCTTCATGCCGTGTTCCACCCGTGACCATTGTATAGTCGACCAAGAAAGTGCTTGACCACTTTTCGACCTTATTACAAAGGGATAAAGTTCAAAAGTGGGCAAGCAATTACTTGGTCGACTATACATGCACGTGTAAATTACCAAACGAAAGATGGCAACATTTTCAGCATTATGGTAAGAATTGAAGTTTTTATAGCATGCCGTGGTTCTAGACCATGGATGGACCATGAAACTAGTTTTTTCATTTTACTTAACTACGTATAGTTGCCGGCAAACGTCTTGAACATAAATCATGTGGAGGCGGTACGTTTGAGCATACACTTTTGTACTAAAAACGGCTACCTCGCAGTCAAAGTCAATGCTCAAGAAGTTTGTCGGGAACTGTAACTTTAGATAGCTTGTATTTTTACGTATTTTTGTCAGTCTGCCTTTGGACATGAGACTTGAAAAGGTCTCGAAACGTTAGGTATTAGATGCGCTACAATAAACACGATTTAAACCGTTTTAATTATTTTATTTCAATGGTGGTTTATTACTTTCAAGCCTCCAGAGCTGAGCTTTACCGTTATTTGCAAACAAACTTATGTCCAATCATATAGGTTTCTACAGCAGCTGTCGTAATTAAGCTGTATATTAAATTTATTGGCGTCACTGCATAGCTTAATGTTGTTTTGGCTGCCATTGCACGAAGGCAGGCCAAATGCGCGCGCGCGCGCCGCTGACATTTGCGTGGATTACACTATATCAGTATAAATTCTAAACTTGTCAAATTATGCACTAATATAAGTGTATTACTAGATATGTGTAAGGTACGTAACGGGACATTATTAGAAAGGGTATTACGGTGTAAGGAAGCACGACGTTCTTCTTATTCGGATAATATAGAGTCACCCTGGTTCTTATCGATTTATGTAGAGCGTTGTTTAGCCAATGAATAACTTGATTTTTCTTAACATAGTATTGAACAAAATCGCTATCCGTTACTGTCTGTTCTTACCATATCTCCGGCCATTAACTCCTTCCAAACCACGCAACGAATTTTGAAACGGTTTCACTGGAATTCAGTTTTTTTTACAAAGGTTTTTGATTACATTAAATTCTAATTAGGTTTTCGGTAGTAAGTTGCACCCGTGCGAAGAAGGGGGGGGGGGGGGGTACGGTAGTAATGTATAATTAATATCTAGCGTATATGAGTGAACCACCCACTGCTAGTCAAAGGACTGCTCTCACAATGAAAGGGCTTGGGTTTAGTTCCCACGCGGGGCTAGTGCGGATCGGGAACTTCACACACACCATTAAATTGTAGTGCTGGTATTTGTAGATTTTTCACGATGTTTTCCTTCAACGCAAGGCTGCCGAAATATTGCTTCAATCAACTTTAAATCTAGATAAGTACAAACACGTTAATTTATTGTTATTATTTGAAGTTAAACTCGAGTTATTTATTGGCTAAGATACAAAATCAAACATTAACTAAATGAAAACGAAACCAAAACTAGTAGGATTCAAGATCAGTACTAAGAACGCGGTGAGATATTTTCGTTAGTTATATGCACTTTAGTTGCACGTTAGTTATATTTGCACAAATTAAGCTTCCTAGTGGTTCTGCGACACTTATAGCTGTAATTAAAATAACTAGTAATGAGTGGTGCATTTCTAGACATGAGCACGACACAGTGATGCACGACTGGTGTGCGTTCACTCTACGATACTTCTAACTAAAGTTTATTCGTTTTTAAATTAAAGACGCGTTGTCTTGGATTAATAGCTATTTTACTAATTTTATATTAGTGTTTAAGGTATTTATGTTATGAGCCTACGCAGCCTGAAATGAAATAATTTTATTCTATTTACTGATACAGGCACAGTTACCTAGGCGACTGAGCACTGCTAGGATAAATATTATGTAAAAACACGATGAAAACGAATTTTCTCAGAAATGAAATGAAATGAAATGAAATGAAGAGACCTAGCTAGATCGATTTTTCACCCCTGTAAGCTCTCTTATTGTAAATTTTATTGAGTTGCTTTCGCGAAGTTAGCTCTGTTGCGACGAAATACAATATAGGGATTTATGGGGCGAATTATTGATCTAGCTCGATCTCATTTCTCACACGCATAAATTTATTCGTTACTCGCTATAGTGTAGTATACAATAAATAAATAGAACACCTACTATATAGGCTACTACTATTAGAATGTATCTTCTTCATTATAAAACAAGTTAAAACTGAAGTACTCACTAGGGTCGTAAACCTTCAAAACAAAACCAATATTGCAATGACCAAAGTCGAATGTATCGATAGATTCGCAGTCGTTGGCAAGGTCGACCTTAGCTTAGTTTGGAGAACGTGGTACGGAATATCATCGACAAAGTTTTTTTGCGTTACCATATTTGTCATTTAAGCCTAATGACTGTATTACCGTCAAAACTATTTCCAACCTGCAAATGCTGACTTCCAAAGTCCTATCAAAGAGAGATAGCTGCATTAAGTAGTTCGCCAGAGAAATAGGTACGATTAGTTAAGAATGTTAGCATAGTCTTGAGAAGAAGGTTTAGTCTACAAGCATAAAAAAATATACTCATTCATTCTTGATACTTCAGCGCTCGTGATACGTCACTGCTTATTTTATAAGATTCAAAATATATCTAAACAATAATAGATATTTCTATTTAAAAACTTTAGTGTGAAGATTCGCGTCATCGCGAATGTGAATGCTTGGGTAATTGAGTCCAGTGTGACGCGCGCGCGCAGGGAACGTAGTGTGCGCGTAAACAACTCCTTCTAATGAGCTAGCACGCCGCTTTGAACTCGAACCTATTTCAGTCAAAGAACAATGTTGCTTTGTCGTTCTGGGAAAAATAAATCTTCACACGCCGGTGCACTGCGCCGTTTACTGTGGCGCTGGCGACCGCTCGCGTCGCCTGAAACCCGGATAGGTTTTGCGTTGTAACGCTAATGAACAGCTGGTAACGGATCGAAAGATAAACTCTAAACAAATGACGATCTATTTTTGCCGCGCACAGTGAATTATGCTTGGGTTGTGCCAGACAGTAAGTAGTGGATATGTAATGACAGGAATTTATGTGGCCGATAAATAGAAACTAGACGGTGATGCGTAGGTTCTGTCAGAAATAGCCGTAGCGGCCGCAGACGCGGGCGGCGGCGCGCCGCTCGCCTCTTGATAAATTATATCACGATCTCCTATTAATAATATCCACTCGGCTCTTATGTAAGCTAATGCTCGTTGCTAAATTATATGGAAACAAATAGCCGATGTGTCATGTGACTGTTGTGAGAAAACATGCTCATTTAGGTAAAGCTTGCGATGAAACTTTTGCTTGTAAAGGAGACAGGGATTTATGGGCCAAGGGTCTATACCACAAAACTTACAAGTACTACAATTTAACATATTTGTCAAGTTTTAGTATGAAAATCTTCACAATTATGTCAAATTGCAAAAGTTGTAATTTTTGTGGACAGGGGGCAGGAATTAACAAAATTAAATATCTTTCCGTAATTAAAAGAGTTACTTATTCGTACATAAAAATGTTCCTCCATTCCTTTCACTAAATGTTATGATTTCCGATTTTTTACTTTCCAAACTTCGGAGACAAACGGGAGAAAGGTATTTTTCCGACTTTTTGCCTCATAAATCGAAAACTACGTGGCATTGCGAAAATAAGTATCTGTTTTGAAACGTTTGGAACCTGGGAATAATATCATCATCATCATCATCATCATCTCAGCCACAAGAAGTCCACTGTTGAACATAGGCCTCCTCCATAGATTTCCAAAGTGACCGGTTGGAAGCAGCATGCAACCAGCGCCTTCCTGCCACCTGTATGAGGTCATCGGACCATCTTGTGGCAATACTAAAGGTAGGTGTGGGAATAATATAGGTACCGCAATTTACTAGTCTATAGTCTCCCTTTAAAATTGTGACACTCTTTTTGACTTTTCCCTTTATACCAAAAGTTTATAGCAAGAAACAAAAAAAAATAATTATACATTTGCTATAAAATTGGATACCTAATAAGGTTTTAAAACTATTACACATTTTAGGGCATTGGTACCTGTGGACCTAACATGACTGGCCAAGTTTAGTTTATCTCTATCTGCGTCCCTTTCTTATGACACTAGTTAGACAGAGACACAGGGAGGGGTTAAACTAAACCTGGGCTGTCATTTTAGGGCCGCAGGTTGCTGAAATATGCCGCTGTGGCAGACAGACAGTTAATACCATTTTATCCTTTTTAGTACAGATCCCTGTAGGTAAATCAATTGACAGTCTAAAAAATAAGAAATGTCTAAGAATCAGATTTGGGTCAAATGTCTCAAAACTGTGTTCTGTGTTTTCCTGATATTCAATGGCCTTATCTTCTTTTAGAGACTTAACGATTCGTGCTTCATTGGGACAACCTTGGCTTCTGCACCGGACACCGAAAACCTTGCTTACACAACATAATTTACATAACACAGCTCGATATTTTAAAGCCTTGTTTATTGCCTTTCGATTGGATTGTAGTCACGGGTCGCTGTGTTTATTGCGATAAAACAACTGAAGGGTACAAATACACTAGGCTAGGCAAAAGTACCTCTGCATCCCTGCCAGTAGTTCGTGAATGGTTTGTATCCGAATCTGTAAGTACCCACATATTTATATTATTATTGACGGTATTGAGTATTGAGTTTATTTACGTTAGGTATGCCATTGTAATATAAGTACTTATTTACTGTAAACTTAAATTTTTTTGCAAGCCAGCCAAATTCCACACAACTGTTATTTTAGATAAAAGCGTTGCAAAACTGACTGGCTGCCAACAAGCACGACTATTGTAAATATGGCGCCTGAAGAATAATGAAAATAAAAAACAAAACAAGCATTAGCTTCCTGGCTTCCGACGCAGAGCCGGCGGGAGTGTCGGGATTTGCATGGCTACAAACACGATGCACTTAAAAACAAATATTTTTTTTCTAGCTCAGCTAACGGAGTAAGAGGTAAACAAAATGAGTCACGAAACTGAAGTCGGAAAATAGGATTACTTATTACGTTTTTCGGCCGTGGTTAAAAATGACAGTTAAAAATAAACAAGACCAAGTGCGGGTAGTTCGTAAAACTCGCGCGGCTAAACAGCAGTGACAGCACTTCAGTCTGCTCGTGACCATGGCCGTTGCAATGCGGCCGAAACGTCGAGGTAAATAAATAAACAGTATTGGTATTATCACTTTAAAGTCCCAAAAAACGTAATAAGAATGTGTCAAAATCGCGAAAGTTTAAAACAATCGAAAATAGGATTACATTGAAAAAGGTGAAGAGATTAGAAGCTCTCATATTGCCTCAGTTACAAGACAGATAAGATAGTTTAACATTTTTTTATTTATTCTGCCTTTCATGCTTTGGATGTCATTGTCATAATTCGTAATTGGCCAATGCTTTACTAATCTGTGTTTGGTATAAGACGCAGTAAGTACCTTGTGCTGTAATTTCTTGTTGCAATAAAGTTAACATATTTAACTTCAATCATTGTGATTTGAATTTATTTCGTTTTAGGAAGGTAATAAAACAATAACATGTTGTTATTGTTGATGTCTTATTAAAATTAAGTTACGTAAACTCAAATTCAGAACAGCTTTAGAAGCACTTATGAAAATTGGAAAATTTACTATCGGTTCGAGGAAAGCTCTGATGAGAAGATACCTGCAAGAAACTCAACGAGGTATTATTTATTTAAAAAAACAAATTTAGAAGGTTATTTTTTACATCTTAAATCTTGAGCGTATTAACTGCCATTGTCTGAATTTTAAGAAATAGGTAGTATATCGAACCCATTTCGCCATCTTTACATAGTACAAAATAAAGTCGTTTTCCATACCTGTCTGACCTAAATTCTTGATGTGTTTGTTCGGTCGCCTTCTCCTTATAAACCACGCAATGGATTCTGATACAGTTTTCACTGTCATTTGGGGAATATTTACAGGTTTTTATGTATAGTCGACCAAGTAATTGCTTTACCACTTTTGAACCTTATCCCTTTGTAATACGGTCGAAAACTGGTCAAGCATTTTCCTGTTCGACTATACATTTTAGCCCGATTGAAACCGTGCAAAGGGGGGCAGGTCGCTGGTAGTCTTTTATTTAGACAAATGTCATATAGTTTTAGTATAGATAGTGCAACGGTAATGTCTGATGAAAATGTACATAGTCAGCGGTTATAGGGGGAATATGGGCAGTGTATGACAGGTGTTAGCTCCTCAAATCTCTTGCTGTGCAGGCGTTCCGCCAATTAAACTCTCGCTCTATATTACCTGTTCTCGAGTAAAGATTTACTTTTCCGGTCTTATTTGTTGGCTGTAAAACAATAACGTACCAAATTGTATAGGTACCTACTTTTGGCGTCGATTTTCTAACCAACCCAGAAAAAAAAAACATTTAAACGGATTCCTTTTATTCTACCTAAAAATAAACGAGTTGCTACAGGCGGAGTATTGATTATCACGAAGTAATGAGCGCTACGGATTTTCCATAACGTGATACTTCTAATAAATAAATGGTAAAGGTAAATTGTGTAGAATAATCGTGGGGCAATTAGCGAGAAGTGGAATAGCGAGCGTAGGGCGTGGGCCGGTAGACGTCTGCACTAGGATTAGCGCCCGAGTCAACAAACTTGGCTTGCTAAATACTAGAGCTAGCTATGTAAATGTTTCTTGTATACTTACACCTAATGTACTCATAGTCATTGGCCACTAGAGAGGAACAGGGACCGCTACCACTATCTTGCTCGCTAATCCTGCCGCTAAGCAGCAGTGCTTGCACTGTTGTGTTCCCGCGTGGAGAGCAAGGCAGCCGGTGTAATTACTGGCACAAGAGGTATTCCATCTTAGCCCTCTGGTTTGGCAACGCATCTGCAATCTCTTCGATGTTGCGGGTGTCTATAGGCTGTGGTGTACACTTACCACCAGGTAAGTTTCTTTTTTGCCTTCCTATTTTATAAAAAAAAACGCAGCTATTCGTATGAGAGGTGACTACTGTGGTCCCAACGTGGCAAGCTAAGTTTAGTTTAGTAGTTTATTATGTATGTTAGTCTGTAAGGTATTTATGTACGGGCCTTTTGTAGCCTCATAATAAACGATTTATTATTATTATGTATGTCTTTCCCATTCACGGGACAATAGTGCCCCGGACCTTTGGGAGGCGTGCGCGGAGCCGAAGCCAACACGTAGAGGCCCTTTAAACAATTTAATGAAATGTGATGGGTACACCGGGCGGAAATTATTATTATTATTAGTTTAGCAAAGTTTATCTCAATGTGCGTCCTTTTACTTATGACACTAGTTTGATAGAGACTCAGGGAGGGATAATTTTAACCTAGGTCGGTCATGTTAGGGCTACTCGGGATAAAGTGCGTTGCTTGGTTGAAAGTGCATAGTGCAAGTGCAGTCACGTTACTGACACTCATTATGCAGATTGTGTCATTTCGCCGATTTTCGTTTCACCAAAAACTATGTTCCCTGTAAAAAGTATTTAGGATGAGTAAAAACGTCGATTTAAGTTGTATTTATGGCCATACCGAAAAGGTAACGGTATCAGCAGCAAACGACTGTCGATGTAATGAAAATTCCGTCAAGTGATAACATTGATGATTCGTCAGTCGAGAGAAGCTCACAGATTACCGGCCGGGAATAGTAGCTAGTTCCTCCTGCGATTCGTGCGTTGAGGGACAAAAACTGGAGGCACAGGGATAGTGGGACCTAAGCGCTAGTAACGGATCAGTAATTCTCTTGGAGTTGCTGGTTAAAATACATTTTTGATCACTTTTCCATAAAAATATTATAACAAAGTAAAATCTGCTAAGTACCAATTACACCAAACTGTTGACTGCGTTTATAAATAAGCTTCTGAACGAGTTTGTCAGTGAGGTTGATAGCTAGCAGGCTTGGCGTCACGCGCCGCGGCGCAAGCGCTCAAACGGCGTCCCCCGGACCAAGCGTTGTCACTAACCGAGTAAAGTGCGTTGGGTTTACTGCAGCAGACCCCCAGATTCATACGGGAGTCGGGACTCGTGAACAAAGAGTTTGGGATATTACTATGTGGGTGCTCGACTGGCTTTCCCCGGAGCTGACGTTGTTACTAATCGAGTAAAGTGCTTGGGATTTGCTGCAGCAGACCCCCAGACTCATGCGAGAGTCGGGTCTCATGAACAAAGGGCTCGGGATAATGCTATGTAGATGCTCCACCGGCGTCCCCCGGACCCAGGGTTGTCACTAACCGAGTAAAGTGCGTTGGGTTTACTGCAGCAGACCCCCAGATTCATACGGGAGTCGGGACTCGTGAACAAAGAGTTTGGGATATTACTACGTAGGTGCTTGACTGGCTTCTGCCGGAGCTGGCGTTATCACTGATCGAGTAAAGTGTCTTAGATTTACTGCAGCAGACTCCCAGACTCATGCAGGAGTCGGGACTCATGAACAAAGGGCTCAGGATAATGCTAGGTAGGTACTCGAGCGTAGGCGTCCCCGGGACCCGGCGTTGTAACTAACCGAGTAAAATATGTCGAATACCTACTTTAGAGATTCAGGCCTTACTTTGCGGAAGTCCATATTGATATCAATGGAATCTATTACTTTGCTACTCTGTGAACCCAGTGGCAGCAATCGTGAAAATAGTTGCGCTCGTGTTGAATACAAGTATTCAGTAATTGATTCTATTGATATCAAAATGCGTTGAGTTACTGTGGCAGACCCTCGAGACTCACGCGGATCCCGTAAACAAAGCGCTTATGTTAATTATGTTATATATTATTTATTATTATATTATGTTAATATAAGTTTATGACAGACTCTTTGGACCTTTACCTTTTTGTAAATTATAAAGTATTACTTATGAATTATATCAAGGCTGACTTGCTCTAATAATATGAATTTGTCTAAGTCGTTAAAATAACAGTTTTTGAATGAATCTGATATGTTTAGCATCTTAAACACATTTGACTTTTTTAAGCATGACATCCCTTAGTTATAACTAATGACCTTCCTTTGACTTTACGAAATTTAAGTAAGTAAGACATCAACGCGTGCGACGATATAATAATTATAGGTATAGTGGAACAACTAATTTCTTAGCCACTTTTGAACCTTTTCCCCCCGTAATACGATCAAAAAGTGCTTAAGCAATTCTTGGTCGACTATACAAATGGGATGAAAAGCGTTATGATTTTGAATTGTAATAACTACTGACTTATTTATTATGAAAGCTATTTTAATATAAGGTAGGTATTACTATAAACATGCTGTATCTTGTAGATAGTTTTCTTTTTGAGAATAGTGGTATAAAAAGTCGTTTAAAAGTTCCTGCGCGGGCGCTGGAGCGCAGCGAATCGATCGACGGCCCTCGGAGAACGCATAAGTACGTACGTACATTCGGAAAATCATTTATTTTAATGATTATGACAATCATTGGATTTTATCTGAACACTTTTAGTATGTGAGAACGTGAGTTATTGTTATTGCTTTCTACTTATGACGTTCGGATCTATAGATCCATGCGAATAATGGAACTTTACACAGTATCTAAGCGAATAAAGCTTGTATATTTCATAATGCAGTGCTATAATAGATTTAATAAAAACAAATGGTATAACTATTAATTAGACGAGTTAAATTTTAAAACTTTACGTAAAATCATGCAAGTAGAGAACACGTTATTGCATAGCTTACGGAGCTTTATCTCGGTAGTTACTTTAAGAACAATATCAATATTGTATATTTTGTAACAAATGAAATCTTCAATAACTTAAGCCCTTAGGCCGTCGGTCGTCAAGCCTTTTGAGTTTATTTCAGAACCGTTTCTCCAACAAAATCTCCGGGATTAAGCTTAAGTACTACCCAATCAATATTGTTTATTGGTATTTGCTAAAGAAGCCGCTCTTAAGTGGCAAATTTCTTGCAAAGGAGATACAGTGGAAAAATAAAGTACAAAGTAGATTTTTTTTTGTTATGTTGGCCATTTTTATATGGAAGTAGGAAGAAAATGGACATGCGAATTACTTGATGGGAAGTGAGCACAGGTGCCTTGGGAACGCCAAAAGAATCAATGATCGATTGAAAATAATAAATCGAAGTTTATTTCAATTTAAGTTTAACGATTTCAGCCTCCGATAAATGTCCTATGGTCTTAAACGAGCACAGAACGTTAGCATAATGGTGCAATAGGCAATATATTTCAATCACGTAGTTAAATCAATGCCCACTGAGGCGGAGCAACAAAGCCTGGAAGAATTCGAGCCTACACCTACTCAGCTTGAATTTACGGTAACTGACGTAGCAACACAATCAAAGTGCAGAGCTGAGACCGATGAGAATAAGAGAAAACATGATATCCCTTCTTTGTAGGAGAGATAAGGCGAATAAGTTTCTGGCTCTACTATTACCATAATATTGCTAGAATTGACAACATGCTCTCTATAACCGGTCGGGGAACCTTTCCAGAACAACGTTGTCCATCATGTTCTTTAGTTGTGGAGATTGAATAGAACTGGTTACGAAAATTCTACACCCGTGAACCCACGGCACGCCCGAGTGAATCAATCATTTTCACCTTTTATTTTGACATAGAGTAGCTCCGATACGAAATTAATAACGCTATGTGGTTATTTATTTTCTACATGCGGAGTTGATTTACTCTCATCTAGAACCACGATGAACTTAATACTTCCGACACGTCAGGAATGCAGGAGATAGACTCACAAGTGTTACCGTTAATATGTTGACCGAAGCATAATATTGTTGGAGAGCCAAAAAAGTAGAGTCCTATCCGACTAAGTTATACAAAAGCATTTCAAACAATTGCCGTCAATTTTAATACTTAACGGCCAGTATACGGACTTATAATGGTCATATTTCTCAGGAAGCTCTAGGAATCGCAGCTCGATTTGTACCGCGCATTGCGTGTTTTACTGACTTTAAAGGCATAACGCGACAGCGTCGCGTCGGCGAGCGAGCAGCCAAGATTCAGTGGCAATGCTCACATAGGAATTCATTTCGCCTCGAGAAGTGTCCGGTTTCAGTCTGGCACCACGAGCGTTCGTTCGTATTGCATTAGTATTTATTTATGTATCGTGCAGGTTCTGGTTCTGGCGGCGCCGCGGGCGGTGGGCGGCGGGGAACACTTACTACGTGATTAATCCGCGCCCCCGCCCCCCACCGCGGCCCTTGCCTCGGCCGGGCGTACTCGCGCCGGGTTTCCTCGTCCCCGCGTCTCATGGCCACTCACTACGCACGGGGCTCCGTAGTGCCGCCTGCCGACGCCAGTCGCGTCGCGACCTGCGCCGACATCGGACGCCGCGTGTGCACTCCTCGTTACACCGTATGATATCATTCATGCTAATCTCCGCTCGTTGATTTTCCTGCCCAGTGACCGCAGTGAAACCCGCGTTACCGCGAGTGCCGAATGTTCGTAGACGTCACCGGTGTATTTTTCCATCGAGGACGGAACCAGTTTGGAGTGGCGGACGGCGCCTCGGATGAGCCCGGCGAGCGTGAACGCTGCAGCGACCCGTGGCCTGCGATGCTGCGCCCGTGACCGTCTCGCGACAGTGCCACGAAACGTAAGGATCTCTCGTCATTCGGTCGGGCGGCTCGCGTGCACGAGCCGCCTTCCTATTTGCATGGCGCATACGAGTGGATTTTATTTTCGTCTGGCGAGTGAGTGTGTGTGTGTCGTGTGAATGTATGGCGAGTATCGATATGTAGCGGACACGTGTGTGGGTTCTGCGTCCGTAGAGACGGCTACTCCCCGTGGCTGGCCTGCTTTATTTAGGTTGTTTCTGTGCGCCTCGTCCATGTCGGCTACTACCTGTCTCGTCTCATTCTCCCTGCCTCTCTCTACCATGACTTTGTTATGGCAGATGCTGATCAAGTCCAATTATCGCCCACACCTTATCAGCTTTCTCAACACCCCGTGTTAGCTTTGCTGATTTAGCCATACCAGCTAATTAAATTTGGTTTTGATTACACACCTTTATCTTTCAGAATATACCTACAATAGACGAAATGGCAAGTTTGCTTACAAAAAGAGCGGTAATAACATTTAGTGTTTCTATAATCTGATAAGGTAAAGTCACACCAATTAATGGTGCTAGGTAGGTGATTTTCTTTTCCAGTTCTCGTAGCTTCACCTTTTACGTTCGCCACAGTATACGTATACATACCTACCTGACTACCTACTTGCATCCAAGTTCCAACTTTCTGATCAGTCAAGTCGACCTGAATCAGATAAGCTCGTGGATAAATGATGTGTATTCAGCTATCTACCAACGTCTTACCGTTATCTTTTATCATAACATCAATATTTGAGTACATGATAATGACAAGTTCCTGCTTGCAAATTTTAAGATATCAGAAACATCAGCAGCCCTGTCAAGGCTATTTTAAATAATTTAGTTTTCAAAACACAATCATGTAAATCTAATCGAACATTAAATCAACTCGCGGTAAACGAATAATAACTTAGATTAACTTGGAATACGCCGACTTTAAGATTTTTGTAGCGCTTTATAAAGTATCATTTATTGCCTGGCGTTACTTGCAGAACCTGACGAAACTGCTAATTGATACGCAATTAAAATTAACTAAATGATCTTTGTGTACACATTGATATCACACCTAAACCTAGTTTCCTTCCCTATCGACATGCGAGAACTGCTGCCAAACTGTTGATTTAAAGGATAATAATCTAACAAATTTACAGTATTAAATATCACAATAAAATTGACAACTTACACGAACGAAACGTTACCAAGAGCGACGACAATCGTTAGGTGTCAAGTTAAATGAGTGTTGTCAACAATAGTGTACTCAATTGTAATTAATAGTGGTTTAAAATAGAACAAGAAGGAAAAGTACTCGCGAGGCCGACGGCGGCTCGCGCGATAACCTGCGACCCGGCTCACGACTGACGACTACATGACCGCTCATTACTAACTACTTAATAACACAAATCTACTTGTACACGATAGTCGTTTCATAGCAAACAAATGCAACGAGTTCTCCGGCGATAAAGGATCTTCAAACGTCTTTGTCTGAGTTGCGGGGTTTGTTAAAGCTAGCGAAGCGAGGTAGAATTAAATTCCCCTCCTAAGTTATAGGTGCGTGTATAGGAAAACTGAGGCCGAACGATTTGCATTCGGATCTTCCAAACGAGATACAAAACAAACGTAAGGATCATTACTGGCCAGCAACTGCTGTTTTAATTCTACTCAAAGTTATATGAACCACGATCAATTAAAAGACAAAGTTCAGGACCTCCTTTAACACCTTTTGCGAGACACTTATGGTTTCCCCGTTGCACCATGTTGACATTGTGTCACATTTAGGTAGTGCCTGCGTAGTATTGTTGACATCCATTCTTCGAGAGTAACTGGTGTAGTTATAGTAAATCGGAAAACTAAGGTGATAGCTTTTATTCAAAAGAAGAACATTATTGCTAAATTCGTATTTACAAACAAGTTGATTTAAGTATTTCCAAAACCATTTTGAATGGTACTGCCAACGTGTTTTTATATAAAACTTCAGTGAGATCCAGATTTTATATTGAAGTTTAGTTAAAATCGAGTTATCGCCCGACATGATTCTCAATTTCATAAACGTTAGAATTCGGTATACATTGCTTACCCACTATGATGTTAAGTCTGTAGCGTTACTTGTCGCCACAGTAATGTACGACGAATTGTCATTGTCACCTGTCGCCTGCCGCGTTTATGAAATTGGTCCCAGTCCGTGGTCCCTCATGAGCCCCCGCGGTCATCGTCGCTATGTGTCACCGTCGAGCCACGGCCGTGGGGGCTCATGAGTAAAACTACGAATTGGTCCGAAACATGTTGGGCGATAACTCGGCTTTAAATACGTGAGTGATCCGATTATTTTAATATGACTGGCAACGTGGATATCTGGTTTTAATTCCTCCACTTTATAGTTTTCAGAAATAGAACACCCGTGTTGGAATTTAATTTAAAATGTGTCATGGTCATGATCAACAGCCAAAAGTTTGCTTGTTGAAGAATACCAGTGTGACAGCAAACTTATGAATGTTGGGCGTGTGCTGCATAACACACACAGACGAACAGATCTAAGGATAATCATATTCACATTACGTATAAAAAGCAACATTTCAAGACTTTGATCCGGACACATGTATAATGAAATGGCATGTTCCGTAATGAATTACTGTTATTTTTTTCATGGTTGGCGTAGAGTCATATCTTTCAGAATAGGTAATAATAATTAAAACGGTAAAATCGCTCTTGTTATTTTAAAAATCTATTAATCGCAAATATTTGATAGAATTTGACGTTGTGAAATTTATTTTTTCATGTTGATTTTTTTGTTCAAATTTTTAATACACCAGTCCAGTGGGATATATATTTTTCGAAATTGATTTTTACATGCTTTAAGTGTAATACTTCACTCGATAGCATTTAAAGTTGTTGTTTTTTTGTGCCACAATCCGGCATTTTATTTTTATTTTATTTCCATGTATCCAGTATCACCTGTTAAGTTTTTACAAGGGAACAAAAAATTGTCATACATAGACTCATTTAAAGGTGAAACATATAACATATTGTTTATTATTTATAATATATGGGTAAAAATACATATAGCGCAAGAATGACTTCAAAAATTCACAGTAAGTAATTTTATAGAGATGCAATTAAATATGTACCTATACAATAAATTAATATGCACAATAGGTATCCCTGTGTAAATTAAATAACAATTATGCCATATGGGTTGCGCTATCATTTAAGTACTACTCGTACTTTTTTATGATTCTACCTTATTTACCACCCGGAAAATACCTTCACAATGGCATTTTCTGAAGGGTGAGGGGAAGGGTAACAATAGTTGATTTCCCGGTAACCGATACTTAAAGCCAGAGGTAAATACCCATATGATCTACTTACCCAACAATACTCGCACTCTCCTTTTCCTCCCGTTCCCAGAAGAAACGATAAGGTTTTCGTAAAATGTTTGTTGTTAATGGAAACCGGAGGAAAATAGCGACGATGCAAAAGTTGGTCCGCCGTCGGCAAACGGTTTAGGTCCGCTAGTGTACCTAACTCAGTGTTCCGGGCTGGCCTTTGACGCGGCAAATTGTTACGTAGGTACCTACCTAGCTTGGTAAGTGATTAACGTGGTGCATAAACAACGCTCAAATCGCTCAACTCTCTTACATAATCATAAAAAATACAAACCGATATGTTGCTCAAACAATAACGTACGTTTACTGAAAAACTAGCATGAAATGAATAACAATGACGTACTACCAACACCGCCGGTTGACACAAGAATGATTTATATGAACCTAGAACAGATAGATAGATAGTGTGCGCACGAGTGTTTATAATCGAAGAAAGAAGAATAAACTCATGATAGCAAGACAAAGATGATAGCGAAAATCAGATAAATCGTTTTAACTTTTATCAAAGAAGGACTCCTATCTAATACAATTTACATAAATACCTATCTTCTAGCGATCGGGTTACGGGCTTCTCGGTAATCACATAACATGTTACATTTACCGATGATAAGCGCTAAAAAGAGCACTTAACTAATTACGTATGAAATGCCTTCTTTGAACTGATAAAATAAATATACGACACAAGTGTACGCTCTGCCGTTACTACCACATTTTATTAGCTGGCAGATAAGTGGTCGATTCCATTCCTGGTCTTGATGCAAGGAGTAAACGATGCTAAATTAAATAAACGATGTCCAGCCAGATACCCGGCGGCGGTTGCAAAGAAAACAAAGAGATATCGCTGCCTGTGTCACAGCACACGATAGTGTTAACGATATACAGTAAATATAGGCGTGCAGCACAGGGTCACAGTATAGATATAACCAGTAAGGAATCTACGTACAAACGCTCGGAACCGACGCACGCACACAGATGCACGCTCAACACGGCCGCTAAGGCTGCTAAGGCGGCCGTCAGTCGCGTTAGCAGCCTTAGCGGCCGTGTTGAGCGTGCGTCTGTGTGCGTGCGTCGGTTCCGAGCGTTTGTACGTAGATTCCTTACTGGTTATATCTATACTGTGACAGGGTTGTGTTGTGTCGGCATGATGGTGTGTGTGCGGTTATCGTGGGTCGCTACCGCCTACTACGTCGCGATAACAGCTATCAGCTGGGCTCGATAACGCCTCGCATACCTGAACATTTTGCCTCTAAACGCATGCTCAAGTACGACGCGAAGGTAATTAAGATACATGAATGAATGCTGTTGGCAGGGCTAATCTATTGTTTGCTACTAATTAGTAATTGCATTGCGGAAAAATAGTGGCACGTCGGTGTACAATTACCAACAATAACTACAAGTTTTCGCTTTACTGGCTTATTGGAGTTTGGCATTGTTCGTATTTTGTTAATCATAGGGTTAACACATACACTTATATTGTTGGCTCCGTACCCCTCCAATGATGAGTTCATTCTTATTTCAAGTTCAATCTTATTTCTGCTGTCAGTGCAAGAGGTATTTATTCTATTTAACTAGAGTACCCACTAGCAGTTTTTGCTGGCTTTGGGGAACCTTCGTTCTATCTACGTTATTGGCCTTACATGAGTAATGAGTTTATAATTATATGTGCGTCCCTTTCTTACGACACTATATAGTTTGACAGAGATGCAAGGAGGTATAAATTAAACCTGGGCCGGTCATGTTAAGGTTACTAAATATCATCACACTCTCCCTCACATTTCAAGGTATATTTGTCACTTGTGCTTCTTAGAACAATGAAGATTTCGTATAGAAAATATAAAAATAGGAGTACTGTACTTAATTAAAAAAAACAATTTGATGGAATTAAGTTCACTTACTATTTACTAATTATAAATATTTGATCTTAGTTTGAGTTTAACTTGCCATATTTTTATCCGACTATTGACATGAAGCATTATACCATTTTATCAATATGTACCTATACTAAAAAAAGGTTTTTCAATCTGGCAGTGTCATTTAAAGTATTGTTTGCAAATAAACATTTACAAATATACTTAACTCATTTATTTTAATGGATATTAAATGGTTGCTTGTTCGGTAAATTGAATATTTCATACATGTTTAACTAAGTGTTAATTTTTGTTACGTAAACCTTTTTTTTCTTAACTTGAAAATAAAGCAGCGTTTTACTTTAATATCAAACTACGTTTACCACGATACATCCTGATGCTGCTTAATTGCCAAGTTCTGAAAAAAGAACCTTGTCCATTTCTATATCTACGGTTTAAGAATCCGATAAGGATTTTGGCATGGCACCCGTTTCGGTCTCAATTCATTTATCGGCGACACAGTCAAATTTCGAATGTCGTTTGTACCGCACTTGCCCTCTTTTTTCACATTTATGTTTGCAGATCGATTTGGTGATCTTTGTAGCTAAGCATAATGCTACAAAGATCACCGAATCAAGCTCGGGTCTCAAAATATCATAATAATTGTAATGTTGCAATACTATTCCCACGATTTGATGAAAACGAGCAGGTTTCTGGTTGCGATATATCAACAACGAGAGCTCGGTGTCCCGTTGCACCCGCAGACGACGGTTTGGCTGAGTTTCAAAACAGTATCCAATACGATACGGAAGATAGTTTACAATATTTTGATTTGTTCTGTGCAAATCATTAGGTTGTTTTAATTACATATTTACAAAGTCGATTTGTTAAGTGGAAATAACAAATAAAACAATACAGAGATACATATAAATAACTTAAACTAAAACTATGTCTCCCAGCGGGGCTATTCTCGGTTTATGCGAGATGCATCTCGCACGAAAACAACTGTCAATTCCCTTGGAAATCAGTCACTTTTTGACGGATCTCGCACGTGAGATGCATCTCGCATGAACCGAGAATTGGGGTCCACGTCAGATCCCTGCGGGAGTAAACATCAATAATTTACAACACAGCATAACGTTTTGCTTAAAGGTCATCACTTTTCTTAAACTGAAAAATCTGAGAAGGCACATAATTTGGAGCTATTACTATACATTGTAATATTAGTTAGTGCCCTTTGTGATCCAAATATAAGTTACACTTTAATGTTAACAAGTACTGAACGTATTAAGGATTAATAACGTTCCTTTGTTTAGTAAAGTTAACAACGAGGGTTGTTTGCAGTCCTAGTTTGCTTCGTAAAGGTTAAGACTCGTTCAAAGCCTTTAGGTACCCAAAGTTTTTAACTTTTACTAAATCCATTGTTAGGATTGTTGAGAAGAGGAAGAACTCTGTGAGCATAAGGCCGAAGTTATATGCTACGTCAACAAAACTCCAACCCAAAACAGTACCAAGTAAAATAGTAAGAGACTTCTTACCATTTGATGTAAAACGTTTGATTTACAAAGAAGGTACAATTTTACTAATGTACAGAAGATATGCATAGTTAACATTTTTTATATGGACAAATTGGACTACCAATGAAGCTGTTGTCTAAGTTTAAAATCCAACGAAATCTCTATACAATACCTATCTATTTTATATGTTTGTGGGTGATATCGAAATTATTATTTTATAAAAGTTTTCAGTCTTATTAATTTAATTATAGAATAAAAACAAGTCGTGTGCAGTTTCATAACACCTGTTAAGTTATCAATCATAGCAATGTATTTAATCTAACGTCTTCGATGAATAGCGTGATTGATAAAACGATAAGGCACAC
Source organism: Ditula angustiorana (assembly GCA_963691745.1). Classification (NCBI taxonomy): domain Eukaryota; kingdom Metazoa; phylum Arthropoda; class Insecta; order Lepidoptera; family Tortricidae; genus Ditula; species Ditula angustiorana. The sequence goes on from OY829484.1 coordinate 9,472,551, forward strand.
ATTTCGTTAATAAATTTGGCAGGTATATTTTTGAATGTATTCGTAGGTGTTTACGCATGTAATAACATCGGTGAAGTGCGAGACGGACATGTGCACCGGGTTCCGTACCAACGCACGGACAATCATCGCAATTAGTCTATTTTTCGTATAAATTCTTTGGATATAGTATTACAATTTCACCAAGTTTAACGTCTGTATCTTTTGCCGTGCTTTTGTTTGTAATGCTCAGTACGTTTTTTTAAAGTAACTTATACATATTTTTTTAAATGCTGTAGTATTAATTTGTTGTAAAAAGAGAGCCACTACTTGCGAACAGTGTTGAAAAAAAGTTATGAACTCTCAATGTTATAAAAATAGGTATAGTCGACCAAGAAATTGCTTGACCACTTTTCGACTGTATTACAAAAGGATAAGGTACAAAAGTGGTCAAGCATTTTCTTGGTCGACTATACAAACAATTATAATGCTTAACTTTATACCCGTGTTTAAAAATAAATACATTTGTTCGAGGAGTTGAAATACTGTTACAGATATGCGTGGAAGATGAGTGAGGAGGCTTTTTCCCAAAAGTGGGACAGTACAATGCTAAAAAAAAATACAAGTTACAGAAAGTAGCAAGTTACTGTTCTGCTATCCTGATCGATATCAAAAGAAATCAAACGTGCACCCATATAGAGTGACCTTTGAGTGTTTTCCCGCCTTATAAAGTTATTTATAGCTCTTACCTAAGTGCACTCAAGTGCGCTATTGTTAAAGTAGTGAGGCTGGATAATAATGACACCAAAGGTTTTATGTATTCAGCAAACAAAAGACCTTTCTTCATGCCTGTTATACGCACCTAGATCTAGAGTTATTAACATACTGTATTTACCAACCAAACACCTACATTGTTACTGTATTTAAACAATGAGGTGTATAAAGGGTGTTATTTTTCAACATTGCCCTTTGTTTGTATTGCAGTGCGACTGACGTATGACGTCTACACTTTACCTTCGACTTGGTATACATAACGCCATTTATGATGAGCTAGCTAGCTGGTTTTATTTATTACTGGATGCGGGTGGTAGGACCTTGTGCAAGGTCCGTCCGGATCGCTACTACCATCTTGCTCGCTACTCCTGCCGCTAAGCAGCAGTGCCTGCACTGTTGTGTTCCGGTGTGGAGAGCAAGACTGCCGGTGTAATTACTGGCACAAGAGATATTCCATCTTAGCCCTCTGGGTTGGCAATGCATCTGCAACCTCTTTGGTGTTGCGGGTGTCTATAGGCGGTGGTGATCACTTACCATCAGGTGACCCACTTGCTTGTTTGCCTTCCTATTTTATAATATAAAAAAGCCCGCCCTGGTTTCGCTCGGGTACAATTAGGACGTAATGTAATGTTTTAGGACGTAAAACATTCAATCAATCAATCAAATCAATCAATCAAAATATTTATTGCTTTGTCATGAGTTATACAGATGTTATTAAGTTTAGTTCGTTGAAAAAATTTGTAAATGACAGTGCAAACCGTATCAAAATCCGTTGCGCGGTTTAGATGGAGTAGGCAAAAATAACCACATATAATTTTGATGAGTATTTTTAACATAACAACCCACTTTATATGGAATAGTGAAGAAAACGAGCATGCGGGTCATGTGATGATAAGTAATCACTGTCGCACATGGGAACCAGCGACCACAAGTGGCTGTGGATGGCTGATCCGTTGCCCGCCTTAACCCTCTCCCCCTTGGGTCTCTGATTACTTCATGCTAGTATTTTGTGAGTGTGGTACCACCACGGTCTAGCCGGTATGTTTGTACTGCAACCAGCAACTGACTACGGTGTGGCTCTACCACTAAATAAATTATTGATACACTTTTTTACCACTCTCTGTAGCTATGTTAAAAAAATAAATTTTATTTAATTTATGATATTTCAAGGAAAGTTTCGAAGCGTAGGAAATTGGGCATAATTTTTCGTCTTAAAGTAAATATTACGAGGACGGAAAGTTTATCTTTTCCCTTTAGAGCGGTATCTTTTCAGAGCCAACAATAATGGCCGACGGAGCGGCGAGTTGTGGTAGGCCGTCATAAACGCTCTCCGCCGGGAGTCATCTATTTAAAGCGGCGAATACCAAAATAATTTAAAATAAATCTTTACGTGCGTACGTAAACAATTTTACGTGTAGACTCGTAATTTAATGCCGAGATAGTTGTTACCGTTTACTTGCGTACAAAAAGTAGGCGGTTTATTTTCTTACATGAGAGCCATGTTGCCCATAAAAGATATTTAAAATAAACAGCTATTCAGCTATTTATATTCAACAATAGAAAATTTTTAAACAGTTTAAAAATACTGTTTTTTTGGATTTTTTGTTCTTAATGTAGAACACAAAAAAAGTATTTAATATTATTTTCATGCGTTGTCATCTGTTATTTTAATATTGTTATATTATGTTTAGACCAAACAAAGTGACACTGGTTGGCACAATAATGTCAAACTAGAGCTTTGACATGCGTTACGCCGGGTTCCGGAGCCGGTACTGTAAACAAGACCAAAACAACGGCTCTCCTTGATCATTCTGGCTCGTCTCACCTCGCTCTACACGGACAAAAGTTGCCTAATAATTTCAATGTAGTTGTTCTCTTTTACCAAGAATAAGAATTATTTGGATAAAGTAATGTGTTACATTCACAGCTCGTCTAATCAATGGGCTGGGTGTGGGTGTCTGCGCGGCGCCGGCGCCGTGCTACGTTGCGTCACTGCTTTCGCGGACTCGCTGTACTATAGACTTGCGAAATACGCTTATGCAAGAAGAATGCTAGGCAAATAGGCCCAGGCGAATGTTACATCGCTAATAAGCATGCATGTTTGATTCAGCGCCTACCGAATGCAACCGACGAAGTGTTATGCACCAGCTCAGTCACGGCACTGCGCCATAGTTCGGGCGAAGCGTAATAATTACGTGAACTCCCATAAAAACGCTAATGCTATCAGAAACGCTCAATATACCAAACATGTCCAAAATAAACACTCAACATTTTTATACAGAAAACTAAGAGAGCACAAAAGATTACATCACTCGTGACAAATTTGAGAAATTAGTTTATTCCACGCTTCAGTGGCTTCGCTGTTTATATTCATGCAAAAAAATGAAACGCTGTCTCGTCAGTCAGACAGAAAACGGTGTAGTGGTTGAAAAATTACTATGTTTTTACACTTTGAAAAGTATACCTACTCAGCGATTTAGTGGTTTTTATCTGGTAAAATTGTACAGTCGACAGCGTAGATGAAAAAATCTACACGAGCTCTTACTGTCCTGTCAATAGAGTCAATCATGTCTTTTTGAACTTTTTGACTGTCAGATATATCTGCTGCTCATTGTAATGGCAGGGACTAGCGAAGCCGCAAGTCATTTGGCTCGCCTCTGCACTGGGGCTGCCACAATTGAGTCGCTGTGCGTGCGGATGAATACAAGTTATACGATATTTAGACAGAAAGTCATACAGTAGGACGTTACTTATACCTAAGCGCCGTTTTTGTTCGAAGATAGACTTCTGTACCTATTTGTACTATATTCTGTGGAAATGGGTAGAAAATAATTACAATGTAACATGTGTAAAGTCAGTAGCAACATATCCACCCAGTCGACGAGATCAGAAAGATCTGCCCTCTACCCTATTGTCAATAGAGCAAGAGTTTGTGCGGATGTTTAAGACCTCTACAAGTGTTCGCCACTTGTGCTACATACTGTACAACATTTGACACTCTGCTATAATTTATCATGACATAAATGACGTAGATTAGTGATTCTTCAAAAAATTATATGTAAAAATAGTCTGGAATCCGATCGACGATAATTATGATAGTGATTATTATCAGCAGTATAAGTGTGCACGTAATTTTATACTGTTGAAACAATTACAATGTACATAATTTTAGTCTATTGCGTGACTCAGTGGAGTAATACAATTGCTGTTCAATCAATTATAAGTTTGCATCGGTTGAATGATAAAATTACTTAGTACGAGTATATGCACTAACATTACTTTTACATAACAAATTATAGCTTTTATTTTCACTAGATTCTTTTACCATCACTCTAACCACACGTCAGAAACATGTAATTTGCACACGCCTGCCGTGATATTGGCACTTTGTTAACCAACTTACGTAACCGTGGTTATTCCTGAAGACCTACTTCAGCTCGAAATTTTATCGTTACAGCCAATCCTAAGGAAAGCCTCAAAGTGGCATAAACAGATCGATTGAGGCAATTGAGGTGTATAAATAGGTACCCATATCTCTTAGCAACCGGAAAAAAGGATCAAGGCTCGGAAGTTTTTTAGGTGTCGATGTTGAAGTGCTTGAGAGGAAATGCTTCTCAATTTTCATATATGTGCGATACTCATTAGAATACCGGTAGTATTAACAGCTTTTAAGCAAGCGGTGTAAAATTCAACACCATTCGTTTCTACTACTTTGTTGCAGACATGGGTCAGCTTCGGCGTTGCCAGTTCGTTGAACGTTCATTCTAAGACGCTGCCTTGCGGAAGTCGATCGGTGGCTTGAGCACTGTGAGCTCCGGTAAAAGGTTAGCTTCGCTGCTTGCCAACAATACAAAGTAGTTTAGTAACGCTAGGTTAAAGCTATTATTAAGTTCTCATAACTGGTAATTTAACTGATGTTCGTGCAGTAGCGGTTTCATATCTAGGCCTATTTGAACAAGAGTCAGTTACTAGCTTTTAATTTTTTGGCCAACTTTGTACACCTTTATGTTTAAGACTGTCGTTCAGTGAATCATTTCCTTAATACATACTAGTTTAAGATAGGATGCTCTGAGGAATAAGTTATATTTGACCTAGACGTGTTTGGGCTGCGAAAAGTTGGATAGAATATACAATACCTTCAACGTTAGTCAGTCATTTACAGTTACTATGGTAGACTGTACGCATTCATTACAAAATTTCAAATGGTTATCATTTCTCATCATGACAGCGAGCACCATGTCATGTGCCACATATCACTTATATAATAAAAAGTAATGGCATATTAGTTGCGTTTCTAGCTACGACATTTCAACTTCGACCTTAAAAAGGCTTACATCACGTAGAAAGATCATACAGGTACAGGTTTATAGTAACCTGTTTCTAATAATACACGGTGGGTATTTCCGATTCCTACTCGTTAGCAGCTGGCGACGTCAAACGTTGTTTATTATTTGTATTGAACTCTACATCGACTCTATATTTTATTAACAGTTGTTATAACAAGAAATAGTAATAATATATAACAATGTGTAAATAACTGAAAATTACAACAACGTTTTTAGAAATAAACTTATTTGAGAGGAAGACTCTTCCCATGACCATTGCAACTTGGAAAAGGGATTGAGATGCTGGGCCATGTGTCTTAATCAAATGCGAGGTCTTACTGTTTTATTTCGCAACGACATAAGACCTTCACTTTTCTTCACTTAATCGAACTTCACGTAGCAGGTATTCTTTCGACAACTTTGGAAGGTTCTGGAATCTCAATTGCGAATTACCTCCCGGAATTAAGACAGTAGAATGTATGTGCAAAGTTGTGTCATTCTTATAAACAGACGTGGATAAGGGTTTGTGGATCCCGCTGATAATAAGTTGAGTAAAATAGTCACACTGAAGAGTTAGTATTAAATATCGACCACTGTATTCACTATACTATGATTCCACAGTAAGGCAGCCCTCGCAGCAGTTTAACGTTACTAGTCGTTAAACAAGATACTTAATATTTGAGTATTATCATAGTGCGTTGTAGCAAACAACAACGAATACACATAGTTCAAAATGGAAATCGCACAAGTGTTTTGCAAGGTGTAGTTTACAAAACTCCAATATGTTTTACATTGATGCAATAAGTGAAATCGTGTGATAGAACCGACGTGCCTAACTTATTATTTGATTCGAATTCGCGGCTACCTCGCCTACAAGTTAACCGGCGCGGTCAATTAAGTTTCATACCAGTTTTGATGGCGTTCGTTAAGAGTGTGGGCTAGGCAAGGTTGGCTAGTATCGTTCACGGTTAGTTAGCACGGCGTGGTGCGCCGGCGCAGGCAGCGGCAAGGCCGTGGCGCGCACGTGTAGGCGTGACGTCATACACGCACGCACTGACGCCGCCGCGTTCAAGTTCAATGCTGTCTTTTAATTTATTGTGCCACCTAATGCTAGCGACGAGCTAAATGTCTATCACTGCTGTATCATAACTTTAATGTGCCTAATAGCAAGTAATAAAATGCTGGGTTGTGAGGCAAGTTTTGCTGCAGTCATATTTAAAGTCCATACTTGCAACAATCAACAAAGCACCAAGCGCGAATCCAGGGGAGGGGAGTCATGGGGGTAATGATCCCTTCTGAGCTGGGTCCAGGTCGACCACCGGTGGTTTTTCTAACCAATCATCGATTACCCGTCCTGACTGAACTTTGAGTACGTGCCTCCCCCACTCCCCCTGACTCGAAGGCTGGATCCGCCCTTGAAAAGCACTTACTACTAGAGCCCAACTAGCTTGTTGGAATTTGATAGTATTGTTCTTTGTCATAAAAACAAAAACAGATTCAATGTGACTTCTGGCTGCTCATAAATAAATATTTTCTATGCTCTAAGTACCTACGACATGTTGGTTAAATCAAATGTGACCTTACGAGTGTTGTCACGTTACGCCTACACGTACACCTACCACAGTGCCTACATTAGAATATATTCTTAAGGACTCAGGTTATTCGATAAAATATATTTAGCCCTATCTTTATTGCAATGTCACATTCGAAAACTCATTCACCCACGCAAACAGGATCGCATAAAATAAATGCAGATTTAGCTACCGCATTTTTTGTCAATCGTTATGTAATAACGTCAAAGAGAGAAACACATCCAGTGGCGTATCGTTCCATGAAACATGCGTTTTGAAAACAGACGCTCGCGCGGCCCATTGACAAAGGTTCTTTGAAGAACGCGTGCGCAACTGTCAACAGGCGCAATCGCGACCGGCCGTATGCCGCCCATTGTGACGTCAGCGCGACCACATCCGCGTTACCCGCTCTCACTTCCAAATATTTATTATTTACGCTTTCAATTCGATACACAATGTTGCTGCATGTTGCTCGCCAGTACCTACTGTTTGACTACCTATACCTAATTTAAATCGGACTTACACGAGCCCATCTTATTGACATTCGGAATTAAACTCGCGTAATAGATAAATGTACGTACACAAGCTTTTAACAAACATCACGTGTTAGCAATGTCGGAGTCTAGGATTGATAATGATTCCAAACCCGTTTCTCGACGTCGAGGTTATAAATACATTACCCTGGAGATAAATATTATTTGGCTAATTTGATGTCGCCCAAATGAATGCGGCTCACGTAAACACTGATAAACAGGACGGTAGTTTATCGCGCTCGCAATGTTTAATTTAGACGCCATGCCTGTACCTACCCACGCACATATATGTCACATGCAGTTCCGAGTCCCACTTTGCACGGGTCATCTGATATAGCGACGGCAGCTGTTTACCGCGCGCTATCTTATCGCCCGAACATGATACCAATAATTCATATTGGCATGCAGCTAGTAATATATGTAGATATGAATGTCGCTGCATGGCGAAGTAAGTGCAACAAATACTATGTAGATTTTTGTATCCACTAATTTCGGTAGAGTGTCATATCACAAATCAATTCTAAAATCTTAACTTCAAATACTCTTCTCTTCGCGATAGGCATTCAAGATATTCTAATACAATAAAAGTTTCATCAGAAATGGGTAAAAGTAAGTCAAGCAAACGATAGGATACCTGCTAACAAGCATAAAAAATGTTGCCTAGCACAAATATGCAACCAGAACTTATCATTCCAAGTCGCATAGAAACGGCAAAATTGTGTACATAACAACGTCTCGACCCGTTATTAATTTTAACCAAACTATCAACATAAAGTACGATAACGGGCTGTTTTGAACACCGAGATTCGTTTGGTGCGAATCTAGTGAAAACATTGTACACGTGATGCTTTATCATCAATACATCAGTAACGACTTCACTGTTTGTACACTATTTCAAAGTAGGAACAAGATAATTTCATGTCACTAGAGGGTCACTGATAACCGTTTGATCTACAGTTTAATAATTATTCCAATAATATTGCGTTGGAAGAAAACACCCACTTCTTGCAATACCTAGGTATTGCTTACAAATTACAATATTATCATATTTATCATACCTGCTGCTAAATAAACAGCGCAGTAAGGCCACTATCAACGGCTGCTAGGTTGGACGCGAGTGCGACTTATCGGTGGCTACTTAGCATACAATCGGTGGTAATTCCTTCGGTTGGGTTAGTCACGCAGCTATCTCGCTTAGTATTCTAGAGGCGACAATTTGCCTACGCGTGTTGATGGCTGGATGGAATCTGAACGAAGCGGTAACTGTTCACATGAGCGAGGTCAGCGTAATATGTTAGGAGATACAAGGTGGAACAACTGACATGACTCTAGGCGCGGCAAAAAAACCCTGTTGTAGATAAAAGTCAGGTTGGCAATGTTTCAACTATTTATGACTATTTTGCCTACGGGTGCGATTCCCATAGCATATTTTCATCAGGTTAAGTTACACACGTCGTCCATTCCAGAGTAGATGGTTAGTTAGCTATGATTTGAATTTGGAGATATTGGAGATATGAATCCAATACGTGATGGCTGCAATTTAACTTTTAAATTTAAGTCTTGTTTTAAATTTGTATCTAATAAAAACAAGAGAGAGTGAATAAAAACAAATGTGAGTGCCGCATGGTTGGCAAGCCACGGGCAGTCTTGGCAGGTCGTGTGATGACCGCTATTCAAGGGGATTGATTAATCGCACTGTATTATATTGGCAGCAGCTAACAAACGCACACAAAAGGCTCCTTTGAAAAATTCGCTCTGGTTTATCGGGAAAGGCTAACGCAAAGTCAACAAGCTATGTTGACGTTGGAATCAGACAAATCCAGGCTAGCTACAATTCATGATAACTTAACAGCACGCGGCACGCAGTCTATCAAACCTTTCATATAAACGCAAAACCTTTTGTGAATTAATTGCAAGTAAATCATCCATGTTAACGGTTAAAGGTTAAAGATATTCGTTATTCGGATTATAAATTTAGGGGGAAACGTAACACAACGTTTTAATGATAAGGGAGCGGAGTTTGCACGAGCCACGCCGCGCTCCGCCCGGGGCTGTCGTACCTGCGAATACATGGCTGTCCTCAACAGCTCTCTTCATTGACGTCAGAGAGTGTTAGGTACACCGGTTTTGTTCTTCCTTGGACTTTGATTTGACCGATTACTTACCATTTACCATGATAGTGAATTATTAAATCCAATGTAATATTTGTTTAAGTAAGTCGGTAACACAAAACTAACAAAGAGAATTATGTAATGATTTCGTTTAACCAAGGTGTCTTCTAATGCTTGTGTTAGTGTAGATAGAGTGCGGAGCCAGCCGGCTGTGAAGTGAGCAAGTCTTTCACGGTTCAACCACTCCATTTGAAACATTATTAGAAGGTTCAATGGGAATTTAATTTTGATAGCGCAACTGCCCACCCGGTACTTCACGCTTCGCTACTCCCATCTTCCTAAGTTGCTTTGAATAATTTTAGCCTGTTTGGGTCCGCTCAGTGCGACTTTGCTCCACATAATATACTTAATATATCTCAAAACCGGTAAATATTAAATACGTGGCCGTCTATTTAGGAACTTAATTTATAAATGGACAATAAGTCAAATAGCGTGATGGCTTTATAGCTGAAAATTGGACAGACAAAACAAACCGAACCGAACAATGAAAAAAGTTGGTCATCAGACTCATAAGTGCTCTAAGTATCTGAGTGATGGGAATAGGTAGTACTCTTTAGTTCGTTTCAACGTGATTAGACGCCGGCGGCGCGACGTTCCGGGAATAGATACCGAGTGTATATCTGGGTCAGTTATTAAAAAACCGAAGAAAATGTATAGGAAAATCATTTTCTTCAAAGTTTGCCTGGTTACAAGGGTTGTTTTTATTGAGGCTATAGGCAGCCTATAGGTTGTTTTTTCCGGTGTGATATGGCGTTCTGAAATAATGATTATTTAGTATCTACTGGGCGCGTGGCGCGTGGGCACTAACTCCGCACGTTTCACTTCCGTACAACAATTTTTAACAGTTACGAGTACCTTCATTATTACCAAAATAACTTACTGACTTTATACCTTCACAACTGAATTCTTAACGAACTGAAAGTAAACAAGGTCGCAAGTTATTTATCTGCGTGTTTTAAAATAGAACTTTTGAATAAGATTCACAAAAGAGCACCCACGCAACGTCAGGCTTTCGTTATTCTTATTTTGGACTTGTTAGAATAACTATGTAACGAAATAATGTTAAAAAATGCTATTTACCTATCTGATATTACCAACTTGCTTTGTATTAGTGTTGCAAAAAATTACTTAAAGCAACGGTTAATTGAACATTTTAGTGCCTGTTCTACCTGTTCTTCTTTGGACGTTAAATTATTTTAAATAGGTAGGTATGTTTTCTAAATTGGCTAAAGCGTATTATTACAGACCTGAGAAAAAGACTCCACGTGCAAGCATTACTCATTGGGCAACATCTGACTAGACAGAAAGTGAGTTATTAAACCAATATTGCAGCGCAGCATTACTTCGGGTATCAAGTCCAATTGGAAATTAGATTGAAACCAAATTAGCTAATTGCCAGTCACCGGTCAATGAACTCCCTAATGGAATGCAATTTGAATGTATTTTTAACGCATACCAATAGTTCTTTGCATTACAAATTAACTGTAAAACTTTTCGACCTATCAAGTTATACAGATGTGTTAAAATATATTTTAAGATAAGTAAATTAGGACGTTGAAAGCGTGTATACAAAGAAAGGCAGCGGGTATATTAACGCATGGGTGGAGAATTGATGTTAGGATGCAAGTGATTATCCAGACGAGTGGCTTGTTGCGACAGTGCTGGCGCCAGTCGGTAGGTAGGTACGTCAGTCGGCGGCGTGGGCGACGTTTGCAGCGTCGTCCGTATTACTTGCTGCTTCAATCATAAATATGGATACCTGTTAACATAACACGTTAGCATACCATCTTTATGTATTCCCTAGCGTCCACTTCAGCGCGTCACTTGTGTTAAATATTCTTCTAGTAAAGGAACTCAATTGTTTACTAGATATTGCTCATCTATAAGTGTAAATGGTTGGAGAACAAAACGTGAACGAAGCTAACTACCGATAGATGTAAATATTTTCATGGTGCTCGTTCGTGCGCCGCTCTTCCAAAAGCTAGATATTGCTATTCCATAAAAGACTAAAAGTAAAAGCTTCCATAATTCTACAAACATAATGTGAACTATTGTTGGTGTATTGTTGTTGTTGTTGTATTGTGTATTTTGAGCTTTTATTTCAAGTTCACGGTTTCCATTCGCTGAATAATCAAATATTGTAATAAAAATCCATCCATTTTCTGTTGATTGATTGACTTGTATTTGTACACACGTGTAGCTATGATGGCAATACCTACATGCATTTATTTGGTAAATATGATCCGTTACTATGCAGCTAGTCCGTTTTTGCACAATGATGCTCTTCGATGGTTAAAGCTTAAAGTTGTAAGGTACATACTTGTTTCCATGTGTTATTTTGATTTTGAACACGCGCTGCCAGTAAATGTTTGCGCTAGAAACGAAATATTTTACTTGATGTTTACAATTAGTCTCTTGGCACTAAGATTATGCCTTATTGTCAATTCAAATATCAGACAAAGACATCGAGGTCTAAGCGTATCGATGGCCTTGTTTGGAGATGTCAGTGGTCCTGATTAAAATACAAGATTGTCCTTAAAGTGCACCAGCACGTAGGCGTGGTGGTTTGCCTCGGCTCGCTTATTGCGTGATCCACTCAATAAAACTGCTGTTAAACCTCGAATTGGCCGTTTAAACGAACGTACCGCCTCTTTGTATGTCCGCTTCGAGCTCTAAGTCTAGCAATTTACTTTACTGCCCAGATAGTTTAAATTTCCTACGATACCAGTTGAAAACATTATGGCCAAGACGTCAGAACTAGTTCTGCATCTAGATATTGCGGCAACACCGTTATTTATATTTGTGACAATTGATAACTATTTTGTACTAAACGGGTATTAATTACACTATTTTTAAAAACATGAACTCTGTCATGTTGATAATTCTATATGTTTGAATGTTTCATTTGCCATAATATAATTTTTCTGAGACCGTCGACCGTAAACATTTTAAGATATTTTAAAAGGATTATCGTATATTATTCATTAGATTAGGTTAGATTATGTTAAACATTTCTGAAAACCTAACGGTTTCAGCAAAATAACAATCATAAAAAATAAATCATTCAGGCATATGAAATTATAGAAATAGAACTCCTTACACAACTTCTTTGTAATCGTAACATAAAATAAAGAAGCAGTGATAAGTATCTTCAAAGCTACAATTATAAGAAATTACTAAATTACAGTTAAATATAACTAACTGATTATAATATGCATACTCGGAAGTTCATAGATATATAGATCGTTTTGATTGTACATAGTTAAATTTTTAAATTTCGTTTCCATTTAAACACTTTGATACCCGCAATGCAGTAAAAAAAAACAACGAAATGGAATGCACGATATTCAAGATCAACGACATCTCACGGTTCGGTAAATGGAACCCAAGTAGTACCCACTGTCCTTAACATACTGCTGGTTCCTTGATACCAATCAAAATGTAACTTTAATCGTATTGAAATTAGCTACACAGCAATTAACACGTCAGTTGCCTTTTTACCGCAAACAAGTAAGCTAAGTAATGTTGTGGAAACTTTACGTAACAGCTGTCGCGTGACTTGCCGAGCGTTCATTCAGCGAGGAGCGGTGCGACCGCACGACTCGCTCCACATACGTACAACTATAGATACCCTTTGTATGCTGCCTAAGTACCCTAAACGGCATACGCTCCAGCTAATCTCCTTAACTGTGGCTGAGATTTATGAGAAAGTCCTAAAAGGGTTGTTCGAATCCGTATCACACGTCTTTACACAGATTACACGCGCAGATAGCTGTAAGCGAAAGCGACCTCCTCGAGCGAAGCGTAAATGAACGTACCAGAAGGTTTGCACAATTTTGTTGTTGTTCGTGTTAAACTTACCATGCTTGAAACGATTGCAGTTTAATCTACATCCTTCCGTAGCTATTGCAAGCCTTTGATCCTGTTCACAGGCTGTGTGCAAATATTCCGGGACCTATGCTTGCGCGACAACTAATGGTCAGTGTGTAGACTTAGCGGGGTGATGCGCGCAGAAAACAGCTGAATCGTGATCAGCTATAGAATCTATATCGCATGTGTAATTGCGTTGTTTGTACGTTTATTGTCGCCTGAATTGAAACGCGGCGCCAGCTGCGGGGAACAGGTGCGATCATATCACACGCAGGCATAACGACTGGCTCCTCGCTTGCTAATTAATTTAACTACTAATGTAAATACCTACCCGTGTTTGCAAAGAGCACCAACACGATAATAATGGATGTGTTGCGGACGCAATGGCACCTAATAGCTACACCGGTACCTAATTTTTGTGCAGACCTGAAAGGAAGTGGGCTTATTTAAACGTAGGAAATAAATAAGTAATCATAGTAATCACCATCTGGAACACATGCAAGCCCATTTATTAATTTAAATACTAATTGAATGTTACGTTATTGAACTTATTGATGCTTGTATCGACTCCACGCTGTTTTTTATCTATCACGCTATATTGCGCTATCTGTCATTGAGTCCGGCGTAACGAGCTAACGCCAATGCCTTTCTTTTTTATTGCTGTTACACGTATATTCTTTCCGGCTTCTTTTTTATGGACTTTTTTGTATATTGGTGTGCAACAATGTGCATAAAGCAGTGTTATAGTACGTATTATTTCACAAGCGCATGAATGTTGAATACAGGTGGGCTGTAGCAGGTAGCTGCTGAGTGAAATATGCACCGCTGTATGTTTTGATTGCGTTATGTGGAGTAATCAAGGATAACCATTTGAAGCACAGTCCTGATACAACACTTTGCAATACAAACACAATTTGTCTCACTCTCCCGCGATGAATTCAAGTGTCCATTAACAGAATTCCCGTTTTCAGCCTTCCATGAATCCACGCTCACTTTCACCGCTCGAGCCTTTTGATTCAGGACCCATTCACGACCGTATCGCTTAGCTATCTATTCGAGTGTAATTTGCCATGGTGTGATTTCGTACGCGATACCGAATACCTTTCTACCCACATCTCATGCTTTACTATGTTGAATAAATTCAATGGATCCAAGTGGGTTGGAGCGATGACGATGACAGCTAGATGGTAACGCTCAAACCCATCCCAAAGCTTACATCATCTCTACAAGTAAATATGCGCGTAATAGTAACATTTGCTTTTCATGTTTGCCACATATTTTAGCAGCTGATTCATAATAAAATTATGCAAAGAACAAAGAGTACGAGACACTCTTACTACAGTCATTGTGCAACTCTAGGAACGCGGGGCCGGAGATAAAATACCTTAGATGAAATCATCAAAGTAAAGATCCGACAGTAAAACGCAAATCATGCTATTTAAAGAGAGACTTATAAGGGTTGCTTGAGTTAAACAGGTTTAGGCTTGAAGGATGAAAGAGTGCTATTAGTAGAGTGCCTGCGCAGAGGCTGCCCGCGCGGAAAATGCTGGGGTAATGGGCGAATAATCCCATCAATATTTATAAAAAACCTCTACGGGGATAGCGTCTATAAACGTTCATGTAAAAACATTCTCGCCAGATTGATAAATTTTAATAAAATCATAGGTTCTAGCTTTACAAAGAAGATATTTTCAGAATCTATAATTAACTTCGTCTATATGTACACGCGGGTGCTGGTTATCAGACTTGTTCCGAGGACTCTACAAAAAAATAAAACCTGAAAGCGAAATGTTCTCGTTTATGAAAGTTTGTGTCTGTGGGAGCTGGGGGCTAGCCTGGGGGAGAGTGGGCCGGGGAGGGGAGGAGAGGGGAGTAAGACGGCGGCGTGAATGGCGGCGCAAGGTCACGGGCGCCGGAAGTAGGTTACGGGCGGCGCCCTATCGACCCGCCGCCCGGCCGCCCGCCGCCCAGCGCGGCACGCGCCGTGCCAACTATTATATTATTATAACTAGTACAATGCGACCAATGTCTGCGTTACAATGTAGCGAGACATAATACGGCATTTGTTATTTATATTGTAAACGAAAGCTGGCAATTGTTAACTAAGAAGGCGCAATGCACATGGCCAGTATAGCTGAAACATAAATGAGTGTTCAGTGACAGAAAAACTACCATCAAAAGACGTTGCGTGGCATCAACAGACTTATGATACCATTAAGATTTATCAGTGTTATTCTGTCTTATCGACAACAAGCGATCTCTACCGCACACGTAAGAACGTTAGAGCCAAAAATTTAAACCTGAAACGTGCTAACCTAGTCTTTGTAGAATACTTATACATGGTAACGATCGAAAATAGAAACGGTGCAAGGGAAGCATTATATTTGGCCAACAATTAGCGACAGCGTTACGCTTGAATGGAAAGGCGATTGTCGGCTGCGCCCGCGCCGCGCGGTGATGTAATTTGTTTTCGCGCAGATCGCTGGGAATTTGGCCGCCATTCATTGCGGAGTTTTTTACCGACGGCCGGCGAACTCGCGGCCTTGCTGCCGTATTACACTGCCGGCGCGATTTCCGAATGCTATGAAAGAGCTGATTAATTTAATATTGGCGGTAAACGGTGGTCTTTGCATACAGTACTACCAGTTCCTTCCTTGGTAGCTTTCGGTAATCTTATCTTTTCTTTCGGTTCTATTTATGTCACTCTTGCTCTTGCGTCGTCAAGTGAAATAGTTTTGCATGTAAGATGTCCATCACACATGTTACAATATGTTTTAGATTTTTGTGACATTTTATAATTATGGCCCAATAAAAATTAAAAAATCTAGTCTCTTTTTAGGAAAACTTTTGTGTAATTGCCACTTATTTTCTAGCTTACCACGACATGGACTGAAAGTGCTCAACGTTTTCGTAAGTCTACTGTTACATCGCCGTACAATCTAAGCTTCGTAAGTCTATTATAATTGTGTCGCAATTTTAATTGTGTCGCACATGATTATTATTAATAGGGATGTCTCCTGGGTTAAAACAACAAGATTCTAATTAGTCCGTCAGTTAGATTACAGAAAAATACTCGATACGTATTTTTTTATTTGTCCATACGAATAATATTGACAAAGATACAGCACATTCAAATTCAGGAGTAGGGGCTCGTGACGTCACTCTTTCGTAAAAATTTTACGATATAATGACGTAGCGCGAACTTTCGCCGCTCTGTAACTTTGTTATTTTAAGTTTCGGAAGCAAAAGAAAAAATACGTATCTACTATTTTCTGGCGTTCTAAAAGATGGACTAATTATTATTTTTTAGTCGACATCCCAATTCACTGTACAACGATAATTTAAATTTCATATTTGCTGAGCCAAGAATCAAAACGATAATTGAATTCACATTCAAATCAAGACAGTGGGCATCACCTGTGCCCCTAACATAACCGCTCAAGTTTGATTTGTCTCTATGCGGGTCTGTTTCTTATGACACTAATTAGACAGAGCCGGGAAAAATTGAACAACAACAAATACTCCTTATTGATTCACACAAGTTAATAAAATAAAAGAACATACACAGGGAAATTTTACATGAACCTAGTCATGTAAGGGCCGCAGTGAGGCCGCTTACGGCTGCATTGCACGTCGCATTGTACAGATAAATGACTTGAGGGATGCGATCTTTGAGTGTAGTAGTGTAGCGGTTCGTGTACTAAATATATTCCTGAAACTAAATCGTATCTGAGATTGTGAAGAGATATTAGTTGTTATCTCACCTTTTTGCGAGCGTTACGCACACATGTGCAAATGTCAGGCTGAAAATATTTACCTATACGTTTTCTTAAATAACTGCAACGACTCTTGTTCATAAAAATGATATAGATATAAAGTATTATATTTAGTCATTAATCAGTAACTAAGACCAGAAAGTAATTGATAAATAGTTGTACGTTTATTTTTATTTTTGAACCATTTTTTAATATTGTTAAGCAAGTATTAGCTCTGAATTACGTACTTAAGTACGTTGTCATATATTAACACTGTCCGTTAAAATAACTTCGTTTATTATAATTAAAAAACATTGCCTAAAGGAAATCTCTTTAAGAATTGCTTATTATTCCAGATAAACACGAATAAAATATTGCGACAATGTACACCCTTCTGTGCACTTGACCTTTAACCTTATATAGTTACAGTCATAGGGCTTATTATTTAAACCCGCGGCGCCCGCACGGATCTTAACTGCCCCGTGTCACCTTCCTATCATTTTTATGCAACCGCGTCTTAAATGAAGCGCAAATGTAATAATGTAACGTAAGTATAATGAGGATGTTTTTCCACTGACTATATATCTCGCGTGCCGCATTTATTAAGAGTTAACCTGTCACTTCTCGGACCCTTCATTTAGTAAGTATGTGCCAAACGTGCCATTCATGTGCCAAAATTCACGACGTTGCTCCGTCCATGTGGAAGGACAAGCAAGCATACTTCGGCATTTATAATTTAGGAAAGAAGGGGAAAATTTAAATTCAAAGTAAAGAGATTGATCCAGGCGAGTTTTTTCCGTGTTAAAATGAAACAGGGAAACCCATAAATATAGGAGATTCGAACTTGATTAGCGTAGGTGTTCCGGGAAGTTAGGAACAGAAAATAGTCCAACCACCCCGCCGCGACGCAATCGCGAAGCAGCTTATTGGCTTGAATTTTAAACGAGTTAGTCACGACTGACATCTCTGTGTGAGTCATATTTGCACACAATGAAGTGGCGAGCGACGAAATCTTTCCTCCATGATGCCTTTTAATTTTGGCAAAAAATAATTTAAAAGTTAGTTGAGGTTCTTGCGCGCCAACTTGTATAACAACATTATTAATAACGACGCCTTGTGAGCACGATGACTAAGCTCACGTGAAACTAATTTGCAAATAAGAATTTGATTATTTTATTGCCTGTATTACCTATTTTTTTAAAGAATTAAACATTGCAAAATAATCCTTGACTGATCAATTTTTTCTAGGTTTTCTATAAATGCTTACTGTCCACAAGGTCAATGGTTTCGTGACGCTGCCTAGAAAGCATACAGTTGAGTAATATTCCTATGGCACAATAAGTACAAGGAACCGACTATGGCACGACTTTACCTGCCGGGCCATATCGGCTGCGTATGCACCGCGGCTCCAGCTCGCTTCGTGGAGCTGCGTTACGTGTACGCAACGCAAGCGTTGTGCCATCTCAACATATAATTCCATACAGTACAACCGGCGTGTACACGCGCGTGTCTCCGTAACTGTGCGGCGTGCGCATCCGCTGTGGCCGGCTTTAAGATGGATCGCTACGTATGAGGCTGGAATTTTGGAATTTTGAAACTTTTCTATTATTGAGGCTAAATGGACTTTTTATCAATCCGAGTAGTTTTGCGGCAGTAAAACATTGTTTCTTAGCACCGTGTTTTGTTTTTGGAAGTTCAAGCTGCGAATTTTAAATAACATTGACTTCCAAAATCAAAACAAAACATCGTATGGAACAGTCCTATGTTATGACAAAACGGCCAGGATTGGTAAAAAGTCATATCCTTTAGACACAATTAATTAAGACTATTGGTACACATTTAGCTAGCGGGGGGGCTCAAGTCCTAACAACATCTTACAGCCTTTAAAGCTTAGTATTTTACAAACTGATCCCTTAATCGAAAAATTATTATGACAACGACACCCCACACCCACTTTATAAAAATATCTCAAAAGGCATCACCTTCAAAAAAGTAAAAGTACCGAATCAATCTCTACAATTTACGTTCTTGGTCAAAGCAAACGACAGATCAATGTTCAAATCTGTGCCTCCTGTGATAAGTGATACAAGTGTAAAATCGTCATTTTACAGGAGCGCAAAAATAAGATTAAAAAAATTCTGGTTCGTGAGCCAGGGGGGCTAGCATTTACCGAAGCACTTTTTTTTATAGATAAAAATATATTCTATAAACTAGCATTTAGTGTTTTTCGGTAAAGATTGTAATTTCGAAGAAAATCGCGAAAAACCTGTGAGTTGTACCTATTGGAATGTCTAATATGAGTAAATAATATGTGTTAGATGATACAAGTTGAGTTATATCATGGTGCACCCCTGGAGCACCCATAATATCTCTTGGTGTAAACTGATATACATGAACTTGTAAAATCCTATAACTCGCGTTATAATGTTCCCAGCTCAATGTTGCTTGAACTAAAGTAAAACATAAAACCTTGGAAAATAGATTTTTTGACTTTGTACCCCGTTACAAATAAAATTTACCTAACTTATATCAGTTTTCCAAAATTATAGCCCTGTGAAAAAAAGTGTTAAAAGATACAAGTCAAGTTATACCCCTCGCCAACATTCATATTTATTGTGTAAATAAATATAAGTATTTAGAAACAAAATCAACGTTTATTAAACTTCACCAAAATGAATAATTAACTTACATTTAAGGCACATATTCATCACAATTCTTAACAAAGGTAAGTTGAGACCTTATAATCATATTTTTTGGTAAATTGGGACAAGGATCAAGCTGACTTCTGCCTATATAGGAACTTATAAGTTTCAAAATACTTGGATGAAAATTTAAGTAGGTTTCTTAAAAACTAAGAAATGGCTTGGTTCAATCTTACAAGTAAGTATAATGATTAGACGTTTTAAAGTTATTAAATACAAAAAAAGTATCATAATCATTGTCAGACTCATAAAATTCTAGAAAAACTCACATACTTCACAAATAACAAACTGGAACAAATTAAGAGTACTTTGCTACTCCGCAAAACCACTGCCGTGCTCGTGCAAGATAGTTGCGTCTGTGCAACATATGTATCTTCATGACAAAACCCATCCTCCTACGCCTCTATACGAAACAACAGTCATATATCACACAGACTCAACTATACACCACCACCACTTAATACTAAAACAAAACGATCGACGCGCGTTTCGCCTCTGTACGAGGCATCATCCGGTTCAAATAGTACGACCGTTCGCTACTTGAACGAATCACGTACTGACAAACTAAAACATTTTTCTTTAATCTCGCCTACCGCCAACATTTTTGCACAAACACCCTTTAAAAACACAAAACTTGTTTAATGTTCCCCCGAAATTGAAAAACAAAACAAAAGTACCCCCATATATTATTATGTCTCACAAACTACCCACATACTTTTTCTCAATCTAAACTACCCCCCAATGACAATCCTTTTTATCCATTATGACAATGTTAATGATAGAATTTAAACACACCCGCAATAAAGGAGATGAAGGAAAATTAGAAAATTAACCTGTTCATTGATAATGAACCCCGCGTTGTTGTACCTATTTCCAAATGCTGCAAAACATTCAGACGAAATCCCTTCCCGCAAAAGTGTAGTATTTCATAAGAAGGGACTCTCCAGTACTCTGCTGTACGTTGCGAGGAGTGACCGGACATTCGTTATGCTTTTCTAGCAGCGATTCTTCTATTAGTTCTCTCACATTGGATCCAGCGTCATCATCACATGCATTTTCTTCTGTTTCTGCAATTCCCGCTTCATAATGCTTTGAGACGTCGTTTTTGCCATATTGAAAGTAGCTAGCTAAAGCAACGCGAGAATGGATAAATGACATCTGGAATAAAAAACCGTTTGATGTGTTTTGATAAGTACATGATCCAATTTAGTATTTATAGTTATTTAAGAAAGTAGTTATAAGTAGTACGTACCTAACAGTAAGTAGCATAATTAATAGCAAAGGTTGATAGTATTAGTCTGATAAGATCGTAATTGGCTTTTTTTTATTAGCTAATAGAGCTAAAAGGAATTTGTTCCAGCATAGGTATAGGTAGATAGTAATCAAAACAATCATAGCACGGACACAGTATCCAAGTATCTCTGAAAAGTTAGATTGACACTTATGATCAAATAAGTACATTAAGCAAAATACAAAAACGCAAAAAAGAGCTACCTTTGCTGTGACTGTACTGTTTACATAACATTATTTCGTGTCCATTGATATATTTCAATACTTAGACGAAAAATTAAAATATATGAAAATTCGTGTAAAATGATACAACTACTAACTTACGCGTCGATCCATAGTGGATTCCGACGTAACCACACCTTGTCACACCTAGGTCCCGCGCACCTCCGCTCCCGCGTCACCTCGCCCCCGCGCAGTCCCACCACACTCTTTATGCTCGCACTTGTATTACTTAACACAACTGCTATTGCATAAATATTTTACGGGAATAATTTGACTTTTAGATATAATTCAATTTGTATTCCTTTACACTTAAAAAAATATTTGTGAAAAGTGATTCATGACGAGATGTATCACTTATCACAAAAAAATGTATTAAATTGGTCTCGCATTGGTAGGTACATGTTGAGTTGTACCCTGGTCTGGTTTTAGAAAAGTTGGTCAAAAGTGATATAACTGTAGATATATCCATTTTTCTGAAAAAAATACCGAAAAATAAAATGTGAAAATAAATTCAATTTCACTTATACCACAAAGCACGAAAATAGCCTTAAGAGCAGTCACATAAAGGGGGTTACAACTTGATATATATCAATTTGCACCATTTTTTTGCCGAAACGCCGTTACTTGTATCACTTTTCACAAAATTATCTCCGAAACTATAGCTCCTAGAAGTACGTGACATAGACCAAAAAATTCGTAATTTTTTTCTGATTATTTCTAAATAAAAAAACACAAAAGGGTACAAGTCGAGTTACATCACTTATCACAGGAGGCACAGAAATAAACACTAGGTAATATAAATAATAATATTTTTTTTATTTTTAGATGTTTACCCAAGTCAAGTAGCATAGGTAGGTACCGAAGTATTTAAATATTTAAAATCACACAGCATTTTAATATTTAGCGTTTTAAATTGTCATGTTTGACCAACATTCACGCATAGGTGTTATAGTAGGAGTATTTTAGATGTTATTTCGATTCCATAAAGTTAGTCCGAAGAGTTACCTAAGGGTAGGTTTAGGCTGATCGTTATGTGTTACGTAAACTAACGTAGGCTTAGTGGGATGATAGCATCAGCAGTTAAGGCCTGCTGAGAGTCAGCGTCGTAAAACCGAAAAAGCCTAGCAAAAGTCTAATAGAAGTGTGGGCTCAAAAGGAAGCCAACATTGCGGCAAATGTTTGCCGCAACGGTTGTCAGTTTACCTTTATCCTACCGTAAATGTATTTACTTTTGTAATTTACTTATGTTATTTTTCATGCTTATGATAATAAGTAATGTATTTTTCTACACAGTGGAATTATTTATGCGAATACCTACATAGGGTTAAACAAATTCTTCAACATTAGAGATAGAATTCGTTATAACATTATCCGCTTTTTGCTTTTTTGATACAGTTTTGTCGATATAAATATAATATTGTTTCGTATAGGAATTTAAAAAAACTATTATCTTTTAGTTTAGAACCTATCTTCCATCTTTTCATCTTCCAACGTTCATTCTTTTTTATCTAAACTTTTATTTATCTTTTCAATATGTAGATGTATACTTTAGAATATGCTAAGCAATTAAATGTCTATTCCACCTAAATTTAATCATAGCGATAGACTTTGAAGTGCTTAATCATATCAAACAACAGTAAATCTCTCCTAAAATTTAGCGCTTTAAGTTTCGGCATAGCTTTACGGTAGTTTTATACAACTTAGCGCCTTAACCAGGCAAACAGGACCGCGAGGCCATGCATGTCGTCCACATACAATCGTATAGGAGATGCAGTTTTTATTCGCCACGCTCTAAGTCATAAATTATAGAAGCGAAGCGCAAGCCAGATTTGCAGCTCTTACGCACAAAGCGTAAGAGAGAGACACCGCGTCTGACTCGCGCTGCTATATCACTTTAACGTTACGGAATATAGGCTCAGGGAAGCGATGGCACGTCGTATACACACCGTCCTATAGGACACTCCATTGTAAACACACAATCGGTACACAGGAGTACGAGATCCAACTCTGTTTGTTTGCGCAGGTGCGCCCGGCTGCATCTTTGTTCTTCGAATTATCGCCTGCCGTGCGGGAATGCATGATGTCTGACGAACCGCCCTTGATTGTGTTAATAAGACCCTTAAGCCCAACCTGTCCGCTTCGAACAGCGTGTAAAATGTTTTATTTGTCTTCTATATCTGAATTTTATTGGGTTAGCGACCATCTACACTAAGGTGGCCAACTGTCCTGTATTTTAAAGAATATCCCGTTTTTCAGCGATTATTTTGGCCTTGTCCTTTATTTTCATACGAAAAATACTGGGCCATACCATACCAAAAATAACTTGGTCCTGTATTTTTCCACGAATTCTGTAATTTTAGGTCATATGTCCTGTAAAATGAGCACGCAGGGTTGGTCACCCTAATCTACACCCACAACGAACGTGGGTTCATCACAGAATTATCCTGGTTTATAGGTTTAATCAGACAATAGGAAGCAATTCAGTTATTTTCAGTATGTAAAAATACGGTTAAAGTTAATTATGAACATAATAACTGATTGCAAAGTTATATTGGACAAAGGCATTTGTGTTACAAGGCACAAAGACGAAAAAGATTACATCTCTCATCAAGCCGCCGTGCGCATGCACACTGAATTAAACTTTTACATGAATAAGTCTATTTATATCGTTGACGGTGCCTGCTCTACATTCTTATCTCGTGTATACTACACGACTCAAGGATCTAACAGATGTTGAATGTTTGTAATTTATATACGCAGACATAAATAAACGTTTAATATAAATATTATAGAGCTTGAAAGCTACGATAAGCGCAAGACTTGTTGTAATAGTTTTGTTACGTTGTTTTTATCGGGTGCAAATGTGGCTTCTGTGGCGGGTTGTACTTTCTACCGATTCTATGTATGTATATGTATTAGTCTACTGAAAAATCATTGTTTAACGTTACGTTTCTTTTGGTTCCAGGTCGTCCGATGATCTCGGCGAGGCTCCCCGGCGAGGCGCTGGCGCAGCTGGGTCCGCTGGGCCCGCTGGGGCTGTTCCCGCCGCCGCCGCCGCCCGGCATGACGCCCGAGTTCCTGGCGCCGCCGCCGCGGCCCTACGCGCGCTATGCGCCGCGCCGCCCGCGCGACATGCCGGCGCCGCCCGCGCCGCAGTCCCCTTCCTTCCCCCCGGTGCCGAGCTACGCACCGTTCCTGCCGCACCCGTCCTACGCGTCCTACTTGTACCGGACGCGGGTGCCACAGTCGCCGAACTACCCGCTGCATCGGCCCTCGTCCGGCTTCGTGCCGCCTGCGCCGGCGTCGCACTCGCCGCCCGTGTCCGCACCGGCGCCTCTGCCTCCTCATAGAGATGTAAGTGTCCAACATTTCATCACAATCTATGATGTAGGCAGTTTGAAAACACCCGTGGTAACTTATGGATTAACCAGCGGCCTCTCAAACAGAAGGGAATCGAACTAGAGTCTATGGCATGCAGTCTCTTTCCTTACGAGAGTAGGCCTGCGATTTAGAATGACATTATTCGGATTCTAGTACTCCCATCCGTCTAATGAATAAGTCAGCCTAATTAGGATACCGCATAGCACCATAGTTACGAAGTGATAAGAGTGGAACTGCGGCAACTTTGACGGACGTGTGACACTACAGCAGCATCATTGTTAAATTCCAGGAGCCGCCGATGTCACCGGAGCGCGGCGCGCCGGCTGCGTACTTCTGCCGCGGAGCGCTAATCCGACTCGAGGACGGGTCGCTGCGGCGCGTGGAGGAGATGCGCACCGAGGACTTCGTGATGAGCGCCGACCGCAGCGGCGAGCTGACGCTGACGCAGTGCACGCTGCTGCGCCTGGAGGAGCGCGGAGACCGGCTCGCGCTCACGCTCACTTACGACAGAAACCGGTCTCAGGTAACACACGACCCTTCACCTAATGCGCTTACTCAGACCGTCTAATCGAGACGTAGTAGGTATATAAAGCCATAATCTTTCGATATTGCGTCCGGTATTGAATCCTTCTCTTGCGTATTATCCCGCACCTGATGTCAATTTCGCTCATGTGTTGCATAGATACAGAGGGCCCATTACGTCATACTAAATCATTTCAATGCACACTTTAACTCTTTAGATAGGCAAATCGATCGTACATACCATTACAGTGTTCTCAGCTCGGTGACAAATACTTAATTAGAGATGATTGCTCTCTTCTCACCTATGATATTTGAGATTACATTATTTTGAACAATTAAACTCTACATTTCAATCCTTTATTACGAGGTGAGATGCTGAGACGTTGTAAGGGCAGCCACCTAAAAGCTTCGTATTTATCTGCTAGGGTACGAATGCCCTGTATCAGTAACGTGTCGCCTGGCAATAACGCGTCATAGATATAATGCCAAACAACACGAGCGAATTCTGATGTCGCACGTCTTCACCAGACTCGTGTTGCAGGACGCTTGCCCTCTAGTGAATACGCTTGACATTGCGGCATGTTGCACAAATTGACCTTGTCAAGGCCCATATTGTACGATCCGTTTTGCTACGGTTTCCGTTGTCACTCTACAGCTTCCTTATTTTGTTTGTGGTCTCGAGTTTCCTATGGTAATGTGCGTGTATGATATTGTGTAGTGTACTTAAACGTTTCGTGCGGGTCGACTGCGCTCTTCTTGGATCTATAGGATACGCCTGTTACGAACCAGCGTGTTGTGTAGTATCGCTCAATGTCACCGTTGTTGTGGTGAGACGCGCCGTTGACACGTGATCTGGATGGTTTCCAGGTGGAGCTGGAGTCGACGGTGGAGCACCCGTTCTTCGTGTACGGGCGCGGCTGGGCGTCGTGCAAGCCGGAGCGCACGCTGGCGCGCTACGGGCTGCGCGTGCAGCGGCTGCAGGTCGGCGACGTGTGCGTGTCGCTGGTGGCGCGCCGCCACGCCGCGCCGCCTGCGCCCGCGCCGCCCGCGCACCCCGCGTCCGCGCCGCCGCAGACGCACCCCGAGAACCTCAGCGTCAAGGAGGACGCTCGCAAGCGGCGCTGGTCCGCCTCCGACGTGCTAGAGGACGACCGCCCTCCTCCGAAGAAGCGTTGAAGATCTAGACCGTCTCTGGCGTTCGCGGGGACTCTTGAATGTGTTGTGATCGCTCTGAAAACTTAACTTCGCGTACGTCTCGTTTCGTTCCTCCCGCTCGGTCGGACCGCGGATTTCGTGACCGGCCTGCCGGCTGATTGGCGAGCGTCGAACGCTTCGATAGCCGTTGTCCGCGGCTAGGCTACGTTACGGCTCATGTGTGTAGTGACTATAGACCCAGTGAGCGTCGCGCCCGGCCTCTACTTAGACTTTCGGGAACTCTAGGTGCTTTTTATTGTCGGGTGCTTCTGTCGTGTTCGCGTACGACGATGTAAATATTTATGTAATTATGATACCTAGGTCGAGTTGAATGTTACGCTCCATGACTAACTGAATGTATCACAAAAATGTGGTTAATAAATTAGAACGTTTGCGAGACGCGTAGGAGAGAAACATACAAAATATTTTTTGCACCTAAGTATCTATTACACCGACACGGATCATGCATGAGTAATAAATGTTTATTTTTGAATAAAATCGTGGAGTACTAGGTAACAAACTTTCAATGAGCACAAAAATAACAATGTGTAAGTTTCTACCAGATCTTATAGTAGGTTAGATTTTGTGATAATCAATGAGATTTTAAATCGCCAGTCGCCGAGACGGCAATGCATATTATGTTAAAGGTACAATGAATGTTAGGTAGGGTAGCTATGGGCTGACGTGTGCTTAAGTTTCGACTGATTTTCGTTGTAGCGGCCTCTTCCTCACTCGAGCCTGTCGAGACGGTCACGCGGAGCCCCGCCCCATGGTTGTGACTGCAGACATATCCCGCAATACTCTCTCCGACAGCCGGACTGACGCATCCCGTGAACCTTTCCCTGTTGGTAGTAGCTAGAGGTGGACGGAAGGCACTTCGCTGCTAGATAGTGGCAAATTTATCTGACAAATAATTTGATCGTGTTATTTAATGGTATACATTATAATATCTATTGTAAAAAATAAATATATATGTACCTATATATATATATATGACGTTGTTAGATGTCATCTCTATTGTTATTAGACGTCCATGTGTAATACACATAACTTTTCTATGAGAAGATTGTTGTATACATAATAAACACACAGTCTGTGATATTTTGTAGTTATTGGTCAGAGTAGACATGAAGTATTGCTTGAATAAAGGAAATATATGTTTAGAGTAAGTGCGTTATTGGTAAGGAACTGTATAGTTGTTGTATACTCAAAATTTGAAGAAATTAAGTAAAACCAGAAACAAAATACATAAACAAGTAGCGTCTGTGATTTTATATACATATGTATTGTATATCGTTATACCAAATAACGACAAATACAAAGGCCATATCAAAATCCAATTAATTTTAAATATTATTAAGTGAACATATTTAACTGTTTTTTCTTCACTTGGTTCGTACCTATAAATATTTTGCATAATAAAATTTACGTTAAATTGGATTCCTTGCAGTGTACTGATACGTAGGAGCTTCATATTTCGGTGTACGGATCGTACAAGAATGTTTGCCATAACCGCAGCGAGCAGTGCCGCGCTCGGCGGGCGGCGGAGGGTGGTCTCTTTCATTGTACCGCAGTGTTACGTGCTTGTTAATTGTGTGTTAACTATTAGGGCCGGCGAAGCCGCCGCGGGCGCCGGCCGGCAAGCGTAGGTAAAGCTAAACTTGTTGTATAATGTATGTAATTCTAGTTTTATCACGTTTATTATTATATTTTGTAATTGTAATGAAAGATCTCATTTTATTAATCGGTATTTTCTAACAAGGCGCTTTCATTAGATCATGACTAAGCCTACCTCACAAACTTTAAGACTCGAGCTGCGCCGGCGCCGCCGCGCGGGCCAGTCGCCAACAAGTCTAAACAAGATCTCAATTTGATGAAAATAAACTTATAAAAAGACTGGGACGCTTTACTGAATGTTGTGGGATAGTAGTTTCTTCAAGATATTACTTAAATTATGAGATAGGAGCATTTATTATGTAAATGGGCGCACACGAGTGCCGTGCTACACCGCGAGCTCCGCTTCCAAGCTTGACTCGATTAGTACAAAATTTCTTACTGAACTAAAAAGTATTATTTCCCAAAATTTTCAATTCAGAAAGTATTAACATAATTCCAATGAAGGTGCTATAGAAATTGTTTCGAGGACGTGCAGGCACGATGGATATCTTTTTACCGAAGCTTCGGGGCGCTGACGTCCCCATAATTCGCAATATTTATTAAGTAGAAATTGGCAGAATCAGAGTTCTTCCACGACTACAAATAGATTAAAATGTCAATATAGCTTATATTTTGAAACCGACTTCGTGTTTTTGTTTCATCGAAAAGCGAAAGTTTATTGAATGTAGTAAATGACAACAATGTAACAAACCGCGGCTTGACAGTGTAATGTTAATTAGTCAAACTAAATTGAATGAAGCTGTCCTGTCGCAATACTGTAATTATACCAATAAATTAATTACCTTATTCATATTTAATAGTTTTCACAACATTTACAAAACCATTGCTACAAGTCACGAAAGTTATATTTTTCCATCAATTTACACTATGATCAGACAATACCTATCCAAATATGTATAAGTACCTAAGTAAAAAAGTCATTTGTGTGCGTGAGTGTATGTATGTGTGTTGTGTAAAGAGAGAGAGAGAGACAAAGAAAGATGAGCAGAATAATATTTACTTTTGTTTGCATTAGAAACACACGCAGGTAATATATTTTGCTCAACACTAACTATCTCTTCGCTGTAAAAACTTGAGGAAAGTTTCTGAATCTATTTAATGCATTGCTGTTTAAATAAGTAAAGATTTTTTTTATTAGCGCACAGAAATTTTGCATATATAGCAAGCCCCAGATAATCGTGACGTTAATCTGCTGTTAAGTTACTTGTGACTTGCCTTCGTTAATTAATAACAACAAGCTACAATGCAAACGTTTAAAAATGACTACGAGCCAAGCTCCAGGTTATTTCAACGTTCACTTCCCAAAAATCTTAACAAGTCACGTACCTATGTATAACCATTTGTAAACCAATTTTCATGTTTATGCCAGGTTAATTCTGTGTGTGTGATAGAAATAAATTAATTTTTAAAGTGTACACGAACGACTTGAACTTCCTAGGCGTTGCATAGTGAGAGTAGAGATAGCCTAGTTGGTGGTTTCATCGTTGCCAATAGTAGGCGGTTCCTTGACGATCGAATTTGGTCCCTCCAGACATTCAGCGCTTAGGGTCACAGGCCACAATGACTTTCTGAAAAAATGCAATCGCGATTCAGCGTTCAGGGCTAATATCGTCATGCAGTGTCGCCGTGGGACATATGACCCTTAAGTCTGGTTCAAACCAAGTTGGTACGTCACGAAACAACCTTATAGACGGCCAGTAATGGTTTCCGCAGTCCATAATACTAGAGAAAAACCTTCCCAAACACTAACAAGTACTTCCGACACAACGCTGTGCCATCTTACAGATTTCTTATTATTACATAGAGCTGTTTTTGGTAATATTAATGAATGTCCAATTAAGGAATACCTGTTTTTAATAAAAGGTTATTTATTGCCATGATTAACATATTTTTAATTATCGGTTTGAATTGAAATGATGTTCAGCTTACCACAAACAGGTTTAGGCATCACGTGGACACTGGCACAACTTGATCTGACTTGGTTATTGCGGTTTAACAGTATGCGTCCTTGTCTTACTTACTTGGAAGAAAAGGGATGTTTTTTGTGAAACCGTGAGTTGTGTTAGCCGTAGAGAGAACCAATATTGTAGCTTTGTTACGGAATATATTACAAGATACGCGCTTTGATTAAACTAAAATAGAAGATTATGATACTCTCTTACCGCACACGTTGCCTGCGAAACCAATGGACAAACGAAAGTCCAATGGATTTGGATCAATTGGACCGTGCAGTGTTAAGGGAGGGAAAGATTGGTTTATTCAAATAGTTTCTTTGAATTTTAATAGATAATCAGTTAGATGCTTATAGGTACTGGAAAAGTTGTGTCATTTATGTAATAGAAAAATAAATATAAAATTGTTATACAATTATATGACGAATGGCAAAATATTATATGTATATTTTATTGTATAGCGGAATGAGTACTATTTCAGATTAATGTAAATTGAAGATGTTATAGACCGAGATATGTTAAAAATAAGTTAACTGTTTGTAAAAAGAAGAGAAAATATGTATAACTGAATATTTGCTATCAATGTGTTTTCTTTCCAAACCTAACACTTCTCACTTAATTATATACTAGCGACCCGCCCCGGCTTCGCATGGGTTAGGTACGGTCAGCTTCAGAAGTAGCTGAACATTTTAGTACCCCGTCGCTGTCACTCATGTGACAAATTGGAGCAACTTTCATTTCGTACGTTACAGCGAAAAGGTTCTTAAGTGTTAAGCTACTTTCGAGGCTGACTGTACAATCGGGGTGTAATGTATGATCTCTAAATACAAGAAAAAACCGTATCAAAATCAGTCGCGTGGTTTAGGAGAAGGCGGCCGAAGATGCGCTATTAAAGTTTTGAATAGACAGGAAAAATAGCGACTTAACTTTATACAATGCGAAAGATAAAGAGGAAGAAGTGGAAATTCAAGACTAATATTCACTGCTAAAACCTAAATTGTCTAATGGTGACAAAATACGAGTTGTCACGAGCATTAAAACATTTAATAACGACAACAACTGTGAGTTGAAATACCCGTAAGTATTAAATATCTTACTTACAAAGGGTACAAAAATAAATCAATGATGTACTTAGCTATCTACGTAGTATTTGTGGTGCCAAATCTTTCATCCTAGATACAAATCCTGGTCAGTCGAGGTGCATTAACTCCGATACGGGAACAATCTAAGAGTTCACTTTATACATAACACTATTGCCGAAGATAATCCATAAGAACAAGTCAAACGAATAAATACAGAATTACCAAAGATACAGTCCCCATGTCGTTATTGAATGTTACCATCAGCATAGTTTGGAAATTAAGGGTCAACAGGGGCGTAGCGACGTAAAATGGCGCCCAGGGCTTACATCCAAACTGCGCCCCTTTCCCTTTGTAAACTATTTTAAAAACAGATACCTACACATTTGTTTTATTATTTTACTAATTTTGTAATGTAATGTATGTAAAACAAACAAAATACCACAAATATTTCCCCGTCTGGAATAAATGTATCTACAATAACGATTAAATAATCCTCAAAAGACTTTTGTTTCTACTAAATTCGATTTTTTTTATAAGAATATAAGAATAAGAATATAAGAATATTTATTAAAACAGTTAATTTACATTAATTACCAATACATAATTACAAAGTTTATAATTAACACTGTAGAAGATTTATTTTACAAATTACCCGTGTCACCTACACTAGGCTAGGCCTGTCCCGCAGCGTGACACTACTTTATTTGCCTAAATGAAGTTTAACAAGCGTTAAAGAATTTAATAGAAAAATCAAAAAGAAAGTAAAGTTCTGTTAACGATGGTTATGTTGCGAGAAAAGATGCTTGAGATGGACCTTAGAGGACATAGCAGCCTCCAAGCAGTCAAATTAGGATGGATGATGTGTTGTGTGTGTGTGTGTGTGTGCGTGTGTGTGTGTGTGTGTGTGCGTGTGTGTGTGTTCGCGCGAAAGTGTATTTGTATGAGTGTGCGAGAGTTCGTCTGCATGTTGATGTGTTGATTAAAATCTTGTAATTGCTTCTGTTTCAGAGTAGCTTAATGTCTTAAGCCATTTAAGAACATCAGTTTTGAGCTTTTTAAATGAAAAAGATGTAATGTTAAGAAGTGTGTTAATTTTCTTATATATGAAGAGACGCATGTAGGGTCCATGTGTTTTTCCAAATTTAGAATTTACTCTTGGCAGCGGAACCTGAAATGAACGCCTACTGAGCCGCTCGCTGTAATCTGGCAAATTAGTTACAACCTTGTGTGCGACACGCACTCACTCAAATATGTACAACCGCCGCACACTGAGGACATCGCTTTCCCTGTATAAAGTACAGGTGGGATACATCCGCGGCCGGGAGTGCATGACTTTCAGAAGAGAGCGCTGTGCTCTCTCCAGGAGTATCATGTGCGTGGCGGCAGCCCCGCCCCATACTGAGATGCAGTATGTGATAATGGATTGGGCAAGAGCAATATATGTACACTTAAGGAGGCGTTTATCCATAACATAACGCAGTTTTTTGAATATGTAGCATAATTTCCTTACTCGGTGGGTCATGGCTTCAATATGAAAGCTGAAGTTAAGTTTTTCGTCCAGTACTATGCCCAAATATTTCGTAAAAGATACTCTCTTGATTTCCTCACAGGTGCACACATTTTCATCCGTAACCGATCGGCAGGTGTGAACTGTCAAATTTGCAAGAGGACCAGGAGCAGAGGCTTGTGTCTTATGGAAACAAAGAAAGTTTGATTTTCCTGCGTTTAGCGTTAATAGGTTGTTTTGCAACCATTCTGCTACGCGTGACATTCCTGTTTTGGCGGTAGCAAGAACCGCATCCCACGTCGCGTCATGGAAAATGACCGCAGTATCATCGGCGTAACTTAGCAATGTTGCATTAGGTAACTCTAAGTCACTCAGGTCATTTATATACAATATAAACAATGTGGGGCCCAATATGCTACCCTGAGGGACGCCAAACGAGATATTCTTCAGCCCACTCAATTTATTGTCTATTTTTACAACTTGAGACCGGTTCGATAAATAACTCTGGATCCAGTTCAGCGGAGTTCCACGAATCCCAGATAATTCCAACTTTTTTAGGAGGATAGGCAGAGAAACTGTATCGAAAGCCTTAGCTAAATCAAGGAACACTCCCACACAAGCTTTTTTCTGGTCCAGGTGTTTGGATACAGTTTCAACAAGATAAGGGACTGCGTCCTCCGTAGATCTGCCGTGCCTAAAACCAAACTGCCGATCGGATAAGATGTTGTTGCCTTCCAAAAACCTAACCAGTCGAGAGTTAAACACCTTTTCAAGTATCTTTGAAAACGATCCCAAGAGAGATATAGGCCTGTAATTACTGCAGCTACTTTTATTGCCGCTCTTATACACCGGAATCACGGCTGCAATTTTCCAAATCTCAGGAAATACGCCCTCAGAGAGGCTCAAGTTACAAATAAAGGCGAGAGGCATCGCAATAAGGCTTTTAATCTTTTTTAATAGTATATTTGTTATTCCATCTAGTCCTGGAGCGCTATCAGACTTTAGTTCCATGATTAACCGTTCAATTTCATTTTCGTCAGTCGGCTGAACATAGATAGAGGCAGAGGGCGAATGCTTTAAATTGATATTTTTAGCGAGTGAGTCTTGGCATTTTTTAATTTTAGAAAGAATTTTATCCGCAAGACTTGGGCCAACATTGGCAAAAAATTCGTTACAATTATTTAAAGATTCACGAACACTACCCCCGCATTTAAGCAGTTCAGATGAGGTCGCTTTAGGTTTGCTACTATATGCAATCTTTCTAATGCAGTTCCAAAGTTTCTTTGGTTTATCTTTATTTTCTTCTAAACTATTCCTTTCATATTGGAATTTCAGTTTTCTAAGCAGATCACCATAAAAATTTCGATATCGAGTATAAATTTTTCTAGCCATGATGTCATCTGGATTTTTTCGAGATCTAGCATGCAGTACGTCTTTCTGCCTGGAGCACCGTAGTAGACCTGGCGTCATCCATGGTTGAATAGTATATTTAGATCTACTCACCTTTACACACTCTGAATTATGGTCAATGACTCGAGTTAAAGCCGCAGTAAACGCGGCCACGGCGTCGGATAATATATTTTTCCCTGTAACCGTAGTCCAATCCAACTCACCTAACTCGGTTTCGATGGCCCGGTAATTAAGCCTCCTGATAACACGGTCTTTAATTTTAGATTTAATATGTCTCGTATTAATGCCGGCCACAACAATGTCATGATCTGTGATATCTGTTTTGAGTATTACTGATTCGGCGTAGAGTTTTGACGATACGTGGATATGATCTAAGCACGAGTCAGCTCTCGTAGGTTTGGTTACCACTGGTGACAAGCCCATTTCTGCCAATAAACAGAGGTATCGCATGCTGAGATCTGGTTTATTATTACCTATAGTACAGGTATTTATATTTATATCACCTACCACAATTTTACACGTTGAGTCATTACTAGCTATAATATTACGTTCTAGCGAGTCAAGAAATGGGCCAATGTTAACAAAAGAGGGTGAGCGATAGATTGCATATAAGGTAACCTGTTTATTTAAGTTCACACAGAGGCAGTTAGCCTCATCAAATTTTATAGGTAGTTAGTAAATTTCGTTTTTTGCACCCCCCCCCCCCTCTTATTTGGCGCCCAGGGCACATGCCCTGCCTGCCCCACCCTTGTTACACCCCTGAGGGCCAAAAACTCATTCATATTATGGTGTCTCTCATATGGGACACCTTGTGCAGCAACCTCTAACACTCCAGACGAGACCAGCTGGTACAGCCTTTTTCATCTAATCGACTCTTAAGTGGCGCGAGAGTAAAATAATGCAGTATTGCGTTGCCATATTAAATTCTAAAACCAGTGATGGGCGAATATAGATATCTTAATGCATCATTAAACCAAATGCCTGTTCCTCAAAGAATCTCATACCAGCCCCAGATCTAGGTTGGATCACCTGCCCCCTAGGTTGGATCACCTGCCCCGGGCGGCAGTTTCATAATTTATCTCAAACACTGGAGAGGAGGCACCGCGATTAAGTCTCTGCCCCCATTCCAAAAATCCTAGATCTGGGGCTTTTTTTCTATGACAGCAACATAACTACTTCGATTCTTTACTAACTTCACGTGCACTAAAACTACGAAAGCAAACAGTCAAAGGGTACTTACAAAAACTTTATTAGCAATAATGAATCACAACAGAATACTAGTCTACGCTTCCACAGCTTCATACATCAGACTTGAGGTCCAGAAGCACTTTCTCCCCAGGTTTGAAGGCAGGCATTCCCAGGTATGGACACGACGCGCAGCGGAAGGCATCGCCAAGGTAACACTGGAACGGAATAGAATAGAAATGATGTTATTTTAAAATAAAACTACCATGAGACTCGGACATATTAATACAAACCAAATGATTAAGGACCACGGACTG
The DNA here is from genome assembly GCA_963691745.1 of Ditula angustiorana. NCBI lineage: Eukaryota > Metazoa > Arthropoda > Insecta > Lepidoptera > Tortricidae > Ditula > Ditula angustiorana. Next base: position 9,507,967 of record OY829484.1, read on the forward strand.
GTCCGAAACACGTCAGGCAAATCTCGACTACAAAATACGTGTGTGATTCGTTTGTATTAATATGATGTTTTTATCAGAATAGGTGTCACAACAAGGTGGTGTTCAATAGGTGGAAGAAAAATGCAAGTGAGTCTACTGATGGTAACTGATCTTGTCTTTTAGCAAATGTACAGTACGGTTGTATTGCGGATATCTTGTACTGTCGCCATCAAATATATCGGAGCTACGTGTGCTCATAATTATGTGATACAATTGACAGGGGCGTTTACTGTAAGGTGTGATATGTTGTAGATTATGTTTTGCTTTTGTAGTCCTTCGCTGTGGCTCGACGAATGACATCATCGATATCGTCTGCCATCGTCGAGCCACGGCCGCGGGGACTCATGAGTAAGGACCACCGACTGCTCCGAAACATGGGCGATAACTCGGTTTTAAATACGCGAGTGATCCGTTTATTTCAATATACATAAATACGTATAAATTAAATAAAAGCTTGTAGGTACGTGTGGATACATACACTTCCGCAAGAGGACTTGGGAGTCTGCTTGACCTCTCCGTTCAGTTCCTCGGCCAGTCCACACGAACAGTCCGCGCACGCTTTACGCTTGCCGGTGGTTGCACACACTGAAATGCACATTCAAACATTTACGATACCTTTACCATTTAACCCCCTTATACATAAAAACTTAACAATCTCTTTAAGCTAACAAATGTTTTGTCCCTTTCATTTGAGGGCAAACGTCACAATGACATAAAAACATAAAAAATGTTAACTAACAAACGTTTACGGAGCGTTTATGAAAAAGGGGATAAATCTCGACACCTAGGGATAATTAGGGAACAAGTTGGTTATATTATTTAATTCAATTAATAGGTTAACTATCTAAATGGTCTCATAAATAGCATGCCTCTTTGGCACAAAGGCCCAGCTTTCTTCAACTGTCCCTGTCTTTTACCAATTATATATTATATCCATAGTTACATAGGTAGTATAGAACAAAGTCACTAGTCGTTCTTGTATGTTCTCATGGTATCTTCGGCCGCTTACTGCTTCTAAACTACGCAATGGAGTTTGATACGCTTTTCACTGCTAAGTAGAGATTTATGTACAGAAGGTTTTTGTGCACAATACAGCCTAATCGTAACCTTGCGAAGCCAGAGCGAGTCACTAGTACATACAGTAGGGTAAATATATTCACGTACCACCTTAGAACCCTATCGCAATGACGCGACGCGTTAACCGCCAGGCTATGTCATACAAATGTCATGCGTATGTCTCTTCGACTAGGTTCTACGGTGGTACGTGTTTCAATTTCCTTGACTGTACACACATATAAATAGATAATAGGGAGGGCTGTCCCTTCTGGCGACAGTTTGAAAAAAAGCGGACCTAAGACGAATCATACAAAATAATTTTATTTGTTCATCTTTTTATCAGTTTAACTGCAGCCAACATGAATAACCAGTGAAAACTTTTAATGAAAATTTAACTCGTACCAAAACTACTTTCCTGAACTTGTTGATTGTTTTTCTTATAGTAAAGAGATGCAAAGGGGCATATGGGTCACCTAATGGGATAATATCACTGCTGCCTCCAGGTAATTGCAACCCAAAGAGAGCTGCTGATACATTGTCTTACTTAAAGTTGGCCCCCTAAACAAAACAGCAAAATTATCAATAGTCATGTGACAGGAAAATAGTTCTAAATTGTAACTTCCAACTGTCACGTAAAAAGCCCAATTCAAATAATTATTAGATTTAGGCGTTACTTTGCGAAGGTCCATATCAACTAATTGGAACAAATAACCTTGCTACTCTGCGAAACCAGTGCCGTGCATGTGCAAGATAGCTGCGTTTATGCGATTTTTTTTTTCATGCTAAGATCCACCTAAAACCAAAAATCCTCCGCTTTCATACGAAACAATATATATCACACAGACTCACACACTTTCACCACTAAACACTAAAACAACACGCTCTACACGCGTTTCGCCTCTATACGAGGCATCATCCGGATCAAATAGTATGACAGTATGACAGTATGACAGTTCGCTACTTGAACCAATGGCTTACATATTTTATGATATTGAAGTACCATTCTGATTGTGGCATGAATAACTCACAGATAATACACAAGCTACTACGTTACTTATCTCCTGATTAAAAAACAATACGGGCAAGGCCGCGTAGTTAGCATAGTTATTAATTCATAACATTATCTACAGATATAATTATAGTGCACAAAATGTTACAGCTTCGAATATACCTCTGACCTTTTTAAAAGTTAAATACTTCAAAAACTGCGAACCCCTTTGCAACCCAGACATGGCTAAGAACCATCTCGTTTAATTTAGCTACCAAACAAAAACTACATTGAGATCTGCTCATCGGATCCAGAGCTTCAAGCCACAGACAGACAGACTGCCAAGCAAAGACTTAAACTTAAAACACCCTTTATTTACGTCAGGGTTATACTTATTATACTAGCTTTTGCCCGCGACTTCGTCCGCGTAGACTTGTTTAATTGAATGAAGCAAACGTGCACCCAACATGCAATCTGCAATATTTCATGGACAAATTAATGAGAATTAGTTGCTCTGCTGCTCATGAAGTCACGGCGGCGTATTTACGGCATTTTTACGGAATAAAAAGTATCCTATGTGTTAATCCAGGTTATAAACTATATGTGTGCCAAATTTCATCCAAATCCATTCAGTTGTTTTAGCGTGATTGAGTAACAAACATCCAAACATACAAACTTTCACATTTATAATATTATTAGTAGGATAGCTATTTTAGCTTAAGTCATTACTGGCCATTAATTGCTTTCAAAGTGTTATTGGGCCAGCCACAAGTGGCTAGGGAAGTGGACTTGTGATCGCTAAGTACAGAGTTCGATTTCAAGCGGTCCACCATATATTCGTACTAATGAGTCTTTGTAACTACTAGTAAACTCTTACAATAAGGAAAAAACTTATGAGGTAACTTGTCTGAGTCTTTACGTGTAACCATGATCGTATTGGTCTATTTTCCCTGTCACAGTGGCTACTGAGGTCATAGGAGGTCACCTGTACCTGCCAAATCCGATATCATTATCAAAAGAGTATCCCAAACGGAAATACGGGATAAAACGGAAGATGATCAGTATGATAACATGAAGGTGACTGTATGCCTAAAAACGAATCACTGAAATGATAAACACAATGACTTGAATAACGGCGTCATCGGTACATAACGGCGCTGGGCCAATTTGCAACGCAAAACCTCAGGCGCGTGGCGTCATTTGGAACACAAAACTTCGATATCTATCTATCTCCTTAGTATCGTATCTGATATGAAACTGTTTGTGTAAATGCGCGTGCGCGCACATGGTGTCTGATATTGCAATTTCATGAAAATTCTAATCAGACAATTTAATTATGGTAGCTTTATGACATATATTTTTATTATAATTTACTAGTGACTTGCTATGCACGGGTACAATAAAAATCTTCCATAAAAAATCTCTACACGACAGTGAAAATCAAAAATCCATTGCACGGTTTAGGAGAAAGCACCTCAAAAAAATTACGGGAGCAAACAGGAACATATAGTGACTTCGTATTGTACTATGTAAAGATCAAAATTTAAGTTTTGTACAACAAATACTAAATAAGGGTTTTTCTTTTATGCTGTAAGTTCAAAATTCAAAGAAATATTTTTGAAAGAATAATTTTGCTAGAACTAGAAAAATTTGCAAATTATAACTGAACAAAATATATTGTTACCTCTAAGTGCCTTCTCATCAGGTTTTTTGAGATCATTCTCATCCAGTAGCTGGTCAGAGTCGATGATGTCATCATCATTGCCTCCTGTCCATGCTGCTTCCACCGTGTCATCTAGCTTCCACACTGCGGGCTTGCTGCCCAGTTTGAGTTGGGCCTTCGAGCCTACCTGTAATGTTAGGAAAACATATTCATAATAAGGTCCACTTGCAGCCTAGGTGTTAATTAAGAACTTTATGATTCTATGAAAATTTCTTTATTTAGCAAATCACACGTCTAGATTGAAACTGTTGTAACATAAAATAGGACACAATTAAATAAAGCATAAAATGGAAATTAAATCTATTTTTTTTCCAGTTACAACTCAATCAATCTAGCAATGAGAAATTTAACTTATGCGTTGAGCAAAATAAAGAATTATTCCAACCAATTGAAAATATTATTGAAAGGAATAACAGCTTTTTTACATAAAACCAGTCTCTAGTCTGATCAGGTCTGCATCAGGTTTCTGTGGCGCTAGTCAATAATTCTTATTGCAGTTACCTTTTTAGACAAAGCCAAACTAGTAAGTGAATTCTTTGTCTGTGAAATATACTAGTGTGCTTCCAAAATTGTCTGTATAATCATTTATATAACTTATTTATTACAGCTTCTTCTCAATTATGAACTTACTTCAAATTTAGGCTTCTCAGCTGTGTAGACTTCCCCAGTTTTCGATACATTAACGAACCCATTTAATTTGAGAGCTGTGTTAATATCAGATGTGTCCTTTACGACTAATTTGCCATTGGGCCGTAGCAGCTTGATGAGGATTGCTAGCAGGCTGTCGTCGTGGCTGACCGAGTGTGGTGGCACCCAGTTGGATAATATGACATCAAAGGAAGATTGCGGTCTCGAGCCTGTAAAATATATTGATTTATTAAGGAAACTAGTTTTTACATAAGTTGCACAGTTGGCAAAGATTCAGTTTCTGAATCTAAAGTTTAATAAAGGCAGCAAGGTATGGCAATTATGCAGCAAAGAATGTATGAAAAAAAAACACAAAAGGATAGGATTGGGGGGGCCCCTTTCGAATTCACTAGTAGGATTTTTTGTGTACAAATTGGGTGGGATGGGTGGGGATCACTGAATCACTGCTGTGGATGGGATACAAACTCATACACTTGTATTACAAATAAATAATAAGATTATTAAAAAAACAAACAGATCATTTTAATAACAAAAAAATTACAGAAGTTAAAACAAACAAAGATATCAAATCAACTGAAAAGCTTTAACTCATTAACATTTACAATGACACAGTTCTAACTATGCTTAAGATTTTATCGGCCTACTGTAAAGCAACATGCAAAAGCAACATGAGATGTGTAGAAATTTCTGTTATTTAGACCATAATTAGTATCAAACCTAACTTCTTGTAATAATAAAAATTTATTGAAGTCAACTTACTTTCAGTAATCATTTCAGAATTTTCCAGAACGATAGAGCCATTGTTGGTCGCACTTTTAATTTCAGCCACGACGCTGCCCAGGGCTGCTTGGTCGCTGTTCTTCCAGATAACCAACACATTATCGCCGCTTTTTAAAGTATTCATTGTTGTATTACAATGAGTTCTGTTACGCTTTTTGTAATTGACTTCCTCCGTTCTTGAAGTAAGCGGATGAATACGTTCAGGTCAGTTCAAATAAATCCGATTGCACCAAAACAAGGAAATAATAACGTGACTAAACAGACTATCGACCCGCTAGAACAATATATGTAAGACTGAGTAGTCGTTGATATCAGGGAATATACTTGGGTATATAACAGCAATATGAAAAATTGTGCCGTGCGTACGTGACGTACCACACCTCGCTACTGTAAAATAGAATTAAAAGAAAAATTGAAAACTACAAATTGACACTTTTGACAGTGACATAACGAGTGTTGCCTGATAATTCATAGCAAAACCATGAATTTATTCGTCGCTCTGAGAGTAAAAATCCCATTACTCCTATTTCCACACAATACGTAGATATTTAACATTATTAACATGATTTTGTCATTTAAGATCTATTGAATGACTTTAAATTTCAAATTGAAAGCAGCGGTAAGAATGTAATTGCGTAAACTAAACGTATTTTTTTTAAGTTATCAGACGGTATGTTTTCCATTAAGTTTAAATTAAACAGATGAAATAGGATTTGGTTTCTATAAAAGAGTTTCAATTTTTTTTCTTTGTTACGATTTATATTTTCTAAAACTGTCAGGGATTGTCACATCACTGGTAATTCTATTCTTGACAGCATTAAGGCGTTTTTATAAAGAAAATGTTACGTTCCGTTCAGACATAAAAATGAATCAAACGAAAATATAAATTGATCTACATTATGTTATAAGATCCAATTCAGCAGCAATTCACAAAAAGCAAATTCATATCTTCCGCCCTTATTCATATATTTTTAAAGTGATTTCTTTAAACGAGCATAATAAACAGCACGTAAACAATGATGCTTCAATGTAAAACTAAATACGCCTCTTTTCTAACCTAAAAAGAACACAATTAACAGAAATTAATAATTTGATTCGGAGAAGCTAAAATGTTATATGAAGCTTTCATGGCGGGAACATGGGCAGCAATTGGGAGCACCATCGGAAAATTCAGTGGAACGCCTGCTATGGTTGTAAGTACCTATCAGTGAAGATTAATTTTATTGGACATCAATGAACATTGAACAGTAGGTATAATACATACTGTCTGCACGTACATACACACACATATAGGAATAGGTTGAGCTGCGAGCTGCGAGCTGTTTTGAATCTGTGGTACGCTACCGGGCTTTTTGTAGGACCTCTAGCTCCACTCTATCCCTAACAAAATTTGATGAGCAAATAGGAGAATAAGTTCTAACTTCTAACTGTAATTTTTCCTCTCAAAATCATAATTAGTTTTCTTAATAGATAAGTACCTTTAACCTCGTAAGGCCCACATCAAATTTCATTCTATGAATTTTGAACCATATCGTTTGAGACAGTGAGTTCAAAGTCAGTTTGACATTTGTCCTATATTTAGGACTTGGGGCCTTACGAGGTTAGGTACTTAATTGTACAAACTGATTACATTAATAAAGCCAGTTCCAAACAGCTTAATTCCTAAAATAGAGTCGATTGTATATTGTACCTATAGTAGTTAGGTAGGTCAGTGGCCCTAACATGACTGGCCAAGTTTAGTTTATCTCTATCTGCGTCCCTTTCTTTCATTTCATGATCCTAGGTCAACGGAAAGTACCTACCCTACTTATAAGTTTTTCCTTGCGAGATTAATAAGGAATGGCAATTAGTTGAATAATTAAGCAGTCCTCTAAGTACTAGTCCAGGCCTTACAAACTCACGGTTCGCCCCTGTGGCAGGGCGACGGCTACGTGGTCTGGGCCTGCCTGCTGGCCGTGATGGTGGCGGTCAACACGTGGGGCTGCAGGTACTACCTGCGCTCGCTGGACGCCGCCACCAACTCCGCGGCGCCGACCGTCATCTCCGCAGCCTCCAGCTACGTGTTGTCGGTGAGTCTACATCAACACCACACTATAAAGAGAAAAGAGTTCTTACGTACAGTCAACTAAACCGAATTCTGGGCAAATGTAGAACCTTTTCACAATAAATGCCACATTACTTTTCATAGTTAACGTCTTAATATTGCGTTTATTACTCATTGAGACAGGGCTCTACTACTGTGGTTCTGCTTGATTGATTGTATATTAGAATTAGCTTTTGTCGCGGACATAAAACATATATCTTTTTTTAATCAGTATGCGTGTGCGAAAGGGATGTAGGTACGTACATACATATAGGTAGTGTATACTTTATGTCCACGTTAAACGCTATAAGTTACCAAAACAAACAAAAGTCACATAGCTCTGCGAATTGCAAACCTTAAGTGGCAGTGGGCAGGGTACAGCGCCCATAGAACCAATTGCCGTTGGCGTTGGCGGAAAAGTTCATGTACCGGAAGACGAAAGTGTCGGTAGGCCTCCTGCAAGGTGGATGCGCGCAGCGCAAGACCCACCGTCGCGGAGATCGTATAAAAAAAGAAAAGAATAAAACAACAAATTGGACCGCGTTGTCTGGTCTGGTTAAGTGTGTCCTCCAGATGTACCATGGAAGCACGAACGCACACACAATTTTATATACAAGAGTTTACAGATGACAGCTGTCAAAATAGCACTCTTAAAACGATGCAACTCTGTTGTTCGCAGGGCATAATCGGCATTGCTGTATTCGGTGAGTTGGCGTCGCTGCGGTGGTGGGCGGGCGCGCTGCTCATCGTTGTGGGGCTGGCGCTCGTCGCTCGCACGAGGAAAAAGGAAAACGTCGATTGAAAGTCGTTCCAGAAGCCCTAGTCGTGGATTTATAGCATAGACCGCGGCTTAGGGGCGGCATATTTCAGAGGGCACTCACTCGCTTTACATTTAGATGAGGAAGGATAGGGCGTCACAAACTGTGCGGCATAAAAAGTATAAATCGGACACTGAGTCCGAGCCCACTAGCTTTTATCTTTGGCATGAAGTATCACTTTCTATCCAGTGAGCGTGTGTGAGAGGTACGGATGATTTATGTCCGCAATAAACGGCTGTGTGCTCTTGTTGCTAGTTCTTGTAAAAACTATCATTAGTGGTATTAAATGGATTTTTAGCAGCCCAGGTCATCAATTGTTAAGTGTTTATTTTGTCTTTGTTTGTTTGCCGACCACTACCTAATGAGTAATGACCCACTACTTAGTTCGGTTGTTTTGTCCGGTGCCAAACTAGGGGACCTCCAATAATTACGTCACGCTAGGGGGGATAAGACTGAAGTGCAGAGGTGGTCTCTATTAGCGTAGGTGGAAGCTGAGGTTCCGAGGCAATGAGGCGGCATAAATAACACTCCGGAAATATTTAGGATACTGTATTGTTTCAACAATCCCGACATGAATAGTGTCTTACACAAACTAGGAACGTATGTATTAAAGCACAGTATTTAATTACTATATTAATAACATTAGCGAACGAAATTAAGTCAACCGGAGCCATGATCGGAACGGGAAGAAGAGGACGCAAGCAAAGACAGTAGAGCAAACTAGTGTTGCCATACAACCATGCATAGACAAACAAATGATAAGAATGGCTTCACACATTATAGTTTTAACACTTCCCCTCATTCTTATCAGTGCTTAACAAGTACATACTTTAAGTACAAAAATACATGCAAAATAACATGCTCTATCAAGACTACATACAGTACATTTTATAAACAAAGTACTAAGTGACACAATAACAACTTTATGACTGTCCAAACACATTTAAATATTTTAAATTTAAATCTTGTACAAAATATTTATGTTTATTTTTACACAATGGTTTGGTAAGGACATCAGCTGTCATTTCAGCAGTTGGCAAGTACTTAACATTAACACTACGTTTTGATATGAGATCCTTAACAAAGTGATATCGTAGGTCAATGTGCTTTGTGCGTTTATGCGAAAATTCTTTTGCTAGCAACAATTTATGTGCGCTTTGGCTATCGTTAAAAATATATATCTAAGCGTTTATCAATTAATTCCTTCAAGAAATTATTAATAAAACACAGTTCCTTAGCGACATCACTTATGGACAAATATTCTGCCTCTGTGCTAGACAAAGCAACGCAACGCTGCTTTTTGGCTTCCCAGCCAACTACATTGCTACCCAGCTTTACAACAAAGCCCGTATAAGACCTTCTGTCAATTAAATCGTTGCCCCAGTCAGCATCTGCATAGACATTACATTTAATTTTTTATTTCTATAGAAACAGAGTCCCAAATCTATAGTACCCGCCAAGTATCGTAGTAGACGTTTTGCAGCTATCCAATGACTTTTATTAAAGCTAGTTAAATATTGACTAAGCTGACTGCAACTGAAAGTTATATCAGGCCTTGTGCAAACTGACAAATACATTAGACAGCCAATTAATTGTCTGTATTGATACACATCATCATTTAAAGGTTCACTGTCTGACTTTTCAACTTTTCTGTTTACAATCATAGGTGTGGACACATGCTTACAATCTAACATGTTAAATCGCTTAAGTAGTCTTTTCACATACTCAGATTGGTCTAAAATTAAAACATCATTATTCCGAGTTACACGCATGCCTAAACAGCTGGTAAGTGAACCAAGATGCTTTATACAAAAATTAGTATTTAATAAGTTGAACAATTCTTTAGTATTACATGTTGAAAATATATAAAAGTCATCTACGTAGAGAGCTATAATGGTGAGATCGTTAGCATTTTTCTTAATGTAAACACAGGGCTCACACATACTCTGCATGTATCCATTGTTAAACAATAAATCATTCACTTTCAAATTCCACATGCGACTGGCCTGTTTCAACCCTTAAAGACTTTTAAAAAGCAAACACACCTTTCTTTCGTCACAAATAAATGAAATTCGTGCCAATGCTTTAGCAATTTTTGCCTCATCTGATTCAGTTCCAGTAACACATTCCCATAATCCTTCTAGTATAAAGGAATTTCTTATTGCAAATTTCCAAGAGTTATAGTTGGATACGCCTTCCAATTTTTCGATATTAAAACCTCCACCAATTACATACATGAAATTCGTGCCAATGCTTTAGCAATTTTTGGCTCATCTGATTCAATTCCAGTAACACATTCCCATAATCCTTCTAGTATAAGGGAAACTCTTATTGCAAATTTCCAAGAGTTATAGTTGGATACGCCTTCCAATTTTTCGATATTAAAACCTCCACCAATTACATACATGAAATTCGTGCCAATGCTTTAGCAATTTTTGGCTCATCTGATTCAGTTCCAGTAACACATTCCCATAATCCTTCTAGTATAAAGGAATTTCTTATTGCAAATTTCCAAGAGTTATAGTTGGATACGCCTTCCAATTTTTCGATATTAAAACCTCCACCAATTAAATACATGAAATTCGTGCCAATGCTTTAGCAATTTTTGGCTCATCTGATTCAGTTCCAGTAACACATTCCCATAATCCTTTTAGTATAAGGGAAACTCTTATTGCAAATTTCCAAGAGTTATAGTTGGATACGCCTTCCAATTTTTCGATATTAAAACCTCCACCAATTACATACATGAAATTCGTGCCAATGCTTTAGCAATTTTTGGCTCATCTGATTCAGTTCCAGTAACACATTCCCATAATCCTTCTAGTATAAGGGAATGTCTTATTGCAAATTTTCAAGAGTTATAGTTGGATACGCCTTCCAATTTTTCGATATTAAAACCTCCACCAATTACATATGTTGAAGTATAAGTTCCAGACGCAGCGCGAGTAGCGGCGCCAGATGAAGCGCGATTAGTAGCGCCTGTATTTAATACATCGCCAGCAGCGCGATCAGCGCGAGCCTCGCCCGCAATGTCTGCCTCATGGTCTGACATTATGATATTTGAGGTTAACTTTGGCACGATGTGCAATCAGTGCATTTATCAATTTGAATGTTGTTCGTATCAATAAATTATGCAAGCCACATACATCGTTATAACTGGGAGACATAACCTGAAGTGCAGAGGTGGTCTCTATTAGCGTAGGTGCAAGCTGAGGTTCCGAGGCAATGAGGCGGCATAAATAATACTCCGGAAATGTTCAGGATACTGTATTGTTTCAACAATCCAGACATGAATAGTGTCTTACACAAACTAGGAACGTATGTATTAAAGCACAGTATTTAATTACTATATTAATAACATTAGCGAACGAAATTAAGTCAACCGGAGCCATGATCGGAACGGGAAGAAGAGGACGCAAGCAAAGGCAGTAGAGCAAACTAGTGTTGCCATACAACCATGCAATAGACAAACAAATGATAAGAATGGCTTCGCACTTTATAGTTTTAACAAAGACAACCGTGACTGTCCGTATTAAAGAGATGAGAAAAAGCGTGACAATGAGGGGTAGGGGGTGTTGAAGTTCAAAAAATTCGTGTGACGTAATTTATGGAGTTTCCCGTATTTAGAGCAACGCATTACAGTCTTAAGAAAGAATAGTGTTTAAAAACTGGACCAAACAATTCAACTACTCCGACAAGAAGTGGTTTAAATTAGTTTCAAGCAATTAAATTCAACATACTCGTATGAACGCAATTGTAAGGTAACTGCAGTTGGGGAATGAACGGAAGGCCTCTATGCCCATGCAAAATCAAACTTATTGCCTAGCAGATAAAGACTTTCACAGGGGCCTTGCGCTCGGTCCTCCTTACGTATTGCATCTTCACCTGCGGTTGGAGTTTGTATTGCAATGTATTGTACTGTACTTGTACCGCGTTCGTATATTCAAAAACGGTTTTTTTACGTATCTGTTTTGTTTGACACATTGTATACTTGACATCTGTCAAAATTAATTGGCTGTGACCCTAACATGACCGGTCCAGGACCCTACAGCTCTAATTTTTATCGCCGACAATGTTGACACAAACCCGAAACCTCCCTCGAACCGTCAAAACCTACCTACCGTACAATAGTCTCGCGGCGTGGCTAATGTCAAAGTCGTCATTGGCAAAATCCATTCCAACCTAGAAATGGGAAAGCCAAAATGTGAAAAAAAAATGTTGACATAAATCATACCTAGATCTCGTTGCTGAACTATCGATAGTTTGACTATCGATAGTTGACCTCGAAAAATAGTCACAATATCGATAGGCCTATCGATAGTATCGATAATGTCGATACTATCGATAGTATTGATAGTTTTTAACCAATACTATCGATAGTTTCGATAGATTGGTGCATATCGATAGTATTGAATTTCAATACTATCGAAACTATCGATTTTCGACCGTATTACAAAGGAATAGGGCTTAAAATTGGTTAAGCAATTACTTGGTCGACTATACATAAAGATAAAATTAGATAATTCAACTTGGCCAGTCATATCTGGGCCACTGGTAGGTAAAACCAACCGTTCTTTGAATGTAAGTACGCACCTTTAGTAGACATAATACTTTTATTAATTTTCTTTGTAGTAAAACGACACCAAATTTGTGTTCTGTGGTAATATCAATGATTCCATTTGCCATTCCTTGATCAGTATTTCAGTATTATATAAGTACCTAACTAACCTAAGTTTTTTTTTAGTTTTTTTTATTTATTTAAGTAGTTAACTTACGTTAAATAAATGTTTTGTCATATGTTTGCGTTATTAAATCGGCACAAGTATAGCCGACCAAGAAATTGCTTGACCACTTTTCGACCGTGTTACAAAGGAATAGGGTTGAAAAGTGGTCAAGCAATTACTAGGTCGACTATACATTCTTGTCTTATAACCTAAAATGTATTTTTGCCACTAAACATCGTTTATTGCCTAAATGAAACAAAACGAGTTTGTAAATAGAAGAGATGATTTATAACTTGTTACTCGAGAATGTTTTATTTGAACAATAACCAATATTTTGATTTAAATTTAAATGATAATGACTACACAAAGAAAAATCAGGGTAATGGCAGGACTCGAACCTGCACCATCAGCATTCCGTGCCTTGCGTTTTGCCAGTTTCGCCACATTACCAACTACTACATTGCTACTAGTTAGTTGGTAATGTGGCGAAACTGGCAAAACGCAAGGCACGGAATGCTGATGTCGCAGGTTCGAATCCTGCCATTACTCTGATTTTTCTTTGTGTTGTCATTATCATTGGAATTAATTTCGAATGTAAAAAAAAATTTAAATTTTATTTCCAAAAATATTTTGATGTCAAAAACTGAAAATTTAGCTTAGAATGTTGTTTACTACTGAGGATAAGCAAGGATGATTTTTTTTACGTACTAATCCTCGTAAAATCCTTAATACATGCATCACGTGCCAATCGATCATATTTAGAAAGAAGTTTCTTTTCCTGCAAATAAAATTAAATATGTTACTAAAGTCAGGGGAGGGGTATGATATTGTAGTATAAAATTTTATAGTTTTTTTTTATATTTGTGAAAAACTTAGTAAATATAGCGCTTTAGTATAACAACAACAACAAATACTCTTTATTGATTCACACAAGTAAACAAAAATTAAGGAACACATTTAGAAATTAATTTAATTATTATTATTACATTTATAATTTTCATTTATTTTTTAGTATAGTGCCGAATTCCAGTATTTACCCCTACATACAAACAAAATATTCCTTTAATCTAAATAACAGTAAATATAGTATAACTTTGTAGTACCTGAACTTGCCTTTGATTCGCCTGTTCAAGACCCACGCCCAAGACCCTGGCTAAACCTTTCAAATACCCTTTCGCTTCACCGCCGAATGATAAAAATAAACCAGTGGCCCAAATATGACCGGCCAAGTTTAGTTTATCTGGACGTCCCTTTCTTATCACACTAGTTTGACAGAGACGCGGGGAGGAATAACTTAAACCTGGACCGGTCATGTCAGGGATACTGGGCCGGTCACGTTAGGGGAGCAGTTTAGGGTCTGTTTTGTCAGTCAGTCAGTTTTAGTTGTAGGTATATCTACATCTATCTACACTAGTATAATAAAGAGTTTGTTTGTTTGTTTGTATGTACACTGAAAATCAGTTTTGTTTGTTTACCTATTACACCAAAAAAGTGACTACCGAACTATTTGTTACACCTTACCTAACTCTTGATTTGTAAATAAATCATGAAATGTTTATCAGTGGCAAATGGTTTTGTTAATTGAAACGAACTTTGATTACATTAACCAAACTATTTCGGCTGTCCCTTTTTTCAGTGTAGGGGGTAATCTCTGGAACTATTGAACCGATTCCAAAAATTATTTCACTAATAGAAAGCTAATCCCTGACGGACATAGGCTACTAGTACCGCGCGAACTAAGTCGCAGGCGTTCGCTTGTCTAAGATAAGCAGCCAGCGATAACTTTTTCATTTATTAAGTAGGTATATAGGTATATGCGTGGGACACATTAAACTCGGGCGGGCAAGTTGAGGCCGCAGGGGGCAGCGAAGTAGACGTAACGCGATAACTGACGAGAGACGAGCGAGATGTGCTGCGATTAGGGTTGCTAACTGAAACGAGCTCTTTCATTTGTTATGTCACACAAAATACTTTGCAAATCTTTTTCTTTTTAATTTACCCCCAAAAGCGGCCCCCTAGTTAGGGTTGCCAGGTCCAAAAATAGAAAAGCCGGACACAGGTTCATATTTAGCCGGACATTTTGACCTAAAAGCCGGACGCAAATACTAACGTAGCCTGATACATTGGTTTTTAGCCTGCGAGATCGCGAGCCATGCTTATGCGATGCGTGTCCGCTTGACTTTGGGCGCGCGGCGGTGTTGACCAAAAGCCTAACAAAAGCCGGACAGGCCAGACTTGTATTTACTTGACCAGACACGACTGTAAGAAGCCGGAGATGTCCGGCTAAAGCCGAACACCTGGCAACTCTACTCCTAGGTTTAAAATTCGTTTAAAATATGCGTTCCACGTCTGTCCGTACTCGTATAGTAAATATATGGAGCGCAACACTAAATCGTGTTTATTTTAGTACCTACCTATTGCCAGATTTTGAATAATTCCTCCCATGATAAACTTTTAAGTATGTTTATCATCTGGCATTCAACGGAATTCTAAAATGAACATCGAACATTAAAAAAAAATGTTTGTAATGTACTTAATTTGCAAAACATGCTGTAGGTAATTTAAATAACATCGTTTATCTTCTTTTGATAAATTTTTACTGATGATAGTGATGATCTACGAGTACAACAATACCTACAATTTTTCATGTTTTATGTCATCTGTGGCTTGTTTCACGAAGCTACAAGTTACAATTTTACAAGTCTAAACCGGCAACATTGGTCATTATGGCCATTGCCATTGGTCATTATTGATCAATGTTGCCGGTTTCGACTTGTAAAATTGTAACTTGTAGCTTAGTGAAACAGGCCACTGCTTGTGTGAACGTAAAAACCGTATCTGGATATCATCACTCATCGGTCTCATCACAATCAAGCAACCCTGGCTGTGACGGCCCTCGGGACACGACGCATCGCGACCCCGATCTACGGATAATCCTTTATAGATACAAGGTCTTAGCACACGAGTAAATACCCCGCACAGCTACACCCAACTACGCTACGATACGCGATACCAAATGAACCTTAGGTACCTACTCCTACAAAACGCGCCCGTGATACCTCTCACCGACGAGTTATGTCACAATACGCCTTTCCAATGCATGTACACAAACACCTGGCTACCAAATCTGCACCACCGATGGTAAGTTAAATATCCCAACTGACTACTTATCAAAATATCACGATAGTACTCCCACATCACTCACTAATTACGCAATTGTTACAAACGCGCGACATACGCATAGCGTATCTCTACCCTGTTTACTCTTAACAGAACTATGGTTTCCCTTAAGCCATTAGCGTCATCTCGCGATGGTATATAACATGGACTAGAAACAGCGTAATAATGGTTTTTGATCATAATTAACGAAAAGCCCGGTATTAACACCTTAATGACTGGCTTCACATCCGTAAGTTGTTCGAATTCATGTTAGTATCTATTATAGCTAATGTTCCGTCATAATGTTTCGGTTAAGTTTTACTTTACTTTATAATGTATATTTTTGCAGTGCCCTTACAGGGTTTCGAAATGTTTGAAATGTTTATGAAAGCAAATAAATATTTTGAGTTTTGAGTTTTTGAGTTTTGAGTTTTGTTTGAAACTTTGTCTCTATGGGGTATCCACTTATGTGTGCTTAGGTCAAAGCAGATAAAGAAATCTTTCTTTAGATTTTATTCTTGACGTTAATAAACGTTTTGACGGCCGAGAGATTGGGTGTCTACTAGACAGCATGATAGATTGAGGACGTTGTACACATTGATAACGATTACCGAAGTAAATCAATATATAATACAGTTGGGGAACAAGCTAAAGGTCTCGTAAGATAAAGGTACCATAGTAGTGATAATACTGTTTCATACAAAATACAAACATATAAGCCCCCTAGGTTCAGTAAAAACTGACTACATTTATGTAGTAGGTATAGCATGATAATAGGCTCGTATAAAAACGTCACTACTTATATTTTACATATCTTATACAATTTTCCCGCCACTTTACTCGCGTGGATCAATTAATATCCCACGGGAACTACTTTTCGATCGTGATAAAAGTATATCTTTCTCCGACCCTTCCACTAAACCCTAAAAAAACAGGTCATTCGGACTCTCTGTTCCAACGTGAAAGAAGAAACAAACAAACGCACTCATTTTCGCATTTATAATGTTAGTATGGATGGCGTGGCAGCCAAGGGCGGATCCAGCTTTAGAGTCAAGGGGGGGTAGGGATCACGTGGTCGACATTCATTCAAAACAGGGTCATAGTTTGGTAAGATTGGAAAAATAACCAGTGGACAACGTGAACCACCCTCCCCCTTCTCCCCGTGGTGGCAGCCGGCATACTTTGATTTTGCTTTGGAGCAAGCGCCTTCACATTCCCCAATGGTATGGTAGGTATTTGAGAAAGGCGGCAAAGTGTATCGCAATTAATTTCTCTTCAGTCCTCCCCGCTTATTTTTTCGACGGTCTCTCTAAGATTGTGTCGCTAAAAGTATCTGTACGGCAAGCACGTCGGCTCATTTTCGCGCTTATCGCTCAGTGCGACTCTCTCCAACTGGGCTGGTTAGAAAGAGGCGCAGTGAGGGACAAAGCGAGCCGCGGTGTGTCGACCTAGCCATACTGCTGTGCACCTAGCACGAATCTTCTCGGTACGCATTAACTCGCTTAGTAACTCAGTGCGTCTCTTTCTGACTAGCGCATTAGAAGAGGGACACACTGAGTTACGTAGCTAGTTAACGCGTGTCGAGAAGATTCGTGCTAGGTGCACTAGATATCATTGTTCAGCAATAATTAAGTACAGTCTGCTGTAAAAATATATATACAGCCCTTATGTTTAGTGGCATAAAGGTGTATAGATATTTGTGACGTCTTGATAACCTGTATATATTTACGATGCTGACCGTACCTACATAACGTCAAGTCAGCATTCCTCGGCCCGGCAACTGAGGGTTGATTCTCTAAGGGAATCAAAAGCGAGCGCGGCGTTGAGGCAGTACCTTGTCTCGCTCTCTCGAGCTGGCGCCTTCAAACACGCGAGCGAGATGACGCAGCCCCGATGTCGAGCTCGTCGATGTTGCGCT
Organism: Ditula angustiorana; assembly: GCA_963691745.1. Taxonomy (NCBI): domain Eukaryota; kingdom Metazoa; phylum Arthropoda; class Insecta; order Lepidoptera; family Tortricidae; genus Ditula; species Ditula angustiorana. The sequence continues at coordinate 9,525,903 of OY829484.1, forward strand.
TAGAGAAACAGGGCTGGGCAGTTTTGTTGGATTATGTCAGATCTAGATCTATGACGAGGTCAATCTGTGAGGTCGTATGTTGGACGTTGAAGCTTTTTAGGTTAAAGAACTATTAAAGTGGGATAAAAAATACTGTTTCTTTATTTACATTACAGCCAGTCTAGAGATTTTTAATTTAAAACCCTTTGTGGAATCATTTCTACAGGTAGTTAGGCTGCGTTTCCACTGACACGGAGCTCGCGAAGTGGAGACGAGTGGACTGTGAATCAACCAATTATAGTTCTAGAAATTTGAACCAGCGGAGATTTTACCTATAAAAGGTAGGTAAGTATTTTATAGCTTAGTAGGGACTTTACCTTTAAAAGTGCGCATATTTCCCTTGCGCTGCTATTCATCATGTCTTCTTCACTCTCCTGAAGTTTTGAGAGACATTCACTGCGGAAATGTTCACAGAACCTTGTGCTCGTATAAGTAAACATGTTGACATCATCACTGTTCCAAATTAGGTTTCCTCGTAGCTCGGGTTCGTAAACAACATTCAACAATGTTGGGTCAAACTAAATTAAATTTAGCGTTTTCTTTCTATCCTTATGTGGTTGTTTCCTAAGATCCCACGCCGAACGATTATGTACTTGACGAGAGTAGAGGTGAACGATAACACACCACTATACAGTCCATACAAAACAAAACAATAATTTTGAAATTGCAACAAAAATCGCCAGTGTCAACCAATTTGATTCTGATTCATAGGCCACTGTAGAACGTTGTGGCAATGTGTAACCGCAAAGATATTATGACATTTATTCAGAAGTCATTATGACGTTTATTGAGAATAGGTTCTACAGTGGCATAATGCTGCAGTGTGCGTGACCTCAAATCTGATGCCTATACCATCATTGCCCATACCTATAGTACACACTTTATAAAGAATCCACAACATAACATAACATGATCGTCTAGAATGTCTAGATGTAATTTATCTCTCAGTGCAGTCACTAGGTAGACATTAATAAATTGTTATTAATAAATTTTTCATTTTCATTTTTTTCATTTTCATTTTCATTTTCATTTTCATGGTGTTTGTGTTTTATTTGCAAAGTTTTGCTTTTTTAATTTTCCCTCCCCCGTATACGCCTATATCTACACTACTTAGACTCTAGTCAGAGCTGCACAAAGGTATACATTACACTTGAGCGGTCATCTAAGGCAAGAAGCGGATTTTTGCGATACAATTCTAAAATCTTTTTTTTCCTGAATCCTTTTATTCGGATGTAAGAGCACACCATATAAACCCACACGCTATGAATCCCACACGTCACACGTGGCATATCTGCATTAGAAATGTCGTGCGATATAAAATCCTTAAGGTCCTAAGGCCATTCAGATGGAGGGATGAGTTCTCGAATGCAAGTTGCAATACATTGCAGGGTTCGACCGACCGATCGATCACTTCAAACCTCAGTGGCCCGCAATGTAATGCAACCCGCATGCGAGAAGCGCTCCGTAAAATGGTCCTTTATGGCCACAGATTGGAATAGTGTTCATCGCATTTCGCAGTCGCTCGTCTGCAATGCAAAGGCAATGCACTTGTACCAAACCTATCTATCTATCTATCTAACGAAAGCCAATCTTGACTAAACCGTGAAACGACTGGACCCAACCAGCTGGTCTAATTCGCAAAACCAGCGGGGCATACATTTTTAGGTTAACTGGATTTAGATTAGGTACGTAGCGACAGACGACCTGCACGAGTCTAGCGGCTGGAATGCTCGGGCGCCTGCACCACCCGGCCACTATCGCAAGGCGGGTAGGGCTCGCTCCTTTACCATGATATCGATATAATTAAAAATAACTTTTAGGTGTTCATGGTTACAAATTAGTTGATGGCACGTGAAAATTCTGATGTATGATTAGTGAGTATGATAGTTGATTATAATATTTAAATTTACTTGACAATTATGCTATAGTTTATTTGAAGTATGTCGTATGTGTGACTCTTTACCTTCTTTACATAGTATAAAAAAGTTGCTAACCGTGCCTGTCTGCCCTCATCGTATCCTACGCCGCCTACACCTTCTAAACCAAGCAACGGATTTTGATACGGTTTTCTCTGTAACTTTTTTGTGTCCTAGTAAATTATTTTTTTGTACCTCTACAATACAATACATTTTAATTAAGTTTTCCTTAGTAAATTGCACCCTGCGAAGTCGGCTCGGATCGTATCGGACAGTACCTAGTAATTAGCCTATTAGCAGCTACTATTTCAGGTCGGTAGGAATTCTACACTGTGAGAGTGTAGTACTGCCTAATTCAATCGAGCCGGTCTATCGTGTTACATCTATTGCTGGTTGCATTACATATGGGCTGGTTCAACCGCGGTAGTACCATACTCCTACAGAATAACGGCGTCAAGAAGTAGCTTATTAGTGTATTTTCCTCTACCACTACGATAACTGACTGGTTGAAGCGATCTCTGTAGTGAATTTTTCTTTATTCCCGCTGAGCTTCTACCCACAGCTCAAATGGATTGGCACTGCATATCTATGGCCATAAACTCTACATAAAGTTAAGAAACATGCGAAAGGCCTTCGTCAAAGCCACCATTCACTCCACAGTACGATTTATTTTGCCAGGTAAAATGTATTCTATCGTCAACAGTTTTATCGACACTCGGCACCCTACGCAAGCTAATAGACGCAGTGACGCCGGCCGCGGCGGCAGTGGCGCGCCGCGGGCCGAGGTAGTCGCACGCGACTCGTACGTCGCCCCCCGCGACCGGCGATCGATACACCCGACTCCAAACAGTCACACAAACCACGTGTCACACGAACACGATGCCACACGTCCCCGCGTAACCTGTCCGCGTCATCGATACCGCGCGCCGCACTACCCGCGTCAACAATGTAGCCATAGTGACGCTCCTGTTGACAGATTGACAGTTTATAATCTTTACGATGCCGTTGGTTTTAATAAACAAGTTTATTCAACGTTGAGTGTTGGTTGTTATTCGTATTGTTAACATGATAGATTTGTTGGTTTGTTAGGTGTTTGTTGCAACGAAGAAAATGGGAAATGGGATGAATAAGGTGAGTGATAAATGATAATTTATGTCGTAGTCCGTAGTTCGGATGTTGATGAATGTTGTTTGGCAAAGTTTGGGATGAGCGCAGTTACGTAACGTCGTGGAATCGTAGTTTGCGGTGTTCGTAGCTTCCGTAGCAAGTTCGTAGCTCGTAGCTCGTAATTCGTAGCTTATAGCTGTTGCTTCTACTATTCCAATACTTTCCATTCGCTAACTAAAATGGTATAAAAATGTAAAACTTTTAGGTCATCAATCAAAATATTTCGGTAGGTAGGTACCTATGTCAAAAGAAAAAAAAAGATATTTTAGCCAAATAAAGTTATAAAAACTACGACGACAAACTTTTTTGCTTCAAAACACGTTGATAAAAATCCAGATAAAAACTTTAGAAAGATTTTTGGTAGAACAGTTATTTAAAAGTTGCCAAAATAAATTAAAATAAAACGCGATTTAGTGTTACGTTACATACATTACTGCATTAGTGCAAATAGTGATGCAATGATGTTACTAGTGCTGTATGGAGAGCGATTGAGCGATTTCTGGGTTTGCCCACACTGCCATTTTACGACTCGTTACATTTAAAAAATAATCAGTGACCGCAGAAAATAAAAAAAAAGATAGATAGATAGATAGATAGATAGATTAATTTCTTACTTATTGGAAATTAAATTAAATTTAGAATGTCAAACATAACAAATTCAGGATAAGATCGTCAAAAAGTAGACAAAATAATAAAATAAAAATATCTAGAAATACGTCTAGAAAATGTCAAAATGCCAAAAAAAAATGTATATAAAAATTTAGAGATGGGCCGAGTACTCGGTTTATACTCGGTACTCGGCGTACTCGGCGGGATTTTTGATACTCGTACTCGGCCGAATAACTCGGTTTGAATGCCGAGTATACTCGGTTCAAGAAATGCAATATATTTCGGTAGATATAATTAATGTTAATCAAAATCAGGTCATCACTGATTAGGTACTACACACAGTCACTCGTTAATTAACAACTTTTTCAATTATTTATCTACTATGACGCGCAACGTGAAGTATTTTTTTGCCAACTATCAAGTGACTGTAGCTCGAGCACGAATATTTTCCTTCTATCGAGTAGTTACGTTATCGTATCGCCATCGAGAAACTTTGTATGATGATTGGAGCAGCGCCCCCGTGGGCGTAATTAGAACTAAAATTTGGTAGCACGAACTTTGAAGTTCACTTTCGTATCGTCATCGAATAGTAAACGTGAAGTTTGCGTGAAGTATTCGTCACAGAATGTATGGAAGTGGTAGCACGAATATTTTTTCCTTCTATCGAGTAGTTACGTTATCGTATCGCCATCGAGAAGATTTGTATGAGGTTTGGAGCAGCGCCCCCATGGGCGTTTTTGGAACTAAAATTTGATAGCACTAACTTTGACATTCACTTTCGTATCGTCATCGAGTAGTAAACGTGAAGTTTGCGTAAAGTATTTGTCAAAAAGTGGTAGCACGAATATTTTTTTGACGTAAGGTAAAGTAAACTTACGAAGGCTGGCTATCGAGAAACACGCAAACTTTCTCACTGTACTTTTGATGGTGACACAATTTGCGAGAACAAGTTGCGGTTAGTTTTTGGTGTTATTCTTTCAAAATATCACCGGAAAAAATCATAACATTGCGTAAAAATTCGCATACTAGTGCCTTGCGCTATTATTTTACCTGGGTTTAATCAAATAATCCAGAAATGAAGAACGAGAAACGAGGTAACTAATCTAAGAACATTACTTCTACTTTTTATTTTTTTGAAAGTAAAATAATTAAAATACATTTATAAATAGGTATCTTTCTTTAAAGGGGAATGAGTCAACGAGTTACGATGAGAAAAACAACACATCCTCTGGATATATCAGATGCCAGTGAAATTGCATTTTGTCAGATGCAAATAAAGAGGCATTTGCGTTCCTGTGCGAAGAACTCCGCAACGAAACAAGTTTAAAGTCGAGTAATAGAATTCTCAAGGTATTTTATTTAATAGGTCGGTACCTAGTTTTCAATTTGAATAAGGTATGAATATTGAAACAAATTATTTTATGTTATTTGTCTTTATATTGGGTTTTATGTTCCTTGTCGTTCTTGGCTACTAGCTCATACCAGAACAATGTGGGCAGGCATATAATAGAATAGAATAGAATATTTCAAGCTGCATAGGCCCATAGATAAATACCTTAAAGACTAACAATCACATTAGCGTTACTAGTGTCAGCAAATGTTAGAGAAGTGATGGATGTTCTCTGCAGCTCACCCATTGCTGAAACTTTCATAAAGTTCCCTAATACAAGGGCAGAAAGGGATTTGATTAAGCAAGGAAAAGTGTTCCAAGTTGTCTTAGGAGGAGTGTGAACCCAAGCCAAAAAAGCGCTCCCCATACAAACAGTGAAAATGGTTCCCACCGTCTAAACCCTAACCTATGGCAATGGTTTTTGGTATGTTGTCATAATGCCTTAGAACTAGGTTTATTTGCATTGGTGCTGAAAATATTGCAATATTTGGTTTGGTGTTTTATACAAAACACAAATGCGTTAATATTTTTGAAACTATTAAGAATATTTAAAAAATCAAAACATACGAACCTAGTTCTAGGGCATAATAATAACATACAAAAAAATCATGGCTATAGGTTAAGGTTTAGAGGGTGGAAAACGTTATCGCAGTTTGTATGGACAGCGCTGGGTTCACACTCCTCTTAAGATTAATTATTTGTAAACTGTGTTCAGTACAAATATTATCTTTTGTGGTAAAAGCATCAACAGTTGCCCATCTCGAGCGCACTTTTTTTCCTAAAAAATATATTTCTCATCTAAATTACTAAGTACCATTTAGTACACTGCTGAAGATTTCATTTAACTTTAACTTATATATTATAGATTAAATTTTCTTAGCTTATTCTACCATTATTATTGGTACTACTTATTGCTTGTCTTAATATCAATATTATCTTATCATATTTTACGCAAAATATGGAATATCGGGTGTTTGTGTCTGTATAGATGAATCACACTTCCAAATAAAGGTGTTAAACATTAACTCCTGCTTACTATTGTAGAAAACACTTTCACTCATTGAATATGTAAAAATTGTAAGGACTCCATGTAGTTAATTTATTTTACTTACTAATAGGCACTATCTTAATTGTAAAATAATTGCTTAATTATTAATTTATTAAAAGATTGTGATTTCAGTTTTATTTTTTGTTTTATGCAATATTATTTATTTATTAGGTAGGCAATGCGGGACACAAGAGAACCACTAATGTGTTGTAAGCCCTTAGGCCTCCGGATCGATCACCCACTGTACGAAACGCAGTAGCAAGCTACTACATCACGCTGATGTACTGCGAGTGTGGTACTACCCTGGTCGAACCCGTTCATTCGTACTGCAAATATATACTGGCTTCACAGTGCGCCTCTACCACTACAAAAACTAACCCCCTGATTCATAAACGTGTGTTGTCTACACAATTGCCCTCGAATGAAAGAGACGAAACATAAGTTACGTTATGTAGTTAAGAGAGGTTGGCAAACTTGTATGGATAAGGTTAATCTTATTTATTACTTAAAAACCTTCCTTAAAAAAGCTCTAAATGAGAGTGATAACCATATCAAAATCAGATATGTGGTTTAGAAGTAAGGGGTAGGTAAGTTAAAAGGAGCACCTATGTTGGTAAATAAATAAAGGCTTTGTTATTTTATATTTATTCGTTGTTTTTTTTATTTAAAATAACTACATATATAATTTTGTATAGTGTTTGCATGGGGCGATATTTCACCCAATAGTGATAGTAGACAATAACTAAAAATACAATTTTTCTTCTTTACTAGTCATCATGCTATTTCTAATCTACTCGCGATCTAACCTAAGCGCTCATCTCACATACAGACTTACATTTTGCGTTCATTCATAATCTCAATTATTCACATCTAAGAAACTCGTAATAACATACATCGCCTCTTTCATTAATTCAAGCCATCGATCGAACTCAAAGCTGGAGCTCCATGTCTCTCTGCCGAATCCTCGCTCTTTCCAGCACGACGAACATTTAATCCCTCTCTGAGACTCCTCGCATTCTTCTCAGGTCTTAAAAATTGTTCTTCTGCAGTCAGTCTCCTTCTCACAGTGCCGGATTAGCCACATAGCAAGAGTAGCTAATGCTACGGGCGCCGCTTCTACGCCTGTCTGACCGCAATAAAAAATTATTTAATACCCTAAACTTGAGAACCTAAAGCAAACTAAGGGCCTCTTGACAGAATTTGCTACAGGCCCCGCGCTGGCTTAATCCGGCACTGCCTCATAGCCGGGCTGCTCGGTCCGACAGCGGGCTGCTCGGCGCGGCGGCCCGCGGCGGTGCTCGGCGCGGGGCCGGGGGTGCGCAGCCCGGCAGCTGGCTGCTCGGTCTAGCGGCGAGCTGCTCGGCGCGGCGGCCCGCGGCGCCGCTCGGCGCGGGGCCGGGGGTGCGCAGCCCGGCAGCTGGCTGCTCGGTCTAGCGGCGAGCTGCTCGGCGCGGCGGCCCGCGGCGCCGCTCGGCGCGGGGCCGGGGGTGCGCAGCCCGGCAGCTGGCTGCTCGGTCTAGCGGCGAGCTGCTCGGCGCGGCGGCCCGCGGCGCCGCTCGGCGCGGGGCCGGGGGTGCGCAGCCCGGCAGCTGGCTGCTCGGTCTAGCGGCGAGCTGCTCGGCGCGGCGGCCCGCGGCGCCGCTCGGCGCGGGGCCGGGGGTGCGCAGCCCGGCAGCTGGCTGCTCGGTCTAGCGGCGAGCTGCTCGGCGCGGCGGCCCGCGGGGCCGGGGGTGCGCAGCCCGGCAGCTGGCTGCTCGGTCTAGCGGCGAGCTGCTCGGCGCGGCGGCCCGCGGCGCCGCTCGGCGCGGGGCCGGGGGTGCGCAGCCCGGCAGCGGGCTGCTCGGCCCGGCGGCGGTCTGCTCGGTCCGGCGGCTGCAGTCAGAAGTGTTCCATGTATCTGCATCTAAAATTTATAGAAATAATTTATTATCTTTACATAGTATAAAATGTCTGTTCTCATATTTGCGGCCGCTTACTCCTTCTAGACCACGCGACGGATTTTGATACGGTTTTCACTGTTTCCTTTTTAAAAAAAAATTTACAAAAAGTTTTTATGTGCATTGAATCCAAATTGTACCCGTGCAAAGCCGAGCCGAGCCGCTAGTTATTTCATAAAACCTTTCAAATTTTAAAAATGATAATGATCACCCTATTACCGTCAGCCTCAGAAGTAGCACTTAAGAACCTTGTCGGGGTAACGTATGAAATGAGAGTTGCTCGAATTTGTCACATCACTGACAGCAACAAGGTACTAAAATGTTCAGCTACTTCTGAGACTGACCGTAAATGCTAGGGTAACATAAAATAATAATATTTCATAGTATGCCCTGCATAAAATTTAATTTGTAAATCAGTATTCAGCTTTGAGTAGAAATTTTAAACAAAATAGACAAAATTCCGTTCACAAGCTAGTGACCCGTGCGTGAGTCACAGACAGACAGCAGGGTGACAGAAATGTGGTTTTAGTTAGTGTGGATATAGAAACGTAAAGACTACAAATTTTAATTTCATACCTAAGCCACTCGATCCAACTTTAAAAATGCTTACCAAGTGATGTCTTGCTTCTCCATTTCTTGTGGCTGTGTCGTTGTCTTCAGACATAGCTGGTGGCATTCTTCAATCTGTATATAACAATGGAAAGTAATTAAAATATGATTAAAAATTAATTATAACCATGTTTTTTCCATTATAGGTACAGTCAACTAAATTGATTTCTGACTACGGAGATTCTTTTCACAATAAATTTCATTTTGACTCTTCAGATAGGTAGACAGATAAAACGTTTATTTGTTACTACAAGCACACACAATCAAATTTACAAACAATTGAGAAGAAAAAAAACGAAAGGTAACAAATTAGATGAGTACTTATTGTCTGTGTGCGCTGCAGCAGTACAAAATGCCATCTCACAACAATAACTCAATGTGACAGGGTTCTAAGTGACCAAGAATCCAAATCCGTTAGCCATAATGCATGATGGAGATAACTTGTCCTTCTTTTAGGATAAATATAAGCTACATTTTACCCCAAAAATCTAACACCCTGCAGCAAAATTGAGATTTAGCGAAAGACTTGTAAAATGCACAATAATTATTCTCAATCTACACTAATATAATAAAGAGGTAAACTTTGTGTGTTTTTTGTTTGTTAGTTTGTTTGTATGTAGGGGGTAATCTCTGGTAATAAATAAATATCTTGGGACGATGTACACAAATTGAACTAATCTGTGCTTCTGTGAGTGTACTAACCAATATGTCAAAGTTAACACAAACAACACAAAAATATGGTGTGGATACATACTTAAATACATATAACATCCATGTCACTGGTACAAACATTTATATTGAACATTCAAAAAAGTACATTTAATGGTACTAGGCATCCTGATAAAGCCGGGCATAATTAGGCTTTATGGAGGTGTCTTCAGGCAAGTTAGATGGTGTTCCGCCTGTCCAGCTTTTTACATTTGACCAGTCAAATCACTAAATAATACAGTGAAAAGTATAAAAAGGCTGGTTTTACAATTCGTTTTGTCATATTAAACTAAGGCATAAGATCCTTAAAAAGGTGGTAACCTGGTATATCTGGACAGATATTTACTCAAAAAACAGTGTAAATCAAACAGGACCTTGTCAAGTAATGCAGACATTCAAACTTTAATCGAACTGTACAGTAAGTAGGCACTAAGTAGGTATATTTTTATGACATTAATATGTGGTACGTTATAAAAAGGTTGGGCGCATTTACTATACATATAGTGCTTAGCTTTTGCTTGTTTTCATCAGTTCGGATATCGCCTGTCTCGTCACAGCCTAGGCTGTCGGCTAGCTACAGTTGGTGATGTGCACCAGTGGCGTCTCTGCAGCCCCGGGAGGATTTAGATAAATTTTCGTGTCTTAAACAAATATTCACAATATGGATATCCGTAAGTAGAAAGTCTAGGAAAATAAAGCCAAATCACAATGAATGTTTACTGAGGGACTAAGGAACTACATTAATTTCTATATTGTAAAGTATGAAAATGGATGTTAAATTAATAAGGACCTAGTCCTTGAGTGTAGTTCTATCAAAGTTGTAAGAATGAATTTAACCGCTTACCTCTCCATAAAATCTGCCAACTGCGAGAAACTGTTTCTTGATTTCATTTTCCAACACAAATTATTCACTTTTCATCCTTACTTTAATTTTAATTATGAAAACTGATACATTTCGATCGAACAGTTCGATCTTTATAATTTAAGTACAAGTGTCAAAATACAACGTTCGAAAATTTAAACTCTTTCGGCCCAATGATTAAATATTAACATATTTATTATTTTCTTGCCATATTTCAACATTTCCTTTTATTGTATAAATAAATATACAAATTACATAGGTTTCCGTAATATTCATGCTGTTTCCTGTATTTCTCACATATTTAAAATGATCCATAGTAACTTACTATGATTAGTGTTAGGTTTCTGAACATACCTAGCTTGTAGATTCATGACTTTATTTGACTATCGTCGCGTTGTATATTAAAAAGGTACTCTGTGGTCGCGTTTACGTATCGAGCTAACGTGAGTGAGGTTTTAAGATTCGTGCTACCGATAGCTTTCGTAAAAGTAAAGTAAACGTTAGGTTATCGAGTAGTCGATACTAAAAAGTTACTTAGGTATGACTCCAATATTCTTGCTCGGGCTTCTGTTTGTGTATCGAGATTGTAAATGTTTTGTGATTAAAAATTATTAATCCTTCGTATTACAAGTACTGTATGCTGCCCCAGTGTGAAAGCACAAGCATTTAAACACCAAACAAATTATTTATATTTGTCCCAAGTAAACAAGAAATACGGAAAAACACTTGCAAGAAAAATGATGCACATTGTTTATCAACATATTCAAGAATGTATTTATGTAAAGGTCATTTCTATGTAAGTATTTAACAAAATGTAATTTAGGAAATACATCATTATAACAAAACTGATGAATTTTATTTGACTATTGTAAATATTGTTTGAGGTTAGGTTTTTGTTTCTTTTTAGTTACCAAATGATATGCTCAATTATACCGCTCAAGTATCAATATGATACTATATTATGGGAAAAGTATCAGAAGTGCGCTTGAAACCAGGATGTAGGTACTCGAAGTAAATTTGAATGTCCAGAAGACAGAAGAAAACGGACATGCAGCAGCTCAGAACGACCATACATGATAAAAAAAACAAAGACTGGAGATAATAGCAGTCATCATCATCATCGTCATGTCAGCCACAAGAAGTCCACTGTTGAACATAGGCCTCCTCCATGGATTTCCAAAGTGACCGGTTGGAAGCAGCATGCAACCAGCGCCTTCCTTCCACCTGTATGAGGTCATCCGATAATAGCAATGCCTTAATAAAATAAAACTAGTATGTAATTTCAAATAGGTTTTTTATTTAAATAAACACTCATTTACACATAAGCACACTCACTCTACACTTTGATATAATAATAATATATAATGATATAATAAAGGGTATATATTTGTTTTCCAAAAGTTTAATAACTTATGGTTAACTAAATCTTCAACATATGCAAGGTTGAATGATACATTTATTATATTCACTTTTTTATTTTTGGGATAGTCTGGGTCAGCTACACAATAATAAGTTTTTCTTTTGTGATAAAAACATTTGAAGCTGCACTTGGGGATTGTATTTTCCTGTAGGCTTTCCATTCTTTACATAGGTAATTATTGTAGGTCTTTTCATTCACTCAACAAAAGTGCAGGAAGGTTCCTCACTTCTGTGATGCAACGGCATGTTTACATCCCCCTGTAAAGCTACACAGTCTTCGCACCTCACAGAGAAAATCTTTTCTTCCTCTTCGTCTAAAATGAGTGCGCATCTATTTAACTGAGCATGAACTTTATGCTCCGGGCATATTTTACACTTTACAGTACACAATTTTGAACTTGTATGTAGGTGACAGCATTATCTCCGTAGGAATCACGTGAGGACCTGAAATAAAGTTTATTCATTTATATATATATTTTTTTATACAACATAGAAAGGCGAACACGCAAGTGGGCCACCTGATGGTAAGTGATCACCACGGCCTATAGACACCTGCAACAACAAAGAGAGTGCAGATGCGTTGCCAACCCAGAGGGCTAAGTTGGAATACCTCTTATGCCAGTAATTACACCGGCTGTCTTGCTCTCCACGCCGGAACACAACAGTGCAAGCACTGCTGCTTAGCGGCAGGATAAGCGAGCAAAATGGTGGTAGCGATCCGGACAGACCTTGCACAAGGTCCTACCACCCGCAAATTAATCACGTTTTTAACATTTACAGAGTAAAGGTAACGAAAACCCACATTAGTCATATTATTAGGTGTCAATGGCATTTAAGATTGGCTAGTATTACTGCCTATGACATGATTTCTGAGAAATTTGTCCATGCCTGGGGTTGGCTTTTACGATCTGTGCAATAAGTGAAGCAGCTGGTACATTCTATTATTTTATTATATTTATTGTTTGTTACTAGACGAGAATGGAAGTTAATTAAAGTATCGTTCATAAAACTCAAATTACAATGAATGTTTACTGAGAGACTGATGAACTACTTACTTACATCAATTTCTATATTGTAAAGTATGAACGTATCAACAAATATTTAATTAATTAGAAGATTAGGAGCTAGTCCTTGATTGTAGTTCTATCATAGTTGTAAGAATTAATTTAACAGCTTACCTCTCCATGAAATCTGCCATTATGGCCAACTGCGAGAAAATGTTTCTTGGTTTTATTTTCCAATACAAATTATTCACTTTTACTTTTTATTTACTATCTAAATAACGACAACTAATAAATTCCGTTCGAACTTTATTTATATTTTGAGTACAAGAGTACAAGTGTCAAAATACAACGTTCGAAAATTTCAACTCTTTCGTCCCAATGATTATTATATTAACATATTTAATTATTTTCTTACTGTATATATATTTTTCGTATAATTTCATAAATAAATATACAAATTACACAGATTTCTGTAATATTCAAGCCGTTTCCTGTATTTCTAACTTATTTAAAATGATTCTTAGTAATTACTAAGAAATTGACTTCGCTCAGTGAGGTATCCGAACGTACCTATCCAGTAGATTCGTAGCTTTATTTAACTATCGTAGCGTGTACTCGATACGTTAACGTGAGTCAGATTTAGAGATTCGTGCTACCGACAGCTTGCGTTAAAGTAAAGTAAACGTAATCGAATAGTAAAGGCGATACGAAAACGTAACGCATGACTCCAATATTCGTGCTCGGGCTACTGGTAGTTGAAAGGCGCGGGCGGGATGAGGGGTGTATCAACGCGAGCCGGCCGCTCGACCGCCGCGAACCTGTTTGTATGTGTTACGCGCGCGAAATCAGAATTTCATTGAACCGAGTTACTCGGCCGAGTACTCGGTTCAAAAAGAATTGAACCGAGTAATACTCGGTACTCGTTACTCGGCAAAAGTGTTACTCGGCGCATCTCTATAAAAATTCAATGTCACAATAAAAATATAAATACAAATTCACAAAAGGTGAAAATGTCAATATAAGCGAAAGTAAAATAAAACATTGAACTTCATCTATAGTTCATCTATAATATCATAAAAAAATCGGCCATAAACCAACAAAAGTAATATTAGGTAAACAAAAATACCAAAAATACGATTAATATTTGTTCTGTAAAGTCTGTAAGGTATTTGAATGAAATTGTAATATCAAATCGTCACCACCTGGCATTCGGTGGATTCTAATTTATTTTTTACGGCCGAATTGCTTGAGCAGGCAAAATAAATTGAATAAAGTGCCCGCTCAATTATCAAATTGAAGTTTAGAACAGGGTCTAACTTTGAAAATTGTGAATTACTTGAATTGCGACTAATGAGGTTTTAAAATTCATGAAAGATTTAAAATATACATACATATAATGTATGTAGTATGTATGTATACTACGAGTCCCTAGCCTTTGGACAGAGAAGGACCACCTGTGTAACACTACTTCTCAGGTATGTTATGGCACAGTTGCTTTTTTAATTAGAGGCAAAAAAAAACATCTTTTTTTAATAATCTATGCTGTCTAGTATTAATTTTTGTCCATCGGCTAGGGACGCGTTGTGTAGCGTCGCTAAACTAGTTGGTAGGGACATTATGTACTTTGTGGTAGGGACTGAACCCGGGATCGCAAGGTATCGACTGCGATCTCCAATGGTCGCCTAGTCGCCATGGACATACTAATCAGTTTTTCTAACTTATGTAACACTAGCGACCCGCCCCGGCTTCGTACGGGTACAATTAAGATGTATTGAACGTAAGAACCTTCCTTTAAAAATTCTTTAAATGACAGTGAAGACCTTATCAAGATCCTTTCCGTGGTTTAGAAATAGTAAGCGTCCGAAGATATATATACGATTACGAGTCGGATAGACAGGAACGGATAGCGTTTTTTTTACTATGTAAAGAAGATAAAAACATCGTGGCAAAACCTGCAAATTCATGTAAATGAACCTATAACCATGATCTTATCGGTCGGGGTTCACTGTCACAAATATTACGAAGATCAGATCAGATAAGGCAGTCTCCTCAATGCAATAATTGACCGTAGCCCTAACATGGTAGCGTTTAATTTATCTCTATGTACGTATTGTACGTCCCTTTATGTCTACAGATAACATTCACCAAATCTTAACACGAATCTTGACGACCTGTATGGCACAGTGGCACATGTGTCTGCCTACTGTGCAAGAGGTCCCGGGTTCAAATCCTGGTATGGGCAAATATTTGCGTGACGAATATGAATGTTTGTACCTGAGTCATGGATGTTATTTGTATTTAAGTATGTATTTATCTATATATATGTATGTTTATCCATTGTCTAGTATCCATAGTACAAGCTTTGCTTAGTTTGGGACTAGGTCAATTGGTGTAAATTGTCCCGAGATATTTATTTATTTTATTTTTTATTTATTTATTTAACACACTCTACACCTCATTCGGTGTGGAGGTTTTACATCTGATTAAATCTCTCTAACAAAATAGATCAAGCCCCGACCATTTCAGGAGTCAGATGTCAAATGTAAGCCTTAACTTTTGATCGCGGATTTCATTTCATAGTATAGATAGAGACGCAGGGAGAAATAAATTAAACCAGGAGAGCGACGAGAGCTCGACGCTGGTGCAGCACCCTGTCTTGCTCTACCGCGCTAGTTCAGTGAGCGAGACTAAACTTGCCTCGTCGTCGAGTCCGACTATCTGCTAAAAAGTCGAATTTAAGCTAAGTTTGCCATCGCATGCTACGTTTTTTTTATATCACGAAAGGACGTAACTGAATTCCAATTAGAATCATACTTACAGTCTGTAACAAAAAGCCCTAGCTACTCAATATTCAGATTTTAAACATCACGAAAAGGCGTAAATCGCTCTAGTGTACAGTTGTAAAAAAGCAGTAACGCCCCTTCATGAATCGACCGATGATGTTAAGGCCGAGGCCGCTGCAAAATTTGAGATCATGGTCAAAGAGCACCCTAGATAAGGAAACGGGACAAACGTTAGGAGGATGGGATGATGAATGTATGTACTTATTCTATGTATGTATACATATGACAAAACAAAGACGAACATCTTGACAGATGGTAAGTAGTATTAGTAATTGATTCGTGACGGGGGGCGTGCTTTCGTAAAAGGATTGCAATTATTTACTCATCGCGTGTCGCATGGCACTTTCGCATAGGAAATAAACGTGTTAGGTACGTTATTTTCTTACGATACACGTCCGTAAGTTATGTGTTTTCTTCATTTCTAAGGTTCCGTAGCCAAATGGCAAAACATACAACCCTTATATTTTCCCCCTGTGCGTATGTCACAGCGATTTCGTTTAAAAACTTTGAAACGATATAAGTAAATGAGATTTGCAAGATTTGTGTTTTCTATGAACCGCTTTATAGCGGTTTCATTTTATAATGGAACAGTGGAATTATAAAAAAATACGAAATTGACGATAAAATTAAAATACAATTGGAAATAAAAAAACAGAGTACATAGGCGTGCTGGTCATCACTTATCTTTGAATACGCCTTCATAAATTATGTTTTTAATTACTTTCTGATGTAAGCTAATAAGTAGTTGGCGTGATATGCCCTTCATAAATCGTAAAACAGTGTAGCCCTCTCCCTCTTACTTTACAACTCTGAGGAAGGAAATAAAAAAAAAACAAGTCCGTAGAACATTTTAAAAATATCCAACATATTCAATATATTCATCAAATATTTGATATTTTGAATTACCAACAAACTTATCTATGTTCTTCGTAAAAGAGTTATGGTACTCCATAAGTTTAAATCCTCGCAGAACCCTAAGCTTACTCGTGTCCGACACACGCGGGTATACGGTCAGCCTCAGAAATAGCTGGACATTTTAGTACCTGTGGCCCGTTTCAGGAAGCTACAAGTTACAATTTTACAAGTCTAAACCGGCAACATTGGTCAATAATGACCAATGGCAATGGGGCAAGTGATATGACAAATTCGAGCAACTCTCATTTCATACGTTACTGCGACAAGGTTCTTAAGTGTTTAGCTACTTCTGAGGCTGACTATAGTTAGCCTGTTTCTACTTTAGTAAATGCCACGTAGATATTCAGTAGTAAGCGTAACACACGTCATAGAGGCGTAAAGTTTTCTTCTTTGATATTTGCATCAGCGGCCCTAACATGACAGCCCAGGTTTAGTTTAACCCCTCCTTGTGTCTCTGTCTAACTAGTGTCATAAGAAAAGGACGCAGATAGAGATAAACTAACCTTGGCCAGTCATGTTAGGGCCACTGTGGCCCTCTGCCTCTGCTCCAATAAAGTACGTTTCACGCAATCCAAAAACTACTCTGGCTATGAGTAAGTTTTGCTGACGAAAATACCAATGCATAAGCACATTTTAGTCACGAATATTTCCCCCCCGTTTTCTTCTCTTATTATTTGAATAAAGAAAGACATTTGAAGACAGGCCTTTGCGAATAGTTGACACATTGACACTTGACGGCATGCCAATCATATTCACTCAAAATGTCACAATTAATGTTCACGTAACGTCCCGTTCAGTTCAAAAGATATTTTCCTTCGGAGGACACTTTTGATGTCGAATGAGCTCCCTGTAAAAGTTTTTCCCGAAAGATTTTAGTACCTAGTTTATGCACTCCGACTCGCACTTGGCCGGTTTTTTAATTTAGAGTACCCTTTGAGCATGATCGCTGATTTGGCAGGTTAGATTGTTACCTTGAAGCGACTGCCATCTGATCTCTGCGACCGCCGCGCCGTTACAGTGAAACTGGACTGACAGGATCATGATTAGACATTTATTAACACGAATGTGCAGGTTTCCTCACATGTACTATAGTACTTAGGTAATATACTAGTACATACTCGTAAGTTAGAAAATCATTGGTACATCGTGACCGATGGACCTCACGAAAATGAGTCCACCCCCAAGCTATTGCCCATCAATGCTATTGAATGTTACGTTCAAATGCGTTAGGCAAATTGGCAGTTATGCCGCTTCCATTAAAACACCTACGTCACGACGGCATTCGATCCAATATGCTAAAAACAGCCTCATAAGCATTAACGGTATTGGCAACGGGTATCGTAAATTTGGCAATGGGCCTTCAAGCAATAACTCATACCGTAAACCGGCGAATGTCGGATGACATAACGTTATTTCACGGCCCTGCTAACGGTATCGATCGTTAAAAATACTTTCACTTATTATTCCTGTAGTACAGTGTATTAGCATATGATGAAAAAAGTTTGCCGTCCCACGACACCTAACCCAATTCGTCTAAGCTCGTTTCGTATTTAGGTGATACGGTGCTTGCCTTTTTGATATTTCAATTCAATAAACACTCTTATGATTGCTCCTGAAGTAAATACAAAAGGAAGCACTTAATTTAAAGCGAGCAGCACGGACTTTATTTTATTTTAATTTCGTGTACTTCATTTCACTTCCATTCAATTACTATCTTTGCTCTTTCATTTAACAAAACTTATCATTTCTTCTGAAGTAAATTTAAAAGCAGCGCTTAAGGCACGCGTCACGGAATTTATTTCATATTCCATTTCGTGTACTTTATTTGAATGAGGAGCAACAAAGAGCACGCTCTTTATTAACATTTGGCACTTGCACTAAATATCTAAATAGATATATCTATTTATAATCTAATGGTATTATAGTAAGGTGAGTGTGAAATCTGGAGGCCCACGGGGTCAGGGGACCTGGCCTGGGCTGGTAATGGAGCGATTATCTTGGGTGCGCTGGTTTCTACGAATACAGGCGACGGCGATCACTCTAGCTCGTTTTCCTCCCTTTTTCATAAAAAAAGTATGGCCAACGGGTAACCAACGGCCGTGGTTATGAGTAACTTGAAGTAGAGGGGTATTGGTAACACCCAAAGTAACACTATACTATAATTAGCGCTATTTATAAGTCTGTATGTAGGTGATAAAAGTCAAGGTCTTTATATCTTTATTAAATTTAGGCTTACAGGAAGCTCTTATGAGTGTCAAATAATTTACCACCGGTTCGGAATAAACCTCTGATGATAAGAACCGCTAAGAAATTGAACGAGGTATAATCTTTTAATTCAAAAGCATTTTTGAATAGATACTCTAAGTATACAGCTAGTAAAAAAGCTTTCATACGTTTGCGAGCTACTTGCGGCTGTTGTTATATGTAAATGTAATCTTTATTTATTTGAAACTCTCTACTATTTACTCTCT
Organism: Ditula angustiorana; assembly: GCA_963691745.1. NCBI lineage: Eukaryota > Metazoa > Arthropoda > Insecta > Lepidoptera > Tortricidae > Ditula > Ditula angustiorana. The sequence continues at coordinate 9,544,840 of OY829484.1, forward strand.
ACTATTACTATTTTGTTAACAATTCTAATCACACAAATCGATCTTAATTGTATTTCCTCTCATTCGCTATTAAACAGGTACAATTTGAGTTTATTTTAACGTGAACTACCTCCCTCTATTCATAAAAAAACCCATTTCGCTGTGTTTGTAAAACCGACCATTCAAGCCGGCTTTCAATTGACTTCCATTGGTAGAGCCGGAATGTTTGAGGCAAAATTTTCAGAGCTTCGTTCGTTTCACCGGCTTGCTTATTAGAATTTAATATTCAAAGGGAATACCTTTTTTTTTACCCATCTTTAAGTCCTGGTATGTCCGCCTTTTATAATGAACAAGAATTTGCGAGCAAGCATCCTCTTTGTAATTACTAAACCTTTACATAATTATGTAGTATAAAACAAAATCGCTATCCATTCCTGCCTGTCGTCATATTTTCGGCCGCTTACTGCTGCTACACCACGCAACTGATTTTTAAAAAAACTTCTTAGAGGTCTTCATGTACAATACACCATTATTGTATAGTCGACCAAGAAATTGCTTGACCACTTTTAGACCGTATTACAAAGGGATAAGGTTGAAAAGTGGTCAAGCAAATACTTGGTTGACTTTACCCGCGCAAAGCCCCAGCGAGTTGCTAGTAGGATATAGTTAAAAATACGTGCGTAACGTTAGCACAAATTGGGTATCCACTGTGAAATATTTTTGTAAGCAGTTTTTACGACCAAGTCGTCTGAACCCAGCTGCGGCCCTCTAAGCCATGTCAAAGATCTTTACGGTTTGTTTGCTAATCTTTAATAAAAAATACAAAGTTTCACGGTATGAAACTAAAGATTGACTATGACTAAATATCTAATTACTCTTTCGGCTAAATACCGGTATTATGAGTAGGTATCATCCATTTATTTCTACACCCAAGATTTTATACCCACAGGTACCAGATTTTCGGTATTTACCCCCGAAACGTGCCCATCTCTAGCAAGCACTACATTTAATTCAAGTTAGTGAACTCAACAAATTTTAAAGGACAAAAGAAATAATATCGTCTTCGACATTTTCTCATAATACAAAATTGAAATTGGAACAATGTAGAAATTTTATTGATCGATCACATATTTTACTGTATTATTATATAATATATGGTTTTTATTTGATTTTGATTTGATTTATATTTCTAGCAACTGCACTTATCGATAGGTTGTTTTTTGACTTTTGAGCGCTCAACATTAGCGAACCGCGGGCAATCAAATACGTGAGCGTATATTTCAGCCGGCAATGTTTGGCTCGTGGCTAGCGAGTGTCGAGCGCTCGAAATTCAAAAAATATCCCAGTGGTTTTATTTTGAATGGACTCTTCGGGAAACATAGAGCAAACCCCGCGCGCGCCGCAGCTCTCCGCCAGCACGCAGCCGACCTCGCGCGGCTATGCTGACGTCGTCGGCCGGCCCGCCGCACCCCGGCGGGCCCCCGCGTCGCCGAAGAAGATTAGGGTTCCACCGATTTCGACGGAGCCCCCTCGCACTAAAGTGGATGAGGAGGGTTTCACGTTGGTGCAGAAAAGAAGCAAAGCTCGCAGGAAGCCTTGCAAGAGCCAGTGTGGCACTGCGGCGCCGGACAATTCCGGGCTGCGAGCAGCCACACCGAATACGGCACTGTACGTGTCGCGCCTGCACCACACCGTCGCAGTCGCAGATGTGGTGGAGCATGTCCGCCGGAAGATTGGGTGCACGCTGAGGGTGTTCCAGCTGCGGTCACGGCACTACGTGCACTTCAGTTCGTTTGTGGTGCGCGTCCCGCGGCCGCTGCTGGAGTCCGTCGCGTCTGCAGCCTTCTGGCTGAAGGATGTCGTGTTTCGACGGTTTCGGGGCACCTTACCGGTGGCGAACGCGACATCGGAAGTGACGACGCAACGGGGCGACGCCGTTTTGTCGCCAACATGACAATCGTTTTCTTAGTTATATAATTTTATGTATGTTAGTCTGTAAGGTATTTGTCTATGGGCCTTTGTAGCCTGAGAATAAATGATTAAATAAATAAATAAAACTACTATCCGTTGGACAACCGTCTAGCCTAGTGTCACAGAATTAATATTAGTACAAGTACCGAAAATCCACTTTGAACAAAACGGCGTTTAGGTGTAAGAAGTATCCTACTGTGTGCCTCTCTGCCTATCGTATAACTCCTATTCATTCACACGCGCGGCATCTCAATTGCGGCGGGCGCAGTGCGGTGGTGCAGGTAGGGCAGTGAAGGATATGATGGATGATTGATTTATTTATATGAATGTTTGTTCTTGAGTCGTGGATGTTGTATTTGTCTATATACAACATCCACGACTCAAGAACTCGGTGTCTATTACCCATATTACGAACAGCTTACAATACCCTAGATATTTTTAAATGTGCTTAATGTTGGTAATAAACGGATTCGTAAAGACGAGCGAGGCATTGGACTTGTAAAGTAATTTTCGTGTAATGTTATTGATACAGTTTGGGTGTATGCCTCTCTCACACCCCTAAACCATCTCTCCAGTTATAATTAGTGCTGAATGTACGAACCAGACAGTTTTTCATCTTCAAATATTTTTTTTATTACTAAGCTTTTTAAGTACTACTACTTTTGTACTTTATTACTGCACTATCATGGCATTTACATACAGATATCAAAATTCAAAACAATCCGACAACTTCACGTGGTTGAAATTTGGCTTGCAAGATTTAAACAAGACAAACATACATGTCAAGTTGAATAAAACTTTGTAAATAGGTTGAATGTGGATACAAACTAGACAATAATTCGGTAGCCAAGCAACAACCTAGGCAGATATTAATTAACAGAGTAAAAATTTAGGCGACGAGTTTAATTAGAGTAAATGCCCAGCCAACGCGTGGAAAATACTATTTATTTTGCTTCTAGCAACTCAAGATAATTAAAAAGCAACTTCATTATTAATATAATTTATTTCACGTATTGTGTATATCTGTTGTGAGTTTGATTTAATTTTAATATATACTTGAAATTTAATATATTTTTATTTAGTTGAATTATAATAGCAAAAATCTTTAGTTCCGTTTTAGTGGGTTTAAAAGAGCAAATGGTTTTTCCCTCTGGGCTCACATAAAACGTGAAACTTTTCAAATAATTTTCTTAAAAAATATTCCGGAAAGGTCCATAGTTTTATAATCCTATAATCTAGACTTACACTTGTTCTAGAGAAAGTAAAAAAGGGAATGTTAGGTTGGCGTCAACGCTACTTTTAACCGGGTAGCTTGCACAAACTACTAGAATTCCTCGTCTAAAGGCAATAATGGAAAAAAAAACAATGATTCGCTGTCGCGAAAGTCTGGGTTGGGGCAACGGCGACCGGGGGGCAAACACGTCCCCGATGGGCTCCTTGTTTACCCCGCGGATACTGAAATTGGATTTAGTGAAATGTGGTTTGGATGGAACTTATTTTTGCGATCAAACAAACGCAAGTTAAAATAATTGTATAAGATACGCGGTGGCATTTCATAGACAGGTGTATGGTTCGAATTATTGGTTATCAGGATGTCACATGTAAATTTGTGGTTCTAGTAGGTACATTTAATTGCATTCCGGGCACAGTAACCATTCCTTCAAATCTAAATTCGGCTTTGCATGTATAAAGACTACCACCATAAAGACGAATACCTACTTATATACCATAAAGACGATTAGAACGTTCCTCGTTTGCCCCCCTCCTTTAATTTTTTAATTTTTTCCCTTTTTATTATTTGTTGTGCCGGCCACGGTGATACATACGTATTCTGTGAAAATTTGAAGTGTACCTATAACGGTTCAGAAGATACAGTCCTATAACAGACGGACGGACAGCAGAGGCTTAGTAATAGAGTCCTTCCTGTTGGCATCTTTGGGTGCGGAACCCTAAAAGGTTACGAATGGCGTTGTTTGTTTTCTCTGTTTTATTTGCGCAACTGCCAAAATACATTACTTTCTCACTAGCACACTCAGGAAGTCTATTCTAAGTTTATTGACTTTGCCAACCAACATCTCTTTCCTCTAGAGCTAAAAAGATTCACCGTTGACATCAAGGAGTAGGTACATCATCGTCATCATCAACAATCCTGATAAACGAATACATAGTAGTAATTTTTGTATTTCGCTCATTTGTGCCAAAAATAACGCTCATAACTTATGAACTTAATATTAAACGCTTGCGTCGTTTTGACATGCTTATATTTAAGAAATGCAAACGATTATGGTGGGTAATGAACCGTAATGGTACGTTCAAAACGACAGCAGGAAAGCCTTAAAGTTTCTAAGCGATCAAATTTCGCAACCTTACATTGAGACGGCATTTGTCTTTTATTTCATCTTGCAGTTCATTAAACTGTAACTTAATGAAATCGGCCTTTACAAAATCAGCTTACTCGTCTTTTTATTATTTTCCTTCTGAAACGCGAGAAGGAAATCCAGATTGATTTGATAAGGCATTGAAATCGTTAGGAGCCTTTTTTGATGAAAAACTTATGTCAAATTATGTATTAAGAAGTAATAGGTACTACTAGATCACGAATGTGGTATTTTGTTCATCGACCAACTTTGACGCTTTACTGTAAGTATCGGTTGTCTGTAGTTTTTCTGTATTAATAACAAGTTATATTTATATTATTACTTAAACTCCATAAGGGCAAAAAGTAGTACTTATCGACAGCTATAAATGTGAACTCTCGACTCAACTTAGAGCTATTTACTCTTCTGTCTGTTTAACTGTCGCCATGTTTTCGTATCAATGGGGTCCTTTGTATTTGTTCCGCTGGAAGCAGTGAATAAAGAAACATGACCATTGGTGGATCAGGAAGATATCTCTTGTTGGTCTAGTTTTGAAAAGGGCGCCATTGAGGCATCTGTCGCTTCTAGGTATTGAATAAAACAAAAAGCCAAAAAATTTGAATTTCAATTTGATTAAGGCCAATGAATAACACTTATCTACAATGATTTTTTTCCGGACCGTTAATTAGCTTTCATGTAGACGTATGGCATCCTGATTCTGAAAATAAAAATCGTTTTCATCTATCAGCTTTAGTTTTGGAGATATGACATGTATGTAATGTATAGAAAAATACAAAAATACAAAAAATTCATACGGAAAATAAAAGCTGATAGATAGAAACGGCTGGTAGATTTAAATTCACTGTGTCAAAAGATAAAAAAAAAGTGAAAAAAACTTCCGGAAAATTTTAAAAATTAAAATTTTGTAACCATGTGTAATTAATTAACTTGACGATAACTTTAAATACAGATTTAAGTTGGGATCTTGTAAAACGATGTCATAAATTGCAAGAGTGAAAGGATTCAGAAGGCAAGAAGTAAAGCGCTCTACCGAATTAATTCAAAGGCTTCTTGCGGCGCCGCGCCTGACGCGCTAGTCACGCGAACCTCATATTTTGTCATTGGGCTATTGATTTTTGTCAAATTGCTAGCTAACCTACATGCAAACTCACTTTAACTGAAAATAATGAGTAGCATGACGTCTCTGTTGTCGTTTCCCACTAATTGCATCGCTTTCACTGGGATGATACGAAAATAAGCAGGTAAGATTGGAGACCAGCGGAAGACTCCTGTCAAAGTAGCAAATTCTTACATAGCACAGTCGCCAATGTCACCAAAATCGCCAATCAATAGTCCACCATCGCCATTCGAAGTACTTAGTTCACGGTGGACGATGCCCGAAAACATCGGAACAAACTTTAACGCCATTTAAATAATCATAGAAATCATTTATTTTATGTTCCGAGTTCTACATATATTATTTTTGGACAATTCCTACTAAAACGTAAAAAATATTTATGGAACCGAATGACAAAGTAAGTTATGGTATCACTCAGTACATACCATCATCAGTACATTTTAACCTATTTACAGTGACCGAATTGATTTGGAATTTGGTTTGTGTATGTCGTTCTGACGATAATGCCATAATAAAATTGTCGTAAAGGTTTATATTTAAAAAATATTCACTTTTATTTTAAAATTATATACATGAATTTTATAAGGCTGGTAGAAGAATTCATTTATTTCGTCTGGCAACACTGATAGGAACACTTACCGCCGGCGTGGCGACTGTTGGCCCATTTCGCCATTATTGGGTATTTGTTTTCACGTTCTCTTTGGAAAAACAACGCGAATTTCATATTATTTTGGGTCGGAGAAGAATTCTATTAAAAGGCGAAAGAAATAGACTATGATACCTTTGCCCGCGTGGAATCTTATTGTTTTTCTTTTCGGGAAGGTGCATTTTCATCCAAGAAAATGCAACGTTCCCGAATTTGTAGATAGCCAAGTGGTTAATGTCCCTGACGTTAGAGGTTCCGTGTTTGATTCCCGCGAGGGGTAAACTTTTGTTTAATGAATATGAATGTTTGTACCCGAATCTTGGATGTAATATGTATTTAAGTGCTTATTTATCCATATACGTATGTGTATCCGTTGTTTAGTACCCATAATAAAATCAGTTTTAGTTGCTTCATTTGGTGTTTATTGTTTCAAAAATATTTAATTATTTAATGAATTTCCTGGATAGGTATTTGAATGGCAGTATGACATTTAATTTTGTGGTCAAGTCCTACAGTAGATCAAGATTCATTTTATCTGACTGTACAACGTGTATGAAATGAGTAGCTTCTCATTGAAATAGACTTCTCATTTCAGCGATGCACGATGTTGGTTCGTTTCCCAAGTCTCGTCACAGCGCAGCAATTACGCAGGCATTCAGTCTGTCTCAATGAAGATGGCATCATTACGCTCAAATCCCAAAACAATCTGTATAGCTGTTTATCTAGTGAAACTAGTTTTATGAGAACATTGGAATTAATATAACAAGATGCGTAGTATTCTGTTTGTTGTAATAAAGATCCGTTGCGGTGACTGTCGTTGGCCCAAAACGTTAACCAATAGAAATGGCAAATGTAGAGTAGGTAATGGAAACACCATTTATTTTGTACGAGCTTTTACTCGCGGTTTCGCCTTTTAAAGAGATAAACGGGGAAAAATAGTAGTTCATTTTAAGTCCACGACATGATCTATCTGTCCGCCAAATTTCATTTAAATCGGTCTAGCCGTTTGCCTGATTGAGGAGCAGACGGATTTATGATATTAGTAGGATAATCCGTCCTTTGTTACTTGGGCACTTACTCTCTAAACTAACCGGTGGTAATAATAGGTTACTGTCAAATAATTAAAGCGGAATGCTGTTATTATTGCTCTATATTCGGAATACCTTATCACATTTTTATACTTTATCACATCATTTTTCATAATTTTAAATGCTTGTTGCTCAAACGGTAAACTTCTTAGAAAGGCTAGATTTATTTCCATTAGATTTATGTCTAACTTATAAATTTGCACACGATAAGGTAAACGTGTCTGTGAAAAAAGGCGTTATTTAAACGTGTACCGGTAGGTACACTTTTAAATTATCATCGTTTTCATATTATTTCTTTACCAAGTGTGCCATACAAATTGTATCAAAGGTCTAGTTTGAAAATTACCCCTAAGTAGATTATTGCGCCGCGTTGTGTTACCGAACGCGGTGTAATATTTTATTTAATAGCGGCATTACTGAAGGCATAAAAAGTAAGATTAAAACTACGACGTTACTTAAAATACTGGCATATGGAGAGTATTACCGCAATCCCGCACTCCACCTGGCTTCGGGTGCATCGCTCCAATTTGCAGCGATGTATCGCACATTCCAGAGTCGCCTGGCCCCAGCAAGCGACTTGATTGCACTCTCGAGCGCTAGCCTCACATGTTTCATAAGCAGATATATACACCAAGTGTCCACAACTCGCTTTTCTAGCCTTTTCGCTATCTGCCTTTGCGATTTAAAAGAAACTGCGCTTTCCTCCGTACCAATAGAAGAAGGAGGTTTGGTAAAAAATGAGATGATTTGTGCTTTTTAAGCGAAGCCAGTGCTGGCAGTGTGCATCCGCTAACAGGATTATAACTCTGAGCGCGGAGCTCATGAAGGCATTCCCGTATTATCAACGAAACTCCTTAATCCTTACAATGGGTATGAATTGAGTCTTCTGTGTCGGAATAAAACGTGATTTACGTTACAATTGTGTGACATAGATTTTTGCCTTACAGAGATTCTGATAGGTAAGATTGAGAATCATCCGTGGACAATCGAAGTCCACACACATTCGTGGATATTACATCCATCCTCTTATTCATAGAAATAATAAACGTAATTTGTAAAGACGAATTAAAATATTCTGTTTCAAGTCATGCCATTTGTCACAACTTTATGTAATAATGATGTACAGGCCCCCTAAAGGCTTTACGGGGACTAAAGAACTGCATTTTTGAATTCCCAATTTTTTTACGATATAGGAAGGCAAACAAGCAAGTGGGTTTCTTGATGGTAATTGATCACCACCACCTATAGACACCCGCAACACCAAATAAATTGCAGATGCGATGCCAACCCAGAGGATTAAGATGGAATACCTCTTGTGCCAGTAATTGCACCGGTGATCTTTCTCTCCATGCCGGAACACAACAGTGCAAGCACTGCTGCTTAACGGCAGGATTAGCGAGCAAGATACTGGTAGCGATCCGGACGGACCTTGCAGAAAGTCCTACCACTGGCAACCTATATTTATTTTATAGCGTTAGTTGACATGATATATTACACAAAACTAACAAAGCAAAATCGATGAAGGAGCGAGGACACTACCTACCTATAAACAACAAGCAAATAATTCTGGCTCAAGCGTTGTTTTGACTTGTGCTTGTTTTTATTATGTGTTCTGCAGCAATTATTCAATTTTATGTACTTGTTTTTTTGCTGTATCACTCGAACTTTACGTAGATAGGTTATACATTGCTCGGCAGCATAATTCTCCGTTTAAATAATTAATAGATTAAGGCGTTACTTTTCGGAGGTCCATATCAACAAACTGGATCAAATTACCTTGCTACTCCGCGAAACCAGTGCCGGGCTCGTGCAAAATAGCTGCGTCTGTGCGACATAGTTGAGTCTGTGATATATGTTGTTTCGTGTGGAAACTGAGGAGGGTGGGTTTTTGCATGAACATATATATGTTGCACAGACGCAGCTATTTTGCAGGAGCCCGGCACTGGTTTCGCGGAGTAGCAAGGTAATTTGTTCCAGTTTGTTTATTCTCCGTTTAGTTTGGTCTAAATTATTACTTACCAAGTCATGTAAATATAAAAAAATAGGAATTGTCAAGGTTTATTTCTGCTATAGTTTGGTCTTATTACTACTTTGTGAAGTTGTGGTAGTACGAATACGTCATGATAACGCGCTTAATTAGCAAAATGTGGGTAGAGGGACAAAGCCATCCCGTATTGTTCCTTACGGCTCTAGACGCGCGGGTGCACGGAGCGGGTGCATGCCTATCGATCAATAGTATGAGTACCTGCGGAGGCTATCATAATGTTTCTCGATAGGCGTGCACCCTCTCTGTGCACCAGAGGCCCTTAAAATCAACGCTATTTTATATTATAAATAAAAAAATATCTCAGGACAATTCACACCAATTGACCTAGTCCCAAGCTAAGTAAACCTTGTGTTATGGGTACTAGGCAACGGATATACATACTTAAATAGATAGATACATACTTAAATACATATAACATCCAAGACTCGGGTACAAACATTCATATTCAGTATACAAACGTTTACCCCTCCCGGGAATCGAACCCAGAACCAACCTCTAGCTTCATAGTCAGGGTCACTAACCACTAGGCTATCCGGTCGTCAATTACTAAACTAACGATTGTTTTTCTTTGCAGGTGCTTTCTGGGCTGTACGTGGGCAACTATCGGGATTCGAAGGACCCTGTGCAGCTCGACCGGTATAAAATAACGCACATTCTGTCCATACACGACGCCGCCCGTCGGTTGCACTCCGTAAGTTTTCATGGTTTGGTTAATGAAGTCATTAGCATAGTCATAGGTACAGTCAACCAAGTCATTGCTTGACCATTTTTGCACTTTATCCCTCTGCAATACTGTCCAACAGTATTGGTCGGCTATACGGTCGCCATCAAATATATCGGAGCGGGTAAGAAGTATAAAAATATCCACACACGACCGAACATTTGGCAAAAGAGTCGTGTTCCGATGTTTTTGAACAAGTTGCCCACTTCAATATATTTGATGGCGACTGTATTGGCCGTAGGCGTTTTATTTTTTAAATGAAGGCTGTACGCCTGAGTGGGTTGGAGTCAGTTAGCGTTTGTTATCGCAGCGCTCAGTTGATAAAATGGGAAGAGTAAGCAAGTATAGTTGGATTTGATGTTTTTTTGTTAAAGCGTAAGTCACAAAAAGTCACAGCATATCGTGAAGTAAACCTGCCAGATTTCTTTAAGGCCATTTGGTATTATCACTAAGGAATTAAATTTCGTGTTTTTTAAGAGCTTCGAAATAGTTAATTTCTAATACTTATCCACCGTGTTTGACTCGGAAATTAATAACAGAAAAATATAAATAATGTTGAACACGGACTACGGTAATAGCCAGCGGCTAATTTAATTACGTTTACTTTTCAACATATCAACATCACTTACGACCATTCGTCCTAAACACACGAAATAAAAAGTCTACGCACATATTTGATCAGCCGTCGGCACAAACTTTCGCAAGCCCCAGCGAAATCCCAATCGAAGGTAACTTATTAAAATTGAATATTCAACAGTAGGTACGCCTTGTAACATGGTGTTCCCTTATCGCGTTCGATGAATATAGAATTAGTCTTCGGAACTGGGGGGTGGCCCGGATAATTGGTTAAGTATTTTAGCACTTTGAGCTGAAGTTGGAGAGACAGGGTTTGTCAAACAAAGGCCCCTGTAGTAAAGTTGTTACTCAAGATTTGCTTAACCTATTAATAGATTTGGGGTTACCTCTTGAGGAATGTTAAAAAATATATCTTGCGGAGAATCAAGGAGTTCCGAGAAACGTTCATCAGAAACGGTGTATTGTGTAGAGTAGCTACTAAAAACGAATACATAGGTACTAAAATGTTGATCAACTTTCTGTGTTCGGGGCATCCTTTATATTTCTAACATCATTTACCTATGTACGCCACGCTCGTATAGGTGGGGATGGGGTAGCTAATGTATGTGACAGCCCGTGAAAAACATAGCCAAAAGCATTCCGAAAGGGGGAGGGGGGGGGGGGGGGTGATACCTATTTTTACAATTAAATTTTATTATAATTATTTGTAAAAAGTATTTATTAACTGTGTTTGCTGATAAAGTTAAATGTGCTTTAAAACGTTAAATTAAATTAGATTTAAACAACGTTTTTCGTTTAGACATTAAGTCTATTAAGCAGTTAAGTTAACTTAAGCTGTTTATTTATCTATAAAGTGTATTGTATTGAATCTGCGTTTACCATCTCTTCTCTAATTACTTTGGTCGAAAACATTTTGTGCGAAATGTAACGATGTATTTCTTTCGACCTAAATAAATAAACTAGCACGTCTTATAGTCGTACGTGGATCCGGTTAAAAGAATACGGTAATTAGAAGTAAGCCAGGGCAGTGTGGGCCTTAACGAGACGGGCTAATGACCTGAATCCCTTTTTACCTAAATGCGTGACGCCTAAAATAGACCAAATACTTTACTGCCAACCAAGGTCTAACAGTCTCGACTCTACTCAAATTGAAACTTAGACTTGTACTTATAAATCGCTCTCAACATCTCAAGATTCCATTTGACATTTCGTTTCTATAAGAATAAAACTCAAATGCGATTTTGAGTGCGGCGTTGTATTTGAGAACAATCTATACTACAAGCCTCAGAGTCCCCCCTAGGTTTCCTTACACTTCTGTTTATAGACTCTTTATTTCTCATTGAAAACCATTGTCACTTACATGAGAACTTAATATCTAAGGTCGTTGTTTCTAGCTTACAGTAAAGCAGATCACTTCACTTACTTATTTACTTAATCCTACTACTTGATCCTATTAATCTAATACCTCGAATATACAAACATCATTACTTCATAGCAATCAAAATATGCGTGCGTAGCGATTACAAGACTTTTGGTGGCATTTATTTATGATTGTTAAATTGTCCATAGATAAGACTGCGGACCCCCCTTACATATTATTATGCTCGCGGACCCCCAGGGGTGCGCGGACCATAGGTTACGATACACTACCCTAGAACTAGGTTTGTATGTTATGATTTCATAAATGTTCTAAGTAGTTTTAAAAATATTGACGCTTTTTTGTTTTGTTTGTAACTCCTAAAATGCAAATATTGTTAAATCTATGAAGAATATTTAAAAAATCAAAACACACAAACCTAGTTAAAAAATCATTGCCATAGGTTAAGGTTTAGAGGGTGAACACAAATTAATGGTTCACCGATACAACTAAAAGCAAAACGGTGTCAAGCGTGGCGTTAGTTAATGAGTGGCCACTAAACCGACCCTCTCCTGCCCTAATTTGCGTTCGTTGACTCGAAAAATTACCTTCATATTTTCTTCACGCGTGCAAAGCTGTGTTTACAACCGCAGAGTTCTGCGAACGGTTGGCTTAGTGGCTTATTCTTTGGAAATACCGACTTTTAACGACATAAATTCATCCATCTGAAGTTGGTTGTTGATCTAGTAGACGGATTTGGGTATTAATTTTACCAAGTCATCCACATAAGTTGCATCGACATTATTGTATCACTTTATGAACGACATGACTAATCGCAATCAGGTTAAGATTTTTTGAACGTAGCGATGGGGCTACTGTTAATTTGTTAGTAACTGAAAATGATGGGCGATTAGTCAATCTCTGGTAAAATCTTGCTCAATAGATGAACACTAGAAGTTATTTGATAGAAACCTGTACTTTAAAAATAATTCATCATCATCATCATAAGCCTAATAAAAAACTCCACTCACGTGAACAGATGGCTTACGCGAGAGAAACCGGCGGCAAAAGTTAATGCAAGGATGAAAAGAAAACAGTTTTGTAACTTAGAAACGCATGACCCCTTTCAACGACATAACTTGTAAGTCGTTGAAGATAAAACTGTTTAGGTACCTAAGCTATTGGACAAAGTTTTGTGGACGTTGACTCCGAAAAGATACAATCTTCTATCATTTGGATGAATTTGTAATAGCCCTCAGTTCTGGTGGCGGTTGTGTAAAGAATAAAAACGCTTTATCTACACACATATCATAATTTCTCAATAACGCGTTCAAAAACCATAGAAAATGACCAGCATTATTACAACCAATGTTATTATAAGAATTTTCTTGTCTGTGTTAGTAGGTAAATCTGTTCTTTATTGGGTAGTATCTCTTAGTAGTCCGTGTTTATTGGTGATTACCACAGAGCTATTAAAAAAATAGAGAGAGCTTAAAGGTTCCTGCGGCGTACACTTTTTGAAAATTGCTAGTGATGTAGATTAGTCGATCAAAACTGACGATGAATTTTTGATTTGAAGTACGGCATTTTTGGGATATTTTACAATCTTGTACTGTAAAAAACACAACACAACACAAGCAACACAACACAATAACACAAGCAGCTTTAGTTGCTTACTTTGGGACTAGGAAAATTGGTGTTACCTGTCCCAAGATATTTATTTTATTTATTTATTTAACAAACTAAAAAAGTCTTATAAAACCTTTAATAATATTAGCGAACATACAACCATAGCTCAACCCTCTTGCAATTTCGATTTACTAACTTAATAAATAATTTCTTTTGCAGAGACAAAAGATTACCCGTTTTAGCTATTTTCTCGGATATGTGAATCAAATGTGAATGTGGACAACTGCATTATTTAAGACCGCGAATTATTTAACTTGCATTAAAACAATGAAAATATTACGCCCAGACTGACTCGTTTAGGTTTTAAAAAAGACCCCTGGTCCGAGGGTACACATGTTCCGAACTTCATGCTTCTATCTTCAGCGCAACTTGCGAGTCAGAATGGTGAGCAGCGGTGTAAGCAAATATGCTCCTACCTCTACTCCCCCAGCGAGCCCGAAGAGCTAGCTCTGTCCGCGGGCGCCGAAGCGTCCCTTTGATGGAAGTACCTACTCTTGAGCAACTCGCAACCCCGAAGGGCGAGTGGTGGTGTTAAGTCAAAAGTCAAAACCAAAGGTCAAAATATTTTTATTCACATTAGGCATACAGAAACCACTTATGAATGTCAGAAAATTTATAATCATTGCGGAAAAAATCTTCTGATGAAAAGATACTGGTAAAAAACTCAACAAGGTGTTATTTCTTAATAAATCAACTAGTTCCTGTGGCCGTCCCAATATTTTAATCCATATCTCTTTCATTTCTTCTTTTTTGGGAAAACTGAAAAAAAAATAGTATTAATTATAACGCAAGACAGCTTGTGGCGAGCTGTTGGGGAGTAGCGACTGAAGAAGAAGACTGAAGAGAAGGGTAAACTAAATTAAGGGCCTCCGCTTAGTTGCGCAGGCGCACGGAGCGGGTGCACGCCTATAGAAAAATAGTATGGGAGCGTCCGCTAACTCGTACAGGTGCGGCTGCGGACTCATACTATTTGTTCGATAGGCGTGCACCCGCTCCGTGCACCCACGCGACGTAGCGGAAGCTCTAAATCGACGAAAGGGCCTCTAGGTGTTGGCAACGGCTCCGCGCCCGCTTCCCAAAAGTCCTGGACACTATTGCCCCATACGAGGGAAAGGTATCAGATTGGCGGATACCTTATCGATAATTTCTACAAAATGTCAGATGCACCGCATCACTAGTCTATATTTCCATAACCTCTTATAGAAATAATAAATCATTTATTACTATTAAAATTAATAAATAAGCTTATTTTTTACAAGCACATATGAGTCTTTGCTCCATAATTTAACCCACATAATAATACTAGCCGTCCAAAACGCGACATTCCCATAAATAAATACCAAATAATACTTACTTGTAAACGCCGATGTGTTGTCCTTCATTGCTTTCTTCAGGACACCGTGATGAATGCGAACTGCAACCATGCACGAAGTATGCCATTTCGCACAATAAATATCACTTGCTTGTCTCAAAAATCTAACGATAACCATAAGAATTTTATTAAATTGCACCGAGAGCGCTATGAACCGTCATCAAAATTTGACGTGAATATTATGCGACTAAAAAAAAATGGCTGCTATTCGACAGCATATTCAATACACCAACAATACACGAAAGAAACTTTTTTAAACTGTTGTATAATAACATGACTTATATGACCAAATGTCAGCATTGAGTGTGTACGCTAGTAAATTTAGAGACAGTGTGAAATAGCTATGTTTGTTCACTCCTTCACGTTGTTACATCGTAAGAGTGAATGGAGCAGATACATTCACGCTTTTTCTCAATTTTTCAGGCTTCCTCCATGGGTTTCAACCTCCTTGGTGATTACATTACCGATATCTCGTGACGTTATGAATTTAAATTTGGAACAGCTGTCAAAATTCAAGTTGGTCTCTATTCTAGTATCCACAGATATTAAAACAGTTATCGATACGAAACGTCAATTCAGTATGATTTTTTAATTTAAACGCACGACATTTGATCTCGAGTGACATGACAATAGAGACTTCATTCTTTTGTCTATGATTTAAAAAAAACGTTCGTCTTGACGGATAGATCGAATTGCCGCCATACTTGTTTGTTTGTTTTTTGCTGTTACGGTTTTTTGCAGTTATGATATGTGTGTAGATAAAGTAATGTATGCAACTGTATATAATTAGGCCTTAAAACACTCGTGTGATCCTATTATGAAACTCGCTGACGCTCGTTTCATAAAACCACACTCGTGTTTTAAGGCCTCTCATTATATAGCAGTTGCATAAAATACTATTTTCCACTCGGTGAATTGCTATACTTAAATAAGAGATATACGTTTTTTTCACGCGTCCCGTTAAAAAAATGCTACTTTAATAAATAAGTTTTACGTCTGTTACTGTTATAATTGGACCTACTCTATACCTACGTAAACACAATTTGATTTATTTTTGTATCATTACTTTGGGACCATTTAAATTACTAACTTGTACTCAGGCTAGAATTCATTGTTATTAATGTTTATTTCACGCTCTGCACCCAAATGAATATTAGTAAATACATTATTGGCTTAACAACTATGTTTATATTCCATTTCACTTATGCTTTTAGTACTATGTATTTATTTCAGAAAAAATATCATAACTATCACTACCTACAACAATAACTAAACTAAAGTAAATACAAATAAAGGCAAAGAAAAAACTTAAAATCTAAATAAACCTAAAATAAAAGCTAAATTAAATCTATATTTGTAATAGTTAAATTTCGGTTAGTAACATCAAAAATTGTACTGTACCTACAATTATTTTAAGAATTGACTTCAGCTGTATCGGAAATGCCCTGATAAATAAAATTACGTTAAATACCTTGTTGCCTTTAGATAGAAGCTCAAGTATCATATCATGTTATGGTCCAAAGAGGCAATGTAAATCAAAATGGATCTTTTTCGACTAATGCCAAGAGACAAACTGGAAGTAATCGTACTGTACCTACTGAGTTATTTAAAAGGTCTGACATGTGACTACATTTCATCAAACGTGTATTCTTGATTTTTATATAACTGGGCCTCAAAACACTTTCAATACGGGGCTAAATAGAGTCGTTCAAGCTCATAAAGTGATCTTTTACCACACCATAGTAACTTAACAACAATAACGTCTCTGCTTATTACACCTGCACTACTAAAACACATTTTCTAGACGATTACGGCAGAAAACCGGGCGTTTTGTCAGGATTACGCGTGAGGGCTTTTCTTTATTGTCAAGTATATCCAGACAAATAGCGTCAGTAACGGTTTAGACTCCGATAAACCGGCTGAGTCTTTAACGTGTTTCATTAATTGTTTTACTGTGTAAAAATAATATTATAGACTTTAAGAAATTGACATTCTTAAATGACATGGCCACAGAACTTACTTTTGAGTGCTGTGGTATTGAGATTCCTGAATATAACTGTATTATAATATGTATATATAGAATACCTAAATCAAATACAAAAATATTCTTTACTAACTTGGAAAATATCCTTCATAAATTACGTAGACGAAGCTCAAGTAAAATAATAATAGCAGGTGATTTCAATATAAACACCCTCAAGAACTCAAAAGATACACAGGAACTTCTACGTATAATACAAAACTACAACTTTTACTTACACATAAATGAACCTACAAGAATTACGTCATGCATAGACCATATTGTGAGCAACATATTAAATACAACTACAGGAGTCCATGCTTTTGGTCTTTCTGACCATAATACTGGCCAGACGTTAAGTTTTGAGTCTGAAAACAAACCTCGCCAAATTGAATACTGGTACACAAACAAACGAGATTTCTGCGCAGAGAATTTTAAAAAGTTTAATGATTGCATGGGCAGTTTAAAATGGTCAGAAATTTCTAACTATAAAGACATAAATCAGGCTT
Source organism: Ditula angustiorana (assembly GCA_963691745.1). NCBI lineage: Eukaryota > Metazoa > Arthropoda > Insecta > Lepidoptera > Tortricidae > Ditula > Ditula angustiorana. The sequence goes on from OY829484.1 coordinate 9,562,310, forward strand.
TCAATGAGTTTCACGACACGTTTGTTTTATTCTATAACTTGTGTTTCCCAATAAGTTTAATGAAAACAAACAACAAGGAAAAAAAAAGCTTTTGGATTACAAGAGGCATTCAAAAATCGACCATAACTAAAAGGAAATTACGCTTCGATTACTATAGAACAAAGCAAAAAAAAATAAAAACTATGTATCATAACTATTCAAAAATATTAAAGAACTGCATCAACCAGTCACAAAAAAAAAGAAATCTCCAATATTTAGGGATGTCAAAGAATAAATGCAGAGCATCTTGGAATCTAATTCAAAATAAAACAAATAAAGTATCCAAACAGCTCAAAACAATTGACAAAATATACAATAATGGAAACATAGTGTCCTCTAAAGAGGAAATAGCCAATATATTTAACGAGCATTTTATTAATCTAACCAATAATAACTATGACCACAGAAAACATAAATTAAATCAGCAAGCTTGCCAGTCAACTATTTTTTTGCACCCTTGTGACGAATCAGAGATTTTAAACATTATTAAATCATTGAGGAGTACAAACTCGGTAGGTCATGATGAGATATCGACATTTGTATTAAAGCAGTGTTCTACTAACATTGCATCGATATTGTCTTATCTTATAAATCTTTCATTCACTCAGGGAAAATTCCCAGACAGATTAAAAAAGGCTATTGTTAAGCCACTATACAAAAAAAACCAAAGGGAAGAAGTAAATAACTATCGCCCAATATCACTCTTGTCGGTATTTTCTAAGGTTTTTGAAAGAGCGATGCACATAAGAATAACTAAATTTTGTAGTAAATTCAACATTATAAATAAAAACCAAAATGGTTTTCAGAAAGGCAAATCTACTTCACTTGCAGCATTCAATTTAATCAGAAACATAACGGAAGGTATAGACAAAAAAAGACCAGTCACAACTGTGTTTTTTGACATGAGCAAAGCTTTTGACTTTGTTTCACATCCAAGACTTTTACAAAAATGTGAAGCATATGGCATTAGAGGGCAAGCTTTAATGTGGATAGAAAGCTATTTAACAAACAGAGTACAATGCGTAGTAGTGGAAAACATTACAAATAAAAATACTATAGGTTACTCCAGATCGTCAGAAAAACAAAATAAAACGGGTGTGCCGCAAGGAAGCGTACTGGGCCCCCTTTTATTCTTATTGTACATAAATGACCTGCCCATGGCCACCAAATATAATTGCGTACTATTTGCCGATGATGTATCAGTCGTTATACCCTGTGACCACGTTGAAATTCAGATTTATAATGCTGAAATCAATAAAACAGTTAGTGAAATTGTGACATGGATGGAAACAAATAATTTACAAGCAAATCTAGAGAAAACCAAATTTATATATTTTTATAACCGGAAAAAACATTTTGACATCAACATTCATATCGAGTATAAGGGTGAACAAATAATTGAAACTGATCAAATCAAATTTTTAGGAATAATATTGGATGGGCGTTGTAATTGGAAGCCACAAATAGAGAAAAAATGTTCTCAGATAAATCGTTTTGTGTACGTTCTGCGAAGACTGGCAATGTTGGTAAACAGAAGAGCAGCTCTCACGGCCTATCACGGTTATGTGGGATCGGTACTCAGATACGGCCTAATTTTGTGGGGTAACTCCAGTGACATAAACAGGGTGTTTATAAGTCAAAAAAAGTGTATCCGTGCTATCTGTGGAAAACCCCCGAGAACTTCATGTAAACCTTTATTCAGGGATCTGGGAATACTAACATTGCCATCTTTATACATTTTAGAAACCAGTAAGTTTGTTAAACTACACCCAGAGCTTTTCGTAGAGTTAGGAAGTATATGTAAATTTAACACTCGTTATCCAAACAGACTCGTACACCCATTAAAATACAACACCAAGCTGTGCAGGGAAAACTGCAGCTCAATGGCCATAGGGATCTACAACAAGCTCCCGAATGATATTCGAGAGCTTCCTTTTAAGTCTTTTTCCGTAGAGCTGCATAGATGGTTGGTTGAGCGCAGTTTTTATTCTATACAAGAGTATTTTACTTTTAAGTGCAAATTGTAATTTATTTTAATATTTTTTTTTGCAATAATTTAATTTAATAATGTAATTTCATAATGTAACTTAGTAAGGTAATTTAGTAATGTAATTTAATAATGTAATTTAATAATGGAATTAAATAATGTAATTCAATAATGTAATGTAATAATGTAATTTAATAATAGTCGAATGATAAATTTATTTTAGTTAATTAATAATGGAAAAAAAAATTTGCATGCCGATGTTGTTGGCGAGATATGTAGGTCATATTTTATTTACATAACATCTGTTTTTATGTTACCATGTCTCTTGCAAATAAACTTTCTTTCTTTCTTTCTTTATTTTTTACCCGATTACGGCGTCAGAAGGGAGGGTTAAGTTTTTCGAGTGTTTACTTATATGTATGTTTGTCTATTTCTTTGGCAAGCCTTGCAGATTAAACGGCTTGATGGATTTTTTAATATGTGAGGTGTCGTTATCGTCTAACGTCGAGTGTGGTTGTCGTTATAAAAATTACTAAACATAATTTTTATTTGACGACTACTTAGCTTAGTTTGGCTTATCTTTTTGTCCCCATCTGCCAAAAATGTAGTGCTGGGTCCACACGCTGGCCCAGTGTTGACAAACGTACAGAACGCATTTTTAATTTAGAGAAAGATATATATATTTTTGTCTCATTCTGACTGCGTACTGTGCGTTCGTCAACACTTTAACAACGTGTGGAGCCGGCATAATTAAGATATGTTTGAAGCAGTTGGGTTTTTTGTTATTAACTAACCGAATTCACAACACAGGCTCTATCATGCCAGCAATAATGATATATCCGCTAGGCTTCGTCAAAAAGTTCAAGTTTTGTGACTGCTTAGTTAGTAAAATGTGTTAAGTGTGGATCTGTGGCCAAACACATCATGACCGAACAATTTTTTTGTACAATAGGAAGGCAAACGATTAATCCGTATCTCTATCCGTGTCCCTTTCTTATGAAATTAGTTATAAAGAGCTGCAGGGAGGGATAAATTAAACAGGGGCCGTCATGTTAGTTTCGATGACGGCATTGTGTGACCCGTGTAGTAGACGTCTAACGATGATAAACATTCCAAAGATACGACGAGTAAGACAAAATATAGTCAACCAAAAAACTCGCTATAATCGCTAAAGTTTTTCATTTGAACATCATCAAAATTCGGTCTATTTTTGACTGGCTTCAAAAAAATCTCTTTTGTATGGTGAAATTGGTTGAACCGATATGGACGGTTATTTTATCATTTACTAGTCCATCTGACATTCAGAGTTGGTAGAATTGTCAGTTAGTTTATAGTTTGTTAATGTTTTAAGTTTAACACATTCAGTGCCACAGACTCGCTAGGTGAATTTTCTGTTCGTAGAGGCTACATACCGGAATACCCTTGCTACGACCTACGAGCGGAGCACGTAGCACTCCGTAGCAGTTAATGTGTTAAGGAAATTATTACAAACTTTTACTTTATCACTATCACCACATAGTATAAAGTAAAGACGCTATCTCTGTTCCTGTCTGTCCTTATATCTTCGGCCGCTTACTCCCTCGCAACGCTACGCAACTGATTTTGATAAAGTTTTCACTGTAACTTAGGGATTTTCTTACACATGTTTTTATGTACAAATACATCTTTATTGTATGCGTTTGAAGCCGGGGCGGGCCGCTAGTATATTTTATGAAAGGGAGCGCCGGCCTATATTTATTCTCCATTAAAAGCAAATTGTTGTGGATGACGTCGCAGTTTCTTTTCAAACAATGAAGTAATTTCTTCTTGAGCGGCCGTTTAACATAATTATGAGAGCTTTTCACTTAGCCTCACCTTTTGAGGAAAGCCAGATTATCGTTTAAAATATTTAAAGTAAAAAATTTTTTTTGCTTAAATAGATCACGAATGAGCTCAAAATAAGTGTATAAAAGTGTCTTAAAAATTGGCAGGTGACTGACAGAATAGGACATGAATAAAGTTAGAATGGCCATGAGATCGGGGGATCGCGGCATCAATTATGAGCAAATGCTCATGTAGTCCCTTTCGCACTGACATCGGTTCTTAGTCGCGTGCGAGGTATGAAACACAACCGATAATCGCTATGATAGGTTTATTGAGCCGATGTAATGGTGACGGTTGTTTCGAAATTATTACTAACCGGCAACAGGCTATTCTGACCTAATTCATGTGTTCTGTATTTGTGACGAACTCTATTTAATGTTGAAGTGAATGAGGGTGCGTTTTTACATGACAAGATATATAAGTACCTACTTATGTTACACAGACGCAATAGCGTTAAAATTAATACGGTTTACATAAATAGCAAGCTAATTCGTTGCAATTTAGCAATCAAAATATTACATTGCAAACATTATTTAAAACATCAATCTACATTAGGGTTGCCAAACGTACTATATTATATAGTAGTTACTATATTTCGGCTCTACGTACTATATACTGTTGAACTAATATATAGTACGCAAATATACTATATTTTGAGCACTTGTCACGTTATTAAAATGAATCTAAATAATATATTGACGAATCAAAATGACATTCAGTCAGATCAAAGCGAAAAGTTGCGCTCCGGATGCGGGCGCGTACATACGTTCCAAAAATACTATATTTTTTTGAAGCGTACTATATATTTTCTTAGCTTATTCTCAAAAATACTATATTGAACCGAAAAAATGTTGGCAACCCTAATCTACATATATGTATATGTACTGTTATGTATAATACGAGTACAATAGTTAAATTGAAAGTACCTACAGATTTCCTGCTACAATTACAGCTGGTCGCTTCGTTTCAATATATCGAAATCAAGTTTCATACCACCCCCACCCATCTGGCGTTCCCTTTGAAATAAAACAGCACATTGTCATTGAATTCCATGAGAAACATTTTGTGCGAGCCCCTGACCTCGACTTAGTTGAAAGCATTTTGACAGGGCCTTTTATGTCCGGGGCCTCGCGACTCTATCCATAAAACCCATAGGCAAAACGTCAGTGGATTTTTGTTCATATTGATATCGGGTCTCAACTCAAACTCAATAGGTACTCGTATATGTAATCCTTACGTTAGACAGCCTCATTCTTTTTTAGAAGAGGTGGAGGTTATGAACGATTTTTGGAATTCCATGGTGGAATTGTAATTTGCATACAATTTAGTGTTCAGGGATGTTGACGGTCGGGCTCGGAAATAAATACCACTTGTGAACTAATAATAAAATATATTAAAGGAGCGGTAAAGACAGTAGAAAAGAAGACGTACGACTGACAAAGCAAAACAATGTTCTAAAGCAGTTACAATTTAAGGAATTCCAAGGAGGTCGCATGAGCATGTCGCTAACAAGGGACATTTGACATTGTTAAAAAAATTATTGGGGCAACTGTTCTACCTGTTAACACTCTCTAAATCTTAATAGATATATAAATCTTAGAGCAATCCCCTCTCATCGTCCGAGCAATCTCCATGTTGCCTATTCCCTGTCTTCTGGAGTTCAAAGAGAAGGCAGGGAATTGAGGGAGAAGCATATCGATTGCTTCAACGATGAGAGAGTATAGCTCTAAACTGTAGAGAGTGCCCACAGATAAAGCAAGTGCCCCTACCATTCAGATACTTTTGGAAGTAAGTGTTCATTGAGTAACTTTAGAATCATTTAAAGAATAATAATATTCAGCTGTTGTTGGAATAATACGGTACAACGTTTTTTGGAATGACACTGTTAGCGAATTTTGGTATTAAATTAAATGTAATTTTGCTCGTAACTATGTTGTAAAACTTATACGCAATGCAATTGTGTAGTCGCTTTTGTAGCGTTATTGTATTCTGTGAATTTTGAGGCTTGTTTCATGTAGTATACAGATACCTACCTAAAATTTGACTTTGTAAATCCCAGCAACCCCTAACGGAAATGACGTGGAAAAGTTTGTTTTGAAACAAACCCGATCGAGGTCCTGGGACCTTTGTTTATTGGCAAGTTGTTACAAAAGCTATTATTGTACAGTCAAGGAATTAAATTTCCAACCCACCTAAGGTTCAATAGCATATAGCAAACTGTCACCATAGGAGCTATAGAGCAAGACGTTAGTTTGATATATCGACCTTAATGCATTGCGAATGTCAGACGACATTTCAACGAAATGGGTAGGGAATTAAATTCCTTGACTGTACATTTTATTAACACATTTCTCGTCGCGATCAAATGGTTGTAATATTTACTAAGTGTCGGGCGGAATCGTTCCGAAACCCAAAGAATAAATCCTGGTTGTACTAATAGGCGTCGATTTTGTTTCAAGTTGTTTCGAAGTAAATGGCGGTCTTATTCTGTGTTGTACATTTTTATAGCGGCATTTTGCTGAGCAATTATCGGCCGGCGCCCGTGGTACAATTAGTACGACAATATAGGCCAACGGGAGGCAATTTGTAGCGATTATTTCAGCCGTTACGAGTATACTTCTGTTACACGTTTGCAATTTTTGATGATTCTATCTACATACAGAGAGCCTCTGTATACCAATGCACCCTTTCTGCGAATCTTCATTTTGATAAATGTAACATAGTTAATCAAACCAATCTTTTTTAAACCTTCTAATAAAATTGGACTTATTTTGCTTTCGGGAAAGGTTTTTCCGATGTTCTGGATGATCTAATGTGAGAAAACTAAGGGGCGATTGAAGAAAAAATCGACCAATGAGGCTGCGTCCTCGTTAGGCAAACAGTGAGCGGCTCACTGTTTATTCGTTAGCGTACCGATCCCATTGGTGGCTTTTCTTCGCTTATCATTTACCTTTCTTGCATAGGTCAGATCTGGAGTGCGATTTTTGAATCTCACCGGGTAACTAAAGCTCACCACAATGGCCGTTTTTCATAGAGATTGGGCCATCTTGGTGAGCTTTAGTCACCTGGTGAGATCAGAAAATTGCACCCCTGATAGATCTGATAGTACATCCGTTGGTGCTATCAAAAAGTGCTCTCTGGAATGCTCTTTAAGAGTGGGTGTCAGTGAGGTCTAAAAGTTATCTTTGTCACTAATCGACGAGTGTCCATGGGGCAGGAATTCCACGCGTTTCATGAATATTACATGCGGGGTTCAAGGGCGCATCCACGTGTAAAACTGTTTAGTTTCCATTTTGCTCTTAGGTGTGCAAAGTTCATATAAACTATCAAACGGGATAAAAGTGCTCGATGAGTGAAAACCATCACCAAGTGACCCACTCGCTCGTTTGTATTTTATGTAAAAAAAATAACAACAAATATTCTCTATAGTGCACCACACAAAAAAACAAACAGCAAAAATAAAAGGTAATGATTTAAATTAATAAGGTAGACAACAGGCGGTCTTATCTTAAGCGATCTCTACAAGATAACAGTTTTGATACTGAACAATAACAACAGCAGAAAGTTTTCCAACCATTTAGTTAGACAAAAGATTATTCCCACAATAGGTAGAAGTGTTCTCGGAGTTTTATTAACAAAAGTCTAATGAATATTCTAAATAGTTTGTGATCGGAATTCGTTTTCACTCTAATTCGAATTCCTTTGTTCTTGCGAAGTGTCCCGGATCAACTTATACACAATGACTGCTATTTATTAACGTTCAGTGGACTCATTGTCTTTCTCACACCCCACTGGAATTCGATCAAGCAAAAGTGCTACAACGATCAAACAGAAAAGTAAAATTTTCATGCAAATTCTAGAGTTACATTTAACAATGCAAATAAACCCGGGCTTTAAACCGGCTTGTCTCATCGGCATCTTTATTAATGGGTTCGTCTCGAAAATTGGAGTTGATTCGGACCGAGAGCTGCCTAGAGTACGAGTAGATGTAAAACGGGCTGAGTCCAAACTGAATCGTAAAGCAAGTTTCATAATTCAACAAAGGTCGGTCTGGTGTTTGCTTTGTGTCACGTATCTTGTCGTGTAAGTACGGTCTGCGTTTCTCGGACACATTAAAAAACACATAAAGTTGCCTATTTTTGAGCTAGCAGGCCTAGCCTTGCTTTGCATGGTTAGTTTCTTAAAGCGTCTATTTAACCAACTGGTATTTCAGTATGTCTTCTGAATAGTATGTGTTATCATTTTATCATCGACGTAATTTTAAAAGTGTCTAAAATTATAAAGATAGCCCATGTTTTTATGATAACAAAGCCATTCGCTTCTTTTGTTAATTGCGTAAGTTTCCACAAAGGAAAAGTTTCCTTTTAGTATTTTTTTACTGTCGGTGCCCTTATATTAGGAATATTTTACCTCCAGGGCGAGTGTTGGGATCGGGACCCGCGTGTCTCGTGCAATTTGTCCGTCCATCGCAAAGTCGCCGCGATCGTACAAATCTATCCCTAACTCATCACATATTCATGTCTACTGTACACTGGGTATCGTAACAACATTAGAGATGATTTGTGACGTGACAAAAAAAGAGATTTCGGATTTCGTGTGAGATTGCGTCTGAGAAGTTATTATGTCTGAGTGCACCCAGAAATAAAACTTAGACTTTTACATAGACGACTTCATCGTTTTGTGTAAATACCGTAAAGTTTAACAAAATGTATTTATCCACATTCGTGAGGTTTTGCAGTTGTATCTAGTTTGAACTTATTTACCCTTAATCCGGATCGCTAGAACTTTTACGTAGGGACTAATTGGGTACCCATGACATACTTTTGTTAGCCTAATTTAACGGTGTTGAGCCACGTGTTGTCGTTGACCCTAGTTCAACAATTAATAAGAGTATTTCCTCTCCCTCGGGGCCAGTTGCCTTGCGGTTGATTTATTTGTATCGGATAATATAATATAATTAATATGTGACCTCTAGCCACACCTGCTAATGTAGTATCTGTTATCTTTTATTAGCATGAGTCCTTCTTCTAACGAATATTCTTTTCTTCTTTTTGTCATCTTTTATGTTTATGCTTTCATGCAAATACCCAGCCTCCCTTTCTACATTATACTGTTTTTAATACCTAGGATATTTGCACAGCATTGAGACACTCCAGTCGGTTCCTACACATGTTTCGCATTCATGTATATATCTCTATTAAATAAATGAACTTCTGAAAGTCAAAGTCAGTTCAGTCCGCTTTAAACTTGGTTTAAAAATGTAAAAATCCACCCAAAGATAACGTATCCATCTCATCACGTTTCACAATAACCCACAATGGCTTCGCGTACCTAGGCGTCGCCCACAGAGACAAGGAGGTGACTCTGTAAGCAAAACAGCGATGAGCTCGTCATCGAGGCAGTGTCGTCCCTCGCTCGCGCTAGCACTTTTAAAAGCAGCGTCATGAAGCAGAAATTCTGCCCGAGGGGATTCGCTTTCCGTCGTTTTAGCGGATGTTGTTGGACACCCTGAAACTTGGTCACTCGTCGCCGAAGGTGTTAATTTTTAAAATCTTATAAATATGCATGTGAGTCTTTAAAGTATTCTTTTCTATGGGGGCCGGGGGGCTTCTGCTGCCTGAAATAAATGGTTTTATTATACAAAAAAGCGCGAGCTTTCAGAGTAGTGTCTCGATGTCGAGCTCGTCGCGGTTTCGCTTAGAATTGCAGGGCTGAACTGATCCAATTTGCGACAAGGGTCGTTTTATAGTTCGCCGTGTGGCGTAATTGCTTAATCGCCGCGCAGCGTAAATACGATTTGCTTTCATGTGTTTAGTAACGACTAATCTGCGGTAATCTTCTGCGGTAAAACTATATTTGTATATACATACAAAAGAGTTCTGGCTGCCGTGGCACAATAAAGATGCACATAACATCTTCATACATTTACAAAAACTTGTTCCAGATAAGTAAAAAAAAAACTTGATATTATTTCGTACTGAGTTTTTCATTTTTGCCTGGCACGACCCGGCCGTCGCCATTGTGTTGAATCATGGTCGTTGCCACGTCGTCTCTATCCATTGTATGCATGTACGCGGCGAAATAAATGCGATCTTACTCCCTTTTCGCTGTCAGAACCTTAAGCCTGCGATCTTTTGTCCTCCCATCTCTCAGAGGTTCATCTGACGGGGGGTTTAGCAGCGAATGGCAACTTTCCATCAGCATAATGTGTTTGTACCAACTTCAGTGCGTGTTGTTCCGTAACTTTGCACCGCGTGCAAATTGTGTGAGATTGTTTGCTAACGAGATTATGGTGGTTCCGTGGTTCTAGTACAGTTGAATTACCCTGTAATGATGGTTTTATTACTGTTGTTTTAAATCGTTGCATACCACCATGTTGAGTTTAAAATGATGAGAAGATTGTTTCGTCAAGTGTTTTGGCAAAGAAGCTATAAAATTTAGATATAATAACAGTAAATCAAAAGCCTGTTTGGGAGCTGTGACTGTGTCGATAAATGATTAAGCGCGCTGCCAGTTTCGGATGCGAAATCGCACGCTGCAGGAAACGGCGGGAAATTCGTTTATCTGCCGACAACACATCTGCCGCCGCCGACTGGAATTATTTATCCGTGCAGATCGTATCGAGTATCCTTTTGAGAAATTATATTAGCTTCAGCAATGCTATTTCGTTACACTATTGATATATAGTTTCATGACTTTTTTATGATTTCACTATATAGCGTATCCGAGAAATTTAAGTGAAATTAAAGTTGTTGAAGTATGTTTTCGATACCGTATCGCCTTTCTACCGTTTATTGATCGATCGCATTATAAATTTATAAGCGTGTATTCCCTTACTGAAAAATATGCTTTATTTTCCTGTGATATCTGTAAAGGTAGGCTGTTAAATAAGTAATCTTTTTTTGTATAATAGAAAGGCCACTTGATGGCAAGAAATCACCACCGCCCATAGACACTTGCAACTCCATGGAGATTCAGATGCGCTGCCAATGGGGCTAAGATGGAGAACCTTTTGTGCTAATAGTTTAACAGATTGTCTTACTTTACACTCCGTAATACGACAGTGCAAGCACTGCTGCTTAGCGGTTTGATTACCAAGCAAGGGTGCTCTAATCCACAAGGTCCTACGCTGTTATGTATCTGTATCGAAGTTGTGATAGATAAAACTTCTGTTTTCAACATTCAAGCACTTAACTTCTAACCTTTGCTAGATATACATCAAATATAGTTAGTTCTGTATCTCCTAAAGTTCCCTGCACGGCAGCCTCAGGGAGTTGTTCAGACCGACATTAAAATTAAAGTGAAGTCAGAATACTGCTCCACTCCTGGAATAGTGGAGATTTATTTTCAACTTTATTCTCGAACTTAACAGTAACAGGAATTTACTGTAATAAGAACTAATGGGGCTTTGGAATAGGTTAGAGCGGGAAAAGTTGGCGGCTCTTACAATGTTTTTTACTTTCCTTCTCTATACGGGATCAATCGTTATTCTTTGTTAGATTACGAATACTAATAGGAAAACATCAATTAAGATTTTTTTGTAATAAAGTCAACCAATTTGATTCATAGGCCATTGTAGAACCTTTTCACAGTAAAATTTCATAATGACTTCTCAATGGATGTCGTAATATCTAGGCGAAGACACATTGCGACGATGTTATACTGTGGTATGTATTTATCAAATAAGTTGACTGTAGCTTAGTCAATATGTTCTTTCTACACGTTGTAGCAACTCTAATATTTTAAATTAGTAAAAAATCAATGAATATTCTTAGAATCCATATTAAACTGTTTATGTACACACATACTATAGCGACCCGCTCCGGGTTCGCACTGCTGCAATTTACTCACGAAAACTGAATTAGAATAGATTCTCCGTAAATAAATCTCTAATTTATTGTAAAAACCTTATCAAAATCCATTGCGTGGTTTAGAAAGCTAAGTGGCCGATGATACGACGAAGACAGACAGAGCCGAATAGCGACTTATATAGTTTTATATTATGTAAGAAAGATATGTGTACATGTATTAGGGTTTTTATACCCAAGCAGGCAAGCTTATTTCGTTAACAATTACCTCTGTTATGAGAACTTTGCTTAATACCTAGGGGAAATTCCACTTGAATTTTTTTGTCGCCATCTCTAACCGCACCACGGAATGTACATATATGTATACATTGTGTAAGTTACTCCCGCAAACGGTTGTCTACCAAGCAATAGCCTTCCCACTTTTGAACCTTAAACCCCTTGTAATATGATTGAGAAAGTATAGAAACTTCTTGGTCGACCGTACAACGCTTGCAGCAAAATTGTTTTGATCTTCAAGTAGATTCATGAAATTCATGAAATAAAGATAGATGAAATTCCTGTGCTTACTTAAATATTCTGGGCACATGTAAAAAAAATTAGAAAGGTTTTTTTAACGAATTTGTACTGGAAGGTTACTTGACTCTCTCCCGAAAAAAGAGATTAGAACAACTTGGGGAAAATAGGTTGACAACGCAAACTGGTAGCGCTAGAACACAAGGTCATCCAAAACGTACTGTTGTTAAAGGACTGAAATAACAAAGCTCCAATGTTGTTACGAAATAAGTAGATAAGTAATTTGATTACTCTCCTAGGGCGGATTACTAACTCCTAGCAATTGTTTGTCTCGCTAGAATTGACCAATACGAAAAAGATTATAGAGATATCTTTAGCTTCTTATTTTCTTCACATAGTATAAAACAATGTCGCTCTTCATTCCTGTTTATCCTCATATCTTCGGCCGCTTAGGTACTCCTGAACCGCGTGATGGATTTTGATACGATTTTCACTATCGATATCGTTTAGAGATTTTTTTGCGGCAGGTTGTTATGCACGTTTCATTCTAATGTACAGTCAAGGAAATTTAAACACGTACCACCGTAGAACCTAGTCGAAGAGACATACGCATGACATTTGTATGACATAGCCTGGCGTTTAACGTTCGCGTCATTGCGATAGGGTTCTTAAGTGGTACGTGAATATATTTCCCCTACTGTGGGTACAGTGCGAAGCCGGGATGGATCGCTAGTTAATTATTATGGTACCTAGTGTATCAAGATATTCGTCATTATAACATTACACGGTAATAAAGTGATGTTTTTATAAGTTATTGATATGCATGAACCCCCTGCTTAATATCTACGGACCAAGTATGTGTAAACGCGAGCTATAGTTTAAATGATTCGCGAAAAAACAACGATTTGGTCGGCAGAATAACGATTAATTATGCCTGCGCAAACCGCATTGTTTTTCTGCTTAACAAACATAATTTCCCGCTGATTAAAAACTAAAATGTTGTCCATTGAATATACTGGTACTTCCATTATTTTATCTATTTCCGACTGTATCAGTGTACAGTCATCAAGAAAAATATTTACACAAACAAATAGGTCAAAAAGATCGGTACAAGACTCTTTTAAATACTACGATTAAATACTAATTAATAGATTCAGGCGTTATTGTGCGAAGGACCGTATCAACAAATTGAAGAAATATTCTTTTTTGGTTTAACACAAAATGCGCAAGCACATTCCGATATTTTGACAGCACGATTATTACTAAAACATATCTGAATCTCACGGTAGTTTTATGTTAAAAAGCATGATTAATATCAACTTCATTTCTCTTGTTCGCAGGATAAGCATTATCTCTGCATAATGGCGTCTGACTCGCCGGATCAGAATCTGACGCAGTATTTTGCCTTGTGCAACGACTTCATCCACGCGGCGCGCCTGCGCGATGGAAACGTGCTTATACATTGGTGAGTAGGCGCATTGTGCAAATTTTAAATCATAAGTGACATAAGATAAGAAGCCTGACACGTCTTCTTCATAAGTATGTACAAAATGATTATCATAAATTTTCCTAATCTGCACGCTACACGCATATGCTCATTCTGAAATAAGAAGTCGCGACACGATTTAAAATTTATGTCTCGTCTCGTCTTGTAACCGTGGCCGTTGTAGTTAATATAGTCAAAATGTCAGTAACACACTGTATTTTATGTAATTAAGGATGCTAGTCGTTGCATCATTTAAATGACTAAAATTACAGCGGTGACATCCCTGTCCCCATGATCCGGAGTAGACATTTAATGAATTTATAATCCTCCTGCCACACCTGAACTAATTTGAAGTTTGGTAACGTAACTGTGAACAGCTTTAATAATGACTGGCTGTTGTTAATTAATGTTAAATTTTGTTGAACAACATTTGCGCGTATGTTTTGAATTATTTATCTTACTTAAAGCTGCACCAAATAATAGTAGGTAAGTAAGTCAAGGACACAATGAACGAGGTGCAACCTTGATTCAATCTGTAGGACTATGTCAAAGTGACATAGAAGTGAAGAAGTTTCTTACTACGAGTTGTTATTTTTTATGTAAATTTGTCACAATTTTATTGAGGGTCAGGATTCCGTTTTGGCGATAGTAACTACCTCTACTTTTTTAGTTGTATCAAGCGAACTGATATTTTATTGAAAATTCCTATTGTGCTACTTTTCATCTCTCTCAGCTAACTGTCGTATCTACGTATTTGTACATCTAGCAACAGTTTACGTAACAGATACGACAGTCAGCGGAGAGGGGCAAGTTTTGTGCCCAAATAAGCACCCTACTACATATTCCAACAGTTTTACACAAAATTTTAAACGATCTCGGAATTTCTGCAAAAACAGTAAACGAATCCGGACTCATATTTTATTTAACGCCCCGGCCATTAAAATTTGGCGGGAGTTGTGGTTGCGGTTGCGTCTGAAACAACCGGTACCTCTAAAAACTGGAATATTAAACAACAAACTGGAGAATCTCTTTTTCATTCTAATTTTATTTGTACCTTCTGAACCTATACGTATACTACGGCGAGAAACAACCCTTACAAATATTTTTTTAGAACCGAACGGTTCTATTTCCCCTGAATATTTGATCAAACAGCAGTACCGCGGACCCTCGTTCTTTGAAAGTGGCCACCGGGGACCACCCACCTTCTGACCGGTGATAGTATCGCTATAATAACTAATTTTCAGGGTAACCTGGACTGAAATTGTAGCCCGACAGTGTAAGTGGCAAATTAAAGTTGATTTCTTTGGAATAACCAACCCTGCGAGGGACTAGATTAGCTCGACCCATGTTTGTATTTTTGTCCGGTCATTTGAGGCCAGCAGCGGTCTTGTTTATCCGTGATAATGTTGCTTACTTATGCGTCAATTAACAGATTTATTCGTGGCAAACATTTAGCACTGACCGGAGGTAATATTTGTGGCGTACTCAGAGTAAAAGATATTTATTAATATGCTGTTTTTGTTAATCTACTTACACGGAGATACTTTGTGAATGAAAAATGAGATGCGTGTCTATGCCATAAAGTTATATAGTAAGAAAAGTCGCCATCAAATATATTATCAAAGCGGCCAACGTGCACTAAAAACCAGACCAGCTCTATTAATGCCCTTGACAATACGGTCGTGTTTACACATTTTTGACAAACTGATCAAAAAATGTGTAAACACGATCGTAAAAGAATTGAACAAAAGTAGAGAAGGATTCAAAACTTGATAAAATGTAATTTCGCACAACGTGTACCTATAACAAAGACTGAGGATCTTTCTTTTGACGCATATTACATGTTTTTTGAACCTTAAATAATATTCTTCATAGAATTCGAGGAAAGAATGTATGAAGTGGTCTTGAAACTGTTTATAAAACCTTTTACTTAGGCTGGGTCTTATAAAGCTTTTCAAAGACAAAATGGCACATCAGTAACGTTGGAAATTACACTGATTTTATATAATTGGGCCTGAATCCATCGGCTTGAATTTGTAAAGGCAGTTTGTGAAAATGTTGCAGTTTATTCCATTAACCCTTTAAACGCCAAGAACGCTTAAAGGTGTCGCTACGCCACCGACACATATAGTTGACTGATGATACAGAGCATCAAGTGACTTACGTCTATATCTTTAAACTTCAAATTCGCGTTTGATATTATAGCGATCTGGCGTGACGATGACAACTTTAGTTTGCGTTGTTGGCGGTGAAAAGGTTAAAAATTATTTTCAAATGTGAGTGAGTGAAGCTTACTTTTACAGACAAAAATACTCAATACCCTTTAAAACTCCTCCTTAGTGCCCCGCTTGCGTAAAACTTATGCACCAATCTGTACTGTGTTAACTGTAGCAATTTTGTCCAGTTTGGCGGGGATGTCGCGCAGCGTGACGGTGGCGGTGGCGTACATAATGTCGGTGACGCCGCTATCATGGCGCGAGGCGCTGAAGGTGGTGCGCGCGGGCCGCGCCGTCGCCAACCCCAACCTCGGCTTCCAGCGTCAGTTGCAAGACTTCGAGACTTATAAGCTCCTTGAGGTACCTTGACGATCAATCTTGAAAATCACGTAATATCACAAGGGGGGAGGGAGGGGGGGTAATAATATCTCACGTGTATTACGTGCGTCGTTTATTTTTTCGGCAAACGCGCGATAATGAACCGAAAAGCGACGTTTCGTGTATTTATTTTTTCGTCAAACGCGTACAAAAGCGAAAGATTTTTTGTTGGTACTAAAAAATACACGTGATATAGGGGGAAGGGGGTGGTAGTCTTAATACCATGTCACCAAGGGGGAGAGGGGGTTAAAAAAATGCCAAAAAAACATCACGTGATTAATGGGCGACCGCATACCTACACTACACACATACCTCGCAAATACACACCAAGCCCATACCAGGCTCGCGTTAAGCTTACTTCAAATTATTTTGGCGCGGTACATTTAATAATTCCGAGCGTTCATTTGTCCACCGTAAAAGACAGGAGCATTTTACTAGACCTGCTACTCGCTAGCGTCTGAGTGTGACTTATGTAGGTCAAATGCTAACTAAGTAAATCTAGTAAAAAAAGGAAATTACAACCGGAGCAACTGCAGGATTTCGACAGTAATGTTATAATCTGTGAGAAGTAACTATTATCTAGACGGCCGTAGTCGTAAAGCTGTACGATTTTATATTTTTTTGCTACATTTTATTACATCCTTTTGCTGCAACATTACTCACCAACTCGAGGTCTATTTGCGTTAGTGCTCGCTAAGTAGTCTTTAGCTAACCGAAAACCTACTTTAGTAAAAATAAACCATCATTTACCTAAAGTGCTTTCTAAAAAAACATTTTGCCGATGCGACGTTCTTATTATAGAAAATGAACCGCAAATTTTATAACAAACTTCATTTTCATCGTTCGTTGACTTTGACGTAATGCTAAGCCGCAGGCCTCACCAGTTTATTGTATTCGGTTCATGCACGTCAGCTCTGAATACCTCACCCTTTTCTCTACGTCGCTAATTTGATCGATGTGGGTAAGCAAGGCCCGACCGTTCAGAGTTTACGCTTCGTAAATCTTAGATATTATTCTGTTTGTTTTAAATGCTATAGCTGCAATGAGATACAAATAAAAAATAATATGAATATTTGTCGACATAGGCGGATTCTAAGAGAAAAAGATGTTTTAATTTTACAAGTGGCACCATGTGTCGCCATCAGGCACACAAATATTTTACAAATCAGCGTACAACAGCGTGCATTGTTAAATTGAGAGTAATCTTGAAACTAACTTATTTAGATAATTAAGCAAAGTAAATCAAATGAAGTAATTTAATGCCATATTATTATAATGGAAATAAAACAGCATTGAAAAGGTAAACATTAAAAAACAAATTACAATACCCAATATTGAAATAAAACTCAGATGATATTGTCATATAATACCTACACTAATTGGATTAAGAATTAATAGGTATATTGAGACATTTGCAATAATAATTTGAATAAAATGAAATAACAACGCAACAATAAATTATATTTAAGGAAAAAATAAATGTCATAATCATAATCGAAACAAGAGTAAATAAGTAGCATTGACCTCGTTTAATCATCCAATTTAAGTTAATGAAGTATAATTGCAAGATTTGCAAGTGCGGGTTAATTTAAGTTGAGACACTTAATTAGCTGAAGTTTACTCCCTTGAGCACCCTTTTCCTTATGGATACGCACAAACAGCTAACTAAATATTATACTTGATAGCTGTTAAAGATTTTATGTAACATGGCATCTAGAAGAAGTTTCACGGTTAGTTTAGCAGTAACCATGAACAAACTAACGTAGCCCCCGTGCCGTCACGGCAACGCATCGCGAAGCGACCATGCGTGTAATAAAGTAATAAGATTTCACACCCTTGATAAAATACCTTATATGTTCTAACGAATCACATTTATGTCAACAATGAGAGCCTATTACCTCGCGCGTGTTCTGTAGAATGCAAATTTAAAATCTTCTAAAGCCTACCGGGTCTTATTGGATGACGACATTCATGACGTTTCATGGTATCCGTTGATCTTTTCATATATTATCATTTAAACGGTTGGCAACACATTGACGTTACAGTCACCTAAAACCCACCACAGAATATTTTTTCTGCTGACCAAAACTCAATATTTTTCCTACTGTAGGTGTATATTACTTCCATTATAAAGTGGTAATCCGGCAGATCGATATTCCTTATTATTTTAGTAACAAAATTAAGTCCAGTGATAGACAATAAGTAGTAGTTAAGGAAATTTGTGGCACAAACATTATAGGTGTTTTATAATATCGAAGACTTTCGTACATTATTTGTGCACCACTTTCTTCGTTTCCCATAAAATCTTTACTAACGACCGTACCCCATGTTTGACAGGAGAGAAGGCGATTGAAGGAGCGATACCCGTCCCTGGCATTAGCCGATAGTGATATGTCAGAGTGCCGAGTCATGTTAGACTCTTACCAGACCATGCTGAACCAGCGTACTATTTGCGAGGGCAAGTGCTCCATGGGCCGACAGTGTCCCACTGGTAAGTACCGTACCTACACATTTATAAGCCCTTGTAGCCGAATGAAAAGCATAGGTGCAATTTTTAAATATTACCAGGTAACTAAAGCTCAAAAAAATGGCCGATGGCGAAAAACGGCCATTTTGGTGAGCTTTAGTCACTCGGTGTGATTCAAAAATAGCACTCCAGCGGTCTTATCATGACAGCCCAGGTTTATTTTAACCCCTCCCTGTGTCTCTGTCTAACTAGTGTCATAAGAAAGGGAGACAGATAAAGATAAACTAAACTTGGCCAGTCACGTTAGGGCCACTAGATATGAAAGCAAGTAATATTATTATTTGAGCTATATTTAGCTTATCGATGTGTCAAAAAGACAATGCGTACTTATAGCTAGTTAACGTTAGGAGAAATTAAAACTATTATTTATTAGAAGTCTTTATTAGAAGTCACATTATTACGGTTGTCTTACATCCTTCAGCAATCGTTGGAGTAACGTTAGAGAGATGTTTAATGTAACCTTAAAACCTATGTTTTTAATTATAACACAGAGAGAGAGTGACGTGTGAGAATTTAGCTACAACGTGTTACGTCTTTACTTACTTTTTGGAAGATGGAAACCTTTTACGAAGCCCTTCTCTCCAAATGACACCCTGTAAGACTACCCTTTTCCTCCTAAATGGCTATTCATGTTACGGTACTCTAATCACATAGTAAAGGAGAGGCTGTAAAGGGTAGGCTTATGCGGTGGCGAGACGTTTAATGATAAGAGATAAAGTACAAAAACAAAGTAACGAAGACGAAGATTAAAGCGATATCCCTGATACCGGTCAACCCTCATTGTCTATTGTTGAGCAAGCTGACTACAAAGCGGCTGACTCCGCCTTTATTTTCAACGACTATGAAACCCCAGTTCTCTTTGTACATTTTATCGTGTAATTAAAGATGGCCGAAATCCCCTAACTCCTGTAAATAAAAAGTGCTGAGTATTTAGCCAATTATCAAGTTAATCTATTATGAGGTTCACTGCGCATTAAACTTCGTAAAAGTAACTCTCAATGCCAGGGAGACATGGACTTGCTAAAGTACCTCTAATACCCAACTGCGTAAAGGTTTATGACAGTAATCTTTTGAAAGCAGTTGCCATAGTACATATTTTATTTAGCTACATTGATCCTGTAGATGATTGGGCTATTATTAACCTCAAGTATTTTTAGACACGGCTGTCGAAGAAAATTTTAAAACAGCCCCAAAGCCCAAAATTGGAGCCTTTTATTGAAACAAAAGAATAGGCTTTCTTAAGTATAGAACTTGTATTTCTTGGATTGGCAATTTATTGCAATAGTGGGGACGAACTTACATACATGCATACGTGCTGCATAGTCGTTTGATCAAAGACGCAATCAATATTTTGAAACTTACTTAAAGTTGTATATAATCTGTGGCAAATCGCAAGCTTCTACGCTGGCAACCCTTACTCCATCTAAAGACACCTTGCAGTGGCTTAAAGGTCTCCGCAACCAGGCCATAAAATCCAAAAAAAAAAAAAGACACCTTGCATATCCGTGATAATCTTTGGATTCCAAAAGATAAGCTTTTGCATAATCTAAATTAAATTGATTAAAAGTCTTCGCATTAATTATACACAAAGATAAAAGTAATTTTAAATCATAACATAATGTTAAATTAATTATGTTTTGAACGATTGGACTTTTTTGGTCAACATAAATATTTATAAAGTTTATTTGATTCAGTTTTAAAAAGAAAACAAAAGATAAAGTCAATAATTTAAGTTTAGATTTATCATACAAAAACTAACCACTTAATGCGATACTTTAATAAAATTTGCAGTCACCTATCTAGGCTTCGCGGGACTGCAAATCATTACTTACAATCATCTAATAATAATATTTTATGCAACTGCTATATAATGAGAGGCCTTAAAACACGAGTGTGGTTTTATGAAACGAGCCTCAGCGAGTTTCATAATAGGATCACACGAGTGTTTTAAGGCCTAATTATATACAGTTGCATACATTACTTTATCTACACACATATCATAACTGCAAAAAACCGTAACAGCAAAAAACCAACAAACAAGTATGGCGGCAATTCGATCTATCCCTCAAGACGAACGTTTTTTTTAATCATTTTCAGTCATGTCACTCGAAATCAAATGTCGTGCGTTTAAATTAAAAAATCATACTGAATTGACGTTTCGTATCGATAACTGTTTTAATATCTGTGGATACTAGAATAGAGACCAACTTGAATTTTGACAGCTGTTCCAAATTTAAATTCAAAACGTCACGAGATATCGGTAATGTAATCACCGATAAACACGGACTACTAAGAGATACTACCCAATAAAGAACAGATTTACCTACTACCACAGACAAGAAAATTCTTAAAATAACATTGGTTGTAATGATGCTGGTCATTTTCTATGGTTTTTGAACGCGTTATTGAGAAATTATGATATGTGTGTAGATAATAATATTTTATCTACACACATATCATAAAGGCTCAATAACGCGTTCAAAAACCCTAGGAAATGACCAGCATTATTACAACCAATGTTATTATAAAAAAAATTTTGTCTAGTGGTCACTAATGGCGGCCATGTATATTAAAAAGGTACTCTGTGATTCGATCTATCCGTCAACACGAACGTTTTTTTTTTAAACCATAGACGAACGAATGAAGTCCCTATTGTCATGTCACTCGAGATCAAATGTCGTGCGTTTAAATTAAAAAAACATACTGAGTTGACGTTTCGTATCGATAACTGTTTTAATATCTGTGGATACTAGAATAGAGACCAACTTGAATTTTGACAGCTGTTCCAAATTTAAATTCATAACGTCACGAGCAGTCACGAGATATCGGTAATGTGATGACCAATAAAGAACAGATTTACCTACTACCACAGACAATTTTTTTTTTATAATAACATTGGTTGTAATAATGCTGGTCATTTCCTAGGGTTTTTGAACGCGTTATTGAGCCTTTATGATATGTGTGTAGATAATAGTATTTTATGCAACTGCTATATAATGAGAGGCCTTAAAACACGAGTGTGGTTTTATGAAACGAGCGTCAGCGAGTTTCATAATAGGATCACACGAGTGTTTTAAGGCCTAATTATATACAGTTGCATACATTACTTTATCTACACACATATCATAACTGCAAAAAACCGTAACAGCAAAAAACCAAAAACGAATGACAACTAATGGCTGCCATGTATATTAAAAAGGTACTCTGTCATTCGATCTATCCGTCAAGACGAACGTTTTTTTTAAACCATAGACGAACGAATATAGTCCCTATTGTCATATCACTCGAGATCAACTGTCGTGCGTTTAAATTAAAAAAACATACTGAGTTGACGTTTCGTATCGATAACTGTTTTAATATCTGTGGATACAAGAATAGAGACCAACTTGAATTTTGACAGCTGTTCCAAATTTAAATTCATAACGTCACGAGCAGTCACGAGATATCGGTAATGTGATGACCAATAAAGAACAGATTTACCTACTACCACAGACAAGAAAATTCTTATAATAACATTGGTTGTAATAATGCTGGTCATTTCCTAGGGTTTTTGAACGCGTTATTTAGCCTTTATGATATGTGTGTAGATAAAATATTATTATCTACACACATATCATAATTTCTCAATAGTCATTCGCTTGTTGGTTTTTTGCTGTTACGGTTTTTTTGCAGTTATGATATGTCTGTAGATAAAGTAATGTATGCAACTGTATATAATTAGGCCTTAAAACACTCGTGTGATCCTATTATGAAACGAGCGTTTTAAGGCCTCTCATTATATAGCAGTTGCATAAAATACTAGTTACTGTTCAGAACCGACCTTATTGATCGTATAATAGATATAAATATTTATTGTGAAACACTGCCATGCATGCCAAGGATCATTGATGTTTTTAAAGAAGTTTTTACAACTGTCGTTTTTTTGCCGTTTAAATTAGACTTTGAGCGACTCTTTATGGGTTCAAAAGGTAGTATCAACGGAGCTGAAAAGGACTGGCAATTTCCATCAGAAACTTTTACTCCCTTCAGTAAGTATAAAGTATACGGTTTCTCGCTGTGACTACCACAACTAGACGGCATTAGTAACAATGGACTCTCTACAGTTGTTTGAGACGACAAGCGCTATCTATTAATAATTATTTTATGAAATAAGTAATTTTTACACATAAAATATGCAATCTTCATTTTCTACGACCAGTGTAGCACTTATGCGTTCCATAAGTGCTTCACTGGCTATAGAATAACCCGTTATATTCGGCCCGTCTTAAGCGATTCTTTAAATGATTGAACCTGTTGAATCCCTTGTAAATTTTTCCTGTATATATATTTTTTATCTGTTGTTTAAACGTGTTAATCAATAAAAATAATTTGTTGTTGTTGTTATTAAATATCTTTATTTAAATTCAAGATCCTTTTGCACAGCTGTACCAATGATTTTTGCAGTTAATTTCCTTTTTTTCAGCCTTTATTTTCTAAACATAAATTCAAAACGCCTTGATATTCTCACCGAAGGTTTCGTCTGCCACTCTAGGCGTGTGTAGAACCGGTTCGAAGAGGCAATCGCGTCCAAGACGGCCGTCCACGGCGTCCGGCGACGCGCCGGGCCTAAAACGCTCTCCCTCCACGCTGTCCACACTCTCAACCACTTCCACCGCTTCCGGCTACCGGCCGCGGTCTTCGCCCGCCGGATTGTTTAGCTATACTGGTGGTGAGTATGATGTGAGACCAGCACTAATTACCTTTATATCAGTGCACCCAGGGCATGATTTAGAGTTCTGACAGCCCTAGGCTAACTATGAACGTACACCTCCCCTATCCTGTATGTGCCTGCTCAGCCCTGTATGGTAGGTACTTGCAGCGCCCCCTCGGTCCTTGCGCCCTCAACTCTAGCCTAATTAGCCTCTAGCAAATCAGGCCCTGAGTGCATCTAGCACGAACCTCCTTGACATGCGTTAACTCACTACGTAACTCAGTCTCGTTCTGTCTAACCCAGTAGGAGAGAGACGCACTAAATGACGTAACGAGATAACGCGTTTAGAGAAGATTTGTGCCCTGACTATTACATAAATAGACTATAAGTAGACTTAGAAAGAAAGAAAATGTTTATTCAGCAAAGAGAAAAAAAAAACAGAAGAAAAACTTAGTAAATAGTATACTAACGTGTAGGCATATAAAGATGTTTTTGACGTGTACGAAATGTGTATCCATAAAATTGTGTTACAAGGAATTGCAAGCGGGGTTGCTTGGGCTGGCCTGTCATCCAAAAAAAGTTACAATGCCAATGTGTTCTAACATGTGTATGTATTTTTCTTTGTGTTGTCATTTCATTATATTGCATTTAAATTTTATTTCGATGGGTTCGTTTTATCTTCCGTGCTTATGCAACTGCCACAATACATTACTTTCTCACTTGTTCCCGCAGGAAGTCCAGTATGTATATAATAAGTTTATGATTACTTAAAACTTTTTAGTTTCTTTCTACCCACGCAGACAACAAAGAGGTCAACGATCAATAGCATAGTTGTCGAGAATTATAGATCACAGGCGCATTCTTGTGGACGCAAGAAATATTCACGAACGTCTTACATAACAAAAACGATGAACGCTGAACGATTATCAGATTGCGCAAATAATCAAAAGTAAATTTTTAAACCAGACAATTCGAAATATTTTGAAGGCTAATATTTTTAAGGCGCTAAATACAGTTCTTGTATGAATCCGACTGGATTTAGTGTTTGTTTCACAATGTTTGGATAAGAGTTATTCGCTATATAGATAAGTTTCATGTAGCCATTCCTTCTCCGGCGAATATTCTTTAACCAGAGATTGTGAAAGAAGCCCTAACGTCTTAAACACATTTAACATTTTGGCGCAAGTCAGCCTAATGGGTTATTTACACTGTACAAAGTTTTACTTCACAGCAAATTTATGAACTTCGCACTTACACTAATCAAAGTGTAAAGTCTTATAAGAGAAGACTCACTGCGCTGAATCTTTTACTGTGATTTCCTTTATTACTGTTATGGAATGAACATCACTAAACGCAAGCGAAATAAGTTCTATTGAAACTAGTGAATTAGGTACTCCCAACTAATAGACATGGAAACGTGAGGATCCAACAACCATTTACTGATTAAAGAAGTGCGTGGTTGTGGCACAGTATCAATAATTCAGTAGGTAGGTAATCTTGTTTAGTGAACGCTCCAACCATTACTATTTTTAGACAGTTTAAAATACTGATACACATTCTCTATTTTTAACATAAAACTACCGTGAGACTCGGGCATATTAATAAAACGGATCACTCACGTATTTTTATGTCGAGAAATACCCGACATGTTTCGGACCAGTCCGTGGTCCTTAATCATGAGCCCCCGCGGCGGTGGCGCGACGACGACTGCGTACCGAAGCCCTGACAGCTCGGCTGCTCGGTACAGGCGGCGCACAACTACCCTCGTTTGCTTCATTATATTCATTACATTCTCTATATTAAAATCCATCAACTTGTTTAGATTCTAGTGTGTGTGTGTGCCAAAGAAATGATACACACATACGTACAGGAAAACCCAACCCTTCCTTCTGGGGGTAGCCGGGTAAAAATATCAAGACGTTAGGCGCATTTCCTGTGGCGTCTAGTGACCCCACGCGTCGCTCGTAGGCTCGTAGGCGTCTACGCCGTAGAGGTTACGAGCTCCGTAGCGACAACAAATTAATTTCTACACACGTGATTCTAATGTATACACGTGCGCTAACACGCTTGCAGGTAACCTGATGAAGTTTATTGTTATTGCCTTATGTGTATTTGGTGTATTTTGCACCACAGAGTATACAAGCAATATAAATGTGAGTTTTGATGTTAAGGAAATCTCCTTACTCTTACGGACTGCTATCTCTTTTGGGACAGACGATTTTTGGGTTTTAGCTAATACACATGTTACATTTTAAAGATTTTTAGGATTAAAACTCGTACTTAATACCTTTTTGGCTATATTTGCACCTACCTATTATCTTATCAAATTCCTAATATAAAATTTGAGGTGATTGATTATAACGATGAAACTATAGGTATTCTGAGCGAAAATCGCGTTTAAGTAATTAATCCCTACGTGTCGAACCCTTTTCAGGTGTCATGGTGGAAAGCTAAAGAATTTCTACATTCGATGAAAGCTATGATACCGTTCTATTTTTTACTTCAAAAGCTAATTACTTACGAACGAACGATGGTTATAAATTAAGACTTAAGACATCGGGCGGCTATGTCATATTAAAACACTTAGTTGACGTTTGTATACATGTAGAAAACAATACATGCATCTGTACGTCGTATGAAAAGTAGGTAATTAATTTTTCGTCAATCTAAGGGGCGGGGCCTGTAGGGTTTCTGTGGTACCTGAATTCGGTGCGGGGCGGCGAGTGGCTTTTCTGTATGCAATAATGCCAATAAAATAGTATATGTTGTGCTTAACATTTAGGTTATGTTTCGAAATATCGAAATTTAGAATTTCATCATCATTTAATTAACTTATAAAATAAGTAGGTATAATAAGTTTCTTCGACGAGCCTTCAAAAACTCTTCATTCTTAATTTGTTAATAGTATTTTCTTATTTACTTAGATTTTGTACTACAAAGCAAAACCACAAAAAAAATTAAGTTAGGCCGATATCACGTTCCTTGTTTCATAATCAAATACTCAAATTATTTTATTCAAATCTCTTGCTCATACTGACCTCCAGCTATCTGGGGGCACGGAAGGCCCCGCCAAGTCGAGCAAAAAAAAGCGGCACGGCCGTACCATCTCTTTTACTCTACAGACAGTTTATTTACAGTTTTCACAATGTGCTTATCCTTTATCAGCCACAGCGCGCCCGACGCGCTCTGCGTCCGGGATTAGCATCACACGGGTGACGGACCCTGTGGGTGGCGGCACGACCATGGCCGTCGGCGGCACCGAGTACTTCCGCCGCCGCGCCGCCTCCGCACCCGCCACGCCCGCGCTCTCGCCCGCCAACTCGCCGCCGGGCTCGCCGCACAGGGCGCCACAGCACAGGTTTGAATCCTAAGGCCCTAGCACGCTAGCTTTAATCGCTGACGTAAAGCATATATCCTTTTCTAACCAACTAGCGTGTGCGAGTGGGATGGATGCTTTTATGCCCGCGATAAATGCTAGCGAGCTACAGCAGGAGACGTGTACAGTTATGATTGAAGGGTCATAAAACTTGCTGCCTCCGTGTCTGCGCTTGCTCCGCTCCGGTTCAGGTTAGTTTAAGGAAATCTTCAGCGGGGGCAAGGGGGACATTAACGTTATGTCTCCTCGCCAGCAGCCACACGTCAACTTGCCATCAGGCTCACCGTGCTGGGGCGTCACAGCATAGGCGATGCTACAATGGCGATCAGTTACATCAGATGTCAGTCCAGGGAGTGGTCCAGTCTAAGCGGAACAGGGTCGAGTTCGATGCCGGGGCAACGCCTGTCTTGCTTTAACGCGCTAGCACGAGTGAGCGAGATATTGCTATGCCTCGACGACGAGCTCGACGCTGTTGCGCTTTACTAACTACGAGGCAATGGACCTATCAATAGTGATAGCCATTGGGCTATGAAAGTTCCGCATCCGCCTTCGTCATGTCCGCGCTTTCATCCACCAGCGCCAGTCTTGCCGAGATAAAGCGCTACAGTACAGGTAGTCTAGGATCGGGACAGCATAGAGCACTGCAGTATAAGACAGTCCAGGTCTGATCTGAAGCTTAACCATATTTTGCTTTATAGTTTCGGCTTTGAGAATCCTGTTATCATCACTGCTACATCCACATTTCGACGCTTATATAGGACCGGTATTGCTGAACAAGGGGAATTAAAAAATATGTATATATGCATATATTTTTACGACACAACTATCCTTATTTGTATAAGTGCCGATTAAGTTAGCACTTGCTCTTTTGTCATTTTACCTTTATCTATATCTAATTCTGACAATTTATGTAAAATCAAATTGTAAGTGTGAAAAGTGTTTTACCATCATAAATTGGTGTTATATTATATTATGAATTCGGGTCACGTTTTAGTTTGTAACATTGTTCAATTCTACATTATACGACTTTCAGCTTAACTGTTTTAGCAAGGCAACTAAGGGACAAAAATGATTACGTAAAGTAGGTCACGGTATCTAAAGTAGTTTGGTTCCTAATAGTGATCCTAAATTGAATCCATTGAAAATAGTAGTCTGTACATACGTTACCTTTACATTTTGGAAATCTTTACCATTCGAAAGATCATTATCGTTCTTCATAGACTTACTTCTTCCTCATACGCTTAACGTTAAAAGGTAGGGAATAAAAAATTGGATAATGTATACATATTATGGACATTTTTGGCAATTTACTTACACCAGTTGACTTAGTACTATACCAAGCAAAGCTCGTAATTATGTATTTAGTATAAAACGATGAAGATTAATGGGAACTCTTAATAAAATCAATTTCTAGGTACTTTTGTAACGTCTGGCCAAAAGCCCACTCCCGCGGGCAGCCCCCTCGGGGATAGCCCAGTAAATTTGCCCAAGCACGTATTTACTATCCACTTAATGGACTAGGCTAATATTTTATCGGCACTGTTTATTCGCCATTTAAGAAGGAATTAAATATTATGGCCAATATCCAGCGTATTCAATATAATAAACTGTTTATCGTTGCTATAAACATACATTTAGTTTATCTCTCACCGTCTTCTTGAATGCGCGGATAGAAAAGATAAAATGTCAGTAAACGCACCCTTTTTATTGGGCATCCATATATCAAAACATGCCCATCCATGAACAATTCATACAACACTTTCAGTCAAAGTATGCTCAAACCCATTTCATCAAGCTACAAGTTATGATTCTAGTCCTAGTCACTCATGCTAAACGAATGATGACAAATGGACAGATAGTATCAAACTCTAACAAAGAAACATGTATCACGTGCTGGGAGTAAGCCGGGATATTGGCGAACTGTCTAACAAAATGCCTAAGAATAGCACTTTTAGGCCCTGTTTCAACACTTTCTGATAATTTCTCGGTATCATAACTAACAGACATCCGTGATACCGTCTTGTATTATATCTGTTGGATATACTACAAGGAACCTAACAGGAGAGTGGTGAAACAGGTCCTTAAAGTTGTAACTTGTGGTTCCATTAAATGTCAACGCACTTGTCAATGTTTTGTTTTGATAATTTTGTTATTTCATCCTGCACAGAAAGGCATGCGCGTGGGTTATTCCCACTGTTAACTGGGACCCTGAATCCATGTGACGCTGTACCCCGATCGCCACCGCCCCATCACAAGGTTAACTCATTTCATCTTTTGTTTCACGTCTATGCAAAGTTTACACCAGGCGATACAGTAGTCATCAGAGTGAACTGTCTCGCTGATTTGCTAAGCGTGTGTGCAGGACAGTACACAGTCTTGGCAAGTGTAAACTTATGCAGAGTTCACACGGGGGCAGTAGGATGGATACCACAGTCCAAATACAATTTGAACGCGCTCGCCGAGACAGAATAATACTATCAAGACAGTAATCAAGGCAGAACAGTTAATAGCCAGTCCAAACAATAGTTTTTGGGGCAGTGGCTTCCCAAACCACCTTTCTCAATCCACTGTCCAATGGCTGGACTCATGTAAACGCGAGGACAGCGCAGTGCAGTGCGCTGAGCAGAACAGTGCTGCTTGCCGTTTGTACTAATTGTCTGATCTATATTTCAACGCCAACTGCCTTCCTAATTCTTCTGTTTTACTATTCTGCCTTACTGTTCTGCCCCGTGTGAAATCAGCATTAGCTTTAACATTCAGAGCACAGACTTGACACGCTTAAACTCATTGTCTGGGAAGCTACGGTGATATATCTCGTTTTATATCTCTGTTAGTGGGCAGACGGGCCGGATCCTTTTCAACCGAAGGAGATAAGTCGGGAAATAGATTCTACTCACCGTGCAGGCATTCGAGTTACTATGCGTTATTCAAGGCCACTGCTAACCCACATTTTATTTATCTCCGACTGTAAAAATTAGGTTAGACTATATATAGTTTGGACGTGTTTCTATTGGTAAATTATGTAGGTGTACCTACTAAGGATTTTTTAAAGTTTAATCGTTGGAGCTGCCATTGCTGGACATATTGTATCAAATGCATTTCAATATGATAAATGATAATGCTAACAAGGCGTTAACTTGAAATGGGAAACGTGAACTGAAAAATTGCTTTCAAACAATGCGGCCCTAACATGAGTTTTAGTTTATCCCTCCGTTTAGCTATGTCTGAAATTTATCATAAGAAAGAGATTACAGTGAGGGATAATTTAAACTTGGACGGCCATGTTAGCGCTAGTAATTTTTAAGATACCTATTCCCTATTCTAATTCGTGAAGGATCAAACCGCCTTTTTCTATCTATATTTTTTGTCCGATTGCCAGCACAAAGAAAGAATTCTAAAGCCATATCAAAATGAAACATAAGGTTATTGGTAATTCCAAGAAAAGAAATCAGGTCATAACCATCGTGTTAGGTTGATCGTTTATTTCTTTGTCCAGATCGCGTGCTTTGCAGCGGTGTTCGTAGCACGCGGCTTCGCGTCGCCAGCCCTCCGCCCAGTGCCCGCTCGTGCGGCAGGCCGCCGTCGCCAGGGCTGAACACGATCCCCGAGCGGCCCAGGCAAGACGCGACAGCTTCGCCGTGTCCAACAACTACATGACTTAGCACGTTCACTGTCCAGAAAAGTTTCCCGCCACAGAAATCCATGTGGAGATATACATTCTGTACAAGAAACGATTGGCTGAAATATTGGGTAAATAAACTAAGTTTACGATGGTGACTCTCTCATACGGAGCATTTAATTTTTGTCGAATTAAAACTATTACTAGAACCCTTTCTTAATGTCAAACAGCGAACACGACGCGACGTTGGCGTGCCACGATATTGGCTTTGAAAATGCGCTGCGCCGACGCTACAGTCCGTCGCGTCTAGTTGTATGAAGACTCACATAATGTTCCATTTATTTTAACATATGCTAAAGAAACCACAACGGCTGACTCTACCAGCCTCATGTCTAATAAGTATGTAGAAAGTGATTGGAAAATGTTAATGCTTTCTCAAAGTAACAAAAAATTAGTTAGGACTCAAAAAGCGTTAAAATTTAATTTTGATTTTAAAGTTTAATCTAACATGGGCCAAAAGGTCATTCGATCTCTTGATTAGGTATGCCATGAAGAAGCATATTAACAGGTTGCCCGTCGACAATAAGACCTATCCAGTTACGCTGCTGGCAGCTTCTGGCTAACTGACTACCCCACCATAGGTTCAAACAAAGACGGTTCAAATTATCTGAAGAAGCTTCGTTTCTGTTTGCCACGCCCTTGAATTTAAAGTGCCACTAGTGCCACCCGTGTTGCGGAAAACGCCCTGCACGCCCGCTCCCAAATGACTTTTTGCGGGTTGATTTTTGACTTTCGAGCGCTCGACATTTGCCAGCTGCGGGCCAATCAAGTACCTACGCGAGCGTATATTTTAGCCGGCACTGATTCGCGCGCGGCTGGCAAGTGTCGAGCGCACAAGAGTCAAAAATCGTATGGGAAAGCAACCAACTTAAAATAAATTGCAATGAATATTGAAGCTGTATCAGAAGCTGGGTTTGTCACTAATATGGTGTTTGGAGACAGTGAACGTGTTAAGGAGCTGACTTAATTGCCTTAGAGCCACGTCAATGATCAAGTCTTTTGATTAACACTTGTCAACGAAACTGTGCTAATTATTACTTATTGTAACTCTTTTCGCATGCTACGCTATGTAAATGCTAAAACTAAAAGTCGATATATTGAAACGAAAGAGGGTTATAATTATAAGCTTAAAGTACGCTATAATTTTACTGTATCTACTCTAAGTCTGTAGTTTTTGAGGGAAATCTGAATAGAATACTTGGAATATGGAATATTTGCGAGTCTCGCGTAGATCTGTCGACTTTTCTAATGTTTCGTACCTACTCTAATGAATGCTGTAGGATCGCGTGCCCAAAATCGAGAGGGTACGTTATATTTTAGTATCTCAAAGCTCGATTAATAATCGTAGCGTTAACGCACATTTTAATTCAATATAAGTAACACTTTTAGTATTTGCGACGATAAGATTGGATGCTTAGACCTATACACGTGCATACAAAAACTTGAAAAGACATGTATGGATGGAATCTCATTATCCTCCGTTAAAAAGGGGGGTTTACTTAGCGGAATAAGGACAAGTTGCCTTGAAGGAGGTGATTGATAGTAAATAGGAACCAAAATTTTGTTGAATGATACTGACAAGAGTACGTATTGGTTAGGTATTTATAACTAATAGTAACACAGTTTGACCAATAACGGGTAATGATTACAATCGTTTTGTCGCCGGGCAGTAGCGGATTTAAATATTTCCAAAGTACAAGCTGTTAAATTGCCGCTCTTGCCTCTACAAACGATTTCTATAAGACGGCTAAAAAAATTCAGCTCCCTAATTTGTTAATGCCTGAAGCCTATACAGCCTGCTGGTAAATCCGCTACTGTAACCGGAAGCTGATCAATTTGTCATTCAAACTAATTACTATGCGCCTCTAATTCACTATTTCAATTATGTAGAGTCTAAATTGTTTTAAACTTTGGCGACTTTCACACATATTTATAACATTATCGGGACTTAAGCGCGAACGTCGAGGTAAATCAACAATATATTTTTATCGCGCTTAAGTCACGATAATGTTATAAATATGTAGAGTCTAATCAAATTTGAACCACACTTTATTCAAAATTTAGCTCAGTGTGGTTTAAACTGTAATATTGAAAACACATAAAAGTAAGTCTTCGTAACTACCGGAAGCTACTGGGAAATGTCATAAACAGCGTGATTTATTCTTTATGGATGAAAGAGTGTAACATGCATGTCGAATAGGTACTCAAGGTACTTAAGTACCTCCCGAAATTATTATCCAACTCAGGCAAAGCCAAAAGCGTTATATTTTTAGCAATCTATGAATGCATGTACGTTTGTTTAGCATGTGATTGAGTTAACAAATTATAAATATTTATAGCTACAATATATAAACAAATTAAGGATGGTCTGGCTGGTTCAGACTTGTGGATACGAGTAACTTATTCTAAAATTGAATAAATGACGTAGCTCTAGTTTATACCTATTTATATGAAAGTTGTAAATTATACTTAGATAGTGTGTCATTCAATTATCATGCGTTTTTGAGCTTAACGTGCCTACTTTTGTTTCAATTATTTTTAATCGCATCAGAAACACTAGTCAGTACTGATTATAATGGTGACTCTACCAATTTGAACCACTTGCCTTGTCTAAAGTGCTTGTAAAATTAATCGAAATCATATTAACATATAATCATCACTAAAATCGAAAATCCAAGTACTTAGTGGATTCCTTGAGCCTCATTGAGCCAGTCAAATTCAATAAAGTATTAGGGCGAAAACCTTCAATTACTGAGTTTATATGAAGGGGAGACCTAAATGACTTAGTTTTATACCTACGTAAAAGCTTTGACGAACCACCAAAAACCAACTTCATCTCTAAGCTACTTCAATTAGACTACCTACTTCAATACGAATTCATACCTAGTACTTCTAATTAAAATACAGACCGTTTCAAAACTGCTAGGATATATTTTATTGCATCATAGATTTTCAGTTGCTTTTAAGCATACCTTTGTTGGGTACCTATTACTCTTTAATTTGTCATTCCGTAAGTACAGTCAACCAAATGAATTCAAAGGCCACTGTACAACGTTGTATCAATGTGTCACGCCGGGATATTATGACATTTATGCAGAAGTCATTAAAACGTTTATTGTGAAAAGGTTCTACATTGGCCTATGAATCAAATTGGGTGACTGTACTTGTTCTGTTATAGCAATCATTCTTACTACGTAGTACCTAAAATTTCGCCATTGCTCAAGTTGTGAATCCAGTCCGTTCCCTCTGCACGGTTATGTATTAGATATAATTTAGCTCTTTGTACGCTGAATCGCACATTGTACTTAGCTATAAGTATTTTCTTCGACTTTTCTAGTATACCTAACGTGCGTTGCGTGTCACTGACTGCCGCGCCCCGTGGGCTTGTAAGAAATGCAAGTGCAGGGCACCAGTAGGCAAAGAACAGAACTAGGGGTCGCGATTTAATGGTTGTATGTAGGACGCTAGACTCTGGGATTGTCTTAGGTCGCCGGCTAAAGTAGTACGCACTGCCTTGCCACAAAAAGTATTAAAATCCAATCAAGATGTCTAAGGGTGACGGAGAATGGCGAAGAGTTGCGAGCAGTCCACCCTATAAGTTCTTTTTCTATAATGTTTTAAGATGAACTCAGTGACTAAATGCAAATGAGGAATAAAGATGATAACATTATTCATGGACTTAGATTTTAGATAGTATTTTTTTCCTTTTACATTATACATAAAGCACTTTTCACTTGGAACTTCATTCCTACATGAAAACCTTTTATACTCAACCTACTAAGGCAATATTACCTACAGATTGGGGTAATATTCTCTGTGGCAAGCCGGTGTTGTGCTCAGGCGTTACATGGACTAACTTCTTAAAAACACCTGCGCTGGCTAATATTTATAAGGTAATAACTTACCGACTGTAAATGGCGAACTGCCATTTCGCTTCTTAAAGCTTGCTGAAGCAGCTTCTGTAATACTTAAGATTCTTTATAACTCGACGGACTGTATGCAGGTGGTTTTAGGTTTCAATGGATACAAGGCTCCTAGTGACATGCGTATGTTTTTCACTCACTGCTGCATTGATATAGGCAGATGATTCAAATAAAAAGCCGATTCTCATTGGTAATTTTCGGATACACGGCATAGCAATGAGTGAAAGGCTAAAAACAAAGTTGTGAATTTTTGCATATCTCTTTTTCTCTTTCGCTAGGGCTTAGCCATATTAGGAATTGTGATCTAGATGCCTTTAGCACGGTGGCATTAGGTGATTAGATTTTAATATTTATTTAATAACTTAATGTTAAGAAATGCTGCCACTGTAGCTTTGTTACTCGATTATTGTACCTGTCTTGTACCTAATTAATTCCCTAATTTAAGATTGAAACTATATTTCTAACTTTATTTCTAATAAGTTAATAACTTGAATGCCAGAACTACCTCTTTTCATTTCATCGATACATCTTCTACTTAGAAAGTGATAACATAGAGACGAAATAACTAGGTAGGTCCTTCTACCATAAATACCATACCATACCTACCTTATTTATTAATGACATATTTTATTTTATCTGAAATGTTAAGCTGCTTCCCTACCTACCCTACTCTACGCTACCAATAGATTACCTTAATACATACTACCCTGCTGATGGTGAATTAGTTTGGCAAGTCTTGCTTCTTGAAGGGGGGAGGGGTTAGCTAGTAGACACGACCATGTATGGGTTTGACATTAACGATCGACTTTTTTTGACGTTGCCTTGGCATTCGCCGCCTTACGTCAATTGCATACAAATTGACGTTTCTATTAGTGTTAACGTTAACAGGATGCCACATTGTCTAGACACCCACGTGTTCCGTGCTTAGGACTTCAAAATGTAAGCTGATACTTAACTCTGAGGTAGTTCTAGCTAGTATAGTTCTTTGCAATACCCACCTACCTTTATTCTAATCCTACCTACGTAGATAGATATTATATTTTTCAATCCCTTTTATCTCCACAGTTGACAAGGCTATTTTAAATAAAAAATGTAAAACCCTTTGCGTGAGGGTGCCTTTCGCTCCATCGCAACTGACAATATTTTATAAAAAATTTGAAAGCACTGTTTTTTCAAAAAGTTGACTTTTTTATGTAGAGCACTGAAAGATTTGTATTCATACAATCGTAAATGTGTACATACGTAACCCATTTTGGACAAACAAATCTTGTTTCATTCATATTTACACCCGATAGTAAAGGATACTTATATGAGAGTTGAATAATATTTATCGAAACACACATTGTACTGTTGGAAGTCCTAGTTTTGAAAAATATTTTTATACCTGTGTTACCAAGCGCACTTAAATTTTAATTATATGTTAAAGTTTGAATAATTTTTAAATCGGAAGCAATAATGTACGAAAACGCCATGACAAGGTACAACGGACATGGTGATTGTAACAGTATATTTTTAATAAAAAACATGATTTATGATACTGTTGTTTGATTTCCATTCCCTAATTGAACTAAAAGGGACTTTTGGATCTAAAGTCTGTTCATCCATACTTGTCTCATCATGTAAACAAAATTCTAACCTAAAATTTTACTTTTTGTCACCTAAACACCGTTCACTGTCTAAATAAAACAAAGCGAGACTGTAAATTAGTGAAGGTGATCTATAATTTGTTGCTTTAGTACGTTTTCTTTACACAATAAACTATACTTTGCTGACAAATACCTACTGAATTTTTAGGTTAGAACTTTGTTGACTACTTGAGACAAGTAGGGACGAATTCGAGTATGGTTTACAATCGACTCTGTACTTAAAATGGTAAGACACTGTGCACAATCAAAAAAATGGAACCCTGGAGTGTGATTTTTAAATCTCATCGGGTGACTAAAGCTCACCAAAATCACAACAAAATGGTCGTTTTTAATAGAGATTCGGCCATTTTGGTGAGCTTTAGTCACCTGGTGAGATCGTGAGATTCAAAACTTGCACCTCCGGTCCACTATAGAACCGTGCCTAATTCACATAGCAAGTCAAAGTCAGCAGTCGCAATCGAAAGGTCTCTTACGACTTCAGTTATAATCACCATGACATAGTTCCATGATGTGTCAAAGTTCTATTTTGGCGATTGTGCAGTTTTTTGACCCCATTGAGTGTTCGGTCCCTGCTGCTAAGCAGCTTACTGTACAGCCTTGGTTGCCATCAAAGAGAGAAATGGTTGGCATGTTCCAGAGGTAATAACCAAACGTGCGACAAATGAAACACAGCTGTTAATATATCAATATTGTTATGTAGATATTTACTTATGTTAAAACTTGGAGCTAAAACATTTTAATCCATATATCTAACACGATCTGTTAAAATCTCATTCAACAATGATTCACAAAAGAGAACTGTGTCGTTTGCACCTTCAAATTTACTATTTCAGTTACAAAAATAATTTCAATTTGTAATCCGGAATGAAGGAAGCAATTTCTTACGACTAGATTACATTGGCCTATTTTATCGCCTCCATTCCTCAATTCAATCATTATTTAAAGGTGTTTGATTGATAAGGTATTCACAAAAATCAAGTTCTCATCGTTCTACTTAATTTTAAAATTGACAACCATAAATTACAAAAAATAAGCGTTCAATCACTACTATTTTATAAAAATCTAAAAACAATAATAACAAAATTTTAATATGCGATGATGACATTTCGAATAAGTAAATGACAGTTAAAAGCGATGCTAGCTTGTCAGAAATCAAATGGAAGCGATTATTTATTTACAGTGGCAATACGTTTTTGTAGGCATGATAAAGATGAGAGAAGGCTTTTGGCAAAATGAGAAAATAATTATTAGAATCAATGTGAGATGATTTTCATAGTAAATCTAGAATATAAATTTAATAATAACATACATTAGGCGTACGCGTTTAATAAAATTATGAAATACAGAAATATAAATTGTAGGTAATCTAAGGTAAGGTTAACACATACACGTTGACAACTAAACTAGTAAGTTAAATGTTAAATTAGTTGTTGAGTTCATATAATATCGGAATGTTAATAGAGTATAGATAGAGTCAATCTAATAAAATAACAAAACAAACCACTGGTAAACATATTCAAAAAGACATATTTATAATAATACATAAACAGGTTGCAATTAACCATAACCTTGAGAAGGTACAGCCACTGACAGAATTGAAACATCATGGCTATGTCTTGATTTAATTTACGAGTGCGCGATAGGCTATAAAGCAAGCGATTTAAAAAAATATTTTGCTCTGAAAGTTCACTTGTGCGAGTGACTGTACCCCATAAAAATACCATTGCAGTAATAATGGCTTTATAATTTGTAGAGTGTCCACTTAATTGACTGGACGCTTGCGTGATGAGACGGGTGGGGGCGGCGGAGCCTAAAGTTAATTACAGCATATAATATGACACGTAAACCCAAATTCTCGGTTCATGCGCGATTCATCTCGCAGTACAGATTTCAAAAGGATTTGAGTTGTTTTCATGCGAGATGCATGTCACGTGAACTGTGCACCTTGCACGAACCTTCAGGTTTGTGTCAGATGCACTGATAATTGCGCCGGCGGTCGCTCGGCACGTATCGTCAGTGTATGGCAGTGCACCTAGCACGAATCTTCTCGACACGCGTTAACTCGCTACGTAACTCAGTTCGTCTCTCTCCTACTAGGCCAGTTAGAACGAGATGCACTGAGTTACGCAGCGAGTTAACGCGTATCGAGAAGATTCGTGCTAGGTGCACTGATGTCCGTTCCGCCTCTACCCAGCCTGTCCCGCGGGCATCCCGTTAGTTAAATGGCCCTCTATAGTTAGGGTTAGGATACCCTACATCGACCTTTCCATTTACTAATTTCTACACTGATACTCTTACACCAATACAGAGAATATTTAATGCATTTGATATTTGTAACTATTTAAAATCGAGCTGCATTTTAAAATAGGTACTTTGTTCCAGTAAAGAAAAGTTTTATTGTCATGGAAAGCAAATCGCAAATTTGTAAGCAGCTTCGTAATATCTGAGCGAAAAAACTGTTATAAAATTGTTTTATCTACATACTTACACAAATGCTTCTTTGGTTTTAGGCAAGATTTGGACACGTAGGAACTTGAAAACAATGGTCACGTACAGTACAAATATTTTAAGAAGTGAGATCAGAGAAGGATCAGGAGTGCGATTTTTTAATCTCACCGGCGACTAAAGCTCGCTAAAATGGCCCATTTTCATAGAAATGCGGCCATTTTGGTGAGCTTTAGTCACCTGGTAAGATTCAAAAATTGCATTTGTATCTCACCGTGTAACTAAAACTCACCAAAATAGCCATTTTATAGCGATTCGGCCATTTTGGTGAGCTCTAGTCACCTGGTGAGATTCAAAAATTGCACCTCAGAGCGTCTAGGATTTTGCTACAATAAACGCAACGAACGCGTTAGAGTTAACTATTTAATCATTATGGAAGCAAAGACAGCGTCTTTTGCGGCGCGTATTTGCAACATGTTTCTATATCATTTAGAAGTTAACGCTAACGCATTCGAAACTTTGTTTTTAATAGAAAATTTTCACCAACGGCTCTGCTTTATATCGGAAATGCCTATAAAAATGTATGCGAAGTCCATTGCCAATTTTAAATAGAACATGTTATGGTTTAAAACAGTGATGTAAACCAAAATCGATTTTGATGAATAAAATCGTTATCACATCACTTCTTTAAATAATAGTACTGTACAGTCGAGCACATCTTTGTCAAATAATTATATTTAAAGCTAATTTTTATATTTGCTCGTCGCTAAACGCCTTTAGAATTTTTCAACTGGACGGCGAAGCGTTTGCAGCGTAAGGTTTTTCCTAGAGCATTCCAACCGTCGGAGTCATTAGCATATCAGTAAAACTGATTCAAAATATAAGGACAGAACAGCTGATTCGGTCACTAAGGGGCGAGGCAAAAGGACAGGCGAAAATCCCCTTTTCCGCAGACCGGCTGGTAGGTACGATTGATTAATTTTAATCATTGTACCAATCCTTGCATTGTCTTTGTTACCAGTTGTCTGCATTTTATGGCGCAACAAAGGAGTGGGACATAGCTTTATACTGGCAGGCGGCACTGAACAAATTTTTTCTGGTAATAACGTTTGCCTCTACAACGATCTTAGTACCTAAGTATAGAACTAAACAGGTTAGGTTTAAAACATTCCTGAAAAGTTTACCATATCAGTTAAAATCCTTCAGGTCAAATGATTATTAGGACAAACGAGGATTAGAGCAAATGTAAATAATTTCGGCCTACTATTAAGTAACCCCTTACAATATGATTGACACTTAATAAAAGCAGTTTCTGGTCTGCAGACAGTTCTATTCTTCATTCATCTGGCCGCTATTTCATCAAACCAAAATATGTCAGGTGACAACGATAATTTAGAGTATTACAAAAACTCCTAGCAATACAAAAACTCTTCGATTTAGCCATGTGCTGAATTGTCCTTGTCATATGCCACCTGTAGACTTAGTGAAATATAGAGGCCAGTTCACCTGATTATAATGACGATTGAAAAGCTCTTGGAATGAATTATGAACGCGGCTTTGCGAACATAAGTACATGTTCTGACGACGTTTGTACTAATTTACAAAAAACGCCCATACTTAGTCTGTTTTCTTATGAGGAGACTGAACTCCCAGACAACTAATATATGGGGAAATGTCGAAAAAAGGTATTCTAGAAATGTCAAGTATGTCTCTGGGTTAAAAACAGACTTTAGACAAAAACCGAACAGTTAATACTTTTTAACCAACTTCAAAAGAGGAGGTTGTCAATTATACAGGTTTCGACTGACGCCACAAGGGATAGTTATTTTATGTATAATACGCGATGTCTTCGTCGACTGTAAACCGATTTTTATTTTTAATCGAATATACGTTACTCAGAGAGGGTCTCATTTAAATGAGAAAAAAGAATCCACCGCTAGCGATAGACCGCCATAATGTAGTTTTTTTTTCAAATGGGGTAAAGACCTAGCATATCATAATGTTGAACCATTGATGGTTCCCTAAAAAAAGCTAAAACTCCTCAATTTGAAGTCGGTTTCTAATTTAAAACGTTATATACAATAATTTCTCTAAAACTTAATAGCGAAAGTGGTCCTTTCAGTTCTTGAACATTTAATATGGAACAATAGGAAAATGTAATGTGCCAAAATAGATCAATTAATAATAAACAAGCATAACAATTTCTTATGCTTTCGCAACTTAAATATTATTTCAAAGTGAAATAGTATTTTCTTCCATTTTTATCTTTGTCGGAAAATGTATGTACCTATACAAAAGGTGCAGGTAAACAACAAACGGTTGTGCTGGTTTCGGCACCATCTGTGTCAGATGTCAATACCGGTGCAATTTTGAAAGGAGACTAAAGTTCACAAAAATGGCTGAATCTCTAGGAATAATGGCCACAGTGGTGAGCTTTAGTCACCCGGTGAGATTCAAAAACCGCAATCCAGGACTGATAACTCGGTTATTTTTTATCTCAATCATGCGCTTAAGTACTGGACCCCAGTTCTGGGTTCATGAAAGATGCATCTCACGTGCGATATAGTCAAAAAATTACAGATTTCAAATGAGATTTGATAGTTGATTTCATGCGAGATTCATCTCGCATAAGCCAGAAATCGCCACCCTGTTCAGTGGTCCTAACACGTCTACCAGAGTTTATCTCTATATGCGTTCCATTCTAATGACACTAGTCAGACAGAGCCACATGGAGGAATAAATTAAACTTGAGCAGTCATGTTAAGGCCTCTGGAAGAAAGTAACCGTTTGGAATTTCTCGTGAAATATTACCCTAAATAAACTGAAATTTTCTCAAAACAAATACCAACTAGTATCTTCTTTTTGTCTGAACTCGGAACTAAAATCCGTCGCTACTGATGAGAATTTTCACGAGCGGTTTAAAACACTCATTACTCTCTTAACGCTCCCTTTACACTTAAGCGGAGTGGAGCAGTGGACCGTTTTTATACCTCAGAAGCACCGCCCCCTTCACTTGGACTTTGAAGTGTATGAAATCATTGCACATGCCTGCTTATCTCCGCCACAGTAAAGAAAAAGGAAAGGCAGTTTAAAGCTTTAAACGAGTTACTTTCCACCGGGATCCTACGGCATGGAACTTGTGTTAAGTGACAGAGTTGCAGTTTTGCCACTTTTGTGCTTTGTACATACACTGGCATTCTAGCATTTTGTATTAGTACATGGGCATCATAGATAGAAACCTAATCTTTTTACGTTAAACACGTAAAATTTCCATTACAATTTGAGTTACCTAGTCATTGTTACTGTCATATCTACATGGATAGCTATTTTCTGTACATTCGGCATGATTTATAGTTTTACTGTATCTACTTACAAGACTATACACATTAATTTACTTTATTCGAGCCATGGTCGTCGTGGTATCGTCGTTTACGTTTAATTCAACACAGCGAAAGGCAAACGGTAGACATTCATATTTAATGCCAGCATAATTCTTTTACAAGAAAAACATGAGGACATTTATACCCGTTGTAAATCTTTGGCCAAATATTAACTCACATTGGCGTACGAGCGAACTAACGCAGAGCTATTTAGCATGCCGTGTTTTTGACTTAGTGATATTTATTCACTCTGGTATAGGTTTCTGATACAAAGCAATGGTACCTACTTATAATTTAGGGTTACCAGCGGGACTAGGCGGGACTTCACAACGATTAATTTTACCTTTTATAAAGTCCCGACGTTTGCAAAGTACCACGGAAAATGGACGAATGGAAGGTAACAAAGGGCCTAAAAAAGGTAAAATACGTTGTTCGGAAGTCCCGTTGATAACCATAATTATCCGTTCAAACAACGAAACATTCAAGTACTATAATGGTACTTAAGTTTAATATGACACCTGTGAGCCTAACAAGACCTCCTAATTTTAATTTATCTACCTGTTCGTTTTCTTCATATGCCACTTGTTAGAGCCGCTAGGATAAATTAAAACTTGAGCGGTCATGTGAGGGCCACTAAGACACGTAGAGTTAACTTACACGGAGTAAGGTGTAAATGGTGTAATCAATGGTGATCAGTGCTAAGGTATAAATTTTAATATTAACGGCAGATGAGTTAATTCGTATTATCGTCTATTTAATTTTAAATAGTTTAATATTGACATCAAAATGCAAACCAAGCTCTTACCAAGAGATCTTACGAACGCCGATACACCA
This sequence comes from Ditula angustiorana, assembly GCA_963691745.1. Taxonomy (NCBI): domain Eukaryota; kingdom Metazoa; phylum Arthropoda; class Insecta; order Lepidoptera; family Tortricidae; genus Ditula; species Ditula angustiorana. Next base: position 9,605,100 of record OY829484.1, read on the forward strand.
TTTAAATAGATTGGGCATGTAGCATCCTGGTTCTTGTAATGACTTGAGTAATTTGCCTTTCAATTAGGCGAACTGGCATATAGTGTGTTTTGTTTTGACTACAATTAAGAAAAAGTTTAAGAATCAAAGTTCCACCGTGTAACGGAAATAACACAATAAATCAAACTGCATAGATGTTTTTTTGTTCCACAATGTTTTTTGTGTTGCCTACCAGGGGCCCTAGCACGCTAGCTTTTATCACTGACATAGGCATATAATCTCTTTCTAACCAGTAAGCGTGTGCGAGAGGGACAGGCGTTTGTGTGCGCGATAAACGCTAGCGTGCTACTAGAGCAGGAACTGAGCCGACCTGTCAAAGGGGCGTTAATAATGGGTTTCATATGGCAACGCCAACCATAGATGTCAAGACCTATTCTCGAATATGTGAATAACATATGGCCAGGTTGCCCCAGTGGCACGCTTGGTTAAATTACATACAAACAGCGACAAACTTAGCCGACCATTAAAGAGGGAATTATGCTCTTTCGAGCATAGACAATTTCTCTCAGTTCCCTCTTGATATATCTTTCCCCTTTGTAACGTTGTGTATTTTTGGTACGTTTTCTCCAGTGACTTGAACAGCTTAAGTTTCGATTATTGTGGTAACATCGGTAGGGTTTTTCAATACTGGCAACTTAATTAGCTGTGTTTACGTACGCGGCTACATATGATTGGTAGATCATATGATAATAAAATTAGGACTGTCAGCCGCAGATTTTCCCCCTAAATATGGGGATATAAAATGAACATTGCGTTTTCATACATACCATTTATTTCAGATATTTCAGGAAGTACTTATTCTAACAAGGTTTTGCACACATTCAGGTACAGGAAAGCAGAGCAGAGATCTTCTTTGATAGTTGTCTTCGGTCATGGTTATAGTTTGGATCCAAGAGTAGAGCATAGGGAGTCAATTTTCGGAATAAATTTCAGGGGATAAATTTGGGGGAAATTTCTTCATCTGAGGGTGCTCCGGGGTGCTTCTGTCGCAACTTCCTCCAGCCATTTTGGGAATCATTCCGATATAACCAGGGCTCTATGATGGTGCGCAAGAGAAGCTTTATTAATCGGGTGCAAGAAGGAGGTCCGCGCCTGGATGCACAGCTTGAGTGGCTCATGTGGCGTCGGAGCAGCCTATTTAAAATATATTTTGAAGGAGTTAGGAAAATCGTGAGTAGAAATTCCCCTGGTAAATTCATGTGGCTCCTTGTTGAATAGTTTCTAACCTCGTGGTTTATTTGCAGCTCTTGAAGGATTCTTCTTGATGGGAAGGAGGGAGAGCCGGCGTCTGAGATAGTCCATTTAATTTACTGGATGGTCTCCGGTAAGAATCCTTTCCTCATGTCTGTTTCGCTATCGCTTAAATTTTGCAATGTGCACTATCTAATCGAAGCAATGTGTTCTTTCCAGCTGGATGGGTTTTCTTTTTTTTCATTAAATTAATTAAATTTGGTTAGGCTTCACTTAAGCTCTATTTAATCTTCAGTTTAGTAATCTCTTTATGCCTTAGGCCTTCTGATCTTTTGCATTGTGAATTTAGTTTTGTAGGGTTAAGTCAGGGGTTGCTTATTTCGAGTATTTCGTAATTGCGGGCTTGGTCATTTCCCCAGCCGCCATTTTGTAAAGCCAACCCTTGATTTTCCATATGCCTTCTGCACCAAGCTTTTACCACGTTTCGTAATTTGGGGATTGCACTGCTTGCGCCGCCTGAATATAATCTTCGCGTCTTCCTGTGTGGCTTGAGAGCTGAGCTTGCATAGAGTCGACCCCCGAGCTTCGTGTTCGACTCACACTGCCCTGTTCCAGTCTGCAGCCGGACAGCTTGCCGGGAAGGTTTACTTCAGCGCCAGGTCTGTGAAACAATCATACATTAATAAAGTAGGGAATTAGGATTTAAAGTCATTTAGACATGAATTGGAATTGATGGCATTTCGATTTACGTAGGGACTAACATCTTTAGACATAGTTAATTGTGAACCTATCATAAGAACCGCCTTCAGCAAAACACCCGCTTGCGGCTGAGCTAAAACATATATTTACTTTAATTGTCTGGCATTTAGACGCTAAGGTTCCACAATTACATTACTGTATATATGTCAAATTTTGGTAGGAAATAAAGATTGTGCTTAATACTAACATTTTTCCTTTACCTCCATTTAGTTAAGCCCTAAACATTCAAAGCACGCCTCCAGACAATATTTCGATTTTGTGATAGCTCCGGCTATCTTTTCAGTATTTTGATATTTCGTTTGAAACTGGTGTTCCTCCCTCCGGGCAGGGGAACGCCCGTGACAATGGCGCCCAACCGTTTTGATTAATTTTGAGTGCTTTGAGTGATTATTTGGCTAATTTTTGTGTGAAAATCAAATGCCACCAAGTTCCAAATTTTTAAGACATATTTTGCCAAGTTGAAGCCGGATCTTACCTTTGTTCTTGACGATATAGCACGTTTACACATTTCACTGTCTATTTCCACTATTTTCAGATCCAAATTTGATATTTTTTGCTATTTTCCATTGTATTTTGAGTTGTTGAAACAAAGTTAACCTTAAAGTTGAGTAAAACTTTCTTTTAGGTACTTTCTTTGCAAAAGTGACAGTTGTGGAGACGTGGCAGGTCATTAGTACTTTGACATTTAGAAAACCTAGCTATAGGTACATTTTGTGAGCTTTATTTGTCCTTGTCTTTGAAAGGAAACCGTTATACAATTGAACAATTACTATTTCAAAATTATGTGATATCTTATGAAACTTATGAGACTGATATTTACAAAAAACTGGCTAATTTAAAATAAAGTATTACAGGTGTTAATTAATTAAGTTTTGTGACCTTTGTTATGAATCTATAAAACATTTTTTTATGGGTTCATGCTTTAGTGTCTTATGATATAAATTTCAATAATTCTGCCTTTTAAGCAGAATATTAAGTAATAAAGCAACTCTAATTTAGTCAAGCATTTTGCTATTAGTGTCTGTACACACTAAAGATAGTGTAAATTTAAAATAATATTGGTATTTAAAGTAAAAACACTAGTTTTCAGTTGAGTGATTGGTTTATTCATCTTTATTATGGACTTATACTTACACGGTGTATATTTATATAAAATTGATTTCTAAAAAGTAAAACAACAGTTCTCAGTTGCTAATTGTTATTAATTCTTTAATATTAACATAATAACACAAATAAATAAACATTAATTAAGTTTATACATAAGTAACTTCAAATTTTGTAAGCCATTAATTTCAATTCAGTATACAGTTCAACAATTTAGTTCAGTATGGAAAGATCTATACAGTTTCATTCACTTTTAAAGGATGAGTTAACTTATGAAGTTCAGATTAGGTCAGAAACACCATTGAGTACAGTTGATGGATTAAGAAAACAACTTAGAAAGTTGAGTTTAGAATGTCCTTCCGAAGCTATTTTAGACACAGATCTGCCGGCCAGTTCAGAATTAAAAACCATTTCAGATAAGTTGGTTGATTTAGGTACAACTGTCGACAGGTACTTGAAAACACAGGATAGGTACTCATTAAATAGGTCTAAAGCACTGGGGTATCACTTATATCATCGGTTATTGAGAGTTCAACCTCTGCTGGATCCGGTCAAGCTTCAGACTAAGTCTGACCTTTTGTCACAGCTGGAGTCACTTTTAGCTATTGTTGAAGTATCAGCACCATCTTCTGAGGTAGTTCAGGATGATCAGATCGCCTCTCCACTTGTTCAGTTAGTACACAGTGACCATCAAGTTGAGTGTTCCGGGGATAAAAATGTTTCAAAGTGGGGTGTAAAATTCAATGGTACCACAGATGTCAGATCTTTCTTAGAGCGTATTGATGAACTCAAATTGGCGTTTGGCGTTTCAGATTGTAAGTTGTTCAATTCAGCGGCACAGTTGTTTACAGACAAGGCATTATTTTGGTTTCGAGGTATAAAACAGGAGGTTTCGACTTGGAGTGATTTGAAAACAACATTATTGAGGGAGTTTGATCCCGTTGATTATGACTACAGGTTGTTAGGTGAAATTCAGTCACGAACACAAGGTGCAGATGAACCAGTTCACATTTATTTTGCAGTTATGTCTTGCATGTTTGCGCGTCGCAAGGTACCGCTGTCTGAGGAAGCGAAATTGGAGATTTTGCAGCATAACATCCGGCCCAATTTATCACAGCAGTTAGCGTTAGTCAATATCACCTCAGTCGCGGACTTGAAAGAAAATTGTAGGAAAGTTGAGGCAGCGCGACAGCGGACAGAGATGTTTTCGGAACCGCCGTCAAAGTCGTCATCAAATATCCTTGGCAGCGAGTTTTTATACAAAGGCAAGGCAAAGCCAGTCAACTCAGTTTCAGTTCCTACTGCCAGGAGTTCCGAAGGCAACTCGTCATGTTTTGCTTGTGCGCAGCGCGCAGGTTCATATGTTCCGATTCCGAAGCAACGCGAGAGTGCATTTAGCGTTCCGAAGCAAGCGCAAGTTCCATCCACACAGGTGCGGGAACCCGTTTGTTACAAATGCGGTAAAACACGACATAACTTTAGGTTTTGTAAAGCAAAACCTCATAACAAACAAATCAGATGTTTCGGTTGCGGAATGACAGATGTCATGATTGCTAGTTGTCCGAATTGCAGTAAAGATGCATCTAAAAAGCCTGGTTCACACTTCCGTACAAAAAACTAATAGGTTCGAACCGCAGCGACTTAAATATTAATAGTGAGTCCATTTCGAAATTTTGTAATTATAATTCGATCGCTACGGTTCTGTTTGCACCAAATAAAGATGATGTTCGGCCATATTTAAAATTTAAAGTTAATAATTTTGAAATTTACGGATTATTGGATTCTGGAGCATCCATTTCGATTTTTGGTAACAATGCTCATTTAGATTTTGTGAAATTCGGTTTTAATTTACAAAAAACACAACCAACATCTTGTCATGTTGCAACAGGCGTTGAAGTTCAAACAATAGGGTACATTTTTGTTCCGTTAACATTTAATAACGTAACTCACGTCATTAAATTTTTTGTTATACCCGACATTGTTTCGGACGTTATTTTAGGAGTGGATTTTTGGGAAATCATTTCGATTGGCGCCTGAAATTTTTGACAACATAGACTACATAGTGACACCGAATACTTATTTTAGGAATTGCAACGGTATAAATTCAGAACAAGTTCACACGATACAGTCATACGTGCATTTGAACGCGAACCAGAAGGAACTGGCTGACGCAGTGGTAGGTAAATTTATGGACATTTCTTTTGAAAAGGTAGGGTTAGGTAGGACCGGCCTGATTGAACATGTTATCGAGACAGGTGACGCATCGCCTGTGAAGGTGAAGCAGTACCCGCTTTCACCTGAAAAGCGAGCAGTATTAAGTGCTGAGCTCGATAAAATGCTACAATTAGATGTGGTCACTCCCTGTGAAAGTCCATGGAATAATCCTGCGTTACTAGTGCGTAAGTCAAATGGAGACTGGCGTTTTTGTTTAGATTGTAGGAAGTTAAATGCGGTCACGAAGGGGGATTCGTATTCCATTCCGTACATTCCGCAAATCTTAGATAGCTTGAAGGAAGCGAAGTACCTGACGTCGATCGATTTAAGTTCCTCATTTTGGCAAATTCCGTTAGCAAATAGCTCACAGGAAAAGACTAGTTTTTGCGTACCGGGTCGCGGGTTATTCAAATTCAAGGTCATGCCATTCGGATTGTGCGGAGCACCTGCTAGACAGCAGCGGCTCATGGATAGGCTGATCGATCACAATTTGACAAGTGACATCGAAACCGGTTTAGTATTTTGTTACATCGATGACATTGTGATCTGTTCATCGGATTTTCAGACCCATTTAGTACTTTTGAATCGTGTTTTGGAAAAATTGAAAATGGCAAACTTAACAATAAATTTTGCGAAGTCCAAGTTCTTCAGACAGTCGCTTAAATACCTCGGTTACGTCGTAGACGAGTTCGGGTTGCGCACTGATCCTGAAAAGGTCGCTGCCATTTTGAATTTTCCCATTCCGACCACTTCTCGGGAAGTGAAGAGATTTTTAGGGACGTGCTCATGGTATCGTCGATTTATTCGAAACTTTTCGACTATAGCCGCTCCTTTAAATAGACTCACGGCTAAAGGGAAGAATGTTCCTGCCTTTCGGTGGTCTGAAGAAGCAGAAGAAGCCTTTAAGTCATTGAAGAACGCATTAGTTTCGGCTCCTATTCTGGCAGTGCCTGATTTCGACAAGCCTTTCGTGGTGCACTGCGATGCTTCTTCATATGGACTGGGTGGGATGCTTAGTCAGACTATCGACGGACACGAACACCCCATCGCGTATGTTAGTCGTTCTTTAAACAAACATGAACAAAACTACAGCGCGACCGAGAGGGAGGCTTTAGCCGTTTTGTTCTCTGTAGAGAAATTTCAGGCGTATTTAGGATCGCGTCATTTTAAGGTGATTACGGATCACGCGTCACTTAAGTGGTTTATGAACCTAGAGAACCCATCAGGACGTTTAGCACGTTGGGGGTGTAGACTGTCTCAATTTGATTTTGAAATTGAGCACAGGAAAGGCACCGACAATGTGGTACCTGATGCGTTGTCTAGGCTCATGAAAGTTGATGCCGTGAACGGTTCGAACACCGATGACGTCGAAAAGGACGAATGGTACGTGAAGATTATGAACGGTTGTAAATCTTTCCCCGCTAACTATCCGAATTTTTGTATTAAGGAGGGAAAGTTACTCCGATTTTGTAAGAGTAAGTACAACTTACTCAGTGAATTTGACTGGAAAGTGGTAGTGCCAAAGAGTGACCGAATTAAGGTTTTAACAGAGAACCATTGTGAGTCTACAGCCGCCCATCTCGGTGTATTTAAAACACATCGGCGGTTATCTTTGACATATTTTTGGCCTGGCATGCATAAGGACGTAGTCGACTTTGTGAAGGCGTGTGACGTATGCTCCGCCTATAAGCATTCACAGCAACAAACTCCCGGGTTGATGGGTCAGCCAAAAGTATGTCATAGACCGTTTCAGGTAGTCTCCATAGACTTAGTAGGTCCACTGCCGCGTTCTCGGTCGGGTTACACGTTTTTGTTTGTGGTGACATGCTGCTTTTCGAAGTACACGTTATTGTTTCCGCTTCGCCGCGCAACAAGTGCCTTAGTTGCAAGACACTTTGAAAACGGTGTTATTTTGGCTCATGGGGTTCCTGAAACTGTAATAGCCGATAACGGGGTTCAGTTTACTGGATCAGAATTCAGGCAGCTTTTGAAACGATACAATGTTCCTAGGGTTCATTATGGACCACGGTATACCCCACAGGTGAATTTGGTTGAGCGTCATAACAAAACGGTTATGACTGCCGTAGCGTCGTACGTGGAAGAAAACCACCGTACATGGGATGAGCAACTGCACCGTATTCAGTTTGCGTTAAACAGTGCAGTTAACGAGTCCACGGGGTTCTCTCCTTTCTTTTTGGTACACGCTAGGGAACCAGTCATAGACGGTTCGTTCTACCGAGATACGGGTCAGGAGTATACCGTAGGTATTCCTAGAGAAGAATATGCGGGCGAATTTGGCTGTTTGAAAAGTATTTTTGAACAAGTTAGGTCTCACCTTTTGAAAGCGCATGGCACAAATGCAAAATACTACAATTTAAGGCGACGTTCAGCTAAATTTTCCGTGGGAGATATTGTGTGGAAACGCACTTACGTACAAAGCGATGCTTTGAAATTTAAGATGGCGAAGCTCGCGCCAAAGTATGAAAAGTGTAGGATTAAGAAAGTTTTGTCTCCCTTAGTTTATGAATTGGAAAGGATGGACGGCCATCCGATAGGCTCTTGGCATATTAAAGACCTAAAAGCGTAAATTACCGCTTTTGGCTCATTTGGTGACCAGTGGACGCGCGGCCCGCTTTACTAGTTATCGCTCGCCGCGCCGCCATTGTTGACTAAAACGCCATGTAAGTGGTGAATTTGGAAGTTCGGACGGTGACTGTGGTCGGTGGACGCACGATGGCTTGCTCCGGCTCGTCGTCGTGCTGCCACGGATCGCAACCGTCGTCTGTAACTGTTGCCACTAATTAAGATTGGAGCTTAGCATTCGAGTGTTAAATATTATGATATATTTAATCACAAATTGTTAGAGGTGGTGAACAAAAATAATTGTCGCACTACTTTTGTAAGCGTGATGTATGGAAAGCAAGTGAACGTTGATGAATTTAGGGCGGCTCAATCTTAACTCTATAACATCCGGAGTAGTCTTTAATATATATGCACAAGTATAGGTATGAATATTTTGTCCCTTACCAAGTTATGTATAGGTTTATGTACATCTGTGTTTCGCATTCAACATGAACGGGTTTCGGTACTTGTGTGGATGCGATGTTATGTTGCACAGTAATTTTGCTTCGTTCCGTTTAATTATCTCGACCTAGGCGAGATAGATTTCGTTTCCTCAGACAGCAGTCTAGGATGTTTAGTTTTTTTTTCGGTATTCCTCAGAGACAATAAATTGTATCTGAGATGTTTAGTTATATCTTGGTGAAGGGTTTCAGTTCAGTTTAGGTTACGTTTTGAATTTTGAAAGTTGTTGTGACTATTTCGTTAGGTTTCGCCCGGACAAGAAGAGATTATATTGAAGGATGCTGAACATCGGTCCTGGCTGTTGGCGATTAACCTCTTCAGCACAACATTGCCGTTGTGCTGGGAAGGTTAATGCGGTTTGTTTTCTTTATGGTTAGATTATTTTTTTGAAGGTTTTTGGTATGTAACTTAGTGATGGATTTATGGTTTTGTTGGTTACATAAATTTCTTCCTCTGTTAAGGGGTTCTATTAAGCACAATTTTTTTTTGTAATAATCTTTTGGTAGAGTTTTTTTTCAGCACTTTTAGTTAACGTTTGTGGTTACGCAGGGTAATCGAACCTTGGGTAGTTCTTTCACTGGAGATCAGAGCGCTGAGGACAGCGTCGGTTCACCTACGTTGAACCTTAAATGGGGAAGGGGGGTATTGTAACGTTGTGTATTTTTGGTACGTTTTCTCCAGTGACTTGAACAGCTTAAGTTTCGATTATTGTGGTAACATCGGTAGGGTTTTTCAATACTGGCAACTTAATTAGCTGTGTTTACGTACGCGGCTACATATGATTGGTAGATCATATGATAATAAAATTAGGACTGTCAGCCGCAGATTTTCCCCCTAAATATGGGGATATAAAATGAACATTGCGTTTTCATACATACCATTTATTTCAGATATTTCAGGAAGTACTTATTCTAACAAGGTTTTGCACACATTCAGGTACAGGAAAGCAGAGCAGAGATCTTCTTTGATAGTTGTCTTCGGTCATGGTTATAGTTTGGATCCAAGAGTAGAGCATAGGGAGTCAATTTTCGGAATAAATTTCAGGGGATAAATTTGGGGGAAATTTCTTCATCTGAGGGTGCTCCGGGGTGCTTCTGTCGCAACTTCCTCCAGCCATTTTGGGAATCATTCCGATATAACCAGGGCTCTATGATGGTGCGCAAGAGAAGCTTTATTAATCGGGTGCAAGAAGGAGGTCCGCGCCTGGATGCACAGCTTGAGTGGCTCATGTGGCGTCGGAGCAGCCTATTTAAAATATATTTTGAAGGAGTTAGGAAAATCGTGAGTAGAAATTCCCCTGGTAAATTCATGTGGCTCCTTGTTGAATAGTTTCTAACCTCGTGGTTTATTTGCAGCTCTTGAAGGATTCTTCTTGATGGGAAGGAGGGAGAGCCGGCGTCTGAGATAGTCCATTTAATTTACTGGATGGTCTCCGGTAAGAATCCTTTCCTCATGTCTGTTTCGCTATCGCTTAAATTTTGCAATGTGCACTATCTAATCGAAGCAATGTGTTCTTTCCAGCTGGATGGGTTTTCTTTTTTTTCATTAAATTAATTAAATTTGGTTAGGCTTCACTTAAGCTCTATTTAATCTTCAGTTTAGTAATCTCTTTATGCCTTAGGCCTTCTGATCTTTTGCATTGTGAATTTAGTTTTGTAGGGTTAAGTCAGGGGTTGCTTATTTCGAGTATTTCGTAATTGCGGGCTTGGTCATTTCCCCAGCCGCCATTTTGTAAAGCCAACCCTTGATTTTCCATATGCCTTCTGCACCAAGCTTTTACCACGTTTCGTAATTTGGGGATTGCACTGCTTGCGCCGCCTGAATATAATCTTCGCGTCTTCCTGTGTGGCTTGAGAGCTGAGCTTGCATAGAGTCGACCCCCGAGCTTCGTGTTCGACTCACACTGCCCTGTTCCAGTCTGCAGCCGGACAGCTTGCCGGGAAGGTTTACTTCAGCGCCAGGTCTGTGAAACAATCATACATTAATAAAGTAGGGAATTAGGATTTAAAGTCATTTAGACATGAATTGGAATTGATGGCATTTCGATTTACGTAGGGACTAACATCTTTAGACATAGTTAATTGTGAACCTATCATAAGAACCGCCTTCAGCAAAACACCCGCTTGCGGCTGAGCTAAAACATATATTTACTTTAATTGTCTGGCATTTAGACGCTAAGGTTCCACAATTACATTACTGTATATATGTCAAATTTTGGTAGGAAATAAAGATTGTGCTTAATACTAACATTTTTCCTTTACCTCCATTTAGTTAAGCCCTAAACATTCAAAGCACGCCTCCAGACAATATTTCGATTTTGTGATAGCTCCGGCTATCTTTTCAGTATTTTGATATTTCGTTTGAAACTGGTGTTCCTCCCTCCGGGCAGGGGAACGCCCGTGACACCTTCGGGATAGATATATCAGTTTCATAGTGCATAATAAGTGCCTCCCTTTCGGAAAATGACACATTCTCGCAGATCTGTATTTTATGTGTTCGATTGTACAGAATGGATTTCAGCGAAGAAGTTAAGACAAAATAAAAACAAACAATAATGTGGGACGATTTAGCCAAGTTTCGCTAAATTCTGTTAAACGGTGAAACAATTATTACCTTTTCTATTTTTCTTAATTACGTTGGTTTTCATTCACACAATTGTAACTCGTAACTTCCAACGAATTGGATTCAGTAGAGTTAACTTAAGATTTTTTTAGAGCCAGAACCAGTGGGGTGGGTTTATCCGTCAAGAGAACCAGAATGCGTGGCTAGGGTCAGAGGCGCCGGGCAGGAGTTTCACTGGAATTCATCGTCAGAGCTGAGTAGCGTGGTTTTCTCGTGGTAGTTGGTCGCGTGGGAGATGGTGGCGACCCGCTGTGGCGGCGGCCGCGGCGCCAACGTCGCGCCTTCGTCCGCGCGCTTGTCCGCGCCCGTAGCCGCACCGCCTCGCATCACTAGACAGATTGCACGATCTTTATAGGCAAAAACTAAAGAGGAGCGTGAACCCAGCCTCAAAAAGCGCTCCCCATACAAACGGCGATAATGTTTTCCACCCTCTAAACCTTAATGTACGTCAATGTTTTTTTGGTATGTTGTCATTATGCCTTAGGACTAGGTTTCTATGTTGTGATTTTTTAAATATTCTTTATAGTTTTGACAATATTTGCATGTTAGGGTTTTCTTACAAAACAAAAAAGCGTCAATATTTTTGAAACTATTAAGAATATTAAAAAATCAAAACATGCAAACCTAGTTCTAGGGCATAATGGCAACATATAGGTTAAGGTATAGAGGGTGGAAAATGCTATCGCCGTTTGTATGGACAGCGGTGGGTTCACACTCCTCTTAAGTAAAGCCCCTTTTGCATGTAGTAAACTGATACGCGGGTTGATTTTTGACTTTAGAGCTCTCGACATTCGCTAGTCGCGATCCAATCAAATACGCGAGCGTATATTTTAACCGGCACTGATTGGCTCGCGGCTGGCGAGTGTCGGGCGTTCGAAAATCAAAAATCGTCATCATTTTTCGAATATGGAGTGCCAACTTGACTATACGGTCACGTTAACTACATGGAATAGAGGCTTTACTTAAGTTTTTTACCTACATAACGAACGGTGTAAGATACCGCTTTTATTTTGTTATTGTCAGAGTAACGTTTACATTCTAAATGAAAAGAAGAAAATATCATTTGAGTTAAAAAGGTGTGTAAACTTTTGTGACCACCAAACACCCTGTGTATTTGAGAAAGCGTACTACTAGAGATCTTACATAAGACATTAGAGTTTAAGTCAACTTCGTGGTGCCATATGAGCAACAAAGGATTAGCTCTATTTTATTTTATTAACAATAATTTTCATAACGGCAACTGTAATGTTATAAGTATAATGCACTACGCATTATATTTAGAAGTAAAAACGTATAACAATAAAAAGTATTACATTTACAATTTTGTTTTAAGAAATAGTAGATAAAAGTCCCATTTGAGTTATTCATCCATTTTGAATTTTTACTCAAATACTGGCCCTGGTTAAATAAGAGTTTTGCAACGGTAGTTTTAAATATAAATAAATACAAGATTATACATAATCTTTATGTTTAAAATCAAGTAATTACACATCGGAACAAACAACAAGTCTTAAAATATACGATAATTTTATTAATACAGGTTTGCCCACAGGTCATGCTAACATAATTACTTTATTTTGATTTTTATTATAGATTTTTTAGTTATATAGGAATTACAACATTCATTCTAAGCTAAATATTAAGATTTAACCAATTTTTTTTTAAAGAAAACCTTAAAAGTGGAGACCATTGCCGCTATCATAATAACGTGCTCTCTTTAGGGCCTGTCTCATAACTGCTCTTCATATTTGCTGTACTATCGCCCTTATTTCGGTATCAATTTAAAATTTTATGACATGGTTCCATATCAATATAGTGTTTACAATGTTGCCATATAAAAAGGCAGCGCTACAAACGGCAAAATGCTTTGTGTGCATACACTATTGGAAAAAAAGTGAAATAAACTTCTACAATTTTAATTCTTAGATCGGTGGCCAAACCGTTCAAGTTTAAGTTCGTGACTATTGAGTGTCATCTGTGACTCGATCGAAATAAAAAAAAACAAAAAAGCATTTTTTAAAATAAACAATAAAAAAAAAATAAAGTTGCTAGCGGGACTTATGGGCTACCTTTCTTTTAAGCACCTTGTTTGTTTCGATTTATCTAAATGTGATAGCAATTGTGTGATGTTACATATTCCTGTAACATTACTTTTTTGCGATGTTTTTTTATGATAAGGGTAGTTCTACAAACTAAGGAATTTTCGGCGGCCCAGCTAAAATATCATAAAAAAAATTGATACAAACTAATTTATTTGTATAACATACTGTACAACATACCTATGCCTAGCTAGTCACTAAAAATGATGGAGATTAAAAATTATTTTCTTGACGAAATTTCAATTCAAAACGTAAAATTTTCAGGATCCTGGAGTGTCCCACAAGCAAAATAGGATTGAAAGTGTACTGTGATTTATTTACTACGACATTGAGGCCATAAATGAAACAAGAATAAAAAAAGGACTTTTTTTTTTCTTACCTGGGAGACATATTATTATTTTATTGCACCAAAAATATTATAAAATCCTGTTCTAGAATTTGTCCCATCAGTTTTATGTCAGGATCCTGTTCAATGTAAAATAAGCGAATATTCAATATTCTATTGGCCGAGCGACGTTGTCGTTCGGATGAGTTGGTTGTGCATACGAAAAAGACAAAGAATACCACCTATCTCTTTGCACCTAGCGTGTTGTTTAGCCGGCCCGGCACAGTTAACGGAGGCAATCGCGTCGTAATCAGTCAAGTTCACAGAATTCTGGTAAGATATTTACTTACGAAATAAACATAATAATATGGTAATTTTAGCATTTTTATATGTAAGTTGCTTACACGAAGGCTTAGTTCTGCTTAACTTTGGTTAAATGTTATAAATCGATGATTTTTTTTAAATATAATTCAAAAATTCTCAGGAACCTGGTCTCAGGATCCTGTCAAATTAAGACCCAGGATATTGAGAAATCTCCAGAATCATCAAATTACTGAACAATTACAACAGATAAAAGGTCAGAGGAAAGCTATAACTCAAAAAAGAAAATTTTAAGATATTGTTAACGTGCAAAAAAAAAGAAAATATAAAAAAAAAGTTAAAAAGGAGGTAAAATAAAATAGACAACCGAAATCAAAAGAAACATAGAGATAAAGAAAATAAATTAAAAATAACAAAGAAAAATAAGCACGAATCCAGTGACTATAAGTGCGTTATTTGTGGTATTCTCTATAGCGAAGATACGACAGGAAATAACTGGCTCCAGTGACTTTAATGCAATAATTGTTATTTATTTGTAAAAATATTCAGAAATAAACGTTAATTTCTGTTGATTTTCGACTTAATCCTCAGTTTTCTGGTTATATTCTCAGTTTCCTGTTACTTGATTTTCTTGAAATGGCCATAAATCTGAAATTTTGAAATATTTTGACTGTTCCACTTAACATAGGCTGAAAGGTGTTGTATTCTTTATGATAGACTATGTTTTGCAACCAGAATGGGAAAAAAAATGTCGGGCCGGATTCAGACTCATTTTCGTCCTTCGTTTGTAGAACAACCCATAAGCCGAAATGGTGAAGTACTTTAGTATTCTATACTGTGTGATTTAGGAAACAATTGTACTACTTTGTGACATCGTCAGACTGTGACAATATGCCAACAAATTCGGGTGGTATTTATGCACTTTTTATAGACTGGTGATTTGTATGGAATGACAGCCGTTCAAATTATACATAAAGCTTAAACAAGCTATAGTGGTATGTATTCCGCCACAGTGTTTGTTTAGGCTACAGTATTCCGACAAAAACTATGCTTCGCGACAGTCTTTGCGTTTCAGCACTAGTAGTACGAAAAGGGAACCAATGGTCGTCCCTATCCCTGGCTGCGACTTAGCCCTTTGAGCCAGTATTTTTGAATGTGAATGATGAATAACGAACATACATTAGAAAAAATAGAGCGTGAATAGATTAAAATTATTTTTATATTGTTCCATAAAATATCTTGAATATTAGAAATGCAATTATATATTTTTTATAAATGGTAAGTATACTTTTCATAGAAAAGTGCAGGCTCAGATGTCTAGCCGATGGTTTGATAGGTTGCTCGGGAGTGACTGAAGACGCGATGACTTCCGGACATTGGTTGAATGTTCGTACCAAGTCGGAAGCCGAAGATTGCCGAAGGCAACTTTAGGCAGAATACTAAACATCGGGACTTGATCGCGGTAAAAAGCACGTGTTATTTAATTCGCAGACCATAATATCAGTATCCGCATGTACGGTTAGAATAAAAAAAGTACAGAAGTCTTAAGTAGAAACATCACGACGACGTGGAGTAACACAACCGCAAACGAATGCACTCCGCCGATTTGTCAGTTCTATTATTTAAAAAAAAGCGTGGTTTCAAGGATATTATGGTCTGTGATTTACCTCGACTTTTCGGTCACATTGCGATATCCTTGGTCACAAGCAGTAACAAAAATGTTTTTTATGCAATCAAGTCCCGTCCTATTATTAAAATAAGTGAAGATTGCGACAGTTTAAGACGAAATAAATTCTGTTGGGAGTTCTTTTCTTAAAGATATTAGTGCGTTAGTTCAACGTATAGTAGAGATAGACAGTAGTTAATTAAAGACACATAAATAATGACAATGACAACACAAACATCGTATGCAACATGCTGGCAAATAAACATTAAGAAGCATGACACAGAAATGTATTCTTACCTTCATTGCTTCCTTCCAACGCTGATAGGTTTTTAGATTTATAAAGTTTCGAGTTAATAAAAATATAATCATTTTAAAGACAAAATTTTATATTTATTCGTTAGTGAGAGGCCTAGTACAATGTGTTCAATAATTGAAACCGTTATCGAATATAAAAAAAACTGATACTTAAATCTAATCAGCATTTTTTTTGTTTTCATCGAATTATAATCATTATGTGAAATACAAAATCTAGTTTTCTGAAACTTTAAGAATAGTCACGTAACATATAAATAACAATAACCTTAAAGTAGAAGAACATAAGTATATTTTTTGATTTACACGTTATAATATAGTCAACTATTTAAGCTCTCGGATGTGTTATTGGCCGCATCAACCTCTGACAGACAGTGGGTCAACAACTAGTCAATATTATGCCCTATTGTCCCACAAGACGGCGCTATAATTACAAAGCATATTCACAGCTGTCTTGAGTCGGAAAAACGGTGGAAAACATCAAATACCGTTCTTTGGTATCTGCACTGAAAATTTAGGCACGATTTCAGAAGTGTCTCGACCCTGTGTAGCGTATTGCAACAAATACCACGGTATTCATGCAGGAATAAAAAAATGTACTAGACACTAATTATTCTACAAAAGAACCTAAGAATTACTTTTAAAATCGAAATAATTTTACCATTTTTCATAAGCAAGCCTAGCTTCTTCTATTGGATTTTATCCGCTAACTACTCAAGTAACAAAAAAATAATACAAAAGAAAGGAATAAAATCACAGAAAATTAAACATTTATACTACAAATGCTTACGACACTTTACTGTAGGCATTAGGTACAAAACCTAAATTACATGGCAATGATTAGTCCGAGTGAGACCTTCCTCTAATATCGCTAGCCTCTCAAAACAGAATGCTATCTAGTCTTCGTCGATTAGCAAACAGCGTAGGTCAAAACTTAAGATAAAATATGCATAAGCCATTGTGTACACAACACAACAGTGCAACCACTGCTGCTTAACTGTAGGAGTAGTGAGCAAGATGGTGGTAGCGAACCGGACGGACCTTGCACAGGGTCCTACGACCCGCGAATTTTTTTTATTCGTTATTTTTGCAAGCAGTATGTTCTTGTTGATAACAATTCATATGGATAGCTGTCAAGCTGTCCAATAAAGGTTTTTGATTTGATTGGATTTGAAAAGTTTTCCGCATCGTATTCTCGGATTCATCACGAGCTCGACTCGGTCGAATAATTTTTTTAATTCCTTGCTATCTACATTTTTTTATTTAAGTTGATATTATCTCATATTAGATTTTTCTAAGAAGCCAGGAATCATTTAAGCGCTGTCAACTAAAAAAAATACATCCGAAGATTTTACTCCCTCTCGAATTTGTAAATTTAATTTCGCATCCATTATAGTGTGTTTTTATGGATATTACTAGGAGCAAAGATGTTTTTAATAATCAATGTTCTCACCATATCTCTTTTCAAAGATTGTCTGGAAGAGATCGCTGCTTAGCGATAAGACCGCCTATTGACTCCCATGTAAAATTTGCCTATGTGTGGTCTTTTACTTTGTTTACTTGTGTGAAAAGAATATAAGTTGTTGTTATTGATTATTCTTTTATATTTCGCCGCTTTCTGTTACATATGCATAATTCTCTCTTAAGTGTAAAACCTATAATAGACTTATCGCTCAATTATCAAAAAAATAATGTTAATCTTTAAGGCAGTTAATTTAAGTAGCTGCACTCATGTTAATGTTGCAGCTTGTATTTATATTTCGGACTAGCCAAATACCTCGTACATTACGAAACTAAAACAATAAAAAAAAAACATCTTATAAATAATAGCAATAATTTCATAAGTGACCGAGCACCGAAATACCGTTCAAAACACGCCTCGAACTGTTCGCAACGTGTACCGCAAATAGCTACAACACAATCTTGTTTTATTATGACGTTTTCGTTATATTTCTATGTTTACGCATAATAATATCAAACCCTTTGTAGTCGTAATGATTTTCAGATGCATTTATTATCCAAGTTAGTGGCGTTTCCATGCTCGGGCGTATGTTATATTATATCGTATTATGTATTTAATGTATGAAACGGGCACAAATACAGCGATGCACTTCATGCACAGCACAGCTATGGCAGAGCTTATAGTTTCTCATAAGGCAGGTGAGAAGTGACATCTGAAAGAAAATAATGTAAATCATAAGGAGGGACCCTGCTACGGTGTTCCGATTAAGGTTATATCGCACGCTTAGTATTAAAGTGACCCATTTCTGAATAATACGCGTCCCAAAATATCACCTTAATTAAAAGACATAGGGTTTAATTTTGGGAAATATCAAATTCAGAATTGAGTCACTTTAATACTAAGCATGCGATATATACGTCACGGCAACCACCGGCTCACGAATTAGTACGAATATTCAACCCGTCACTCACATGCATTAACCTACTACGCAAAGAGACTGCGAGCTGGTAACAGAAAAAACGGTCAGAGCGAGAGGCACGATCTATACTCCTGTCTCGTTCTACCTTACCACAATAAACTACATTAGCAAATGACACAAATGTCAATGTGTGGTGTTGCTACTGTAGGAACTATATCGCATCAGTAAATTCAATATTATTTTGAGTAGTTCCGTACCAGATTTTAACAGTATATTTAAATACTTAACAGAAAACACTCGTTACGGTTAACGGTACATACATTTAGTAATTCTATTTTGGAACGAAAATGTAGGAAAAAATTCGAGAATTTGTCTTCGACGATGTCAAACATTAGAAAAATAATTCATGGCTTTCCCTTTGACTGTTTATGCTGATAACAGCGCGCAGTTCCTTTGGGTAGTAGGTTCATGCTCACAAGCTTCAAAGGTGACGAGAGGACGGACAAACATTGGTTGCATGTTCGTATTAATTTGGAACCGAAGGTTGCCGATGTGCGTGACCTTAGTCGGAGTACTGTACGACACTCCGAAGGTAAATTATAAAACAAAAGAAAACTTTTTAGACTAGAATGACAGTTACCAGGCAAATGTTAGTTTAACAAAGAAATGCATCTCAAATTAATGAACACAACTCATATGGTTATGGGTTTGCATCATTAATGTTATTGTTGTAAGTATTATAGTGTAAAGTCCAATTTTGTATCTAGTGTATCGCTGTAAATTGTAAAAGATCCCATTATTCACGAAAATGCAACGCGATATGGAAATCTCTAGTTTTAATTTCAACTTTATAGCAGCAAAAACGATTTAAACCTATGGTCCAGCAGCCCCCACCTGTTTTTTTAAGTGATTAATAACAGGCTGAATCTTCGTCAATAATAATATGACAATAAACTCGGAAAAACAATTGTCCTACAAAATCGATGGTTTGAGTTGGAGCGTCTTCACTGAATATGTCGAAATAATGAGGTCATAAAAATCATTAATAACCAGCTGATTTTTTGTGTGCAGCTTAGTAAATATTAGTATAATTTAATGGCCAAGTCCTACAAATATAGTGCTACGTTTTCCTAGTCCTACGCTTGGAAGTTTTCGATTTCATGGCACTACATTACCTACCTCTTTGAGAATATGCAAATAGAAAAAAACTTGGGCGTCTCGTGGAACCGAACGAACTCACGAAGATTCGGCCTGTTATTAATCACTTAAAAAAAACAGGCGGGGGCTGCTGGACGGCACTCTATGTGAGAAAATAACTTGCAAAAATAAATATGTATTATCAAAGTGGACATTATTTTGAAGATCTGTAACGTTGTTATCTTAGTAAACACAAGGCTAGTTTCTAGCTGCACTAGCCACAGAGTACAGGTAGGGAACGAGCAAATAATAATAAACAGGCTAGAGGCATGCACGCAGGGAAGTAAGCGATCACTTACCGGAGCTGTACTGCGTGTACTGTTGGTACTGCGGGTGGAAATTGTGGAACGCATCGGTCATTATGTCCTTGGGGTTCATTGTCTCCTGTAATATAGAAAAAAAACAGCGTTTGAACTATGCTAAGTTTATTTTGCTGTTTATAACATATCGCAATGTAATGTAATGTTGAAATAAATAAAAGGTTCGTTATTATTTATTCGGATTTTTCAATATAGCATCGTGCAACGATATCTTTTTGTAATAGACTGGCAAATACTGCACCATAAAAGACCTAAAGTAACACAGGGGGCCTAGCACGCTAGCTTTTATCGATGACATAAAGCATTTATCCCGTTCTAACCAGTATGCGTGTGCGAAAGGGACGAATGCTTTATGTCAGCGATAAACGCTAGTGTGCTAGAGGGGCAGGTTTTGAAGTAACGGTGCGTTTTACCGTGGCATAATGCGACTAAATGAAATAGTCTGCGACAGCTGTCCAGTGCTATGTATGGATATAGAATTTTTAAATTAGTCGACGGGAAAGTATTTGGGTTCTCTGCCCAGTCCAAGTCCCAATAGCAGTCGTGTATTGTTTGTAATCCTAATAAACCTGGATATCTCATATGAAGAACTGGGTAAGATTAATGACGACCCCAGAGATTTCTACAAAGGGGTAAGTCGTTATACTATAACCACTGACCTATAAGTAATGGACTTCTTGTCAGCGTTTAAAAAATGGCCGCATCAAAAGTAGAAGAAAAGTCAGTCAGTCAGTCAAGGAAATTGAAAAACGTACCACCGTAGAACCTAGTCGAAGAGACATACGCAAGACATTTGTATGACATAGCCTGGCGTTTAACGCGTCGCGTCATTGCGATAGGGTTCTAAGGTGGTACGTGAATATATTTCCCCTACTGTACAATAAATCGACAATCGCTCGCGCTGTCAATCTGTCGGACGGACGGCGCTGCTGTCAATGCCATTATTTTGTAAAAAAACCTATTTGCAACGAAACTAATAAGTTATTCTTTTATTTACTTAGCCGTAAAGTTGTAAATCCTTCCAACGACTATAAATGTTAAACTTATAATTTGCATTCGTAACATTGGCGCCAACCTATATTCTTACGTCGGGCCGTCTTTCTGCTGTCATTTAATATGACACTGTACATCCATGCATTATAATATCATTGGCTATAACTGACCTTAAGGCTGCTAGAGATGGACTGCATAGTGACGGAGCGGTGCGGGTCGCGCGCGCGCGCATACACGGAGGCGGGGAAGGCGTAGCGCAGCGCGATGGCCGCCGCCAGCATCTCGATGCAGATCAGGAAGTTCTGGTAGCCCGCCGACACCGTGCCGGCGGTGGTCGGCTGCCCGTTCGAGTCCGTTATCGGCATTATCACTTCCGCTTTCTCCAGGATGGCAAGGGCGACACCTGAAGAACGAAGTTTTAAAAAGAGCTTAGTTTAACCTTTTCGACGCCAAAGACTTATAGCCGTAACTATAGGTTGCCAAAGACGAATATATCTGTCACTATAGTTTAGCGCCAAAGACGGAAATATCGGTCACTATAGTGTAACGCCAAAGACGGATATATCTGTCACTGTAGTTTAGCGCCAAAGACGGAAATATCCGTCACTATAGTGTAACGCCAAAGACGGATATATCCGTCACTATAGGTTTAACGCCAAAGACGGATATAGACGTAACTTTAGGTTTCACGCCAAAGACGGCTATAGCCGTCACTATGGTTTAACGCCAAAGGCGGATATATGCGTCACTATAGGTTTAACGCCAAAGACGGATATAGACGTAACTTTAGGTTCCACTCCAAAGACGGATATATCCGTCACTATAGTTTAACGCCAAAGACGGATATATAGTTTAACGCGTGCAGTATCAAAATTACCTACTTGCATTCGCATAAGGTTTAACTCTGATACTTAAAAAGGCTAGGTGTGTTGACGACTTTTAATTTTTAACGTGGCGTTAAAAAGGTTTAAGTTACGATTATAGTTAAGTCTTTAACTCTTGCATAGTAAGATACATTTTTTGATGCAAAGGTAGAGCGGACGCTGTTCTGACCAACTGTATAGTTTACCATTTATGAAAGTACATAATATAGAGGTACAGGGCAAGAGGTAAGTATTAAAATCTGAATAACTATATTAAAATCCTCTACCAGATCGTCGGTCTAATACAGTATACCGTTGTCCTCGCCACTCGACATTTTCAAACGCCATCAATTCCGAGAGGTATATGATTTTCAGATTGTCGCTTTAGCTTAGATATTGTTAAAGCTGTGTTAATTAGTTACTTTTTTCTACTACGAATAATCATTTGATTTTAAACGATAAAAAATAAACAATACAGATTTATCTATAAAAACCAAAACTATGTACAGTTAAACCCCATCCGTCCATTATGAAATGTAGCTACCTATTAAAATGTAAGAAACCAGCGGGGCAATTCTGGCGTCAGTAGAGATGAAGTCACACTCGACATATGCTAAAAAGAGCTGTAAGATCCCTTTAAAATCTGTCATTTTTTGACACATGTCGAATGCGAGAAGAATCTCGATGAGTGCCAGAATTGGGGTCTTGAGTTGATAGCAACCAAGATAGCGGAGGTCAGAAGTAAAACCGATTGAACCATGCAGAATGATTCAAACCTAAATACAATGCGTATTGAAATTTGCAAAAAGGTTTCCATGAGCAAATTGCGATTGAATCGAACCTTTGTTTACTGTTTTTCGTGCGTGCCATGGTTTGTATAGAAGTTTTAATTGGCTACACATCATTATAGTCGTGTCGCAACAACAATGGGATCTAAGGTCGTTGCGCGAGAGATCGAACGTTGATACCAACACTAACAAAGTTCAACAGTCGAGTTTTGGCCACAAAGAGATCCAGAGCACAATAGATGTCAACGTTGATTTAATTCAGAGTTTATTCTCAGATCAATTGTTGCAAAACTAACTAGTAAGTAATTAAATATTGCACACGGCGGTTATTAGAATTTATGATTATGGCATTTAAAAGCTTTTTTTTTAGATTAGTTCCACTCCAACTGACGTTTGTGAGTCAGCTGCAAACTAACAGCTGCTCTAAATGACGTTGAATGGTATGACGTTAAAATCGTTAGACAGTGCAGATTTTAGATACAAACATTTGAAAATAGACCACATTAACGCTCACTTAAAGGGGTTTCGATTATTCTTTATTCTTTATTTATTGCATCCATAAAATAACAAATAAAACTTAAATGCTAGAACATGGACCCTGTTAGGGTATAGCAATGTATTACAGTTAGGTACTTACAATCTACTTCTACACTTTTTTAAGTAGGTATTAATTATTACAATTAAAACTATTATAACAATTATGTATGAGCTTCTGTGTGTGTGTGTGTGTGTGTGTGTGTGTGTGTGTGTGTGAGAGAGAGAGAGAGTGTTAGTGTGTAAGTGTGCGTGTGTACGAGTTGTGTGATTGTTTATTTGTGTGTTTGCGTGTGTTTTAAACAGTATGAACCAAATGTTAATTATATTACGTACTTATCTATTAATGTGTAATTTTTTATAACTTAATTCTATCATTTGTGTATTCGTTTATTGTGTAGTAAGCCTTGTCTATTAATACTCGTTTTAATATTTTTGTAAATTGTTTGTCGTTTAAGTTTTCTTTTAATTTTTGTGGCAGTTTATTGTATATCTTTACGGACATTATTAATGGGCCGGAAGCGTGTAGTTTTAGTTCAGAGGATGGTAACATGAGATTGTTTTTGTATCGTAGCGAGTGGGGTATGGGCATATTTCCTTTTGTTGTATAAAATTCAGGGTGCTTGCGTACAAATTTGCATATTTCTAAAATGTAAATTCCAGGTAGAGTTAATATTTTGTGTTTTCGAAAGTAAGGTCTGCAGCTATCTGTTTGTTCTATATTTACTAAAATTCTTACAAGTTTTTTCTGTAGAATGAAAAGGGCAGGCGCGTCGGTACTGTTCCCCCACAGGAGGACACCGTAGCTAAACCACGCGTGCGCGTGCGCATAATAAGTCGTTAAGGCTGTTTGAAGATCGGTGGTCTTTTTAATTTCTCGGAGAGCGTATACAAACTTTGAGATTTTACTTTTGACTTTATTGATGTGATGTTTCCAACTAATATGTCTGTCTATAATTATTCCTAGTAGATCGAACTCGTCTGTTACTTCTAGTTTGGTATTTTTATATGTACAGGTTATGTTAAGCGGTGCTTTTTGATATGGGTGAAAAGTCATTATTTTTGTTTTTAATAGGTTTATTTCTAAATTATGTTCGTCTAGCCAATTAGCTGTCTTATCTAAAATTGAACTGACCTTCGCATTTAAATTTAAATTATTTTGGCATGTAGTGAGTAATGAGATGTCGTCTGCAAACAGCACGCAAGTTTCCTCCATTATCTTAGGTAAGTCGTTAATATAAATAAGAAATAGAAGACATCCTAAAACGCTTCCTTGCGGTATAGAAGCGTTGATTGTTTTTACGTCTGACCGGATATTTGTTATTTCTCCAGTAGTGAGGTTAAAGTATTCCAGGTCGACTAATTGTTTTCTATCTTTAAGGTATGATTGAAACCATTTATGGGCTATCCCACGAATGCCTATTCTATCTAATTTATTTAATAGTATTTTATATTGTACTTTATCGTATGCCTTAGTCATATCTAAAAGTATTCCTACCGCATATTGTTTTTTATTTATAATATTAAGAATTTCCTGAATGTATTTATAGACTGCTAGAATCGTAGATCGCTTTTTTCTAAAACCGTGTTGGCATTCGTCAAATATTTTAAATTTTTCGCAAAAAGCATAAGTCAGTATCTATCTAAGGAATAAGTCTAAACCGGGGTTTCTACGAGCGGGTCGGGCCTTTCAACGCGTACCAGTAAACTGCACTGTAAGGCTCTTTATTGGTGGATGTGTTAGTATGCAGTTTTAAATTACTGCTGAGTCTTTACGAGGCCCGCACTTAGCAAATCCGGAATTTTTAGTCTAAGCAATTCCGGAATTCCGATATTGCGTATAATGAAAATATTGGATTAACCCTGGCCCGCACGCTCGCAGTGGAAACTTCGCTTTGGAGTACGTTACCTTGCCAGAAGGAGAGGAAGATGACGGACTTGACGGTGAAGAACTTGAGCACCGGGTCGAAGGGCTTGAGCATCTCGCGCGTGGCGCCGAGGAACAGGAACAGCCCGTACAACGCGAGCGACACGGAGAAGTTGTACACGATCGTGATGTACAGGTAGCCGCCGTTCGGGCTCCAGTCGCCGTCATGGTAGTGCCCTGCCGACTGCGACACGAAACATTCATTAGTCTTTCAACCTTACTGTCCTATCATGTTAACAAATCCTAACCTAAATTTTACTTTTTATCACATAAACATTGTTTATCGCCTAAATAAAACAAATTATTACTGTAAATAGAGAACGTTATTTACAATTTGTTGCTTTGGTATGTTTTATAAACAATATTTTGATGGCAGAAACTGACATTTTAGGTTAGAATGTTGTATATACCACTTGGTTTACACACCCACAGCCTGTCTTCATTGTTCATAAACGCTCAGTAAGCTTGCTAGCTGTGGTAACCTATAATTCGCCATGCATGGGTCTGTCTTACCACATCTATCGACAAGGAATGGGCTTAAGCTGATAAAAAAGGCTTAATAAGTCCACGCAATAAGAACGAAAAAGAAAATTGTTCGGCACGACTCAGCCCGGCAGACGCGAGCTGAGCCGAACGACGTCTGTTTCGCTTTTATTGCGCGAACATAATGCTTTTTTGCCCGGCTTAGCCAATTCAGCGTCGAGAGATGTAGTTAGACCCTAAGATTATACTACTGTGTACAAGTACAATTGTTATTAGTTAAGGCTGGTTGGTTTCGTAAATAAATAAAATAGAAACCTAAATTACTTAACACATGTGGAGATGTTTCACCTTCGTCTGTCATTGAGAAGTCGGCCTTCGGATGGAGGGAACAAAACAGATGTTAGCTAAAAGCGATTGGTAAACTTACGGCGCGGACCAAGCGGAATACACAACAACGTAAAGATCATCTTTATCATATTAATAAAACGGATCACTCACGTATTTTTGAGTCGAGAAATGCCCGACATGACATGCGCGGGGATGCTCATGATTAAGGAAAACGGACTGGTCCGAAACATGTCGGGCATTTCTCGACTCAAAAATACATGCGTGATCCGTTTTATTAACATGTCCGAGTCTCACGGTTTTATGTTAAAACATCTTTATCTTTACATAGTATAAACTAAGTGTCCGTTACTGTCTGTCCTAAATCTTTATAGTGTATCTTCGCCCGCCTCCTCCTCTTAAGAGGAGTGTGAACCAAGCGCTCTCCATACAAACGGCGATAACGTTTTCCACCCCCTAAACCTTAACCTATTGCCTTGATTTTTTGGTATGTTATCATTATGCTTTAGAACTAGGTTTGTATGTTTTGATTTTTTAAATGTTCTTCATAGTTTCAAAAATATTAACGTTTTTTTGTTTTGTATGAAACTCCTAAAATGCAAATATTGTCAAATCTATGAAGAATATTAAAAAAATCAAAACATACAAACCTAGTTCTAGGGCATAGTGACAACATACCAAAAAATCATGGCAATGGGTTAGGGTTTAGAGGGTGGAAAACGTTATCGCCGTTTGTATGGGGAGCGCTTTTTCGGGGTGGGTTCACAGTCCTCTTAAGCCACGCAACAAATTTTGATACGGTTTTCACTGTCATTTATAGATTTTTTACGAAAGGTTTCTATGTATAGTCGACCAAGTAATCGCTTGCCCACTTTTGAACTTTATCCCTTTGTAATAAGGTCGAAAAGTGGTCAAGCACTTTCTTGGTCGACTATAGATTGGATCCCGATTGTATCCGTGTGAAGCTAGTAAGGTACAGAACATGTTACGGACAATAATACATAAAGTAGGTACATAACACGGAAAGTATGGATCTAACCAAAAGTTGGTTTTTGATCCATTGTTTTTTATAGTA
Organism: Ditula angustiorana; assembly: GCA_963691745.1. NCBI lineage: Eukaryota > Metazoa > Arthropoda > Insecta > Lepidoptera > Tortricidae > Ditula > Ditula angustiorana. Next base: position 9,631,742 of record OY829484.1, read on the forward strand.
CAGATCCTAACTAACCTGACAAGAACTATTGTTATTATAAGAAAATCTTCAGAATTTTGAGGTATTTGTTTTGCATGAAGGAAAAAATGTTTTTTCTCGATTTGGGTATATAAGAGTTTCTTAAACAACATTAACGTTGAAATCATACGATATCTAGAAAAAAAAAATCAAGTATGTGCCTGGTTCGTCTGGATTTATATCTAGGGCACAGAAATGAAATCGCATTGATAGTGAGTATAAGTTGTATGGATTACTTTTTGCCACACATCTATTTAAATTGGACATAAACAAACCACAAAACCTTTTTTTGTGCACATAGCTACATGTAATTTATGCCCTCCCCCAAACAGGTTTTGGATACCCCTTGAACCCTCGACGTAAAATTGAGAAAATGACAGAACAATGTAGAATTTTCTACAAACGTCACGACCGTAATCAAATTTTAATATGGGATAGATTATCAAGATAAGCTTTACTATTATTTAAATGATATTGTTTAAGGTCTTGATAAAATATGACGCATGCTACAACTAGCCAGTCGTAGCATGCGTCATATCGTATTTAATTGCTTAATTTTAGAGTTCCATAGCCAAATGGCAAAAAACAGAACCTGTATATTAATTTCGTCATGTCCAGTGATCTGTCTGTCCACATGGCACAGCCCTATTCCTCGGAGACTATTGGGACACCATATACTGCTGAAATTTGTAAGGTCTTCTGTAATTGATTTCTCAATGAAATAGTAAAATTGCAAAACAAATGTAAAATTAAGGGTAGTGTTCGGAATATTTGGAATTTTTAGTTACCAACTAATTTATATTCTCGCTTCCTAAATCGACCTTTAACCCTGGACCATAACTTTAAAACCCAACATTCCACGGAACCCTGGGCTTATGCCTACGACACACACACTTAGCCAGTTTGCTTAGTTTTTTATGTATGCATGTAACTTATTTACCGTGCAAAAACATAAATGACATAATAGCAAACTTATCCCTTTAAGGGATCTCTTCCAGTTAACCTTTAAAGTGGATGAAAATAGTATCATATTAGGGCCAGACTAAGAGCAAAAGTTTATCATCAAACATCGCATTCAGTAAAGTTTTGCACGTTCTTTTATTCATCATCATCATATCAACCAGAAGACGCCTACTGATGGGAATAGGCCTTCCCTTAGGATCTCGACGGCGGTCTATCGGTTTTTTATTATCCCTACATAAAACTGTCGAAGTCGAGTAAACAATATTACCAGATGCAGTAATAAAACATTACGTTGCAGTCTGCAAGGCACTCCGACGAAACCTTGTTACAGTTTTGTAAGGCATCCATTATTCATGCCGACGCAATGCACTAGCATCCCCACATAATAATATAAGCTGTTACACCAGTGAACAGTTTCTAGTTCTATTTGTTTTAGAGCTTAACATTTTTTTTAAACAATTGGCTTTTTGACTATTATTTTTCTGTTATCGTAATTTAAAGAATTAGAAAAGAAGAAAAACTGTGTTGGTGTTGGTGTAGATGTTAAAGCAAAACTGAGCAAAAGCTTAAAAAATATACACTACAATTTCCCTCGAAGTAAATTTTGTTTCCGGTTTCTGCCGAAACTTGAACAAAAACCGAAATTCGGTTTCCTTTTCGGTTGTACAAACTAGTTTCAGTTTGACACTAAAAAGGACTATCTCTTGCCTACACAATAGCTTGTCTTGCTGGGCAAAAACGCGCGGTTGATATTATCAAACCGCGATTAGAATATAATTGGAGAGTAACGTCAGCCCACAGTCATTTCATACATATAGGAATGAAGCTTGACGCAAGTCTATGAAATGACAGTGTGCTGACGTTACTCTCCAATTATATTCCAATCGCGGTTTGATAATACTTGTAATGTTGCGTGTGGTAAATGATTACCATCCGGCGAGCCGCGAACTCGTTTTCCACCGACGCGACGTTGTATAAATGTGAGAAGTAATTCAGGTTGAATAGGAAGTTCACAGTGACCTTTATTTCGCTAATATGCAAACGATCGATGTGCTCAGAGCGGCCTTGAGGTGGACATTATGTGTGGCAACTTTTGCATTGCGTGAACTGGACTGACTACACGTTTACTGTATTTAAAAAAAACTTCAAGGGTGTCTACTGTAAATAAGTCTCGTGTAAGCTTGATATATACCAGCCAATGCCGGATTTAGAGGTCTGGAGGCCCCCTGGCCTCAAATTATTTTCCAAATAAAATGGTAAATTTTTTGCGTCGCGTTTTCCAGTTTAAAAAAACCCAAAGTCTATTGTGGGGGCCCCTTTTTTGTGGAGGTCCCGGGGCTGTAGCCCCGGTTGCCCTCCCCTAAATCCGGCCCTGATACCAGCTATTCCCAAAGTCCAATCTATATCGACCCCCAGGGGATGACTACAACTTCCAAGGAATCTATATCAACGAAATAGAATTGGGCGTCCATGAGATGAAAGAGGGAGTCTGTATATTCTTTGGAAGTTAGTAAGCATGTTATCTAAAATATACACGGACGAAGTAGCTTACAAAAACTAGTATCTTTATATTGTAGCACACAAGTTAATAATTAATTTATTATTTCCTATAGCAGACCACTTTGACTATGGTAATTAATTTTCCCTATGTATGACATATACTAGGTAAAAAAATACCTTACATACTGCGTATAATGTTCTCTGAATTGTTGTAAGTATGATGGAGCTGGAAAGTAGAACTAATGCATTAACACTTTTGTGTCAACCAACTAGTGAAAGTTCAAATGGAGGCTTTCTAATATTTGTAGCATTATTTAAAATCTCAAATCAAGCTGATAGATAAGTGATAACTTTCGGAAAAGCCAGATTATGTTCATGTACACTCAGCAGCGGATATTTGTAGAGGGCTGTCAAAACGTCTACATTCGTTTTCACATAATATTGAAAAATGACAAAAAAATGTTAAAAAAAACTGAAATAATTACAGTTGATAAAGGCATGAGTAAATATTGTTTTTTCTTAAAGATATCATCAAAAATACTGCACAAACAAACTTATTTTGGCGTTTCGGTTTTTTCTTTTGTGGGTTTTTTATGCGTGTAGGTAATGTAGGAACCGTTTGTTATTCCGGTCAGTCAAAAGTCAAGACTCACAGGTCAAGTTCTCACAGCTGTAAGATAAACATTTAATTACGCGACCTCAGTACCGCTGGAAAAATCAAGTGGACAAAGACTTACGCACGCGCACAAAACTGGAATGTGATCGTGCAAAACAGGGCGCGCTGTCGCCATCTCTTGTCAGAAGTCAAGACCCACATCGGGTCGATGAGACAGCGGAATAAAAAGACGAGCGACATTTCGCAGCATATTCGCATTCCTCATACTCAGATATCATTTGCAACGTCTGTGCGATATCCCCTGACACCTGATTGCATGTCAGCCGGAAGGTCAAAGGACAAATATCTTCTAGTCACTAGCCATTCACTAGGACTTAATGAATGGGAGACTCACCTGCAGGAAAATGATAATGAACGCGCAGACAGGTTTGACGAGACAGAACTGCAGTGTGGCCTGCTTGCAGAAGCGCAGGAAGCCGATGGTGTAGGTGGCGCCGGCGAGGCAGCACGTCCCGTTGACGCAGGAGGCGCGCACGGGCCGCCCGCGCAGTTCCGACATTATGTTACCCTCGCCGCCCAAATACTCGTAGCATAGGGATAGGAAGCTGTAGATCACGAACGCTGGAAGAATGAACTTTGGTACAGTTCTCAGTGTTTTACTGACAGGTGTAGAACATTTGACAATTAGTGAATTAAATGAGGCGAGTGGCGCTTTGTGTGGCAAAATGCAGAGTAATCCAAAAGTGAGCAGTGGCATGAAGTTAACATGGCGAACCGGAAGAGTTTATGACGTCGAGCCGGCCCTATAGGCACCGCAGAGGGGAGAAGGAGATATAATTATTAAGGTACGTTTTCCTTCACCCAATTGAAATCTTAACTGTTTAACACAAAATAACCTTTCAAATAAAAATAAAATATCAAAATCAGACAACTCCGTAAAAAGTTATAAGTCATACATAAATAAAAATGTAAATTGAGAACCTCCCCATTTTTTCGTCAATTAATTATGTAGGGACGGTAGGTGGCAGCGCGTTATATTACATTCCCAAGAAAGAGTAGCAAACAATACATACATTCATAGCAATCTCTGACGGTGAAGAAGTAGACATAGTAGGAGTTCCCGTTGAAGAAGAGCAGCGATATCCAGCTGTAACAGCCGTAGATCGGCACGATGAACAGGATGCGAACTATCCAGCGCTGCTCCGACGGGTTCATGTACCAGCGAAGGTGCTGGTAGATCTGAAACAATACGCCATTACATTTATTTAAAATTTTATCCAGGACACAACTTATACATAAAAATCATAATTTACAATATTCTTATAATGCTTAGAAATACAATATTATCAACATTACTTATCAAATTAGCATGTTACTTTGGTGCCATGTGACCTTGTTTCGGAGTGTGCAACATCCATCCACAAAAATTACGGAATACTACTCCTTTCAGCCAGAATTCTCACTTCATGAAGGATAATAGATGGTATATCAATATTCAGTAGGTAATACATTATCTATGTATCTATCATTAGCCTTGACCAAATAAATCCCCCAAACTCAGCAGCATTTTTATGATTCATCAACAGCTCGTAAAGCTATTTATTATGCTATTTTCGTCGCATAGAACCAGAAAATAAAACGTGAACATTTAAAGGAAAATTGTTGGAATCGGATTCTAAAAATGTCCAGTTTTATGAATTCGATGCAAAGTTTTGTGCCGCAAGTTTCGGGCCTCACCCTCTGAGGCACATAACTTTGCAACTTTGATAGACTGCTTTGATTTGAGTGTTGGACTGTCGACTTCATCCGAGTACCTTCACAACACAATAAAATATCATGTGCTAGAAATATCATACGCCAGGAATAAAGTGGAAAGATTACGAGCGAACACCTGTTGTGAACTTTGCATATTAACGACTAGCTCACCCGAGTTGAACCATATATTATTCGCATTTGCGATTGCTACCTATAGGTACTATTACTCGATTGTCTACGCTACGAAGCGCTGATAGTCTAATTTGTCGGGTAAAACGGAGGCAAGACTATGATAATTAGGTTAACCATTAACCTAATAACTTTGGTATGGTAGATCACGTTAATTTATAGAACATTTCTAATCAAGCTAGTGCCGTTACTGGATATTCGGAAGCAGAGGTAATCAACCTTCGTAATAAGGTAGACGAGGGAATCGAGATGGTTTTCGTTTAACAAGTAGTACGAGCCAGACATTTATAGTTAGTTTAATTCACAAAGACGCACCCCACGCCTTTTTTTTTCTCCCTTTCACAATGGGTCTAAAAACACTGGGATACGTCCTGGTGATTCATACACGCTCACTACATCTGCTTTAGTCAAAATATTAGATTTTGTGTTATTGTGACGTTTGCCTTAAGAAAAAAAGGGCCAAATATAATTGACTCAAAAGAGGGTTATATACTTTTATAAATATGGGGGTAACTCAGTATCTTTTATGCCTCACCCCCTGCATATAATATCCCCCATGATATTTTGTTGTATGAAATTTTTGAAAATGAGTACAGTCAGCATCAGATACATAAGAGCGGTTAAATTTGCAAAATACGTTTATTGGAACACAGCTTTACCTTATACCAAACTATTGGTGAAAGTCCAAGTCAAACAAATTTGATTTCCCGTTTATAATCTCAGTAGACAAACACTTTTCACTGAAGTAATTAAATATTTAATACGAATAACACGCTGTTTTACCCGATGTTTATGTAGATATAATTCGGTATTCTAAATTCGAAATAGTAAATTGTTAATAGCATAAAGATGGAAAAACATACAGAATAAACAAAGTCTTCATTTAGAAAGGTTATCCTCAGAACAGAACCTGCCGTGTAACAAATGAAAAATACTTTAGTAGTCTCAAGGCTAACAAGCGAAGGCAATAAATAGCTATAAAGACGGAATCCATTACTTTCTTCAGTCCGAGTAAGAAAGTTCCTAGTTCGATCGAAAATTCGCTTGGTTGTATTTACAATGTTTACTATCTTTTAAGTGAATCATTAACGAGCACTCAATAAGTGACCATGACGTAATGTAACTGATGGTTCGGACATATTGGCCGATTCACGCCCACGGATAAAACTTACCTATAGCTGAGGCTTCCCAGAAACTAATCCATGGACAGGGTAAACATACTTGGAAGTAATCGTATACCAGCATGACGCAAAAGAAATGTCCGAACCCGGGGTCAGGTCGAATAATACATCTTTGCTTGCCAAACTTTATTAAAATGAGCCCCATTTTTATGCAAAGTCTACTATTTTTGCCATAAGTATTCACAGTTTAACCTTGGTTTCATTCTTGCTAAGGTCGTATGGAACACGTTTTTTTCGCCTGCTCAGAGTTCTTTCATAATCAAGATTTACATATAAAATTTAATTAAAAGTTATCAAAGCCCCGGCTAATAAACGTCTTAAAGCTTTCTGAGGGAGGCAAACATAATAAGGATATTTATAACTTTTTTAAGCTTGGTAATTGCGATTTTTAGCAAGACAAGCACCTCGTTAATACGTAAAACATTACATACAGCTAGCTTATTAACTAAATCCAGAAAACCTCCAGGCTATCACTACTGTTACTATTGCTTTAGGTTAGGGAATAACCAATAAATGCCACTAATAACTATTAACTATTAAACCTATAATATGCCCCACCTCAGTCGCCGTCATCAACAGGCTGGGTTCTAAAAAAGTCCATTAGATAAAATTTATCTTAGTCATGTAAAAAGAAACTGAGTTAGGTACTAAAAGGCAGACTTTTAATCTTACGGACTTTTATAAAACAGGGGCTTAGGCAACACTTCTAACCGATTTGTACAGTAGATACGCATAACAGTCTTATATCAACAAGCAATCCTACTAATATTATAAACGCGAAAGTTTGTAAGTATGGATGGATGTATGTTACTCTTTCACGTAAAAACTACTGAATGGATTTGGATGAAATTTGGCACACACATGGTTTATAACCTAGATTAACACATAGGATACTTTTTATCCAGTAAAAATGCTCCCACGGGATAGCGATAAGTGAGTTATACGCCGCCGTGACGCCATAAGCAGCAAAGCAACTAATTCTCATTAATTTGTCTAGGAAATATTGCAGATTGCATGTTGGGTGCACGTTTGCTTGATTCTAATAAACAAGTCTACGCGGACGAAGTCGCGGGCAAAAGCTATGAGCAATAAAGCAGGAGCGCCACTAGAATCATCAGAAGCAACCCCGCACAATGTTCAATGATCAGGGATCTAAGCTGCCATTATCCATCGCTGAACTATAAACATTGGTAAATACACGGTATCAGCGGGTAAATAGTGTACGTAGCGCTCCACTGGCGATAACGACAGGTTGATAACACCACAAAAGAATTGCTAATAGCGTAACTTTCTTCATTATTAACATACTAACATGTAACGTTTCAACGAGACTCAAATGTATTGGAGTCGAAATATTTTGAACGGGTATGATTGATTCATTTAACAAAAGGTTTCGGTATGATAGAGTTCAAGGACTGTACAAATCCCGTCGTTTGAGGCCCTTCGCGGGTCTTGTGGTCACAGTAGACTCGCTCCCTTATTCATAAGTTTACGAACTAAACCTACCTCGGCGACAGAACTCTGCCTTGGACTGGAAAGATGTCAAAAACACGTACAGATAACTAATTTTACCAGAAATAAGACCTAGCTAGATTGATATTTCGCTGACGTAAACTCCTTCCTATATTTATTGTGAATTTCATCGAAATTACCTGTTAGAGCAGTTTTCGAGAACATGATCAAAAACAATCAAATATATGACTATTGCTCTCACACAAAGATAGACAAACGAAACATATTTTAACTAAAGAAGGTTAAGTGAGCGATTATGAATGAGAGTCAATGTACAATAATCAATCACCATATCATCAGAAGTCTCAGTCCAGCTTGAAAACTAAAGGAATGGGCAGCCGGGGCATGTGAAGAAAGTAGAAAATCATAGGCAGGTTCAGCTGCCTTCCCTAGTTCCCCCCTCACCCCACTTCACATAATTCCCACATAATTTACATTTTACAGCTCGATGCGAATGCAAGACTGCAGTCGGCATGTCAATAAACAATAATAATGTAAGACAAATGGAGCTCTACTTGCACGCTCAACTTTACAAATCGTCTATTTCCGAAGCAACGAAACAGAATCGTGAATTGATAAATTGCATCATTTATCGTTGCATGAGAATCGAGCTATGCTTGTGCAAAAGTGGAAAGTACGTCACGAACAATATACTCGTAAACTGCAATTAATAAGTACAACACGATGCTATCCCTTTGTATTATTAATATTCTTCTTCTTGTTCTTCTATTTTAATATTCTGTAAAACTCAGGAAGCGTTTTGAGTCGAGTCGCTCAACAGCCATAATAAAACGTTGATATTTCAAAAATATATACTAATTAATCTGTTAAATCTGTTACCTTTTGTTTATAGTCAATTGTAAATCATTCGGTTGTGTGTGCTTGCATTAACAAATAAACGTTTTATCTACCTATCTATTTAACAAGTCAAGTTTGTGTAAGCTGTATTTATTATAGTTGGTACTCGAGAGAAAATGGCCAAAGTTTCCTACTGTCAACAATATCGTGTCAGAAATATATCTAAAACTTTTAAACGTTGTTGCACGCGACGGTACAGTACAGTCAACAAAGACTCCACTCAATCATTTTACATTGATCATTAAGTTCTTCTGGTGTAGGACGAATGATTTACCGGTTTACGCCTAAGTTTTGCAAAAGAGCGAATGCCACAAGGCGTCTTGTTTCCCTGAGTGTCGATGCTTTTGTCGAAAGAGCCTTGTATTGATTTCGATATCATAACGAATCGTAAGAAGCATAGATTGTATCTTAATCTTCAAAGCTTTTCATATAATTAAAAGTTCTTGATTTATATCTTTTACAATGCGAGCAGAACTGTGTAACCATGAAATAATAGGAATAACGGAATCTCAAATATCCGTAACGGTATGCCGTACCGTAGCTAGCTAGTAGCAAGCTACTTGGTACGTAGTATAATGTGAAGGGATAAGTAATAATTGATATAACTGTATCCATTGGTTTAATTATACTTTTGATATTGACTTTAGAGGATTATTATAAAATAAACCTAACTTATTTCAATCTACATGTTTCTGTTATAATAAATCCCGTAAAGTTAATAGTTCCTCTGATGAAATTCTATTAACGTATTGCCGATTCAAATGCGACATTATTTAAAATACAACAGTTATATCAAAGTTATTATTACATCCATTGATGCGCACCCGTATCAAAGTAAACACAACACGGCGAAACAGTAGCAGAAGAAAATAATGGAATCATGCTTTCTAGTCACAGTAATTAATCAGCTAATGTGAAAACAAATCACAAAAACTGCCATCGAGCAATCAAGGCCTCCATGCCGGAACCAACCGCGCGTTGCAGATGTGTATTTTAATTTTTATTTATTTACTCTGACGACTATAAGTCTACTCTATTACACAATATCAATATTAAGTTGTTATTTAGACTTAAACGAATGATAATGAGTATTAGGGGTCGACCATAAATTACGTTTAACATTTCAAGACCCCCCCCCCCCCCCCTACGTCACGCTTTTCCCCATCTCTTTAACACGGGCTGTCACGTTTGACTAGATCCCCCCTCTTCATAAGCGTGACGTAATTTATGGATGACCCCTAATGACGATTCAGCGCTTTCTCATAAGTACCTAAGCAAAGTTTACAGTTTTCTCATATCTTATTACTATTGTCAATTAAAAACACTTGAACATAAATATCGCGAACGGACTCCATTATATCTGGAATGGAAATCCCTAAATAATAATGGAGGTCAGAACAGAACCATTGTGTCACTGATATGGCGTGTGAACTAGGTCTTAATTTTAATGCTGCTTGGTTCACAATGTAAAATTGTGTACTACACCTTATGTGTACATATACCCACCTATGTGTAAATTAAATACACATAGGTGGGTCAAACTCACAACAAAACTAAAAGTTGTCTCTCATGTGGTCAAAATTACATACAATACTTAGGTATGGTTACAATTTAGGTATGTTTTCTTTGGCCATGCCAAAACATGGCCAAACCCCGTATATTCGGATGTAAACTGGGTCGAAAAATTTGGACTACAGACTCTTAGCCGTCATTGTTTGCGAACCTCATTCTGACTTTGGCCCAGGTCACTTAATTAGTAGTATTTCGATACCGATCAAGATTAGCTCTTGATAAACGTATATATTTCTTTAAATTATATTGATAAGCTCATGCTTACCATAATTACCGTTATTCTCGCAATCATTTTGCAGTTCATATGAGAGAATGAGGGTGTTTATGTCATCGATCAATAGAAAAAAGTGGCCAGCCAGGAGTCCTTTACGGTTTATGCAACACTTAAGAAGTCGGTTAAGCTTCTTCAATCACTTATACGTATTGCCTTTAGACACCGTTTGGTAACCTTCATTATAATTAAATATTAACTATACAATTTTACTCGTGGATGGCACCTATGCCAATACTAAATAATAGTTTAATGTCCTGCTGTTCCAACGACACAGCTGTACGTGTCCCGGCTGCATTACTCTACGAAGGTTGAGGAGATCGTAGAGTATATCCTAGTGAAGGCCAGTATTACCCTGAGGGTCGAGTGGTTGGAGTCCCGCCACAACGTCAACTTTACGTCCTTTGTGGTGCGGGTGCCGAACGATCATCTGTCGACCTTCATGAAGCAGGAATTCTGGTCGAAGGGAGCCGCTTTCCGTCGTTTTCGCGAACGGTTACTGGACACCCCGAAACTAGGTCACACGTCGCCGAAGTACAGTCCCCGGCCAAAAAGATTGCACATCGGTCCTTGGAAAGAGACTCGGCTAATTTCGGCTTCATAGAGCGTTGTCACACACTACCTATGTGACGTTCGTCAGTCGTTGTACAGCTCTTGTAGGGTACACACGCATTTAGTTGAAAATATATAATATAGAGTTGTTGAAACCCTTCGACTTTAAATTGTACGATGGCATCTTTAGGAAAAACAGGAATACCTTTAGGAGGTCAGTCACTCGTAATTATTTACAACGTTTATAATTATTTTACAACCGAAGCCGATATATTAAAAAAAATGAGGATGACAATGTAAGTTATTCAAAAAGATTCAAGGGCGAGTTGCTAATGCCACTGGAATTTCAAAACGAACTTTAAACAATATATTAAACAAAGTCAGTACTGCGACATCTTCCACTTCAGTTAAGTTCACCACTCCGAAAAAAGGGAGTCCAAAAAGGCAATTTAGATATGGAAAATTTTGATTATGATGTTGTTACACTGAGAGACTAGTAATAAATACGGCTGATAGTGAGAATAATATTGACCTCATTGAGAGCACAGAGAGTGAAATGGAAGGGGTTGAGAATTTTTGAAATTTTTGGTTTACAATACTTATTGAAAAAATTGGTCTATTTTATTTTATTTCAAATTAATACACAATTAAACTACCCTTTTTTTGGTAGTTGCAATAACTCTATAGATATTCAAAGTTTACATGTCATCGATTTGACGTAAACTAATTAAGTCCATAAAGTGCAGTATTTATTTGAAATGAAACAACACTTAATAAATACGATGATTGATGAACAGCCAGCGGTCGGAAATCTTCGTCAACAGCCAAATGTCTCTTTCCAAAGACCGATGTGCAATCTTTTTGGCCGGGTACTGTAACGTGCTAATTTTATTGTTTTAATGTTGTTTTTTGTCTGATGCCTGATGTAGCCATGAGCCTATGCAGCCTGAAATAAATGGTTCTATTCTATTCTAATGTGACGTGACCTACCTGTTGGCAGGTGATAAAGAGCGCAGTCCACACGAATATCCCGGCTATGATCTGTGCCGCTTGCGTCTGCAGAAACATCGGCTGCTGGAGGGGCTCCAGCAGACTGTGTGTCTCCATTGGTTGAGTCGTGATGTTGATCGTTTCAGTCGTCATCCTGAAACAACATAATCATGTAATAACACTAAACTGGTTTACAAAAATACCTTTTTAACACTTCGATTAGTGCAAATGCGCGTCTTTACACTTTTCAGTGATGATTAAAAATAAAATCAAACTGCACCCTGCTTCTCTAGTTACACCAGTACAGTGGCGATTATACATTTACAGTAATGTATACAATTTTTTTTTATAAAAATAGTAATAAAGGTTTGCACTCGCAATAATCAAAGTGTAATCTACCCAATGTATTAGCTAAGCCCTAGATTCTGCATATTTCCGAACCTAAAATTACCACAAAAGACAAAAAGTTACATGCAGGCTACTTTTTAGTTAATAAATATAGAATAAAGAAAACCTGCACCCTGCTTCTCCACCATTTACTCACACCAGTACGGCGGCAATAATCTTATTCTATTAAGTAGGCATTCAAAAATAGTAAACAAAAGTCAGATCATATGACTTGGTTAATTATTCAAGTTAATTGCTTAATCTATCATATTTGCGGTCTCATATTCCTAGATGGAAGATTGGCTGCATACCGTAATTGTGTAGTTTCATTTGTTTACCTTATTTCAAATAGTTATTGCAAAGTATGCACTGGTGACGTTTGACAAAACAAGGTAAAAAAGGAAACTACAAAGGGGGAAGTCAGTTTTGCCATTAAGAAAGCAGGATCAAAGATGACCTGGTGTCTGTGCATGTTTTTTTAATTTAGCTTGATTATTAAGTGAAATCAAATGAAAATCTTAAATTTAGAACCCAATGTGCATGATGAATTTATAAAGTATAAACTATGACATTTCATCATGACACCTTTTTGGAGATATTTAAATTTTTTTTTAAATAAATATAGCTTTCATTGTGTATTATTTTTATGCTAAGAATTTGAATGACTCTACATCTGGGAATTTTAAAATTCAAATTAAAATTTTAAACTTTTAAATTAAATTTTTGATGTAGTTTTTTTAATGCCTGCTATTACAAAAGATGTCTGTTGTCCATCAGTTTCACTTCAGACCTCATGACTAAAAGGCACATTTAAACTGTCAGGAAACTATGGCATCAACATTGTATAATATAATATTAGTGATGGTTTAAAATATTATTCTAGCTTATTAATATCAAAGCATTGAATGACAACAATGCACTTGTTTAATTTCTAAATACAATAGCAGCATTCATTCATAACAACAATTTAGAAATAATAACAATTAGCCCTAAGAGTTTTGCTAACCAACATGTCCGTTTTTTTTCTTAATTATTACTTTATTGTATTTTCATTTCATTTTATTTATAGTCTATAAGCTTGGGATATAGAGTTAGAAATAAATATTACATTTCGATTGCATAAGAGATGTGATTTTAAGATGGACTTATTATCACTTATATAGAGAATTCTCACCAATGCAGACTAGAATTTTTAAATACACAAAATATCGCATAGCAATCTCCTAGGTTTTTTTTCTTGAGTGAGTTTAATTTGGGTTATGTCTCTATTCGTAAACATTCACTTATTGGTGCTAACACCCTATTTAATTTATGAATCTTTGTTGTTCACAATAAATGTATGAATTGAATTGCATTGAATTGGTATTTTATTAAACACTTAACAAACTGGAACAAATTACCTTGCTACTCCGCGAAACCAAGCGGAGTGGAGTTTTGGTTTCGCGGAGTAGCAAGGTAATTTGTTCCAGTTTGTTGATATGGACCTCCGCAAAGTAACGCCTGAATCTATTAATTATTAAACACTTGTTGACAATCTTATTTAAAAAAAAATAATGGCAATGGTGCAGAATAATAACAACCTTCATGTGCATACCATTCAATGTTACCTGCTTGTTGAGGGATATAAAAGTTCGCATTTATCGAGATAAAAGCAGAGGGTCTTCTGTACTTGTATGAATGTCTACTCAGTGACAATAAGCAGTTAACATAAAATCCCCGGGAAAAAAAACCTTTTATTTCTTAAAAAATACGATAAAACACAGATTACAACACAACAATTGAAAACAATACGAAAACTACAATTAGTAAATGAAATTTTAATCAAATAACCACCACTCAAATAAGCTCCACTCCTGGCCCAAAGATGCCCATCACAGTTACCACGTTGAACTGCAATAGACAGTCTCCCGGAAAGCTTTATAATCAAAACCTATTAAACATAATCTGACTCCATTACTAGTAATATGATTTTCATTTTAAACCTGTACAAAACCAATTAAAGTGGAAGAATAATTAAATATCAATATTACCGATATGTCAATTCAAAGAATTATCTCTTATCTATAATATTACTCATGTCAGAAGTAGGTGGTTGAATGATAAGATTTAATGTTTAAACTCGGCTTAAAAGACAGGGAAATAAATAATTCAAAGATTTAGGTGTTATTTCATGGTCCAGTCAGCCTCAGAAGTAACTAAACACTTAAAAGCCTTGTCATAGTAACATATGAAATTAGAGTTGCTCGAATTTGTCACATTACTGACTACGACAAGGTTATAAAATGTTCAGCTACGTCTGAGGCTGACCGTACCATGGTACATAAAACAAATGAGAACACTAGTACACTAATACTAATAATACTATACTAATTTATGAAAACAGTGTTACATGTAAAAATATAGCACTGTTTTTGCAGAGTAGCAAGGTAAATAATTCCCATTAATTTTTAGGGAAAATAAATGATTGGTGTCCACAGGCCTGGTGCACTTTGCACTTTAAGCATGAAGCTACAAGTATATAGGCACATCCCCTTTAGCAGAGTATATTTAATGAATTTCGGTGCATGTTTATAAATATTAGTTGTCTAATAGAAAAAACTCTGTCTGTACTTGCGCAAATATTAATTCTATGGTGTTGGTTAAAACCATTTGTTTTTTTTTAACTATGACATAATACAAGTAGCAGAAATCAGTATCATGGCTTTGTGGGAGGGATTTCAATTGAATATTTATTTATTGAATAAACAATAAGCCATTATTCATTATTACTATCCTTATGTTTGTTAGTCTGTGATTCTATATTTGTGTATGTATGTATGTATGTAAATTCTTTATTGTACAAAAAAATATATATAAATGACAAAAAGAAATTAAAGAATTGGAAATTGAAGAATTTGTGCTCAAACAGTTATGTAAAACAGTAAAAAAAATTAAATCCAGGCACTTTATAAATAGGTTGTCCTATCTGAGGGATGCCAAGGTATCCACAGGCATGCTTATAAATTTCAATTAGGGTTTGAAAGGATAATTATCATTGATAAGAAGTGTGTTGATAATTACTGTCAAAAAATGTGCATTCAACAATTATCAATTCATAATTTGTTTACATGAGCAAGTGAAGGGTTCAACACAGACTTCCAATGGGTTTCCCAATTAGATAATCTTTCATTCAGATCAGATTTTCATAACAGTATCAATGATACTGTATCATTCAATATTTTTTAGGCTTTAGACTTTAGTGTGAGATTTTTTGCATCAAAATAAAAAAAAAAACATCTGGTAGTGATGATGTTTATCTGATAATTAATTACCTAGTACTTATCCAACTATTTATAGTGAATGTGCGGAGGATGATAGATAATTGTCAATTATCAAGAAGTGTAATAATCTTGATAATTTCGAATGGTGTTGGAATTTCTGGTTTCAAGGGGTCCTTAACAATAATAATTTATCCTTTATAGCTTATTTCATAACCACAGCCATTATTATCCATTACAAATATGTCAATAATTATACTGTCATCTCTCTATCTACCATCCACTCCATTACCCTTAATTACACTTTAAATTAATATTAATTCAACTCCTTTGGTTAAATTCCAAAAATTTCCAAGATATCATTAACAAGATTAGGTAAATAGAAATAGTGGCAACATCAGATATTAGGAAACTAGGTTAAAGTTTGATAGCAAACATTGTAATACTTTAAACTATTTGCAAGTGGAAACCCATCTTAATCAGAAACTTGACTTGAAATGTATAATAAAATAATGAACCATAAAATAACAAGTAGAGGACGTCATATAACTCAATTCAATATGTGAACGACCACCTGAACAAACAAACATTGATGTTTTCTTGTTTCATAAAACCACACTGAAAGAATGGTAGAAGTCAATTCTTTTTAATAAATTGACTTTCCTATTTGATTTCATAGGTAATCCTCAGTACTATTACTTGTTTAAATAATGTGGTGAAAATATATTGTTGCTTACAACATTCATTCAATATGGTCTTTAAACGTCAACTCCAGTATGAATACTTTAAAGAAAAAAGTCTTAATTAATCGTCAAGATCCGGTTGTAGGTAGTCTCGATGTTTAATCGTATTTATAGTTTTAAGATAGATACGAGCATGATAAATGTGCAAACCGAAAATATCAAGTGAATAGTTATAGTACCAGATTGAGCAAGGCTTCTGCAATAACAACAACATGCCCGTATCGAGAAAGGAGCTTTAAGCTGGAGGTCACACGTCTTGACATTTTCTTGTTTAGGGTACTCCACACAAGAGAGTGAAGGGCGATTACGATTAGTTCCGTTAGTGACGCACAACACTGTTGCAGTGTTGATGACTAGATCAGGGTCTCTAGGGTTTTAGGAGTTCTTCAAGGTTTACCTGTATGATGTTAAATCCACGTCTTCTAACTACTTCAGTTCCGTTTTCCTTCTAGCAGATGTCATTCGTAATCAACACAGCACATATTGTTCACACCACTGTATACACAATCTCATCGATTTTCTTCTCGATGATACCTTAAAGCTTTACAATACACAACGAGAACAATCTCATGTGTCACTAGCAAAACACAAAAGAAAAACGTAAACTTCCTCAGTTTCTTCGCGTATTCACAATAAATAAAGAACCATACGACTATTCGCTTTTCTGCAATCGTTCCATAACTGCCATAGACAATAAGAAAACTTGTAGTCTCGAACTGTTTAAGGTATAAATAAAATTGCCGTTAAGTGGGAACTTGTAATTTTCTTAACTCTGAAAATGTTCCCTAAAATCTAAATTTACTTGAATTTAAAGTAACCAAAAATATTTAAATGTCAGAGTGTAAATATCATTTATTTTTCTTTTAAATTATTGTGTGAAATTAACGTGAAACATGATTGCTTGCAAAGCGTGGCAGAGCGCTTTAATTCTTCGGTGATTTCTTTTTGCATATTTTTGCTGGCAAGTATGATGCTTTCGTAATCAGATCAAACCATAGACAATTAACAAACTGAAATGAAAATGTCCGTCTAATGATACGTTTTATCTTTATTTTGTGACTGTAGTAATCGTGGCTCGCGATGATAAATATTTTCCTGAATAGTGCGTAGAATCCTAAAAGCATACAATATTATCAAAATGATTGTCCAAGAACCTATACAGGTAGGCCCAAAACCACCTTCCAGTAACTGTCAAGGTGTTCCTATCTTAGATATTTTACATACAAACACCGTTTTATTCCACAGGTTATCGTTTGGGATTGCTTAAACAATTATGAATTTGACAACGCTATATTCTTGGCCGAAAGATTACATGCTGAAGGTAAAAAAATCCAATTGATTTTCTTCACTTCTGTCAGATTTCATACTTCTAATTTTGGTTTAAAATTAGTAATATTACCAACTACCTGTGATGATAATTTTATCGATAACTTACTTGATATTCTATACGAATACTTTGTTATATCTTTCGCAATCTAAAATATAGTGCTTGCTAAGTGTGCAACCCAGTTAATAACAGTAAACTTGTTTTTCAGTTGGTTCAGAAGAAACAGCTTTCCTATTGGGAACATGTTACTACAGATGTGCGCGGCTTAATGAGGCTCACCATTTGCTACAAAACATACCGCTGACAATACCCCAAGCTAGGTTTTTACTAGCAAAATGTTCTATAGAGTTAAAAAAGTGAGTTTAACAATGTACTATTTACATAATGCGCTTGCCTAACTTGATTTTCACTTGTGTCATACTCTAATTGCAGTGTGTATCGGAAATTTAATAATGGTTCTTTTTTATTTTAGTTACAAAGATGCAGAAGTGGTTTTGGGGTCTAACATTGAGATTGTAGCTTCTGAATTTGGAGAGCAAGCCCCATACGCCTTGCAACTTCTTGCCCACATCTACAACATAACGGAGAGGAGGAGTAAAGCCACAGATGCATTACGGAAAGCTCTCTCACTGAACCCGTTTATGTGGAGTTCTTTTGTTGATTTGTGTAATTTGGGGGAGAAAGTGGACCCACACCAAGTATTCCAAATGAACAACACTGACTTTTCATTTGGTGTGACAACATTTGTAAATCTAGTCAACAATTCTGAAAATATTTCATTTGTTAATAGTAACATTCCCAATAATACTAATATGAGTATGAGTGCTAATGTGACTCCGATGAATGTGGCTCCTCGGAGCCCTATGACAATGTCCTCCAGCATTACTCCAGAGGCTCAAGCTCCTGTAAAACGTATGCACAGTGTCTTCAGTGGTTTAGCTCCCATATCATTTTCCCCATCATTTGGTATGTTACCAATGGAAGAATCTCCTGTCTTGTATACTCCAACACTTACAGACTCAAATGAGCAAAAAGCCATACCTAAGATAGTTAACTCCCTTAGAGCACAAATGGGACAACTCAAAGATGCAGTATTTAGTCCTACACCCCGATGCACCCTGGGGCCGGCGCCGCGAAGGTCTTCTAGATTGTTCAGTAATAACAGTAGTTATTCAGTCAAAGAAAACAACAAATCCCCTAGCAGAAAATTTGTAGCACCTAAAAGCCCTTCAAGAAAAAATAAACAGCGTACAGCTAAGAATAACATTAAGACTAACTCTGTTGAAACCAATGAAAGATCCAAGTCTATGGAGACTGTTACACCAACACTGACACCAAAGAGCACAAATGGAGTTGCATTATTAAACTTAATGAGAGAACTGGGAGATGCATACAAGGCACTTGCTTTTTTAGATTGTAAAAATGCAATAAAGTTATTTCAAGATATACCTGCCAAACAATTAGCCTCACCGTGGGTTCAAACTATGATTGCACGAGCTCACTATGAGTTGGCGCAGTATGACGCAGCAGCTAAAATATTTGCAGAAATAAGGAAGACACACCCTTGTCGGACAGAAGGAATGGACATCTACAGCACATGCCTGTGGCATTTACAGCGGGAGGCACAGTTGTCTGCGTTGGCTCAGGAATTAGTTGAAATGGACAGGAGCGATCCAATTGCTTGGCTAGTATCTGGCAACTGCTTTTCTCTTCATAAAGAGAGAGAAACTGCTCTCAAATTCTTTAAAAGAGCTGTTCAAATGGACCCTTACGCCTCTTACGCTCACGCCTTGCTGGGACATGAGTATGCAGTGGCAGAAGAAACTGACAAAGCTCTAGCTAGCTTCAGGACTGCTGTTAGTATTGACCCCCGTAACTACGTGGCGTGGTTCGGGATAGCGACGGTGTACGCGCGGCAGGAACGATGGAAAGCGTCTGAGGTTCATATTCGCCGAGCTTTGACAATACATCCTCATTCTGGAGTGCTAAGATGTCAACTAGGGCTTGCTCAGGCAGCTTTAGGCAAAATGGACAGAGCCCTTTCAACTCTGGAGCGTGCTGTGGCCTTAGACACTGAGAACCCACTTTGTCGGTTCCACAGAGCATCCGTGTTGTTGCGAGCAGGGAGACCGCAAGACGCGCTGGCGGACCTTCACCATTTGAAAGATATCGCCCCTAGAGAGTCATTAGTTTATTATTTACTTGGAAAAGTTCACAATGAACTTGGCAATAAACACTTAGCTCTTATGCACTTTAGCTGGGCGACTGACTTAGATCCCAAAGGCACTGGTGGACATATTAAAGAGGGATTTGATCCTTCAAAGCAAGAGGACCCACCAGAGAGAGCAACCTAGGCTGTCGGTCGATTACCGCCGACGGAGGAGCGATTGCCGCGCGGCTCGCGCTCGACTGACCCTGTAAATATCGCGCGCACCTACCGAGCTCTCTGTCGACACCAAATCTTCCAAATATAGCTTTACGGAACTCGCTGGGTGCGTGGTGGCATTTAACTGCTATAGTAGTTAGGGCGTATGTGGATTTGTTTATATGTATAGAATAAGTTGTGGATATTCCTAATGTTGTCCTAGTTTATTAAATAACGTGTATAGCAAATTTAACTCATAAAAGTTAACAAATAGAATTTATAAAAGATGCTTTTGAAAGATCGATGAGAATCAGGGACTTGATCTCAATAAAGTTTTTAAATCGACCCATTTCCTTTCTATGAAAATCTAATTCTGATGCAAATATTTTTTTATTTATTATTGCCATAAAATTCGTGATACCGATGACATAGTATTGCAACGTTTGTATGGAGTTTGTTTGAGACGGTTTGTGATGTACCTCCTTTTGTACAGAGTCGTGGTTAGAGAGATGGCCAGCTCATGTAGTTTGTAGAAATTGAATCTTTATGTCGAGAACCGCTGGCGGTGTTCCAATTATGTCTAATGCCGATGAATAGGACCCTAATAATTGTAAGTAACCAACACGAATATGAAGCTATGCATGTAGATACTTATCGCCACTACGCGCACGCGTTAGCACGATGCACATAAAATGACTAAGGCCGACGCAATTGGATAACGCGTGATACTATAGGTTTTTTTTTATAATTATGTATAGTTATGTTTAGCAAACTCGATCAGAGAGGGCCCGAAAACGTTATGATACAGAATCAATTCTTAGTCGGAGGGTATTAAAGTATGCCAGCATCTTAGTTCATAGTGCATGAAAATATTTCGCGTCTTCTCTTTGCGTTTGTGCGATAACAAATTAACTATAACTGTCATTTCGAATCATCACTCGACAGACCCGTTTAAACCACCTCTAATTATGTGTATGAATTTAAATAAATAGAACTGATGTAATATTAGTGATGCGTTTTATTAAAACAACTTAGGTATTTGGATACAAGCGTTTAATAGAGTGAAGACTGTATTTTGACATTTCGGATTCTTATAACTAGCTTTCTGAGAACACTATGGAATCATCTACGTAAACTTCTGCAAGATGGAGTCCAGAGCTTTTCTGACGGTAGGATCGTTGAGCAGTTTGCTCTGCGCGGGCGCGGCGGCGGGCGGCGCGGGCGCGGGCGCAGGCTCGCTGGCCGCGAGCGCCTTCTTGTCGTTGAGGATGTTGAGGATCCGCTGCTGCAGGTCCACCTGCGTCTTGCTGCTGGCCGCGGGCAGCGGCTCGCCCAGCTCTATTTTTATTTGCTGCTCTTTGCGCTCCTGGAAACGATAACGTCATCAATTGTCACTGTTCCTTCATTTGAATTTTAACCAAACTCAATTCTGAGCCAATGTAGAACCTTGTCACAATTAATAATAGAGATTTACTATGAAAATTAATTTCATTATAATATTGATGTGTGATCCATAATTCAGTTTGGTTGACTGTAAATGGCGCAGGTTACCTTACATCATCAGCTTAAAACAGGTTCACTAGTGTCAGATTTAATGCATAAACCAGGTTGAAAATCGAGATTAAAGGATATTGACTTGGCAAGTCCGCCTAATTCTATTTATCGGGCTGGGGTTTCGACTTTAGCTTAACACGTTAATTGCAAACGTAGGGTTAACCTTATTTTACCAATTAACAATTTTCAACGCCGACGATGCATAGGAAAGTCCTCACTGACGCGCCACGTCATTATGTCAATCGCGAACTTGAACCGTAAGTGTAGTCACGTAAGTCGCAGTTACCCGAGTCAAATAATGGATATTTTGACAAAAAACAAGTAAAAATACAAGGATAAAGTGTGGGTATAAAACGGTAATTAATGGGACCATACTCATTGTTCAAAATTGCGTGATTACAGAGTGATAATGGTAAATAAGTTTGGCCATTTCCGTTGAACCCGACTAGGGCCGGTGGCGTGATGGTCAGCGTTTAAAAAATGGCTGCATCAAAAGTCGAACAAAAAGTACAATAAATCGACAATCGCTCGCGTTGTCGGTCTGTCCCACCGACAGCGCTGCTGTCAATACTATTATTTTGTAAAAAAATACAATTTGCAACGAAACGTAATAAATTATTATTTTATGCAGTTAAACGTAACATTGAAAATCCAATGACTGTGAATGGTAAACTAATAATTTGCATTTGCAACATTGGAGTCAACCTGTATTCTCATGTCGAGCCGTTTTTCTGCTGTCATTTAGTATGACACTGTACATCCATGCATTATAATATCATTGTGGGCACTATGAGGAATTCCTGTGGACTGTATAAATAAAGATGGAAAAATTAGAATTATGCTAATTTAATGAATAAAATGGATATACATGAATATGGGTGAACCTCGTGGCAGCAGCCTCAGCGGATGGCGAACTACTGACTCCAAAAACTCTTCGAGCTGGGCTGCTGTTACGAGGTCTTACAATGGCCAGTAATATAAATATACATCGATACAAAAGGAAAGAGGCCTGCTTGTCCTTCACAGGCACGTTGGCCCTGCAGGTTTAAGCGTTCGTGGCGTTCAAAGGGTTAGGGCACGACTCGTATCAGCTGACGCCAGCACTGACCTGCAGGTACTCGATGACCTTGTCGTACTGCAGGCCGGTGAGCGAGCGGCCGTCGGCGAGCTGGCCGAGCAGCGCGTACACCGCCTCGCGGCCCGTCGGCCCGCCGCGCTGCACTTCCTGGAAGTTGCGCGAGAGCAACTGCAGCGCGTCTTCAAGAGGCATGTTGCGGTGCTCTGAAAACGACAAAACAATGGGGTTGGAGAACTTAGCGGACCCGTTCCATCTAGACTTCTACACTAGTATTATAAAGAGGTCAACTTTGTTTGTTTGTTAGTTAGTATGAAGAGGGTAAACTCTGGAACTACTGAACCGATTTTAAAAGCTACACTATCCCTGACGTACTAATTTTACGAGAACGAAGTCGCGCGCATCCGCTATTCTTTATAACTTAAAACAATTTTGATTCGAACACGAAAAATGAATGAATGAATGGCCTCCTTCATGAGAAATTGAGAAGCTATCATAGGCCTGTCACTTTGATCATCAAGTGACTTCGCCTGGGTCTCAAAATGACAGGCAGTGCTGTAAATTAGCTTTAGTTTCTAGTTTTAAGTAGGTATTTATTCGAATTTTATGTGCTGTGGACCTGGACATGGATAGTTCTGGATTAAAGTTATTTCATTTCATATAAAAAGCTGGAAGGTATCATTTTTCGAACATAGGTTAAAAGTTTCCCGAAAAAGGGTTTTCAATATACTCATTACGCTGCCTATGAGCATGAGAACTGAAAAGGGCCGCAATGTCGGGATTTACAGCTTCGTTGCAATACACGCGATGCAAACCATCAGTTTTTATTAAGTACAAGAAACAATTTACTGACCTTGTGGCAAACCATGTAGTATAGTGAGCGTGAGGGATCTATGTTCCTGGTTAAGCGGCATTACTAGTATGGCGTACAGGCACCCTCGCGACGCAATGTTCCCCAACACTTTGCCAATCGGTACGTCTTCCATGGGGAATAGGAGGTCAACCACGATCCCAAGGCGTTTCAGCCGCCCTTCTATGTATTCTGCATACTCGCTGAAGATTGAAAACATAATGGATTAAGATTGGACGCGGACTAGGTATTATAAATATCCTCTAGACTCCGTATCGCAAGGCGTCACCGCTAGCCAAGTAAAAATGGATCAATCACGTATTTGAAGTAGAATTGTTATTGTTGCGGAGAGCTCATAATGACCATGGACTGGTCGGAAACATGTCAGGCGTCAACTAGACTTTTAATACGTTAATGATCCCTTTTACTTTAACATCATCACACGATAGCCTTCTTTTAAAATTATCACATAAAAAAAACTTCACAAACACTTTGTTAAATACATAACACAAATATAAAGACACTTGGCCGGTTTTTATACTTACGTGAGAGCTTTAGAGACGACAATAATTTCGCAGTCGTTCCTCTCGCTGACGGGAACGGCGCGCGGGTACTCCGGCGGCGCCGGGGCGTAGCGGTCGCGCACGTCGCGCTCGAAGCCGCGGGGCTCCGCCCAGTCGCCTGCCACATCACGTCATCAACTTAAACTACATGAAAACCATGCAGCAGAAATGGTCACTTGCGTATTTGAAAGCTATAGATATCGCGCCCTGCGGCGCAGAAATTAACTTTAGAAACAGGTCTGAGGTGAAGTCATAAGTGAACAACATGACGCCTTAAGGCCAGGGCACACACGTTGCGTATGTTAACAGCTTCAGCTAGCTTTGTAGAGCTGCATATGCATCCGGTGTGGCTCGGCCTTTAACACAATCACCAACCAACGTAGTTAGAAAATACCGCTTACTACTCCAAAACCATCCAAATGAGCTGGCATCTCAGTTAACACAGCAAAGATATGAAAACAGGCTAAAATGAAAGCCCAAACTATAGTCATTGAAGACGTTAGTAACACGAGTTGCTGCCTGGACTAAAGGACTGAAGGATACCATCTTCATGCATAATCCTATCTTCTCTAACTTACACCTAGGGAAGGTTTAATCATCAATGGGATAAGGACTTAAATCTGATGTTGCTGCTGACTTTTATGCTAATGTTGACGTTTCGTTTAAACACCGGTTAGGAACTATAAACCTTACGTGATCTGATATGATTTCATCAATTTCTAAAGGGCATATGGAATGGCTAAACCACTTAATGTATTCATTGGAGTTAGGTTTTATGATAACGAACTTTGTCCTTATTAAGTAGGTATATCTAAACTTACCCCTTCGCCGTAACAACGCTTTTAAAGAAAATAATAATTACACAATGAAATAAAACATTTTGCGGGTGATAGGACCTTGTGCAAGGTCAGTCCGGATCGCTACCACCATCTTGTTCGCTAATCCTGCCGCTAAGCAGCAGTGCTTGCACTGTTGTATTCCGGCGTGGAGAGCAAGACAGCCGGTGTAATTACTAGCACAAGAGGTATTCCATCTTAGCCCTCTGGGTTGGCAACGCATCTGCACTCTCTTTGTTGTTGCAGGTGTCTATAGGCGGTGGTGCTCACTTACCATCAGGTGACCCACTTGCTTGTTTTCCTTCCTATGTTGTATATAAAAAAAAACAAATGTGTCAAGCTCTACTTTACATGTAATATAATAATAAGAATTATAAAGCAAAATATATGAAGGCTGCCTCACTATCACATACTTTTCTATAAGCAATATATATTGACAACTGATTATTGCAAAAACAAAATTAATGTAAACATACCTAAATCAAGCAACCAAGGTAGCAACAGCCTTGGCTGTAGTAAATTTATGTGAGTTGTGTCAAATCGAAAAACAATCATAAAAACTTTATAATTGTTTAACTTAATTTCTTAGATTGATGACTAATTGTAAAATTGAATATGTGAAGTTGTATGGAAATGATAAGTACTGCCCAGGAGAGTGATTATCAAAGCGCAGCAGCGACGAGCTCGACGCTGGGGCAGCGCCCGGTCTTGCTCTAACGCACTAGTTCAAGTGAGCGAGACAGGGCGATGCGCCGACGTCGAGTACGACGCTGATGCGCTTAGAGAATAACAACCCATTATGGCACAGAAATAGGGTGCCTAGCTGTCCTGTATTTTACAGGATGTCCCGTTTTTCAGCTATCATTTTGGCCGTGTCCTGTATTTAAATAAGAGAAATACAGGACCATACAAGTCATACCATGCCATACCAATCATTTCATAAACGTGCTGTATTTTTCTTTAAATCCTGTAATTTAAGATCACATGTACTGTAAAATGAGCACACTGGGTTGGTCACCCTACACAGAAGCTGGCTCACCTCTGCCCCCGGCGCCGGCGGGCGAGCGGTCCCGGAAGCCGGGCGCGCCGCGGCCCCGCGCGCCGCGCCCGCGCCCGCGCGCCCCGCGGCCGCGCGGGCCCCCGCCGCCGCGCTCATTGCGGCTCTCGTTCCAGCTGTTGTTGCTGTAACTGTTGTCTTCGTAGTCGTCCTCTCTGTAGTTATTTCCTGGAAGAAAATTGACTTTGTGTGAACGAAATATTTGACATAGCTATATTAGCTATTTCTTGTGTGGGAATTTATGAAACAACATAATTTCGCCTAAAGGATTGGTCATACTGAACGCAGTTGGTGTCCTTAGGCCTGCAAGAAGGATCCTGGTCATATTATGTGTGCATATCAGTTAGGCGCGGATCCACCATTGTGAGCACGGTGGGCATATGTACAAAACCCTAATTGAGAAAATTTGTGGGAATGCAAAAAATCGATTGTGAGCAAATTCATAATCCTTCACGCATTTGATCCATTTACAGTTGGCCGTGCCCACAATCTTTTTTGAGAGCTGGATCGGACGCACCTGACATCAGTTGCATTTTATTTATGTTTAAAATATTTGTCACAATTGACAAGGCCTCTCTTATAAAAATGTGATGAAATTTAAGAATGTAATATGCACGTACAGAAAGATTGCTAATTGCCAGCAGGATGAGGAGAGAATTTTTTGTGCTAGCTGAGCTACTTAACATTAGGGGTTATAAATGTTATTATTGTTAAATTATTATTGATGAAAATTGTTTGTTAAGATGCACTTTCGTTCATCAGTATTGTATTAGGAATCCCAAAGGTCTCACTGAAATTCAGCGTCTCGGTTTACCAAGGCAGTATGCTGAGTGGGGTCCTTTTTGATTCTGTTCAGCATAATGTTTTGTTTTTTGTATTCTGCCCGTTTTGTGTGTATTTGTATGTTTTATGTTGATTTTAATATAATTATATTTTTCAAGCATAATATAATTTTGCAAGATCCAATATTCTAGTATAATCAATCAATATTGTGTTTCGAAAGTGAAACCTTGTAAAGAATAAATGTATTTCATTATTATATCTCACCGCCTTTGTCACCAATGTAGTTCCCATAGTTGTCATAGGGCTCTTCACCACCATCATCGTTGTCCACGGGCAGATTGTCTATCAGCGCCACAGCCGGTGGCACGTCTGGTTGCACCACTACCACTTCTGTTACCCTGGCATTATGGCAAATGGAACATTTAGGGCCAAACAACACCAGATGCGTATGACGCGTGGGCAAAGTGGCTCCAACTAGCTTTGCTAAATATGCATCCGGTGTAGTTTGGCCATAGAGCATGTGAAATTATGGAATGTGATATACTACAATTTCAATGGTCTGCACACCAGACAGGTTGAAAGTAGTTGAGATCGGTTTCCATAATAGCTTTCTATTAAATTGTTAATTATCTCCAAAATTTCATACAAAACAGGGTTCGAAATTATCAAGATAATAACGAGCCGTGATAATTATCGAATAATTATCACCATTATTAAAATATCATTTTTTAAATTGTTTCATAAGAAATATCGATGGTTTATTGTCTCAAAACAAACAAAAATAACATTCGAGTTCACTTGACTTTACGTAACACCAACTGACATTTTTTGTGAATTGGGGGAATTCCCGTGTCGCGACTAGACGTGCGTTCGGATACACGCAACAAGTGCGGAAATACACGTTTGGATACTTAGAATATAGTTCTATTTCACGGGCGCAATTTTTTGTTATTATCAATTGATAATTATCAACCTGTTATTATCATGATAATTATCGTGATAATTATCATTGATAATTATCCTTTCGAACCCTGATACAAAAAAAGCAGAAACTTAAATAAAGAGAGTACCAATTCGACGGCAGCAACATATATGATTCTAACTGAATTACAGGAGAGCAAAATAACAGTACAAGTCTTCATAACTTTTACTCCGTGAAGATAACAATCTGAAACTTTACGCATATGATTATTTTTATACTTTATATCTATATTTAATATCACATTACTCAAGTTAATTGTAGTTTTTGAGAAAACGCAGATAGGCAGTTTGCCCATTGTACGTTGTTGCCGTCGAATTGATTGAAGTCATAATTATTTTATTTTTTTAACCATCAAGGGAACAGTTTATAAATGCCTTTTTGTGTCACAGTCTTACCTTGCTTTGTCAGGATTGCTTTGAGAAATTCTCACATTAATATTCTTTCCTTGGAAATTACTTCCATCAGCTTGTGCTATAGCTTGTTTGGCGCTTGCCTCTGTCTCGAACTGTACGAATCCAAAGTTCCTGTTCACGACGATCCCATTAATCTGGCCGTATTGTATGAAATGATCATATAAATCGTCAACCGTTGCGTTTTCTGTTATACCCCCGACGTATATTCGAAGATGAGAAGTCGCTCTATCTTTCATAGCATGCCTATCGAGAGTTAATTTGTCTGAAACATAAATACAAATACAATCGTAAAATGCCGAATGTTTTGCACTCGGATATCCAAATAATACGCCTACATACAAGTTGAGTCCGTCATCTTTAGAGAAATATAAATCCCAACTGTTTTACTCACCTGCCATGGTTTTGGGCACTATTTAGTCAAAAGTAGACAAAAATCAACACAACACAGCTAATGAGATATAAAATAAATGAGACTGGACGCGCTAGAGATGCCATTCAATGTCTGACAGTGACAGTGACAGTTAAACGTGGATTGCCATGCCAATATTAATAAAAAATGGAATAACAAGTTACTTTTTTCGGTTTTTTCACCTTTCACTGGAGTCACAGGAGTGATAGAATAGCGGTGTATAGAATTTAGTAAATATCATTACATAACATCGACGTTGAAAATCTGACATTTATTATTTGATATAACACTAAATATAATAAAACAATACATAAAAACTAGATATAAAGTAAACATTAATACTGAAATTATAAGTAAAATATATCAAAAGAAAGAAGGCCTCCTGGGCACCGAAGATACTGACAGCATTACCTCTCTGTATATTTAAGCTTATACGTTGTGCGAGGTAGCTGCCAGCTCTTCGGTCGCCTGTGACGTCGACCAGCCTCTTCGAGATCTCTTCAAAGAGGCCTAGTGCACTAGGACCCCATGGACCAAGGGTCTTAACTCCGAATGGAATAAAGTTATAGTCGGAGCCGAGACCCCTATAAGTTTGCGCTTGAGCTTTTCAGCCGCTTCAGCTGCTGCGCCTGCTTGAACCGAAGTTCCATGAAGGTGAGACGGGGCCAGAGTGTCTACACAGGTTGCATCCCACACTAGCACTCGTCCCAACTTCCACGGAACCAAGGTCATTCCGTCCGGTCTCTAGCCATCGTCTCTCGTGATGCCAGCTGGCTCTAAGAGAGCCGGCACATTTACGGTGGCAAGAGAGCGGCGGATAGTGTCGATAAGAAAATAAAATAAATAAAAAAACTGGCCAAGTGAGAGTCGGCCTCCGAGGATTCCGTTCAAATGTTCTTATACCTCTAAATTAGATGGCGCTAGGAGTCGCTATAATGCAACACTTTTTCTGAGATGTAACTAAAAATTTACGGTTTTCGGCTTTTTTTCCTTTATTTATGCTGTAAGACCTTGCTTCTTGCCAAATTTCATGGTTCTAGGTCAACGAAGAGTACCCTATAGGTTTTCGGGTTTGCAAATGTATGAAATACGTGGCATAAACGGCCGTATCTTTTGATTGCGTTGACTTAGAATTTTGATTTTTTCACGGCTCTAAGGGACTACAGACTTGAGTATTTGATATAAATTTCAACTCAATTACCTGCACGCGTTCTTGAGAAAAATGGTCTTGACAGACAGACAGGCGGGCAACAAAGCGATCCTATAAGGGTTCCGTTTTTCCATTTGAGGTACCGAACCCTGAAAACATGAACATGAATATTTAATAATGAACGATCGATTTTTTTCCATCGACCTAAGTTGCAAAAAACTAAAACTTCCGGCTTCCCAATATACTAGCAGCACTAAATAAGTTTTTTTTATTTTTTAAAATGATCCTAGACCGCAGCTGAATTTTTATTGGGTCACGTAAACCCGGCAGTTTTGTAGGCTGCTAAGACAGTTTTACAGTCGCCACTACTGAGGGGGGTAATTTTCATGCACTAGAGATTAAGTCACAATAGAGATATGTCAGTATCCTTATGAAATCTGTCACTAATGTGACATATCTCGATTGTGAGATGAGTCTCGATGATCGCCAGAATTGGGGACCTACAGCTGTCGACGAGTTCTGTCACCTTGACGTCTTTTCAAATTGTCAGACTCGTGACCATTTGAGGTTATGAATGTAAGAAAATGTTTTAGTTTTTAATTCGTCACAGTGATATCGTTATGCAATGTTAAATATTGCAAACACGCCAAAAATTTCGGTTTTATTTTTGGACGTGCATTTATTATTTATAGAAAAACCTTGTGACACTTAGAGACGCGCAATTAATTCAAACGTGAGTCTTTTTTTTCTTTTAAGAAAACTACTTACTTTCAGCTTCCCACAAGAATCAAATCATGACGAACTTTAGCATAGTTCGTCGGCCGAACTATTACAATAGTTTCTTTTGTAGAAAACATTAAGATATTGTTGTAAAACAGCGACATACTTATTAATGAATTTTACCTTTTCTTCTAGGTAATCAATCGTTAATTGGTAATGGCCATACGAAGATTCTTTTCTAAAGCTTATAGGACGTACAAGCAAGCTAAGGACGACGCATTTAGTCGCAAGAATCTGTTTTACACCAATGTCTTACTGTCTGTAGGGATATCTACCCTCGGTGATACGTTAGAGCAGACTTACGAGTTGACACGGAAAGAAATTGACGTGTATGACCCTAGCCGCACCGCGCACATGGCCCTCTCGGGGGGCACAGCTGGCGTCATATGTCACCATTGGTACAATTTTCTAGACCGCGTTATTGTGGGCAGAAGTTTCTACATGGTGATTAAAAAACTGATGCTAGACCAATTTATATGTTCACCGCTGATCATTTTGTCGTTTTTCGCCACTGTCGCCATATTCGAAGACAATCCTGTTGAAAACTTCACTGAAGAAGTTACGGATAAGTTTTGGATTCTTTATAAGGCTGAGTGGGTGGTGTGGCCCCCAGCACAGATTATAAATTTTTATTTATTACCAACTAAATACAGAGTTCTGTATGACAACACTATATCGCTTGGCTATGATGTATACACATCCAAAGTCAAGCACCAGCAATACAGGAAAAAAAGTGAAGAGCAGGAATAAAGAGTGACCAATAATTTAAATGTTTTTTCAAATGTCAGTAATAAATGTGCTCGCAAAGGTTTGTCTTTATCTCTTTAAAGTCAGATACATACTTTGTGGATTTAAAGATAGCAATATTTTTAATTGACAAGTTGATATCAGTCATTTTAATTTTGAAAAGAGTTGGAGTCATTGTAAACATTATTTTATTTAAAATAATTGGCACCAACAAGCTGAATCGATTGAAATGATCTGCATTAGGGTTTAATTTTTTGTTTATTTAATTTCAGTTCTAACGTAACATGAGGCCGAAAATTTTGGCGCTATGATGATAAGTAATTTTATTTTTGTTTATATTGCTAATAGCCAGTTCCTATAATCAAACAATGGATTGTGTTAAGCGTTGCAACATTTTCTATGGGAAATCAGTCAAATTGTTTCAATTGGTTTACCTACCAATGATCAGTAGTTGTTTGAATGTAGGAATGCAGCAATAATCATCAAATGAACAATAATTTTTAACTAGTTATGTTTTTTCTTTACAGATTATTAATAATGCAGACAGTTAGCATCTCATGGAAAAAGTTAGCTATGGCAGTTCGATGCTTAGGCCCTGCACTGAAGTTTAAAAAATTTGTAAATGTAGCATTTAGTAACAAATATCTGTTTTACACAAATGTAACAGTCTCTGTGACTTTGTCAGCATTCGGAGATGTCATGGAGCAGAAATACGAATTATATTGTAAAGATATTGAAAGATACGACGCTAGACGGACTGGTCATATGGCCGCGTCTGGAGCTGCGGTCGGCGTATTGTGTCACCATTGGTATAAAGTTTTAGATAAGTTTATCGTTGGAAAGACTGTTGATATGGTTGTAAAAAAACTTCTGCTTGATCAGTTTATTTTCTCGCCAATAATGATATTAACATTTTTCGGGAGCTTGGCACTCTTCGAAGACAATGCTTTGGAAAATTTCAAAGAAGAAGTGAGCACTAAATTTACTACCCTTTATAAAGCAGAGTGGATGGTATGGCCGCCAGCACAAGTTATAAATTTTTACTTTTTACCCACTAGATTCAGAGTTTTGTATGACAACACAATATCATTAGGGTATGATGTATACACATCTCAAGTTAAACATGGTAAAAAAACAGAATCGTCCTGACGTTAGCCATTATCAATATATAGTGAAATTTAAGTAATTTGATGTACTTATGTATGTCTAAGTCAATTTAAACATAACTCGAAAAGTAAGTTATTGCGTCTTCCAATCGAGTTACCAACAAAAAGCATAGCTGTGATAACTAGTAAATAAATATGATAAAATGCATATCTATTTATACATATTACTTATGCAATGTTTGTAATAGTTAATTTATTTGCGTTATATTAGCGTATCGTGGGCCAATAAAAATGTTTGTATATTTTTTTGGTGGTTTTATTTACAAAGTCTTGAGAAGTAGAAGCAAGTGTAAAGGGAGATATACATACATGGATTGCCAGTCTCTATACATTGAAGCGTAACTCGGACAATGCAACGCCATCTATTGCATCTTTCCTACGTTACGGACCATTAGAAACTCAACCCTTCCTTTTGGCTTTGCCGCAGTCGCGTAAAAAATAATTTTAAATGAATGTACAGTCAACCAGTTTAATTCATAGGCCACTGTAGAACGTTGTCGCATTGTGTCGTCGCCGGGATATTTATTCAGAAGTCATTATGATATTTATTGAGAAACGATTCTACAGTAACCTACCTATATGAATCACATTGGTTGGCTGTACCTACTGTTAATTAGGTGTTAAAAATGGTTCGTCAGCCTGAGAATTCCGCTGATTAGTTTTTAAATTGTTCAAAACGCTACTGACAACGGAGTCCTCAAATATTCTTTCCGGCCAGGATTCTGATCGTCTATTGTTTCTCAGCTCATTTATAACTGGCATATGGCTTGACCTAGGAGTACCGCGATGGGAGCGAAAAGACCTAGTTCTATTGCCCCCAGCCCCGAGGAGTGAAGTAAGAAGTTTGTCGAGCGTGGCTATGTCGTCTTTGTTGGTAGTGGCATGCCTGAAGCTCGAGCGGGGTGAAGTGAAACTAGATCGGCGGCTAGAACGCAGAGATACTGGCGTCCGGCATTGCATTCCAATTGTTCGGAATACCTGAAAAAGTATTACTTGGATTAATAACAAAATTAACGAGCGGGTCTGAACGTAGGTCAGATAGTTGGAGTTGTTCAAAACAAGAAATTGCGCAGGGTTATTTTCTTCTTCATCAGCCCGTATCCACCTGCTGCTGTCTACTGACAGTAGGCATTTTCCATTTCACACCATTGCTTCCGCTACTGAGCTTTCCACATCCATCCCTTACCGGCTACCACAACCAAATCGACTGACCATCTCATTAGCGGCCCACATTCTTACCAGTCCTGGGTCTCCACTCGATGACGAGGCTTGTTTTGCCACAAATATTCCAATATGACTTTGAAGATACCAAGTGTACGTATGTTGCAATGTTTTTTTCTAAATAAGTAACCTACCTCGTCTGCGTTGTGGCTTTGGTAGCTCATCCTCTTTACTTTTCTGTAAGTCTCATCATCCAGAGCCTCATGGACCGCAGATTCTAATTTGTCTTTGATTTCTTCATCAGATCCTTGATTAAGATCCTCTAAGACGAGTCTGTTAGAAAATAATTACAACTTATTCGTAACTTAAAGGGATCTAGTTAGGTAAGAGTTAGGTATAATGAGCATTATTCTTTATTGCCTATTATGAGCAAAACCTTTAACTTACTAAATACATTAAATTTTGTAACCAAAATTTCTTTCGCTTTTATTTTTAAATGTTTTAACATTCAAATTATTAAATTAAAAGTGTAATGACAACACAAAGAAAAATTAGGGCAATGGCAGGACTTGAACCTGCAACATCAGCATTCCGTGCCTTGCGTTTGCCAGTTTCGCCACACTGCCTCTGCCATACCCATAATAACAAAAACGGCGCTATCTCTCGGCAGCTGTCGGTAGCTGTAAAGGTACCCAGTTGAATGTGATAGCTTGTTAAAAAGTTTCATATAGATGACACCGAGGGTAGTTGTACCCTTAAAATCAAGTATGTAATGACCGTAAGACGAAGCACATTGAAAAATTCGCAGGGTATGGCAGAGGCAGTGTGGCGAAACTGGCAAACGCAAGGCACAGAATGCTGATGTTGCAGGTACAAGTCCTGCCATTGCCCTAATTTTTCTTTGTGTTGTCATTACAATTTTAATTTACTAAATACATATTTAGAGAGTTTCTAGGTAAGTACTGTAACTACTTATAAAAGCGATGGCTCTAAAGTAATAATTAACTTTTTCAATTCAATAGAAGCAACAAAACAACTTTTAACAACGTCTTTGTAAAACGGGGGCCGTTTTCACAAAGGTCTGCTCTAACGTAATTTGCGAGATCGAATTTGAAATTTAAATAAAATAAACAGAATGTCTTTACTCGGCACGCTCGTCCTGCTCGGCCTCATGCAAATTGGCCCGGTTAGCCTCTCGAACCACTTTGATGTCTTGTTCCCAAAACCTCCTCAAGTCCGGCGTCGAGGTATAAGGTGCGGCAACCTCCTTAATTTTGAGGAACATAATCGCCGTAATGAATATGCAGATTACGTTGACGATTGTAAGACAGCAGCTCACAATTCCTGGGGAATTCATTTAATTAATCTCACGCGTTTACAACTTTATGTAATTAAATAGGTGATTCAGTTAATTCAAAGGGCACTTGCCGTTAACTGCGAACTCTATTGGCAGGTAATCGTGGTACAATGGTTGATATGAAGAATTGCCTTTGTAGGCCTCTCCTTTAATATGAGGTATTTTAACACCCGGGTTCAGGAGCCAGATACAAGCCAACGCCCAATACAAACCCTGTAAAATAAGCATTTTTTGTTTATTCGTATTAAAAAGTGTATTTGACTCGTGAGTTAATTAAAATACTGCCTTACACAATTGACAACTGGTGGTAGCAGAGAAGCTGAAATCGCTATGCCAATGAGGGGCCCAGCACTGCCTTGAAGCAAAGCCAGTGCCACACCAGTGCCTGATGTCAAAGCCCATAACACACCCATCCAAAGAGCGCGAACGTTTCCTCTGTAACAAATTAAACAATTAGGTAAAGTCATGAAACAACCAAACCTAAGAAAAGATTTTAAGGCTGTTTTACTCACCTCGACTTCATCTCTTCAGTTGGCCAGTCGCCAAAACCCCAAGGCATGTCTGTACTGCCCAAGATTAATCCAAATATGAAGCCGAATAAGAGTGAAAAGAACATGCCTAAGACAAGGCTTTCAAAACCGCTTCTGACCAGGCCCTTGTCAGCAATGATGGTCCCGAATGTGATGGACATCACTGGACCCATGAGAGGAGATACCAACATGGCCGCGACTATGTTTGAAGCGTTATTTTCAACCAGTCCAAGCGCAGCAAGGGAGCTGGAAACAGTTGAAGGAACACACACTGGGTAGGAGGAATTTGACCTTGGAACAAATGACGACGTCGTCTGTAGTTACTTACTCTGCCGTAATGATTAAAGTAAGGTAATCAAATGACAGCTCCCCACCGCCACGGACGCCGTCAACCACTTGCTTCACGGTCAACTTAGACCTTATGGACTCCACGAAACTACGCCAACGCTTGACTTCTTCTGATTTACGTCTATGAAAAAATATTACGTTAAAACGTGTGCAAAATCATAATGACGCATTGATTACCACTTACACTATTGTATCTTCGTCATACTCTTCATTTTCGATAGCAGAGTGCACC
This sequence comes from Ditula angustiorana, assembly GCA_963691745.1. Taxonomy (NCBI): domain Eukaryota; kingdom Metazoa; phylum Arthropoda; class Insecta; order Lepidoptera; family Tortricidae; genus Ditula; species Ditula angustiorana. Next base: position 9,667,791 of record OY829484.1, read on the forward strand.
ACGCTGCACGGCAACACACTAAAAATATTGTCCAGGTTAATCACGGTTAAATGACGGTTACTCCGTATATCTTTCATTTACCTTACTATAGATTGCCATCGTACTCCAATCCCAAGCTGGGTGAGACAATGCAGCATGGTCTCGCATTCATCTCCAGTTGGTAGTGGGAAGATAACTTCAAAGTAATTTCCTATTTTGTCGCTCGTCCACGCTACGTGGGTTACCTCAAGCTTGCTAAGCAATTCTTGTAAAATCTACACAACAATTGATTCCAAGATTAGATTAAAAACTACTTAATTATTTTTGGTTTAGCGTTATTTTTGGTATGCTCTTTCCACTTTAGCCATACTACTAATACTTACACTTTCCAGCGTGAAAAACCTGTCTTCCTCTTTAATATTGTCCAAAGTCGGGTTAAAACCATCGTTGTAATAATGCTGAGTGAGCTGCACTGGTATACTTCTCGATTTCTTATTCCTAAGTTCAACCTCTAATTGACTGGGCTTAAACGATTCAGGAACTTCAATAGCAAAGCTTTTTGGCCTGCCAAACCTTAGCACATGCTCATAGTTGCTAGAAGGAATGCTAACTACGAATATGACTCCGGATGGCATGATTCAACTAGATGTATGTCGTTAGAATTAAATACAGATACTGGTGCTCTTCATTGACATTGTAAAGTTAATTATTGTCCGCTAATTGAGCCCTTATTAGACACAATAATTACTGACTTGGTGTTAATAGGAAAACGTTTGCTGTCACGGCCAAGTACAAAAGTACGATATATATGGTCAATTTTGTACGTTATGTCGTAGTCATCACATAAATCATAAATCACTTTAATAATTATGCACTTTGTTCTGTGGTTTTCGCAATTATACGTTTAAATAAAACTTGGTAGGTATTATGAGACATTGAAAGCGTCGGGTTTTAAATTTTGTTTAATTGCGCTCTATAGAGTGAGAGTCCCATTTTCATCTGAAATGACCGCCCAAGTTTCAGTTATCTCGCACTGCGTCCTCTTCTTAGAACATTAAGAGACAGAGCCGCTCAAAGTGCTCCTATTTTACGCCTACAATATTTGAAGTGATTACTGTCCTAATTCTCGCAGTGGCCCTATTTTGACCAGGCAAGATTAGTTTATCTGAGTTTCTCTCTATTCGTCCCTTTCTTAAGGCACTAGTTTGATAGAGACGAGAGATTTTGTAGTTTGTGTACTGATATACTCGTAATGTTAGGAATATCCCTCCTGTAAATCTTGTAGCATAAGGATGACTCATCTATACTATAAGTAAGTACATGAAATATAATCTGCGTTCAATCGTAGAGTAGTAATAAATATAATTTTGCAGAGTACGAGTAATGCGACTTTTCCGGGCTTGAGATATTGAAAACACTATAAGCTGTATCGGACAATTTTGTTCACAAAAAGTCCGTGATATGGAAAAATATACACATTAATTTAGTACACTTAATAAATTAAAGACCAGAAACTGTTAGTTATAGTTTTATTATAAGCGTAAAAGTCTAATTGTAATATCACTTTTATAAAAAATCAAACTAAACGTTATAAGATTGACTCCCTAAAACAATACGTGGTTTGGGGTCTATTGTTAAATTTGACGATGGTTCTAAAATAGGGCACTGCGTCCCCATATTTTGTCCGGAGTCCTTGTTAACGAAGTTTTCTTGTTCCTCGTAACCCGCATTACAAAAGCTGTTAACGTTATCGAGATCTGTTATACATTCCTTGTTATAGAAGTTTTCTTTATCTATGTTATTTGAAATACGCATATCTGAGACATCTGAGTTTAATGCTGTTACGTTCTCTATACTGTTGTAAATATGCCCGTCTGGTAAGGTGGCTTCAAAGTTGTTTGGCATGGAAGTGAACCTGTTTAAAAAACAACAAAATTATTTAGGTAGATATATGAAAGATGATCGGCTCTAACCCCACGTTGCTTCGCAGACGTACAGTCAATTAAACAATCACTTTATAATTTTAGTTTTCGTTGTATTACTTATCATAAATAACTATTAATCTATTGAAAGCAGCATCTTACTGTTCTTTTTGAAGACAATAAGTCTCGATGTTCTGCGCTCTCATGCGCCGTATAGCCGGTGTCTCGCGTCGGTACGTCACTGTGTCACTTTGTATTAGGTGTATTGGTTCTTTGCTTTCTTGGTCAGTTTTGCAGGAATCATTGGAGAAATTGCTAAAACAAAATAGAAAGATTAGGTACAGGTACCGAATACTCACGTAACGAAGCCTTTTATGTTTATAGAGTTCCGGCATACCTATACTTTTCCCACTTAATATTGTTATTCTTATTTAGGCAATGACGTGTGGAAGATCGATTTGATTTCCTATTAGCTCTCCACCATAAAATGTCTCTACGTTCCATAGGACACACCTCCTTTATCTGTTGAAAAAAACTTAAACTTAAAGTGGTTGTTCCATTATTAAACGATGATTATTGACGAGGGAAGTAATGGTTGCTCCTGGCAGTCATACAAAACAGACTTTAGAACAGAAAAACCCATGGGACATGGAAGATTTTGGGACATGTGGTATTTGCTATAAGAAATAATAAAATAGTCAAGTTCGAATCACAAGTTTTGGACTGATAGGTTAAAAACAATCTATCACCTAATCACCTTACCTTGTAAACAGCGATGCCTGCTACAAATATGCAAGCAATGTTGACAAGTGTGAGGCACAGCGAGACCGTCCCGAGTACCGCCAGCTCTGTAGGCTGATCGCTGCTGTAGTAAAACGTGGTCACCACCCCAGTCCAGCCAGCTTGATTGTCAGCAAATATTAGATGCACCAACGCCATCGCCCATAGAAGACCCTACAAAACAAATACTATGCAAGCAATGTTGACAAGTGTACCTCAAAAGTCGAAACGTAGGCAAACCGATGCTTCGCCCTAAAGATTGAGTCAAAAGGGATATTGGTCGTTTTTTACTTCCAGCGAGAAAAAAGAAGAAATTTTGTGAGTTATGAAGATAACCTACAAATCAAAGTTAAGCAGCACAGTAAAGCTTAGTAAAATAGCCTTCATTTTTAACAGGTAAATTAACAGATAATGGGACACAATTTATCAGTGCCTTAGAAATTTTACGATCTTCCCTCAAAGTGATAGTACTTTTTTTGCAAAGTTTAGCGTGTTGTATATGCAAAGATAATATTTCTCCGTTTTAAAAAGAATAAATCTTACAGCGTTGACGGCAGGCGGCAGCAGCGACGCAGATATGGCAACACCGACCAACGAAGCGGTGTTTTCCCCCAGCACCGACAATGCCACCCCTGCCCCGCTGGGTACGGCTACCAGCACGCCCACCCAGAGCGAGTGGATCTCACATCTGTACAGAATGACATTTCATAAGTTATGCCAAGTTTCCAGCCAGTTGCATTTTGTATTGCCTACCTTAAAAATAAAAAAAATCAGTGCTTTACTTAATGGTACCACGTTGTAGTGTTTAATGCTCACGCACCATAAGAATGAATGAATGAATGAATGAAATCTTTTATTTTCAGGCAACAAGGGCCCATAGATAAATATCTTACAAACTAACATACTACTACTATTCTGTGTCTTACACGTCTTAAACTAGTTTAAAGTAGTAAGTATTAACTTGCAGCATGATGACTTGAACTAGTTAATGTAAAGTAAAGCAGTTAAAGTCAGCGTGTTCGTTTCTGACGACACTTGATAGTCTGAGCCGCACTGAGGAAAAAGTTTTCCTTATGTCACTCATGTTAAGGAAGTCGCAACACAAATTTCCGAAATAATGAAGCTTTGTAAATATATTCATGCAAGCTTTTTGTTGACGGTACTTTATTATTGTATTATCATCGGATGTACATTACAAATAACAAAATTTAAAGTCAATTCGACCTCTGGAAGTAAGTAAAAATAAGATTGGAAGATTTGAGCCAGAAGTCAAAAAGGCAGACTTACGAACGAAGCAAGTCAAATAAGAGCTCAGACAAGGACGAAACAATGTCTCTTGTTTCACACTGAGCCACTTCCACAGAGCCAAATTGAATCAGCAGCGAAATATTATATCTTTTATCCAATAATACTCGATCAAAAACAGGCGATACTACGTACAGAGACAACTTAAATTAGGATGAATTACACTCCAGTGAACGAAGCGTAATCCGGTCGTTTTTTAGAATGTTTGATCCCTTTTTGCCCGTCTACGAAAAAGAGGAATTCTCTGTTTGTGTATGTCACTACTTGAGTAGCTACGTTTATCTTAAAGGCTGCTAAAAACATAACCCTTCCTTTTGGCTTTGCCGTAATCAGATAAAGACAAATATTCTAGATATTTATAACGTCCAACGGGATTTTAACGCGATAAAATCGTTGCTAGTTCACCTACACGTTTCGACCGTATTGCAATGGCCGAAGTCACGAGTAGACTAAAGTGAAAGGTGTACAGCCATTAAGCCGCGCAAGTTTGATTAACTACCCGCACTTAGTCCCGTCCCGTTCAGTTTAAGTTAAAAATATATATATCAATAAATTAAAACAATTCAAATATTCTAAGATTTTTAACCATTGATGTCCCGAACCACATTCTATGCTCAGTAGTGGAAGTCTGTCGGCAAATTTGATAATGTTAATGACGCACACATAGTAAAAACTAGCTGTCTGGTCGTCAACATACCTCGTCATCATCTCGTAAGTGGGCCAGTCGCCGACTCCGTACCGCCCGTCGACGGCGCAGACGGCAAGCCCGAAGATAAACCCGATGACCAACGCCAGAAACAGCCCCAAGAGCTCATGCAACATTCCCAACTGCTGGAGCGAGCGGTCGCGGACCACCGTACCCAGGGTTCCCGCTGTTATTGGGCCCTGAAAAAACAAGAATTCAAAGAAATTCAAAGAAATGGTTGCACACTCCTGCATACAACGGCCAAAGCCTGAAGATTAGAGATGCGAGAAAAGCAAAAGTGCTAAAATAAAAAAAAGGATTAGAATCCATCTGTTTCTTTAAAAAGGAAAAGTGTTCATATCTGGACGACTCTTGGATAAGAAAATTAGTGATAGTTAAGTACGTTTTGTAACTTATCTTATAATAAGTATGTTGATTTCAATTAGACTAGGTACTCATACACCTCAATGCAATATAGTTAAAATAATGTATTGATATATTTTGGTATTTCTATCTTCTTAAAAGAAAAATAACCAAATTTATTTTGGGAGGCTTTGATCCTTCCAAATTTCGACCGGTGTATTCAGACCGCCAAGAGACCGCCAGTTTTCCAACACATCCAACCTACTTCTGGGCACCTAGGTCGCTAGCTACTGTTTTAAAGCAAAATCTGCCTTACCATAAGAGGTGATATCAGCATACTGGCCACTAGTATAACGGTTGAGTTTTCCACCAAGCCAATGGCTGCTACGAAAGCGGCGACGATAAGAAGGAACAGCCAATCAAACGTCAGGGCAGCATCAGTTCGTACGTCGTGGAGAACTTGGGCCAAGTTCGCACGAGCACGCACTGTGGACGAGAAACGCGACCATGCGGAGTCCGCCTCACTAGTAAAAAAATCATTCGACGTTATTTTAAACTGAAGATTTTCATTTCCTCTAGGATTGACTTCCCTCCTTGTCGTACGAAGTGTTTCGCGTCATTTTTTTTTACGCACTTCCAGAGAATGGAACGATCTCCCTGTCTTAGTATTTCCGGGCAGATACGATCTGGACACTTTCCAAAGGTAAAGTCAAAAGTTAATTTTTTTTCTAAAATCGCGTCAACGCTTTCCATCATACAGTGGTCAAGTGAAAACCCATCATCAAAAAAAACCGTTCATAAATTTTTTTGGGAACATGTTGCCGCTAAGCAGCAATGCTTGCACTGTTGTGTTCCGGCGTAGAGAGCAAGACAGCCGGTGCAATTACTGGCATAACAGGTATTCCATCTAAGCCCTCTGGGTTAGCAACGCTTCTGCAATCCCTTTGGTGTTGCGGATGTCTAAGGGGCGGTGGTGATCACATCAGGTGACGCTTGCTCGACCACTTGCTCGTTTGCCTTACTGTGTTATATTAAAAGATGTGTTTCTTCCTAGCCAGATTTTAATAAACAGACTTACGTGTTGGTTCTCTTTTAATTACGTTAATGCTTACCATGGCAGTTCTTCATTATCATTTTTAAAATATTCTTCATCTTCATAACTGCGGTTGGCTTTATAATAAAGTGTGCAAGGAATGACGCTTATTGATGAATTGTACCTAGAACCGATGCCTAAGTTCTTTAGGATTTGAAGCAACTCCTCACACACATAACAGGAGTCCAGGGAAAACAGTACCTGGAAATTAACAAAAATATTTACCTTGGCCAAATCCTTGGCATAAATAGCAGACGGGACGGATTTTCCATTTATAAACCACTGCTTGGTTTAGGTAGGTACATGGGCTGATAAATGATTGCAGTAGTTTAAAATTACGATTACTAAAAAACGCGAGTACTACAGACAAACCTGTTTGGTTTGTAGGCCTTTGTGGAATTTTGTCTCAATGAGTTATGTACATCTATCAGCCACATAAGTGATTTTGACAACAACTTTGGAAATTTTCTTCAAGAAAACCCCTAAACCCGTTTAATACCTAGTTTAAGGCTGAACAACCGAAAACACTCGGACACAATTTAAATTGTATTATATGGAATCCAGTAGACGAATTTTTTGTCGCCAACCCCTTACGCTTATGTGAGTCCCTGCTTGCAAATATTTTATAAGCTATACGAAAACAGCGCTAGGACGATCACACGGACAGTGAAATTATTGATTAAATCTTTTGGTCTAGTCATCTTGCGAGCGCAAATATTTTGCGGCAAACGAGCGGGAATCGAGCACAAAGCACCCTTGGTAGCAGCAAATCTTTATAAAGTTTCGCTTTGTCCTCTAAAAATATCGTCAACATAAATGAATAAAGGAATTGCCGTCCCTAATTACTGGTTAAGGTAATTCCCTTCTACTTTATCCATAATTACAAAAGCTCGGTCTCTGTTTCCATCATAAAGTATGAGTATTACGTTTCCAAAAATACTTCTACGTAGTTATAGCAGCCACATTACCGCGGCACGAAACCCATTTAGAATTAGCCGTGCTATTCAGAAACATTAAATGGAATAGGCACAATATACCTAACCATACTCACGTTATTGGTTCTCAACAAGAAAGTGCTAAACGGTAAGTAATCGAATCGGACCACCGGTCGTTACGATCGCCTTAATATGACCGCTGTTTGAATGCTCAGCACGTGCCATATTGCGGTTTGTTCTGAGATGTCTACCTATACATTCTATTTAGGTGCTCTAATGCAGAATAAATTCTAGATAATTTAAACAATGGAAGTCCAAAGTATGTTGGAAGGGTGACTCCGAGAGCTTACCAATAGCCGTCATCACTCTTTACGTAACTTTTTATGGGCCAGAGGTATGAGGTACATCCGGTTTACGAAAAGCTGTTTTTGTCCAGGCACATTAGCCGTTTCAACACAAAGGTCAATTTCCTAGAATGTGGAAACCCTTGAAATAATTACTTTCACACGAGCGGCGACGAAAAGACGAATGATAAAACTCTCGGAATGGCCAAGTGCAGACAAAAATCGATGATTTTCTCATTCTTTCGTCTATCTCAAAGTTATTATAAAAAACAATAGTTAATTAGGTACCTGTGTACCATTAATGATCTTACCTGCCAGTAGTTATTTTCCTTCGTCGGGGTCCAGGTTGCGTTGCTTATATCAAGACGCGTGATTACTTCAGAAAGTATCTGTAGTTAAATTAATTATAAGTTAGTTAAATATCATTCATTAGCCATCAAACATAACGACAAGAAGTTATGTTTAATCTACCTTGCTATATTTTTTTGTCTTGTCTGGCGACAAGATACTAATGTCTTCGAATATCTACGTACACTCGTTATTAGAATCAGCGACTCTACCAGGCCCCCAAATCTGGCGTTAATCGAGATGATCTCACGTTCGAGTTGAGTCAGGAAATGACAGATTATGAAGGGATTTGACAGCTATTTTTGCCATATCTCGAATAAGACTTCATCTCTATTGACACGAGAATTGCCGCGTTGAACTGATACAAAAATGCCAAACGTAGTCCACCTAACGTAGTCTCATTAGAAAAGGATGCAATGTGTCTATACAATCTATAGCTTGTACTTAAGCGGTCATGTTGGGGTCACGCTTTTACGAACGATCGTTCTGTCTCATCATTCCCTTTCCTTTACATAACGTCCGGAAAGCGTCAGGTGTTTGTAACAGCTGTAACCTTTACCGATAGCTGTATAGCGAATATAGTATGGTATTGATTAGGTTGTCAATTGTTTGCGGTAATTGGGCCGAGGCGGAAGGCGCTACGCTCGCCGTTGAAGCCTAACATCCAAGTTTCGTTTGTTAGGCCATTTCGCAAATTGCTGTTAGTGTATATCCATTTCACTTTGAACCATTTAATAGGGCAATTGAGGGGTGGAGTTGTTCAATGTGTGTATATATTTATCGATGTGTGCATTTATATCTTTAAAGTATTGGATTGTACTAGACAGCATAGATACGAGTACATAGACACTTTATAGATAAAAACTTACTTTAATACGACAATACATATGATATGACTTGAGTACTAACATACAAATATCTCCCACTTGCGGGATTCGAACCGACAACCTTTGGCTTCGTAGTCAAGGTCACTAACCAGTAGGCTAGCCGGTCATCGCATTATATGTATGCATGTAAATTATTTATTATCCAAAAAGATGCAATTCTGATGTTTTACTTTGATACCCTATCGACTTTTCAAGAAAATTATAAAAAAAGTTTGACTTATGTTGTAACCTATTCTAAGTAGCAAATACCCCACGCAAAAATATTTCATTAATATTTTCTGTTTTAGCTGGATAAAACTTAGGACAATCTAAACAGACATAACATTACATTAAAATCATAATCCTTTCTTTTGGTTTCGCCGCAGTTTTGTTTAAAAACAATATTTGCTATGCGAAAGCCACTAATTTTACAGCTATGTCTAAAGTACGTTTACGAGAGATTTAAAAGTGTACGCAAAAATTTCGCTTTCATCGACAATAATCTCATACTCGAAATATGTTAATAAAATACAGATTTTATAGGGATCTGACAACTGTGACTTTATCGCTATTGACGTGCGAATTACCCCACAGGCACCAACTAAACAAGTAATTTTAAGTTCCTTTATGAATTGATACTATTCGATTTTTTTTGCAGTAAGTTTTTTATATTCCATAATAAATGTAAAACAATAACTTAACCAAAATAAATACAATATAACATAGAGATAAAACTAAAGGTAGAACTTAATTATTGAATTTGACCCCACATAAAATTAAAAATCTGGTCGTAAACTTACCAACTCAAGCGGTGTATCCCAGTGAAAAGCACCAGAAATATCGGTCATACTGAGGGGCTGGGTGATGCGTAGCTTTTTCTTACGCCTCATCACTTGCTTGATATCCACCCACGACGGCTTCTCACGGAACTGGCACTCTCCACCCATAGCTAACTTGTAACTCTCATTTAGCACATTGTCGCTCTTTGATTTAAACATCCCGAAATCACCATTTTCATTCACACACTCTGTAGATTTACACTTACTCAAGCCTCGGTCTCCATGGACATACGATTCAAAAGTACTTTGTATGTTTCCGAATCTTTTGCTCGTCTTCAATTCGCGGATTAATTTGGATGCTTTCTCGTATTTTTCTTTTCCCATTACGAGTTTCGCGGATTTCGCTTTTTTCAGATCCTCTTCGTGTTCCTTTTGTGGAATGTTCACAATGAAAAGTACGCCCGCCATTTTTAAAAACTTTTAAGACTATTCACAGTCTAAGTATGGTTAGCTTGAGCCGCAACCATTTGGTTGACGGTTTTGATCAGAGTGATTCAGACGTGCGTCCTTAACGGAGTGTTATATCGATGCTTAAGACATTAACTATTGTCTTGATGGCTGCCCACTGGTTGTTTGCGAAACGTCACGCACCGCCCGGGAAAATGGCCAAACAATCGACTTCCGTAGTCGTTCCAAACTAATTTCGCAGGAAATGGGTGACTTGTTTTTTACGCAATTATCTCATCTTGCGTCATTGTTGCTGATTGTTCATAAGTAAAGCCTGATTGCATAGTGTCTGTCCATTATTTTGTTTACGTTTTGTAAGGATAGCCATCTAACACAACAGAGTGACGATTACCGTAAGTTTTTACATAGCAAGTAAAATAATAAAGTTCATTGTATTCGGTAACTGCAAGCTACCACTACAATTCCCTTAAATATACATGAACCCTTGCCAACATTTTAAGCGTTTTCAATTATTTTCATGGAAGCGATACGCTTCAAGGCCTCGTATCCTGTCTACCCGGCTCAGCGAAACCTCGTCAATTATCTAACCGAATGTCATCTTGACAGCATTAAAACAGCTTCGTAAGTTCTGGCATCGCTAATATTGCCGGTGAGGTTGGGTAACGAATAGCGTGTCGAGATTGGGAGCCGCGCAGCCGTGCTAGGGCGGCCGTGGGGCCGGCGGCGAGGGCGGGCGCCGGGCGCTCCGGGCCAGTCGCGGCGCATCCTGCCGCCCGCGCGAACCGTCGCCTCGCCGCGCGATCAATACGCGTCTAACCTACACTTAAAAACAATCAAACATTCACCACTAAACCACAAATGTAACTAAAGAAACGCTGACCACTCAAAGCCCACAGTGAACACGGTAGGACGCCATGCGCGGTGCTGAAGCGCGCGTTAAACGTCAACACCATTGACCTGGCCATCACCGACACATGATCGCCAATAGCATAACTGCAACCCTGGTGAGCTATTCTCGGCCAAACAAAACAACCTGGCGTGCTGTGCGCGTGCGTTTTATGTAGCACTGTGTTTATTCACCAGCAGCGTTACGTAAAATGCTGGGCGCCAGGAGATTCAAAATCGATAAGTTATTATATTGTTTGGGCAATACTTTGTTTTGATTAGCGATTCTGATCAACAAAGTGTTTCGGTGTAATTAGATTGTTATTATTTTGTAGAAAGGATTTCTGATCGTTGTTTGTCAAACGGTGACAAATTACTTTTTGAGATGTAGTTGGTTACTGAAATCAATCTCAATTTGGATGGTAATCGATGGTTGAAAATAGCGTTAATTAGTAATTGAGCTCGCAGGAGACGGTTATCTACTATTATATAACGGCGAGCTATCCTGGTGACGTAAGTGTTATGTGGTCGATCAAGACCGTTACACGGAGGGCTGTTTATATTAGAGGATACAAAGTAACTCTCGAGTCTACAAGTAATTGTATCGAGTCTATGAGTTCACAAGTAATTTGAATAGTTTCTTTAGAAAACAGTCAAGTACATTTATAGGTTTTTAAAACGCGCGCTTCTTTGACTTAAGCGTTGCGCCGTTGAAATAATAATTGTGAATTGCAGCATCTGCAGCAGTTCTATCAAGATTACGGTTAGGTGCAAAACCGGTGTAAACCACGGAATTTAAATAATTTCACATTCTATAACAAATCTTCTGTTGTGAATTTAAGCCATATTGGGGACCCAGTTAAATCTTTAGGCTTAGGATTTTCAAGGTTCTGTTTTCATTAATAAAATGTAGAGTATATTCAAACAAAGATTTGTCAATTTTGCACCCTGTGGCAATGTATCACATTACAAAAGTGACAAATCTTTACATTTCCCAAGCGTTCCCAAGCTAGGTTCATTACCTAAACAAACCTAGCCGGAGCTTTTTGACACACGCAAATGATACATAAGGCTTATATTGTTATGTAAATGCAGTTTTTTTTAATATCACATATTATTAAGTGAAGTTTCTAATTCAAAAGAGCTAATTGTTTTATACTTATTGCGAGTGAGGGCATATTATGTCCCTAGCCGTGGGAATTCCGACTGGAGATGAGGATTAGGGTACCACACAACAAGAGCTCGTTTTTGACTGGAGTTAATTAGCCTTGTATTAAATTCAACTATAGCATACACTAAAATGAGAATTGTTATTTTATGTAATAATTGATGAAAGTAGGTATACTTGAGTGAAGTATAGTATTTAAAAAAACTATTTTTTTACCAACTTGTCCCGATTGTTAATACTATAACCAACTAAATCCGTTGTTCCTAAACCCTCAGTAAACCTTCAATTGTTCACATTTGTTTAGTTTTATGTCATTATGACGTTAGCCTTAGAAAGAGATGAACAGAACAGATATTAGTTAAAAGAGGTTTGTAAACCAGTTAGAAATCAGACTTAAGTTTAGGATTAAACGGCAAGGGTCGCTACAGTCAATCTACTTAACTGTGAACCCAAGCAGCACATAGCGCTATAAAAGCAGTACAGTAGCTGTATAGAGACGATCAAATCTTACCTCGTTGAGTTTCTTGCCGGTATCTTCTCATCAGAGGTTTTTTCCAAACCGGTGGTAAATTTTCACATTCATAAGTGCTTTAAGGCCTTATCTGAATAAAATAAAGTTATTTTGACTTTGACATTGACTATACATATAGTTTATTTGTATAGCACTAAGGCTGCTACTTGGAAAGGACAGTTTTAATGTGAAAGAGGTGGATCGTAACGAAGCGTCCGGAGGCATGTTTTGGGATTGTCACTTATGTTGTCGTGGAAATAATAAACAGCACATTAATTTCAAGGTTTCGACACATGACACGGTTTGTAAAGTTTGCTATTCAAATTCTAGGAATAGATTCGTTTACTTCAAATCATCAAAAGATATACTTACTCTTTAAATAACTAAACTTTTCAATATACCTAGGACAAAATTACCAAATGGTGTGGTTAATGTTCCAAATTAGAGCTACAGTTTGTTTCGTTTTTCGACCCTAACATAACTGACACAAGGATAACTTATCCCCCAGTGCAGTTTTGTCTTCTGTCATAAGAAAGTGCTGGACTTAAGTAAAGATGTTTTTTTTTTAAACCCCCTAGGGCAAATTAAAAAAAAAAATCGTCCGTGCTCGGGTGTGGGGTGTATTCCTGCATTAAATTTCACCTAAATCGGTTTAACCTTTTCAGCGTGAAAGCCGTACCGACAGACAGATTTTCGCATTTATAATACTTGTTTGGATTAGTATAAATACAGTTACGGCATATGGTTTATATCCCCAAACTCTATTTTTGTTATGGCTACTTATGAGCTTTGATCAAAGCTGAACACGTCAGCTTTATGACAGCAAACCATTCTTTGTCCAAATAAACGTGCTAGTCCATTCGATAGGGATAGTATTTTTAAATCTATAGAGCTATACGTAACTCAGGAACTGTTATGACCAGCTAATGTGCTGCCCGTCACGTTGTATTTACGATTATAATTTATAATTCAGGCGAGGCCACAACTACCACCATAGTTATGAGTTTGTATAAAGCCCAACGTCTAGGGTAACTATCTACACTAGTCTGCACTAGTATAATAAAGAGGTAAACGGGCCAAAATTGTTTTTGATGCCTATAAAAACGTCCCTTGTACATTTGAACGCATAGCTTTTACTTATTCTGATATTCTTAAAAGAATATTTTATCTTTAAATTCAGAATTGCATACGCATACCCGAATGATGACTGTTATGTAAATATTTGGGGTCGGAATAAGAAAAAAACTATTGTTTGGTAACGCAGTGGACACTATTTTTGAGGAGTCACGGGGACTGGTAACGCAGTGGTAATTTGGGTACCAAATGAGACTTTTCTGTAATAAAAAACCCTGGATCGTGGGAAAATTCATAATAAAAATTGGGGCCCGGTTGAGAACTAACGTAATATTACAAGAAAAATATTTCGAGACATCTACAATTTTGTAAAAGTGTTCATACATTTTCATCTTTATTTTAGGCACTAAAAAGTATTTAGGCCCAAACGTTGTTTTTCGCTTATTTGTTACTTAGGAGGTAATCTCTGGATCTACTAAACCGATTCCAAAAATAATTGTACTAATAGAACGCTACACTATCCCTGACGGACATGCTTCTAATTCTATAATTAATATTCTTAGCAAACACATTTAGAACCGATTTTTAATCATTGGGTAAAACTACATATATGTAAAATGACTTTAAAATCTGTCTGCGCGTGCTTGAAACACATGCTTCTAAATACAAACATGCTCGAAAATAACGTTTTCGAACTGGTATACCTGGAGTCCTGGACTTCTGTAAAACGTTAAGGGTGAGGATTGTTACCTCGATATTAATATAACATTTCGTTCGCATAATTGAGAAAGTTCACGTATTTGAGAGGAAATTTGATTAAAGTTGGCAGGAATTCACAGTAAGTAGATTGTCAATAATAATAACGACGATCTTACGACGATACATAATAACTTATTATGTATCGTGCAGAAATTTAAGTACAAACCAAATCTTCCTCCTTTTTACCCGACTTCCGGCAGAAGGGGGAAAAAATTAAGGCAAAGAATTAAAAACTACTATATGTATAATGTTCGTGACTTTGTTCTATCAAGAAACGTCGTAGTCATCATGTTTTCGTTTAATACACTTGCTTGCCTTATAGTCTAGGTTCTATGTGATTATTTGTAGATCTAACGAGTAAAAATTCATTGGAAAAGTGTATTTGAAGGCTGCCGTCTGGAATTATATTCATACGAGTATGCAGCCTTGGCATCCGAATTTCGATTAAAGTCAGCGGGTATTTCGCCGTACTTCAACGTTATCATGTATCATGTACGAATATGCACAGTAATTAAAAAGCTGGCGTTCCTTTGAAAATCATTAAGGCGTGTTTTTATACATTTTAATTAACGCCGTTATTAATTTTAGCTTTACAGGTACAGGTTATGAGTGTTGAGATTTTTCTAAAGCACTGCGCATCATAACGTGGCCATAATATAAATATATTACATATTTTGAGTTACTTAATTTGCAAGTAATTCGCATAGGCTCTTCTACAAGACTGATTTTACCAGAAATGATACATACATACTGTGTGAAATTTTCAAATGTCTGCGTATTACGGTTTAAAAGATACAGCCTCGTGATAGACGGATGGACAGACAGTTGAAAGAACAGACAGACTAACGGACGGACAATCAGCAGAGGCTTAGTATTGTATCCCTTCCCTTGGAACTGTTTAGGTACGGAACACTGTAAACCATGGCCTAGTTGTTAGAGATTACTAGAGGGTGCATAAACTTCAAGTTTGTGAAAAGTTGCGGGTGGTAGAACCTTGTGCAAGGTTCGTCCGGATCGCTACCACCATCCTGATCGCTAATCCGGCCGCTAAGCAGCAGTGCTTGCGCTGTTGTGTTCCGGCGTGGAGAGCAAGATAGCCGGTGCAAGCACTGTGGAGGTATTCCATCTTAGCCCTCCAGGTTGGCAACACATCTGCAATCCCCTTGGTGCTGCGGGTGTTTATGGGCAGTGGTGATCACTTATTACCATCAGGTGACAGGTAGCTCGTTTGCTTTCCTATGTTGTATAAAAAGGAGAAACCTCTTAAATCCACTTATAATGGTCGAAATAAAAAAAATACTTGTAAATGAAATAATTATTACAAAACCGTTAGTAGCGTCACGATTTCAGTGCTAAACTGATATAAGTTATTAAGAAACTGATAATAATGATTCGACTAATGGTACGAGTGGGAACAATGTTTTTGATTTTGACCCTTAAAATCTGTGCTCTTCATATAAGACTGGTGTAGAGTGCCTGAACTAAACAAGTTGCCAACGTGAATTTATTTAGATTCATAATGGTTTTGTCAGCGATGACAGGAAAAAATACGCAAAGGAAAATGGCGACAAATGATATTAATTTATTTCCCCTGAGATACAGGGCCCAAATTAACTTTACACGCCGCCTCAAAATATGACAAGCCCGTATTTTATTCAGTGTTGTATTGAATTAAAAATTAACGTTAAGAGATGGGTCCAGTTTGCGACAGTTGGTCTAGCAATCATTGACAAGCATAATATGAAATAAAATTATGCTTTTAGCTGGATTGTGCGAAGAGTAGGTACTTTTTATTCATTGTACCGTTCTTGTGGCCCTAACATGACTGGCCTTAGTTAAGTTTATCTCTATCTGCGTCCCTTTCTTATGATATTAGTTAGTCAGAGACACAGGGAGGGGTTAAATTAAACCTGGGCTGCCATGTTAGGGCCGCTGGGGTCTAGCACGCTATCTTTTATTGCTGACATAAAGCCATTATCTCTATCTAACCAGTATGCGTGTGCGAAAGGGACGGAAGCGTTTATGCGCACGATAAACGCTAGCGTGCTACTAGAACTGTTTTCTAAAGTTAGGGAGTTGAATTATGAAATTCGCACCGTAGCCTGGGGTGCTTGACATAAATGTCTAAAAAAACTTGTCTGAAATACCCCGAAACTGTAATGTTAAAGTTTTGTTACTCTATGTTTGAGACACTGTCTGTTGTAGGAAGTGACAGGCACTTTATTTAACAGGGCTTTGAGTTAAGTGCCCGTAAGCTACGGTTAAAATGACTCTGGTGCTAAATTTTACGATGCCTACTTACCTTTAGAGACTACCTATAAAATGAAGTTAGATACTTCCTGAACAACGTCCAGAAAGGTTACATAGGAGGAGGCAGGGTGAGGTAGTGGTTTTATATGTAAATAAGGGGAAAACAAGCTAGCGGGTCAGTTGAGACGAAGATATCACTGAGGAACCAGCAAGCCTTAAAGAAAACAAAACAACCGTGAGGAGACATTCCGAATACAATCTGTCACTTCTCTCGGTTATCTCCCTGTCAGTCGTGTTCTGGACCCCAATTCTCGGGTCATGCGCGACGCTATCTCGCATGCCACATACGTCAAAAATGACAGATTTCCTTGGGATTTGACAGTTATTCTCGTGCGAGATGAATCTCGCATGAACCCAGAATAAGGGCCCTGGACCCCAATTCTCGGGTCATGCGAGACGCTATCTCGCATGCCACATACGTCAAAAATGACAGATTTCCTTGGGATTAGACAGTTATTCTCGTGCGAGATGAATCTCGTATGAACCCAGAATAGGGGCCCTGACTCTACATAATTGTGTGAGTGACAAGAAGTGACTGATGGACAGCCATGTTGACCAAGAACGCTTAGGCTGTTCGTAAAATAATGTAGTAAAATACGGAATGGCTAAGTCAAATTGCGGGCAATTTAACATAATTCGGGAAACTAAAGCAAAAAGTAACGGCGCTTGATTTCAATTTAATTCATACCGAAAAGATTCCGTTGAGACAAGGCCTTGGTCTTCGTGACATAAAAAAAGTGTAGCCTTATTTCACTTGAGAAGTTATGTAGTCATAGCTTCACAAGTGAAAAATAGTCATATTTAGGTGTTTAAGTGTAGATTGTGGGTTCTTTATTCATCATGGATATAGCAGAATGTGACATGGACGTAGAAAACTTTAAACGAATACTAAAACTAAGGGTTTCCATGATGTTGGCTGCATTTCCCCTCTAGATTGATATGCCAATCCGTTGAGCAAGAAACGAGCCAACTCTGGGGTCCACTGTGGCTATAAGTATTTTTTCTGCAATAAGCCGAAAAAAAAGGTAAAAAAAGGTTGTATATGTTCTATCTAAGTACCTTTTCCTGCCTTTTATAAAAAAAAAACAAAGCGGTGTTTTTTTTTATTATACGTCTGTGTAGAGAGGGCAGAGTTAAATAATAAAAAGATATTTCAGTGCTGACAAACGACAAATGGTATTATTTTTAAACCTTAATTGATAGTTTATAGTTTGCGAATAAATAACATTTTACGGCGTTTAAGTATTTCGTATAATTTGGTACACAAATATCGTGTAACCACTATACTGTTTACTACGAAAACAGTAACGTTTTATTTAATAACCTTTTAAAAATATAGAGCTGTAACTTACCAACCTTACTACATTTGAGAATTTATATTCCAGACTAGACATTACCGGGATTATTGTCTCGCTTGGTCTCGCTACATACTCACAGCTGTTTTTTCTTTAATGGACTTGCGCTGGTAGTCTCAGACGACTTTGACAGCTTACCGGAGAGACGGGCAAGCAACCAGAAGGGCGCTCAGTAAGGGGAATATTTCTTAACATGAAAAAGGATGCTCCTATAATGCCGACCTCGGACTTTGGCCGCTAAGGGAGAAATTCAAGCACAGGATTTTTATATTACGTTCGGTTCGGTACTCAGGCAGTGTATCAGCCAAGTTCGAAAAAAAATAACGGATAGGCCATGTGTATATTTATGTATACGCACCGTTGCGGGGCACTTTGAACCCCCATATTGTAACATTTATTAAACGTACACACTTATAACTTCGCATTATCATAAAATCTCAATTATCATTTTTGAAGATAAGGTACAACAATATTTTCGACCAGGAAAAATCTCGAAGATAACTGCAAACACCTGGGTAGCAATTTAATGGTGTGTTTGAAGTTTCCAATCCGAAATGGGCCCGCCTGGAAACTGAAACTCAAGCCGTCTTTATGTGAGAGGAGACATGTGACCCGTAGAGGAACGTACATAGTACACACCCGGAACGAAAGTCTTACCTACCTGACGCCTTTGACAATGTTAGTAAAGTACATAGGTAGATATTTCACAACACTTTTTAGTTTTATGATGGTGATGTTTTTAGGCACGGAGTGAGAAACGGATCTTTTGTAGCTGAGCGGGAAAATCCAAAGTAAATTAAAATACAAAAAACATGGCCGGTCTTTTCTAGCTTCTGGAGGCCCTGGGCAATATTTATTATAATCGGACCCCAGTAACCATGACACCATTAACTAGTAACCATTAGCGAGCGGAATATATGTACAACGGGTGACAAAGTATGAACACCCGTGTTACGGTACACTACTTCTCAGTAATGCCCTGACACAGTGTTTTTTTAACTAGAGGAAAAAAAAATCTAGCAAATCTATGCTGTTAAGTACTAGTTTTTGTCCATAGGCTAGGGACACGTTGTATAAACGTGAGCCACGACTATGAAAATAAAATGTTTTTGACTAATAAGGTAACGGTACCAGTCATTGACAGTGACCCAATAGGAGAGACAATGTTCCTTATTTTAAATTAAAAATGTCGTCCAGTGACAATTCAAAACATACAAACCTAGTTTTAGACTAAAGACAATATACCCAAAAAACATGGCTATAAGTTAAGGTTTAGAGGGCGGAAAACGTCATCACCGTTTGTATGTAGAGCGATTTTTTGAGACTTAAAGGCGGCTCTACATGTTTGCCAAGTACCTATCGACCAATGCACAGGACGTAACTATATGTCGTAATGACACAGAAATATCTATTTCCCACTCTAACATATAACTGCATCCTGTGCGTTGGCTAACATTTAGCCAACGTGAACTGCCGGCTTAATAGGTTCTAGGCACTTGCCCAGAGTGGCCGATGAAAAAAAAGGAACTTTCCCGTTCATGCAGTCGTAGATGAGTATTAAACAAAATTTCATCTCGGTAGGTACGCGCCCATCTAATGGAAAGCCATGACAAAAAGGAGGTTTCAGCGGAAAATGTGTATTTTTAGAAGCTATTATAATTACCGTGCACCTACTTACGTCAATGAAGTTAATAATAGACAGCGTTTATATTGCGTAGGTTGTCTGGAATCACCTGCTTTATTAAATCGTTTGCGTCGCCTTCAACTTCTTGTCAGTTTTTCGTTTTTTGAACCTTTTCAGAATCAAAAATAAAGTACCTACCTACGAGAACTACAAGAAGTTAATGACATTAGTTCGATAACCTACGAAAAAACTTTAATTTAAATATGTTTCGGGTCGGGTAAAACAATTTGTAATAATTTGTAATAATTGTGGTGGAAGAATTGGTCTCCAAAAGACCACGGCACGCAGATACCATGGGGTTTCGACCTTTGAGTAGAGAAATAAGTTCGAACACATTTCTTACTCTTTTCAAACATACCCATCTCTTTCTTAAATGTAACGAATACAACACAATACAACAACACATGAGATTAGATCGAATCTCATCGTTATTTGATGATTACTTTAGAATGAATGTCATTTATTTATCTCTGTGACTATAAGCTTTCAAATAAAACCCGGTGAGCTACGATGCCACTCCAAACACACACTCACACACACACACACACACACACACACACACACACACACACACACAAAAAAAACTGTTATAATTTATACAATCGTTCTTTCATTCTGTACTTAGTATAGTATACATAGGTGTAGTATTGCACGCAATTCGTCGCAGAGTGGCGTGTGCGTCGACCTTAACGCGCCAGAGGGCGGACAAATTGGAAATACACCGATCCGATCCGATAATAATTTATTACAAACGCTTCGTACGATATTTCATATTTGCTTACGTTTCGCTGCCAGCCAGACTTACTCGTAAATGTTGGGAACGATATTGTACACTAAAAACGTGCTTTCGATTTTTGAGGAGTTTAGTGATGTTACTGATGTAGTGACAAGTAGGTACTCCCTTTTATCTTTCTTTGCATAGCTAATATAAAGCAGAGTCAATATTTTTTCATGTCTGTCCGAAATAATATAGTGTATCTTCAATCGCCTTCCCCTTCAATTTATACCAATAAAGCACCAATGAAAATAGAAAATGATTTAAGCAAAGAACCTTAGAGACTATAACTATTTAAATTTTCGGATTTTCTCCTATATTTGTGCTGTGAGACCTTGCTTTTTGCCATACTTCATGGTTCTAGGTTAACGGGAAGTACCATTTAGATTTTTTATTCCTTTGCAAATGTATGACATTTGTGGCATAAACGTCGATATCTTTTGATTGCGTTGACTTCGAAGTTTTATTTCTTCACAGCTTTATGGAACTGCAGATGTCAGTATTCAGTATTAATTTCAACTGGATACCTCAACGCGTTGAGAAAAAGGGTCTTGACCGACAGATACAAACAGACAGACCACGGACGGACGGACAACAAAGTGATCCTTTAAGGGTTCCTTTTTACCTTTGACGTACGGAACCCTAAAAATGGTGTTTCAATAACAAACGAATGTAGGTATTCGTAACATGCAGCTATTTAGGTCGACCAAACGCCGGCCCATTCACGATTGACGCTTCCCATCGGTATCGATTACCGGCATACTTACTTTCCAAATTATTTGGTTGGACGTGTATTGTATAATTTATGAGCAATAGAGACGTGCACACAAAAGCTTAGATTTACACGATACGTACGCCGTCATTTGTTTACTTTATTTGTGAACACTGATTGCTTTTGTTGCTTTTCACTGTCGCACCCTTTCGTTTATTAATTAGGTTTGTCGATCTTCGACAGCTAATATTGTATTTCACTATCTTTTAGAAGCAAATTGACCTTCTTTCCGTACAGCTAAGGGTACTAATATATTTTCACTTTTTTTACTTTACTGCACTGGGTAAGTGAATACATACATAAAATCGAAGAAAGCTCGAGGGAAAAGGTGAAGGTCAACGTAGATTTTCTGTTTTTTCCGGAAATTCTTTTCCCGAAGTGGTTTTACCGGCGTTATAGTGCGGGTAGAGTCATAGCGGGCTAAAATTTCAGCGTGTTATCAATAACTTATTTAGAAAACAAAACTAAATTGTGGAGGTACATGATTTAACGGGTATATTTCTCATAGCATACTAGCAAGATAAGTAGTAGTCCACTGGGGAGGACCCAAAGGTAGGTAATAGGCCGTAAATCACTTTATTCTCATCTGGTTACCCTCCCTTTTTCATAAAAAATATCTGTAGGCAAAAAGTACTTAATATTTCTATTTAGTCGGACCTTGTCCTCTATTACATTAGACGCTTTTGTTTGTTTACGTTTGTTATGTACTTTGATAAAAACATAAGTATATCGGTACTAAAAAAGAAAAAAAAATTAAAAGCGATTCAACGCGATATACACACATCACGGGCAGAGTACAATATATCCAAATGGTTCTGCTCGCCAGTTCTGTTACTTGAACTTAGCTTGTCTAGATTACAAACATTATTTTGAATAGAATAAAAAAGGCCCCCACTCAGCATAGCCTCGGTAAAAGACGCTGATTTTCAGTAGGACCCTTCAGTTTCTTCATACTAAACTAGGTTAGACAACTACTGTCACACGAACTCTAGCGAACGAAGCCACGCGAGCAGCTAGTTCTGTATCAATTAAAATATAGATGTAGTTAATGATCACAACCTTATTAAAACACATCTATTGCAATGCAACAAGCTATCTCGGTTCCCTTTAGCTGCGTTGCCAGTTCCCACATGGTTCCTACTCATAGATTTTAAAATCTGACTGACTCACTATGGTAAAAGTTCATAAATAAACTAAGTCGCCATGCGACACTGGTCACTATAGCTAGTACCTCATCGCGCTACCCTTGACCTCTGGCATCTGGATGTTTGCCAGCTCAGCTGGACGAAGCGGCCTCGGTACGAAATCTGTTTGAATTTCATTTTGCTACGATTTGCTTTGAAATCAAGTCCAGGGCCAGATACTGAGCAGTGTTTTATTAAGTACTAAGTAGGTTATTTTGTTAATGTGACATTATATACTCACAGAAACGGTAATGCCGGTTTTTGCTCGATTTGGATACTTTCACTATGTCGATTAGAATGTATTATGATCAAAGGATAGCTATAATTGGCCCTAGAAGATGTATGCAATAGTATTTTATGCAACTGTTGCATAATGAGGGGTCTTAAAACACAAGTGTGGTTTTATGAAACGAGCGTCAGCGAGTTTCATAATAGGATCACACGAGTGTTTTAAGACCTAATTATGTACAGTTGCATACATTACTTTATCTACACACATATCATAAGTACTCTATGATGGGTTCAGAAGCCGTAGGGCAATGACCTGCATTGCGACTAACTACTAGTGCTAGGTACCTGTTAAATATCTATAGACTGTACACATTAAAATAATTTAATAAAAAATGAATTTGACCAAATATAGAAACAAATTAGAAAAATTCTCATAATAATATTGGTTGTTATAATGCTGGTCATTACCTACGGTTTCTGAACGCATTATAGAGCATTTATGATATATGTGTAGATAAAATATGTAATCTACGCTAATCACTATCTACACTAGTCTACATAAAGAGGTTAACTTTGGTAATCTCTGGAACTACTGAACCGATTCCAAAAAATATATTACTAAGAACCCTACACTATCCCTGACGGACGTAGGCTACTCATTCCGCGCGTACGAAGTCACGGACGTTCGCTAGTAGTGTATATTTATGGCTCTTATTGTTTTGAAAATCAATAAATAATATAAATAGGCATAAAGGGGAGCTACTGGGGCACTGATCCCTCAGGATCTGGCCTCTCCTCTTCTCCTATTGAGTCGCCCTGTGCTGATGCTGTCATTGTACATGAAATAGTCAATTGTGTTGCCCGTAGGAAACTCCATTTAAGGAGTATAACTGTAACGGACAGCAAGACCTAAGCCGACTGACTTAGGGATAACATTGATTGTACTTAGATTAAGTTGAAAATTAATAAATAAATCCTTAAATCCTAATTATATGAGGCCAATGAGGGCCATATACGAAGGAGGACCGCGGGACGATCCGAACCTTGTAAATTATTACCCGCGGTCCTCGGAAAACAGATCGCAGAGGCGATTTAGATGTAAAAAATTAGATTCTTATTGGAAAATGTACATAAAAATTAGCATAATCACGTTTTAGGAATAAGAATGAATGTAAAGAGGCGCAGCTTAAACAGCCAGAACGAATAGCGTGGCTATTCCACTAAGAATGAACCCGGCTCGCCCTCTAGATCTTGCTAAATAAAGCAAAATATGCGAAAATAATAAAGAAAAGATCCAACAATTTAGTCGGAAACCCACCCCGAACCGACCAATGGGAGCGGCTACATTTTTGGATTTTAGGCCAATCAGAGGCCCCGACGGATCACACTTGACCGAAAACCGAACGAAAAAGTCGGCCTCTGATTGGCCGGGACGCTCGATCCGCGGCGCTACACCCGCTAGGCCAGCCCAGTAAAATGGGAATATAAACGGGCCAGGCCAGCAATCGAGGTCAGCGGTGTCAGAGCAGCGGATCCAGCGAACCAGCCTAGAACAAGAACCAGGAAAAGGAATCAATAAAAGAAGAACACCAAATACAGTCCATTGTTTTAATTCGAACGAGCCGAGCCGTCGAAGTCGACCTCCCTGTCCGACGCCCGTCCCGGACAGAGTCTTGGTCCTTCGAGCCGGATCATCCGGACGCCGCTGATCCGGATCAAGTGGACTACGTCATCATGGTCATCACACGTTCCCACGGCGACCGGGAGGAGGAGCAACGGCCTGCGAACCCGAACCAGCAAGTCACCGCCGCCGACCGAGCCGCCGCCGCCGAACGGACCGCGAACATAGCGCGCCCGAGCGCTGCCGAACCGAACCCCGCCCGGGTAACCCATGCCGGCATGGACCCAGAGGAGCGGGCTGACGATCAGTGGCAGAGGCAACTCGACCGTATCGTCAATCGCGATCTCGTCTCACCCGCAATCGCGCCGACGCGGGCGGTGACTAGAGCCGCGCCCCGCGAGATCGACCGCGGCACCGGCGCGCCGCGTCGCGACGTGTACTTCCCGCCGATTATGCGGGCAGACGGAGTGCCCCCCCCGCCCTTTGGGCACGGCCTCGGCGAACCTACGGAGCACATCGACGCGATCACGCAGGAGGAACCGGCAACCGAGCGCTCTGATTGGGCCGCGCTTATGGAACAGGAGCGGCCAGTAAGAGCGTCCGTGGCCTTTGAAGTCGACGTGCGCACCATTCAGCCTGCAGTGTATGCTGACCAGAGAAGATCACCGGCCCTATCGAGGTGTTCGAACAACACCATCTCTAGGATCCGTCTCGCGGAACGAGAGGCGGAGGAGGAGCTGCTGAAAATCCAGAAACAAGAATTGGAGCTTTCAAAGGCGCTGGTGAAGAACAAGCTGGCCAGGCAGATTGAAACAATTGAAGCAGAAGGCTCTCAGGCTGGGAGCATTATTGCACCGCATCACAAGCTAGAGCAAGACAGACGCATCAGCGATTGGTTCCAGAAGTGCCCTGACGACGCCGCCGAGAACAGACGTCGCGGCGCTCAAGACAAACCGGAACCTCAAGCCGACGCGAAGCGGAAGGATGAACTCCCGCAAACTGAACGCAAGGGCAGGGCCCGTTCGCCGACGACGCCCACCCGCGACCGCAGCGCAACCGGATACCGCGGGATTGAAAAATTAGCGGAAACATTGGAACGAATGACGCGACTGCGGCCGCCGCCGAGGCAGGTGTACGAGCTACCAACGTTCAGCGGAGCTGCGGGTGAATGGCTACCGTTCCAGGCGGCTTACAAGGACTCTACGAAGGCCTACAACTTCTCACCTACGGAGAACGTAGCACGTCTACGAACTTGTCTACGAGGCGTCGCCCGAGAATCCGTCGCGGCCCTGTTGCACACTGCTGCGGATCCGGACCAGATTATGCGGACGCTGCGTCAGTGCTACGGACGACCTGAGGTCATCGTGGACAAGGCGCTGGATGATCTCAAGAAGCTGCCGCGCCTGGGAACATCGGCTGCTGAATTGAACGCGTTCGCAGTCAAGCTACAGAACATAGTCTGCGTGCTTTCTACGGTGGATCATCGGGGATATCTGTACAACCCGTTGCTGGCCCGAGAAGCACTGGACAAGATGAGCCCGCATCTACGCTCTCGTTTCTGCGACTACGCATCGGAACAAACCGCCGCTGTCGAACCAGAGATCTGCGTGCTCTCGAAATTCATGATGCGCGAGGCGGATCGAGCCCTGCGCTACACTTTCGCTTCAGGCGGAGCGGCGATGACGTCATTGGGAACCCCGTCGCCGGTCAAGAGGGAAAGCCTGAAGCCCCGAGCCCCCACGAAATGGGGAACGCCGCGGCCTGTCTACGCCGCCGCTACGAACGCCGAACACAAAGGACAATGCCTATGCTGCGGGGGCGACCATGACGTCCCTAAGTGTGGGAGAATGCGCCAAATGAACGTGGACCGACGCTGGGAGTGGGCCAAACAGAACAGGGTCTGCTTCAAGTGCATGAACAAGCAGCACCGGCGCGAGAACTGCCGCGCCCGACTGTGCGGGATCGACGATTGCCGCCACCCGCATCACCCGCTGCTGCACGCGAACCGTGCGGCTACAACGCTGCAGTCCCACCCGGGGCGGGAACCGCCTCAAGGGACGGCGCCGATCCAAGCGCCGCGCCCAGCTACGCCGCCCTCACCTGAACCCGCGCCAGCCGCGGAAAAGGAGTACGTCACTACTGCTCGAACCAGCAAGACCAGTGACCGAGTATGGCTGAAGATGTGCCCAATAAGGGTGAAGGGACCGAACGGTCACGTGGATACCTACGCGTTACTGGACGATGGATCTACGGTGACGATGATCGACGAGGACCTCGCCCGGACGATTGGAGCCGTGGGCCCCAACGCGCCTATGCAAGTCCGCGGAATCAGCGCCGTCAAGGAGCAACCGAACAGTCGGCGCGTGAACATAGTCGTCCAAGGACAAGGCGGAGCCCATACAATCGCCGCTCGAACAGTCGAGGATCTCCGGCTGCACACTCAACAGCTGGGGCAGAGCGTTACGAAGTATAAGCACCTGCGCGACCTGAAGGAGGCGTGCTACGACGCTGCTACGCCGCGACTGCTGATCGGGACGGACAACTGGCCACTTATGCTCGCCCAGGAAGCAAAAACGGGCAAGCGGTCAGAACCGGCGGCAGTCAAAACCGAACTAGGCTGGGTGATCTTCGGGACAGTACCCAGAGCCTTGACACGGAACGATCAAGACGAGGTCACGCATTATGCATACAACGTGCGTGACGACGACATCGAGAAGCTGGTGAAACGACACTTCGAGATCGACGCGCTGGGGGTATCGCTGGCTACGAAGCAACGGCCGGCGGACGAACGAGCCCAGCAGATCTTCAACGACACCGTCGAGTTCCGCGGAGACCACTACGAGGTGGGGCTGCCGTGGAGGAGCGACGCCGCCGTAGTACCTGCGAGCTACGCGACGGCGCTACAACGCCTACGAGGCGTAGAACGAAAAATGAAGGATGCCGTCTACGCCCGCGAGTATGGGGCGCAGGTAGAAAACCTGATTGATAAGGGTTACGCTGAACCGATCCAGGGCGAAGAAGTATCGAACCCGCGAGCCTGGGTCTTGCCGCATTTTGCTGTGAGGAACATCAATAAGCCGGGCAAGATTCGGCTTGTGTTTGACGCCGCCAGCAAGAGCCAGGGAAAATGCCTGAACGATTTTCTCTTGGAGGGCCCGGACTTACTTCAGTCGCTTCCGGGCATCCTCTACCGCTTCCGGGAGGGCCAGTATGCAGTGACGGCGGATATCCAGGAGATGTTCCTGAGAATCAGAATACGGCCCGCCGATCGACCCTCACAAATGTTCCTGTGGAGGAAGCCGGAGGAGGCGGGGCCACCGAGACTCTACAAAATGAACTCGATGATCTTCGGAGCGTCAAGTTCGCCTTTCCTGGCCCACAGCGTGCGGAACCACAACGCGCACCGCAATGCGAACGAGTACCCGGAGGCGCTTGATCCCATCACGAAGAACCACTACATGGACGATTACGTGGACAGCTACGCGACCGAAGAGGAGACCGTTCGAGTAGCTACGGCGGTAGCGACAGTGCACCGAAGAGCTGGCTTCCATCTACGAAGCTGGGCAACCAACAGCGAGCGCCTCAAGGAACGTATTGAGCCGGCGCTACGCGTGGACGGATCCGCGCCGCTGGGCCCAGACGACGGACCGAAGATACTGGGCTTGATGTGGAGCCCAGAGATGGACGCACTCGGCTTCAACACAGCCATGAACCGGGTGCCGCGAGAAGTACGCGAGAGACTGCGCGCACCAACGAAAAGGGAGGCACTCAGCGCCGTGATGTCCATATACGACCCGCTAGGATTGCTATCACCATACACGATCACAGCGAAGATAATCCTACAGAATACGTGGCGAAAACAAGTACGCTGGGATGCACCGCTAGACGAAGAGGACGGCGTGGAATTCGAGAAATGGACACAGGGTCTACGCGCCGTAGCGGCTCTACGCCTGCCCCGGAGCTACGATACGGGGGGAGCGGCTCGCAGTCTACACATATTCGTAGACGGCAGCTCCAGCGCATACGCCGTAGCAGCCTACCTACGCTCTACGCACTCGGACGGAGCGGTGTCCACAGCGCTCGTGGCCGGGAAGGCAAGGGTTGCACCTCTCAAGACGCAGAGCATTCCGCGACTGGAGTTACAAGCTGCCGTCATCGGAGCCCGGATGGCGGACAGCATCAAGAAGGAACACAGAATAAACATCGGGGAAACCGTGTTTTGGACCGACGCCAGGACCGTCCTCCACTGGATAAGGAACGATGCGAGACGATACACGCCTTTCGTAGCGCATAGGCTGGGCGAAATCAGCGAACTGACGGAACCGCACCAGTGGAGATGGGTGCCGACGAAAGAGAATCCCGCCGACGACGCTACGCGCGCCGACGGAGCCAGGAGAGTGAACGAGGCAGACAGATGGTTCACCGGGCCGGCCTTCCTACAATTAGGCGAGGAGCAGTGGCCGCAGGAGCCGCCCGGTGAAGAACCGGAGGAGATGGAAACGTGCGGGCATGTGAAGAGTGCTGAAGAGAGGGATGGCTTCGCGCACCTTCCAAAGATGGAGCGATTTTCCAGTTACGAACGGCTCATCCGGACGACCGCACGGGTGCTACAATTCATCAACAAATGTCGAAAGATCCCGACGGAACTTACATTGGAACTTATACGGCGGGCGGAACATCTATGGCAAGTTAAGTGTCAGGCTGATGACTTTGCCGAAGAGCTAAAGTTACTCCGGAACGGGGGGAGGCTGACGAAAAAGAGCAGCCTTTTCAGCCTGGACCCGGAGATCGAGGACGGACTCCTGAAAATGCGGGGACGCATCAGTGCCGCACCCGTGCGCGGGTTGATAAAAAAACCGGCGATTTTGAACGGGAGGCATCCATTTGTGCGCTTGATCATCGCGAAGGCGCACCATGACGCCGCCCACGCATCAAATGAACGCGTGGTGAACGATCTACGACAACGATTTTGGATATTGCATCTACGACCGACGGTGCGTGCGGTGGCGCGCGCCTGCCCGACGTGTATCCTGCGACGTGCGAGCCCGCGACCGCCGGCCATGGGCGACCTCCCGCTGGCCCGCATCGAACCCCACTGCAGAGCATTCACTAATTGCGGCGTGGATTACTTCGGGCCGCTAACGGTGACCATCGGGCGGCGGCACGAGAAGCGCTGGGTCGCGCTTTTCACGTGCCTGACGACACGCGCCGTCCATCTGGAGCTGGCTGCCAGTCTGACGACGGACTCTGCCATAATGGCCCTACGTCGGATGGCAGCACGCCGCGGTTGGCCGCGGCTGATATATAGCGATAACGGAACAAACTTCCGTGGAGCCGACGCCGAGCTACGAGCCGCCTACGCGGAGTGGCTACCCGCGCTACGCGACTACGCGCTGCAACACCGCACGGAGTGGCGGTTCATTCCGCCCGGAGCGCCGAACCAAGGAGGGATCGTGGAGGCGACCTACCCGGGACCGGATGGCGGCGTGCGGAGCGCAGATGTCAGAACGAAAGGAGGAGTTTTCCGGCGCCCGACGACCAGGCTTGCTGTCCTACGAGGCAAGGAAGAGGCCTCCCCTGCGGATGTCGGCCGGGGGGAGAGTGTAACGGACAGCAAGACCTAAGCCGACTGACTTAGGGATAACATTGATTGTACTTAGATTAAGTTGAAAATTAATAAATAAATCCTTAAATCCTAATTATATGAGGCCAATGAGGGCCATATACGAAGGAGGACCGCGGGACGATCCGAACCTTGTAAATTATTACCCGCGGTCCTCGGAAAACAGATCGCAGAGGCGATTTAGATGTAAAAAATTAGATTCTTATTGGAAAATGTACATAAAAATTAGCATAATCACGTTTTAGGAATAAGAATGAATGTAAAGAGGCGCAGCTTAAACAGCCAGAACGAATAGCGTGGCTATTCCACTAAGAATGAACCCGGCTCGCCCTCTAGATCTTGCTAAATAAAGCAAAATATGCGAAAATAATAAAGAAAAGATCCAACAATTTAGTCGGAAACCCACCCCGAACCGACCAATGGGAGCGGCTACATTTTTGGATTTTAGGCCAATCAGAGGCCCCGACGGATCACACTTGACCGAAAACCGAACGAAAAAGTCGGCCTCTGATTGGCCGGGACGCTCGATCCGCGGCGCTACACCCGCTAGGCCAGCCCAGTAAAATGGGAATATAAACGGGCCAGGCCAGCAATCGAGGTCAGCGGTGTCAGAGCAGCGGATCCAGCGAACCAGCCTAGAACAAGAACCAGGAAAAGGAATCAATAAAAGAAGAACACCAAATACAGTCCATTGTTTTAATTCGAACGAGCCGAGCCGTCGAAGTCGACCTCCCTGTCCGACGCCCGTCCCGGACAATAACCTTAGGTACAATACATACAGTTGCGTGCCGCATTAAACAAAATCGGTAATGACGTTTTTCTTTCCCGCCCCCTGGGCCTCCGGATCTCCCACACTCTATATACAGTATGCAGTAGCCAATTGCTACTTCACACCGGTATTTTATAGAAAAATGGTATGTACTAAGTACCTCGATGAAGTCGGCCTATTTTTACTGCAATTAATGATGTGCCAACAGAAACTTTACTAAGTTTATCTACACACATATCATAAGTACTCAATAACGCGTTCAAAAACCATAGAAAATTACCAGCATTATTACAACCAATAACATAAGAATTTTCTTGTCTGTGGGTAGTAGGTAATCTGTTCTTTATTGGGTAGTATCTGTTAGTAGTCTGTGTTTATTGGCAATCACATTATCGATATCTCTGAAGTTATGAATTTAAATTTGGAACAGCTGTCAAAATTCAAGTTGATCTCTATTCTAGTATCCACAGATATTAAAACACTTATCGATACGAAACGTTAACTCAGTATGTTTTTTTAATTTAAACGCACGACATTTGATCTCGAGGGACATGACAATAGGGACTTCGTTCGTTTGTCTATGGTTTAAAAAAAAACGTTCGTCTTGGCGGATAGATCTAATGGCCGCCATGACTAGTTGTGATTCGTTTGTTGGTTTTTTGCTGTTACGGTTTTTTGCAGTTATGATATGTGTGTAGATATTAGTATTTTATGCAACTGCTATATAATGAGAGGCCTTAAAACACGAGTGTGGTTTTATGAAACGAGCGTCAGCGAGTTTCATAATAGGATCACACGAGTGTTTTAAGGCCTAATTATATACAGTTGCATACATTACTTTATCTACACACATATCATAACTGCAAAAAACCGTAACAGCAAAAAACCAACAAACAAGTATGGCGGCAATTCGATCTATCCGTCAAGACGAACGTTTTTTTTAAATCATAGACAAAAGAATGAAGTCCTTATTGTCATATCACTCGAGATCAAATGTCGTGCGTTTAAATTAAAAAATCACACTGATTTGACGTTTCGTATCGATAACTGTTTTAATATCTGTGGATACTAGAATAGAGACCAACTTGAATTTTGACAGCTGTTCCAAATTTAAATTCATAACGTCACGAGATATCGGTAATGTAATCACCAATAAACACAGACTACTAAGAGATACTACCCAATAAAGAACAGATTTACCTACTACCACAGACAAGAAAATTCTTATAATAACATTGGTTGTAATAATGCTGGTCATTTTCTATGGTTTTTGAACGCGTTATTGAGAAATTATGATATGTGTGTAGATAAAGTATTTTATGCAACTGCTATATAATAAGAGGCCTTAAAACACGAGTGTGGTTTTATGAAACGAGCGTCAGCGAGTTTCATAATAGGATCACATGAGTGTTTTAAGGCCTGATTATATACAGTTGCATACATTACTTTATCTACACACATATCATAACTGCAAAAAACCGTAACAGCAAAAAACCAACAAACAAGTATGACGGCAATTCGATCTATCCGTCAAGACGAACGTTTTTTTTAAATCAAAGACAAAAGAATGAAGTCTCTATTGTCATGTCACTCGAGATCAAATGTCGTGCGTTTAAATTAAAAAATCATACTGAATTGACGTTTCGTATCGATAACTGTTTTAATATCTGTGGATACTAGAATAGAGACCAACTTGAATTTTGACAGCTGTTCCAAATTTAAATTCATAACGTCACGAGATATCGGTAATGTAATCACCAATAAACACGGACTACTAAGAGATACTACCCAATAAAGAACAGATTTACCTACTGCCACAGACAAGAAAATTCTTATAATAACATTGGTTGTAATAATGCTGGTCATTTTCTATGGTTTTTGAACGCGTTATTGAGAAATTATGATATGTGTGTAGATAAAAGTAATGTATGCAACTGTATATATTTAGGCCTTAAAACACTCGTGTGATCCTATTATGAAACTCGCTGACGCTCGTTTCATAAAACCACACTCGTGTTTTAAGGCCTCTCATTATATAGCAGTTGCATAAAATACGATTACCTCTCCACGCGGTAATACAACAGTGCAAGCACTGCTGCTGAACGGCTGGAGTAGCGAGCCACATAGTGGTAGCGGTCCGGACGGACCTTGCACAATTCATAAAACCACTTTGCAACGTTCTAGAAATGAATTAAGGTATTTTTCAGGCGCTGAAGTGTCGCAGCTTTTTCTGACAATGCGCTTTGCCACTGCATTGGCCTTGAACTCGAGCGCATCGCTGTTTGTATAGTAGCTTGCTACCCAAAGTGCACGTGTAAAATATTCAAGCTGTGTAGTATTAGGCTCATCAGAGGTATTATCCGAACCAGTGGTAAATTTTATGGCATTCATAAGTGCTTCCTGAAAGCCTAATCTGAATAGAAATATTTTGACTTTATATTTAAGTAAATTGGATAAGGTAGTCAGGTTTTTTAACACAACATTTTTTACGCATGTATCTTAACAGGATTCGTGTACCAAGCTTCAAAAAGCTCTCGCCATACAAACGGCGATAACGTTTTCAACCCTCTTAACCTTAACCTACAGCCATGCTTTTTTTGTATGCTGTTTGATCTGCCTTAGAAGTAGATCTGTATGTTTTGCTTTTTTAAAGTATTATCCACTTTAGAAGTTTCAGGTAGAACAAAAAGCGACAATCTTTTTAAAACTATAAAGAATATTCTAATAAAAAAAACTATTTATACAGCATATTAAAAACCATGGCTACCGCTTATGTAAGGTTTAATGGGTGGAAAATGTTGCCACCATTTGTATGGAGAGCGCTGGGCCTACAATGATCTTAAGAACATACCAGAACACAGTGTACCTGTAATATACTCGTAAACCTTAACTTAGGTTAGTAGAATTCCGTCGAGCCTTCGCATCACATTTCGATCGACGTTATTGACCCCTTTGCATACAGTATTTAGGCACACGCCTCTACTATGAAAAGGCTAGTTTTTGAATAGGTTAAACACTTAAATGTGTAAATTAAATAGCGATTACTCAAAGAAAATTGCTCACATCAACAGTCAAACCCCAAAAAACTGCCTTATTACATACGTGCGTACTTAATATACGTGCATACTTGCATGTAAATGTGATGGTGATTTAAACGTTGGTACATCCAAAGATACTAATGTGTAATATTTTCTCTAGACATTTATAAATTGACGTGACGTCTCGTCAATGGACCAAACATGACCGTTCAACTTAAATTATCCTTCCTCGCGATTCTTTAAAAAAGGGACGCACTGCGGAATAACTTAAACTTGTGCGGTTATATAAGGAAAATGGAACCTTCTGCTGAGAAGAAGCGCCTCAAGAAACACAGTAGCTATTCCACTTTTTATTCTCTTTTTAAAACAGGATTACAGAGTAATAGAATAGCATAGAATAGACAGTCTGTGTATTCGATAAGTAAACGGGCACAAATAACGCATGTAGCTCGTTCCGTAGATAACGATCCCGTCAGTTTCGTACAAGACAATAAATTTGTGTCGATCGTGCGTAGCCGCCTTGGTGCCAGACTTCTAGGCGCGGCAACTCGGTCAAGGAAAAACTAGCTTCGAGAAGCTTCTTTAAGAAATAGGCGAACTCGTGGTTGGTTTGCATCGCTTAATAAACGAAGTTTAGCTATCGCTCGATGCGCATAATTCTATAACAGCATGCAAATGAGTGCAAATTCCCAGCGCACAATGTCGGCGGCGAGACGGGACCTGTCGAAGTTAGAAGTTCACCGAACCCATTACCTACTTCGGAATATTAAGATAAACAGACGTCTATGAAATTTGCATTGTGATAACGGAACAGTTTTAATTTAGCACAACTTGAAACAAGCTTAGATAAGGGACTCTGTATCTTTTGCATTCATCATGGCTAGCATCTCTAAATAAAGAAGTATTAAAACGATTGTGATGCTGAATTTCGAAGTTTAAAATTGCGATTCCCTGTAACCCTGAAGTACTTAAATGAGACGCACGTTACTGCGAAAGTAGACCGCATCGATGCACACATTCTCGATTTTTTATCACCGCGATACATGTTAGTGCGAAAGTATGCCTCATCGATCTATATTGTTCAGTACTGTAGCGTGTATAAAGAACCAGTTCGTGATTTTTTATATGTAGGTTTAGGTTAGGTTAGTATTCTTCAGGTCCGGAAGGCGAAACCGCCCGGAAAAAGGAGCTTCGCGTAGCGGAGCTCCGTCGAATAGGATGAATAAATTATTGACATCATATTGTATTGATGTGGCATACTTTCGCACTAACATGCATCGCGGTGATAAAAATTCGCGAATATCTCCATCTATGCGGTATACTTTCGCAGTAACGTGCGTCGCATTTAGTACATTTAGGGTTACAGTGAATCGCAATTTTGAACTTCGAAATTCAGTATGACAGTCTATTAAAACAACATGTTTAAAGAAAAAATATAATGACGTCATTATTAAGACAAAAGTTCTTAAGCTACTACAAGGGACAAATGGTATAAACAGATGACAATGGCGCTTCTTGTCTCAAGCTTTGTGGAGACTCCTAATAGTATTAATGCATTCTAGTGGTCAAGCTGGGAAATATTGCCAGTTCTGCAGAGCCACGTTGTAAAGGTAATGAAAGAACAAAAAGGAGACTTAAATTTTTAATTTCATTTTATAGCCGCAGCTGGGTTCGAGGCAGTTTTATACCTAGACACTTGACAGCCTCCGTCCTCCATAATGTTAATCCCGCTTTAGAGTTCACTGAGCATTGGCTGCCTGTCCACAAGAACAAACCAAGTATGCTAGCTTTTTATTCTTTTATGCTCTCAAATTCTGACTAATGCTACATACATAATGTATGTACATACGTAATTTCCAATACAAACGAAAATTACTTTGTTGTTTGTCCTAAGCTAAAGTGGCTTTGTAATTTTAACAAGGTTTTAAACGGTGGTGTTCCACGAACCCCCATGAAGCCCTATGAGCATTACGTAAAACGACGTATCGTATTTTGAAACCGGACACCATTCATTACATGTGATTAAACAATATCGCTGTTTAGTCGTTTGATCAAGACTACTAAGAAACGAGCCTATTCTTTTCTTAAAGGCCGGCAACGCGCTTGCGATTCTCTTGATATTGCAGGTGTCCATGGGCGGCGGTGATTGCTTAACACCACGTGACCCGTCTGCTCGTTTGCCCCCTATACTATAAAAAAAAAACTTCGAAAATTCTACGGATAATAGGGAATGTAGCGACCGCACCTTACCTTCATTCTTTATTTTTACATTTAGTTACCAAAACGATCGAAAATCAAAATGAAGCAAGTCTCAACGCAAAGTCTTGCAGCATAATTTTCGTCGCAAGTTTTTCCGAATTCATTCCTAATCCAGTCACAACTCGAGGTGCATGGACAAATTCTCAGTCACATCACATCGTTGTCTGGTTTAATGGCAGTGCTGGCTTTGTGGGTTGCGTGTTCCCATCTTACAAGTATGTCTTATTAGGTATCTCGTCCACTTATAGTTCTCAGCGTAGTCCGATGTAAACGGCCCCATTAGCAGTAATACGGGGGCATTAAGAGCACGCCCCCAGTCCTTGCGGACCAAGGGCGGCGCCGCGCCGTCGCCTCTGCCGCATTACTGGACGTGCTCGACGCTTGAATCTTAAAGAAGCCATTTGTCAACCCAACGTGAAGCGACTTAAGAGCTCAACTTACGCATCATTTTCATTAATGTCACGACCTTGGATCGACGTGAAGTTAGCTTTTCTTGAAGGGTACCTCTTTTGTGCGGTGTTTTGCTTTTGTGGAGGCAGGTGTTTCATTTGAAGGTATTAGATTTACTGTGACAAAGCTATGCCTCTACCCACGCACGGTAGAACAGGCTTCGTAGTTAGGGTAGCGAATAAATGAATCGATTGTTAAAGCTTAACCTCGTAAGGTCCAATGACATTAAGTGCCAACGGACAAACGTCCAAGTCAAATTTAACGAAGAAAATGTTGAGGTAGAATAACGGCGCACAAAAATCCTATTTAATTTAGAAATGAAGTCTTTCGAATACCAAATAATAATCAAATCTAAACTTTGCACTTACGTACCAATGTTTTATAGGTAATTAAAATTTCACTTTTGAGGCTATTTACCATATTGGAATTCCCGCTTTGACTAGTCATTGTCAACAAAACAATCAGTGTTTCAGATTTGCATGGAGAATTGCATAAACTAATGTCACCCAAATTTCAGTTCTATAGATCGATTATTCCACTATACCACATCATTTCACAAAGTATACTTATCCCCGCGCATGTACAACATAAACAAATCGCGCTATCAGCATTGCGAATGGGCAAATTGTGATTAACCAATAGTGTGTACTTTAGTGTTTAGTGTTGGAGGACCAGTGAGTTGGTGAAGACATGTTAGTGAGACAGTGGACAGTGCGCGGATGAGAGGATGACGTCACTGAAGCACGGGGTGAACCTGAGCCGGCGGGCGTGCAGGCGGGCGCTCGCCCTCGCCGCTGTTGTGGCGCTTGCGGTTATTGGCCACTGCAGTCCTATTGAAGTAAGTATACTAAAGTTATTCTAACTTTTTACTAATTAGTCAAAATCAGAGTACTTTGCTAATGTCTTCCCTGTAGACCACAGGTAAGGTTCTAAAGTCCGTTGTTCATCATGTCATTCATTGTCTCATCATGCAAGCAAAATTCTAACCTAAAATTTCACTTTTCGTAACCTGAAAGTCATTTATTTATGCCTAAATAACCTAAATCGAGGTTGTAAATAGAAAATATAATTTGTAAAGAAAGAAAGAAAATATTTTATTCGGTGCTAAGAAGTACATAGGATGAACTAACTTACTTACAACTTACTTATACTTTGTTACTTACGTATAACTTGTCGCTTTAGAATGTTTTATTTGAATGAGGAACAATATTTTGATGGCAAAAACTGAAATAGGTTAGAACGTAGAATTGGCTACTTAATACAAGCAAGGGTTTATGTAAGGGTTTAATATGATTCATAGTCTAATATTTTTTGGACAAGTCTACATCCGCATGCACGGTGTCTGGCCTAGTTTTGGCGTATTCAAAGAAAACATAAATTATAATGTACAGTAGGGGAAATACATTCAAGTACCACCTTAGAACCCTGTCGCAATGACGCAACGCTTTAAACGCCACGCTATGTCATACAAATGTCATGCGTATGTCTCTTCGACTAGGTGCTACGGTGGTACGTGTTTAGATTTCCTTGACTGTACCCCAGTTGTTAACTTTTGACCATAGGAGAGACGACCTATATGTTTTTAATGTGATTTTGATCTTAATATCACTGGTCATAATTTATACTTCCCATCCCAATAAAATATTTCCATTCCAATGCTAAGTTGGTAACGGAGTCGACAATTCCAATTTTAGCCGCTTCTTAGAAGCCATCTATTAATACTTGAGCTAAAAGTGGAGTGGGGGAGCCTAAATCTTACCAAATCCTGTTTAGGAGCAAGAAGGGTCAAAAACTCAAACTTGAAATATAGAGCAATCATCACACTTCATACTAATCACAGTAATCACACTAATATTATAAAGCTGAAAGTTTGTGTGACTTAAATTTTTGTTAGTATTCTCTTATGTTATGTTGTTGTTGTTTAAAATTTTTATTACTTCGTCACGTTAAAACAGCTAGAGAGATTCAGATGACATTTGGAACGAAGATAGGTTATATCCTGCATTAATTAATAGGATACTTTTAATTCCGTAAAAATATATAATTTTGTGGTAGCGATAAATGAATTCTATGCGAGTAGTTGTAAATTTATTGTTGACGCAGGAGCAATAATAGTACTTAGCTACTAAATACAGAGGTGAATGTATTTTGATCTTAAAGAAAAGTCTCTAAAAGAATTATGGGGAAGTTATCCTAAGATAGGGGAAGAGAAGCCCTCCATGTCTCACGAAATTAATGGACGTCAACTTAAACAAATTAGAAATTCCATATACTTACTTATTCTCTGGCAAACCTGGCGCAATTTGCATACTTACCAACTTTTTATTTTTGGAGTAAAAAGGTAAACAACTTTAAATAAAACGCTGCCGTGAGATTTATAGATAGTATTAATGTTATAACGTTTTTTTTGTTTATCTTGTCATCTCATCTTGCGATCAGTCGAATTACTTAAGCGAATGGGTTGGGTGATTTGGCTTGTCATTCCCAAAGTGGGCAATATCTAGTCCCAGTTGCCCTAACATGACTGGCCAAGTTTAGTTTATCTCTATCTGCGTCCCTTTCTTATGACACTAGTTAGACAGAGACACAGGTAGGGGTTAAACTAAACCTGGGTTGTCATGTTAGGGGTCGATTAAACTTCCAAGGGTCCATCTCAGCAAAAAAAAGTGGGTACATGAGATGTAAGGGGCGCGTCCCCGTGAATTGAGTTAAATACAACCACACTGTAGGCTGTCTATAGGCGGTGGTAATCACTTACGATCAGGTGACCCACTTGCTTGTTTGCCTTCCTATATCATAAAAAAAACACCCTAGCAAGCTAGCTTTTATCGCTGACATAAAGCATATCCCTTTCTAACCAGTAAGCATATGCGAGAGGGACGGATTCTTTTAAGTGCGCGATAAACGCTAGCGTGCTACTATAGCAACTACGCTTAATTATGGCTACAGTCACGGCCGCTCGCGGTGTATACAGTGTATATAAATTCCACTAAGGCCAACATAAACCGTTCTTGACTCCCTTATCTCATCCGTGCGCTTGTGACTTACTTCAAATGTTAATTTACAGCCAAATTAAGGCCTGCTCGTACGTTAACTAGTGCGACAAAACAAATTCGTCATATGGATGCCATTGATACACCTTAAATCTGGCCTAATGGAGTGGTCGAGGTTGCCAATTCGATTCATAGTCGGTCTGAAACGGATGGATTTGTGACGCATATTGCAATGCTGCCGTGTTGCACTAATGAGTCTAATGATTAACGCAGTGCTTCATATCAACTATGTATTAAGTATAGGTATTACGCACAAGCGTAACGCACAAATGTACATCTTTTTTTATGGAAAAGGGAGGTAAATAAGCATGTGGGTTAGCTTAGCTCCTTATATCACCGCCACCCATGAGACCATGCAACCCCAAGAGTCTTAAAGTCTCCCAGATATGGATCTCCGGAAATTATCATTGTCACTCTCCGTATGAAACCCATAGCAAGGCGGTTCCAAGGCTCTGCCCGTAGTTAAACCGGGAAATTTGTACTACAACCTGGGCCTAATTTCATAAACGCGACAGGCGACAGGTGATAGTGACACTACTCTCTTAATAACAATTTTGTAAATATGAAATCTTGTTTCTCTATTCATTGTCATCAAGGGAAAGAGAGCAGGAGTAGGTACTATTTTAATCAAGTTTCAGGAGAACTCGCTCAATATTGCTCAAACGGAATTAAACCATGTTAATTGAAATGTGCTTCCCTTAAAGGTGTTTACCCTAGGCATTGTAGTGACGTAACGCGGAACCCAGCAACGTCAGAAATCCTACTGATAGTCTCTTGAATAACATTATGAATAGTCTCGCATCCATTGACTTCAAACATGGCTGATATTTCCGTCTTCCTAAGACATTTTCCCCTATTTAACGTTTAAAATATTATTCTGGATTGTTTTTATTTTCTTTGACACACAAATAATGCTGCAATGTGATATGTCCCTATCGCAGATAAATTGTGTACCATTATCACATTCAGTGCCACGAACTCACTAGGTAAGTTCCCTGTTCGTAGAGGATTTTCGTTACATACCGGGAAACCCTTGCTAAGAGCTACGAGCATAGCACGTAGCACTCCGTGGCAGTTAATGTGTTATCCAGCATTTTCTGCTAACTTAGGTACCTGTCTTTCTTTACATAGTACAAAACAAAATCGCTGTCCGCCTCTGTCAATCTTCATATCTTACTCCTCTAAACCACGCAACGGATGTTGATACATTTTCACTGTCATTTAGAGATTTTTTTTGTACCCATCGTTAGCATCATATTTATATCCATGGCGCAGATAAATTGTGTGCCATTATCCCACATTTTCCGCTAACTTACCTGTTTTATTTAAATAAAAAGAAGATACTTTACAAAGCTTTAATAAATATCCATGAAGATTACAACTTTGTATTAATTTAGCTTACCTATCAATTTATTAAGCATTTTGATTATGTTTTTTTTTATTTAAAAAATCTAGTCTTAAACGTCGTTTAAAATGACACTATGGTTTTTATATGACATCAGCTCTATTCCACAATTATGTGGAAATCAATTATATTGGTCTACTTCATTCACGAACATAATTTTTCCACGTAGTTTTTTGCCTGTTCATGGGATAGGGTATTTGTGAAGAGCCGAGCTAAAGTCAGTATATTACTAAACGTCAGCCGCTCATTTTGACACCGGCTTCTATATGTGATCGGAATTCCAGACGACTATTAGTCTAGTAAGTGACCCTGGCTCCGAAGCTAGAATTGCAGGTTGGATTTCTGCGCGAATCCGATCATTTTTGTGACAAACTAGCCACCGACTTCGGCTTCGCATGGATAGATTAAGGATGTCATGCACATAAAAACCTTCGTTAGAAGACTCTCTAAATGCGTGGTTTAGGAGTAGGCGGCTGAAGATATGACGACAGACAGGAACGGATAGAGACTTTTTTTGTACTAAGTAATGTTAAGATAAAAATAAAATTAAATTGTCGTTACATTTAATACGTATTGTATGTCGTAGGTTAAGTATCCACAATCGACCAGTTTCTGGGCCACTGTAAAATTCTGTCGCAACAAGTCATCATTGTTGTTGTGGCATTATTTGTGAAAAGTCATAAGATCATACGGTCATTTGTTGCATTAAGGTTCTACCGTGATTCAGATAAGAAATCAATTTGGACTTTGCTTCTTAGTAAACATTATCTCGGCGTCAAGCTGTAGTGCTGGATTTTGTATACCGATATAGAATAGAAAAGGTCGTAAATCTTGGTTTTATCGCTCTCTTTCATCCGTAACATTACTTCGTTGAGACGAGTGTACTCAAACACTCGGCAGAGTCGTATTTATTTGGCCTGTGTCATTACAGATATTATCTTAGTGCAAATATTCAGTGTTCAGAATTGCTTACTTACTTATCCGCTGGTTTAGCGAGTTGAAGTGGGTCTTAACCTTCGACACGAGTTGGCGCCGACTAGGGCTTCCAATTTTCGGTAAATAATTCCGAGATCTCTTTATTTTCCATACCGGCGTCAAATAGACCTCAAGGCGCCTGATTTTGCACGATCTTTTCCCAGTTTTCTGCGTATAGAGCTTGTATGCCTTTCTCTGCTTCATCTTTCAAGCGGTATACGGGTTAGCCGAGTAAGCTGTCTTCGCCCAAAATAAAAGATCCATATTCATGTTCCTTGTAAGCCTTCAAAGTCTTCCGCTAGACTATCAAATTCTAAATATGTTAAAGCTTCCCGGGACCATAAATTATAAGTAGATAGATGAGCTGCGTGCAGTTGACAGTCTTTTGAAAAGTTTGAAAATATTTAAGTAGGTAGATGTTTAAATCTTCAAATAATCAAATGTGAATATAAGTTATAAATACAAAAAGGTGAAAAAACGACAGGGCTTAAACCTGAGGCATCAGTATTCCGTACTACCTAGGATTATGGGATTTTAAAGTGACAATGCCGGAAGCGTGGGATAATCCCGTGATTGAAGATTGACCTAGGAAAATGGTAAATTTAAGTGAAAATCTGTTTTATTTTTTTGTTTATTGATATTTGAGTAATAATATAAAAAAATAATGTCAAAAATATACAAATTATTAGTCTAATAACCCGCCCCGTGCCACCTTTAGTCGGAAGGTGTCAAACTCTTGAGGTGGTAGGCGTTTGAGTAATTGTAACTTGTCCATTATTTATAATTTAAAGTTATGGTTGATAACTTCTTAAATTTAATCCAAAACTCTCTTGTAATTTGCTAATATATGTGTTAGTTTTTTTTATTTCACCATGTATGAACGAATATTTTCTTTATTTTTAACCGACGAAAAAAAAACGGAGCAGGTTATCAATCAATTCGACCTGTATATTTGTTCTTCTTCTACTTATTTGTCATTCCATTTTATCGCGGCTTCTAGCCAAAAACAACATTGTTATCAAATTAATTATGGCACCGCGCCTATAATGCACAAGTGCGTACTTATGGGTTTTATTGAGCGTGACTACATTAAATTAAATGTTGGCTTTAATGGTTTTTTCGTTTATGAATAAATAAATAAAAGCCAGTCAAGTGCAAGTCGGACTCGCGTGAAGAGGGTTCCTGGGATCGCTGTCTATTGGAATGCATAATCTACTATATCTTACTCGCTTTCCTGCATGGACGCCTTCCAGCGATATATGAATTTATCAATACGGTCTTTATACCGTCATTGCATAATAAAAAAGAAAAGAACGATTAGTTGGTATTGTGGTTAATTCTAACAAACTTTTCTTCACACTTCACACAGTTTTCATTTGAACTGGGTTTCGTGAAAGTCCGTTAGAGCAAGTTGTTGGTGATGTCAGAAACTGCAGGACAGAGTGTATGGTCTCACATTTTTTGTTCTTACTGACTCTTATATAACCGCCCCAGATTTTTGATCCGTAGGTTAGTTAACTAAACTAATATTCAAAATCTGTAATCCGTCAGCAAAAAACTACAGAGGCGATGTCATTGGTTATGTGGTTAACGGGGATACCAACTACGTGCATTAAGTTGAGTTAACTGTGGATCAAAATCCTGGGCTATATTTTAACTAAGTGATAGACGTACAGTGAAGGAAATTGAAACACGTACCACCGTAGAACCTAGTCGAAGAGACATACGCATGACATTTGTATGACATTGCCTGGCGTTTAACGCATCGCGCCATTGCGATAGGGTTCTAAGCTGGTACGTGAATATATTTCCCCTACTGTACAACATAATCTGTTAAATATTTATATATATGCATTAATTTAACTTCCTTCTTCTTCGGTTTTTAAAGGCAGAAATAACCAAAATAATTTTAATAGTTTTCGGTGAAATGACACAATCTACCAAATAATTGTCGGTGAAAAGGTGTGCACCATTGTCGGTCGGTACCAATCCCTTCTATCCGCGTAAATTCAATATCGTAACATTGGATTTGGTTCTTTACTTAGCTACTCCCCTACACGTTTACAATCGAAGCTTTCTGACTTTTCTAAAGAGTTGGCAATTCCTTTCCGTGGACATTGTGTTTGAATGGCTGTCACTTTCCTTTGATGTTTATAGGTCCTGCCCGGTCAATTGCAGGATGAAATACAATTCCTTTGAGAGATGTGCTGGCGGTCGGAAACAGTGTAACTATTTCTCAGTTATTTGTATTTTTCAATTCTTGAAGCGTCACCATGCAAACATAGCTATTCCTTATTTTACTTTCTGAATAGTGTTAATAATACAATTCTCAATGACTAGAAACTTATCCGATTTAGATGCTTTTTATTATAGTGGAAAATGTATTTCTTTAACATTGCTAAGTACTTCGTTACAAAAAATGGCCAAGTGCGATAGAGTGTTTTTAGTGTAATGATCCCCAACAAACAAAAGTACATTATTTGGTTTGACGCTTTCTACTGCTCCTACGATAACTTTAACACTTACATACCGCACTAATAGTGACCACGTAGTGTCGACCTGATAAATACTCAATATTGTTAAATGCTCAATGCTCAATTCCCTATTTATTAAATACGGCACCTGAGTGGCGGTGTAATACGTATTTACTTTACCTATCTTAACAGCATTTCCTCGCACATAGTACACAGGAAGCACCTTCGTCTTGAGACGAAATTGCGGTGTTTACATTCGCTGACTACTTAGTGACGAGAATGAAT
Source organism: Ditula angustiorana (assembly GCA_963691745.1). Classification (NCBI taxonomy): domain Eukaryota; kingdom Metazoa; phylum Arthropoda; class Insecta; order Lepidoptera; family Tortricidae; genus Ditula; species Ditula angustiorana. Next base: position 9,712,318 of record OY829484.1, read on the forward strand.
AATGTATGGGGTTTCCGTCGCATATTCGTGGATAAGGGTAATTTAAACTTTTATTGAGGAAGAAAGAATGGATGAGTCGTTCTAAAGGCAATGTTCTAGGTACTTTTTAGCTTAGATAAGACTTGAGCTCCATGTTTAAGGCTGACTTCCTAAAAAAAGTTTTTAACGACATAGACTATTTATTAATCCGGACAAGTAAACTAAACAACATAAAAATATAAATTAAATAATTATGTTAAAATATATCAGGTGTTATGGAGGTCAGATGGCAATCGCTCCAATATATATAATATAAATCATTTATTTCAAGAATCACTGTCTCATATAATCTGTTAGTACATACTTCTCGCTAATGTTAGTAAACTAGGAAATAGGTTTATGAAATAACCTGACCTGCCAAATCTTGGATTATGGTCAAAGCGTACCCCTTAACTAAGAAACAAGAATAGTGCTAGAAGAATGTTGATGGAATGGAATTCATATTCCAGTATGTTTATTGATAATTTTTGTATGAATCTTTATTCGGCTTAATTGATTTTGTAAACTGTACAATGAACCAAAATATATAAAAACTATTTTTAATTACGCAGTTCCAATACTACAAAGTTAATGCGTAAAACACATTTAACAGTTTAAATAAACAATTATTTTATGTTTGCCGGAATTAATGGCATTCTCTATACCAGCCAGCTGTAACATAAATAGTATGATTTTTAGTTGCAACAGTGGCATGAATTTTGGCTTTCAAGCACTCGACGCTGCTCGCCAGCTTCGCGCCAAGCAACACCGGCTAAAATATACGCTCGCGTTTGATTGCCCAGCGGCTGACGAATGTCGAACGCTCGCCATTATCAGATTTTTTTAACATGTTTAAGCTTTTACTTCACTAGGATTTGTCATGGAAAGCCTTTTGGAGTTATCAAATGTCAGTAAAGCGCCTTTAAGTAAGATGCGGTTTTGTCAAATAAATTCACAATAAAAATTCTTTATTTTATCTTCTGTACATAATATAAAACAAAGTCGCTCTTAGAGGTGGGCGTTTTTAGAATAACGATGCGCGTTATCGATGCCAGGTTTGGATGCGCGCATCGGATGCCATGTGGTACCGATGACAGATGCCGATGCCATCTAGTTTTTGTCAACGTAACTGTCGATCGTTACTGCGCATCGTATCATACTATCAAGTAGCGCTGGTGAATTCTCGCAGTAGTAAAGTAGTCGACGTGCCTTCGCGACTCTCGTAGGTGTGAGCGAGATGAGACTATCGCGGGGGAATCCTATTTCATTTACCAATAACGAAACGAAAACACACACCGCAAAACGCGCATTTAGGCGTATCGCCATCGTGTGATACTTGGGTGACATTCACATGGTATCGATGCCGGTATCGATGCGCGCATCGGATGCGATTTTTCTGATACAGATGCGCATCGATATCAAAAATATCTGAAAACGCCCAAGACTAGTCGCTCTCAGTTCCTGTCTGTCCTCTTATCTTCAGCCGCGTACTCCTTCTAAACCACGCAAAGAATTTTGATACAGTTTTCACTGTAATTTAGAGATTTTTTCAAGGAATTATATTCTAATCCTAACCCTGCGATACCGGGGCGGGTCGCTAATAAAAAAAAGTTTCAAATATATTTAAACGCTAAATTCAAACAATTAATAACTTAATTTAATTAATAATAAGTACAAGCGTTACTTTTGAAACCCACACTTAACATTCTACTTTAAGGCGCACTGATTAGTAATAATAGCTAGCTATTCCTAATTGCGCTACGCTTCCGACTGATTGCTTACATTGTGTGAGTCATGCATACGGCGTAGAGGCCTCGACGTAGCGGTTTGACTCATCTCGTAGCTCCGCGTAGCTCGTAGACAAAACCAAGTGTACATACATACAAGTCAATTTGGTTAATCCAAAGCATAGTAATTTTTTATTAAACATTATTTATAGTCTAAGTTGGGTATGAGCATACTGTAATGGTTGCCATTCCTTAAAGAATCAGATCAGGGATGCTTGGTAGGAAATGGAATATTTTTCCTCAATGGAAAAAAAAGCTGTCAAAATTGTATTGTAAACTATTGTTGAATACGACAGTTAGAGGGGGACGATATGTACAGATACTATCGATGTTTTTGTGTGTTACCACTATTCTCGAAAATATATTTAAAAATTTCACATAGTAATTTAATACATTGAACATTAAAAAAAAACTAAGTAGGTACTAATTTTAATATAGAATTATCCTTAAATTCTCACATACTATACATATATCTTAACATCAATATGTATTTCTCGAAAATTAGTTTGAAATTATTTTAATAATGTCTTTTTTTAGCTAAATTGGACCCAAAGCCAAAGTATTCAATATTAACCATTATCTTCTAACTGTATTTTTAACAGTGTATTAGTTATAAAGCGATACATCGTCATCTTAAACCACATAATAATATACTAACTAAACGGAACCCTAAAGTTTGAAGCAAGTAATTAATTTTCACCCTAAATAGTTTATTACATCTAAGCTATAAAACGTTGAAAACACAACAAGGCCACAACAATTTAGTTTGTTTTAGTCTACACTAGTACAACAGTAGCATTAAGTTTAAAAGTTTAACAAAAATTTGAGCTACCATAACACAATGTCACTAAACTAACCCAAAATCACCACCTACCACCTAACTATGTAACGCCTAATTATTTATGATAATGAACGTGACTTAAAATGCGTAAATAAATATAAATCTTTTAGCATTTATCTACAGAAAAATCAGGACAGGTCTTCGGCTAATTGAAAGAAACCAATACGTACTAGTATAGCTGTTCATGTTCACATATTATTATATATATGGTTCGGTTGGCCTGGGGCCTGTACTACAAAGTTACTAGTACTACAATTTAACATTTTGACACATTTTTGCACGAAAAACTTTATGGTCCAGCAGCCGCCGCCTGTTTTTTTAAGTGATGAATAACAGGCTGAATCTTCGTGAGTTCGTTCGGTTCCACGAGACGCCCAAGTTTTTCCTATCTGCATATTCTCAAAAAGGTAGATAATGTAGTGCCGTGGAATCGAAAACTTCCAAGCGTAGGACAGTATAATCAGAAAATAGTATCACGTATTGTACTTACTCAAGGCATACGTATAAGATACAAAGTAAACTTAACCCTGCTTGTAAACTTTTAGGCGCAATTTACACTTCGCGAAATGCAAGTGCAAAGTGCTGTTAAATGCAAGTAGCGAATGTACGAACTCGCACAACACTTGACAAAGTGTAAACTTCCCCTTAGTCGCGTTAATCGCGCACGTGCGCCGCCAGCTTTAGGCTGAAGGCTATCAGTATAAACCTAATTAAGTCAACTTAACCCTCCCACATCGTAATTAACGAGAATCTCTAGCCCGGCCTGAGCAAACTCTGGGAAATGTTGAACATGCTGAGTTTTACCTTAAATTAACCTTTGTAGGTCATCATTCATATTTAAGGCGTACCTTTAAGAGACGATTTTGCAGTACTTTGGTCGCCATGTGCGATTGGGTGTTTAAATGTACAGGACGGACATAATGTGTACTAAACGGTTTGCACGGTCTTTCTTGATCCGCACCGCTAAGGACTGGAATGATCTTCCTGCGTCTGTATTCCCAGAAAAATATAACCTTGGCCTTTTTAAGGTAAGAGTGAATAGGCATCTTCTGGGTGAGCGTGCTACATCTTCGGCCTCATCTTCATTTACCATCAGGTGAGATTAGGGCCAAACGCAAACCCATTTCTGATAAAAAAAATGTGTACAGTGAATACTAGTCGGCTGAATTCGTTAGCGACAGATACAATCTCCTTATTTGGTGAACACGATTTTACCGGTTATGTTAGAGTGACTGGCTGGTCTATATTTCCATTTACAACGTGTCCCCTAGCCCATGGATAAAAATTAATACTAGACACCATAGATTTGTTAGAAGATATTAATTGTTTTGCCTGTAATTAAAAAAACAACAGTGTCATAGCATTTCTGAGAAATAGTGTTACACTGGTGTTCATTCTTTGTCCATAAGCTAAGGACACATTGTATATGAGTCGCTCTAACATGACCCTTTCTTATGATAATTATACAGTGACACAGGGAGAGATAAATTAAACCCTAAACTAAACTGAGCCCAAACAAATGACATTAAGCTTTAGGGTGATAAAGTAATTTCTTTGTCGTCTTAACCATAAAATTATCACTTCTACAAAATAAGTAAAATCTGGTTATTCTTCAAGGATCCTTAGAGTTAGGCCAACGTCGGATATTTTAAAGTGGAAGTACGATGACAGTAGTTCCCGACGTAAACCGCAGTTTTTTTATGTGACATGTACTGTTCAATATACATAAGTATATGTCCAAATATAAGAAGGTAATGGGCAGGTAGTTATTTCAGCCAACACCTCAGTTTCAGTCCTCTGGGTACCATGAAATTGAGAACGTTTTCTATGTTTAATTAGGCTACATTGAACTTTAATTAAGCTTCGAGTGATTTTTTTTTAATATATCTTTCTTTGTTTTTATTGTGTTTGTGTGTTGCATGTGATCATTATTTTAACTAGGTACGTGTGTGGTGTAGTAATTACTTAATGAATGAATTATTTAAATGATAATAATAACTAACCATATAGTCACCTTACATTACATATCTTAAGGTGCAAACGTCAGTTAAATAAAATACATAGTAGGTATAATTAATTGGTTGGGTGACAGTAATTTTGTTGTTATGAATACAAAACTATGAATTTAAAAAGGGACGACAAAAATAATGTTTGTTTCATATATAACTCAAATTTAAATGAACCTAATTGCCATAGAATACTGAGTAAGAGAGAAAAAATGGCTCCTGAATGCCAATCACATTTCAGCGTGTATATGTCCAGAACAATAGATGTTTATGAAATGCTGGCTATCCCGTGAAGGTTGCCACTTCACAACACAAAGCAAGGTCAAGATAGGCTCTGCGGAAACTATCAAGGCAGGCCCAAAGCGGGATCAATAGATAGCTCTCTTGATGAACGAAACTCTTTGAAAATAATGAGAGTCTTCTAAAAGTTTCCGGCTACATCTTTCTCTAATGTAAACGAAAATCATTGTAATGTAAAACAGCCACATTGAGCTTGATTATGTCATGATTACGTCAGTGTTTAGAACAATAAAATGATTTCCCCTAAACCGACGAACACGCTTGAAGAAGTTATGAGAATAAGTGAGGCAAACGTTATGTCAGGATCGTAGCAAATAGAAATCCTTGGTCTCTGCGTACCACTTCGGGAAACAGGCATGACCTTATGTATGTACTTAGTATGTTTCATGTTTGAGCGTAATGTTTGACATTAATTAAAGAAAAAAGTTAACACAAATCATAAGATACCTACTTCCGATACCCATAAGCTTATTTACATAAATATATACTAAGAAACAGTTATCTAATGATATGCCCATGATCTTCTACTTATCTATATTTATTTTATTTTATTTTATTTATTTAATAGGACCTTCAACAATAAGTATTCTGATACAAGGGAAGTTTTATACATGCACACATTACGGCTAAGTATCTTATCAATTACAGAAGGACACCGCATCCGCCAAGGAATTAGGTACTTTACCAATCTTGATCCTTAAATTGTCCCTTTGTAAGTAAAATCGTTGAAAAGTATACTAGAGCCATTTTTAGTGGACTATTCATAAAACTTTCGTGTAAAGTAACAGTTAAAGATAAACAAGGGTGATTTTAAAACATGTTAGGTGACCTTGTTCTAAATAAATGGTAACGTGTTGCCCAGTTCTAATATAAAAAGGTTAAGGCCCCTAGAGATACCAACAACCTTGGATGTGCGTATCGTCCGTCACCGGTAAATAAATATACATATTTTTGAGATTTATATGTTGTAACTGTTTTAATGCAGTATCTCTTCTAATGGCTGGTTCCCATAATCGAACAACGGATCGTTTCACTTACTAACAGTTAAATTTTTAAACATTTTTACGGAATATCTGTCAAAACTTGACTATTGGTAGGAAAAAAGAATCGTTCTTTGAATGTAGGAACGGGGTATAAGTGTGAAAAATGCGATTTCACGGTGATAAGGCCTTAATAATGCTATTTACCTTGTCCTGAGGCTTGTAGCATAGATTTCTGTAAGCATAAAAGAGGCTGTAAGTAATCGGAAGAGATCATCTCAAGCGGAACTTTTAATCTGAATTGCGCTGAACGAGGAACTGTGGGGGAAAACAATTTCTCTTATGAAGGCAACTCTTTGTTATGGAATGTACTCTTATCTAAATGTTAATGTGTAGTAGGTACAGTCAAGGAATTTAATTCCCTACCCATTTCGTTGAAATGTCGTCTGACATTCACAATGCATTAAGGTCGATATGTCAAACTAATGTCTTGCTCTATAGCTCTTATGGTGACAGTTTGCTATATGCTATTGAACCTTAGGTGGGTTGGAAAATAAATTCCTTGACTGTACTGTTGACGTAAAAAGTAGCTATGTACTTTCGTACTGTCATTCCCGAGCAGATTTATCTATACAGACACAGAGGTTTTGCGGGTGGTAGGCCTTTGTGCAAGGTCCGTCCGGATCGCTACCACCATCTTGCTCGCTAATCCTGCCGCTAAGCAGCAGTGCTTGCTCTGTTGTGTTCCGGCGTGGAGAGCAAGACAGCCGGTGTAATTACTGGCACAAGAAGTATTCCATCTTAGCCCTCTGGGTGGACTACGCATCTGCAATCTCTTTGGTGTCTATAGGCGGTGGCGATCACTTACCATCAGGTGACCCACTCGCTTGTTTTCCTTCCTATTTCATTAAAAAAAAATGTGACTTCAAAAGTTGGGGTTTACAGATGACATTAACTGATGCCCGAAGTGCTCGGGCCTTGATCTGTCTTGTCAGATAGATTTATCAGGTGACAAGCCTCCCCGCCACATAAAATTGCTCCTGATCTGACCGTAACATTCACCAGATTATATCATCTAAAGATCCTTACTTTTGATCTCGAATTTCATTTCTGAGTATAGTTTTTTTTTACCCTCTGAGCAATACTTAGTCGTGTGTAGAGTTTTTCCGCTGTTCTATCGTTCTGGTACAGTCAGCCTCAGAAGTAGCTAACCACTTAAGAACCTTGTCGTAATAACGTGTTGAAATTACAGTGTCTCGAATTTTGCACACTACTGACAGCGACAAAGTACTAAAATGTTCAGCTACTTATGCGGCCCTAACATGACAGCCCAGGTTTAGTTTAACCCCTCCCTGTGTCTCTGTCTAACTAGTGTCATAAGAAAGGGACGCAGATAGAGATAAACTAAACTTGGCCAGTTATGTTAGAGCCACTGAGGTTGACCGTACAACTGCTGTTTACTGTACCTATCTCTTTACAGTCAAGCTAGTATATTTCAATAACCACATAATTATTCAATTTATTCCCAATTAAGTCTAGTCTGAGCCTGGAGGGGTTTCCTTAGAAGCATTTGTGTACTTAACTGAGAAATCAACTTCAATTAGCTAATGCCTCCGCCAATGTTTGCTAAATCCAAGGAACGCCTATTTCAATTTAGGGGTAGAAATTTAAGTAAACGAAGATTAAGTTTGTAAATACCTAAAAAGGTCTTTGTTATATTTAGAGCAAGACGGCAAAAAACCTATTCTTCGTTTTTTATTCGAGTACCAATACAATTTACGCACATTTTTAAGCCGATTGTAAGAAACGGAAAAAAATATTTGTCTAATCATAGTTTCCTGTTATTTTTTTTCTTTTGATGTCTAGAATTTGAGAGTTTTTTCCCAAAATTGTCTTTATATGTAAGAAATGAGTGCTCTTTTTACCCGACGGCTGCCTAAAGAGAGAGTTATGGATTATTAAGTAATATTGATATAGCACAGCATCTGAAGCCGCTTTTGCCGCCGCTGCTCTTAGGGCCGCTGGACAATCTTTTTACGTTTCTAGATGATTGCTTTTGTTTGACTGTCCGTATGTCTGTCTGACTGTAACCTCGTCGCTCCAGATTTTATGTACCTATTTCAACGCAGTTATTTCGTTAAGAAACTAAATTAGGCGTTAGGCGAGATAGTTCTTAGCCATATTTATTGGCGTTTACGTTTTTTAATATTTAACTTATAAAATATCAGGGTAATTCACCGTTTTTACTTTTTGTTATACGTATACTCAATTCATAGGTCGATCTTAAGCCAACCCTTTTTTTCCAGAGTACCACGAAACAGAGTCCGTCCATAACTGTCGATGGGACTTCCACATACCCTGGGCTCGGCTTCGGGCCCATGGGCCCGGTGGCCCCGCTACCCGGGGAGCCGCCTGGCACCCAGCTTCGCCAGCAACTTGAGACCACATCGGAACTGGCACCCACCGAGAAGACGAAGAAGGAAAGGACGCTGGTCATAGCTGCCTTCGAGTTCCACCGCGTAGAGACGCCTTTTCTCATCGGCTTATGGATATTCTTTGCAAGCTTAGCGAAGATAGGTGAGATGATTTCTGTTTTATGTTAGGCTATCCAATTACGGTATTGATCTAGAGGGAAACTAGGTGGAACTCCAGCCGTAGCTATGGTAAACACAGTGGCGTAGCTTGGTCTAGACGGGTCCTGTATCAGACTTTGTCGGGGGCTCGTTCCATCTACATTTTGCCAATTTTTGCTTACGCACGTCGAGGCCCCTTTGTTCGGGAGCCCCGTTTCATTGATACGGCTGATACGGCGGTAGCTACGCTCTTGGGGAAATTGTGTAGGTATTGGAATAAAAAAAATATGTATCTGGAATTGTTGAATCCTTTCCAGAAGTGCCAGTTTTGTGTATATTCGTTGCCTAGTACCCATAACACAAGGTCTTCTTAGCTTGGGTCTAGATCAATTGGTGTAAATTGTCCCGATATATTATTATTAGTTGACTACTCATTTATTTTGTACATTTTTATACTTATCTCCCTTAACATAGCTGAGATTTAAAATTTTCCTTTAACTTTTAAGTGCAGTGTTCTGGATTCTGAATAGAGCAATTCCAAAAATTTAAGTATATTGGCAAAATAGAGTCAATGTTATTCAATTATATACTTAAATGTTTTTTGCGTATATAAATCTGTGTTTTTTTTATTTTGCATTAATACTTACTACAAACGAGCTACAAACGTAATTTTGACAAATTACTTGTGTAACAATTCTGGTAATTTTAGGCTTCTTGAAACAAAAAACTTAAGAACCAAGTCACGTAAGTCAGGTCAAATTCAAAAGTCAAATCAGCGTCTTAATGATGTTTAGTCTAACTACTAACAAAGTTAAATATAATTAAGATGGTATTTGAAAGTTATTATTTTATAAACTAACGTGATCAAGCATTTTTAATATACCTGTTTAACAAAGTATTTGGTACAAGCCAGCCTTAAAGACATTTTTTTCGTGTTTTAATGCCGTGGATAGTTGTCCCTTAATGCCAGTCTTATTATTAATGTGGGTTGCCATTCATTCACTTACTTATAAGTAGGTCTCCTATTTAAGGTTTCAAGCAATTTAGATAAAACTTGACGCTAACTTATTGTTATTAGTGTCAGTCATTAATAATGGGCCTTATCTACGTAGCCTTCCTTAAAGACTGCCATAGAAATTATTTGAGAATATATTAATTTTATGAACGTTAAAACGTTTTTTTTAAGCCGCAGTACTCCAATGATTAGTCCTGCCTTTCAAGCAGAGGGTCGTAGATTCGAAGCCAAACTCGTACCTCCGAATTTTTGTAATTCACGTGCGAAATTTAAATTGAAATTTACTATAACCTTTTTGGTGAAAGAAAATATTGCGAAGAAGCCTGCACAGTTGTTTACAAGTGCAAAAGAATTTAATGTTTGCAAGTTCTCATTATTTTCGCGACTTGTAAACATTGTAATAAAACAATTTTACCCGGTAATTTATCGCGTATATTGGAATTAGATTCGTTGGAATACACGCAATATAAACCATTGATTTTTTTTTTATTTCAGCGTGTCAACAAACTGGAACAAATTACCTTGCTACTCCGCGAAACCTTGGCTTGGTTTCGCGGAGTAGCAAGGTAATTTGTTCCAGTTTGTTGATATGGACCTCCGCAAATTAATTATTTCAGCGTGTGTTATGTTCCTAACTACAGCTCATTCTTTCTTGTTGTGAGAGCAGTCTTATGCTTTCTCTTCGGTAAGCTGCAAAACCCGTCTAAGGCTACCAGCGCAAATCTAAAAACTAAAGATCTATGCCCAATACAGACGTATGAAGCCCGGAGACGATGATGACGTAACGTTACCTTCCTTTCACCTCATTTCATTTTGTATTCACCTTTAACTAGATAGGTGATTAGATCCAAAAAGGTTAAGGTTTATTATAGGGATCGCTGCCCTTGCGATGAGCCACTACCCAAGCAATTGAAGCAGGGTAATCACATAAGAAAGTTTCCGGTGCCCGCATTTGGAAACTTGCCCGGCTAATTTAAGTTCACCCTAAGTTATGCGTTTAATCATTAGTGAACTGTATAACAGATCGAAAATTGCTAATACAATTTTCTATTCAAAGCTTTAAAAAGATACAAGTACCGGTACCGGTACCGGTACCGGTAGTCCTAATATGGCCGACTAAGTTTAGTTTATCTGACTATATCGCTATGTCCGTCTCTTTCTTATGATACTAGCTTGACAGAAACGCATGCAGGTAGGGATTAATTAAACCTGGACCGGTCATGTTAGGGTTACAGGGGTTTTAAGTTACAGCTTAGATATATTCATCTGTCTGCCTGGCACATGAATAAACAGAAAGACTAAAACTCAAATGGACAATGCAAAAGATATAGCAAAAGAGTCCAGCCTGGCTAGACTGCAAACAGATTGTAAAATGCAAATTGAAATTGCACTATAAGCTGTTTCAAAGTACCTAAACAAAAACAAATAGGTAGAGAAGATAAAAAGAAAAGTTTGCATTTTTATTGCGCTTCAGAGTCGCTTCGTTTCAGTCCAATCGTTTTTCATTTGTAGCTCGGTCTGGGTCATTGATTATCTAGGTGGTACCTCTCATCAATCAAGTGGCCTCAATTTATATTAGTAACGAAGAGTATTCAATAGTGAACGATTCCCGTTAAGCAAAATGCAATTACTGATACTTTGTGGAGATTAATTCGAACGAACTACTTTGTAAAAGCATACCCTGTTTTCGCAGAGTAGGATAGAAGTGGCAAAGACTTTTGCTTCAAATTATGATGTCTCTATTGTGACCCTAATATAACCGGCCGGGTTTAGCTTATCTGACTCTATCTCTATAATGTCCCTTTCTTACGACATTAGTTTGACAGAGTCATGTTCAGCTATTTATAACATTCTGTCGTATATGCATCGTTAAACTTTCCTGTTGCAGTTTATTAGTTGGCCAAAAATATGACTCGAGTACAATTAAGACGGTTACCAATAGTCCAATACTTCAACATATTTTACTATAAGCTAGCCTAGCATGGAAATACTCAAATTACAATAAAAGTATTATGAACAATGACGAAAAAGGTAATAACTATAATAACTTGTCTATGTATGTGTTCACTTGTTTATTTTTATTGATTGAAAGTTATTTCGTACTCTACAATGCGTCTGTAAGTAATTTATTTCATTTTGATTCGTAAAGAGCATCAAAGGCTTCTACGGCGTAGCGCTTGAAATAAGTTTCGTAGCACTAAATCCGTAGTCGCGTCTATCAGTGCACCTAGCACGAATCTTCTCGAAACGCGTTAACTCGCTACGTAACTCAGTGCGTCTCTCTCCTACTGGGTTGGTTAGAACGAGACGCACTGAGTTACGTAACGAGTAAACGCGTATCGAGAAAATTCGTGCTAGGTGCACAGTTGGTTCGCAAAACCAGGTTGTCTATAGGCGGTGGTGATCACTTAATATCAGGTGACCCACTTGCTTGTTTTCCTTCCTGTTGTATAAAAAAAATAGGTCGTTCGTAAATTAACCTTTTGAATGCAAAGAACGGATATATCCGCACCAAGATCCGCACCACTCAACGCTGTCGACGGATTAATTCGTCAGGACGTGCTTCTATGGACGTGCTGCAGTGTGATATCAACCTGCATGCATTGATATAAGGTTTAATTTAGGGTTAGACATTACGATTGCATGACGTTTGAGTGACAACTTTTGTATTTGACGAGGTATCCCAAAGGTTTATGTAGTATTGAAACCAATCAGTCTGTGATTGAAACGGATTTCTTTACTACTAGGACTAATGCTGCACTCTTATATTCAAACAATTTGTCTTTGCCAATCGGAGCCGTTAAAATGTGACACAATTTATACGGGATATTTGTTAAAATTTTATGGCTGGTAGGTAAAACGATCCGTTGTTTAAATAATAAGCGGGGTAAGATTACTTCGTGAATTTTTTTACGGAAAAGGTAAATGAGCCTACGGGTCACCTGTGGGGTAGTAATCACTCTTGCTCATGCGAACCAACGACCCCAAGTGAGTAATGAATATAAGGCCATTTATGGACCACTCTCCATAGATACAAAATTATACACGATAGTTTTAAAACATGTTTAATTTGAAATGAAATACCCACATATGCCTGGAAATGTTCCCGACAGACTTAAAGGTACCCGGACTAATTTAGTAAGCTCACGTGTATGTCTATTTAACTCTTAATTAAGTAACAGGAAAAAGCGCTAGAAATTTATTATACTGTGAACAATATAAAGAAAAATACTTTCTCTATTCTGTAGCTTAAATAACTTTTCAAATGACTGTGCGGATCCAACTTTATCCGAGGTACGGTGAACTAGGGCAAGTACCTTTAGTATTGTCTCTAAACTCAATAAACCTAAAGGGATGCCCACATCACCACCAGGAGACCAGGATATAGAAAAAAAAATACTTGAGCAATTGCGATCATAACTAATGTTTTCGGTGTAGCCGACTTACTGCCACGTGAAACTGTGTAGCTGAGGCATCATTATTTCGCATAATAAACCAAACTTAAAGCATCAAACACAATAACAAGTAATTATCCGAAAAAAAACAGAAAAAACAAACAACGGCGAAAAAGCGTTCGCGTTCCTGAAAGTTAGCTAAGTACAGACGTTTTTTTTTCTTCACTTTATTTATTTTATTTTCTTTTTTGGTGTCATTATTAGACACCAAAATTATTATTTTATAGCTAGCTATTGCTATTGATATATACAGTTTGCACCGGTACAAGTGTAGATTAAAGAATTTACGTAACTATTATAAATACAACATCCACGTCACGCCACAAAGGCTTCGCAGAATTTGACAATTATGTTGAAAAACTCGCAAGTTTTTGAACGGTTTCCTTTACTTCCACTTCACGAGCTACGTATTCGGCAATTGAAAAGTTCCGCAGACTTGTGAGGTTTCGGCAAGGTGTGGGTGACCTAGATTTCCGACTGAAACACGGTTGAGTTGACTCGACTTGGAATGTTCCCGAGTTCGAACCAGATGTAGAATCGCGGTATGCTCTTGACTCAACGGTGAGCGCCAATTTAAATTTTATATTAAGATAAATGCGAGTGGCAGAAAAACGCTAAGAACAGTATTCTTTAACTTATCATTTAGGTGAAGATTGCCGCCAAACGAGGTGGGGCATAGCTGAAGAATCTGCGAGATTAGTTCGACTGCAGTAGCATATGTAATGGCCCAAACAGGCAATGCACAGCTTAAAGTTAAATTAATCGGACCGCTTCCAATTTTACATGACATCTGTTGCCATATATATTTAAAAAAAGAATCCTTGATACAGGTTTTTTTAAATCCTGGTAAGACAATAGTTTTTTTTTTACGGACTATATCCAAGTCACTGACTATTTCATTCATGAGTACTGCAGTGAGTAGTAGATAGAATAAAACTATTCTGCGTTTGTTTGGTTGTTAGCTACTCTTTATTCGTTTTTGTATACATTTTACAATAAAAATATGAATACGTAACATGACGTTTACTTTTTAAACATTTTTTAATGAAATACCAACGTAAAGGGACCAAAATATAGTACGCAGATTAAATCAATTACAATGAAGCATGTATCTTACCTACAGCTCTTCCAGAGCAACAGTTTACTAGTTGATTCGATTTAGATTTTCTTCGCTGCTTGACGCAAAACGTTTTTTTGCGTTTCCCTTTGTTACGTCCAGGCTTTACAGAGAATACGTTTCCGGCGTCGCTGTGTCTAAACGAGTCAGATTTATCAACGCTTTTTTCACTTATTTTTGCCGCTACGCACTCAGGCGGGATTGGGTCAGTGTGGGTCATGTAAGCGGCTACATATGGAGACGTATTCGTTTCGGGGCTAAACCCAAAGGGCCACGCTTTTTGAGCTGCATGGCAACCATGAGATGGGCAGTTAACATCGATCTCCATAGAAGTAATTGAATCTATGGATAATGAATATTCCTCGCCTGATTTTGGGTTGGTAAATTTATCCTCGCATCTCACAGTGTGCACTTTTGTGTAATAGTTACCCATTCTCATCAGCGGAAGGTTAAACGAATTACTACTGGACGTGTAACGAATTCTCGGTTGCAAAATAGTGTCGTCGAGTGAACACGTTTTGTTTCTGAACTGACAACCTACGTCTCTTATAAATACCACGGCGTTACTCGGGCGTTCTCTGTTGTGGCTATCGTTACATTTGCATTCTAAATCGAAACACTTACTATCTACTTGACCATGCTGGCATGATTTGTTCGATTTGCAACAATTGCATGGATGTGAAATTTGATTGGGTGAAAAAGTATTCGACATACAAGTTTGATTCTGAAAATATGGTTGAGGCTGGTTCGTTCTCATAAGTTCATAAATATTTTCCATGTGCGAAACCGTGTTGTTTTCCAGTGAGTCGTGTTGACATAAAGTCATGTATTTGCATCGGGGAATGTGAAAGCCTTCCGTATTCTCCTCGAGGTCCACATAATTGTTTGTGGATTCATCGTAATGAAGGCTCTTCGTAAAAGGCACACACAATGGCAGGTTAACACAACGAGGACGGTGTAAACAAGGTGGCACGTATTCGCAATTGTTCTTCAGCACGTTGGCCCTTTGGCAAGATGGAACCACTGTACAAGGGGGGTGATGTCGGCATGCTTTCGTTATTCTAATGATACGTGGCGCTGGTTTTGGAACAGTTTGCTTTTTTAAACATTGTGTATTATTTATCCCAATATTATTATCGTTTGGAATTAATTGACAAATATGCACCAATTGACATTTAGGCTCATGCACACATGTGTTCGTATCATTTTCAATTTCTTGATTGTCTGAAGTCACTGTATGAGCTGGAGCACGCGCTGCGGACTTTGGTATATCTGGATGATCATAGATTGCTGACTGACATTTCAAACTATCCTCGTCCTCTGTGCTATTTTCTAAACTAATTTCAACTTTTTCTTTGCATTTAGGACATTTAAATAAACGTGACTTCTTAAGGCGTTTTATTTTTTTGCTTACCTTCTTTTCACAAGGCGCTGTAGTAGTTGGCGTCGTGTCTTGTGTGTCTACAACTTCTGCAACTTTGAAAGCAGATTCATTTTGTGAAACTTCTTTGTCATGTTTCTCTACAAGTCCATCACCACTCAAACCTGTTAATTTATCATCTGTCTGCACTGTTAGTCTATTTGTTGGAAACCTTTGATCGCAATATATTTCTTGAATGTTTGGAGTACTTGTGATTTGATCGACAACTGTCAAAGATTTGCTGCTTTTTGCTAAATCTGTTAAAGAGCTTTTATCATTACAAGGACAGCCGTAAGAAAATAAGTGGCAAGGACATGGATCTCCAATATGTTTACTAGGTTTTTCCCCTTTTTTTTCCTTTCGTTTCTTATCTTTCTTCTTTCTGGACACAGAATTATTTTCAGAACGGTGCTTACCGTACGACCAAAATTTTTGGCCTTTTCCATTTTGGTCTTTCACATCGTAACATAAAGTAGACTTTTGGCTGTGATTAATGTTACATTCGTCACCCCTTAAACACATTTCACAAGTCAAAAGGCATTCTCCAGAAATTTTTTTTCTCAATTTTTTGTGTATGATTTCTTTGCTGGCGTGTTTTGTAAATGTGGGGTGGACTTCAGTGGCACAATCTTGAACGATAGCATTGGATTTTCCTTCGAACACATTTTTCGGCGATACATGTACATTCAACGATTTCAATATGTTAGCGTTAGAAACACATAGTTCAGATAAACACCGAAATGAGTGCCTTTTAGCCACGCTGTCTAGATCGTAAAATGAGGTACTACTGCTTGAATGCGTTACGGTGGATCTATAACTGTCGAGTTTATTGAGCGGACTCATCATTTCACTGGTTATAAATTTTTCTGGAGGCTTGCGTGGTAATTCTGATTTATAACTTCGCGATTTGACACTATCCTGATTTCGTCCACACAAAGGTAGCTCGGACAAATTATGGGACTTCTTAGATTCGGCATAAAAAGGATTATTGTAAGGATCTGGACCAAATAAATCGTACATACTCGTGTAAACTTTTAATGGTTTTTTGGAAGCACACATTTCGATTTAAAGTAGGTTATTTTACTTCGTTAAACTGGCTGAACAATACTTACGTAAGTAATTAAAAGTCAAATAATGTGATAAAATATACAAGAAAACTACTTTAAGGATTAAACATACTTTCAGATTTTTATATTTTTTTACAAATTTTAAGAATTATTGTTTACTTTTTGCCATATTATTTTGACACTGAAACATAGTAAACGTCAAAGCGTAATTCTTTTTAATAGATCATTGATAGTAGGATGCTATTTAGCTTTTAAAAAAATAGTTTTCAATTTTAAGTTTTAAAAACAAACTACGCATTCTACAACGAACCTGGGAGCTGCCCACCCCTCCTCTGGCGAAGCCGAAGCGTCTAGCCGTATTGAGTCGGCTACGTGTCGTGTATGCATTAAAGACGTTATGTTTTGTTTTAGGTTTCCACATGGCACCAAAGCTCTCCAAGATGTTTCCTGAATCCTGCCTGCTGATCTTCGTAGGGGTGCTGATAGGGGCGCTTTTGCTTAGCACCCACAGCGTCCACGTCCAACCATTGACTCCGGACACCTTCTTCCTGTACATGCTTCCGCCGATCATTCTGGACGCCGGCTACTTCATGCCTAACAGACTGTTCTTCGATCACCTCGGAACTATACTGCTGTTCGCTGTAGTTGGGACGGTGTTTAATACGCTTACTATAGGTGAGTCCACTCACAAAAAGAACATATTTATAAGTAGATTAGAGTATGAGAAGCTTCTTGCGTAGATACACCAGCGCCGTCGCATCTTACTGGGTTACCAAATAGGACTGATATTGCCGCTCATTTTGCGGAATACGTCAAAAGGTTTAAATACCCGTATGGCTACTTAGATAGTTGCTACGTGCTAAGAGTGAGGTAAGAGCTTGGGAATCCAAATTCTCTGTAAAGTTTAAGTACCTCGCGTCGCCTTCGCGTGATTTATGACGCCTAGTCTTAATATTGTGACGCACTTCCGTTTTTAATTACTAAATTAGGCTTCTTTTTCTTTATTCTTTATTCTGTAATGGCGGCCACGAGGCTTGTGCCAATGTCAGTGTAAAATAAAATTGTACGGTTTGGGTCAAAAGACCCCCCACCCCCCGTCGGGTTATTAGCCATCGGCCAAAGATATCCCACCATAAAGGCAAGGAAATTATTGACCGATGCCCAGGGTGCACCGGCCCAAGCACTGCTCTTCCCCCCGGAGAAGTCCATAAGGGAACCGCAGCACTTAGGCACGCGAGGAGGAAACCCGACACGCACCCCCTAAATTAGGCTACAAATCACGTTGTAACTGCTAAGTTTGACACTTCACTGAGTGTTAGGTGTTTGCAATGTTCGCATCATTACATCAGCAAAAAGATGCAATGTAACACGAATATTCGGTGAATCCAGCGAATTGAAGTACCAGAGTTAAATGTAGCGCTCATCACTGAAGTAAAGTGGGAGCGTGGCCGGAATTTATGACTAGTGTTATGGCAGCAGTAAATTCATGGGCCCGCCCCGAAACCCTTCAACTGGAGCTAATTGATTCAGGCGAGGTGACCCAACTTTATTCTTTTAGTGTATGATGAAAAAAAAGTTAAGTATGATAAAGAAAGAGTCGTATATATCTATTTATGCTTCCTATGCTATTCTCGAAAGTTAAGACGTTAAAACTAGGTATATTGTGTACCCTGCGCTCTCCATCCAAACGACAATAACGCTTTCCACCCTTTAGACCTTAATTTATAGTAATGTTTTTTTTGTATGTTGTAATTATGCCTTAGAACTAGGTTTGTTTGTTTTGATTTGTAAATATTTTTTATAGATTTAAAAATATTCACACTTTTTTGTCTTGCATGAACTTTTAAAACTAAAATGCAAATATTGTCAAATCTATCAAAAATATAAAAAAACACTCTAACCTAGTTCTAAGGCATAATGACAACATACCAACAAAACATTGCTATAGCTTGGTTTAGAGGGTGGAAAACGTAATCTCTGTTTGTATGGAGAGTGCTTTTTGAGGCTGGGTACATACTCCTTTTAATTTCTTTCCTCTCTCCAGGTGCATCACTCTGGGCCTGCGGGCAAACTGGTATGTTTGGCTGTACCACCCCACTGTTGGACATGTTTCTCTTCAGCGCTCTTATATCTGCTGTGGATCCTGTGGCCGTGCTGGCAGTCTTCGAAGAGATTCATGTTGACGAAGTATTGTATATAGTGGTGTTTGGAGAGTCGCTGTTGAATGACGCCGTTACCGTCGTATTGTACCACATGTTCGAAGCTTATACGTGAGTATTTTCTGTGGAATGCACTAGGTGTAAAATAGGTAAACGTAGTACAGTGAAGGAACGAGCGAAAGCCCCTTGTAAAAGTTACAGTACTATACGTTTAAAATTACTTCGGCTAAGGGGCCTCCCGTTCATTTAACAACTGCACAACACAAGGTACTTGAGCTTGAGAATACGGGAAAAATATGATTTTCCATCCAGTTGCCGAAACACATAAAACACTTTGGTTTTGTTTAGTACATATTATGCTTCCCAACTCTATACTTATACTTTCTTAAATTGATGAGAGAAAAGTAAAATGAGAAATTTGAACAAACCGGTACATTAAAGTATCTTACCTACCAAGAAATAAATCTTTCTATACCTTGCTCACTCTGTTAAGCTACAACAGGTTAATTTAAAGGTAAAGCAACTGTTTTAAAGTCCACTGTTACATTAAATTATAAAGACTTTTTATTTGTTTAACCTTTTATCAACCAAGCGTATACGTAAACTGTTGGATATTATCAAATTAGATGTAGTTATTTATAGCTGAACATGAGATGATAATTATATTAGTGTCTTTGAATACCTTTCCTGTAGGTTATTTAACGGGACGCCTAACCAAACAGAAAGCCTCACATTAATTGACACCTGACACCTGAGACGGGAATCCTCAAATACAATTTGCCACGCCGTAACGTACGTGTTGGTGATAAATGATAAAGCAAATTCGTTTATACGATCCCTGTGGGTAGCAACGTAAATATAAACAGCGAATTTTACAAAAAAATTTTTTGAATACTAAGAGCAAGGCAGTGGCGGATTTACACATATGCCGCCAGTAGGCAATTAAATTTTCGCCACCCCGGCCGACGACGGGGCAGGCCAAGGCGGAGATGGCGGCATGATCTGGATGCATTTTCAAATGACTGGCCAGAGATTGCCAAAGACAAAGGGAACTGGAAATCGGAGCGAGAGGCCTGTGCTCAGCAATTGAACACACTTGCAGGCTAACATTCCATTATTATTCCTAGAGTCGTTTTCTCCGTGAAAAAAAAATTACCAAATTTACCGCCCCCCAAAATCTTCCGCCCTAGGCTCCAGCCTACTCAGCCTACTGGTATATCCACCACTGCAGCAAGGATTTATGATCTGTAAATTTCGAGCAGCACTCGTGGTAGCACGTTTTTTTGTTAGATGCTCTAAATTTTGTATGACGTTGATACATCTTAGGGCAAACGCAATACGTACTGCATCTAAAACTTCACCGACCCGTGAGAGAGTTCATGTAACAAGTATGTGCTAAATCGAAAGGATATGACTTTTTAACATTCCTTACTTTACTTGTTTTAGAGAAATGGGTCCATCTAACCTGGTCTACACAGACTTTTTGGCGGGTCTGGCGTCTTTTCTTGTGGTGGCAGTCGGAGGCACCTGCATCGGCGTGGTGTGGGGCTTCGCCACGGGCCTGGTCACCCGTTTCACCCACGAAGTCAGGGTCATTGAACCGATCTTCATTTTCATCATGGCGTACTTGGCGTATCTGAACGCCGAGATGTTCCACATGAGTGGAATACTTGCGTAAGTGAATTAAGGTTTTCTATGATTGTTCGAGTAATAAGCAGCTGCTGTACAAAACAACAGTTTGCCGTACAGCTCTACGGAACACTAAATTTGTAGGTATCTTTATTGTTACTTGTTTGTGTCTTTTTGTTATCCTCTTATTGATTGCTTAGCGAGAGGTCGTCCAATAATGATGTGAACTCAAAATGGAGGGGTCTGGTAAAATCTCTCCAAATAAAAGGTAAACTCGCGTCTGCTTTGTTAGTCACGACTCATCAGGAGTCCTTTAGTTGCTCCAGTTGTTAAATGAAACAAAATGTCGAATAATTGTTTGAAATGTACTGGTGATTTATATGAACAAAATACTTACACTAAATATCAACGTGGATATAGCAAACTTAAAAACAAACCTAAACTAAAATTATAACCTGCCATTTATGAGCAAAACCTTAAAAATACCTAAAAAAGGAAGTGCATGAACGTGAATAGAAAAAAAAGGAGGGAAGGTCCCACCACAACTTACCAAATCCTGCCAAAATTCGAATTTGTTTTATTTTAATTTGATTTTGCTCTTTAGAGCTGACGTATTAGTACTAGGTAAGTACTCTTTACAATCCATGACTGCAACAGCCAAGATTTTTTTATAACAAAATTATTTTGTCATAGTTTGATGAGTATAATGTGATGACCATACAATAAAACGATAATTTTAGTCCTCTGAGTGGGATAGATGCATCGTCTACTCGTGACTGCGGTCGCTTTATGATCTGCAAATTACCGACTACTACGACCGAAATGTACAGCTAAATAAAGCACGTGAATTGCGAGATAAAATCCTGTTTTACTACTTACTACTATACGAGTACATATAATTTAATACTATAGCGAACGTCAGTACTAACATGTCAGTACCACATTTCATTTCATTTGAGTACTCTCTCATCAGTCATCACAAACACTTCAGATCCTAAACTAAATAAATATAGGTCATGCATTTCCTTCGCCATGTTGGCTGCATTTAATTCCTGGGGTGCTTACACTCAGAACCCGAGAGTATATCAGGAAATGGGTTGAAAGCGGGACACAGGAAGCGCTTTAATCGCTTACGCTGGCCTCGATGGCGTTCGTTGGAAATAACTAGAAGCAGGCACACATAACCGTTGTGTAGCAAAGAGGTGTTACAAAGTATTGGCGTCACTAGAAATCAGTACTTTACATTGTAGGTTTAAAGTAAATACCTATTACGTCCATGCTATACAGGGTGGAAAGTTTGAATGCCTCATGGATGGCAACTACCTTTAATACTGGAAATAGCACATTCTGTGTAAAGGAAACTTTCCTTTATTTTTAAAAACAATAATTTCTGCATTTCATGCAGTCCATGATTTTTTTAGGCAACCCATTTTTTATATATTTTCTAATATACTATATTTGTTATAAAATATGTTTCATTCTATTATCAGCTCGGTGAAGGTCGATGTTAGTTCGGATCTTAGACTATATTTCATTAAGCGGGCAGGTGCCATGTGACAACGGCAATTCGGCATAATGACTAGCTCGAAGGGTTTTTGTATTGCTGGGCTAATAGTGTATACGGAATTTACTCTGAATTGTCGTTGTCACCTGACATATATTTTGCTGAAATAGAGGCCGAGACCCAATTTCATAAATGCGACAGGCGACAGGTGACAGTGACAACGTACATTACTGTGTCAACAGGTAACGCTACTGACTTACAGACTTAACATCATAGTGGGCAAGCAATGTGTAACAAATTGTCACTGTCACTTGTCGCCTGTCGTGTTTATGAAATTTCATTTTCACTGTAGGCCCTCGTCGCAATGAGTAATCGTTGTAATATTATAACATTTACTATGAAACTTTATTATGAATTTAATCTTGAAAAGGCTCTACAATGGCCCAGAGTTCAGATTAGTTGACTGTATATCGTCATGTGTGTCTTTTATAATCCAGAAAAAACTATCAAACTGTGCTAATTCGGTCATCATTATTCGTATCCCCTTAGGGTACGACATAGCCGAACTTTGGAACCTCTATAATACCAGCTGCAGTGTATATTGCTTGTACCTATGTTTCGACGAATACATCTGTATATTGATTGATTGATGGAAACTGTTTACAGGATAACTTTCTGCGGCATAACAATGAAGAATTACGTAGAGGGTAACATATCGCATAAATCCCACACCACCATCAAATACACAATGAAAATGCTCTCGTCGTCTTCCGAGACGATCATCTTCATGTTCCTTGGAGTGGCAACAGTCAACAATAACCATGATTGGAACACTTGGTTTGTGCTGTTGACCATCATATTTTGCTCAGTCTTTCGGATAATAGGTAAATAATACTTTTCTTCAGGTATTCTTTAGTGTAAATCGTCATCGCCGCGCCACCGTGTGGTACTGAAGTGTATCTTATGGCCGGGCTACTCCGGAGGTATATGCAGCTCTCGTAGAGCTACGTTACGCTTCCGTAACGCAGCTCTACGAGGCTGGTTGGAGCCACCTTGAGCCACGTTGCATATGCGACCGGTGTGGCTTGGCCCTTAATAGGAAACTTGCGTTGGAAACGAATTTGGCTTAATGTAGATTCTTATTATTATAGCCTAGTGGTTAGTGACCCTGACTAAGAAGCTAGAGGTTCCAGGTTCGATTCCCGGGAAGGGCAAATGTTTGTATGATGAATATGAACATTTGTACCCGAGTCTTGGATGTTAATATGTATTTAAGTATGTATCTATCTATTTAAGTATGTATATCCGTTGTCTAGTACCCATAACACAAGGTTTCTGGGACCTTGGGCCTGGGTCTGATAAGTTTATGTTTATATTTATTCTTTGTTAACTAAGTAAGTAACGAATTTTAAGTTTTGGTTAAGCCTATAGCAATTTAGCACATTACAAAAATTTCACGTTCCAATTCTTTTTTTAAACGGATAATAATTGCATATAATTTGGTGTCAAGCGTCTTATATAATGATAATGAAAATGATATACTGATACTACAACTCATCTTATCGCGCAGTGCTATTTGCGGGAGCTTGTAAATTTGCGGCTTTTATTTTGTGTGTTGCATGGACTACTGCTGCCGTGACACTGCAACAAAAATCAAATCTATATTATCTACTAGTTAACGCATTCCGCGAGCCTGATGAGTTGAAGTATCTATGTGTATACGCGTCGATACCATTCGATGACGCGGAGACACAATAATACGCCCTACGATATGCTATAATGATACATGTGTTACAGGTATACAGGGCAACATTGTTATTATAAAATATTTTTGTTCCAGGAGTGTACATATTTAGTGCAGTAGCTAATAAGTTTCGTTTGCACAAACTTAATAGAGTCGAGAAGTTTGTGATGTCTTACGGAGGTAAGCAAAACTATCTTGTTTCAGAACAGCAACTCTGCGCTTATGTATTTTTTGAACATAATGTATAAATTGTTTTAAACTTTCGCGATTTTCACACATATTTATAACGTTATCAGGACTTTAACGCGATGAAAGTATATTGTTGATTTACCTCGACGTCTACTCGTGACCACGGCCATTGAAACATGGCCGAAACGTCGAGGTAAATCAACAATATACTTTTATCGCGTTAAAGTCCCGATAACGTTATAAATAATGTATAATTTTTTTTCTACTCATTATTTTCTTCACCTGAATGTTTACCGGTATCATTACCTACCTTACCTAATACGTACCTTTAATAATCTCATTAGTATAGTTAAGCTATCTTTTACGAAGAGTTTTGATCTTGTTTAATCTATTTGGCGTTACATTTTTCCCCAAAATTTTATAATATGGCTTTAGCTCCATTGCTTTAGTAAAATAAATGATCTTGGACGGTCATTAATGTTGCGAAGTTTTCATTTTTCAGCTCTATTTAATGTAACTCTGTCAAAGGTCCCACATTAAACCGTTTTTTGTTCTTCTTTGTGACAACAGATCTTATGAAAATGAAAATGAAAATGAAAAATTTATTTTGCAAGTAGGCCATATAGGCTCTTTTACATGTCTGAATCTACTAGCGCTTCGGAAAATGGAAGAATCTGCTGAGAAGAAACGCCGCAAGAAACTCAGCAGTTTATCTTTTTTTTTTCTTCTCTTTTGAAAACAAGTTGAAGTGAACTTAAAATCTGTTGTACCCTATGTTTGGTCTGACCATTAATGTTTATCTCTCTCTAGTTATTCATAGCCAGATATGATGTCTGCTGATTTTTAATCATGGTATTTTTGAAGGTCTACGTGGTGCTGTAGCATTCGCCCTAGTGCTCTTAATAGACCCTGAGGTTGTTAAACTGCAGCCAATGTTCGTGACGACTACGATAGCCGTCATATACTTTACGGTCTTCATCCAGGGCATAACCATAAAGCCTTTGGTTAAAATGCTTAACGTTAAAACGGCGGAGAAGAGAAAACCAACTATGAATGAGAGGATACATGAAAGGGTACCATACATCTTGATAAATTGATTTGGTCACAATTATAACAATGACTTTTCTTATGGTGTTTACTTTTTCCAGTTTATGGACCATTTGATGGCAGGTGTAGAAGATATTTTAGGTAAACATGGTAATCACCACATAAGGGATAAGTTCAAGAGATTTGATAACAGGTTTATAAGACCGTTTTTGCTAAGGAACTATCAGGTAAACGACGTTCTTATTCAAAAGTGTGAGATTTGACTTGAGTGTTTGATAATGATGTTTTTCGTTTTTAGGGGCAAGAACCAAAGATTTTAGAGACATATTCGAAACTGGCAATGAAAGATGCCATCGAGTACATGCAGAGAAACGCCTCAACAATCGGCAATATTTCCGGCGCGGAATCGATGTCGGCCATTTTTAAAAACTACACTAACACTAACTTTAACGGAAGGTAGGATTTTTAACGTCCATTTAAAACGCTCCTGATTCCCCATGTTTAAAAACAAATGTTTATTTTTTAGTCCGAGTTTCAGTCAGTTGGATTCTTCAACATGGAACATAGACATGCAAGAGTTAGAATATAATCCGAGCAAAAAGGATTTGACGGACGCCCGGATCCACCATTTGCTTGCCGAGGAACTTTGCAAGCCGTATAGACGTGTATGTGTATGTGACCTTTTAAGCACCCGTTTCATTAAGCTAAGAACCCTGTCCCCGTCTAATAAAGGTCGGTAGTAGGTATACGAACTTTGCTAATCTTTCAAACTTTCTCTGCATAGTTTAATATCTTTTACCATTCAAACAGACTGAGGTAGGTGCTCATAGCTGGATTTTATGAATGCCGTTTGATAAGAAATGAGTCTTGCATAGCTCTATAATATCCATCTACTAGCTATAGAATATCTAAGCCATATATATACCTAAGGCTGAATAAGGTTGGAAGCGGGGAACTCTAGAAAAAGTTTGTGAGGATCTTTTATTGCGAGGCAATTCCGTATATTTTTTCCATTCTTATTCTGACTTCTTGTGTAGGTATGTGTATGATTTATACATATTGGCATTTGGTATGGTAGCTAGGATAAACTTGACTTTTTTGTAGATACATTTTTTTATCTATTAAGCTCGTGAAGTTTTAACGATTCTTTGCTCGCCACAGTTTTATCTGCCTGCGATAGTGCTAATGAACCTAGCATGACCGAACCGAGTAAAACCTTAGCTTTTACCGGTTTTTTTTTGTTTACTTATTTATTTTATTTTAACAGCATCGTCGTCTCAGCTACAGTCGACATGCGGTCAATGACCGGGACCTGGGAACTCAGGTCAACTACAAAACTCATATGAACATACGACGGTTGGTCGGCGATAGAAAACACCACCACAAGCGCAGCAAACGAGGGAACAAGGTACATCACCTCTTTAAACATAAACCTAGCCAAGTGCGACTTCTCTCCAACTAGCACAATTTATTACTAATCATTAAAAAACCTTCACACAAAACTTAGTTTTGCGTTCCGGTTTTCTCTTTGCTCACGGGTTGTCTTGATAAATAAATAAATAGCAAAAATAAACTGTGTAGAGCCCTAGCACTTAGGTCTAGGGCAGTAGTTCCCAAACTTATTTTTCTCGTGGACCACTTTCAAAATTTTACTGGTTTCGGTGGACCCCCTGCTGCTACATTTCTACCCCTAGCAAGTCTCCCGTGGACCCCTAGGGGTCCACCTGGACCACTTTGGGAATCACTGGTCTAGGGGATGCAAACCCGGATTTTTTCTCTATTATTTCTTTAAAAAAATCCACTTTAAACCGGATTTTTCGCAAAAGTTAATCCCGGTTATACATGTGCTGTCTAGACCGGTTTTTGTTCCTCCTTAATGCTTAGTAAAAAAAAACTTTTTTTTTCTTTTCAGGATGGCAAAAACCATGTCACTTTCCCTGAATTCCAGCAAAATGGTTCCGCTAAACAGTTCACGCACGGTAAAAAAAAGTATTATAGATTAGGTACTTACTTTATTCTTTATTATTATCACGAGTGTCGATCGCATGCACGTGTGGGTTTTAACAATTTATTTTACGTTTATTTTAAGTTATCTAGAACACGCTTAGATGGTAAATGAATCATTATTCTCTATTTATTTGCTGAGCACAAATGCTTAGTTATTACATTAGATAGGAACTTTCTGGTCTCGCACATAGCATAGGTCAAATTAGTCATAAATTGATTTTACCTAAATGTAAAACATTCTCACTCACGCAAATAGGTATGCCACAATTTTATTTTCACAGCATGTAATTCTGTAGAGAAACATCCCACGTTTACCACACTTTAATTAAATTAGTACTGTCCTTACAACTATTTAAAAAACTCCAAATTAAAACAAAAACTCTAAGCTCGCCACAGATCATTCAGTAGCGTTTTTGTTATTTGAAAATGGAACAAGAGCCTATTCTCAGTGAATGAAATGAACGAAAATTCCAGACTACATAGATGAGGTGTTGCAAGAGGACGACGACCGGGAGCCGCGCCGGGAAGGCGACGACGGCGGTATAACATTCACTGCCAAATCCCTGCGTAGGTATTCTGCATGAACAACACTTGCACTCACACGTTTGGATTTGAAAATGGAAGCTTGTTCAAATCGATCGGATTAAGTTATTAAGAAAGTTATTGATACATAATTACTTTAAAATTGCAGAAAGTAATAAATACTAGCATCTACTAACTCTCAGACTACGGAGTCCGAAAGTAATTTATATCCCGCTGAGTTGCTAGAACAATCCACTAAGTACTACCATCAGCATTGGTAGCACACTAGCGTTTGTCGTAGACATAATGCATCCATCTCTTTCGCACAGGCTTGCTTGTACGAAAGGGTTATTATATAGGTACGCTTTATATCAGCGACAAGAACTAGCGTGCTAGCGGGCCTCTGTCTTAGTACTAGTGTAGTGAAATATCTAATTTATTTGTGAGGACGGGCTCTTCAAAAATAGGACTTTTCTATCTAAAGCCTTTCGGTTTTTTCATATACATATAAACATTAAATGTTTTCTTTAATTATCTCTACATTGTTTTTCTCGGGAGAATCGTCAATAGCTTCGGGAAAAGGGGTTGAAACGATTTCAGCCCTCTATGTTTCCGGACCATTCCAAGGGGTAAGCGGCAGCTGCCCGAATTCCGAAAGAATTAGGATTTCCCCGTTTCGCATTTATTTAATTTTCATCGTTCTACGTGATTATTGTCGTTTGAACAATAACGTATCTGTTCACATTCAAATCCAAACACTTCCTCTATGTTGTTGAAAATGTATTATACTTTATTTCGCACTTTGTTGTGAGTTTTAAATTACTAACATACTGTAACTAACGGGTTATTT
The DNA here is from genome assembly GCA_963691745.1 of Ditula angustiorana. Lineage (NCBI taxonomy): Eukaryota > Metazoa > Arthropoda > Insecta > Lepidoptera > Tortricidae > Ditula > Ditula angustiorana. The sequence continues at coordinate 9,740,548 of OY829484.1, forward strand.
AAACAAAGTATTATTTTATTTGCTGGGCCCTAAACTGATCCTTAATTTGACATGGCTATACCTAACCTTCTGTGAGAATGTGCTGACGTATTTGTGGTGGCATGTTTCGATTAAGTTTTTGTGATACTGCATCTAATTTTCTCTTCCATTTATTTTACTGTGACCAGTGTTTGTTGATAAACAATAACAACGAAGTCAGTCCGGTCGATCTGCCACAAATACCGTTGCTCGCTAGCATCATTGACAGTGCGCTAGCCCCCGACTTCCATTCTGCTCCGTTTCAGCTTGTTTAATTGTTTGATTGTCGTTTTCTTCCCTTCTGGCAATTTCATGTGGCACCGCAATTATGCTCCCACAAACGGGTATAATCAGCTGGATATAAAGAAGTGAGTCCGACGTCCTCGCATAAAGAGAACAGTAGCTCACTTATTAACCAGCTGGCTAACCTGCCGGGGTTCAACCCGCTGAAAGCGAGGATAGTCAAGCAGTACGCTAAAACGCCTGAGGAGATACTGCCCACAGCAGTTGAAAAATCCTTGCCGTGGAGAAGGGACCGATCCACGTACAATTTCGGTATGTTACACACAGGACACCTTGTTGGGAACTTCGTGTTTTAAATAACTTTATTGACGTGTGATTATATTACCAACGGCAACGTTAAGTCCACAACGGTCATAGCAATGGATCCCGAATTTTTAGAGTGCCGAATGGTGCAGCGGTAGCTACTATCTGTCATACAAGGGCCATCTGTATTAAACATGGAATGCAAAACCGGTTTAATCTCTTAAGAAAAACCGGTTTAACCTCTTAAGAAAAATCCGTTTTTTGCTGAAAACACGTATTTGGAATCGAGTCAAAGAAAGAGTAATTTTGAGTTACTTAAAATCAGGAGATTTATAATCACACGTAACTAAAGTTAAGTTAATGTAATGCATGTTTCATTGAGCAATATTTCACAGTGTGTTGGTAGAAATTATTAATTAACTTTATAAATATTTTCGTTGGTATCGCTATTTATGTGTGTATTTTTTGTGAGTGTCTAGACACAATATTAACCGCTTAAGATAAAAAACTATATGTCAATTCCTAATAATATTTATTGTGAATAATTCAAGGGTTAATTTTTATTAACCTCGCATAACTTGGCATGCGATTGATATTAAAAACTAACTTAACATATAAGCAGTAGGTAGGTATGTATAAAGTTACAATTTACTCAAATAAAATTTTCTGAGATAGATAAATTCAATTTCATTACATACATAGTAAATGTGCCAGTAAAATGCAATTTATATACAGTCTTTCTGATTTATAATATCACGAATAGACGAAAGAATATAGCATAATTATTTGTTTACATTTATCTACCACCACTGAAGCATGACCTTAGTTTATGAAACGATTCTAAAGTCCTTTGATGTAGAGCTTTTAATTTTTAGTTCATATTAAGTACATTGACTTAAAAAATGAATTTATACTTTTAGTACCAAACGAGGACATTCTAGAAGAAGACGAAAGGAGAATGTCAGATGACAATGGTAAGAAAAAATACATGTAAATAATATATTTTTTCACTCTACCTACTCCGAAAAGAGCTTTTGTACCCCGATTGTATGCTTTACGTCTGTTCTAAAATTTTCATGTCAAACTGATATGACTCAAGTATAGGTTTATTAAGGTATCGTATATAATTTTTTGTACATCGGATTTTCAAGTTTTTTATTAAAAAAAATCCTCATATAGGAGGAGTGGAAAGAATGCCACTCGGTTACAAAATCGTTTTTGGTTTTGGGTGCTATTGCTTTAGTTTAGAAATCTATCACTTCGTTCTATTTACGAATACCTTATTCTTATTCGTAGGGCATACTTCACTTAGTCGTGAAGCGACTGATTTAGTTCTTATATTTTTTCAAGCTACCAGCACTGGGGTATTTTTTGACTTTCGAGCGCTCGACACTCGCCAGCCACGCGCCAATCAGTGCCGGCTAAAATATACGCTGGCGTATTTGTTTGGCCCGCGGCTGGCGAATGTCGAGCGCTCTAAAATCAAAAATCGACCCTCTGCTAATAAAAATACCTCTGCTAATAATAGAAGTAAACTTTGTTTTCATTTATGCGCTTACCGCGGCATGTGAACGCATATTAATTTGAACCTTATTTTAATACACTTGGCACTCACATTTAGTTGATATTCGAAACCAACCAAGGGCCCAATTTCATAAACGCGACAGGCAACAAGTGAAGTTACAATTCGGTATACATTGCTTGCCCTCATGTTAAGTCATGTTACTTATCGACACAGTAATGTACGGCGAATTGTCACTGTCACTGGTCGCCTATCGCGTTTATGAAATTGGGCCCAAGCCTACTGGAGCCTCTTTCGTCAAGATATCAACGACGAGTGCTAAGTGTCATAAAATATGGTTTAAAATCCGAGATAAATCCTTATTCGGACGCATCATTGTAGACACGTACATGATAGTAGCGGACCAAGCACGCGTGGCAACACCGACGGCAACAGAAACCATGTTGCCATGGAAACGGGAGGAGGCAGAGGGGGCAGGAGCCCTCAAACAATCAGAGTTCCCGTCCTGGGCCTCGAATAAGGAGTATCTGGCATACAGCTCGCCGTCTGCCACTTTTCTAGGTAAGGATTTTTTTTCTTCTTGGTCTTGGGCTTAGTGTTGCCCTTAGCCATAAACAAGTTAGAGTAGGTAAGGATGCGATGAAAAAGTTATTGAACGAATGAAATGAATGGTTTAATACAAATGGCGCCAAAATCAATAAACGTTTAATGGTGTGTGTTGTTTAACGTTTCTTTGTTATAAATGCAAGACATATTTTATAATTGAAGTGTTAAATTAAGATATAATTGTAATAATTGTATGTTTTTGAATGAAACACGAACATTTCCATGTTTGAGAAAATAACTTATATCAACAGAGTGTCATCAACCACGTTCACTTATTTGTTTTTTTCCCAAAAGTTTTTATTGGTCAACAAGCTTTATTATGTAGTTATGCAGTATTCAAAGTCCAATCCTACATTGTTTTTAATATAATTATGTACATGTACAAATCGTATTACCTACATGAATGCCATAGAAATATTTCTTCTCTTAATCCTGCACTAAATCGTATCTACACTACTTATATGTATCGTATTATTACTTAATTAGCTTAAAATGTATACCAACATTATTCTCATTTGAGTTTTTTCTCTTCTCCCCTTCCCTATCATTCATCCTGCCATTAGGTGGTATAGAAAAACCGAAACATCCGAAATCTATCATAGGTTTGTTCCGAAGAGAGAGCTCGAGTTCTACGCAGGCGGGTGACGCGGTGGCTTCGGATTCTGAAAATAGGCCTGAATGCTCTAAAGGGGAGGGGTCTTCTTACAAAGGGGAGTACAGTCACCCGAGGCAGGGTCCAAGCATGCTGTCAAAAAGGAGTACCAGTCTGGGAGGCCCTTCGGTGCTACTGATGGAAGATGTGGCGCACTCAGATCCGTTGGGAGCGTCTAGTCGCCCCGCTAGCATAATGCAGGGGCCCCATCGAGGACAGTGCAGACGAGGATCCATGTTGGAGTTAACTGGGTATGTATTGTGAGTAATAGTTAATTATGACTTAGATGAAAAAAAAGTTTTTTATTGCTCTACAAATTGGAGCTATCAGTAGTATTCAGAATATTGTGTTCAAATTAATATTTTAATATAATAGTAAATATTTATTATGTCCATCTATACATATACATATATTTTACTACAGCTAAATTGCGTTGTTCTTTTTATCTTTTTTCAACAATCCTTCAACAATGTATTTTTTCTAAGCTGAAAGTTGACTAGTTAAGAATGTTTTAAGATAAAACCCGCCATTTGTACATTCATGTACCTATTGTATCGTGTAATAAGCGTACATAAATAATTATGGGCGGTATTATTTATTCAGCAGAATTAAAACAGGAAAGTAACGCCAATCTTTTAATGATTACAGATCAATGTCTCGTGACGCGATAACAGAAGAGAAATGCAGCAAATCGTTGCCGGAAAGTGAGCGCATGGGCGTTCGGCGCTTACCTCTCGGCCAGCAAAGCCTCCCTCGGGAACCCTTCATTCGGCAACTGACCATGGCCTCGACTCTCCTCACCAGTTCCTCGGACTCTGATTCCTCTGATGAGGGTACCTGAGTGCGCCGCCGTGGCGACCACGACCGGTTGCCACTGTTAAAATATAAGACACTTGAGTGAGTGAATGGAACTCATCACCTTTAATTTTGTGCTGTGAACAACTGCTTTAGTAGCAAGCGTTTATCGAACACGCGCATCTGTCCCTCTCGCACCCACTTACTGGTTAGAAAGGGATATATGCTTTATGTCAGCGATAAAAGCTAGCGTGCTAGGGCCCCTGGTGTAAGTAAATTATGTATGCGTACTAAATACGACGTATATTTTTGTGAGAGTGATATTGTACTTTTTGTAGATAAAATATTCCGTATTTTAATTGTACTCTATAAATTTTTAAATAGTATACAATAGTTACAATAACCAAAGTATTTGCATACTGACGTTGAGTATGTATTATTAATGTTAAAGATTGTAAATAACTATACCAGCAACGTACCCAAATATCTTCTGAATGCGCAATACAGTACCTATTTACCTCAGATCGTTACCTAACTATTTTTTACCCGGTAGTCGCAGCTGCAGCCCTAACATGGTTACTCAACTTTAATTTACCCTACAGTAAATAGTACATTAAACTTGGGGAGTCGTGTTAGGACCCCTGACATATTCTGTAATATTCCTTGACCATTAATTTTAGAAGCAGCTGCATAATAGTACCTATGATTATTAATACGGGCCTTAAATTGTAGAAATATTAATTAAATCTGTTACCTTTCTTGGGAAAAAAACATCCCAACCCGTACCTTTTCCAAAGTATTTGCTTCAACAATAGGTACCTTTTAAAAAATCTCAATAATATATATCTGTCTAGTTAATTGCTTTAAGTAACATCTGCATTGGCCTTGTAAACAAAGTCAGTGCATCCCGTTCTTATGACACAAGTTAGATAGAGTCGTACGTATCCTTAGGCCACAGCCTAATACTATTCACAATTTTGCGCCCTTGTGCTTATATTAAAGACAATTAGGGCCGCAGTAATTACGAAATAATTATTTCGTAAAATTTACCAAGTACAACTACCCCTACCCAACCAAAAGTAAGTAGTAGTGGGTGCAGTATTATTGATCTAACACATATCAGTAACTACTCCATAAGAATTCAGTCACACCGATGAAGCACTTCATTACGCGCTGATGGCAGCGTAAAATGTTGTTTTATGATCTGTATATAATTTTATTATTACTTACTTAATAGTATTTTGCTGTGATTACGAACTTAATAGCTAATACATTTCTAATAGAAAAATAAGTTTAGGCTGTGGTCATCAGACCTTTGACAGATGTAGGATGGTATGGAATAACTTATGAAGCCAAGTGTATTATTAGGAATTAGCTTCATATTTGCAAGGGACGGTGAATTTTTTTTACTTTATGCTACAGTGTTTTTCTTGGGTGTGCTGCCCAAAATCATCTGCTGATTATTTTGCGCTTCTATGCGATCGGATCACAAATATACTTAACTCTTGCTAAACCAGGGTTCGAGAAATTAATCGCTGATCGTGGCTCTGCCTCGATCGCAGGAATATATAGATAAAAAACTTAATCGCCTATTTTTCTTTCTATTTTTATCCATTATTGTATTGGACAATCTACATACTTAATGTACTATACTTTGTATAAAATTGGAACTCTTCATGAAAAAATAATACATCCGGATCATTTTCATGGATAGACGACTGAATTATGCAAAACTGAACTCCAAACTTCATATTCAAAAATATTTACATAGTGCTTGTATTATTAATTGAATCATAAACTGTATAAAAATATTGTACAAAAACTTAATTTTAGATAGGTATGCAAGATGTTGAATTGTTATTTAGATACCTATTGTTAAGAAAATAATATATAATTTAATGTCTCGCAGTTCAGTTAATGGGTGACCCTTTAGCAAGTAGAAGTGAAATATTCTTAAGATTATTAGATAATTTGATGAAAACCCTATGAAAACCCTAATAATGTCCTCTGCAGTGTTACAAGGGCATTCTATTGACTGGACTGTTTCACAAAACTGCATTTGTAAATTATATTTTATTTAGGTAAATTAGTACAATAATAGTGGTTAAATAATATTAGATAGTAATAGTAGTTTGAACATTGTGTTACTAATAATTTTGTTACATAATAAAATAGGTTGAAGTCTTTTATGTGACAATCGGAAAACAAAAGCAAAGTTTTACATAATTGTACGTAAAATATTAAAGGACACTATAGATCCCAAACAATCCGTACAGATATATGTATTGTGAACTAGATAAACTATGATCGATGTCAAGCAAAGTGGGTAACAATCTAAGTACCTATGTTATAAAATGCGGGTCGTTGACCTGTCTTTTATTGTAACTACTAACTAGAAATTACATAGCTTAAATCTTTTTGGTACTTTTCATCGCAAATTATACTAAAATAATGTATTATGTAAAATACAGTTTTGATGTTATAATTTGGAAGTGTTATAATATAACTTATGGCCATACAAATGTCCGGTTTGGCGCTGAAAAATTTGTAACTTCTTTTAAACTTTATAAAAAGCGAAATAAACAGCAGTCACCGCGACGAAAATTTACGGGAATTGTCCATTACTTCGCCTTTAACTAAATGTTTGTGTGAACCACTGCGAGCCAATTTGGTTCGAGTAGGTGGAGATGTTACACCTAAGAAGGATATCTTTATTTAAATGGAACTAGCCCTCGTGGCAGCTAACAGTTTCTAAATCTATGTAATACTTAACCTTGTATTTGGCTTGGTCGCCTTTATTATTGTTGTTGTCGTTGATTAACAAGTTAATGGTCTTTTACATTTGATTGAAACATACTAGCGAGGCCATCCAATACTGAGACGGAGCCTGTGTGAATCTCAGTTACAGTAGGTACGAGTAAAACAGATTTCTGTTAGTTTAGTATCAGTAAAATCCTCAATATTAAAACAATGACACCAGATTTCTATTTTGTTAGCATCGGTGCTTTACATAGTTGGGTCGACCTTCCGGTTGCGCAAAGAAGTCATGGGGAAGTAGGTAAGTAAGAGACTATAGAAATAGGTCAAATAGGACAGCATAGTAAGAGTCTTAAAATTTTAGTAGTTGGTCTTATTGATTTAAATGGCAATTCAATGTGCCGAAAAGAAGCAAGTACATTCTCTAAACCTTCTACGCAGGAACCAGGTACTCACATAAATGTCAATATGGTGTTATTTGGTGTACATTAGTTAACAATCTACAATACCCTTAATAATTAAAAGCTTATACTACCTTGTTTGACGTACACCAATTAACACCATTGCTCTTGGTCAGTTTTATGTGTGGAGGTATGCTTGACACATATCAATAAGGTTAATATCCATGATTTAGTTATTTATCAATACAAAAGATATTCCAGTCTCACTCATATAAATTATTTTGACTGCGGCCTGTGGCCCGTTTCACTAAGCTACAAGTTACAATTTTACAATTCGAAACCGGCAACATTGGCCAATAATGACCAATGGCAATGGGCATAATGTCCAATATTGCCGGTTTAGACTTGTAAAATTGTAACTTGTAGCTTCGTGAAACGGGCCACTGGGGGCGATTCGCTAAGCGTAACACTGCTGTACTCGATGTCGAGGTAGGCCCTGCTGGCTCGCGCTAGCGCCTTTAACAGGACGCTGCCTCGACGTTGAGCTCAGCGCTGTTATACAGGGATGTAGGTACTGTCGGAGGGCGGTCCAACTATGTAGAAGATGCTTAAAATTTCTAATCACGAGAGTTGTGATGTATGATATTCCTTTAACCAGAATTATAAATTGTTTTAAGTACCTATGGCCCTTTGGCAGCTGTCACCTCAGTACAATTCATCACATTTAACTGTAATTTAACTTAAAGATTGTACTGAAATGTCAGGTGTCAAAAGGCCATTCTTAAAAAAACAAATTTTAGAGTATTGAGAAGCTAAAGTAATTGTAACAATGTAGATACATCGACAATAGAGTAGTGCATTCATTTCATGACTGATTGAGTTGTTTAAATGTGGACTGTAAAATAAATGTTCAGTAGTTAGTGAATGATAGTAAATATTTTAATTACGTTGTTGTACGTATGTGTCAATGATTATGCAACTGTCAATCAGTTTCTTTGATTATTTATATCATACCTTACAAACGAGTATTATTGCAATATAATGTGTCAGGATCGCAACTTTTGAACTGTGAAAATGTGTTTTATTACATATTTATTTACGCAGTAAACGTGTTTTTCTATGAATAATATGGTATGTCAATTGAAAACATAATAGTGCCTAGCCTTAGATCTACAGCGCTCATTGTTTAATTATTGTTAAATAGAGGATCATGTAAAAATTCAGTGAAATAAAGATTATGACTTGATTAGATTTGTTTTCTTTCTTAAAATATTGAGGTGGATGCGCAGTTTTCCAAATCGTTGCAGTTTGATTTTGCCCAGGCGCAACTTTACTTGCTGCCTTCGTTTTATTTCTTGGAGTATTATTTAAAGCCATGTTTGCTGAGATTTTCCCGCACACGGAACTCAAACACGCAAAAACTTTTGTAAAAAGATGCTGTGTTTTTGCATTGCTTGTTTAAGGCAAAACACAAGTACTCGATTGTGATTTTGATTAGACATTATTATTGTATAGTCGACAAAGAAATTGCTTGACCACTTTTCGACCGTATTACAAAGGGGTAAGGTTCAAAAGTGGTCAAGCAATTACTTGGTCGACTATACCTACTACCTACGATGATGATGAGTGATGATTTTTGAGATGTCGAATCGAAAAGCTGTTAAAACAATTATTTTGTTGTTTTGTTTATTGTGTAGTCGAGTAAGTAATTACCTTGCCCCTTTTAAACCTCATCCCCTAGTAATACTATAGACAATTGGTAAAGCAATTGCTTGGTCGACTGTACAGTTACTATTGTATTCATGGGCAATTACATGTTTTAAGTTCCATAAAGTTTTCACTTCGTTAATTTAGCAACACTTCTTAAAAGACAGTTCACTGACTATAAAAGTAAAAAGACGAAACCGATATTGTGTTATGTATGTGTATAAGCTCATCTCGTTATTTTCTGTTTTCTGGACCTCGACAATAATGTACTATTTATTTCATTACAGTTTTTTAAGTGGCAACATTTTTCTAATTATCCATTCATTCATTCACTCACGCACGTCAACTAATTTCAATTCTGGCAACTCTAAAACGATGTTCCGTGCCGCTCGCGTTGTCTTGTGATTTTTCTCCTTGTTTATAATTTTCACGAAAATAACGGAAAATGAAACAACTACTGTGAAGTTTCATGTTAGTCAATACGTTATTGTTAGTTCGTAGTTTATTTGGCTGTACCCTTTAGTGCTTAAAATTCTGCTAAGCTGTTTATCATGTGTGGCGAATGTGCAAAGATTAGAAAGAAACATACTTTTGCTTCGTAATAAAGGAAAATAGCGGTAAGTAGTGTAATAAATATTATAAAACAAATACTTTACCTGCATAGTTTGTAGGTTACATTTTGCTCGGGTCTGGTTTCTCTCGTTAAACTGGTCGCAGTGCAAGCAGTTCTTCATGCCTTTCTAAATGTTAGGTACTTGTTTTTAATTTCTTTTTCTACTTACTATAAAGGTTCTATATTGGTACGTCCGAAAAGATTCTAAGATTAGGTATTGAACTATCATGGCTACGTGATATCTTATCATATCAGTTATCAAAGGGACAACATAATATTTCTCTCAATTTGTTGGATATTTCTACACTAAAAGTATTGTTGATTATTTATCGAAACTCCTTAATATAGTAAGTTTTAATTTTTAACTGTACTTAACCATAGCAATATTTTTCCATGTACCCATGTTGGTAATCCTATCAAATGGGGTGACTGAAAAAAAGTGTCTGCTATGATAGTTTTAAAATCATCAAAAATTTATTGAGCCCTCATAAGCGAGTTTAAATCATAAATACATCACTGGACTCATAAAATATGATTTAAAATGATTAAATTGGCCTTGAAACCAATTTTTTTTTAATTTGACCATGTTAATTATTGTTATTCAGTTTTTAATCTATGTTGATTACAATTCGAGGAATTTAATCTATTGAAAAGAGAGTCAAACTGAACTATAAATCTCTTCACTACTTGCTCAGTGACTTATATTTATCCCTTATCAAATACAGCAAGTAAATGCAGTGACTTTGAATTGTAAGAGTGACTTTGAAGTGAAGTCAAAACCATATAATCTTTTTTTTATCATGTTGATGTGTTTTCTCATCTGTCTGAGACAACCAGTCTCAGAGCAGTCTTTGGGATAATGAGCCTTATGCCTATGATATGATAGAGGACTATTTTATTAACAACAGGCAGTATGTTGATGATCTGGCAGGAACTAAGGGGCTCCATAGATCGCGGGGCTTCAGGGCAGGGGCCCAGACTGCTCAATCGAAAAGAGGGGCCTGTTGTTTAGTTATCTACATCTATTGTACTAATTTTATTATGCTACCATTAAGTAGACTTTTTAATATTTATTCGAAACTAAATTAAGAAACAACATGGTATGCTTAAAACATTTGCTGATTAAATAGCTTAGTGATTATGAACCAATGATTATTCTAATTTAATTAACACATTTGTATGTAATAGAATTAATTGGCTTACAAATACAACACTGAAAATTGGATTATAGAAATTATGATGCAATTACAAATGCAACACTAGTCATAAATGTATGTAAAACTGATTACTAAACATGAAAAAAAGTTTCCCTCACCGTAATAGTTTTTTTTTATTGGAATATTTCGTTTTCATTTCCAATCTGAAAAGAATATTTAATTTCAGGTGTGGCTTCAAGATGGAGCACTCAGACCTGGTGTCTGAGATGGCTCAAGTGGAGCACCTCACCACACAGGAGAGGCTACACTTAGCCCGCAGGTGAAAAACTATTACAGCTAATGCAGTACTTCTTAACTGATGGTCCATGAACCACAGGTGGTCCACAAACCACAGGTGGTCCATGGACCGTCGGTTAAGAACCGTCCATAAAGGCATCAGAAGTGGTTCGCAAAGTGCTTGATGTATTTGCTTTATGTTATGGAGTAACTTTAATTGATAATCTAATCATATTACATATCGATGGTCCTTGATAACATAATTTTTGTATCAAAACGGTCCCCGCATGGCTGAAAGGTCTTGAACAGCTGCACTGTGTTTATAAAAGAGTTTTGTTGTTAACTGACGGACTGACAGCCAAGGCATAGCCTAAAGGCTGAAGATAGAAACTTGCAACATGTTCTTTAGGTGTGGTGTTAAAATGCACTAAGAAATGTTTTTGTTAAAGTAGTGGGCAGAAGCTAGTATTTTCCAGGTAGAATTGAACAACTGTTCTTACAAGCCATTATAGTTTTTCTAGCCATGAAAAACTAATAAGCTGGGTTGAATTCTGCTCATGTGCTAGAAATGATTCTCATTTTTAAAATACATAACACTATTACTAGATAGTTAGATGCATACTATTAAGTTACTCTTGACTCCTGGTTTAACTACTAACCCTTAAATTAATTTGTATGAAAAAAAGGAACTTTAGTAAATGTCCCTCAAACCAAATGACTCACATCAGGTTGTAATGACAGAGACAAAATAACTCTGTTATCTGTAGTACTGATTGAAATTTGATGTGAACTTTTATTAATTATTATAAAACGCAGCCGAAACTAAATTAGATATAACCAAAGATATACAAACAAGGTTCCCCAGGGAGAGGAAAGGGATTTTATCAATGATCTTGGCTAAGAATCTAAGTATTCTTATATTCTTCCTTATATTGTTTTTTTTTCTGTAAGTTTCATTTATAACAATACTAGTCACCCGCCCCGGCTTCGCACGGATACGATCTGGATGTAATGTACATAAAAACCTTCCTCAAAAAATTATCTCAATGGCAGTAAATACCGTATCAAAATCCGTTGCGTAGTTTAGAAGGAGCAGGCGGCCGAAGATATACTAAAAGAATTTAGGACAGACGGACTTGACTTAATACTATGTATGGATAAAGAAGATCTTTCTACCTCTATCAGCACACCTGAAAATACGGACCCAACTCTCACAACAATTCCAAACGAAAAATTTTAAACTCGTTCCTATATTTTTAAATAGTTTCTATAATGTCTCATTTTTCCGGTTATCCTAACAACAAAATTCAGCAGCAATATGTAATGTAATGCATGTAGTAACATCATCGGCTGTCTTGCTCTCCACGCCAGATCACAACAGTGCAAACACTGCTGGTTAGCGGCTGGGTTAGCGAGCAAGATGAAGGTAACGATCTTGATGGGCCTTGCACAAGGTCCTACCACCCGCAAAAACTAAATACAAAACGTACTAAATACTTTGCAATTTATTATTCATCATCATAAAACGGTATGACTTCATGCGCCTTTAATCCGGTATCTTTACGCTACACAAATATTTCGCGACCGAAAAATAACCTACCTTTAATTTTGTACGCTACCTTAACCACTAAGTTGTCGATAGCGTTATTTTATATCAATAACGTAACCTTATGTCTTAGAAACTGCTTATATTACGGTCTGTCTTTCAAACAAAATGCTGCCATTATTTTATATCGGTAGCGTAGCCTTCACCTGCTCTTGTCTGTTCTTTTCTACGTCTCTTTTTCTGACGGTTGTCTGGTAGAGATCGCTTTTAGCGATAAGACCGCCTATTGTGTGCCTTTTGTTATGTCTCTATATTGTATCTTTTTATGTTTTGTAGTGTTCAATAAAGAGTTATTGTATTGTATTGTATTGTTGTAGCCCTACAACATTATGAACCTACAATTGATTTTTGCCCTCCTTTTTTATTCCCATTGATTATTTCTTCGCGAGTTAAATAGGAATGGAGGGAAGAAATAAACACACAGTAAAAAAAACACAAAACAAAACTTAAAAATAACTTTCTGGGGTTTTTGACCTATTAGACTGTTTAGATATTATAATTATCTGCTTCTGACTGTATCTACATACTTATACTCATCGAGTAAACTAATCGTATATCTATAATAACACAGTGATTAGATTACTTTATAAGCATAATTAGGTACTTACCTTAGGAATAGAAGCGTAATTTTTAATTAATTTCATCGTGTTAACAGTCGCTGTTCGATTTAAAGTCGCGGACGCATAATATCGAAACTAGAAATGTCAAATGTCGTAAGGGACATGTCCCTTAATGTCCCTTAATGTCCCTTACGACATTTGAGATTTCTAGTATCGATATATTAAACACGTTCTTGTAATAACCACCAATAATATGTTATTGTTACTACGACTCTGTCAAGTTAATAAGCATAACAATCAAAAGGCTGATCGTAAACGGTTGACGTGTATATTTTCGTGCAGTTACTCTTAGGTAATTTTCCTCTGCGGTCGACCGTCGATAGGTCCTCTAGATATAAATTACACGAAAAATACAGGTGCCGAGATAAATTCTGAGATAAAATACGCATACCCATTAACTTTCACTAAATAGTATGTTTGTTAAGCGAATGGCCGTGGGACCTGGACATTTATTTCACTGTCGTAACTAGTAGTAATATCGTATACTTTGCATAATTAACATCAAAGTACTGAACTGTTTATAAACAAGATTCTCGGCAATGCCCAATTCTTGTTTATCCATCCCGCTTCATACCCGTTATAACACCTACACCGGAATTTGATTCTGTAAATAATTCTTTTTTTTTTTCTTAAAGCCGGATTTACACGCACGAGAGAATCTTCTGTTTTTCTCTTGCCGTTAATTTAAGAGTACCATTAGGTTGTTTGTACAAGCATAATGAATCTATTTTATTCTATGTAAACTGAAACGGTTCTGCATAAGTGTAATCCTTGAAAACGTCTTATCTATGCATAACAATAGCTCGTTTTGTTACTGCGTCCTCTCCTAAATGAATTGGTTACGTTGTAACTGAAATACGAACAGTATATACCTATATCGACACTAGAAATCAGAAATGTCGTAAGGGACATGTCCCTTAATGTCCGTTACGACATTTGAAATTTCCACTGTCGATTTATCTACTCGTAACTTAATCTGGCCTATAGTCAAAGGTAAATATTATGTACCTACGCTCTTATTACGCTTGTGTTAGCCAGTCGTCGTTCATATACGTTCTATTTTGCTAATTCCTTTCTTCAATCAAAAACAAAATTGCATCTTCCTTACACTACAATTCTTCTCGAAGACATCATCACCTGCCTATGCCACTTGTTGCATGTCATCCAAAACTTATCAATGTAGCACTTGTGTTTGTAGCGTCCAGTAAAGAGTAACCCCCTTATTCGTAAACCCTCACTAAACCCAAGTTATTTAACACATATTTCGTCTACTATTATGTTATATATGTATGACGTTTGCCTTGGAATAAAAGGAACAAGACGGGCTTGGAACTTTTATTTGTTATTGTCGCTATTATGGTTTTTCTAATAATTTGAATTATTTATCATCGAATATAAAAGGAAGTGAGACGATAAAAGTGATGTATTGAAGTAGCCCGGCTGATATCCGACCCTGTGTTGTACATAGATTATATTGTCAGAGATACGCCCGGTACGCAGCACGATTGTACGTCGTAGTCGGATTCATTGATCGAATGTTGCCTGGCGCCTCTTATCAAATTATCAATCATACATTTAAGTCGTAATATTTTATATGCTAATTGTTATTACAACCGCCTATGGATAAATACCTACGATTAAGTAATAATGCTTGCTAGATTATGCGCGAGATCGTTTCTCAAAACAACAGTAAATCTAGATAAGATTCCATCCAAGCCGAAGTGAAGTCTTCAGATAAGTGTATGCCATGCGTCATAAACAAAACTGTACTGTTATGTCTGTCATTTGTTGCTTTCTGGTCACTGTCTAACCGCAGCCTTACTGCGTCCTGAATGCCGTAACGGCATGCAAAATTCTTCAGTCCGATCAACAAGCTCTAAATAGTCTAAATACTTCATCTGTCTGTTATGCAAGCGGACGCGCATACCGCTTTTCATTACAACAACTTTTATTCTTTTTCGACGATTTGCATCTGGATAAGTTTAACAGAGTTTCCTGTTTGTTTGCATTTACTTTAGTAAACCATTGAAATTCAAGGACTGGGAATCTTTGTGCGTAGAAAGCGGAGTCAAACGAGCCACGTTCGGTTTCTATTTTTATTCCTGAAATAGTTTACTCATATCTTAGCATATGGCTAGTCGATACGTTAGTGTCAACAAGTATGTACATCGTGTGTACACAATCGTGTTTGATCTTTCAAATTTGGTTAATCCTTTACACAATGTTAAGCACATGAGGGTATTTAACAAGGCTACTGCGATGATAACGATAAGTTATGTGTCAACACTCGCCGGTGCGGGTGACCGGTGGGTCATTAATAATACGAGAGATTATACTTGTGCGAGATATCCATCATGTATAAAAAGGAAAAGCCGAGGTGAGGTGGAACATTAATTCTACATCGACCGATTTTCTTTCAAACTTTTTCCAGGTCATTCGTCACGTCCTCGATAGTTAACTGACATAGATGACGTTTCAAGTATCTTATGAAGTGTTAGAATTGACTGCTCTAGAATTCGTCGCGCCCACAGTAATGTAACTTGAGACTTCACCTACTTTTTGGAAATTATTAGAATCCTTATATTGTCGACCATTGACCCTTTTTGGCCTAGTTTTTTGTACAAAAAAATTGATAAGCCCCTGAGTCAGACGTGAAATAAAGTGAAACCTTGTTTTCTCTTTTAACGATTGCATGACCGTTCGCTGTTAACAACCCATGAGGGATTAAGCGTTAAACATGGAACGCTGTTAGCTGAATTAATCCACACAAATTGCTCTGAATTGTACAGGCTTTTTTCCCAACTTGGAACTTTAAAACGTATATTGCATTTTAACGTCGCAACAAGCGTACGACACCAAATAGTTGTTACAATGTTGTTGTAAACCAGATCTGGCAGAGTTCTGTGCTTAGTTGAAATAAGTGTTTCAATGATGCAGAATTCTTTTATGGGCTCTGTAGTGCCTTGTCAATATCCTATGTCTGTCTCTGTAAAGACTTTTTTATGTTTTCCAAATGTTCACATTTCAAAAAGCTTAAAAATAGTATGTATAAATATGTATACGGGCCGTGCCGCACCACATTATGCAGTGCGTTTATATTTATATACGCATATGTATATTTTTATGTCCGAATGTTTATTATTATTAATTTGTCATAATCGACTTTCTGCTGAAACCGTAAGTTTTTCAGGAGTTTTAAAAGATCGCCGATCGTGTGAACCCATTAGCTTTAAGCTAAATGTTGTGTTACATATTGATACTAGAAATCTCAAATATCGTAAGGGACACTAAGGAACATGTCCCTTACGACATTTTGAGATTTCTAGTATCGATATTGTTTGGCCTCACAATGCATCTTTAAATTGTTCTTCATTGGCGCAGTAACAAAGTCAAGGGTCCCGCACTAATCAGAACAACTGTATACTTGAGACCAGTAGTTAATTGCTAACAGTCACATGCCCATAAACGTAGCGCTTTGCAGTTATGCACCTCGGCGTCATGTTCGCGCGTGTCCACGTGAGCCCATAGTTTAGCGAGCTACGTGTCAATTGAATGTCAATTGTGCCAATCACGACTCTGGTCTCTAGTTTCGTGCGAACATTTCCTTGATAGATTTGTTATCCTAGAGTTCATGCTGTTTTTAAGTTGGTCCTCTGATACTTACGAGTAAGACTTAGACCAGGTGTTACGCTCGGGGTCCGTTTTAAGAAATGAAATGACCATCGCGGTCCGCACAACATTTTATAGGAAAAAATCTTTATTAAACAAATGTAATTACGGAAATAACAAAGGTATTTTTTACATATCAATAAGAAAAATGACATTAAATTACAGTGTAAGTTGCTGAAATGAATTGAAAATGGGTCGGCGGTCCAGATGCGGAACGCGGTCCGCCATTTGGTGACCCCTGACTTAGACTATCATGCTTTTTTGTTTTTACATGTTACCTATTTTCTTGCTCTTACTAAAACAGGAATCGTTTCGAAGAGCATCTGCTTGTTGATAAGGAAAACATCCTTAAGTCTTACTAACTGTAGCCATGGTCATGGATGTTATATAATATGCTTAAACGTATCCTAACGCGCTCTAATAGTGTATTTGGATATGTAAATATTATGTATTTTTGAGCATTTTGTCCGCGGCAACTATACGTTTCACATTTGACTTGCCATCATGAGTTATGACCACGACACGTTATTTTAAAGTAGTCTCACTATGACTAGCACGAGACCGCGATTCGATTTGTCGTTCAGTTCGTCTCTTTCGAACTTGCCCAGTAGAAGAGAAACGCACTGGGCGACAAGTAAAGGACGCATGCTACCCGATAACAAAACAAGACAAGACAAATACTCTTCATCGAAAACCACACGGAAAATAGTTTACAAATATCTACTTGTAAACGATTCACAAGGTAAACAATGGACCCCAGCATTGTTTTTTTAAATTGATACCCTTTAATCGCCCGTTGTGACACACAATAAAAATTAATTGACTCAAATGACGCCATACACCAATCACAAAATTACAATCGCTCGTTCTCGTGACAAAAATCATTTGAATTTTTTTTTTCGCTTTCTGTGCAACGGTCATTCAAATATTCAAGGCGTGGTTTACGTATTGCGAACCGGTTGCATTACGTAAATAAATCTGAGTCTGCACCGGTTAATAAAATCTGAAGGTTTTGGTACAAATGGACCGAGAAACATTACAATTTTGTTTTTTATTGATGGATACCATAGTACGATGTATTTTTTTAAATTCAGTTTACCCTAAATTTTGTGTTATTCATGCATGACCCGTGCTTAGACACCCTAGCTGCCTAGGGCCCTTTCCTTCTTCAAAGACTTCAATATAAACACTAATCGACATTCAAGAACAAACCAACGATAAAAGGAAGGCAGCTGTTAGGGCGGTTGAAGAGCTACATATATATAAAACAAGATTTTACTCGCGGCTTTGCCCGCATGATGTTATTTATTAATTTTTAATAAAAAGCATCCTATGTTATAATCCACGATACAATCTAACTGCCGGCCAAATTGCATCTAAATCCTCGTTAATGCGTGATTGAGGAACAACGTAACGTTTTACGAGTTTTACGAGACCTCCTCCCCCCCCAAATTGCGTTACGTTATACTTGAACGCTCCCTTACCGTGCTAACTAATTTTCCAGGCGTCGAATGCAGCAGTTGAAGCTATGGCAGCAACGCGAGAAAGAATGGCTGCGGTCGCGAGCCAAGCGAGAAAAGAGCACCAAACGGAACATCTACTTCAGCGATAGTGTCATGCTTCTGGAGGCTGCTGCCAGAAATGATATCGAAGAAGGTAAACTGACGTTTTAGTTTACATTTGATTTTTTCAAACTTCCAGGATTAGAGAGATTAGGGAGATAAGGTGATGATCAGGGGTGCAATTTTTGAATCTCACCAGGTGACTAAAGCTCACCAATATGGCTGAATCTCTTTGAAAAACGGCCATTTTGGTGAGCTTTAGTCAACCGTTGAGATTCAAAAACCGCACTCCTGAAACTAAAAATGTTTGCACGTGCACAGCACTGGTTTTGCAATTAACAATCGGATAAAAAGGATATGAAATTAGATATCGTGCCGACCAGCTCAAAAAGGCTCACTTAACATAATATTGAAGCTAGCCGCAGCGCTGTTTTTCTTTATTTTGTTTCTTGTTTTTTGGTGTATAATCTCTGCTTACCCCAAAGGGAAACAGGACTACATAGGTTTTAAATAACAACCAAAATAAGGAAAACACTGATAGAAATATACGGCTCTTCCATTCAGACCGTATGCGCATGACGGCATAGTTCATAGGTATGATACGAAGGTATGAGGTTAAACTAGTTTCCTAGTGTTTTTTTATAAATGTCTACGTCATCTTGACCATGTCACGATTTGATAATATCTTGCATAATTTTAAATCACTATAGCTAATGCGAAATAGGTATTAGAGGTCTAAATGGTTTAAGATGGAAAAGTAAGACATAGTTATTGCTCGCCACTTCACCTGCAAAGTAATGTATAGGTAGTTGAAATTTCACGTACACACATACAGTTGGGATCGGTTGTTATGGTTACTGTAGATATTTCAACTCATCTTGGGTGCGGCGCTCTATGCGCGTCAGCTTGTAAATATGAATGAATGAATGATTCGTTTATTCACAAAAACATATGGTACATTCTGCTTTGAATTGTGTTGCTCGAAAGACGGTTGCCGCGTTACTGCCACTCAAATAAAAGCTGCATTTTTACAAGCTCACTGACACAAAGTACCGCGCTCCAAGATGTGTTTGCAGTATCTGTATGACGGTTGATTTTGCTTTGCCGTTTTGTTTTACTCATACCTCAAAGTATTTTTTTTGGGATAATGACATACATAAGAGAATGTATAGTTCACAAGGAAATGTACAAAGGCGAGCTTCGCCTTTAGAGCTCTATTCTGGTAACATTTTATTGATTGATACGACAGGATGATTTCTGGGACAACGGATTCAATAACCTATCTCGTATGTACCTCCCATCTCCTAGAATATTCTGTTAAATCTCTTCTACTACTTACACGTATTGTTTGTGAAAACATTTTAAAAGCCTAAAAGCATTTGTTTAGGCTTTATTTACACAACAAGCCTTTAGTTGCATGCACGCCAAGTTCCATTTCTTGCGAATGCACGTAAAGCAA
Source organism: Ditula angustiorana (assembly GCA_963691745.1). Taxonomy (NCBI): domain Eukaryota; kingdom Metazoa; phylum Arthropoda; class Insecta; order Lepidoptera; family Tortricidae; genus Ditula; species Ditula angustiorana. The sequence goes on from OY829484.1 coordinate 9,760,514, forward strand.
GCCCGGCTGTTTGGGAGCAAACCTGCCCCGAATTTATATCAAACACTTGAGAGAGGGGGAGCCAAAATATTAAGTTTTTGCCCTGGTTCGAAAAAACCGTAGATTCGGGGCTGACGTACAGTTTGGGAACGAGCAGAAGGCCTCTGTTAGTGTCACTATTTACTTGACTAGTGTTTAAAAATCTTTTTGAATACCGGACCCATTATAAGTTAACAAATTTTGGCGACCCCTTAGGACCGTAACAATGCGGCGAGCGGGCGGCCGCACTTCGATCTGGCGACAATTGTCGGCCCCGACTCACTGATTGAAAAACATTGTAGGTACTATTTGATACGATCTATTTCGCTTTACGCCAGCGGGGCGATTCAGCAGAGATGAAATCACATTTGAGATATGTCAAAAAGAGCTGCCAGATCCCTTCAAAATCTGTCTTTTTTTGACTTATTTCGAATGTCAGATGTAACTCGATGAGCGCCAGAATCGGGGGCCTGGGGTCTTGCTCAGATTCGCCAACTGTAGGTGGGTCACTTTTATGATCAAAGTAATGACGTCGTGGTGTTTGGGACACTAAATCTATTGTCGGCATTTGACGTCAATGGCGGCAAAATGTTGTTGTTTTTATATCTTTAACGAAGAGATAAACTTTTGTTATAACTTTTTTAATATTAGAGATTATGCTGATCGCTATAATTATACGGCGGGATGATGTAAATTTTGTTTAAGAATTCAATACCTAACTTTTTTTACATATTAATAATAGCTTTCTCATCTCTAAGTCGAAATTGAATTTGTCAGGACTAAATATTATGTTGGGACACTACACCAATAGAACTAGTCCCAAACTAAGCTAAGGTTGTACTATAGTTACTAGACAACGGATATACCCACCTATTTAGATACAAAATATATAGCTACATCCAAAACTCATATACAACCATTCATATTCATCATACAAACATAACACGGGAATCGAACTCAAAACCCCTCGCTTCGTAGTCAGGGTCACTAGCCGCTAGGCTATCCAGTCGTCATTATCTATATTATACTACCAGCGGACGCCCGTGACTTCTTTCGTCTGGAATTAGTAGCCTAAATATGTGCTTCGGGAATAGCGTAACTTAATAGATTCAGGCGTTACTTTGCGGAGGTCCATATCAACAAACTGGAACAAATTACCTTGCTACTCCGCGAAACCAGTGCTGGGCTCGTGCAAAATATCTGCGTCCGTGCGACATATATATATTCAGGCAAAAACCCACCCTCCTCCGCTTCCACACGAAACAACATATATCACACAGACTCAACTACACACCACCACCACTAAACACTAAAACTACACGATCGACGCGCGTTTCGCCTCTATACGAGGCATCATCAAGATCGAACAGTACGACCGTCCGCTACTTGATGCAGCTATTTTGCATGACCCCGTCACTGGTTTCGCGGAGTAGCAAGGTAATTTGTTCCAGTTTGTTGATAGCGTAACTTTCTATTAAGTAGTGAAAGAATTTTCGTAATCGGTTTAGTAGTTTCAGCGATTTCCCCCTACATACGAAAAACAAAGTTTACCTCTTTCTTATATTATTAGTGTAGATTAGTGTAGACAAAAGAGTTTCATTACTGACTGACCGAACGACAACGCACAGTCTACCGCTGAAGATGCAAGAAAGATTTGTATAGTCGACCAAGAACATGCTTGAACACTCGCCCGTATTACAATAGGATAAGGTTGAAAAGTGGTCAAGCAATTACTTGGTCGACTATACATGTATACCTATGGGTGTATTGGTGCATTAAGAAATGTTTTTTTGGAAATCCCACCATTATGGGGTAAAAAGAAGGTGGAAGTTAGTATAATGATCCAAAATTTACGCGGACGATGTCGCGATCAAAAGCTAGTATGTTATTTGCCGTGTCATTACCCGTACTCAAGGCGTAATAGAATTTATGTATTGTGCGGCCATTTCAGGAGAATAGTTATTTTATTATTATGTTTACTGAGAAGTTCTTGCGCCACATCTTACAAAGGCTAGATTTTTTTTGTCATGCAAATTGTAACTGTAGAATTATGGTAATTTCAGGTAACAAATAATCTTATTTTATTACCGCCAGTTAGCAGCCGCTCGTTTATTTAAAGAGAACTATTTTTGATACTAAATGTAAACCTAATACTAGGTGCTTTAAAATTTAGCATAACACTTGTGGGCTTGATAAAAAATATTTCGTAATCTCTTTAGATCGACTGGGCTATTTTTAGGTATTATCTTAGGACTTATAAATAGGTTTATGACGTGATTATATGCCTCAACATCTGCATGTATCAAGAACACCTGTCCCGTGTTTTATGCACAGAGTCAAACATGAGTCAAACATTATCTCATTGACATTGAACCTTGTGACGTATCGACACTAGAAATCTCAAATGTCGTAAGGGACATGTCCCTTAATGTCCCTTACGACATTTGAGATTTCTAGTATCGATATTGATACTTGACACATGACTTACATCTCTTTAACTCTTTTGCTCATAGCTAACTTTAATTGTACTTTACTAGTGACTCTCCCCGGCTTCGGACGCGTACAAAACCCTGCATAAAAAGGGTATCTGAACCTTCCATGGAAAGCTCTAAAATCTCTAAATGACAGTGAAAACCATATCAAAATTCATTGCGTGGTTTAGAGAGAGTAAACAGCCGATGATATGAGGACAGACAGGAATGGATAGAGACTTTGTTTTGTACTATGTATAGATAAAGATAAAACTTTATTAACTTTTAATTACATTTATATGTAGAAATTAATAAATTTTCCAATTTTATCCTTAACTTACCTAAAAGCTCCGTTTGCGGATGGGAGGACCTTGTGCAAGGTCCTTCCGGACTACCACCATCTTGCTTACTAATCCTGCCGTTAAGCAGCAGTGCTTGCACTGTTGTACAGTCAAGGAATTTAATTACCAACCCACCTAAGGTTCAATAGCATATAGCAAACTGTCACCATAAGAGCTATAGAGCAAGACGTTAGTTTGATATATTGACCTTAATGCATTGCGAATGTCAGACGACATTTCAACAAAATGGGTAGAGAATTAAATTCCTTAACTGTATTTCGCGTGGAGAGCAAGACGACCTGTGCAGTCACTGACACAAGAGTCTATGTTTGCCCTCTGGGTTGGCAACGCATCAGCAATATCTTTCGAGTTGCGGGTGTCTGGGCAGTGGTGATCACTTACCATCAGGTGACCCACTTGCTCGTTTGCCTTCCTGTGCTGGATTAAATGTATAAAAAAAGCAATATGCAAGTTTGACTGTCCAACCTAACAAAAATTACATACGAAATTATTTTTTTTGCCTTTTTTCATATTTACCTAATTTCCGTGCAACGTTCTATTCCAGTGCGGCGGCTTCTTTCCCGCGGCGTGACACCAGACGCAACCAACGAGGATGGCCTCACAGCTTTACACCAGTGCTGCATAGACAACAACGAGGCTATGATGCGGCTACTCCTCGACAACGGAGCCAACGTCAACGCTGAGGACAGCGAGAAGTGGACCCCTTTACACGCGGCAGCTACCTGCGGTAACCTCAACCTAGTGCGGATACTCATACAACGGGGCGCGAACTTACTGGCGGTCAACGGCGACGGCAACATGCCCTACGACATCTGCGAGGAAGAGAGAACTCTGGACGCGATCGAGAGCGAAATGGCGGCGCGTGGTGTGACACAGAGGCTGATAGACGAGACGAGGGCGGCGACAGAGATGAAAATGCTTATGGACGTAGCTGAGCTGGCGAAGGAGGGCGTGGATTTGGACGAGCCGAGGGACAATCAGGGTGCTACGCTGGTGAGATTTTGTATCCTATTCTACTAAAGTTTTGAACGCGAAAGTTTGTGGGTGGATGGATGTTCTCTTTCACGCAAAAACTACTTACTGGATTGATTTTGTTGAAATTTTACAGTTATATATCGTAAATTTGGCAAGAAGGACGGCAAGCAGCAAAAGTGAAAGAAAAAGTCCGAAACCCGTAAATTTGTAGTTATATCGCAAATAAAAATTACATTATTAACTTATTTGCAGTTGGTAAACTGACCGCGTCCTAAGTCGATGTAAGAGGACAACCGTTTTTGTAATGCCAAAGTTAAGTTTGTCCCTAATTCCAGTTTATCGTTTCATTAGTATGGGACCTATGGTGCGCGAGTCCGACTCGTACTTGTCTGGTTTTTTGTTTATTATTATATGTATTTGTTTGATGTGACAACTTCTACTGATGCTAGTTGCTAATTGTGTATCTAACTAGTAACTCGTTCATTAATATACCACGATACATCTGAAATGTTATCAAATTAACCCAATTATATAACCATTGTGATATAAACCGCATAAAATGTTATGGGAGTTTGTTATCGCATATGATTCGTTATTGGTTGTATGCAGTCCATAAATACATGAATAAATAAAGTGTAGGTCTGTGGTTTTTTGAGTGTGACAGGAAAACCGCAATTATAAATGTGGTAAAGCCACAACTTAGAGTAGGTAGCGTTTACGACTTGTAGCGAACTCTCTTGGGTTTGTTAGCTATCTTTGTGGACTGTAGAGGTTGTGGAGGTTCGGCATAGGCAGTAAGTTAACTAGCTTGACGCTTTCAGTTGCACATCGCATCAGCAAACGGGTACCTCAAAGTGGTGGAGTTCCTGCTCGAGCACCGCGCCTCCACGGACGTGGTGGACCACGACACGTGGCAGCCCGTGCACGCGGCCGCTTGCTGGGGACACGTATGTACTATACCAACGTTCTTTTTTAAATTTTTAAGTGGTATGCAAACTTAGCACACGTGCTCCATGTTAGCCATAACTAAAAACGTACAGAAACTTCTCTTTTTCGACCACCATTAAACGAATTCCAACTTTATGATCAGGCACAAAAAGTTCGTATTACTTCATAAACATTCGCCAGGCGACATGCGTCAAAAGGAAGGCGCCGCCCGCGCCCGCCCTCCACCCGCAATGCCCTGGCGCACCGCTAGGGTTGGGCTGCTTACTATAATACTATCACATCGCGCGACACAGAGTGAGCGGGCGCGCACACGGCAAGCCGGCAACCTACTGCGATTAACCTATGCCATAGGTAATGCGGCGAGCGCACCTACAGTGCGGAGTACCCCTAGCCTAAGAATTAATGACTAGGATAAGCACCTTTGTACATCTATTTAGTCCAGTGATGTGTTAGTGTTATGTGTATTGTACAATAAAGAGTCGTACACATATACATACATATTGTTATATCCATACTATGAGCTCAGTTTTTTTTTCATGTCTAATCACAGTAATCACTTCACGTGTCTAGAGAGCAACTCTTTTTTTTAATTTCACTTCGCCCTATAGCGGTTGACATGATAGTTACGCTTCGAATTTATCAGTATTTCGCACGCTTAGAATTAAAGTCACCCATTTCTGAATAATACACGTCCCAAAATATCACCTTAATCCCTTAATTAAAAGACATAAGGTTTAATTTTGGGTAATATCATATTCAGAATTGAGTCGCTTTAATTCTAAGGGTGCGATTTATCCCTTTATTCTCTGAGTAAAATAGCTGTGACTTACGGATAGAGAAATGGGACGAAATTACAAGGGTTCCGTTTTTTGGCTTGTGGCTACGGAACCCTAAGAGATCTTTACCTTATCAACACTATCTCGTGGCCATGTCGAGATTCGACGAAGACGAACGTAGAACGAAATAGATGGACTATACTTATATTAACGTCAACGAACAGTTTGCAACACGGGAGCCTTCACCGAATCCCGATAGTGTGGCCGTAGGCTTAGAAATATTTGTTAATTTGCAAATTTGTTCCAGTTGGAGGTGCTAGAACTGTTAGTGCAATATGGAGCTGATCTCAATGTCAGGAACAAACACGATGAGACACCTGCAGGTAACTATTTACCCCCTTTATTCATAAACAGTTCGTAAGCCTGTTTTAGTTAACATTTGTAATGTCTTGATTATCAACAAATTATACATACATAAAAGGTCATATATGAACATATTATCAATTCCATGTCAAGTCGATAGCTGCAGAAAATTCGTTGTGTGGTTGCGCGTTGCAGGAGAAGGCGGCCGAACAAACGCCATAAGAATTTAAGACAGACAGGAATGGATAGCAGAAATAACACATAAAAAAAAGACCTTAGACCTGCAAAAAGTAAACTACCAATATAATTTGCAAGTGGTCTTGCTTATTATTTATTATTTAATCTTTCTAACTGGATTCACGCGGAAGATGTCGCAAGGGCAAAAGCTAATAGTTAGCAATATTTATGGAATAAGTAAATCTCTATAAATTGTGTTTTGTTTTTCTTGTGATCAATGTCTTATTTGTGTTGTGTATGAATAAAGTATTTTTCTATTCTATTTATTCTAAGACAAATATTTACTAGAGACCCGCCCCGGCTTCACACAGGACCAATCGGGATAAAATGCACATATAAATTTTCCCTATAATAATCTCTACACAGTGAAAACCGCATCAAAATCCGTTGGGTGGTTTAGAAGGAGAAGGCGGCCGACGATACCCTAAAAAGATTTTGGACAGACAGGAAAAATAGCGACTTTATACTATTTAAAGATGATGAAGGTGGTATAAGGGATGTACTCACGTGTTTGTACGCGCAGATATCTGCGAGGAGGGCGACCTGCGCGCGCGCATCGCGCGGCTCGCGGCCGAGCAGGAGGAGCACCGGCGCCGCGCGCACGCGCCCGAGCGCCGCGCCGGCGCGCGCCGCTCCTCCTCCACCGCCAGCAGCAGCCGGTATCTATATAGCACACTCCCTCACTCGTCTTCTTACTATTATTCCTGTATATTTATTTCAAATCTTAGGTTATGTTTTTAAAATGTTTTGATAAAAAGTAATAAAACAACATCAATACAAAATAAAGAAACATTTTAAAAACCTAACCTAGAGTGCCGCCGGCAGCGGGGCAGGGCTCAAGCTATCGGTGGTTAGGGCTGCAGAGTGAGGAATCTCCTGACTATTCGTGACGTGTCCAGGAGTGCCGCCTTCTGTATCTGACCATTGATCCAACTTTCTAGCGAGAGTCTCTTGAGGTGTTGGTCGAGACTCTTCGCTATAAGACCGTTCGCTGAGACGACTGATTGTCGAGTCAACATCCCGCATAGCGGTTACCTCGTGGGCCAAGTCAAGGTACTTGCTGAGCTTGTCCTTCTCGGCCTTCACGAGGTTCTCGTCATGCGGGATGGTGACGTCGACAAGCATTGCTCTGCGTTGAGATCGAGCTGTTAGCACGACATCAGGCTTATTGGCACCAATAGTCCTGTCCGTGATAACATATCGATCCCAATAGAGCGTAGCACAACCATTTTCGTATTATTAGATTGTATTAGCTGCCCTTCCCTTGTTCCACGCACCCCTGTCCTGAGGTTTCTCCAGTCGGTCGGGCGAAAAAGCATCCAATTTGTCTCGCTATCTCTTGGATCTGCCTCGACGCTGGATTCGGTTTTGGGGCATGTAATTAGTGGTAATTTTAACCTTTTCTTAAGTAGTAAATAACAATCTGACCTAAAATTTTAGTTTTTGCCATCAAAATACTGTTATTGCCTAAATAAAACAAATTGAGACAGTAAATAGAAGTGGTCACTCATGATATGTTGCATTGAAAGGTTTTATAGGGTGGTAGGACCTTGTGCAAGGTCCGTCCGGATAGCTACCACCATCTTGCTCGCTAAACCTGCCGCTAAGCAGCAGTACTTGCACTGTTGTGTTCCTGCGTGGAGAGCAAGACAGCCAGTGCAATTACTGGCACAAGAGGTATTCCATCTTAGTGACCCACTTGCTTGTTTGCCTATTTTATAAAAAAAAGATAAACAGTCATGTATAGTCATGTGGGGTAACTCGGTTGATGCAGATCGTGCATTTGTGGTACAAAAAAAATGTATCAGAACCCTATATGGCATTAGAAATAGAGAATCATGCAAACCTTTATTCATTGAATTTAATCTACTCTCAATGCCTTGTCTCTACCTATACGAAGCTGCACTGTTTGTCAAGCAACATACAGATCTTTTTACCTTTGCGGATAAAGAAACAACTAGGCCCCAAAGACGATACCAACTGGTATTACCGACCAACAATAAACTGGCACTTAGGAAGAAAAGCGCTTATAACATGTGCATAAAAATCTATAATAAACTTCCAGCAACAGTTAAATCTCTATCTTATCAGGAATTTAAAACAAAACTTTACAAAGTATTATGTGAAAATTGTTTCTATAGTGTAGATGAATTTTTTAGGCATAAGTTTTGACATTTTGACTATGTTAGCGTTGACATTTGATTTATTTGATGATCTCACCTCACGGAATATATCTATTTTATTTTGTTTTCTTCTGCATCTAGACTGAATTTAAGTGTACATGTTCTATTTTGCTTTACTAATGCAACGATATTTGTTTTAATGATACTTCTGTTTTGATGAGACTGTTTTACTTTTATTTTAAACTTAAAATTTTGACACCTGTATATACAAACTTATGATATTACTTAAAATGAAATGTTTATATAGTTTAATTTGCTCATTTGCTTTCTTTGTTTTTAGTGATATTGCTTTACTTATTTTTTTTTTATTATTATTTTAAATTTTGACATGCTATGTATAGAATAATGATATTATTTTGATTTGAAATGTTATTTATAATAGTTTAATTCTCTCATTTCCTTTTTATCTCTGTTTTTATTGATTTTGCTTTACTTAATATTTAAAAATTTTGACATGTTATGTATTGACTAATGAAATTATTTTGAAATGGAATGTCATATGGTTGAAATTGCTTTTACTTGCTTTTACTCGCTTTATTTTTTAAGACAAAATTTTCACATGCTAACCTTGGCTGAATATATTGTGGGAAGCACTGTTTGCCATCTTGGCCTTAAGATCTTGGAATGTACCATATATTCTTGTGAATAAACGACTCATTCATTCATTCATTCATTCAACAGTATTAAGGTGGCAAAAATTTAAATTTTAGGTTAGAACGTTGTTTTACTACTTAAGACCAGTGATGATGAATGTGGTTTACAACGTGCCACGAAGCTTGACGAGGCTGTCTATCTAAATTATCCTGTACTGTCCCATTATTATGGGAACCCCCCCTTTCCTCTACGCATCCCTGTCAGAAGTCATTGTCTAAGTTAACACATTTTTATTCATGTTAGGCTTACAAGAAGCACTAATGAATATCAGAAGGTTAACTACCAGCTCGGAAAAACCTCTAGTTACAAGAAGGCGGCAAGAATCACGAAAAGGTATCATTTTTTTTGTAAACAAAGTTTCCTCGCTATTCTTTACGTCTGATGGTTATTTCTTTCTAAAACTTGTCAAGTATGGAGAGAAGGTCGATACATAATTGGCCTCATCTCTCATGGTGAAACCTATAAACACAGTATTCATTAAATAAATCCGAGCCGACGACATGTTAAGTATATGCCGTTAAGGCACTTCTTAGATTCTTAAGCTTCTTGTGTACTTCGATATATTTACGGTAACTGTATGGATATTCAGGACGCCGAAAGTCCCTTAAGGATTTACCCCCTCATTGATATACGCTTAGTAAACCTAAGTTAGTTAACACATATGTTATCATTGTTAACTGTAACTGTAATGTCTGCCTTCGAATGAAAGGAACACCACACATTTTTATTAAATTTAAATGCTATGTAATGACAACGCATAGAAAAATCTAGGGTAATGGCAGGACTCGAACCTACAAGCTCAGCATTCCTTGCCTTGCGTTTGCCAATTCCGTCACATTACCAACAACCATACCCTGTGAACTATTCAATGCATATATAGCATTTAATTTTAATAATTTGAATATAAAAAAAAATTAAAGATATTTCGGTTATCAATAAAAAACATATTTTAAATTAAGAGGTTATTCTATGCAACACAATCAGCATCGTAACTCAATCAATCAGGATCGTTACGATGAAAATTTAGATGGAAAAACGAGATGCCTTTTGTTTCCTCTGCTGGTTCACAAAACATTTCATTATCCGGAGATATCGGTTGAGACATGTTTAATATCTTACTTCCATTGCAGCGTGCGGTCGGTACGGCGGACATCGCTGCGGGAAAAGCAAATGGCAGCGAAAGCGGACGCGCGGGGCGAGGCGCGGCTACGTGAGACCTTCGATTCCGTCGTCGACGACGACATGCAGGTAAAGTTCGTTCAAGCACACTTGTCCTATCATGTAAACAAAATTCTAACCTAAAACTTCATTCTTTGTCCAAATCGAGGCTGTAAATAGAAGAGATGATTTATAACTAGCAGCTTTAGAATGTATTGTTTGAACAATAAACAATATTTTAATGGCGAAAACTAATAATTTAAGTTAGAATGTTGTTTGCTACTTAAGACTAGCACGGATGAATATGGTTTTAGCTTGCTGTGGTTTTAATAAGGGGCCGTTCAAGTATTACGTAAGCAGATTTACTACAATTATCATTACTTTTTTTTTTTACTTAGCTCTTGCGTTTTGTCTGTCCCTACTATGATACTCCTTTCACACACTCAAAGGTTAACTGGAAGAGATCCCTTAAAGGGATAAGTTCGCCTTTGTACATCACTGTATCTCTTTTTGTAATTTATGTTTTTTGTACAATAAAGAATTTACATACATACATACATACATACATACAATTATTAACCCCCCCCCTTCCCCCTTGTCAGCAAAAGTAATCAAAGCTCTTACCCCCCTCCCCCCCATGCTTACGTAAACATTGGTATATACATTTTTCTTTTAATGTATTGTTTTTTTATTGATTCATGAGCAGCAGATATAAGAAAATTAAAAAGTGCTCCTCAATGTTGTATGTCTGCTCACTTTTATCCAATTTTGGAATGCCTACGTCGTTCCCATCTCATCGAACCATTCAACATCTTGGTGCTCTAAATTTTTAATAATGCACATCAGTTCCATATGTGTAAAAAAGTAAATAACTACCTCTACTGCTAACGTAATCACCATCTAGACGCCCCCACCCCCCATGTCATCAAAAATAAGCACAGCAAAGACCCCCCCGCCCCCCTATACTGCTTACGTAATACTTGAACGGCCCCTAACCAGTACAGGATAACGATAAAATACCCGGTTTTAAGGCAAGAAAGTTGCATAGTAGATATTGTGTACCGAATCACTTCACGAAGTGTAGTGGTAAGGGCGGGGCATGGAGGTCATGACCCCTTGGCTGGGCTGGGTCCAGGTTGGCCACTGGTAATTGTTCTAATCTCATTGATGACCCGTCCTGACTGAACTTTGACGACGTGACCCCCCCCTGATCGAAGGCTGGATCCGCCCTTCTAGTAAATAAGTAGGAAGCGACCGTAGTAACATTTTATAAGTTTCTCGACGAAGGACTAAAATGACCACCTTTTGATTCTGACGGCATAAGCCAGTCAGTTTTTTTTTTAAACGGATCTCCATGAGCTCTCATTGCTTCACTGAAAACAAGGTAAGCAGCAGCCAGAAAACAATGTTTTGGTTTTTATGTAATTGTTTTCCGTTGATCTTTAATTGGTACAGTCAGTCTCTGAAGTAGCTAAACACTTAAAACTTTGTCGCAGTAACAATGAAATGAGAATTGCCCGAATTTGTCACATTACTGTGAGCGACAAGGTACAATGTTCAGCTACTTTTGAGGCAGACCTTACCTACTTATAGTTTTATATAGTACATGGAATTTACACTTCTTTAATATGACACCAAATTAAGCGTTATATTTACTACAAAAAGTGTGTGATTTACAAGCACATACTGTCAACAGAGCTACAAAATATATTTTGGAGTTCTATTGGTTTTTGTGTTTTTAGGATTCCATAGATAGAAATATTTAGTTTGCACGTAAAATAGATACAACATATTGCATTGTTGTATATGTCTGTTATTTTATGTGTTTAGTACAATAAAGAGTCATACATACATACATACATACTAGATGCAGAATATTTGTAGACTAGATTTGAGAATTTCACTCTTTTTCTTTAAATATTCGGGAATAAACGGGAGGAAGGAGCAGACCTAGAAGAAGTTAATCAAGTGACAGAAAAGGTTTTAGTTGTGTCGTACAGATGAAAGAGCTGGCAATCGTTTGGAATGCTCGGAGGGCCCCACACCGACATGACCAAAGGTTATCCGGATTCTTGTTATATATATAAATTTAAGAAGAATCCGGAAAAACCAAGAAATAAACGACTTAAAGTGCCACTGGTGGTTGGTTACTAATGCTGTTGAAATAAACGCCATCTCTTGTGTTTGCGACGAACCAATACCCGTTTATATTGATGTTATAGCTACATTGTAACTAAGCACATGAAAGTAGATTATACAGTATTGGTACTGCTGTAAAAGAACTAATTCTTTTGTACTGTGCATTCAGTAAACAAACGCAAGGTGTCTCTGAATTTTGAGATTGTGTTTTTATGGTTTAGAGAACGCAAGCAGCTGTTGATAAAAGTACTGCTGTTTGATGACAGTAAGCGTTTTTTTGCATTTCCTGCAATACTACAATGTATGTTAAAAATAAAATCCACTACGATAGGCGAAAAGTCGCATAAAAAATCTGGTAGTTAAAACAATCAGTTAGTATACCGATTTATACAACACGAGCTTTTACCCGCGGCTTCGCCCGCACGGGGTCGTTTATGCGTTTTGCGGGATTTTTAATCCAGGACATGGGCTATCCGTCTACCAAATTTCATCCCAATCCGCCCAGCCGTTCATACGTGATTGAGGAACAAACATACAAACGTCTAAATATTCAAACATCCAAATATCCACACATCATTACTATCGCATTTATAATAGTAAGATTGCAGTGCGTCCGTCGGTGGACCGAACAGTTGGTGTGCTCCAATAAAACAAAGTGCGCCATATTGCCCATAGCAGCAGCTACCAGCATACCCGGCCGCCAGCAATCAACGCGGCAGACATACCACGCAACATTGAGCTCACGTAATTAACATTATCATAATTGACATTCATCTCGTGCTGCAGACAATCTAAATACGTCATTTAAGGCAGATACGAGCAAATTATTCAGCTTTCGACTTTCGCGCGGGAAACAGAAAAAATGATGTCCGCCCCTGCGCAAAGACAACGGCGCTCGCCGCGAAAGGGAAATTTTGCCGCCGCGACACGCTGCGTCATAAATAATGCGGGCTGCATAGTTGCCGCGGAATATCATACGCATTTGACTAAATTACGCACTGCCGAGCTCGCATACTAAACGGCAATTAAACAAAAAGAATGTAAACTTGCCATTCAATTAAAATAACTTTTATTGCTTCTGTATGTTAAAATAATAAATACTTGCTGTTATTCTAAGTAATTGCTTAAAACTGTTTAGGTTTAGTTAACCCAGCGGGGCGTGCTATGTTAATTAATGCGGTATAATTTAAACAATATGAGCCCGGATGAATTATGCGGTTATCTACATTATTTATCTGTATATTGAGCAAATCCGTTGAGCGGGTGAGCAAGCGTAGAGGTTGTAAATGAAAATCTAGGCCGAGCACGCAGACCGTTGTAGTAACTTCAATTTTTACACCAAAAAAACAAAAGAAAAAACTCTGAAGCGATTTTCAATTAACACTATTTTGATTTAATCATTAACCTGGATGTTCTAACATTCTTTTCTAGATATACTGGGCGGATATGTTATGTGGAGCCATAAAACTAAATGAGATCAGCTCACGCGGTAGCCTGCGTTTTTCCTACGGCGTACAGATGCTTTGGGCAGCTATGCGTGACAATCCACTAATTAGAATGGACTACTAGCTATGATGCACTTATTGCTCTCCATTACACCCGTGTGATGAGTGAATGAAGCTCGCGCTCGTGTTAAACAAAACGCGCGACAAAATTAAAATTACTGTGACCCTAAAATGACCGCCCAAGTGTGCCTTCTTTTTTTTGACTCCAGTTAGAGCCGCAAGGAGGTATAAGGCGTTATTTTGCAATTGGTTCATATCAATCTTGAGGCTGCTGTTATTAAAAGTAAATCATCATGTTCAGATTGTAAGACAGAAAATTACGCTTAAATATTAGTTTATTATTATCCTTTATTAAAGCAGCAAGGAATTATCTCGAGCGTGTTGCAGTGTATGCAACGTTCCATCGAACCTAGGCATTGCATTGCCTAGGTTTATTGTAGGCGATTAGCTCATGACTGTCGAAATGTAGAAACTGGTAAGCTATCGAGTTGCAGTCAGTGTTGCGTATTTGCAGTGCAAATTGGATTTTTATTGCTAATTTTATTGAATATTATAGAAGTCGTAATTTTTAACTGTCAAGTGTCTAAGTGCCCATTTTAAGTACCGTCTTATGTGTCAATGCCGCTAAAATGTTTTTTGATGTATGTCGTAAAATGAATATAATCAAAATATTACGATGCTTTTTAGACCACGCCGCTTATGGTACAGTAATCAATAACCTTATAACTTAATTGATTCAAAAACCTACTTTTCTGAAATAATTTTAGTAACGTCTCTTATATTATACTATTCATCTTTTTAGATATTCTGTGCCCTTATTTTGATTCCTTTAACATTTCAAATCTAACTACGAGTCTAAAATGGGTTAAAGTAAATGTTTGTTGGTATGTTTAAAAATTGTGTAATATAAAATTTAAAAAACATAATGAGGTTAATTACGGCATATGAACAACAATAATTACGCACCTGCTTATTACCGAAGGTATCTGTTGTGAGTGTCGAAATATTACATACTAGCAAACTTAAAAGGTAAATTGTTTTCTTTACGATTCGTACTCAAAATGCCATAGGTTTTAGACATTTCAAGGGGCCCAGCACGCTAGCTTTTGTCGATGACATAAAGCATTTATCCCTTTCTAACCAGTATGCGTGTGCGAGAGGGACCAAAGCGTTTATGTGCGCGATAAACGCTAGCGTGCTACTATAGCATTTGTTGTTATTAGGTACATTTAGTGTTTGGAAAACATGACACTAAGACTATTATAATTTTATAATACAGGTTATCAAGCGCCTAATAGCAGTTAATACCAACCTTTGGTTGTGATTAGTAGAATAAATAGGTGGGTGTTTTGTGGTGAACAGTTTTTGTATTTTATTGTAGGTGTTAAAAGTTTTCGAGTTTTTAGTTCTCAACAATTTGTATGCATAATGCCTATGCAAGTAGGTACTTATCTTAAAATTGTGTTTGAATTTGCAGTTGAGCTAAAATCAATTGTCAACAGTAGGATCTTCAATGCAAACTCGAGGAGTTTCTGTTAAAAAAAAGTCCTACTCAGTTTCATATTTTATAGATTATAGTTAGTAGTCTTTGAGTTAGAATGATATTTTGTGTTTTTAATAATTATTGGAAGCAGAATGCAACCAGCGCCTTCCTGCCACCTGTACGAGGTCATCGGACCATCTTGTGGCTGGTCGTCCTACGCTGCGCTGGAAATCCATGGAGGAGGCCTATGTCCAACAGTGGACTTCTTGTGGCTGAGATGATGATGATGATGAATAATTATTGTTTTTTTATGACCGATATGACCAATGTGACATTCTTATTCAAATATTAAATTAGGTATTGATTCTCGACATTATATTATTCTGTTGTTTTGTTTTTTATATTTAAATTCTTGGTTATCTACAATTGTTTTTATTCCAGTATGTGATTATTGTGATTAAGTTTATATGCTAATATAATACAAATAGACAACAGTTCATGTAACTTTTTTTTAGTAACAACTTATTGTGCAACGGAAAATGTGGGTGACATCATTTAGAGTTTAGATGAAAGTCATTCTATTCTGTTTTTTCAGCAGATCGTAGTCATTTTCGATTGTGTTCGTTTAGTCACGAACGCAGTGTTTGCTCACCGTTTCGAGTTTATACCAGAGCGATCTATTGGTGCTCGCCATTTGCACTGTCTTCATAATTGCTTGCAACATTCATTAAGACTAGCACTATCGTAACAATCCTACCGTACGATACAAATTTAGGTCAAAACCTTACTGTAATTAGTACCTATTATCGTGCTCAAAGTATTATGGGGCTGTTCTTTATAAAACAGCTTCGAAAAGTAGGGACAAAGTCAAGTCAGACTCAAAATATCTTATAAATAATCAAAATGGCTTATGAATGTCAAAATATGAAAAAAACGATGTAAACCAGAAATATGCAAAATCAGATAGTTGATTCTAGCCGCCATCATATTCGCAGGGTCTAGTATGACCTACTAGACCAGTCTAGTAATGTCGCTTAAAAAAAACTGAATACCGGTTAAAGTTTACCGAATTTGAACCCGGTATTGTATTTGAACGTGTCCATGGTTTAGAAGTTTTTTTGGCCATATAAAATAACTTAGATTTGCAAGGTGTTCTTTAAAGGACCCCCGTCTCGAGATCAAAACACGCTGACGCTGTGTTATTTGAACTTTGTCGTTGACGCGATATACAATAACTTTTTGCAATTTTGACGCACTTTTGTATACCTTCTTTATCTTTACATACAATAAAACACAGTCGCTATCCGTTCTTATCTGTCCTCATATATTCGACCGCTTACTCCTGAACCACGCAATGGATTTTGATATAGTTTTCACTGTCGTTTAGAGATTTTTTACCGATGGCTTTATTATACACTACAACCCAATTGTACCGTGCGGAGCCGGAGCGGGTCGCTAGTTTTACAGTCAAAGAATTTAATTCCCTACCCATTTCGTTGAAATGTCGTCTGACATTCGCAATGCATTAAGGTCGATATGTCAAACCAACGCTTTGCTCTAGTTAGCTCTTATGGTGACAGTTTGCTATACGATATTGAACCTTAGGTGGGTTGGAAATTAAATTCCTTGACTGTATATACAACGAACGTAAGGTCTTCAACAATTTGTTTATGTGTTACATTAATAACAGTGAGTGGCATCTCGTTCCGGTGGTGGTTTGATTGGCGACGCGACTCACTAAGTTTTCCTGCGATTTCCCTCGCGGCTGCTCCGCGGCTCAGTCCGCGCCGGCCGTGCGCGCACGCACCTCCCTCTCGATAATGCATTTTGACATACAATAGTTCCCCTTCGCACTTCAACTCTTCCTTTATGGTGACAACATAAAGTGTTAGCGATTTGTTTTCGCAAAGGATTATATTTTCGCGCAGTTCAGTGTTATATTAGTTTAATGAATTTCGTCGAGTGCCGACCATGTCTTTGGATATAATGTTTCTGACTAATGACAATTTGCGGCGTGTGCGCAAGGAGCCGCAGGTGTTGGGTCTTCGTTACCGGGTATGTTTTTTTTTCACAGTATTAACGTTCACAGTGGCAAAAGTTCTTAAGAAAAATTAGGGAACAGTAAACTCTTAAAACTACACGCGTAAAATTAAGTATATTCTACAATAGGTATATAAAGTTGTGATAATAGTAGGTATGTCTGTTGTTGTATCTAACGATATTTTTTTTTTCTTTGTGGAGGGTTTGGGTTCCTTGCGGACGGCACGAGGGTAAACCCTACGGACGTAGCCACTAAGCTAAGTCTTAAATGATTTTTAATAAGAAAATACTTTACGCGACGTTAATCATAGAAATTCTCTGGCGTTACCATTGTCTTTGGCGTTACCGCAAAGTCAAGTTTAGAAAAATATACTTTAGTGTACTTATTTACTGTGTGGTTTAATACTTGTGCGATGGCATGAATGGTACACAAAAACACAGTAGTAAAATTTGCAACTGTTTTGAAAACTTGGCGGACAGATTAGTGTCGGTTAAAAAGTTTGGTCCACATAAGTGACCCCTCGGGTCCCGCTGGCTGCAATCAAAATTTGACTATGCGATTTAGTGGATTGCTGCAAGATAGTTTTGCCATAAGTTTAAAAAAAAATTATCGTATGTCACATATGAAAAGATAATTGAAACAGCAGACCAATGTTCAAATTAACATATTATTATGTAATACTTATGTTAATTTAAATTTTTATCTGTGTACTCGAATCAGGATATTTGTTTAAAAGCATGCAACAATTTGAAAGCGTCGTGTTAACACTTTGTATTTAACTGAATTGTTAATACAAATATATTTATATGTACTTTTAATATTATGAAAATGTACGAATTCGGTTCACACCTGCACTTTTTATAACTTAAAATATCAGTCTCAGGACGAACGATCATAGGCAACCCAACGCGAGTGAGGGCACGCACACTGCTGTATGTTATGTGTACCAGAGAGTTTCGTTCGAATTTTACATTTTTTCATTTATTTTGTACGGCACTGTGTAGCAGGTAATCGTAACCTTTCATCAACTCTCGTTGCGTGACCTATACCAATGTACAACGGTCCTCACACAAATGTTTGTCCCAGGCAACGTCCATATGCGACCAGAGGCAAAGCGAATAGTTAGCATCAACTGGACCAATATCGGTCAGTTAACTTTGTACTGATTCGAGCATGCACTCAACAAGGACGAGTGGCGGAAGAGAGGGGAGGCCTTTGCCGGGCAGTGGGACACTATAAGTATGGGCTAATAAAATAAAATGTTTCGATCTTTGATCTTCATAGTAAGTTGTAGTCAAGGTGAAGTGAGCCGTGTTAGTTTTCAAACGAACTGCCTAAAAACACCGGCGTGATGTAATGCTTAAGTTTAAATTTATAAGGTACTTTCTGTGTTAACTTATTTTGGAGACGTAACTGTTTTACATTTGCGATGGATACCATTCAGTGAAGACATCCGTTTCTGCTTCTTTCCAGGGTCTATCAAACGGTGTGGAAAATGACCAGAACACCGCCAACATACCTCCCGGCGATATCAGCCACAAGCGCCTTTCCACCGGCTCCACCATGTCCAACCAAAGTTTCGAATCGGGCAATGTCGATTACGCGCCCCCCAAGCACCAATACGTACAGCACAGAAGCGAGAGCGAGTTAAACGACAAAAATTACACCCCGCCTAAAATATCGAACCCCTTGTTCGGCGTGAACGCCGCGTCGCATTACGCGCCCCAGCCGGTGCTGAAAGAAGAAGAACTGAAGCACTACGACCGGCCCAGCTTGCCCAACGGCGTCCGCAAAGCGCCCGAAGGCCAAGACAACGAGGTGCTTAAAAACGAGGACGCGATTGACGGTAGGAAAGACTTAGTAGTGAGCCCGAACCAAATCGCTCTCACTGAGGGCGGCACCGCGACCTACACCACAGACAATAATGGTAAAATCAATGTTCATGTCACCGTCATGATTAACGCAGGTAATTATATGCATCCTTACGAACATCTCCAATTGACTCGTAACAAACACAGTACATATTTATATATAGCACCGGTTTTTAACAATTTATATAAAACGTTTATCTAACAGTTTTTGCACAGTGATGGTTTATAAATACATGTAATCGGAAGGGGACTGCAGTTGCCCCGGGTCGAATCGCTCTCGAGGATGCATATCGGAGGCAAGCGGTCTCATTGTAGTTGCATGCGTGTCTGTTTACTGTTCCTTCTCCGTTCTCCTTCTCCCCTTTCTTCTGTCTACTACCGTCCCTTTGTGTTGTTGTTAGTTATGTACTTTATGTAGTTTAGTAAGTATTGTAGTGTACTAATTTGTGTAATAACTTTTGTATTTTGTTTAATTGCATGCTTGTATTTATGTTCTTTCTTCTATCTATTTATTGTACATTCATGTCTGCACATGTTTTATGTTACATTAGAATAACTAATCTTTCACAAATTTAGATAGCTGTTATAGTTTCATATTTAAAACATGATTATGCTCTCAATAAATTATGCCACTTATAATGTAAATAATAATACACAGTATTGCTTCTAATCAAGACAAGCATAATAATAGTAATCGATCACTAACATAAAATAAATTTGGTCCCTTTTAATATTTGTCAGAACATGCTTACCGTTTAACGCTTTGTGAGCCTTATGAAAACCTTCAAATATTGGTATCTAATCAGAGGTCTATTATTTCAGGCACCCTAGCCGACTTGAAGAAACAAAGGTCACAGATAAGAACAAACGGTAGTCCGGTGGAGAACAGCTTGGCGTCGACAAACAACCACAGCATAACGTCTCTGCCGGAAGGCGCGGCGGGTCAGGAAGCTATGCCGGTACAGCTGAACCCACTGACACTGTCGCCGAGTTCCGGCACGGTGCCGCGGTTCTCTGGACACACCAGCGACGTAGTCGGCGACACGAGATCACGCAGGTGCTGTATTATTATGTAAAGACTATACTCGTATACGCGTCCCTGGTGGATGCGAGCGGTTAGAACAAAGTGATTGTGGCGTTAAAGTCTGATTAATCATTCCAAAAATTATCCTTCGGGCTCGGTCTCGCAGTCGATTGTTCGGCTGATTGGTTGTTGTGTACTTAAAATTAACGAATTTATTATTCAGCTGACACAGTCGACGCGGTACAAGGTTACGGCTGGTCGTGATACTCTTAAATGTTACTAGAAAGATTCTATGGTATCTCGAACAGACCGAACAGCCCATGACATTCCTGTGGTGAATGATCAAGACTTGTAGTTCGGGATGATAATGTTGCCGATGGAATTGCCATTACAGCTCAGGGAGCGAAGGCTTGCCAATGTGCTAAGGACGTTGTGATAGTTGCACGAGCTCAACAGTTATTGTACTAGAGGTAAGACGATGATGGTTGCTTACAACAGATTCCTATACGTAAACGAAGTTATTTTCGTGTAGATTATCCGATGCTCGTGTTTTTGAACATCGTCTTCGCCTTACCATTTTCCTAGTTAACATTCCGTTATTTGATTAATTTAATATAAATATTTGAACGTATTTTATTATGATTACGGTTAGTAAACAAAAGTATTGTGATTGGGACATGAGTACTTAAAAAGAAATATTTTATTTTAACTATTATTATTGTATTTTAAGAGTATTATGTACAACATGGCACCGTTTACAAAAGTGATCAGTATTCCTGACTACACTGCGTAATCTGGGTAACCCGTAATTAAGCAATGCAATAGATCAATAGAATATCTGCCTGTGCGGCGTTTTGTCTTCATAAAATGTAGCATAATACTAATTGAATTGATTTATTCGTATAATGTAAATTATTTAAATTTGACATAAGTAAATTAATAATAATAAATTATATTTTATTATTCTAAGAGATTCATATTTATGCAGCTTAGCATTTATCATTATAAATAACACAATTTAAAGAGATTCAAAAACGACTCGTTTTAAATGTATAAGCACCACTGTGAATTTGCATTTACTCGCAAACAAGATTATTTTATCTGACTGCGATAGCTTGTAAAAGAAACGTACATCATTTCATACGTGGACCACTTGACGGCAATAAACCATAGATATTATTAACACGCTATCAATAGTTATCTATTTAGAACTGAAAATCTACTGGACATAAAATGTTTCACGGTCATATAAGCGTAGAACTCGTGAAATATAGTTTGGACATCATAAAAAATGGTTGTATTTTTTCCTCCCTAATTATAAATCAAAAGCAGTGTTATTGGCTTCCTTATGATAAATATGTATTATTATTAAAACTTAATGTACTACTCACTTTATAAATAATACATTTTTACAAACTCATTACATTACTTAAAACTCATAAAACGGAATTTAATGCTATTTAATAAATTGTTATAGTTGTAGCCTTAAAACATTCCAAATTACCTTTTCATTTAGCATTGAGTTTCGAGTTACCTTAAGATTGTTATGTAGGTATTACGATCATTAGATAACGGTTGAGCGTATGAGCAACTTAATTAACTTTTATATAACCACAATGTTCAAAACAATGGAAGAAAACTAGACCTCCGTCTAATCTTTACCTTAAATGGTAATTATTTCCACCAGTTGGTATAAATTATAACAGTTTGAGGGTTATTTAAGTTGCGCGTGCGGTTTCAGCGATGCGTTTATTTCCAAAACAGCTGACTGTTGATTAAGTGCGGGGGCCACAGCATCAAAGTTGTTACTTCAACATCCCTATGTTACGATAATGTGTGAACGCAACCCCATATAGAGCAGAAAACCCCAGTAATGCCTTGTACGTCGAGGCATGTAGCGGCACTAAATAATACTCGCGCAAAAGTTTTCCATTACATTATTAATATTGTAACAACGTTGTTCGTAACGTAAGGATGGTAAGTTAAGTGCCTTTTCTACTTTTTTATCTGCTAAATACTCTAAGTGTGCCAATATTTTTCCATCTTCCCAACTCGCAATCAAACCTGTAAATCTATATTGCGTTGCTTT
Source organism: Ditula angustiorana (assembly GCA_963691745.1). Taxonomy (NCBI): domain Eukaryota; kingdom Metazoa; phylum Arthropoda; class Insecta; order Lepidoptera; family Tortricidae; genus Ditula; species Ditula angustiorana. The sequence continues at coordinate 9,782,811 of OY829484.1, forward strand.
CACCCAGTTTCTAAGATTGTATCTAGTAGCATTTACTTATTATTATAAACATTTGAACGAGTGTTCCGTTTAAAAGAATTTAAGAACACGAGTCTTGTCATTCTTTGTTAAACCAGTGTTCAACTTCTGTGGTATACTTGTAAGGTAGGCAGCTTGATATTCCATCAACTAGAAAGTAGCATTGTTAAACATTTGATGATGTACCTATTTATAATTATGATCACGTGGATTTCATTACATCCCATCCAGTAGTAATTCATTCGTCCATATCGTAGTCACTAGTGTAACCATATTACGTAGATGTATCTATCCTCAGTACTTAAAAAGTACTTAGAGTATTATTGTTATTAACACTTTCGTGAAACGTGTTAAATTGAATCACGACTTATTATTATAAATTATGCATGAAAATGTTCTGGGGGTGAAATATTATAGGGTTTTTAGTGTATATACGAACCTAAATTAATGTCTTCAGATATATTTTATCATTGAAGAGAGAAAACTATCTCCAGTATAGTATTGCTGTTAAGGGAATGTACCTAGAATTGATTCAAAAATATAAAAGCAATACATAATTGCCTTATAAAGAGATATAAGCACAATATACTTTTCGGTTGATTTTATTCTTCATGATGGTATTGTTTTATAAACGCATTTTTAATAAACTTTACATGCAGCATCTTTGTGATATTAATATTGTATTTTATCAAATTTTTAAAGTAAGACATTATAGTCTAAAATGTACTTGAAATTTTACATTGTATTGAACTATTTATAAATGTCTGTCTAGTAATTCTGTGTACCAATGTGATGCGTAAGAGTTGAGATTTTGAGTCGATGTCGGTTGTGAATCTTGCAGTGTGTCGCAGGCATCAGAATTTATTGTATCATATTTTGCATTTACTCTTGTTAGAAGAGCTATAATGATTTTTAATACTCTGCTCAGTATCCAAAACCAATACCATTAAGTTTATGAGTCTAAACACTCTTATTGTCGGTTCTCTTTTAGTAATGGCACGTTCAATCTATTTCAATCCATTAGTGGTGACAATCTGCAAACAGTAAGTGCCAATGCCTGGTACTTTGGGTGCCGTAAGAGGTGTGTTTACCCTATGTCTCCGTTTGCGATTCTTAATTAACCTTAACATTTTTAAGATCAAGTATATTCATCCTAATCCATTTTGAATGGAAACTAGGTTGGGGTAGTGTGAACAAAATGTTATTTTTTTTATTTCAGTTCATAATAGGTCACACGCAATATTGAAGAAAGTTTTCTTAATTATATCCTTTTTGTTTCCAACAGTTAAGAAATTTTAGGCTACATTCTTTTTTGAATTAACTTCGTATATAGCCTGACAGACTCGTAGCTTCAACTCGTGTGTGCATTAAAACACTCATGGCGTTCCGGGAACAGAGGGCCATTGTTAAGAAAATTCTGAGCCTAAATCGTAGTGGGATAAATAACCCGACTGTTGGCACCTAAATAACCAGACATTGGCACCTAGCTTTGCAGGATTTTTACCACTTTTTACTTGAAATAAGATTGAATGTGCCTAAGGGACGCCGATTACAGGATTGTTCCTACTACCCAAAATATTTTTTTAAGCTCATGGTTAATTTCGAGTTAAAAATATTCATAATTAAATTATCAATCAGTGCCTCTTGTTGGTCTTGCCTTAGACAGGATGACGGTGATTATAATTATTGTTGTATTGTCTGCATCAACCTTTGTATACTATTAGGTTACGACATTTTAAAATATTAAAAAAAATGTGTAGTGAATTCAAAATTACTTAGACATGTAATATTCAACATTTCAGAAACTTGTATTTATAGATGTGTTTTATAGTACCTACTGGTGTTAAGAAAAGATATCCATTAAATAGTGTAAGAAATTGAGTCACAGTTTGTGTGTCAAAATCAGTGTTCGTTTACATTTAGTACCTACATAGTGTTATCGAATTACTTAGTCATCACATTTGGAAAGGTTTTGTAGTGTTTTCAACGCAATTAGAGCTTTTAAATAAGTCAACAAGTCTTCTATTGCTCATTCTATAACCTTTGGCAAAGTTTTACTGCTATTTATACTCTATTTCGGGCTCGTAGCGTTAATAAAACATATCGTTAAACATATTTTATAATATCTCGGTGTTGTTCAGTGATTCCTATTGAAAAGTCTTGCCCTCTAGTGTCTTGCCCAATATGGACCACTATGCCAGAATACTATGTAGAAATAAATATATTTAGCAACCAATCCCCTGGTTACTTACTAATAGCAAAGTTCTCCACTCTGTAGTCGAAATACGTACGGACACTGCAAAAGAGCTTTCTAGTTACAAAACTGATTCTAAGACCCCAATGGAACTGAATAAATGCGAATGAGAGTTTTGAATATTTTGATTAATCATTTAATTAATAATAATAAGGTTCGATGTTGTGAAAATGATTATACTTATACAAATCCTCTTAAAATTTTATTTTTCCTTGAATTTCATCACAAAGTTTAATTCTCCCTTCATACTTTGCCTATTTTGTGGATTCTCGAAAAATTAATGTAGAAAATTATGAGAACCCATATTTATTTAAATATGTTTGTTCAGCACGCCTTATTACTGTACCGCCTGTTCTATGGACAGCCGTAATATTTTTATGTATGATTATTTTATTTTATTGTATGTACCACTTGTGTCTAAATGTCGAAAAGTTTAATTTTGGTACAAATAGGTAACCTCCTAATTCATTTACAACAGAAGAGTGCAACTGACAAAATGCAAATAATTGTGCAATTTAATTCGTTACATTCTTATTTTAATGGAAGCTGTTAGATATTTAGACATCAGTGTGAAGAAATATACCTTTTTTTTTTGTTATATCATAATGTAAAAAAATAAACCAATTGTTTAAATCAATGACATGTATTAATTAATTACCTGTACACCTATTCAGTAATTTGTGTAAAAAAAAACAATCTGTTATTTAAAATACGACCGTATGATCGTAAATACGGTATCGACCAAAAACTAATAGGGTCAGACAGATGTATGACATTGGGGCAGATCGTCAATAAAAACTATTTTGCAAGGGTACAAAAATAATGAAAAAAATTTTTTTTTTCTTTATAGATACATACAATTATTAGTTACAAGATTTAAAAAATTAAAAAAACTGACTACGGGAGAAGATTTAAAAAACAATGCGTATAAACGCGTTTTAGCTGTACATGCCATACATGTCCATGTAACACTACTAGCGTGTGACGTCACTTGCTAGAAGTCTTATCCATGGAGCATTTTTGCGGGACTTGATTACCTAATGCCATTATTCTACTCGTGATATTTGGAAACATAAATATCGTAGATTAAAACGGGGAGATGTTTTTGTTTCTTGTAACGAATTCTTTTAATGAAACGAATAAAAAAACCGTTTTTGCTTCTACTCAAAAATATCTACTCGCCAACGCTCTGATTACGAGCGGTGTTACATATTTTTGAGTATTTTGAGTGCATCCATAATTATTTTTACACTTGAGTAGCTGTACGCACTGTACAAAGTTTGTTCAGTTGGCAGTCATAAAAGCAAGCAGAGTTTTGTAAACGATAAGATTAATATTACCCTAGCTATCTCAAAATGATAGACAGATCAAGGCAAACTGATACCCTCATGGTTGTAATAATTACATAGGTAAGAGGGCATCCATAAATTACGCCGCATAATTAGAGGATTTTGTTATGAATGACACGAACAAAACCTATAGATATACCGAGTTAAAAGTCGGCTATTGTTTCACACGATTCAAAAAATCTTCGCGTAAGGGTATATGACCACCACTGGCTTATTTTATAACAATCCTGAAAAAGCCATACAATATACAATAACAAACAGTTAACAACATACCTACGTATGATTTGAAATTTCAGTAAGTAGGTAGATACCTACTAATTAATTATTTGTTACTTATAGAACTAGCTATACCAAAAAAAAATTCGATGTCATTTATGGAAGGCCCCTAATCCAAAAAAATCCGTAGAATCCAATGGTGGTATTCTCGCGTGATTCTGATGGCAGGAAGTGCTTTCCAGTATTGTTATACGGCGATTAAACGTCACTCGCCGGCTGCGGCAGACGGCTCGCGTCCGTCACCGAGGGCAAGGTTACGTCACGGCGCGTGGCGACGAAATGTGTCACGCACACATGCTGCGTCGAGGCATGCTCGTGACGCTTTCCTGCTGCGCACACCCGTGTCTTAAAGGTGATGTGGAAAGTATCGGAAATAGCAGAGATCACCTATGAATGTACATGCTATTAGCTTTGAGAAGAGATGACGGCGAACTTGACAAAAGAATTACAACTTAGGGAATCTCTTAAAAGTCTACTAGGTCGCTGGAATGCTAAGCCGTACTCTACTAATGTTGGTATTTACTATTTGCTTGTAGTGGAATAAAAACCGGAAAAGCGTCAACGTTTACTCGCAGGGCGACACAGAACCGCCGTGTCGGTTTGTTAAATCAAATAGTATTTGGTGTAGTCGTCGATAGCTGCGCGACAGTGTTCGCCGGGCCGCCTCGCCACGCAGTCGCCTCGGCCACTCCTCACTCCGCCAGCACACGACACGCTTTGACAACAAACACGCAATTTTAAAGAAACTCCACAACCATCAAACTTGTATTCCGGAAACTTGGTGCATGCTGAGAATCATTAGAAACTTCTGCAACATGAAGCCGCCAGTGAACGTGAGTTTTTATTTTATTTTGTTTAATTTTTCTACTTCCTGAAACAAAACTTGCTAAGTATTGATTTCGAAATTATAAAAGTACTTAATGAAGTTTGTAACTTATATTTTTTAATGAAGAAGATACCTGTCTGATGCAAGAATCAGTATTTTTGCAGACGGGATAATTGGACCGAAGTTACGTTGGAAAAGAGCCGCAAGCAAGCATACCTTTTGGAACCTGCATGTTATAATTCTATTGAGATATTTATCATTTTTATAGACTCTTCTCTAAGTTTCTAGACTTTTTGGTTCTACCATTGAATATTTCATAAGTCCAGAGGCATTGCGAAACGGGTTACAGCTACATTCCAGGGATTACATGAACATTTCCTAAGGCGCAATTGGGGGTTTTATAAGTAAAAATCAAGTCATAAAGAATTCCCATCTGAGCATATATCATCAATCACGGTTTTCACAACTTCTAGGCTTTATTGTTACTTGCAAAGTCGACAGTTCTTTTATATTCACAATTATATTTTTTCCTTATTCGTACTTACGTAAAACTTTTAATATAGGTACCTACGAGGACGCTACGGTCACGTTTGGTAGTACTAAAAAGCAAACCCAAAAAACAGACAGTTCATCTTGAGGCAATAGATTAACATGATAGACAATGCCTATTTCTGACACAAATTTTAAATGGTATCTCACAGCTGAGAGTTTGCCTAGTAGGTACCTACCAAAGTTTTGTCGCAGAACAATGAACTCTGCTACTTGATTACCATTAGGTTGAGACTTCTCGATTTTTCTTGCCTATCTAAAAGTGTTGTAGTAGAGTACCTACAGCTCAATGAAATTGAGTTATACAGCCTATTTTTCGCTCTAAGTTTTTTTATTTTATGAAATAGGAAAGGCAAACAAGCAAGTGGGCCACCTGATTATAAAATCTTTTGATAGAGTGACAGACATTCTAAAAGAGATCACTTGTAAAGCCGCTTGGATATTTAAAGGATATTTTTTGGAAATAAAGTAAACCTGTAATTAAATAATGTCAAGGGTAATAATAATAAAATTACTTAGAGAGATTTGTAACGATTTCAAAGTTAGATGCAATACGAGAGCATGGCTATCTTAAGTGAATTGAAAAAGAGAGTATCTTCGGATATAAGTGGGGACAGACATTTTTAGTATAAAAAAATTTAAAGCCTTTCCTTCGTGACATCCCACTCGATAGTTTTTTTTTAAACTTGAGGTCCCTTCCCCTTTAAGCCCTATTTTTATTCAAAAATCAGTAAAAGCTATAATTTTGATCAACTTCAAATCGATGAAGTTTGTGGTTCCTGAGATATCTGGGTGTGACAGACACACGGATAGAAACAGAATCGAGTGTTTCGAGTCTAGGTACTTTTTATTCCGATTCTCGAAACTCTACAAACAAATAATGCTCATCTCTGGTTGGTGGTTGAAAATAAAAATACCTACCTACATAGAGCTTAAAATCCACTCGCTTACTTCTTGTTCTTCACGTATGAAATGCACTAAGTAAGTAGCAAACTACTACTTCGCCGGTATTCTGTGGGAGTGTTCTACCCCGATCGAGCCTGTCCATTCTTGAACCAACAAGAGAATGGGTCCGACACTGGTATTTGCTTATATCATGCCAGTTTAGACCTTATCTTCACCTCTGCGGCCCTAACATGACCGGCCCAGTGGGGCCCGGCCAAGGTTAGTTCATCTGTGTTTATGTACCTTTCTTATGACACTAGTTTGACAGAGACGCAGGGAGGGATAAATTGAACTCATATTGAACCTGGCCCGGTCATGTTAGGGCATAGAAATAGTACAGCATAGGAAGAGTAATAAAAATGAAAGCGATATTATATGAGCTCATCTCTTTACTTTTAATGGCAATACAATGTGCCAAAAAGAGTCGCCTACATACTCTAAGCCTCCTTTTTAAATCTATTCCTGTACACACAGGAATACACAAAATGGCTACTTTTGGGGTACATTTAAGTAAGTATTATCTACGTTTTTCTTATTAATTTGCAGGTTTTACAAGCTTGACCAAATGTAACCGTTTGACAGTTTTAGGTGTGTGCGCTTGACGTGTACTGGAGGCTATCTATGCCTTAGTTCTTCATCCCAGTGTTAGGGCCATAGGTTGCTTTTTTTTAATTTATTCTTGGCCATGGGTGCAAAGCAGCCATAGGTTTCACTTGTCCCTCCCTGCCATGCTTATCTGTCAAACTAGATAAGAAAGTGACGCACACAAAAATATTTTATCTACACATATATCATAAATGCTCTATAATACGTTTAGAAACCGTAGGTAATGACCAGCATTATAACAACCAATATTATTATGAGAATTTTTCTAATTTGTTTCTATATTTGTTCAAATTCATTTTTTATAACATTATTTTAATGTGTACAGTCTATAGATATTTAATAGGTACCTAGCACTAGTAGCTAGCAGCAATGCAGGTCATTACCCTATGGCTTCTGAACCCATCATAGAGTACTTATAATATGTGTGTAGATAAATTAATGTATGCAACTGTACATAATTAGGTCTTAAAACACTCGTGTGATCCTATTATGAAACTCGCTGACGCTCGTTTCATAAATCCACACTCGTGTTTTAAGACCCCTCATTATGCAACAGTTGCATAAAATACTATAAACTAAACAAGGTCGATCATGTTAGGGCCACTGCATCACTATTGCAATGAGTCCAATGCCACGTTCCTAATAAACTACCTACATTATGCACGTTGCTTTGATTACTTTGTATTAATGTTGACGGCCAATGCTCGGTCAATTGATATGAATTTTCACGTGTTTCCATTATTGCTTTAAATTGATGTCTCAAGATGTCGACAGCTTCTATGGGACCGAAATAGACTGAGCAGAGACAATCAATTTTCGAAATGACATCGCGTTGTCTCCAATGACTAAATTGAGTGTTCATTAAAAACCATGCAGACATCTTAGAAATAAAAATATCGGAAGCTCATACCCCCAAATTACAGATTATAAAAGTTTGTATCAATATTACCAGAAAATTAAAACCATGTTTCTATCTAGCACAATTTTGTAGAAATCATCAATAATTTTTCACAAACAAACTTAATCTTTCGGTCTAGGTTTTTTAATAAAACTACTGTTTCCTGTAATACAACTACTGGTTCTGAATTCAGATTGGTTGACTGTATCTGGATACACTTCTTTTACTTTTTTACAGTCCAAACTCATTGCAACTAGGTTCCACACTGGCTTAGAATTCATTTTAGTTGGCTGTACAGTCAGCGCTTAATATACCAGAGCGAGTAAAGTGCTCAAAAATATCTGAAATCGACTCTATTGTCACATACGTTAGGACGTGTTCACATACTTTTGACCAACTTGCTTACTCCAATATATTTGATGCTAACTATACCTATTACGGTTCAAAAGATAGCGCCCTTTAATGGGTGGACGGATGAGACAAAGACGAGATAAACTAGTAAAGATCTAGTAAGATAAAGAAAAAAAAACTATTTATCACGAGAACCAAAGTCTCAAAAATGCGCGATTAATTTGCCGACGCCGTTATTATCTCGTGACAAAAAATCGTGACTATGCTATTCTTATGTTATCAATAGCTATCAGTAGCGGTATGCCACGTGCAGAAACTGCGCAGGAAACAACGGACAAATGGTTATAAATAACCTATTTAACGAGGGGTCCCGATAAGATAAAACAAGACCCTGATCTGCGTTGAGCTTTTAAAGGATCATCTTATTTCGTAATGGCCTCTTGACTTGTCTGATAATTATTATGGATCCTCTACCTAATGGGTGCATTCATGGCTGAGATATCGCTGTCTAGTAAAGTGTGGTAGCTATAAAAGACACTGGCTCTAAGTTATGTTATGATAGCTAGGCTTTTATCATAAAAAGAAAGTCTTAAGTGATAGAGAATGTTAAAAAAATATTTGGTTAGGTGGATAGTGGAGAATGAATGCTCTTAACAGCTCACATCTACATGCCAATTATCGGAAACAAGATGTTGAAGGACCTAATTGGTCCATCCAGTTCCGGCCATTTGTCAGAGTTTTAAATGGTAGTACTGATCTGTCACCTATTTTCCATGTTTAAGTTAGTCGATGTCAAAATTTCTTTATTCAGATTAGGCCTACAGGAAGCGCTTATGAATGTCATAAAATTTACCACCGGTAGCCAGAAACCAAGCAGAGAATTAGGTTCAAATTACTAGAACAGTATTGTGTCTCTGGTTCGTAACCGGCCCAGGTTTAATTGATCTCTCTGTGTCTCTGTCAAACTAGTGCCATAAAAAACACATAGAGATAAATTCAGACAAACTAAACTTGGCCAGTCTTGTTGGGGCCACAAAAGCGTGGTGACTAATTGGTATTTTAATAATGATTCCTTGCAAAAGTCGTGATGGATTATACTGTTCTCGTTCCACAGGCCGCTCTCCTCCACGATGTGGACATCCCAACGAAGAAGGCGACCTTTGGCATGGGATGCTTTTGGTCCAACGATTCATTGTTCGGCGCAACTCTGGGGGTGATCCGGACCCGGGTCGGGTACGCCGGAGGCACCACGAAGAACCCACATTATAGGAGTCTGTAAGTACTTTTGAACCGTAACTCTCTACCATTTTTTTATATAAAATAGGAAGGCAAATGAAAGAGTGGGTCACCTGATGGTAAGTCACCACCGCGCGTTGACACCCGCAACACCATGGAGATTGCAGATGCGTTGCCAACACAGAGGGCTAAGATGGAATACCTCTTGTGCCAGTCATTTCATCGGCTGTCTTGCTCTCCACGCCCGAACAGAACAGTAGAAACACTACTGCTTAGCGACTGGATTAGTGAGCAAGATGGTGGTAGCATACCCGCAAACTATACCGTAGTGAACTTAATTTAGAAGTCCTATGGTCGCCTAACTGCCGCTCTGGAAAAAATGTGGAAAAAGATAAAACATCAGATAAAACTAAAAAATTAAATGTATCGAACAGTCAGGTGAACAACACAATTATGCTTACTCGACATAATAGTAATAATCCTCACGTGCTAAGATACGAGCATGATCAATTGTAAATAGGTATGGCACCATCGGAATGATTAGATAGCAAAGTATTATTTATCATTTCTTTTGTTATTATAAAATGGAAATGCACCTTTGCACCTTTTACGCTCAAATACCGTCATTCTTCAAGCGCTTTGGCTGTTTCTTTATTCGGGGTACTTAAGCTTTTAACCACTCAGATTTCGAAGGTCAGGCTATATATCTGAACGACTATACCATCGGTACCCCGTAGCCCCTGTGAAAGGGAAAGCAGACTGATAGGATCAAGGCTACATATTCGCTTACATGAAGTATCGGTTTTCTTCATGATGATTTCCTTTACCGCAAGGGCGTTGGTTACTTACTAGGTACAAAACTTCGGGGAGCGTAGGTATGAAAAACTTATTTTTATGTGGCGACCGCTGCGGATAGAACTCAGCAAAGTCAAATATCATTATGATAGTCGAAGTGAAATGGTTCTACAGTGGCCTAGAATTTAGGCAGTTGACAGTACCTTGCGATCAAAAGTCTAACCCTCAATGCATAACTAACTACCCACTAGCGCTTTCACCTTTTACGGTCAATAAGTTATATTTAAGTAAACAGTTGCGGTTGGTAAACCTTGTACAAGGTCCGTCCGGATCGCAATCACCATCCATCTTTCTTGCTAATTGTTGCGGCGTAGAGCTGGATGAGCGGGTTCGGTTTGCAGGCGGGATCAGCAATAATTAAAATTTGGTTACTTCCAAATGTTGCGTTTAATTGCTTTATAAACAGCACAGTACAGGTTTTTGTTGTATTTAAATTAATATAAAATAACGAAATAATAGTGCGCGTCGGCGGCGTAGGGGTAGTAGCGAATGCCGGACGGTAGGGTGTAGTTTTTTGTAGCCGTGTAGCTTGACCAATCACAGCAGCCGTAGATGACGTGATATCGACGCTGATTGGTCCTCGCTTGATGTCGTGATACGTGTACGGTGGGCACCATGTGTAGTATGCATTTCACGAAGTCATTGCGTACAGTCACCCACATAAGTTGCATCGACACTAATCCAGTCAATAAGCAGTGGTGCTTGCATTGTTGTGTTGCGGTGTGGAGAGCAAGACCGCCCCTAAAATAACTGGTACTGGTTGGCAACGTATCTGCAGTCTCTTTGGTGTTACGGGTGTTTATGGACTGTGGTGACCACGTACAACCGGGTGACTCACTTGCTCGTTTTCTTATTTAAAAAGTATACTTTCCGTAAATATAAATGGGTAGAGACAAACAGAATGGCGGATATCTGAAAACAACAACACATAGAACAGCGAGGTTCAAGGCCCTGACCGTGAAAAAGAAATCAATAAAACTGCTATAATACAACAATCCGCGGATTACACTTACGTAAGTGTTGTACTTTTAAGGATAGAAACTCTAATCTTTATTGTTATCATTTGAGGCTACATCGTACTCTCCGGTTATTTTTCTCAATCCTATTATATATTTTATTTTTCTTGTTTTGAACTCTAGTAACTGAGTAATTATTCTCTACCAAACTATGAGTAGATAAGTACTTTTACGGCAGGGTTCAATTATATTGCCTAATGAAATAAAATTCTTCTTTATATAAAGTACATCTAAATTTGGTATTGTTATTTATATAAAGTTTATTGACAGCTATAGTAAACTAAGTGGAGAATACTTTCAAACAAAAATTTACTGAAATACACTATACACGCTTAGAATTTTAGGTATTTTGAAGGCTCGTTTGGGTATTTAACCTTCAATTCGCTATCACTAGTCTAATGATTATATATCTGCCAATAATGCAATTGAGAAATGTCACGTTAATTAAATTTAGATATTGGAAATTTTCAAGTCATGGTGTTGATATGACGTGAATTCTGGAAATGTTGTGAAATTATTTTACCTAAGTACCTACTTAAATGTTTTTCTAGAATAACATTTAAACGAATTGGTTGACGTCGTTATTTTAAACTGCTTTTGTTAAGTAGAGTTTAATTACGTAGATATGTTGGTTTTTACATTGATTATCATTTGGTAACGTCATTTGGTAAGTTGTGCACTTTTTAATTATGTTATTAAATCACTTTATCTAATTAAATGTGTTTTAAAGACAAAATACCAATTGCTCAATTATTGCAGCATTACTATGCGATTTTTTTGACCGGTTCGATAATCGGCTCCAAGGAACAAGTCTGAATCTGACTCATGATGAAACAATTTACTTGAATTTCTCCAGCATAAAATAACCTAGCAACAGCTATGTTAACGAAGAAGTTAAGATCAAGTCAATCAAGTTACTTTACGCTAGTAATATCATTACAACTTTTCTGGGTCAGTAGGTTTCATGCATAGTTATTTTTATTAGGTACCATTAAAAAGGATTTACGTACCAGTACCGACCGACTTTCATGAATTATATATATGTTGATTGATTTAATTGTACTTTATAACACAATTACAGCGGTTTATTTAATTTTTTTATTTAGCCACACTTAACAGATTAAATTTGAAGTGGGTACAGTACTTTCCAGTTTCTTAATAGCTATCGGCAATCTTTGTCATCCTAAGAAACACGAGTGACAAAATATACTGTCAGACGCAAGAGCGAGTGGCACGTATGAATTGAATGAAATGAAAAAACTGGAAGCATTGTACAATAAGTAACTTACCAGTGCTTATTAAAAAAAATTGGAAACTGAAGCGCGTTGGCCCATAACCTGTGCTGATTCTTAAATTATGTATTTAAACTGACTCTACAATTCTCTCAATAATAACAATACATACTATATCGTTGTTATTTCGTTCCAATCAGGGTATTTCACTCACATCGTGTTATGTTTTCCGTATAAAATTACACAGACAGGGACGTATAAAATGAACGCGTAAAATTACGGCGTTTTCAATTTACGTTGACGTAGCGTGATATGAACGGACGCTCCATTGAAGAGTGACGTGTATTGTTTGTTGAACGCAATAAATTGTATTTATTTTCTTGGTTTACTACAATATCATCAAATGACGTGAACGCCGCAATCATATAAATGTTATGATTGTACATCGTTTATCAATTAAGTACCTACTTGAAGGAATTTACTGCAGTGAAATTCCCCTAAAGTCAATTATATTATAATGCATGGGTGTACAGTTTCATATTAAATGACAGCAGAAAAACGGCACGACATAAGAATACAGGTTTACGCCAATGTTACAAATGCAAATTATTAGTTTCCCATTTATAGTCATTGGAATTACAACTTTACATCTAACCGCATAAAATAATAATTTATTGAGTTTCGTTGCAAATAGGTATTTTACAAAATAATAGTATTGACAGCAGCGCCATTTGGTCCGACAGACTGACAGCGCGAGCGATTATCGCAAGGAGGTTTTAAACCCATGGAGCAAGCCTGAAAAATTGAGAAAAAGCGTGAATGTATCTGCTCCATTCACTCTTACGATGTAACAACGTGAAGGAGTGAACAAACATAACCATTTGACACCATCTTTAAATTTACTACCGTACACACTCAGTGCTGACATTTGGTCATATAGGTCATGTTATTACACAACAGTTTAAAAAGTTTCTTTCGTGTATTGAATATGCTGTCGAATAGCAGCCATTCTTTTTAGTCGCATAATATTCACGTCAAATTTTGATGACGGTTCGTAGAGCTCTCGGTGCAATTTAATAAAATTCTTATGGTTATCGTTAGATTTTTGAGACAAGCAAGTGATATTTATTGTGCGAAATGGCATACTTCGTGCATGGTTGCAGTTCGCATTCATCACGGTGTCCTAAAGAAAGCAATGAAGGACAACACATCGTCGTTTACAAGTAAGTATTATTTGGTATTTATTTATGGGAATGTCGCGTTTTGGACGGCTAGTATTATTATGTGGGTTAAATTATGGAGCAAAGACTCATATGTGCTTGTAAAAACTAAGCTTATTTATTAATTTTAATGGTAATAAATGATTTATTATTTCTACAAGAGGTTATGGAAATATAGACTAGTGATGCGGTGCATCTGACATTTTGTAGAAATTATCGATAAGGTATCCGCCAATCTGATACCTTTCCCTCGTATGGGGCAATCGTGTCCAGGACTTTTGGGAAGCGGGCGCGGAGCCGTTGCCAACACCTAGAGGCCCTTTCGTCGATTTAGAGCGTCCGATACGTCGCGTGGGTGCACGGAGCGGGTGCACGCTTATCGAACAAATAGTATGAGCCCGCAGCCGCACCTGTGCGAGTTAGCGGACGCTCCCATACTATTTTTTCTATAGGCGTGCACCTGCTCCGTGCGCCGGCGCGACTAAGCGGAGGCCCTTAATTTAGTTTACCCTTCTCTTCAGTCTTCTTCTTCAGTCGCTACTCCCCAACAGCTCGCCACTTAATACTATTTTTTTTCAGTTTTCCCAAAAAAAGAAGAAATGAAAGAGATGGATTAAAATATTGGGACGGCCACAGGAACTAGTTGATTTATTTAAGAAATAACACCTTGTTGAGTTTCTTACCAGTATCTTTTCATCAGAAGATTTTTTCCGAAATGATTATAAATTTTCTGACATTCATAAGTGGTTTCTGTATGCCTAATGTAAATAAAAATATTTTGAGCTTTGGTTTTGACTTTTGACTTCACACCACCACTCGCCCTTTGGGAGTTGCTCAAGAGTAGGTACTTCCATCAAAGGGACGCTTCGGCGCCCGCGGACAGAGCTAGCCCTTCGGGCTCGCAGGGGGAGTAGAGGTAGGAGCATACTTGCTTACACCGCCGCTCACCATTCTGACTCGCAAGTTGCGCTGAAGATAGAAGCATGAAGTTCGGAACATGTGTACCCTCGGACCAGGGGTCTTTTTTAAAACCTAAACGAGTCAGTCTGAGCGTAATATTATCATTGTTTGAATGCAACTTAAATAATTCGCTGTCTTAAATAACGCAGTTGTCCACATTCACATTTGATTAACATATCTGAGAAAATAGCTAAATCGGGTAATCTTTTGTCTCTGCAAAAGAAATTATTTATTAAGTTAGTAAATCGAAATTGCAAGAGGGTTGAGCTATATGGTTGTATGTTCGCTAATATTATTAAAGGTTGTATAAGACTTTTTTAGTTTGTTAAATAAATAAATAAAATAAGTATCTTGGGACAGTTAACACCAATTGACCTAGTCCCAAAGTAAGCAACTAAAGCTGCTTGTGTTATTGTGTCGTGTTGCTTGTGTTGTGTAATTCATCGTCAGTTTTGATCGACTAATCTACATCACTAGCAATTTTCAAAAAGTGTACGCAGCGGGAACCTTTCAGCTCACTCTATTGTTTTAATAGCTCTGTGGATTATCGATTTAGTCTTCTTTTTAGCCTCCTTTGATACGCCATTTTTGAAACACTGACTAGAAGTCCATATTACTTATAGGTCAGTGCCTAAAGTGTAATAAAAAAGTTACTTTTAAATTTACAGTTATATGTAGATACTGGTCAGAATGTTGAATGTGAGGGTGACTCGAAAAAACTGGTTATCACTGCAGTGCAATTTTTTTAATTTAAATTAAACTGATGCCTTACCAAAATAATGGCACCAAACCCTCGTCGCTACTGGCCACCCTTATTAAGTTGTCCGTCCACCGAGCGGGGGTGTTCAACGGGCCCGACGGGCCCCGAGATATTTTATATTATCAGAATTGTCTATGGCAAGGCGTTTTTTTTAAATTAATGTCGCCACTGGTCGCTATTCCATGCAGCCTGCTGGCTCCACTATAAACCAGCTCTGTTGGCACCACCATGCTGGCCGGTGGTCGCATTACTGAGTGGAGGAAACAACGGCCTCCTATTGTCAAACAATTATTGTGTTTTATGTAAATGCATGTGTCTTTCTGTATTATTTTAAGCTGAATAAACGATGTTTCTTTCTTTCTTTAAAAAGATGACGGTCCAAATTATTGTAGCCTTGTAAATTTGACCATATTTTTACTTGCTATGTGAAAGGGGCGCGGCGAGGTAGATCAAACATTTATTTTATTTTCAATCACACAGCGATGGATGTTGTCGAGTAGTTTGCTTTTCGACACTTCAGATCTCGATGTACGATTTTTGCAAGTCATTGTGTTTCTATTTGTAACACGTGATGGGTCATAAAAACTAGTTTTGTGTGTGAGGTGTGAATTCGACTCGTCTGGCATTCAAGGTTAGCGAGCAAGGCCAAGTCGCCGGTAAGCTTGCGTGTACGCATCAGACTCCTAATTACAGATTAATGATTATACTTTTGATTGTATGTTATACCTATGTATTTATTTATACTTATACTTCCGGACGTTACGTTGGATTGTATCACCGGAATTTACTTGTTTTTGTAAACCAGAGTTAATGTTTTTTTTATTGTTTGTGTATACAGCCACTTTGTTGCCCATCTTTTTGTAAAAATAGAGAGACTCTTCAGCTCTTATAGCTCTATTTTTAAGTTGATAATTAAGTTTGCATTTGCGATCGGAAAAATCTTCTATATCATCCAAGATATACATATAATAAAGATTTGACTCGTTTTTGGCAAATACTTAAATGTCACAAAGTTTGGCAGTGTGGAACTTTCGGCGCTCGAGTGACTCGCACTTAACCGGTTTTTCTTAACTTTTTCCAGTGGCGACCACACAGAGGTTATCGAGTTGGATTACGATCCCAAGACTGTCTCGTTTGAGGATCTGCTCGATATGTTCTGGGCTAACCACGAGTACGGGCTCACCACTAAGCTGAAGAGACAGGTAATTGGTGCAGTGGTTGAGAGATACGCACGAAAAGCATGTTAAAAACATAAACAACATTCTAACCTAAAATTTCAGTTTTTGCCATCTAAATATTCTATAAACTTATTCAGCCTGCTGCCTCGTTGCTCACGTAGCTTAAGTATCGTCCGTTTGGAGCAAAAAATGGTAGAACCGAAAATAGTTCTTCAAAATAAATTTGCTAAACAAATTATCGACCTTTATGACGACCTGAATGATCGTTAAATCCAGTTTTGTCTGAATATTTGTCTTATAATACGTGACATTGACATTAGCTACGTAAGAAATGACTTTCTGGCAATATTTCTGAACAGCCCATTTTAAAAATAACGCTCGTTAACTATAAATAGTTGAGATAAAAATATTTATGCGTCGTGCATTAAGGCTCACAAAATATCGTACAAATCTTGAACAGCACAATCTTGGAACAGAAACAACTGATGTCATTGTAACGCTCTAATCTAGGATTCTACGAGTAGGTAAAAAAAAATACTTTTCCTAATATATAAACAAATTATGGGTGATCATACATAAACAAAAATAAAATACAAATATACGGGTCGAATTGAGAACGTCCTCCGTTTTTTCCCTCGGTTAAAAAATGGGTAGAATAATTGCATCGTATGATCAAGCTTAACCAATATATTATCCACATTTCAGTACCAATCCATGATTCTGTATCACGATGATGAGCAACGCGCGAAGGCCGAGGCGTCCTACAAGGAGATGACGCTCCGGTTCGGACAACTCCGCACTGAGATAGCGCCTGCTACAACGTTCTATCCTGCTGAAGAGTAAGTTTTTACAACTATATATTTTAACCAGCGACCCGCGATATAATTAGAATGTAATGTGCGGATGTTAGGAGCTTATGCAAGGTCCATCCGGATCGCTACCACCATCTTGCTCGCTAATCCTGCCGCTAAGCGGCAGTGCTTGCACTGTTGTGTTCCGGCGTGGAGAGCAAGACAGCCGGTGCAATTACTGGCACAATTCCATCTTAGACCTCTTGGCAACGCATCTGCAATCTCTTTGGTGTTGCGGGTGTCAATTGGCGGTGGTGATCACCTACCATCAGGTGACCCACTTTTTTGATTGCCTTCGTATTTCATAAAAAAATGTGCACATAAACGTTCCTTAAGAAAATCTCTAAATGACAGTGGAAACCATATCAAAATACGTTCCGTGGTTTACCTTAGAAGGAGTACGCGACGGAAGATATGATGTGGACAGATAGAGTCGGATAGAGACTTTGTTTTATACTAAGTATGTAAAGATGTAAAGAAAAGAAGATAGCTGCCATGGAACTTACATGTATTTTATCTTCAGTCGCAATCTGCCCTCGAATCGAGTTGCCATGGCAACAGTTGCATACATAATGCACCTATCATTACCAGCACTGTTATTCTCTAAGCGCACAAGCGTCGGACTCGACATCGATGCTTCCCTTGGTCTCGCTCACTCGAGCTAGCGCGCTAGAGCAAGACGGCGCTGCCCTAGCGTCGAGCTCATCGCTGTTTTGGTTAGATAATCACTCTGCAGCTTCTATTAATTATGTCACGGTCTACCTCTCCTAACAAAGGGTAGTCTGACCTCTACACGTCTATAATGTTACAGCTTTATTGATTGTATAACTTCTCATTTATATTCCATACAGACTTTATCCTCAAACAGACGTCTTAACCTATTCAAAGTCATGTTCGGCTGAGATACCTAAATCAAACCTAATGTTTTAATAGCTCTTTTAGCAGGCTAAAAGAGGTATTAAAGTTATCCAGTCATAAAAAATAATAAAACAAATAGGTAAATAAATATGTGTTTGTGTTTAGGTACTAGACAACGGATATACATACTTATATAGATAAATATGTACTTAAATACGTATAACATCTAAGACTCGAATACAAAGATTTCACAACCATAAGCCATAAGATTAATAATAAAGCTATTTATTTCCAATATTACAAATTACAATATTTGGTAATTGATAACACCAGTCAATTTACAAATTCTTTTTAAATTGTTTATAGCATGGTGTATTTATTTAGGTGTAATTGTTATTTAAGTGTTTTTGTGATGTTTTCACAACATGGATATGGAACTTGTTCTGGAATCAATAATTTTCATTTAATTTCATTTATCATTGTTGTATTGAAGGTATGTAATGTGATAGGTACCCATGTCACTATTAATTAACTCTAATAACTACAACTATATAAATATACTAGCTGTGCCCGCGACTTCGTCCGCGTGGAATAGTGTCTTTGGGTAGCATTTTTAATTGTTTTGGATAATTATTTTACACTTAAGACAAACGTATAAATACTTTAATGAGCTATTTGCAGTGTATTTGCCGTCACGTGTCTGCCCGTTCCGGTAAGGCATATTTCCCCACCTACACCGCACCGTACCATGCCGCGCTCCCCCCCCCCCCCTTTTAAATAATTTTATTGGTTAGTAATTTAGTGCAAAGTAGACTTTATGTCGGATTTCTACAGCGAGTCACTATTAATATTGGTTATTTAAGTTATAATATTATAACAATATTTAAATGTACAAAAAGCGGTATTATTCACAGCTTTTGTTTCTTTTTTTCCAGTTACCACCAAAAATACCGTTTACAAGGCCACAAGGATCTTTGCCGCAGTCTCGGCATGGACTCAAAGAAGTTGCAGACCTCCTACTTAGCCGCCAGACTCAACGGTTATCTGGTCGGTGTGGGGGGCAAAGCTCAGTTCGAGGCCGAGGTGGGGCGGCTGGGGCTCAGCGAGAAACAGGCCGAGTATGTGAGGACGGAGTTAGACCGCAACGAGGGAGGCGGCCTGGCTTGTTAGCACTGTCTAACTTAGCTCCGTATTTCTTTAACTTTTAAACTTCAATGTCGTCAGACAAGACCAATAGGCCAGTGGGGGGAGGTGATAAGCTATATTATTGGTACAGTCAAAGACGCACATACGTGTTCATTAAAGACGGAACTGTGTGAAGTGAGGTATACTCAATATACACTGAAATTGATGTCTACCCTTTGGAAAACAGGCGATTTCTAAAAGTTCCTTCTCTTTTGATCAGTTAAGATTGTATTTGACTGTACGGTTTGTGATAGGAGACGCCCAAGTCATCAAATCACAGGGTCTTTAATGTACCAGCATATTTAAAATTCACATTGCATTGCATGCCATGAAAGTAAATAAAGGCGACAACGGCTAGGTACAGATCATCGGAACTCAAATGACGCGGTTCTCCACAGATGAAGTACCAAGCTTTATTAGTATTTTCTTTGAGACATCCAAAATAACTAATTTATTTGCAGTTGTCGGGAGCGTCAATTTAGTTTACACGATCTCAACTCTTTTGATTGATTAAAATGTTCTATTTTACTTCACGCATTTCCAACTGTAATCACTGTAGAACATACAGTATGGCCACGCAACGTCTCGCTCCAAATCTGCAAGCCTCGCAGGCCCCGCCCCCTAGATTGACAGCAAACTGACGACTATAGTTGCGCGGGCGCACACCGACACTAACAAGCGTCACCTTGCTCATGTGATAGTAAATACCTACTCGTATTTTGCATGGCGCTATATCACTGATGTAATGATTTTTTGTTGCTTAACTTCAAAAATATTTCGCACCTTTAGAATGAAAGCGACCCATTTCTGAATAATACACGTCACAAAGTTTCACCTTAATTAAAAGACATGGGGTTTAATTTTGGGAAATGTCATATTCAGAATTGAGTCGCTTTAATTCTAAAGGTGCGATTTGTGCAAAAATAGCACCGGTGTAATGTTTTTTGTAGCTTAACTTCAAAAATGTTAGTGCAATAAGGAGATGGATCAATTTGGGTACAGGTGATTTTATTCAAGGTGCATTTTGTTTAAGAATTTAAAATTAAGTATCTAATTTTTTTTTTTAACGCCTACCATAAAAAATAGCACTGTCATGCGGTTTCGTGTTGGAGTAACGTCGCATTTTATTTTACGTTCTGTTGTTAGAAGATCGGCATATGAGTATTATAAACCATGTCCAACCTTAGAAATGAGGTGTATTTTTGGGGAGAAGTATCAGAAGTTTTGACTACTGCTGCATTCTTAAATACCTACCAGTCGTTAAATTTTGACAGATGTTTGTGAGGGAACCCTCCTTTTTGGCGGTAGTATTGAATATAAGTGCTGGGCACAATTCATCGCAGTATGTTGAGATTATATCAAGAACTTTTTAACATCTGTTTTTCTTACAGACGATATTTCTAAAGCTGTCCGAACTTACCCCTATGTCGATCTTACCCTGAGTTACGTAATTTAATGAATTTATTTGATGCGGCAAGTATTTCGATTTCTTGTCCATTTAGTTGGTAGTAAGTCCTAAAGCACGATAGCAAATAATGTATCATTTTTTTTTAAACAATTTATGTTATCTAGCGATATATTATAATATTATTGATTTTCCACGATAACACATTCAGTCGAGCGATGTTTTTTCCCAGTATTGTTTTTGTATAGTATAGTCTATTTCTTATAGGTATAATGAATGATAACATGTGTTAATCTCATAATTTTATTTTTCTAGTGAATTCATTATAGTTCTATGACATGAAATAGACGTATTTTCACAGCCTTATGTTTTATTGTTTATCTTTACGACACCAATAATCTTTTGAGACCAACTGGAAGAAATTACCTTGCTTCTCCGAGAAATTAGTGCTGCGCACGTACAAAACAGCTGCGTCTGTTCGATATACATTTTTCATGTAAAAATCCACCCTTCTCCACTTCCACACGAAATAACACACATCACACAGATTCAACTAGAAACCACTACCACTAAACTCTAACCCCCTTATTCATAAAAACTTAACAATCCTTTTAAGCAAACAAATGGTTTGTCCCTTTCATTTGAGGGCAAACGTCACAATGACAGATAAATACATAAAACATGTTGACTAACAAACGTTTACGAAGCGTTTATGAATAAGGGGGTGAAACTGCACGATCTACGCGCGTTTCGCCTGTATACGAGGCATCATCCGGATCAAATGGTACTACCGTTCGCTACTTGAACGAATAGCATATTAGATCGCCTCAAACTCGAACTGAATAATGGTTAAAAGTCTCTTATCGATATATACGAAGCTGGATGGTCATGTTAAGGACCCAGGAAGATTGTATAACAAATGTAGCATATAATATATTAGGTTTTGTACGTCGATAATTGAAAAACTGTAGAAAAGTTTACTGTTTCAGCAAAAACAGAGACAAAAATGAAAGTTTAGGCAAATGTAGTTGACCATTACCTACATACTCGTAAGTACGAGTAGGCAATTATTTGGTATGTGGTTAAAAGTATTTCTCTTTGACTAAGCGAATAAATAACCCAATCTAAATTTTAGTCTTCGGAATCCCTTTTAGCAACCAAGTATTATATTTTTTAGAGAGCGGGCGTCACGGCGATCTCGTGTTGTGTGTGTTATGTCTTACTGGTTGGTTAGTAACAGTGGTTGTGTCACTAATGTGGTTAATTATTTTTGGTGTCACTCATGTTACAGCCCACCAAGAGCCAAGGCTTTAAACACATAATCCAAATAATCCCTAAATTATAGAATAATCCGTATCACGAGACCCGGCATTCATTTTATCAACCAGTGACTTTTAATATCATTGTTATCAACCTGTAAACAGTGGACTGACGATTACGCCATAAAATTAGCAATAATGATCATAATTAACTCGATAAAATGATATAAAACCTATTAGGTATGTTATATTATTACATATAAAAATGATAATGGCTTATTAAACCTGGAGAATTGTCTTTTTGGAAGCTATCTTTCCAAGTTTTTACCATATCATCATTTAATTTTGATAGCATTTGCTTGTTAACTTGTATGGGCTTAAAAGCAAAGGCCTTAATTATGAATCTAACTGATAATTATAAAAACCCTCCCCTCAGACGGCGTTCGGGTAAAAAAGAACGCAAAAAGCGTAGTATGGTGTAATGGCAACTGCAACAGAAAATAATATAATGAATACTTTTTTATCTTATGACCGTAGCCATCTTAACCCGCGTCTACACTCTAAGATACAAATCTTCACGCCGTACCGTATGCCCGCCGCGATCATCGACGTGTATCATAAATCATAATATTCATAATCGCTAGTATGGTCGCCAGCCTAACCATCGGTATCCATTCTGGCGATCATAGTACGCGTCGGTGACCGTGAAGGAGATAGGTACGGTCAGCCTCAGAAATAACTAAACATTTTAGTACCTTGTCGCTGTCAGTAATGTGACAAACTCGAGCAACACTCATTTCCTACGTTACTACGACGAGGTTCTTAAGTGTTAAGCTACTTCTGAGGCTAGTACAGTCGTACTAAACAGCGTGAAGATGTGAGTGCAAACGCAGCTTAAGGATAAGTAAGCTATTAACTAAAATTGCGTACATTAGTAACACTAATGCTAAAAGTATTATATTTTATTTGCAAATTTTTCCCATAAGTCACGAACGAGACTCATATGAATTATTATGGCGGCTACTTCATTCGTTTTGTTTGTTTGCTTCAAGTTGACGATGGACGTTATGTTAAAACTAACTATTATGGTTTTTATGTGGCAAATAAGCTTTGTATTGTAATGCAAATATCGACTAGTTACAAGTAGCGTCGTATACTAACTAATGAGTTTGTATTGTATGAAACTTGAAATTTATTTGAACGGCGTGGAATGGACGTACTCAGCTTTTAATTTAGGTAGCAAACAAAACTCTTCACCTACAACAGCAGCGTACAAGCGCTAGGGTGTTCCAGGGATGAAGAAGCCAGTTCCAAGAGTGGCAGCTAGTTAAGATAACTAAGGATGCAACGCGGCTGTATTGTTTAAGCTTGTGTAGATTATTTAATCTCGTGAAAAAGTAAGACTGGGGGTTAACGTTCAAAGTATAGTTAGCTTCATAGCTACCCCACCATAGAACCGCACCCGTACTATATGGTCGGTCCGGGCCTTTAAACTTTCGCGATTTTTACATTCCATTTTCTTTTTTTTTTTTCAATATTTCCATTTTGTTTGTAACTAGATGTAAGTACTATTTTATTCTAATCGTAATGTTATGTCGTGTTTTATGTACTATGAACTGTTTATTTTACTTACTTTAATAAAACGCAGTTTAGTACGTACATACGTGAACGGGTTGTCAGCGCATAACGCACTAGCTTACCTATTTAATATTCTTCGAACGTAACCTAATTTTCCATTTAGCACTTAAATGGCAAGACCTGACCCTGAAATCTTTAATTGAAGCACTAAAAATACAGTTGGCGATGGAATAGGTTTTCATTGTAGGTGTCTATTTTTAGTAATGATTTCAGTCGATATTTTGCCTGCTCGGAATGATTGCTTGAATGAACAAAGGCCGCTAATCAAAATGCCAAAAGATCTGCGAAAACACTTCTGACTGCGGCATCATGTCCAAGTACTTAGTACGGAATTGGGGTTTGATGTAAGTAGGTGTATAAAAATAAATAAATGTTTATTTGCAGGTACAATACCACCCATATTATATTTAAATAAACTAAATTACTTGTTTCGTCAGCCATGTCTCATAAAACTGATCTAGAAAATAAACTAATAATTATTAGTCACCAAATATATTACGGGGTTACATTATAGATTAACTGTTTAATAAGAACTTTTTAAATATTTTTAAATTTGATTTTGTTGAAACGTCGAAAGTACCTAAATATGTTTTTAGTATGAAATACTAAAAACATATAAATTTATGCTTTCTCGTCATACAACCAGAAGACAAGTGCTCCAGTTTACTTTAGCAATTACTTGCAGTCTTTTTAACCTACGTAAAAAAAGAAGTCGGTTATCAATTATCTTGAATTTTTTTTAATGTTAAACATTGGAATTAACGTGTTTTTTTAAACTGATTATAAACCTCCAATCCAGTACAGGTATTAAGTATTATAAGTTTATGGTCCCAGACGTTTTTTTGTAAACATTCAATCATGAACCCAGACAATAACAAAAAACCGTATAGCTCATTTTTATGTGCGACTAGACTGATATATTTTTTATTTGATCTTAAACAGGATTGAAAAAGAACGAACTAATTAATCGATACAAAAAGTGAGTATTTTCCATGCCGTATATGTAGGTACGCAATAAGTGATCCAAGTTGTTTTTTGCGCAGCTTAGCTCATTAGCATGGGCAATATTGCTATGCCAATATGGTCCTCGAATAGGGTCACCGCTTTTGTAAATATGTATTTTTAAATTGCGATGTCAGGTTTTTTGTGGACGGTACTTACTTAATTAATGCATTGTCATCGGATCTACTTAAATACCAAATTTAAAGCCAATCGGAACTCTAAAAGTGGGTAAAAACCGAACTAGTAAGAGAGACATTAAGTACTTGTAATTGTTTTCTTTGTGAGTTATTTATTTAAAATAGTATTTTTCAAAATGTTTTCTGTATTGTCTTGAACGAAGACTATTTGTATTGTCAGTATTGTTGACGTACATAAAGAACCATGTCAAATAGAGTTACACTTCTTGCTTATTTATCCTATCAAGAATCTGATTAAACAAAGTTTTAATGAGATCACCGTTGAGATACAATATAGCCTACTACTTTAAAGACTTTTTTAAACCGGTTTAAATAATGAATGTTTTAACATTGCAGAACTTTAAAAAATATTCAGATCTATCGAAAGTACAGAGACGTAATTTATTTCATCCAAAGTATTCCAACGAATTGGAAACGTTTTTCTACGTCGACTAATAAAGAATACGGATAATATTATCAAATTTACGAATGTCCTTGTATATATTTATTACAGAAAACTTGAAGCTTCCGTCTCTAATATTTGCCTTCATTTAGGCCAACAAATGATTAAGTGACTATCTCAAGTTAAATATATGGTTTAAAATTTATAGAGCGATTTATAGACTTGGGTCTTAGGAGGCTATACCTCTGAGTTACAACCCTATAGTCATATCACATCGCGATCTGATCGACTACATAAGAAGAATGGTTTATTGTGTTTATTTGTCCGTGCCGTGGCTATTGCGTTCTACGATTTGCATTTGTTTACATTATGACCGATTTACATAAGAAGTTCTTTGTATTGCGTGTTTAATAGAATTAAGGTTTTTTAATACCATTATAAGGAACCTTTGAGAATCCTTTAAGAGGAGTGTGAACCCAGCCCGAAAAAGCGCTCCCCATACAAACGGCGATAACGTTTTCCACCCTCTAAACCTTAACCTACGGCAATAATTTTTTGGT
Source organism: Ditula angustiorana (assembly GCA_963691745.1). NCBI lineage: Eukaryota > Metazoa > Arthropoda > Insecta > Lepidoptera > Tortricidae > Ditula > Ditula angustiorana. The sequence goes on from OY829484.1 coordinate 9,808,677, forward strand.
ATGTTATCAGTATGCCTTAGAACTAGGTTCGAATGTTTTGATTTTTTTTTATTCGTCATAGATTTGACAATATTTGCATTTTAGGAGTTTCATACAAAACAAAGAAGCGTCAATATTTTTGAAACTACTTATTAAGAATATTTAAAAAATCAAAACATAGAGACCTAGTTCCAGGGCATAATGACAACATAAAAAAAACTGGCCTTAGGTTAACGTTTAGAGGGTGGAAAACGTCGCCGTTTGTATGGAGAGCGCTGCTGGGTTCACACTCCTCTTAAGAGCCTTTTTCTACTTGAACTTGTTTCTTTTTGTTTTTTCTCCAGCCTAAGTATATTTAAGTGTATACTTAATATCACATATACAATAAATGATGTTTTTGTTGCTCTACATTACATTGTAATTTTTATTGATTTTTACTTAGTGTAAATTGGCTTTTTTGACACTTGAAACGCTATCACTCGATTAGAGTGTACCGCCTACGTACCGAGCCGAGTGCGGGCGCACCGTGTTTGTACCGGAAGAGGGCCGTGCGAGGCTTTAACGAGATAATTCACGACCTCGCCCACTAGTGACCAGACCCGTCATTCTCTAAATACATCAGCATTGAGCTCGACGTCGAGGCACAGGCGCGGAATCACCGTCGTGGTCACGATTGGCATGTCCACAACGCTAATCAAGAAAATTTGTAGGATATGAATGCAAAATGCAACGTATGTAATGTGAGCAAATTCGTAGTCAGTCTCGTACTTGCTGGTTTTCGTTTGAGCGTGCCCACCATAAAACTTAGGTAGGATATGTCTATGGTGCCCACAACCCTTTTTGACAGCTGGATCCGCGTTTGTCAAGGCATCACTCTATCTCACTCGTGCTTGCGTTTATAGTGCGCTTAGAGAATCATCCACCAGAGCACCTAACACGAATCTGTGCACCTAGCCTAGCACGAATCTATATTTTAACTCAGTGCGTCTCTCTCCTACTAGGCTCGTTTAAAAAAGATGCACTGAGTTACGTAGTAAGTTACGGCGTGTCGGATAGATTCGTGCTAGGTGCACAGCTAGCTCGTTATTTCGATGTGGATATTATTATTAAATCTTTATAACAGGCAAGGAGAATACCTTACATCAATCTTATTTTATTTTTGCGACAATACGGCGTGTTTCCGTTGCGCCGTCACTCCCAACATCGTAAACAATTGCCAGTCGTCGTGTCAATTTAGGTACTAATACTTGATTTACTTAATTGACAGCTTCTGTAGCACTGTAGGTGGACTAGGAAGCGTTTTTATATGTATAGGTCGCCACATCACATCGTTGGAGGCGTTTATATGTAGTAAAGTGGTATAGACCCGAGTAGACGAAATAATTTTAATCTATTTAAAAGATAAGTAATCTTAATATCTTCGCCTGTCCTCCATCTAAAAATAACTAAATTAATAATCTGGGTACAATTGAAATAGTCTTAAACCAACCATAAAGTGAAAAACACACACACAAACAATCACACTAAAATATTAGCTTTAAAATAAAACTGCCAGTTTGCGTGTGACTTAAATTTTTGTTACTTCTTCACGCTAAAACAGCTGGACGGATTTGGATGAAATTTACCCTGAATTAATACATAGGATACTTTTATCCCGCAAAATGCATAGTTCCCGCGTGATTGCCATTAACAATTTTTATGCGAACAAAGTCATGGGCAACAGCTAGTACTTACCTAATGTATAAAATGTTCCCTTTACTTTGCAAATAGGTCAAAAAAGTGTATAGGTACATCATTTATTATGTATGACCTTAACTGTATTACAGGCAGGTACTTTACAACAAATACTGAACTAGTACTTGAAGAAAGGCCTTTTGCGGAGGCCTTACTATAGTGTCTTGCTCTAGTATTTAGCACGCCAGCGTTTATCACGCACATAAACGCTTCCGTTCCTGTCGCACACGCTAGTTGGTTAGAAAGGGATATATGCTTTATGTCATGGACAAAAGCTGGCTTGTTGGGGTCTCAGGACTACATAAATGACAAAAACACGGCCTAACGCCACTAACTGTATTTTACGTGAACAATATAATGTGTGAAATTAATTTATTTTAATTGTATATCTTTTGACAATGCAAAACTGATTTCTGTAATAATGCTACTTGAATAAATGACATTTTATCTTTATCTTATCTAGATATTTTATATACTTACTGAAAGTATATACCTAACACATCCACGACGTCGGTATTGAACATTTATATTCATCATGCTAATGTTTGCCCCTCGCAGGAATCGATTCCGCGACCTCCAGCTTTGTAGTCAGGGTCACTAATCACTGGGCTGTCCGGTCGTTGAACTTTGGCAAGTAAATCCATTTTCTTTGATTTATGGTACAAATAAATAGCAACAAACTAATTAAACTAAAGGAACTAGAAGGAATTGTCTATGCTTGAAAGGGATAGACATATAAATTTACTTCATTTCGTAGTGCATGTTATATGACTCATCGTCATCATCATCATCACATCAGCCGGAATACATCCACTGCTGGGGATAGGCCGTCCCCAAAGATTTCCACGACGGTCGGTCTTATGCTGCTCGCATCCATCGGTTTCCAGCTATCCTCACCAGATCGTCGGTTCACCTTTTGGGAGTCCTACCAACACCTCGTCTTCCGGTATGTCTCCACTCGAGAACCTTTCCACCCCAACGGCCATCGGTTCTACGAGCAATGTGCCCCGCCCACTGCCATTTAAGGTATGACTTCCCTTTCTAAAAATTACACTTTTTTGCACTTATGTCTTATGTTTGTCTTTGGCCATACTTTCGCTAATTTGATCATACACACATATAAATGTTACTGCTCTCTTTTTTGCATTTATGTTTTTTGTACAATAAAAAAATTATATACATACTACTCCTGAGTATCCATGGTGCTCCAAATATATGAATACGCACTAAAGCCTACATTAAGTAGCCATAGGTAGGTATCAGTATTATATTGACCAAGGTATAGCCTCAGAGGTTAGTGACCCTGACTACAACCAGCCACAACCTAGAAGTTCCGGGTTCGACTCACGTGAGGGGCAAATGTTTGTATGATGAAATATGACCCATAGTACAAGCTTTGCTTTCTTTAGGACTACTTAGTTCAGTTGATGTAAAGTGATCCAAAATATTTATTTATGTAATCTGTGGTTATCACAAATGTGATACCTGATTTTTGTAAACCTAAGCCGCCTTAGTTACTTTTTTAAAACAATTTCTTCGCTGCGATCTTCTCTTCGTATCTACCCTTACTCTCACGTTCAGTTAGATCATCTCACAAATTCGAGTTATCTCAATAAAAAAAAAAGATTCCGACGAGTTGAGAACCTGCTCCTTTTATGAAGTCGGTTAAAAGTGAGAAATTTCGTCGACATCTGTCAGTTCTTTAATTCATTTCGACTTAATTACAATATTCGTTTTGTCAAAGACATAAAAACTCTATGATAACAAACTGCATGCTAAGATACCGTAAGCCAATTAAAAAAAAAAAAAAATCCTTCTGTAATAAGAGCCAAAATGGTTTTCATTTAATAAATTCATTTATGTTGTTATAAACACATTTATAAAATCGAAATAACATGATCTCATTAATGTTAGTTAGTGTCGTCACATCATCTCTATTGATGCGTAATTTGCTCTGCTGTAATGTCTCAAATAATACTTATTTAAATAGCTATTTTAAGAGCCGTATTTTATAACAATTTAAACTAATTAAAACGGGACCGACCGCGTAAACACGTCTCAATACATGCCAAGTGGTTGCAGCAAACACAATGGAATCCCTGGCAAGAGTTTACCGTGCTCTATAATTTAAAACTACAAAATAATATTTTTTTTATATTATACACAGTGAGTTTTTTCAAACATGACAGCTCTGCTTTTTTTGACGAGTTCGAATTGACACTAGCGCCGCATGCGCACTGCGGCTAGTAGAAGCCCTAGCAAGCTAGCTTATTTCGCTGACATAAAGCATGTGTCCCTTTCTAACCATCAAGCGTGTGTGAGAGGGACGGAAATTTTACGTAGTCAATAAACGCTAGCGCGCTTGCGTTCTGTTTCAGGAGGACTTAGTAGGTACAGCACCTTTGATACTTAATCAAAAGATAACTCAATAAGACCATTTCTACATACATAGGTATTGGGAATATTTTTAACTGAAAAAGTTAAAGCGGAGAACAATGTAATAATGTAATCTTGATATTTCAGGAATACCTACGATTTTGTTTATCTAATCTTAAAGTATTACACGTGTAAGGAACCAAATAGGTCTCGTGGAAAACCATTTTTTTGGTATTTTCATAATTTATGTTCAAGATTGAACCTTTTTTATAAAACCTCATTGTTTTTTATACTTTTTATGTTCTTTTTATTTGTTTCTGTTTAAAAATTAGACTTCTGTCATTACATCTCATTAAAACTAATGTGTTTTTTATTTTCCTACTAAGGATTTAATAGTTATTTATTATAAATTAGCCAAGTGGCATTATATTATGATTATTATCGTTCAATTTATATGGTAGTGGTCAGCAGGTCTTAAAAAAATGTTTTACGTTTATCGTAATTTCCTTAATAGTAAAGGATTTTATTATATCAAAATTATGTTTAGTTTACTACAATATCCAAATATCATCAACTATAGCTATAGCCAAACATTGCCAAGCCATAGCTGAATTGCAATAATAAATTATTATGTGAAAATGTGTTTACGATTGTTTCATATTCGTATACAGAATTATGTATACTTTAAACTACAAAATACATACATACATACTATGGAGGTTACCTAATAAAACTACACAGAGTAGGAAAACGTATCCAACGAAAACCGTGCTCCGCACCGGGAAATAACACGTAAGCATACTTTCGTCCCTTCCCTCCCTTGGGTGTAAAGTTATCACTCTCTAATTTGTATTGAAATTGGATTAGTTCAAATAGACGTTTAACTACCGAGTTATTCTCGGATATGAAGTTTTGGTAAGTTTCCTACAGAGTAAGTACAACTGGCGTTCCTTGACTCTTATGAATGATTATGCAATACGTTTACTGGTTAGCAGTGGCAAATTTTATCATTTTTGGTGCGCGTAGATGAAGCGTACATGAATGCATTCAACGTCTTGCGGGACCATATTCTGTTCATCGTTTAATTGCGGGATGACAACTTTGATTGCGGGACTGTCCTGTAGAGGTAGAATCCGGGACGATTGACGTTTGTTGTGTAAGTGGGCCGAGTCGGCAGGGCTAATACCACACACTCTTTCACAGAATACCGGTGTAAAGTAATAATAGTTTAAAACAAAAGCAATAACATGTTCAAGTATCTTTGAAATCAAACTATGTCGTAGGTTTGGCGTAAATAATATTATGTTTCACAGGACTCGCAAAAGTTATGGCCATCGCGTTACATACATAATACGTTGATATTTAGTAAAGATTCTAAAGTGTCGTGTTCTTAATATCAACGTTTCATGAATGAAATAACTCCCACGCTTTGGTTTATAAAAAAACCGTGAGAAATTTAAATGTACGTGGTCAATTAAGTAATTGATAGTACTTCAATGGACGGACGATTCACTTACAAGTGAGTAAAGTGCTTTATAAATGTACTTGTATGTCTAAAAAACCATACATTTTTACCGTTGCTAGTTTAGTCAAAATAACATGGGGAGTTCACTTAGTAATTTTAAATATTGTATTTGCAAAGGCAAAAACCACATTTAGTAAGGTGAAACGCATCAAATAGCAAACACATAACGTTTTAGGGGATCATTTAATGTCCATAAAATTGTATCATAATGTAGTGTTTATCAGTATCATAAATTATCTTTAACCCTCAAGAGCTTTTTATCTTTCATATTCTAAAAGTGGGGAATAGGTACCTAGTCAAAAAGTGTGGAAAAAAAACAAGCCGATTTATAAGAAAGTTTTTTCTTTAAATAGCTTCTTATATATGTTATAGTTTTTTCGTTACAACTGTTTGTTATCCACATGGCGGTCTTTCATTTTGGTTAAACACCAATTCCACACTCAGATTATCAGCGTTGTTAGTTGAGATGAAATCTTATTATTCAAGATAAATGTGTCAAAAAGAGGCGTCAGATATATCCTTTCAAAATCCGTCATGGTTTACATAGTTATCTCGAATGTGAGATGAATCTCGACAAATGTGAGAATTGAGAGCCAGCGCCCTCGCTCCGCTCATATACCAGCAAAATCGTATGCATTTATGTCTTTCAGCCCTCGTTGAGCAATCTACTATTAAATTAAGTGGGGGTCAAAAGTACCAGAAATGATTTTCTAAATATTCAATTCCTCGTTTTAGGCAAATAGAGGCTTAAATTTAATTAACAGTAGAAGATGGCCGGTACCTCGTCCATTACATCACTACTTCTGACTCAAACGTGAATAATGCCCGGTCAGTCATGATCGCTAAACTTGTTTACACACTTAGCAGCTTCGCATACTTCTGTGTACATAGCTATATCTACATTAAGCATTCACAGTATCTACATAGTCAGGTGTTGCACGAGGTATCTACGTTACTACTTACTTATCGTTAGTACGGTCAACAATTTCGCTTAGATTTATTTGTCCCCTACTTCGTGACATAATGTACTATTAATCTACATACTGTAGTCTGTTTTTAACCCAGAGACTAAATTGACGTTTCATCCCATATATTTTTTGACATTTTGCCATATAAGTTACTCTCAATTTAGTCTCCGGAATAAAAGAACAGACTTTAAGTAATATTATTAATGCGAAAGTGAGTCGCCACGAAGACAAGTAAGAATTACTAGATAGAAGGGCATAGTTGGCGGTTCGGAGAAAGATATAGGGTAATAGTTCCCATGGGATATTATTTGACTTACGAGAGCGAAGCCGCGGGCAACAGATAGTTATGTGATAAAACATGAATTTGTATTACTGAGGGATAAATAACCACAAGGGATAATTTAAACGAAAATCGCTCATGTTAGGGTTGGATAATACATTACACATGTTGGATACAACAATTATAATGTTATATGTCAATTAATAATTGACGTTGGCGGCGTATCTGTGTATCTGATCTATTAACGTAGTTTTATACTATCAACGTCAAATACTGTCCCGAAAAACATTTGAACACTCTTTAACACCTGTAATAGGCGAATCGTGTTCAAATACTTTTAAAACTCCACTAACTCCACTTTGATAATAGCGCCTTTTAAACATGTTTGTAATGGTTTCTGCTCGGTTTACGGGTAAAGGATAAAACGGGATAGCTTGAGATTACTTTGTAATACGTCTGTTCGTCTGTCAAGACCCTATCAACCCGGCCCATTTGTCTCGCAACCGAGGATTAGTCATGAGAGGCGTCAGAAAGTTCTATAGCTTAAGAAATTTTAAGAAACTCTTCGGTCTTTAAAGGTTAACTTTTCAACCACCCTGGTACAGTGTAGCTACACCATTAGCGACAAGTCTTGACCAATACCTTAAAAGACTCGCTAGAAAGTTGGATCAAGGGTCCCATTCAGAAGGCGGGGCTGCTGGACACGACATGAATAATCAGGAGATTCTTCACTCTGCAGCTCTGACCACCGGTAGCTTGAGCCCGGCCCCACTGCGGGACTCTAGGTTAGTTGTTATAATGTTTTTATATTTTGTGTGGATATTGTTTTATTATTTTTATTAATATTGTGAAAACCTAGCCTACCTTCTTACCACGTTCGTCAGCTCTGTGGAATCAGCTTTCGGATTCGGTGTTTCCAAATGGATACGACTTAGGGACCTTCAAGAAACGAGCCTATCCCTTTCTTAAAGGCCAGTAACGCGCTTGCAATTCTCTTGATATTGCAGGTGTCTATGGGCGGCGGTGATTGCTTACCATCACGTGACACGTCTGCTCGTTAGCCCCCTTTACTCTAAAAAAACATATTAAACAAATATACGTGAGTACTTACTAATATAATAATACATGATGCGGGCTGAATCTGATTGAATCCCTATGGCACGGGCAGGGACCACATCCGCCCGGTGTACCCATCACATTTCATTAAATTGTCTAAAGGGCCTATTAGTGTTAGTTGGTTTTGGCTCCAAGCACGCCACCCAAAGGTCCGGGACACTATTGGGGTGACCAAACCCTTGTGCTCATTTTACAGGACATTTGATCTAGAATTACAGGATTCATGGAAAAAATACGGAACAACACGTTTATGGTATGGTATCGTCCTGTATTTTTCATATTATAATACAGGACACGGCCAAAATAATAGCTGTGTGGCGGTGGCCACTGTAAATACTTTGCCTTAATGCTAACGCACCTCCGCGCTGCAGCAGATGAAGAACCGCTTCGTTGGAGGGGCTGAAAAGGAGCTGTCTTAGCAACCGCTGTAACAGCGTTGTCAATATATTGGAGGACAACTAATTTATTTTCCAATTGTTCTTTCTTACGTCTACTGTATTTACTGATATATTAAAGCTGCTAAAATAAAGAAGCCTTATTAATTTGGAGACAGAATCGTAGATACCACCACACCTGAAACACGGGACGTCCTGTAAAATACAGGACAGTCGGCGCAAGACCCTACTATTGACTCTACTATTGTTCCGTGAATGGAAAATACCTATAAATAATTATAATAAACATAAAACAATAGATTATTTTCACCTCACATAATGTAGAGTTCCGACTTCTGACTGTACTTATTCATTCAACGTTTGTACTTGGTAATGACTAATGATATTAGTGGGAGCCGTAGTACTAATTGAATGCTTTGAAGGAACAAATGGTGAATTTTCTTGCGTATTCATACGCTAATATTAAGTCTAATCAGTTGTGATTGCTTTGAACTTGTGGGAAACGAGTCAACGACCGTGGCGACCAGTAGGTAACAAAAAAAATTGTTTTACAAGTTAATTTGTAAATGTTGTTGATCCACTACATAATATGTGTTGAATAATGTGCCTCTCTATTTATAGGTTATGATAGACATATCTTTCGTTGTTATCGGCTATGACTTAGTTATCAGATATCGGTTTGACTAAAGTTTTCGAATTGTTACCCCGAAATGTTTTATAAAGATACAATGGAGAGAACATTAGTACGATACATTATGAAAGTAGTTAATATTCTTGTTAGGTAACCTAGGTAAGAAACAAGTCGATGATAGGCATTGCCTGTATCGCGGGTATCCAGTGGAATGATTTTTGACTTTAGAGCGCTCGATACTCGCTAGCCGCGCGCCCACATGTACACTTAATGTCAATTTTTTTAATCAGTAAACCGATTTGACAGGTAATTACTATGGAAAACGTCGAAAACTATATGAGACTATAGGTCAAGTTAGTCTTTGGAATAAAAAAACAGACTATATAGTTATAGCAGAGTTGTAGTAGAGTATGTAGAGTTATAATAGACTAGATACTATATAAGGCAGAAGTAACACGTTTTTCAAAATTAAAATACGTTTTTTTGTAAAGCCCGATCAGGAATATATAAAGAAATGTTATACAATGAGATGCAATAGCATATCGGTGACTTTAAAAACCCAGTAAGCAAGCAAAGCTTTGTAAGAAGCATGATGGGTTTTTAAAAACTGCCATCGGTGTCTTAGTTCGGTTTATAAAATTTCATTTCATCTACAAACCAACCAAGATATTTTATTACGTATATAAGATGGTTAACTTGAACATGCCACGAAACAAATACTAGCACGATAGTCACACGATCGATGTTCTATTCAATTACTGTAGTCGGCGGTACCCATTGATTACCTATAGCGTGCGGTGCCCAACTGGCCACTTACGATCGTGAATCATTTAGTACAGCTGCACCGATCGCACCGGCGGCCTAGCCTTGCTGTATAAGGTATGAAACTCGTTTTCTATGTGCTGGCACGATCGTGACGTCATTGAGAACCAAACTCACAGCAAACTACTACTTTACACACAAAACACATTTATCAGGTTAGAATCGAATAGAAAAGAAATAACTTATTTCTTAGAGTATGTGGTATACATATAATGGGTAAAATTTTTATTCATTTAGCATATCCTGTCATATTTGACGTAGAAATGTTTACTAAAAAATAATAAAATTTTTAACATGTCAATGTTTTTACAAAAGAATTTTAATGTGTCAGTTTTATAGTTATTAATTAAGTTGTAAGTGTACCTAAGTTTGACAATGAACCTTTGGTCATAGTTGCTGGCGCGGTAAAACAATCAAATGGTTATTCTAACCTTATTTATATGTTCTATGGCTCTACCACAATTACGCTAAGAAGAAAATTTAAAATCAGATTAATAGGAGAATGGTATATAAAAAATATTATCTCAAGCATTAATTAATGTACATTAGCGCTTGGGGACATTAGAGAGGATAATGACTTGCAACAGAATAAAAAATAAAATAAATTTATTATAATGATTTTTTATGTTTTTTTTTAAACGAATCTACACGTGTGGCGTTAAATTAAACCTAGCCTATACCACGAAACTTACAAGTGCTACAATTTGACATATTTGTCACATTTTTGTATGAAAAACTCAACAATTACCAACTTTAATTTTTGTGGTACAGAGGGATGGTCGATCATGCTAAGACCAGTGGATGGAGGTCTTACATAGTTATTATCTACACTATCAACATCTACACTAATATAATAAAGAGGTAAACTTTGTTTATTTGTTTGTTAGTTTGTTTGTATGTAGGGGGTATTCTCTGGAACTTCTGAACCGATTTCAAAAATTCTTTCACAGATAGAAAGCTACACTATTCCTGGCGGGTATAGGCTACTAATTTTACGTGAACGAAGTCGCGCGTATCCGCTAGTATATATATCGTAAAGTAATAAAGAGGCGGCGACTCCTGTAATAACAATAACAAATGCACGTGAATGCGTAATATAAGGTATCTGCTTATTACAGGTGTAACAAAACAATCGTTGGAATTTCCTTCGTCAGCCCAAAATAAACATAATATTGTTACAAATAACAGTTTATGAATGAATATGGCATATTGACGATATATTATATTGTTAATAAGGAATTATCAATGTAACAAAGTTTCTAGGAATGATGATTAATTAATAAAGTCTGAGGTAATTTCCGGAAATTATGAGTAATCATGAGTAGTATTTTTTTTTAGTTCTATAGTAAGTGAGTGGATTATCAATTGTCCTGAAATTTATAGGCTTTTGCCCGCGACCTTGTTTACGTAGATTTTGTACTACGTAATTTATACCCCCCCCCCCCCCCCCTTTTATAACTCCCTTAATGTCCAAATTGCCAAAAAAAATTCTTAGTCCACCATAGAGGTGGGTCGTCGACGGTTTTTTCGTTAACGAAACGAGACCGTCGACGGTCGTTCATCGACTAGTCGATTAACTAGCCGAATCTGTGGACTAGTTGACGTCAAAAATAACATCAACTGGAGTTATGTAAACGGTAGCATCGACGCTCCGACGGCAATAACGAGTAGTAGAACAGTTATTTACTACGTTACTAGTTACTTTTATGATTTCGTTTGAAATAAATCTACTTTACTATTTAATTTATTACAATGTTGTACTTATATTCTCAAATGAACTTTCCTTCATGCTATTCTTTCCAAGCTGAATAAAATTCGGCTGTACTTATAAAAAAACAAAAATGCCTAAGCATGTAGGTACGAATATGGTACTTACAGTTACAGGATTATTCAGGCGCATTTAAAAGTTCATTCGATTTTATGTACATTCTTCAATTATTATTGTTTACAATTTTATCTAACCCGCGTCGCATAGTTCGACATTGCAAACGGCCAAATGACATTTTACAAGTTCGCGTATCTCGTTGCATTAAACTATTCGACTCCCAAATTTTGCCGTTTATGAATCGACCGTCCAGTCCGACGTAGCAGCGTCGACGCGACGAAAGTGACAAGTTCAACGTTCAACTAGTCCATGCGTAGACGGTGGACGGTCCTTTCGTTAACAGTCGATCAACGTTGAATTCAACTAGTCCGTTTATTCAACGCCCACCTCTAGTCCACCATTCTACATCTCCTTAGGAACACATGTTGCAAATTGTATCTTTCGAAATTTATCGGTTTAGACTGTGCATTTTCTGTCAATCAGCTAATATCGGAAGTCTTTAATACATAAATAAATAATGAGCTTTTTGGTTTACATATATGTAGTAAAAAGACGATGGCTTAATGCTTAAATAAGAATTTTCTGTAAAATTAAACAACTTATTCGTTACAAAAAAATCATGTAATTTTTGCAAAATAACGATTGTTATTTTAACAATTGTTAAATTGTAACTAGTGACATATGAATCTAATGTCATATGTTACTAGTCTAGCATTGATTGTAATTGACAAAGATTTGATGAATAAATTATTCTATTCTAAAACGGACTCATCCATATCAGTACTACCTGAAATATTTACTATAGATATTTGTACAAGCTTTATCTTTAAGAAAGACATTTGTAAACCTTTCAGCTGATGAATAGAAAAGTGATAAATCACTGGACATCAGAAATAAATTCATTTGTTTACGGCCTAGGCGCGGCAATAAAAGCGCCATGATGATGAAATATGACTGCGCTAGGCTAGACTTGAAACAGCTGCTATCAGTTACCTAGAATACTAACAATGATTTTGCTTACAATTACAAACTACGATTATTGTTTTGTTCGTGTTCAATAACAATCCTGCGCAGCTAAAGCTATAAAAAACATTTAGATTTAATTTGGGCACAGCTCACCACTAGCCTACACTAGGCCTGGAGTTTGAATCTGGAGTGGTGGTTTTTGAATCTCACCGGGTGGCTAGATCTCGCCAAAATGGCCGTTTTTCATAGAAATGCGAGCATTTTGGTGAGCTTTAGTCACCTGGTGAGATTCAAAAAATGCATTAGAATCTCACCGGGTAACTAAGGCTCACCAAAATAGCCGTTTTTCATAGAGATTCGGCCATTTATGTGAGCTCTAGTCACCTGGTGAGATTCAAAAATTGCACCCCTGCACCACAAAACTAGCAAGTGCTAAATGTTTTTAACAATTTTGTCACATTTTTCTATGAATAACTTTACAATTATGTCAAATTTCTGTGGTACAGGGGGCTGGGCCCGCCTGGATAGAGGCCTCATATCATGAAACGGAAAACTGAGATACAATGCGGGATTTATTTTTAAAATGTTATTTTTTTATTTATTTCAGCTTCAATGTACAGCTAATAAAAACAAATACGATTGGTGCTTTTAATATCAGCAATAGGCACTCTGTGCTAGTCAATCATAACGTACCTAAATAAGAAAATGAAATACATCAAGGCACAAGCAAAGATAAAATATTCCTCAACAAGCTACACTGCTGACTGTTTTCACCATCTTAAATACCTACAACATATTTACATAAATTAAGTACACCAAATGTCAGCCCAGCTGGAAAGGATGGAGCCTTTAGCTTCTCAAGTGCGTCCGCACCAGTCGCATTGTAAAAAGTTGTATAGAGTGATTGTCGAATCACGCCAATCGGCGTACGGGTCAAGCGAAGTCAACTGCTTCCTCGTTGCGCCCGCGCTATCCGTCGATTGGGGGATTGTATAACGCACATTCACTTGATTCACTCATCATAATGGATATGATTTGAGGAAGCAGGTTCCAATTTTGAAAGTGAGTATTGACATTATCAGAAATGGAGAGTGTTACGATCAAAACTACACCTATCACAATTTTGCTGAGTAACAACCGGTATACCTATTTAGTTAAAACGGGAACTTGTCTTATGATCGTAAGATTCGCAAGGTGAAGTTACTGCAGAACCCTGTCGCAGTGAGTCATCGGCTGTCTCATTATGGCATGTGTTGTGAGAAGTCATAGTGAGATTTATTGTTAAAAGTTCTAAAATGACGTAGAAATCAAGTTGGTTGACTATCGAGTTTGATCTTGAGCCTTTAGTAATGAGGTTTTGATTTACCTATGTAGATTACCTCTATGTAGTTACTACAGTAATCTAGCGATCTGGTTGCCCTGTCACTGGGGTTACAAAGGTCAGATGGAGGTCGCTCCAATGTCATAACCTGATCTTCTAAATTTGGGATCATGACTAAACTGTACCCCGAATGGAAAAACGGAAAAAGCGAAACGGAAATAGATGAAGATTAAAAATAGATTGAAGATTATGATTGATTTTCTTGTCACAAACAACATTCACATTGCAATGAAATTTAAATTACTCGTTTTTTAGGTAGAAGTTTTCTAAAGGTTACCTACCTTTGAATACATTAAAGTGGACAAGGAAAGGCGGATGACTTCTTGGTCCATTCAGGCTAAAAATAATAGTAAGGCAATTTCTTGTTCATTATCTTTGTTTTGTAAATACAAAGCTTTTTGGTGCCGTTTATTTCGGGCTGAAAAAGTGCCTTATTATTTTTCCGTTTTCTTTGTTTTCTGAGTGCAAATACTAGGCTTAATATAGTGTTTATCTCAGGAAAGGAACTGTAGCTTTCACACAAAACAGCACCAAGTAGGTAGTACCATATTTTAGTAGTAACATTTTTAGCAAGGCTTTCCTATTGCTTTACGAGTTATCGAGGCGTTCTATTTACCCTACATCTTGTTTTTATCAAGTATTACCAAACTCTTTTTTTAAATTTTGAGTTGTTTACATGTCTACAGTTCTGCCTTAACAAACTTTGGTTAAGGTAACGGCGCCTATTACCGGGGGTATCAAATTCGACGACCATCACCGCGGCGTTTTCAAATACGTATTTTATAAGCAAACCGATTAATATCTTAAAAAAAAATTATTTCACGAACGAAGCTTATTTACTTGACTAACGGTGCTATTAGCGCTAGTGTGTGTAAATAAAACAAAGAGCTTGCAATTCGTCCGTTTCCGCAACGCCAGCGCAGGAACAGGTCGTACCATACTAACGCGTGACGCCACATGCAGGTGAACTGGAATCGTATTTAGTATTTTACGTAATGGTTATGGCAATTGAACTAATGTTATGGTTTTTAAATGGTTGTTTGTAATTTTCTGCACGAGTTCTGAGTACTCTTTATATATTTTTTGGCCTGAAAATACGTTTAAAATGGAAAATAAAATACAGCGGTGATAGGCATCATTTTTTGCTGTGGGTTCTATTACCATGGTATACCACGGTAATAGTTAAAGTTGTGATTTTGGTTCTTTATGCTTTAATTTGGGTATGTGTGACCGGTTAGTTAAGTTCTTACAGTTATTCCAATCTTGATCTAGTCACGCTAATAAAGAACCATTTCCGTGGTATAAAATGTATTCAACAAACCCTTAATTTTTAACAAAAACTTCAGTACTGATTTTGTAGTTTCTATAGAAACCCTTATTTTGTCAAGTTGTTTAAATATTGAAATAAAATGATATACTTACTGACCAGTTATGTAATTTTGGTTTTATACCAAGGTTGTAATTTTTATTTTTGATTTATAATGAAAATACAACTGTATGTTATTGTTCTTATGGGTCGGAATTAGGTTTTATAACACTCCAAATTAAGCCTATTACCGATGCTTAGATCACATAACCCTCGATATTAGAATGTATGGGAATCTATTGCCGATCCATTTAATTTTTGTTTGGGTCGGTGATAGGCTTTTAAAAAAGTGTCTATTATCGAGTGACATTTCAGTCTTTTTTTTAAATAAATCGCATTTCGGGTACCGTAAGTACAGTATATTTGATAAAATTGAGACTTACTTATCAGTTGGAATCTTTTCCATTTGTACTGATCCATAAAGGAGATTAGTACGTAGACACATTATGTAGTTGTCATAAGTTGTATATGTTTAACGTTTTATGTACTTACCCTTAAAAAACTTAATTTACAGCAATAATGTACAGAACCAAAACCATATTTTTTTAACCCTCGTTAATTAGTTCCGAATCGTTACATGAGTCTGAATCCTAATACCGATGGTAGAAAATTGCTGCTTTGTATACCGTCGGTAATGGAAGCTCAATTTGCGGTAATAGAATCACAGCCTAGCCATTACCACGGTAATAGAAGAATTAGGTATTTTGGTTTCAATAATTATTTTATCAAATAAGAATAAGTAAACTGAGTAAAAAAAGTTACTACGCTGAAAGTTCAATAAACACTCTTAAATAAAAAAAATATTCACGGTCGTTAAGTAGCTTTGATACTCTTAATTTTTTGGACTTGTTTGAAAACATCCTTAAGTACCACGGTAATAGGCGCCGTTACCTTAGTCTTTTTGAGGCATCCATAAAAATTCCTGATTATTTCCGTCTAACCGCCGATACTTGGGTATGTTTTCAAGATGTTGTGCGTTTTATGATTAGTTTGAGACGAGGCAGATGCGCCGAGTGGTGTCGACCAGTTTTAGATTTGTCATAAATAAACAACTTGTGTGGGTGAATATTAAATGCATCTGTATAAAATAGTAACCTTGACGAGGACATTTTGCGGTGTGATATCATCGGCACATTTGGACCGCGCTTCAAAGATTTTCTACATAATGTGCGAAACCAATTGATTTGACCAGCTGAGACTTAGTAATTTGTTTTAATTATGATCATTAGACAGTTTAAAGCTACACTGAACTGACATTAGTGCCACTACGGTTTCAACTTTTCTCTTTACCGTTACCAGAGAGATGAGGACTATACGGACCAAAACGTTGAGTTATAAAGTTACCAATTAAATACTAATCACTATAGAGGCACAGAAAAAATAATCGTATAAGTACAGAAGTTTTGCTTCGGAATAAAACGCCGTTTAGTATGCCTTTCTGTCGATTTTAGTATTTCTAGTCAATTGCGCAGTGCAGTGATACGCCATGTTCTTCTAGCTTTGCGAAGTAAGTCACGCTCGATAGAGCTTCAATTTCTGATAACATTTACATACTAATGCTGCGTTTTTATATTCAAAAACCGCATCGTTTTACTTACGAGCCGTCAAACTACGACAGATTTCCCAAAGAATGTGTGTCAAGATCTAGATGTTGGTAAGCAAAACGTTTCGTGTTTGAATATATTACCCGAGGTGCGATTTTTGAATCTCACCGGGTGACTAAAGGTCAACAAAATGGCCGTTTTCGTATATGTAGATTCCGCCAGTTTGGTGAGCTTTAGTCACCTGGTGGGAATCAAAAATTGCACCTCCGATCGTAAATTATTATCCCATTTGTCGGTATTCTATCAAAACAGAAGATATACAAACTTAAGGGTGCTCCTATTCAACAGATCTCGAACTTAAGACGCTAAGGGTTACGCACAATTTACGTAGGTAATCGGGTTATAGTTCAATTACACACTTACCTGCTAAAAAGTCGTGAATCAAATTTTATTTTAGCCTTATCTTTGGGTCAAAGGTTAATCAATCAAAGTACCTATCATAATTTATGTATCTAAAGTCTAGGTTAGATGTATCCATGAAAATATAGCCAAAACAGACACGCATGTTTCCGTGACTCGCCACACCTGATCCAATTTTTCCTGTTGAATGAGCCATTCCATAATGTAAGAGTTTAATCAAGTAAAGTCGAAATTGCCCTGGTCTACAATTCTACATCGAGGCCACGTGCTACGGAGGCGTCGCACCCTCTATGTCACCTCCATATTCTGGCTTAATGGAAAAGCATACTTAATAAATAAGGTTTTGAAATTGATGGCTCAAACGTCTTCCGCGTTAAGCAGGGAGTTTTGTGGTTTAATTTTGCAGTTATGTGCAGGTGAAATAGCGGATATCATAATATTTCTAAATTATTGACGACAGAATTGACTAGGTAGTAGAAAAGAAGAGAAAATAAATGCACGATCCTAATTAAAAATTGTAAAGACGAAACTCTAAAACAAAATCAAAATATTATAATTACCTAGAGGCAAAAAAGAATCAGCCAAGTTTTTGAGCATATGCGGCCAACTTGCAAAAGAAAAATTTTATTTTTGAGGTACGCGCCTAAAAACTATTCACCATAACCAGGTTAGGGATGATCAGCATAAAATCGATAGTAAGTGGCTAAATTATCTAAATATATTGGAACACATCTTTATTGTTTGGGAATAAAGACATGTCCCAATTTATTTGGCCTTCTACTCTATTTATCATTTATGTTTTTTACATTTAAGATATTACACACAATTATCATCAAATATATTGTATTGTTTACTTCTGCGAAGATACCTAAAACGGTCGAGACTTCTTTTATAGGCACCGAAGATACCAAATTTGTCGCCTAGTTTTTGTATGATTGTTAAGGGATGAAGACTATCTACGAGTATCTCAATAGTATACCATATATACAACTCAGCTCAGTTTTTATTACTTAATCAACGTCAGATTAGAACAGTACGTTTATTATACGTCTTTTATTTATTTTTTTACACTAACGACCTGCCCCGGCTTCGCACAGCTACAATTAGAATTTAATTTTTTTTTTCAAAATGTTACTGAAAACCATATCAAAATCCGTTACGTCGTGGTTTAGAAGGAATAGGGGCCGAAGATGCAATGAAGACAGACAGGAATGGAAAGTGACTTTATTTTATTAGTATTAAAGAATAAACACGTATCTATGTTGATATGACCAATTTAGTATTCGTATACAGTGTGTTATTTTTTTAAAATATCCACCTACCTGAATTGAGTCAGGGTTGGTGATCCCGAGTAGGTCGCCAAAATTTCGTAATGTTATCCAATTAGTAAAAACTCGATTCTGTCAAATACAATTTTTTATAGAGTTTTCTAAAAAAAACATTGAATGCTAATTGCGGCATTAGCAACACGGATTTCCTTCATAGATGTTAGAGCTGGTTAATGAAAACACATTCTCTTGATAGGCTATAAATATGTTCAAGACCAACGGTTCCATGCGTGGAATAGTCGATACCACTTTGCCACATTTCCTTGGCTATTAGCTATCCAATGACGTCTAAAAGCTTTTCATCCGACGGCGCGTCGCAACGAATTATTATGTTTCAATTTCGAATACCTACCCTCTTATTAACAATATTATAAATTACTAACAGTTTACTTATCAATACGGTATAAGTTCAGATATCCGAACACAGATTGTCTTGCTTTCTAACATAGGACTTCCCCAGAGACTTTCACAGTTTTTAATCATAAGTTTTCCTCCTCCACATGTATTTTATGTATTTAAGCTTCATTGCACAGTTTACAAAACAAATACAATTGGCGGACTTAATGCCATTAGGCAATCTCTACCAGTCAAACATAACATAAATAAGATAATGCAATACATTTAGTTTACTTTCAACTTGTCGTTTGTACAAAAGGCTCTGTATGAGCTAATAATAAGTTGTTATAATGTAAGTGTGGTGTTTTTGTGCGTGAAGTCAAAATTTTAATTCATCGCTTATATGAGTGAATATTTCGTTTTTTTTTGATAAAACGAAAATGTCCGATAACAACAACATAGCACGTGAGAAGGAACGAGGAAATCACCCCGTTGATGGTTAACGGGTTTTGTATGGCCGATGCGTATGAGCAAATACTCATGTCAGTATGGTCCCCACACAACAACTACACCGTTAGAGGCCCTCTTGTTCAGCCTGTATCCACCCAATGCTGAGTGTAAGCCTCTTCCATTTCACGCCATTCCTTCCGATGTTGAGCTTTCCTCATCCATCCCTTACCACCTACCACAACCAAATCGTCTGACCATCTCATAGGTTGTCTGCCCACATTCCTCTGACCAGTCCTGGGTCTCCACTCGAGTACTTTTACGCCCCACCTGCTGTCTTGTCGTCGGCATATGTGGCCTGCCCACTTCTATTTCCTGAGGCTCAGTTTTGAGCGACTCTATACGCTCTGTGATTGAATTATTCGAAACTACGCACTGCTCGTACCGTATATTTATAACTAAAACCATCTTTAGTTAGGTCGTAGCTACACCGGAAGAACAATTCATTAGTTATTTAATTGCGTATGCAATCCATGTTTACGATAATCAATAGGTTTTCACCACTATTAACTGTTGCACAATTATGCGCATGAGTAGATAGTTTTTGGCTGTAGCGAGATCAATGAACCTTGTCGGTCGGACTAAAACCTTGGACGTGAACTCTTTTAATTTACAAATAAACAGTAGGTAAGGTGATTTCATGACGTCAACGCGACAAACAGGCACCTACTTGCTTGAATTATGTGTTGAATGAAATCTAGTCTTGTATTCTACGAAATACCAGTTTTACCTGATGTTAATGTTACCTATGTAACTTTGTGCATGTATTATTCCTAATCACATCACATTATTTGAATCAAATTAAAGATCAGGCAACATCTACCGGCTCCAACTACCAGCCTAACAACTTTACGCACGCGTAACGCAGCTCTACGAAGTTAGCGCCGCGTCGGATACGCGACGTGCACGCCACCCGTGTGGTTCGGCCTCAAAATAAATCTTTTTTATTGCAGTGTTGCGATATGACGGCATCACTGATTAAATAATAGTAAAATATTGCAAAATGGTCCAGATTTGTTTCCGATCTAGATTCACTTCGCTGGCAATGTTAAGAGACTTTAGATTATTAAGAAATGTTACAATTTCACAACGATTTATCAATTTACTGCAACTAATTTACATTTGAGAAATGTTGTCAAAAAAACATCTGTCACCTCATTTTTCGTTGAAAGATATCAACATAATTCCGACACAGATACATTAATGATAGTCACAAAATAAAAGGCCTGATTATAGCAACCTTGATACTGTTCTTAAACAGTTTGAAGAAAGATTCGTTGACCGCATTTTAATGATACATAAAAATTTGTCTGATGTTAGAAATAACACTGACGTCTTATTTATTGTTAAACTTCGAGCTGGGCATATTCTTGACTTTGACCGCGGTATAAAATGTTAATGTAAAATTTATTAAGGCACCTGCCAGTTCTTTTAACGCCTTATCAATATCTAAAGAGACAAGGAACGAAACCATGTTTCAATTATAAATGATAGAAGCTATTAGAGTTGCCTAGTTGGAAGCGAGTACAGAACACAATAAAACGTGACGGCCTCGTATTCCCAAAACAGATCGTTGGCACTCTTAAATACTTAACAACTCACCTTTAACAATACATTTACTGTAAGGTTTCATTTATTATTTTCCTTTAGGGCCATATCATACCTACCTACAACAAAATTATACGCGATAGAAACATCTTTTATCGATTCAGCAATTATAGTTAGATGGGTAATTTTTCAATTTATTTTTCAGAAAAATAAATTAATGGAAAAACATTGTTCTGTGTAAAATTTTGTCAAAAACAAATACAAATACGTTTGACTGAAATAAAACCTATACAAAAATGACAAGAGTAGTAGGTACATCTTCCGATTTCATCATTTCCAATGTGATGGTATAATTATATAAGTACCTAAGTACTTAAGTTTTTTAATGGTCTAAGAATAAATGAAGATTTTATTTCAGTGTATTTACATTTATTATTAATCATAGAGGTAAAATATCAGAAAAAGTTGAAAAGTAATGGAAAATATATATTTTTATTTTCCTTTTGAACGAATTTT
This sequence comes from Ditula angustiorana, assembly GCA_963691745.1. Taxonomy (NCBI): domain Eukaryota; kingdom Metazoa; phylum Arthropoda; class Insecta; order Lepidoptera; family Tortricidae; genus Ditula; species Ditula angustiorana. Next base: position 9,830,240 of record OY829484.1, read on the forward strand.
TTCCATTATTCACCAGTACATAGTTAGTTATAGTCGCCTGACAGCGTATACAAAATTCAAATAAATACTACAAATGCGAAAGTAACTAAGCTGTCTGTATATCTGTTACGTTTTTAGGCCTATCACGCTGAACCAATTCTAATAAATTTCGGTATAGAGATAGATGGGATCTTGGATAAGGATATAGGCTACTTTTTGTCGCAAAAATTAAACTCGAAGGGGGTAAAATGGGGGATGAAACTTTGTAAGGGACTAACATGACAGCCCAGGTTTAGTTTAACCCCTCCCTGTGTTTCTGTCTAACTAGTGTCATAAGAAAGGGACGCAGATAGAGATAAACTAAACTTGGCCTGTCATGTTAGGGCCACTGCTGAGTTTTTAGGACAGAAGAAGTTGCGGGCAACGGAGAATGAGACGGGGAGATAGTTGCATATCCAGAATGGCCATTAGACTACTTTTTATCCTGAAAAGATATATTCTCGCCGGATAGCGACAAACAAATTGTTTTTATATTAGAGATTGTACAATAGCTAGTTGTAATATAATCCCACAGTAGGTTTTTCCAAGCGAAACTAACCCTACCTAAAAAACTGAGAACTCTTTTGATTGTGACATCGGTTGGAGACATTAATTACGTTCTAAATACAAAACCGGCTGAACGTAGCAAGTTATATAATTATTTGGGGCTATCTATGTATAATTGACACTAATTCAAACAATTTGGGTTGGCACTTCACCGGTTTTTGACCGATAGTTTCCAGTTTTGAGCCACCACAAGCTTTAGATGGTAATACTCGTATCATAAGTAGGTACTCGAAAAGAAAAAAGCTTCAAAATGCAAAAATAAGTGGTCATAATACTGTAAAACGTAAAATAAACGTTAAACCGGTTTTCTTTTAACCTAATCTAACAGAAAAATATTTCTCTAGTAGGCCACTTGATAAATGTTTTTTGCTTTTCACAGTTATACTTTTTTTAAGAGATTATATCGGCGTGTGGTATCAGTAAAACAAGGTCTTTCAGTGTAATTTAGTTTAATGAAAATAGTTCACACAAACATATTTACACACGTTTTCTTGTATTCAGAAAAACATGTCATACTCGTACGTCATATGCGTCACAAAAGAAAAGCGTTATCTAATTATCTAAAGAAGGCGTGAGAGGGGAGGAGAAATTATCTATTTCTTCTAGTGGATAGCGCGCGGGCGCACGAATTTGGCGGGATGGCGGGCACGGCGAGAGCGAACTATGACACTCTAAGAATGCCACTGCTCTTCGTATCTGTCATTAGTAACTCAATGCGTCTCTCTCCTACTCGGCTAGTTAGAAAGAGATGTACTGAGTTACGTAGCGAGTTAACGCCTATCAAGAAGATTTAGCTATAAGGTTTTTTTTAGAGAATTATGGACCTAGCCTCAAAAACCGTTCTCCGTACAAACTTCGATATCGTTTTCTTTCCACCTTGTGAACCTTAACCTATAGTAATGATTTTTTGTATGTTGTTATACTTTAGAACTAGGTTTGTATGTTTTTTTTTCGTAGATTTGTCAATATTTACATAAGAGTTTCATACAAAACAAAACACATCACCCATATATTTTCCATCAAATTATACTTAAAACAATATCCATCGTCTAGCGTGGTGTTAATTATAGCTCAGGATATGGTGTGTATAAAATACAATACATTAAACTTTCTACATTAAATTGGTTTTGAGCCTGACATTGCAGACTTCTCCCTGTAGAGTACAAGCCGTTGACCTTGCTCGTTTGCGACCTCTTTGAACCAAACTATGTACATGTAAAAATACCTTTAAAAACGATAACAAGAGCTCTTTATCAAACTGTTTAATTTGTGATTATTAGCATGAGAAAATTGTTGCGTAATTTTATATGTTTAAAAATAAAACTTGCCCGTTTCGCAGTTCGCGTTTCAGATAACCAAGCTGCGTGATGTCATCTTGTCTTTTACAAACATCTGAGGGATTTGTTGTAATTCAATGGATGGAGGGTAAATATCGCCTATGATGTTAAAAACGTCACAGTACAACGTTATTGTTAAAGTTAAGAAGGTAAAAAAAGGTACATATGTCCGACTTCCGAAATTCTAGCGCTGAAATATATAAAATGTAGAGGAAGATTTTTGAAATTTTAAATTATGGAGCTTTAACTGGTAAGTATTATCCTATCGTGGAGAGACAAAACAATATGTTTTAATAAAAAGGAGACTTCAAAGACTAGTAAAGATGTAACTATTTCTACTTTAGTCTAAGAAGCTTACGAAAAGAACATGGACTGGTAGAAAATGCCTTAAGGCCTTAAGTGCACCTTTTGTACATTTAAATCTATTTTTTCTATAAAAAATAAAAATAAATAAATCCCCTCAAATTTAATTTATCAGTGTTATCTAACATGCGAAGTTTCATTTATCTCTATTTTTCTTTCTTATACTGTACCTACTATAGTAAGAAAGAATTTCAGAAAGAGATAAATAAAACTTAGGGCGGTCATGTCAGGGTAGGTAAAACTAATTAATTGAATTGCAAACGTTAAGTGGCAGTGGGCGGTGCACATTGCTCTTAGAACCGATGGCCGATGGGGCGGAAAGGTTCTCGAGTGGAGACCACTTACCGGAAGACGAAATGTTGGTATGCCTCCCACAAGGTGGACCGACGATCTAGTGAGGATCGCTGGAAACCGGTGGATGCGAGCAGCACAAGATCGACCGTCGTGGAGATCCTTGGGGAAGGCCTATGCCCAGCAGTGGGCGTCTTCCGGCTGATATGATGATGATGATGAGGCAGTATTGCAGTATCTCCATCGTCCATAAAGGTTTTGGTTAATTTGTCTAGTCTGGTTTTTCAAAACCAGTACTAATTTAGATAAAAGACAAAAATGGAGTAAATGCATGTTTAATGAACCAGTCTGATTGACATGGTATTGACTGAATGTTATCGTCGCACGTTAAATAACAAGTAAAAAAAAATTTTTTTTTGTAAATTGCGCATTGTTTGTTAGTATTTAAGTGCATTTCGTAATAATCACTTATTATTATACAAAGTGTGTACGAAGTGTGTGAAGTGTTGATTGGCACATAAACGGAAATATCCAGCATAAAAAAGCAAGAAGTATTAATAGGTAGGTATTAAGACTGCTGTCACAAGGTTCTTAAGCTATATAGCTGAGTTGGTAGTATTAACAAAACATCAATACATAGAAAGTAGTTCTTATCTTAAAAAAGCTTGTTATAAATCCACTGCTACTAAGGGATAGTTTTTTATAGTTGGTCACTGTAAAAAATAGCAACTCCCACCCGCAAAGCTTCCATAAAATAGCCCTTTGGAAGGTGGCGCTTTTTTATACAATATGTATACGCTTATACGCTTTTTTTGCGGGTGGTAGGACCTTGTGCAAGGTACGTCCGGATCATTACCAACATCTTGCTCACTAATCCTGCCGCTAAGCAGCAGTGCTTGCGCTGTTGTGTTCCAGCGTGGAGAGCCGGTGCAATTACTGGCACAAGAGGTATTCCTTCTTAGCCCTCTAGGTTGGCAACGCATCTGCAATTTCCTTGATATTGCGGGTGTTTATGGGTGGTGGTGATCACTTACCATCAGGCGACCTACTTGCTCGTTTGCCTTCCTATGTTGTATAAAAAAACGTGTATCTGTACAATATTATGTAATATGTGGGACAAATTAGTGAGTCATAGAGAAAAAACCAAACATGGCATGATTTTATTGTTTTTAAATTGAAGATAACTGGTGAGTTACACCAAGATAAGTTGGGCAAAGTGCTGTAAATGGCCATTATGAACTGATAAGCTGTTTGAAAAGCGGATCTTCTTAATTTTCGACCTAAAATAAAGTAATGGTGACGAATACATTAAAAAGGAATGATATTACATCGAGGATAATTATAAAGGGACTATGGATAATATATATTACCTAAATGATTATTAGATTCAGGCGTTACTTGACGTAAGTCTATATTACTCCATTATTTATTAAGTGATCCGTTTACTTCAAAAATTAATTTCTGTTATTGGTGTTGATGAAGAATGTGCTGTTAATGGACCATTAATTGATTCTTGAGTACTCGGGCGCCTTATTAACTCGTCACTAATAACATTATCTTGGCTGTACAGTCAGCCTCAGATGTAACTTAACACTTAAGAACCTTGTCGTAGTAACGAATACAATGACAATTGCTCGAATTTGTCACATCACTGACAGCGACAAGGTACTAAAACGTTCAGCTACTTCTGAGGCTGATCGTACTAAGGGTGTATCTTTCGTAGCCCTTTGTCAAAATTGTAAGTGCGAGTAAGTCGTATAGGAAAATAACTTTTTTTAAAGTATTAAGTTACCCCTACAATTTTGCTTTGTACTCCAATTTAGTAGATATGTAACAAAGCAAAATGGTAGGATTCCGTACCAACATGTTAAATAGGAACCTTAACGGTGCGATTGCTTCCCTTTGTAATGTCTGTTTGTCACAACGCTGCAGCGGTGTTTTTAGTAATTATTTACTAATTCTATTAGAAAGTAATTGTTTTAAATATGGCCTACGCAATCTTAGTGTTAATTAATTTGTATTTTTTTATCGCAAACTGGGTTAAAAGGTGGTCAAAATTAAGAAGTGTGGTGAACATTTTAAAATTAGAAAGTCATAAAATCGTTCACAAACAAAGCCTTGCAGTTCGTTTTTTTATGTTTAACGTGTTATTTTGGAAAATATGTTGTGTAGATTACTTGCAAGTACAGAGTAGAAGTACAGAGCCAATAGGTATATGACCCAGACTCACACTTGGCCAGTTTTTAAATGTTAGCTACCTAGAACTTAATAACAACGCCTTGAAACTCTCGAGAAAAAGTATAAAGTATTATGCTATCAAGTTACACAAAACCAGCAACGTGAAATATTTTAAACCAACCTAGAAACATAGTTAAAAAAGTCATCCGCATACCTATTTGATTAAAAGACCGTTTTGTCAGACGCAATATTTAAAAAAGAACTCCATTGACGAGAGGGCTCGGATCGGTCCGACTCACATTCCGCGCCGAGATATGAAACAAACACCCGACCGATACAACTGAGTCATCTGTCGTCACAAGCCGAGTAGCGTGCTCACGGCCACCAGTTCGATCCCAGTTCGCGTGCACCGGCGACCGAGCGCGGTCTGACTTATCGCCTCCTCGTCGATACGAGCTACAACTGATAACAACACCGCATTCGGCAATTCAATTTCACTCTAATCGCTCACGACCAGGACCACGTTCCATTTCCAAATTTGAATTTCGAATTCGTGCCTTCACTAGTGTCGGGAGTTTTTCGCATTATACTTTTAAATAGTGACGGATGAGTGAGTTTTCGTTGTCCAAGTTTCTGTGGGAGCGCGAGCGGGAAGGCGCCATGGAGAGCTGTTACAAGCTATACACCTGGGTCAACCACACGTTGCTGATGCTGCTTCTGCAAATCTTCTGGAAGATGAGCCAGATATCAGACTTTTTTAAGCAAAAGTAAGTTTCATTTTATTCGCGGAACTGATACTTTGCTGAATTCTTTTATCTTTATCATTTGGATGACGGATTGCTTCGTTCCGAATTTCAGTTATTTCTTAATGTTTTAGTAACACAATTTTAATCTCAAAGTCCATTTATATTTTGCCTTGCTACTATTTTTTCTGATTCTTTAAAACATAACCCGTTTTCCTCGTTTGATGTATTAAAATAAAATTATAAAAATGCTCATACTTGTAAAAAAACTACCCTCTATTTATAAAAACCCAATTGATTTCTGATTTATCCAAATGTAATATTATTTTACTTTTATTTTTAATGATAAATAAAAACATTCTGATGTCATCACTATTATAAATCACTGAACGATACGCACATAAAGTAGTATACTTCAGTAACTTGTATGTAATCTGTGCTCGTAGGTATTCTTAAAAAAGTTGCACTTTTTTAAATCGTTCTTTTTAGGGAGAAACTCACGCGTCATTCATCTAAGGACAGTAAATTATGCGGTTCTGCGATCATAGTTCAGACTTGGTTTGGCGATGCTCAACTTTTTAAGTGTAACCCCTTTTCCTTTGCATATTTATGAACATATAAACAGTGGTTAGTAAATGAAATTCTTTAATTGTCTTGTACAATCTATTATTGTTATTTTACCAGCCAGTACCACACAACAGCCACAAAATTAACAACCCTATATGAAGCATAAACTTGAAATTCGGCTTATATATGTCTCTACTCTCTCAGATGTTCGTTGAATAGAGTTTTTCAGATTTTGTACAAAGAAATTGAAATTTGTTTGTAAGGGAATTGCAAGCCGTCACCGAGAGGGGAGAGCGAAAGTGATTAAAATAGCTGTCCTTAATTACCAAGTAAATCTTGTTATTAAAAGAAGCTAAGAATAGTTAAGCATAAATCAATTTCGAAATGCTTACCATTCTTCTATTAACAATCACTATTAGATCGTTTGTTATTATCCGACCACAATACGAAGCCATTTGAAATGTATTAGGCTGTGTACAAATCTAATCATTTTGCAAATTGGTCGCCTAGGTCTTATGCAATGGAACTCAACTGGCGTTACCGACGTCTATGTAATTAGTACTCTTAAAGAACGTAGGCATCTAATTAGACTCTAATAAGACATGGCGTATTTACCATTATGTTGGTTTTGTTGATTGGTCGATTTTTCTAATCTTTTGGCCCTAAAGTTTGATTTGTTTGTTTCGCGCATCAAAGATCTTTTATTAATTTCGTCGAGCGAACTGGTTTGGGTGGGTGATACTGCGAGACAACAGATACGATACCTATTACCAATCTTAATTTAGGTAGGCAGGCAGTCTTATGCGGATGTTTGTAAATATTTTTTTTGTTGTCGCTTCAATCTATTGTCAAGAAGACAATAATTTCTCAATCTGGGACGGGGTGATTTAAAATTATTCCGACTTGCATTGGCAATTCCTAGCTTCAAACAGTGCTAAATATTTAAATGTGAAAAATAACACTCGGATACGGGATCGTTCCGCTTTTAAGATTAGCGCATATCGATATCGATAGACCGTCACGATGGTGAACTAAATTCTTTTGAACTTTGCTTATTTATAACTATTGCTTCTTGAATTTGTGTATTGCACATGGATGTGCCATATACAAATTGGTTGAACCCACTTTGTATCGACTTGAATACAATCAGCCTATCTTGAGCCTGCTGATAATCTAACCAAAACTATCACTATTATGCACCACAGACCAGACTAGATTACCCCTCCAGCTGAACTAACCACAGTCATTAAATGAGAGATAATATTCTTCTAGGGTGCCTATTTGCCCCCCAAGCTATGACAATGCCACGCAACAGACCAAAGAACGTACTCGTAGACCAACATTAATGTCATTTTTCTCTAGGGTTGGATTTCCTAACACAGTGTCAGCGCTCTGTCTCAGTGTACGGATTCCACGCTTACAATAAATGTTAACTTCTCAATGACTATTGCAAAATGGGAGCAAAGACAGCGCCTCTTGCGGCGCGTATTTGCAACGAAATGTTTCCATACAATTTAGAAGTTAACGCTAACGCGTCCGAGACGTTTTTTTTACAGAGAACTTACACTAGGGCTCTGAGGCTTGATTATGGTTATCATTGCCTCGTCTTTTGTTGCTCGTCATGCTTCAATAAGACAATAGGACTGTAGAAAAATACCAAAAGGATCACTTTTAAGTGTTTTAAGCTCAATAAACTAATAATTCATGATGTTTTATGGGTGCAATTAGGTTAATCACTAGAGATTAGATAAACTGCTGTCGTAGAGTTTACCGCTATCCTCCAGATAACTATGGACTTTGTATGTTTTATATGTATTTTTATTTGTTCTGTGACGTTTGTTTCTATGATTTCAGTTGCAATAAAAAACAGTCTTCTTCCTTTACTATACGGCCTTTAGTGAACATCTGTATAATCGCACAGACCAATAACAAATAATCTAAACTATGGCAAGATTATCTCATAATATACGTGTTCCTTATTATGATACATTCAATTAAAGCCACGTTTCGATACTGCAACATTGTTTCTTCCTTCCAAATCATAAACAGCTATTAATTCTCAGGACTGGGTTACTAATGGGTATTATTTAATAACTTCTGTGAGAATGTTTACAACTCAAACAAAGCGCCTGGCTAAATCTTTTATTTAACAACGACCAACATACGTTTGCACCTGAAATGTATTACAGGTCTTTATAGCTAGGTGCAAAACTATAATGGCCGTTCTCCACGAGCTAACTAGCAACGATTTTGTACTGAAGGTCTCCGCGTCTAAATTCGCAAGGTTCAAACAACAGTCGACGATGTTTATGAACTATTCGTCAACATTACACTATTACAAAATGATGTAAATTTACCATAAGTTAAAAAAAAAACTAAAGATGCGTTATTTCCTGTTAAGTAAATCACTTGTCAACCTTTAAAATAAACCGTTATAATTAACAGAATCCAAATCACGCGCCTTTAAAAGCGGTTTCTAGCAATTCTGTAGCTGGTTTCCTTCCGTATCGAGTACTTCCGTCTTGTTTGTACAAAGTTTGTTTTGATATAATCGCAAAACATTGCCATTCAATTACGATATTGATGAATTGCTTCATAGATAGTTCTAGAATCGGTGTTTTTCAGACGTGATTTTGCGGAGGTGCTTATCAACAAATTGGAACAAATTACCTTGCCTTTGTTTGTTTGTTCTAATTTGTTATTAGGCAAGTGTTTTGTGTTCACGTTGGACCTTAACCGCGTGTCCCAATAAAACGTGTTGCATGCTACTACCTCATACTGACCTTCATATCAAACTGCGAGCAATATTGAACCCAATGTCAAAGTCGAAACATAACAAATGTGTTGCGCAAATAGTTGGCAGAAGATACGAATTTTAATAACGAAAATGCAGTTAGGTGACGGAATTTGTTGCGTGGAAACATTTTAAGACTAACATAACTCTTTGGAATGGAAATTAAGCGCAGTAAGTACACGGGTTCTTAATTCACTGTAAATGTACCCGGCTTGTACTTGTATGTGAACATGACATCTATAATATTTAGGTACCAAAGGAACACAGTTGTGAAATATATGACACACGCTAGGCACCTATCACATCAACAGCAAAAATAATCAGTTTTAAGTAGGTCTTTAAAGTATCTAGTAGGTAGTCGCAGACTTTATATTATGTAGTTATATTATTTCGTTGAATTTAAGACTAAAGTCACGAACACGACATAATAGCGTTTACAAAACAAATATCTTATACGGATTCTTCATCTCAGCCGACAGACTCAGCGTAGATATTAGATAAAGATAAGAAATAAACAGATATGACATTGTAACGTGCTCGGCAAGAATTACTATTTTCGATCGTGACTACATTATAAAATACCTGATTCATTGATTTGCATTGATCGCAATCAGTCGCAAATAAAAACAATACAAAATAATGTTCATTACAAGAACATAATGGAGAAATTTTGTTTCGAAATTATGTTTTGGCATTGGGTGCCAGTGTCAGTATGTGCTGGGCTCGATGCCTCACGCTGTTATTTAAAAAGGACCCTAAGGATTCCAGCTACAAAATGAAAATAAAAATCATAATATATCTCCTCATAGTGGGCCAAGAGTGTTAAATTTTTTTTTAATAGTCTCACTCGTAGACTATGTTGCATTCCGAAGTTTGGTGGAGAAAGTAGCAATAAATATCACGGCCATTCTCTTGATCATCATACAATGTCATTGAAATTTCAAAATCACTGCATACTAATTTATTAGTAACAGAGTGCCAATTTTGCTAATAATAATATCATACTTGTCACAAAATCGACCAGTCCCACGTGCAAATTTATTTTGTTTACAACACGTTATGCAATAAACTGCAACACTGCATATTGATTGAAGCGAGAACATAACAATATATAATTTAAAGTTATATAATTTTATGTATGTTAGTCTGTAAGGTATTTGTCTATGGGCCTTTGTAGCCTGAGAATAAATGATTTTATTATTATTATTATAACATAATCCTACCAGTCTTATAAATGCGAAAAACATAGAATTCTTTTTCTCCCATAAAATGCATAGAAAATAATATAATGCGGGCGAAACCGCGATAATAACTCGTGCCAGTATAATTAGAATAGGAATGTTTATTATGATAACATTGATAAAGTATAGTCGACCAAGAAATTGCTTGACCACTTTTCGACCGTATTACAAAGTATAAGGTTCAAAAGTGGTCAAGCAATTACTTGGTCGACTATACAAACTAAACTACCGTAAAGAATATTCGGGTGTATTAAGAACACCGCAATTGATATTGAGTAAGTTACAGAGCGATACAGTTTCTTTATGGTCCATTGCACTATTACCTATCATTCGAACCTTTTGCCTTTGCATTCTTATGTATCTCGAGCGTGAGTAATTTACTACTTAGATATGCCCGAGCGTCTAGTGTAAGTTTTTGCTACAATAAATGCTTTCCTTCTCAATAACTATGAAAGGAAATACAGCGCCTCTTGCGGCGCGTATTTGCAACAAAATGTTTCCATAGTGACTTTGAGTTTAACGCTAACGCGTTCGAAACGTTGCAGGTTTTTGTTGCAGAAAACTAACACTAAGGACCTGCAGGTCACACGGGGCGAGTGAATACATGCGTGTAGTAATACATTGACTAATTCAGCTATCGCTGACAGGTTTGAAACCATAGTAACCCTGCAGTGTAACGTAAGTAGCGTCTCCTACTGGCTTGTGACGTGCCTTGCTAGGCGGCACTTTTTTCCTGGTACGTGAGGAAATAAGCGATTTAACGTTGGTAAGGTTTTCCCTTATAATGTAGAGTCAGTATGCGAGTGGTAATACAAATTCAAATAAAAAAGAAAACTACTAGGTTCTTTTTAACTGTAGTAGGGGAACAAATGAAAGGCCTCTGTCGTAGCCGCTATGCGCCAGACAATACATTTGCTTTTACCTTGGTTTATAAAGAAAACGATTGCTCTTATTAGCATTCAATACTGGCAGGTTCGGGATTATTTAGGATAATTACAATAATCTGTATTCAGAAAAAGCGTCTTCCGGGTATATAAATAAGGAAATTTTCGTAAAAGTAAACAGGAAAATTATATTCGGAATTCACTTAGCATTCAAGCACCAATCTGGTAAAGGGTCTACCCGATTATAATTAAACCTGGAATACTGACAGAATAATAGAAATGGGAAATAAATAAGACTGTATCAAGTGCGAGTCAGATGCGGCGAGACTAGGGCGCCGAGGGTTTCGAACCATCACACATTATTTGAGATGTGTAATTGTTCCGAAAAAGAGTTATAAACTATCACACATGTCTTATACACTGGCCAATTTCTTCCGACTGCCAATACAAACCCAATTGTTTTTTTTCTAATCTAGAATTATTAAAACAACTTTTTTTCAAATCTTTTGTTTTCTTATGTGGGCTTACACTGTTCCGTTTTTTTTTCAAATTTTGTATAAAACTCTAAAAGAGGTAAATAAATAAAAGCAGTGGTTGTTAGGTTATTACACTTATCTATTGCATAGATCTTCCTGCAGTAGTATCACAAAATAATTAAGGCAAAAGTGACAATCTTCTTCTTTATTTTTACATAGTATATTAAACAAAGTCGGTATGTGGCTCTGTCTGTTACTCCTTCTAAACCACGCAACGGATTTTGATAGATACGGTTTTAACTGTCATTTGTTTTTTTAAGGAATGTTTTTATGTAAGTACCTACATACATCGTGTATACCTAATGTCACCATACGTCCCGGTTTGGGCGGGACAGTCCCGGTTTCAGGCAGGCTGTCCCGGTGTCCCCAGCGAAGCCAACATAGTCCCGGTTTTGCAAGCAGACCCAACTATAGTTTAAAATTTATTTTTCCACTCAAAATGCGTGGCCTGACACGCCGATACTGGGGGCTTAGTTAGTAAGTCATGCCAACTGAAATATTTTGTGTTTAGAGCGTTGATTACTTTTTGTTATTCCATCTTCTAAAATAAAATACTTGTAAGACACTAAAAACTCTTTTTATTATATATTTCCGCAGATGTGTCCCGGTCTGACAAAATAAATAAATGGTCACGTTATGTATACCCGTGTGAAATTGGAAAGGGTCAACAGTATAAAATAAACGCTTTTTTTCTATTAATTTAAACTAAGACCTATTTACAGTCTGGTTGACGCACGCCACGTATATTTTACAGACCACTTAATGTAAGTTTTCTGTCTCAAAAACGTTTAGATCGCGATAGCGTTAACTTCTAATGCTATGAAAAGATTTTGTTGCCAATACGCGCCACAAGAGGCGCTGTAATTTACTTCCATAGTATAATCACAGAATAAATAAAAGTTCTAACGTACAGAAACTTCTCTTTTCAACCACCATTAAACGAATTCCAACTTTATGATCAGGCACAATAATTTCGTATTACTTCATAAACATTCGCCAGGCGGCATGCGTCAAAAGGAAGGCGCCCCCCGCGCTTGCCTTCCACCCGCAATGCCTTGGCGCACCGCGCGATACAGCAGAGTGAGTGGGCGCGCGCGCGACAAGCCGGCATCCTACTGCGATTAACCTATGCCATAGGCAATGCAGCGAGCGCACCTACAGTGCGGAGTGGAACCCCCCTGGTATAATAATGAAGAAATTAACGCTTACGCGTTTGAGGCGTTTAGTGTAATAAAAACTTACAATAGACGCCTGATTCTGAAATTAAAGATTTTTTATACGGAAGCGAATAATGTCTGTTACAAAAGTAGAGCCAACTTGTCTACATTAATACAAGGCCGAACTTTCACCTATTCAAATGACCATTTACATACACTCTAGGAAACTGTCAACTGAATTATACATATAAAAAGGTCCCCATAGAGTTGAGTTGATAAATTAACAACGAAGTAATTTAAAGGACTCCATTAGGCTACTCTGTACAGTACGATTAATGGATTACTTTAAAGTTAGCCACTCTGCATTAATTGACAAAGATCGTTGTTTATTAACATTGCATCTTGGCCCAGTACTACGATACTTGCACTTGAGTACTTGACCTTCTATCAAAAGGCAACAATGTATTTCTTACTATGAAATTTCCAATGACAGCCAAAGTCAATTCTTAAAATATTTGTAGGTACTGTACCGATTAAGTTCATAACATAGCTATGAAAGAAGAAATATTAATTAAGTATACTCGTAAAATGGGGGAAATATCATTATGTTTTTGTTCCGATTATTGGATGCGGAATCATATTGCTGATGCTGTTCTCTAAAAGGCAATAATGCTATAAATACAATTCGCGTGTGACTCAAACGCATCTCCGAAGGTCCCGCGTAGATAACTTTATGGATGAAATAAAGATGATAGCGGAACATTCCCGTTTAATTGTCTTTGTCTAGACCAAACACGTGAAGGAAATTACTCAGATAATGGCAGATTGGATTTAAATAAATTAAATACGTATGAGTGTTCACTTTTCGTCATGTGCGCGTTTTCAGAATAAATTGTGACTAAACAAGAAATTTTGCTTCAATATGCTTAAGGTAACTTGTTTCAGTTTGTTGTTCTTCAACCGACTACTTGAGCTAACAGAACTTTGGACATGTTGTTACATTTATGCAAATTTCGGTATTAAAAATGTTTTTTTCTCATCCAACATTTCCTGATCCCAGGCTACGATATATTTGTATTATAATTACTAAGGTCCCACAGCGTACCAGTATAAAATTTTGATGAATATTTATCTTCTCCAAGGATGTTTCGCATTATTATTATGTAATTGATAAAGTTATCAAACAACTTTCATATCTATCCTAATCTTACTGCGAATAATCGATATCTCAAGTGGTTTCATGTAAGATTAATCTGTCGACAGCTTTTGTTTTGGGATTTAAAAACTTCCTGCGTATGATTAATGGGCAATACTCGTAATTCAATCTGTTGCGTGGGCGCAGCACTAACATCATAATATTCATAATTTAAACTTCCTCTTCATTCTGTACCCACAGGAATTTGGATGTTCAGTAGTTTGAATTTTCGTTTTTCATTATTTTAAAGCATAATTGTTAACCTCCAAAGCAACTCAAAGAGGGCTGTTATAAGTTTCAATTTAGGCCTAAATTCGTCTGTCCATCTGTCTGTCTATGTCCTTTGAACTCTGAATCCAATGGAAAAATGGTTCTCAGTATTTTTTGCTAAAAAACGGGTAGCTGGTTTTGATATATTTAACTTTTAAAATATGTCGATGATTTAAGTTTTTACTTTGTGTAGTTATTAACTTGCATCACGAATCTCTCAAGGAAAACCAACCTAGTGAGTCATTAAAAACTACAAACACCTAGGCGACCAACTATATTATGCTCATCAGGACAGATGCAAAATGCACGGACAAAACCAATTTTCCCAGAAATGAAAAACTTGAAAAAGTAGGTATTTTATTCTATTTAATAACTGCGGCTGCTCAAATTTTTTCTCCCGATATGGTAAAATAATCCTTATATACAAAACTTAGTCGTCTGGCATAACAGAACAGATCAATTTAACTAATTTTTAAGGACAGCTTACGTTTGATCAAAATATTAAAATAAAAAAAGATAGTGGAGTCGTGCAATTAAAATCTTTAAGGTTAAGGTTTGACGTAAAAATTACAGTCTGATGAAAGGTGGAAAAGCCTAGAGCTTTTGAGGTAAAAGAACCATAGTACATTTTAACTAAGCTACTATAGTATAAATACCTAAACATGTTTATTGAACGTCTCTTTGTTATTTTCCCACTCAAATCATTTGGTGACGTCAGGGCTATTTCAAGATGTACTAACTGCCGACTACAGTATTATGAGTGGGTGTAAATAAGTGTAATAAACGTTGTTAATAACTAAGATACAAAGAAAATGTGCCAAATGGGACGCTATTGCATTCCAAATTCTATTATAAAATTAGAAGAATAAGTCATTGATTATTTATTTAAAAAAAAAATTAAACAGGTATAACTTGAATTTATCTTGGGTAATTTTTTATACCAATTAACCTAGCCCGATTTAAGCATGAAGCTGTTTGTTTATGCTACGCAACATACAAGATACAGAGCGTCGCGAAAATATTTGTTACACGTTAGAGTTAACTTCTCAATTACTATGGAAGCAGAGACAGCGCCTCTCGCGGCGCGTATTTGCAATAAAATTTTTCCATACAATTTAGAATTTAACGCTAACGCGTTCGTGACGTTTTTTTTTTACAAATAACTTGCACTAAGGGCTCTGAATACAAACACTGATTCTCATCATCCAAATGTCTATCCGTCGCGGCAATCAAAGTCGTATCCCTGTAGTCAGAGTCACAAAACTTAAGTGTCTCTAAGAAGTAGCCGGTTTTAACCGGTTTTTTCATACAAAGTAAAATCGGTTTTGCATTCCCTGACTGGATCACTACTGCCCCCGTGTGAAATCAGCATTAAGGCTTAGTTTTGCCATTCATAGAGGAAATAGCGCCAGAGTTCTGAGGCCCATGCCATGCGGTGATGGGGCGCGGCACCTAGTTAAACGAGGTGTTGCTTTTGTAAATATTGTTTAATAATTTTTATTCTTAACCTCTTCATATTCGTAATTGGATCTCTAGACATCGACTTTTAAGGAAATAGTTTAACTATTGCACCAGTAAGAGACATGTTACCTACGTTATTAATTGCTATTTGATTACACACCAACGATTATTAAATCAGTTTTTTTTTGGTATGACTGAGTCACAATTTTAGGTGCTAAATTGAGTCAACATACGGCTCAAAAGCTGTGGGTTCAATCAAGCCGGAAACCCGGACGGGTCGAAAGCTTTGAGTCGAAGGTCACCAGCAGGACCCCAATTGTTGGTTTTTTGAGATTTGTCTCACTTTCGAGATACAGATTAAAAAACACTGAGTTCAAAGGATGTGCCAATTGTTTCCTTTTTTCGCCGTACACTAGGACACAGTAGGACACTACTCAGCTAAACTAAACAAAACACTCTTTATTGGACTTTTTATGTGATTACGCATCGTGAGCTGAATGTGGGGGGTTACGGGTGACGCTTTTATCACAAAAAAATATCAAAATATTTTACAAGAAAGTCATTAATAATAATTATAAATTTCTACAATGTAAATGTAAGTGCCTGATAAAAATATCTTATCAATCATATATTGATATCAGTAATACTGGTATCATTAATAAGAATTTTCAATATCAACCTTAAATTTAATTCTTAGGCGCGAAACACTTCACATTATAATCTGATTATAATATATTATTGTAAATCTATAAGATCTACGAACTGAGTACTTAATTTTCTTTCAAGTGTTCCTCGGAGATAACCACAAAAAAGTTGTTTTGTCATGACAATACATGTTAAGTCTGGCATGTTGCATAGTGAAAGACTAGAACATAATTTCGTCTAAGTCATTATTATTCTTGTGTTGTTTCCACACAATTCGTTTTTGGAGCAATTTGTCTGCTTCAACATAGATACTCGTAGAGCTGTTAACTCGAAATAAACGAAGTCTATTTTCAATTATAAAGTAACTGAAGGAATTAGTTGGTTTATTGAATATGGAAAATTTTCGAATATCGGCGGAACACAGTCTGTAGCAAAAACTGAATATTCGAAGGCGTCTAAAAGATTCACATAAGTAGAAATGTTTCTTTTCTGAAAATGCGTTAGGTTGATCTTTTGACTTCATCAAATATGGAGATGGTATGTCTGTTGTTAACCAAGTTGTATACGCAGGGAGGGGGGTCGTCACTCGCATTTTTGGCTGAATTTTGACCCCCGCGACATCTCAGTGACGCTCTTATCGAATTTAACAAGCAATTTATTTTATTTCATTATCAGTTTTAAAGATAGATGCGGTACAGGTGGATAATCAAAATTTACAATTCTTCCATCTGTATGGACGTCTGAGACTTTTCCATACTTCAAGATGGCAGTTAATACTAAGGGGCAAATAGTCTTTTCACGTATCAATCGGTCGCCCCATTATTTCTGTATCAAATTCACTTAAAATGTGGAATGTCACATAACGTTTGTTTAAAACCCTACTTTTCCTAACGTGACCCTTAGATGGCACTATATGACACCCTGTGATGACACCCTGTGCACTCTCCTAATTTGCATCATTAAATTTATGGACGTCATAAATCTCTTGACAACAGAGTGGTGTGGAGTTCTATTTCTATTGTGTAGCTACCTTTGACGTAATTGTAAAGCTTTTCACACAAAAACGTGTCAAATATTTTAAACTAGCTGTTGCCGTCGACTTCGTCCGCGAAGAATTTAAAGCTATACCATGGGAATTGGGAACTATGCATTTTTCGGAATAAAAAGTATCTTATATGCTAACCCGTTCAGCTGTTTTAGCGTTTAGAAGTAACAAAAAAGTAACACACAAACTCTCAGCCTTATAAATAATATTATATTAGTATGATCGTAACTTTTGTTGTACAAACCGTTGCTGTCAAATGGCTACAATAATTAGGATTAAGTATACAATTTAACTGTAACATAAATAGGTTTCTGTTTATGAAAAGAATTGGTTTCTATCGCACGTCCGTCAGGTGTAAAGAAATAAGTTTAGGTATAGGTAAATACAATACAGCCGCGTTTGTATGTAGTGAGTGGCATACATTTTTTCAACGTGATAAATAAGTTGCGCACCTGTTGTTTTTGTTTGTTTGATATCATTAAGTATATTGTTATTTGTAAGATTAGAATTCGTCACAAGACTTTGTACGAAAAGTTAAAATTTTATTTACCATTTGATTTCCACGAGGGAAAACTTTTTGACGTAAAATTTTAGACAATAGAAAACCTTTATTTTACAAGTATTTAACTTACCTGCTAACCTCTTAAAATGTCTGATTCTGCCACCGCTTTGGGTTTTGCCGCAAAAAACATTTTTTGAACATTGCAGATTTTTAAGATTCGTAAAACTTATTTAAAGAATATTAAAATTTATTTGAGAAATGGTAGAGACAGCCACATTTTAATCAGTTCCTGTTTGCAATATGAATGAGCAGGCTCAATTGAAGACTGGGGTTGTACCACACAGTCAGAATACTGACGTGAAGTAGAGCTTGCTACTATTTCGTACGATGAGAGATCTAGAGACACATGGAAGAGGGGACCTAAAAGCCGGTATGGGATCATAAATTATCTCTAAGTTGCTGGTTTGCGTGATGATTACTTCCCATCAGGTGACCTGCATGCTCGTTTGCCACTATTTTCCATAAAAAAAAGAAAACTAGAAGAGATCTAGACGCTCTTTAAAATATCTAGGAGACTATTGAGACAGTCTGAAAAAACCTCACTTTTCAACATTACACACTCTGTTTCATTCTCTGTTCGAAAAATAAGTAAGTAATAATAGTTTTTGTAAAGTCACTCCTCATTTAAAACGTAAACAGTGAAAGCGATACCTCAGTAAAGTAAAGTCTGTCGCAATATTTAATCTGTGTCCCGAAGGTGTGCGTAGAGGAAAATTTCCAATAAGTGCTGACATAGATAATTATACTTGAGCAACTCTATTTACTGAGCTTGATAACAATTGCGGTCTATAAATACCGGTGAAACTGTAACGACTGAAATGACGCCGGCGGCGCGAAAACCTATTTCTGTCACCCTCGTGCAATAAACGCCTAGCGACACTTAGTATTAAGAAGTCTAAAATGAATAAAAGTCAGAAAGGTAATCAATAGATTCAGGAGTAACCTTGCGGAGGTCCATATCAACAAACTGGAACAAATTACCTTGCTACTCCGTGAAACCAGTGCCGGGCTCGTGCGAAATAGCTGCGTCTGTGCGACATATATATGTTCATGCAAAACCCACCCTCCTCCGCTTCCACGTGAAACAACATTTATCACACAGACTCAACTACACACCACCACCATAGTTCATTCCATGTTGCATTTTTTTAGGAAGAAACCTATAAAAATACGGACGCTAATGTGCAGTCGGGCCCATGAGAATGTTGTAGCATAGTCGGAACCTTGTCATTGGTCAATGCAATTCAATTTGTTTAATATCGTTTGAAAAGTCCTTATACGTTCAATGAACAAGAACCGATTGAGCCCTGACTCCGTCATTAAATCTTGGTCCGAAACTACTCTACCTTTTACGGCCCACAGTACTGCACTTAGGTTATGATATCCACGCCACATCCAATATTGTTCAGGCTAGCTCATCTAGTTGTATCAGATACCTACAATAATTATAAAGATTGAAAATCATTGCTTAGTGGCATTTTAATTAATGAATACACTACGTAAGGTGACGAAAGCGACCGTCGCCTGCAATCTAAAGGCAATATTAATTTACAAGCTCTTTAATTATTATGGAGCTATTACTTATCTTGCCCATTCAAGGCGTTCCCTTGAACTGAAGTTCTTTTATCACTGGTAGTAACCAATAAAGGACGTCACTTGATGCTATCTAAGGACGAATTGTCTACCCACTATACTAAAAATATCGCTGGTTGTTATTATTAAAAAGAATAACTAGGTATCTCTTAAAATATCTGCTGGAATTCAGCATCCGTTTTAAACCGTACGTGTTTGTTTGTGGAACATTCGTATTTTCACGTCGGTAATAGGTATTGTATTTTAGCACCAGCTTCAACGATTGTAAAACTCATTGGCTACGATATGTACCTATAATAATATCCCAGACATATGAAATAAGCTGCACGCCTTCAAATTGTGTACAGATAATTTGACCACAATGGTCCATGTTTTCCTTGACATCTACAAAGGACTCCAGAAATATCGCGTGGAAAATGTAATGTACTAAGCTTTATTATTAGGCATATGATTCGTTGAAATTGACATAACTTGTTTACAATAAGAATACGTATTAGTAATACTCAGATACAATAATCTAAACCAGAAACTGACGGCTTGTTCAAGGGTCACTGAAAACGAAGCGCTCTGGCTCGCAGCGCCAAGTCTAGTCAAAACATCTTTATTCAGATTAGTACTTATGAATGTCTTAAAATTTACCCCCGAAACTTCTGACGAGAAGATACCGGTAAGAAACTCAACGAGGTGTAATTATTTATTTGCCATGCCACAGTGTATGTAGGCCTGCAGCTCTAAAATGGCTGTCTATTATCAATTTATAATCCCTGTCTCGTTTATGTCAAAAGTTATAAATAAAAAAGAGGAACTCACATAGAGATAAACTCAGATAAACTAAACTTGGCCAGACATGTTATAATAGGGGCATTTGTTATTGAGATTAATTGGTATTGACGCCGTTCGGCACCTGTGTGTTATCTAGTGTTTTAAATAGTTACGGTTTATTTTTTTAAGGCAATGTGTTTACATGTGCACAGTCTGTGTCGAATTTCTGTCATTATAGCTTATTCATTTTCTTTATTTCAAGTAATTGCAATGATTAGTAATGATCACCCTTTGCATAAGAGTTTATTTATTACGTATGTATTACTACTGTGTTTATTTCACCTCCTGACATTTGGTGTATTGTGCATTTCCCCGACAATCGACTGCAGTTGGGCTCAAGTTGGTAAACAATGACATAACAGTTGACGCAGCTTGCTTTATCAGAAATATGAGTTTCCCTATGCGAGCGACTGCTGCATTTTCGCGAAATCCTTCACGTCTTGTATTGATAATACTTCCAAGAAATATTTATCGATTATGATTAGTCGTTTGTGCTCAATAGGTAAAATACTGATCATTATAATAATGTGCTCGTTTAAATATTAAGTGACAAATTGCAACAAATTACATTGCTACTCCGCGAAACAAACACCGCAAATTTCTCGCGGAGTCTTTCTTGATTAACTTTCCTAATTTAACGTCTGAATCTATTAATTACTAAAATATTAACAGTTTCTTTCTCTTCTTTCCAGGTCTGTAGAAGAAGCAAGGAACGAAACCGTATTCACTGTCGTGCCCCTCACGAAGGAGTCCAAATTGAGGCGACACATCAGATCGATGTCAGATGTCCAAAGCAGCACACCTTACAGAGTACCGTTTCGATCGAGGCAAGGAAGCACACACACTCTCATGTACGACTCGGACACGCGAGCTAGAAGAATCAGATCCTATAATCTTCTGAAGCAACAAGAGTCGTCAGATTCTAGTGATTATACGGCCGCGCCAAGGAAGTTGCGGAGTATAGAACACAATATCCTTAAACACACAGATTCAATGAGAATCCTATAACTGGATCTGATTAGTTTTACAACGAGGCTGTACAATCTAGTTGTCGACTAGATCGGGTCACGTCCGAGGTTGTATGTGCTGAGTATTGTGTTCTATAGGACAGTGAAAGTTACCAAGTAACGCTTGTTGCACAAATTAGTTCGGAGACGCCCGCGTGATTCGGCACGAATACATAGACTTTTGTGATTTCCTTCTTGAGACTGTGATTGAGGTAGAATTATATATGTTTAAGGTAGTTTTAGTTTACTATATGGAGAGAATAACTATTAAGTACTGAATGTGATTTAGGATTTACGATAACGATACCATTTTTATTGAATAAAAGAGATATATACACGAAACATGTTGTCATTAAGATGGACCATTTAAGAAGAATGCTATGTGCTATCACGTTTTTAATGCCTACTGTGCAATGAATTTGTTGAATAATACTAAACGGAAGATTGTATTGTATTGTATGTTTTAGAATTTCAGTTTCATTACTAACTTCGAACACTGCTTCTTTATGTTATTTTGAACTAATTATTGAATGTTTTTGGTTTACGTAGCTAACTTTGCAACAACACTGTGTAGAGCCTATCAGACATGTAGCTATGCTTGCAAGCCAAATATAATGGTATTTAGGTTGTTGTGTGAAATAATAGGGATGTCTCCTGGGTTAAAACAACAAGATTCTAATTAGTCCGTCAGTTAGATTATAGAAAAATACTCGATACGTATTTTTTTATTTGTCCATACGAATAATATTGACAAAGATACAGCACATTCAAATTCAGGAGTAGGGGTTCGTGACGTCACTCGTTCGTAAAAATATTTTCTGGCGTTCTAAAAGATGGACTAATTATTATTTTTTAGTCAACATCCCAATTAAGGTAAGCCATATTAGCATTAAGCAGGACTGATAGATAGACACTTTTATTTCATAGATAAAAATTGAGCCTAACCCCAAAATTTAATTGAAGATTACTTGGATATTTTATAATTGATGATTATAATTGTTCACTTCGAGTAATCAATTACCTTACCTTCGAGTAATAAAAACCAAGGTCGTGTTTAATCAATAATCATAAATTTGAAATCAGTGCCTTGGCTTTAATTGTTCCTGATAATTATACAAACGTTCGGGATTAAACTTTAATTAGGTACATACCTACTTATCTAATGGCTTTACCTTACGTCACGTAATTTTACTTTTTAAGACCCAATTTTAGAAAAGTCCTTAAAGATGAAATGTGAAACCAAATAATAGTAATTGAGTACAAGTCAACTCAGCCGTCAGCAATGTTCCCAAATAATTCTAGGTATATCACATCGAGCCCTTCAAGAAAAGGGTTTGCAATTCTTTTAACCCTTCCTTGCTTCTTACAATTAGGTACCTACTTCAAGAAAAGAATTTCGCTGTCAACGGAAAAGTCAAAGTAAAAAATTAAGTGAAGCACATTGTTGCCTTAAAATAGCTGAGACCCAAACTTTAACTAATTGTACTCATTGTAATTAAAAAGCAGTAAAAAGGAATAGAGCGTTTTTTTTAATTTCATGTAATAATTTATGGCAAAGCCACTAAAGTTGGGTTATTTAATTGCCATCCAGGGAAACTTTATCTATCAGTTAAAATAACTACTTACCTAAATAATATTACAGGGCAAGTCACGGTTACAAAACTAACTAATGTATATATTATGAGATGAGGAATTGGCAATTAATTAATTTTGTTTGCAAGTTTGTTTTTTTTAACAGCTAATGTTTTTGTGTAAAAGTTTTAAAAACGTTTTTAAACTACTTATTTGAAATTTTGCCTACAATATGATCTGAAAAGTCCTCACAATGTTTTTTGTCAAATGAGAAAAAATTATGTTAATTTAAAAAACGCAATTTTTATTGCTAACCATTAAATTGATTACAAAAAGATATGTATTTTATTTAATATATACCTACCTACCTAAAAATTCACATTATCGAAAATTCACATTAAAGATAAATAACCAAAGTTACGAAACTTACGAACTAACTGACCATTCGTGATCCACAGCACATTTAATTCAGTTTGTTTTACCTCTAATCTAAAAAACTATGTTAATAAAAACGACCAAGGCATTCCGGAAACACAGAATTGCCCTCCCTCTAAAGCCTCCGGATCTTATCACTTACGCCGGTATTAAGTGAGAGCGTGTGGCACTACCCCGGTCGTACCAAGCCTAGTACAATAAGGGCAATAGGCTGGTTAACCACACCTGCGAAGATCAAAGGGTGGCAAACAGAATCAGATCGAGGAACGATGCGACGAGGAGGGCTTCATAACGGTGCGAAGGAAGCAGCCCACCAGTCAGAACCTGTGTGGTAAGGCACCGACGGGACCGAGACATCTACTGCGTCCTGCTGTTCCAACGACGCAACTGTATGTGTCCCGGCTGCATTACTCTACGAAGATTGAGGAGATCGTAGAGTAGGTATATCAGAGTGAAGACCAGTTTTACCCTGAGGGTCGAGCGGTTGGAGTCCCGCCACAACGTTTTTACGTCTTTTGTAGTGCTGTGTACCGATGGATCATCTGTCGGTTTTTTATGAAGCAGGAATTCTGGCCAAAGGGAGTCGATTTCCGTCGTGTTCGCGGACGGTTGTGAAACCCCGAGAATTTTGATGTTTTGTTTTACAAATATGTACTTACCTATGTTAGTGTTAAAGGTATTTTTTTTTTCAATTTGTTAAAGATATTTTTATCATGCCTAAAATGATTGGTTTTTATTTATTTATTTAGGTATTTATAACTAGGTATGAAACGGCGATGACTATTGACTACCTCTCAATCCATATTTCTACTATGAGTAAGTATAACTAAAACGTGTGACATCATCGACATGCGTAATATTATAGGAACAGCGGCGTACCTCCCGTTGAGATCTGATCGATGAAATCTGCTCTGGGATGGTCTTTTCATGGGTGAAATACGGACTGCTGTTTTTGTGAGGCCCCTATACCGTTATGTCGCCGGCAATTGGCGTTGTTGCCAACACCAGACTGATTACGACTACGACTCTGCATTAAACTCTGCATAGAAAATTAAACCATCAACTTTGCAGGACGCCTGCGACAGAACAGACAGCAATAATGTGGCGGAGACATTTGCTACAATGATAACCTAACGATGCTAATCAAACTGCGTATTTCCTTTTACCTTATATTGTTATGTTATTAGTTTGTTCAGTTTTTATTTTACGGCACAGAATTTTTATAATTTCAAGAGAAGCCTAAATTACAAATACGTAACTAATAAAAAAATAACTCTCAAAGGTGTTCTCCGTATTTATTATAACGGCAACACTTTTTTTAAGCGAATGAAATATGCGCGCGCACTGGCTGGCGCACAATTTAATTTGGCTTCCTGTGTTCTGTCAGTCAGACAGATGTCGTTAGGCAACTGACTTGATTATTTCAGTCGTGGTTATTTAAATTTACAACACAAATATTTTCGTTTGTTTTATTTATTGTTAAGATACATCTTTTGTTTCTTGGATTCGTAGTTTAATTTTATGATCATTGTTAACGTAACTTAATTCATAAGGCGTTTGCAACTAACATAAATCTCGGTGTCTGATAGATAACAATGAAGCTATTAATTTGTTTTGTTTTTATAATCAAAGCAATAATTGACCCCGCGGACACGACGCCGACGCCAATAGTATTATGGCATGGAATGGGTATGATATCAGATCTTTTTAGATTTTTTTTACTCAGTTTTTTAATTTTAATTTTAATTAAGTAAGTATCTATTTACCTTTGCACGGAAATTTATGCTTATTTAAAACCTTAAAAATAAGATAAGCACATTACAGATTTTCCTTTGTAACTTTAATACTACATATTTATTATTCTGGGTACCTATTACATTATGTTCAGAGTCAGTAATAAGTTGTTTTTAATAGGTGACACATGTTGTACAGCATACAGCCTGGGTGTTTTCAAACTGCTCCTAGAGAAACAAATACCAGGTGTATACGTGAATTCCTTGAGAATTGGCAACAGCACAATTGAAGACCTGGAAAGTGGCTTCTTCTTGAACCCGAACAAACAAATTGACTTGGTGTGCAAACAACTTGCATCAGACCCAGGATTGCAGAATGGCTTTAACGCCATTGGATTTTCACAAGGCGGTCAGTTTGTGTGAGTTCACTTGTTTATTATATATTGTTTAGTTAAATTGCTGGACTCGGAGACACATTAAAGTTCCCTGGTACATTTTCTTTGCAATTTATTTTGTCTGAAATGAAGTTATTTCTTTTAAAACCCAAACTGCATTTAAATAATACAAACTAAGTATACCTAGTATGTTATTGTTTATTAAAAAAATACAAAACAAAGCTCCTACATAAACTAATTGGTGGCACCATAATTTACGTTAAGTGTGAAGTTTACCCAGTGGCTTTGTCTGCATATTTTATGGGTTTTTAGGGGATAAAAAGTATTCTATATTTTTTGTCCAGGATATGATTGGTCTCTGCCAAATTTCATCTAAATCCGTTTAGCCATTATCACATCATTGAGGAGCAAACATTTTAACATCCAAATATCCAAACATCATTACACTACTTTCACATTTATAATAAAAGTAGTATTCAACAAGAAATTGTCATATCTTTTCAAAACAATCTCTTACAGACAACTGTTAATTGAAGGTGTGCACCACTTTTCGATAAAATAAACTTTAATTCCAGACGAGGAGTGATAGAGCGGTGCGGTCACAAGTTGCCAGCTGTCAAAAACTTCATTTCTCTCGGTGGCCAGCATCAAGGAGTGTACGGGATTCCACACTGCATAGCCCTGGCTCACGAAACTTGTGACTATATCAGAGAGTTGCTTAACTATGCAGCGTATCACAGGTGAGTGATCTTTTGGTTTATATAAAAAAAATAACTTTCAGGCAACAAGGGCCTATAGATAATACCTTACAAACTAATATACATAAAAATATATAGACAAATGAATGTTTATGTAGGCGACAGAACGGCGTGGCTACGTTGCGTCGTCACTTCCAATATATATGCACCATACCACAGGTTTTTGATTTATGTATACCATATCATAAGGAAGTGATCTTTAAGTTTATGTGCATTGTATCACAGATAAGTGATATTAGGGTTTTTATTTATTTATTTAATATGGAGAACCAACAGCTTTTATACAAAAATTACAAACCAACTGTAAATACAATAAGCCAATTACAGGATCTTGTCGATAGCAGCAGGGTAACAATTTTAACAAATATTAAAAAAATATGCAGCATATCACAGATAACAGCACTTTTGGGTTTTTGTTTAGAGTATATCACAATCATAGGTAGATAACAAAGCTCTTGGTTTTGATTCAGAGTATAACAGATTTTTGTTAGTATGCATGCAGGGTGGTACAGGTAACAGAGTTTTTGTTTTATGGCAGATCTATAACCAGTTAACATAAAAAAAACGGTAGCTTTGCTAGTGGCAAAAAATGGTCCTATACCTACCAATTAATTATGGTCTAAGAAATCTGGGGTAATTCGGAGTTATTCTCATCGCAAAGGTTGACCCTTTCTACAACCATTCAATTTGCTAGAGAGTATTATAATTATTGAAGAAATAGTAAACTCTGTATTGCTTGGTATAATTAAACAATTTGTGTTGACGGCTTAATCATAGGTTTCCTTATCATTAGGTAACTTGAACTTTAAGTCGAAGATATAATGTTATTAATCTAAAGCAGCGGTTCTCAAACTTTTTTTCTGACGGAACCCTTTTGGAAAGCGAAATATTTGACGAAGCCCTTAAATAAAAAAGAGTGTTGAACTATATCGTACAGAGAGAAGGGCTATATTTCAGATTTTTATTCTCATTATAACCAGTATTCACACGGAGCCTCCACAGAGGCTTTGCGGAGCCCTAGGGTTCCGCGGAGCACACTTTGAGTATCGCTGATCTAAAGTAGCACAGTAGCTGAAATGACCCTTGTTAGGGGTGATCCATAATTTACGTGATACGACTTTAAAAATTTCAATTTGCGGGTGGTAGGACCTTGTGCAAGGTCTGTCCGGATGGCTACCACCATCTTGCTCGATGTAGTGCTTGCATATTGTGTTCCGGCGTGATGAGCAAGACAGTTTGTACAATTACTGACACAAGAGGTATTCCATCTAAGCCCTCTGGGTTGGCAACACATCTGCAATCCCTTTGGTGTTGCGGGTGTCTATGGGCGGTTGTGATCACTTACCAACAGGTGACCCACTTGCTCGTGTCCCTTCCTGTGTAAACATAAAAAATAAATGTATAAATTAAAGCTTTTTTAAGTAACATTTTAAGAACAACCATTCGTCACGTTTTTCCACCTTCGGGCCTTCCTAACACGGGCTGTTATGTTTGGATGTTATTGGCTGTTTGTACCTAATCACGCTATCGAAAATAACACTAACTAATTCGGCGAATTTCGAATTTTACGGAAACGAATAATCGATCTAGCTTGGTCTTATTTCTAAGAAAATTAGTTTTAAATTTAGGTACATGTCCTGAGCAGAACTCGGCCGACCAAGTACTACTAGTAATCTGTATAATGTGGGTTTATCTACACTAATGTAAAAAACAGGTAAACTTGTTTGTTTGTTTGTGTGTTTGGAACCGATTCCAAAAAATCTTGCATTCATAGAAAGCTACACTATTCCTGACGAACATTGGCTACTGATTCTATGCGAACGAAGTCGCAGGCGTCCGCTAGTGTTATATAAAAGTCTTATTAGATAGGCCAGTCACCGCGAAGTCTCATCGAATCTGATTATCCATCATCATGATGATCCATCGAATGAATGGAACTAATTTGCAGGGAAAGCAAACATATAGTCCCTCTCTCAGCTAACTGTGGTATCTAACAGCAGTTTACTATACAGTTACGACAACGCGGGGAGGAGGACTATAAGTACCTAGTTGTCATTTCCATTTAAAACGAAGAGTTTTAATTGAAAGTATAAAATACTAATTGTTGCCTGCGACTTTGTCCGTGTAGAATTCGTTTATGTTTATCTTTTTTGGTATAAAAAGTAGTCTATAGCTATTCACAATATGCAAACAGCTCCCTGTCTCATTATGATTATTAGCCCGCAACTGTTTCCTGAGTCTGAAGACGAAAGTCTTCGAGCAATGTGTGTTGCCAGTGATGACGTACGGTATTGAGACGTGATCGCTAAGAAAAGGCCTCATAAGAAAGCTCAAGGTCACTCAAAGGGCAATGAAGAGAACTATGCTCGGAGTTTCTCTGCGAGATCGAATCAGAAATGGAGAGATCCGCTGAAGAACCAGAGCCACCGACATGGCCTTGAGAATTGCTAGACATAAATGGCAGTGGGCAGGACACATTGCTCGCAGAACGGATGGCTGATGGGGCTATAGAGTTCTCGAGTAGCGACCGCGTACCGGAAGACGCGGCGTGGGCAGACCCGCCACAAGGTGGACCGATGACCTGGTCATCGTTGCGGGAACCCGCTGGATGCAAGCAGCACAAGACCGGTCGTTGTGGCGATCCTTGGGAGAGGCCTATGTCCAGCAGTGGACGTCTTTCGGCTGAAATGATGATGATGATGAACTGTTTCCGTGCCAAAAATTCAAAAATTTACCATTGCCTATGCAAAGTTTCATCCCCAATTTCACCTCTTTACACTGAAAAAACAGTTTTGTTACACTTAACCAAGGTTTTGTTTACCTATTTACCTACACAAAAAAGTGACTACCGAATTATTTGTTACCTAACTCTTGATTTGTAAATAAATTATCAAATGTTTATCGGTAGCAAATAGTTTTGCTATTTTAAACGAACTTTGTTTACCATTAACCAAAATCTTGAGTAACCAAACTAGTTCGGTTGTCACTTTTTTTCAGTGTAGGCGTAGGTTTTAAAAACAGTTGCCTATGTCTGTCCTCTGATGTTAAACTATCCCGGTAGCATATTTAATTCAAATCGGTTCAGCCGATTTAATGTGAAAGCTTAGGCAGACAGACAGACTTTCGCATTATTAGTTTATATAGCGATGTTAAATTTTATGACAATACAACTTCAATTTAATATTAATGCAAAAACAAATAACTTATTTACAATCACTGCGACACAATTTCAGACTTTATCTGTAAATTCGTAAGGTCTAAGTTCAGAGTACCTAATTAACGTGGCAATACGTCATTTTCAGTTCGGTTCTGAATTGTTTTGCTGGGTTTGGTAATCGAGCCACCGCTCTACGGGTCATAGGGTCGTGAGTTCGATGATCTTACAGTTAGTTTGTGACTAAACATAGTAAATAGATACATACATATCTTTCTATAAATACAAGACGAACTTTTATCCGCGGCATCCCCCGCGCGGGGTTAATTTTGCATTTTACGGGATAAAAAATATCCCATATTGAATTCAGGACATGATCTATCAGTCTGCCAAATTTAATCTCAATCTGTCCAGCTGTTAATGCGTGATTGAGGAACAAACATCCCATATATGTATGTTTGTAATTGTAATGTATGTAACTGCTGTAATTGTATTTTTTTTGTGAATTTCACTTTCATGTCGTCATAGATTTAGGTTAGGTTAGTATTAAAGGTCTCAACCTCAACTCTCAAGGGTCCCACTGAATATCAGCGTCTCGGTTTTACCGAGGCAGTATGCTGAGTCCTTTTTGTTTCTATTCAACACAAACGTAACTGTGTTTGTTATAATTGTACTCTGTGTGATGTGTGTATGTATGTGTTTTGTGTTGTAAGTCTTAAATAAATGTTTTTCTTTCTTTCTTTCAAAAATACAAATATCCAAATATCCAGCCATTATTACTTTCACATTTATAATATTAGTTAGATTAGTAGGATGTAGCAATAACAATGGGTTTTGGACAATAATATTATAATGCAATATTTATAGGTCAGTGGTTTTGGACCAAAAGAGTTAAACGATGAAAGATTTACTATCATGTTAATCATGATAGCATTTCGCAATTTTTAATAGTTAAATATAAAAATAATTGAATTGACTTTAGTCACAATTTTTCCAGTGAAGATAAATGTTTACGATAGAGTGACATCAAGGTTACAAACAATAGCATATTTAAGGTTATGTATATGTATCTTAAAAAATACTTAATTTCATGAGAACAGTCTCAGAAATTTTCTTTTATGTACCTTTCTACTTTATACTTTATTTATAAAAAAATGGTACAAAACTTTTACAAAGAATTCGTCAAAAAATAGTCCAGTGGTCCATGGCTCAGAGTATGTTGAAAAATGGCTTAAGTAAGTACTAAAATTCTATACTCGGCTCTAAACTAATAACGCCTTTACCTAAACTTGCGTAGTGGCATTAAGTATGTAGACGACAGAGACAAAGGGACTTAGGTACCTTCCTATTGTTAAGCTTGCTTACTTAAAATTCGTAGCACGCTGACAAGGATAAATCTATCGCATCCAAACACGGATACTTAGCTATTGCAGGGTATGTTGGATTACCTATCGATTTTAGTATATTGACTCGTTCAAGTAACCACATCGGCTTTCAGAGTCAGAACCAAAATACCCTTATTTAGATTAGGCTTCCAAAAAACACTTACCAGTGTCGAAAAATTAGCTATGTCGGTATAATTTGAAGAAATTCTTTGTGCGTCTTTTATGATTTGGAAGCAGTAGGTAGCGTTGTTATTATCCTCTTTGTTTTGTCAAACTTTGCATGGGACAACGGTTTTAATTAAGGACATGTTCAAAAATAGCATTATTAACATAACACGCCTTTCACGAAACATAATGTGGTTCAAAAGTCAACGAACACATTTTTGCAGGTTGCTCTAGGTTAATGTCCTGATGACGACCCTTACGAAGATTGGAGTTTTCACACTGTCATATGTCTTTGTACTTAAAATAACTATGTAATACCGTTTTAGGTAAGCTTTTTTGCATTAAACATAAACTTAACAATGCTCATATTTATAATGTCCTCAAAATCTTATCCAGCTCTAAAGTGATATTAAATGGTAATAACCTGCCTTTAAGTTGTATTGAGGTTACCTATCAATTGCCAACCTTGTTGAACTTACCTACGTATCAAGCGCTAAGTTGAAGTGTTTGCCCAGAAACCTAGTATTTACTCGCGACATCCAAAGCAAGTAAAATAAGTAAGTACAGCCAGCAATAGACCGGCAGCGCATTTGCTAACTTTGGTGTGCCAAATGTTCCACGGACGATGAGGTCAATACGTCTACGACTATTCCTAAGAGAGTCAAGATTGTTTAATCTGTAGATAATTTTGTCTGTTGCTGGCCATACTTACTCGAAGTTGAACGGCACACAAACCTTGACGGGTTCAAAGTGATTGCAAACTGATCAAGATTCATGATATAATGGGTCAAGCTAGTACTTGATAGTGATAGCAAACTTGGCAACCACCTACTTGGCACTGCGTGGTTATGGTGATTGATTATGATGGCAAAAATACAATTACATACAATGCACTTTAAACCAAATGGCTTGAAAGGGTAAAATGATAGTAGATCATAATTTTAACATGATATGCTCAAAAAAATATTAAAATAAGTACATAATATATTATGGGTACCGACCGATTTAAAGGTAGGTACCAAAGGCATAAAAAAATCTTTTGTTTGTTTCTAAATATTCTTAGAACTGAGTAAAAAAAATACTACGGGAGTAAGATGAACATGTAAACGCTGTTATTATTATTATAGACACGATTTAGTTTCAGACTTCATACGTTTACTAGCAAAATAAAATAGACGATGTCAATCCTATGTAGACGTTTCGTATAGAGCGGTTTTGCCTTACACCGTTTTCTATACGAGATATTTCAACCAATAGTGATCGTAAACAAAAAAAATGACATACAGTTTTTCTTCTTTTTTAAGAGTTCTAATTTTGAGAATAGAAAAATTGTGGTCATCATGCTATTTATAGCCATTCTTTGTACCTTTGCACGAGTAACAACTCTTTATACAACGTTTGGTCGATCACCGCTATTGCATCTCTGTAACAATTGGTATTGAGTTATTCGAATGACCAATTACTATTAACTTCGAAACGGACGCACCAGGATAAGAGAATTTATTTCCGTATTTCCTGTTTACATTGGTTTATAGATCTTCGACTAGTAGGTAAGTGCTAAACAACATGCAGTTAGGCGTTTATGTGAGTTATGAAAGCGCTATAATCAATGCAACGTCTTGTTTAGTTAGGTAATATGTTATAGAATTAGAAGTAGCTGTTGCATAAGAGTGGACTCAGGAAAATCAATTTAGTTTACTCGTTTGGCCATGAGACTTGGAATAATATAGGACCCCATAAACACCTAAAGTTGGATTTTTATTTGTAATCAGTAATGTAATGTGGCTCATGTCGTGAAACAGTGGTTGTTGTGCTAAAAGGGATTACAAACATAAAACATACATTCTCTCAACGACCTTTCTATTAACAAATTTGAATAAATTTACGTCGAAACTCCGCCAAAACATTGTTATTTATGTTTAACATGCATTATTGCTCCCATCCCTGAATTTGTAATTTTGATTTGTATATGTCTAGTAGTGACTAAGGATTTAAGGATTCTGCTGCATTCTAAATACCTATGCTCCAGTATTCCACAGCACTACATTACCTACCTCTTTGAGAATATGCAAATAGGAAAAACTTGGGCGTCTCGTCGAACCGAACGAACTCACGAAGATTCAGCCTGTTATTAATCACTTAA
Organism: Ditula angustiorana; assembly: GCA_963691745.1. NCBI lineage: Eukaryota > Metazoa > Arthropoda > Insecta > Lepidoptera > Tortricidae > Ditula > Ditula angustiorana. Next base: position 9,863,256 of record OY829484.1, read on the forward strand.
AAAACAGGCGGGGGCTGCTGGACCACTATAACTATAATAAAACAGCATGTCAAACCATAACTTTTAACGTTACAGTTGGGTGCAAAAGGCCCTCGTCCAAGCGACGTACTGGCACGACCCGCTGCACGAAGCCGAGTACAAACGCGGCAGCATCTTCCTCGCAGACATCAACAACGAGCTGAACGTCAACCAGACGTACATAGACAACCTGGGCCGACTGGACCACTTCGTTATGGTCAAGTTTAACAACGACTCCATGGTGCAGCCGAGGGAGTCCGCATGGTTCGGCTTCTATGCGCCAGGGCAGGGCAAGAAACTGCTGAAGCTGCAAGAGTCTCAGATCTATTTAGAGGTAAGAATGTTGATGAATACTCTCTGGGTAATTCTCATGTTACTTCCATGGATGGCATTTTTTTTTAAACTTTCGTACCTTATCTCAAGGGTTAAGCTCTATGACTGTTAACCATTAACCTCAAGAATATTTTTCCTGAAGTAGGTAATTTCTTTTTTACATCTGTCCAATAGGACACCTTTGCCAACGTCAAGGTTTGAAACTATGAAGCCATAAAGGCCTATCACCCAATAGGCCTTTATGGCTTTTAGTGAAGAAACTGCATGAATAAGTATGTAATTATAGGATTTTAAAAGAAAATGCCATCCATGGAAGTGACGTATAAGAATTACCCGTCTAGAAATCATAACTTAAAACGAAAATAAAACCCAGTGGCTGAAACATGATGTGTCATTTTTAGCTTATTTACATCTGCGTCCCTTTCTTTTGAGACTAGTTTAATGGTGACGAAGAGAGTAATATATTAAACCTGTGGACCTAGCACGAATCTTCTTGGTGTGCGTTAACTCGCTACGTAACTAAGTGCATCTCTTTCTAGAAAGCTCAGTTGGAGAGAGATGCACTGAGTTACGTAGCGAGTTAACGTGTAGCGAGAAGATTCCTGCTAGGTGCATTGGGCTGGTCACGTTAGGGCCCTAAAATATCTGGACAAAAAGAATGTTACATATTTGGTGATTAATCTTTGTTTCTTTAGATGCTTTTGGGTTATTGATTTGCTGGTTTATGTCATAAAAGGCATCCTGGTTTATGTATTTAAATAACTCAGTAATCATCATGAACGTTGCCAACAGAGTCCCACGAAGTTTTGTAGCAACGGCACAAAACTGCTCGGTAGACTAGATATATTAACATATTGTACATTCGCAAGACGACACCAGTTGTCATGTAAACTTTCTCAAAAACCTCATTTGGAGTTCAAATAAACATTATTTCCCCCCCCCCCCCCCCCAGAACTAATTCCTATCTAAGTGATATTTTAATTGAACTATCGAGATTTTACGAGAAGAATTATTCCTCAAAATATTTTTTCCCTTTTTGAAGCATTGTCGAAAGTAACCATATCCCAATTTGCACATTCCAGGACCGCCTGGGCTTGCAGAAGATGGACAAAGCCGGGAAGCTGGTGTTTCTCTCTCTCCCCGGAGACCACCTCCATTTCACCGTCGACTGGTTCGTCGCAAACATCATTAAACCTTATCTGCTTAACTAGAAATCTTATTTACGAATTGACGGATTCTTAATTAAGTAGTGTAATAACTAATTATGAAATCTCATTATTTTTTTACGACTGGGTAACTCATTTACTTGTGATAGCTTTTAAGACGTGTTAATCAAGTAGCGTTAGTGACAAACCATCTTCATCCTCACTTGTCTTAAGTAGTAAACATCATTCTAATCTAAAATTTCACTTTTTGCTATCAATATCAATATCAATGTTTATTATTTATTTTAAACATGTAAGGCAACAAATTATACATCACCTCTTCTATTTACAGCCTCGATTTATTTTATTCAAGTGATAAACGATGTTTAAGTGGCTCACAATTTTAGATTAGAATTTTGTTTACATGATAAGACAAGTATAGATAAACATACTTTACTTACAAGTTTAATTGGCTATAAGCTAGAAAAGTTCCTTTTATAGGAATAAGTGATATTTTCCAGGAATATTTTATGATTGTTATACCTGACTACTAAAATAATACGGGCACGAAATTTATATCCGTAATCCTTGAAGGTCCTATCTAATTTTATTAGAAGATACAAAATATTGAATAAGAATATTTGGATTGAAAATATATTTCCATTAAATCTTATTTTTAACCAAGTTATTTATTTACTCAAACAGTTAATCACCAGTAATCCATCAATAAACTTAAAAACACTGCAAAAAAACACGCACAAAAGTTCCGTCTAACGTCGTCGTAACGTCATTCTAAGCGTCAGCGTCGAGGCATCATTGCTACTCGGCATACTCTAGCTGGCTACTCACCTATTTTGAAGACTAAACAAAAACGAAAAACCCATTCCCTCCCACAAGAACCGTGTCCTCTCTACTCGAAGAGGCTGTCGCACTCTCGTCTGTCGCGCGCGCGGCGCGCGTCGGAATCGGGCGCGTCGCGCGCGCTGACGGCCGCGTACACGCGCGCCACGCGGTTGTGCTCGCAGCCGCTCGCTATGAACGGCGCCTGCGCGCCGCGCAGCTCGTGCAGCGGGAACTTCAGCACGCACTGCAGCATGCAGCGCTCGGCTATCTTGTAGCTGTGGACAAGTTACAACACGGATGAGACAATCAACTTTTTTGCCATCACTTTGTCAGGAACATTTTCCAAACTGTTATTAAAGAGATATAAAGTGGTTGATTGGTCTTATCAATGAGGTATGCGTATATACGAGTACGCACATTCTACATAAGCTCTTACTCTCTTGACAACATAGTCCTATTTGCTGATCACTTAAAAATTTAGATGTTGTAAAGTTATATTCTTTGAAATATACATCAAAGTTGTATATTGTAAAATTAAGCCGTAACTATAGCTCATTGCATTTAAAAAAAAATGCTACTGAAAACTATCCTTATCCTTCAAACGCACGGCACGGAATGCTGACGTTGCAGGATCGAGCCCTGCCATTACTCTAAATTATTCTTTGTGTTGTCTTTGCATAGCATTTAAATTTAGCTTATTGCATCTTTCACGCTATTTAAATATTAATTCAGAAGAACAAATAATTTTCATTTGAAGCTCCTTTACCCATCTTTAAATGCAGATCTACAATCGCAACCCAGACATATGAAGAACAATTTTTTCAGATCTTTAATTTCAGCGGGGCAATTCTCGCATCCGTAGAGATGAAATAACACTCGAGATCTGTTAAAAAGGGCTGTCAAATTCCTTCAACATCTGTAATTTTTTGGCATATCTCGAATGTGAGATGAATCTCGATGAGCGCCAGAATTGGGGGCCTGGTCACTTTATTAGACTCACTCGTAAGAGTTGATGCAATCCATCCGCACCACATTGTACCCCTGGTCTCGAGCCAACTTTTTGGACTTTTCTGCCAGCATCGTGGCCAGACCCTGTCTCCGAAATTCAGGGATTACTGCTAGCATTTTAATCTGCGAACAATATACGGCATTCTCATCTTTTTTCAAGTTTTTAAATGTCTTTAAAAGAAGATAACTTTGTTTTTGATGAAACTTTTGAATATACTTAATGCTACCATAATTTCGTGATAATCGAGACTGTTTACGAGTGCAAAGAATACACTCAGACAGCTTAATTATATTGTTGTTGTATAGTTGACAGATAATAAACCAAGACTCTGTTCGTCAGTCATCGTCAGTAACGATTCCCCAGATATAAGCAAATACTAAATATTTAAGTAGCAAAGACCATAGAGTCACGGCGCCACTGTTGACGTAAAAATGAAGCACATACGGTTCCTTCTCAAACCACAACCATCTCATTCTAATTAAATGCTCACCAATGTATTTACTAAATTGTATTTAAACTTACCTCAAATATTTTGGGAACATTATATTCTTTCCAGAGATTAGGCGTCTCCTGCAGTTTTGCGGTGAAATACAAGAAATCTTTCGTGTTTGGATCCTGGTGAAAATGTCAATATTTTATTAGAATGCTTATCTGCTGTTGAATCATTTGAAAGGGAGCAAAGTTTCATGCAAATTATTTTAAATCAAATTTGTACCACACTACGCAGATAATAAGATTTACACAATTTTTAACATAAAACTACCGTTAGACGCGGAAATATTAATAAAACGGATGATTAAGGACCACGGACTGGTCCAAAACATGTCGGGCATTTCTCGACGTAAAAATACGTGAGTGATCCGTTTTATTAATAAGATTTACACACTTCACATATCTCACTAATATTATACGGCTCAAAGTTTCTGTATGACAATTTTTTTTTATAACTTTTTCACGCTCTGCACGCCAAAACAGCTGGACGGATTTGGATACAGTTTGGAACAGAGATGGCTTTTACCCTGGATTAACACATAGGATACTTTTTATCCCGTAATAATGCATAGTTCCCGCTGGGTAGCGATAAACGAATTCTACTCGGACAAAGTCGCGACCAACAGCTAGTATATGATAATTTTGTAGTCAATAAATCGCCACTGGCCGGATAAGGGTATTTTTTATTTCTCATTGTAAAATAATGTAGATTTATATATTTACAATAGGTACAGTCAAGGAAATTGAAACACGTACCACCGTAGAACCTAGTCGAAGAGACATACGGATGACATTTGTATGACATAGCCTGGCGTTTAACGTGTCGCGTCATTGCGATAGGGTTCTAAGGTGGTACATGAATATGTTTCCCCTACTGTACGAAGACGGGTGAGATATTTTTATTGTTAAAACCCGCGGATTCGCTCACACGGGGTTATTTACAGGATTTTGTGGGTTTTTAACGAGACAAAAAGTATGTTATGTTTTAATCCAGGATATTATCTATCTGTCTACCGAATTTTATCTAAATCCGTCCAGCCGTTATTGCGTAATTGAGGAACAAACATCCAAACATCTAAATACCCAAACATTGTTACTTTCGCATTATAATGTTAGTAAGATGACCAAACCTGTCTATAAAAGGCATAGTCTCTTAGGTTCCTTGGATCCACAGGACTGCAAGCAAAGTTTACGCAAAGCCCCGCCATGGTACCGTCCTCAGTCTTCGCACAAATTGAGTTACCTGTTCATACAAACTAAGTATAAAAAGTAAGGTAGTTTTGAGCATAACGTTTCAAAATGAAATTTTAGTGAAAATTGTATCGACCAAATAGGCCGCATTAGGCTCTTTTTCATGTCTGATTCTATCAGCGCAGCGCTACGGAAAATAGAAGATTCTGTTAAGAAGCGCTTCAAGAAACAGCGGCCTATTCTTTTTACCCCTTATCTTTAAGAGAATTACAGACCAATAGATAAATACGTCTATAGTAAGTAAGTGCAAATGACCTATACACAGTGATCTGTGACAAGAAATACTTGCGTCTATCTGTTTTAATCCCAAAGCTGCAATAACTATGAAGAAATATTGTTGGTTAGTATTTAGAGCCACTGAGGCCTTTACCTACCTTCAGTGGCCAAAAATTACTAATCCAGTATAATTTATAGCTTAAATTAAGTTACCTACGTCCCTTTTAATGACGCTAGCTAGATAGAGCTACAATGAAAGATAAGTTGTCCTTCTGTCCGTCATGTTAGAGCCGAGTGATTACTCGGTGACACTTTTCGTCAACACCGCCTCCCCTCTTGCTGCGCAGGCGATACTAAACCTTTTCAACGCCACGTTAAAAACAAAAGTCATTCACAAGCAAACCTTTTTTGCAAATAATGAAGTTAAACTCTGCACGTAAGTCACTTTTATATTTTTATCTACACACATATCATAAAGGCTAAATAACGCGTTCAAAAACCCTAGGAAATGACCAGCATTATTACAACCTCATTACAACCAATGTTATTATAAGAATTTTCTTGTCTGTGGTAGTAGGTAAATCTGTTCTTTATTGGTCATCACACTACCGATATCTCGTGACTGCTCGTGACGTTATGAATTTAAATTTGGAACAGCTGTCAAAATTCAAGTTGGTCTCTATTCTAGTATCCACAGATATTAAAACAGTTATCGATAGGAAACGTCAACTCAGTATGTTTTTTTAATTTAGGTAAACGCACGACCTTTGATCTCGATTGATATGACAATAGGGACTTCATTCCTTCGTCTATGGTTTTAAAAAAAAACGTTCGTCTTGATGGATAGATCGAATCACAGAGTACCTTTTTAATTTACATGGCCGCCATTAGTTGTCATTCGTTTTTGGTTTTTTGCTGTTAAGGTTTTTTGCAGTTATGATATGTGTGTAGATAAAGTAATGTATGCAACTGTATATAATTAGGCCTTAAAACACTCGTGTGATCCTATTATGGCAGTTGCATAATAGTATTTTATGCAACTGCTATATAATGAGAGGCCTTAAAACACGAGTGTGGTTTTATGAAACGAGCGTCAGCGAGTTTCATAATAGGATCACACGAGTGTTTTAAGGTCTAATTATATACAGTTGCATACATTACTTTATCTACACACATATCATAACTGCAAAAAACCGTAACAGCAAAAAACCAAAAACGAATGACAACTAATGGCCGCCATGTATATTAAAAAGGTACTCTGTGATTCGATCTATCCGTCAAGACGAACGTTTTTTTTAAACCATAGACGAACGAATATAGTCCCTATTGTCATATCACTCGAGATCAACTGTCGTGCGTTTAAATTAAAAAAACATACTGAGTTGACGTTTCGTATCGATAACTGTTTTAATATCTGTGGATACTAGAATAGAGACCAAGGAAAAAAGGGCGGGAAGCTTCAACGAAGAAGGCGGCAAATTTAATATTTTTTCTAAATAATTTAATTTTGCCCTTTTTTAGCTTTGATTATCTCTTCTTTTACAAACTACTTCGAAAAATTGAGTTTATTTATTGGTAGTCATGGACGGGAAGGTTGGGGGTGCGGGTAGCGACCCCACCCCCATGGATATTTGTACAAAGGTCTCCTCTAAACGAAAAGCTGAGTGCGATAGTCAATCTTGTGCAAGTTCAAAACAAAAAATGACGTATATCCGTAATAAACGTGGTCTTTTCAAAGATCATCATCCCTTGTATGAAGATCTATCTCGCAAAGAATACCCAGTATTGTTACAATCTTCTCAAAACTCAGACGTGAGCAGAGTGCCGCTCGATATTTTAAAGATAAACAAAGTGCTGAAAAATGAACAAGGTGTACAATATGTAAAATCTGCAGGAAACTTCTATACAAAAGTTTTCTTTGGCGCAATGAAAGATGCAAACGCATTTATACTAAATAAAGATTTATTAAAAAAAAATCAGTGGACAGCAAAAATCCCATATGACAGTATTGAGAGCCAGGGAATAATTCGTGCCCCACTTGAGCTCAGCGAAGAAATGATGCTTGAAGATCTTAAAGCCTCTTGCACAATTCTCGGGGTGAAGCGTTTTATAAAAAAACAACTGGATGGACCCGATCGGCCTTTTCAGACAGTACTGGTGACTTTTTTGGCCTCAACGCGCCCTGATCATGTCATCTACGACCACATTTGGTTACCTGTATCCGAATATGTCAGACCCTTGTTACAGTGTTTCAAATGCTATAAATTTGGTCATGGAAGTGGGGCCTGCAAGAGTAAGCAGGTTTGCTCCATTTGTTCTGGAGAACATTTTTTCAAGGAGTGCAGTACACCAACTCAGTTCAAATGCCCCAATTGCAGTGGTCCGCACAGTGCTGTTTCTTATTCATGCACAGTCAAGTCAACCAAAATGGCAGAGGTAAAGAACAAAATTAACGGCAAATACTCATATGCAGCAGCAGTGAAAAGTCTCCCTACACAGTCCTTGTCACAGCCTAATAATAAATTGTACAAGATGTCAGGTAATCAGATTGCAGCCAAAACACCTCAAGGTAGGGCTTTAGTGTCTGATATTATTAATTGTGACTCTGTGCTCTGTGCTATTACTAAAACCATAATAGATCTATTGAAAAGGAAGGAATCAGCTGGTCCTAGTCCTATCTCAACTCAGTTAATAAAAGAGTTGCTTATAACTAACTTCTCTTCTTAATGGCCAATGGTACAAGTTTAGTGAATTCTGTCAGGCAATTCAATATCATCCACTGGAATGCCAGAAGTATTTTACCCAAGTTGGATCAATTTAAAGCTTATCTATCCACTCTTGATGAAAGCATCGACATGATATTGTTTAATGAGACTTGGTTAAATACTAGTAAAACTCTTAAATTATCAGGTTTTGTTATTTTAAGAAGAGATTCTGATCGTCCTCATGGAGGCGTCGCTATTGCAATCCGATCCAAATACAAATTTAACATTGTTAAAACTCCATCACAGTATCATTTTCAAAACATTTTAATAACAGTACAAATCAATAATTTTTCTTTTGATATTTTAAGTGTTTATGTCCCTCCACCTCCAAACGGTAAATTTAACATAAATTTCTTGAAAGATTCTTGTACCAATATTGTATCTCGAAATTACTTGATTATAGGCGATTTTAATGCCCATCATGCATCTTGGGGATCTAGATCCAACGATAGCAGAGGTAATGCTCTACATGCTTATGTGGAGAGTTCCGATTTGGTCTGTTTAAATGATCACACAATTACAACTTTTGCTCCGTTTGGTCAACAAGGTAATGTATTGGATTTAGCATTTTCATCTCAAGCTCTTAGTTCAAGTTGCACGATTTCAGTTCTTGATGATTTGCTCAGTAGCAACCATTATCCTTTAAAAGTGGGTGTGTTTATTGAATCTCTTGTAGCCGATTGCCCACATAGTAACTTGCAGGGAGCTTCCGCTGAAACATCTAAGAACTCTTTAGCTAGTGTAAATTTTCATAAAATAGACTGGCCTACGTTTACAGACCTATGCGAAACAAAATTTTCGTCTTTTCAATTGCTAGATAATCCTGTAGAAAACTATTGCAAGTTCATGAATATTTTACATGACATATTAATGACGTTTCCCAAGAAATGTTACCAGACTCACCAGCGTCAAAGGAAAATTAATAACTTCAGAGTAGCTCCTTGGTGGAATAACGAGTGTGATCGTGTAGTTTTACAAACTAAAATTGCACTATCATCCTATAAACGGTATCCTACTATTGAAAATTATATGATTTATAAAAAAAATTATGCTATTAAGAAAAGAACGTTATCTGAAATTAAACGTTTGAGTTGGATGGATCTATGTTCATCGTTCAATCGTATGACATCCAGTAAAGTTATTTGGGATCACATTCGCAGATTTAAGCACGCTAAACTCAATAATAATTCAGGATCGTCAAGTTTTTTTCAAAACCCTGACAATGCTTTGGATTTTTTAGATATCATTGCTTCTTCTAACAGTCTCGTATCAAATTTACACTTACAAAATTTATTTGCTAGTTGCGGTACACTAAAAGCTCAGTGGATGGTAGATCCGTTTTCTTTTGATGAATTTCTTGCTGCCTTAGAAAATAAGAAAGATACATCTCCCGGTCCGGATTTTATACCGTACACCGTTATTGTAAACCTTCCATTATGTGCTAAGAAAATTATTTCAAAAATATTTAATCATCTTTGGCAAATGAAACATATTCCCCAAATCTGGAAAACACAACTTGTTATTCCAATTCTTAAACCCCACAAGGATCCCAATAGTGTTAATTCATATAGACCAATTTCTCTAACATCTTGTTTTTCAAAAATATTTGAGACCATGTTAAAAAATAGATTGGAATGGTTTATAGAAAGCAACAACTTAATACCGGCTAATCAATATGGGTTCAGAAAAGGAAAAAGTACATTAGACAATTTAAGCTGCTTAATCGGTGATGTCAAAAATAATTTCTATAAAAATCAGCATACTCTAGCAGTCTTCTTAGACATAAAAGGGGCTTTTGATAACATTGACCATAGTTATCTTATAGAAAGCTTACATACCTTAGGTTTCCCAGGTCACATTCTGTCCTGGTTATATAATTTTCTTAATAGTCGATCTATATTCGTAAAAATTAAATCAAGCACATATGGCCCCAAAATATCTACTAAGGGCACTCCACAGGGTTCAGTTATATCTCCTCTTATTTTCATATTAAGTCTAGTCTGTCTTATGCATAAAATTCCGTCTACTGTTAAATATTTATTTTTTGCTGATGATCTTGTCCTGTATGTTAACTGTAATGATATTAAAAGCGGTGAATCCATCATGAATAGTTGTCTTAGTAATGTTAATTTATTGCTAACAAATTCTTTAAAACTTGAGGTTAATGTTTCAAAAAGTTCTGTCATATTATTTTCTAAATCTTGTTTACACTTTCCTCTAGTTTTATTTAATTCTGTTACAATTCCAGCTCAGTCTGTAGTAAAGTATGTTGGTCTTTTTCTTGATTTTGATCTATCTTGGAAAACTCATATTAATGAAATTTGTAAAAGAGCAGAATTAGGTTTGAACATATTGAAGTCGCTAGCTGGACTTAAGTGGGGTGCTGATCCAAAAGTTCTAAAAACTATATACATTGCATCAATACGTAGTCATTTCGACTATGGCTGTACTTTTTTTTCAGATGCAAGTAGTTCTCTGTTGAGAAGATTGGATATTATCCAAAATAGGGCGTTACGTATAATAACCGGTGCTATGATGTCTTCTCCAATAAATTCATTGGAAGTCGAGGCCGGCATTGTTCCTTTATTCATACGTAGAAGCTATATAACTGACAAGCATAGCCTTAAATTAATAAGTCGTGGTAACCAAGTAATCTCTAGATATTTGGAGAATTTTGATATACCGAATTATAATATTAGTCCCCTTTCTAATTCAACCTCTTTAAGTAATTCTATAGCGTATTTGAACTTTCAATTTCAAGACATTGTATCGTGGTCTGCTGTATTACCTTGTTTTGAATATGATTATTTTGTTATGATGCGAGATGTTACAGTACATTTGACTAAATTTGAATCAAAATATGATTTTTTCGAATTCCTTGATGATAAAACAGAATTCATTAAATTGTACACAGATGGTTCTAAAAGCAAAGATAGGACTAGTTTTGCGTTTTATGATTCCTTCTTTCGTTTTGGCAAAGTTTTTGAATGTAATAATAATTTTTCTGTGTTTTCTGCTGAAGTTTTAGCTATAATTTATGCCCTAGAGTATATAAATATTAATAATTTTCCTTATAACCATTTTTTAATATTATCAGATTCCATGAGTGCTTTGCAGGCTGTAAAAACCAAACGTATTAGTGCTTCTGTAAATTACTTGATTTATAAACTGAGACATTGTGTTAATATCTTGCATAAAATAAATGTCTACGTTGAATTTTGTTGGGTACCGGGACATTCCGGAATAATGGGTAATGAACTTGTTGATTCTCTTGCTAAATCGACAAGAGATGTTCAGACTTGTGAACTTAAAGTACCACATTCCGATTTAGTTCCTTTTGTTAAGGAAAATATGATGAATCGTTGGTCTAATTCTTTGCAAGCATCTCGAAATTTTAAAGGTAAATGGTTAGGTGAAATAGTCCCGGTTCCCAATACTAAAACCTGGTTTGAAAAACATCAAAAATATCTAGGCAGGGATTTCATAACAACTATTTGTAGACTGCGTATTGGTCACTGTCGTTTTCCAGCGCATCTTTTTAGATTGAAGTTAAGTGATAGTCCCCATTGTACTTATTGTAACCATAGTTTTTGTGATCTAGAACATATTTTCTTTCATTGTCCACAATTTCATTTACAAAGACTTTTATTCATTTGTTTATGTAAAGATCTAGGCTTGAATGAAATACCTAATTCTGTACAAAGTTTATTAAAACTCCCGGAGCTCTACATGCCTATTTACAATTTTATGTCACATTCCATAGGTAGACTGTAAATATTGTATTGTATAATAATCTAATTTTGTTAATTTCTTATTGTTAGTGTTCTTAGTAGTTAAATTGATTTGTTTGTTTGTTCTTTATTGTATCTTTTTAAGCTGATGGCCTTGCTGCCAATGCTTTCAATAAATGAAAAAAAAAAAAAAAAATAGAGACCAACTTGAATTTTGACAGCTGTTCCAAATTTAAATTCATAACGTCACGAGCAGTCACGAGATATCGGTAATGTGATGACCAATAAAGAACAGATTTACCTACTACCACAGACAAGAAAATTCTTATAATAACATTGGTTGTAATAATGCTGGTCATTTCCTAGGGTTTTTGAACGCGTTATTTAGCCTTTATGATATGTGTGTAGATAAAATACTATTAACATACTTTTATATTGTTCACGTTGACGGATATATCCGCCATTGGCGTTGAACTTATCGTTATCGGATCAGAGTTATCTTTTTTAGTTTTCAAAAAAACAAAAAAAGATGCTCCTCAATCTAGCATGCTACAAAGTACACGAAGTCACACAATGTAAACCCTGCCGACATAGATGCAAAGTAAGAATTTTTTATATTTGTAAAACTTAAACAAAATTATCAAATGTACCTATTTAAGAAAATTTTAAAAAATGAAACTTAGTATATTATTGTCAACTGTTTTCATTTGAGAAAATTTTTATTGTAGCTTATTGTGCTTTGCTATAGTATATTGACGTGTAAAATCATTGTTTTACCAATAAATAAACTGAATTGAACTGAACTGAATGTTTCCATCTTTGACGTTGAAAAATTTAAACGCTCTTTACCCTGCTTGAGTAAGTTATAGAGGTACTCGTCTAGTGCATTGTCGTGATGGAGATCGATGTTGCGCGCGCGCACTAGCACGTGCTCGCTGAGGTAGTGCTGCTTCAACGCTGCCACGGCTAGCTCTCGCTGCTCGTTTGCGATGTGCTCTATGATTATGTGCTCTGGCTAGAAAATTAGTAAACTAACTCTTCATACAGTGTCTCACTTTTGTATATAGATCGTGGCGCCGCTATCGCGTGTTTTCCAATTAATCGCGGCCCGTACCAAGCACAGTATGCGGCGCCAAAAAAGAAACTGCCTTGTAGGTTCACTAGGTGGATTTTTTTAAATGGACAATGGGGAGGTAAACCAGCATGCCGGTCACCGCTGGGAAGTAATCATTATCAGTCATAGAAACCAGCAAACCTAAGAGGGCAAGCCTTCAGGTCCTTCAGAACATATGGAAAAGGGTAGAATAGCCTTCCGCCGTGATTTTTACTGAAACCACTGTAGCCGGTGCATACTATAATCAGCATCAAATATATCTGAGCGAGCACGCGGTGGTCAAAATATCTGAACACGCCCGAACGTATTCGACAATAGAGTCGAGTTTAGATATTTTTAAGTAGTACTTTGTCCGCTCCGATATATTCGATGCTGACTGTACATGAGCAAATCTGATAGCGGCTCTTATTGCCGGCTCCCATATTCAAACAACGAATCGTTTTACTTACAGTTAAACTTTAACATCATAAGTATTTTCAATGGGAAATCTATCAAGATTTTATGCCTGGTAGGTAAAATGATCCGTTGTTTGATGCCTGATGGTAAGTGATTACCACCTATACACACTCGCAACAAACACCAAGGACATTGCATATGCGTTGCCAATCCAGATGGCTAAGATGTGCCAGTAAATTTACCAGCTGCCTTGCTCTCCATGCCGAAACACAACAGTGCAAGCACTGCTGCTTAGCGGCTGGGTTAGCGAGCAAGACAGTGGTAGCGATCCGGATGGACCTTGCACAAGGTCCTACCACTCGCAATGATTAGTCGCGTTCAAGCCAATGCATTTGCGACGGCAGTTTTAGTACCTACAAATCGTGGCGGAAGGCTATTCTAACCTTTATCATGTTTGTGTTCTTTGGGTCACTCCATCTCCGGTTTAAGCTTGCGGATCTAGTCACCGAACGAAATGCAGTTACAAACTACAAAGCAAAGCAAAGTAGTAACCTTTTCTTGATGTATGAGTTCTTTAATACCGAAAACACTATGACATTTTTTTGATTGTATAACATAAAACACTTTCGGAAAAGTGGCAATCCATTTTCTTAGTACTAGAAAGGACATTGTGAACTTAAAACTACAACAAATTTAGTACTCGGGGATTTTACGTCAATTTTTTGAAGTTGACTTTAGTATGTTAACATAGACTACTAAGAGATACTACGCATGTCTATTAATGTCTGTTTGAAACTCGTTTCAGGGATGGAAAAAAAATTAAATGCCAAAGATTTATTACACAAACTCATTGGTATTCAGTTTTGAAGAAGCATGCGAGAAAGGAAATTTCCTACAAAAATATTAGGAAAAATATATATAAAAAAGACATTGCTCATATTTTTAACCCTCTAAATATAAAATAAAAATAATTTATTTCAGATAAATCAATCCTTAAATGACATGTTGAATGGAGAACTAAAGCATGGATAGCCTCAGTACCTGTACCTACATATGTCAAGCATACACACCACAAACTGTCAAAATGGTTACCTTTGGTGTGCGTCAAGGTAGTAAAACCTGCAAATCAATAAGAAAAACTTAGTACTACTTTACATTACCCTACATTCGTGCATCGCCTACAATAGCTGTTATAAAGTACCTAGTTATAACAAAACAATTGACTCCTTTTTATTTACTGTCTTCCAATCAAATAGGAACTAACTAAGATACTTAGGACCACGTTATTTATTTCAGTACCTATCTTTAGTTAATTTGTTTCAATAATTTTAATTTCTCCACCTTTCTCACTTATTTCAGTCCCATTACCGATAAACAACTTATACTTAGCTATTTTTACTTAATAAGTATGTAAGTATTAAATTTCCGAACATCTAATTAAACTTACGTATTTAATGTTGATTAGATTTCTAATAGTCGTGGTATATGAAGCTCAGAGAGTTGTAATAACGTTGATGTAAAAATCTGTTAAAAAATGTTGTAAAGGAAACCGTGAATATGAGGCCTTACATTTTGGCTACTATAAGTAAGTCCTTAAAAATTACTTAACCTCACTTTCAAATTATTATTTTTCTTGCACAGTTTTTCTATTTTCGTACTAAATTATTAATTGTATGGAGAGTAAAAAACGGTTTCATAAATTGGCTTTTCACATTTTAGGTATTATTTGTTAAGATATCCGCCATAATTATATATTTTTATTTATATATTTAATCTTGATTGTACAATAATTAACAATTAAATGTACATAAGGCGGACTTTATACCTAATAATGAGTAGGTACCTATTCTGTGAAAATTTCAGTACCTACCTATTACGGTTCAAAAGATAGAGCTCTTTAAAGGTCGGACAGACGGTCTTAGTAACAGGGTCCCGTAGAACACAGACTCTGTTCCAATTTAGCATTATTAAACTTTTACAATTATAATTTCAAACAGGTGCGATTTACTTCGTGACGCAACTTTGCAGCGGCATCAACTTTATCGATATCCCCAAAATGTCAATTCCTTCCCCAGAAAAGGTAAAAGCAGCCCGAAGATTCTGGCTTCGAAATTTCGGACAGTTGGGCATCAAAAAAGCAGTAAGACAGGGATATGATGAAGTGGAGAAAGATGCTAATCTGAAGTCAAAGATCTCGATGCTAGTCGAGCAAACGGTCTACGACACCGATCGGAAGGTTAAATCGGTGGAGTTCCTAAAGAAAGAAAACAAAGATAAGCTGCCTTATAAAGTAGGTTTCATTTTGAGCATGGTCAAGAAAACCAGAGATGTATTGAATGAGTTGTTCAACGTCGCTGTGAAACACAGAGACGAGTGGAAGGCTCTAGAACAGCTGAAAGTCTTCGAGCTCATTGTCCACACCAATGTGGATACAACCAACTTAGTTAGACAGTTGGTCGAGTTTCATATTCAAAATTTGAATGGCTCGCAGTCGCAAGATCAGAGGAGGGTGGTGCTTCTAAAATAATTGACTGTATTAAATTTATTTATTCCATGATAATATATTTTTTTACATTTCAAGTTTAACGTTAATACGTGAAAGTTACGAATAATATTAGGCTATTTGCCATCGTGATGCTTTTAATTCGTTTGTCTAACTTTTAAGTTCAGTCATGTTTTATCAGTTCATCAAGAAGTGTGGAACCAGAAATTCTTAATAATTGCAAAGATACTTTACTTGTTTTATCGTTTTAAAGCATTCTAATAAACACTTATAATTAAATACTTAATCAAATATGCTAATGTACCATACCACTTCTTATACATTTCGGTTCTAATTTTACATTTAGACTTTCGTAAACATGCCCCAATGCAGAACTATAAAGGCATTTCCTCTACAATTTTTTTCAGACAGCACTGCTCACATTCCAATTTCAAAACATAAAAAAATTGTGAGCCCAATAACAATAGAAGCGAAACAAAGCGTCACATATCAAACCGCACATCTTGAGGGGAGGCTATGACATCTCACCTTTTCCAGCCAGTAATTATTGCGCCGAGCAGGTAGTGCATTAGTTGATGACGTCACGCCTTGATCATACGTCAGCACAAGAGAAATAATTATGACGTCGTGGCTCTCATTAGAATGCTACCTGGTTTTAATATTCTCCAAGCCAGCTAAAGCTAGCAAGGTATATATTGCTGGTTCCAACTCATACAAAACAAAATAAGTACTAAATGAGAGTATTACAGTTGGCATTATAGGTAGCATCTCTAGATGCTGAAGTGATAAAACACCATACCTACTTAGATATAGTCAGACGATAAAAATTAAACAACGCTTTATTTAAGTCAAAGATAGATAAATTAAAAATCTCGCCAAATATCTTCGAGAAAAGGTAGGTACCTACACGTACCGCCTGGAGTATTATGGCTCGACTTGGTTTGGCATTGCCGTGCCACCAGAGGCAGGATTGTTTAAACATCATAAACGACTTTATCATAAAATTTACAAACAATTCATGCCAACAAACAAAATACTTTTCGTTACCAAAAACCAACCGTCAAAAACAAAGCAAACAAACAAATCCATATACATTTCCGTACGAATCACCGCGTGCATGAAACGAAAACTCTTCCCCAATTTGTAGCAACCGAGTATCCGAGTATTACATAAAACAAAGGCTCTGGACAATGGGCGGTGAAACTTTTTTTGGCGTAACTGGACAATGGGGCGGTTACCTAAACGCGCACTAGGCAGTTTTGGGTTAAGGGTTGTCTACACGGGTGGGAAATGTTTACGATTAGTTTTCGTCTCGTATACGTTTCTAGTTTTTGGTAAGTGTGATCGTGCTAAATGATAAAGCATTAGGAACGTGATTGCGTCTTTGGAAAAATAATAAAAGAAATAGTATACGAACTTTTAAGTTCTTAATTAAATGCTATGTAAAACACAAAGAAAAATCTGGGGTAGTGGCAGGACTCGAACCTGCAATCATAGCTCCGTGCTTTTACCAGTTTCGCCACATTACCAACGTCCTACCATACCATGCAGTTTTTTTAGTTTTGTTATTTTATAGCATTTAAATTTAATAATTTGAATGTTTAACATTTAAAAAAACGAAAGCGGTTACAAAAAAAACTTAGTAATTCGTTTTTTATTAATGTCTATCTAAAACCCAATGCCCTGTTGCAGAATTTGTAATTAGTAATACACGCGGAAGTTTTAATATAAACTAACTACATCTACACTAATATAATGTTTGTTTGTATGTAGGGGATAATCTCTGGAACTAATGAGCCGATTCCAAAAATTCTTTCACCAATAAAAAACTACTAAGGTTAAAATTTACCTGTAATTCTGTAATATTATGGTACATACTCGTATTGTAGTGTGTCTTTGAATATATGGTATTATTTATGTTTTGTTGTCCATCATACTTGTCAACTTACTAATAAGATTATTATGAAAAGCCAAGTTTCCTGTTGACATTTCTCGTTTTATTGTGTTAGGTATTCAATTAAGCATATTTGTATTGAATTGTATTAGTTTACTCACTATAAGAATTTGATAGAAATAAAACAAAGTACCTACTATACTTTTTAAAGTTGTTTCAACCTCAGTGTGCGTACACCAGGTATTTGGGCGGCCGCCGCCTTTCGTGCGCGCCCGCCTTAAAATATAATACTGCGACTAACACAATTTGATACTTTAAAATGTGTAAATTATTTAACAGTTACACTGTTTTTACTCATGTTTATATAGTAGGCGCTGGCGAATGATCATGCCCGGTTTCGGACGGGTGCAATTTATTAATAAAAATTTAATTAGAATGTACACACAACATACCTACATAAAAACCGACCTTCTATAAAAAGTATACGAAAATTGTATGAGAACAGCCAGAGGCACATATATAGCGACGTTTTTTTTAATATTATGCAAAGATAAAAAAAAACTAAAGAAGACGGGAAATACCTACTAGAAAAGGCTTTCAGGACCCTATAAGGTTTGCTGAAATGTACCGCACTACAAATACCGACTTGTAGGCATGTGACATCCAATAATAATATCATTATTTAAGCACAACAAAGTTTATGGAAATTGAGCTCTAAATTTAGCCTACTCAAGTAGGTGTATTATAATTGCTTCGTAAAAATTCTCTGCTGTATCTCGGTACTCGGTACTCGTATGTATAGTCGACCAAGTAATTGCTTGACCACTTGTGAACTTTATCCCTTTGAAATACGGTCGAAAAGTGGTCAAGCAGTTTCTTGGTCGACTATACCTATAGGTACATACGAGTACCTATAAGTACATACGAGTACCTAGATCGTCGCATTTAAACACTCAAGCTCACAAATCCATCTTTACAACTTTTTTTACATAAAACAGGAAGGCAAACGTGCAAGCAGGTAACCTAGTGATTAGTGATCACCACCGCCATAGACACCCGCAGCACCAAGAAGACTGAAGATGCCTTGCCAACCCAGAGGGCTAAAGTAGAATTCCTCTTGTGCCAGTGATTCACTGGTTCTCTTGCTCTCCACACCAGAACACAACTGCTTAGCGCCTGGATTAGCGAGCAACATGGTAGTAGCGATCTGCGATCGCAAGTGGTTTTACCACCCGTACGTCCTGTACGGAGGAAACCAACTGACATGCGCTACATCACGCTAACGAAGTTTCATAACACGGACGCATATGAGTTTATACAACTTCCAACTTTCATCCTTCGGACTTCAGTCCCCAGGCATAACAACCGCCTGGAGAGAGATCTCTATATTGTGACTTACTTCCACATACCTAATAGTACCAAAACTTCTTAGTCTCCGTACACATTGTCCACAGACTTGGTCAGTTTCTTTCATCCGCAGATTCACAGCCAATTGTGGCATTAAACAATAGAACCTCTCAGTGATACGTGCTCGTCCACTCTCGAAACTGCCTCAGACGATAAAATCTTGCGTACAGTTGACAGCAAATACACACCAACACGGACGAAGATAAGATTAACACACCAGCTACAGTAGGTACCACGCTAGCGTTTATCGCGCACATAAACGCTTTGGTCCCTCTCGCACACGATTACTGGTTAGAACGGGATAAATGCTTTATGTCATCGATAAAAGCTAGCGTGCTAGGCCCCCAGGGTCGCGGTCCGAATCACTTTACATCGCTCAGAACGCTTATGTTTTCGGACCGAATCACGCTCACAAGACTACCGTAACGTCATTGACGATGTTATGGATGTGGTTTACATCACTAACACTACGTACATCACGCAAAAACTACTATACGAAGTCGGATGCAGTTTTACAGTTGTATTGCTGGAGGTTTCGCTTAAAATATGGTGCATGTTTCATCTTTATACGTCGCCTAAAAGAGTAACTTTTTTAAATATAAAATAGGAAGGTAAACAAGCAAGCGGGTAACCCGACGGTGTTTGTGATCACCACTGCCCGTAGACATTAGCAACACCAAGGAGACTGCAGATGCGGTGCCAATCCAGAGGGCTAAGATGGAATACTTTTTGTGTCAGTAATTTTACCGACTGTCTTGCTCTGGAGAGCAACGCCGAAACACAACAATGCAAGCAGTGGTGCTTATCGATAACCGAGCAAGATGATGGTGACGACCCAGATGGACCTTGCACTAGGTACCTTCTACCACCCGCAAAAAAAAAGATTCTTCTGACTGTACAACTGATACTTTCGGAAGACAATAGGTTTTCATGCCGTCGGAACAATGCTCAACTTTTGGAAGAGGCACACCTTTATTTAAATGCTGGAACAACTGGTTAGTACAAAAGGGTATCACGTTTTTTTACTCTAACTATACCTACTTAGGTCGTCCATAAACCCTATCAGGTCAGTATTGTCATTAAAAACATACGAGTAGGTAAATATTTTTTTAAATACACCTGGGGAGCAATTTTTGAATCTCACCAAAATGGCCTAATCTTTGTGAAAAACGGCCATCTTGGTGAGCTTTAGTCAGCCAGTGAGATTGGGGTGCAATTTTTGAATCTCACCAGGTGACTGAAGCTCATCAAAATGGCCGAATCTTTGAGGTCATGACTTTTATGAATATATGGTCTAACGCTTACTTTATTAGTAATTACATCACTTGCTATTGCCCGCGACTTTGAACACGTTAAATTAGACGGCACCAGATTTTAAATTAGATTTCCAGCTGTACAACTGTGAATACCACATCCAATTTCGTTCATTAGTTTTTGCGTTTGACAAATACTTAGACAGAATAAAGTATAAAGATAGAAGTTTTGGCTTCTATTGCTCTTATGAAGACCTATCATAGACAGATATTATTCTATGCACAGACATCAACCAGTCACTTTTTGTTATGTGTAAAGATACTACAACAGGAACAAACAATCGATAATCTTTTAATCATCTCCGAGCAGATTTTAATTAATTAATTTCATTGAATGCTAAAACATCACTTGCTATTCAATGCTCTCCAAACAAAGCTCAAAGTGTATTATTTTATAGTCAAATCGAAACACGATCAAATTTAATCCTTATATAACAAAATTCTACCTGGTTATTCTGTATCATAATCCATAAAGCATTAGGTTTAAATTTGATTAAGATATTGAATGAGATTCGTCGTTTTAATTCTAGTAGGGAATATAATAGGGGATGGAACGGGGCGTGTCCGCGGCTCGTCGCAAATATAATCAAGAATAGGAGAATGAGTGGAATAGCACATGAATAAACTCGACTCAAACTTTTTCGATACTCCGTTACCAGCTACTTAACTTAGTACGTCTTCCTTCTACTGGGCTAGTTAGAAAGAGACGCACAGTGTTGTGTAGCCAGTTACGGCGTTTCTAAGAGGTTCGTGTTAGGTGCAATGCTCCCCGGAAAAACGCGTGTCAATTATATTTGTATGTCAATTGGTAAGTAAAGTCTCCAGATATCATTGTGTCGTTGTGTAGGCAGTAAAATGACTCTGTAAAATGATTAATGTTTGTTGGGAAACGTGTTTTGGATTTATTTGAGTTTTTAAATGTGGTTGAAAGAAATTGAAGGTTTTACTTGGTGACGCACTTGTAAATTCGATTAAGCCAACTCTTTTAGGTACTTCTAATGATTTCTATGTTTTCTTTGCAGTACTTTTATAGACATTTGCGAACTAGTAAGTGCTCGGCGGCCCTGACATGTGACCCAGAGATAGATAATAAAAGCCAAACCAGTCTCAAATAGCGTATATTCTTTTACATCGTACATACAAAAAAAAAGACTGGTACTAATATTCTCCTTTCAATATTGCCACTAGTGGCTCTAACATGACCGGCCTAGGTTTAATTATTTATCCTTCGGCGTCTCTGTCAAACTAGTGTTATAAGAAGGAGACGCATATAGAGATAAATTCAGATAAACTAACCTTCTCCGGTCATGTTAGGGCCACAGAGCTATTCCGGCTGCATTTCCAATGTTCACGGTATATTTCTACGTTCAAAGTAGTTTAAGTAATTTTAAGCGTTAGATTTTGGGTACTATTAAGCATTTCCGGGAAAAATTAAGATAAAACGGTAACAATAGCGTCTCCACGCCACTCTTGCGCACTAATCAACGCTGTACGTCTGAACACAGCGAGCGCCCTCTATCACAATGCCGCTATTACATTTGCTCAATAATTGCCGCCCCCCCCCCCCTGACCCACCATTCAGGTGAAGCCATGAGGATTGAATTAATAGGGCTTTGAATTTGTATGTTTGTTTACAGGATTGTGAGCGTTTATTCTAAGGTCCCAGTCAGTGACAGTCACCCAAAAAATGACATGAAGATACGGATAGGTACATAATATACGTGTGAAAAATAGAGGCAATGATGTCAACGAAGTACTGGTAAAAACAATATCCTACGCGAGTGTCAAGCACTGGTACAGTCACCTAATCTTATACATAATCCGGTAGATGGTTGAAAGTTGTGGCGACGACAGACTATTAGTTTTTACAGAATGTGAAAATTTTAGTTTAAACATCTTTTTTTTTTTCATCCGAAATTTCTGCCATGTTTGGATGTACTTAGAACATTCAAAATATTAAATTTAAATAATATGCAACGGTAAAGAAAATTGTTGGAAAATTCGTTGGCGCCTGACAGGACTCTTGGCTTGTGATGTCAGATATTATTTTTAAATCGGTTCAGTAGTTCCAGTAATTACCCTCCTACATACAAACAAAACAAAACAAACAAAGTTGACCTCTTTTATTATATTAGTGTAGAAGTGTATATTTAAAGTCAATGGTCCAAATAAGCAGTTTCAAGTTAAAAACGATCTTTGCTTATTAATGCCGAGAGCCCGAGAGGGAAACTTAAAGCAATCGCATCTTACTATAGAAACTAATTTTGTGAACAATACACAACTACTACTCCCCCCCCCCCCTTAAAGGGATACGTTCGCCTTTGTACATCACTGTATTTCTTCTTGTCATTTATGTTCTTTTGTACAATAAAGAATTTAGATACATACATACGTACAATTACTTACACATAAACTTTACTTTTATCGATATTTTTTAGTACGCCATTCGTTCAAGTAGCGAACGGTCGTACGGGTCGATCTTGATAATGCCTCGTATAGAGGCGAAACGCGCGTCGATCGTGTAGTTTTAGTGTTTAGTGGTGGTGGTGTGTAGTTGAGTCTGTGTGATATATGTTGTTTCGTGTGGAAGCGGAGGAGGGTGGGTTTTTGCATGAACATATGTGTGTCGCACAGACGCAGCTATTTTGCACGAGCCCGGCACTGGTTTCGCGGAGTAGCAAGGTAATTTGTTCCAGTTTGTTGATATTTTTTAGCTATAATTTTTGATTTAAACATGTATGTGTTAATTATAAGGTACTTTAAGTTTTAATTTAGTTTTGTTTTGTGTAAATCCATTGAACAGTAAATACACGAGTAGGCAATTTTTAACTTTAAAATAATTACCTGCCAGTAACTGTTTTATCTTCTTTAATCACCAGACGACCAACTGGCTGAAAATCGCCACTCAGCAGCCTTTAAACCCTTTTAAACAAATTAAATCGAATAAAACCGCTTACCGCAAATCCACTTCGTTTGGACGACAGGCCCGGACAGGACCGGATACTCTGGATTACCCGGTTAGCAGCTAGCCGGACGTCAATTCATTACCGGCTCTGATTAAAACCGGGTCTACAGGTAGACGTAGACACATTATTGCTTTAAAGTTGCGGTTTGTTTGATGGCCAGGTCTTTCCATATTCAGTGCACCTAGCACGAATCTCCTCGGTACGCGTTAATTCGTTACGTAACTGAGTGCGTCTCGTTCTAACTAGCCGAGTAGGAGAGAGACACACTGAGTTACGTAGCGAGTTAACGCGTATCGAGAAGATTCGTGCTAGATGCACAGTTAAGTCAAACTGATATATCAGTTTTGTGGGACATTGCTATGAAACACTCGTGTAATATGTATAAATAAATAAATAAATAAAAATGCGTTTGGGTTAAGTTGCTTTCGTATACAAAAATTCCAAAGGAACACGAAAAGAGCGGGGTTCGTCAAACACACGTTGATTTTTTTTTTAATTGTACTTCCTGTGTTACTGCCATGACTAGCCCAGGTATACATACTTAATTTATGCCTCCTTGCGTCTCTGTCTAACTAGTGTCATAAGAAAGCGACACACATAAAGATAAACTAAACTTGTCCGGTCGTCTTAGGTAGGAGCGCTAGTATAGTCGACCAAGTATATGCTTGACCACTTTTGAACCTTATCCCTTTGTAATACGGTCGAAAAGTGGTCAAGCAATTTCTTGGTCGACTATACTGTAAATTAACGACGTCTTCGATTTATTTTTGGAACATAAAAACGATTTTTTTTTAAATTAGATGAGGTAGTCCGACCCAATTATTTTTTATCATTGATTCAAATGCAAAGTCAAACTCAAAATCTCTTACAAACTTTTTACTTTTTGTCAACTTTAAGTATATTATTGGATTGAAATCGGATCCACATCGCAAATTTTATAAAAAAGTAAGTAATTTAAAAGCTTATTAAAATTTCTTGGCTTTCAATTGCAGTAGGTACAAAATAAAAAACAAATTAAATAGAAATTTGGGAATAGTATTTAGATGCAGTCACTACCTGTCTTTGCAGAACCACCACATGGGTTTAATTAAAGGATTCCGCGCCTACCACCGCCGGAAAACGCTATCTAGCACGGCCTGTGAATTCGAAAACACATAGAGTTAGAAATCTCAATCAGCCGTAAAAGCATTAGCTTCAAAATCAAAGATAACTCTTTTAATGGGAATATTTGGTTTGTCCGAATTTGCCATTATGTAATTTGGTTATCTACGCGGCACAAACTGAATATTTTAACAATTGTAAAAAAAAATATTAATTATACATTGTTGCTAACAAATTTATGGGGTCTGTGCCAGAAATAAATGAAATTATTTAATTATATTCTTGATTAAACATGCTATAAACGCTTACTAAAGCTACTTTAACTAACATCATACTAGATCAATTGGTGTAAATTGTCCAAAGATACACATTTATAAATGGTACCTCCATTAGTTTGTCTGTCCTAGGTGAATGTAGGTATCCAATAAGTCTGATCCAACACGTTTGAATAGGTGTCTGACCAACTCGAGTTTTTCAACTTTTAATTCCGTAAAAATTTTTACCGGGAGGTGTCTTTTTTTTGGGAAACGTGTGGTTACAGTCCACTATAATCCAGCATTAAAGGGTGCGGTCGACGTTTAGTTAAGTTTTATAATTTTATTGTAAATGTAATTTTTGAGTTACGGACTAAATAGTTTTACGCGCCGCTTAATTAACTTTATATAATAAACTAGCGGACGCCCGCGACTTCGTTCGCATGGAATTAGTAGCCTATGTATGTAGGATAGTGTACTCGTAGCTTTCTATTTTTGATAGATTTTTGGAATCGGTTTAATAGTTTCAGCGATTGCTCCCTACATACAAGATTTGTTGTTTATAGTTAATTTTAATTTATATTTAGTTTAGTTTTTCAATTAACCTAAATCGTATAGTACATTAAATGATTATATTACTATAATATACCTGCGCATATTAATCTGGCATCATGTTGTAGTCTTACGGTACCTAATAAGTAATAACAAGCGTAAACAAAGAGACAAGAACCCTTTTGTGCGTTATCTACTTTCAGAGAATATCCCGGCGTACCTATTATTGTGCGCTCTTTAACAAACTGCATTCGAAATTAAAATTTTTCATTCCACGCCCCTCTCGTCCTGGGTCCTTGGGGTTGCGATTCGATGTCGCGCCAAATGTCGAATCAAGTCATGTCTATTTGGTTCTTTTTGTGTAACGAAATTATACATACATACATACATAAAATCACGCCTGTTTCCCAGAGGGGTAGGCAGAGACCACGGATTTCCATTTGCTACGGTCCTGACATACAACTTTCGCTTCACTTACTTTCATGACATTCTTCATGCATGCTCGTCGGTTTAGGGTACTCCTGACCTGGCCTTTCTCCAGAATGTCTCCGATTTGGTCGGAGTACGTTCGCCGAGGTCTTCCCCTTCCCATTTTTCCATCCACTCTCCCTTCATACAGCCTTTTTGTTAATCTTCTTTCATCCATCCTCTCTACATGCCCAAACCATCTTAACATACCTTTCTCAATTTTTGTTACTATATCTTCTTTCACACCGCATTTCTCTCTTATCACCTCATTCTTTACTCTATCTCTCAGACTCACACCACACATACTTCTCAACGCTCTCATTTCCACTGCATTCACTCGACTCTGGTGTTTCTTTTGCCATACCCAACTTTCACTACCATACGTAAGTGTCGGCACTAACACTCCTCCATGTACAGCCAGACGTGCTTTTTGTGACACTTCTCGACTGCCCATAAAGGCGTGGAGTGCCCCATTTACTCGATTCGCAGCATTCACTCTCCTTTCTATATCTTCTTCGTGCTTACCATCTCTAGTAAACATAGTCCCCAGATACACATACTCTTTTACTTGTTCGATCCTCACTCCATCTATACATATAAAATTCAAAGTCCTGACTGACTGACTGACTGACTGACTGACTGACTGACTGACTGACTGACTGACTGACTGACTGACTGACTGACTGACTGATATATCAGCGCACAGCCCAAACCGCTGGACCTAGAGACTTGAAATTTTGTACATAGATACTTTATATAGTGTAGGCATCCACTAAGAAAGGATTTTTGGAAATTCCACCCCTAAGGGGGTAAATTAGGGGATGAAAGTTTGTATGAAAGTCAGTCAGTTTTGAAGTTAGGATCTTGAAATTTTGTTGTTAGGCTAACGTAAAAAAATTAATTTATACGGGTCTCAGTGTTTTTGATAATTCCACCCCTGAAGGGGTGAAAAGGGGGATAAAGCTGTGTATGGAAAGGCCTACATTTTCACAGCAAAAATCACTACATTTTATTATTTAGGCTTATAACGCAACGAGTATATCGGGTGTTATTGTAATTACAACCCTTAAGGGGGAAAAGGGGGATGAAATTTTGTATTTAAGTTGTTCATTCACGATTTTTTTGTATTGAAGTAAAAATAACGTACGTGGTAACGTGTTATTACTAAACCTCTATTGCCACCCGTCTATCCGTCTGTCTGTCTGTCTGCCACGCGCAAACATGTCCTGACTGATTTGCGATCATCGTCCAACCGAAACTATGGAAAATAGGTTTATTTTATAACGTAAGCATCCGCTAAGAAACCATTTTTGGTATCTTTAGGGGGAAATGGGGGGGATGGGGGTTGAACTTTGTATGAAAGTCTTTGTTGATTGAAGTTATAAACATGAAAATTTGAATTAGAACTACTGATCATAAATAGCTATAAGTATTATAACGTATTTCAGGATTTTTGCATTTTTACATTTAAAGGGGGAGAAGCGGTGAAAGTTTGTAAGGACGTATTGATTTTTTTTAATAGGAGCTTGTAATTTTGAAATACAGCTACTTATCATAAATGAATAATGACGCGTCACAGGGTTTTGGATTTTCAAATTTGTAGGGGGAAACGGGGAGTAAAAGTTTGTATGGATGGAGATATCGGGTTTTTAGTAGGAACTTGAAATTTTGAATTTTTGATACTTATCATAAATAAATACTTATGTGTTTCAGGGTTTTATGACTATCGAATTTTAAAGGTGGGAAACGGGGGTGAAACTTTGTATGGAGGGGAGGTATCGGTTTTTTACATTGGAAGGGGGCAAAACGGGCGGTGAACATATGAGAGGGAGTGAGAGCACTTATAAGTTTTTTGATTAAAAAAAAAAGACATTTGTTTTCTGTAGGCCACGCGGGCGAAGCCGCGGGCAGGAGATAGTTATAAATAAATAATGAGATATTTCAGAGATTTTAGATTTTTAATTTGAAGGGGTAATACGGGGAGGAGGCAGTTTGTATGGAGGTATCGGCGTTATTTAAAGGTAGAAACTTGAAAATTAGAACTATTGAGCATAAATGAATACCGCCGTGTTTATTTGGATTTTCACAATTAAAACGGAGAAACGGGGTTAAAACTTTGTATGGAGGTATGGAGGCTTTTTCGAAGATATAAACTTGGAAGACTTTAAGGGATGACAGTTAATGTTACAAAAACGAAAGTAATGGTGTAAGAGAAGAATGAAGAGGTTTCTGAATGTGTAATAAAGATTGGTAATGAAAGAGTTGAACAAGTTAAAGAATTTGTGTACTAGGTAGTATGTTTACTAGGGATGGAAAGCACGATGAAGACATTAAAAGGAGAGTGAAAGCGGAAAATTGGGAGCTCTGCGTGCTTTTGTGAGCAGCCAGAATGTCGCATCCAGCAACGTGAATGCCGAAATGCCGTAGAGATGCGTTCTCTGCGTAGTATGAGTGGGATCAAGCTGACTGAGAGAGTGAGAAATGGTGTTATAAGAGAGCGAGGTAAGGTCTGAAAGAAGATGTAGTGACTAGAATAGAGAAACGAATGTAACGTTGGTTTGGGCATGTTGAACGAATGGATAAAAGGCAATTATGTCAGCAAATTTATGAAGGTGATGTGACTGGGCGAGTTGGTTGAGGGCGGCCTCGACGTACTTTTGTCAACCAAATTTGTGATGTCCTGAAGACAGGTCAAACCAGAAGTACACGGAACCGCCGAGCATGCATGAAGAGAGGAATGTGTGTGGAGGGAGCGAGGGAATATGCCAAGACCAGGGCAAATGACGTTCTGTGGTCTCTGCCTACCCCAAAGGGAAACAGGCGTGAGCTTATAATAATAATAATAAAAATAAACTTGAAGATTAGAATTGCAGCTGCTCATCATAAATAAATAACGATGTTTCGGGGTTTTCGGATTTAGATGTCATTTGTTTTCTGTAGGCCACGCGGGCGAAGCCGCGGGCAGAAGCTAGTTTATCATAATTTCACAACCTGTCATACATTCATCTCTCTCAAATACCATTACTTTCGTTTTATTTACATTCATTTTCATTCCTTTCCTCTCAAAAGATCCGTGCATAATATTTACCATCTCCTGTAACTCCTCAGCGGATGACGCAAGTAAAACCTGGTCATCGGCATAAAGAAGACATTTGACGAGTAATCCATTCATTCTCAATCCACATTCATTATCTTTCAAATCTTGCAAACAACTGTCCATAAATAAATTAAACAGCCACGGTGACGCTACACATCCCTGTCTAACACCCTTTTCGATGCTAAACCATTCAGTGTATGACCCGTTTATCCTGACGCAAGCACTGGAATCCTCATAAAGAGATTTCAGAGCCTGAATCAGGTGACCGTCTACTCCATATATAGACAGTACCGACCACAGTTCATTCCTCATCACTTTGTCATAGGCCTTTTCCAAATCCACGAATGCGCAGTAGACCTTTTGACCTTTGGCCAAAAACTTTTCGGCTATGCATCGTAAGGAAAAGACCTGATCCGTACATCCCATTCCCTGCCGAAATCCTGCTTGTGCATCCCATATTTTCTCATCGGTTTCTTTCACAACTCTTTCAATCAACACTTTTCCATACAATTTGCCGACGATGTTAAGTAAACTAATGCCCCTGTAGTTTATACAGTCCAGTTGTGAGCCCTTTCCCTTGTAGAGTGGTACGATGACAGCTTTGCACCAATCTCTTGGTACTTGGCCGGTGTTGAAGCATAGATTGAAAAGGCGACACAACTGACTCGCTACGACGCCATGTCCAGCTTTTAGCATCTCGACTGAAACTCTGTCGTACCCTGCAGCTTTTCCTGACTTCATACTTTTTAATGCTCTCACAATTTCATCCATGCTAATATCACTTTTATCTTTCAACACGCTTTCATTTCTATCTGAGGTGGGCACACTTGCCTCCTCCCTTTCAAATAAACCTTCAAAATATTCCTTCCATCTCTTTAATATGCATTCTTCCTCATTTACTAAACTTCCATTCTTGTCCCGGATTGAGTTTAGCTCAGAAGTCTGGGTCTTTCCTCTGGCTAACCGAATGGACTTCCAGAAAAACTTTATGTTTGATCTGAAATCCCTGGACAATCTTTTATCCATCTCATCTTTCTGCTCAACTTTCTTTCTTTTAACTATTTCTTTCACCAACAGTTTCAACCTTCTATACTCATTTTTTATTTCATTCACATCATCAAACGTGGCTTTTTGGATTCTTTGGTTAGCTCTTGCGGCTAACCAATCCAACCACGCTTTTTTCTTCTCACATACTGCCTTTTGTACTTCTGCATCCCACCAAACATTCTTTTCCTTTCCCTTTTTCCTCTTACTCACTCCACACACTTCACTAGCTACACTCACTACTTCCTCTTTAAATCCGTCCCACAATTCATTAATCTTACAGATGCCGTCTAACCTTTCAAATCTATCTTTCAGTTTGCATACATACTCATTCCCAACATTTTCATCTTGCAGAGTTTCTACTTTTATTCTTTCAAGAACACTAGTCGTAGGACGCGGTCGGTGTCGCCATCCTTTAAACAGACCACTTATTCGGCTCATGACCAGAAAGTGGTCAGTATGGACACCTGACCCGCGATACGCCCTAGTATCAAGAACATTCTTTTTTATTCTTTCATCCACTATCACAAAGTCAATCATACTCTTCCTTACATTCACCGCCTCCCGAGTGTACAAATGAATCCATTTGTGGCTAAACATTGTGTTAGTCACAAACAAATTCCACTCAAGGCAAATCTCTAACAAACTCTTACCATTTTCATTTACTCTCTCGTCACCGTGCATACCCAACACACTTTCAAAACCACCCCGTTTTACTCCTACCCAACCATTAAAGTCACCTAACAAAATTAACCTTTCATTATCTTTGCATACACCCAAAACCTCTCTTAATTCGTCCCAAAATTCTCGCCTTTCCTCCTGTGCACGCTGTGACGTTCCCGTACCCATATCTACAGGGGCGTACACCCCTACAACAAAGATACGAGTCAGTCCTACTTTCATTCTTATCCACATTATTCTGGGACTCACACATTCAAACGCATTCACGCATTCAGCCATCCTCGCGGAAAGTATGAAACCAACTCCCTGACAGGCTCTGTCTGCACTGGGCACCCCGGACCAGTAGGCTGTGTAGGGTCCGTGCTTGGTGATGTCACACCCTTTTCGCTTTGTCTCATTCACACAAAGAACATCAATCTTCCTTTCATCCATCATCTGCCATACCTCATTCATCTTATCCTCCATTCCTCCTCCAACATTCAACGTAGCAAAACGGCTTTCCGTGAGCCACTTTTCGCCCCCATGGAAAACGAGACGTGACGGGTGGCGGACCGCGTCGCCGCCATGCGGATGATTTTTATTTTTCGAAATCTCCATTGCGTTCCCACGAGTAAAAGGGATCTAAAAGTCCACCCCAGCAGAGCCCTGTACTGAAGTAAGACGGATTACTGCTGTGACCTGTGACCGTCAACACAGACAAATTATAGTTGGCTCTTTTGTACACTTTATAATATCGGTTTTTAGTATTAGAAGAAACTTGGTAGAACTACACGTGCGATATTTTATCATAATTATCATGCACGATTTATTTTTAACGCACTCTCTGGATTTTATTATTTCTTGTATTTATTGTCTTTTGACTGACACTTTTACTAGCGCATAAAATATCGTATCACTTTAGAGGGGTTCGCAATAGTTTTAAGTAGTCAGTTTAAATAGAAAATGACCGCGAGATTCAGACAAATTGAATGAAATTAACATAATTAAAGTCGACTTGTTTCACATGTTTCGAACTTGTCCATGGTCTTTATTTATGAGTTTCCAAGAACCTGGTCTTTGCCTACGCCTCCGGGAAATAGGCGTGATTTTCACTTGGCAAATGAATATTTTTATAGATTATTTACACGCGGTAAAACCAGTACTTAAAGTATGGTAGCGAGTAGGCGGGTAGGAGCGAGATCACTTTTGATTATATTCCTTCCCGCCGCAACGTAATTGGGATATTCTGTTGAAGCAACAATAGGCTGCACATTCATTCGTTTTAGCCATTATAATTTCATTCTTTTCTGTGTACGAATGGTATGACAGTAATGTGTACCTATCCTTGGAGTTTAGCTGAACAAAAGGACAATTTCATCATGGTTTGTAAGTGAAGTAACTTTAGAAGTATATTAAGACGTTTTTTAAGAAACGGAGCATAGGTACCTAGTTTTTTACGTTTTCCATAGAGATCAGAGAGAGCCATGCCGAGTTTTACCTGATTAAACGTGATTATCTATAAAAGGCTCTTTGTCTATGCCAAATAGCATTAACGTTGCTACTTAGTAATTATGAAATGAATTTAATTGCCTCTAAATATTTCTAAAAACGACAGTTAGTGATAATTAGAGAACGGCAGGCATGCTGTCAAACCACGGCAAAGTCGAGTCGCGGCAAATTATGCTAGTGCTGTGAAGACAAGGTGCGTGTTGCTCCGCAGAAGTAATCAGTCTTGCACCTTACTGCGATGATGTCGAAATTATGGAAATGACAGAAGTTTTAAAAACAAAGGCAATAAACAAAAATAATCCTACCACCTTGCGGCAATCAGATAATAATAACACCACTGTAATACTATACTTAGAAGTGAAATCCGAGACAAAAGAGGTTTACTAATGACAATACCTGTTATGATTGATGTGGTTGGTTGTTGATCCGTCTTGATCGAAAGATTTATGACATGCCGCCACACCACATGACATTGCTCCTGATCTGATCATAACACTCCCAAATAATTTATTTACCCTTACTTTTGATCTTGGATTCTATTTCCGAGTTTAAAGTGGCAGAACTGCCCACGCTGCGTCTTCCGGTACGCTACCCAAGCATTCTGCAACTTGTGCCCAAAAGTTGAACCGACGACTTGGTGATAATTGCCGGAACGAGCTGGATGCGAGCAGCGCAGGACCGGTCTTCTGGAAATATCTGGCGGAGACCTAATGTCCAGCTATGGACGTCTTTACGCTGATATGATAAATACTAATGACATATATCTTATATCACATCATGTACAGCCAGAGAGAGCCATCGAAAGTTCGTCTAAGAGATGAATTGAAATTTAAAGCATATTTATTGACGTTCAGTGTTAAAATATATAACGTCCGGCCCATTTTTTATTCATAAAATTTTATTTTTACTGGAGGTTATTGTTGCTACAAAGTGCTACGGCGTAGAGAGAGATATCGTAGCAACTTTGGCATGTAATTTAGATTCTTAGTTAACTTAAACTTTATAAACTACATTTGGTAATAAGTACCTTCGATGCAATCATCTAAAGGTTTAGCTGGCATTAATCAAGTAACCTTTTCTAAATATCTATACATATAAAATTCAAAGTCCTGACTGACTGACTGACTGACTGACTGACTGACTGACTGACTGACTGACTGACTGACTGACTGACTGATATATCAGCGCACAGCCCAAACCGCTGGACCTAGAGACTTGAAATTTTGTACATAGATACTTTATATAGTGTAGGCATCCACTAAGAAAGGATTTTTGGAAATTCCACCCCTAAGGGGGTAAATTAGGGGATGAAAGTTTGTATGAAAGTCAGTCAGTTTTGAAGTTAGGATCTTGAAATTTTGTTGTTAGGCTAACGTAAAAAAATTAATTTATACGGGTCTCAGTGTTTTTGATAATTCCACCCCTGAAGGGGTGAAAAGGGGGATAAAGCTGTGTATGGAAAGGCCTACATTTTCACAGCAAAAATCACTACATTTTATTATTTAGGCTTATAACGCAACGAGTATATCGGGTGTTATTGTAATTACAACCCTTAAGGGGGAAAAGGGGGATGAAATTTTGTATTTAAGTTGTTCATTCACGATTTTTTTGTATTGAAGTAAAAATAACGTACGTGGTAACGTGTTATTACTAAACCTCTATTGCCACCCGTCTATCCGTCTGTCTGTCTGTCTGCCACGCGCAAACATGTCCTGACTGATTTGCGATCATCGTCCAACCGAAACTATGGAAAATAGGTTTATTTTATAACGTAAGCATCCGCTAAGAAACCATTTTTGGTATCTTTAGGGGGAAATGGGGGGGATGGGGGTTGAACTTTGTATGAAAGTCTTTGTTGATTGAAGTTATAAACATGAAAATTTGAATTAGAACTACTGATCATAAATAGCTATAAGTATTATAACGTATTTCAGGATTTTTGCATTTTTACATTTAAAGGGGGAGAAGCGGTGAAAGTTTGTAAGGACGTATTGATTTTTTTTAATAGGAGCTTGTAATTTTGAAATACAGCTACTTATCATAAATGAATAATGACGCGTCACAGGGTTTTGGATTTTCAAATTTGTAGGGGGAAACGGGGAGTAAAAGTTTGTATGGATGGAGATATCGGGTTTTTAGTAGGAACTTGAAATTTTGAATTTTTGATACTTATCATAAATAAATACTTATGTGTTTCAGGGTTTTATGACTATCGAATTTTAAAGGTGGGAAACGGGGGTGAAACTTTGTATGGAGGGGAGGTATCGGTTTTTTACATTGGAAGGGGGCAAAACGGGCGGTGAACATATGAGAGGGAGTGAGAGCACTTATAAGTTTTTTGATTAAAAAAAAAAGACATTTGTTTTCTGTAGGCCACGCGGGCGAAGCCGCGGGCAGGAGATAGTTATAAATAAATAATGAGATATTTCAGAGATTTTAGATTTTTAATTTGAAGGGGTAATACGGGGAGGAGGCAGTTTGTATGGAGGTATCGGCGTTATTTAAAGGTAGAAACTTGAAAATTAGAACTATTGAGCATAAATGAATACCGCCGTGTTTATTTGGATTTTCACAATTAAAACGGAGAAACGGGGTTAAAACTTTGTATGGAGGTATGGAGGCTTTTTCGAAGATATAAACTTGGAAGACTTTAAGGGATGACAGTTAATGTTACAAAAACGAAAGTAATGGTGTAAGAGAAGAATGAAGAGGTTTCTGAATGTGTAATAAAGATTGGTAATGAAAGAGTTGAACAAGTTAAAGAATTTGTGTACTAGGTAGTATGTTTACTAGGGATGGAAAGCACGATGAAGACATTAAAAGGAGAGTGAAAGCGGAAAATTGGGAGCTCTGCGTGCTTTTGTGAGCAGCCAGAATGTCGCATCCAGCAACGTGAATGCCGAAATGCCGTAGAGATGCGTTCTCTGCGTAGTATGAGTGGGATCAAGCTGACTGAGAGAGTGAGAAATGGTGTTATAAGAGAGAGAGGTAAGGTCTGAAAGAAGATGTAGTGACTAGAATAGAGAAACGAATGTAACGTTGGTTTGGGCATGTTGAACGAATGGATAAAAGGCAATTATGTCAGCAAATTTATGAAGGTGATGTGACTGGGCGAGTTGGTTGAGGGCGGCCTCGACGTACTTTTGTCAACCAAATTTGTGATGTCCTGAAGACAGGTCAAACCAGAAGTACACGGAACCGCCGAGCATGCATGAAGAGAGGAATGTGTGTGGAGGGAGCGAGGGAATATGCCAAGACCAGGGCAAATGACGTTCTGTGGTCTCTGCCTACCCCAAAGGGAAACAGGCGTGAGCTTATAATAATAATAATAAAAATAAACTTGAAGATTAGAATTGCAGCTGCTCATCATAAATAAATAACGATGTTTCGGGGTTTTCGGATTTAGATGTCATTTGTTTTCTGTAGGCCACGCGGGCGAAGCCGCGGGCAGAAGCTAGTATATATATATATAAGAAATCAAGATAGCTAGCAATAAAGTAGATTTCCCTTTAATCTAAATATAAACAAGCGATGCAATACCTAGAACTTGAAAGCTATACCTCAGGGGCCACTTCTAGGACTCAAACTATATATGTTATGATTAAGAGCACACCTCACCTTGTAGTGCATTAGTTGATGACGTC
This sequence comes from Ditula angustiorana, assembly GCA_963691745.1. Classification (NCBI taxonomy): domain Eukaryota; kingdom Metazoa; phylum Arthropoda; class Insecta; order Lepidoptera; family Tortricidae; genus Ditula; species Ditula angustiorana. Next base: position 9,898,981 of record OY829484.1, read on the forward strand.
ACGGGCTGGCGCTCGCGTTAACGAGCTCCTCACACAATACCCGCATTGTGACGTGTGGTAATTCCTCTTAAAAGATTGGAGCCACCATTTAGAGAAGGTGTAATGGAAAACGCAGTGTTGCTGTTTTGTTTGTGCAATTACTGTTGCTGCGTTAGCGAGAACCGTCCCCTAGTGTCAACTGATTGGTTTCAAGAAGCGGTTGGTGGATGCCACGTACCTATTACGTATATTTATTGAAACCAAGTTGTTTCTTGTGGAAATATGATCGTTTGGGAGAATGACATGGTATCCTTATGATAAGTAACTATTATTATCGTATGCATGTACCATTCAGTCCCGTTTACTTAAAATATGTCATACATATTCTGTTCTTACGAAGCCAAAAGTTACAAAGACAGATAAAGGCTAAACATCGTTACATATTTTAACAAAAGCAGGTTTAGTGAGCGTGTATGAATAAGAGGGTTAGTTAAAGTTATTTAAAGTTAGTTAGTTAAAGTTGTTGAAATGGACCTTCGCAAAGTAACGCCTGAATCTATTAATTAACTAAAACTGAATCTCCGCTGGTGTAAAATGGTAACTTCATAGTCACAATATTAAACAGACCCTAATTTTTACTATAAAACCATTTTATAAAATGAGTACGGAAAAATGTATTTGTTGAGAGAGTTGAATTTATCTCCAGAGATGCAATAGAACAGGACAAGGGTGGCATTAGTCGCGTCGCGAGTTGAGTTAATATGGTCGGGATTGCGGCACAAAAGATACTCGGTTGAGCCGCGGCAGCTGTCAAGGAAGTACGGTTTGTCTCTAGATATAAGTTAATAAGTTTACGAGACAACTGTTTTTGTCATTCTCCCCGTGAATATGAGGCCTGAAATTGGCTTGAAACGTCGGGAATTCGATTGCAATTACACGCGATATAAATAAACCGTTTAAGCAAATTGTTTTATTTCAGTGTTTTCCGAACCGCCTAGGTCCCCCTAAAAAAAATCTCTGTGTGTATTTTTTATTTTGTTTACTTGCGTAAACCAATAAAGAATATTTGTTATAGTTGTTTATAAGTCGTAAAAAGTTAATTTAGTAGATTTTAGTTTTTATTAATATTAATTTTTTTTCTTTGTATTCATTTATTACAGGACAAACAATTTCGGCATTTTATCTCTCTTTTGCTTTATTTATCATATGTTCTTGCTATTGACAATTGGCTGAAAATAATTAAATAAGTATGATTATAAGGGTCTATACACTTTTATGAATAAGAGGATTAGCTTATTTTCCCATAATGTTAAGGTCACTGACTAATAAGGTATTTGCCTTAACGGTAATAAGAACTTAATACTACGAGTATAACCCTAAAGTCTACATTGTTAAATGGGTGAATATCACAGTAAAACAAAAGTTATTAGTATCTCCTTGTCAAAAGTTAGCAAAAGGCCAGGCATCATATATGCGGATGTAGCCTTGATCAAAAATATTGGACTAGATTGTCGTCCACAGGAAATATTTTTGCGAACCTAATTTTGATTCTGAACCAATTGTCTTATGAATGGCCGAACCGATTTTAATAAACTTTTCAACTACCTAGCCTTAAAGTGTCAGTGTTAAATAACAGGTCCTCAATGTATCGACCAATTAAACTAAATAATATGTAACTGTACCAGTGGTTGACATGCGTAAGGCTTTTTTTACCATTGGTTGACACCAGCGTCTCTCTATTTTACTCGTTTTATTCCGTAACTTCTCTTTAATAATTTGGTCTCTGTCAATGATTGGGACCGTTGCCTTTGGTACAGTACCATACCGACGATTGCAAAATCATTTCCCAAGTGGAGTTGTCGTCACGACGAGTCCAACAAAAAGCGAATAAATGTCGATGAAAGAATGAAATATATTACGTAAATGTGTTTCTTTTGTGCTCGTTTGAGATACATATTTAACTGTTCCGCCAGTGCCGGACTTTTCATTTGCTCCCCCCTCCCCCCCTATAAAATTATATGGAACAATCCACGTGCGGCTGCTGGAGGCTCTCAAAGTTTTGTGGAGACGGGTGGAGAAATTTGTTTTAAGAAATTAACAGTTGTTCGAAAATTCAGACGCCATTGTGATTTTAGTTTCATAATTTGCAAGTGATTGTTACACTATAGGTAATAAAAGATAATCGTCAACATCATTATTATATCATTTCTTACGTAATTCGTTTTACAAAAGTTATTCAGCTATCAATAAAATCCTTTTTTTCTTTTTAATAACATTCACAAGAGACAAAAACAATAAACGCTTTCTGATAGCTGTAATCCCATCATAAAACCTAAATACATTAACATGCGCTGCGCTTAACGAAATTATCCGCCGCTCTCTTGCCACCGTGCCGGCTCTCTTAGAGCCAGCTGGCATCGCGAGAGACGATGGCAAGAGACCGGACGGAATGACCTTGGTTCCGTGGAAGTTGGGACGGGTGCTAGTGTGGGATGCAACCTGTGTAGACACTCTGGCCCCGTCTCACCTCCATGGAACTTCGGTTAAAGCAGGCGCAGCAGCTGAAGCGGCCGAAAAGCTCAAAAGCAACAAAAATAGGGGTCTCGACTCCGAATATAACTTTATTCCATTCGGAGTCGAGACCCTTGGTCCGTGGGGTCCTAGCGCATTAGGCCTCTTCAAAGAGATCTCGAAGAGGCTGGTCGACGTCGCAGGTGACCGAAGAGCTGGCAGCTACCTCGCACAACGTATAAGCTTAGCTATACAGAGAGGTAATACTGCCAGTATCTTCGGTACTATGCCACGGGAGCCTTCTTTTTTTGATATATTTTAGTTATAATTTTAGTACTAAGGTTTAGTTTTTATGTAGTTTGTTTGTGTTATTATATCTATATTGTGGTTGTCAATAAATTGGCTTTTAAATATATTAAATAGGTGCCAACATACCCTACTGTGGAATGAAAATTTTGAAATCAATTATTTTAATAATTTAGTGATAGAGCCACACTTTAAACTAGTTCCGGAAGAATGGGCAAAGTAGAAGCGGGTAGGATCACGTGCTCGCATAGCACCAACGTAAATTAATTAGTATGTACATCTTACTATGCATTTCGTTAAGACATACTTTATAATTTACATTTTCTATTCTTCAACGCCAGTGGTCAAGTTTTTGTTGTTCCCGTTTTTCATGACATTGATTGATGCATGATTAAATGGTTTTTTTTGCAACCACAAATCAGTGCGCATCATCTCCGAACAAGTACAACCACCCTAAATTTACAATCATGGCAGACACATGTTGACAGCCGCTGCCTGTTCGACTGCGCACTCGGTAAAAATTACAAAATGAAAATTGCGGCCCGGCGCCGCTGAATACGTTAATATCGAATATTGAATACATTTATATCAAAATATTGAATACATTTACTGAATATTGGATGAATTCTGCGCAATACGCGGCTCGAGCGATCTGATGCTGCGAATACTCTGGAGATTTATCCGAAATGAGATACTCGCATTACATTTAATAACGTATTTGTGGATTGAATGGCATAACTCATCAAATTAAGTGATTGTTCGGGAATCAAAGAAAATAGATTGATATTTAAAATTCAATAGACTAAGTAGTCATTTAAGATCCATATATAGGCAGTAATACCATATGTACTTCTAATATTATAGGTAATACGTATGAATGAGGATACGTAAATGATAAATGATGATGTAATGAAAAGACAGAAAAATCTTGGTCATCTGTCAGGATTCGAACCTGTAACCTCGGTATTACATGCCACGCTGCTTCCCATTAAACCCGTGATGCCCGGTCAGACACTGTAAAAAAAATCGAAAGAAATTTCTTTTACCAAAAATATTTTTAAATAGGTACCTAATCTACTCAACCGGTTTTCTCAAATATTGTTATTTATTTATTTAGTTATTAGGGTCACCAACAAGCGTTACATATACAAATAATATATTCATAGTAATTTTAAACAATCAAATTAAATAAAAACGAAATCTACACTAAACATGAATACTAACTACTAAATAACTAACTAACTACTACTGCTAAATAACTAAAAAACATCAAAAAGAGAAGGTCCCTTGACATGGTACCGAAGATACTGCCGGTATTACCTCTCTATGTATACAGGGTGTAATCGTTAAACGTGTAGCTAGGCGATTATTCTGTAAATATAACAGATATCAGAAAACTTTAAACTGATATCGAAAGTACGTTACCCAATGAGTAAAATCACATTAAAGACTTTTTAAGATACCGGTATCCACAACATTCATTAAACACATTTATTTCAGTATCATTTTAAACTTAGCTATAGTTAAATCTCGAATTTAATTAACCCCGTATACACTGCTCCCCATTCAGCTCCAGTGTTTGAATCATTGCACTGCCAGTCGGTAGTTTCAATGAAACGCTAGAATAATCAATTGCGTATTCAATCATACAGAAATCAACAGTTGATGATTTACCTTCAGACAGGAATTTGGTAAGTAAATAATGATTTGTTAAAAAAAGGGCTCGAAACGTTGGGATTATTAAGTATTATTGTGGTATCTTTTAGTGCTTTCGTGAAAAGTGAACAGTTAACTTTGATAAGAAATAAAAGGCACCATACTTCTTAAGACACTATAATTCTATAATTTTGTCAGAATTTGTAATAGAAATAGAAAATAACTAATAAAGTAATGTAGTGGTCAATCAGGTTGGGTTTTATCAACGTCAGTTAGATGAAATCCCATTAAGTAATGCCAAAATTAGTACTAAGTCACTGAAATTTTGATCTCATGGAATTTTATAAAACCGGGAATTAAGAGGAAACACAAGGGCCGTTTTTCCATACAAACGTCGTCCCCTGTTTCCTCTCTGGATAGTGCCAACAGAGCAATAATTTTGTTCCAAAAAAATCGATGGCCACTATTATGCATGTCCCTATGTTTTCCTTTTTTCAATAAATTAATTATTAGAAGAGATATAAACATTCAAAACCTTAAAAAATTGGCCAGATTTTCGGCTGCGTTCATGCATTCAGAAAACAAATTTTACTACATTATTTAAAAAAGAAAAAAATAGGAACACTGCCAAAGCCTTTCTTTATTTTTTATTGAAAAAGGTAGTTAAATCGGTTAAGTTTTGGAGAAGGAATCAGGGGTCTACGAATCGTTGATTTTGTGTACTTTAAATAGGTATTTTCAGTCCAAGCTGCAGCTGTCTCTATTGCGCTCTGCGGGGGGAGGCTTGATAGATGGAGGCAGCAATAGATTTTACAAATACCTATTTTTCAATTCTCTTGGCCTTGAGGTTTCCTCTTAATAAGTCGGTAATTAATTGAGACAGTAGGTCTTATAAAATCATATTGAGTCTACATTCAACAGTAAGTCACACTGTGTTGGTTACTTGTATTTTGTCTACTCGTTGCAATACCGTCGAAACGTCAAGGTAAATTATCAAAGATTTTTTACGTTAAAGTCTCGATTGACGTTATAAGTATGCTCTTTGTACCAATTACCTAAATATAAATTAAAATTGAATCATATTTATTTAAAGTTATTCCCTCTACTTTACTGCATGGCAACACTTAGTTGACTGACTGACTTTAATTACTTTACAAAAGCTAAGACCTGAGTCTTAACTTTTGAAATTGAACACAACGCTCAAATAAGTATCCTTTACACGTAGTTATAACAAGAATTACAATTTCGTAAGTAGCAGTGCTCCCTCTACCAGCATAACCCCATCAACGACCATTACCAACACGCCGTGACACTACATGCAAATTACCCTTCAAAACTCAATTTAATCTCCATCAATGCAGATATCAAATCCACGGTTCAAACTAACACACCACCCGTATAAATAGCCGTGATTAATCACAATAATCACTTTACAGTGATCACGTCACGTGGTGGTGCAATCACATTAGCGGGTGAACCCTAAAATTTTAATCTCCGCCACAATGGGAGCGATCGTGATTGCTGCGCATATGCATAGTCTTTGGGGATCGCTTAGCCTCCAATGCGGGACAAACGTGTGGGTACACACATTCGCTACCTTTATTTTGTAGTGTGAGTAGTGGGTTGAGTAAGCTGACTTATAGTTTAAGTAGCGACCCACCTCGGCTTCCCAAGAATATAGTAAGGATGTATTTAAAATATAATAGTAAATATTTATTCAGCCAACTGTAACTATGAACAAAAATAATACAAACACTTAATCACTGATTGTTTTAAACTTTCGCGATTTTCGGCACTTAAACGCGATCATAAACTGTTTATTCGTGATCACGGCCGCTGCAATGCGGCCGAAACGTCAAGGTAAATAAATAAACAGTTTCTTATCGCGTTTAAGTCCCGATAAACGTAATAAGTACATAATCACTGAGATTTAAAATAAACTATCTATTAATAGTAATGTACCTACAGAAGAACGTTTCGTAAAAAATCTATTAATGACAGTTAAACTTGAATCCGTTGCGTGGTTTATAAAATAAAGAAATGTTTATTTACCAACACAGCAAAAGTCAAATGTTACGAAATATATACAAGTAATAAAACGCAATAATACAATGTGTTTAGGAGTAAGCGGCCGCATATTTGAGGACAGGCAAGAAAGGATTGTGACGTTATTTTATACTATGTCATAAAATTAAGATGAAATGGCAGTGTCATTAGTGAAGTTGAGAAAAAAGTGTCTACAAATTTTAATATTGCATGCTTATTATGGCGAAAGTGGCAATACCAAGTTACACACACATACACAGTCATTACTGTGTCATATAATTTATATGATATATTTATGCCGGTACCCTATTTCTAATGAGCGAATGCTAGAAAATTTTGTCAGTTTTTGAGGACCAGTTAGAATTTTTATTGGAGACTATGAGATTATCGATAGTTTATTATAGTTAAAGTATAGGTTTTTGTTTGATTATTCCTACAGTCCACTGTCACAAAACAATTGCTTTGTCAGTTTTTAGACATTAGAAGAAATTTATTGACTTTTCAGAGGGTCAGTTTATTTTTGGTAGAAAAACAAAGTCAACCGATTTAATTGTCCCGCAGTGTAAATGCACGCGCGCCCAACGAGGGACGAATTGTTTTCATATTAATAGCTTGTCGACAAAGGCAAGGAGCAAGCAACGCCACCCCATAACTCGTTCACGGCTATTTCATCAGGCTGTCGCCGTCATTTCATAGCGGACAACATTTCTATGAATTACCTACTTTATCACTACCGTCCCGCCCCGATTCCGCATAGGCAGGTACTATTAGTATGACTTGTACATAAAAATAAAAACCTTCGGTAAAAAAATTCAACATTATAGTGAAAACCATATCAATCTTCGTAGCGTGGCTTAGGAGGAGAAAGCGGCCGAAGATACAGAGAACAAATACGGATGGTGACTTTGTTTCAGACTGTGTAAAGAAGAAAAATAATAAAGATAAAAGAAAATTTAATTTCACAATAGTTACAACTGTAATGACAACACAAAAAAAAGAAAAATTAGGGCAAATGGCAGGACTTGAACCTGCAACATCAGCCTTCCGTGCCTTGCGTTTGCCAGTTTCGCCACACTGCCTCTGCCATACCCTGCGAATTTTTCAATGTGCTTCGTCTTACGGTCATTACATTATTAATTTTTAGGGTACAACTACCCTCGGTGTCATCTATATCAAACTTTTTTTAAATAAAATCGAAAGAAATTTTGTTTACAAAAATTTCATAATAGTTGGTCATTATCATTGACCGCAAAGTCACTTACCAATATTGTTAGACGTGATTATGATTATGGTCGAACACCAGCAGCTCTATGACAACAACAGATACTCTTTATTGCACACAAGTAAACAAAAATACAAAATACTTACATGGAAACTTTACAAGGGATAATGACAGACTCAGTCTTGTTTACCCCTCCTTGCGGCTTTGTTAAGTAGTATCATAAGAAAGAACGCACGGAGTCATACATCAAAGCTTATTACTGTTTGTTTTAAATGGTTTTCGATATCGATTGATACATTGATACAATGGCATGGAGTTAAAGTTTTAACGAAGAAGGTAATTAATATATGCAATATTCAGGCCAACTTTTGCATAATTCAAACCAAGGATTCAAACCTTCCAAGCACAGCTAAGCTGCACTATAAAAACTGCTTAACAAAATCACTACCCAACTAAAAACAAGAAGCTCACTCTTCGCTAAAGAGTAACCAACTTCCTGCGAAAAGCGAGGCAGGCTCAAAATGGTTTACGCTGTGTTCAGATGCTGATGACGAGCAGGGGTTGCCACGTACAAAAATAGTAGCCACAAAGCAATTTGCTAATATTTTTCTCCACAAAAGATTTATTCAAGAAATCATTAACATTTGCAACTTCTTTTAATCACGACTCAGATAAGCCGTATTGATACGGTGGTATATAATACCGTAGCCCGAAGATGTAGGTACTATTTCATCTTGTGACCCTAACATGACTGGCCAAATTTAATTTAAGTATCTAAGTTTATTTCTATGTGCGTCTTTTTCTTATGACACGAGTATGACAGTGAAATAGGAATAAATAAGACCTGGGCCGGTCATGTAGGGCCACTGTAGACTCCGCGATGAACTCAAAGGGTTGGCAGCCCTGCACTCTGCGTTCAGGTGCGGATGAGGCCCCCCTACCCCCCACTAGCGACCGTAGTTCGTCGCGTCTGAAAATTAATTCCTCTACATAATCAGAACTTCCGTGCGCTGGCTGCAGTAGCTTCACTTTTGGGGTTAGCTTAAAACTTGCTTAACATGGCAACGGCGCCATCTCTCGTCAGCTGACGGTAGCTGTAAAGGTACCCAGTTGAATATGATAACTTGTTAAAAGTTTCATATAGATGACACCGAGGGTAGTTGTACCCTTAAAATCAATAATGTAATGACCGTAAGACGAAGCACATTGAAAAATTCGCGGGGTAGGCAGCGGCAGTGTGGCGAAACTGGAAAACGCAAGGCACGGAATGCTGATGTTGCAGGTTCAAGTCCTGCCATTGCCCTAATTTTTCTTTGTGTTGTCATTACAATTTTAATGGCAAGTTTAAAGTCTGATAAAGGAACACACTTAAGAGGTCTCTTACAAAAGCTCTGCAGTTAATATCGGGTATGTTTTCGCTTATCTTGATTATTAAAGTGTAATTTTAATGAAAAAATACGTGTAGTTTGGTAATATTCAGTGTCTGGTGTGTTTTTATGTGTGTAATGTAAACTATCACAAATGAAAGATTTAAATTCAATGGGGACTAACCTTAACCATTAAGTAACCTAAGTCCTTAACCATTTAAATAAAAAATGCCAACCCATTGAAGCGCCTCTGCTAAAAGAGACCAAAAGTCAAGTTTAGTTTATCTCTGTATGTGATTTCTTTTCTTATAACACTAGTCTGACTGAGAGGCTGGGGGGATAAATGAAACCTGGATCGAAAGGAATTGTGTACAACCAAGGTTGCAATTTTTGAACCTCACTATGTATGTGGTTTAAGTTCACATGGCCGAATCTTAATGAGAAATGGCGATTTTACTGAGTGAATTTCAAAAGACCGTGCCATACTTTTCATATTTCAAAATCTTCAAACAGGTTACAATGCTCAGATAACTTTTCCTCCAGAATCGAATACAGGCCCACCGCCTGGAGCTCTCACCGACCGTCCTATCGCACCGCTGTAGCGGAGACAAAAAGGCTCAACGTCATAATTAAAAAAATCTCGTGCCTGCAAAGAAAGGGGGGAAGTGGCGTGAAACGAAAGCAAGACGGATGGGGCGCCACAGAGGCCCGCGCAAAGACAATGTCGCGCTTTGGAGGCGCTTTAATCATAAATATATCAAGCGGTAAGGTACGAACACACTTGGGACGGTGGAGAAGGATTTTGGATTGTCGAGACTCAACAGTTTCTAGCTGGACAGAAGAGGTGAGGGCCGAATAATTGTAAGGGCATTGACGCGATTTAAAAGATTCTGGCTTACAGAATAGATTGGGGCCAGAGATAGTATCAACTTTTGCACTGAAATAAATGCTATGTAGTTTTTTTTTTATGAAATAGGAAGGCAAACATGCAAGTCGGTCACCTGATGGTAAAGTGTACACCACCGCCTATAGACACCCGCAACATCAAAGAGATTGCAGATACGCATCTGGTGGAATCAGATGGAATAGAATACCTCTAGTGCCAGTAATTACACCGGCTGTCTTACTCTCCACGCCGGAACACAACAGTGCAAGCACTGCTGCTAGCACTGTTGTGCAACCACTGCTGCTTGGCGGCAGGATTAGCGAGCAAGATGGTGGTAGCGATCCGGACGGACCTTGCACAAGGTCCTACCACCCGCAAAAAAACCTGACAAAGAAGAAATATTTGGAGATATACCTGTATAAGTATAATCACGGAGCATTTGTCCTTTTTGCCTGTGGTTTATTCCTTCCATTAGTTTCTGTTTTGCAGTATTTTAATTTTAACAGTTTGTTGTTGTGTGGTGTCAAAGAAGTGATTAAATTTTTCTGTTTGACTTTCGTCTTTTGAAGCGTTAGTATAACCGCCCAGTACTGAGCCGCATGCTGGGACCAATAAAGTTTCGTGGTCATTTTTACGGACCATTACTTACATAGATAGAATACATTAAATGCCCTGACTGTGCAAGTGAGGAAGTAGTACATTATGGTGACAGTAACACAGTTGAGAAAGGGATAACAAACACATTATCATAACCTATTTTGAATGACAGATCAGCCCAAGTAACTCTGCTTTAGTATGAACTTTAGCATTACTTTTAAAAATCAAAAATGGATACACGCTAACAAGGTCTTTATTACTTTTTTTACTTATATTTACTAATTTTATGTTACAGACGACGTTTTTAAACATTTAGATGACTTGAAATTGGATTGAACAATCGAAGGAACTCTTTGCTTTATTCCAAGTCTTAACTTTACATTAAATACGAGTACTTTGAAAATTTCAATTTCTTCTTCAGTACGCTAAATTTAGATAGTAACGCAGCTACTAACAACCAGTACAGCTGAGTTCCTACCACCCAACTTCCTATGTTAATCTAAGCATAATGAGATGAAAAAAAACGCTCCACTGAATTCTTCACAAAGCTTCCTTTAATTTGCCCGAAGGAATAACACATTTTTCTCAATAGCAATTTCCTTGAGACAGTGTGCACCCGCCCGGGCACGGAGGAGGCACATATGAGTATGGAAGTTAAAAGGGGCGTTAAAACAAAACGAATGAGTTCGGACAAAGGAAGGAAGCAACGCGTGCCTGGGACTCCGGCCTTTTGATAATCACTAAGAGGATGCCTAAACATGTTTGATTAATGAACGTCTGCGAATACAGCGCGGGTATTGTTAGAACACCCTTTATAAATCTAGACGCCTAATTCTCATTGTTTTTGCTGTGCAGCGACGATGGATTAATTTCTGATTTTTTGGTCCGGAGCTGTCTCCGCGGTAATCGATTGCATTGCTGAGGGTTTGGCTAGCCGGTGTTGAGAGGGTATGTAAACCAAAACCACACTAATAACACTAATATTATACTGGCAAAAGTTTGTGTGAGACTAAGTATTTTGATACTCCTTCGTGCTATATAGCGATAACCACCCTGACTTAACGCCTAGGCTACTTTTTATACTGAAAAAAGTCGCGCAAGCAAAATCGCGAGTAAAATCTAATGAATTTACAACTACGAATCGATTTAAATAGTCATTAACATTAAAATCATTAACATCATGCATCATAATCTACTTGACTCGTTCAGCGCGTGCAAGTAAGAAATTAATGCAATGGCAGTTGCCCAGTAAAGATAGAGGAAAATAAACAATGACGTTGTAACCTGTTTTAAATGACAGGTTAGCCCAAGTAGGCCTGCCTTTCGCATTACATTAAACCTGCGGGCGATTTTTGACTTTCGAGCGTTCGACATTCGCCAGCCGCGGACAAATCAAATACGCGAGCGTATATTTTAGCCGGCACTGATTGGCGGGCGGCTGGCGAGTGTCGAGCGCTCGAAAGTCAGAAATCCCACCATTGATACCTGCCACACTTTAATTGATGAAAATTGGTATCACGTCGGCTTTTTGTTCGCCTATACTTTGTCTCAATCAATAGCGCACTGCATCCATTATTTGCCACAACAGTGGCCCTGACATGACCGACCAAGTTAATTTTTATATCTGAGTGTATCTCTATGTTCGTCCCGTTCTTATGACACTACTTTGACAGAGACACAGGGAGGGATAAATTAAACCTGGGCCGGTCATGTTAGGTTCACAATTGTAAGCTTAGAACTAACGTGTTACGACTATTATTATTTCCTACATTTGACGGATACTATCTATGTGTACTCCTATTCTCATAAGACGGGCAGGGACAGTATTGGCTCCGCTCCGTTCATACCTATTTTACTCTAAATTAAGTTGACTTAAGGGCCTCTACGTACTGACTACGTATTGGCACAGACCTCCCAAATGTCGGTTACTATTGTCATAAAGTTATTGGCTTTTTTTGAAACTTTTTTGGGAATAAATGTAAACATATGTTGTAAGGTAAACAAAACACTCCTCTTGTTGGCAACTTGGCACCCCTTCAATTATCGACAGAAGCAACCTTATTTCTTCAAACTAGTGGTGACAATCCTGCAAAAAAATTGTGCCAATCTCGGCATTATCGGTGTCAATAGGGTGTTTACCCTATTTAAATGATACTCCGCAGCTTGTAAAATGTAGCAGAGATTTATAACAAACGAAAGAAAATTAACGCTATTGATAACAAACGCAAATTTTTACGTTGACTATACCTGATTATTGTATTTTTATCAAATCTACGATTACATACACATATTAATTTAAATGTCAAGTCAATCGGACTACAAAAAATGCATCAAAATTCACTTGTACTTAAGTATCCTTCCGTATTTATAAATTGACAAAAATACTAACACGCCAAGTTAAATAAAAGTAAAAAAAAGCCGTGCATGTTCAACCCTACGTCAACGTTGTTAACCACAGGGCTGTCACGTCGCCATCAGCTAATTAGCAGTTGATCAGGCAGAACAGCGCAGTTTGAAGCATTAGTCCGGCGCATTGTGTCGCCCGCAAGTAAACTCTGTTACTGCTAGGGTTGCTGCGACAATTACTGCGTTATCATTGTAATTATGCCAAATTTTGAAGTCATAAATATACCTTTGTCAAAAACTTTTAATTTTGTTTTGTTTCGGTAAAATCTTGCTTTGTTCTCAATTTTGGTAAGCGTATTCATCAGATGACAGTGCAATAATAAAGTACCTATTGTCGAAGAAAAAACGTGCAATGAGTTTGTCGATTTGTATTGAAACTGAGCGAATAACAATTTAAGACAAAGTGTACCGATGAAAGGAAGTATCTCAATTAACAGCTCCAACTTTTTTAGTGGTTTTTGAACATTTAATTATTGTATAACAAGGCATTTTGTTACTAAAAGCTGACGTAGCACGCGGAAAGCAATGAGGTTCCCAGCCCTTCTTTTCGACACACGAGGCACGTACACTCTCTCCTTCTATCTCGATATAGTTCTGTGAATTAAAAAAAAAACAAGATGGCCGCGTTTTGAATTAAATGATCAATTGAATTGGTACATTTGAATTTTCACATAGTTCCATGATTATTTAAATTGAACCTATTAAATGGCTAATATCTAATTTTTTGCTTATTAATCAATCTATTATTTTATTTATTGCTAGCAATTTATAAAGACGTAAGTTGGGATTGGGTAGGGCTTCAGTACTATATCATTTAATTTTAAATCATGGCGCAGATTATGTTACAAACAGAAGGGTTACGCTTCGTGCTAAATTCAGATACCGCAGTCTCTTCTTAGGCCCGACCTCGATTGATGGAAAACTGACGACTTTTTATATGGCGCACACAAACGCATATATTATTATCACCCTCCCCTTTCTTATGTAGAGTGCCTTTGTACATTTCATAAGACATGGTTGGTCTACGATTATGGTAGACATGGTATAATTCATTCTTATCATTCATAATACTACTATAGTTATAATTCTTGTCGTATTTTTTGTCTAACTGTCAACCCTAGCCAGAAGGGATGGGAATAACAGGGGAGATATTTTCCACCGGTTTGCGCCGCGTTTATAAATGCTATTTTAACGCGGAAAAAAAGATTAATTAACTAATTGAGCTTTAACGTGCTCCGGCCGAGAGGGTGGCTGCAGTCAGCTTTTTGCAGGACCAAAGTTTTGTAAACTTTTGACGCTTCCAGCGAGCGTTGCAATTCAATTCGTTTAGCGTTCATTTTAAAATGACTCTTAATCAGATTAAATTTATTATTTATTTCTATATCATAATCAAAAAAGAAGAATTCTCTAAGTTATTAATTTTTATAAATTCATAGTGAGTTTTTCATTCTCCAAAATTCATAAGCGCATGATTGAAGCGTCCTTCCTTTAAAGCTGACTTATTTAATGCACGTAAGAAGTATTCCATCTTAGCCCTCTGGGTTGGCAACGCATCTGCAATCTTCTTGGCGTTGCGGGTGTCCATAGGCGGTGGTGATCACTTACCATCAGGTGACCCACTTGCTTGTTTGCCTTCCTATTTCGTAAAAAAAAAAAATGCTTAGAAAATTAAACGCAACCAAAAAATCGATCGCAGCGAGGTTTGCCGGCATACCGTAAACTCTCAAACAGTCAAATAGTGTTTTTAAACATAAATGAGAATTTACGATAATTTTTATGGCATATAGTACGTAACCTTCAAGGTATTAAGAGATCGCTGCTTAGCGATAAGACCGCCTGTTGAATCCCATGTAAAATTTCCCTGTGTGTGTTCTTTTATTTTGTTTACTTGTGTGAATCAATGAAGAGTATTTGTTGTTGTTGTTGTTATAATTGAGGATGCTGTATGCTAAACTTTAATAACCAGACGTATACCAAAAAATTACGTAAAAGTTAAGGCACTAAATCACGTCAAATTAATGCAATAACTTTTTGAGAAAAGTCAGTACAAATCCAGCGAAAAATCAAGAATAAATAAAATTATAACTTAGAATATACAGTAAGGGTTTTCCATTGTAATCAATCAATGTAACAGTTGTTTTTACGTTTTTACATAGCTTTATGCTACAACTCTTTTGTAGCATTTATTTATTCGTAGCCAAGTAATGCTACGTCGTAGCAACATTTATGTAATAACGTTACGCCTTATTTATGAAGTCAAATTAATAACAAAATAAGATCTGAAGATTCAGTTTTAATAATATTGAAATGTACTGGTACGCGTCTGAATGTTCACTATTGTTCACTGTACCTTACGGCACCTATTTAATCCACCATACTCCTTTAGGATCCTTTTCGGATTGTAGTGGATTAAAATGCAGTAGCTTAACACTTAAGAACTTTGTCGTATGAAATGCAAGTTGCTCGAATTTGTCACATGACTGACAGCGACAAGGTACTAAAGTATTCAGCTACTTCTGAGGCTGACCGTACCACACACACCACAATCCTTTAGGATTGTACTTAGTCTAAAATCCAAACCAACGTCATCGATTAAGATTTTAGAGAATGTTTATGTAAATTTTGGTTCTCCCTTTTTTTGATGAAAAATAATATAATAATTATTTTACGTATTTATCCAACGAATTTAAATGCCTAAGTAGCAAATGAACTTTAATGCATATTGGGATAACCGCCAGCCAATTTGAATTATGAGAACACAGTATAAATGCATACATTTCATATTAAATATCACAATAATGAAATGATTACAATTGAAGACAAGATTTAACAGTGGACCAGGAGTGCGATTTTTGTATCTCACCCTAGAGCTCACCACAATGGCCGAATCTCTATGAAAAATGGCTATTTTGGTGAGCTTTAGTTACCCGGTGAGATTCAAATGCAATTTTTGAATTTCACCAGGTGACTAAAGCTCACCAAAATGGCCGCATTTCTATGAAAACCGGCCATTTTGGCGAGCTTTAGTCACCCGGTGAGATTCAAAAATCGCACTCCTGAACTCACATTGGTTAATTATACTTTGGCATTTGGGTTTTGGTGTGGTATCTTTTTATCCCACAGAAATGATCTGCGCAAAGCTGAAGTCAACAGCTAGTATATTTAAAATAAGAGCTTACATAATGTAAAATAACAGTCCAACTATCCGGCGCTGCAGTAACTAAAACAATATGACTGGAACGTTTAATTAGCATAGAAGCGCCGGGAGTGTAGTGACACCATCTTTCCGGGTTTAAAAACAGTTTTTCCACCTCAGCAGCTCAAACATTCACTTTTTGCTGCTAGAAAACCGTGGGCACAATGTGATGCGAGAGTGAGGCAAAGTAATTTGAATTTAGAATGCCGCCAATTGTCATTTGTCAGTGTTAGTTAATTCGAACATTCGAAAGATTGAATTTCACCTCATTTTTTCACCTTTACTGCATTATGAAAAAGCGAGTGATGAAAGCTGATCGAGTCTTATAGTACTTTTTTTACCTCTAATAATGCTTTAGCTGATGAGGTGAAAAGTTGTATTTTTTTTATAAAACAGGAAGGCAAACAAGCAACTGGGTCACCATGGTAAGTGATCACCACCGTCTATAGACACCTGCAACACCAAAGAGATCGCAGATGCGTTGCCAACCCAGAGGGCTAAGAAGGAATACCTCTTGTGCCAGTAATTACACCGGCTGTCTTGCTCTCCACGCCTGAACACAACAGTGCAAGCACTGCTGCTTAGCGACTGGATTAGCGAGCAAGATGGTGGTAGCGATCCGGACGGACCCAGCACAAGGTCCTACCCGTAAAGTTGTATGTGTCGAACCGAAATTATTTACATCTCGTGCCTTCGAATCCCTCGCTACAGTTACTCGCCAGCTCGTGATTCAACTTTAGAATCCTTAGCTTACTAGGAATTAAGTTGCGCTGCATCGTGCTAGCCATTCTGGAGTCAAAAGCAACCAATTATTAAACGTGTAATGTACTAATGTTCTCAAGTACGACCGTGTATAAGTTATAACACCTGTATTATTTACCTGTGACACACAATAAAGTGATTGATTGATTGTACTCAAGATCACATTTGACAATTCGATTATATAAAAATTAAAAGTTAAATTCGATGTTGGAGTACGTGGTCGTACTTGAGGACGATTTAGAACTACAGGCCAGCCTTAGATATCATAACCCCTGCTTAAACACAGGCTAAATTTTTCACGCGTCCAGTAAGTGTAACTTAAACTTCACTCATTCATGGATCCTCAGTATGAAAGTAAAATAAATATAGATGAGTTGCATTGTGATGCTTGCCTTCAAATGAAAGAAACAAAAGGTTGGCAAACTTTAAGAATAAGAGGATAATTTCATTTTAACTTTCACAAGTTAGTCTCTTTATTTTCGAGCC
Organism: Ditula angustiorana; assembly: GCA_963691745.1. Lineage (NCBI taxonomy): Eukaryota > Metazoa > Arthropoda > Insecta > Lepidoptera > Tortricidae > Ditula > Ditula angustiorana. The sequence continues at coordinate 9,916,401 of OY829484.1, forward strand.
AGTTCTTGGTCACCCTACAGGGTGGAGGGGAGGTGTTATTCATTAAAATGTTTGCAGAAACTCGTTTAGAACTGCGGTGGAGGCATACCACGGATTCATAAATGTAGTTGACCAGGAAAATTTTACTAAATGTCGGTATTTAATTCGTATTTGGAGATTTTAATGAGGGAAAATTCAGGTATATATTTATAATGTTGATGGGATTTAAACGCGATAAAATCATTGTTAATTTACCTCGACGTTTCGGCCATGTTTCAACGGCCGTGGTCAAGAGAAGACCACGATCATCACGAAGGTTGCGAGATGATTTTATCGCGTAAAAGTCCCGTCACGTTATAAATATGTGCGAAAATCGCGAAAGTTTTAAACAAATTCATGTATAGACGCTAAAGATGCGAATATATATAATAATAGGGGGCGCGCGCGACTTCGTTCGCGTGAAATTAGTAGCCAATGTCCGCCAGGGATAGTGTAACTATTGGCGGAAGAATTTTTGAAATCGGTTCAGTAGTTCCAGAGATTACCCCCTACAAACAAACAATCAAAGTTTACCTCTTTATTATATTAGTGTAGATTGAAAGCGTTGGTGGCTTAGTGGTTGGGGGGGTGAACTCATGATGACAAGATACTAAGTTCGAATCCCAGCGGTCGCCATGTACCAATGAGTTTGACTTACTTAATGTACCTAAGTAAAACCATTTCTCTCTTTAACCATCACTCTTACGGTGAGGGAAAAGTGAGGAAACCCTACGTATTCATGTAAAAGAATCGGTCCGGTTTTTATAGAGTAGATTAAATTTATTTCAGGCTGCATAGGCTCATAGATTAATACATTAAAGACTGATATAGTGGCATAAGAAAGAGACGCACATAGAGATTAACTGAACTTGGCCGGTCATATTATTGTCACAGGTGACCATAAAAGTCAAAACGTACCCCGAATAGACACGGGTAAAAACGCCCAGAACTTTGACGAGAATCAGGAAATACGGGTTAAATATTGCGTTTTTTATTTTAATCCAATTATACACTGCATTTTAAGTTATGATTATGAACAGTTTCTTTAAGTTTAAGTTTAGTTTATTCATTCAATATAAAGGCACAGTATAAAATGCATAGCAAATCAAACTACACGATTTTTTTAAATTTGAATGTTATCGTTTGTGACATTTAAAATTGACAGTTGGTTCTTCAAGCTTGCCTGGATGTGTTTCTACACACACCGCTGCTCGCCTCGTCCCTCAGTGCAGCTTTTCCTAACAGTCGGAGTCCTCTCATGGGTAAAGCTCTCTCGTAACATAAAGATTTTATTAATTTTTTTCTATCGCCATTAGTCCATAAGCTTTTAATGTTAATATAATATTAACAATGAATTTTAGATATATGTTAACATATCATACATGAAAGTAGTTGATAAATAATCAAGCTGTTGTTGCAGAACTATTATTATGTTAGACTTAGCGAAAGTTTAGGAGAATGTAAAGAACTTGCCTACTTTAATTTATTGTAATTTTAACTTAAAATAATACTATTTTAAAATTGCCAAATTTTTTTTTCGGTGTATTTACGAATACCTTTGTACTAATAATATTAAAAACAAATATAATCTAACTAAATTTTCTGTAATAACTTTGATTAAGTTATTTTTATTACTCAAACTAAATTGATTTCTAAATGATTACAACAGAACTCAACAGAATAATATATATATTTAAAGCTATAAATTATTCGACACACATGCGCTTAAATTTTTCGAAAATCTTACAAAATCTTGTAATATTTGAATACAACAGGAACTACAAAACTAATTGCAACCCTCCGTAATGAGTCTGCTCGGGCGCTTTCAATATCTCATTAACGCTCTCAGCATAAAATTAACCGCATTTATATAAAATGTATTTACAGATAACTCTATAACTTAATCTACACCTATCAAATACTACCCCCGCAAAGCTGCGCTCTGATTGGTCGAGATTTGCAACCCCTGGAGCGCTCCACCAATAGTAACCCCCGGTTTTAAAGCTAAGGGGTGGAGTCTAGATGGTTTTCACAGCGAGGTTTTTGCAAATGCGTACAGTCTTCGCAGAATCACGACAGATAGAGCACTTAATAGAATTTCTGAGAGTTACGATCAAAGTTTTCGATAGTTTTAAAGTTATTCTAAAAGTGTATAAAAGGGAAAAAATTTAGCAAACCTGTACGATGAAGTAAAAATTCTGCTATCAGCTCTTTTACTCTGTGTTTTTTTGTAATGGCGGGTCCTTACCTCTCGCCACTGCCAGGCGATTTGCTCACTGAGTATATGTTCGGGCGCCGGCGTCAGCGCCGCAACCGGACTACCTTCACTCCTCAGCAACTCAGCGAGCTGGAGTCACTGTTCCAGAAGACACACTACCCTGACGTATTCCTGAGAGAGGAGGTGGCGCTGAGGATCAGTCTCTCTGAGGCTAGGGTGCAGGTGGGTAAATATTGTTGTTTTTAATAATAAAGGGAGACAAAATAGCATGCCCGTCACTCCCCAAGGGAGTTGCTGATTTCGTTCCGACCTCAGGTTCTCTTCCCCTTCCGTTGGCCTTATCAACCTTGTAATAGTGAATTCTGTAGCCTTTGTAGGTACTAAATGCCTATTTTTATCTCGTATAGAGGCGAAACGCGCGTCGATCGTGTAGTTTTAGTGTTTAGTGGCGGTGGTGTGTAGTTGAGTCTGTGTGATATTTGTTGTTTCGTGTGGAAGCGGAAGAGGGTGGGTTTTTGCATGAACATATATGTGTCGCACAGACGCAGCTATTTTGCACGAGCCCGACACTGGTTTCGCGGAGTAGCAAGGTAATTTGTTCCAGTTTATTTTAATCCGACTACAATACCACCAAAAGGGAGGGTTATGTTTTTTGAGTGTATGTATATTTAATTTGATGTATTTGTAGGATGCGTGTATACTCCACAGCAGGGATGGACAAACAGGAGACCGCGGGACAGATGCGGCCCGCGGTCGATGTGCGTGCGGCCGTCACAGAATTACTAGAAACAATGAAAGATAAAAATATTACGTACAAGATAAAGTACCTAACGAAATCCCTCCGGAACCACTACAAATAAAGCCCAAGTGTGAACTTTAAGGTTGTCTATAATCTGCCTTAGAAGCCCCTGGCCTCAATAAGTCAGTTCATCCCTGCTCTATAGTGATGGGCGGGTCCAAGCATTTATTTTATTTAGTCTAGTATAAGAATAAGTCTATTCGTAGAGTTTAGTGTATAAAAAAATGCAGCAGATACTACATATTTCGCTGTCTTGCTCGCTAATCCAGCAGCAGTGTTTGCCCTGTTGACAGCTGGTGAAATTACTGGCACAAGAGGTATTCCATCTTAACCCTCTGGATTGGCAACGCATCTGCAGTTTGCCTGGTCTTGTGGGTGACTACTTACCATCAGGTCACCGATTTGCTCGTTTGCCTTCCAATTTTATAAAAATAAAAACTTTTGAATGAGTATCGCTAAGGAGGCTATTACTGAACAAAATGAATGCCAGGAACCCGCTAGTCGGGTTCTCTGTACGTAGAGGATTTTCGCTACAAAACGTAAAACCGCTGCTACAAGCTACGAGACCTTATCTTTATTTATCATCAAATACAGACCATCCAGTAGCTGGTCGGTTATTTATTATTAAACAAGTAAACTTTAGTTGCGTTAAAGGGCAGTGTAAATGTTTAAAAATAGTTTAAATGTTTTTTACTCTTGTCAGTTAAGGATTAAAATGCGCTAATATGTAACCAATAGTAAACATAACGCAGTGTTCAAGGTAATGTGGGTACTCGGCACTGTAAAATATAATATTTATATAATAACAACGGCCAATTACTTTAAAATAAATCCAATAAATCCATGGATGAAACTTGAAAAATCAATCCTAATCCTCACTCCTCCTCCTTCCTCCTCCTCCTTCCTCTTCTTTTTCTTCTTCTTCTTCTTTCTTTTTTCCTCCTTCTTCCTCTGTCTTGCTCGCTAATCCTGCCGCTAAGCAGCAGTGCTTGCACTGTTGTGTTCCGGCGTGGAGAGTAAGACAGCCGGTGTAATTACTGGCACTAGAGGTATTCCATCTGGGTTGGCAACGCATCTGCAATCTCTTTGGTGTTTCGGGTGTCTATAGGCGTTGGTGATCACATGCCATCAGGTGACCCACTTGCTTGTTTGCCTTCCTATCTCATTAATAAAAAAATAAAAAAAGATAAAGAAAGGTAAAGATACTGGGGTCAATGACTTTGAACGACAACTAAACTAGATAGTAATAAAACTTAAATATCAGCTGTGGACCTATGCTAAATTGTATTGTAGTTGATGTCTATCCGTTTACATTGTACCTACTACTATTCATGTCAAGGGTGGCTCAAGGGTTGGGCCGCTAAAAGATCAAAAGGTACCTACTTGACCCTTCGACCCCATTATTTCTACTCTTCGGATCTTTTCATGTGTAATGTCTTTAATATTTTTTATTCTTTTAGTAATTAATTTGAAACTTGTGTAACTAGCCGTTGAGGCAAAAAACTATGCTTCGTACAATGCTGTATTCTTATGGCTTTTTTTTTCAAGAATTGATTTAATTCACTACAAGATTTTTTTTTTTTAAATAACGGGAGAGGTTTAATGATAGTAAGCAAGACTCGGGAAACCTTTCCATTGCGTTAGATCCATATCCAAAATTATGCACTAGTGACGTCACTAACAATAGTGACGTGCATTACATTAAATTCATTAATATAAATACACACTAAATCGCGTTTATCGTAAAAATTGTAGTTTTTAAGTAATTGCTTAACTTACTTTGAATACCTAATTTTGATGCAAAAAAAATTCCTTGTTCTTTTTTTAAGTAACTTTGTTACAGTATCGCTAATACGTAGCTACGAAAGGCAACTTTTATGATTTTCTTTTTTCGACGTAAATATTATTATTAATATGATCTAAGTACAACAATTTTACACTTTTATGTCATTTGGTTGGTTTGGGATCCCCGAAGCTCCCAATACTTACGGTATTACACTAGCCTTAATAGCGAATAAAGTCTAAGCAATGCATCGTTTGATTTTGAGTATTTTTGAAAGGTCAAATTATAAAACCCGGTCAAAAAGGAAAAAAAAGACAAAGTTACTTGTAAGTTTACGGTTGTGGAAAAAACTGTAGGTCACATTTATTTATACAGGGAGCGAATATTTTCAAATTATCTACATTTTATTTCTTAGATTTGTACTATCTACGGATTATGGTACAAATCCACGGATACAGTTGGTACAAATAAATCAGGTTCACCTAAGTAGTTATTCCATCATCAACATAATACATGTAAGGATGAATGTCTGTGTATAGCATCCCTCTGCGTTATTGGCACTAGGCCTTCATTCAAGCCGTGCTAGATTGATCTGATGTGTTAGCGAGGTTGCCTTCTAATTACTCGTATATTGTATTTCACGGTATCTAACCGATAATACGCAAGAGGAATACTGCTGGAGACATCGTTTTTAGAGTTCCGTATCCAAAGGGTAAAACGGGACCCTATTGCTAAGACTCCGCTGTCCGTCCGTCCATCTGTCACCAGGCTGTATCACATGAACCGTGATAGTTAGACAGTTGACATTTACACAGATGATGTATTTCTGTTGCCGCTATAACAACAAATACAACAGAATAAAATAAATATTGAAGGGGGCTCCCATACAACAGACATGATTTTTTTGCCGTTTTTATAGATAATGGTACGGAATCCTTCGTGCACGAGTCCGACACGAACTTGGCCGGTTTTTTAGTGTCGTATCGCTTTTTAGTTACAAAGAAGGCCTTCGGATGAAACGGATAGTATTGTCGGTGCGCTTTAGAGGGTCTGCTACATCGCGCGGGTGCACGGAGCGGGTGCACGCCTATCGAACAAATAGTATGAGCCCGCGCCCGCGCAAGTTAGCGGACGCTCTCATACTATTTTTCTATAGACGTGAACCCGCTCCGTGCGGCCGCGCGTCTTAGCGAAAGCCCTTAAAGCATTTCCTCCGCGTCTAAAACGAGATCTCACGTGGTAAAGTTTAGTACCTGGTGTATTTTATTTTCCTCAAAAATACAATCAAAGAACTCAGCCAGCAATCGTCTACACTCCTACGCCTAGGGACGCGCTCCTATATTCAAATAACGGCTCATTTTACCTACGAGCCGTTACATTTTCATATATTTTCTATCAAACATCCGTCAAAAATGAAATGGCTGTTGTAGTAGCATGCGCACATAAAAGCATTCGTCCCTCTTGCACCCGCTAGCTGGTCAGAAAGGGATATATGCTTTATGTCAGCGATAAAAGCTAGCGTGCTAAGGCTCCTGGTATAAGTAAAACGACCCATTGTAAGAAGAACGCAGCATTAATCTACTATTATTTTCTTTGTTTAGGTGTGGTTCCAGAACAGGCGAGCAAAGTGGCGCAAGCAAGCGCGATTGCAGCTCCTGCAAGACGCGTGGCGGATGCGCTGCCTTGGCCTGGGTACTCAGCAGCTCATGCCCGGTTCGAAACTTGATGAGCGGAGCTCGGATAACATTTATAATACGTTCAGAAACTGAAGGATTGTCGCGCACCTATCAGTTAAAAAAAATGGAAGCGACTGAATTTGTTCTGCATCCCGCGGTTCGGCTACAGCTGTGTATACGGTGGATCATGGACGTTGTGTAACTCGATACGTAGCTCAGTCCGTTCCTTTCTAACTAGCGCAGCAGGAAAGAGACGCACTGCCTTACGTAGCGAGTTATGGCGTGTCCCAAAGTTTCGTGCTAGATGCACTGTATAAATCGCCAGTGGCCCTAACCTGACCGGATCAGGGTGGGGTTGGGAGGGCTGGGTCTTTATCCCTCTTAGCGTCTATGCAAACTAGTGTCATAAAGGGACGCACTTAGAGATAAACTCCGATAAACTAAACTAGACCGGTCATGTTAGGGCCACAGGACCAAGGCTGCCAAAATGGCGGGGTGCAGGAGACGCATAGTTAGCTGTGATTGGTGCGTCTACGACGGTTGTCGCTTGCTATCCAGGCTTGAATCCTCGCCTATTTATAGTTTTTTGACTCTTTGTGGATTCTAAAGGATATACGTTTTGTTATCCGGTCAAAGCAAACGCAGCCCCGTCATGTGTGAATATCAACCACCGGTCCGATTGGTCAGAAAAATGTGCCCGCATTGTGCGATGTTGAATACGCAAAATACTAACAAAACGCAAGTGATGTTCACAGACGATGCGGGCTGGCTTCAGTTGGACCGGACCACGGGACGCAAAACGTATACAGTGTGGCAAGCCCTTAAAAGATAAAGTGACGATGACGACTCGATGTGATCCAAGTAATTTTTACCTGTAAATTTATGCATTACAAAGCACTTAATTTTTGAAGCGAATAAGTTTTTCAGTAATTTTACAATGGTTCAGAGAAAACATATAGATATAAAGCACAATTAAATCATAAAGTGCTTGTAATGAAACTTGCCACATAATTCAGGAATGAGAAAATAGAATGTTCTGTAGCCGAGCTCCGCTTCAGCCTTTCTTAGTTTCTTCCTTTTACTTATTATTACATTTTTTTAAGTTTTGAAGTTATAAACTTCTCTCTTGGGCAATAAAATAATATATGGCCTTAGATAAGGTCATGAATACAGATACGTTTTTTCCACAATACAATAAAACATGTAAATAAATGTTTTACACAGGTCACACAAAACCGCCCGACTCATCACCCGAAGGTCCAGACTCCCCATCTGGCAAAGATTCCCCAGAGCCACCATCCGCCTCACCCGGTGACAACCCCGAGATGAAATCACCCCGCCACGACCCGTACCATCACAATACCAACATACCAGAACCCATGCCACCAATGCCATCAATGCACGACATTCCACCCCAAATGGCATACGGGAATGACGAGAGAATGCATCAGCCAACATTTCCATTCCCACCTTTACTGATGACCCAGGCAATGGAAAACGAAAACGTACCAACAGATCTTAGAGTAATGACGTCTAAAAACTGTCCATGCTCTGAAGTCCAAGGTATGGATGAACCTCAGAACTTAGCTTACCGGTCGCAAGGAAACGAAGAAAAGGAGAGTGAAAGCGATAGTGATGCAGAAATAGATCTGACTTCTCATTCATCCAAAGACGACGATTTGCGAGAGTCCGAGCGGCTGGCCAATAGAATAGCCACCAGCATCTTCAGAAGTGACACAGTTCTGCACGATCTAGTGCCAAATGACCTCAGTCTTGGTGGAGTAAAGAATGCTAGTAACGATAGGAGTCTCAGTAGGAACAATTTGTAAATATCTGTAGGTGTTTATTGTTATAATAGGCTGTAGAGGGAATGTGTAAATAAACAATATAATTTTCAAAAGTTGTAAGTAATGTTCATGTATGACTAAAATGAGTTATTTCTAACGCCATGTAAATCTTTTGAATGAAGAAGCTTAATGTGTTAGTTTAAATAGAAAAGTACTGAATGTTGTTGCTGTATTTTCGTTCAAGCAATGGGTAAGTAGAACTGCCAAGTATGAATTTTCATTGTGATTCTAGTCAATAATGTAAGTTTATATGTACAGTAAATGCAAGTAACTTTGAGCACTCTGGTACCAATGAATGGCTTTTAAAAAGGTCTTACAAAATGTTGAACGTCTCCCCTTTGGCTTATTCACCAATTGCAAGTATTAGAACGTTTAATCAGGGAGGTTCCACTCCGCACTGTAGGTACGCTCGGCCGCCTTGTCAACGCCGTAGGCAAATCGCAATAGGTTGCCGGCTTGCCGCGCGCCCGCTCACTCGCCGTCACTGTGTCAGTGTAATTGAAAGCGAAGCCGAGCAACCCTAACGTGTCGCCGGGAGTTGCGGGGGGAAGGCGGACGCGGGCGGCGCGTTGTTTTTGGCTCGACCCGGCCTGGCGAATGTGTATGAAGTAATACGAACTTTTTGTGCGTGTGATAAAGTTTGAATTCGTTTAACCGCGGTCGTAAAAGAGAAGTTTCTGTACGTTAATACTTTTTTTTATTCTGTGGTTTAATATTATTTTTAAGGCTGATCAATGTTACTAGAATGTTCTAAGTTAACCGCATTTAATGAACTATGGGTATATTGCCTATACCGTTTATAATAAATACTGTAAAGGCATAAGTACCTAACCGTAGAGTAGGACAGCGCTATAATGTGCGAAAAACTTTCATGTGCAAAACCACTGCACGTTGCATCAACCTTCTCGGCACGCGTAACTCGCTACGTAACTCACTGCGTCCCTCTCCTAGTGGGCTAATTAGAACGAGACGCACTGAGTTACGTAGCAAGTTAACGCGCGACGAGAAGGTTCGTGCTAGATGCACAGGTCGTAGGGTAAACACTCCTATAGTCACTGGCAAATAGGTTTCGGAGGATTGTTTGCACGATTGCCTTAAACTAAGATTGGTGCCCATCATTGGAGAGATGACGACAATAAGTTTGTTTACCCTACGTAGAATTTTCATGACAATGTCTAATAATGTAAAAATAAACTCGAAAATTAACCACAGAACGCAAATATTTAACTAAGTTTATTTATTTCTTAATTAAGTAATTAGATAATTGTAAACAGAGTAGAATCAATAAAACGAAAAAGTATGAAGTAACGCTGTATTTATCCTTAAATTTATTGTCACTAACATAAATAACAATATCACAATGAATAAAATTCTTTCAGACCAATAGGTATTCTAAAATAGGTCTAATTAGTTTACATAAAAATCAGTCTGCATAGTATACGTACAAAACCATTATTATGTCAACAAATACTACGCCACACACTTCCATATCAGGTGTGCGATTTTTGAATCTCACCGAGTGATTAAAGCTCACCAAAATGGCCGTTTTTCATAGAGATTCGGCCATCATGGTGAGCTTTAGTTACCTGGTGCGATTCAAAAATTGCATCCCAGGGTCAAATTAACATTGTACCTACAGTTAGAAAAACAACTACTTATTATCAGTTCCCTGGCAACTTATATCAGTTTAGTAACGATACAACAAACTCATTACTTAACTGATTTTTATAAATTGTTTCGAAACTAGTAATAAATATTTCACTAACGGTAGGTACAATGTTTTCGATATTGATCCATCATACAATCATTATTAACTTCGAGTCCTTATCATAAGTAATTTATTAAGCACCAAAGTCTTCATCATCATACTAAGCCTTATATTTTGCATTGCTAAAATAGATTCAGTTCTCTTTACAACAACTTTAATATAACTGGTTTATTAGGAACTTGAAAGTTACAAGGGTCATTCTTGGGAATTAAATTATTCATCTGATCTCATTCCCCTGGCATTTTTTACTTTAATAAATTTAAACCTAGTTACATTAAAGAATGAAATTGTATTCAATTGTAATGATAATATTGTATTCAACTGTAAACATAATTATCAAATAGGCATATCTCAGACAAATAGACGTCAATTTGGTACTTTAATTTACCACTTCAAATTTTAGCTGTCAGGGGAATGAAAAATGTTGACAGAGGAATGGTGAAAATAACAAGGGAATGATAATTCTATCATTCCTTTGTCATTTTTATTATGCATGTAATGACTGTTATGATTAAATACATGAATAATTGCTACGTAATGACTGCACAAAGAAAAATCTTGGGTGTCTGGCAGGACTTGAATTTGCAATGTCCGCATTTTGTGCCCCGCGCTAACCAATTACTTCACAGAAGCTACTAGTGCTAAGGTTACAAGTTAAAGTACTACCAGCACCCAAGATTTGTCTTTGTGTAGTCATTACATAACATTTAAATTAGATATTTTTTTCATCACACCTATTCGAAAAAAGGCCATTGACTTTAGAGGACAGTGGGGATATAATTCAAATTTGTCCCCGTGGGAGTTTGAATTTTCTCTCTTCTGATTGGTCCGCCTTGTTGCTTCTGATAGATTAACGCAGTTAGGTTGTGTTGTTTTGTAGGCTCTTAATGAAATGGTCTGTGACCATACAGCCACGTCTTTTATCTGTAGTTAGATTGAAGCCGCTCGCGTTAAAGTTTAATTAAAGTAAAAAATATTATTTACACTTTCAACTCAATGTTAAATCATACGAGTTTCTATCTTTTTCTCACAGGTAATGATGCAAAATAGCGAGAGTCACTCGGGGTCAAAACATTCTGCTCTCAGGCGACGTATATTGAATTCCTCGCTTCGCTCTTAATTCAAAACAACGCCCTCGAGAAACAAAATATTACTTTGTCCCCTTGTATCAGAAATAACTTTTTCCAGTTAAACTTAAATAACACATTTTTTTATACGTAGGTTTAAATGGTAAGTTGTCAATGGTGTTGTTGTGTGGTGTTGTATTGTGTTTAAGCAAATATGTTTTACATTTGTGTAAAAAATTAGACAATCTTATAATTTTTAACTTATTTTCATTAACAATTTAATAATATGCCTAGTTTCTAAATTAACTAAATTTCACAACCTTAGTAGTTGCATTGATTTGTATATTTTTTGTTTTGATCGACACTAAAATAACACTTTGACTATTGCTTTTCTTTACTACGCAATAAAGTTTAAAGTTTTATTTTACGCCATTATTATTGGTATCAGTCAGCGCCAATATAGCCCAACCTTAGTCGGCTTTAACAGGTAACAATAACTACTGTTATTGTTACTAACAACGAAGAAGTTAATAACAATACAAGTCTTATTTTTCTCATAAGTGTGTTGAAAAACGTCATATATTATGAAACGTGTGGGCATCGATCATTACACACCCAGTTCCCGCCTGAAGTGTAATAACCAAGACAGCACACTCGTGTCATAATGCACTAATTTTAGTATTTATAAAACGTTGCATGAATGAACCCGAGGCCGCCTGATGCATGTGGCAGGAGCCTTCCGCACTTACCCCAAGTATTGCTAACGCGAGTGAACACTGGCGGATCAGGGGATGTCATGGGGGCATGACAATCCTTGAGTTGGGTGTAGGTCCACCGATGATACTTTTCTACCCTATCCTGACTGGACCTCGACCATCCGACTCGAAGCCTGGATCCGCCGTAGCGAGTCTAGAGCAGTGTTGTAGCTCGCCCGGAATAGACCCTGTATCGAAATTTGTGGGGGGCGCTTCTACCCGATTGCGGCGAAGCCCATATGGAGGGTAATGATTTTATGGTTCTACAAGTCGAGGCCCTGTAACTCGGGGGCACCGCATCGTTGATACGGTGGTAGCGCCCGCGGTCTAGAGACAGCGCGCGTCGTGCTGCGAGCACCAGGCGGGCGAGAGCGCGTCGGGCCGCAGGCCGCGGGCGGCGAGGCGCGCGCGCTGGCGCTGCAGCCGCGGCTCGGCGGCGCCCGCGCCCGACGACGGGTCCGACCATAGCCGCTCGCCCACCGCCGCCGCGCGCGGCCACACTCGCGTGTCTGAAGGGAAATAGTACATTGTGTCACTAGGGAACAAAATTATACTTTTACGGCGAGGGTGGTCAACTGATTGTTTTTCCAGTGGCAGAGCCACGGTGTAGCCGGTTGCAGTGCGAATGGGCCGGCTAGACTGGGGTAATGCCACGCTCTCAAAGAATATCAGGAAGCGAGAATAAGTTGAAGGATTACCGAAGCTACCGAGTGACACATATTGCTTTTCACTCTACCAATGAGAAATACTATGAAAAGCGGTAAAAAATCGGTAAAACCCTCAATTTATTACTTCTATTGACATTTTTTAACAAACTTCAAAAAAAGTGGAAGTTCTCAATTCGACTGATTTTTTTAAAGTCTAATTAACACTTTATTTACAATACTCTGAGTAGTCTAACGCATTTACGCAGCTATGGCACCCAGCGCCCCCTATCATTTAACTTCATAAACTAAGAGATAGAGGCATCTATCGGTAACTGTTCGCACTTATAAGCAGAACCCAGGACAAATTAACTTATGAGTTATAACACGATTCAAAGCGACAAACCAGAGAATAATTCAAACTCTGATGGAATCTTTTTTAATACAATTGCTCAGTTAAATTTGATGTTGTTTCAGGTCATACATCTGATACATCCAACCAAAAAAGTTATATTATGTTAAACCACTTTTGTATTGTATTTTTTTTGTATATTGCTTACATCATTTAGCATTAAAGTATACTTACATATAATGCTATATTAAAAATAACTATTAAAGTTGTAATCATTACTAATTAAAGATTTATCTATTTTTAAAAATTATAAAAAACAGTTTTCATGAAGTTGGCTTAATGAGTATTGCGAATGACCGATTAAATGACTATTATGACTAATTATGAGAGACCGTTGGCTTAAAGAGCATTAAGAAATAGAAGATACAAAAGCATTATCAACTTACCTAAAACGTAAGAATCCACGTATTCCGTCCACATAGCAACTTCCCCGCCCAGTACTGCTGGTTCGCTGGGCAGGACGTGGGCGTACATCCGCCGCCAGTTGGCGAACTTCGTGATGCCCCAGAAACCGTGGTCCAGGTACCACACGTTCTTGGGTACGGAGATGACGCGGTAGCCCAGTTTGATGAGCTGGATAAGCAGGGGACTCTCTATGGGCTCCCATACTTGGATGACGTATCTGTGGAAAATTAACATAGAGACGTTTTGAGACAAAGAGGAGGTTTAACTTTGGTCATTCGTAGTCTGAAATTCATTTAAAATGCGATACACGATTGGATATCTGTACATTTTGTATAAACGTGACCTCAAGTGAGCAACTTTCTTCCTAATACTTACCTATTCATTAGAATCTCTCAACACTCTAATGTGTTATGATGGGTGCTAGCCAAGCCAACCCGATACAAAACAATGGCCTGAAACATAAGAAAGAAGCTATATTTCTTTCCCATGTTTCTCAGCATAGAAGCAAATAAAAGCGTATAAAAGTTGACCAATTTAATAGTATAAATTTTCCAATACACTCTTTACTTGGCGCGGACTATGTGGTAAATGACGACTCAGTTTACTTGACGCACAACATTTGTTTTAGGAAAGAAATATTTACGCAAAAGAGTACCCTACATAACGTACCGTACTTAAACACGTTTTAAATTGCCACAAAAATTTAAAGCGATGTTGAAATAATGCGTGAAGCTGTTAAAAACGTTAACACTAATTTAAAGTGCTTAACGCGTTAATTAGAATAGCCACTGAGTCAAACGATTCTAAAAGTAGACGCGCCAGGGTCAAGTCATGAACAATCGCACATGAATTATGAATACGGCATAATTAACAATGCGTTATGTTAGTTACAGTTATTGTAAAGTTTACTTAGTAATTCATTCATTCGAGGAGCGTAGGTATTCATTTAGATACTCTTTGTGTTCGTCTGTTGGCTAGAAACAATTATTTACATATTTCACAAAGGTTCGTGTTTCGTTTGCTCAAACCTTGAGAAAAACAAGAAATTGAATGCCTAGGTAGCAATGGCAGGATTTTTTTTCCCTATTGGACTTTTCTTATAATGGGCTAGCTGAATAGTCTAACAAAATCGATTTGAGTAGAAACAATGAGGAAAGTCATGAGCTCAAATAGGCTTAAATTACAGATAGCACCAAAAATGCTTAATCGAAATAACTTCTAGAAAGACCCTAAACAGAATCACAACTGTAGTAGAAAAAACACTGGTTAGTACAGTCAGTAGGTAGAAGATATATCTACTCAGGCAATGATGTCAAAAAGATTTGCACACCTCTATTTTCCAATCAATAAGAGCTTGTATAAGATATTGTTTTAACCTCATCAAGTATTCCGCTACTTTTGCTGCTAATTGTACAGCACGGACACTGTACGGATTTGATCTTGCCGACCCTAGGGCGTAAACAAAAGACAGATTGTCCCTTACATTGATGAAACAACCATATACAGCAGCAAAGGGTTTGAGTTTCGCCACTATTCGGAAAATCAGGACACATTGGGGTGATTTTTGACTTTAGAACTGTTGACATTCGCCAGCCGCGCACCAATCAATACCGACTGAAATTATACTCTCGCGTATTTGATTGACCCACGGCTGCCTAATATCGAGCGCTTGGAAATCAAAAATCAAATCATCTTAGCGATGTGAACTGATGTCTACTAATGGATACATTTATAACGTTATCGGGACTTTAGCACGATAAAAATATATTGTTGATTTACCTCGACGTTTCGGCCATGTTTATATACCCTCCACTTCAGTCTACTCGTGACCACGGCCATTGAAACATGGCCGAAACGTCGAGGTAAATCAACAATATATTTTTATCGTGCTAAAGTCCCGATAACGTTATAAATATGTGTGAAAGTCGCGAAAGTTTAAAACAATTTACTAATGGATAATTTTCAAAAACACCTCTTACCTCTCCTTATCCAGATATCTCTGTATCCTGTGCGCCTGTGTGAGCTCAGAAGACCAGAGTATCACGGGCTGCTGCTCATCGCCCGTGGTTTCCTTAAGCTGCTGGTCCCAAAGCAGCAGGGCGCGCGCGTGGAACTCCGCCCAGAGGCGAATGAACCCTTCCACGTTGGTCTCGAAGCCCTTGTCTCTCATGTACGACACTATTTGCTCTGTCGAGTTCCAACAGCCGAAGAAAACCTGGGATTTAGTAAGCATTCAAGAATAAAATACCTACATACATACTTTTGAAAAAGTTCGAAAACTTTACAGTTTTTTTTGCTCTAGAGCAACTATCGGTTATCCTGTTATGTTAGGGTCGCAGAGCCGTGCGTGAAAGCAAATCAGGTGCAAGGAAAAAAAATCTAATAATATTTCTAAGAAAAGTTTAGAAAGAAGAATTCTCATTGGTCGATTATTTCCTAGCTCACCACTCAGATTCTAGTCGAAAGCTAACCCTGTAAATCGTCTAATAGATGAAGGTATTTCGTACCAGTACATATAATTTCCTTTCCATAGTATAAGTATAATAGGATAGTATAGAGATACGCGATCATGAGGACCTGAGGGGCAATTCTCGATTTATGCGAGATTCATCTCGCACGAAAACAACTGTCAAATCCCTTGAAAATCTGTAATTTTTTGACGTATCTCGCACGTGAGATGCATCTCGCATGAACCGTGAAATGGGGTCCAGGCCCTAGATCCTCCCACCCCGGACCTTCGAGTTTAGTTTCTCACCGTACGAAACCAAGAGCAAGCTATACCTACTACTCCACGCTTATAGTGACATGATATTGTGGTTCTATGCCGGTTGAGTTAGCGTATTGCGTACTGCAACCAGTAACTGACTATAATGTGACTCTATAAAACTTTAGCTTTCGCACCAAAAACGAATGGTTTTTGACTTGTTAAATTTTCGCTATACCCCACTCACAAACAGTAATTAGTAAATAAACCATGTTAATTATCATTAGATCTACATTTCCTTAACATGACCTTTTAGTGATAAAATAAGACGGTTTTGCAAATAAAATAGATTCAAGTTAAAAGTTAACAAGGTACGATTTCAGATCCTTAGATTTTTTTTTCGTTTTAAAAATAGCTTTCTACCCGTTATAAGCTTTAACGAATAGAAACCTATTCTGCCTACAGCCATTAAAATTCTTAGATCCTTAATCGGCAGAGCAATGACACACACTTAACGCCGTACAGTAAACACGTGATTATGATTCCAGAAATAATTTTACAGGAACACATGGTGACAAAACTTGTCTTTTTTTTTGCCGCTTACGACTAAACTTTTTGGCTCAACTAAAAATGTGCTCGACTTGCAAAATTTTATTCTAATGATAATAAAATATAGTTTTTTTTAAATCGCCTACCTCATCACCTCCCATGTGGAACAAAGCGGGTCTCGGCAGTACCTCAGCCAAGTCTTTGTACAAGTCTTTAAGGACTCTATACATTGCCGGATTAGCGGGGTTCAGCTGTCCGCAGGGAGGCTGAATACAGTACTGACGCCAGTTCTTATTGTTAACACAGACTGCTAGATCACCGAATCCACTTTCCTGGAAATGTACACAAAAAATACAAATATACCTTAGTGATTTAAACATAAAAATATAAAATACAAACAATAAAAATAGTACATTACGAGATAGTTCAAAAGATACAAAATTGGTGATCTTATAGTGTACACTTATAGTCGTTTGCAATACAATATTCATACAACGTATTGATTGGCCTATGAACAGTAAATTCTCTCAAAATCAACTTGTTGCAAGGCAAACCCATCAAATGGTTCACTTATTAAGATCGACTTTTAGTGAAGTCTAACTTTAAATTCGTAAACCTGTCATTTTCTGAGAGTATTTAAATGAAAATAACATAATCAAAGAACAGAAGCGTTTCCAAATGACTTCTACGAATTGAACAAGAGTGACCCGAACTGCAGATTAATAATCCATTCATTCAGTTTTCTTCGGAGAAGACAACAACGGGAAGCAGGTTCTTTAATTAGATCGGTTTCAACACTCTTCTATTTTCACTTTCAACAGTTTCAATTAACGCTTGCAATGAATCGTAACTTGAGTCAATTGTAAGTAAAACGCATTCCAACGAAGATAATTTTTTACTTGGTTTTCGATTTGAGCTTTAAATTTACTACGATTAGGTTTACTTTACCTTTCCCCATTGCCAGCCGTTGCCGGCGTGCGCGGGAGCATCGATTTCTACGATGACGCGAATCCCTCGCACTTGAGCATACTGAATTAGTTCCTGAACTTCTTCTGTTGTGTATATTTCGGATTCAGAATAGGCCCCGTATCTGAAAACAGCAGTGATATTTATTGATCAACTAGAGTTACTACTATGGATGACTATTATTGCCTCATTCCGGTTATCACCAAAATACTATTCAGTCAAAAGTGGTATTATGGTTGTTCAAACAACGGAACGTTTTGCCTACTAACAGTCAAACTTTGACAGATTTTCTATAAGAGATCTGCCATAATTTAAGTCCTGGTAGGTTAAAC
This sequence comes from Ditula angustiorana, assembly GCA_963691745.1. Lineage (NCBI taxonomy): Eukaryota > Metazoa > Arthropoda > Insecta > Lepidoptera > Tortricidae > Ditula > Ditula angustiorana. The sequence continues at coordinate 9,934,344 of OY829484.1, forward strand.
CGTCTGTTGTTAAAAACTTTGAATATAGAGGGTCGACTATAAGCCACTTTTTGACTGAATCGTAATGTGGTGATAACCGTCAACTGTTTTATTGGAATTTAACGTCTGACTTTACATCCGTATGATGATAAGAAGTCTGCGATCCCTGAGTGTCGGCAAAGTTGCAAACCTGCATGGACCTGAATATAACTCTGGCTCCATCTCCACAACAAGAATTCACGGGGAATCAATCAATATCTATAAAAAGATGTTAATAAGGGGGTAAGCTGTCCTTTTAATTTCTCTTTCCTTAAGTCTGACAATGCGGGTGCGACTCCTCAGGTATTGCGGAATGTTCGTGTGCGTTGATTCTTTACTATGGAACCTGGCTCAATTTGCCCTATGATATGTATAAAGAACAATTCATTATCAAACCTTGTCAACTGCGGTACTCGTTTAGATTCCAGCGGGAAACTGTGCGAGTCTGTAGCGTGCCAGTGGAAAACGTTCATCTTGGTGGCAGCCATGCCGTCCAACGTCCTTTTTATGTCCTTTAAAGGTATAAAGTTTCTAGAAGTGTCTAGAGTCAACCCTCTGTGCCTGTAGACGGGTCTGTCTCGGATCTTGGCCCCGGCGACGAGTCTGAGCCCGCAGTTGTGCTGGCTGGGGAAGTCTGGACGGTCCGATGCGACCAGATGCGTTAAGGTTTCCAACGCGTGGCGAGCGCCGTAAATTGTATCCGCTATAATGTGAACTGCAACTGCCCCCTCTAAAATGTAAATTGGGATGTTATATCGCACACTTAATTACCCGAATTATATTGATCAAATAAAAAGTTTCGTATCTATGAAGTGACTCTTTAAGAAGCAAATAAACACCGGTTTTATGGAAAGACATAAGAGCTTTATTTAGCAGAAGTTTTACGACTCGTAAATTATTTTCTTCTCAAAATTCAAAGAGTTTATGTTATTATTAAAAGATTCAGGCGTTACTTCGCAGAGGTCCATATAATTTATTTCGCTTGATTTACTCGGATTCTTCCTACGCTTAAACTTATAAGGATTTAGCTAACTGTTTAGTTAGACAGTATTGAGAGTAGTTGAATTACAGTTACAGTAAACATCAACTTTTAAACGCCTTTACTTAATTTGACTCTGACAATCAGATGATAGCTTACCTTTAGTCTGCACATCTAGCATGTATTCCTCATTGGTGTCCCAGGTGAGCTTGATGTCCGGTGACTTCACAGATGTGTAGACCACGACGGGTGTGTCCACTAATTCAGTCACGTTCCCTCCACACTCTGCCATCATGTTGGCAGTGATCACATGGGTCATCTCTACCAGTATAGCCCGCGCTTCGGCTGGGACGTCGATCAGGTCAAACCTTAAAAAGAGTTGAAAGTATTCATGCATTAAGAAAGAGCGGAAAAAGAATTTACTTCGAGATCTTTCTACAAGGGGTAATAGTTCAACTCATGAAGACACGAAAAGAGTGGGGCGGATCTGTCTTTGTGGATTAAAAAAACTATAATAGCAAGTGCATTTCATTTATTTTTGCTATCATGTTTATTTACACGTGTTATATATATAAAAAATATCATAAAGCTTACGTTATATCCGCGATAAGCGCTAGTATGCTGCTAATGCTGCAGGTTTCAAAGGATACTGCGCTGGTTATTAATCACGCAGAAACGTATAATAACTCTGACGGCATGATAATGTACACCCCACGCCATGTTCCAGCAACAGTAATGTTAACGGGTTCAAGATCCGCAATAAATTGTATTGTATCATCGATATCGGATAATTCGATTATGGAGATCCGAGAAAGTGGGCGGACCGGGGTCCCGGAGCCAAAGCAGCCGATCACGACCCATTCGTCACACGATGCCCGTGGGTCGGAACACCGTTATCCCTTTCATGGATAGGTCGTTCACCCAATAACAAATGGTTAGCCAATTTGCTAGAATTCAAAGCAAATATTGACACTTATGAATAGGCGGCCGGTCGCTGACTTCGTGTTTATCTGTGACTTATGAGCGCGAAAAATAATTTGCATTCCACTTAAGACTATACATCCGTGACATGGCACTTTTCGTATGTATTTGAGGGCCTTAAACTCTAAAGCTGACACATCTTAAAAAAAATAACAGTAAGATTGTAATTTGGTAATCAACCTGAGCATTTGATATTTTTTACTCTTAAAAAAAACTAGTTTTTATTTTAAGTAAAACAATTTTAACTCAATTTTATCTAACGCTTCATAACTACAAGAAATATTAGCACTGTTGTAGTTTTATATCAATGTCAATTTTAAATTTTGTATTTGTATATAGAACGAACAGCTGATTGACTGACATATTTACTTCAATAAAATATCTCATAACGTTCACACCTACAATCTTATTATTTATTATTTTACAACACGTTATCAGCACGAAAGGCTCTGTATGAGCAAATAATAAGTTGTTTTAAGTGTGGTGTTGTTGTGCGTGAAGTCAAAATTTAAATTCACCACTTAAAAGTGAATTTTTGCGTGATATTTTGAAAAGTGCCAAAATGTCAGATCGCAACAAAGGATCGGGTCTACGATCCCTCGCGGGGATAATTTTAAAAGGTAGACAGGATTATACTATCTGGAAATTTAAAATGAAAATGTATCTTATACATGAAGGTTTGTGGAGTAGTATAATTGGATATCCTAAAGAAAATGACACTCCCGTCACAACTAAAGAAAGGGATGATGAAATCACTTTGGCCAAAATTTGTTTAACCTTGGATGGTCCAGCTATCACACACGTACGGACGTGTACGACAGCAAAGGAGGCTTGGGACACGTTAGCAGCCGCTTACGAAGATAAGTCCATGGGTCGTCGTTTAGCCCTGGAACGTAAGCTGTACAGGTACAGTCTCACTGAATTTGAAAACATTGAGATGTACATCAATGCAGTAATGTCCACAGTCCAAGATTTGGCTGACATAGGAAAAGTGATCGAAGATGCCTCAATAGCAGCAATTCTTCTAGGAGGATTGACATCTCGTTTTGATCCCTTGATAATGGCTTTAGAGAATTCTACGGTATCGATAACAAGTGAGCTCGTAAAAAGTAAACTCCTCACGGAATTTTCGAGATCGATTGAAAAAGATGAAGCATCCAGTTCAGACGCAGTTTTAAAAGTTCAGCTAAAGAAAAATAGTAAGAAACGAGAAGTAGTTTCCTACAATAGTAAGAAGCCTAGGCACATCAAACCGGACTGTCCATTCAACAGAAAGTCCAATGATGGGAGCTCGGACAAGTACAAAAACAAACTCTCAAGTTTATTTGGCGCATTGAGTGCAGGAGCTGAAGAAATATCATCTGATAAGTGGTATGTAGATTCTGGAGCCAGTGCACATATGTCTGGAAGATCAGATTGGCTGGAAAATTGTAGAGAATTTTCAACTGGTCAGGTAAAGATCGCAAACGGAGACATATTATCCAGTGCAGGAATAGGTAGTGTGCCTATTATAAATAATTTTAAAACTCTTAGTGACGACAATATAACTAAGATTTCTAATGTAGTATTTGTTCCTAGTTTAAATACTAATTTGATTTCTGTTAAGAAAGCTACTGAAAATGGTTTCACTGTTGTTTTTGATACGAAAGGTTGTACATTTTTTAATTCTAAAAATTTTACTTATACAGGTGATGCGGTTTTGCACGGGTCCTGTTGTGGTGGATTGTACTCCTTGGACTGTACTGTTAGTCTACCCAAAGTACCCAAACCCTTATCAGCGTTCGAAGTACAGAGTGATGTAACAAGTTTTCGTTTATGGCATAAACGTCTTGGTCACTTATGCCGTATAGGATTAGACAAACTTAAAAGAGGTAATCTAGGCGTAACGTACACTGAAGTTGATAAAAATCCTTGCATCGCGTGTATTGAAGGTAAACAGGCACGAAAACCTTTCAAGAAAGTATCGCACAAAAAAGCAACATCAAAATTGGAACTCATACATTCAGATCTTTGTGGACCAATGTCTGATAATTCCTTTCAGGGAAATAAATATGCCTTGACTTTTATAGATGATTTTTCTCGTATGGTTTTTATATACTTTATTTCATCTAAAACACAGGTTAAAGAAAAGTTCTGTGTTTTCAAGTCAATGGTTGAGAGGGAAACCGGTTTGAAGATTAAGGCTTTGCGATCCGATAATGGGACCGAGTACGTTAATAGAGAATTTTCTGAGTACTTAAGCAAAGAAGGTATCAAGCACCAAACCACAGTTCCCTACACCCCTGAACAGAATGGTATTAGTGAGAGGACCAACAGGTCAGTAATAGAGAAGGCACGTTGCATGCTTTCTGACAGTTCTCTTTCTAAGGGCTACTGGCAAGATGCTGTGGAAACAGCTGTGTTCTTAAAGAACAGATGTCCGCATAGGACTCTAGACGGTAAGACGCCTTATGAATTATGGCATGATAAAAAACCGGTCTTAACTCATTTGAAGGTTTTTGGCTGTCGTGCAATGGTGAAGATTCCAGATCCCTTAAGAAAAAAGTTGGACTCAAAATCAGCGCAGTACATTTTTGTTGGATACTCAGAAGATCGACAAAGTTATTTATTTCGCGAACCAAGTTGTCCAAGAAGGTTAGTAAAAGGAAGAGATGTGGTATTCTTTGAGGAATCTTTTACCGATATAAAGGCGAAAAATGAACAACCAGTTCCTCTTACTGTCGATATGAACGAATCGATATTGGAAATAAGTCATAACAAGGAGCGTAATCCAATTTTTCCAATTGCTTCGACATCCCAGGATAGTAGTCTCACAACATCAGGAGAAACGGATGAAGCTAGCACTAGTGAAGCTAACTATTTGGAGCCAACAACTGATCAAGTTCACAATGTATCAGATTTTCACAGTGCTGAAGATATTTCAGATGAAGAAAATGTAACCGATCAGACTGTGATAGAGTCTGAAGAGCGGTATCCACTCAGAAATAGAATTACTAAAAAGAATAATAGTAATTTTGATTGTAATGCTGCTATAACAAGTGATCCTGATGAGCCCCAAAGCTTTACTGAAGCTATAAGAGCTGATGATAGTGCAAGCTGGGAGTCTGCTATGAAAGATGAATTTAATTCATTAATGAAGAATAAGACTTGGGTATTAGTCGAAAAACCCAACAAAAAGGTTATACCATGTAAATGGGTTTATAAAATTAAGAAGGATGCCCAAGGTAGAGTGGTAAAATACAAAGCAAGGCTTGTTGCTAAAGGCTTTAGTCAGGTTTCAGGTGTTGATTATTATGAAACGTTTTCTCCAGTCGTTCGTAATTCATCTCTGCGTACACTAATTGCATTAGCGGCAGAGAAGGATTTGAAAATGCAGCACTTGGACGTGGACACGGCGTTCCTCAACGGGGACCTGGAGGAGGAAGTCTACATGCAACAACCTCAAGGTTTTGTCAAGGAAGGTGAAGAGGAAAAAGTTTGTTTGCTGAAAAAATCGCTTTATGGTTTAAAGCAAGCGGCACGAGCTTGGAATATTAAATTGAACCAAACTTTATCTTCTATAGGTTTTATACGAACCTCTTCGGAACCATGTGTTTACTTAAAAAAGTTTGGTAATGAAACTTTAATACTGGCCGTCTACGTCGATGACATTGTCATCTTTTATAAAAATGAAACGTCATTTATCACTGTCAAAACAGAATTGGCAAAATATTTCTCATTAAAAGATTTGGGAAAATTAGATTTCTGTTTAGGTTTGAATGTGAAAAGAGTGGACGAAAAAATTTGCGTAAATCAAAAGACGTACATCCAAACAGTTTTGACGCGTTTTAAAATGCTTGAATGTAAGCGTATGTCAACTCCGTTGGAAAATAATAAACTCGAAAAAGGTAAAGAATCCGACGAGTCATATCCGTATCAAAACTTGATAGGATGTCTGATGTTCCTAGCGGTAAATACGAGGCCGGACATAGCTTACGCTACTAGCTATTTGAGCCAGTTTAATAATTGTTTCGACAAGAAACATTGGTCGGCCGCAAAACGGATTCTACAGTATCTTAAAGGTACAATTGATTACTGTATTACTTACAGGAAAACTGGTGACTACTTATGTGGCTATACGGATGCAGATTGGGCGAACTGCATGTATGACAGGCGTTCCTACACGGGATTTTATTTCACGCTAGCAGGAGGACCCATAAGTTGGGAATGTAAAAAGCAACCAACGGTAGCGTTGTCTTCGACAGAAGCGGAGTACATGGCGTTAACTAGCGCTGCGAAGGAAGCTACGTTTCTTAGGAGGTTAGTGTTTGAAATTACGGGTAACGCTGATAAGGTGGTACTTTTTAATGATAGTCAAAGTGCACAGAAAATTGCGCTCAATCCTATCCACCACAATAGGACTAAACACATTGATACCAAATTTCACTTTATAAGAGAAAAGATTTCAGATGGTGTTATCAATGTTAAATATTTACAGTCCGAAGATATGTCAGCTGATGTTTTAACTAAGCCCTTAAGGCGTACAGCACATCTAAAATGTATTATTGGTATGGGTTTAACCAATACTTAGTTTTTTTGTTGCATTTAGATGTTTTATGTTTTTATTGCTGTATGTACTTTTTATTTCCATTGAGGGAGGGTGTTGTAGTTTTATATCAATGTCAATTTTAAATTTTGTATTTGTATATAGAACGAACAGCTGATTGACTGACATATTTACTTCAATAAAATATCTCATAACGTTCACACCTACAATCTTATTATTTATTATTTTACAACAAGCACGATTCGTAATGGGAAAAAATAAGCATTCATATATCTTAAAACTGTGTATTTTTAATTTTAGTACATAAAAAAACTTTAGACATAAATGATAATTTTCGAAATTAAACACCGACTTCATACATAGAGCTTAGGCCTCGTATTTGTATGTAGACGGCGATGCCATTCATCCCTTAATTTTCCACCCTTAGAGAATTTATATTATTTCTCTAAACTTAAATGGGGCGAACAGGCGTGGACCAAGTGAAACCAGTCGCTACAAAAACACCTACATAATTGGAAGGTCGATGAAGAAAGTGCTTTGTAACTTATGACAATAATTCCACCTTAATGAACGTGTCATTACGATAGCAGAAAGTTTGGGGACCGCTGTTCTAAAGGTTACTAATTATTATTATAGCGTTGTCATGTTTTACAGGAGAGTGACTGTCTAAGCGCAACAGCGACGAGATCGACGCTGTTGCAGCACCCTGTCTTGCTCTTGAGCACTAGCTCGAGTGAGCGCGACAGGATGATGCCTCGACGTCGAGTCCGATGCTGATGAGCCTAGATAATAACTGTCCTGAAGACTGGTAGAGCAATTCACTTCGATACAGTTAATTATAGTCCGCTACTACTTGAAAGTCCCGTTGTATTTACAGTCAGGACTTGCGGAAGCTACTGAATAAATAATAACAAACATAAACGCAAACAAAAATATTATCATATTTCGGATATTTATAGTGTCACACGACTCACATTTCATCGGTAAAAAACCAAACAAAGCTACGCAAGATTCTGTTTCGATTGAAAATCTCATATTAATTATTCTTTTTTGTAATATAAGTCTAATTCCTAATTATCAAAATGTAAACACCCGACAGCTTTACCTATCGATATCTGCCAAAGTTTACCTACTCGTAGGAACCGCCTTAACTGCGGACTATGGCCAGACGATACTATATCGATGATCATACCTCGTCGACCGAAATATTTTTACAAATAGCGTAAAGTAAAGGTAAAATTTCGCTGTACAATGTCGATCATTCTACTCCCTACACTACTCTGAAATTGAATGCCAATAGTGCCTCACTCCCGTTTGATGCTCGCGAGTGTACCTCGGATGTTTTTAGTCGCTCTATATTTAGACGAGTCCTCAGCGTTGGACGGCGCCCAGCCGATGAATGCCCTTTACAGGAATCGACTATACTTCGTCACATCTAAAAGGAGCGCTAGCAGCCAAGCTACGAAACAGACGGGTTACCAGTCTCTTCGGTAGTAGGGGATGAGGAGAGTAACTATGAGTCGCATGTCTTTCGATAGCGCGTTGATGACTTGTCAGTGCACCCAAGCGCTGAACTACATATTTACCGCGAAAGATACAGCACTGTTATTCAATCCGTGGCACAAACAAAGAATGATTTACCGTCCCGTACCAAAAACTAATGAAGTAAGGGTTTCTTTTGCTCCGTCCGCCTGACAGCTGTCTGCCACAGCTGCATATTTTAGCAAATTTTGGAATGTTTTGAAATACCGCTTAGCCAACCTTGTTACCATCTTTGATTCGTAAGGATCGACTTATCCAAATGAAATATCTTAATTAGCACCGCCGTATATTAAAACTAACAATAACTACTTTGCAAGAGGGGTGTAAAGGGGGCTTAACACTTCAAACCGAGGTAACTACATAGTTCATGTGGGGTATCATCAGGGTCGGACTGAACCTGAGGGACCCTAGCTAGGTAGCGAAGGGGGTAGGTAGCGAAAGGGCGCAACCGAGGGTCCGGCTGATAAACGCCACCTCGACTACCAGACCAGACTCTGACCAGTCCAACTGGTGAAAGGACTTCAATTCACGTTTTAAAAATAGGTTTTGTTTTATCGTTCAGCATGAATCGTATTTGTAAACACGTGCTACTACATAGTTACGATTATAGGTTCTCCTAAATCGGAGCGGCTTTTATCTTTATCGATAGATTAAGGTATCTGCTTTTTATCGGTTAGACAAGTATCCTGTTTCGGTACTTTCTGACAAATAAGAATTCGCTCAATAATAGACTTTATTGGCTAAAGGTTCTTTGACAAAGCCTGAAATGCCTGATACAGACTTGTCAAAGGGCCTTTAGCCAATAAAGTCTACAGAACTCATTAAATAAGTGTGGTGTAAGTATACAATGTATGTATGTGTATACAATTTTGTTCGTTGCAGGAGACTAGTTGCGCCGCCATGGTGTCACGGTTAGATATATTATAGGCCCTAGAGGGTAGACTTTTCCAAAGAGCATTGTGCACCTAGAACGAATCTCCTCGACACGCGTCAACTCGCTACGTAACTCAGTGCGTCTCATTTTAACTAGCCCAGTAGGAGAAAGACGCATTGAGTTACGTAGCGTGCACTGGTGCCTGCTTGGTAGCGCAACCAAACAGGTACCAGCTGAAGTACCCTCCAAAGAGCTGTAGGTATTGTTTTTTTCGGTGATCAGTGGCGCGACCGTGTTGTCCCTGGTCATTCGAGTCATTCTATTAAACTTGAGGTAGTTCAACAATACTTTGCTATTTATTCTTTACTTATAGGATCTTCGGCTTTACGAGGATAGGGCCCTAAACAAAATACTGACACATTAAAAGCGGCGATGGACGGACGAGTAAGTGCGCGTACTTATAGCTCGACAGCCTTCTCCTAAGTGTAGGTAACACAACGGAGTTGAAGTCTCGCACACTGCTGCATACTTTGAGCAGTCATGTTGAGGTTACTTTTGATTAAAACCCCTTGAAAAATTCGTTTCTGCCCTGTCGATAGATATAACCAAAACACGCCATACTAAATGTCAACTTGAAGTATGATGGTATCAAACTAATTTGATTATCTATGCGGCGTGGCACAAACGGAAAATTTTACCCACTACTAACATGACTGACACTATGATAACTTATCCCTCATTGCAGCTCTATTTATTATAATAATTTATAATAAAGGGATGCGCTGAGGGTTAAAAAAAACTCGGCCTGTCATCTCAGAGCCACATAAATACCCACCAAATAGTATAATAATACTTTTCTGATGAGGTAGTTTGTTTTGCTGCGCGCGCGCTTGACGCAAGCGGTTGTCAACAAAGTCGCACGCGCCGCGGTTGCCCCTCCGGAGACGGTAATAGCACAGACGCCCGGGAGACACCTGTGCTATTATGTTTTGTAGCTACAACCGTTTCAAATGTCACCAACAACACATAATTCACTACGTATTTAAAGAGTTTACGATTATCTTCGCTGTAATGGGCAATGGGCATCTTGTGACACTAGTGTTAGAAAAAAAATTGGCGATATATTTATTTTTATATTTATATAAAATGAAAGTAACAGATTGACAGACAAGGTAAAGCCCAGACCCTTGTACCAAGAGACTTAAAATATGGAACATACGCCCCTAAGCAGGTGTAGGGCAGGTGTAGAGCACTAAAGATTTTTGACAAGTCCTCCAAAAAAGTTGTATTAAAAATGGGGTGGAACATGACATACTATATGTCATATACTCGAATGAAGTTGCGGCCAAAAGCTAGTTGAGCTATATGTATAGTAAAAATATATGGCTGTCTAAATCGAAAAGGAACCTTGTCTTGTATTATGATTAATTGTTATTACTTATAATATTGTTTATACCCGCTTGTAAACCTCGTTGAGTTTCTTGCCGGTATTTTCTCATTAGAGGTTTTTCCGAACGGGTGGTAAATTTTATGATATTTATAAGTGCTTCTTATAAGCCTAATCTGAAGATATTTTGACTTTGACTTTGACTGGACTCTAAAAACGGTTAATTAAATTACTAGTATAGGTACAGTCGAAGGAATTTAAATAAAATACCTAAATATACAGCGCACATTTAAATTGCCATTATAATCATAATAATTTATTTGTTACCCGCTCGGGTAAATAAAAAGCCCTTAAATAAGGCTGAACTTTCTACCTAAAAATAGTCCCCATAAGCTTGACCGCATAATTTTGTACCTTCTTTGCCCCTAATATAAATCGAAATTATCCCTCAGTACATTCCCATCTCATGACTCTTGGCGCTAGTTGGATAGAGCCGCACTGAGGGTTGACTTATCCTTGTGTCAGTCATGTTAGCCACTGCTTAGTTTCAGTAATGGTTGACATCGTTATCTCATTGGGTTAACTGAATGACCCTAATAACTGTGATAACAAAAATATTTGACAAAGCGTTACTACTGTAGCTGCGTCATATCGTAAATTGTTGCCTTGTTAAATATCAAACTGTGAAATAAATAACTTTGTAACCGAAATTTCTGTCAATTCGTAATATTTAATTTAGGATATTCAAATATTACTTTTAAATAACAAGAGATAAGAATGACAAGATTTTACAAGAGGTATTCCATCTTAGCCCTATAGGTTGGCAGCGCATCTGAAATCTCCTTGGTACTGCAGGTGTTTATGGGCGGTGGAGATCACTTACCATCAGGTGACCCACTTGCTCGTTTGCCTTCTATGTTGTATAAAAAAAAAGATATATGCAATGACAATACAAAATAGTCTTTGTCATCTGGTAGGACTAGAACCTCTCACTCGTTCGCGTATTGGATTAGCCCGCGGCTGGCGATTGTCGAGCGTTCAAAAGTCAAAAGTAAACCCTAGGTCTCAGTCTCACTTCTCACCTGAGATAGTTGGGATGTATCTTCACGGTCTGCATGCTGAGGGCAGCAGTCACGGGCCGCGGCCAGATGCCGCCGAAGCGGCCGCAGACAGTGCGGCATAAGTCCAAGCTTCGATACAACGTGGAGTTTCCAGCCTCGATGGGATTCTCGGTGCGCTGACATCCCTCCTCCATTATACATTTGTAGCCCCATGACGGCCTGAGAAATAAGTTTCATAAATAAGTATACATTTAGTCAAAGTAATATCATTGAAAGTAAGAACATCAACACAACTCCCATAACAATTTATTAAAACATATTACAATTAACATGTTTTAAATGACAGATGAGCCCTAGTTTACCCGTTAAAATAATATCTTAACTGTTCCATTTTGGAATGGCAAAAATAGTATGGAAAGCTGGCAGCCGACTTAAGATAAACAGATACATATATAGTCAAAAAAGATACATAGAAGATGGTTACATAAATAAATTCGATTAAAAAAATTCCACTTTAAAAATTTAATAGAAGCAGTAACATGAATGATTCGTTGAACCACCAAAATTCATCACGTTTTCGTTTTCAACTATTTGAATTTTAAGAATCTTAATTTCTGAGTATTGCCAAACTGTAACAAACAATCTTCATTGTATTTTATGGCTAGCACGACACACCGCGTCTCATTTTGTCACTCAGCACTTTACTTTGTAAGTAACCCAGTAAAGAGAGATGCAGTGAGCGACAAGTGAGAAAACGAGCAGGAGCGCTAGCTGTTCTAACGGGGCGTATCTGGACGGAGCATTGAAAAATACCTAAACGTTGTCACAGAGTAATAGTACAAGTACAGAAGTTTTACTTCGAACAAAACCGATGTTCGTATAACTCGTAGTCATTTGCACACGCGACAACTCAATTGGGTCGACCCCAGTAGAGGTGTGATATACTCGTAGCTCCGCCAGTAAGCCGCGCCTGAGACGTTGTTAACTAGCTTGACCTCAATTATTAAAGTTCATCAAAGAACACGAACTCGAACCTAATTGCTGAAGGGTTTTCACAATGCACCATTTTTAGCACTGACTCAACATCACAATGGGGCTGGTAATGCTCCTAATTTGAGTAAGTTCGTGCGTGACCGAACAGCTGATCATATACAAAAGGAGCACGAAATGGAAATTATTTAGCCAACAACAGCTGTAACATTGTTCAATCTGGCGGCATGCGCATTATCTATTGATTGAGGTCTGCAAGTAATATTGCAAAAGAGGAGGCACGTATTGCAGCATAACAGATATCAGCTGACTGAACAAGGCTTCAACTTATTTTAATGGTCAAAATAGAGGGAAAATAGACCCCGGATAACGGAAGAAATCATAGCTGCGTAATGTTGGAAATTGGACTGGGATAACGAATGCAGTGGCCCTAATGTAACAAGCCAAGTTGAATTTATTTTTACCCGTGTCCCTTTCTTATGACACTAGTTAAACAGAGACGCAGCACATTGCAGGGACTAAACTTGGACGGTCATGTTAGGACCGCAGAGCAACTGCTCCAGATGGTTCATAGGACTCACAACAGTCATAGCATACAAAAATATGCAGAGCTAACAGCCGATCCAGTAAAGGAGAGGCAGTTCAAGAAGAAGTAATTTTGTATAGAATTAATAATAAAAATCAAACGGCAAATACTTCTTAAGAAGGTATGGTCAACGCAGAAAGTTGCTATATACTTTTGTTTAGACAGCGGCAGATCTACAGGAACGATAATGTCACTTTCCTATTTTCTAGAGAATAAGAGCATGTGGATATCTTTTGAGCTCTTCGTTAGGTTAGGTTTGCTGTTACATCGTTGCTTTACAGCTGCATATGTATTGACACACTAAGTCAACAAAAATGTATTAATACAAAAATTGCAACAGTAACTTGTACAGCTACTTTAAAGTATGACTGTACTATATGCATAAACAGCTAGAAGCGACACTTAACTTCCTCTGCACGCCGCATCATTCATCGGACGGGCACTTGGAGGTACTTATAAATTTATATTGCATACTAATGCCATATGAATAACTAGACTATTAGAAGTGCCACTTCATCCCCCTCCACAATGTCAACATCAAAGAAAAACGCATGGGGAGATAAAGTATTGTTTCATATAACTACATATACCATCGAAAACAACAAAAGGAAAGTAATTTGTTACTTTTGTTTTTTTTTAACCCATAGATAGTAGTCTAATGGTTTAACCTACCACCTCTCGCACAGAGTTTTATCGTTACTCGTCCCGAATCATTTAGAATACACATTATATCTACTTTCGCGTGGTTCATTAATTAAGTAGCTTAAGTTTGTGTTGGACTCTCTCGGCGCGGCAACAGAATGCAAATCCGCGGGTAAGAGCGATCGCTGGAGGTTAAGTTGAGCGTAGATCTAGAGAAGCTGAAGGCTGACACCAACGTTGCATCGCTGCGGGCTCCAAGGATTCTGCGTACAGCAGTTTCGGAACCACCAGGTCAGACTCACTAGACTCACCAACTCACTAACTTTTAGTAAAGTTAGTTTATTCAGTTTGCCATGCCTACTACAAGCACAACTTTGTTGCTTAAGACTCATAACTTCCTTTCGTATCCCTTAATTTTTCGATATATCTCTCGTTAACACCACATTTTTTGGTGAAAAAGACAGCAGAATGTGTCGTATGCCGGTTGCCGCGTCGTCACTGTCACACAAATCAAAGTTGCATATTTATATAAAAGCTTACGCACGCATATGCGGGCCATAATAAGTTAAAGTATCTACTCGTATATACCTCCAAGATACCTCGAAATATTTAAGAGAAATACGTAAATAAAATATTAATTTTAACTATGCTACTATACTAACAAATTTCAGGTTTGGCAGAGTTCCCATACGTATTAGGTAAAGCCGCAACAGTTTACGGTACGTAGTAAGAATGATAAAGTTAATAAATATGAGTGTCGGAATCGAAAAGTATTCGTGATTGAAACCAATGGTGTCATTCAATCGGTATTCTTGTGAGATACAAATTGTCGGTAATTATATCGCTTTCAATTATTCGTTCATGGGCTCGGCAATTGGCAGTAATGGGTAAGTTAGACTAAGGATCCGGGCGAATTAAACAACTGTACAAACTTGATAGAAGTACAAAAAACAAAGAATATAAACTTTCTGATTTTAGAATGGAAACTCTTAAGGGGCCTTGATTTGTTTTATTTAGGCATTGCAATTAACATTCAGGTGACATTCATTTAGGTAACAAAAACTGAAATTTTAGGTTAGAACTTTGTTTTCATGATAAGAGTCTCATTTATACGTACGACTTTACGTAAACACACTTATTTTAAGTCCTTCTTAAATGATATATTTGACGAGTATGCACTAAACTGCAAATTTCAAATGAAATTAATTAAAGGGAATAATATCGCGTTGAATAAGTTATTAATTCTGTCTTACACGTAAACTTAAGCATATTGCGATATCTTTGCAAGTTTCACGGACACAGGAGGTATCTCCGCGTATGTGTAGTTATGTGTGGTTTACGAGATAAAATAAATGATACTGTGTTGTAAAATGCACGGTAATTATGGCAGATTGACAGCATTAATGTCGTCTAATAACTTGGGAATTTGCATACAAACACGGTAATTTAGACATTATGGCGTTCCTACCAACACGGTATTTTTAGTAATTTTGTATGGGGACACGGTCATTTTCAAGTTAAGCTACGGCATTTTGCGTTTTTGCCACAGATAACATTAATCTATGTCTCTGTTTGACTCTTTTACTATAAATACTACTATATATACATATATACACGTATGTATACATACATAATGAATACACTATTTTCCCAAAGTTTTTTGCTGAAAGATAGGGGCTGCGATCCTCGCTCTGGGTCGAGGCTGGTTCAACAAGTTTCTCTTGCCATCCAGCGGAGCAATGCTGTCAGTATAATGGGAACTTTTGGACCGGGCACGACACACGGCTGAGATTTTTATTAGGATAAGTTAGTTAGGTTAATTTCAGACGAAACCTGATGCAGAGTTATTATTTTTTTTTTTTATATAATTGTATGTTTGTATACGATCAAGTTACCACTAAGCACAGTTAGTAGAAGATATATCTACACAGTGAAAGAGGTCAACGAGATCTACACGCGACTCTATTATCAAGAGAATAACAGCTTGTGCAGATCTTATTGACCTCTGCGAGGGTTCAGCTACTTCTGCTGACTGTACATATTATTATTGCTTACTATACCTACCTAGTATGCCTCTCTTAAGTTTGTCATCATCATATCTGTCCGTGCAAAACCACAACTTTCACCTGGGCCCAATTTCATAAACGCGAAAGGCGACAGCTGACAGTGACAATTTGCTGTATATTACTGTTTCGACAATTAATGTATGGCGATTCTATTTTCTACCTATACAACTAGATTTTTCCCTCTCAAACTGCATAGAACAACATTATGTTACACGCGCATAAAAGTTTTGCTCACTGGCGCCACATCAATATAACGAACTTGCATCATAAACTACTATTATCGATATGAAGATAATAATAAAGTCAAGATAAAATTATCTGAATTAAGACTTAACGTGACTAGCAACTTACTCTGGCACTACAAATGGTGTGTTCTGAACGTTGACACTGTTCTCATTGCATCGAACCAGCTGCACCAGCAGAACTAAGAACCCCCAACACCTCGCCATCATCTGTAAAGAGATCCATCACTTAGTATCACCTCAGCATTAACACTATAGATAGAGCTAAGCTTATCAACCAAATGGTATCTGACCACATAGTTAATTAAATAATTTTAATATTAAATAGGGAGGAAAACGAGCAAGGGGTCGCCTGATGGTGTGTGACCACCACCATCTATAGACACCCGCATCACCAAGGAGACAGCAGATGCGTTGCCAATCCACAGGGCTAAGATGGAAATACCGCTTGTGCCAGTTATTTTACCGGCTGTCTTACTCTCCACGTCCGAACACAACAATGCAAGCACTGCTGCTTAGTGGCTGGATTAGCGAGCAATTATTTACATATCTTAAAAAAAAGTTGCATTGAATTTTCAGTGTTATTAACGAAAAGAAACGGTGACGCAATGTTTTTTTTTTAATATATTAGTTTAGGTACCTATTATATTTTGATTTTGACGATGATTTCCCAAACTCATGAATTTAAAATTCAACTATAAAACGTATTCGGTTTTATTTTCCTGAAAAATTACTACCTAGATACGAAACTGACGTTCTATTACTAACAAGACAACTATTACTCAATTTTTATTAAGAAACTTCTAGTTCCTTACAGACAGATAGCGCATGCCCAGAACATGAAGCAACTGTTACTTTTATCCCGTGAAATAAGAGAAGTGAAGTGAATAGAAGCTTGTTTTATATAAATAGCCCTGTGATGTAGAGTCAAATAAATAATTAACCTAAATCACTTCGAGAGTCAGTCTCTAAGGGTCAAAATGCAGAACAACAAATGACTTTGTCCGTGATGTTAACACGCCTCCACAGATAATTCGTCTCGCTGCCACCCGCGTGAATCCTGTTTAGCGGAGATACTGCATAGTTACCTAATTCGTTTGTTCATCGGACATGACAATAATATAATTGCTTTATTACATAGCTTTCATAGTAGCTACATTAGCTTGCGTTGGTTGTATTTAGAACCACGGCCACCAAATACCACGGCCAATGTCTATCAGCGCACCGTTGGCCATCCACAGCGAGTGACGGTAATATTCTGTGAGTGTCTAAACCACCTAGCGAATATCGATTCATCCCATCACTAGCAAAGCAAAACTACCCTGTTTTTCGCATTTGAAACAGTCGCGTCTTTATCATACATTCATAAAATAAGACAATGGCAGTTAAAGGTCAATCTTGAAGGTTCTCGCGGGCACATTGGTATTCGCAATTACCTCGTATACACCTATTACATGTACAAGTAATCTCTACATACATGTAACTACATAATCCATAAGTATACCTAAAATAATTATTCTTATGTTTTATTTTCTAATAGGTACAGTCAAAGAGTTTAATTCCCTACCCATTTCGTTGAAATGTCGTTAGACATTCGCAATGCATTAAGGTCGACATGTCAAACTAACGTCTTACTCTAGTTAGCTCTTATGGTGACAGTTTGCTATATGATTTTGAACTTTAGGTGGGTTGGAAATTAAATTCCTTGACTGTACCTATGATACACATATCACGACTTTACCGCCTTGCAATAAGAGAGTTGAACCGTCAAGATGAATTCTGATGAATGCACGTTAGAGTTAAAAAACGCATACAATCGTGATCTTCTACTATATGTATAAACATACTATGTCATATTGTATCCTATCACACGATTTGACCTTGATTCGAAGCAGCTAGTGTATTACTGACCAATAAACTTTAAAACGAACCGTTAAGCCTTTGACGTCCAAGTGAATCGGTCACGGTTACGATTTCCGCAACCGCCATCCGCTTCCACGCGGTCACAACAATTATACAGCAATTTAGAACATAATGCGTGTCGTGTCGTATGTTTTATATATGTCTGTAGCGTGCTGAACGCGAACGGAACACGACAATTGCGGAGGGGTCTGTTGACGGAACTTGGACCGCGCTTCCCGGCACGCGATCCCATGTGAATGACAGTTTAGGTTGAGCGCAAATATGTCAAACGGGGACTTGGAAAAAAAAATAGGTCACTTTGATAGTTTTAAAATCAATGAAACCTCTAAGAGACTATAGCTATAATTCTTAAACTCTTTCACGCAATTTGTATTGTCAATTCATATGAGCTTAAGACTGTTCGCCTATCTGGGGCCCTAGCAGGCAAGCTTTTATCGCTGACATAAAGCATATGTCCCTTTCTAACCAGTAAGCCTGTGCGAGAGGAACAAATACGTTTATGTGCGCGATAAACGCTAGCGTGCTACAAGAGCTGGGGGCCTAGCATGCTAGCTTTAATCGATGACATATTGCATTTATCCCGTTCTAACCAGTAGGCGTGTGCGAAAGGGACAGATTCGTTTACGTGCGCGATAAACGCTAGCGTGCTACTAGAGCTGATCGCCGTCGCAATCGCCGACGACTATCAAGATTGACTAGTACGAGTACGGACGTTATATTACACGATCATTGCAACGGCGTGAAGATACTCGAGACTCGTACGCCGAAATTAGGAATTAGCTCTGTCTATATGGAACAATGCATATTAGTAGTGCGATTATATAACGTAACATCCGTATAGGTAAGTACTGAATCCGTATTGGCACAGTATATAATATATGTATATACCTACATGTACTGTGGTAATGGCACCGAGATTTGAGCGCATTGAGCGAGACCGAACGCCTGCGTTGACCATAGCGATGTTATGTTAAAGAATCACACCCCAGGCTCAGTTAATCATCGTAAAAACATGCACATTTTTTGCTCTATAGATGTAATAACCGCGACCTTTATGAAATCTCGCGCAGAAATAATTAATACGAAAATTCAGAGCTTCAATACGGTATTCTAATTATTCTATTCGACTCCATGGGTTTTAGAACAATGGCATGATACCAGAAGCCCTAGCCCAAAATATGACGTACGCGGCCTAACTAACTTGCACAAAAGTTTGCAAGCTACAGGGACGTATATTCCAGGCTGTAGTACAGAACAGTCTGTGTATATACGTTCAAACAAAGGTCAAGAACGCCTCTAAATCCGCCGACCCCGGAATCGCATTAGCTAGAAAGCAGATACATTCGTACTTCGTTTGTAGAGCGCATGACTCAGTGTTGTTTTTGTTATGAGTTATTTTATGTTCATATTCACATATTTTTGAGCACCTTCACTGCTTCGATATACAGCGTGTATATTTGATATTTATGCTAATGGTGCTTAGTAGGTAGATATAGGTATTACAATGAATACATTTAAGTGACTTATGTCAGAAATGTAGTTAGTTGAAAATGCCATACAAAATAATTCACTACGTAATGTGAAGCTAAAAGATAGTTCATTATAATATTGGCCAGCAATACTTGTCCCATCTTCGAGTTTGTTAAAAAAAATATTCAGCCTTTAAAGATCGCGACGGCAGTTCGGTTGACCTAGCCTAGGTCAGTTAGGCGTTTAGACTTCCTTTACTGCGTGCTTGTTAATGGCTAAATATATACATAAATAAATTATTAAAATGAATGCCTCTATTACGCGTACAAACACCGAATATAATTTTAAATTAGATATCAAATTTACTTACATACATCTAGCGTTACGGACCTGTATGGAAAACGAGGAAACACTGAAGTTTTATGGAGCGCAATGTACGTTGCGAAAATTTACAAGACACTTTGTCAAAGTGTCTTGTACCTACATTTTTGCGTACTTACTAGGTTTTGCTCGCGACTTCGTAGGTACATGTGGAATTTGGACGTATGTACCTACCATATTTTGTCTTTCTTGGTAAATAATTAAAACGATGTGTCAAGGTGAACATTTTAAGTTAGACCTCTGGAAATACAAGTGTAAAAACCGCATCCAATCGTGAACTTATAGATTTGCGAATTGATAATTGATGCGCGTAAAAACATAAAGTCAGATAATAATTCTAAAAACAAATATTTTGATTTCTAGTTAGTACTTTAATAAACACCCCTCATATTATTTTTTCATAAATCCTATATACAAACATTAGAAAGTTAAAGTTTTGTTCTATGTATAAATACCCGCTGTATATACATACTTTTATTCATTTATATATCTGGATTATCAACAGTGATATCAACAGTGCTCATGTTTAAAAATCGTTTTAGATTTAATATTCAGATTAGCTGCACATCAACAAAGTGATTCAAGTAACTTTATAGTGTGGTTTATAATTATAATGAAAAACCTTGAAAAGTAACTGTTATTAATTACCGCGTTGATGATATGCTTGGACCTATCAAGTCACAATAAGTCTTTACATTAAAGTTTTTTTTTAATATAAAAAAAAATCTTTAATAAATGTTAATCAATAGAAACATGAGATTTATTCAAAAGTGCACGGGCTTACGAAATGTAAATAATCGAATAACTAACGAAAATTGAATCCCGTTGTGAAGAAATAGAAAAGTAGAGTTCTACAATGTGTTCCTACCCTATGGACAAGTTTTTATACTAGACAGCATAGATTTGTTAGAAATTTTTCAAATATTTTTTGCATCTAATTAAAAAACAACTGTGTCATAGCATTGCTGTGAAGAAGTGGTACACTGGTGTTTCTTTTCGCATAGGCTAAGGACACATTGTATATTACACGGCAGTTTGACATAATTGGCTACTTTGCTAGTTTTGAAATCATCATATGTAGGTACAGCCTTTATTGGGTAATCGAGTTTTTGTCATATAGTCAGATAGTTAGAAAACCCATCAGACATCAACTGCAATTTTAAAAACATGTTTTTTTTACATTGGTTTTGAAACTACTTTCTGAAGTTCAAAGTCAGCTGTTTACCAAAATTTTGGTTATTTAGGACTTTTATCATAGTTCTCAAACTATCTATCTAATTCTACCACTATATGTATATTTAAGGCAATATCGTTAAAATTATAGCATTATGAGTAAGTAAACATCCCGTCGGTCTGTCACCATAATAATATTTTTTATTATTTGACAGGAAATAGTCCATTTAAGCTGATTATATCTCTGTCGATATGTTTTATGTTAGCTGCTTACTTACTACAATACATTTCGCAACGGATATTTATAATAAAGTGTATATTATAAATACCGTACTGAGTTTGTTTGTTTTCTTTCTACATGTCTGTTTATTTGATACAGACATAAATAATTGATACAAATATGCAGGTACTAGCTTTTGCCCGCGACTTAGTCCGCGTAGACTTGTTTAATTGAATCAAGTAAACGTGCACCCAACATGCAATCTGCAATATTTCCTGGACAAATTAATAAGAATTTGTTGCTTTTCTGCTCATGACGTCACGGCGGCGTATAACTCACTTATCGCTATCCCGTGGGATAAAAAGTATTCTATGTGTTAATCCAGATTATAAACTATGTGTGTGCCAAATTTCATCCAAATCCATTCAGCAGTTTTTACGTGAAAGATTAACAAACATCCATCCATACTTACAAACTTTCGCATTTATAATATTAGTAGGATGTAGGTTTTCAGCCTATTGCAATGAATGATTGTGAAAAATTTAAAACATAATATTTATAATGTTGTCTGTACGTATAAGTACACTCATGGACTTTAATCGTTGAGCCTGAATGGAACCTTGTCAGAGTGACATTACTTTGGATTGTTTACTAACACGTGGCAACAGATTAGCATAGTCATTATGACAGGGGTCTGTGGTGGCTTAAAAATTAATGTTTGCGACCGTATCTGTTAAAGTACCTACGTCAAACTTTGATAAAATTTTGTTTGCAGAAAAAATGGCAATAAGATTAGAAAAGGATATAATAATACTGTACTTCTTATCCTGGGACTAGAATAAAACACAAAAAGTTAAATTTATGCAAAAAAAGAGTTTCGATACTGATTGGCCGACAGACAATACCAGGCTAAGCCGATGAAGAAAGAAATATGAAATTTAGAACATGCGTTTCTTAGAAAGCTGTGATGTGTACTCGGAGAGGATTTAAAAAGAAAAAATCATAAAAGGGGTTACAAGGGAAAGTTAGTGTGTAATCCAAAATATATGCGCAGACGAAGTCGCGGCCAAAAGCTAGTTTCGAATAAGTACAAAGTTAGACGTCGTTTTTGCAGTCAAGAGGAATAATACAGTGATTGACTTTGTAGTTATTGTGACCCATTTCTCGACCGGTGTGATAACAGAATAAATGTTTCATTTAAAGCATAATACATTGTTAAAATACCAACAGCTATAAAATAAAGAAGTAAAATTACGTTACTAACAAGTTATTTTTTGTAAAAATTACATTTTATTTATTACAGCTCTCTAGAAACAAAAGAACTTTATAGCTCTATCAACTGTCACAGGAATTAAATGAGAAGGAAATACGGGTTCTGTAATGATAACTAGTAAGGATTCCAAAGTTTGGTGTTTTGTATAACATGAAAATAATCCCTGTTGCTGCTCATACAATAGCTGTCTCTAAAAAGTCGGAAACGATGGAGTGATACTCCTGGTGTTGCAAACGTCTGTAGGCTGCGGTAATTGCTTATTATCAGGCGAGCCGCCTACCTGTTTTTCTACGAAAAAATGTATCCATTTGAGTATCTTATTAGGGTGCAGAATAGCATACGTGTTTGTGTAGTAGATTATACAATTAGGTAACTAATTAAATGGAATATACAATTAATTAAATATTATTTTGTGTTATACAGTATGCCAGGACCGGAGCAAATGGCGTTATGTGGTCTCTGCCTACCCCAAAGGGAAACAGGCGTGAGCTTATAATAAAAAATAATAATTGTGTTATACATAGAGTTTAGATTTTGCGAAATAATCTTTAGAAAAAAAAATGGTTTATTGCTATTTTTCGATGGATTCTATTATTTTCCTAAAAGATTTTTCAACCTGCACGTATAACAAAAACATGCGCCCACGCTTTTAACACAATAGCGTCGGAAACTGAAATATTTAATAGTATTTTATTAGCTGTTAATGATCGATGTTAATTGACTATGATATGAATTTACTTTAGTAATAAAAACATACTTGTTTCTTACTAAGAGTTAATATTTCGTCCTGTCTCAAAGATATGCATAAAAAGTTCTAAACATAAAATTTACCGTAAACCTACTTACTCGTATGGTAATGAACCGGATACTCTGTCGAATGAAAGTGGTACTAATACTTAATTGTGGCTAACTTTACTTTTATTAATAACCACTTTCTTACCACATAACTGTCACTTTCAATCAAAACGCGTTTTATGGCTGCCAGGCGCCAATCGATTTACGAAGACAAGACAAATATATATTAAACACTTTCAATAATGCAAAGAATTAATAATCAGAGATTAAAAAAAACCGCATCTTATCACACAACTACTGATTGTTTACAAACTTACCATATTTTAGTATTCCCGAGACCAAACGCTATTTCATCGTTTTAAAGAACGCGGGAACGAAACCGGACCGCGGATTTTGTTTTTTTTTCTTAAATTCAGAACGTCTTTTTTCTTTTTTTTGCAAAACGCACAAAGGATGTGCTCGCGGCGCGGAGGTCGCCAGTGTTATGACTCGTCGTAGTTATATGGATGATTTTAAGTGATTTTATTATTGTTTAGTGAACGCCTCCGCTTCGGAAGCATTATCGCTTTTTTGATAAACGCGCGCGCGCGAGCGTAGAGCACGGGCCGCTCTGATTGGCCAACTGAGCGGTCAGAACGCCCTAACTAAGCGATTTGGCGGGAGATCCGCTTCTGCACCACACTGCTAACCGTCGGCAGCGTACAGCCAACTTCCACGCATCCTTGCGAATGCACTAGTTTCAAAAGCAATGTAACGTCGACTTAAAAAAATCAAGATAGCATTAAGATTATTGCCTGTAAAGGTCCTAGGCCTTTCGAAATGCCAGTTTAAATGTTAAAAATTACACACAAAGAAGATACTCACGGGCGCATTAAGTGTTCTTAGGTAGCTACAATTATCATGAGACAAAGGAAGGCGTAACTAATTGACTCTGTTACAATGACACACGACTTTAAACTGTCGTAGTCTTTTATTTATCTAGAAATGATGATTAAATGGCCGTAAAAACATCGATAGCTGAAAAGTGCGCTAAGCTGGGCGCAGCACAGTTCGATTTTATTAATAGGTAGTAGAATACACGAATAGCCCTTCCCTTCTCGTGACGTCAATGGCAAGAAAGGCCAAAATCGCCTCTACCGGTTGCACAAATGGGACTCCTCAATTTTAAACTAACACTTTGAAATGGTGTCATAGGCTTAAAAATACGATCACTTGTCTTAGTTTCAAATTAATTTGAAATGGGAACGTTAAGAATTCTAATTTCGCTCTTTTTATCTTGAGTTGTATGTAAACTTGTGACATATTATCCGCCCATAAATTGCAAAAGCATTCAAAGAAAACTTTTTTACGCATTACTTTGTCTAATGGTATTTCGCGTTGTTATTATTATTATTATTTATTGTCAAAACAAACTTTTATACTCGTAGGTAGGAAAGGCTGACAAGACGCGCAGATTCGAAAAGAAAATTATCTTTTGTCTATTGATGTAGTAATTTTGACCTAATTTTATACCGCGCATGTGACATAAATTACGTGGCACTCGCCAATTGTTGTTAGAGTGGGAAATACATAAATTCGCGACAAAAGCTATGCTAGGGTCTTTGTATTGGTAGCACACAAGTTTTTATCGCGGTGGCTACAACGAGAAACATGCTTTATATCCGCGACAAATTAATAAACAAATACTGTCCCATAAAACACTTACCTATTTGTTAACTTAGGCTTTATTACACAACACAAAAATGTATAAACAAATGGCGGACTTAATAGCTTAAGGCATTCTCAACCAGTCAGCCATGAGGTCAAATAGATAATAATTGTGCAGGATCGTGAACAAAGAAAACAAAAATGTAACAAATCAGTAGAAATAAACGTACAATTTTTAAAAATACAATACAATCAACATAACTCGTAAGAATCACATTAAAATTTGCGCGTTACTTCTGCTGCATATGACCTAGTTTCAAGGTGTCCAAAATTCGTCCACAAAAATGACGTAATGCGACTCCCTTCGGCTAGAATTTCTGCTTAATGACGGTCGTAGATGCAATGGTCAGTCGGTACCCGCACCGCAAAGGATGAAAATTGACAAAAGCTAGCGTGCTAGGACTCCAGCTCTAGTAGCACGACAGCGTTTATCGCAAACACAAACGCATCTGTCCCAGTCGCACACGCTTACTGGTTAGACAGGGATATATGCTTTATGTCATTGATAAAAGCTAGCGTGCTAGGATTTTAGGTCCCAGCAAACAATTCTAGTGCCAAAGCGCCGGCAGCGCGGCGTCCCGTTGTGCCCTTATCTGGCCCCATTATCGCCAGTCCCGTTACAGCATCGTGGGAGCACCACGGCGCGGACACCATTGTTCAACGCCACGGTGAATTGTATTAACTACAATTCAAGCCGCGAAAACAATGAATGAAAGACGATTTTTTTGTTTATTGTAATTATTTGTACGTTCCTACAGTGATATAATCGCATGGAGAGGCCCTAGCATGCTAGCCTTTGTCGCGGAGATAAAGCACGTATCCCTTTCTAACCAGTATGCTTGTGTGAAAAGGATGAATGCATTATGTACGAGATAAAAAATTGTGAGCTAATAGCTAATAACTTAGCATAGTGTGGTACAGTACGGAAATATTACCTAGGTAGGTTCCACCGCAAAAACTTGAAAGCATAAGGAAACATACGACTAGAATAGTGAAGGAAACATTTTTGGCTGACTGTTGCTGCTGTTGATGCTGTTGTAGTCAAATAAAGGTCATCAATCTCACGATAACACAAACATTATATGGATAATATTTAGAAGTAAAACCGCAAATAAAAATCAAGCAGCACCTTTCTTGTAAAAAAACATGAAATTAAAGTTTGATACAGTTAACAAATTCAAATTAATTGAATCCCGTCCTGACGAATTAAGAACCTCCTCTTTTTTTTAGAGTCGGTTAAAAATAGATTGAGCTAGCCATGTCAAACCAAACCAAAGCCATTTAATAATCAATCCCCATCGTGTTCAACAACCGCTCAACAGCCTTAATTTACCTCCTATTTTAATTTATCACTTTTTGTGGCTCTAGCCAACTAGTGTCTTACATAACTTAAGAATGGGACTCGCATAGAGACAATATGGCATATGTCAAATTGATAAAGTCAACGAGAGTACAAACGGTCAACTAATTCGAATTTTGGGGAACCCTGGCAACCGCGCAGAATAACTAAAAGTACAAGTCCAGACGTTTCTCTTCGAACAAAATGCTTCCCTATCTACCTTATAACACGTATCATTCGTATCCGTAAAGATCGATTTGCTCCAGAGAAAGTGATAATTGGAAAAAAACGTAAACTAAAGCTAAGCTTAAAACAAAGCTTACGACATCCACTATTCCACTGTAGATTCGCAATCAGAAATACGAGTGACAAAAACGCAGGAATCGACCAATGCCATTGTAAACTTAGAGCTATTGTAAACTGCTAAGGATCTCATTCATCACCTTTATTAGGCTGAATTGCATATGGACAGCGTAATGAGACAATTGGTTGGACCTAACTTTTACTCGAGTGAGGCTCGGGGCATCGACCCAGGCAATCGATAGATTACAATTTGTAATGCGTGTGTGAAAGTAAATGGCGTCTTAATGCGCACACACACACATACACACGTGTTGCGAAAAGAAATTTAGAAATAGGTAAGTGTTTGCACTAGTGCAATGGTATCACTCAAAATGATAGATCGCTATATTTGCGGCATTGTCCGAATGATGAATGTGACCAATTTTACGACCATCGCATGATTCCCGATTCTAATCAGACCAAAAATTTGAGTAAAATGTTGCTAATGGTTTATTGTACACAAATACGTAAGGAATATTTAGATCTATTCCACGAAATACTTAATTACTTAAAGATTTTTTGTACTCGCATTTCTCGCGAATATTTTTTTCCTTGTGGCCAATATTCCGGTTTGTAACCCATTCGGAAACTTATTTTATCAGTCATTTTTCAAAGACTGATAATGACTGGTGTTAAGTTGAAGTAGGTATAACGTTTTCAAGTTATCCGATATGAGATTGGGGTAAGTCAAATGTATGAAATATATCGGATCCGATATCCGATATCGGCATGGACAGTGTATTAGGCAGACAGGTACATAATTCATAGATTTTACTAGCCCCGATATCATATCAGCTTCCGATAACGATTATCGTATCGGATAATGTTAAAACGCTCTTAAATAGGTTAGGTTAGTTTTACATTAAGCCCGAAGCGCTAAGCAAGCCAGAAGCAAAAGCTCCGTAAGGTGGGACTCCGTCAGACTAATAGCAGAAAGAGGTTTAGTCAAATTCACAACAGGAAAAAATGGAATTAGAAAATTATATTAACGGGCCAAAATGCGAGTCGAAAATTTTTAAAATGAGGAAAAGCTAAATAGGAAATTTAGCTTTAATAAGACTATTATCGTGTACCCTAGCGCTCTATATACAAACTGGCGATAACGTTTTTCACCCTTAACACCTTAAACTCAGTGGCGGATTTACACATTTGCCGCCAGTAGGCTATTCAATTTTCGCCACCGGCCGGCGACGGGGCAGGCCAAGGCGCAGATGGCGGCATGATCTGGATGCATTTTCAAATGACTGGCCAGAGATTGCCAAAGACAAAGGGAACTGGAAATCGGAGCGAGAGGCCTGTGCTCAGCAATTGGACACACTTGCAGGCTAACATTCCATTATTATTCCTAGAGTCGTTTTCTCCATGTAAATAAGGTTTTGTTTTGTTCGTGTAAGAAAAAAAAACTACCGAATTCGCCGCCCCCCAAAATCTGCCGCCCTAGGCTCCAGCCTACTCAGTCTACTGGTAAATCCACCACTGCTTAAACTGTATACTGTATAGCCACACAATAATAATATTTCTAAAAATAAGAAAATGGAAAATAAAGTGTCTAACAACTACGTATTATTACCTACTTCAAATAACAATAGGCGCGCGCCTTGTCCGACAGAATCCATTTTGTGCATTTACGACAGTGAAAGTTAGTGCTAGGCGCCAACAATAGCGAAAGTTCAACACTTTATTCTGCGGTACAGTAGACGTTAGTAATTTCTCGTAAAAGTTCCGTTTACCACAATGTTTAAGGTAAAAGGACGAAAACGAGCCATCGGATCACCTGGGAGTGCGATTTTTGAATCTCACCGGATGACGAAAGAACGAATTTTGGTGAAGTTTAGTCAACTGGTGAGATTCAAAAATTGCATTTGAATCTCACTGGGTAACTAAGCTCCCCAAAATAGCTGTTTTTCATAGAGATTCGGCCATTTTGGTGAGCTCTAGTCACCGGTGAGATTCAAAAATTGCACCCCTAATAGCAAATGATTTGATCACAGCCGCCCTGGGAACCAAGGAAATGTGAACCATGGGAAGGAAGGTCATAGGTTCAACTGTGCTTAGTCAGACCACGTTCTCAAATAGTACATAAAGTTTGGTATGTCTTTTTTCGCTAACAAAACGTGAAGTCCTTGGAAATGTAATGTATCTATTTAGTAAATAAAAAGTAAGAATACACTTGCAGGCAACTTGCGGCACCTATCAGCCGGGCTATTCTCTAAGATTTCTAAGAAGTATTGTTTCTAAGCACATCAGAGACCTCAGTGTAAGATTATTGTACCGTGTAGATGTATACCCCTTATTCATAAAAGCTAAGTAAACCTACATTTGCTAACGTATGTTTTGTCTTTATTCTCTGGTTTCGAACGATAAAAAATATATTTTATTTCAAAATGCAATTGTTCAAGTGTCTCTTGGGGGTTGGGCTCCCTTCTAATTGTATTGTATGAAAACTAACCAGGCACCTGCTATCAGTTAAGAAGTTCATCAAAAACTATCTCAAGTTCCACCTTCAAGCCCTATTTATCAGATTTATAAAAATTTTCAAGTATAATCAAATAAACATCAGTTGCCATAGCTCATAATATATAACTTATTAACAAAAGTGCAGACTTTGTGAGATTTACGTTCTTACCTTTGAAGAGTTTCATTAGCCAACCCTGGCCTTAGTCATTAGTTCTTTTTTTGAGCATTTAACATGGGATTTTCCGAGCAGTTTATTTTAAACTATTAAAAAGAGCACTTACATTATACGTCTTTAATTTAAAAAAAATATGGCGCTGACAACCGATATTTATTACATTCGTCTAATAGGCAAACTTACATTAAGAAGGATTCATGATACAAAAGCAAAAAAAGGTTGTACTTATGACACGCTTCGCTTTAATAGTGGTAGAACCTTAGAAATTATATGTTTATACATACTAAATGCATGCTCTACAGATAGACCAAATCTTTAGCAATTTGCTGTGCATATTTTTTTTTAATTTAACTTTCTATATATGTATATAAAAGTAGCGACCCGTCCCGGCTCGCCTGTGTACAATCGGGATGTAATGTACATAAAAACCATACCTAAAAAGATCTCTAAATGACAGTGAAAACCGTATCAAAATCCGTTGCGTGGTTTAGAAGGAGAAGGCGGCCAAAGATACACTATAAAAAATTATAACTAGTTTATAGATTCAGGGGGCCTAGCACGCTAGCTTTTATCGATGACATAAAGCATTGATCCCGTTCTAACCAGTCTGCGTGTGCGAAACGGACGAACGCTTTATGTCAGCGATAAACGCTAGTATGCTAGAGGGGCAAGTGTTACTTTGCGGAAGTCCAGTCCATATTATAAATTTGTAACTGACAGGAAAAAATAGTGACTTTACTTTTTATACTATGTAAAGATAAAGATTAAAATTTGCTGTGCACCTAACACAACCTTCTCCACACCCGTTTACTCGCTAGGTAACTCAGTGCTTCTCTCTCCTACTGAGCTACTAGAACGAGACGCACTGAGTTACGTAGACAAAGTTCTTGCTAGGTACACTGGATGCAGTACGAGTGGGCCGGCTCGACTGGGGTAGCGACCCCCTGATATACAGCGATCACAGCCGCCTATGGGAACCTACCGCCCCAAAAGAATCACTGAACCGTTACCGGCCTTAACTACCCTAAGGGTCGCCGGTTTCCTTAACGCACAATTGCTTGCTACTTCTTGGTACTTTGGGTGCCAGTAAAAAGAACGTTAACTGTAGCAATAGTAGCAAGACTCTATCAAACGATTTGCGGTTGATTGATATAAATCAGATCGCGTGTCATACGTTTCATGTGTATTTCCCTGAGCGGTAGAAAGTTTTATTTCCTCCGATTGATAAGAAAAACACCGAAAGATTTATTGTCCTGAGTACAACGGCTCAAATAGAAATGTATTACCATGTCTGTCGCTACAAGTTTGCAGTTACCTAGCACCGCACCTCCTCACACCATAGTGTCGTGTTTATCCTATTTCATAAACGCGACAGGCGACAGGTGACTGTGACAATTCGCCATACATTACTGTGTCTACAAGTAACGCTACAGACTTACAGACTTAGCGGGCAAGCAATGTATATCGGATTGACACTGCCACCTGTCGCCTGTCGCGTTTATGAAATTCGGCCCTGGGCACTTTAGGACACAGAGTCAAGTTTATTAACAATAGGTAAAAGATTATATTGGTTGATCAGGCACCTTGGGGAATTAGGGGACCAAGCGGCGCCTTAGCCAACCGCGTATAGTCTGGCAAAGCTAAGTCTGCAGAAGTCTAAAAATAGTAAAGGAGAATGGGCATTTTTGTATGGGCGCTGTCCCAACCCTTGTATACAATCGTGAGTAGTATGGACGTGTAGTACTCGGTGTAAGGATCATCATAGGCCATGTTTCGAAGACCAGGTGTCTTGCAGGGGTGACGTGGGACGCAAAAATAAAAACATATTTTTCCAATAAAACTTAAGTGTAACACACTCTAATGTATGCGACGTTGCTATTCTGTTGACTAAAAAGTCATAACGAAATGTTTCACGTCAAACTGAAATAAGCCTTTGTCATTTAAGTCATCAACGTGATCGAAAATAAATAACCATTATGACCTAACGTGTCAAAAGTTAAAGTAGTACGTTGCCAGCTCGTCCTAAAGCACTGTTCGACTGTGGTTTACCTTAAGAATTGTAATTAATAATTGTTTTGTATGAAAAAAAGAGAAAAATAAAACAGCTAATTAGACCTATGCTCACATTACGTTTTTTACTTCTAGTGGCCTCAGTAATGCGTGGTTAAAATCTTTCGGCTATATCTCGAACATGATTTTACAGATACATACTTTTCATACAACTGCTAGTACAAAGTGAGGTATAAAATGGGCTGTAGCTTTTTCCCTGCAAACATTTCGGTTTTGCTGTCATATAAAAAAAATAAGCTCTTATAGAGAGCTTTCAAATAAGATATAGCACAACTGTATACAGCACTTGGGACAATTTGCCCATTCTCCTTTTAAAAATCTATAGATGGCCACACTGAAAATAGCCCGATATATAGTTTTGATACTTGTATTTTACTATACGCTTGTCGCTTGAGGAGGTGGAAGGCGCGGTGGTAGGTAACGGTATATGCAGCGGTCGAGTCTTACGAAACTTCATTAGTGTGAATTTGCGCATGTCAGTTGGTTTCCTCTGTTCTAAACTAGATGGCGCTAGTCGCTACGCTGTTATTACTGTGGTGATACTGCCCGCTTGTAATATGAAACAAACAAAACATTAAAAGGCTTATCTTATCGGTGACGACTTTTTGATAGTATCTATCAGTCCTTTTGATAATCTTAACTGATTTTCTGGCCGGTTGCTTGCTGACGGGGCATTCATTCATTTTGTATTTACTTAGGTACTTAAGCGTCTAGCCTCCCGAAAGCTTTCTGATTAATTATCGTTAATCTGTTCTTCTGTTCTTAAAAACAACACAACGACGTGCAAAATTTGAGATGGGCTGGTGGCTGGAGTTTTTCCATCTTGCTACCACAACTTCTTGCAAGGCCGGCAACGGACTAGCAGTCCTAATAGTGCTGTGAGTGTCCATGGGCGGCGGTGATCACTTAACATCAGGTGAACTACTTGCCCTTTTGTCGGCACTAATAAAAAAAGCAACGAATCGATAGGTCTACGGGCCGATACGGGTATTAATCATTATTACTTTCAGAAAAACAGAACGAAAATAACAGTTTATCACGTTTATCATCACTTTATTTAAAAAGTAAGTTGAAACGGAACGTAATTAGAGGGTGTTGCTATGTCCAACAAAAATATAGCCAAAATCATTCCAAAACTTGTGTTTTGTCAAGCAAATTTAAAATTGTGCCGAAAAATAGATAATCTATCTAAGGTAGCAGGTACAACGAATTATTGATAGCAACTAAAATCGAAATCAACAGGCTCGTGATCAACACTGAAAGATGTCACAAGACAAAAATACTTGAACAGTCAGCTACACCTCAGTGCTACACATCTGCTACATTCCTGCATTTAATGCTATAGCAACATTCATTCAGTTTCAAGATAAGGTCTCATAACTCGTGCGTGATTTTTTCGTTTATTTTTTGACTTGAGGGTGAAATTTAAAATGTATACAGTCTCCAAAGGACCCAGCAAAATCGTAGCCAAAACACGAAGGGGTAATATTAATGATTCGTCTTTCTTATCGTATGCCCCTTGCGGCATTGCGGTGTTCTCGCGACATATGGAGGTGTCATTTTGAATATTTGTATTTGCAGGTCTTTCACAGAATTTGGAAAGACTAGACAGCCGCAAAGACCAAAATAGGAAATCCTCTGAATCGGATAATGGAGAAATTATCAAGTACGTAGACATTTATGTATGAAGAGCGATGTTTGGTGTTACAAAAGATTTCGTCAGTGTTTTTACATAACCTGAAACTGCAGTGTTTATTTGAGTTTAATTTGCAGAATTAGTGCTTTAACTTTATTAAACTTATAAGTACAAAGCTTATTTCACTGAAATGAGACTCCTAGTGGTTGTAATTAAAGCATATATTTGTTGTTTAATTTTTCAGTATGCCCAAACCTATTTTTCATTCCAATGGTAAAAAGACAGTTCACCAAAGAATACAGCACCACGTGATCACACCGCAACACGAAGAGATCATCAGGTTTATAAGTGAAAGTGAGTTTAATTTGAATTCTACTATGGTATAAGTACATATCTAACTTGTGACAGTTGTGACAACATTTGACTAAAGGTTCTTCAAGTATTAATTTGCTAAATAGGTCATTATGATCTATTACTAATTGGTAGTTGAATGCCAGACCTGACTTATAGGCGGCAATGAGAGTTGTTTGTCATACTTGCCTTATACAATGATGGGAAGAATTATACACATACAGACCTCCGATCACGATTCAAGGAACTCAGAACGTGCAATGCTATTTATTGCATATTTTCCATATTAAGGCCAATGTTTTCCCTGGATTGTCCCTGTATCAAAATTTGTTGAGGGGGGCCCTTCTACCCGATTGTGGCGAAGCCAATATAGAGGGTAATGATTTTGTGGTTCTATAAATCGGGGCCCCTGTAACGCGAGGCCCCTGTATGGTTGATACGGCGGTAGCTACGCCCCTGATTATGGCTACAATTATTCGTTGAAACGGTTATGGTTTCTTCCTAATAGGTGGTAGCTTTGATAATAATGTTTGAAGAACCCTGTCCCACCTTAGTTTCCATTTATATTTTCATCATCTTCAGTGGTAGGTTGAGGTTGACAGGACAGACAAAATGAGAGGGCCAGGAGGCTTCTTTCCGTCGGGGGAGTCACATCCGATTAACTTGCAATGGTCTCAAATGGTATAACTATGCCACTGATTATCTTTTATGTTAATTGAATACACAGCAAACAGTAAGATATGTCGATTTATGTAATTAATTTCCTTGCAACATCATGCGATTGATTGATCACAAGCTATTACGGAACTTCACATTTATGTTTAGTTCAAATCAGTGGCTCATATGTTTTCAAATTTGGTATGTGTGTGTAGTTTCAATGATAAGGTACCATCACCAAAAAAGCTTGGCCAAATTCATAAACATTGTACACTCAGCCTCAGAAGTAGCTTAACACTTAAGAACCTTGTCGTAGTAAAATATGAAATGAGTGTTGTTTGAATTTGTCACATTACATGACAGCGACAAGGTACTAAAATGTTCAGCTACTTCTGTGGCTGACCGTACCATCCATTACTAAATGGAGAATAAGTTTTTTTTTTATACCGTTAATAAAATAAGCAGGATTAGTTTAATGATGAATCTAGTATTGAAATCGTTACTAAAATGATAATAATTATTTTATTAATGGTAAAAAATGAAAAAAAACTTATTTATGTTTCTTTATACTGTTTTTAGCTTGGACACAATCGGCTTACGGTGACAGTGAGCCATCAACACCAACTAGTTCTGGTGAGTGTCTTATTAGATTTATGACATTTATTAAACAACTGTTAAAGATCATTTCATATTTCAAATTATTTTATCCTTTAAATCAGAGTTCCCTTATCTCACTTTGTTGTATGTACTTCTGACTGTCAAAACCATTATTCTCGGTTAAGGGTATCAAGACCATCAGGTTGATAATTAATATCAAATACTAAGACATCTAAAGTCCTTTTGAGGTAAAAAATTCAAGCTTTTAAATAAACACATCCAATAGATAAAGCTGTTGATGTCATATTTTTTGATTCTAAAATTTGATGCAAAATCAATCACAATACATAGAGGATACTTTCTGTTGAGGATAAGGACTCACTGTACTAAAATACAAATCCTAAATTAGTTCATTTGTAGTATGACATAAAACAATTTTTTATGTGATTACGAATTTAAATTTGCAGTTGCAGCATTGACCGTGATGTAGACTCATCCATGAAAGATTTTTTTTCACAGCAATGTTAAGTTTGTTCACCAATCTAATGTATGTTTTCATTTTTGATAAATACATGATACAAATATTATTATTGTGTTAGCTCCAAACCGAATCGAAGCCCTCCATGACCGAACCAATTGTTTTTTTTTTTCTAAAATGTTATAGTGTGATGCTAATCAAATTGAGAAGAATAACCTTGCTTTGATAATTTATTATCTTCTTAATATATGGTCCTCTGCAAAGTAACACTTAAATCTAGTAATTATGGAAAGCCGCTTAACAATATAATTTGGTTTCTAAAAATCCAAGGTTGCGCTAATAGCTAACAACAAAGGATGTGAATTTTTAATGTGTCACTCAGAATTATTTTGCACTTGCAAGGTTGTGTGTAGCAATATTGAAGTATAGTAATAATTCATATATGTAGTAGTAATGCTGAGTGAGTACATTTTTGATGTCCTAGTTTTAAGTTCATCCTATGTTTTTTCCTGGACATTGATTAAACTAAATATAACAATATGCATACACAAGGTGTTATATGATAGATCCCGAGAAAAGGCCTATTAAAATGCTTATTTTAGACTTGATTGTTATAATTAAGATTATCAGTGAGTAGGTTAAAGTTTAACTGCAATAAGAACTGTCTATTTTATTTTTCAGGTTCAGACAGCTCGTCTCCAGTGCCTCCCTCCAGCCTGTTCTACCAGGATGATGTCCCGAGCCCAGCCCTCCGTGACTTCAAGCCCTTCGACTTGGACACATGGTGGGGCAAGCGACTCTTCCAAAACATCACCAACTCCCTGTAAATCCGAGGCTGGTGGACGCTGAAACCGGGAACATCGTAGTATGATAGCGTAAGTCACAATCATGTACAGTTTACTAAGTTTTGTACAGCATAAGATGTAATATACGTAGGTAACATTGGCAGGTTCAAAAGTTAATCGCAGTTCTAACTGTCTTTCTTTTATTTTGACCAGAAACTTTTGACCTTTTCACTGCTAGAAGGGGTTTTTTTATGAATAGAAAGGTAAACAATCATACAGGTCATCTGATAGAAAGTGATCACTGCTGCTTGTAGGCACCAACAACGCCAAGAGAGCCGCTGATCCGTTGTCGGCCTTTTGGCCTCCAGATCGCACTCATCTTTGGAAGCGCAGCAGCAAGCTCTTCATACTTTTATTATTTGGTTGTGGTACTACACCATTCGCGCTGGTCCAATTATACTGCGTGTGTGGCACTACCACTGTAAAGAATGCAGGATTTTAGACCCAGTGCAAATTTTACTTATAGTAAGTGTGCCTCGAGGCTAATAAATTTATAATAGCGGTGAAAGGGTTAACTTTCTGACTGATGAGGTTTAATACCGCATCGAAATCATCAATCATTACTTCATTGATGTCAAGTTGCCGATGAACTTTTTTGAACTATTTTAGAATAAAAACTTCATACCTCTCTAAAGAAACCGCGTAATATGGTCACAGCAATAATTTTGGAATCAATTATCTTTATTAATGTTGACTAAA
This sequence comes from Ditula angustiorana, assembly GCA_963691745.1. Lineage (NCBI taxonomy): Eukaryota > Metazoa > Arthropoda > Insecta > Lepidoptera > Tortricidae > Ditula > Ditula angustiorana. Next base: position 9,970,846 of record OY829484.1, read on the forward strand.
ATGTTAAGAAATTAAAACAAATCCTGTTAGCGGTGTTTTGAAATAAATATTTATTTATATATTGATGCGTTGAATCATCAAACAAAAGCGTAGTTAATATAATGTATGCCTGTTGGATTTAGTAATCTATACTTGATTGTGGATCTCATTATTTCATATTTCATAAGTGAAAATTTCCAAAAGCTCAAATCATTTGCAACCGACATTGTTAGGGTCATCCATAACTATCGTAACCAGAGTTTATAGCATTCTTTACATTTTTCTACTCATGTCACATTTTTTTATGGTTCTACATAGGTATACCTAAACAATTTTGAACGGGCCCCTATTATTAAGGCTATGTTGCCGTATTGTCTGTCTGCCTGTCTATCCAAGACGATAGATAGATTTATATCAAACGCTAGTATGCTTGATATGCGCCATTATGTCGATTTTTTAGGCCCTTATGCCTGTTAAATTTATGATGGTGGATAACCCAGAAACACAATAATTCCTTTCTTGAATACAAAAATATATGTTTTTAACTTTTTTTTTTAATCCTTTTTTAGCCAGTTTCAAATCAAACTTGCTAACTTCAAAGTGAAATACATACCAAGCATAAATCAGTTCACGGCTTAGGATCCCGAACTGAATGAAATAATTATATTGTTCGATGCACGGAACACTCGATGCGCGAGCCCAACTCGCACTTGATTGGTTTTTATAATTAATTTGTGTGTTTTATGAATTATTAGACTAGACCTCCCCTAAATTAAGCCGAGAGCATATCTGTTTAGTTACTTGCATACTTTCGCGCAAGTAGCTTGCGCAAGTTTCACATTCAACCATTTGTACCTTCAGGCTGTCCAACTTTTGTGGCGTTAATTATGGATGACCCCTTATTGCGAACCATTTTCTTTAAGATTGTTGTATTGTATAAATGGTCCTTTTTTAATGAACTGTACCTAATGGATTACTTCTATTTTATACTTGCGAAAAAACCGTTCGTCTTTTAGGTGGGAGGCTAGTTTCAATTCTAAAATGAGATGATTTCACACCAAGCTTTTGTTTTCTAATTTGTGTATTAAAATACACAAATAACTCCTCACTGTCGTCCTTTTCTAAAAGGTAGCTAATGAAGGGAAATACCAACAACAAACGAAACAAACAAAATTGAACAACAAACGCATGTATCAGATGTTTCGCCTTTTGATAATATCCCTAATGGTTGGCACTTCAGAACTTTGGATTGGGCACCATTTAGTGATTGACGTCAAATCATTTAACGAGTATTCAAATTTTATAATAGTTTATAAATCAAATCGATCGAATATTTATGTTACATGTAATCAATATCTGAGTATAGATTTTTTTGCTCTAACCAAAACTCGTATCAACAGAGCAATTCAGGTATCGTGACCTTAAATCCGTGCGTGATTTTATTTAATTCCTGCCCCTCGCTTAGGGTGGTCAACTATCCTGTGTTTTACAAGATGTCCCGTTTTTCAGCTATAATTTTTTGCCGTGTTCTGTATTTTAATAAGACAAATACAGGGCCATGCCATATTATAAACGCGTTGTCCCGTATTATTCCATGAATCTTTTAATTTTAGATCACGTGTCCTGTAAAATGAGCTCTCAGGGTTTGTTCACCCTCCTCGCTGCAGTTGCCAGTGCCGAGGTAACTCCATACGAGTTTAGCAGCTCCATGCGGGGCTGGATCGATCAGATATGTCTCGTATAGGTACCATCGGGTTGTAATGTGTATATAAAAAACCTTTCTTAGGGAAGGTTTTTATATTTCTAAATAACAGTGAACACCGTACCAAAATCCGTTGCGTGGTTTAGGAGAAGGCTGCCGAAGATACACTATAAAAATTCTAGACAGACAAGAAAAATAGCGACTTTATATTATCTATCTATATAAATAAAAATGAATTGTTGTTCGTTAGTCTGATTAAAACTCGAGAACGGCTGGGCCGATTGAGCTGATTTTGGTTTTAAAATGTTTGTCGTAGACCAGGGTAGGTCTAAACGGTGAGCAAATATGCCTCCAATAATTAGGCGGTACGAAGTTCGCCGGGTCAGCTAGTTTAAAGATAAATATAAAGAAGATAACATAGTAGTATAATAGTGTAATAAATTCTGAAGTTTAGTTAAGTCACCGGGCAGGATGACTGATAGAATTCATGCGCGGATTGTGAGTCATACCCTGTATACATCACAAACAATTGAGTGATCATAAAAAAGACAAATATACCTACAGAAAGTATAATAGTAAGATTTATAATAATATTAAGTGCCTCCATACAGCGTTATAGTAACTGAATAGAGTCAAATAGCAATTTTTTTTATCTAGATTAGAAATTAGAACTTCCCAACGCTTGCAGCTTTCCTAATTTAAGTTTTTTTTTGTCTAGAAATATTTATAGTTTTTATATGTTTATTTCTGTATTTTCTATCTCCTATACCAGTTGTTTCTGTTTCTTTTTTAAATGCATCTAATGTATTCTAAACAAATATATAGGCAATTTATGAATGATTATGATTCACATATTTATGATTGTTACAGATCAGTATTCATGTTAAATTATGACGGTCATGTTAGCTTTTTATGCCATACACCAAAGATTGATCAAATTGTTAATGTTATTGTTACATGGCGTAGGGCCATATTTTATTTTTTATTTATTTTACTAAATACTCAGCGAAGAAAATATATGCCACTGTAAAACTATAAGACGACTGGGATATATTTTTTACCGTTAAGTATGTATATTTAGCTTCTCTCGATTGAAGCTGTAACAATGTCTTCCAGATTCTTCTACTTCATTTGAAGTAATGCCATACTTTGTACATGCGAATTTATTCCTTGTCTACTGGACTCCTAGTTTATGGTAAAGGCTTTCACACCATAAACAACATTGTTATACACTTATAGTTATTAATTAACTCAGCCCACTACTAGGTTTTAAAAGTTCCAAACATACATTTTGTATTTGACGAATTTTATTACGAATTGGTATATTATTTATAAATTATTTATGAATGTTTTATTCAAATGTTTAAAGTAAACCATGTGTGATTTCACTGTTTCCATATGCACAGGAAACCACAAAACTTGTCCAAGTTTGTGACAAAGGGCTGAAACTGTTTATGCCGTTGATAACCAAAGTTAGACAACCACCATAATAAATTTCAACTTGAACAAATCTGGTTATCTAATATTATTATACACGCAGCAGAAACAGCTGAAACCCTTGTACAGTCCGTTAGATCTTACAAAGATCTTCAAAACAGCATGAAAAAGTACCATTTACAGAAAATACTTAAGCCTTAAAAATAGGCAATCTTATCACGCGGTCGGTGAAATTAATACGCACTCGATTTCAGTTACCAAAAACAATTAACTTTTGATAGTTGTCTAAAATGCAGAACACTAAATCGGTTTAAGTATGCTTGAAATTTAGTTAATGTAGTGCTTTAAAAAAAAACCGCAAATCCAAACGTTTATTGTTAAATAACCAATTCCAATCTAGGTAATGAGCGAAACTTATTATATATTTTAATTACTTTCAAAAAGTTAGAAGTCCATTTATGAAAAATCGTAGTCAGCAGTAGTGATCTAACACTCAAAGTGATGTAAAAGATCTTGGTTTCTTAACAATAGAGTTGTATTACAGAATCTGTTGTTCACTCTACAACGACTTTCGCTAATATTCGTTAACAACCGAATATCTATTTAAAATCAAAAGGTATTTTTAAGATCGTACGGACTCTTGACAAGGAAAAGGATTCATTGATTTCAGAAGTATGAAACAAATTGAGTAGGTTTTAATGTTAAAATTGCAAAGGAAGAAGAATTTTCAAAGTAAACGTTCACTTTGATGCTACTAAGACTAAGAAATCATTGGTCAATCTTTAGTATTGACATGACCACGACTAAAAATTACAAAGTCATAGATACCCTAAAAATATACAATATGTATACTGATAAACTAATATATCCTATTGGGTAAAACTAAATTGATAGCACACGAAATAAACATTTGTTAAATAAAGCCTTTTTGCAATCAAATCTCCATTTTGTACATAAAACGAAATCATGTTTCTTTGCAAATGTAGATTTTTGTACCTAAGTATAGTTGAGAATGAGTAAAAAGCCCCTGGTCCAAATCAAAAGAAAACGTATTGTGCAGTAAATAGAGACTTTAAGTAGGGTTTTTCACTTGTTGCTCAACAGTATGTGAGATGGCTTGGGTAATAATTTCAATCGAATTTCAAAGTACCGGATGGCTAGCACGACACACTGGAACTCGCTTTGTGGCGCATTGCGTCTCTTTCTAACTGTCCCAGTAGATGAGAGATGCACTAAGCGACAAGTGAGTAAATGAGCACGCTTGCTAGCCATTCTGGTATGATATGGTGTTACTTAGGAAAAAAGTAAATCTCTATCAAAATGTAAACTCAGTAGCATTTGAGATGGTAACATAACAATTTTACTCATTTAGTGCCATAGCCCCGTTAGCCTAATCAGAAATTTTGAATGACGTATTCGCTGTCGACGACGCATATATGCGTTTTGGAATTTCACCCAAGGCTGCTGTCACAATTTTGTAGCCTCTTGAACGCATTTCCGACACCTATTAAAGTCATGAGCCAAAAGTGGACAGTGAATACAATAATAGCGCTGGCTGGCACTGGCATGTTGCCTAAGGTTGCGCCATTCTCAATGGAGACCTGTCAAAATAGCTTCAACCTTCTGGAGTCATTGCCCTCTCGTTCTTGAAGATAATAAATGCACCATACTGCACGATGGCATCGTTATAATAAATGATAAAGAAAATAGAGATCAAACATAATTCTACTCTAAAACTTTAAGTAAAGAAAAAGTACTGGAGGTCTCCATTGAAAGTGGCGCCCCTGTGAGGTGGTCTTTTTTAGAACTAAGATAAACCCCTAAGAACATCCATTCAGTTTTCTCATTCTCTTTAGTACAGTTGCCATCAAAGGTATCGGAGCATGTAGCTCAAAAATATGTGAATAAGATTCTTACGTCAAAGGAGTTTTTGTTCAGAGCCCTTAGTATAAGATTTCTGTTACAACATTAATAGCGTTAACATCTGAATTGCTATGGAAACATTTTGTTGCAGATACGCGCCGCTAGAGGCGCTGTCTTTACTTACTAGACTTGCATAGTAATTGAGAAGTTAACGCTAATGCCTTAAAGGCGTTTATTGCTTCAAAAACTTACACTTGACTCTCAGATATATTTTGATAACCTTACCCGCTCTAATATCTTTGATGGCGACTGCATATATTTTACGAATGGTGGTTACCAGGCCCCTACAATATGATTGTTGCCAGCGACAATATGTAAGGATATGAAGCCCAATATTCTACCAAGTATTTACGAAATTCTATTTCGTTATGGAATTGCAGTTAGATACCTATCTAAGAAGTTTGAACAACCAATGTTATTGTTATTCAATGAAGTATAAAATGCACTTGTTAGGTTGTAGCCTTTTTTTTTAAATCAAATATTTGAGCCGTAGTTAGTTGGTTTTGCAGGAGATAGAATATTTTTAGACTGATTTAGTTATAAAAAGTTATGCTTTTTGTTGTAGTTGAATAAAATGTTTTAAAATTTTTACGATGTTTTTCATTTATAAGAATTATAAGACATGCCAACATTAAAATATTAAACCCACGCAGGCAGCACTCACGTCTTAGAGGCTATGGAAGCGGGTAATTTCCCATACTAACATTGACCCCTTTTTCCTCCCTGGATTGCGCGACTAGAGAAATTGTTTTTGGATAAGTTAGAAATGTGAATCCAAAGCTTGCCACGGTAAGGTTTTAGAGTATGTTTTAGAAAGGTTTTAGAGTATAAAGGAGAAAAGGCGCTCTAATATAGTTATTCCTCCTTAGTGTTCTTCGCTATCAAACTTTTTAATCCTGGCCAACCTTGCCGTGACAACACCCTACTGTGACTTGTCAAAACTTTGCTACAAAATATTACTTTACTCTTTGCAAAATATAACGGATTCTCTACCAGCTGTTAACACATGCAGGGCTTTCAAATAAAAAATGAGGTTTATTCCCCTGACGGTTTGAAGGGCGTAACTGTGAATAACTATCCAGTAAGTCAATTTTACTTAACCACCGAGAAATATATCCGACAGCGGTGGCGGAACAAATTAAGGCTGTAAACCCGTGGTTCGTGATGGGGTGACGGCGACAGTAGGTACCTATCTACCAGTTCTATAGGTACCGACCTATCGTTATCGTTTGTTACGAGTCAAAAGGCACCACTTTAGGCAGGTGTAAGGCGATTCTAACACTGGTAACAGTCTCCGACGCAATGCAAATCAGTTTGTATAGAAAACTGGTGCGTACCACACACTAACTTTCGTGCGGTAGAAATGTTCATATCTCCGCGCGCGGTGCCCGTGTGAGAATCGCCTAACTTACTTACCTCCATCTAGACATTGTCGCAGTGTTATCATAGGTCCCTTAGTATAGTCGCCTTCAAATATATTGCAGCGGACAAGTTGCTCAAAAACATCTGAGCGTCTAGCGTTAACTTCTCAATTACTATTGAAGTAAAGACAGCGCCTCTAACGGCGCGTATTTGCAACAAAATGTTGCCCTAGTAATTTAGAACTGTTTGGTAGTGTTCAGATATTTTTGAATACCATATACGTTTCGATGTATTCGACTATATTACTATACCATACAGAGGTACTTGTTACCTTGTCTTGAGCATAGATAAAAAAACAAAGATCAAACAGTTTATTCCCGTCTGTAGCAAGATTCCATACAGCGTTCGTCCTTCGTGGATGGTCTCCGTAATGCGCGGAGCATCTTGAAGGAGCTCCAAGAAAGCCTGAAGGAGACCAGAAACTGCGAGAGGCAGCTTATGCGCTGCCGGAGCTCGCATGCCCATGCGCACAAGCAGAAGGAATGGTGGGAGAGCGAAAACGAAGACAATCACAAATGCTCAGACACAGGTTTGCGACGTTTATCAACTTTTAAACGTTTTGGTTTAAAGTTTAATTTATGCTACAAAGTTTTGCTTACGGTACTCTTTACCCAAATGCTGCCAGAAGGGAGGATTATTTTAAAATTTGAGAAAATGACTATTATAAACGATTAGGTAATAAATGATAAATCGCGAATTTGATTTAACCCAACCGTAATGTAATGTGAATGAAGGAAAAGTAATTAATTTCAGAGCAGGTCGATTTTTGACTTTCGGGCGCTCGACACTCACCAGCCGTGGGCCAATCAAATAAGCGAGCGTATATTTTAGCCGGCATTGAGTGGCGTACGGTTGGCGAATGTCGAGCACTCAAAAGTCAAACATCGATTCGTAGGTCGTTCGAGGTCGGCCTGATTTTCTTTTTATTACCTACCAGCAGTTTGCCACTTCAACACTAGTTCGGAGAAATTGTAATCAATCACTTACATATCTATCAGTATTTAAGTATTTTTATTGTTTTAGATACTGAAATGCTTGGTAACGTCGTCTTTGCAGAGTCGTGGTCAGCTATGAGCATTGTGTGCTTGCAATACCAGTAAGTTACCTTATTGACTCTGGGTCCAACTAAGGACACCAAGATAAACTGTTTATTCATACTAACTGGCTAACAGTTCTGGGACCAGTAACCACTAGTTCTCCGATAATCCCACAAAATGTTCTCTTCGGCGTTGATAACCAGTTAACCTACTTGGAAAACAACTGCAATTTCCACAAATAACTATAAGGTTCTCCGTATAAACCCGTAGGTATAAAGACTTACTCCATTATTCATAAACGCTCAATAAACCTTCACTACCTAAGACAGGCCTGTCTGTCACTGTGACGTGCCTACAAATGAAAGGAAAAACCTATTTTAGTTAAAAGAGGTTTGTAACCTGTAAATAAGGGGGTAAATAGTAAGTTGTAAACCTAACCTAAAACCCAGGGAACATGCACAGGTACGAAGAGCTATCAAAGCGTTACAAGTTCCTGCTCGAAGTGAATGAAGAACGCTGCAAAGCCGTTGGGGCTAAGGACGCTCAACTGATACAGTTGCAGGAACTTGCCGAGACCACTCATGCGCAGCTCCTGGATGCCCACAAAACGCTCCTAGCTGTCGGCGAGAAGTATATGGCTATGCGGCAGAGAAAACGTGCGCAAGTACGTTCTATAGTCAGCCTCAGATGTAGCTAAACACTTACGAACCTTGTAGTAACGCATAAAATGAGAATTGCTCGAATTTTCACTTCACTATCAGCGACAAGGTAATTAAATGTGCAGCTACTTTTGAGGCTGACCGTATGTATATATACATATATAAAAGTACATACGCCTGTTGAAATGTACGCGGCAGTGTAAGCTGTGCTAGAGTAGAGGTCCTAGGTTTGACAGGCGGGTCAACGTTTGAGGTGAGCCTAGAAATTAGGTACGAGTAGGTAGTAAACAAACAGTATTGAACACCACATAAATAAGTTAAAAATCTGATGTAAAATCTACTAAGGATATATCTTTATCTTTTATCCAAGTCCAGAACTTCACCCGTAAAAAAGCATAGGTCCAATCAGCATCAAATATACCGGAACGGGCAAGGTGGTCAAAAATATCTGAACTCTACTCTCTTGTCAAATACGTTCAGGCGTGTTCAGATATTTTTGATGGCGTTGCCCGCTCCAATATATTTGATAGCGACTGTACCCAACAAACGCACATCTTAAAGTTAATGTTAGAGGGGAAGGGAAATCTAAAATGCTAAAATATTCATGCATTACGTTATTTAAGGCTCCCTATATTATTAATTACATTGTAAAAAATGCGCAGAAGTACTGGTACGCCAAGCGTGTAAAGCGGCTGAAGAGCACGGTGGAAGACTTGCTGGTGGCCGCTGACCAGGCCTGGGAGACCCTGGATGCCCGGCTGGCGAGGGTCATGAAAACCGAGCGGCAAGGAGGGGCGGCACTCCTCCTGGCTGAGGTAAACGGTTTGTCAGCTCGAAAACAAACACACAAGCGGCCCTAGCATGACATACTGGCCAAGTTTATTTCATCTGAGTTTATCTCTGTGTGCGTCACTTTCTTTTGACACTAATTTGGCAGAGACGGATGGATAAGTTAAACCTGGGCCGGTCCTGTTAAGACTAAGACTAAGGCATGATCCCCACGATCCCCCTATATACGCCTGGTGTACTGAGAGGTTTTGAGGCCTTGTCTCCCGTAGATACATAAATATAACCAAGTTACATTATCAGCACTGGAATAACAAAATGATCCAGCTACAATTCTAGGTTATACTCATTGGACCTACTAAACCTCAGAGAAAAGACAGGCAACGACCAAAGCAAGAAGACTATTTAGGTATCCTCAGTTATTTTCTTAGAACAGTAGGCGAGGTGCTGTAATTACCAATATTGGTAAATGAAATTGTATGAAAATAGACTACAAGCTACTTACCCAATTACATAGGTAATTATGCACGTAGGTAGGTACCCTACGTACGCGTAAGCGTACTCATACATCATGGATGCGTAGCGAGGGATGTGTTTGTAAGAACCAATAGAATCGCTTCATTTACCTCGCCTCGGTCAGCACAGCTCTGGTGGAAACGGCTCATTGGTTCTTTACAAACACATCCCTCGCTACGCATCCTCGCACATCTCTGGTGGAAACGCAGCCTAATAAACTCATTTATTTCAGATTCGAAAATGCAACCATCTTTGTCTTGAAAATCTTCGCCTTAAGGCCCAAATACAAGAACTTGCCCCGTGGGATTTATAAATTTATTAGAATTTGTTTAACTATACCTAATTATTGTTTAGATAAGGAGTTTTAATATTTCTAAGAACTAATATTACTATTTGATTGAATAAAAAGTGTAAGTATTATTTTATTTTGTTTTTTCTCGTAACACAGGAGCTATTAGTTGCTGTACAGTCAGCGTCAAATATACCAGAGCGGGCAAGGTGTCAAAAATATCTGAACTCGACTCTATATTGTCAAATACACTCGGGCGTGTTCAGATATTTTTGACCACCTTGCCCGCTCTGGTATATTTGACGCTGACTGTACACAGCGATTTTTTTTTAATTTTCTAATATCATTCGATAAAAGCATGTTTGCCTCTTTATTCGTCAGAAGAATGTCAGTGAGAAATCAAACAATTTTCAATCATTGAGAATAAAGGAAATCAATAAACTTGAAACACTCAGAAACACAGAAACTTAAAACAATTTTTCGTTTCTTTTTTTCTAATGAAGTAGACTACGATATTTCGGGTAAATTCCATTTATTAATACAAACTATTAAGTTAGTACCTTTTAAAATAAAAACCATTCAAATCAGTTCCGCGATTTTCGCGTGAAAGGAGTAATAGGTACATATATTGAAAATTATATATAACTACCATACCATTATTATTATTTTATTTAAATTTATAAATATAGAGTAAAAATATTGAGGTAGATCGATTCCAGCAGCTAGAGTTGACCTTCTCCCTATCTGTAACAGACCATATTTTTTAAATGCCAGCAGTACGGTCCGTAGATTGTTACGAATACAAAGAGCGTTTTAATTTACATTGCCCCTTTGGACTATTACATGATAATTAACCTTCTATCTAAAGGCAGCAATGTACTTCGCTTAATCTTCTTTATCTTTACACCTTATAAAACAAAGTCGCTATCCATTCCTGTCGGTCCTCATCGTATCTTCAGCCGCTTACTCCTTTTAAATCAAGCAACGGATCTTGATACGGTCTTCACTCTGTAGTTTAGATATTTATTTGCAAAAGGTTTTTATGTTCAGTACCCGGTTGGTAGTTAATATTACACATCCGCTAGTTAGACTTCGTATAGCGTCGTCGCTGTCGCACAAGCGTAAGTAAATACAAATCCGAAACTTTTAACTAAGTTCTCTTTAGTGAATTGCACCCGTATGTAGCCGAGGTGGGTCGCTAATTACCCGACTATTTTATTTAATACCTATGGCATTTCTGATGACAGCCGAAGTTAATTCTTGAAATAATTGTACTGTAGATACCAACCTTTAACTGAAAAGTCACTGCAAAGCTGCTGTTCACAAACTTCAACTATTTCACATGTTCCTGGTGCAGCCTCTTTATCTCCGCCACCATGCCGTCCAGGATAATAGAGAGCTGCTCCGGCGCAGACACCAAAGCTACGTCAGCGGACGCGCCGAAGCAAAGCACGCCGTCGTAGCATAACGCCGTTATTGCAACACCTGGGAAAAATTGGTGCAATAAATTGTATTTAATTAGGGAATTATGTCAAATTTAACATTAGGGCATCTGAAGTTATGGCAAATATTGTGGTCCTAATTACGATACAGGTTTGAGCATGATAGATAAGTGAAGGCATTGTGTACATCCCTTTTTTTCACTTGACCGGGATAAAGCCAATCCATTAAAACTGCAGCCAGCAACTGATTACATTTGTGGCTCTACCACTAGTGAAATCCTCAAATCACGTGGCGCGATTTCTACGCCGCGGATAGATACCACAAGTAGTCAATAAATAATTTAAATAAAATATCGACTGTTCAATTCTCGCAATACTTCATACCATGATAATATCCAATACTTACCAGTGTTTCCTCTATGCGGCACAAAGAAGACGAGCTTTTTGAGCACGCCGCCACAAATACTTAACCGCTTTGGTCCTGGCATGTTGCTGAACACCATGGTAGCCTGGCTACTGTTTAAAACAGGCTGCAGCATTTGCTTCGGCAGGACACTGCTCAGTAACTTTAGAAGGTAGTAGTTGGTCTGCAAAATTAATTTAAGACATAAGGGCAATAATGAAAATATTACAGCTTGGGATAGCACCCCACTGTAAGGCAGAGACATCTCCTCATGCTCTCAATTAGTCCCGATTTCGATATCATATCTGATCATGTCGTTAAGGAACAGGCCCAGATTCACCCGCTATCTCTGCCTGCTACGCCGTGGCAATTTTAGCCACTTTTATGGATGCTTTCGGCTGTCGTGGCCCGCCCACTTCATGCTCTTTGGCTTTGTGAACATTCAATTTAATAATAGTTTAACTTTTTTTATGATATTAGTAACTGTTAAAATATCTTACCAGAGGATCTGCACTCTTGCGCAATCCATCACAGCGTCGTTGAACCTCTTCTATCATTTGACTCTTTATCGGTAAATCCAAGATCGTTACACTAAAATCGTTCTCCAATTTAAGGTCACTGTCTACCATCGATGTCTTGGGAAATCTAACTGGCAAAACTACTGCTACGTCTTCGGGAATACGGGTCATCGTCTGTTAAAGATAAGGAATTATGTACTTATTACCAATCGGCGTTAAACATAAAGTAATCCTATTTTCGAGCAGAAATTACCTTCGTAAAAAAATTGTGCAAACCAGTAGATAAAGCAGTCGCTAAAATATCAGTAAATTTAATTTTGTCACTATTGGCTTTAATATTTTTGACCATTATCAACAGGTTCTCATCTGACTCAGTCCATTTAAATATTGTTTTATTTTGCAACACTGGTCCGTGTAAAGAATTGTTGTCAGGTTTTCTTAAAACCCCATTTACAAGGCAAATGGGTATTGTCCATAATTTTTCGATCATCTCAATCAAACTTTTAGGAGAGTCTGATTTTTTTGTGTTGTACGATTTAGGGTTCGTAAACATGTTTACGGGACAATGGTCTTTATTATCAGCTAAAGTTTTACATAGAAATTCAACCAAAGCAACTCCATCTCCAACAGAATGATGTATTCTAAAAACAATCCCGTATTCGCCCTTTTCTTCATCATAATTACCAACTCTCTGTTCAGTGATCAAAATTTTGAATAGACCGTCGTCGTTGTGTGGCAAAGACTGATTTCCTATTTCAGTCATAAGATTTTCTAGGTCATTCATATTTTGCGCATTCGATTTTATTGGTAGTTTCACCAGCTCTACGTATTGACTGATATCGATATTGCTATATCTTCTCCAATAATAAAATCCATATTGTTCATTTCTTCTAAAGAAAATTTTTTCAGTGGCATCATTCGGAAAAATATTTTGTAGCTTTTCTTTAATGTTATTGACCATGGAATGTGCTGAATCAGATTCTATAACTCCGAGAACGTTAATGACACTTTTTGAGGTATCCTCTTCCAAACTCCAGAAGACGTCAAAGCTGTCGAGAAAGCTTACAAAGCGTTTGTCCTTTCGCTTGATAATTACAGAACACAATAGTTTGTAACTAAAAGCTAAAAGCAGGAGCACTGTTAGTAGCGGTAAAAGCAACATTAGGACAAGTAGAGTGATTGTTTTTTGAAGTGTTTCAGCATTAATTTTTGAATGCTTATTCAATTTCAAAGAAGGAGCAAATAGTATCGCAGAAAGCTGTAATCAAAAAATATACAAACATAAAAATCTGTTAGACAATTCTGATGATTTGGCTTAAACATTTATGTACCTTTTGAGTGAAAAATTCATTTAACAAAAAGGCCACAACGATCCCAACAGCAGCGCCGTATCCAGCTGTTGTAGTTACTTCCGATGGTACACTTACAGAGACGTTAGTCAAGAACTTTGTGTTATTATTCAATTGTTCTACGACTGAACACTTCAATAAATAATTTAAATCCTCCATGGCTGAAGCCTAGACCAACCTACTGTAGGCTTCAAGACTATGTGTGAACTGAATCAGCCCATCGATTCGCAAATGTATGTAAAGTCCAAGAAGCCTTAGAAGTCTGCAGAACCAGTCAAGTGCATGCCGGGATGAGCGTTAGGATTCCGTTGTATACAATATCTGAACTTCAAAGTAACTTTAGCGGTGATAAAACTTAAGTATTTTTTTAACATTATTGAATTGATTGTCGATGAAAAGTTTTGCGTCACACTTCGATTGTGATTTTTATAATTAAAACTACTTACATATAAGATACATATCGACATTGCACAAGGTTTTCTTTGTACAGTTCTAAAGATCCCTAAACCCGTAAAGCTGATTGAATTAGAAAGATTATCAACTTGGAGTAAGATTGCGCAAGAAACCAGTATTACGAATATACACGAAAAATGTCCCTGTAAAGGACAGTTACGTAGTTCTTACCGTCGGCATCCAATCGATCTATTTGAGCCATCTTGTCGTCCAAAAATGGGTACCGAAATTAGTGTTAGGAACAGATCCGCAAACACTAATTTCAAGACAACTCAAAAGTAATCGAATTGCATGTAGTACTTAGTTTGAGATATAAATGACAGTATTAAAATGTATCACAATATCAGTAAATTATTTTATTCTAAAAACTTGCGTATGAGCAACAGAACGTATGTTCATAATTGCTAATAGAACTTTCAAAAAGTTTAAACGGGAACATTTTACGCGGTGTTCTTTTTGATGATATATCAACTCAGTTTAATTAAATATTTGTGGCTCTACCTTAGGCGGTTGTACCAGTGGCCAGTCTATTTCTGAGAGCTATACACTTTCATCATCGGCAAAATCACTATACTTTTCTATTCCTTATCTTCTTTTTTACTACATGCAAGAGGGGTTTTAAGTTTTTTACCTATACCCAGTTGAATTGTCTTTAGTTGCTTTTGAATAAAGAAATAAGGTCTTACCCCTGCTTCTCCAACTAGAGTCGTAAGGAAGGGACGCCCATACAGATAAATTAAACTTCCAGCAACGTAATCTGGATCCATTATATACATTTATTTAATACCAATCCTAATAGATAACACTTAATTCACGCTTTAACATCTTTCCTCTTCTCTTCAACGTGGTGCACCTTTTGCCTCTTGATGAAACACAGCACGTTAATCCAAAGGAATGAAGCGGAGGCAATGAACACAATCCGCAGCTGAGGCGGCATGAAGTAGAAATTGATAGTCTGCCCTGGGATCCAGAAGCACTGGTTGGCTACGAACGTCCTCCAGTACTTCTCTCGGAGCTCTTCGAAGATGCTCTCCTTCCCTTCTAGGACGCCCATTACTGAAATTCACATTTAATTTTTAAATTAAAACTCTAGTGACACTACATAGTCAATAAAATTACGTGTCGTTTTAATTTGACGACTGGTTAACCTTGTGGTTGTGTGACCCATTACGAAGCTAGAGGTTCTAGGTTCGATTCCCGCATGGGAAAATGTTTGTTGTGATGAATGTTTGCATCTGAGTTGGAGTCGTGGATTTTTGTATGTGTTTATTTAAATAGTCGTCGTCTAGCACCTATAAAACAAACTATGCTCACTTTAGACTAGGTCAGTTCGTGAAAATTGACGCATGATATTTATTTAATTATTTGTCTCGGGGTAAATTAAAGTGCGTTTCAACCGCTCACACGAAATCCTTTAGGATATTTACATATCGTACTGTACTAGCGAACCGTCCCGGCTTTTGCACGAATACAATTTACGAACGAAAACTTAATTAGAATGCATTGTACATATAAATCTCTAAATGACAGTAAAAACTATATCAAAATCCGTTGCGTGATTAAGGAGTAAATGGGCGAAGATATGTTGACGAACGGATAGGAATGGAAAGGAATCGATAGCGACATTTTTTTATACTATGTGAAGAAAGATTGGTGTGTTACAAAGTCTGTATATAAATTCTATACTGACCGATGTAGAATGTGGCGAGCAGTATCGGTGTCATCCCAAACTGATCGATGACCACCTTCGTAGCCACCGTCTTTATCGCTTTGCCGGCGAACTTACTGTCCAAATATTTATACCTGTATCCAAAACAAAAAACAATGATACAATCATAATTATCGTACTCCTATAATTAATATCTAACTAACTACTGTTTTTTGTAGAAGTTACTTTGTAATGAATGCACTATCATCTACATACATAGGTACTAAATTTTAATTCATTCGGTCTACAGACTGACAAGCGTAGTTAAGTAACATGCTACAGTACCCGGCCAAAAAGATTGCACATCGGTCTTTGGAAAGAGACATTTGGCTGTTTACGAAGATTTCCGAACGCTGGTAACCGCCCATCAGTCATCGTATTAATTAAGTGTTGTTTCATACCAAATAAATACTGCACTTTATGGACTTAATTAGTTTACGTCAAATCGATGACATGTAAACTTTCAATATCTATAGAGAGTTATTGCAACTACTAGAAAAAGGATAGTAAACCAATGCTGTATTATTTAGTAATTGAATAAAATAGACCAATTTTTTTCAATAAGTATTTTAAATCAAAAGTTCTCAATACCTTCCATTTGACTATTTGTGCTCTCAATGAGGTCAATATCTCTGTCATTATTAAACGTATTTGTTAGTAGTCTATCAGTGTAACAACATCATAATCAAAATCGTTCATATCTAAATTCCTCTTTTTTTCGGAATGGTGAACTTAACTGGAGTAGAAGATGTCTCAGTACTGACTTCGTTTAATATTTTGTTTAAAGTTATTCTGGAAATTCCTGTGGCATTTGCAACTCGCCCTTGAAACTTCTTAAAATAATAACTTACATTGTCATCCTCATTTTTTTAAATAAAAATGTCGGCTTCGGTTGCAAAATAATCATAAACATTGTAAATAATTTCGCATTCCTTAAGGGTTTCCTCTTTTTTTTTAAAGATGCCATCGCACGATTTAAAATAGGGGGGCTTCAACAACTCTATATTATATATTTCAACTAAATGCGTCCGTGCCCTACTGGAGCTGTACAACGACTGACGAACGTCACATAGGTAGTGTGTGACAACGCTCTATGAAGCCGAAACTAGCCGAGTCTCTTTCCAAAGGTCGATGTGCAATCTTTATCGCCGGGTACTGTATCTGCTGTTTTATTGTTAGAATTGCAGTTTATTGGTATAGTCAATACAATCTATACTTGTAGTTTTAATTTGACGACTGGCTAGCCTTATGGTTATGTGACTCGTGCTAATTTTAATGTTTTGTTTTATAAATATGTATGTTAGTCTTTAAGGTATTTTTTCTATGGGCCTATGCAGCCAGAAATAAATGTTTCTATTCTATTCTATTTTATAGTTCCCCTGTAATGCGATCGAAAAGTGATTAAACAATTTGTTGATCGACAATACCTACTTAGGTAAGGTCACCCTCGGAAGTAGCTGAACGTTTTCGTATCTCGTCGCTTTCAGTTATGTGACAAATTCGAACAACTCTAATTTCAAAGGTTACTACGACAAGGTTCTTAGGTGTTAAGCAACTTCTTAGGATAACTATACTGTAGTATTAGTGTACATAATTATAAACCCCCAAATGTCCCTCAAACATTGAAGCGCAACTCAGAAAGCGCAACGACTTGTATTGCATCATTCTGACATTACAGCTACAGTTAGTTTTAACGATATGGTTCCTTCATAAAAGCTAGTAGTTTTTTTATGAAAAAGGAAAGGAAACGAGCACGCGAGACACCTAATGGTAAGTGATTATCGCCGCCCATCGAAACCAGAAACCTCAAGAGAGTCCCTGATTCGTTGTAGCCCTTTAGCAACGTGCCTAATAATGCCTACAACCACAGAAGAAGTGTTAGTGACTGTACAGTCAACATCAAATATATCGAAGCGGGCAGACATGGCGGTCAAAAATATCTGAACACGACCGAACGTATTTGACAATAGAGTCGAGTTCAGATATTTTTGACCGCGTTGCCCGCTATATTTGATGCTGATTGTACTTAGCTAGTGCAGCTGTAAAATCAAAGACAGCGAACAGTTGTAATAAACATTCAAATAAAAAATGATGGTCCTGCCATTACCCTCTTTGTGTTATCATTATCGTTTAAATTTATTTGAATGTTAAAAAAAATCGGAAGTTAATTTCCATAGCAAAAAGTTGTAATAACAATTTTGGATTACCAAAATTAAATGTCTTTAAAAGCGTCTTTAGATTTATGTTAAGTAATTAGTAAAGATTTATTTCTAATGGGTAATGTGTACTCGGTCCATTGATACGTAGTTGGTATTGGCAAATGATCAAAAAAATAAATACTCGCCAGAAGTACAGGGTTGGTGCGTAGATGCAGCTGCCCACAGACACTATGCGGGCTGCCGCCGCGTAGTCTATCTCCGGTTTTTCTGGCTAAAAATAATTCAAGGTAATGGGTATTTAATTTTCGCCATAGCAAATCTATTATTAAAAAAACACGAGATAAGTTTTTTGCTTTTGGCCAAAACGAATCTATTAAAAATATGTGTATGCATAGCTTGTTCGAGGCGTCCTTCGCTTAGAGATTTCTTCGTTTAAAGGTTAAAAAGTAGCCTATGTCCTTATCTCCGTATGAAAATAACCTAATGTTAGAAAATCAGTTTACTAAGTTATTTATTTGTACATACAGATAAATCCACTGATTTTCGCATTTAGAGTACCTATTAGTATAAATTTTCAAACCTAGAAGTGCAATTTTTGAATCTCACCAGGTGGCTAAAGCTCACCGAAACGAAAAACGGCCATTTTGGTGAGCTTTAGTCACCCGGTGAGATTCAAAATTAGCCCTCCAGGTCCAAATTTAAAAATTACCATGTACACAGTTAAACTTGTGGGAGTTTTCAAAGCACTTAGTTCACCTTTCGTTAACAAAATATTCAACTTATTTCGCAGCAATAATCTATATAAATAAAAATGAATTGTTGTTCGTTAGTCTGATTAAAACTCGAGAACGGCTGGGCCGATTGAGCTGATTTTGGTTTTAAAATGTTTGTCGTAGTCCAGGGTAGGTCTAAACGGTGAGCAAATATGCCTCCAATAATTAGGCGGTACGAAGTTCGCCGGGTCAGCTAGTATAAAATAAATAAGACAAATTTCGTATAGTTTTTGTATAGAATAAGACACGGATCTGCGTAATCGATAGAAATGAATCAGCTGTAAATGTATTGATTAGATCCGAAACGGTGCAATTATTTTCTTAACATACTACGCACTGCTACATTATTTATATCGCATGCAGCTATAATTAGCTACAATGTATCGTCTACTTGCGTCACCCACACTCAGAATGGTATGACGCAACACGCGACAGCAGGGTTTATCTACTTACGCCGGCCACGTCAAGGGTAGCGTGGCCGAGCGGTCTAAGGCGCTGGTTTAAGGCACCAGTCTCTTCGGAGGCGTGGGTTCGAATCCCACCGCTGCCATTATCTTTTTGCTTTTTTTTAGTAGCGACCCGCCCCGGCTTGCGCAGCTACAATTAGTATGTAATATACATAAAAACCTTTTAGGAGAAAATCTCTAAATTACAGTTAGAACGGTATCAAAATCCGTTGCATGGTTTAGAGTACCTAAGCGGCCGAAAATATCAGGTTAGACAGTAACAAATATAGCGACTTTATTTCATACTATGTAAACACTTTACTGTGACAACCAAATGCTTAGTTTAAATTAGCATTTAGACGAACAAAAAGCTCGTTGGCTTACGCTAGAGCCACACTGTAGCCTGTGACCGACTCGACCAGGGTAGTATCACATTCTGACAATACCGAAGTGTAGTAGTAGATTTTGCGATTCTCTTGTAATAGCTGATTCTCATGGACAGCGGTGATCACTTACCATCGGGAGAATGCTCGTTCCCTCCCTATCCCATTAAATATTGGTTTAGCTGTTAGCTACCAGCGACTTTACCGTGTAGAACTTGTTGAAGGTCTGCTGCGACAGCTCGGCCGCCGTGTAGAAGCTGGCGTAGATGGCTGTGTTGGTGAGCAGCGGCCAGCGCCGCAGCGCCGTGCGGCCCCAGCCCGCCACGCGCGCCATCGCCGGGCCTATCGGGGCAAGCTTCCTCTGGAAACATTTACATTTCATTATTTCATTGCGGGTGGCAGCGGTGTAGCTACCAAGGGGCTAGGCGCCACTATGCCCCGGGGCCCCCTATGCTCAGGGACCTCTGGCCAGCATAACTCTGGCTGTTCTCACAAATATCCTCCGACCTCCAGAATTACGTTTTATGTAATTTTAGTATTTAGGGCCTCGATTTTATTTTGCCCCAGGGCTTTTGGACAGCAGGCTACGCCCCTGACGGGTGGTAGGACCTTGTGCAAGGTCAGTCCGGGTCACTACCACTATTTTGCTTGCTAATCCAGCCGCTAAGCAGCAGTGCTTGCACTGTTGTGTTCCGGCGTGGAAAGCAAGACAGCCGGTGAAATTACTGGCACAAGAGGTATTCATTCTTAGCACTCTGGGTTGGCAACGCATCTGCAATCTCTTTCATGTGATCACTATAATACCATGGACCTTACCACCGATACCTTCAATTGACGACAACTTCGATAACTTCAATTGGCGTAAAGCACAGCGATTACATCTGCTTTACGTCAATTGAAGTTTAAGGTATCGTCATTGTAATATACAGATTCCTCCAGAGTCCTCTGTAGACCCTAACTTTTGATATTACACTAGAGTTTATCGCGAATATAAAACATTCGTCCCTTTCATTTATCCTGATTTATTAGAAAGGTCATATTACACATCGCGACAAACGTTACATGCTAGGTCCTCAGAATTCCCTGCGATGGGATTGCACAGTCCGGGTTTCGCTTAATTTCAGATAGGTATTTATTTCCTAGTAAAATATACTGTAAATTTGAATCGGCTTTGTAAGCCGTGTTTGTAAGGTATGTTTCAAAAACAAAGTAATCCAAACCTGACTGTGTGTATGTGCGCCTGCACACGCCGACACGGCATTATTGTTACACAACTTTTGAAAGTACTTGGCACTTTTTACTAGCCGAATTTTCCAATTGGTGAACATTTTCTATTAAAATTCTTCAATATTTTGGAAAGCAGGCACCTGGTTGTCATTTTCGTTTATTTTTTACACATGTACTTTAACTCTTTAGCTATTCCAAAGTGTAAAAAGTATTGCAGCAATTAGGTCCTGACTCGAAATGTATGGGTGTTTAGGAGTCTGTGTTTCCGGTGCTTCTTTCGTTCTCTGCTCTCTTTTTAACAACTTCAAAAAAAAGGTTATTGATTCGACCCGTATGTTGTTGAGAATGCGTAATATTCGTATAATGTAAGTAGGTATGTTAGTATCTTTCTCATTTCACTTGTTTATAAAACTTTTAAATGTAAAACCCTTTGAAGGTTCCGTATACTAAGGGTAAAACGGAGCTGCTCGAGAGGTGATTCAGTG
The DNA here is from genome assembly GCA_963691745.1 of Ditula angustiorana. Classification (NCBI taxonomy): domain Eukaryota; kingdom Metazoa; phylum Arthropoda; class Insecta; order Lepidoptera; family Tortricidae; genus Ditula; species Ditula angustiorana. The sequence goes on from OY829484.1 coordinate 9,991,942, forward strand.
ATGTCGTCACTGCTCTACTGTCCGTCCGTATATCCGTCCATATTTCACGGGATAGTCATGGACCTTCATGAACCTACTACCCAAAGAAACTTAGTGCTGGTAAGAGTAAAAACAGTCAGAGTGAGAGGCACGAACTATAGTCCTGTGTCTCGTTCTACCTTACCACAACAAATTACATGTGACACAAATGGTCCAGCAGCCCCAGCCTGTTTTTTTAAGTGATTAATAACTGGCTGAATCTTCGTTAGTTCGTTTGGATCCACGAGACGCCCAAGTTTTTCCTATGGGCATATTCTCAAAGGGGTAGGTAATGTAGTGCCGTGGAATCGAAAACTTCCAAGCGTAGGACTAGGAAAACGTAGCACTACATTTGTAGGACTTTGTGGCCATTCAATTATAATATGACAATCAACTCGGAAAAACAATTGTCCTACTAACAACTGTCCTATATGGTGGTGCTACTGTACAAATTGTATCGTAACCGTAAATTAAATAAATTTTAAGTTTGAAAAAGGAGGAGGTTCTCAATTCGAGTGATTTTTTTTAGTAGTCCGTACATACATGGCTTTAAGAGTGTTTATATTTAAAATAGTGATATTTTAAATTAAAAAAAAACACTCACATACTACGTCTGCCATTTCTATTGAGTTATACTTTAGGTAGAGAACAAAACTCGTAATGTTAGGTCCGCTATTTATAATATAAATAGATTCCATTGTTAATTGTATAACAATTACAGTGAAACAAGCAACACGGTGCAATGTGCAAATATCGTGAATTCAAGAACATTCTCGTGGCAAGGTCGAATACTATCTCTTCTAATTATAAGCTCAACTGTTTTAGAAAATGAGTTATATATAGGTACTTTACATTATTTATCTTGAGATAACGACGTATTGTTCGTATGTGTATGTAAAAATTATTGAAATTTTAACTGTATTTGAAACTTTGGAGGGTCAATACAATTAAGTCTAATAAAATGTCATTACCGTCGAAACCACGTATCGTTTCTTTATGATAACAAATAAATATTTTGAGTTTTAATGTCCTACTAGCGCTTTTTTCTCGTTGCTTAATTCGGGGTACCATGATCCCAGATTTGGCAGATTTTTGAATCTCACCAGGTGACTAAAACTCGCCAAAATGGCCGCATTTCTATGAAAAACGGCCATTTTGGCGAGCTGTTTCACCCAGTGAGATTAAAAAATCGCACTCCTGACCTCCGTTACCCCTGTCATAGAAAAACAAGACCGACAGGAGCATGGTTAGAAATAAACAAAGAATTTTATATAAATGTGCAGGTTTCCTCGAAACTCCTTAAAACTCCTGTGCTATAAAGTTTCTATGGGCCTTTGAATCAAATTTGTTGGCTGTAAGTTCGTTTACAAACATCCCTTTTCCATAAAAACTCTTTTCCAATTTAAACAAAAACGTACATTACATTAAATACATTATAATGTACATTACATTACGATACTACAGTGGATAATACGTACTCGGAAAAGGTATAAAAAAAATATTTTACGTTTCTGACAAACAGGTTCTAGTAGAGCTGTAATAGCGGATGAGGGTAACAATTATTCATTATATCGTCGTGTTAACTTTAATAGGCTAATAAAAAGTAATACTCACGGAAAATTACATATCTCGACCAGCGGATTCCTCAGTTAGCATTGCTAATAAAAATATCAAATATTTTCACTTACTTATTCTAAGACCTCTTGATCCTAGCGTTGCGTAGCGACACGAGAGAGTTTACTTCTATTGTGATAAAAATACAATTTTATCTTAAAGATTACGTGTTTGAACGATGATAATGATGGTCTGAATATCTGCCACAGCTGCGCACAAGCAGTATGTGGCGGGTGGCACTGCGCACTGCCCTATTCACTGCTTTTATTCAATTGACTTCAATAGAATAGGTAATTTAGAATAACCTATATTTATGTAGTTGTTTCAGTTTTCAATTGTAACGTATCAATTATTTATTAAATTCTTTTATTTGAACCCATGGAGATAGCGACGCGACGTATACGCAACATAAATCTGCGACAAGATTTAACATAAATACAAGATATATAATTAGGGAATTACATGTTCGCTAGCGTAACCTGACTCCATCCCTTACAGCCAAAACTACAAACACTAAAAATATGTTTAATCAAAACAAACAATTTTAAAATTAAGTTAAAAGGAAAACTATCACATTTTAGGAGGCTTTTCGTTTCCTGAGTAATACGGTGACTAAATTATTTATGAACCTCATCGTTAGTAGCAAATGTTCTAAGTAACCGTTAAACTTGAGGTTAAATTGCTGCTACATCATATGAATCTTTTTTGTTCGAAATAAGCCTAATTATTGTTAAATAGGTGGCACCACATTCTTAAATATGGATTTAGAAAATTTGGTAAAATTTGAGAATCCTTAAAAAAATGTTTTTTTTTTTCGTGTATAGTAATGGCTAAGGAACCTTACACTGAGCTTGGCCCACCATGTTTTTATCATCTTTTGATGCTTTGATGTGTGCGTTCGCTTTCTAATGAACAGCCTTGCAAAACAAAACTTGAATATGAAATTCAATTCTAAATGCATAAGACATAAGACTATTATCACACTACTATGCCAATTTTATCCTGACCAAGTCCTAACGTGACCGCTCGAGCGCTCAAGCTAAATTATTCCCTTTGTGCGTCCCTGTCTTAGTGCACTTGTTAGACAGAGACGCAGGGGAGAGGGGTATATATTAAATGTAGGCGATCATCTCAGGGTCACTGCGACTTCAGGTAACCTAGGTTAAAAAACGTCCAATGTTCAATCGAAGACACATGTAAGTCACAAGCACAAGTCACAACAGTCAAGAAGGAACTGCGAGAAAGCGTCATTTTCCAAAAGGGAGGCATACAGTGTGCACTATGAAATTGAGATATATGTATGTATATTCCTTTCGAGTATGTATATACAATTTCTCTCTGTTCCCTTTTTTAATAGTCGGCTAAGTTTGTTGTTGTTTATTCGTCTCGAAAATTCACGATCAGTTAAGGCAAGTAGGTCTAAACTGGTGTAAACAAACGCACTTTCACATTTATAAATAGGATGTAAGGTAACGTTTAAATTAGATACTGTTTATACGATATCTGTCTGCCGCTTCCACATAGGGGCGGGTAAATAACCTTTAATACAAAAATACTGATGCGTTGCCTACAGTCGATTGAATTAATTTCTAAAGCACTGCAAAACCTCAACACAATTTTTTTTTTAAACAAAACTTTACTGTGGTCCTAACATGACTGGCCAAGTTTAGTTTATCTCTATTTGCGTCCCTTTCTTATGACACAAGTTAGACAGAGACACAGGGAGGGGTTAAACTAAACCTTGGCTGTCATGTTAGGGCCGCAGCCTTAACTACAGTTGAAACCAATGCGCTAAAAAATTCAAAAAAATTTAACAGCAACGGCATAAGAAGGTTTATTACCGCAATCTCGTCCAGTGCGAAAGATATTATAACCCGGATTTCTAAAAAAAAATTAGAGCTAACGTGGGTAATGCACTTCTTTTACTTACAAATTCGTTTGTCGATGAAATTTGAATAGTATTTTATGCAACTGTTGCATAATGAGGGGTCTTAAAACACGAGTGTGGTTTTATGACACGAGCGTCAGCGAGTTTCATAATAGGATCACACGAGTGTTTTAATTATGTACAGTTGCATATATTACTTTATCTACACACATATCATAAGTACTCTATGATGGGTTCAGAAGCCATAGGGCAATGACCTGCATTGCTACTAGCTACTAGTGCTAGGTACCTATTAAATATCTATAGACTGTACACATTAAAATAATGTGAAAAAATTGAATTTGAACAAATTTAGAAACAAATTACAAAAATTCTTATAATAATATTGGTTGTTATAATGCTGGTCATTGCCTACAGTTTCTGATCGCATTATAGAGCATTTATGATATATGTGTAGATAAAGATTTTTTTCGGATGTCACGGGCGGAGTAGCTGCTATGAAGTAATTTACGCTTTTCATCTTTTATTGCCATGGGTTTAACACACAGTATGTATAACACAAATAAAAAATAACAAGGCTAACATGACTGGCCAACTGTAACTTGTCCTTCAGTGCAACCCATTTTTAAGGACAGCAAGAAGATGCAGAAGAACCATGCCTTTTATATATTAAATCGTGTATCTAAACTAGAGGAATATTATGTAATCTGTGTCAGTAGGTACTTTCCTTAAAAAGATTCGATAAGAAAACTGAAACATTATTTCACAATCTTTGAGATAAGAACTCTTCCTTGGATGACGAATAAATTGAATAGAAATTGTCAAGTGCATAGAAACTGATAAGGAACTAAAATCACTGATAAAAGATAACCACCCATTGATACACGTTTCCGCCGATCGATATTACCGTGGTTATTCTTAAAAACCATTTTGCCTACCATTGTTTAATAGAATAAACAGTTGAAAACTTTAACATTATTTACCATGATTAATATCAGTTTATTTAACACTATTGCCACTTCCAGTAGTTCCATTAATAATAGTAATGGTTTTGTGTTCTTGGATTTTTAGGTTAAAGTAATAAATTTCAATATTTTTAATTGAATAAGATGGCTTTTAACAAGTCTAACTAACCGAATCGAGTGTGCCGCTTATTAAATTATTACCCTAATTAAGTGCTAACATATTTATTATTACTAAACTAGCTTTTACCCACGGCTGTGTATGCATGGCATTTGTTTTTTTAATAAAATAGGAAGGTAAACGAGCAAGTGGGTCACCTGATAGTAAGATATCATCAGATTTTAACTTAGACCTCTAGCAATACCACTGTGAAAACTGCATCAAAATTGCTCCATAGTTTTTGTGTGACGTACAGACACTCAGACAAACAAAATTTCTAAAGATAATTGTTTTGGCTTCTATTGCTCTTATAAAGACCCCTCACATTTTATTTTCTTAAATATCTCCTATGTACAGGCATTGGTCAGTTACAATTTAATCATAAATACATTACTACTACCTAAGTACAATCGCCATCAAATATATTGAAGCGGACAAGTTTTTCAAAAACATCTGAACACGACTCTATTACCAAATGTGTTCGGTTGTTATTTGATATTTTTGAACGCCTTGCCCGCTTTTGATATACCTATTTGACGGCGACTGTATTTTAAGCTTTATTTATTTATTCTGCAAAACACATATGTACAGTACCCGGCCAAAAAGATTGCACATTTGGCTATTTGCGAAGATTTCCGAACACTGCCGACCGTCCATCAATTATCGTATTTATTGAGTGTTGTTTCATACCAAATAAATACTACACTTTATGGACTTAATTAGTTTACGTCAAATCGATGACATGTAAACTTTCAATATCTATAGAGAGTTAAATTGCAACTACTAGAAAAATGATAGTATAACAATTATGTATTATTTTGAAATTGAATAAAATACTTAGACCTATTTTTTCAATAAGTATTGTAAATCAAAAATTTCAAAAATTCTTAGCTCCTTCCATTTCACTATCAGTGCTCTTAATGTGGTCAATATTAGTGTCACTATCAGCCATATTTATAACTAGTCTATCAGTGTAACAACATCATAGTCTTCCTTTTTTCGATATTCCTCTTATACCTAAAAATGCTATCGTACAATTTAAAGTCGAGGGGTTTCAACAACTCTATATTATATATTTTCAACTAAATGCGTCCATGCCCTACAGGAGCTGTACAACGACTGACGAACGTCACATAGGTAGTGTGAGACAACGCTCTATGAAGCCGAAATTAGCCGAGTCTCTTTCCAAAGACCGATGTGCAATCTTTTTGGCCGGGTACTGTATATATTTAATTCTATAGAAAAGAAAATGCATAATTTAATCATGCCATTATAAGCTCTACCAAGAGTCAGTTATTACATGATTATTACACTTATTACTGTCATTAGGAGATGCAGTCCGAAATCCTGTTTTATATTCCCCGTACAATTTTCGTAATCATTCTCCTACATTTGCTCCCTGGATTTTTGCTGTGGAAATAGAAGTTATTTAACATAATTACACATACCTATGTTTTAATTTTTTAAAATAAAATAAAAAATGTTTTTTTTAACAGGCAAACGGCCTAACTAATGTAGACTGTAGACCGTTTCTATGGAGAAACTATACCAAAACGGACCGGACTGACATGGCGAAACTCCTTGTTGATATTACGGAACCCTAATAAGGCCGCTTTATTTTTGAAAATTCTAATGAATCTCTCCGATACACACATGACATGCAGTAGTGTGAGTGACCTCTACTCTCGTTGCGTTACCTCTTAACAACTCCCCAAGGTTGTGTCAGACCTTGCTTTAATTATGCTGCAACCTGTTGCTCCCCTTGCAACCTGACCTATCTCAACGCACGGCGTGTAACCCCACAACAATTTCTCTATAGAAATAGTTGCAGGTATTACGATAGAAAAAAAAGTTGTAGGAATAGATTCGTGATACTATTCTACGCCATCTTTTTTTTACAACGTCGGAGGCAAACTACTCGCCTGATGCAATCAATGTAGTAATCAGTCGGTAAGTAAAATTTAATGTACCAACAACAAAACTGTAGTAATAAAATAAATGGATAATTAATTAATTATGTAGTACTTTACAAACCTGCACTAAATAATTCTTAATGGTCATAAAGGGCCTGGCCGACTAGCCAATGTTTGAGCTTAAATTTAAAGTTGAATGCGCATTTAGCAGCAATTATTTCAGTGGGGAGATGATTAAGTAGCTCAAATTCAAGCGGCATAATCCTATTCCTATCTTAACTATAGCTATGTCAGCTCAGTACCTGGTCTGTACCTTTTTATATTATTTTGTTCGTCCGGTTCGAAGGACCATTTATGTCGCGCAGTGAAATGAGTGGACAGTAGGTTTATTGCTTCTTGCGTGGAAAAGTGGTTCACACATAAATCAAACGACAGGAGGGGCATAAAATGTTGGTTTATACTAGTATTGCGCAAACTGAACCTATTGATACAGTTACAATAATTATGTGAGGCAAACAGAGAGGTCGGAAGTCAAGTGAAAGAATGAAAGTGAACAGTTGAATGCTATGATTGAGTGACTGGAAATAAGTTCACATTCTTAGATAAATAACACGTATTTATTATATGTTTACAGTTTAATGTTGGTGTTGCCACCAGTAATCAATAAAGAGTTATTGTATTTATTGTATTGTTATGTCAGCTCAGCACTTCCTAAATTGGGCTCCGCAGTTCCCGCTTTTAATTTTTAAAGTAAAACTGCATTGCAAAATTTTTGAAAAATTAAAAAAAATATTCCATTTTGGACCACCCACTTAAATAGGGCACCAGAATTAGAGGGAGACGATCTCGCGAGGCCTTGTTAATGTATTTATTTTTATTTTACACATAGTGTTTGTTAACAAGATTTATTTCTGACATTTCGCACTATCAATTACCGCAATAAAACAACTTCCGATAGTTTCAAATTGAATTATTGAATGCAGTTTTTTTGTTATAAAATCGACAACATGGTCCCTTAGAACAAAATTCCCTATCTAAGTATAATATCTATTTGCTGAGCCTGTATCGTGTCTCCCACTTCTCTCACAATGAGGAGCAACATGGCTTGATTCTATTTTGGTGGGACCCAATGCGAGTTCGAAAAATCCTTTCTAAGTGCACCTCCACACCTCCTAAGAAACACATGTGCCACAAACTATCTTCAGCGATTTAGACAGTGCACTGTGTGTAGTAACTAACGGAACTCTTTGATATGTATAAAAGAAGCATGAATGAAAAAACTCAAGTTTGGTTGGACACAGGTTGCCACAGATAAGATAAGGTTTCTCAAAGTTCGAGACATGCTGTAAAGTTGTAAATTTGAGACGCGGCGCGCGGGGCCGAGCTCGCCGTGCCAGGTAAGAGGAGGTACGGGCGCACAGTGCGCCCGCGCATATTGACTTGGACAAAATTATAAATTATTTATTTATTTTAGTTTTTTTTATTACTGCCATTATTTAGATTG